>OY757315.1:113754463-116359170 GCA_963583905.1 Stenurella melanura
AAACTAAATAACACTAACTTACGGTCCAAATTTCAATACAATCGGACTCTTAAAGTTATCGTGCTTTCAAGAAACGTGACGGGCGGACGGACACATGGACAGACAGACGGACGGACATTTTGAAAATTGTTCAGAATTGGATCACTAACACAACGATATGAAAATATTTTCTCTACGAGCGATATTACTGGTATTAGAAATGTGTCGATTAAATGCAATATACTCCATTGCGGGTATTGTACATATTTGCCAAGAGTATAATAACCCGCATATGATTGTAAATGCTATAAACAAGTTACAGATGCGCGTAAGAAAGTTTGTTGAGGTTGGAGTGAGACATATTGAGTGAGACTCCCCATTGGCGCATGGCCAGTCACTCACGAAACACCCTGTGTATGCAAGGTGCAGCTAATAATTACTTATCCCTCAAATGCATTTTTTTGCAAAAAAAGTTGAATAACGTGGCAATGCCGCAGTGTAAGTTAAAAAAACATATGCGCGGATAGAGAATTAAAAGTCAAACGCAAATTTGCAAACAAATGTTGATTGTTTCATTAAAAAAGGTTATGTATTAGCTAACCAGCACTATGTGAAATATCTTCTAGATTTAAAAATAATTTTAACATGTGCCATTTCTCTGACACAAATTTCAAACGACTCGGTAGATTTTGAACGTCCACGCAATATTGACTCACCCTGTACATGTTGGAGACGTTGGAGTAGTAATTTTTGTTTAAAAATTATTATTTACAAATAGGATCACATTCGGACACTAATCGGATGTTGTAATTTAACACCTCAAAGGGATATTTATAAATGTGAGCTTATCTAAATGTTGTTAACGTAAACATCCCTCTCTGGAATGCCATAATTAATAAAAACGTTGGCCGAATGTTTATAAAATATAAAATAGGTGACTCTTGATGACACCACTAGCTAATTCATTAACGACGTTTGTACGTTGTTGACGTATTTTTTTAACTGCATTTTGAATATTGCAATATTTACGAAAAAGGTGTACTTTTATTCAATTTTGTGTTTATTTTATAAAGTACCTAAATAACATCAGTAGTGGGTGGGATACACCGAGTGTTTAAAAAAATTGTGCCTATTTTGCTCTATTTTCGTGTTTGACCAAAGTGAACTGTTTTTGTGGTTTTGTATAGCTTTATATGTATATAGTGTTTAATTTTATAAAGTACGTAGATAACGTTAGTGAGTGGGATACACCGAGTGTTTAAAAAAGTGTGCCTAGTGTGCAGTTTTATAAAATTTAAGTTTTTAATTTTAAGTGCCTAGGTAACATCAAAAGTAAGAGGGATATACCGAATGTTTAAAAAAACTGTGCCTCTCTGTTTTCACATTTAATCAAAGTGGACATTTTTTGTGATTTTGTGTAGTTTTATTAAACAGTGTTTAATTGTATAAAGCACCTAGATTACATCAGAAGTGCGGGGATATACCGAGTGTTTAAAAAACATTGTTTCACGAAAGTCGATTGGATAACAGTAGGTATACAAAGCCGCTATGACGCCATTTCCGTCAGTAGAATAGCTATGCGAACTTAAAGATGGCGGGTGTCCATCAGGAGAGACCAAGAGCTGGGGTGGCGTCTGAAGAGGTAGGCGAAGAAGTACCCAGAGGCTGCTGAAGAAGTGACCGACGGCAATGACCAGAAGATGATAGGGTTGGTATTAAAAGTTACTATGGGAAAAAGTTACTAGATGTGGAGGTTGGTACACCTGTGTGTATAATGAGGGGGTGTGGAGGGGGCGGAGGCGTAGCGGTGACGTACCACAGAGAGGATTGGTGGCGGGCGGGGATATAGAACAGGCTGTGGCCTCTTTACGTTTTCGATTACGATGTAATATATTCAACATTACTCGACAGATACAAGAAAATAGTGTTTGGTTCGATCATCAAGACTTAAAAAACTGTGAAAATGGAATTAAATACTGCAGCCTTTATCTCAGTAATTGCATCTCCATGAAGGAATTTTGTGCTTTGTTAGAAGACTGTGATCTCCACGAACAATTATATAAACATGCTGCATTGTTTTCCTGTGAAGATGTTATCGATCAGAACTCGGAGCTGGTGAAGTAAATTAATATCCGCTGTATATTGCAATTATGTCATACCTTATTTTTGTATTATGAAAAATAAAAAAATAAATGTTCCAACTCCTTGTTTTATTATCCTAAAATATTCTCAAATGCTTTCTGCTAAAAACACAATAAAATAACAATTAGATTAAAAGATGATTCAACCTTTTTAATCATTCGATATCCACAGATGCATATGAATCATCTTATTTTTTAGAGTCTGTTTATTTTAAAAATATGAATCATCAAAGACATGCCGCCTCTACCCATGCTATCAGTTTGTTTACATTTCAGTCACGTTCTTGCGATTATCATCCATAAATCAGATAGTCACTGACGTTTATCAGACGTCACCCCAGCTCTTCGTCTCTCCTGATGGACACCCGCCATCTTTAAGTTCGCATAGCTATTCTACTGACGGAAATGGCGTCATAGCGGCTTTGTATACCTACTGATAACACATATACTTTTAGACGTTAAATCTAAGAATATGGGAAGACAAAAAAAGCGAGATATTTCAGCAAAGGACGCTGCAAGTTTTATTATTAATTCTCAATATTCTTTAGATGAATTACGCATGTGCTCCCCGAGAACTGTTCATTCCATCTTATCAGTAATGTGTCAGTCTTTTGACTTAAAAAGTACATTCAATAATCGAATGAGTTTTTATAACCTCATAAAAAGACAATTCGATAAGATAAAAGATATTATAGATCAAGTGACGAGGATGACACCCATACCAACTAAATTAGATGCAAATAAAGACTTGGAGCCTACCAGAGATGTTAAATCTGAAGAAGGAAATATCGAACTTTCGGAAAATTACAAGAGTCCCAATAATAAAAGTAACATTGGTTAAACTGATGAACAGACAATTGTGAAATTTGAATCCTCAAATGAATGTTTTATGAAAAATACTGTTCGTTACACTGATACGAAAGAAAATAGTGAAGAACTACTCGTAGATAAAAAATTTACGGCGGAAGTGGAAAATTTTAAATTTGAAATATTACTTAACATTAAAATTGAACGGTTCCAGAATGGCATAGATCTGTTCCGAAATGCAGAAATTAGACGTAATTTTTGGAAAAAAGAACTGTTGTCTCATAACATATCGTGCCTTTTGATATATAAGGGTCACAGAATTAATAAAAAACAAGAACGTTGCCGTTTGCAGATGATAGAATACGCAGTATGTAAACAAAGTGAGTGCAGATACTATAAGTTTATGTATGCAGTTAGTGAATGTTATATGGACGTATTTCTATATTTTAAAGGTCCACGAGACGTAAACCACACAGAAGAATACTCGTACTGGTTAAAAGGAACGGAAAGAAAACTAACTAAAGAGAAACTAAAAGAACAATTACCAAACGTATTCAGATGCGTAGAAATAGATAGAGTTGATCCAGATGTAATCCGCGAAGGAAATTGGCAAAATCTGCGTTCACTTCCCGTTTATCAAAAGGCGAGGTCAGAGGCAATTGCTGAGCAGGATAAACACAAAGACGCGCTATTAGATTTGTTGATAAGGGCCATAGATCAAAAAGAGGACGATCGATACATACAATTTCCCAACGGAAGAACCCTTGTTCACTTATTTTCAAAGGAGCAAGTGAAAACTTTGATTAAAAAAGGACAGAAAGTGGATGCGTTTTTTGATTCGACGGGGAGTGTTATCCGCCCAACTATTTATGATGAAGGGCATCGTATACTTTACTATTCGTTAGTAATTAACGTAAACAGAAAAATCATTCCAGTTGCAGAGCTAATCAGCTCCAAACATGATTCTGCCACAATAATCACATTTCTATTACAATTTAAACATTTTGTTCGTACTGTGTGTAACAAAACGTGGCCAATTTTTAACGTCATAGTTACAGATTGGAGTTTCGCATTAGTGATATCAGTGTGTCAAGCCTTTAACGATATGACATTGTTCACGTATCTCAAAGTTTGTTACAAATTTGTTACCAATTGTTTGGATGATTCCAGAGTATTTTCCATGATCACATTAAAATTTTGCTGTGCCCATTTCATTAAAATGATTTGTAACAGAGTCTCTACGATCAAGCAAAAAAATGAAATTAAGAATGTAATTGTTGATTCTGTTGCAGTGTTAATGCAATGTACCTCATTAGAAGACCTTTCGTTTCAATTCGAAAACATCTGTATTCTGTTGATTACTCCATTTTATAATTCGGATGTTAAGACAGCGATAAAAGAGTTGGCGTCAAAATCGTACGAAAAATCGGATTATTTCCTGAAATTACGAGAAGAAAGTGATTTTTCTTTTGAAGATGATATAGACGATGAAATAGTAAGGGGTGCATATACCACGACGCCATTTTTTATTTTCTTCTTTAGAATATATGAAAAAGTTTTAAGAAAAATGGAACAAACTCCTCCACAAGTCGATGAAAAAAATTTGTATATGTCGGAAGAATTCTGCATGTATCTTTTGAACCGCCTTATGCCTTTGCCCCTTTATGGAGTGACATATTAGACAACGGACGATTCAGTAATGCTAATGTGGAATGCTGGTATAAAATTTAAAAAAAAGAAATTCTTGGTGGCCAAACAAATGTGAAAGTTGGACGGTTTGTATCAGAGGTGCATAACCGAATCAGAACGGAACTGAAAGCCATTGATTTAGACATCGGAAGAGTCCCCAAGAAGAAAAATAAAATTAATACCAATGAAGAAATTAAGAAAGAAATTGATAATCCTGAAGAGAAAGAAGAGTGGAGAAGAATTGCCAAGAAAAAAGGATTTCTATATCAAAAGAACATAAAAAAAATAACTGTAGAAAATGCCATTGTTCCAGAAGATAAAGTAGAAAAAAAGGAAATCATAAGTTATGAACCTTCTATTGAAATTACGCACGCTAAGAATGAAAAAAGTCCAACTTTAAAGAATGACGTGAGCTGTGACGACAAACCAGGTGATAGAGCACTTCAAAATGGTTTGCTTTTCAATAATAATTTTTATATGACATTGGCTATGAAGCAACATTTTATTTTGGGAAAATATACAGATTCGGAACAAACTATAACTTTGGCCAGTTCCGATTACAAAACATTGGCTTCTGTATTTAACAATTTGAAGAATGCACCAACGGGAATGGAAAAGTGGACATCCGACTACTGTATAGATGCAGTGGCTTTTTCATTATTGAAAAATCGTTCGGACATTTATTATATTGATACCATTTCTTCGCATCTATTATTTGGTGAACAGGCGAAAAATTATACCAAATTTAAACCGTTCATAAAACCTCTCCAAAACATTCGATACATCTTAATACCACAAGACCATAATGAAGTTCACTGGTTATTAATCGTTTTGGATCTTACCGAAAATACTATATATATTTTAAATCCGGGTAAAAACTATACCGTTTCAGAGGACGACATTTTTAAGAAAATGAAAAAAATTCTTCATTACGAGAGACCAGTTACAAAAACATGACAAACTTAACATTAGAAAATGGAACATTTCAAGAATACCTCTGTATCCCAAACAAGAATATGAGGATAGTATAAACTGTGGAATTTATGTTATTTATTACGTATTTGTATTTTCCAAAATTAACACCATACACGATTTCATGATCTCTTCAATGGAAAATATTTTCGATCCCGAACAGTTTAGGATTACTGTTCAAAATATACTGTTGTTAACTTCAGAACATATGTTTAGTAGCTGTTTAAAATGCGGAAATAGTACCCAAGATGATTATGTGGAGTGTAGTGCCTGTAAAAGATGGCTGCATTTAAAAGTATGTTCTGAAATTGAACCCATAATGTCTATTACTGGCGTACAAAATTCAGACTTCGTTTATATGTGTTCCTTATGCAAAACGTACAATGACGATCCCTTTATATCAACCAAAGCCCACAGATGTATATTACTGAATGAACTGGAAATTGAATTTATAGTACTTCACTATAGAAATTATTTGCAGAATATTTATGAGACAAGGAGCTCTAACAATGAAAGCAGGAGATACAGAGAAACATCTGACCGGGCCAAACATTTAAAATGGGATTATTCCGTTCCATTTATAGACTTCAATACTTCAGTGAAAATTTGTAAGTTTATTATTAAACATGTTAGAATTACCGACAAATCTTTTATATGTTATGTTCTACTGGGACTTCTGAACCACAAAATAATTTACCGATATTATGGATTGAGTGAAACTGACATAACTTTAACTGAACATTATAAAATTCTGAACAACATAGAAGATAGTAACTATGAATACCCAATTCCTTACACACTTGATCAAATTTTAAATGAGCTTGAAAAATCATAAACAAAACTGTTAATTTGTGACTTACGCTCCAAAGATAAATAATAAACATAAATTGATGTTTAAAAAAAGAGGTGTCTCCATTAGCATCTCTAATAATTAATACGGATAAAAGAATCTGGTGGTATTAAAGTAGGAGACACCTCCATGGAGGGGTGTGTGTGTGTGGATTACCTCCTCGTGGTACACCCTGGGCAACGGTTAGCAACCGGCTAAAAGTCCACACAACAAGAGAATCAAAATGTCGCTGACAGAAGAGAGCGATAGATTATTGGACCGATGAATGGTAAATCTGCAAGAGATCCCAATTACTCGCCTTTCTAATGTGTACTGAGGAAAGTAATTTGACTTGTAGTCCGAATAATGTAAATAAGGATGAATTTTGCGTATCTGAAATATGTACTGATTTTCATCCCAATTGTATCCTCTAACCTATTATTAATAAATGTATAACAAACTCTGACTAATATTTTATTATTTTTTGCTAATCAATGGCCGCTATAAGCATCCTCATTCCCTGGATTCTTGTGTTTTTAAAATATGTCATTTCTCATGGTACAATCTATCGTTTGACTTAATATAAATGTGTATCAAACTCCGGCTGATTTTTTACGATTTTTTTTCCTCTTTAGTGGCGCAACAGACACCCTCATCCCCTGAATTTTTGCAATTTTGAAATATATGTCATTTCTCATGCTATTATCTGTCACTTGACTTAATATAAATGTGTATCAAATTTCGGTTGATTTTTTATGAATTTTTTTCCTCTTTAGTGGCGCAATAGACACCCTCATCCCCTGAATTTTTGCGATTCTGAAATATATGTCATTTCTCGTGCTACTATCTATCACTTGACATAATATAAATGTGTATCAAACTCCGGCTGATTTTTTACGATTTTTTTTCCTCTTTAGTGGCGCAATAGACACCCTCATCCCCTGAATTTTTGCGATTCTGAAATATATGTCATTTCTCATGCTATTATCTGTCACTTGACTTAATATAAATGTGTATCAAACTCCGGCTGATTTTTTACGATTTTTTTTCCTCTTTAGTGGCGCAATAGACACCCTCATCCCCTGAATTTTTGCGATTCTGAAATATATGTCATTTCTCATGCTATTATCTGTCACTTGACTTAATATAAATGTTTATCAAATTTCGGTTGATTTTTTATGAATTTTTTTCCTCTTTAGTGGCGCAATAGACACCCTCATCCCCTGAATTTTTGCGATTCTGAAATATATGTCATTTCTCATGCTACTATCTATCACTTGACATAATATAAATGTGTATCAAACTCCGGCTGATTTTTTACGATTTTTTTTCCTCTTTAGTGGCGCAATAGACACCCTCATCCCCTGAATTTTTGCGATTCTGAAATACATGTCATTTCTCATGCTATTATCTGTCACTTGACTTAATATAAATGTGTATCAAATTCCGGCTGATTTTTTACGATTTTTTTTCCTCTTTAGTGGCGCAATAGACACCCTCTCATCCCCTGAATTTTTGCGATTCTGAAATATATGTCATTTCTCATGCTATTATCTGTCACTTGACTTAATATAAATGTGTATCAAACTCCGGCTGATTTTTTACGATTTTTTTTCCTCTTTAGTGTCGCCGTAGACACCCTCATCCCCTGAATTTTTGCGTTTCTGAAATATATGTCATTTCTCATGCTATTATCTGTCACTTGACTGAATATAAATGTGTATCAAACTCCGGTTGATTTTTTACGATTTTTTTCCTCTTTAGTGGCGCCATAGACACCCTCATCCCCTGAATTTTTGCGATTATGAAATACATGTCATTTCTAATGCTATTATCTGTCGCTTGGCTTAATATAAATGTGTATCAAACTCCGGTTGATTTTTTACGATTTTTTTCCTCTTTAGTGGCGCCATAGACACCCCCATCCCCTGAATTTTTGCGATTCTGAAATACATGTCATTTCTCATGCTATTATCTGTCCCTTGGCTTAATATAAATGTGTATAAAACTCCGGCTGATTTTTTACGATTTTTTTTCCTCTTTAGTGGCGCCGTAGACACCCTCATCCCCTGAATTTTTGCGATTCTGAAATACATGTCATTTCTCATGCTATTATCTGTCGCTTCGCTTAATATAAATGTGTATCAAAGTCCGGCTGATTTTTTACGATTTTTTTTCCTCTTTAGTGTCGCCGTCGACACCCTCATCCCCTGAATTTTTGCGATTCTGAAATACATGCCATTTCTCATGCTATTGTCTGTCGCTTGGCTTAATATAAATGTGTATCAAAGTCCGGCTGATTTTTTACGATTTTTTTTCCTCTTTAGTGTCGCCGTAGACACCCTCATCCCCTGAATTTTTGCGATTCTGAAATATATGTCATTTCTCATGCTATTATCTGTCGCTTGGCTTAATATAAATGTGTATCAAAGTCCGGCTGATTTTTTACGATTTTTTTTCCTCTTTAGTGTCGCCGTAGACACCCTCATCCCCTGAATTTTTGCGATTCTGAAATATATGTCATTTCTCATGCTATTATCTGTCGCTTGGCTTAATATAAATGTGTATCAGACTTCGGCTGATTTTTTACGATTTTTTTTCCTCTTTAGTGTCGCCGTAGACACCCTTATCCCCTGAATTTTTGCGATTCTGAAATATATGTCATTTCTCATGCTATTATCTGTCACTTGACTTAATATAAATGTGTATCAAACTCCGGTTGATTTTTTACGATTTTTTTCCTCTTTAGTGGCGCCATAGACACCCCCATCCCCTGAATTTTTGCGATTCTGAAATACATGTCATTTCTCAGGCTATTATCTGTCCCTTGGCTTAATATAAATGTGTATAAAACTCCGGCTGATTTTTTACGATTTTTTTTCCTCTTTAGTGGCGCCGTAGACACCCTCATCCCCTGAATTTTTGCGATTCTGAAATACATGTCATTTCTCATGCTATTATCTGTCGCTTGGCTTAATATAAATGTGTATCAAAGTCCGGCTGATTTTTTACGATTTTTTTTCCTCTTTAGTGTCGCCGTCGACACCCTCATCCCCTGAATTTTTGCGATTCTGAAATACATGCCATTTCTCATGCTATTGTCTGTCGCTTGGCTTAATATAAATGTGTATCAAGGTCCGGCTGATTTTTTACGATTTTTTTTCCTCTTTAGTGTGGCCGTAGACACCCTCATCCCCTGAATTTTTGCGATTCTGAAATATATGTCATTTCTCATGCTATTATCTGTCGCTTGGCTTAATATAAATGTGTATCAAACTTCGGCTGATTTTTTACGATTTTTTTTCCTCTTTAGTGTCGCCGTAGACACCCTTATCCCCTGAATTTTTGCGATTCTGAAATATATGTCATTTCTCATGCTATTATCTGTCACTTGACTTAATATAAATGTGTATCAAACTCCGGTTGATTTTTTACGATTTTTTTCCTCTTTAGTGGCGCCATAGACACCCCCATCCCCTGAATTTTTGCGATTCTGAAATACATGACATTTCTCATGCTATTATCTGTCCCTTGGCTTAATATAAATGTGTATAAAACTGATTTTTTACGATTTTTTTTCCTCTTTAGTGGCGCCGTAGACACCCTCATCCCCTGAATTTTTGCGATTCTGAAATACATGTCATTTCTCATGCTATTATCTGTCGCTTGGCTTAATATAAATGTGTATCAAAGTCCGGCTGATTTTTTACGATTTTTTTTCCTCTTTAGTGTCGCCGTCGACACCCTCATCCCCTGAATTTTTGCGATTCTGAAATACATGCCATTTCTCATGCTATTGTCTGTCGCTTGGCTTAATATAAATGTGTATCAAAGTCCGGCTGATTTTTTACGATTTTTTTTCCTCTTTAGTGTCGCCGTAGACACCCTCATCCCCTGAATTTTTGCGATTCTGAAATATATGTCATTTCTCATGCTATTATCTGTCGCTTGGCTTAATATAAATGTGTATCAAACTTCGGCTGATTTTTTACGATTTTTTTTCCTCTTTAGTGTCGCCGTAGACACCCTTATCCCCTGAATTTTTGCGATTCTGAAATATATGTCATTTCTCATGCTATTATCTGTCACTTGACTTAATATAAATGTGTATCAAATTCCGGCTGATTTTTTACGATTTTTTTCCTCTTTAGTGGCGCAATAGACAGCCTCATCCCCTGAATTTTTGCGATTCTGAAATACATGTCATTTCTCATGCTATTATCTGTCACTTGACTGAATATAAATGTGTATCAAACTTCGGCTTATTTTTTACGATTTTTTTTCCTCTTTAGTGTCGCCGTAGACACCCTCATCCCCTGAATTTTTGCGTTTCTGAAATATATGTCATTTCTCATGCTATTATCTGTCACTTGACTTAATATAAATGTGTATCAAACTCCGGCTGATTTTTTACGATTTTTTTTCCTCTTTAGTGGCGCCGTAGACACCCTCATCCCCTGAATTTTTGCGATTCTGAAATACATGTCATTTCTAATGCTATTATCTGTCGCTTGGCCTAATATAAATGTGTATCAAACTTCGGCTGATTTTTTACGATTTTTTTTCCTCTTTAGTGTCGCCGTAGACACCCTCATCCCCTGAATTTTTGCGTTTCTGAAATATATGTCATTTCTCATGCTATTATCTGTCACTTGACTTAATATAAATGTGTATCAAACTCCGGTTGATTTTTTACGATTTTTTTCCTCTTTAGTGGCGCCGTAGACACCCTCATCCCCTGAATTTTTGCGATTCTGAAATACATGTCATTTCTAATGCTATTATCTGTCGCTTGGCTTAATATAAATGTGTATCAAACTCCGGCTGATTTTTTACGATTTTTTTTCCTTTTACTGGCGTCGTAGACACCCTCATTCCCTGAATTTTTGCGATTCTGAAATATATGTCATTTCTCATGGTATTATCTATCCCTTGGCTTAATATAAATGTGTATCAAACTCCGGCTGATTTTTTACGATTTTTTTTCCTCTTTAGTGGCGCAACAGACACCCCCATCCCCTGAATTTTTGCGATTTGAAATATATGTCATTTCTCATGCTATTATCTGTCGCTTGGCTTAATATAAATGTGTATCAATCTCCGGCTGATTTTTTACGATTTTTTTTCCTCTTTACTGGCGCCGTAGACACCCTCATCCCTGAATTTTTGCGATTCTGAAATATATGTCATTTCTCATGGTATTATCTGTCCCTTGGCTTAATATAAATGTGTATCAAACTCCGGCTGATTTTTTACGATTCTTTTTCCTCTTTAGTGGCGCAACAGACACCCTCATCCCCTGAATTTTTGCGATTCTGAAATATATGTCATTTCTCATGCTATTATCTGTCACTTGACTTAATATAAATGTGTATCAAATTTCGGTTGATTTTTTATGAATTTTTTTCCTCTTTAGTGGCGCAATAGACACCCTCATCCTCTGAATTTTTGCGATTCTGAAATATATGTCATTTCTCATGCTACTATCTATCACTTGACTTAATATAAATGTGTATCAAACTCCGGCTGATTTTTTATAACGATTTCTTTTCCTCTTTAGTGTCACCGTAGACACCCTCATCCCCTGAATTTTTGCGATTCTGAAATACATGTCATTTCTCATGCTATTACTGTCCCTTGGCTTAATATAAATGTGTATCAAACTCCGGCTGATTTTTTACGATTTATTTTCCTCTTTAGTGGCGCCGTAGACCCCCTCATCCCCTGAATTTTTGCGATTCTGAAATATATGTCATTTCTAATACTATTATCTGTCATATGACTTAATATAAATGTGTATCAAACTTCGGTTGATTTTTTATGAATTTTTATAATGATGATAAGGTGTATTCATTCCCCTAGGCCCCGGCAAATTTACAAAAATTATATTGTTTCATCAGTTATGAACTTGTGTTTAAAAACATTTTACTAATATCTATTACTATAGCTGAATGCCTGACAAACTAGTAGGTAAATTATTTACACTATGTATTTTAAAATAATTAGAAAATTCACCTCATTGTGATTTATATTCACCCAGTATTCACCCTGCAACCTTTTAAACAATTTCACAATCTTGCAAATGAACATTACCTCAATGATTACAGCAATTTTAATTTAATATGCATTACTTAACTGGTCCACTGTAAAAATTCGATTCTCATTTCTGATTCTGATTCTGTCTTCGACGAGGTATTCGTTACTGCGCAAAACACTAAAGAACATTGTATTTTAATTGTTAAAAGCAAACAATCTATGAAAGAAACCATGGATTTTTGTGACAATTGAAAACTAGTTAGTTTAATGTATCAACTTTACTTTGTCAAAAGATTTTTTTCAAAAAATGTATTAATAAACATCTGACAGTCGTAAACGCAAAATGGTCTATATCTCCGGTTCTAGTTAATTGATCAAGGTCTATCTAGGCTCACAGTTTTCCTTTTTTATTATCTTTCATTTGCCGACAAGTGCATTTCGATACGACGTTCCTGAGCCGTGGTATTTAATTTGTTTACTAAGCATTTTTTTTAAACGTTGGCGGGGGGTAAAGAAAAAGATAAAAGCGCCGAGACCACATACAAGTGGTAGTTTTTATCAATATTTATCGATTGCTGGGGGCAAAGAGTGCAAAAAATGCCATGGAAAGTCGCAATCTTTAATAAACATATTAGCTTATTTGTGTAAACAATTGCAAAATACGTGATACATCGACACATAAAAAACTGTACGAACAATATGCAAAATTTTGACCATAAAAAATACCCTTATAATAATAATAATAATACTTATTTATTTCAGAGAGGATATTACACTTTCCAATCAAAGGTACATATCAAAAATGAAATATCGTCAAAACAAAAGTTCGCTAACCATAACTTAGCTTTCAAAATAATGTTCCAAATTATAGGGCTCTAAATTTATCAACATATTTTTAATTTCTTTTTTAAATTTATTTATTCTTTCAATTTTTTCCATTTCTCTGGTAGTTTGTTAAATAGCTTTATACACATATAATGTGGATTCTTTTCCGTTATTGTTAGCCGATGTACTGGGTAGTTTATATCAGTACACCGTGTTTCATAGGCATGAGAAATATTATAAGTTGTGAACTTATCTTTATTTTTAAAAACAAACATTAAACATTCATACACGTATACTCCAATAATAGTTAAAATTCTGTTTTTTTTAAACCCCCCCTACAGGTCTCATTAAAAGCCAAGTTGTGCATTAATCTTACAAGTTTCTTTTGTATTAGGAATATTTCTTGGATATTATTACTTCCCCAGCAGATGATTCCAAATCTCGCGCTAGATTCAAAATTCGCAAAGTATATAATTCGTAATGATTTCTGTTTTAAATATTTACAGATAATCCGAATGCTGTAACAAATAGCATTCAGTTTTTTGCCTAAATATTTTATATGTGTTGACCAGTGTAAATGCTCATTAATATACACTCCTAAAAATTTTGCGTTTTCTTGAATGTTTAATTTGTCATTTAAAATATTTACAGTTTTAGGTGTTTCTATTTTTGTTTGTAGTGTTCTGAATAGGATAATGTTCGTTTTTTCAAAATTTAATAAAAATCCATTTTTTGTGAACCATTCTTTTGCTTTCAGCATTAAGGTATTACTTAAGTTTATTATCTCAGGATAATTTTCTCCTGTAACTAATAAATTAGTATCATCCGCATAATTTGTAATCGAACTATTTTTTTCATTAAATATGATATTACCTAGATCGTTCATGTAAATGATAAACAAAATCGGTCCTGTGATACTGCCCTGTGGAATGCCTATATTTTTTTCTTTAATTATCTTATGACCTTTTGTTGAACAGGAAAAAAAAACTGTTAATTTTGGATCTTTAATTTGTTTATAATAACAATAATAATTGAACGGTTAAAGATAATAGGCCGCTGCTACAAGTCTCAAAAGGCGCGTGTATACAATCTTCATTTTTTATATCTTGGCTTTTTTGTCCGTTGCACCGTTTTCATTAAAAAGTCAAAATATGAGAATTCTCTCTAAAAAACATTGTTTTTAACAATGAAGCCTGTGTTTTATATATTTTCCAATGTCACCATCGTGTTCAGTGCAATAACTATAATAATAGTCTGTAAAATTGCTGTTAATTTTTTTTAAATTTCTGATCAAAATTGACGATTTTGACTTTTGATTTTTGACGACGATCGACCTATAACTCGATAAATTCAAAATAAATTTGTATTGTCACCATGCGTGAAGTAGTTATTCTGCATTTAATCGATACTGGAGTTACATAATCCTACAAAAAATGGTGTATACACCTCTGGCGTAAAGTTCACTTACACCTTTCAAAGACTTTCACACTTAAACCGAAGATAACTACATTACGCCTTTGACACAAAATTAACTACGATTTGATCAATTTACCTGATCCTCTTAGAGACGTATCTACTGCCAAAAACTGACTGTCTCCAGAATATTCCACGGTTCTGGTTCTTGTTTCTTTCCTTTCATTATCATAATAGCTCTCAGTGCCCGTCCAGTAGGTGTGTTCCTTTCCCCTCAGCTTTAAGCGAATTTCTGGAAAAGATAAAAAGTATAACACACATATCACACATATTAGACAACCCCAAATCCAATGTTTTCCGGAAGAGAGTTACATATCAAAGCAGACAGTCGTTTGCTCTTGTATTTTTCGCTAATAATATTCCCTAATACTCTCCTGTGTCAACAAGCCCGGCTGCTGTATTACAGTAGTTTTTGCTCCGTCCCCTCAAGAGCGCCTAAGTGTTCTTCTCATCTATATATGATGGATTAAGCAAATGTGGCAAAAAACATTAAAGATACCTGCGTCCCGACTAGTTAGGCAAGTATCGAGGAGGGACAGGGCTGGCTTTAGTTTTCCTGAATATTGATAATTAACTTTGAACGATACTTGATCCTTCAATATTAATGAATTATTTATATGAAATTATATCAAATAGAGAAGTTTTAAAATAAATTTAATACTATAGAAGTTTGGGGGAAGTGAGTTAAGTGTCGTCGTGTATAGACGTGTTTTTAAGATGTTCTCTAAAAAGCGGTAAAAACCTCGTTAAACTCGAAAAAATTTCAGCCCCCGGTAGATTAAGAAATTCTGCGTGAAATGAAGCGCCTCAATAGAAAAACAGAGTTCATATGGAATTAATAATTACAAGATTTTCTAATAATAGTAAAATAAAATAAAGCAAACAAGCTCAAGTAAAGTGCAGTGTCCCTACGTACACCCTAAACGACCCAACAAGATACTTTTTGAGTGGTTCATGGGCTATAAATAATAGCACAGTCAGAGTCAAAATGAGGCACATATGTTTATAAAGCAATATAGCTGTGTTGTGACCTAAAGTAATTGTATACATTGGAAAGTTTTTAAAAGGACAAAATTAACTGAACCCAAGAAAGAAAATGAAAGGAAATAAAATGAAACAGAAATCAAAAGACGCTGCAGAAAGACAGATCAGCTATACATTAATTTATTTTATTTTATATGATTTAATTGATATTATTCTATTGTATCTCTCTATCTGATCTTTACCATCTTAATTTTTATCAGCTCGATAAATTGATTCAAAACATAATATTTTATTATTAATTTAGAAGGCGGAAATTGAAACCGATTGTCTCAAAGAAACGACATACAGGGTGAGCAAACTATCCCTTCCGACCTCTTTTTCGCATAACGAGCAATAAAATATTGTTACCGCGAAATAGGGCCCTCCCCAGCAACTCCACCGTACATGGATATTTACCTGTGGAACGGTTAATAAATAAAAACAAAAATAAAATAAAATAAAAAATTAAAGCTGCCAGATTCAGACACAGAAGAAACAGCAAACTTAGAAGAAACATAAGGAGAGGACGATAGATGAAAACTTAAAAGAAGCATGGAAACTGAAAAGAAGCATCTCGCAAACACTTGCATACCCCAACCGATGGTGACAAATGGAAACTTAATAGAAGCATGGACACTTAAAAGTAGCATCTCACAAACACCTACACTTCCCATCCTATATTCCCACCCATGCGTCATGCGGCTCTCGCTGCTGACAACAGGCATGTCAAATGTCCAACCCGGCGCATACAGCCGGTCCGGCGGTACATAAAACATCCGAGATTCGATTCTGGCACGCGGTATGGCCGTCCGTTGGGCGTGTTCGACGGACGACCAAGCTGCGTGTTAGAAGGAACCTCCATGGATGCCCGGAATAGACAGCAATGCCCACCTTACACTGGCAAATCAATCAATCAATAGTGTAGAAGTTTAGTTTTAAATTTGATCATATCAAACGGATTTATAAAGTTTAAATCTTTTAATTGAACCATTTAGCCAATAACAAATATAGGTACTCTATGGAGTTAAAGATATTATTGTTATAATGATTTTATAGTTCAATGCTAGTAAAAATAATATTAATAAACAGTATATTGACATTTTCCCAAGAAATTGCTTCACCACGCCCAGTTTGCCGCTAGAAGCGCTGGCTTGCCGGCCTGTGCCTATAATATGTAACTCTCCGACTGTTTTGGGCGAGAGCTATGAATGGCATGGACCAGGTGTTGCTTGAAAATATAAGACCCAGAATTGTAAAATGAGAATATCAACAGCTGAATAAAAATATGTTTAAAGGTATAATATCTAATTACTCCGCGGTAAAACGAATACCTCTCGTTTACTCTCTATACCGGGTGAGTCACGAATTGCGCTCGCCCCGATATTTCCTAAAATATTTGGATTAGAAAATTGAAATTTGGAGGCCTTATTACACGACTAAAATGCCATCTTTTCAATAAAAAATCAAGTTTGGTGCACATCCGGTTTGACCGGAAATGCCCACAACTTTCGATTTTTAAATGGAACACCCTATATATTTTTACATTTTTCAAATCTAGAGGAAATTTTGAATACAATACATCCATTTTGGTCACTTTTTGATAAACACTAAAAATTTTATTAAAAAATCTATTTCTGAATCCAGAGTGCTGTGATGCCCAAAATATATTTTAGTTTGTGTGCTACGTTACTATAAAAATAAAAAGAGCAATATGATTGCATTACTTAATTCTCTAGAGGCGTTTAAAATTTTTAAATGTGATTTTTACCCACTAACTCGGTTTTTTTTAATGGAAATTTTATCGCTCACCAACATTTTTAAATACCTCATTTTCATACGAATCTAATGATACCAACATTTTGAAAATCCGCTCAGAAATATTTGAGATTTCAGCCAAAATACAATGCAACCAAGCTTTTAGAAACATGCGGCTAATAGATAATAGATTAGTGGGCTTTGGAAGCTAAAATGGCACATTTCTGTGTAAATTAAGTTTAGCATAGGTATGTGGAGGTAAACACAATTACATCCACAAGGACATTTGCAATAGAATGCGACATCAGTTCGGTTTTCAGAGTTTTATTTAAATGAACATAAATATCGGGCCTATAAATAAATAAAAATCAATTCCGTTTGAACAATTAAACTTAAACTAGGTAACAGTAGGTATCTTTAAAATAATTAATATAATTAAACCATAAATTGACATTTATAGATATTGTTCAAAATGTCCACCATTTTTTTCTATACACAATTCGTCTCTGCGTACAGTTGCTTGAATGGCTCTACGCAATTCAGCCGGCGTTATTTCATTAAGAGCCCGTACAACTTTATTTTGCAGCTCTTCACGGGTATTTTAAGAAGTTTTATAAACTTTATATTTGAGAGTGCCCCATACATAATAGTCGAGGGGTGTTAAGTCAGGTGACCTAAGAGGCCACCTGATATGACCGTGATTTGCGATAAGGCGTTCACCATGCAAGTTGTTTAAATATTCCATCACTCTTCTGGAATTATGTGGAGGAGCACCATCTTGTTGGAAAAACAGATTTTGTAAATAGGCAAGAGGAAGTAAGTCAAGAAATTCTGCTGTCTGGTTTTGTAAAAAGAATAAATATCGTTCGCCAGTAAGTGTTCCATAAAAAATATGGGTCCAATTATTCGATCTCCAAGTACTCCAAGCCAACAGTTAAACCCAAATCTTTCCTGAATATTCCCCCGCCCTACCAACCTCGGATTTTCTTGAGCCCAGTACCTAGTATTATTTCTGTTAAACATACCTTGGTTCGTAAATCTACTTTCATCTGAATATATAAAATATGAAAAGGAAAACCTGGGTTTTGTTGTACTGCATTTGCAATATACTATCCTCCTGTCGTTATCATCTCCATAAAGATGTTGGTGTATTTGGTATTTATAAGACCAAAACTTATGTTTCTTTAAAATTCTGCAAACCGAAGACTGACTAATGTCGCATTCCATTGACAATTCCCTTGTTGATGTTGTTGGGTGTACCATCAGAAATCCTAATACATCAATTTCTTTGTCCTCACTTACAATAAATGTTTGATGGTCATCTTGTTGATTGGGTTCGTTTCTTAATTCTTGTTCCACTCTGGCAAACAAGTGTCTGCTTGGATGACGTCTGTTGGGATATCGTTGCTGATACAGTTCTGCAGCTGCAGTTGAATTTTTGAGACGCTCTCCATATATCAGTAACATATCGACCTTTTCATTTCTACTAAAATTATTCATTTTCTTTAATTTTTACTCAAAGAGATTTCCGCAACGCTTTATTTTGTATCTGTCTGACAGCTGATATTGTTTTATTACATTCAATGGCTACTATGATTTTTCCAATGTTATTAGTTTACCAGATTTACACAGAAATGTGCCATTTTTGTTTCCAAAGCCCACTAATATATTATCTATTAGCCGCATGTTTCTAAAAGCTTGGTTGCATTGTATTTTGGCTGAAATCTCAAATATTTCTGAGCGGATTTTCAAAATTTTGGTATCATTAGATTCGTATGAAAATGAGATATTTAAAAATGTTGGTGAACGATTAAATTCCCATTTAAAAGAAACCGAGTTAGTGGGTAAACATCACATTTAAAAATTTTAAACGCCTCTAGAGAATTAAGTAATGCAATCATATTGCTCTTTTTATTTTTATAGTAACGTAGCACAGAAACTAAAATATATTTTGGGCACCACAGCACTCTGGATTCAGAAATAGATTTTTTAATAAAATTTTTAATGTTTATCAAAAAGTGACCAAAATGGATGTACTGTATTCAAAATTTCCTCTAGGTTCCAAAAATGTAAAAATATATAGGGTGTTCCATTTAAAAATCGAAAGTTGTGGGCATTCCCGGTCAAACCGGATGTGCACCAAACTTGATTTTTTATTGAAAATATGGCATTTTAGTCGTGTAATAAGGCCTCCAAATTTCAATTTTCTATTCCAATTATTTTAGGAAATACCGGGGCGAGCGCAATTCGTGACTCACCCGGTATATTACATTGCATATTAAAGAAATGTTTTTATCTATCAAATAACAAAACATACGTACCTAACTTTTATAACGTCTTTGGTTTACTTTGCTATCTACTTTTGTCTTTTGGAAGTTATAACCTCTTTTTCATATAATTTTTAGAAGTTGTTGAGCACAGTTAATCTATTTTTGTCTTGGAGAATATAACAAAATTTTCATGTTAATTCCACGTCGAGTGCCATACATTTTACGTAAAAGTTTATTTAATTTTTGTGAGTAAAAAAAGAGGAAGAAAGCAAAAATAAGAGGAAGGGTGGAATAGCTCTGTATAATAAAAATGCTTACCTCGGATGTCTTTTGACTGGGTAAACGAACAAATAACCCTGCCCACTATGCTGCTCCCTGGATAATATTGTCCTTGGAAATTGTCAAGCTGAACAAAGCAAGACGACATTTTACAGCAACTGAAATTTAAAACATCGATTATGTTATTATTCCTAGTTGATATAAAATAAATTATTATTATTATTATTGTGTTTTGTAACTTTTTTTGTGCACACAATTACTTCGGCTCGGTTTAAGAATTGACTTGGAATTTGGTATATGTACGTATTAAAATGAGATCTGGCACTAGCTTATATTTCGACTTGACTCCATTGAAGGGTTGGGGAAATAGGGACAAATGGGGGACAATAAGTAATGCAAGCGAGTAAGAATCCTGAAATTTGAGGTTTGGTGTACATTAGCTAAACTTCGCCAGGACGTTAAAATAAATAAGGCAATTAAATAAATAAATAAATACTAGAAACAAGGGCCTCAAATTTGTTATGACATCTACCACCCCCACCACCACCCTCGGTCTACTATTAAATTTGATACACACGTGTGTATTGTAATATCTGGAACTACATACATTATATTTTGAACTGATTCAGTTGAAGAGTTGGGGTTAAAGCGGGGTAAATAAGGGGAAATAAGTAAGGCAAGCTACTAAGATTTCAGAAATTTGAGATTTGGTGTATATAGATAGATAGACAGATACATAGATAGATCCTTTATTGGTCATATTAACACAAATTATGCTTTGATACGTCAAATAAAAATAAAATATAGCAAAAAAAACAACAAAATAGTGGTTGTCTTAAATAAAAATACACAATAAATAAAACAAATAAATAATGCAAAGATAACAATAATAATATAGCACGTAGAATAACGAACAAATAATCATGATCATACAAGAGCTAAGTTTATAAAATTAAACGGGAAAAATCAAAATCAGTCAACAGGAATTCGTCAAATTCATAGAATGCATTATCAAGGAGGAATCATTTAATTACGTATTTGAAGCGAGTACAATCAAGTGATTGTACAGCAATCAGTATCACATTGAGAAATTTTACTGCATAAAGAGCACGCCCCCTTTCTGGTCTCTGAAAGTCGCAAATAAATCCAAATATATATTACTCCTATTACGAGTTGAGTACGTATGTACAGGGTGCCCCAAATTGCTTTATTTTGGCTGGATTTCCTATTTTCAGACCAGGTAGAGAAAAACTAACGTATGAGTCTGTCATAACTTTTTTATTTGTGAATATTTTTTCAAACGGTAAAAACTTTCTACAGGCACTTTTTGACGTAGAATAAGATGCATTTGTCAAAAAAAATGTATCGCTTTTCAATTGTTCGATATCAAAGCTAACTGTGTTATTTCAAATGGAAACCATAGTTGGCTTTGACTTTAGAAAATAGAAAAAAAATAAGCTTTCTAAAAATATATATGTCAACACATGTCTAGTCATCCTTGCTGCCAATATAACAGATTTCTCTTTAAAAATGACATTTTGTTAACATTTAACATTTTAGCCCAGTTGGCCACACAAAAACAGTTGCTTTGCATATCTAAAAGTTAGTTTGACAGTAAATAAAATAAGTGTTAAAGTTGACATCTCTTATAATCTCTCTGCATTATTCCAAAATGTATGAAAACTTTGAAAAATGCCAGATGTTTATATGCTATATTGAATAAGGCCGAAATTCTGAAGATGCATTAAATCTATATTTCGAACGTTACCCTGAACGCCAGCAGCCAAGCGAACAAATATTTCCTAGATTTGAAAATGCTCTGATGAATTATGGATCATTTGTCAAGCTCAGACCTAAACAGTATGCTATTGAAGGTAGAGACGAGGTGGAGGCAGAAGTAATTGGAGCGGTTTTAGAAAATCCTGAAATTTCTACCAGAGAAATAACTGTAACTAAGGGTGTGAGCAAAAGCAGTAGCCAAAGAATTATCAAGAAATATAAATATAAAGTTTATAAAATCAGGCTCACTCATCAAATATTCCCTGGTGATCCAGAACGCAGGATTAATTTTTGCAAGTGGTTTATCAGTAAAGGCAATGAAAATGAAAATTTTCACCGAAATGTCATTTGGACCGACGAAGCAAGAGTAACCAGCAACGGAATATTTAATCGACATAATCGGCATCGTTGGTCGGACCATAATGAGCATGTTTTCCAACCTAGAAATATGCAAGGACGATTTAGTTTCAATATTTCGATTGGAATAATGGAGCAACGAATGATTCAACCTTTTATTTATGACGGAAACCTTAACGCCCAACAGTACGTTAATATTTTGGAAAACATTGTTGAACCATATTTAGAAGACTTGCTGCCCCTTGCCGATTTGGTACGAAAGTTTTATCAACAAGAACAAACTAAATCAAATGTTCGAGGATCGGTGGATGCGAACAAGGGGGCCCATATCATGGCCTGCAAGATCTCCGGACCTAAGTCCTTTGGACTTTTTTATTTGGGGTTTCGTCAAAGACCAGATATTTAAAACCATACCAGAAACGCGTCAAGATTTAGAGCAACGAATGAGAAATACAATCGCTGGGATAATACCTTTACAACTCTTAAATGCCGAGAAATCAGTAAAGAAGAGATATCAATTGTGCATCGACAAAAATGGTAGACAATTTGAACACTATTTGTGATACTTCAATCGTTAACGATTTGTTACCTACTTAATGAAATATGTTTAATTAATAAAATTAAAACTTGTTTTCATTTGAATAACTGAAACTCTTGTTTTCCATGGCCAACTCTGCTAAAATGTAATTTTTAAAGAGAAATGTGTTATATTGGCAGCAAGGATGACTAGACATATCTTGACACATATATTTTTGGAAAGCTTATTTTTTTTCCTATTTTCTAAAGTCAAAGCCAACTATGGTTTCCATTTGAAATAACAAAGTTAGCTTTGATATCGAACAATTGAAAAGCAATATATTTTTTTTGACAAATGCATCTTATTCTACGTCAAAAAGTGCGTATAGAAAGTTTTTACCGTTTGAAAATATATTCACAAATAAAAAAGTTATGACAGTTTTTCGGAATCTGCCAAATGTCAATTTTTGCCGATATCTCGGAAACGGTTAGAGATATCGAAATGCGGTTTTCACCACTCGGCGTTTCACAAAAATCGAGCTCTAGACTCATACCTGGTCTGAAAATAGGAAAACCAGCCAAAATCAAGCAATTTGGGGCACCCTGTACACTTTCACATGTTATGTAATTGTTTAAGTTACTTTTAACATGAACAAGGCACTGTAGAATATAAGCACAGGGCACGGTATCAAGTAAAAGCAGTCCTACAATCATCCCTATATGATAGCCCAGCAACGATTCTGACAGCCTTTCTTTGCAATGAAAAAACTGTTGAGGTATGTGCCGAATGGCGCCATATTAAAATGGTATAGGTAATGGAAGACTGAATTATTGCGTGATAAACCATTAGAACCGTTGATTGTGACAAACAATTTTTCAAATTGCGCAATAAGAAAATATTACGTGATACATTCTTGCAAATGTAGAACGTCTGTTCCTCCCATGTCAGCTTACTGTCCAAAATAATGCCCAAGAATTGAACACAATGGGAGGTCATTTGTACAGAGTGCTGTCGTAACGAAAAAATCATAGTCTGCTATACCATTATTTAATACTAGCTTATTATTTAAAAACCAGTTATGAACCATAGGCTGTTTTAAGTCTCTGATAATAAAATATTACAATCATTATGGGAATGAGCCAATGTCGTGTCGTCGGCAAAGAGAGTGAAAGATGTTGACTACTATTTGGCAAGTCATTAACATAAATAAGAAATAAAACCTGTCCCAAAACAGAACCTTGAGGGACACCAAATCTAATATCAGTGTTACCCGAATTAGCGCTATTAAAATGAACAAATTGATGATGATCAGTTAAATATGACATAATCAATTTTCTGCTGCCCTCAGAGAATTTATAAAATTTCAGTTTGTTCACTAAAATATTGTGAGGCACACAGTCGAAAGCCTTACTTCTAAAAATTGCACATGCATAAACTATTTGTCCTCGAAACCTTGATTTATTACATTCATCAACGAATTAACTGGTAAGGACGTTGACAATTTTGCACTGAAACCATATAGACAACTATTAAAACACACAATAATTTTCAAAATAATTCATGATTTGAGATTTGAGAACTACCTCAAAGATTTTGGCACATAGTGGCACGATAAAAATAGATCTGTAATTAGTCGCATCATCAATAATTTTTTTTTTTAAAACAAAGATAACATTTTTGACAGTTTGAGATATTTTAAAAACACATTTAATTAGCTTCGTGAGTGGAATGATAATAACGTATTTGATGCAATTGAGAACTTTCATGTTGATTTTGTGATGCATTACACCTCCCTATGATACGCCTATGCCTAATAGTGAGTGACTGGAAACTTGTAGAAAGAGGTAGAGTTTTCTAGAGTGTGGTAGGAGAAGATTGTCGATTATGTTCTAGATAACTCAAACAAAGTGTAAAGGTTATTTAAGAAATATTGTGTAATCAGTAAATTACTAAATAAAGTGTTAACGGTTCACCCCTTGTTAAAATTATTTAGAACCCACGAATTCATACAGGGTGTTTCCTAAGGGACGGAAACCCGTAATAATATCATAAGCATCTTTACTCTGTTTGCTTTTCACATTAGCGATTACATCTAGGACTTGATTGTAAGGGACTTGGGTAAAAATAAAGTCCTTGTCAGCACCGGTTTTTATTGAACTTGTGAAATAATTTTCAAAATTGTCGGTGGTAGATGGCAAGGAGTTAACTAAATTTTGAGCGATGTTTCCAAAATAATTAGTAAATTCACAAGGAGAAATAATTTTTGACGAATTATATTTTTGTTTATATTTATATATACTAAGAGCCAAGGTCTCAAATATATTTTATGGGATCTGCAGTGATTAAAAACAATTAAAAGCCTCTAACGTAAATCAGTATATGTAATATAAATGTAAGCGTTTCTATTGAAAAAGTGTATAGAACAATTCTACGAAAAAAACGTCAATAATCCTGATAACAGTTTTTTGTAGATAAAAATGATGTCCAGATAATACTCTTCATAGAAAAAATGTTAACTGGAAATATGTCGGTTGCCATTTTATTACGTAATTCACTGTAATATTCAACAAATAAATCGGCAATACCACCTTTTTAAAATAATTATTCATTTATGTTTCGTATTTCAGATTTTACAATTTTTATTATTTTCGTTCCATATATAGGTATTATGTTACATATTCGGGGATAATATAACTAGTGTTATGATTATCATCATACTAACAAATTTAAAATTTTTCAACCCTTTAGTATTCATCGCAGAAAGTGCTTTCAAATCACTGTATCTGAGTCTTAGGACACCGAAAGTAAATAAAAATGTATTTTTAAAATTTAAATTAATAAGCATATTGTCAGTTGTTTACAACAATACACGAGCAAAACTTAAAAACAATCACGCACTCGCATAGAGAATCAGAAGACATTTAAAATGACGGGTCACTCGACCACCTTGCAGTAATTTTTGTTTTTGTTGGGGGTAGGGGGTTGACCTGACAGAGTCAAATTTGACATCAAAATGTGCCGTTCAAAAGATACAACGTGTTTCAGGATTTTTCGCAAGCAACACCCCCACCTTAGTTAATCTAGAGGGTGGTTTTCAGGAAAGACGAAAAAAAATTGAGAAAAACTAATTTTAACCCAGTCAATGTATACAATGATCTTGCAAAAGGTCGGGAAGTTTTGAAACTTGGCACATACCTAGATCTTGAGGTACTTAATAAGCACCTGATTTTGCGAACACGGCGTGGCGCCGCTCGCAACGCCATCTTGAAAAAATGGCGCATGAAATTAGAAAATTAGCCATATCTTCCTTACCGTACCTTTTATTGGAAAAATACCTCTATTCAAAATTATTCCTTTTAAAATTGTCTACAATTTAGCTTTTTACTATTGTTTTGTCCGACCAATATTTACAGAGATACAGCTTCTCAGATTCGGAAAAAAATTAAGTTTTGTCTTACAGCGCATTTTTTAGATATATAAAAGTACGTTTATTTTTCAAATGATGAATATTGACCCAACTACACTAGCAGTGATACGTTAACACCTAATACACCCCCCCCCTCCTTGCCTCTACCCCCAGCAACGTCTATTACCCCGCTCTTTATTGGAAAAGTACCTGTATTCAAAATTATTACTATAAAATTGTCTACAATTTAGCTCGATACTATTGTTTTGTATCAGTTTTTGATGGTAGAGGAGCAAGATGGAAGGTAAGTTTTGCAGCACACTTGGCAAAAAGGTTATACCGAATTGAGGGTGGAATTGGTTTCGAAATTTTTCGCGTATAATCCAATTAAAAAATTTTCGCCAGCCTCAGCTGGCGGGTTCAGCATCACGATTTTTGAAAATACCAATGATGTCACTGAGAGACCGAGAGTTTCCGATTGTTTTAAAAAATTTCACTTTTCCCTGATTGTAGATAGACGATGTGGTATCGCAACCACTGAATGCGTGAAGAAACAGAATGTTGTCTACTACAGTTTCATCGTATTGTAAGCTACGTAAGGTGTATATCTTCTCGGAGACTTTTCCTTTTCCTAGTTTTCGGAAATAAATGTTGTTATAATCGTGCCCGAGAGACGATAGGAGGACAAGCAAATCTATATCTTCTCCTACAATATATACAGAGTTATACAAAGAGGACATTTCCAACGCTGTAGTGACGATAAGGGGGTCTGCATCTTCTGTGGCCTGTTTTACTTGAAAATGAGCTTCTTTGAATTTTGTCTTAAGTATGGCAATTAAACGATCTTTATTTGACTCATTTGATAAGAAACGCTCTTGAGATGAAGGCACCTTCATGCTTTCATCAAAAACTATTTCAAGGGACTTGTGGACCCTTGAACGCCGTTATCGCTCGGCGGTTTTGGTGCTATTAACCATCTCTGCAGCCGGATATCCATCAAAAACTATTATTGTGTTTGAGCCGTAATGTTTTTCAACATACTGGAGGTATTTGCTACAGATGGACGAGAAATGGTCATTGATGTGCCAACGAACTTTATGGAGGAGATGTCCTCCGTCGACGACATGAATATTTGATGTCGACAAAGTGTGCTTAATTGGCTCAAAGACAGCATACAACGAAGATTTTATTCCCTTTCGCATACCTTGTTCCGTGAATAATGACAAAGGAAATGGTGCCAGTTCGTAATGAAGGTATTCTTGCAATTGTTATTCATTTCTTTTGACGATACACATTCTTTGAAAAAGTATTAGAGGGTTAATGGGAACCACAACCTCATCGATTTTTATGCTGGAATTGATGGTTGACAGAGGGAGAACTCTATCTTTCCTTTTCAGTTTTACAGAAGCGAATGTTTGGCCGATAATGTACTGCATAGCAGTTGTACCCACTTCACGCGCCATATGACAATTGATGGAACTATTACCGACAAGATAACACAGTCGCTTTTAGGAAATGGAGAGTGTTGAGCAAAAAATCTAGGAGTTTATGCAGATCTTGGCTGTCACGACACACACGAGCCTCTCTCATATCTACATGCTGTTCAGTAGTATGAATGGATATGCCACAATACTCCTCCATAGCATCGCACACGTTGTAAAGATATACCATTCCCAATGTCCACTTAGTAAGCACGCTGTTCGTTATGCCCCTACCATGTGTAAGGCCGCCTATGCTTTTCATAGTCTTCATGAGCGTTTGCTCTATTGTCATATCAGACCAAATACCTGACCAAAATTTTTCGCTACGACACACACACCTTCTGAAAATATTGCAACCACAATTTTGCCGTTGCACCATTTTGTTCCAGTTGCAGTAGCTTCTGGCGAAAATTGTCGGCAAGTGTCCGCACCGCTTCATTCTCACTCGCCGACTGGATCATAAATCCATTATTTTCAAGCAAGAAATTTTGCAATTCATCCTTGTCAGCCGGCTCCCCACCAAGGATTTTTAAAGAGTGGGGTAATAGACGTTGCTGGGGGTAGAGGCAAGGAGGGGGGGGGTGTATTAGGTGTTAACGTATCACTGCTAGTGTAGTTGGGTCAATATTCATCATTTGAAAAATAAACGTACTTTTATACATCTAAAAAATGCGCTGTAAGACAAAACTTATTTTTTTTCCGAATCTGAGAAGCTATATCTCTGTAAATATTCATCGAACAAAACACTAGTAAAAAGCTAAATTGTAGACAATTTTATAAGGAATAATTTTGAATAGAGGTATTTTTCCAATAAAAGGTACGGTAAGGAAGATATCGCTAATTCTCTAATTTCATGCGCCATTTTTTCAAGATGGCGTCGCGAGCGGCGCCACGCCGTGTTCGCAAAATCAGGTGTTCATTGAGTACCTCAAGATTTAGGTATGTGCCAAGTTTCAAAACTTCCCGACCTTTTGCAAACAAACCCTGTTTTTATGTATTCATTGACTGGGTTATTTCGACCATGCTGTCGCATAGAGAATTAAAAGACGCTTTCCCTGTTTAAATTCATGAATTCGGGGTTGCTGGAGCTAGGGGGTTGATGTGTCACTGTCAAATTTGATATCAACTGTTGCCCCCCCAAAAATCAAGAATCGACCTGTCCGAGCATATTTCCAAGAAACTGGTCTAAGTATTGTCTAAATGTTATTTGTGGCATTATCTTATTTTTTTTCCTTCTTCAATTCTTTGGGACTTCCTGCCACATGTATGTTTTCTTTTTAAGCGGTGCTAGGGGATTCTACAAAATATATCACAATTAACCAGTATATTACTGATAAATAACCTCTACGCCAGTGACTTTTACGTCAAAGGATCAGTTAGAGGTTGTTTTTTTTAATAAACAACACAAATAAGTATAAAAACATGAAATTAAATATTTCGCCGACGTTTCGGAAATCTAATCTGTTTCCTTTTTCAAGGCTTTTTTTGAAAAATCTTTTTTGCTTTGTATGATAATAACATAATATTATAACTAAACTAAAACAAATATCAAAGACAAGAAATATAAAAATACACATTATAAGATAAGCATAATAATAAAACTACATAAAAACAGAATCCAAAGAACAACAAAGAATCAATGGCTATAAAAATCTTTTATGGAATTAACAGTGCAGCTGAAAATATCAAATTTGTCACAATGTTTGTTGTAATTATGACACATTGAGAACAGAGGAGAAAATTTAAGTCTATTGGAGCGCGGAGTGGGAAGATAAGAAGTTTGCATTATCCGAGTATTTAATGGGACATAAAATTGTAATTTAATTAAACATTCTGGGCAATCGATCTTGTTATGTACTAGATTATGTAAAAATATTTGAGAGTAGCAAACCCGCCTGTTCTCAAGAGTGTCTATAGAGAATCTACCTTAGAGTTCTAGATGTGGGAAACCAATTGATGGGTATATTCCATCACACTTGAACCACAATAATTTTACAAATCGCTTTTGTACTCTTTCTAGGCTATTAACATGAGTTACGTAATGAGGGTTTCAGATGAGTGACGCGTATTCAAGTTTGGACCAGACAAAAGCAAAGTAAAGTAATTTTAGAGTATCAGTATTGGTAAACTCTCTGTTTGATCTGAATAGAAATCCAAAAATCTTAAAAGATTCTGAACTTATATTTATGTGTGGTACAAAGGAAAGTTCTTTATCAAAAATTACTCCAAGGTCCTTAAAAGTCACGGGTCTTTGGAGTTCCACATTGTCTATGCTATAATTAAACGCGGTGGGCATGAGTTTTGTTGTGTAGGACATAACGTTGCATTTGGGCTCATTTAAGTTTAAGTTATTTCGAACACACCAATTAGATATGTTGGGGAGGCTGTTTTGTAGTAGATTGCAGTCCGCTATGGAACTAATAGTCCTAAAAAGTTTGAGATCATCCGCATAGAGCAAACAGTCGGTTTGAATAACTTCCACAATATCATTAATGAATATATTAAAAAGTAACGGTCTCAGAATTGATCCGTGCGGAACACCTGATGTTGCCACGTATTCGACAGACCGAAACCCACTATAAGCGACATATTGTTTTCTACCTAAAAGATAGGATTGAAAAAATACAAGCAAGGATTGGGAGAACCCGAAGGAGGACATTTTTTGAAGTAATATAGCATGGTCAAGGGTGTCAAATGCCTTAGAAAAATATGTGTATATTACGTCCATTTGCAAGCGTTGATTAATGGCCTCAGAGATAGATTGAGTTATGCATATTAGATTAGAGGTGGTAGAGCGCCCTTTAACAAAACCATGTTGGTAAACTGATAGCTGACTTTTAATGCTGGGATATATGGTGTCATGCAATAAAATTTCAAAACCCATTACATAGAACTGTTGATATAGTTAACAGTTTTTTTAGTTTTTATACAATGTTAAGTTTGTGAAGTTCTTCTTTTAACATTGGCAACCAAGTTATACAAAAAACTAGTTTAAGTGTCCCAAAACAGGCGTGTTTCATTTTCAATGGCCCACCCTGTACAAGATATAATTCATATCTTGACACAAGCAAAACAGTAAAATTTTCTAATTTACCACTGTACCAAATAACTATTTATTTACCAAAGACAATACTTCTAAATTTCTATTGTTATTGTGCACAAAAATTTTAAGTACGGCTCTGTGGCATATCCCTTATGCTAAGCAGACAGTGATTTATGGTCTGTTTTTATGGCTCCTTTTGTGTGCATTAAATATGTGTAGTCAACTATTGACACTACTGCCATAGAAGAGACGGGATATACTTCTTCTGGAAAATATACAAGGTGGACACCTTAAAAAGAATCACTAATAAAAGAAAAAGCGATGGATGATAATAATGTTTGATAGGCAGTTAATACAATTATCGATTAATAAAAATTGTTACTGTTAGTAAACGCTATGAGCCTGCCTTATGTTCAGCAAATAAATAATATTTTTATTTATTTATTTATTTATTGCATACGCTGTTCAACAGGTAAGATACCCAATTACAGAACAGGAATAAAGGCATACAAAGCATTAATTACATAATATACAACAACATAGAAAGAAAGTAAAATGAAGAAAAAATTTACTTAAATGTACGAACTATGAATAACTAATGATACGAAGAAAGAGAAAAAAATAACATGGGAAATGTTTAAATATAAAAACTATATATACATATATACACATATGTGATTCAAAGTAAATTAAGAAAAACAAAGACACTTACTGGTTGTTTAATTTAGAACATTTTGTTTTATGTCACTAAGGCTGCAATTAAAAATATCGAAGTCGCTACATAATTTGTTAGAAGTACTGTAAATCGTACATAAAGGTGAATTATTTAGTACGTTGGTACGCGGCGTAGGTAAATAGAAAACTTGGTGATTACGAGAGGTTAATCTGGGAATGTGAAAATTAAGCTTACTGATTATTTCGGGTGCGTCAAAATCATTGTGTAGTAATTTAAACAAAAATACTTGAGAAAAGTACGTACGCCTATCCTCAAGAGTAGTCATAGAATATCTTTCAAGCAAGTTACTTTGCGGAAAACCAATCACTAGATAGGTACCGTCGGATTTGAACCACAGTAATTTAAGAAATCTACGTTGAACTGCCTCCAAGTTATTCTTGTGAACATCATAACTGGAACTCCAAATTAGCGATGCGTACTCAAGTTTCGATCTGGCGAAGGATTGATAAAGAATTTTCAGAGTATCAGTGTTAGTGAACTCTCGACTAGTATGAACGATGCATCCAAGGGCTTTGGAGGCTTCAGACATAATGGTATCGATATGATCAGTGAAGGATAATTTACTATCAAAAGTTACGCCGAGGTCGCGAAATGTTATGGGCCTTTGAAGTATGACATTATCTAACCTGTAATCAAAAATAAAAGGTGATGTTTTTAAAGAAAAGGACATTACGTTACATTTACCAGGATTCATGAATAATTTATTTATTATACACCAGGTGTTTATTTTGTCAAGAGAAGTCTGAAGTTGAAAACAGTAATCAATTTCATCAATTACTGTGAAAATTTTTAGATCATCGGCATATAAAAGGTGAGGTAAATTAATTTCGTTCACTATATCGTTAATAAATATGTTAAAAAACAAGGGCCCCAGAATAGATCCCTGGGGAACTCCAGATGTGGCAGCAAATTCGATAGATTTGAACCCATTTAATGCAACGTACTGACTCCTATTCATTAAATAAGATTTAAATAAAAGGAACAAAGAATATGGGAAGCCGATTTTTTCTAATTTATTAAGTAACAACTGGTGATCAAGTCTATCAAACACTTTGGAGAAATGGGTATATATGACATCTACCTGCCCACGTTCATCCAAGGATTCAGAAATATATTGAGTTACACAGAATAAATTTGTTGTTGTTGAACGCCCTTTCATAAATCCATGTTGAATAATAGAGATTTTGGTGTTAATTGAATGATATATTCTATCATGAAGTAATATTTCTAAGACTTTACAAAAGTTACAAATTACAGAGATTGGTCTAAAGTTCTCAATATCTAGTTTGTTTCCCTTTTTGAAGATGGGACATACTTTGGAATATTTCCATAGGTCAGGAAATAGGCAGTTTTTTAAGATTAAGTTAAAAATTAGAGTTAGAGGATATGCAAAGATGATAGCGCAATCCTTTAAGAAAAAAGTAGGAATGGAGTCAGGACCGGTCGTCATTTTGGGTTTAATTCGTTTTAGAGCCCGAATAATTTTTAAAGATAATGCTATTGGAAGTTGCTTTTGTGTAGTCATGGTGCTTACTACCACTTTATCTAAGTGTTAATTAACGATCTCGCGTCGACTGAACATGTTTCTAATCGATTTAGTAGAAATCTAAAGAAATCTTATGTTACAGAATTTGGCGGATGCGCTGGTGATAACGGATACATAGGCGCGAGGCCTCGACCCCGTGGTTGTAGAGTCAATAGACGTTTTCGGAAAAATTCCGTGAAGCGGTAACTTTTGAGAATACATCTATGAACATGTCAGAAATAAAATCCTTGAGCGTGATTTGTTATTAAGCAAATTACTTTCAAAATAAGTAGCAGTTTTTGTCAAATATCTCTTAAAATATAAAAAAAAAATAAACAAACTAATAACGCCATACGATAGTACGGAAAATTCCACATCAAAAATTTATATGAAGTTCTTTTGTATAATAAAAAATGAAGGCTCCAGATTTTTTGTTCAAAGCACGATAATGGAACGCGGCGACACGTAAGTACGCGCTACACTAAATTTGTTGTAACTTTTGAACTAATTAATGAAATTAGGCTCAACAAAACCTAAATGAAAAAATAAACATGTGGTTATTGGATTATTATATTTTCAAATAAAAAAGTTAAGGTATGTAGGAATAGTACGTATATGTAGTCGGAACATAAAGAGATTTCCGATGAAATCGGTAAAAGCTTTACTATTTCTACAATTTTTAAGACAATAACCTGGAACTTCCACATACTACTCTTGAAGTAAAGTATAAAAAATCGCTGTAATCAGGTATGTTAAATAAATTTTATACAAAAGTTATTGACGATTATTTTACCCCTAATTTCACGAATTTTGGAGCAAAAAAATATTATTTTCTATCCTCGTAATATAAAGAGGGTTAATTTAATTTTTAAGGTAAATCTCCTTGAAGCATCTTAAATTACACATTTTAAGTTTTAAGAATCGCACCTACAGAAATTTAATAACGCGATTTAAACCTGAGTAATAGGTGGTTAAAATGAGTTATACGTATCAAATTTTATCACACTGTACATCTTCAAAATAAATTTTAGAGATTTTTTCACTCACCCGAAATTTTTTTACATTACTTCAAGAGTAACATGTGACAGTTTCGGGTTCGTATCTTAAAAATTGTAGAAATGGTAGAGCTTTTACCGATTTCGTCGGAAAACTCTTCATATATGTACCATTCCTATATACATTCATTTTTTTATTTGAAATATACTAATTCAATAGCCACACGTTTTTTCTTTCATTTCGGCTTTGTGAGCTCAATTTTATTCATTAGTTCAACAGCTACAACAAATTTAGTGCAGCGTGCCGTACTTACATGTCGCCGCGTTTCATATTCTGACTTAAACAAATAAATTTGGAGCCCATATTTTTGATTGTACAAAAAAATTTCATATACATTTTTTATGTGAAATTTCTCGTACTTTCGAATGGAGCTATTAGTTAATTTTTAAAGATATATTTTAGGAGATTTAGGAGATATGACAAAAACTGGCATTTTACAACTAATTTGTTTAATAACAAATGACGCTCAAGGACTATATTACTAAAAAATCTGAGGCCTTGGCTTCTAGGACATACACCGAATTTCAAATTTATGCACTCTTACCAGCTTGCTTTACTTATTTTTCCCTATTTACCACCAATTACCCCACTCCTTCAACGCAATCATGTCAAAATATAATCTAGTTTATGATATCGTTATACATGTACCAAATTTCAAATGGAAGTGTAAATTTTATTTTATCAACACTTTTAATACGGGAGTGGCGGTGGTGGGGGAATGGAAAATACTACAAAAAACCTGAGGCCATCGCTTCTAGTATATACACCAAATCCCAAATTTATATACTCTTACCAGCTTGCTTTACTTTACTTGTTCCCTATATACCACTATTCAACCCCCAACCCTTCAACAAATCATCTCAAAATATAATCTAGTTCCAGATGCCGTTATAATACAATAATTATACCAAAATTCAAATGAGTATCTCAATTTTATTTTATCAACACCTTTAATAATGAACTAGGGTTGGTGGAGGGTTGAAAAATAATATAAAATAATCTGAGGCCTTGGCTTGTAGACATACATCAAATTTCAAGTTTCTGTACTCTTACCAGCTTGCTTTACATATTTCCCCATATTTACCCCTATTTACCCCCCAACCCTTCACATCTTCATATCTTAAAAAACAATCCAGTTCCAGATCTCGTTATAATCTATGTATACAAAATTTCAAGTCAATATCTTGAACAGGTCCGGAGAAGGCGTGCAGACAGACCGACAGACAGACAGAAATATATATATTTTTTTCGTTAAAATTTGAAATCTCGACGTTTTCTGACATTCTAAACCTATTTCAAGAAAAAAATTGTTTTTAATTTTTTTACGATTACTATACTTCCAATCCACTACGTGGATGTGGAAGTAATTTAACAGACTAAATAGTGAAATATTCAATTCGCTCTGCATTCTCAACGTGTTTCGTATCGTATTTTGTTAAGATGCAAGACACAGCACGATTACAATGTTGTTTTGTGAGTAATTTTAACTAACTGAAAACTATGGTGTATTAAGTTCTCCTACTCTATTAACATTGATAATTAGATGTAGTCACGAGGAAGTTGTAGTTAGCTGTGGTGGTACGGAAAATGATCTCGTTGGACTTGCTGATTCTGAATCTGATTTAAAAACTTAAAAATTCAAAATGGCGAACCCAATAGGGCTGCCATAACCGCAAAATGTTTGCAGATTTACGTGAAATGTGGTGCATTGGAGATATGAGAATTCTCTGAAACCAAACCTGATACTAAAGCTTAAGCCTTTACTTTGTGGAAACTACATGAGAAGCCACCAAAAGTGGAAAAATTGAACCACCCTAAAAACAAAAAAGGTCATAAAAAATCGCCCGATATTGTCGGTAGTAAGGTTGGTGTACTTAACAAAAAACAGAATCGAGTGTATTTTGAACCAACTGCAATATCGATATTTGGCAATAAGATTCAATTAACTGGGCTACCGTGAAATTATATTGCACAACTTGCTGGGTGATGTTGTATTCTCGCTCAGCGCGTCAGCGTTCTGATTTGTAGCTAAAAATCATTCTTAATTGGTCAATTTTGCAGAAAATCGTTGTTAGTTATACTTTTTTCAAAAGGAAAGATTTAACTCTCTAAGATGGTGCCATTTTTAGATTGAGTTGAATTTATATTAAGTTTAAAAATTACTATACATCTACGTTAGTTCGTCTGTATGTACGAAAACACTCTGCAGGTCGCAATCTTTAACGTATTCACTTGATTTGTAAATCGCTTCGTCTGTTATCAAAATAGAACCCTACTGTATTGTCATATGCTCCGCCGAGTAGTTTAATTAATATCAATAACACAGCCCCACAAAAAAAAAGGTTCTGTACCAAAGACATGTACATCGATTTTGTGTATTTTTATATGCTGAATCCAAATCCGTGGCCCAAAAATAGATTTACGAGGTAATTTTTAGGCGCAAAAACATCCCCTAAAATAAAGTGAAAAATGAGGAAAAACCTTTATAGAGGAATGCAACAATTTGTAAATACTTTGAGAAAACATTTTAAAATAAACTTTTGAGGATTAGAAAAAACTGTATGCAAATTAGATCCACACCCACCCCAACGAGGGGGTTCAACCTACGTTTATATATTTGGAATTACAAACTACAATGCTATGGTTTTTCACATTGTTTTGCATTAACATTCGTTATTTGATCTTCGGGGTGGAATTAACCCGCTCGTGGAGTGGGTATGGAATAGTATATTCTATAACAAGTTATGGAATGGAATGGCCCATATTCCACACGAGTGAAAAGTTTGTAGGCCGAGCCAAAGACGAGGACTACGGTTTGCGAGTGTGGCATATGCCATTGCAAACGTGTTGTAGACTACACTTTCTCTAACAAGATTTTAGAAACTATACAAAAAAAACTCTAAAACTGTTCAAAATGTCAAATGCCAAGCTACCTTTTGTTCGACGTAACCATAGCAACCGAACCACTAGCAGCTTCTGATTCGTCGAAAGCCGTGCGGTAATACCATAACAGTGTGTTGGAATTGAATGATATTTGTTAAGACAGAGTTTGTAATTTCTGAAATAGCGTTAGAAAAAATTTAATTTTAAAATGTTTTCTTAAAGTATTTACAAATTGGTGTATTTCGTTATAAAGCTTTATTTATCCTCACTATTTCACTTTATTTTAGGGGATATCTGCGTTTTACTAAATAATCACCTGGTAAATCGGTTTTCGGGCTGCGGATTTGAATTCAGCCTAAAAAATACACAAAATCTATGTACTTGTGGTTATGGTACAGAATTTTTTTTGTGGGGCTGAGCAATTAAAGTTAAAATAATTTTTGAGAATAATTTTTTACTATTTGGATATAATTTGTGACAATCTCCATCCACATTAGCAACTAATCTAGTAAAAATGCCAAAAATTTACCTAGCACTCCCGCACCAACTAAAATATATTTCTATAGCACAGCTCCACTAGAAGTATCACTTCCACACTTAGCTAATATCGTGAGGTATGCAGAACAAAATATAATATACTAACACTGACTGCCTCCCAGCTGTTTCTCGGCTCGGACTGGTAAAATTTTACCTGTAAATTGATTTGCAATATTAGATTCTATATAAAAGTCCCATCCCAGGTAAAAGCAAAGGTTTCAGTAGGTACCTACTTAAGTATTCAGTTTGATAATAAAATTTGGAAATCCTAAATGTGAGATAAGATAATCTTCTCCTTTGGTTCATAAGGAGCGGAAATCGCAAAATAATTTTACACGAGAAAGCCAAATTGAATTAAATATTGTTACGTATTTCCACCTCTTAGGAAACACCCTGTATGAATCCGTGGGTTCTGAATAATTTTAACAAGAAATAAATACTAACACTTTATTTAATAATTTACGGACTATACAATACTTCAAAATAACCTTTAGATTTTGTATACTTGATATTTAACCTCACTTTTTCGCTACCTTTCACTTTTATAAACTTCTTCCAAATAAATTTCTCTTCCTGCGCCGGTAATCGCGCCTTATATACTCTGAAATTGCCTTCTAGATCCATCGAGAACCAATCAAGAATCTTCTTCTACCACAGTCTAGAAAACTCTGCAAGTTTCCAGTCACTATTAGGCATAGGCGTATCAATCTCCAGTTTCAAGGGGGTGTAATACATAACAATACTATAGACGAAGAGCCGTGTGATAATAAAGTTCATGAAACCCATCTCCTTGGAGAAAGAACACGGAAGGAGACCGTAAAAATAAATACTTTTTAGTAAGACAGCCAGCAACAGGGGCCGGGGACCTCACAGGCCCTTTAACAAAATTGGAATCATTAGTAACCTCCAAATTCACCAAATTTTGGAGCGAGGAGGATGCATCCAAATAATGATTTTTCTGATGTATTTTTAAGCAAAAATAAGTAACTGAGGGGTGCAAAACTGTAAAAATATTTACTTAAAATCAGCGTAAAATAAAGAATTCACAAAAAACATAAGTAATATTTATTTATTTTATTTGTTTATTATTATACACTACCCAACAGGACAATGTCCCAATTACAGGGTACAGGGAAAAAAGGCACTCTAGCAATATACTTAATATAGCAATAATACCCAATGTAACAAGATTATAAATGTACATATAGGCACATATAAATATAGGTTAGAGATAATTAATTAATGCACATACATTGTACACCTAAAGAACCGCACAACATTCAAATCTTTGGTATGTTTCATTTTTCAAAAAAATCCTCGAACAGGTCAACATTTTATGTAAAAATAGCTTACCTTTCGCAAATTCACGACTAATGTTCCACTTTCTTATGGACTGATAAATCTTGTTGCCTATATTTTTGTTTTAACTAGCATGAAAACATTTGACAAAAATAAAACAAAGAAAATAATAAAAAAAACAATCACCTTAACAAGGTGAGATACAGGCCTTTTTGTGTAAAGTATCGATAACTTCTTTATTCCTATCACGTGTGGAACCTCAGTTTTGTGACACTTCTGAGACAGTGTAAAACTAGTGCAATGCCACGTTTATGTGCAATGCCACGTTTATGTGAAAGAGAACGCGTAGAACCTTTGATGATGGTTCGATATGGTGATAGGTTGAGAACTCATCAGGAGGTATGTGATGTTTTCAATGCCAAGTATCCCCAAAAACAAATTTCTAGATCCACTGTAAGTAGATTGGTGGCTAGATATGATAAATCTGGCAGTGTAGCTGACCTCCCTCGATCTGGTCGCCCCAGCACAAGCAACGAAACCAAATTGAATATTCTTCAAGAAAGTGAGGAAAACCACCATCTTTCGACAAGACAGCTGGCTTTAAATCATAACGTGAGACAAACTTCTGTTGTACGTCTATTGAAAAAAGAGAAATACCATCCATACAAAGTGCAATTAATCCACGAATTGAATGAGGACGATCCAGATCGGCGTTTACAGTTTTGTGAACAGTTGATGACCTTGTGCGATGAAAACCCAAAATTTTTAAAACACATTGTTTTTTCTGATGAAGCTACATTTTCTTTAAAGGGGACTATACATCGGCATAACGTGAAAAAACCGCCTTCTGATCAGTTCATCAGCATTGAACCTCTCTAGTAGCTTATCATGCGGAAATCCTAATGGTGGATAGGTTTTGTCCTCCTTAAATGTCATCAATTTTATAAATCGTCTATTAATTTGCTCGATAGCTTCACTATGTACAGCGTAATTAGGATTCCATATGACAGATCCGTATTCAAGTTGCGAACGCACAAAAGACGTAAACAGCATTTTTAATGTGTCGATGTTGTTGAGCTCACCGGAGTTTCTAATGATAAAGCCCAGGATTTTGTAAACTGATGATACAATGATATTGACGTGCTGGATAAAGCTCAGCCTACTATCAAAAGTTATGCCCAGATATTTAAATACCTCTGGTCTATTTAATTGTACCTGATTTATATTATATTCCCGCAGCACAAGATTCAATTTTCTAGTATAGGTTACAGCGTTACATTTAACAACGTTGAGAGGTAGGAGGTTTGAGGTGCACCAATCGCTTATTAGATCCAAGTTAGCTTGTAGTAGCAAATAGTCAGACTCCTCCTTAATAACGAGGTACATATAGTAGACAATGGCAATTCAGACCAAGTACAATGTCATTTATAAACAAAACAAAGAATAAGGGGCCCAATACTGACCCTTGTGGTGCCCCGGAAGTACAAACTATTCTTTCAGATTTATGCCCACGATATTGAACATATTGGTTTCTACATTTTAAGTAGGACGGGCAGAATAGAATTAAATCTCGGTTAAAGCCGAAAGCAGAGAGCTTATTTAGTAAAATACCGTGGTCAAGTCTGTCGAACGCCTTTGAGAAGTCAGTATAAATGACATCTACCTTCGAAACAAATTGTGTAATACAGACCAAATTGCTGATTGTTGACCGGCTTGCCACAAAGCCGTGTTGATTAGGGCATATTTGTTGGTTGACATGTGTGTGGAGCTCCTCGTATAGAACGAATTCAAAGGCTTTACTAAAATTATTGATGATAGTGATGGGACGATAATTTTTTATGTCAGTCCGATTATCTTTTAAAAAAACGGGAATAATATTAACCCAATGACGTAAAATCTGTGACAAGTCTTTCTTTGGGCCTCAAGCAGCTTATAATTTGAGTCCAAGAAATAGTTCCTTAATGTATAGCATCAACAATATGAGACCCAGAACAGATGTCAGTATGTCATATGGCAAAATGAACGAAGCGAATTGAAAGTTATTAAATGCGGAGTACCTCAAGGCTCAGTATTGGGCTCGTTACTGTTTCTTTCTTTGTCCTAATGGGTATTTAGATATTAGGGTTATTATAGACAGTCATTGTATCGTAATATTATTTATAATTCGAAATAAATTAACAAAATCAGGTTTTGTTGAAAAATGGACTTTTAGTCAGTATTTTTTACTTTTGCCGTTTATTCCACTGTCAGTATATTTGAAAAACCTTAGCTGAGGACGACCTGAGTGCACCCCTGGGCATACTTACAGAATGGCCAGGGAGGTCATCTGTAGTTAACCTCTCTTTCGCATCAATATTATCTAATATGCTTAATAACTTAATTAATATTTTATGTATTCGATAACTTAATTAATATTTTATGTATTCGATATCTTATTACAGAAAATATTTACATTTTATAGAATCCAATTATTTATCAGTTTTCCAAATGCCTTAAAAACATAACCGAATAGGAATGAAATCATGGTTGTGAAATATGAAGGATTTAAAAGAGGTTTAGTCAACATTTTTCGAAATTTAGTCTTTTTCAATATGATTTAGCATATCTTCAGGACTGTTCAACGTAGATTCAAATACCAATGAGTGATTTACATTGGGCATAAGTACTTAGTTATAATGAATACATTTTTTATTAAATTTCTGTTTCTCCGTTTTTGAGATATTACTTCCACATCCACGTAGTGGGAAATGGTAATGGCTCGCAAATTACAGAGAAAAGTTCTAGACAATATTTATGCAAACATACTAAAAAAGTAGTTTTAAACGTTTATAAAAATATAAAAGAAAGTGAAGGTGAAAAAGGAGCCGTGGAAAAAACGGCCTACTTAACAGAAATTTCAGAACGGTCTATCTATAGAATAATTAAGAATGTAGTACCTAATCGAAAAGTTAGATTGGATAACGGAGCAGCACGAGCATTACATTCGTCTATGGTGAAATTGTTAAGATATTTAATTTATACCAAGTAGGTATATGGAAAATGAGGTACCAACGGTGGAATCAATACATATGGAACTGAAAACAAATGGTGCAGTGTCAGTTAGTCAAGCAACACTTCGGCGCTGGATAATAAAGATAGGATTTAGGTTCAAGATTATTAATAAAAGGACAGGTATTATGGAAAGCTTCAGAATTGTGCAGTGGTGTAATGAATATTTGGAAAATATAACAAAATTTCGAAATGAACAACGACCTATTTATTATTTAGATGAAACTTGGTATGATACCCATGATACAGTGAAAAAATGCTGGATAGATGGTTCAAAGAAATGTAAAGTTGATATGCCTGCAAATAAAGGAACCAGATTAGTAATTGTACATTGTGGATCAGAAAAGGGATGGGTGCATAATGGTCTCAAATTAAGTGGAAAAAAATGGAAGAATCAAACGTTGACTATCACCAAAACACGACTGCGGATATTTTTGAAGCATGGTTTCAGACTTCATTGCTACCAAATATAGAAGAAAACAGCGTAATTGTTTTAGACAATGCTTCGTATTATTATATTAAATTATTATTGGCGAAACTGAGCAACAAAAGAATATTTGGTATAATTTTAATTAAGACTAATAAATTTCATCAATGCTCCACCAATATATAAAATATTATTCCTATCTTAACACAAGCAAAACAGAATAATTTTTTTTAATTTATCGTTATCACTGTAACAAATAACTATTTATTTATCAACCATACATTAAATTAATTAGATTGTAACTCACGGCACAATAATTTTAAGTACGGTCCTGAGCCGCAATAAATTACGTCGGCTTTGACACTTTTATGGCCGAGTTTTATGGCTGTTTTTTGGGTGTCTCGCCGTGTTGACTCCTTTGTCGGGAATTTTTTATTTGACTTAGAAATATGAAGTTCACTTTACATACACCGAATTTCAAGTTTCTGTACTCTTATCAGCTTTCTTTACTTATTTTCTCTTATTTACCCCTATTTAACCTCCAACCCTCCATCAGAATAAACCCAAAATATAATATAATTCCTCATGTCATCATAATATACACGTGTACCAAATTTTAAGCGAATCTCAATTTTATTTTATCAACTCCGTTAATATTGGAGTGTGGGGGGTGGTGGTGGAGGATGAAAAATATTATAAAAAATTTTGTGGCCTTGGCTTGTAGTATGTACATCAAATTTCAAGTTTCTGTACTCTTACCAGCTGGCTCTACATATTTCCTCCTATTTACCCCCAATCCTTCACCGGATATCTTCAAAAAACAATCCAGTTCCAGATCTCGTTATAATATATACGCGTACAAAATTTCAAGTCAATATCTTAAACCGTTCCAGAGAAAACGTGCAGACAAAAAAAAAGTTACAGACAGGCCGACAGACAGACAGAAAAAAATTTTCGCTCAAATTTAAAATCTCGACGTTTCATGACATTCTAAACCTATTTCGAGAAAAAAAAGTTTGAAATTTTTTTTACGATTATTATACTTCCAATAAAATTGACCACTACACGAAGTATTATCCCTATTCGGCCTTTTTTGGGCTTCGTTGACTGGACTATTACATCACATGTGACGAAAATATAAATCGACAGAAGCGACAGTAATTTTATTCGAGTGAAGGCAAAACCAAGCAGTACAAAAAATGTTTTAAAAACGAGCTATAATTAGAGCGTTTAGCACCGCAATTTTCTCCAATAAAAGTATGCAAACAAATAACCTACCTTAATGTCTAGACTATACACCTCACACTTAAATAACTAGATTATTATGTTTTGAGACATTCACCTCGTATGTTGTGTTTTTATACGTAAACAATACTTAATAAACCGATTTTTATAGGCACTTAACACAATATTACCGTCGAAAATCGATTACAACTACACTACGATACTACGAATTGAGAAATATCAACTTGGGCAACACACCTTCTCCCACTCTCGCCCGAAAAGTATTAAGGGCTTTGAAATATTATGGAAAGGAATGCATTGATGTGGGTACAACTGCACTAAAAGTAAACACCAAACCGAATAGTCCCAAAACTCTGACGACCTCGAACTGGCGCCGTTGAATTATAGAGATAAACGATCGATTTTTGTTGTCTGGAAAATGATAGGACAGCTATGACTTAGTTGGTCAGTATAAATTCCCATTTGTTATTAATGCATTTATGATGAGTTCATTTGGAATGTGTATTCGTTGCATTTTATCACGTGCTCGCTGTCTATTATGTAATTAAAGCATATCATGTGTTTCGTTGTGCCTATTTTCGTAAACAGCTGTGTGGGATTCTAGGGGAAATTGGAGCAAAAGCAAATGAATATTTTATGATGGTTTTATACTTAGTGCAGTAAAAAAATCATTTTAATTTGCAGTCTGGATACAGAAAGATTATGATTTTATTATGTTTGGGGTATCACATTTTTAAGTTTTGGATCTCGAAAACTTTGTTCTACTTTTTTTTATAAACAATTAAAGTTTTTTACTGCATTTTTCAAGCTTAAAATGTGAATAACTCCGGTTCTATAAGTCGGATCGGAGTAAACTAAAAACCAGTTTCTTTGTAATAAAATTTCCAATAAATTCTCGTTGGCTTCAAGTCTCTGAAGTACGTACATAACCTACAAAACTGATAAAACGAGAGAAAAACTGTATTTTTTTCATTTTAGTGCCCAAGAACCAAGACCAATTTGCATCAATCTTTCAGAAAATATAGGTACTTATTGATGTAATAAAAAGACCCTGAAAAGTTAGTGTCAAAATATGGAATCCGTTGGCAAAAATTGCATTTGTTATCTGAAATTTGAAATGCCCGTCATTTTGTGCCATTGAGTCCATAATGAAATTGTTTTTTTCAAAATGTGGATCTCGACGCCAGCTTACCAATTTGTTTTAAAAATAACAACAATTGCATTTTTTCGTCCATTAAAAAAAATGTATTTAAATTTTTTTATCAGATCTGGTAGAGAATTTTGGGTCCTTTAATTTAAAAAAAAGAAAGTTCATTTTTGTTAACTAGAGATTTTAACTTTTTGCATTTTGGCCAATTGTTAATTAACAAATGAATATTTTGTGCTAAAATTTGGACTGTATCATTTTGAAACTTATTCATTTCATGTGATAAATTCAAAATTTTTTTAAGTTTTAAAGGGACTTATTTACATTATAATGTAGGTATTGTTAAGTAAGCTTAAAAGTGATTTTTTTGAATTTTTCATAAAGTTGCAAAATGCAATAACTTCCTTGTTTATTAAAATTCGGAGGATTCTTTTTAAAACATGTTATTTTTTCCCCAGCAATACGATGAGAAAAAAGCAAATTTGATGGAAAAAAAATTTGCCCACATTGAGGATCGAACCCGCCACCCCATTGTGCGTCAAATCTTACTATTTTCACGTTGCGGAAGAGATTTTGTTAAGGGTCAAAAACGCGTATAACTCTTCAGGGATTGAATATTTTTTGGAGAACTTTTTGTGGTTGATGGAAAAACTTGTTAGCTTTCATTTGCACCGAACTTCCTGTCCAAAAAGTTGTTAATAAACAAATTAGAGCCTCTCACGCAATGTCACTTTTATTTCCTGTTCCGGTTATCCGATCAAGGTCTTTCTGGTCTCAAAATTTTCATTTTTGCAAGCACTTTCATATGCATAAAACCCCATTTCGAGACGCTTACCCAGAGCCGAGATATTCCATTTGGTAATTTGCAAAATTAGTTTAAACTTTAAACAAACAAAAGCAAAAAGTTGCATTCGTGCAGACTTCTATGGGGTTTATGCCCGACATCAATATTTATCGTTTAAAGTTGGTTTGAAGTCGATCAAACTATCGAAAATAAAGTTATTTGCTAATGAACAAATGATGCCAATTGTTTAATCAATTAAAAAGTATTGAAGATATCGGGCCAAAAAAAAAAATGGTATATTCTTTGGTATAAGAGCCATATATTTTGAAAGAAACAATATCCTGACCTTATTAGTTTCGGAGTAATCAATTTGTTAATTATGAAATTTATTTTGGCTATAACAAATGAACGGGCTGACAAAATGAGTTATGCTTGGCGTCAAACGACGCATATTGAAAATGTCTTTCAGCTGAATCAAGATTTTTCGGATCCGTCAAACCGTTTTCATTTTATTAAATAAAAACGAAAAAAAATCTGTTTAAACAATTATTTGACAATGAAGCTCGCGGTTTAGGAAAATTTTTCGTAAGAAAATCTTGTTCAGTGGAATTTTTTCTATAAGAATCCGCTGCTAACTCAAATGGTATACAAAATTTTTGGGAAAAATGGCAGACTTGCCTAAAATTTTTGTAAGAATGACACACGTAGTTTAACTTTTGATATTCTGAAATAATTTTTCGTTATTCAAGATAATAAATAACTTAAACAAAAACAATTAAAATGCTGGCTGGAAACAAAAACCGCTTTTATAGAAAAAAAACTGTACTTAATGGTAACTTACGACGTCGAATTTCAGTTTTATAAAAAAAATTTAAAAAGTCGTCTAGCAGGCGTTACAACTATTTTGGAAACTCCTTTATTTTATCCTTCTTATGTGGTATTATCATATACAGATTCGGAAAATGCAGTTTAGGGTATAGGAATAACGATGTAATTGACCAAGCCATAAATCATGAAAGCAGAGGCACACAATGAATTGAATTTAGTACGGCATGAACTAAGGATGGGTGCGGCCGTAGGTAATAATTTCTAATACGGAACGAGACAATATCCCTTCGTCAAAAGCAAAGAAGTTATTTGCACATTTTTGACAAATAATTTCTTCTATTGAAAGCATTTCTGCAGTTTCTTTTTTAGCCGTAAATGCTATGGGAATAAAATAATAATTCTTATTAAAACCGAAATAAAAACAGAATATTAAAATAAAATTAAATAACTCGGAAACTAAAATCAACTAATAATTATCAAAAAATAAATTATTCTTATTAAATTACAAAAATAGAACATTAAAATAAAATTAAATAACCCTCAGAAACTAAAATCAACTAAGAATTATCAAACAATAAATTAATGAAGTAAGGATTCAAACAAACCACCTTCTTGTGCCAAACAATAGCGAAACCGATTATACAATGAACCTCTCATATCATTGAGTTGATTTGGATAAGTTTTCCCGTAATTCAACTAAATTATTGGCTCGTTCAAACGCATGTTTGTACGCGGTTTCCTTTAAAAAGCCCCACAGAAAGAAATCATGAGGTGCTAGATCAGGTGACCTTGGGGGCCATTTTATCATTCCCCTCGTAGCTATTAAACGATTGTGAAATGTTCTTTCCAGAAAATTAATAACAGTTAAGGTATTGTGACTTGGGCAGCCGTCTTGTTGTAACCAAATGTCGTCAAAGTTGACAGGAAGATTTTGAACTCCAGGAATTATTTGGTTTTGTAAAAGCTCTAAATATTTATTGCCATTTAAATTGCCATCGATTAGCAGTGGGCCTATAATATGATTGTTTAAAATTCCCGTCCAAACGTTCAACTTTTGAGGATACTGAGTTCGCACAGCAACACTCAAATGTTTGTTTTTCCGAGACCAATATCGTACTACGGATGGATTGTGTTTCCTATGTAATGAAAAGGATGATTCATCTGTAAATAATATATCCTTTAAGAAGTTTTCATTCTGATTCACTTTATTTATCATGATTTCACAAAATTCAGTCCGTTTGAAATTGTCCTCGGGAAACATTTCTTGCGTTGTTTGAACTTTAAAACAACTGTACCCATTTCTTTTCAACATATTTCTTACAGTTCTTTCCTTCATGTCAACTTCATCAGCAATTTGCCTGCTAGAACAAGGTTCGCTAGTTTCAACAAGTGCACAGACATTAGTTTCGCGAATTTCACGTTCTTTGCTCATTTGTCGATGACGGGATTCGGGTTGACAGCATTTTCTACAATAATTATGCTAGCTGAGGGGATTGGTCTGTCTTGATATGCCACAGTAAATAAATTTATTGTGTCTTCAGTGGAATGGCCCCCGAAGTACCACTTCACAATTTGCACTTTTTCTGCAGTTATATAAACACACGGCATTTTAATAACGAAATTGAGATTAATTTATTTTATTCCCGCACGTATAAATAGCTACGCTATTAAAAGCAGAATGGGTGCGCTGTTCTCAACTCGACGCGGACAAGCGATGGCGCTATTGTTTTATACCAATGCCCTGCATTGTACTACGACAAGGCGTGGTTTTTCTGAGCAGAAACGAGTTTACGTACCTTAAACTAAATTTGCTGAATCTGTTTACCATCAAGGTGTACCAGCCCAGGCGGCACAAGGTTATCCTACGGCCATCCTAATCATATAAAAACTAGGATATAGCAATGCCCTGAGAATATCGCAAAATATGCGAAGGATATCCCTGGGATCCAAAAGTGGCACTACTCTCCATATTCTCATTATATCCCATAAACGTACTTTTGTGTATCGTTAGGATTAACCTGGGACCCTTAATAGGATCTGCTTTACGCTATCCTTAGGATAACATTGTAGGCTTTACCTAAATAGCCAGATTGCAAGTCGTTTTCAAACAATGTTAACTTCGTACGCTACTGCGTCCTCCATTCACTATTGTACAGGAAACTGTTAGCATTTCACTCTGAAATAATATTTATGCTTCGTGTAAGCTCTATGTTAACACTGTTGCTTGGAACTACTGGGGCATTTGAATTTAAAACTAAGTAGCTAAAATATTATTTTTACATAAAATGCTGACAGTTTCTCTCACTACAGTTGCATCATTTGAAAGCAAATGTCTAGTCAGTATGATGGCTATTTAAGTTACTAGGTTACTTTACTATGTATATCGTTTTGTATCATTTGTATCAGAGTTCTGAAAAGTGGCCTCTACTACTTCATTTTCAATAAATGTGTTCACGTTTTGCAGATAAGAGTATAACGTTTATATCTTAAAAGTCACTCTGCTAACGTATTCTGAATTATTTTGTAGGATATTATTCATAGAATAAGTTAATTACATATAATATGTGGTCAAATATCTAAAACGGAATTTTTTCACACTTCAATTTCATTAAGATACTTTTATTTTTATGAAGTTACACCTTCAAATTTTATATATCAGAAACCAATTTAAAATAAAAATTTTCTCGACAGAACTTCTTCATTAGGCGTTGCTAGTCTGGCTCCAAAGTGTGGCTTGGGCTCTGCATGATTCAATATTGCGATATGGTTAACCTAAATTTCATCGGCCACCACTGTTCTTTACAACTACGCAAATTTAAGAAGTGCATAATTAGTAGTAATATTTTCCCTATTTCCTTCGTTTTCCATCAGTCATGTTTCTATGAGGTGCTCTGTAGTCTTTTGTGATAGGGGTAACCTTATTTCTGTACAGGTTGCTTCGAAGAAGAGACACATTAATATATTTATATTTGGACTTACTTTAGGTATATATCATGTTAGTAAATTTTCTAAGTCTAATTTAATGTAAGAATAAAAACAGTAAGCATATCAAGTACTATATCAAAAGATATATCGAGATGGACACCGAATCAGTGTATACAAATGGTAGGTACCTATATTTAGTTTAAAATTCTTATAATAAATTATTACACAAGTTTTCTTTAAAAAAGAATATAAAACATGTTTAAAGGTTTTTTTTAGGTTATGTAAAATTGCATGTTATAAATTTATATAACAAAATTGATGAAAATAAAATAATTGCAACATTAAATCAATTATGTATAATTCTTGACATAAACAAATAAAGAACTCTTAAGGTGGCCATTCCCTAGAAAGAGACATCCGATAGGGAAATATTTATTATTTTTGCCTATAACTTTTTTTTCTTAGTACGTATATTTAAAAAACTATAAGAGTGCCTGAGTAGAACTATAACAAGGCTATTACTATGAATTTTCACTCAATAATTTCAGTGGTTTGCAAAATAGCTAGATTTAAAACTACGAAATAGGAAGATTAACACCATTTTTAAATTTAAATAGAGCTATTTTGCAAACCACTGAAATTATTAGGTGAAAATTCATAGTAATAGTCTTGTTATGGTTCTACTTAGGAATTCTTATAGTTTTATTAAATACATGTAGTAAGAAAAAAAGTTATGGCCAAAAATAATAAATATTTCCCTATCGGATGTCTCTTTCTAGGGAATGGCCACCTTAAACCATTGTTTTGATTTGATAACGACAGCGACGACCATAGTCGGTTTGCCGATAAACTAGGCACATGTTGTAAAAGTAGAACGGCTAACAGGTAAAAAGTAATATTAATTGCTTATACTTATATGTAGCTTTGGATAAAACAATTAATCGGTAGTAAAGGTAAGAAAGTCGTTATTGAAGTTATTAATACAGTTTAAAAGTAATTTCGAAGCCGTGTTATTTAAGTCATAGGTCACTGGTGTACCTTTGATTTATTGTTGAATACAATTCAAGAGGTCCGTGGTACGAGTCCAACCATTTGGCATTGACCAAGACGGGTGTAAACACTTTGCACGCTGTTCTGAATCATCTCATGGGCAATTCGTTTCATCTCCAAGCCAATTTTCTCTTTCAATTCTTCTATGGTATACGGCCTGTTAAAATACTACACCTTTGACTTTAAGTAACCCCAAAGAAAAAGTCCAAGGGGGTTAAATCCGGTGAACGCGGGGCCCACTCAATAAGTACATAAATAAAATTTTGTAGATATGTTTCTTAAAAAAAATGTGTTTGGATATCCGTGAGTAAACTGGACAAGATAACCCATGGATATCGATTCTATCGTAGGATACACGTATTTTGTACACCCACATTCCTTCAGGATATCCGTAGGCAATCAGTTGCGGATATTCGTAGCTTATCCACAATTGGATTTTTACAGGACATTAATATCCACTCAGGTCAACCCTGGAATGGCCTAGGGATATGACTAAGGGACAACGGACCAGGATATCCTCAGGATATCATGTACTGTAGGAGCGTTAGCTGTTCCTCCAGCATAGAGCAGCCAAAACAAAACCAGTCGTTCGTGTTGTAACTTCAATATTTTTTTATACATAAAGGAGCAGTAAAAAAATAATATTTGGTATAGTTACTATACTCGTTAAGCTATTTCAGAATATGTAATAAAAAAAGTGCTAACTGGGTCTATTATAGACAGTATTTGTCTTTATTTACAAACTATTATATTTATTAATAATCCCGTATATCCTATCTATTATAAATACATGTTTTTGGAAAATAAATTGTGCATTAAGCATTATGTTTTTATTGCCTTCACAAAGAAATTTGTAGACCTCAGAGTGTGCTTTTTTCTTCTGTGACTCTGTCGTAATAAGTTGCAAGATCTCATTAATCGTCTTGCGCTATTTCGGTCGAAGAGGCGGAAGAGCAACAGCTTCTTCATACGTAGGAGGAGCTGCAACAAAAATTGAATAGTTAGGGGTGTTCAGTATTAGCAAAATCGACAAATATTGTCAAAGTTTATTCATCGTAAGCTCTAAGAAAAGCAACTGAGAAAGGCATTTTGGTAAGTGTAAAAACTACTGCTAATGAAGAACAGTAATTCCGAAACACCAATGCACAAAAATTCTTCGATGTACCAAGGGAAGGTGTTTTACTGCTTACAGATGAAAACAGGTTTGGTATAAAAAGATCCTGTTAATGTACAAGATTAGTACTTGATATCTAATTCATATGTAAGACTAATACAATGGGCTTGTTCCATGATATTCTTTTTATACGGTTTTTATACTTTTTCATATAGTACTCGATATTCTCATTATACACTTAAAATTTCGTATTATTAACTTTTTCCGTTTTCGAGATATAAGGAGTTGAAATTAGTAATAGTTGCAAAAACCGAGCGCTCATTTGTGACGTCACTATACGCAAGTGATGAAAGAAAAATGGATTTCTGGGACCTTTCAAATTTAACCTGAAAAGTCGAAAAACATGGAATTTTTAAACGCTGGTAACTATATAAATACGTCGAGTGGAAGTTCGTTCTATGTGTCTACGGAAAGGAGAAGGACGGCGATGAATTATAATCGTAAATTGCAGGGTCGAAATCGAAAATTCGTTCTGGCAGGAGCGAGAGAAAATTGTAATTTTTTGACATTTCACCAAATTGTACTCCCCTACTGTCAAGTAGTAAGCAAAACAAACAATACTTCGAAAACACTTATAATTATAACCAATAAGGAGCATCAAGTCTATTGAGATCGCCTAGTCTATGCGTATAGTGACGTAGCGCCTGGCCACGCCCCATTTTCGCGAGATGGAAATTTGTAATGGTTTTTAAGATACTAAACGTGCGAATAAGATTCTGATTTTTTGCAGATCCATTAATTTATACTTGCACTTTCGATTTATGAAATAAAAAAAAATGCCGAACAAGCCCATTGTACCTTGTCAATATGATGATGGCAACACTTGGTAGAATATACACAATACAACAGTTACAGCCAGCTTCTCAATCGTTGGTTATGCTTTTGGTAGCTTAACCCGAACCGGAAAGTTAACTATTAGTAAATACATATATGTTTTTCACAACATTTATTTTACGATTAGTAATGTAACCAATGGCTAAGTTTAAGTTTTAAATAGTTAGAGTATGAGTTTTTGAAGTTCTTGACATATATTACACATTATTCACATACCTAATTTATTTTAAAAAGGCCAAAAAGGGAGGAGAAACTAACCTATAATTCTATACCAATTTAATAATAAAGTTAAATTGTGTATACTTTTAGGCATTAAAAAACTTGACATTAATTTAGATGTTTAATATAACTAATTGTAACGATCTTTACCATACCTTGATTGTTTTCTCCTACGGTATTCAGTATTCTGATGTCTATAAAAATTTCAAACTACAAAAACAATTGCCCTTTTCGGGGTTTACGAAAATTCACTACTTATAAGTATCATTCTCTTTTTCTAAACCTATAAGAATAACAAGGACATAAATAGTGATCTAAGCACTCAGAACAAATACTCCTAAACCCCTCTAGTGCGTGCTATTATAGTGTTTCCGGGGTTTAAATTTAATAAAAATGTGTATTTGTATAGTCGGGTAAAATTTAAAAAGACCGTTGTATGAATTAATATTGCACATACGTTTTCACTATCTCTTGCACACAAACTTAAAGCCATAGCCTAAAGACATTGTCAATGTATGTCTGCCAAGATTCTTTCCCACTTCTTTTGAGACGGAAATATGAAATGCACACTGAGGAGTGAGAAACATAGTCGTAAGCTCAGCGATTCTCAAACTGTGTGATTTGACGACGAATATTATTTATTTCCGTGAACTAACACCACTCTAAATATGAAAAACGTCTTTATATGAAATATTTAAGATATTTTTAGTGGTAAATAGTGGATATTCATCCGTTAAACGAACAATATCAAATAATTAACTCTTACAATTTTCTATTACGTACATATTACACATCTTAAAGCAGAACAAAGTAGCTAGCCTAGCCCAATCGGTAAGATGCTCGATGCAATAGATATAAATGGGGTTGGCGCGGGATCGATCCCCAACGCTAGTCTACTTTTTTTTTTATTTAAGCTCTATTAAAAGTTAATAATTTTCGTTCTATAATTTTTATTTTATTAAACTGCGCCTCGAGTTTTGTTGAAACTATATTTTCCCCAAAAACGTGTCTTTTTTTATTTTGTCAACTAGAATTTTTATTTATTACCGCTAAAAGAAAAATAATTTATTTTCGTTATTCTCATAGAGATTTCAGATTTTGTTTTGTTATATGAAATATTTTATTTTTACTGACATCGTTTCCCCTACTAATACTACGATCCTATCCTTTCCTGGCAAGAAATGCCCAAACCTTCCCGTGTCTCTTGCTGGACTCTAGCAATATTAGTCTTTGATTTCTTTTTCTGATTACTCATTGTTATTGACTGAATTGGGCAATTCATTTTTTGTTATCAGTTTCATTTGTGCCCGAACCTATATACCTACAGTGTCCGTCGTAAAGTTGGCTACATATCGGAAAAATTTGTATTATTGAGATTTCTAAAAAATACTATATTGGGGGTTCGTTTCTTTTTTTACATGCAAATACCTTTATTCAACTAAAATACATACAGTTTTTGTCGAAACTAGTCAAATATTTGTGAAATAGACACAAGAGTTTATGATTTTTCATATAGTAATTAATGGTAGGGGTAAAATTTGCACTTTTTTATTTTCCTCATATCTGCTTCAAAATAAATTTTATTTTTTAGCGGAAATATTTGGTTTAAATTTTGGACCAATAATTGGACAATATTAATGGCCAATTTAATTTAATTAATTGAAAAATTTGTTATCATGCACAATATGCCATAGAATTAGACGAAAATGGCTACTCTGGGGTTTTTGAAGTCGCTGATCACCAATCTGAAATCCGATTTGGGGAATTCAAAATGGCGGACGGAAATCGGGCCATTTTCCATAAGAAATGACAATGGCTATCTTGGCCTTGAAAATCTGTGCTAGGAGGTTTTCGAGGTTGCTGATTACGAATCGGAGGTCTCACTGGGTAAATTCAAAATGGCGGACCGGAAGTAGAGTTCATTTATCAAGAAAAACTCGTATCTGTTTCGCTTTTGGACTGAAAATGAGTACTCGGGGGTTTCTGAGGTCTCTGATAACGAATCAAAGGCCTAATTCACGAAATACAAAATAAATAAAATAAATACAAAAAAACGAAAAAATATGAATTTTTCCTGATAAATTGACTCTACTTCCGGTCCGCCATTTTGAATTTACCAAATCAGGCTTCGCATTCGTAATCAGAGACCCCGAAAACTCCCGAGTACAGATTTTCAAGGCCAAGATATCCATTCTCATTCTTCTTGTGGAAGATTGCCCGATTTCCGGTCCGCCATTTTGAATTTCCCAAATTGGACTTCAGATTGGTGATCAGCGACCCCAGAAACCCCCGAGTAACCATTTTCATTTAATTATATGGCATATTGTGTATGATAACAAATTTTTCAATTAATTTAATTAAATTGGCCAATTATCGGAAAAGAAATGAAACCAAAACATTTCCGCCAAAAAATAAAAGGTACTGTTTTTTTAAATGCCTTTCTGAACTCTTTGCAACAAGAATTAAGTCAATTGACCCTGTACCTTTTTTTTGAGGTTTTCAGATTTTTCATGCTAAAATGACGCGACTATGCGGAGTCCTTGTATTCTATATGCACTTTTTCTTCATCAAATTTTTCGATATCTTAACAATTTGACCCATTTTTCGGTACCACCGTCAACTATTTTTTACAGTCCTGCCAAACCGGTGATCGCATGACATGTGTCATGTGTCATGCATAAACAAACCCCCAATAGAGTTTTTTAGAAATGTAAAAAATACAATTTTTTCCCATATGTAGCCAACTTTATGGACACTATAATCAGAATTGAACTAAAATTATGAAGTTACTAAATTAATAATCTTAACATTTTATGATAGTATCTTTTATATATTTTTAAAATTATTTAGCGATATCATTGCTGAGAACTGTTTGAGAACTACTGGTATTTCTTATGCTTTAAATAAAATCTTAGTTCAGACGTTTTAGCGGCCATGACACACGTCAGTTTGAATTGTACCCGACTTTATCAGCTACTCAATCTTGTATCTGGATTGTTATACTTTTATTTAACCGTTAACTGTTGGTTTACCAACACCACATCTACTGGCTTTCTTAACCATAAGATAACTAAGACCTAGATTATAACAAAATATTGGAAAATCATTACTATTAGTTAACCAACGATTGTAAAACTGACTGTTAGAACAACAAAACCTTTTATTTGTGGTGGCACAATAATAATAGTTAATAAGTTATAGTTGTAATCTCGAATGCACCATTGCATGCAACCACGTCAGCAGTTTACATAGGTAATAAATAAAAAAAACGCGTTAATCAATTGCCTGAGTTTAAACTACTGGATCATGCCGAATTTAGACAAAAAAGTCTTGACCTGAAGGGTATTTGGTTCGGTGGTTGACACCCATACCAATCAAGGTACTTTACAGATTTTAAATACTTATCTCAATCCATTATTAAACAATACGGTCACCTGTTAAGCTGGACAAACGGTTCTCGGCCAGAAGGGCGTTACGGGGTTGCCACTCTTACCACGGGGTAGCCCTCGATGAAGAACCAGTCAAAACAAGTTTCAGATTTTAAATATCTCATGGGGTACTTGAGTTACACGGAAATATTTAGACGGTGTGATGGATGACATCACTATTAGTCAATGAAGATTTTCGCTTCTTAATTCTCAGCAACAGCTCCGATTTCGATCGTTTTTTTTTAAGTGTGCTTTTTAATATTATTCAAAATCAGAAACATCCCAAGTGGCGCAAATACACTGCTGGCCACTCGAACTTACACATAGAGACTTTTAGGCAAAATTTAAAGTTCAATATTTTCAACAGGTATGCAAATTTTTGAACGCGGCTTGCAAATTTTAAGAGCTAGTTTTTTTCGGATTAAGCTGCATAACGTATATTTATCGTAGGACCATAAGTTTATTATATACGGGGTGATCAATGAAGTCATGCAAAAAATCAAAAAGTTTGTATGAGTGAAATTTCCGCAAAAAATTTTTTTGGTCGTTGCAATATGGTTCCTTACTAAGGTAACATCAATATCTCTAGACGGTTTTGTCAGTTTTTGGATTAAGGCCCTTAGGCCTTGTACACACTACTCAACATAAAATTTGGATACCGAAATCTTTAAAATGCTATAACTTGACATTGGATTGACGGTTCTTGATGATTTTTGCGGATTTGGAATCCTTATTTCACGTAGATTTTCTATGGTCTAAGCATTTTATTTGAGGGTTGAAATTTACACATTATACCGGGTCGATAATAAACAAAAACGTAGCGACAAGAACAAGTTTATTACATTAAATTCTACAATATACAACATTGCTTAACAACGATCAAAAGTCAATTCTTAAAAAATTTATAATACTAATTCTGGCAATTTTTAATAACTGAAAGAAAAATTAACTAAAAAATTAATTTAATTTAAACTTAAATTAAAATTAAATTAAAATTACCTAATTAAAATTAGGTACATTAATTAAAAAAAAGAGAAGCTAATATTTTGTTGGTCCTCCTGCTCGAAATATTACTTCCCGACATCGATTTGGTAGAGTATCCACAAGATTATTTATAAAATCTTGTGGAATATTCTCCCATTCTTCACGAATGGCCTCACTGAGCGTTTCTAAGGTTTCAGGGGGTACATCAAGAGATCTTACTTTAAGTTTTAAATAAGACCAAACGTGTTCGATGACATTAAGATCCGGAGACTTTGCAGGCCAGTCCATCCTATTGATGTTTTGTGCCTGCAAAAACTCTGTGATCCTTCGCGCTCTGTGTGGTCGAGCGTTGTCATCCACCAATAGAATTTCTGGGCCGTAATGTGGAGCAAAAGGAACAACAATAGGTTCCAAAATTTCCCCCTGATAAACAGTAGCATTAATGGTTTGGTTGGTAATGAATAGCTCGGTTTTACCATTTCTTATGATACCTCCCCACACTGTAACGCCTCCGCCACCAAATGCTTCTTGAGGGGCCATATTTTCCTCCAAATATCGCTGATTTGGCCTTCTCCAAACTAACATTCGGCCACCGGAGTGAAACAAATTAAATCTTGTTTCGTCAGTAAATAAACAATGGCTCCACTCTGCATTACCCCAATTCGCATGCCGGTTTGCCCATGCCCGTCTATTCGCTCTATGGCGTTGTAATAACCGCACACATTTTGCTCTGCGCGACGGGCTCTATAATTTAAAATGTTTGGCATTATGTTATGTTTAAAAAAAAAAAAATCTCACCTCAAGTTGTTTTTATTTAATGTTCTTCTCACTGTTCTGTCCGAAACTCTCACCCCAGTTTGTTGTTTTAAAGAGTCATTTAGTTTTCTAGAGTTCTTTGTTCTATTCCGCATAGTTTCTCTCATTAAAATTCTTTCGGTTCTTTGGTTTTTTTTTTATGTCCACCCCCATGCCCATAATTATGATTACCAGTAGTTTCGACGCGGCGGTTCAAATTATAAATTGTCTTTCGGCTGACATTGTAAATGTGCGCAACTTGCTGTTTTGACATTCCTTCGTTGAGAAGTCGAATGCAATTTTCCCTTTCTGCCGTGGTTAAACGCCTCATATTAATTAAACCTTACAAAATTATAACATTGACATATGTCAGATTATTTGTAAAATAATGTGAACAGTTTTTAATTCCATAGCAACAAATTTGTTTTTCCAATGCCTACTTTGAAATTGACGCGTCGCGTAGAAATTACACTCGATCATAATTATGGGCATGGGGGTGGACAAAGAACTCTGTAAAACTGAATGATTCTTTGAGACAACAAACTGGGGTGTGAGTTTCGGACAGAACAGTGAGAAGAACGTTAAATAAAAACAACTTGAGGTGAGAATTTATTTTTACAAAAACTTAAATAATGCCAAACTTTAGAGCGCGTCGTACCCTACGTTTTTGTTTATTATCGACCCGGTATAATGTGTAAATTTCAACCCTCAAATAAAATGCTTCGACCATAGAAAATCTACGTGAAATAAGGATTCCAAATCCGCAAAAATCATCAAGAACCGTCAATCCAATGTCAAGTTATAGCATTTTAAAGATTTCGGTATCCAAATTTTATGTTGAGTAGTGTGTACAAGGCCTAAGGGCCTTAATCCAAAAACTGACAAAACCGTCTAGAGATATTGATGTTTCCTTAGTAAGGAACCATATTGCAACGACCAAAAAAATTTTTTGCGGAAATTTCACTCATACAAACTTTTTGATTTTTTGCATGACTTCATTGATCACCCCGTATATAATAAACTTATGGTCCTACGATAAATATACGTCATGCAGCTTAATCCGAAAAAAACTAGCTCTTAAAATTTGCAAGCCGCGTTCAAAAATTTGCATTCCTGTTGAAAATATTGAACTTTAAATTTTGCCTAAAAGTCTCTATGTGTAAGTTCGAGTGGCCAGCAGTTTAATTATTTATATTATTTCGGGGTGGATGTCACCCCTTCTGGGGATGGAAATTAGTAAACTCAAAATAACCACATATGTCTATAGGAGGGTGAATTCTAAGCAAAAAATGTTCTATGAAGTTTTGTCGATAGATCAATATTTTTCAAGTTATCCGCGATTGAAAATGTTGATTTTTCATCGAAAAAATGCATGTTTTAGAGCTATTTTTTATGAATAACTTGAGAACCTTACGTTTTGTATAAGAAAAAACATCGGAAAAAACGAAGCGTATCCCTTTCACTGTACCATAGAAAAATTAAATGAAAATATTTTAAAACTGTTTTCTAGAGTCAAAGTGACATAAATAAGTCAACTTCACACACACACAAAAAATCCCCTCTCCCACAAATTTTTGTGAACTGTGCTTCAGAAGGGACAAACACAGTAAGTGGAGTGTATACGAAAATAAAAATGCATTTCTAAAAATAAGCTTTATCGGTAAACATCAGAGAAACAAACTAGGGAACATTGTATACAAATATTTATCGCGAATGGAACTTAGAAACAAACTCTCGCTTTCTGGAGACATAGATGTACCTCACATTTAGTACAAAATATATGGAATTTTAGTTTACAACCTTCCATTTTGCATCGCCCTGTATGAATCCGTGGGTTCTAAATAATTTTAACGAGGGGTAAACCACTAACACTTTATTTAATAATTTACTGATTACACAAACTTTAAAATAACCTTTACACTTTGTTTACTTGATATTTAACCTCACTTAGAATTTATTAATTTCACTTTAATAAATTTCCCTCTCTGCGCCGGTAATCGCGCCTTATATACTCTGAAATTGCCTCTAGATCCATCCAGAATCAATCAAGAATCTTCTTCTACCACAGTCTAGAAAACTCTATATCTTTCTACAAGTTTCCAGTCACTAATAGGCATAGGCGTATCAATCTCCAGTTTCAAGGGGGTGTAATACATAACACTGCCCCCTCCTTAAGCCTGATCGTCCCGATCAGGCAATTCAGAATCATCAGTGTATTTCGCCAGTCTATCCAAATGCACGATCTTCATCTTGGACTTTTTGCTTCGTTGAATCCCATAGACGACGTCATTAATTCGGGTAATAACAGTATATGGTCCATCCCAAGGTGGTTGAAGTTTCAGTGACCTTCCTTTCTTTCGCTGTGGGTTGTACAGCCAAACCAGATCTCCTGCCTTGAAACCTTCTGAACTACTGTTACACTTGAAAATTTTGCAAAGCCTGAAATAATATAAATTCATATTTCATCGTTCTTTTCGAAAATATTAGCTTTTTATTGTATATCAATTATAATGCATAGGCAATATTTTATTATTAGAATATTATTGTTCCACCGTGTAATCTGAGGTTTGGTTCCTTATATTTCTTTTCTCGCACCATCCTAGGCAGTCCATCTCGCTTGGTAGGAATCTACAAACAGAAATTAATATTACGAACCGAAAATGACACTTAGTTCTGCTAAATTATAACTTACACAGGAGCAAATACATATGAATCTTTCTATTGCCTAATTACCTACTACGTATATGTTAATATTTACTTACTATTGCTAGTTGTGTCCTAAAATTTCTTCTAACTGGTTACGTTTTCCTTGTCTATCACATCAGCCTAGAGTTAAAGTAATTAATGTTGCAATGTTGTCTAGAGTGAATTTTAGTTCCCATTTCACATATTATGCTCTGTGTTGGGTAATGATCGCACCTGGAAATAAATAAATTGTATGTGATAAAGCATTTTAACCTATGAAAGTAAACAAACATAAAAACCTATCACGTTTCTTTTTGTTGCGATATGAAGATACGATTAGGGACTTACCTTGACAAAATTGATGATCCCGTAAGATTTACCGTCGTAAATAATGTATTAATAAACATTTCAACCCATTTCTTGTGTTAGGTTATTTTGTTGTCTTTCTGTCAAAACGAAAATTACACCTTACGGCTCACTCAGTACGTGGATACGTGAAGTTACACTCGCAACGCTATATCGCAAGAGCGCAAGTAAGGTAACAGGACCGCATTAACCCACAAATTTATTATCACATGTTAATTATACGATATTTCTTATTTACCTCATCAGATATTAATATAATCTATTGCATGAGCATCCAGGTTGTACAATTGTGATAGTGTCATAGGAAACATGAACTATTAAATGGTTTAGAATTAGTAGGCTCGTCACAATTGGCAGATTCGGCCCTGCGTCTCTCCAGCCGTGACCCTGATCATGAACTTGGACAGATGTTACCATGATTTACTTGGTTGGAATAATTTTTCTAATATAATTTGAATTTGTTTATATTAAATAATATTTCGTTTAGTTGGTCTTCCACTTTATAGAAAACCTATATTTGTCACATTTTGTGGTACTATTTTTATGCAGTAGGATTTCTTTCACTTATATACTTTCCTTAAATTTTGCTGGTCAACGATTAAGGTACGTCCATTTCCTCCTTTTGGTGGTTTTTCTCTAAATGTTTGGTTTTTATAATTTTCCGGGAGAGCCATTATTAATCGAGTAGTTATTGCAACCAGTTGTGTCTTTTGTAAGATTCGCTAACTTTTTAAGTGTTAGGATTAATTCTGGTCGCAATACAGTTCTGTGACGATTTTGTGGTAGTTCGTTATTTGTCACACAACTCCGTTGGGATTTATTCGTTAATTTTGGGGTAAGCTATTTTTTTATCTCCTAGTACACGTGCTCTTCATTGACCAAATTAAAAATCCTTGCAGATTTGGGAAAATCCTCCTGTATTGTCCTACTTGGACGCTACATTAAGGCCACACAACATCCACGTGAGTTTGACATTTTTTTTTTTGTACAATTTCATTTTTTTATATCATGTTCGACAACAATTTTTGTTCTCTTACAGGGCTTTTATTTTATGTTATTTTCCTGGATTTTATTTTCTTGGATGTTATTTTCTTGCATTTTATTGCGTTCCATTCCATAAGTGGGGCTTTGCTTGTCCATGGTCCAAGCATTATTTGTATGGTTCCGGTTAGTGTCCAATTCTGAGCGTTGCTGTTCAGCATCCACCCGGCGGAAACACCCTACAGTGCAGGATATTGGCAACTCTCCACTGCTCACCCAGATAAGTGCCCTATGATTATTTTTTTAACCATTTTCCTTCGATATATGTATATATTGCCTGCTACTCACTTTTTATATATAAGTAGGTACATACATAATATCTCTTGTAAATTAAGTTCACCGCTAATAGTATTTAAGTAGTATAGGTATATATATTTCCCCAATTTTTAGGTATTAAGTATTTATTAATATTTGGTAAATTTGACAGATTATATGTACTTATATAGAATTCTTTTGGTATAATATACTATTTCGTACTTCAAGCCATTAATTATTTATTGTTTGTGTGTTTACCACCTAGCTGTCTTACCTATTTAGTGTATTTCCTACTTTTTTTTTACCGAACTGCACACTATAATAAATATTTGCTACAAGTACCGGAGAGGCATCCATCAAGCCTACTCATACATCGTTTATTACCTTATAATAACAATAGAATTATAATTTTAATAAATCAATTTATTTTTTTTATATTCCACCCCTTTACCCTGTAGCACTACCCTTACGTCATATCGAGCCTTCATTTGGTCACTGGTTGGTGTTGGCTCCGCTATATCATTAGCTAACCTCTTGAAAGGAGCTCCGGCGTTGAACCCTTACTTCCAGTCTGTGGTCCCTTACTGGCTGCACAAATCTTGCATTTGCGACACCAAGCTTCCACATCCAGACGACTTTTTATCCAATAAAACCGTTCTCGTATTTTCTTCAGGGTCTTGTTAACATCGAAGTGTCCATCGGATGTTCCATTGTGCACTTCCTGAAGCACATTCGCTATTCGACACCTGGGAATCACTAGACGCATAACCACCTGGTTTCCGTCCGGGCTTTCCCATGCTCTCCGCTACAGCCCGTTCATAACTTTCAGTGAGTCCCACTGCGCCCACAGTGTACCACAAGTTCATTAACGCACTAGAGCACACTGCCCTCAAAACGCGTAGCCTTAGCCACTACAACATAGTACATAAAATAAATAACTTACAGTTCAATTCCTGAGCACATAAATGCTAATTAGCGGATAGCACTCCGAAAGCTGAACGTACAAAACAGCCAAACAAAACAGAGATACTGGAAACCGCAAACAATCGTCGATCTCAACAAAAGAAACAATCCTGACTAACCAGATAATTTGTTGCTATTAAATGCAGAGTCACTCTGTCATTTAATTTACTTGCTAATATGTTCACGTTACTGATATACTCTTATTACAATCACATATTACATAAAACGTAGTTACATTGTTACAGTCTATTTTCGTATCTGTACATTTAAATTTGAATATCGTAATATGTTTTCGTTTTAGTCGAGGCTATATATAGTATAACTGGTTGCCTACCGTTCGTGCTCCATGTGAGTTATGCACAGTGATGTTGGCAACGCATTGCTGGCAACGCGTTGCTAGCAACGCACCGTAACTGTAATTTCTTATGAAGCGAGTTTCGAACGTCTCGATTATAACCTTTTCAAGACCGTTATTATCAATTAAACCTATTGTTTTGTTGATGGACTTACGAAATACTGTATTATGTGTGAAATATAGACGTCATTAAGGGAGATTTATCAGATTTGTGGGTTATGTTGTATAGTGTTCATTCGGAACGTACCCATGGACAAAGTTTTAGTCATTCTCAGATTTTGACAGAGGTTTCCGTCTGGGCCATTTTTGGGGATTTTTTCCGTTTGCCGGCTCGAAGAGAAGTTGTGTCACTGAGCACGTGGATAGCATTTTGTTAATTTGCTCCTTTAATGGGATTTAGTGCTGTAGTGACAAATTAGCAGTATTTTATTTTGATATTTTTATTATTTTCTGATTGGGAAATACTGCTACGGAATTTTCCGGATAAATCAACTTGCTGGAAGCACGTGGCAAAGGAATTCTGAAAGCCCACTCAACATCTAAGGTATACCTCTTAAATCTCTTTAGAAAATAGATTTGTAATATTCGTTATTTCTTTATTGCAGGGCTTTTTGTTCTTTTTGGTTTTCTTGTTCCTTTTGTACCTTTTGTTCTTTTGGTTTCATTTTATCTTGGACTTTTACTGGCATCGCATCATGTATGTTTGACCCCACATCTTACCTGTTGGATTTGTACATCTGTATGTGAATTTGGGTTTACTGAAACTTGGTTGGCAAGATATTTGGTGAATTTGGAATCCTGAGTGTACCGGTGAGACTCTCCTGCCTGGTTCCCTTGGAAGCTATGCTCCCCTGGTAGGCCTAGTGGTTACATTTTGAAACCTGCTGGAGGTAAGCGTCTTTGAATTACCTAACGAGGGACCTTATATCACATTCCACCTTCTACGTGAGGCATAGAGAGCTCGTCAGTTTTATTACGGTACTAATTACACGTTAAAGATAAATTGTCAGTAATTATTTTGCACATGACCAATTAAATTTATTTTTCAGTATTTTAATGTAATCGTCTAAGCTAATATATTTTGGGTGGGGGGGGTCATATTTTGCCTATTATTAGTTAAGATTTTATTAGTTTAAGTTATCATATGCTTTGTGTTAGGTTAAGTGTGGGCCACACATCTAAGCATATCGATTGTGTGTAATGTTATCTCTGTGGAATTTGGCTGTAAGCGTACCTAAGTATAATTATTAAATCTGTTATAGTAAGAAGCGTATTTGTTTTCACCAGCGTACATTTAAAGCCCCAATTTGTCGAAGCCACTCCCCAGGTACTTGTCTAGTCGGCCGTGTGAGCCTCTTTCGCCACCAATTAAATGCAGAGAGGGGACTGCACGTAAAACATAAAAATTTTGTTCAGGGCACAGGGTGACCACCCTACCCTGCTGTATTGCTGATATATCAGCCACTAAAGTAATTTTTTTTTACATATTCCCCTTTTATCTGGGAGCCCTGCAACAAATGGCGCCCAACGTGGGGCCTCTAGAACTAGAACACCCAATCACAACCATAAAATAGCGTCAGATTTGCCTATCATTATTTTCGCAAACTCAAACAACAAACCGCGACCGTTATACTACACGGCCACAGCTCGAATGCCCCTCCTAAATCAAAAACATCTACCTCTTTGAAACAAATAAGCTCCCCTTCACGTCTCGGTACCATTTCTACCTGCTCCGCAAACGACGTCAACAGTTTTTATACACCTGTTTTTGAACCGATATATTTTGAGCTTAGGATTCAATTCTACGAGCACATTCAGATTTAAAATATTTTAATTTCTTGTACTGTATAGGGTGTTCTTTAAGAACTAGCCTGTTACAAGCTATTGGTTTTATTGTTGATTTTTTCTCCGAAAAAACGAGACAACGATTTTATTTCCATCGTAACTCCGTAAGTTCTTATGCTCACAACTTTTACTCCCATTTTAAATGTCTTTTCAAGTATTTTAAAAAAGGGTCCAGCAAGTTTTCCTCCAAAAACCTCCTCCAACCTTCAACGAGCCATAACTCGTTTCGTATTGCATCTACAGAAATAAAAAAAACAACCGATTTGTGATTTTATTGACTCAACTGTATGATTGTATTAGTTTTGTATACGAATTGCGTACCAAGTAGAAACATTCTTATAAACTCGCCTGAGTACGCCCCTGATAAATTTTGAAATGGAGCACTACATCCGATTCCTTGCGTATCATACACATACATATGTATCTCAAATTGTTACTATTATTATAATTAGAGTCAGATAAATGGATTTCCTCAATTTCGCTTACACAAACAGAATCACTTGAGTAAACGGAGTAACTACTTACGTAAAGGATCCATGCCAGTTATCCCTGAAAACAAAAAAAAATCAAGTTTAGTACAGGGTGGATATTATTAGCATATATAAACTGCTGGCCACTCAAACTTACACATAGAGACTTTTAGGCAAAATTTAAAGTTCAATATTTTCAACAGGAATGCAAATTTTTGAACGCGGCTTGCAAATTTTAAGAGCTAGTTTTTTTCGGATTCAGCTGCATGACGTATATTTATCGTAGGACCATAAGTTTATTATATACGGGGTGATCAATGAAGTCATGCAAAAAATCAAAAAGTTTGTATGAGTTAAATTTCCGCAAAAAATTTTTTTGGTCGTTGCAATATGGTTCCTTACTAAGGTAACATCAATATCTCTAGACGGTTTTGTCAGTTTTTGGATTAAGGCTCTTAGGCCTTGTACACACTACTCAACATAAAATTTGGATACCGAAATCTTTAAAATGCTATAACTTGACATTGGATTGACGGTTCTTGATGATTTTTGCGGATTTGGAATCCTTATTTCACGTAGATTTTCTATGGTCTAAGCATTTTATTTGAGGGTTAAAATTTACACATTATTCCGGGTCGATAATAAATAAAAACGTAGGGTACGACGCGCTCTAAAGTTTGGCATTATTTAAGTTTTTGTAAAAATAAATTCTCACCTCAAGTTGTTTTTATTTAATGTTCTTCTCACTGTTCTGTCCGAAACTCACACCCCAGTTTGTTGTCTCAAAGAATCATTCAGTTTTACAGAGTTCTTTGTCCACCCCCATGCCCATAATTATGATCGGGTGTAATTTCTACGCGACGCGTCAATTTCAAAGTAGGCATTGGAAAAACAAATTTGTTGCTATGGAATTAAAAACATTATTTTAGAAATAATCTGACATATTTCAATGTTATAATTTTGTAAAGTTTAATTAATATGAGGCGTTTAACCACGGCAGAAAGGGAAAATTGCATTCGACTTCTCAACGAAGGAATATCAAAACAGCAAGTTGCGCACATTTACAATGTCAGCCGAAAGACAATTTATAATTTGAACCGCCGCGTCGAAACTACTGGTGATCATAATTATGGGCATGGGGGTGGACATACAAAAAATATAAACCAAAGAACCGAAAGAATTTTAATGAGAGAAACTATGCGGAATAGAACAAAGAACTCTAGAAAACTAAATGACTTTTTAAGACAACAAACTGGGGTGAGAGTTTCGGACAGAACAGTGAGAAGAACATTAAATAAAAACAACTTGAGGTGAGATTTTTTTTTTTTAAACATAACATAATGCCAAACATTTTAAATTATAGAGCCCGTCGCAGAGCAAAATGTGTGCGGTTATTACAACGCCATAGAGCGAATAGGCGGGCATGGGCAAATCGGCATGCGAATTGGGGTAATGCAGAGTGGAGCCATTGTTTATTTACTGACGAAACAAGATTTAATTTGTTTCACTCCGATGGCCGAATGTTAGTTTGGAGAAGGCCAAATCAGCGATATTTGGAGGAAAATATGGCCCCTCAAGAAGCATTTGGTGGCGGAGGTGTTACAGTGTGGGGAGGTATCATAAGAAATGGTAAAACCGAGCTATTCATTACCAACCAAACCATTAATGCTACTGTTTATCAGGAGGAAATTTTGGAACCTATTGTTGTTCCTTTTGCTCGACATTACGGCCCAGAAATTCTATTGGTGGATGACAACGCTCGACCTCACAGAGCGCGAAGGATCACAGAGTTTTTGCAGGCACAAAACATCAATAGGATGGACTGGCCTGCAAAGTCTCCGGATCTTAATGTCATCGAGCACGTTTGGTCTTATTTAAAACTTAAAGTAAGATCTCTTGATGTACCCCCTGAAACCTTAGAAACGCTCAGTGAGACCATTCGTGAAGAATGGGAGAATATTCCACAAGAGTTTATAAATAATCTTGTGGATACTCTACCAAATCGATGCCGGGAAGTTATATTCCGAGCAGGAGGACCAACAAAATATTAGCTTCTCTTTTTTTTAATTAATGTACCTCATTTTAATTAGGTAATTTTAATTTAATTTTAATTTAAGTTTAAATTAAATTAATTTTTAATTTTTTAGTTAATTTTTTTTTCAGTTATTAAAAATTACCAGAATTAGAATTATAAATTTTTTAAGAATTGACTTTTGGTCGTTGTTAAGCAGTGTTGTATATTGTAGAATTTAATGTAATAAACTTGTTCTTGTCGCTACGTTTTTGTTTATTATCGACCCGGTATAATGTGTAAATTTCAACCCTCAAATAAAATGCTTAGACCATAGAAAATCTACGTGAAATAAGGATTCCAAATCCGCAAAAATCATCAAGAACCGTCAATGTCAAGTTATAGCATTTTAAAGATTTCGGTATCTAAATTTTATGTTGAGTAGTGTGTACAAGGCCTAAGGGCCTTAATCCAAAAACTGACAAAACCGTCTAGAGATATTGATGTTACCTTAGTAAGGAACCATATTGCAACGACCAAAAAATTTTTTTTGCGGAAATTTCACTCATACAAACTTTTTGATTTTTTGCATGACTTCATTGATCACCCCGTATATAATAAACTTATGGTCCTACGATAAATATACGTCATGCAGCTTAATCCGAAAAAAACTAGCTCTTAAAATTTCGCGTTCAAAAATTTGCATTCCTGTTGAAAATATTGAACTTTAAATTTTGCCTAAAAGTCTCTATGTGTAAGTTCGAGTGGCCAGCAGTGTAGTTGACTACATATATTTAATGCACATAAAGAACCTCAAAGCCTTGCCGCTTAAGTATAGAGGGGAGAGTGGTGTATGCTCTATTTTGTGGAAAATGTTAAATCATAAATATAATGTATAACTTAATACATAGAACAACATTGTTCGCATGTAAAGTATGATTAAAATGAGATATTAACCGAAAGACATCTGTAAACAATATTAATATGCACAAACCTGAAGAAGTACTAGGAGCATTGACCATATGGTAACCTTCCCCTCTTCCTATTTCTGTTCTGGAAGGTGCCAATGCCTTATGTGTCGAAGGAAAGGGACCTGGTCTGGACGTACTGCTTGATACACCAGGCTGTGGTTCAGCATGCTGTATCACGCCACTGGTTGAGGGTTCGATCGGAGAATACATGGTAGCATTGAGTGGGTACGAGGTATTATGAGCAGCAGTGTTATCTTCAAATTGGTACGTTTGTCTATACGGGTCCCACGGTGGAAGTTGAGGTGGAGCTAAAATAAATTATTTAAAATTATAGGAAGGCTTTGGTGCTTAAACTGTGAATAGTCACTACAATATAAATATAAATAAAATAACGCTAATTATTTTGTAAACAAATAATTTTAAAATTCACCTATCTGGTCAAACATTCATCTATTAACAAGGCCTTTACTGCATTTTGTAACAATTAAATATTGTGACCATTCTAATTTCATGAGGTAAGTTATTATACAATATCATACAGATATAATGTGGAGCTCGTTTAAATGTTATTGTCGAGAGATTTGATATGCTCAGCAAATCACCATGCCTTGATTCATATAGGTGATACTGTTTTCTTTTAGCACACAGGTTCATATATGTTTTAATGTAGCACGGACATTTAAGGATAAAAATACGTGGTGCAGTTAGAAATTTTTTTTGTTTCATTCTGCGGCTCTCATTATAGCCCATATTATGTATTAATCTTATGATTTTCTTTTGGCACATGAAGACACGGTTTCTATTTTTAGCACTCAACCAGCACATTGTGTTGTAGGATATATGTGTATATGCTCGTACATAGTAGGAGTTCATAAGGCCAGGCTCATCTAGTGTACTTTCTAATTGCAAAATAGCAAAATAGGCATTATTTAATTGACTACAGACATTTTCAATGTGTAAATCCCATGTTAGTTTACTATCTAAATGAGCAACTTAGTGTTGCTCGATAGTCTAATGTCATCAGTAAATTGTATATTGTGCGGCAACGGTCAATGTAAATAAAAGTTAACAAACACGATTTTTATTATTGAGTATTAGCTTTTCTCTTTGGGGCCACGAAGTAACTTCTTCTAGTGTAAGATTAATTAATCTTTGTAGCTTCTCGGAAATTTCCGCTGATAAGATTACCGTTAGATCATCTGCAAACATCGTTAGATTTGGTCAGATGGTGGGGAAGATCATTAACGCATAGCAAAAATAGTAGAGGCCCCAGAACAGAGCCCTGAGGTATATCCCCATTGTTACTCAGACTCCACTCCATTTAATCTCACTTTGAATGTTCTACCTTCCAAATAACTCAATATCCATGGCAGGATGTTTCCCTCAGACAAATTTGATACAATTCTTGCCTTAATATGTCTTTGTCAACGGTATCAAAGGCTTTCGATAAATCGATAAGTACCACGACAAATCGACTTGTCTAAATTTGTGTAGACATTCTATTAGATGACACGTGGCCGTTTCTGTGATATTTTTAAATCTAAAACCATGCCGAGACACTGTGAGTATACTGTTTCTTTCAATGAAAGACACCAGTCTGTTATAAATAATTTTTTTCAAATATCTTGAACACAACACTTAGAATAGAAATTTGCCTATAATTTTCAATTTCAACAGGAGACTTTTTTCATAAACTGGTATTACAATTGCTTGCTTAAGTATATTGGGAAATTCTCCTTCATTTACAGACATATCAAATAAGTAAACCAGATAAGTAATTATATTATTAGCTGTCAACCCATCAAAGGAGGCAGATTTTTTATTTTTCAATTTTATAATTGTCGTTTTGAGGTTATAGGTGCGAAATATATTGTTTGCTTCCTATATGTTGAGGTAATGTACGGCAAAGATAAATTTGAACCAAAGTGTTGGGATATTTTATGTATGGCGTAATCAACGAAGTGATATGCAAATATATTCACTATTTGTTCACTTATATTTTAGAACAATATTTTTGGCATTGTGTTTATTTCGACTCAACCTATCATTGACAATTTTTCAGGCTTCCATTGATTTCTTACATGCATGGAATATCTTATTATTGTAAAAGTTTTGCTCTACTGACTTGATGTTATTTTTGTTTTTAATTTTTTCCGAATTATATAATTTTTTGATTATCAACTGTTCTACAGGGTTGGGCAAATGTGTGGAAACACTTGATTTCTGGCTAAACTATAAGTGCGATTGAAAAATACCCTTAACAAAAGTTTTTGTAGTATTTTTATTCTATTCAGTGATGTACTTTGATGTTCAACAGCTATCCTATTTTTCGAGATGTGACGTCATCGACAGTTTTTTTAAATGGATAACCCTGTATATTTTTACATTTTCAGATAGACAATTGTGGTTTTTTAAATATTAAATAAAATAATAAAATAAAGTGTAATAAATATTTATTAGTTAATGATAATTAAATTTGTTATTACAAAATATTGAGCACTTTAATATTGAGAAACGAAGAAAATATTCATAATAAATGTTCAAATTGGAAACCTTCAGCAGCCTGACAATATCCTATTCGATCAACGAAAGCTCTTAAAGAGTTTTGAATAGCATGCTGTGATATTTCTTGAACAGCCATCCTAATTCGATCTTCCAACTCTTCTAACGACTGAGGCTTGGTCCTATAGACAACGGATTTTAAATGACCCCAAAGAAAATAGTCTAAAGGACTTAAATCTGGCGATCGCGGTGGCCATTCAATATGTTCTCTTCGACCTACCCATCTCTGTGGAAATATTTCATTAAGGTATTGACGCACGTCAACTCCTTAATGAGGCGGAGCTCCATCTTGCTGATACCAAATTTCATCTGAGAGCCGTTCAGGATTTGCCTGGTTTGGAAATAAACGATTTAATACTGGAATAATTTGCTCGCGTAAAAGTTGTAAATAAAGATTGGAGTTTAAATTTTCTCTAAGAAAGAATGGTCCGATGATGTGTCCTCTGATTATCCCCGCCCATACATTTAATTTTTGAGGGTATTGGGTGTGACTTTCTTCCATCCAATGAGGATTCTGATCAGCCCAGTAGCGACAGTTATGTCGATTTACAAAACCACTCAGGCAAAATGTCGCTTCATCGGAAAAGAGTATATTATTGAAAAAGTTACCATTAATTTCAATTGTATCCATCATTTCCTGACAAAACTGCATCCTTCTATCAGGATCATCTTCATTTAATTCTTGTACTAAATGTACTTTATACGGATGAAATTTATTTTTGGACAATATCCTTCTTACTGATCTCTCGCTAATATTGTGATGTAAGGCTAGTTTTGGTACTGAAGTTATAGGTTCTTCTTGTAGGCTAAGAAGAACATCAAGTGAAATATCTTCATTTGTAGCCGATTTACTACGACCGGATTTTGGCCGATTTTTAACACTTCCCGTTTCGTGAAACTTTTGCACAACCTTTGAAACTGTTGATTTTGAAATATGAGAATTTCTATCAGGGAATGTTACATTAAAAATATCGCATGCATCTTGTAGAGATCTCTGCTTGTCAGTAATACGAATGATTTGAGTTCGGTTAAAGAAAGTTTGCAAAAAGCATGACAAGAAAAAAACGAATATTTTTTTTATCAGATAGTCCTGTTGACAATAATTAAAATGTAAACAGCCATGTCTTTTCTTTACTATTTTATTTAATATTTAAAAAACCACAAGCCGCACACCCACCAAACCCTATATCACTATAATTGATGAAAAATTGTCTATCTGAAAATGTAAAAATATACAGGGTTATCCATTTAAAAAAACTGTCGATGACGTCACATCTCGAAAAATAGGATAGCTGTTGAAAATCAAAGTACATCACTGAATAGAATAAAAATACTACAAAAAATTTTGTTAAGGGTATTTTTTAATCGCACTTATAGTTTAGCCAGAAATCAGGTGTTTCCACACATTTGCCCAATCCTGTATATTGTGCTATCTCCGGTTGCCGTGGTAGAAAAATTAAAGGATCTGTTGCGTAAAAATCCATCAAACTTCATCTTACTCTAATTACAGTTTAAAATGAGCAGTTGTAGTTGTTGGCGTTTTAATGTTGATTATAAATTAAATCTTAATTTAGATATTTGGGGCTACTTAGCAAATATGTTCGCAAGAATAGGTGTCCCCTTTGTAAAATTTAGGGGACCCCTTACACGATCGATCGTTTGCAAATACCCCCTATACATTTAACTACAAAAATTCACACTGTAAATAATATATTTTCTTTTATTTTTTTTGTGAGAACGTTCACTATTTTTAACCCCCTCCCCTATCGTTCACCTTGTCATATTTTAGATAACCTCATCTCCACCCTTGAAATCAACAATATTTATTGAGTGGCCCCTCTTTATAAATATATTAAATTCTGTATTATCTTGGTGCTTTAAATAATATACAGGGTGTAATCAGTTTCATGTAATTAAAAAAAACTGGTAATGGGGACCGATTAGACAAACAAAAAATCTTTATGATTTTTCCCTCTAGGGGCACATTGAAAAACACCGATCTAGGTTAACATATTTAATATTATGGTAGACAACTATTGAGAACCACTGCTTTTCTTGATCGATGGACCTATACTTTCCAATTATACAACTTTTAAATTGTCATAAAAAAGTGCTGGCTGGCACACGCGGTGTCAAAAGATCGTCGACCGCCTTTGATGTACCGCCTCAACTGAACTGAGGCAAGCATAAAGAGGTAAATAATTCGTTCTCTCTTCGTGCACAATTGCAAGCAAATAATGGCCATAGAGGTTTAAACAGAGCATTTCTTTAAATGTGTGTTTTTTAATTTGAAACAAAATATTGGATAGTTTATAATTTAGAAAATTTAAATGTGGTTTATTAACATTTGTAACATAAATGAGTGTCCTGGGTTAAAAGCTTACTACCTACCTAAATGATTCAAAATCTCTGCATCTGTATCAATACACAGTTCGGTACGTCGAAGTAAGTACATACGCACTTCGTTCAGCACTAAACTATCAACTAACGTTGTCAATAAAGAAAAATAAAATAAAAACTTGGTACAAAAGCCAAAAAGGAATACAAAAATAACGAACAAGTAAGTTGTGTCTGTACGTAATCAAGAATTTGACATCTTGAACGGTAAGTTAATAAAATAAATCTTAACTATAAATACACAAAGATGCGAAATTCAAAAATAACATAAACAACGAACGTTGGACGTGTGATCCTAACAAAACACCGACAGTAACTAAAATATTGCACAAGGGAGAGTTAGAGTATAGTTTTCTTCAGATCAGATCTAGATCTAAACCTACCTCAATATTCCAGCAGTTCTCAAAAATTTTTATTGAAAATTTGCGAAATTTTTGTTTTTTTTTTCTCCAAAACTGTGAGCTTTAGGCCCCATGTTATATAAAGGTTTTTTTGTTTGTCTTGTCGTTCCCTACCACCAGTTTTTTTAATGACATGAAACTAATTACACCCTGTATAAGAAGCATAAAATATTTTTTTAATTTTAGTTGTTAATGCCTTGTGAAATTTAAAAAAATTGACGTTACCTTCAGTTGGAAAATTGTTGTTTTCTTGAGGTAGGTAGGGGAATGTGCCTTGTTGAAGAATAACATTCTGAAAGTGTCCCCCAACTGGAACATGTCCTAACACTAGCCGTGCAGATACGCTCATAGACATATGGAACCCCGGTAGTATGGCCGCTACCTGTATATCAACAAAAAATATAGAGGTATCTATGATTTTTTTTACTTGAAACTTTTTTCTAGGATTAAAAATTTTCGAGAAAATGTCGTGGGATTTTCTTTTACCAATGAACCTATGTTATACGCATTGGATTATACAACTTGCAGGGTGTGCATTTTTTATTTTACCAACGATTTACCTCTCTCTCCAATGGTTCTATAGCCCAAATTGAGCTTTGGCCTTCTTTGTCTTCCGCCTGCACACCTTTCGATGTTCTGATACCCATCAAGTTGTGTGCATCTTACGCCACATCATCATCTCAACATTTCCGTGGCCTTCTCTTTGGGTTTCTTCCTTGCATCGTGCTATTGAAAGCTCTTTTTGGCAGCCTGGTGTCTTGCATACGCTTACATGACCAGCCCATCGAAGTTTCTGTAGTCTGACAAATTATGAGTGAGAGATCTTCTTGAAGAGTTGGTGCAGTTTGTGATTGTATTCTCCTTATCTCGTTCTGTTAACTGATGCAAAGATCTTTCTCAGAGTTTTCCTTTCAAAGACTTCCAGTTTGTTCTTCGAGTTGTCTGTCATAACCGAGATCTCGCGTCCATACCATACTATTTATATGACGACGGTTCTGTAGACCTTGTGTAAGCAGTCATTTTTATGCATACCGGTTGTTTAATTTTATAATTTGAATTATCAGGGCTTGATGGCAGTTGCGCGATAGTATGAACTGGTATGGCTGCGACCTGAATTACGGTGAGATGGGGAGAAGCGAGAAGCGTGGAAATCAGCTTAGCTTAGACAAGATCCAAGTGAGTCAAAATAGAAATTGTGCAATAAGCTTAAACTAAAAAAATCTGGATTAGCTGTCAATGACATGTTCGACTAAGTAGCTAAGTTATTCAGTTCTACCTGGAAATATCGTCTAAGTGCCTTAGAGTAAAAGTTGAATATTAAAAACGAGTGATACCGAGGTTGAAGGAGGCTGAAGTATGTCATTTGATAGTATCAAAATAACGAACTGTCACTAAAGAATTGCTGTTTCAATGAAAAACTGTTCATGTCATGTTAAGCTAAATGTAGTAATGAAAACAGTGCTTCTAATTGATGAAAAAGTAGCGTCAATGTGAAACATGCAGTTTCCTTGTCCCTTCCTCAACTTATTAAAATATTCAGCGAGATAGCAGGTACCAACCATTCAGTGTTTAAATTCTAGTAACTTTGTTGTATGTTGCCGTTACTGGCATTACCTTGTTTATAACCTAATTTGCCATGTATCTTAATATATTTTAACTGTATGATGGACACTGTATTTATCAATTATTTATTTAAGTTAAAGCATATGACGTGCCTTCTCTGCAGTGTTGAGCATAACTGTTAAGCCCATTAACTGTTGACTTTATTTAAAGTAACTAGATGATTCGTATCTTTGAGTGTATTTATCAAGCTTATTTCTTTGTTTATATTTACGTATGCTATAAACTATTCATATCTTTAAGCATATTTATCAGAGTATTTTATTTCTTTATATTTAAGAATATCAGACCATTTTTATTAACTTTATGTATAACTTTGTTGTTTCGTGTATAATTACGTATGTTACGTGTTTTTTACTTCCCTCGCATACCGAAGGGAAGTATTGTATTCGAGAAAAAATCACCCTCCGAGATTTTTACGGATTCTGACGTTTCAGAACACGTAGATTACGAAAATATAGGTTTTTCAATTCCGTCAGTCTGTCTGTCTGTCTGTCTGTCTGTCTGTCTGTCTGTCTGTCTGTCTGTTGGCGCATTTACTAAAAAACTACTTGACGGAGAGCAGTGAAATTTGGCAGGTAGTTGACGCTACTGTCAGAGCAGAAATGGTAGAATTTTCACTGGAAAATGTACAGGGTGGACTGTCTAAACGGAATAAATAGTGGAAAAATTTTTTTTTCGCTCAAATTTAAAATTTCCACGTTTCATGACGCGCTAATCCTATTTCGGGAAAAAAAATGTTTGAAAATTTTTTTCACCAACATTCTTGAAAAATTTTTTACCAAGATGAAAAAATTTTTTTTTCCTCAAATTTAAAATTTCTACGTTTCATGGCATTCTAAAACTATTTAAAAAAAAAATTAATTTTTTTTTACCATTTTTGAAAATTTTTTTTCTACTAAAATGCTAATTTTTTTTTCTTCAAATTTAAAATTTCCACGTTTCATGGCATTCTAAGCCAGATTCAGAAAAAAAAAAAAATTGAAAATTTTTTGAAATTTTTTTTTACCAACATTTTTGAAATTTTTTTTACCACTAAAATAGACGGATTTTTTTTATTTCTTCACATTTAAAATTTCCACGTTTCATAGCGTTCTAAATCTATTTAAAAGAAAAATTAGAAATTTTGTTTACTAATTTTAAAAAAGTTTGCCACTAAGATAGAATTATTTTTCTTTGTTCAGATTTAAACTATCCACGTTTCCATGGAATTCTAAAACTATTCAAACAAATTTAAAAATGTTTTTGAAAAATTTTTAAAAAAATTTGAAAACATTTTTAATCTATTTATCACTACTATAGAATAGACGAAAAAATTAGTTTGCTCAAATTTAAAATTTCCACGTTTCATGACATTCCAAACCAATTTCGGAAAAAAAATGTTTGCAACATTTTGCTACCAGTTTGGAAAAAAAATTAACACTAGAATAGATGGAAACTTTTTTTACTCAAATTTAAAAGTTTCACGTTTCATGATATTCTAAACCTATTTAAAAAAAATACGTAATTTTTAAATCTTAAACTTCTTTTACCACTATTATAGAATAGACGGAAACTTTCCTTTTTGCTTAAATTAAAAATTTCTACGTTTGACATTTTAAACCTATTTCAGAAGAAAAAATTTTAAATTTTTTTTTAACATTTTTGAAAAATTAAAATAAAAATGAAATTTTTTAACCACCACTATACTTCCACTCCAATGCGCGAATGTTGGATTGATGTGACGGATGGCAATAATATCTGACATATACACCTATTATACTTTTACTGAAAAATGTACAAGGTGGTCATCCCAAGAAACAATTCAGTCATGGTGGACATTTGTAAAGGTATTTGCGCAAGCCTGCCATATGTGGCACCTGTTATTTAGTATTGAGCTTTTGCTGTTGGATGAGCAATCTGTATATTTTTTTGACCAAAACTTATCAAGTTTTCTTTGTAATAATAGCAATAACTATATTCCGATTATTATTCTCAATGTCATTTCGTAATTATTAATTTTTTAGAGTGACCGCCATGCACAAATAACGAGGGAAGTTCTGTGTAAAGACCTTTACCGATTTTTTGGGTTTACCTATCAAAAGTGCTTATTTGTGTACATTATAGAATAGAATTATTGTTAATTAAGTTGTGTATTTCATTTAGTTAATTTTGCCTAAAATCAGAGTAGTTTCATATTCAACCGGTTTTTCTATAGTTCTTATGGGAGATTAAAAATAAACATAGTGGCGCCCATTAATTTTGTTTTGATACCTAGTGTTTCTATAACATTTGTTAAGGAAATTGAGGATACTGTAGGCACTTGGTGACAGTTTCATATAACGGTACATTTCTATCTGATAATTAGCTGTCAGATTATTCCCACTCTTTTCGTTAAGATCTCTACTCTAAGCCGTTTCGATTTTCTTTTAACAATTATTATCTTTACTATTAAGGTAAATGAAACGTTACACTTTAAGATTTACGATGTGTGGTTCTTGAGCGGAATATATATGACATAGTGAAATAACCTTTATTTGCCGACATTACTCAGTTTTGTATTTCAGATTCTTCTGTATTTTTGTATATATTTCGACTCCTAGATGTATGAATCCTTTGACTGCTTCAACGTTATCCTCTATTCTGATGTGGTTTTCACTCCCTCTTATTCGTAACTGTGTTTTCTATGTGTTATGTGACTGTGTTAGTCTCTTTGTTTTTTGTATGTTTTATTCGAGTGCGATGATTCTGGCTTCTCTATTAAATGTTGTATATACTTCTATCGCTTCTTACGCTCTGCAAGACATCTCGTTTATAGCGTCTACGTAAGTTGTACTGATTTCTACTTACTGTTGTAAACATGTAATCAAATATAATAAAATCGTTACTAGTTGGTCCCGTTTCTAATCCAAAGCGCCTGCTAATTTTTACACCATTCTCTGCGCCGTTTTCTTGAAAACTGCTAATGCTAGAAAAAGTTCCGTGGTATCATGATTTAAAATGTATTTCTAATTTTTCCCATTTTCGAAATGCGGATATGGGCAGAGGGATGTATCCTGCGTCTACTTACCTTGAGATTTGTCCACTCTTTAAACAATGTGCAGAGGTTAAAATTATGTACCACAGTAGACTTTGGGATCTCCAACTGAAAATTGTAGCTCCTCTCACCGTGGGCGCCAACTCCAAGTTCACTAACAGACGCCAACAACTCATAGTCATATTTTCGGTCAGTTCCAGGCGATGTTACTAACGATTCGGTTGTCTAAAAATATGTTCATAGTAGAATTAGCAGCACAGATAAATAAATAATTGATTAAAATAGTATGGTAAATAGACTTGACTTTTCGAAAAGCAACTCTTTTTAATACAACATGGAGGATAAATAGTGAGTTAATATGGTGTTTGCATTGTAAAATCAAATTTTCAATAATTCATTGTGTTCTAAACTAAATATTGCTATCTTGCCAAATTTCACATTCTTTTTTATCTCCAACTTTATAGCTAGATCACTATTTGTAAAGATAGTAAAGGATGAGGGTTCCTAAAGTCGGTTTTCGGCCCCCCTCAATTTTTGACAAAAAATAAGTGAATTTAATATTTTTAGGCTTTTTGAACAAAAATCGGTTACTTTCAAGTGAAACGTAAAGTTTTTAGTATGTATCATTTTCAGGTTGGTTATCTATTTCAGGACACTGCTTCTTATACATCTCTTGATGAAATTACCCCCACTCCACCCTACGCTTTTTCTATAAATCTTTACGCTGTATTTTAATTACGAAAAATTAATTCAACGTGTATATTTATATTATAGGTTACAACTAAAATGCTAGATAAATAAACATTTGAAGCAAGTAAACAAGAAAGTTAGTAATCCTACTCTCAGCTTCAATCAGGAATAATGGCATAGTAGTCGAGGAAATAAACCAGGAAAAAGGCCTACCCCAACATGAGATCCCACCCCACCTGATTTTTATGTGAGATAGTGCAAAATGTTCCTAAAGACGTATGGAACAAAGTCAGGGTCATAGGAACTGGTGCAATTCTAAGCATTTTTTGACTCTCGACATTTTTTTCCTAACCTCACTCTTCTCGAGATTTAAGCTATTAAATTTTTTTTTTCAGTACTAGAAAATTAAAATAGCTATTTTAAACTTTTTTAAAATGTCAAAAATAGTTTACATACACATGTCTTAAGTGATAATTATAATGCTCAAAAATCGTAAATACAAGTTTAAAAAAAAAAAAGGGTTAAATACACGTTTTAATTTTTTTTAACGCTTATATCTCACTGAGGGTGGGGTTAGGGAAAAAGTGTTAGAAGTAAGAAAATGCTTAGAATTGTCCAAAATATAAAATCCAATGTCCTAATTGATAATCAAAGACCAATAATTATCCTAAATATCAGTTTTTTTATAAAAAAAAACAGCTTAAATATACGTTTTTACTTCCCTCGCATACCGAAGGGAAGTATTGTATTCGAGAAAAAATCACCCTCCGAGATTTTTTACGAAAATATAGGTTTTTCAATTTCGTCAGTCTGTCTGTCTGTTTGTCTGTTGGTGCATTAACTGAGAAACTACTTGACGGAGAGCAGTCAAATTTGGTAGGTAATTGACGCTACTGTCAGCGAAGAAATGGTTAAACTTTCACTGGAAAATATACAGGGTGAACCGTCTAAACGGGATAAATAGTGGAAAAATATTTTTTTGCTCAATTTTAAAATTTCCACATTTCATGACACGCTAAACCTATTTCAGAAAAAAAAAATTTGAAAATGTTTTTCAAAAAAATTTTTGAAAAATTTTTTACCACTAAAACAGATGAAGAAAATTTTTTTCTTTGCTTAAATTTTAAATTTCCACGTTTCATGGCATTCTAAAGCTATTTCATGAAACATTTTTTTTGAACATTTCTTTTACCAACATTTTAAAAAAAATTCTTACTACCTACTAAAATAGATGGAATTTTTTTTCTTTCTACAAATTTAAAATTTCTACGTTTCCATGGCATTCTAAACGTATTAAAACAAATTTAAAAATTTTTCTGAATTTTTTTTTTACCATTTTGGAAAAGAATATTTACTACTAGAATAGATGGAAATTTTGTTTTGCTAAAATTTAAAATTTACACGTTTCATGACATTCTAAACCTATTTCAGAAGAAAAAAAAATTGAAATTTTTTTAACCATTTTTGAAAAATTAAAAAAAAAATGAAATTTTTTGTCATTCAAATTTAAAATTTCCACGTTTACATGGCATTCTAAACCCATTCAAACAAATTTAAAAAAAAAATTGAAAAAATCTATAATCTATTTCACTACTTACTATAGAATAGATGAAATTTTTTTTTCGCTCAAATTTAAAATTTCCATGTTTCATGACATTCCAAACCTATTTCGGAAAAAAAAATTTGCATCATTTTTTTACCATTTTGGAAAATAAATTACCACTAGAATGGATGGAAAAATTTTGTTTTGCTGAAATTTTAAATTTTCACGTTTCTTGACATTCTAAACCTATTTCAGAAAAAAAAATAGAAAATTTTGTTCGCACATTTTTGAAAATTTTTTTACCAATAAAAAAGATGCAAAAAAATTTGTCTTTGCTCAAATTTAAAATGTCCACGTTTCATGACATTCTAAACCTGTCAGAAGAAAAAAGATTTTGAAAATTTTAACCAACATTTTTGAAAAAAAAAAAAAAAGTTTTTTAACCACCACTATAGTTCCACTCCACTACGTGAATGTGGAATTGAAAATGTGTCAGACGGCAATAACATTTGACATATAATATAATACTTTTATTGAACAATATACAGGGTGGTCATCCCAAGAAATAATTTATGGTGGACATTTGTAAAGTATTTACGCAAGCCTTCCATATTTAGCACCTGTTATTTGGTATTGAACTTTTGACCTACTTTTATTCACAAAGCCTAAAAAAGCCGAATTCATTTATTTTCGTAAAAAAATGAAGAAGACCGAAAACCGACGTTAGGGACCCTCCTCCTTTGCCCACGTCACGTCATATTTAGATGATCAATCACAAACCGATGTAATTTATAGCGATTTCTACAAAGAATTTATTTGAATACGTGTGTTTTTAATATCTCAATTAAGTTACTATCTACCTTGATTTAACTATCTTTTTACTTCCCTCGCATAAGAAGGGAAGTATTGTATTCGAGAAAAAATCACCCTCCGAGATTTTTTCGGATTCTGACGTTTCAGAACACGTAGATTCCGAAAATATAGGTTTTTCAATTCCGTCAGTCTGTCTGTCTGTCTGTCTGTCGGTCTGCCTGTCTGTCTGTCTGTCTGTCTGTCTGTCTGTCTGTCTGTCTGGTGTATTTACTAAAAAACTACTTGACGGAGAGCAGTCAAATTTGGTAGGTAGTTAACCCTACTGTCAGCGAAGAACTGGTAGAATTTTCCCTGAAAAATATACAGGGTGGACCGTCTAAACGGAATAAATAGTGAAAAAATTTTTTTTTTGCTCAAATTTAAAATTTCCACGTTTCATGGCGCGCTAAACCTGTTTCAGGAAAAAAAATTTTTTGAAAATTTTTTTCAAACATTTTTGAAAAAATTTTTACCAAGATGAAAAAAATTTTTTTTTGCTCAAATTTAAAATTTCCACGTTTCATGACGCGCTAAACCTATTTCAGGAAAAAAAATTTTTTGAAAATTTTTTTCAAACATTTTTGAAAAAATTTTTACCAAGTTGAAAAAAATTTTTTTTTGCTCAAATTTAAAATTTCCACGTTTCATGACGCGCTAAACCTATTTCAGAAAAAAAAAAAATTGAAAATTTTCTTCAAACATTTTTGAAAAAATTTTTACCAAGATGAAAAAAATTTGTTTTTGCTCAAATTTAAAATTTCTACGTTTCATGACACGCTTAACCTATTTCAGGAAAAAAAATTTTTTCACCAATATTTTTGAAAAAATTTTTACTACTAAAATGAATTTTTTTTTTCTTTCTTCAAATTTAAAATTTTCACGTTTCATGGCATTCTAAGCCTGATTAAAAAAAAAAAGTTTTTTGAAATTTTATCACTAAGATAGAATTTTTCTTTTGTTCAGATTTTAACTATCCACGTTTCCATGACATTCTAAAACTATTCAAACAAATTTAAAAATGTTTTTGAAGAATTTTTTAAAAAATTTGAAAACATTTTTAATCCATTTATGTATCACTACTATAGAACAGACGGAAAAATTTTTTTTGCTCAAATTTAAAATTTCCATGTTTCATGATATTCCAAACCAATTTCGGAAAAAAAAATTTGCAACATTTTGTTACCAGTTTGGAAAAAAATTTAACACCAGAATGCTCAAATTTAAATGACATTCTAAACCTAGGTATTTCAGAAAAAAAATTTTGAAAATTTTTTTCACCAACATTTTTCAAAAAGTTTTTACCACTAAAATAGATCGAATTTTTTTTTATTTGCTCAAATTTAAAATTTTCACGTTTCATAGCATTCTAAACCTATTTTAAAAATACATCATTTTTAATTTTTAAACTTTTTTTAGCACTACTATAGAACAGAAGGAAACTTTCCTTTGTGCTCTAATTTAAAATTTCTACCTTTGACATTTTAAACCTATTTCAGAAGCAAAAAATTTGAAAATTATTTTACCATCTTTTGAAAAATTAAAAAAAATGAAATTTTTTAACCACCACTATACTTCCACTCCATTACGTGAATGTTGGATTGAAAATGTGACAGATGGCAATAACATCTGGCATATGCACCTATTATACTTTTATTGAAAAATGTACAGGGTGGTCATCCCAAGAAATAATTCAGTCATGGTGGACATTTGTAAAGGTATTTGCGCAAGCCTGCCATATGTGGCACCTGCTATTTAGTATTGAACTTTTGCTGTTGGATGAGCAATCTGTATATTTTTTTGACCAAAACTTATCAAGTTTTCTTTGTAATAATAGCAATAACTCTACTCCGATTATTATTCTCAATGTCATTTCGTAATTATTATTTTTTTAGAGAGACTGCCATGAACGAGGGAAGTTCTGTGTAAATACCTTTACCGATTTTTTTCCACAATTTTTTTGTGCTTTTACCAAAGACAGTCAAAACGCTTTTGTAAGAAAAAAATACCTTTGTTATCTTGACGTCAACTCTCTCAACACTCTCATTCGACAAATTTGTTATTTCCACTTTCACCTTTACGGGTTCACCAGGTACATACGCTTCTTTTTCCAAGTAAACAAACATCGTTATAGGGCCTTTAGCACAGCAGCAGCAGTGAAGCATTTTATCTTCTGAATAGGCAACCGGTCCCTAGAAACAATTAAAAATTAAGAAGATATGAAGCCAACACTTCGAGAAGCTCCTCGGAGTTGACCAACCTAAGACAGAAGATGGCTGGCAGTAGAATTACAAACGCGAACCTTCAATACTGAAAACGTAAAAACTAAAACCTTAGATACAGTCAAAATCACAAATGTTGTCGTCCACGTCATCTAAGGCGTGAGATTTTTCTATAAGCTTAAATAGCAGCGCATTATAATGTAAATAACAGAAAGTAACGACTGATGGGGCTACGACAGAAGTTCCAAGCACAACGATGCATTTTAGAGATGAATTTGATGATTTTCTTTTCCTCTCCTTATTTATATAAGTTTGTAGTGTTTCTTACTGTGGTGTTTTAAGTTTCCTACAATTATGTAAATTGTTGTGCAAATAGTTTGTGAGTGCCTTAGTTTTACTGTTTGTAAAGAAACTGATCTCAAAATGCCCGGAAAAAGAATGAATGCATAAACTCATAGCTCATACAGCAGAGACGATAAAGATTAGCTTACCAAGTTAAGGTGATCCGTCATCATGTTAAGGTCTACAAGCGCTATTACAATAACTTCCTTCTCATCCTTATAATTATGTCCAATAGATCTGTCAACTGTGGCTTTAACCGTAAACCTAATCCAGCCATAGCTGCTATAGTAAGACCCCGGGATATCCTTGGGTAAGGTGAGCGTAAAGTGGTATTCGTATCGACCGGGATTTAGCTGTCCTGTGAATAATACAAAATGTAAATTGCAGAATTTTAAAAGTTTCCCTTCTTCCGAATACAATCTGTGGACACACTGTATACAGAGTGATTCTTTTAATGCGGTCATCATTGGAATATTTCTCACTTGCAAATGAAATAGACATTTGAGATTTGGTACCCTACAGTACACCAAAAATAATAATTTCTTCCAGAAATACCGGAAGTTGATTCCATCTTTGTTTTTTAATTGGACACACCCCATTTTTATATCCTTTTCGAATATGACATTAAATTCTGAGTATAAGGCGTTCTGGTTGTCGGCATTTGTTTGTAATACTTTGTGACGTCAATTTTTCTCTTAAGTTCCAGAGACGCAAGGGTTCATTAAAAAATTCATATGCCTTAAACCGACCCGGCTAGATAAATAAGTTTCTTTCAATCGATTCCATAAAATTCAAGGAATCGTTTAAGTGACCACGATAGAATCAACGAAGTTTCCAGTGGTTGCTGCGATTTTTTCAAAATGACAATAAAAAAATGTCAAATACTCCATTTTTTCCAATAGCATGTGCTAAATTTTATTATGGCAATGTAGAATTAAATTTGATGTGGACTTATATCGGCATTTCCTATACCTAGCATATGTACGTTTTGAATTATTCATAGTTTTTTGTTGAAAATTTGAATTTTTCCCAAAAAACATAGAAGCCTATGAAACATAGGCAAGTGTTTAATGCAACATGCTATGTAGATATCTTCCTACCTAATTCAATTTGCTAATATTTTGGAAATACTTGATCTAGCATAAAATGGCAATTAAATGACTAAAGTGAACTTCATATTTCTAAGTCAAATAAAAAATTCCCGACAAAGGAGTGAAGACGGCGCGAGACACCCAAAAAAGCCATAAAACTCGGCCATAAAAGTGTCAAAGCCGACGTAATTTATTGCGGCTCAGGACCGTACTTAAAATTATTATGCCCTGAGTTACAATTTAATTAATTTAATGTATGGTTGATAAATAAATAGTTATTTGTTACAGTGATAATGATAAATTAAAAAAAAATATTCTGTTTTGCTTGTGTTAACATAGGAATAATATTTTGTATATTGGTGGAGCATTGATGAATTTTATTAGTCTAAATTAAAATTATACCAAATATTATTTTGTTGCTCAGTTTCGCCAATAATAATTTAATATACCCATCGAATTATTATTGTTGCCCAGCAAGGACCACGAGGAGGTACGAGCAATTTCTTGCCAAAAAATGTGGGTTCAGAGTTAAGGTTATCGATATTATTAAAACAGTTCAAAGAAATAAAAAAAAAATTTAAATTCATTAAACAAAGAAAATATTGAATTTATGTCAATAACCCGTAATCTAATTAACCCAGATTAAATAAATAAATAAAATTTTAGAAAACAAACAAATAATTGAAATAAATAAATTCAATTCTGAACAGCAAATAAATAACTATAAAATAAATAAATTCAGTTCTGAAAAAGAAGCAAATAAATAGTTATCAAATAAAATATGTATAAATGTATACATATAATATAATAAATAAAAATCACTTTATATTGCATTTGCGCGTATGTAAAACACTAATGAAACAATAAATTCACAATGTACACTAAATCAAATCAGATATAACATTTTATTTAAAACTCTAATCACTACACTCACTTAACACTTCACAACCACTTTCTAAATCGGTATCATCGTCGGTATCTGAATCTACAGATATTATTAAACGGTCTTGAATAGGGCTGATGCTTTCTTCTAACTTAATAAATTCATCTTCAATTTTAATGACATGCTGAATACATTTTTTCCAATTACTTGGTGTTATTTCTCCCACTTTAGCTTTAATAAGGTCGACTACTTTGGCATCAAATTTGGGGAAGGCGTTATTTTGCGAATACTTCTTTTCAGCTGACTCCATATTAGTTCTTTCGGGTTAAAAATGCAAAAATATGGAGGTAACCGTAAAACTGTCTGTCCTTGGGCTTTAGCCATGCTATCAATCACATATTGTTTTGGGAAGTTTTGCTTCCAAAAGATCTTTCTTTCTAAAATTTTCTTCAAATTCCAAATGATGTTTTCGGAGAAATTCTTGAATATCTTTTTTCTTTGTTCCCGTATTTGGTATTTTCTCAATTTGTCGATGATACGAAGCATTGTCCAAAACAGTTACGCTGTTTTCTTCTATATTTGGTAGCAATGAAGTCTGAAACCATGCTTCAAAAATATCCAAAGTCATGTTTTGGTGATAGTCAACGTTTGATTCTTCCATTTTTTCCCCACTTAATTTGAGACCATTATGCACCCATCCATTTTCTGATCCACAATGTACAATTACTAATCTGGTTCCTTTATTTGCAGGCATATCAACTTTACATTTCTTTGAACCATCTATCCAGCCTTTTTTCACTGTATCATGGGTATCATACCAAGTTTCATCTAAATAATAAATAGGTCGTTGTTCACTTCGAAATTTTTTAATATTTTCCAAATATTCATTACGCCACTGCACAATTCTGAAGCTTTCCATAATACCTGCCATACCTGCACCATTTGTTTCCAGTTCCATATGTATTGATTCCACCGTTGGTACCTCATTTTCCATATACTTGCTATAAATTAAATCTCTACAATTTCACCATGACGAATCTAATGCTCGTGCTGCTCCTTTATCCGATCTAGCTTTTCGATTAGGTACCACATCCTTAATTATTCTATAGATAGACGTTCTGAAATTTCTGTTAAGTAGGCCGTTTTTTCCACGGCTCCTTTTTCACCTTCATTTTCTTTTGTATTTTTATAAACGTTTGAAACTACTTTTTTAGTATGTTCGCATAAATATTGTCTAGAGCTTTTCTCTGTCATTTGCGAGCCATTACCATTTCCCATATCTTCGTTAAATTCTCTGCTGGTGCTAGGTTGAGGATCTTCCCAAGGCCTGAACATTATCACAATATATTTTACCACAGCCACTAAAATACGGAAAACACTCGAATATTTCACCATCCGCCGGAATATTTGTACACAACTACATAAAATATGCTTAAACAAAGAGCAATTTCACTTATCTGTTAAAGTCATTCTAGGCACTCACAATCAAAATAAAATGTACCACACACTGTATTATTGTATGAAGCACATAACCTATATATTCTAAATATAACACAACTCGTTCGAAATATCGCGGAAGACTATGGTCCGTCTCTGCTTAATACCTGTGCCGTTCTGCTTGCCCTTTTACAGCATTACGTATGTGTGTAAAAAATTAAGTAAACAGTAGTGACCGTTAGATCGTAAAATATTTTAGGAGTGAGTGGCGTAATTATTAGAAATTATAACTGATACTGGCTAGTTTCCCTTAATTTCTTATTTTAATCCATGCCCCGCTCTATCCTAGTGGTAATAGGCGGCAAAGATTTAAAATTTTTTATCTGACTTAGAAATATGAAGTTTACTTTACTAACTACGTATAATACAGAAGATGCTCGATGTGTGCACCGTTTTAGTTCAACCACTCAATAATCCGACGTTGGACAGTTGTGGCAGAATTTCTTATTTCATTTGCATCAATCTCATTCATGGCTTGTGCTATTTTCAATCTCAAGTCTTTCCTAAACGCGGGTGCAGTTTGATAAACCTGATCCTTAACTCGGTCCTATAGATAAAAACCTAATTACGTTAGATCTGGTGATCTAGTGGGCCAAAGAAATTGATCTATATAGCCCCGCCATCTGTCTTGAAACCATCCTCTCAGTTTTAAATCTACAGCATTTGCTGAATGAGCTAGTGCTTCATCCATTTGATACCATGAATGGATGGTATGCTGCAATGGAAGATTGTCGACAAAATCTTGAACTAATAACCTCTAAATATTTGTTCCCATCCAAATTTTCTTCATGCATATACCAATGTAACGTATTATCCATTAGAAAATAGAAAACGTTTATGGAAAATTGAATTCGATTTTCAGCCTTAAAGGTTCGGTGGGCATTTGAAGCGGCCCAAAAATGTCGATTTCTTCTGTTGAAAACTCCCACTGTGCAAATTGAATTAGGCAGGTAGATAAACTAATAGTATGTAGTATTAAACAATTACCTAAGTTTGGTTGTAATTTTTTGTTCTTTTGTTTCTATTGTTTCAATTGGTTCATAGGCTCCTATGTTTTTTTTGTTGGTTAAATTATAATTTTCAACAAAAGAACTGTGAATTCTTCAAAAACTACATGTGTTAGGTACAGTACATGCTAATATAAGTCCACCTGAAATTTAATTCTACATCGATTGCCATAATAAAATTTGATACATGCCACTTGAAAAAATTGAGTTTTTGACATTTTTTTATTGTCATTTTCAAAAAATTGTGGCAACCACTGGAAACTTCGTTGGCCTTTAGTGGCCACTTAAACGATTCCTTGAACTTTAGGGACTAGATTGAAATAAAACTTATTTACCTACCCTGAACGGTTTAAGACATATGAATTTTTTAATGGATCTTTGGGACTCTAAAACTTAGGATAAAAATTGACATATGTCAAAAACTATTACAGATAAGTATCAACAACCTGACCGCATTATACTCAGAATTTAATACCGAATCCAAAAGAAAATACAAAATTGGATGGGTCCATTTAAAAAAACAAAGATGGCATCAACTTCCAGTCTTTTCAGAAGTGTCGCAATTTTTAAATAATTTTTTTCGGACTTGCAACGATCGAATATGGTAGGGTATCAAATCTCAAATGTCTGCCATTGGCAAGTGGGACATATCCTAGTAGCTGCCTTAAAAGAATCACCCTGTATAAAAGAGCTCTTGAACTATTCTGTCACGTAAACCTTAATTCTTGTTTAATTGAAAGCGATTGAAATGATTCTGGTAAAATAGTAATAATAAATGTATTTAATAGGCTACCATACCTCCTTCTCTTATTATGGTTTCTAAGGCCAAAAACTTGTTGTATCCCTTATACTGTCTAGGTTGCCTTCTTCTTCCATGTCTTGTATTTGTCCAGCTGTTGTGCTCGGTACCTTTTAGCTTCACTCGAATTGCTAATAAAAAATGTTTAATATGATAACAACAGTGTAGATATTTTCCATTAAAATAAATTTCGATTGGGCATCTTTTGGTAAACAGAAGAGAATAAATGAAGCAACCTGGTAAGAGTACAAAAATTTTAAATTTAGTGTATATACCAGAAGTAGAGGCCTCAGATTTTTCTATAATATTTCTACCCCCCGTACCTCTCCCACTCCATTATTAAAGGGGTTGATTAAATAAAATTTAGATATTCCCTTGAAATTTGGTACACGTATATATTATAACGACACCTGGAATTAGATTATATTTTTAGATGATTCCTTCAGGGGTTGGGGTTAAATAGGAGGAATAAATATGAGAAAATAAGTAAAGCAAGCCGGTAAGAGTACAGAAACTTGAGATTTGATGTATACTAGAAAGCAAGACCTCAGATTTTTTATAGCATATTTGAACCCCACCACTACCCCCACTCAATTATTAAAGGAGTTAATAAAATATATTTGAGATATTCGCTTGAAACTTGGTACACGTATGTATTATAACGACATCTGGAACTATCTGAAAGTTGAAATTTGGTGTATAGTAGAAGCCAAGGCTTCACATAATTTGCAAATATAGTCAAGATGGTTTCTTTTCAAGAGACTTGGATGGAAAATCTGAATGTGGAGTAGTGATTCCTTAGGCAGCGATTTTTCTAATGAACGAAGGATGGCTGCAAAACGGTTTTTCTCCAAAAAAATTGTAAACAATATTTTTCTGAGTTGTGAAATAGGTAATTTTCAAATGGCTGCCAAAAGTTTATGGTTGAAATTTTGACTGTGTGTCAAAGACCTCCAAAAGAAATTTGGAACACGTTTGAGCCCTTTATTGTGTTCTGACAACCCTTTGAAGTTTGAAGTGTAAGAAAATTTATCATGAATTATCCTGAAGTGTCTTTCATTGTATTTCTATTGGTCAGCAGCATTGTTTAAAATATCACTAGAAACTCAAATTCAAATTCATTTATTAACACTTAGGCTATTACAATGAATAGATGTGTGAAATACCTGTGATTATTAAAATAAAAAACCTAAATGTATTACTTGGTCACAAAGTTATAGTCATTTTCTATTCATCATACTTGAGTTCAGTTGGATGCGTTTCAGAAGGTGTTTCGTTCTTTTATTCTATCATTTTACGGTTTGTATTAAAAGTGACATTAATTTCATCAAAAAAACTAAAGCTACTATCACAGATGCCTAAGAAGATTTTTAATTGTACATTTGATCTTTTCCATTATGACACAGGTGTGTAGAAATGCCGTATCAGCAAATATGTACTAGTAAGAACAGGGACCAAGTATCATACTGCTACATGACCGGAAATAGTACGAGAGGCCACGACATTTTGATGGTAGTCATTTTACCAAAGCTGATTTTAACCCATATGTAAGGTCTTGTGTGGTATATGATTGAAACGACCTTCAGCTGCCATTCTACAGGTGGAGAAAATCGTGCTGAAAATGCCTTTCTTTAACGGCATGAGGATTTTCTACTTCCCAGTAATGGGTATTTCTCCAGTTAAAATCGCCTCGGCGAGTAAGATTTGCTTTGTCGGTAAATAAAATCTGGATTCCCATTCTGTTGATTTAGAACAAATTGACAAAATTGTAACCTTTGTGGAAGATCCCCTCGAAGTAAGTTTTGTACAGGAGTGAAGTGATATGGGTAGAAGCGTTCTTTGCGTAAGACTATTAGAACAGATTGTTTACTCATCTCTGTTGCCGCTGATAAACGACTTGAGCTGACTTGAGGATTTTCATACACGAACTAAAATTTCTACTTCTTGATCTGGAGTAATTTGTTTCGGTCGTCCTACATCATTTGTATGGCGAAATGAACCCGTTTCCCAAACGATGAAACAGATCATTGAAAACCTTATGGTCTGGGTGTATTCTATTTGGATATTGAAATGAGTACCTCCTCGCTACAGTACGTCTGCTAACATTTTTTTGTTCGTAAACACATATATCATATCCCTCATTTCCCTATTTGAAAAATTATTATGTCGAGGCATTTTAAATAAAGAAGTTAAAGAAATTAGCTCGAGGAACATAAGAACAAAATAAAATGATCAAATGACGTACATCACAGAACTAAACGTAACCAAAGCACACTTTTCAACAAATACACTTTGTTTTATTAAATTTGAAATTTTCTTTAAAAAAATTGTTCAAATGTTTTAACGGCAATTTCCTCGCAAATTGTTGGAGTTATCAAGTTCTACCCCTGCACTATTCCTATTATTAATGGTCCACTCCGTATAATATTATTAAATTTAATGAAATTCAATCCTTGTTATTTTTATTAAGCTATTATCTTACTTTTTTCAGAAGAAGAGCTAGAAGAACAAGTAGAGATCAATTCGAGCGAAGATGAAACTAATATTGAGAAAAGTGACACTGAAAGCGACGAATAAATATTCTGTCCAGTGTCAAATATTCAATAAAATATTTTTTTTACTAAATAACAACATATTTTCACAATTTTATTTTGGTCAAAAAACCTACAATTTTTTATTTTTCAAAATTAGATGCTTCTGCATACTATAAACAAAAACAACAATTAGTTGGTTTGTTTCTCTACTATTAACAATTTTTTTACGCTTTTCAACGCGGGGATGAATCTATTACTCTCACCTCCACCTGAAGAATGGTAGCTTAAGGTCGTTTCATTTATGTATCAAACAAGACCTTACTTATGGGTGAAAATCAGTCTTGGTACTATTGGTCACTAAAAAGTGTCGCGGGCTCTCTGACTATAATGCAGATCCTATACCTAGTCATGACTACGTGACTGTCTAGCTCAAGCAAAAGACCTTGAAAATCAGAATGAACCTGCACGAGGGAAGACATGGACTTTTGGTTCCGAACTCCCATAGCTTATCTACTTATTTTATACCAGAAAATACCCAATAGAAATTAACAATCTACCTAAACGTGGTTTTATTACAAGAAAATACTTACCCCGTACGTGTTTAGATTGATCGAATAAACAAATAACTTTTCCTGTTATGTCGCTGCCGGGATAATACTGCCTTTGTGCGTTGTCCAACTGGACACTACAGTAAGACATGGCTTATTTTATCTGAAAAGAATAGATAATATGAAAACCTTTGGAAAAATCTTACAAATTGTAAAATGATCAAATTCTTAGTTAGTTAACTTTTCTGCATACAGCAGCCATTATTGCTTTCAGAAAACATCTGCAATGTTATTTTGTAATTAGTCCAGTTACCAAGGATGAAAAAGAGCTCGAACTTTGAAACAAATTTAGCGCATGGTCACTTTCAAAATATATTGCTTAATAAACACAAATACATAGGAGCTTCAATGAAAAATTTGAGGTTAAATTTAGAAAATTTCTCTTTTCCTAAATATCTCGAGAGATGTCGATCAGGCCAAGAGAAAGTTAAATCTTTTTTGAAGAAGAGGAGATTTAAAAGAAAAAGAGTCTCATGGCATTTTCTGTAGGATAAACAGTTTTCAAGCAAAATGGTCATGAACATAGTATTTGTATCCATTTTTTATATTTTCTTGTCTAAAATAGTTTAATACATATAAGCTTGTAAATTTTATCATATTTTATAAAGTTTTTGAACAAACGAAAAAACGAAATATTGTTGAACAGCATCATAGTTCGTACATAATTAGTCAAGCGTAAAGCTATAAGTATCTTGAGAGGCACTATCTGCAACAGAGGTAAACATGGTATCAACCCTGGAATAGACTGCTATCCTCTGTGGGAAACACTGATCTTTTTAGGAGATCCTAATTGTCGCGAATGTACAATGGGCCCGATAGGCCTAAATACTGCGTATTTCCAGAACTTCATCGTTCTTAATAATAACACAGTCGCACAAGAAAAATGTACCCTACCAAGAACCAAAATATATGAATTTGATGTATTTTTCCACACTGAATCCGAATCTGTAGTCCAAAAAATGGTTGGACAAATATGGAGTGAATTCATTCCAACCACCGACACAGAGCTGCCCCTATGCTCATATGGGTGCTACTGACATTCGGAAAGGGTCATATACTTGTAGCTCATTGGGCCAAATATATAAATCTGTTATTACAACCACCCAATCTTCTTAATAACCCCCTACGGGGGTAGGGTAATGACTACCCCTACAGACGGACAGATCTCATTAGTCCATATCCCGAAACAAGAATTCACCCAGACAGCACACAACCAAAGATTAGGAAATAAACAAGGTAGGGCAGCCGGCGGAAAACCTTTTATCTTTTAGCAACGGCGCCATTGACCTCGATATTTAAATTGGAGTGCTCGAACAGTTGCCACAATGTGACAACCAGATGGAGAAGGTAACATTAGAAAGTGGCTAATATCGAAAAATGGACAACACTGTCCTGATAGAACGACCGAACTCAGCTGACTGTCAGTAGCCAAGGTCACTAAAAAAACAGGTTGCTTTGTAATATATGTCACATAAAGTATTTCTATGTTTATATGTAAGGTACCTATTTGGTTAGGATATTGTACATTGAAAGAATAATTTTTAAACTTTTTTCTATAAAATGACGTAGCACTTGTCGATTTTAATGAGCCAACCTATCTTTTAGTAAGCTTCAAATTCGTTTAGTGCGTAACGACGGGTCCCGAAACCGTTTCCGTATACAACTGTCTCCGTCTATTTCTTCTTCTCCATCTGACTGTTCTATCTTGCTAGTTCTCTCATCTTTGACACAACATCCAATGGATGTACAGAACTAGCCCGAATCTCTATAGGCATGTCTTGTATGTCCATGGGACGTCCATACCAAGATGTACAGAAAACGATCGTCAACTGGACGTCCATTCTATGTCCATAATTTGTTCAAAGATGTAAGAATATACTTTGGACGTCCTCTGGATGTACGAGAAGAATGCATCCACTGGACGTCCATGTTATGTCCATAAGTGTTCAGAGATTCATATAGGGTAATGTCTGTTGATTCATTTTCACGAGTTTATCGAAAAAGAACATATAATATTTTGAGATCTCGACTGGATTCTCGGTCCAGAACATGTGCTTTTTTCGCAAATATTTTGTAAACCGAGATCTTTGAAAATACATGTAGGAAAAAAGCCATTAAAAGACACAACGTTTGAAAATACTTCTTGTCCTTTTAAATTACAGCTAGTCACACACCTTAATTAGTATTAATTGATATCTACATAAATACATTTTTCTTTACCCATTCCATTACTACTTCAATTATGTTAAAAATAATTTTTTAATCCTGATGAATTATAATTAATTATAAATAAAACGTGTTGTAGGGTAATTATTTTCAAGTTCGTGTATATTCCCGCCCTAAATGTGGATGAGTGCGAGGTAGCCAGTTCTGTCAGATTCATCATATCTAGCCACCAATCTACTTACAGTGGATCTAGAAATTTGCTTTTCGGGATACTTGTTTACATCATGTAGTTTTATTATTTGACCAACATTTTTTAAATCGCAATTTTCACAAATTTCTGTTAATCTATTTTTATGTAAAACTTGTTTATTTAGACTCAATAATTATGCCACAAAGTATCGATTGCGCCCAATGTTCCTACATAGTAAGATATGTTAATCTAAATTTTACCAACTACCACTATTAAGATGGAGCCCATATGTCCGGATCCTCTATGGGTATCATGTCGACGTCCATTGGATGCAGATTTTTGCGGCTTCGGGACATCCATTGGACGTCCATGTTATGTTGAGTATGTCTTGTGATGGACATGTTATGGACGTCCACTGGATATAGATTTTTGTGACATCTGGACATCCGTTCGACGCCAAATTAATGTCCTCTGGGCAAAAAGAGGATGTCTACTGGACGTCTACAAATTTATTTCAGGACGTTCACTGGATGTACTTGTGCTGTTTGGGCAGATGTTTGTAGTTTTAGGTAGACGAGCTATCGCTGGTCACTTAAGAGAGATATTCCTGTATCCGCGAATAAAAAAGGAAAAAATCCATAGCGAAGATCTTTTGAAGACAAGAGAGAATGATATCATAAGAAAAGGAAGCAGTTTTAACCCGCCATAGGGGTGAATCTCAACCCTTTGACAGTAATGGCTGATTGTCGCACCAGAGCCAAATATTTTGCACTAAGTTGCATAAAAATTTGGCCTTTATACATGTTATTTACACTCACCTGCGTCTTTTAAGTTTTCACAATTTTTCACAATTCATTAAGAATTATGACATTATTTCTATGATTTTACACCATTTTCAGGGATGTTTTTGATTATGAAAGAAAAAATGACCTGATAAACCCTTTTTTTTAATACGATCGGATTCATCGTTGAAGAATACATCAAATCCATATATTTTGGTTCGTGGTACAGAATTTTTCTTTGTGTGGCTGTGTAATTATCAAAATGTTTTTGCTTCGATACTAGTAGGTACGTCTGTTAAACGCCCCCACTACATGAAAATGATAGAACGACTTCGATCACGTTACTCCCACGTTATTTGGCATGACTCAGTAAAGTAAATGTGCATACATCTTCCTAGTATCTAAGATAGTTCTCAATGCAAGTTCAGTGAATGAAATTATGTAAACAATACCTACCTTAATATCGAGATTATAGTATCTATTAGACCAGTTTCCATGAGATGTTCAACTGCGTAGGATGAAGTTTTGGCGTAAGCCAGATTGAACACATATATTTATATACACATAAAACTACATCACTGTCAGGTATCAAGAGGTTGAAAGAAATTACCTAATTATAGTCCACTAAAGAAGAATTTATGAATTATGGTTGTCACTGTTACTAATATGCTATCGCAAATAAGGAAATTATAAGTCTCTCAATAAAACAATTGTTTGTCGATAATGCAAAGTACTTTAAAAATAGACAGTTCCAAAAATGATGAGTCTCTTTGATGTCATAACACTGATAACGGAGATATCTACTGATAGGCGAGAGGAAGGCGTAATCAGAACAAGTATCTGTAAATAGGTGGCGGAGAACTATAGTATAATTTGTTAGTTATCAAATAAATAAATAAGGTAATAATAATTTACGATACCAGTAACGTAAGAAGCAGATAACGTTACCACTATCGTAATACGTTTTATTCTATCCTATAAGTACTATTTCTTTCCAAAAATGCATAGAAATTTTTAATAGTATCCCCTCATAAGAACGAAATAAGTCAAAAGTCTATCAAACCATATTAAACTATGGTTACGCTAGAATACAATGTAGCTGGTATCTTAGGAATTGTTTATTTACGAATTTGTTTTTCAAATACTTTTTCTGAATTTGTCTTGCGCTGTGATATTGAGCCAAAAATGATACAATTCATGAAGGAAAAGGTCGATGCAGCCCGAAAACAATTAATTTCGACCAAGTCAAGTGAGAGATATCACAAAGAAATTGTATGTTTTCAAAACTGAAAATGGATTTGAACCGTATTTGAAATCCATATAGCATTTTTGCATTCAGAGCACGTGCTCGGAACATACTTGTGTATGTATCATGGAACTAAGAATGAATATTCATTTTGTATATCATGCATATAATCTGAATGTCAGACATTCAGATGATTACCTCTCGACATACGAATTAGATTCCCACAACATGCCCATGAACCAAAACAGTACTTGATACGAACTAAAAACGTAGATTGAAATATTCATAGATATATGAGGTATATAGGAGGAAGGTCCATGCTACCATTCATAATGTACACTGCATGTTCACGGTATATGCGTACTACCTACCCTTCTCGCCAAGTTCTTTCGAACATAAATAAATGAAACATCCTATTTTCAATATATTCCTTTAATTTTATAATTTGGCGAATAGATAAATAAATGTTATTACAATATATTATGTTATGATAATAAATTAAAGGTCACGTATTTTGTTGAGTTTGGCAATGTCGCAAACGATTGCATGTTGACGCAAATCCCGATGTAAAACCTAACCCTACATTTCTGTTATAAACTTATTTGTGTCCGGCGATCTGTCGCGTGCTGTTTTAGTTTATCGTTTGTGAATCGTAGCTCTTTGAAAAGTGAAACAACTCTCAAATTAAGTAATAAGTAGGGAAAATGTAATAATACAGTAGATTTTCCCTTTACAGTATCTAAGGAGAAAAAATATAGATCAAAGAAAGAGTGCCCAAGTTAATAATATTTAATAAACTATTTTTCTATTTACAGTTCGTTTCGTTTACTTTAGGTGTGTTTACTACGAATATACGTTTGTATTTACCTGAAAAACTAGTATCAACAGTGTGGTAATAATAATGTGTCAAAAAGAAGAAGATATGGTAATCTAAATCTTACCAACTGCCTCAGCCCGATCTGCAAGCCACACCGCAAGGAGACAATGACCAAAAACATCCAATACCCGATCCCGGGGGTACCAAGCAAACAACCAGCTCGGTACCCTTACCCTAGCCCGTGCCGGCCTCTGACGCTAAGAAAGCGTCTCTGGCCGAACACAATCCTGAACTACACAGTTCACACTTCCTTCCAACGAAATCGGAGCACATGATGCCAATTGGCACCCTGGGCTTCCGACTAGTCAACACCCCCAAATCCCTTTCAAACTCCGAGAGGGCTCGGTAACAGCCGTTCCCTCTCACGACAGACGAAAGACGCTCCCGGGAGCATATACATGCCAGCGAAGAAAGAAGACCAAGACAGAAGAGCGCCAGAAGAAACGACCCAGCTGGCAGGGTCCAACAGCCAGGACCAGGGGAGGTTTGCTAACATCGTCAATACCGTGCGCATTTGCGGGGGGGATAGGCGAAAAAGCAGGCCCACCCCTTACGAGGCCGGTCCAGGTCTACAGCGATGATTGGGGCAAAGAGCTCAAGCTCGACCCCTAATCATCCGAGACCGTCATCTTTAGTCAAGAATATATATATAAAAAAAAAACAACTGCCACTATTAAGATATAGCTGATGTCCGGATCCTCTATGGACATGTTATGGACGTCCACTGGATGCATATTTTTGGGGCTTCTGGACGTCTAATGGATGTCCATGTTATGCGAGTATGTCCTGTGATGGACGTATTATGGACGTCCATTGGATGTAGACTTTTGTGACATCTGGACATCCACTGGACGTCCAGTGAATGTCCTCTGGGTAAAAAAAGGACGTCCAGTGGACGCTCACAAATTTATTGCAGGACTTCCAGTGGATGTTCATTGGAGGTACTTCTGCTGTTTGGGATATTATAGATGTTAAAAGCAATGTTGCTGACGCATGAAAATGCCGATATTACTTCATACGCAGTAGTCGTCTTCTATGAAACGTAATAGTACAGGATTTGCACTATTACGCACGGAACCAGGCAAAAACTTTCGCAAGAGAACTGAATAGCTTAACTGTCAATACTGTTGCTGATGCAGGATCATCTGTAATTGTTAGTCTGTATGTCTGTAACTTCTTTTGTCCGCACGTTCTTTCCGGAACGATTTAAGATATTGACTTGACATTTTGTACATGTATAAATTATAACGAGATTTGGAACTTGATTGTTTTTTGAAGAGATCCGGTGAAGAGTTGGGGGGTAAATAGGGGTAAACATGTAAAGACAGCTGCTAAGAGTACAGAAACTTGAAATTTGATGTATGTACTAGAAGCCAAGGCCTCAAATTTTTTTATAACATTTTCATCCCCCCCACCAACCCTCATTCCATTATTAAAGGGGATGATAAAATGAAATTGAGATATTTACTTAAAATTTGGTACACGCATATATCATAATGAAATCAGGAACTAGATTATATTTTGGGATTATTCTGATGAAAGGTTGGGGGTTAAATAGGAGTAAATAGGGGAAAATAAATAAAGCAAGCTGGTAAGAGTACAGACACTTGAAATTCGGCATACGTACTAGAAGCTAAGGCCTCAGATTTTTTATAATATTTCTCAACACCCCACCACCCCCTACTTCATTATTGAAGGGGTTGGTAAAATAAAATTGAGACATTCACTTGAAATTTGGTACACGTATGTATTATAACGACATCTCGAACTAGATTATATTTTGAGATGATTCCGTTGAAGGGTTGGGGTGAAATAGAAGTAAATAGGGGAAAAAATTAAAGCAAGCTGGTAAGAGTACAGACATTTGGAATTTGGAGTATACACTAGAAACCAAGGCCTCAGGTTTCTTTGTAATATTTTTCAAACCTCACCATCCCCGCTCCATTATTAATGGGATTGATAACGTAAAATGAATAGGGAAACAAGTAGGGTAAACTAGAAACTTCATTTTGGATGTGGAAATATAGTAATCGTAAAAAAAAAATTCAAATTTTTTTTCTCGAAATCGGTTCAGAATGTCATGAAACGTCGAGATTTTATATTTGAGCGAAATAAATTTCTGTCTGTCTGTCTGTAACTTTTTTTTGTCCGCACGCTTTCTCCGGAACGGTTTAAGATATGGACTTGAAATTTTGTACACGTATGTATTTCAATGAGATCTGGAACTGGATTGTTTTTTGAAGATATCCGGTGAAGGGTTGGGGGGTAAATAGGGGTAAATATGGGGAAATATGTAAAGCAAGCTGGTAAGAGTACAGAAACTTGAAATATGATATATGCACTACAAGCCAAGGCATCAGATTTTTTTATAATATTTTTCAACCCCCACCACCCCTTCTCCATTATTAAAGGGGTTAATAAAATAAAATTGAGATATTCATTTGAAATTTGGTACACTTATGTATTATAACAACATCTGGAACTAGATTATATTTTGAGATGATTCCGTTGAAGGGTTGGGGGTTAAATAGGGGTAAATAGGGGAAAATAAGTAAATCAAGCTAGTAAGAGTACAGAAACTTGAAATTCGGTGTATGTACTAGAAGCCAAGATCTCAGATTATTTATACTATTTTTCATCCCCCCCACCCCTACTCTATTATTAAAGGGGTTGATAAAATAAAATTGAAATATTCACTTGAAATTTGGTACGCGTATGTATTATAACGACATCTGGAACTAGATTATATTTTGAGAAGCTTCCGTTGAAAAGTTGGGGGTTAAATAGGATTAAATAGGGTTAAACAGGGGAAAATAAGTAAAGCAAGCTGGTATGAGTACAGAAATTTGAAATTCAGTGTATAAACTAGAAGATAGACTCAATTTTTTTTAAAATATTTTTCAACCCCCCCCCACCATCCCTACTCCATTTTAAAGAGGGTTGATAAAATAAAATTGAGATATTCATTTGAAATTTGGTACACGTATGTATTATAACGACATCTGGAACTAGATTATATTTTGAGATGAGTCCGTTGAAGGGGTTAAATAGGGCTAAATAGGGAAAAATAAGTAGAGCAAGTTGGTAAGAATACAAAAACTTGAAATTCGGTGTATGTACTAGAAGCCAAGGTTTCAGATTATTAATATTATTTTTCAACCCCCACCACCACTACTCCATTATTAAAGGGCTTGATAAAATGAAATTGAAATATTCACTTGAAATTTGGTACACGTATGTATCATAACATCTGGGACTAGATTATATTTTGAAAAGCTTCCGTTAAAGGGTTTGGGGTTAAATAGGGGAAAATAAGTAAAGCCAGCTGGTATGAGTACGGAAACTTGAAATTCAGTGTACCTATGCACTAGAAGCTAAAGACTAAACTTTTTATAATATTTTTCAAATAAAATTGACATATTCAATGAAAAATCTGGATGTGAAAGTAGTGATTCCTTAGGCAGCGGTTCTTTTTATTAAGATTACAAGCAAGGGCGGTCATATATCGAGTTTCTGGGGGGGGCTACGGGCTACTTCAAGAAATATATTACCTATTAAAAGATTCAAGATAATGAAAATTATGTACATACTGATAAATAATATTTTATTTAGAAACACAAAAAAAAATATTTAATTACATAGGTAATAATTAATTATTGCAAATTCAGATAATAGTTAATAATAATAGTAGTAGTTATTTATTATATAAGTGTTAAAGGTGATATTTTATTTTGTGAGTAAAAATGATTTCGAAACGGGAGTACACCGAGCAAAGTAAAATCGCAAACCACAACTGCTTTTTGCTGCATTTCAATAAAATTGACAATTCAGAACAAAATTTCGTGCTTATTTTGACAGTTTCTTAGAATATCTTGACATTTTAAAAACATATAAGAAGATTTTATTTTTAACACACCACATAATGTTCTATTTTTAATTCGTAGCAAATGTCATTTTAATAATAGTTGCAGAAAAGAAAATAATTATGAATCGAAATATTTACTAAAAAAATACTACTAACAAACTAACGAACTGTAACTATAAAACAAAGTCTATGTTTCGTCTTACTCCACTTTTAGAGAAATGTTCAATAATGTTTTCTTCATTAAGGGCAATATCCCTGTGAACGTTCATTAGTGCGAGACCACTTAACCTTTCTTCACCCATCCTGGACCTCAGCCAACTCTTCAGTCTTGTCAGTCCGGAAAAACTTCTTTCGGCAGATGCTACACTTACTGGCAAAGTGCAAAGAATATTTAAAAATTCGTGTATGGTTGGAAACATAGTGGTATCACACTGTTTGAGAGCAGTTAGTCCATCGGTTGGAACTTCCTCTTTATTGCCGTTTTTCCATTTCATCTTCCATAATCTTAATTCAGCGGAAAGACTTGACTTCAACACCATCTTATTTTCTTTAAATAGAGTTCCATACTTATGAGCTAAAACTTCGGTGGCAGAGTTGATATTTTTTTCATTTAATTGTGATAATAAAGTAGGAACACACACTTCCAGATAAAACAGATCCATTGTTTCTTGTTTAAATCGACACTCGATATCAAAAATAATACTTTCAAGCAAAGGAATATATACCGTAATTCGAAAATATTGTTCTGGTGAATGAATGTCTGGATTAGGACGATTTTTCATAAATTTGTTTAATCTGGGAACGGAAAAATCCACATTTAACTTTTCTAGACAAAGCTGAATTTCGTTAATTATATAATTAAAGTTGGTTTCTGCGTTTTCGCGCTTGTCTTTCAAAACGAGGAGAGTGTTAAGTACTGCGTCTGTGGTACGATTTATATCTAAATTTTTAGTTTGCAATAACTTACTTAAAGGTAAAGTTATTGCAAGTACTTCATTTAAACAAAACAAAGTAACAATAAAGTTGCAATTTGAGAGCGCAAGAATATGCGACTGGATGATTCTCTTTCATCCCATCCGGAAATTAAATGTAGGGCTTGCACAATTTTATCTATAGAACCTTTAAACTGCAGGACGGAATTGTGCCGTTCTATCCATCTTGTTTCACACAATCCAGATAGTTGGTCACCCAATATGTGTTTAAGGACATAATTGCGTTTAGAGGAAGCTGTAAAAAAGGATATGACTTCTTTCATTACTCCTACAGCATTTCTTACACTCTGCACATTTGATGATTTTGACAAACTTAAATTTAAGGCATGGTTAAAACATGGGCACCGTACGGCTAATTTCATTTCCTTTTGAACTTCTTGGACTGCTCCTTGTTGTTTTGACGTCATCGTACTACAGCCATCTGTACAAATTCCTACACAATGCTCCAATGGTAAACCAAGTTTCTGAATTTGTTTTATAGCAGTTTGTCCTAAAATTCTACCATTTAAAACCGGTTCCAAAGTATTGGGATTTAGCTCGTAATTTGCAGAATGACAATCTATGAATGATACAAAATCCTCCCGCACATTTTTATCTTCTAAGTATCTTATGACAATTGACATTTGAGAAGTGTGCGATATATCAGTAGTCTCGTCAAACATGATGCTGTAATATTTGGCATCGGCAATTTTTTTCCTAATAACACTCAAAATCTCTTTTTTACAACATTCAATCAACTCATTTTGAGTTCTTTTGCTTATATATGTAGCGCGTGATGACGTGTTTCTTAAATGCTCTTCTAAATCTTTGTCTCCTGCCTCGATTCTAAATCGGAGAAGTTCGCGAAAATTCCCCTCGTTAATGGTAGGATTGTCATCTACCAACAATGGGCCGTCATCTCTGTGCCCACGAAAAGGTATATTTTGCTTTGCAAGAAATATTATTGACCGAATGATTGGTTTAAGCCTATTGCGGTTATTTTCTGTTTGCTTTAATCGAGCATTGTCTAGCATATTTCTGATATCAGAAGATGGATTTTCGTAACAATTCACAAAACGGTCACTCATTAAAACTGCCTCGATGTGATACTGGTTTGTATTGTGTTTGTCTAGTACACCATCCTTGCCATGTAATTTAGCAAACTTTGTTACAGGAGTTGTAACCAAACTTTGCAAAATTGTCGCTTTATTTTTGCCGCCCGTGTTTGCGAAAAAAACACAAAACTTACAAAAAAGTCCCTTTTTTACGCCTGAAAAAGCAATCCAGCTATATTTTTGAAGATGCTGGTGCCCTAAATACCGCCTAATTGTATTGTTATTTTTATTGTGTTCAGAAAATGGAAATGAATACTCTCTTTCCGGAACCCATGTATTTTTCAAGTAATTATATTTTTGAAAGTCTGTCAAAGTATTTAATCGACCAACAGCTGTTCCAATGTCGTAATTATTATCAACTGTTGGTGTAAGCACCTGTGAAGCGGAGTTGGATTCTGTTGATGTTGTCAATAGCACTAGTGGTGGTGGCTGTTGTGAACACGACGATGAAGAAGGGCCAGCATCTCCCGCATCGACGACCCCATCAGTGGCATCAGCTGAACTCAGAACCGCTTCCTTAGCTTTCTTTGGAATAGGAGAGAAATACGAACTTATCGTATTATTCTTTCTCTTCATTTTTATTCTCTGAAACATATTACCATTTTACCTTCTAATGTCTAACAATCAGTGATTGTTTAAATTATTTCAAAATGATGAAATGGCAAAGCTTTTAGAAATCTTATTTTAACGGCACTGCGATGCGCAATTTGAAAAACAAAACAAAAAATATAACAATTTTGTCTGACACACCGAGAAAACTCTTTTAAAGATTGGAAACAATATTTACTAGAAATATTTATAATGGAGGAGAAAAAAGAACTAAAAGATATTTCCATTAATTCCATGAATTCTAATTAACGACAGTAATTGTTTCTTACCCTTACTTATTAATTATTATGGTAGTCCAGTGACTTTAGGTCATTTTTTTGGAAATATAGTAAAAACTTAGCTATATTACGGAAAAATACTCTTGATGTAATTCACCCGCCGCTAAATTTGTTATTGCAGAATAATTACCGCAAGGTTCATTCATTCGTTCAATTGGTTATAAGCCTTTTTCTTTACAATTTCCGTTCTAGTAGTCCGATTTGAACTTTCCAAAGCTCATTTTACTCGGGAATGACGGGAATACATTGGTTCCATTGTGCTTCAATAATAAATATTGCTTTTACATAGCAAAAACTGGCGAATTTTTGCAAATTTTGAGTCCCTTATTCAAAACTGCATAACTATACGAATTCTTCAGTTAGACTGCTCAAAACTTTTTTGCATACACTTCAATGGTTACCAAATAGACTCCCGGTGTCCGTTTTATCATAAGTGCAAAATTATGCAAAATATGACGTTTCGAAAAAAAAAATAACTTGCTTACAATTTTGGACCAAGGCACTTTTTTATCATAATTTTTGCGAGAAATTACATGGTTTGATTAGTACTACTTATTCTTATTAAAAAAAATCGGTAAAAGTATTTACACAGAACTTCCCTCGTTATTTGTGCATGGCGGTCACTCTAAAAAATTATTAAATACGAATGACATTGATAATAATAATCGAAATATAGTTATTGCAATTATTACAAAGAAATCCTGATAACTTTTAGTCAAAAAAATAGTGCTCATCCAACAGCAAAAGTTCAATACTAAATAACAGGTCTACCATGAATTATTTTTTGGGATGACCACCCTGCATATTTTCCAATAAAAGTATAATAGCATATGTCAAATATTATTGCCATTAGACACATTTTCAGTTCCACATTTACGCAGTGAAGTGGAAGTATAGTGGTGGTTAAAAATTTCATTTTTTTTTTTATTTTTCAAAACTGTTGTTTAAAAATTTTCAGTTTTTTTCTTCTGCAATAGGTTCAGAATGGCATAAAATATGGAAATTTTAAATTTAAGCAAAGAAAAAAAAATTCCATCTGTTTTAGTGGTGTGCGAAAAAAAATTTCTGAAATAAGTTTAGAATGTCATGAAACGTGAAAATTTTAAATTTCAGCAAAAACAAATTTTTCCGTCTATTCTAATGGTAATTTTTTTTTCCAAAATGGTAAAATGATGAAAAATTTTTTTCCGAAATTGGTTTGGAATGTCACGTGGAAATTTTAAATTTAAGCAAAAAAAAAAATTTCATCTATTCTATAGTAAGCAGTGAAATAGATTTTTTCCATTTTTTTTTTATTTGTTTCAATAGGTTTAGAATGCTATGGAACCGTTGAAATTTCAAATTTGAACAAAGAAAAAATAAATAATTTTTTTTGAAATTTTTCCAAAATGGTTAAAAAATATTCAAAATGTTTTCTTCTGAAATAGGTTTAGAATGTCATGAAACGTGTATGTTTTAAATTTGAGCAAAAAAAAATTTCCATCTATTCTAGTGGTAATTTTTTTTCCAAAATGGTAAAAAAATGTTACAATTTTTTTTTCTTCCGAAATAGGTTTGGAATGTCGTGAACCGTGGAAATTGTAAATTTGAGCAAAAAAAATATTTTCTTCTATTCTATAGTAAGTACTTAGTGATGAATACATAATTTTTTTCAAGAAACTTTTTCAGAAAAATTTCTAAATTTGTTTTAATACGTTTAGAATGCCATGGAAACGTAGAAATTTGAACAAAGAAAAAAATTCCACCCATTTTAGTGGTAAAAATTTTCAAAAATGTTGGTAAAAAAATGTTCAGAAAATTTTTTTTTTGAAATACGTTTAGAATGCCATGAAACGTGAAAATTTTAAATTTGAAGAAAGAAAAAAAAATTCTTCATATATTTTAGTGGTAAAATTTTTTTCAAAAATGGTGAAAAAAATTTTCAATTTTTTTTCTGAAATAGTTTTAGCGCGTCATGAAACGTGGGAATTTTAAATTTGAGCAAAAAAAAATTTTTTTCACTATTTATTCCGTTTAGGCGGTCCACCCCGTATATTTTTCAGTGAAAGTTCTACCATTTCTTTGCTGACAGTAGGGTTAACTACCTATCAAATTTGACTGCTCTCCGTCAAGTAGTTTTTTTAGTTAATGCACCAACAGACAAACAGACAGACTGACGGAATTGAAAAACCTATATTTTCGAAATCTACGCGTTCTGAAACGTCAGAATCCGCAAAAATCTCGGAGGGTGATTTTTTCTCGAATACAATACTTCCCTTCGGTATGCGAGGGAAGTAAAAAATCAATAAATCAACATAATTAATTTATTAAAAATAAAATTTGCAAATAACAAAAGTTGCAATAACTTTTTTAATTAGATATGCAAATTTTAATGAGATTCAAACGGCACTAGATTCGTCGGAAAAAATACGTTGATTTCCCCTTTTGCGGACCCTTTTTGGACAATTTTTAGCTGAGATATCAACGATTTTAGTTTTGGCACTGTTCGGGACTTTTGTACTTAACATTTTCGAAAATCGAATTAATTTATTGAAAAAAAAACGTTTTTTAAATAAGAATAGGTAGTACTAACCAAACCATGTAATTTCTCGCAAAAATCATGATAAAAAAGTGCCTTGATCCAAAATTGTAAGCAAGTTAATTTCTTTTTTCGAAACGTCATATTTTGCATAATTTTGCACTTATGATAAAATGGACACTGGGAGTCTATTTGGTAACCACTGAAGTGTATGCAAAAAAATTTTGAACAATCTAAACGAAGAATTCGTATGGTTATACAATTTTGAATAAGGGACTGAAAATTTGCAAAAATTCGCCAGTTTTTGCTATGTAAAAATAGTATTTATTATTAAAGCACAATGGAACCAATTTTCTTTAAAAGTACATGTATTCCCATCATTCCTGAGTAAAATGAGCTTTGGAAAGTTCAAATCGGACGATTAGAACGGAAGTTGTAAAGAAAAAGGCTTATAAACAATTGAGCGAATGAATGAATCTTGCGGTAATTCTGCAATATCAAATTTAGCGACGGGTGAATTACATCAAGAGTATTTTTTCCGTACTATGGCTAAGTTTTTACTATATTTACAAAAAAAATCGGCGTGCTAAGAGCAACAACACTTCTATAAATTAAGGTCACTGGTCTATGGTCACTTACCTCGAAAGAGTCGAAAGCAATGATTTATAAAATCCGAAAATGGAAAATGAAGCACTGACACTTATATTATTAATTAATATATTTTCAAATGCCGAATACCGACTACCAACGTTTATACAAGCGCAAAAAAGGAGGAGTAGGATAAGACTATACTATATGGTCTAAGACTGAGAAACTAAACATTTTTATTTGTTTCCTAGTTAAAAAGCAGTAACGAAAAAATTCCAAGAAAGTCGTAATTGCGACTCTCTTGAAATGTTCAGCCCGGCCGGCCGGTGGCCATCTGTGCACATGTAGGCTCACTTCTAGGAATTTCCTGGTTCCGAGTTGTTACGGTATAATAAATTTGCTATTTTATGACTACTGAAAACATTTCAATATTTGCTTTGCTGCCCAACTCAAGTATAATCAGAGGCAGATAACTTACATTTTATCTCTGGTACAAAAATTACATTTAAATGTATACTGTCTAATACTAATAATAATTAACAAATTTTTTTATTAAAAATCAGTTTTTCGCATTTCTCGCTCCTGTGTAGTTTGGGGGGGGGGCATGGCCCCCATGGCCCCTCCCTTATGACCGCCCTTGATTACAAGCCGCCAAAGAGGTCCGAGGATTTTGCTCCTCGAACGACATGACCCAACCTCGTGGGCCGCTGGTCCTAAACTAGGAAACCTAAAATTCTGAAAAAATTCAAGAGTATGTAAGGAGATGTGATAAATCGAATGCAGCAAATCAGAAGTCTGTAGCTTTTTTGGTCTCCGCAGTAGAGTGTCCAGAAGTGAGGGAAAAAAGATATTTCCTCCTTCCGATGACTTTGAGCGGCCCATCTCCGAAACGAAGTATCGTAGGATGTCTGGTTTGCGCCATTCGATTTCTCTATTATTTTTTTATATCTCTGACTAATTTTATGACCCCTCGTTTGGATGCAGTTGCACCTCGGCGAGGTGGAGCCATTTTGAGAAGTTTAATTTTGCTAAATAACTAGGTGTTATATTTAGTGTCACATTGGATAATTAACAACACACAAATAAAAGACAAAATTTTAAAATTTTATTATAGAAAAGTACATAAAAAGCTTAAAAAATTTATTTTAATAAAAAATTAAAGTAAAGTGTCCACTGACTATATACAAGTTAAGTAAGCTGCAATAATTACAAAATTGTGGTACACAATATCGTACAGTATCGTACAAATCAAATGTTTGTATGGTGGTACATTCATAGATTATTATCTTTTACTTCGTCTTTTATAATTGAATTTATTGTAAGCAAAACGTTACTGTAGTTTCGTTCACAAGCGAATGGGATTATGCAAGGGTGTTGAATATTTAAAGTAATTTAACTGAAAAGAGAATTCTCTAATTTAATTTAAAAGGAGGTTATAAAAATCTACCTACAATATTAGCATAAATGATTAATAGAATTCGTAGATTAATGATTTATGCTAATATTATAGGTAGATTGTCATATTCTTTCAAACTGAATTAGAGAATTCTGTTCTTAGGTAAATTACTTTAAATACTGTAACCCTTGCACTCTTGCATTTACTTGTGAACGTTTGAAAATGGCACGTTAAGTACCGAAATTGCAATAATGTCTTGGTTACAATAAATTCACTGCTAAAAAAATAAAGCAAAACGTGTTTAACAGATTATAATTATTGATTTTATTATCACAAACTAACAGTTTCGCCTATTAAATTATTCATAGATATAGTAAAAAGGCTACCCGCCTACTATTAGCATGTAGTTCAAACAGTACTTTAATTGCAGCGTTTGAAGCACCCTCAGCTATTAGTAGAGGGTCCACACCTTCGAAAGCCGTCTAAATCGCCAAGTAACCCATTCCAGCAAGGTAAATAAATTTTGAGCTCGCATATCGAAAGAGGGTCCTAATGGGCATCCGAAATGGCTTGTTGGACTTTTTTTGGCGCTTGCACAACTTCTCCACAAGAAAAAAAGATGGCGGAACGTTATTTCAAGAATGTGTGTTTTTAAACATATACCTCTCGCTAGAAAATTAACTAGGTACGATATTGATTGATTTTTTATATTTGTATACTACTGATATGAGCGCATATATCTGTACTGTTAGAATTTCAAAATCACTTACGATTTTTTTCTAAATAAATCCTAAATCACAGGAAGCAAATTTGTGTGTTTGAATTTTCGACGTGCGATCAACTATATTAAATGTTTAATTTTTTTATATATTATATGCGAATGAAATATGGTCTAAAGACCAAAAAAGTTTTTGCAAAAAAAATTAGCTCCATATCTTTTACAATTTTTGAGTTACAGACTTTTCAAATTAAACCATAATTTAGGTCCGTGATACTCCTATTACCATGCGGCTATTATCTCACGTACTGCTATGTGGTTAATTGTAATGCATCAAGATAGTAAGCCAATACATTTTTGTTATTGTGTTATTATTATTTATAATTTTACAAAAATATTAATATGTAAAATGAAACTCATTTGGCATAGTATTTATTAGATCTATAGGTTATGAAGGTGTTGTATATGGAGATATTTATTATATATACCATCATTACACAATATAGAAATAAAATATAAACACGTACACAAAACGTGTAATTTATAAGTAATAATAATAATAATAATGCATAATTATACACAGCTCAGTAAGCATCGACAAAGCACTACTAGACTAGTAAGAATTACTGTCTGTTAAACACTGCTCTGTATTATTTCTGCCCTTAAAACAATTATTGTAGGAAAGGTCACATGCACATGCAACATTTTTAGTCACACTCTACTTTACAATTCCACTTTTTGTTTTTTTTTTAACCACTTGTGGTTTTTTGTCATCATTTGTGAGTTTATTTGGTTATTCTCTATCAGATATCCAAATTTTCTGGTAGAGTGTGATGTGTTTTCTTAACCGTTTTTCAAGTCACCGAGGTAATTTGTTTAAAATCCAGAATTTTGTGTTAGGTAAGGAAAGTATAGGAGAATCTAAACCACTTCTTGTGAATAATTTTTACAATTAAAATTATTTTGCAGTAAGCAGGGTTTGATCCTGCTTCGCTAAGTACTTCAGTTGCAAGCTAAAACTACTGGACTTAATGACCGTTTGTAGGACTTAGCGAAAGTATGTCTAATAACTTTATGAAAAATAAATGCTAATGCTACCTTGGTGAATCTAATTAAACTCACTATGGCCATACAGATTCACATAGGTCTTACGACCATCTTCAATGACACGATCACCAATTGCATCGCAGTTATCTCCAAGATTAGTCAAACTGTTTAGATGGCCTGTTTGATTTAAGGCAACTGTAACTGCTCACTTTTTCCCCTTCGGAAAGAATAACTGACAGGTCACACAATACATAGACTGCCAATAAACAATATTTTCTTCTTCGTGTTTTTCACCTAATTATTTATTGGTTTCGTGAATATACCCTTTGTTGTCGTATACCTACAAAACTTTTGTAGTTTTTTTACACCAATTTTCAGGGCTTGTTTTCTTAAGTCATATCGTACTTTTTTTAAATCCGAAGTTTAGGTCAATTTTTATTTTTAAACTCAATTTATTAAAACTTATTAACGATTTCGTACACTATTTGCAAGTCTAGATATACTGTCCTAAACCAAAATGACGTAACTTAAAATTTCCTAAGCAAATTGGACGTACTTCAAAGTTTCCTTGTTAAATGATCGGCTTTTTTCAATAATCAATAAACCATTATTTTTGCATCTGCCTCATAGAATTAAATTAAAAAATAGAATGAAACTATTTAAAAGAATAAGATGTGCTGAGATTAGCGGCATAAAATGTCAAATATCTCAAGAAGAGCGTATAATGAAGTACGTCATTTTGGCTTAGGACGGCAGTATATTACGTGTAACAAATTACATCATAATTTAAAACCACGTATTTATTGCACCGAAGTAATTGTTTAATAATTTTCAGACAATGAGTGATCTAATGATCAAGAATAATATAACACCTAAATCAAATTAGGTATTAGACTAATATATGATCTATCCACAATTGCACAGAACGAGCCCTGCCGTAGCTGTCACGTTGCGCGCTAATAGCAAGACATTATTACGGTCGAATTTAAAAATCCGTATCTCGAAAACTGTATAAGATATCGAGCTAGTTTTTTTTGCAAAAACTTTTTTGATCTTTAGACCATATTTCATTCGTATGTAATAGATACAAAATTCGAATATTTAATATAGTTGCCCGCACGTCGAAATTTCAAACACACAAAATTCGTTCATGTGATTTTGGATTTATTTAGAAAAAAACCGTAAGTGATTTTGAAGGTCTATTAGTACAGACAGATGCGCTCGTGTTTGTAGTATATAGATATAAAAAATCAGATTGATATCGCAAGTAGTTAATTTTTTAGGAAGAGGTAAACGTTTAAAAACACAAATTCTTGAAATAACATTCGGCCATGTTTTTTTCTTGTGGAGAAGTTGCGCAAGCGCCAACAAAAGTCCAACAAGCCATTTCTGATGCCCCTAAGGACCCTCTTCCTGAATTCGTTTCCAAAAATCATTTACCTTGTTGGAATGGGTCATTTCAATTTTTAAAGCTTTGGACCCCTTACTATATGTTAAAATACTATATACTAAGAATATTATACAGGATGATTCACGTAGGCCATTCATTAGAAGTATTTCAACTTGCAGTTGGATTAGAAACTTGAAATTTGGTATACAGCCATAATCGATCATGCCCGTTCTATCTAAAATATTTTCAGTCCTCCAACTATACAGGGTGTGCCAAAAATTGGTACCAACTTTCTTATTTTAAATGGAAACCTATATTTTTCTTTACATGGTTCGATTGGTCTTCTAATTCTGAGTTTAGTGAACCTAAGTTATGTTAACTTATCTCTTACAATTTTTGACATATGTCCAATTTTTTGAAAAAAATTGCCGCTGTTGTAGTTTACGAACAAATTTGTATCTCGCAAACCTTTCAAAATCATGAAACCAAATTTGTGAAGCAGTTAGCTGGAAGTCCAGGCTAACTTTTGATGTCACATCGGTGGTCTCATTTTGTACCATATAGCCGCAGTCGATTTTCAAATGTCGCAATCAAAAATTGTCAAAATGTCAATTTTTTCAAATGGTACCTACTATTTTTTGTCTCACCATTCGAAAGAAAATTGAATTTTAGGGTGAGTTACTTAAGCATTCCCTATACCTAACTTCACCCCATATCGAGTTATTCAATAAAAATCAAGAAATACCTTATCTTGCCGAGAGATTCCTTACTTCATCAAGTATGCCATGGAAATAAAAGACAGTTGTAATAATTTTTAAAGAAAAATATGGATTCTTATTTAATTACACACAACACCAACAAATTATTATTAACGAACAAGAACAATGTTGACGAAATTCTGTCAGTGAAAACGGTGCACACATTGAGCATTTGTATTGAAATAATTATTTTGTTAATCTGTTTATTTGTTGTTATTATTTATTATTGCAATACGATTTTTGAATAAAAAATTAAAATGAAATGATTGTTTCCAAAGTCTACCACCCTTGAGAAAAAAAAAAAACAATATTTAAAAAAAAAATACCAATAACTCAAAACGACTATAGATAGACATACACAATGTTAATAAAAGTGGTCCTAAAATTCAATTTTGCATTGATTTCTGGCGTCAAAAATGGTAGGCGCAAAGATGTGCTACGCAATCTGTTGAAAGTAGAATAATAGAATATTTGAGCAAAAATATGGTGGTCACATTGAACATTTACGTCAGAATTTCGTCAACATTGTACTTATTCGTTAATAATAATTTGTTGGTGTTGTGTGTAATTAAATAAGAATCCATATTTTTCTTTAAAAATTATTACAACTGTCTTTTATTTCCATGACATACTTGATGAAGTAAGGAATCTCTCGGCAAGATAAGGTATTTCTTAATTTTTATTGAATAACTCGATATGGGGTGAAGTTAGGTATAGGGAATGCTTAAGTAACTCACCCTAAAATTCAATTTTATTTCGAATGGTGTGAAAAAAATAGTAGGTACCATTTGAAAAAATTGACATTTTGACAATTTTTGATTGCGACATTTGAAAATCGACTGCGCCCATATGGTACAAAATGGGACCACCGGTGGGACATCAAAAGTTAGCCTGGACTTCCAGCTAACTGCTTCACAAATTTGGTTTCATAATTTTGAAAGGTTTGCGAGATACGAATTTGTTCGTAAACTACTACAGCGGCAATTTTTTTCAAAAAATTGGACATATGTCAAAAATTGTAATAGATGAGTTAACATAACTTAGGTTCCCTAAACTCAGAATTAGAAGATCAATCGAACCATGTAAAATATAGGTTTCCATTTAAAATAAGAAAGTTGGTACCAATTTTTGGCACACCCTGTATAGTTGGAGGACTGAAAATAGATTTTAGATAGAACGGGCATGATTGATTATGGCTGCATACCAAATTTCAAGTTTCTAATCCAACTGCAAGTTGAAAAACTTCTAATGAAAGGCCTACGTGAATCACCCTGTATACGCCTAGGTACAGTGGGCCTGTGTAATGGTGGGAAATAAGGTATAATAAAGAAACATGTATGTATTTTATGATATTATTACTATACAGGGTGTCTGATGTATGCGTACAGATATTATTCATGATAATCCATCGGCCCAAAAGAATAATCTTATAAAAATTTAACGCTGACCAAATTAGGAGCCCCATGTCTCCCGCTTTCTTGTTCGTTACATACATAAGAAATAAAGAACATTAAAATACGGCAGATAAGGGCCACCCAACCCTTATGAATTTTGCTGTTTTTCATAAAAAAATGCCACCCTTGTCGGCAGCTCGAAAAGACTTCTTTCACGTGTTTCTTGCTTTGCGCTATTTAGTTGCAGGCTATATCACTAATTATACAGTGTTGTCAATGTGTGCAATTTTATAGCTTATCCAGTATCAGCTTAAAAATCATAAAATAAGACCGATAAAGGAATACTTCATAACACGAGAAATGTCATAAACGATGACAGAAATTTTTTAGAATCACTTTTTAATTATTGTAAACATTGTTTTACTACTTTATATTAATCGATAGGCAAGATGTAATTTACTTATTTGTGATATATTATTTATTTATAATAAATAATATTAGTTTAACGAACAACTCCATAAATGATTCAGTAGAAGTAAATAAATATCATTAACCTACGGCTATGCTACCGGCAATATTAAGAATTGAGTTAAACGTTATTACTTTTGTTTGAGGTAAACGCATAACATATCTGGTGAACTATATCCATATACGGATATCGTTTGCAATATTCAAGTACACGGTCTCGCATGTTGTTCTGTGACAAACGACTTATCCTTGTAGCAACGCTTTAGACTGAATTTTCAAATTAATACTAGAAATACTTTACAGGGTGTCCCAATAAAAACTTCCAGGCCGGATATATTCTAAACGAATAGAGATATTTTAATTCTGTAAAAGCCAATTTGTAGAGCATAAAGAGAGATTTATTTTTGAATATAATTGTTTTTTTAATATATCAGTATATAGATGGCGCTGTGCTCTAAAGAAATATTTCGATGGGAGAAACTTTGAAATAGAATTTATATGAAAGAAAATGCATTTCTAAGCAGATTAAGTTCTAAAAAAATACCATAAAACTAACCGTTTTTGAGATATTTGAGTCCAAATGTTGGCATTTGCAAATAATGAATAATTGTAATTTTTTCAACATTTCAGTCCTTTAAGTGGGACAATCTGTATTTCAATTTACAAATTTTAGAAGAAAATATTTAAAGAATTTTTCATGTCTTATGAATTAAATATATTTGAAGTAACCCTTGGAAAAAAAAACTAAAAATATTATTTATCATATATTTCAAACATTTAAGCAATAAAAAAAAAATCGGTAAAGGTATTTACACAGAACTTCCCTCGTTCATGGCAGTCTCTCTAAAAAAATAATAATTACGAAATGACATTGAGAATAATAATCGGAGTAGAGTTATTGCTATTATTACAAAGAAAACTTGATAAGTTTTGGTCAAAAAAATATACAGATTGCTCATCCAACAGCAAAAGTTCAATACTAAATAGCAGGTGCCACATATGGCAGGCTTGCGCAAATACCTTTACAAATGTCCATCATGACTGAATTATTTCTTGGGATGACCACCCTGTACATTTTTCAATAAAAGTATGTGCATATGCCAGATGTTATTGCCATCTGTCACATTTTCAATCCAACATTCACGTAATGGAGTGGAAGTATAGTGGTGGTTAAAAAATTTAATTTTTTTAAAATTTTTCAAAAGATGGTAAAATAATTTTCAATTTTTTTACTTCTGAAATAGGTTTAAGATGTCAAAGGTAGAAATTTTAAATTAGAGCAAAAAGGAAAGTTTCCTTCTGTTCTATAGTAGTGCTAAAAAAAGTTTAAAAATTAAAAAAGATGTATTTTTAAAATAGGTTTAGAATGCTATGAAACGCGAAAATTTTAAATTTGAGCAAATAAAAAAAAATTCGATCTATTTTAGTGGTAAAAACTTTTTGAAAAATGTTGGTGAAAAAAATTTTCAAATTTTTTTTTCTGAAATACCTAGGTTTAGAATGTCATTTAAATTAGAGCATTCTGGTGTTAAATTTTTTTCCAAACTGGTAACAAAATGTTGCAAATTTTTTTTTCCGAAATTGGTTTGGAATATCATGAAACGTGGAAATTTTAAATTTGGACAAAAAAAATTTTTTCGTCTGTTCTATAGTAGTGATACATAAATGGATTAAAAATGTTTTCAAATTTTCTAAAAAATTCTTCAAAAACATTTTTAAATTTGTTTGAATAGTTTTAGAATGTCATGGAAACGTGGATAGTTAAAATCTGAACAAAGAAAGAAAAATTCTATCTTAGTGATAAAATTTCAAAAAACTTTTTTTTTAATCAGGCTTAGAATGCCATGAACGTGAAAATTTTAAATTTGAAGAAAGAAAAAAAAAATTCATTTTAGTAGTAAAAATTTTTTCAAAAATATTGGTGAAAAAAAATTTTTTTTACTGAACTAGGTTAAGCGTGTCATGAAACGTAGAAATTTTAAATTTGAGCAAAAACAAATTTTTTTCATCTTGGTAAAAATTTTTTCAAAAATGTTTGAAAAAAATTTTCAAATTTTTACTTCCCTCGCATACCGAAGGGAAGTATTGTATTCGAGAAAAAATCACCCTCCGAGATTTTTTCGGATTCTGACGTTTCAGAACACGTAGATTCCGAAAATATAGGTTTTTCAATTCCGTCAGTCTGTCTGTCTGTCTGTCTGTCTGTCTGTCTGTCTGTCTGTCTGTCTGTCTGTCTGTCTGTCTGTCTGTCTGTCTGTTGGTGTATTTACTAAAAAACTACTTGACGGAGAGCAGTCAAATTTGGTAGGTAGTTAACCCTACTGTCAGCGAAGAACTGGTAGAATTTTCACTGAAAAATATACAGGGTGGACCGTCTAAACGGAATAAATAGTGAAAAAAAATTTTTTTTGCTCAAATTTAAAATTTCCACGTTTCATGACGCGCTAAACCTGTTTCAGGAAAAAAAATTTTTTGAAAATTTTTTTCAAACATTTTTGAAAAAATTTTTAGCAAGTTGAAAAAAATTTTTTTTTGCTCAAATTTAAAATTTCCACGTTTCATGACGCGCTAAACCTATTTCAAAAAAAAAAAAATTTTTGAAAATTTTTTTCCAACATTTTTGAAAAAATTTTTACCAAGATGAAAAAAATTTGTTTTTGCTCAAATTTAAAATTTCTACGTTTCATGACACGCTTAACCTAGTTCAGTAAAAAAAATTTTTTTTCACCAATATTTTTGAAAAAATTTTTACTAAAATGAATTTTTTTTTTCTTTCTTCAAATTTAAAATTTTCACGTTCATGGCATTCTAAGCCTGATTAAAAAAAAAGTTTTTTGAAATTTTATCACTAAGATAGAATTTTTCTTTCTTTGTTCAGATTTTAACTATCCACGTTTCCATGACATTCTAAAACTATTCAAACAAATTTAAAAATGTTTTTGAAGAATTTTTTAGAAAATTTGAAAACATTTTTAATCCATTTATGTATCACTACTATAGAACAGACGAAAAAATTTTTTTTGTCCAAATTTAAAATTTCCACGTTTCATGATATTCCAAACCAATTTCGGAAAAAAAAATTTGCAACATTTTGTTACCAGTTTGGAAAAAAATTTAACACCAGAATGCTCTAATTTAAATGACATTCTAAACCTAGGTATTTCAGAAAAAAAAATTTGAAAATTTTTTTCACCAACATTTTTCAAAAAGTTTTTACCACTAAAATAGATCGAATTTTTTTTTATTTGCTCAAATTTAAAATTTTCGCGTTTCATAGCATTCTAAACCTATTTTAAAAATACATCTTTTTTAATTTTTAAACTTTTTTTAGCACTACTATAGAACAGAAGGAAACTTTCCTTTTTGCTCTAATTTAAAATTTCTACCTTTGACATCTTAAACCTATTTCAGAAGTAAAAAAATTGAAAATTATTTTACCATCTTTTGAAAAATTTTAAAAAAATTAAATTTTTTAACCACCACTATACTTCCACTCCATTACGTGAATGTTGGATTGAAAATGTGACAGATGGCAATAACATCTGGCATATGCACATACTTTTATTGAAAAATGTACAGGGTGGTCATCCCAAGAAATAATTCAGTCATGATGGACATTTGTAAAGGTATTTGCGCAAGCCTGCCATATGTGGCACCTGCTATTTAGTATTGAACTTTTGCTGTTGGATGAGCAATCTGTATATTTTTTTGACCAAAACTTATCAAGTTTTCTTTGTAATAATAGCAATAACTCTACTCCGATTATTATTCTCAATGTCATTTCGTAATTATTATTTTTTTAGAGAGACTGCCATGAACGAGGGAAGTTCTGTGTAAATACCTTTACCGATTTTTTTTTTTCTGAAATAGGTTTAGCGCGTCATGAAACGTGGAAATTTTAAATTTGAGCAAAAACAAATTTTTTTCATCTTGGTAAAAATTTTTTCAAAAATGTTTGAAAAAAATTTTCAAAAATTTTTTTTTTTTTGAAATAGGTTTAGCGCGTCATGAAACGTGGAAATTTTAAATTTGAGCAAAAAAAAATTTTTTTCAACTTGCTAAAAATTTTTTCAAAAATGTTTGAAAAAAATTTTCAAAAAATTTTTTTTCCTGAAACAGGTTTAGCGCGTCATGAAACGTGGAAATTTTAAATTTGAGCAAAAAAAAATTTTTTTCACTATTTATTCCGTTTAGACGGTCCACCCTGTATATTTTTCAGTGAAAATTCTACCAGTTCTTCGCTGACAGTAGGGTTAACTACCTACCAAATTTGACTGCTCTCCGTCAAGTAGTTTTTTAGTAAATACACCAACAGACAGACAGACAGACAGACAGACAGACAGACAGACAGACAGACAGACAGACAGACAGACAGACTGACGGAATTGAAAAACCTATATTTTCGGAATCTACGTGTTCTGAAACGTCAGAATCCGAAAAAATCTCGGAGGGTGATTTTTTCTCGAATACAATACTTCCCTTCGGTATGCGAGGGAAGTAACAATTACGAACATGAAACATTTTTTACGAACTAATGAAATTAAAATAACTACTTATTTTAATAGGTGTTCAAAATTATTGCCATTTTCATTAACAAACATCGTAAACCTATTAATTAGTTCATATCTGCAAACTTTTAATAATGTATGGCGATTAATGGCGGCAACACTAGTATAAATTTTATTATAAAGATCTGCCATGTCTTCTATTGGTGCTTTGTACACTTTACTTTTTTTAAATCCTCATAAAGTCTAATGGAGTAATGTCAGGAGATCGAGCGGGCCATCTAAGTACTCCATTGGTACCAATCCATCTTCCTGGGTATGTTTGATTTAAATAATTAACAACGTTGTGATGATTATGTGGGCCTGCTTCATCCTGATGAAACCACATATTATCCAACTGAGCGGGCAAATTCCTTAATAGTACTTGTAAATCATTTTGCAAAAATTGTAAATATCTTTCACCTGTTAAATTCTCATGGTAGAGGTATGGGCCAACAATGTAACCATTAACGATATCACACCAAACATTTACTTCAAAACGATCCTGGGATCTGGTATGTCTCATCCACCTAGGATTCTCTTAAGACCAGTAACGACAATTATGTGTTGTGATTACTCCATTGTTGTGGAAACGGCTTTCATCACTCCACATAATTGTAAAAATCTAATCTCCGCTCATTGTCCCCTGGAATCAAATGATGAACTAAATGAACTTTATATGGAAAAAAATCGGTAAAGGTATTTACACAGAACTTCCCTCGTTATTTGTGCATGGCGGTCACTCTAAAAAATTAATAATTACGAAATGACATTGAGAATAATAATCGGAATAGAGTTATTGCTATTATTACAAAGAAAACTTGATAAGTTTTGGTCAAAAAAATATACAGATTGCTCATCCAACAGCAAAAGTTCAATACTAAATAGCAGGTGCCACATATGGCAGGCTTGCGCAAATACCTTTACAAATGTCCACCATGACTGAATTATTTCTTGGGATGACCACTCTGCACATTTTACAATAAAAGTATAATAGGTGCATATGCCAGATATTATTGCCATCTGTCACATTTTCAATCCAACATTCACGTAATGGAGTGGAAGTATAGTGGTGGTTAAAAAATTTCATTTTTTTTTAAATTTTTCAAAAGATGTTGGTAAAATAATTTTCAAATTTTTTTCTTCTGAAATAGGTTTAAAATGTCAAACGTAGAAATTTTAAATTTGAGCAAAAAGGAAAGTTTCCTTATATTCTATAGTAATGCTAAAAAAAGTTTAAAAATTAAAAATTATATATTTTACTTCCCTCGCATACCGAAGGGAAGTATTGTATTCGAGAAAAAATCACCCTCCGAGATTTTTACGGATTCTGACGTTTCAGAACACGTAGATTCTGAAAATATAGGTTTTTCAATTCCGTCAGTCTGTCTGTCTGTCTGTCTGTCGGTCTGTCTGTCTGTCTGTCTGTCTGTCTGTCTGTTGGTGCATTTACTAAAAAACTACTTGACGGAGAGCAGTCAAATTTGGTAGGTAGTTGACACTACTGTCAGCGCAGACATGGTAGAATTTTCACTGAAAAATATACAGGGTGGACCGTCTAAACGGAATAAATAGTGAAAAAAATTTTTTTTTGCTCAAATTTAAAATTTCCACGTTTCATGACGCGCTAAACCTATTTCAGGAAAAAAAAAATTTTAAAAATTTTTTTCAATCATTTTTGAAAAAATTTTTACCACTAAAAAAAATTTTTTTATTTGTTCAAATTTAAAATTTCCACGTTTCATGGCATTCTAAACCTATTTTAAAGAAAAAAAAAATTTGAAAATTTTTTACCAACATTTTTGAAAAAATTTTTACCACCAAAATAGATGAATTTTTTTTTTCTCAAAATTTAAAATTTCCACGTTTCATAGCGTTCTAAATCTATTTAAAGAAAAATTAAAAAAAAAAAAAATTTGAAAAAATTTTACCACAAATAGATGGAATTTTTTTTTTCGATTTAAAATTTCCACGTTTCCATGGCATTCCAAATTTATTAAAACAAATTTAAAAGTGTTTTAGAAAAATTAAAAAAAAATGAAAACATGTTTTAGTAATCTATTTATCACCATTATAGAACAGACGAAATATTTTTTTGCTCAAATTTAAAATTTCCACGTTTCATAACATTTTAAACCTATTTCGGAAAAAAAAATTTGCAACATATTTTCACCAATTTGGAAAAAAATTTAACACTAGAATAGACAGAAAACATTTTTGAAAATTTGTTCTATATTTTAATCATCACTATACTTCCACTCCATTACATGAATGTGGGATTGAAAATGTGAGAGATGGCAATAATATTTGGCATATCCTATTATATACTTTTATTGAATAATGGCATCACAAGAAATAATTGAGTCATGGTGGACATTTATAAAGGTATTTGCGCAAGCCTTCCATATTTGGCACCTGTTATTTAGTATATTGAACTTTTGCTGTTGGATGAACACTCTGTATATTTTTTTGACCAAAAGTTATCAGGTTTTCTTTGTAATAATACCAATAATTATATTCCGATTATTATTCCCAATGTCATTTCGTAATTAATAATTTTTTTGAGTGACTGTCATGCACAAATAACGAGGGAAGTTCTGTGTAAATAACTTTACCGATTTTTTTAAAATAGGTTTAGAATGCTATGAAACGTGAAAATTTTAAATTTGAGCAAATAAAAAAAAATTCGATCTATTTTAGTGGTAAAAACTTTTTGAAAAATGTTGGTGGAAAAAATTTTCAAAAATTTTTTTCTGAAATACCTAGGTTTAGAATGTCATTTAAATTTGAGCATTCTAGTGTTAAATTTTTTTCCAAACTGGTAATGAAATGATGCAATTTTTTTTCCGAAATTGGTTTGGAATATCATGAAACGTGGAAATTTTAAATTTGAGCAAAAACATTTTTTCGTCTGTTCTATAGTAGTGATACATAAATGGATTAAAAATGTTTTCAAATTTTTTAAAAAATTCTTCAAAAACATTTTTAAATTTGTTTGAATAATTTTAGAATGTCATGGAAACGTGGATAGTTAAAATCTGAACAAAAAAAAATAAATCTATCTTAGTGGTAAATTTTTTTAAAAATAGTAAGAAAAATTTCTAATTTATCTTTTAAATAGATTTAGAACGCTATGAAACATGGAAATTTGAAATTTGAAGAAACAAAAAAAATTCCATCTATTTTAGTAAATAAATTTTCAAAAATAGTAAAAAAAATTTCAAAATTTTTTTTTTTTGCATCGGGCTTAGAATGCCATGAAACGTGGAAATTTTAAATTTGAAGAAAGAAAAAAAAAATTATTTCATTTTAGTAGTAAAAATTTCTTCAAAAATATTGGTGAATAAATTTTTTTTTCCTGAAATAGGTTAAGCGTGTCATGAAACGTAGAAATTTTAAATTTGAGCAAAAAAAAATTTTTTCATCTTGGTAAAAATTTTTTCAAAAATGTTTGAAAAAAATTTTCAAAATTTTTTTTTTTCTGAAATTGGTTAAGCGTGTCATGAAACGTAGAAATTTTAAATTTTAGTAAAAAAACTTTTTTTTTTCATCTTGGTAAAATTTTTTTCAAAAATGTTTGAAAAAAATTTTCAAAAATTTTTTTTTTCTGAAATAGGTTTAGCGCGTCATGAAACGTGGAAATTTTAAATTTGAGCAAAAAAATTTTTTTTCACTATTTATTCCGTTTAGACGGTTCAGTGAAAATTCTACCAGTTCTTCGCTGACAGTAGCGTCAACTACCTACCAAATTTGACTGCTCTCCGTCCAGTAGTTTTTTAGTAAATGCACCAACAGACAGACAGACAGACAGACAGACAGACAGACAGACAGACCGACAGACAGACAGACAGACAGACTGACGGAATTGAAAAACCTATATTTTCGGAATCTACGTGTTCTGAAACGTCAGAATCCGAAAAAATCTCGGAGGGTGATTTTTTCTCGAATACAATACTTCCCTTCGGTATGCGAGGGAAGTAAAATTTGTTTGCTTTAAGAATTCTGTGGCAGGTGGAACGTGCAATATTTGTTTCTTCCGTCAACTTGCGTACTGACGTGTTTGGGTTATTTTCTACTTGTTGTAATACCAATGCAATATTGTCAGCAGTTCTTTTTCTTCTTGTTGTTTTTGGTTTTTTAAAAACTCCATAATTTTTCAAAATAGAACACAAACTTACAAAAGATTTCCGATCTGGTAAAGGTCTGTCAGGAAAACGTATTTCATATAAACTTACAGCTCTTGAAGTATTTTTACGACATTCCCCATAAATTAAAATCATGTTTAATTTATCTTCATTTGTATGAGAAACCATATTTAATAATAAATATTCACAAAGAAAACAATAATTAGGTACAATAATACAGTCCTATTGACACACCAATAAACAAAATGTGATTGAAATTGAGAAATGTCAAAACTATTATTCCAAAGGTAACTTTAATTGTATTTAATTTATAAGGCATAAGGGTTATTATACTCACTAGATATCAAATATTTTTAATTATAATCCAACCTAATAACAAAGCAATTATATGAAAAATTATTTAAATATTTTCTTCTAAAATTTGTAAATTAAATACAGGTTGTCCCACTTAAAGGACTGAAATGTTGAAGAGATTATAATTATTCAATATTGGCAAATGCCAACATTTGGACTCAAATATCTTGAAAACGGTTAGTTTTATGGTATTTTTTTTTAGAACATAATCTGCTTAGAAATGCATTTTCTTTCACATAAATCCCATTTCAAAGTTTCTCCCCTTGAAATATATCTTTAGAGCACAGCGTCATCTATATACTGATATATTAAAAAAACAATTATATTCAAAACTGAAGCTCTTGTTATGCTCTACAAATTAGCTTTTACAGAATTAAAATATCTCTATATTCATTTAGAATATATCCGGCCTGGGAGTTTTTATTGGGACACCCTGTATAATAAATAAAAAATTAGTTTTATTCTCATCATTAAAATACAATTTTTGCATCTGAAATTTGTCAAAATAATCATATTTAGTTTAACTAATATCTACACGATCTACAGACTTTCTTATTTAATACACAAAAACAATAATTCCCGTAGTACACCAGGTAACATAAATAATTATGTGGTACGTCATCAAGATTATTTATTGCCAAAATATAACTATAATAGAACTGCAAAGGGTCCTCCAAAAGTTTACAACAATCCAACATCTGAATGTGATATTTATGAAAAAGTGCTAAAATGGTTTCAAGTAGGAGTTAAACATAAATTTTAGTAAGACTCTTCAATGTAAAACTGATTAAACAAAGTAACAGTAAAACTATTTTAATATATTTAAATGACAGTGACAACACGGTAAAATCCATATCAATTACATGACAAGACAGAGCAATTTCCTTATCTCGTCCGTCTTCTATTTATAGTTGCACTATGTACACTGAAAACATCGCCTATTACTAATTAATTCAAATGAAGGATTTGAGTTAGTAAAAAGAAATTTAGGAATGTTTTACTTTTGTGCCAATATACCGTCGTGCAAAACATTTGTACGCATACGACAGACACCCTGTATAAAATTAGCCTAATCGAAATTTCATAATTTTCTTGAGGATTTCATTAGTCATTGTAAGCTAGAAGTTATAGCCAATACATTAGCGCTACGATGCCACGAGGCGCCTAATATTGTCCACTGAAAAGTCAATACTTCTAGCTTATTGCGGCTCTTTTGGGGGCCTATTTTATAGTTCCCCGTGATTTGTTTGAAAGTGAAATGTCACCTCGTGTTATTAAGACGGTGTCAATTCGTCACGTTGCTTCACTTATGCAGATACGGCGGACCAGAAACAGCTTCATTGTAGGAAGGTGGAGCTGTAACAAAATGCAAAACTTGAAAATTACAACATTCTTTAAAATAGAAATAAGTTGGATTTATGTACAGGGTGTAATTGGTTTCATGTGATAAAAAAAAACTGGTGGTAGGCAACGACAAGGCAAACAAAAAAACCTTATATAACATGTGGTATAAATCTCATAGTTTTGGAGAAAAGAAATAAATAAAAATTTCGCAAATTTTCAATAAAATTTTTCGAGAACTGCTGGAATATTGAGGTAGGTTTAGATCGTCGCGCGTGTCTTTGCCTATGATATTCAATATTTGTGTAGATAGCTATAAAACGTCGGCGGTCTTTAGCGATGCGGTAAAGATGAAAAACGTCGACGTTTTCTGAGTGTTTAGTAGATCTGATCTGAAGAAAACTATACTCTGACTCTCCTTTGTGCAATATTTTAGTTACTGTGAGTGTTTCGTTATGTACACACGTCCAACCCGCCGCCGTTCGTTGTTTTTGTTATTTTTGAATTTCGGGTCACTGAATTTATAGTTAAGATTTATTTTATTGACTTACCGTTCAAGTCGTTAAATTTTTGATTACGAACAAACACAACTTACTTGTTCGTTATTTTTGTATTCCTTTTTGGTTTCGGACCAAATTTTTCTTTTATTTTTCTCTATTGACAACGTTAGTTGATAGTTTAGAGTTTAGTGTTGAACGGAGTGAGTATGTCCTTAATTCGACGTACCGAACTGTGCATTGATGCAGATGCAGAGATTTCGAATAATTTAGGTAGGTGGTAAGCTTTTAACCCAGGACACTCATAAATCACATTTAAATTTTCTAAATTATAAACATTAATCCAATATTTTGTTCCAAATTAAAAAACACACATGTAAAGAAATGATCTGTTTAAACCTCCATGGCCATTATTTGCTTGCAGTTATGCAGGAAGAGATAACGAATTATTTACCTCTTTCTAATTGCCTCAGTTCGGCTGAGGCGGTCCATCAAAGGCGGTCGATGATCCAAGGCCTTTGCTTCGATACCGCAGACCACCGCGTGTGCCGGCGAGGACTTTGATTGACCAGTAAAAGCAGTGGTTCTCAATTGTTCTCTACCTTAATATTAAAAATGTTGATCTAGGTCAGTTTTTTCAAAGTACCCCTAGAGGGAAAAGTCATAAAGGTTTTTTGTTTGTTTAGTCGGTCCCCATTACTAGTTTTTTTAAATGACATGAAACTGATTACACCCTGTAGAACTCGTATTTTTGTGAAATTATTTCAAAGCACGCTATTTTTAAACTCAGGCACAAATAGGGAAGGTTATAAGTTTGAGTACAATTTTATTGACCCAACATGTTTAGTGAATTTTGGAGCAACATTTAAATACCAGATTTCCTTATATTGGCGCTAATAAACCGAGAGGAGCCATAAAATCATTTCTGACACGACGAAACTTTTATCAAAAGTAGTGGTTTCCGTGACAATGCAGAAGCACTAGGGTTGCCTTAAGAGCCCCTGATGAAACGGCGGAAACGAACTCACTTCAGGTGAAAATTCACAGACTTAGCTTCCACGTGACAGCATCTAATTAGCGTCAAATTTTTAAGCTCAAAGAGCTACATTCAAACATCACATGAAAATTTGATTAAATACATTGGTAACTCATTAGTTATAATTTTCTTTTAGACCTTTACTTAGCTCACTCCTGAAAATTTTAAACCGATACCAAATCCCAGCTTATTTCTTCCTCTAACTGTAAAAAATAGGTTGCCGCGTTTTAAATTAATGGCAATGTTGGCAGCCCACTTTTAACATACGCTGCATCGCATTGTATGTTCTATTTTTGCACCGTGAGCACCAATATATTTATTATAAAATGGTGAAGTGCTGTGCCTTTAGCAAAAAACCATTTAGAAAAGATGTATATCGATTGTTCGAAGTAAGTATAAACTTCATAGTCGTAACATGATGGGGTTCTGTTTGCAGTTGTAATAAGGTGAAATAGAAATTGGGTAATGTTATGATTATCTATACTATTTTATGGCTATATAGTGACAATGTAGGAGCAAATGAGGTATGTACTGAAGATATAGCTGTTATAGTAGGGGAGCCCACGATGCTAAATGGGGATTTACTCGAGCGTCGTGGGGACCTATTGGATTTTGAAGATTAGATGGTAGAAAGAAAAAAGGTTATATCATGTATACCCTTTCACCGGTGGGGGAAGCGTCTACAGGCTTTCAAAAATGTAAAAAAAAAACACACATGGAAATACTCGAGCGCGTCAGATATTGATGGTGTATATGCCCCACGTGTCTCCGATGAGGGAGGTATGTTAATCTGCCGGTTTGCATGGTGGGGGCAGTCGTACGGAAGTGTTAAAAATGGGAAAAATAAAAATTTACTCGAGCGCGTCAGATATTCAGAGGGAATGTTAAGTGAACCCGAACGAAGCTCCCATTCAAAAGACTGACGATTCGGATGTGACGCAAGCTCGTGGCGGCTTTTTGAAAATGCAAAGGAAAATCGCCATTTTGAAATACTCGAGCGCGTCAAATTTTCATACAGATGGTTTAGCTTGATGTCCTGGTCGTGCTGATCAATAATCTGACGATTATTTGGAGGGATTTTCTTAATCTGACGGTTTGAAAAAAAATATTTTTATGATATTTTTTTTAAACCACTGAATGTGACAAATAAAATGCACGGAAAATACCATGCAAATAAAAAAAAATTACAATTTTGTTGAAATTTGTAAAGAAAGTTTTTTATTTTATTTTCTGCACACGCAAATCTATTTCTTTTAATTATAATACATATAAACACATATATTATATGTATATATACTTTCGGTAATCTCTTTCTCTGATAAAATTACCAGTGATAAATAAATAACAGGTAAAAAAATTATGGCCGAGGTTAATAAAAAACGATATTTTTAAACTTTTTGATAGTTTTATTGGTGGGTGATAACTTTACAGAATTCACAAAAAATTAATAAAGCAAAACAAACATGTTAAAAATATTTCTTTTTTTGATCTTCATCTTCATCCGTGGAATTATCATCATACAGCAAGTCTGACTCGATTTGATCATCAATTTCATCCACAGCCTGCATATCTATAACAAGAAATCGTTTATAATACTTGACAATATATTTTGTATTTAATGAAAAGAGTATTATTAAAGTATTGAAAAGCAAATGTACCTGAATCTGGAGTATATCCCCTAGAATATCTGGTGTTATGACTACATCTTCATATACTTCTGGTAATTGATCACCAATGGCGTGATGTCTGGCGTGTGGGAACGGTGCGAGAGAGTGAGAGACAGAGAAAGAGTGAAAGGAAGAGAGATGCGCGGAGTGGGGAATACGTGCTTCACTGCGGTGCACGCGCTAAACTTTATTGACGATTTTTGTTACTTCGGCTTGTGGAAATCGGCAGATTAGGTTTTTCCCATTATCCTTGAATTATTTCCTTCAAAACAAAAAAAATTCGACCGCGCTCGAGAATGTCGAGGTGACGTTTTTTTTTGCAAGTTTGTGACCCTCCCACTCCCTTGCGTCACGCTGAAATCGTCAGATTATTGAAACGCACACTTTTCAGCATGTAATTAACCCATCACACCTTAATATGACGCGCTCGAGTATTTCCAACAATGGATTTTTTTTTACTATTCTGATCGGCTGCCCTACACGCGCGGCCCTATATAGAGGGCTTAGATATGGTGGAGGTACTCAACAGGGTGCAAGGTATTCCCTATATGTTAATCTGCCGCGCTTGAGTAAATCCCAAAATCCCCTATTGGGCTCCCCTACTATTATGTAATGTATCTACCCACACAGCACAAGGCTGTCCGAGGGACGTACTATGGCAAAGACCATTTAGGATTTGGGCTTGCCTATGGACGTCCCAATATCCCAATATGTATGCTTTTCGGCACTCTTTTGGTCATCCCAATGTCACAACTTGGTACCAGATAAAGGCAATACGACGGACGTCCTGATGGATGTCTGAAGCTCATAACTAGGGACATACCAGGATATCCTGGGATATTTCGGGACGTCGTAAGTACTACGAATGGGCATCCACAGGGACGTTAGAGGATGTACAAAGTACACACTGAAACGTCCCAGAACATCCTAATATTATGTTTTCTTATATTTCAGTATATTTAACCATCGCCAAAGAAACCACATTTTTACAAAAAAGATAAACTAAAAATATTTTATATGTATGGACCGAAGTGTTACCTACTTATAATTATATATAAGTAGGTAGCTCATAAATCCACATATATATTTTTCGTTTTTTTTTTTTAATTGTAGTTTCTCTGGCGATGGTTAATACACTGAAACAATAGAAAACATTATATTTCTCATTTGAACTGACCGAAAAACCCAAGGAATTACTCATCTAGTTATTTGATATAAACGGTCAAGAAAATAAAATCAGATATAAGACAGACTTTAAAAACAAACTCACATTTGTAATATCAAACTACTCAAAAATAAACTACTTCGAAAAAATATGGAATAATAAAATTAGTATGTTGCACATAACTCCATAAATATTTTGTTTCTTGTAAAATTTTATTTCTGTCGAAGATTAATATACATGAAAATGTTAGAAAATATCATAACTGATCGAACTATATAAAAAAATTACACATGATCGAAGGTAGTTGAATTATCAGTCAAGAAATTAAAAACACCTAGAGGTTATAAGAAGATAAATACATTCAATATTTAAAGACAAAACTCATTTGTAACATCAAAAAGCAAACTTCTTAGAAGAACATAAAATAACATTTTTCAAACTGAATTATATAAAAACTTATTTTTTATCAAGTAATGAGTTCCTACTTCTCTACCCTCTTCATTGCCTCGCTGTTCTTTTTGCCCTGCTGGGATTCTTAAACACTTCTCTGTTTCGTACATATTTCATAATATTATAGGTACCCATTCATGGTTGCATCTAAAACAAATATTTACTTATTATTTGAATCAGCATTATCAACAAAAATATAATCTGTATGAAAACTGGGTAAGGTAAAGAAAATATGGAGAACATCGAGGGATACAAGTTTAAATTGAAGCACTAATAAGAATAATTTGTCGCATTATAAAATGCAATCCTGTATTACTTCATTTTAATGCATTATATCTGTCTTCCATACACGTCACATATGGCTGATGTGGCTGCTAAGCCATTTACATAACACCATTCACAAACCAATAACCGTTTTGTGCAATTTACTCAAAAGGAAACAATATATCAGGATCAGGACAGATTTGCAAATTAACTGAAAATTTATCCAGGCATGTCCTGTCTGATACATATTTCCCTTTAAGAGTGTAATGAAAGTTTCAAACAATTATCTTGAAGCAAAATTATTTTTACTTACCTATTTTCATACACTGTTCATCGTCAAACTTCACAACACTAAATACGACCCGGTTCACATTCTCTCTCCAACCTGGCTTCGTAACATTCAATTCTTGGGCCAAATAAGCTTCATTTTGTAGGATTGTTGGTCATTGAAAATAAGGAAGCCATAATTTTTGTTTAATACCGTATGTTTTCCATAAAGATTCCTCTTGTTAGCTTTTCTTGGCATCCTGAAAGTTTACAAAATTGTATTAAATTTGGGAAGTTGTATAGGTTATGTTATTTTTGGCTTGTACTTACTTTCTATATTGTCGAACAAAAAAGTCTCAATTAAAACTGAATTAAACAGATAAAACACAATCAAAAGGGTTAAAAATATTTCCTACAACCACTAATAATTTATATTATTTGATGTAGATAAATTAACTGATATTCCAAGCTTGTTTTGAGTTTACACCAAAGAATACCAGATACAATAGAAAGTACAGGTTTGTGAAATTGGATATGGCTGCCGGAAATCGTAATGGCGCCTTATTTGAACATATTAAAGAAATATATTGGGTCACTGTTTAAGGAGATTTAGGGCCCTTCACTGGGCGTCCTTTTTCAATCCCGATGTCAATTCACAGTTAATGCCAAAATGAAACCAGTTCAGGATATCCTCTTGGCCTCCTTTTGAAGGATATCCTGGGATATCCTAAATGGGACGTCCATTTCACTATCTACTTTACGTACTGGGATATCCAGGTACTTCAATTTGACATCCCATATCCCGATTGTGCTGTGTGGGTACACTTGTTCTTTTATCGGAGGTAACTCTCAATAGCACTTTCAGATTGTCGCCATAAATATTTGTTATAAAAGTTCATCGTGTCAGAAATGAGCATAATTATCTAACGGTCATCTGTCGGTCCGTAATTGTATTGAAGAAATGTTTTATACAAGTCAAGTTTCTCTACTTTATTGAAAAAATATACTCAAAATTTGTCACGTTTCCTTTCTTTATTGCAACGAAAGTAATCCAAATCCGTATCTTATGTGGGGTGTAGTAGCTTAATAAATACTTACGTAAAAGTTCGCTGGTATCGTCCCCTGAAAAAAGCAATCATATTTAATATTAATCGACAAATTGTAGACAAATCAGTGAATGCTTCAAATGTCCAACTAATTCATAAAAACTGCTACCTAAGGAATCACTACTTCCACATCCAGATTTTTCATCCAAGTAATTTTAAAGGAAACATCTTGACGATATTTGCACTCTAGTCTGTGGAAATTATTGGTCACAGAATTTTAATGATGTTTGGGGCAGATATCATATAACAGTTTGAGGCATTGGTTTGTACCATATACGTTAAATATGAAGATTTTTGTTTACCCTACTTATTTTCCCCTATTCACAACCTACCACGTTCCACTCATTCAATGGAATCATCTCAATCAGATGTCATTACAATACATACGTGTACTAAGTTTCAAGTAAATATCTCAATTTTGTTATAAAATCCATTAATAATGGAACGGAGATGGTGGTGTTTGAAATATATTGAAAAAAATTTGAGGCCTTGGTTTCTAGTCTATGCACCAAATCCCACATTTCTGTAGTCATACCAGCTTGATTTACTTATTTTCCCATATTTACTCCTATTTAACCCTCAACCCTTCAACGGAATCATCTCAAAATATAATCTAGTTCCAGATGTCGTTATTATACATACGTGTCCCAAATTTCAAGTGAATATCTCAATTTCATTTTATCAACCCCTTTAATAATGGATTAAGGATGGTGTGGAGGGTTTTAAAATTTTACTAAAAAATCTGAAGCCTTGGCTTCTAGGACATATACCGAATTTCAAGTTTCTGTACTCATACCAGCTTGCTTTATTTATTTTCCATATTTACCACGAATTATCCCCACTCCTTCAACGCAATCATGTCAAAATATAATCTAGTTTAAGATATCGTTATACGTGTAACAAATTTCAAGTGAAAATCTAAATTTAATTTTATCAAGTCTTAATAAGGGAGTGGGGGTGGTAGGGGGGACGGAAAATATTATAAAAAAACCTGAGGCCATCGCTTCTAGTATATACACCAAATCCCAAATTTCTATACTCTTACCAGCTTGCTTTATTTACTTTCCCCTATCTATCACTATTTAACCCCCAACCCTTCGACTGAATCATCTCAAAATATAATCTATTCCACATGTTGTTAAAATACATACATGTACCAAATTTCAAATTTTTATCTCAATTTTATTTTATTAACCCCTTTAATAACGGAGTAGGAGTGGTGGGGGGTTGAAAAATATTATAAAAAATCTGAGGCCTTGGCTTTTAGCACATACATCAAATTTCAAGTTTCTGTACTCTTACCGGCTTGCTTTATATATTTCCCCATATTTACCCCTATTTACTCCCCAACCCTTACCGGATATCTTCAAAAAATAGTCCAGTTCCAGATCTCGTTATAATATATACGTGTACAAAATTTCAAGTCAATATCTTAAACCGTTCCGGAGTAAGCGTGCGGACAAAAAAAAGTGACAGACAGACCGACAGACAGACTAACAGAGACAGAATTAATTTTTTTCACTTAAATTTAAAAATTCGGCGTTTCGTGACATTCTAAACCTATTTCAAGAAAAAAAAAATTGAAATTTTTTTTACGATTACGATAGGTACCTACTTCCACCAATCCACCACGTGGATGTGGAAGTAATAGTGCATGCTGTCTTAAATAGCTATAAATGTTTTTATTTTGTTGACTGTTGCTATCAAATTACCTTGATGATTTTACTGAGATTTTTGGAACAGATTAAATGAAAATTGTTACATTATTATATATTTTTAGTTTTCGATATATTAACCTTCGTCTGAGAAAATAATAATTATTATTGAGTTATTGTATAAATACTAACTTATTATTTCATAAATCTTAGGTCTATTTCGACCGACTGTTTTGACGCTACTGAAATCTGAAATAATATATTGTTTGCTTTCATATCTGCGTAGAAATTAATGCCTGGTTTATCTTACTCTTCGATCAAAGAACTTATCAATTATCATAACTTGATAAATATTAATTTTGTTAGATTAGCAATATGTTCTGTCACAAAATAAACGTCTACACACTCACGATGCTCAAAGCAGGATAAAATGTGCGTACGTTGTCCGTCATCCAGTCGCCTTGATCGAATCCTCAGCATCCGCTAATCAGTTTGCTACGTACTCTTGGATATGGATATTTAGTTGGTCATAAATTCGTCTCGTGGCCATATTTGGCTGCCAGATTATGTATAAGGTTTTTTTATTTGTCCGGTCCCCATCACCAATTTTCCCAATGAACTTACACCCTGTATAAGTGTCAGTTATTAACGACCACATTGTTTTCCTAGGTTCGTCCACTCTTAATTAGTTGGACAGAAACTGGCATTAATTGAAATATAAAATGTAAACAAACCTGAAGAACCATTAGGAAGATCTATCCACTCTTCTGCTGTAGCTAACTCTGCCTTGGGAGGTGCCGAAGCCTCATTCTCTGGAGGAGGAGCACTGGGTCCTGGCGAGCCACTTGGTCCGGATGTTGGAGGATACGATGGAGCATTCGCAGGTGGAGGAGCACCAGAATGATAAGGAGGGGGTTGCGGCACAGAAAAGCCAATACTTCCACCGCCTTGTTGTGATACAACAGATGCGTAAGGTGGTGCAGGTGCTGAATAAGGTGCATCTGAAGCATAAATGACAACAAGTTAGAATGACTGCGTATCTAAATATAAAGGGCACCATTTTGTTCCAGATTTCAACAGAGCGTAAAAAAATTGTTGGTATACATCTCTCAAAATGTGCTGATAAAAGGAATTCCCAGTATAGGTGGTAATTTCCGTATATCAGACTTACAGATGTGAAGTAAATATGCGGGTAGGTCCCCTGTAAATGATGTCAATCATACCGAATTCTGACAAAATATCTAGCAGAATATTGAAGAGGAATTGATGCCGTGTATCCTGTATATTCTATATCGAATACCTCTTACACCATTGACAGATGCTCGGGAGGATCATTTGTTGCAATAATTTAAAATACATGCATTAAAATATTTTTTAGTTGATTGATTGATTTGCCGGCGTAAGGAGGGCATTGCTGCCGCTTCCTGGCATCCATGGAGGTCCGTTCCAATACGCAGCTTGGTCGTCCGTCGAACATGCCCAACGGACGGCCAAACCGCGTGCCGAAACCAAATCTCGGATGTTTTATATACCGCCGGACCGGCTGCATACGCCGGGTTGGACATTGAACATGCTTGTTGTCAGCAGCGAGAGCCGCATTACACATGGGGTGGGAATATAGGATGGGAAGTGTAGGTGTTTGTGAGATGCTTATTTTAAGTTTCCATACTTCTTGTAAGTTTCCATCCATCGTCAGCTCTTTATTTTTCTTCTTCTAAGTTTTCTGTTTCTTCTGAATTTAGCAGCTTTTATTTTTAATTTAATTTTTGTTTTGTTTGTATTTATTAACCGTTCCACAGGTAAATATCCATTTACAGTGGAGTTGCTGGGGAGGGTCTTATCTCGCGGTAATATTTTTGCGCGTTATGAGAAAAAAGGTCCGGAGGGATAGTTTCCTCAACCTGTATACCGGGTGAGTCACGAATTGCGCTCGCCCCGATATTTCCTAAAATATTTAGAATAGAAAATTGAAATTTGGAGGCCTTATTACACGACTAATATGCCATATTTTCAATAAAAAATCAAGTTTGGTGCACATCCGATTTGACCGGAAATGCCCACAACTTTGGATTTTTAAATGGAACATCCTATATATTTTTACATTTTTGGAATCCAGAGGAAATTTTGAATACAATACATCCATTTTGGTCACTTTTTGATAAACATTAAAAATTTTATTAAAAAATCTATTTCTGAATCCAGAGTGCTGTGGTGCCCAAAATATATTTTAGTTTGTGTGCTACGTTACTATAAAAATAAAAAGAGCAATATGATTGCATTACTTAATTCTCTAGAGGCGTTTAAAATTTTTAAATGTGATTTTTACCCACTAACTCGGTTTTTTTAAATGGGAATTTAATCGTTCACCAACATTTTTAAATACCTCATTTTCACACGAATCTAATGATACCAAAATTTTGAAAATCCGCTCAGAAATATTTGAGATTTCAGCCAAAATATAATGCAACCAAGCTTTTAGAAACATGCGGCTAATAGATAATAGATTAGTGGGCTTTGGAAACTAAAATGGCACATTTCTGTGTAAATCTGGTAACCTAATAACATTGGAAAAATCATAGTAGCCATTGAATGTAATAAAACAATATCAGCTGTCATACAGATACAAAATAAATCGTTGCGGAAATCTCTTTGAGTAAAAATTAAAGAAAATGAATAATTTTAGTAGAAATGAAAAGGTCGATATGTTACTGATATATGGAGAGCGTCTCAAAAATTCAACTGCAGCTACAGAACTGTATCAGCAACGATATCCCAACAGACGTCATCCAAGCAGACACTTGTTTGCCAGAGTGGAACAAGAATTAAGAAACGAACCCAATCAACAAGATCACCATCAAACATTTATTGTAAGTGAGGACAAAGAAATTGATGTATTAGGATTTGTGATGGTACACCCAACAAAATCAACAAGGGAATTGTCAATGGAATGCGACATTAGTCAGTCTTCGGTTTGCAGAATTTTAAAGAAACATAAGTTTCGGTCTTATAAATACCAAATACACCAACATCTTTATGGAGATGATAACGACAGGAGGCTAGTATATTGCAACTGGTTCTTAAATGCAGTACAACAAAACCCAGGTTTTCCTTTTCATATTTTATATTCAGATGAAAGTAGATTTACGAACCAAGGTATGTTTAACAGAAATAATGCTAGGTACTGGGCTCAAGAAAATCCGAGGTTGGTAGGGCGGGGGAATATTCAGGAAAGATTTGGGTTTAACTGTTGGCTTGGAGTACTTGGAGATCGAATAATTGGACCCATATTTTTTGATGGAACACTTACTGGCGAAAGATATTTATTCTTTTTACAAAACCAGACAGCAGAATTTCTTGACTTACTTCCTCTTGCCTATTTACAAAATCTGTTTTTCCAACAAGATGGTGCTCCCCCACATAATTCCAGAAGAGTGATGGAATATTTAAACAACTTGCATGGTGAATGCCTTATCGCAAATCAAGGTCATATCAGGTGGCCTCCTAGGTCACCTGACTTAACACCCCTCGACTATTATGTATGGGGCACTCTCAAAAATAAAGTTTATAAAACTTCTTCAAATACCCGTGAAGAGCTGCAAAATAAAGTTGTACGGGCTCATAATGAAATAACGCCGGCTGAATTGCGTAGAGCCATTCAAGCAACTGTACGCAGAGCCGAATTGTGTATAGAAAAAAATGGTGGACATTTTGAACAATATCTATAAATGTCAATTTATGGTTTAATTATATTAATTATTTTAAAGATACCTACTGTTACCTAGTTTAAGTTTAATTGCTCAAACGGAATTGATTTTTATTTATTTATACTCACCCGGTATATGTCTTTTCTTTTAAACAGATGATTTCAATGTACAGTAATTATTCTCAGCTGCCGCCCCCAACCCCGGCCACCCTCCATTTCACCACCTATATGTTTTCTCTTTCGTGTACCAAACTGTCCTGTGACAAGGATCAACAAACCAATAAACAAATATCTCTTCAATTCCAATTTCCGACTTTTCAGTTTAAACGAGGAAACAGACCTCATTAATGAGCTAAGCTAAATTAGCATAAAGTGAACAAAACCTATCTGTCTCCTTCACATCTAGCTGACTGGCTGTTGACCAACCACCCACTCACCCACTTGAAGAAGGGATAAAAAACAATATTCTGTATCAAGAATCCGCTGCCTCAACCGGTAAGCAAATAAACAAATTCCCCATATAAACCTAATAACTCTGCAAGAATAGAAAGATGGAAAGATAGAAAGATAGGTAGAAAGATGGAAAGATAGAAAGATAGAAAGATGGAAAGATGGAAAGATGGAAAGATGGAAAGATAGAAAGATAGAAAGATAGAAAGATAGAAAGATAGAAAGATAGAAAGATAGAAAGATAGAAAAATAGAAAGATAGAAAGATAGAAAGATAGAAAGATAGAAAGATAGGAAGATAGAAAGATAGAAAGATAGAAAGATAGAAAGATAGAAAGATAGAAAGATAGAAAGATAGAAAGATAGAAAGATAGAAAGATAGAAAGATAGAAAGATAGAAAGATAGAAAGATAGAAAAATAGAAAAATAGCAAGATAGAAAGATAGAAAGATGGAAAGACAGAAATATAAAGATAGAAAGGTAGAAAAATAGAAAGAACGGAAGAGAGAGAGACAGAAATAGATTAAGGAAGAAAGATGTAAATGAATAAATGGATAAATAGATAAATTAATGAATGAATAAACGAATACATGAATATATAAATTACCTCCGGATGGAGATTGATTACTTTGCTGGGATGGATATGGCACGGCATTATGTTGATTACTGGTTGGAAGTTGTCTTTGCGCTCTAACTGGAATATTCCCCATTACAACCCTGTTGGTTATCGACAAATTTGTATGGCATCCTGGTAGGACAGCTTCTACCTACAATGAGTAACAAAAGTATGGAATAATTTGATTTCTCAAACTCGTTGAAGAGAATATTGGATATATATTGATTCTTAACTTGATCCGTGCATTTTTTAGTATTAAAAATTTAAAATTAACATCATCGCTCGAGTGCTGATGTCATGGAGCTTATTCAAATTTTCGATAAGTTTTCTTTCCACTATATGCCACATGGGAATAAAGGACTATGTGTTGTCGCTGAAAGTCTACATGTTTCTTCCACTTGTATTCATGGCAGGGCAGGCAGCTGTTCATCCCATACAAGTATAGTTCCTCTCATCTATATAATGGCAGTGGCGGTTTTACCACTGGGCACACTGGGCGAGTGCCCAGGGCGGCAAAATTTCAAGGGCGGCAGAATTTTGTTCTTTTGAATATTGCTTTAGTCGTTTTTATGATTCCGCTAATGCAACAGTTCCATTGAAGCCAAAACAATGCATCGAGCAATCTGGATGGCAGCCAGAAGCGGCTTTCTTTCATATCTAATTTATATTAGAAAATAAATACCCGCAACAAACTGTTCTGGAGAAAGGAGTTTCTCGACCTTGCGACGGGTAAAGAATCACTTACGGGCCACAATGACGCAGGAAAGGCTAAATTCACTAGCAGTATTAAATATTGAAAATGAAATTTTAAAAACTATGAAAACAGAAGATATAATCAATGATTTTGCTGTAAAAAAAGGTTCGTCTTTACCTTGCATAATTTTTTTTTAATTATTTTATTTTTAAAATTATTTTATCTCTTCTTTATTTTTAATAAATAGGTGTTATACAGAAAAGTCATTTTATATACCACTCGCCTCTAATGTGTAGTGTCCTTTGTTCTTTTAAAATAAAATAAAATTTTTTAGTAAGTATTATTTTTTTTTGGTAAACATTTTTTGGGTAGCATGTATATTATGTTATATTTTTTAAGAGTAGGGGCGACATCTTAAAATAGTGCCGGGGGCGGCCAGCATGTTAAAGCCGCCCCTGTATAATGGGTTAAAAAATTGCAAATTAAGCCGAAACTCCGCCTCTCACTTTGAATGAGGGACAAGTGAACTCATTTGCATATGTAATTTAAAATATGAAAAGTGAGTTAGCACCTTAATTTCGCTGTGATAGTGTAAAATATGCGACGAATGCGATGAAACATATTTTTACTGCGTCATTTTTAATGGTATTGCGCAGGTCTCTCGTGACACACAGTGTGATATATGTCCTTGTATACAAACAGGGCGAACTAGCTGGAAAGCCACACAGTGATCAATTTTCAAGTTTTAGGATGAAAAAATTCTACAAATTTGCAAATGAACAGAAAATATTCGTTAGAAAAACGGAAAAATTGAAAAAATTTTAGATACTTATTAAAGCGGTGGTTTTTGAGGGGATTAAAAAAATGTATTTAGTCCTAAAATTCTGAAACTTTATAGGTGTAATAACATTGTACCCGTGAATACAACAAAAACAGTAAACAATTCTAAGGAACAAGGGGGTGGTTTTTAAGGGGGTTGAAAATTAAATATTATTTTAAAATTACTTAGTTGGGGCCTCAATTTTTTCTGAATAGAAGAGTATTAATGAACATTTGATGAGTCCGAAGGGTGGGGGTGGTGGGACAATTGGACCACTTTATGCATCACCTGACCAAGCGCCAAAGTAGCTTTTTCAGAAGTATGCGATAAACTTTGATGTTACTTTAAAATCGGTTTCTGGTCATTTACGAATGATTTCTGGATGAATACTAAAACAGATTATTGAATTTTCTCCAGGTAGAATACACTTTTACACGTTAGATGGCAACAATATCTCCAAAATAGCAAAAGTCGCTTGGTCAAGTGATGCATAATGCGGTTCAATTAGGAGGGGAGATATGGGGGGGAAACCAAAATTATTAAAACGCTATTAACTCTGTTATTAATGGAGCTACGGCAATCTGGCCGAGACCAATTTGCGTATTTTTTTATTTGCTACAAGATAGCAGTAGCAGATTTTTTTTTGTTTCCAAATAAACGCCTAACGCGCAAAATAGAAAATGGCCGATTTTTTGCACGTCCTTCTGGGCACGAAGGAAGGGGGTGGGGGAAATAATTTTTTCACCAATTGATAGCATTTTTTTATTTTCAATTTCCGTCCGGCAAGATCGCGATCGGATGATTAGGATGGGAGATGCAGGCCGGCAAAGTTCATACATTGTCCGCCCGCGCGAATTACTAAATGAAAAACAGAACGATGGCATTTCTGGCATGCATGACGAAGCACCAAGCGAATCTTCATTAATATCAGAACTGTGCAGCGAAGATCTGATAGATTGCATACGGCAATATGAACATAGCGATGACAAATCAGCGTTAGACTTCGTCTGTCTGTAAACTGTACTTGGTACTGTAGACAGTAAACAATAAGCTCGCTGCTACAAACTATCTAAATTAATTTTTCTTAGTTTCGCTGGGTTTGCGAGGGGACGGAAATAGACCCTTTAACTTAAGAAGCTGTTGGTGTATCATGTCGGTTGAAATGATACATGAAAGAAATAAACAATCCTCTCAATTATTTTATGTTCAACAATTTTCTCGTTTCAAGTCGAGGAAATGAGACCAGTCAAACACATGTTTAAGTGCGACAACCCTTCGCGCCGGGGGGAGGGTCTCGTTAGATTTACAGGACTAAAGTAGTTGATTCGGAGAGGATTCTGGAAAATATATGTAATAGTCTTTGTAAAAACTAGATAGGCCAACTAAGGTACATTTTTGGTCCCCATACAAAAACAAAATAATAGACAGTGGTTTTTCATCTGCCTTACTGACATAAATGTTAGATGGGGCAAATTACTATAATAAAATAGCAAAGTCATGTTTCGCAAATCCCATGGTCCGCTAGGTAATTTCAATGACAGATAATTTTTTTACATAGAGAATTTAAACTTGAGTTCTTTTTTAAGGAGGTGTTATGAGATCATAGTGATTGATTCTGATGCATTGATGCTGCCCATTTAAAATTAAGTCTGACAAATTAATTAACAACAATTCTCGGCCAGACAAGTTGTAATAGATGAGAGAGATCTTAAACTTAATTTTAAAATGAAAATCAAAGTGTTACGAAGTGCACTTTCATAAAAAAAAAATAACAAAAGGTCTGTCAGAAGTTAAATAACAAAAATTTTCAAACAGACAATTTTTACTTCCCTCGCATACCGAAGGGAAGTATTGTATTCGAGAAAAAATCACCCTCCGAGATTTTTACGGATTCTGACGTTTCAGAACAAGTAGATTACGAAAATATAGGTTTTTCAATTCCGTCAGTCTGTCTGTCTGTCTGTCTGTCTGTTGGTGCATTTACTAAAAAGCTGCTTGACGGAGAGCAGTCAAATTTGGCAGGTAGTTGACGCTACTGTCAGCGCAGAAATGGTAGAAATTTCACTGGAAAATATACAGGGTGGACCGTCTAAACAGAATAAATAGTGAAAAAATTTTTTTTTCGCTCGAATTTAAAATTTCCACGTTTCATGACGCGCTAATCCTATTTCTGGAAAAAAAAAATTTGAAAATTTTTTTCACCAACATTTTTGAAAAAATTTTTACCAAGATAAAAAAATCGGTAAAGTTATTTACACAGAACTTCCCTCGCTATTTGTGCATGACAGTAACTCAAAAAAATTATTAATTACGAAATGACATTGGGAATAATAATCGGAATATAATTATTGGTATTATTACAAAGAATACCTGATAACTTTTGGTCAAAAAAATATACAGAGTGTTCATCCAACAGCAAAAGTTCAATATACTAAATAACAGGTGCCAAATATGGAAGGCTTGCGCAAATACCTTTATAAATGTCCACCATGACTCAATTATTTCTTGGGATGCCATTATTCAATAAAAGTATATAATAGGATATGCCAAATATTATTGCCATCTCTCACATTTTCAATTCCACATTCACGTAATGGAGTGGAAGTATAGTGGTGATTAAAATATAGAACAAATTTTCAAAAATGTTTTCTGTCTATTCTAGTGTTAATTTTTTTTCCAAATTGGTGAAAATATGTTGCAATTTTTTTTTCCGAAATAGGTTTAGAATGTTATGAAACGTGGAAATTTTAAATTTGAGCAAAAAAATATTTCGTCTATTCTATAATGGTGATAAACAGATTACTAAAACACGTTTCCATTTTTTTTTATTTTTCTAAAACATTTTTAAATTTGTTTTAATAAATTTGGAATGTCATGGAAACGTGGAAATTTTAAATCGGAAAAAAAAATTCCATCTATTTGTGGTAAAAATTTTAGAGTGACCGCCATGCACAAATAACGAGGGAAGTTCTGTGTAAAGACCTTTACCGATTTATTTTAAATAGGTTTAGAATGTCATGAAACGTGAAACTTTTAAATTTGAGTAAAAAAAGTTTCCATCTATTGTAGTGTTAATTTTTTTTCCAAACTGGTAAAATGTTGCAAAAATTTTTTGTCCGTAATTGGTTTGGAATGTCATGAAACGTGGAAATTTTAAATTTGAGCAAACCAAATTTTTCGTCTATTCTATAGTAGTGATAAATAGATTAAAAATGTTTTCAAATTTTTTTTTTTATTTTTCAAAAACAATTTTAAATTTGTTTGAATAGTTTTAGAATGCCATGGAAACGTGGATAGTTTAAATCTGAACATAGTAAAAAAATTCTATCTTAGTGGTAAAATTTTTTAAAAATAGTAAATAAAATTTCTAATTTTTCTTTTAAATAGATTTAGAACGCTATGAAACGTGAAAATTTTAAATTTGAAGAAATAAAAAAAAAATCCATCTATTTTAGTGGTAAAAAATATTTCAAAAATGTTGGTAAAAAAAAATGTCAAAAAATTTTCAAATTTTTTTTTTTGAATCAGGCTTAGAATGCCATGAAACGTGGAAATTTTAAATTTGAAGAAAAAAAAATATCATTTTAGTAGAAAAAAATGTTTCAAAAATGTTGGTAAAAAAAATTTTATTATTTTTTTAAAATAGTTTTAGAATGCCATGAAACGTAGAAATTTTAAATTTGAGCAAAAAAAAATTTTTCATCTTGGTAAAAAATTTTTCAAAAATGGTGAAAGAAATTTTCAAACATTTTTTTTTTTTCAGAAATAGGTTTAGCGTGTCATGAAACGTGGAAATTTTAAATTTGAACAAATTTTTTTTTTTTTATCTTTTTTATTTTTTCAAAAATGTTGGCGAAAAAAATTTTCAAAATTTTTTTTCCCGAAATAGGATTAGCGCGTCATGAAACGTGGAAATTTTAAATTTGAGCGAAAAAAAATTTTTTTCACTATTTATTCCGTTTAGACGGTCCACCCTGTATATTTTCCAGTGAAATTTCTACCATGTCTGCGCTGACAGTAGCGTCAACTACCTGCCAAATTTGACTGCTCTCCGTCAAGTAGTTTTTTAGTAAATGCACCAACAGACAGACAGACAGACAGACAGACCGATAGACAGACAGACAGACAGACAGACAGACAGACGGAATTGAAAAACCTATATTTTCGTATTCTCCGTGATCTGAAACGTCAGAATCCGTAAAAATCTCGGAGGGTGATTTTTTCTCGAATACAATACTTCCCTTCGGTATGCGAGGGAAGTAAAAAAATTTTTTTTGTTCAAATTTAAAATTTCTACGTTTCATGACACGCTAAACCTATTTCTGAAAATTTTTTTCACCAACATTTTTGAAAAATTTTTTACCAAGATGAAAAAATTTTTTTTTGCTCTAATTTAAAATTTCTACGCTTCATGGCATTCTAAAACTGTTAAAAAAAAAATTAAATTTTTTTTACCTACATTTTTGAAAAATTTTTCTTTACTAAAATTATATATTTTTTTCTTCAAATTTAAAATTTCCACGTTTCATGGCATTCTAAGCCTGATTCAGAAAGAAAAAATTTGAAAATTTTTTGAAATTTTTTTTACCAACATTTTTGAAATTTTTTTTGCCACTAAAATGGATGGATTTTTTTTATTTCTTCAAATTTAAAATTTCCACGTTTCATAGCGTTCTAAATCTATTTAAAAGAAAAATTAGAAATTTACTATTTTTAAAAAATGGTACCACTAAGATAGAATTTTTTTTTCTTTGTTCAGATTTAAACTATCCACGTTTCCATGGCATTCTAAAACTATTCAAACAAATTTAAAAATGTTTTTGAATAATTTAAAAAAAAAATTGAAAATATTTTTAATCTATTTATCACTACTATAGAATAGACGAAAAATTTGGTTTGCTCAAATTTAAAATTTCCACGTTTCATGACATTCCAAACCAATCTCGGAAAAAAAATTTTTGCAACATTTTGTTACCAGTTTGGAAAAAAATTAACACTAGAATAGATGGAAATTTTTTTTACCCAAATTTAAAAGTTTCACGTTTCATGACATTCTAAACCTATTTAAAAATAATATGTAATTTTTAAATCTTAAACTTTTTTACCACTATTATAGAATAGACGGAAACTTTCCTTTTTGCTCAAATTTAAAATGTCTACGTTTGACATTTTAAACCTATTTCAGAAGAAACAATTTTAACATTTTTTTTTTAAACATTTTTTAAAAATTAAAATAAAAATGAAATTTTTTAACCACCACTATACTTCCACTCCATTACGCGAATGTTGAATTGATGTGACGGATGGCAATAATATCTGACATATACAGCTATTATACTTTTATTGAAAAATGTACAGGGTGGTCATCCCAAGAAATAATTCAGTCATGGTGGACATTTGTAAAGATATTTGCGCAAGCCTGCCATATGTTGCACCTGTTATTTAGTATTGAGCTTTTGCTGTTGGATGAGCAATCTGTATATTTTTTTTACCAAAACTTATAAAGTTTTCTTTGTAATAATAGCAATAACTATATTCCGATTATTATTCTCAATGTCATTTCGTAATTATTAATTTTTTAGAGTGACTGCCATGCACAAATAACGAGGGAAGTTCTGTGTAAATAACTTTACCGATTTTTTTTATTTGCTACAAATTGCGAAAATTTCAAGCGGATGTTTTGAAAAGTAGAATAATTTTTTACTAGTCTGGCGAGCGTAACAAAATTTTTACACGATTTGCAACCATTTTCACCTTTTAAATTTGAGGTGTTCAATGGGATACCTTTTTTGTCATGCGCGCTCGGTCTAAGATCACTCCACTGATCGTTGTCTAACTTGCCTTTATGTCGGTCCATTGACTGAATAAAACAGAGAGGTCAAAATTTGGCACCACGGTGGATTGCGGTATATCCAATTGAAATTGGTAAGTTCTCTCGCCATGAGCACCAACTCCGGAGTCGTTATGAGTCGCCAACAATTCATAATCATATTTGTGGGCACTCTTAGGCGATGTTGCTTTCGATGAAACTGTCTAAAACAGATAAATAAGATAATGAATCATCATTTGTGTCACTTATTTATTTCTTGTTTCACTGCTTATAATACCCAATGTTTCAAGAACCTTTTCAAGCTTATCAACAGTTAAACGTACTGTTGTGAGCAAAAAAAATAGGACAACTATTTTTTTCTAATGTAAATCTGTCTTTATTTGAATATGTAATGAGTAGCCGAAATGGGCAACAAAGGATATCCACTTAACAAGAAACTAACTATTAATATTTTGTTACTGCACCGTTTCTATTTATAACTTCTATACGTCTGTTTAGCATAAAATTAAAAAGACTTATACAATAATCATGCATTATTTACTACTTCCAGTAATTCTTGGGCATTCCGTGGTCTTACATTTCGTTTTTAGATACTTCTTACGAGTAGTCCCCATACGTCTTCCACAGGGTTAAGATCTGGACTATGACTGGGTCAGTTAAGAACATTAATGTTGTTATCCTGAAACCACTTAATCACAGTATGTGCAATATGAACTGAACAATTATATTGTTGAAATATGAATTCATTATTAGGAAATAATTGTGACACAGAAGGGAGCATAATGTTGTCTAAAATCCTACTAATATATGTCACTATTAAATCGTTCCTCAATATGCCACATAACACCAGGACCACGTGCCGAAATCCAAGCCCACATGCTAACGCAATGTACGCCCACAATATTTTGGTTGTTTTTGTATTTAAGAATTTGGTTTTTGGTACACATAAATTAGACAATAATAAGCTACTTTCAGACTAACAGGAATGAAAATATCACTTCCGGTTGAACCGGAAGTGACATCAACTTTTTTTTCTTAAATGGAATGACTATATTTTTTTGATAGTTTCTCATTAAGCATAAATTTCTAAGTGCAACAGTTTTTTCAGATGTAAAAAATTCCAAAAAATAAGTGAGATACGAGCAATTTTTTAATTTTTTCAAAATGGCCGTGTCAGATAAATGCGATGTAAGAAAATTACTAAGTAGGCTATGGAAATTATTAGTAAGGTTGTAGACTTGTCTGTAAAGAAGAAAATAGTTGTTTGAATTACTGATAGGTACCAGTATTTTTAGTTTTTTTTTCAAAAAAACGGAATTTCATTTTCATTTCCGTAGGGGTCCTATTTCTTTTTAATGGAACTGTGCTATTTCTTTTATTAATCAGAAATAATGATTCATAAACTATACTTTTTTCGCCATTAATCATTTCTTAACAATATCCTTCGTAATAATAGAAGTATTTTTAAAAATTAAGCGCCAACAAATCATTTTAATAAGGTACCTATCTACATTTAAATCCAAAATTGCAGATAGCCATGAAAATGACAGACATTCGCAACAATTGAATTAGTCTTAACTTACTCACTAATTTTCTGAAGCAAGTGTACTAAAGTTGTTATAAACAAGAAAATTAATATAAAATGGCTGAAATTTATTCAAGAGATGAAAAAGTTGACATAATCATTATTTATGGAGAGACTCGACGTAATGCAACTAGAGCACAAAGTCTGTATGGACGGAGATATCCAGAAAGAAGACAACCTCCAAGAAACTATTTCGCCCGATTGGAGCAACAATTTAGAACTGAAGCTAATGTAGAAATTGAAGAAAGATTTATTGTGGATGAAGAAACGGAAATTAATGTATTAGCTTTAGTGCATGTTGATCCAACAATTTCGATAAGACAAACTGAACATGAATTACCAGTTTCCAAAGAATCAGCCAGAAAAATTTTAAAGAAACACGGCTATCGTTCATATAAATATCAATTGCATCAATTTTTGTATGAGAATGATTATCAACGAAGAATAACCTTTTGTAATTGGTTACAGTTACGCCAATTAAGAAATGAGAATTTTATCAAAAACATTCAACAAAACACTCGATATTGGGCAATTAATAATCCTCACATTATGAGACAGGGGCGGTTTCAGGAGCGGTTTGGCTTCAATGTTTGGTTAGGCGTACTGGGCGATCATATCATAGGTCCAATAATTTTTAACGAAACTATAACTGGACCAAGATATCTAGAATTTCTCCAAAATATAATAGTTCCACAGATTAATCAAATTCCCAATATCAATATTGACGAGGTTTACTTCCAACAAGACGGGGCTGGACCACACAATGCTATTATCGTTAGGGATTACTTAAATCAATTATTTCCAGATCGTTGGATTGGGACCCATGGTCCAGTCAGATGGCCTTCAAGGTCGCCTGACTTAACCCCACTTGATTTTTTTATTTGGGCGCATTTGAAAACTGGAGTCGACATGACTGCTCCAACCACAAGGCAAGATCTGGAAGAAAGAGTTCTACACGAAATTGCACAAATAACACCTCAACAATTACAGAATGTTAGAATGTATGCAACGATAAGTCGCGCTGCTCTGTGTATTAATCATAACGGTGAACAGTTTGAACAATTTTTATAATGATTTATTATAATTTAAGTTTTAAATAGTTTTGTTATTCTTGGTAATTTATTCGTGATTGTAACGTTATACCTATTAAAATTATTTCTTGTTTAATTTGTGTTTACTTTTTAAAAATACTTCTATTATTACGAAGGAATGATTAATGGCGAAAAATTTATAGTTCGAATAATTATTTCTGATTAATAGAAGAAATAGCACAGCTCTGTTAAAAAAAATCCATAGGACCCCTACGGAAATGAAAACGAAATTCCGTTTAAAAAAAAATTAAACTAAAAATACTGGTACCCATCAGTTATTCAAACAACTATTTTCTGCCTTACAGACAAGTCTACCACCTTACTAATAATTTCCATAGCCTACTTAGTAATTTTCTTACATCGCATTCATCTGACGCGGCCATTTTGAAAAAATTAAAAAATTGTTCCTATCTCACTTATTTTTTGGAATTTTTTACATCTGAAAAAACCGTTGCACTTAGAAATTTATGCTTAATAAGAAACCATAAAAAAATATAGTCATTCTATTTAAGAAAAAAAAAGTTGATGTCACTTCCGGTTCAACCGGAAGTGATACTTTCATTCCTGTTACTCTAAAAGTAGCCTATTATTGTCTGATTTATTTGTACCAAAAACCAAATTTTTAAATACAAAACAACCAAAGTATTGGGGGCGTACATTGACTCGTGGCCACCCGGTACACTTCTCATCAAATCGAGTATTCGGAGGACGGTAAACACGAATACGACCGCTGTGTGTAGACTTTTCATCTGTAAAGATTACACTGTTCCAAAAATTTGCATCATGCACTATAAATTAAAGCGCAAATCCCAGTTGAGCTTTTTTATGTTCAGCTTTAAGTAGATATTTCTGTGCTGCTGGATGACAGTGTAGCTTCGATTCTCTTACTCGCCGGCCACCAGTACTACTCGATTCAGGAAAATTCGTTTCTTCAGTAGCCTGAATTACCGAGTGAAATGGATTTTCTACTAATTTATTTACCAATTGCAAATCTTGCTGTTGAGTTGATATCCTTAGTTGCCCTGATCCAAGATTTCTACTAATCGTACCGCTTATTCTCCACTTTTTTAAAATGTCAAACACAGAATTTTTGTTAATATTATAACGCAGTGCAACTTGTTTCATTGACCATCCATCCCATACAGCACAAGGACATCCTCAGAACATACTGGGGACAACTTTTCAGGACATAAGCGATATCCTGGGAAGATCCCACTATCACCTTAGGATGTCCTTAGGATATCCAAATGGGACAGTTCGGGCTTTGCTGATGACGTCTTCAGTACATCAGTACGGGTGTGTACAGAACATCATCAGCTCTTATATGGGTTATGCCTGGGCTTTACTATGAACAACCTGAGGACATTGATCGGACTTTATATAGGATATCCCCAATTTTTTTAGGGTTTATTGGATATTTCTAAAGATCAAAAAATACATATTATTTTATAGGATCATTGCTTTTAAACTGAGCCAATAAGCGAAGGCAAAAGAATACAAGTTTATATAATGGCAGAGGTAAAATGACTAATAAAAACGTGATACATATATGTACAACTCCATGCACATATTTGTATCTATCAATTGGCTTATATCACTTTAAAAGGAAATCTACCAAACTAATAGAGGTTTTATATATAGTCCAAAGAAATAGGTCGACAAATCAAAATTTTAAGGTATACACTTGAATTTTTGATATGTTACTTTGAAGTATTTGAACACAACTAATGAAAATAATATTATTTTCAACCTCGGGAAGGGGTGAAAAAAATATATAACAAAGTGTTTTTTCGAAAGTACTAAAAATGTGTAAAAGATAGTAAAATAAGTTTCAAATGAAAATTGTAAAAGCATATTACATAATAATTGATCTCTTGCCTTTTTTGGTATTATTAAAATCAACAGAGTTTAGGGTGGTTAGAAGTTATAAGGAATGACATGTACGACTTTAAAAAATCATAGCGAGCTGAAAAGTTATAATGAATTTAAAAAAATTCTATTCACTCAGAAAAATATAAAGGATTACGTATCTGACAATAACATCTGCGGACAATAACCAATCACATTTTCCCCTTTTAGATAATATAATAAATGCAAATATATAACATAGCAGCATTATATTTATGAAATATTTAACGTAATCTTATTTGTCGAAAGAACTTTAAAATGAATGTGGAAAAGACATCGACGCTCTGCGGATTTCTTAGAACTTTCGACTTGTCACAAAAAGACGGCTAATTCAAAACACAATAAATGTATTAAAACCAAATTATAAATAACTGCTGTTTAAATAAGATATACATTTTAAATACATTTTTAATGAATTATTTGTACTGAAGGGGATTATCAAATAGAACAAACAAATAAGTTTTTAAAAGCAAATTTTACAAACCAATAAAAGACACTATAAATAAATAGCCTCAAAATAATATATATACTTTTCATTATTTTGGTTGTTGAAATGTCCTAAATAATAATACCTATAATAGGACGACTCTAGGACTTGCCCAGGATATTCCTACAGTGGATATTTTGTTAGGCTTTTAATATCTTTGCGGGATATTACTAGGACATCCTGCTAGGATTTGTCTAGGATATCCCCATTTGGGATATTCTCAGGTTGTATATATTTTATTGGGATATCCTAAGGATATCCTGAGGAATGTTGTCTTCGCTTGGGATATACGGGATGTCATGTGCTGTGTGCGATCTTCTGCTTTAGCAATAACTCCAGCTTTAACTAAATCGCTTATATGGGGCATATTAGATTTGGCACACTTGCAATGAATTTTGACAACTAACTGACAATGTCACAAAAATTAAAGTTAGATGTACACAACTAGATGTTGGAAAAAATACGTTACAAGACTTGTTCTATATTTTGCTCACGACAGTACCCTTGAAAAATCACTTTATCTTTTATTTTTGTGTTCACGAAATGTCAATAGAAATACATTTGAACCTATACACATAATTACCATTCCCATTTTAACATTAAGGCTCTCAATACTTTCATTTGACATATTTGTAATTTCCACTGTAACGTTCGCGGCTTCACCAGGTACAAAGGCTTCTTTTTCAAAGTGGATGTTCATGGTTATGGGGCCGGTAGCACAGCAGCAACAGCATATCATTTTCTCATCTGAATAGGAGACAGGTTGCTAAAAAATAATAATAAACACATCAATTTTTAATTCCAAAATGACATTTTTTGAGAATCATTTTATACCTCCCCCTTTAACTCCCTTGGAGTGACAGCTACCCCTTTAAAAAAATTTAATGGAAAAAGGGTGCGTGTGAAAGCTCTGTTGAAAGGGTTTTTAATTCTCTATCCAGCAATATAAAAGTTTTTTGAATCTTGCTATAGAGTTAAGAATACTTTTCCCAGATGATGACAACCTTAATGAAATTGATAGAAATACAGGGTGTAATTAGTTTCATGTCATTAAAAAACTGGTGGTAGGGAACGACAAGACAAACAAAAAACCTTATATAACATGGGGTGTAAAGTTTTGGAGAAAAAAAAATTTCCAAAATACTTAAAAACCTAGTTTGAGAACTGCTGGCATATTGAGATAGGTTTTATTGCCTCGCGTCTTGTCGCACAAGATACTCTGACATTCTTGCAAATAAGCATGCCGACAAAGCAGTTAAAAGCAACCAACAGAGGACATCTTCATGTTTTTTGCTTCTTCGCAGCCAATTATCCTATTAGGCGTGCTATACTCTCCCTTGTAATATTCTCAAGTAATAATTTCAGTTTTGTCGTTACTTGGTAAAGAACGTACGCATGACGCGACGTACCCGTTCCTTGGTTTTGTCTGTTGCTTTTCTTTTTGAATTTTGTGCACCTTATGTTAAGATTTATTTTATTGACTTATCGTTCAAGTCGTTAGTACTTGGTTACGTAAGACACTACTTCTCGTTCGTGCTTTTTGTGTTACTTTTTGGATTTTGGACCAAGTTTTTCTTTTTGTTTTCTTTATTGATAACGTTAATTCACAGTTTAGTGTGGTGTTTTAAAACGCAGATTTTGGACATTATGGGAGATTACACTTATCCAGAGCTCACGGATATGGACTTAGTACATGGAGAAAGTGGTGGAAATGCAGCTGGTGCGGAGGAGCTTTAGAACAATTGCAACGACGTATTTTAATGTGCATAGAAACCATAAAAAATGATCCTAATTTACCAAATGCGTTGAACGGAGTATGTTATTAGTTCGACGTACCGAAATGTGTATACGTGGAGATGGAGGTCATTTCGAACAATTTTTGTAAAAATTCAAAATAATTGTTCAGTTATTGGGTGTTACCTAATGGGAATTAAATGTATGATTATTATTATTAGTGTTCGTTGTCATCTTTTATCTGTTTATTATTGTTTACATTGATTTTCATAGAGACCAAAGACTCGATTTTTAGATTTCGATACCTGATTGGGAAAAATTACCCGCTCAATTCGTTAAAAAAATCAGATTTTTTTCCTAGCTTAAAATACACAACTATTTTCTGTTATCGTATCTCCGACGTCTAACTGTTCGTTTTCCAATTTCATAAAACAATTACTAATTTTTTAAGCTTTTAACACAATGTTACAAATGTTAATAACCCACTTTTAAATTTTATAAATTCTTATAAACGACAATAAAAGCTACAATAGCTTTGTTTCAAATTAAAAAACACATGTAAACAAATCCTATTTAAACCCCTGCGGCCATGCTATGCTTGCGTTGTGCCGAAAGAGAAGGAATTATTTACATTTTCATAATTAGTGGTATAAAAAGATCGATACAAATAATCTCATCAAAGTGCCACACTTCTACCGACGGGAACACAAGTCGGATATTACAGTTTTTTATTATTTCTAATATTCGGAACTATAACATCCATTGACCCTGAAAAACAGTGGTTCTCAAATCTTTCCTACCTTAACATTAAAAATGTAAACCGAAGTCAGTTTTTTTCAAAATGCCCCTAGAGAAAAAGGTCATATAGGTTTTCTGTTTGTCTAGTCGGTCCCTATTGCCAGTTTTTTTTAATGACATGAAACTAATTACACCCTGTATTTAGTATCAGCAGAACGGAGCTCTACCACATTTTGCATTGGAAGTTTTTCTTAATATGTGGATCGGTAGATGCGGAGAAATTGAGTGACCTGCTCGTTCTCCCGATTTGACTCCGCTTGATTATTTTTTATGGGGTTAATTAAAATCGAAAGTCTACTTCAACAGGCCAAATAACGTTGATGATTTAAAGGACAGGATAAGGCAAGAAATTAATCAAAAACCTCGAAAACGATACAAAATGTTTTAGAAGAATTTCAGCAACGTCTCCATTATTGCCAGGAAGCAACGGGCGCCTAGTTTGAACATTCGATTTAAACTATTTCATGTTCTTTTGTTTACTTAGTAACATTAAAAATGTAATACGTTTCAATAAACAAAAAATTAGAGAAATTCACAAAATCTTATATTGCTGAATAGAGAATTAAGAACGCTTTCATATGAGCCATCATACGCACCCTCGTTCCATTTCAAATTTTTAAAGGGGTAGGTTGTCACTCCAAGGGGGTTGAAGAGGGAGGTATAAAATGATGGTCAATATGTTTCATTTTAGAATTAAAAATTGACATGTTTTACGATTTTACTTATATTATACCGTGATATAAAAAATTATCTTGGTAAGGATGGTCACTGAATTAGACATTTTTCTCGTAGTTTATTTCGTCTCTTTGTAACGATCATGTCAAAGATTCTCAAGTTACTCCTACACTGGCATCATCTGCAACAATGTGCACATGCGTTAGTGATTCTAGTGATAAAATTATAATAAACCAAATAACAGCCTATTATCGAAATTGTAGCTTTTCTTCTGCTCTACAATATTCAAGTAGAACAATTTTTTCGTAGGAATTAGCTACACTGAGAAAAATGCTCCGTGCTAAATTTAAACTTTTTCTCGCAATAAATAAAAAACTATCAGTCCTACGAAAAAAATTTATAGCACATAAAACATAGGAAATTTTACACCCTTCACAACACCGTACTTGTTTTTGAGATAGCCTCAACAGAAGCTGAGATATTTGAAGGAAACTGTTCTTAACCCTTTTTTGAAGATGGCGACGAACCCCGGTTGCGGAACGTGCCGAAAACTTACCAGTACTCTCAAACACACCACAACGATGACATAAGCTGAGACGTCAGTTTTAATTCCATGTAATTCCTAATATCACTATATAAACTTACCAGGTTCAGGTCCTGTATCATTGTGTTGAAGTCTATAGGAGCAACAACTACCAATGACTTTGTATCTTCATAATCGAAAGCGAAAGGCCTATCAACTTTGGCTTTGACTGTATATTTAATCCAACCATATTTGTTTTCAAAAGAGCCAGGCAGCTTTTTAGGTAAAGGCAAAGAAAAGAGATACTCTGTTCGACCAGGACCTATCGTTCCTGTAAATAATCAAATTTTAATTTAAACTGCTAGTATGTCGTTAGAGTGTCATAAAATATCATATTTTTACGCATTTGCGCCCCATAGGTGCAGGTAGTATGAATTAATTAAGTAGCACAGATGACAAGCCACTACATTCATTCATTAGAATATCTTCACAGTCGTCCACACCCTAACTGTACTTTCTAGAAAACGAGCAAAGGAGTTTTGACTATCACTTCAGAGCTGGCGCCAGGGAATAGTTTCTATACTTAAATTGTTTAAATGGTTTCTAGAAAACGCGATTCGAGTCTTTTGTAGTAAAAGTTGGAATCATGGAGAATAGTCCAGAAGGCTCTACATTAGGAGGGTGGAGTTAAAAATCTGACATTTCTGTTTCTGAAAGCCTGTATACGGAACAGTGGTGGGCTAAGTAATATTAATTCCCTGCAAAACCTGGAGTCGATTGGATGACGTTTAGCGGTGCCCCCACCACTTTCAAAATTTATCGCCGACTGCCAGAAACAAAGCCGATTCAATTATTTCTCCAGCGACTGTCGTTAAGTGAGTGTGCGTTTAAGCTGCCTATATTCATTCGAAAATAGTTTTACAACCGCATAATTGTATCTCGGTTACTTTGGTCGTTATTTAGTGAATTTTGATATTCGAGTCATTTTGTGAAATATGCCAAAAACTAGAAAAGATATTGACTGCCCTGTATTTGGGGCTTCTTCCGTGTTTAGGAAAAATACGTTACCTACATATGAGGATGGGATGAAAAACTATGCACATATACGTCAAACCTTAATTAATTCAGCTCAAAATAAAGCAGAACAGATCTTAAGTAACATTGAACAGAGATTTTGATTGCAGAGCTGAAACTTGTTTGGTCTAAGGCGTCTATTCTCGTGGTGACAGATCAACAAATTTTATATATGATAAGACAATAGCACGAAAAATTGAGAAACCTTAAGAAACCTCTAAAATTTCGATTGAATGATGCTCTTAGACAAAAAGGAAAAAATTTAGAGAAATTGCAGAAACAAAACTTTTCGATATTTCGTCCTGCAAGTGCGCGAATTTTTCATTGTGTAAGTGTAAAAACAAAGTGCCAATTAGAGAAAGAGAATTTCTAGTAGACCAGAGAACTGAGAGAAAAATGTTTATTGGCACAATTGATCCAGTAGCTACGCGAAACATTCAGCGATCCTTACATCGGAGAGTCTTGGAAACAAGATCGCTATCTTCAACTTCTACTTCCAATGTGCTGGATATGGAACTGTCAGATGGTAAAGAGACAGATGATATTGAGGCAGTTCTAATGCAAAGTAGGAGTCTAGCCAAAAATTACAACGCCAGCGATCTAAACAAATGCGTATTAACTTACCAAGTCTCGCACAAGCGTGCGATCGCACAGGTGTTTCTGATAGATCCGCTGCTATTATTGCGTCTGCTGTATTAAAAGATATTGGACTGGTAACCAAAGAAGAAACTTGTAAAATAATTGATAGAAGTAAGATAAGAAGAGAGAGAAAAAGAAGATGAAACATTTTAAGAACCAAGCATGTCAAGGATTTTTTACAAGCCATTTATTTCGATGGACGAAAAGATAATACCCTCGTGCAGCATTCAATTGGTAATAGAAATCACAGAAGTACAATTAGCGAAGAACATATTGTGATTGTTTCAGAACCCGGATCTAAATATTTTGGACATATCACTGTTCCATGTGGCACAGTAGAGACAATTTCCGAAAATTTGATACAGTTTCTGCAGCAGCATATGGATTTGACGAACTTAATAGCTATTGAATGTGATGCGATCGCTGTCAATACGGGAATTCATAATGCAGTAAAGAGAAAGCTAGAAATGCATATTGGAAGGCCACTACCGTGGTTCATTTGTATGTTACACGTAAATGAATTACCTTTGCGTCATTTAATAAAATATTTAGATGGGGAAACTACTGGCCCTTCTGGGTTTTCTGGCGAAATCAGAAAAGCATTACAATCTTGCCAATCTATACCAGTCACAGAGTTTCAAAAGATTACCACAGAACTTCCCGAAATTGATTTACAAATGTTAAGCACAGACCAAAAATATTTGTATGACATGAGTTTGTCTATATCGAAGGGTAACATATCGGAGGATTTGGCCATGCAGCCACCTCCACGTGATGAGTTCTGGGTTATTTTATATTAAAACAAGCGAAGAGCTGCATAAATCATAAGTTTTAATAGTGTCACTTATTTAGAAAAAAGTCATAAATCTGAAGAGCATGGGGCACCGGAACGAGTAATCGTATGAGGCTCAGTTTTCTCACAGTAAATTGACCCTACATGTAGCCACTTTTCCACATACAGGAGAAATCAAATTCATAAAAAAAAATTTGTTTCGCCATTTTTTGCTCCATCCTACGAGTCAACATGCTATCTATATGTAAGGTGACCGATTCACGACGGGAAGACAATTTTTAAGAGTTCAGTTCAGTAAAGTTCAGATAAATTAGAAGGGATTCAAAGAGAACGATAAAATGGACCTTACACGTTCAGTAACGTCATTATTAATGAACGTGTAAAGTTATAAAAGTGGAACGATAACAAGTAATGGAGCGGTAATGAAGCGTATCCGGATATTTTGATATTCGAGCATCATCACTAGCAAGTGGAGGGGATACTGTCAGTAATAATGATCGTGTAAAGTGAAAGCATCATTATCTCATCATTACTCAGTTCAGTTTGACATTGCAACTGAAAATGTTAAATCTGTAAATCTTCTTTCAGTGACTAGGTATCTCAGAGTCAAAAGTCTCCTCGTCCATATGAAAATAAAGTTTATAATCACTTACTTTTTTCGTATTATTTATTTCCTCTTTCAATAACATTAGATGCGAATAATTTTCGCGTTTCATCAACCATTCTTTCATCCAATAACGACGTTTAACATGACGTATCATACTTAATGCAATAATTATAGCTAGATATGATTTTCTCTTAAAATCCATTATATGATCAAACAAAATAGGTGAGCTTTCTATCGCCACTTGAAGCACAATGACGAAAAAATTATGTCAGTAATAATAAACATGAATTGCTTTCTTGTAAAGTGTAAATAAATAATAAATTATGTGTGCAGAGGAGTATTAGGTGCACGAGGGTAACCCAAGAAAGAGAAGAAACAAACCAGCAATCATCCAGAGGCGCTGCAGAAAGATAAGCTATATTAAATGTATTTATTTTTATTTTATTTCGATTGATTATTTTAATAACTTTATCAACTTGATTTCTATTAGCTTAATTTATCGACCTGTTAGTTTAGTTTATTAGTGTAGTTTATTTCTATTAGCTTAATTTATCGACCTGTTAGTTTAGTTTATTAGTGTAGTTTATTTATTTATTTAAATTGAAAAGGTTTGAAAATTAAAATTGAGAAGGTATTAAACATAGTAAAAATATGTGGAATTTGGAAAAGGGAAATTAAAACTAACACTGATTACTTTAAAAACAAAGCAATATACAGGGTGTACAAAATAGTCTATCGGGCCTCTTTCTCATAATCCGCTGAAAAAAACTCTTGTACCCGCGAGGCAGAGCCCTTCCCTGCACTTCCACCGCAAATGGATATTTACCTGTGGAAAGTTTAATATAAATAAAAGCTCATTGCGGCGAGCTGAAACGCATTTCTGGGAAACATGAAACCAAATATCTATGGACGCAAGCGAGCAGGAGGCGAGACTTAAAAGAAGCATGGAAACTAACAACTTCAACAATCAATTAACTAACTCACTGTTCCTGTAATGATCTACTGGAATGACATTATTACTGAACGTGTAAGGACCTTTTAAAGTGAAATAACGCGTAACGAGCCATTTTTGTATACACGCTAGCTGACTAGTTTTCATAATTTTAAATTTACTGTATTAGCGGTTGTCTGGTGACATGAGGTATTAAAGATTGGAGACGCGAGATCGCAGGGGAGTCAGTTTAAGCCCGGAATGCCAGTTGAGTAGTTGAAAGGATCAATTCGATAGATTTGATTTCCTACAAAAAATCGTATTATGTGGGTGTTTCGTGAGTGACTGGCCATGCGCTATTGAGGGGTACAGAACCCTAAGATGATTTAAGAATGAGCTTTATTAGATCTCTAATGTCTCTCGTTTCTGATATACAACGTGTTTTCTATTTTTTGCCAAAACTTAGATCGGCCGTATTTTTTTAATGGCTGTAGCAAATTGTACCAAATTTAATAGCTATGTTTTACTAATAGAGGTCTACATAATTCAGTATCGAAAACTAAAAAAAAAGTCAGAGCCTGAGCCAGTTTTTTAAATTTTGGATCTTACCTAAAAACATCATCCTGTATATGAATTTTGGCAATGTACAATAGAGATTTTCAAAACAGTCTAATAGTGTGCCTGAACCATGTAGTTAGTTGTTTTGGCACACTTTTAACACCTCGAGAAATAACAATAAATCCATTTAAATCCATTTAAAAAATATTTGTGTGACTTTCGGCCACAAAAACATCAGTAATTACATGGACGACATCAATTTTGTGGGGAAAGATTTAATTTTACTGTCTGTTAGAATTTGCTACAACGATAAAAAAATGTAAATGTCAACAAAAGTAAAAAAAAAATGTAAAAATGTAAACAAACAAAATTTTTATTTATTAAAACAAATACAAAACAGTAAAAATTATATGGAAGTGAAATAACTGAGACAATAAAGCTCCTAAATAGTTAGTACAATTAGTTATAAAGAATTTGATCCAATACAATTACACGAAATTAAAATAACACACCTAAAATGTACCGAACAAAAACTAATTTAAAAAAAATGACTACAACACATTTTCAAAATGTCTGCCTCCAACCTCAACATAATATTATAATCATGTAATTGTACTATTTAGTCAGTTTTTGCAGTTTTTCGAGAATTAACAACCACATAAATCCATTTCAAAAATCTCGTGAGCCTTGATAAACATACAGACAACACTCAAAGTACCTGTCAAAACCGTTGTTCTTGTTTGTTTGAAGCAGCACTTAAACTACTTTTTAATGGTAAAATGTCTTATTCTAATGAAGAGTATGTTGACATTAGTTACATTTATGGTTTTTGTAATGGGAACTCCAGGGCCGCCGTTAGAGAATATCGTCGACGGTTTCCCAATCGACGAATTCCCAATAAATCAACATTTTCTTCTGCTTACGATTATGCAAAACAACACGGGAAATTACCTTAGGTCCTATGACGTGAACGTCCTATTCGACAAGATGTAAATGAATAAAATGAAATTCTGAGGATAGTGCAGCAAAATTTTTTGGAAAACTTTAAAAAACAACCATTTGCATCCTTTCCACTTACAAATTGTGTAAAGACTTGAAGAAAGAGATGATATTTACCGAAGAGCGTTTTGTTGTTGGGTGTTGAATCATAGAAGAGCAATTTCAAGAGTTTTATTTACCGACGAGTCTCAGTTTACCAGAGGCGGTAATTATAACAGTAGAAATATGCACTTATGGGCAGAACAAAATCCTCACGACATGTCTCAAAAGAATTTCCAACACAAATTTTCTATAAATATTTGGTGAGGACTATTGGATAATAATTTAATTGGACCCCATTTCTTCGAGGCTTTGAATGGTGAAATGTATTTAAGTTTTTTGCGAGATACATTACCAGAACTACTACAAGGTATAAATATTAGAGGACTTCATTACCAACACGATGGTGCAGGTCCTCACTATTTACGAGAGGCAACATTTAGATGACCATTACCTTAATAGGTGGATCGGTCGTAATGGTCCAGTTTCCTAGCCGGCAAGGTCCCCAGACCTGACTCCAGTGGATTATTTCTTATAGGGCCATTTAAAGCAAAAAGTGTATGCTACCGAAGTTACCACTAGACAAGAATTAAGAGAACGCATAGAACGGGAATGCACTGAAATAAAAAATAACCCTCAGATGATTAAAAATGCTATAAATAATTTAACATTACGCGCAAGAAAGTGTATTTGGGTTGGAGGGAGACATATTGAAAATTTGTTGTAGTTATTTTTTTTTTGTTCGTTGTATTTTAGGTGTGTTATTTTAATTTCGTGTAATTGTATTGGATTAATTTCCATATAATTTTTATTCTTTTGTATTTCTTATAATAAATAAAAATTTTATTTGTTCACATTTTTTTTTACTTTTCCCGACAATTACATATTTTTCCATTTTTTTTTTATCGTTGTAGCAAATTCCAACAAACAGACAGTAAAATTAAATCTTTCTCCACAAAATTAATGTCGTCCATGTATTACTGATGTTTTTGTGACCGAAAGTCACCCAAATATTTTTTAAATGGATTTATTGTGAAACTCAGCTGTTAATTCTTGAGGCGTTAAAAGTGTGCCAAAAAACTAACTACATGGTTCAGGCACACTTTGAAAATCTGTATTGTACATTGCCAAAATCCATATACAGGATGATGTTTTTAGGTAAGATCCAAAATTAAAAATGTAGACCTCTATTAGTAAAACATATCCATTAAATTTGATACAATTTGCTACGGCCATTAAAAAAATACGGCTCATCTGAATTTTGGCATAAAAATAAAAAACTATTAGTGACACTTCTTTAAGGTATATTTCAATTGTCAGACAACTTACTTATGTTATAAATATAAATTGTTACATCAGAAATACAATAAACAATTTATAAAACATAAGATTCCAGGTAGAGTTGGTACAAAAACATTTTTCTTGAAGGTGGAACATGTTTAGTAACCAGCCAACTCGGCTGAATATAGAAAATATGGATGGTCTTTTTCCTGTTTCGAACCCTTACCAATCATCCCCGAAAATCCCCGCTGTTGCGTAAATACGTGCTCTGAAGGATTCACTCGTTGGCTAGCTAATTTTAAGTATTTGCGAAAGCGCGTGCATGTCAACTTACTCTCTCGAACAATAATGATGCATACATTGGGTTGATTCTATGGTTGGTTCCTTGTGAAACATTCTTCAATAATTTAAATATACAGATTATAAAAAGCATAATTTCCTGTATAGTTAATAATGGTGCACATTGAGCTCTTAATACAGAAACAACTATTTTAGTTTTAAACTTACCTGATCCAGTTAGTGAGGTTTGTAAAGCAAGAAAGGTGTTATTTCCTGTATACTGTACACTGCGTGTTTTTGTGCTTTTAGATTGGCTATCGTAATAACTCTCAGTTCCCATCCAGCTGGTGTGTTCCGCTCCGCTGAGCTTCAGCCGAATCTCTGAGAAGAAATGAAATGTTTTGTATTTTGCAAATTCGAACATATTATTTATAGTTCTCTTCATTAGTTTAATGCACAAAAAAAACATCAAAGCTGTGCTTACACTTGACTACAGCATCAAGGGGAGATCAGGGCATGTCGATTTTCGTGCTAACTCCTCTATAACATATTAATTATTAAATATATTGTGCTACTTAATACATGGAACATCATTATTCACACATAAAAGATGCTAGGTACTGATTAAAATAACAAATTGACGAAAGCACACCTGTTCCAATTATTCAATTTATTTGTTTTGTTCATATGTACCCAACTCGCCCCTTCGGAAAATATTTAGCTACCTAGCGGGGACGACAGAGTCGAACTTTTAATATCGCCAGTGTCACGAAATTAACCGCATCAGTTAAGAATATATTTGTATGTGCTTTATAAAATAAAAATAGTTGGTGATGTGTGTTTATATTATATTTAGATTGTGAGAACTTAAAAGGCTAATACTTTAACAGATACATAAGATTTTCCTTTGTGTTTTAGCGTACTTTATGCAATTGTGTTTTTATAAATAATTTGGCGGGTAATAAATTATTCGGGTGTTTTGTGTTTATAAGTGGCTGTGGTAAAATAATATCGTGAAAATATTTAGGCCTTGTGAAGGTTCTTTACCTAGCACTAGCAGAGAATGACAGGAAAGCATGGGGATTATTAACAGCTCACAAAGTACAGAGAAAGTTTCTAGACAACGTTTATGTGTATGATACCCAAAAAGTAGTTTTAAATGTTTTTAAAAATATAAAAGAAAGTGAAGGAGAAACCGGAGCTGTGGAAAAAACCGGCTACTTAACGGAAAATCCAGAACGAACTATTTAAAAATAATTAAAGAAGGACCATATAATCGAAAAGCTAAATCGGACAAAGGAAAATCACGAACATTAGATTCGTCTGTGGTGAAGTTTTTAAGAGATTTAATTTACAGTAAGTATAAGGAAAATAAGATCAACAGTACAATCAATACATATGGAACTGAGAACAGGTGTAGAGTCATTTATTTAGTGAACAAACACTTAGGCGATGGCTATTAAAGATAGGATTTAACTTTAAAGTGATTAATAAAAGAGGAAGTATTATGGAAAGGTACAGAATTGTACTGTGGCGTAATGAATGAATATTTGCAACGTATTAAAAGATTTCGAAGTTGCTCGAAGTTCTCTAGAATCTAATTTATTTATTTGATATTTATTTGTTTTCTAGAATTGAATTATTTATTTAATAATTGTTTATTTGTTCCCTAGAATTGAATGTATTTGTTTTCTAAAATTGAATTTATTTATTTAATCAATTAGATCAAATTAAGATTATTGATATAAAAAGCAATAACATTAACTCTGAACCCACATTTTTTGGCAAGGAATTGCTTGTATCTCCTCGTGGTCCCTGCAACAATAATAATTCAGTGGATTGAATTATTATTGCTGAAACTGTCCAATAAGAGAATATTTGGTAATTCTAATTTAGACTCAAAATTCGTCAATGCTCAACAAATAGGTTTCAATTTCTATCAGTGTGCATAAAAATTTTAAGTACGGCTCTTTGGGATATCAATTATCTTAACGAGCCAAATTTATGGTCCGTTTTTTACATATTTTTTTACGTGCATTAAACGAATTGAGGCAACTTTACATAAACACGTAGAAGTAGAGGTGTTTCAGAATCTCATGAGCCGCGAAATGCGCAAAAGACGAAGTTTATTATGCGTTATAAGTATTGTTTGAAGACACTGGAAGCTGCCTTGCTGTATACATAAACAAGAGCTCGGGATAAATTGTAAACAATAAATATAATATTTTTAAGAAATGTAACTGAGTCAACACGAGGAATTATGTCTTTGCGCATATGAAGGTCACAGCTCATGAGATTTTAAAATACCTCTAACAGTTGTGCGTAGCCGACGGCAGATATCTGGTTGATTAATATTTTGCTCTACGGTTCTATTCACTTTTACATGGTGTCTCTGAGATTAAGCACAGCTAATATTTTTTATTATTTCCACATTCAAGTAGTGGACTGGAAGTGTACTAATCGCAGACATTTTTTTTCTGTTAAAATAGGTTTAGAATGTGAAAAAACGTCCAGAGCGGAAAAAAGCTTCTGTCTGTCCGTCTGACACAAAAATTTTTATGCGCATGTTTTCTCTGAACCAGTTTAAGGTATTGACTTAACGAGATGTGGAACTAGCTTATATTTTGAACATATTCCGTTGAAGGGCTGGGGAGTAAATAGGGGTAAATTGGGAAAGTAAGAAGGGATAATATGGGATTTGATGTATATACTAGAAGCCAAGTTCTCAATTTTTTGACGTCTCTTACCCCCATTATCACCTTGGAGTAGACAAATACAAATAGTTTATTATAAATATAAATGTATTTTACAATATTTCAATAATGTAAAAAATTATTGGTAATTCAACCGCGGACAGCCCTGGCTTTGCTGGTTACCTTAGTTTATTTGCTTGTTAATTGAATTTGTTGTGTACTATTCTGTTCTCTGTACAAATACTTAGTAGCTAATAAACAATTATTATTATTATTATATTATAAACACCTTATAACACCGAGTTCGGAAATTTTATCTTAGTCTAGTCAACACGTTCCATTCTGGTGAATACCTCGTAGAGTCGGGTACAATTTAAACTGACTTGTGGTATGGCTGCTAAGGCCTAAAACACACTAGGCGGTTTTCGCTGATTCGGCAGCCGCTTGTTACAACACACACTAAGCGGTTAATCACTTGTCGCAGGAAGGCAACGTTGTCACTGTTTTCGGTAGTGCTGATAATACAGGGACAAAAATGAATTTGTCTGACTCAAAGAAAGAATTAATTTTGCTAGGTTTATTATACTGTCCATCAAAAATAAAAAAAGAAATCATAGGCGCATCCGGGAACATCCTATTGTTAAAGAACTCGAAACAAAAAGTTTATTTAATACTATATTTAATGAAATTTTTCAATTTCATTAGAATGTCGAAAACATCATTTTACGAATGACTGTATATTTTGGAAAATGATTTAATAAAGAAGAATACCCGAATGAGAAACAATATAATAAAACAGTATAATAATTACTTCTTCCCAGCTTTTTTCTTTTATTTCTGTCACCATAATCATTTGTTTCTCATATCCCATATAGCAGGTCGCTCTTGAATTACATTTATTAATAGTTCAGTATCAGTAATGGTGCAACACGTCTCCTCTAGGTCTACTGGACGGAGACACGTGCAGAGCGCGACAGCTGATATAGTCGGGAGCGGGTTGTGGGTTCGTTATGTTTTTACTTCCCTCGCATACCGAAGGGAAGTATTGTATTCGAGAAAAAATCACCCTCCGAGATTTTTTCGGATTCTGACGTTTCAGAACACGTAGATTCCGAAAATATAGGTTTTTCAATTCCGTCAGTCTGTCTGTCTGTCTGTCTGTCGGTCTGTCTGTCTGTCTGTCTGTCTGTCTGTCTGTTGGTGTATTTACTAAAAAACTACTTGACGGAGAGCAGTCAAATTTGGTAGGTAGTTAACCCTACTGTCAGCGAAGAACTGGTAGAATTTTCACTGAAAAATATACAGGGTGGACCGTCTAAACGGAATAAATAGTGAAAAATTTTTTTTTTTGCTCAAATTTAAAATTTCCACGTTTCATGACGCGCTAAACCTGTTTCAGGAAAAAAAATTTTTTGAAAATTTTTTTCAAACATTTTTGAAAAAATTTTTACCAAGATGAAAAAAATTTTTTTTTGCTCAAATTTAAAATTTCCACGTTTAATGACGCGCTAAACCTAGTTCAGGAAAAAAAATTTTTTGAAAATTTTTTTCAAACATTTTTGAAAAAATTTTTACCAAGTTGAAAAAAATTTTTTTTTTGCTCAAATTTAAAATTTCCACGTTTCATGACGCGCTAAACCTATTTCAGAAAAAAAAAATTTTTGAAAATTTTTTTCAAACATTTTTGAAAAAATTTTTACCAAGATGAAAAAAATTTGTTTTTGCTCAAATTTAAAATTTCTACGTTTCATGACACGCTTAACCTATTTCAGGAAAAAAAAAATTGAAAATTTTTTTCACCAATATTTTTGAAAAAATTTTTACTACTAAAATGATTTTTTTTTTCTTTCTTCAAATTTAAAATTTTCACGTTTCATGGCATTCTAAGCCTGATTAAAAAAAAAAGTTTTTTGAAATTTTATCACTAAGATAGAATTTTTCTTTCTTTGTTCAGATTTTAACTATCCACGTTTCCATGACATTCTAAAACTATTCAAACAAATTTAAAAATGTTTTTGAAGAATTATTAAAAAAATTTAAAAACATTTTTAATCCATTTATGTATCACTACTATAGAACAGACGAAAAAATTTTTTTTGCTCAAATTTAAAATTTCCACGTTTCATGATATTCCAAACCAATTTCGGAAAAAAAAATTTGCAACATTTTGTTACCAGTTTGGAAAAAAAATTAACACCAGAATGCTCAAATTTAAATGACATTCTAAACCTAGGTATTTCAGAAAAAAAAATTTGAAAATTTTTTTCACCAACATTATTCAAAAAGTTTTTACCACTAAAATAAATCGAATTTTTTTTTATTTGCTCAAATTTAAAATTTTCACGATTCATAGCATTCTAAACCTATTTTAAAAATACATCATTTTTAATTTTTAAACTTTTCTTAGCACTACTATAGAACAGAAGGAAACTTTCCTTTTTGCTCTAATTTAAAATTTCTACCTTTGACATTTTAAACCTATTTCAGGAGAAAAAAATTTGAAAATTATTTTACCATCTTTTGAAAAATTTAAAAAAAATGAAATTTTTTAACCACCACTATACTTCCACTCCATTACGTGAATGTTGGATTGAAAATGTGACAGATGGCAATAACATCTGGCATATGCACCTATTATACTTTTATTGAAAAATGTACAGGGTGGTCATCCCAAGAAATAATTCAGTCATGGTGGACATTTGTAAAGGTATTTGCGTAAGCCTGCCATATGTGGCACCTGCTATTTAGTATTGAACTTTTGCTGTTGGATGAGCAATCTGTATATTTTTTTGACCAAAACTTATAAAGTTTTCTTTGTAATAATAGCACTAACTCTACTCCGATTATTATTCTCAATGTCATTTCGTAATTATTATTTTTTTGAGAGACTGCCATGAACGAGGGAAGTTCTGTGTAAATACCTTTACCGATTTTTTTTTTTACTTATGTGATTACGATGAGGTAAACCTAAATTGGGCGCCAGTCAACAATTAGGTTAATTATTGACAAAAAATAAATAAAAACAAACAAAAAAACTTACAAATGACAGGCAGAATAAAGAAAGGAGTAATAAAAAAAAATGATCAGCTAGAAATAGGTTTAATAAGCTTAAACCTGGTAGATACACAGAAAATGTATACTACTAAGTATAATAATAAAATTAATAGGTATAAGTATATAAACAATATGGCGGTAAAATATATGCAAATAGGTATACAAAAAAATTTTAAATAGAAATTACGAGAAACATATTCCTCAAAAGAGGTTAACACTAAATAATAAGATATAGAAACACGCAGGTCTACACAGCAGGTCTATGCTATTAATAACAAAGAACACTAAAATATCGATTTAGTTTATTGAAGTTTTAACTAGTGAGAAATCCTGTATTTGGAAATTCGTTCTCCTGCAATTCACCGTACTGACAAAACTAGTTTGACAGCGCTGTTTTGATTTAAGTAAACAGTAAACTAATATATTATTATTGTAACCTATCAAATGTACAATGCACTCGCAACGTTATAGCCTGAGGTAGGTGTGAGCACATCAAACTATATGTATATTACTAATTAATTCATTATTATAGCCATAATCACAATTTCTGGTGGTACCAGCAAATAACAGCTGTTATTATGGAGGTTTACACAGTGCATATGCCTTGAATAGAAAGTTATTTTAATATGGTATTTATGATAGTTATTTTTATTATAATTAGACTAAACTACTAGCAGTATCTAAACCATTACATCAAGCTTACTGTAAATTCACTATGTGCATGCGGCTGTTACAATTGAAATTTATTCTTAACAAAACTACCCTCTTGTGGGCGATAACCAAAAGGACGTACGCATGTAGGGCTACCATGAAACGTGTAGTTCTTCAGTGCATTAAAGAATACTGCTCCGTTCCCACAAAATCTTCCGGAGATAGGGAAGTAATAAAAAAAAATTACTTACAGGAGTTTCTCGTTACGTGGCGGGCACAAACCTCCAAATACGGTTAATTCCCAAGACTCTTGGCGTATTAGACAAAAACAGGCTTAGCAGGTGGGTGCTTATTTCCAACATACAATTATACCATCAAATTCCCATCGGTATTGATAACGATAACCATTTGTGAAATGAGAGATGTACAGGACAAAAAGGTATGGCCAAAAACTAACGTGAAAATCAGAACTTAGAGTTTCACCAAAAATCTCACATAAAAATCTGACCATAAGAGCCTAAAAATAATTTCTGTGTAAAACTTCGAGAATTAAATAATTTATATCTCAAAATATGTAAATAAAATTTAAAAAGAGTATTTACCTTAGGTGTTCTTAGGCTTAAATCATTTAATTTAACACAACCAGGGCCTCACAAAAATGTGCACATGGCTCCTTAGCTGACACCAAAAAAGAGAGAATTTCTTTTTTGTCACAAAAACTCAAGTCTACCAATCTTGATACCAATAATAAGATAGGGAATTTGATTTCAAATTACATGCTTGGAAAACACACATATATCAATTTTAAATAAATTGGTAATTTATCACTCATTGTTTTAGAAAAATGGAAATGCAAAAAACAAAGGGCTACAGAATTATTACCAGTAACACTACCAAGGGTGTTTTCAGTTGCCTATCCTAGATATGTTTTCAACAAAAATTTAGGCAATCCTTTACACAGTGAGCCAGTAAACCTCATACACTGTGACCCACTAAAGTGACGGTTACAATGGGATCTATTTTAGATGTGTAACTTTTAACGTGCAATTTGGCTTCAATGCAAGCTCAAACCGCTCGACAAATAAGTGAATGTGTGAACAGGTCCATTTGTTTACATTGCAGCATACGCCGCTCGAAGCAATAAAAACGATTCGGCACATGAATCAAACGAAGGTTGGTTTCTTGGTTTCTATTACAGCATGTGTCGAGTCGGCTGCCGAATCGGCGGCCGATTCGGCGAAAACCGCCTAGTGTGTTTTAGGCCTAAGTCGTCTAAGATTTTATTTGATGCATAAGAGATGCCAGTAGTTCTCAAACAGTTCTGTTCCTGTAATAGCAATGATATCGGTAAGTAATTATAAAAAAATAGGAAAGATATCATAAAATGCTAAGATTATAAATTTAGTAATTTTGTCATTTTAGTGGAATTCTGATTATACAGTGTCCGCCATAAAATTGGCTACATATGGGAAAAAATTTGAATTGACATTTCTAAAAAACTCTATCGGGGGTTCGTTTATGCATGTCCAACAACAAAAAGTACATTTTGACACTGTCATGTGATCACCGGTTTGGCAGGACTGTAAAAAATAGCTGACGGTGGTACCGAAAATGGGTCAGATTGTTAAGATACTTATCGAAAAATTTTATGAAGAAAAAGTGCATATCGAATACAACAAGGACCCTATGTATCAAATTTGAAGCAGATATGAGGAAAATAAAAAAGTGGAAATTTTACCCCTACCATTAATTACTATATGAAAAATCATAAACTCTTGTGTCTATTTCACAAATATTTGATTAGTTTCGACAAAAACTTTATGTATTTTAGTTGAATAAAGGTATTTGCATGTAAAAAAAATCGGTAAAGGTATTTACGCAGAACTTCCCGCTTTATTTGTGCATGGCTGTTACTCTAAAAAAGTATTAATTGCGAATGACATTGAGAATAATAATCGGAATTTATTTATCACTATTATTACAAAGAAAACCTGATGACTTCTGGTCAAAAAAATATACAGAGTGGTCATCGGACAGCAAAAATTCAATATTAAATAAGAGGTGCCAAATATGGAAGGCTTGCGCAAATACCTTTACAAATGTCCACCATGATTGAATTATTTCTTGGAATGAGCAACCTGTACATTTTTCAATAAAACTATAATAGGTGCATATCCCAAATATTATTGCCATCTGTCACATTTTTAGTTCCACATTCACGTATTGGAGTGGAAGTATAGTAGTAGTGATTAAAAAATTTCATATATTTTTTTTAAATAGGTTTAAAAATTTTTATGAAACGTGGAAATTTTAAATTTGAGCAAAGACATCTTTTTTTCATCTATTCTAGTGGTAAACAAAATTTTGATCATCTGTTCTATAGTAGTGGTAAAAATATTTTGAACAATTTTTTTAAATTAAATTTAAAAAAAAATTGAAATAATTGAAATAGCAAAAACAATTTTTTTCCGTCATTAATTTTGTATTTTGTAGTGGGCAAATATTTTCAAATTTTTCGTCTTTCTTTTAATTTTCAAAAGTTTTTGGAATGGGCTTAGAATGTCATGAAACGTGGAAATTTTAAATTTGAGCGAAAAAAAATTTTTCCGTCAATTCTATAGTCGTAAAAAAAGAATGCCATGAAACGTGAAAATTTAAAATTTGAGCAATAACAATTTTGTAGTGGGCCAAAAATGTGTACATTTTTTATTTTCAAAAGTTTTTAGAATAGGCATAGAATGTCATGAAACGTGGAAATTTTAAATTTCAGAGAAAACAAAATTTTCCGTCAATTATATAGTAGTGGTAAAAAAAGAATGCCATGAAACGTGGAAATTTTAAATTTGAGCAAAAAGAATGTTTTTTCATCTCTTCTAGTGGTAAAAATTTTCTCAAAAATGTTGATGAAAAAGTTCTTTTTCTTCTGAAATAGGGTTAGAATGCCATGAAACAATTTTTTTTCATCTATTCTATAGTAGTGGTAAAAAAAGATTTCAAATTTTCTCAAAATTTTCAATTTTCTTTTTTTTTAATAGGTTTAGAATGCCATGAAACGTGGCAATTTAAAATCTGAGCAAAAATAATATTTTTTTTCACTATTTATTCCCCTTAGACGGTCCACCCTGTATATTTTCCAGTGAAAGTTTAACCATTTCTTCGCTGACAGTAGCGTCAGCTACCTACCAAATTTGACTGTTCTCCGTCAAGTAGTTTTTAGTTAATGCACCAACAGACAGACAGACAAACTGACGGAATTGAAAAATCCGTATTTTCGTAATCTACCTGCTCTGAAACGTGATAATCCGACAAAATCTCGGATGGTGATTTTTTTCTCGAATATAATACTTCCCTCGGTAGGCGAAGGAAGTAAAAGAAACGAACCCCCAATATAGTAATTTTTAGAAATCTCAATAATACAAATTTTCTCCATATGTAGCCAACTTTATGACGGACACTGTAGGTATATATAAGTTCGGGCACAAATGAAACTGATAACAAAAAATGAATTGCCCAATTCACACACTTGAACAATTTACGACACGTTTTCATAAACAATACAACACTACACTTGAACAATTTAGCTGATAGTTGGGTTAATCTAAAAAAAAATTATCAACGAACATGGGTCCAATTACAATGAACCCAACTTGATAATAGTTTTTATTTTTTTTATTTTATCACTAATCGCTAACGGTACCTAATGCAAATGTTGAAAATACCTATCATCCTAGCCATCCATCCTTGGACTCCAAGAGCATTATAGTTGCATCTGGTATTTTGAATATGCTAAAGATACTTGCAAAAGATGCAAGATCTGTGATTTTTTTTTGTATTTTAGTGCTGTGAGTTTCTTTCAAAATGCCGTATGTGTATAGTAACGCGGGGTATATGGACATGAGGCAAAATTGGATACGACGTTGTCAAAAGTGCATATAGGTCGGCAGACGCCACTCATCGTGGTACAGGGGACAACCATCGAGGTAAACAAGGCCATCAAATACCTGGGTGTCTGGCTAGACAAGGGAATGACCTTTAAAGAGCATGTACACAGAACCGCAGAGAAAGCGGAGAAAGCTGCGACAGCACTGGCAAGACTAATGTCGAACGTCGGCGGCCCAAGGGCAAGTAAACGACGGCTAATGTGCAGTGTGATACATTCCATCCTGCTCTACGCAGCACCCGTGTGGAAAACAGCGTTGAGCACGAAGAAATACCGGGCGAGAATCCACAAAGTACAGAGAACGGTTGCAATTAGAATATGCAACGCCTACCGCCTACCTTAGTAATAGCGGGAGTCATCCCCATCGAAGAGCTGGCGGAGGAGAAAGATAGACTCTACAGAATAGCAGCGATTTCAAGAAAATTGTAAATAACTGCGTAAAAAGTGAAACAGTGAAAACAGAACAGAAACTAACAGCACTAGAAAATGAGGTGATACAACTTCGAGTAAGTAACATCCAATTAGTTCATCTACTATAGTCTGTACGATGAATGTTTGCGCGAGTATGAAATTAGGTAGGACATATGTGCGGTTGCTGAACGCATTGAGACGAGCAAATATTTAGTTACGTATGTCTTCTAACCGCTCGAGCATGCTAAGACAGCCGAACGATAAATTCAAGCGGAATTAAAAAGAGACGTCGATATGAACAGTTGTCGTAGTGAAGTGCTGTCAACGGCTATAATATCTGTCATTTTAGATCCAGTGGCGTTCTTGCATTTTTGATGATAATTCGTTTTTAAGCTTCATTGTTATAACCATGTTTAATGGTAAATAATACATCTATTATTATTCTACAAAATTAATTGTCATTTCATGAGTATTTACGAAAGAAATATGGCTTCTAATTTGTCGAATGATGACTGAGAATAAAAAAAAAATTTTCATTTTTTTAATGCACGTCACTGCTGAAGAGAAGCAGTGACCTTCAACAGATTACTTCATACAGTTCTTGTTTATAACGCACACGCAAAGATTCATCGTACAAACTATAACTTCAAGCGAGTATAAAGAAATAAACAACAAATCAAGAACTTCACGGCCAGAAGAAACCTTGGAAAAAACACAAAGAAATAATATTACAACAGAAAATAAAAAGAAAACCTTCAAAGACGCACTCACAGAGGAAAAAAACAACAGATTACCAGCGCAAAAAATTACCGAAAAAATGGAAAATAGAATCATAAGAAATCAAGCAGAAAAGAAACACGGACCCAGTCTAGAATCAAAGGAGATTGATAGTGTTGACGATACTAACCAAAATGAACAAAAGACAGGAAATGAAGGAGAGTGGAAAATCACCAAACCCAGAGTAATGCGACGAAAAAATGTCATACACGGACAAGGAAACGATGACAGCACATTTAAAGGCGTTATTAGATACATAGATTATCATGCATGTCCTGTTGATATGTCTGTTACTGAAATTACTAGTTATCTTAATTCTAAAGACATACCAGGCGTCAAGTGTCAGACAATTAAGTCTAGATATCCAGAAGTGTACACATCTTTTAAAGTATCTGTACCCGAAACTGCGTAGAGAAATTAAAAAATCCCAACATCTGGCCAGAGTATGTTGGAATAGACCGATATCAAGAGCGTTTTTTTACGACAGAGGACCTTAAATCAAGACCACTCAAAGTGACCAGTAATAAAACCAACGTAGGCAATGCCAATAAAACAGAGCAATTGAAACCCTGTCTTACCGTCCTTCATCAGAAAATACAACGCATAAGAAATAAAACCGGAGAAATTGAAGTATTTATACTGTGTTTATCAGAACATTGGTTACAGGATGGTGAACAAAAATCAATAACTATTGGTGGGTATAAGCAGATCTCGTGCTTCTGTAGGAACATAAACAAACACGGTGGTGTATCGATACACGTAAAAAACAATTTGAACTTTCTAGAATTAGATACTTTAAGAACAGAAAAAGTTGAAATAGATTTTGAATATGTGAGTGTCATAAATAAGGAATTAAAAGTCATAATCATCTGCGTGTACAGATCACCTCTTGGTAAGATTGATTCTTTCTTGAACCTATTATTTGATCTACTATCTTCTATAAATAGCTCGTTAGTCAATCACAAAATTAGAATATGCGGAGATTTTAACATACATCTTGAATATGATAGATAGATAGCATTTATTTAACCACATGATATACAATTATGTACATTTGTAGCAAGTCAACAAAAAAAAAAGAGAATCTATCCTATGGTTAACAAATTCCAACTATATCAACCAGCAATCAGTCATAGTTTACATACAAATAATAAATAACAAATCTACATAATACATTGACTAGTAAAACAAACAGTATAGCATAGTACATGAGAACCCACAAAGAGAAAATTTTTTAAACGTATTGAAGATGTTTGATTTAAAGTTAATTATTACTTCTCCCACTAGAGTAGATAATAATCTCAGCAACATTAGACAACATTATTTCAAATATTCAAAACATTTCAAATATATATAATAAAGATAATGGCCTATCTGACCACTATGCCCAAATTGTTACATTCAACGAATTAAATCTCCCACAGAACTCACACCCAATATTTCAAGAAAAAAGATTATATAACAACAAAAATAAAAAACAATTGAGTCATCTAATTAGTATAGTAGACTGGACCTCGCTGTACAACAATACTGATGTAAATAGAGCGTACGACAGTTTTTATGACCTTCTTAATAACTGCTTCAACCAAGCTTTTCCTAAAAAAACAATTGACGTAAGTTCGAAAGCCAAACGTGCCGGATGGATCACGAAAGCTATTAAGGTATCCTGTCAAAACAAGAAATGCCTCTTATATTTAAAAAAATGTACCACAAACACACAATTTATTAACTACTGCAATACGTATTGCGCATTACTTAAGAAGGTCATAAACCGGGCTAAACAAAATCATGTAAATAACATAATACTGAATGCCGACAATAAAATTAAAGCAACTTGGGACGTCATAAACAATACAATAAAGGGAAAGAACAGCACAGGTGCTTCAAATAATATAATAATTAATATTAACAATAGTGACATAATAGATCCTATTACTGTTGCCTCTGAATTTCAAAAATATTTTGTAAAGGCTGCCGGAGACTTATCTAAACATATACGTAGCAAGCAGTCATCAACACATTACCTGAATACAGTCAATTTTAACTCTTTAAATTCGTTTCAGTTCTTGCCAGTTGTAGAATCTGATATTGCGCGAATAATACATGAACTTAAATCGAAAAGATCAACAGGCATTGACGATATCCCCATCACAATTATAAAAGAAAATAGCGACGTCCTAAAAAAACCCCTTGTATTTCTTATTAACCTCTCATTAACTACGGGAATATTTCCAGACTGTTTCAAAACCACTCTTATAAAACCTTTACATAAGAAAGGCGAAAAAACTACAATATCAAATTACAGGCCTATTTCACTTATTCCCTCACCTTCAAAAATACTAGAAACAGTGGCTAAAGAACAGATTTCATATTACCTAGAAAACAAAAAAGTTCTTACAGAGTTTCAGTATGGATTTCGTAACCACCTCGGTACAACAGACGCTACGTTTGAATTGTTAAACAATATCAGTAAAATATTGGAAGACAAACAACTACCGCTTGGAATATTTTGCGACCTATCCAAAGCATTTGACTGCGTTGACCATTCTACACTGTTAAGCAAAATGGAATACTATGGAATAAGAGGAGTAACGAATAACTGGTTTAAATCATACCTCGACAACCGGCAAATCATAGTGGAAATTTGCGCACTTACTGATTCCTCTTACAGAAAATACCACTCAGAGCCTGAAAACATAAAATGCGGAATACCTCAAGGTTCCATTCTGGGACCAGTACTGTTTTTAATTTACATTAATGACCTGGCATATAATTATCCATCGGCACAGTTCTCATTATTTGCGGATGATACAAGCATTTTACTTAAACATCAAAACATAGACAGTTTAATTAGTCTGGCACAGGACGAAATAACTGATATAACCGACTGGTTCCCAGCCAACAAATTAGTTCTTAATATGGAGAAAACTGTCAATATGCTACTTCAACCCAACAAAAATATCCCACAAACAACTTCAGTGGCAACCATAGGAAATATCGAACCCGTGTTAAATACCAAATTTTCAGGGGTATATATAGATGAAAAACTCGATTGGAAATACCACATATATATGCTCAACAAAAAGTTATCTAGTGCAGTATTTGCCATTGGCACTGTAAAAAATAACATTGGCTTTAACGCAGCAAGGACAGTCTACTATGCGTACTTTTATTCTATCTTACAATATGGAATTGAGTTCTGGGGAAATTCATCAAATGTAAATAGCACTTTCATAATTCAGAAACGTGCCATTCGTGTCCTATGTGGTCTACGCAGATATGACTAGCACATTTAAGGAATTGGAATTGGAAATTTTTACCCTAACTAACCTGTATATATATCGCTTATCTTTGGCTATATTTAAAAGGAAAAATAATCTAATAACCCCATCAGACATACATAAATACAATACAAGAAATAATGATACATATTTACCCCCATACTACAACTATAACGTCAGTCGTAGAGGTCCTCTGTACACGGGGGTGCTGATTTTTAATCACTTACCCCAGCATATCCAAAGACTCAACAACCTAAACAAATTTAAACAAAACTTAAAAAACATTTTACTATCACATGTATTTTACAGCATTATTCAATTCTTTGAGACAACACTATAATCATTTAGCTTTTAATGTAATATTCACCTCATAGCAAAGTATGTAGTTTGTATTAAACATGTTATACTAATGATTGATAACTTTGTAGTATGTTAAATTTACTAGCGTTATTATATTACATTACTTTATTGTTTATAATAATCTAAGTTTGCTGGTATTGAGCTAACTTAGCTTATGTCTCCCATGAGGCGCAACTTACCATGTATACGCATTTTATTTTAGTGTAATGTATATATGTTTGGGAATAAATTCTATTCTATTCTATTCTAGACAAAAACGACAGGAAAACAAAAGAAGAGAGGTGCAGGACCCTGAAAAGATGGCAGGCAAAGTGGAGCCAACCAGGAAAAGAGGCATGGACATTGATAAAATACCTACAGAAATCGAATCACAGGGAACATGGGGAGGTAGGGTACCATCTGACCCAGTTCCTTAGTGGACATGGATGCTTCAACACGTACCTCCATGCGATAGGTAAGGCTCAGGACGACAGATGTAGCTTATGCGAACAAGGCCCTGACGACGCTGAGCATGCCATCTTCGAGTGTGACAGATGGACCGAGGAAAGAGAACGCATCCGAACCAATATAAGTACTATCACCAAGGACAACATCATTGAACAAATGCTAGAGAACGAAGATAAATGGAAAGCAATCGCGGAATTCGTTGTAACGGTTATGAAGACGAGAGAGATACTGGAGAAGGAGGCGCAGAACAGAGCGCCATAGCACATAGGACAACCTACGCCCTGAAGTAATATATAAGTGGTTCCGGGGCGGAACGGTGGAAAAGAGGAGGGGTTTTAGTGGGTAAAAATCCCACACTACCTCGCCGCCAGAACACCAATGGCGAGGTGTCTTGCTGAAGATTTCCCATCCTCTGAAAAAAAAAAGGTCGGCGAACAAAATTTCGAACCGTTATTGTAACATCAAGTATGTACAAAATTTCATCATTTAAAGTAAATATAAAATTGAAAGTAAACTTCCAACTTCAAAGTTAAATTACGTTAGGTCAGATTCTTGTCGTTATCGATTTTCATTTATGTGAAGTTTTCGCATTTCACAACTATTCATTCAATATCAGCTGTTTTCCAATTTTTATTGCAGCCGACCAGAATAACAGTAGCGTAGGAGTAGAATTTTTATATTTTTTTAAAGCGCATCTTTTTCATTTTTTCTTTGCGCTATTGTATTTATATGGACCCGTTGTATATCTCCTTAAAATTTTCCGGATAAGTTCTGAATCACCCTGTATAAAATTCAAAGCGCGCTTTGCCTTAAATGCCCTGTAAATGGTTTAAAGTGGTTTAAAGAGTCATTTAAATGTATTTTTACTTCGTCTATTAATTTTTTTAAATTTAATTATTTTTTTATACAGGGCGTTCCTTAATGACGTGCTAATATTAATTTAAATTTTTTGCTATAGGGTCTTGAATTCTTTTTAATCGTTATTTTTCAATAACTCAGAAAGTAAGTTAGATATTATTTTCAATTTTGGTATGTATTAATAGGATATAAAACCACATATTTTAATTAGAAAAGCTGTTTTATCGCTCTGCCGGTGACGTCCCTGCGAACATGTCCTCTGATATTTTTTACCAAAAAAGTGGTACGCCACTGACATTTTTCCATGTGGATATTTTTTCTAAGTAGCCTGATCAATTCTACATGAAAATGGTCTCTTGCACTTTTTTGAATTCCAACTGAAACTAATTACACAAATTACCCGGAGCGTAAACACTAAAAAACGTTGTACGACGTTCATAAATTGTTATAATAGCAAAAACTAAAAAATGTATGAAAAAACCAATGTATCTTTGTGGGCAATTGAGAACTAGTTAGTTTCATATATCAACTTTATGTTGTCACAAGATTTGAAAAAAAAATTAAATTATAAACAATTGACAGTCGTAAACGCAAAATGGTCTATATCTCCGGTTCTAGTTAACGGATCGAGGTCTATCTAAAGTATATTCACGGACGGCTGAGACCAAAAAATATGCGTGATTGCCTCGTGATCGTGACGTGTTCCATCCCCATTGGTTGCATTTTTGAGGAGAATGCCAGCGGTTTTCTCGACTTCACTTGGATGTAATTTGCGTAAAGTGTATTTACATTTATTCGAACATTTGAATTATAACTCATAGATAGTTTAGCGAATTCATTCAGTTTATGGTAGTGTATGATCAAGTTTAAAAGAACAATATCCTAACATCCAATCGTTCTAAAATCGATCAGGAAACGCCTTAAATATTCTTAATAATTTTACGCACGAAGGGCTCTGGAGAACTAAGTGCACGTGAACAGTGCATGTATTTGTTTTGACGCGGTGTCAGCGATCTAGAAATATACTATAGGCTCAAAATGTTCCTTTTTTTTAATTATCTTTCATTTGCCGACAATGCATTTCGATATGACGTTCCTGTGTCGAGATATTTTATTCGTACTAAACAATTTCTTTTGAACGTTGGGGGGTGGGGCGAGAAGAAAAGAAGGCCAAGACCACACAGAAATGGTAGGTTTCATCAATATTTATCGATTGCCATGGGTGAAGAATGCAAGAAATGCCATGGAAAGTCGCAAATCCTTATTAAACAAATTAGCTTATTTATTTAAACAATTGCAAAATACGCGAGATATCGACACAAACAAAAAACTGCACATTCTATGAACAAAATGCAACATTTTTACCATAATAAAGTATTCGTATGACCTTTTCTTTAACAAGAAAAAAATTGTTATTTTATATTTTGACTTTAGGTGTCCGATGCACCGTTTTCACTAAAAAGTCAAGAAACGTCACAAAATGAGAATTTTCGCTAAAAACCATGGCTCTTAACAATGAATCCTGTATTTTATACATTTTTTAATGTCACCATCGTGTTCTGCGCAATTTTTCCTATAAGAGTAGTCAATAAAATTGCTGTTTTAAATTTCTGACCAAATCGATGTTTTAACGACCGGCCTATAAATATGGACTGAACTATACAGGTTCGGAAAATGCAGTTTAGGGTATAGGAATAACGATGTAATTGACTACGCCCAGCTAGTTCCATAAATCGTGAAAGCAGAGGCACACAATGAATTGAATTTAGTACGGCATGAACTAAGGATGGGTGCGGACGTAGGTAATAATTTCTAATACGAAACGAGACAATATCTCTTCGTCAAAGCGAAGAAGTTATTTGTCACATTTTTGACAAATAATTTCTTCTATTGAAAGCATTTCTGCAGTTTCTTTTTTAGCCGTAAATGCTATGGTAATAAAATAATAATTCTTATTAAAACCGAAATGAAAATAGAACATTAAAATAAAATTAAATAATTCGGAAACTAAAATCAACTAATAATTAGCAAAAAATAAATTATTCTTATTAAATTACAAAAATAGAGCATTAAAATAAAATTAAATAACCCGCAGAAACTAAAATCAACTAATAATTATCAAACAATAAATTAATGAAGTGAGGATTCAAACAAACCACCTTCTTGTGCCAAACAATAGCCAAACCGATTATACAATGAACCTCTCATATCATTGAGTTGATTTGGAGTAATGCTTGCACAAAGTTGGATAAATTTTTCCCGTAATTCAACTAAATTATTGGCTCGTTCAAACGCATCTTTGTACGCGGTTTCCTTTCAAAAGCCCCACAGAAAGAAATCATGGGGTGCTAGATCAGGTGACCTGGGGGCCATTTTATCATTCCCCTCGTAGCTATTAAGCGATTGGGAAATGTTCTTTCCAGAAAATTAATAACAGCTAAGGTATTGTGACTTGGGCAGCCGTCTTGTTGAAACCAAATGTCGTCAAAGTTGACAGGAAGATTTTGAACTGCAGGAATTATTTGGTGTTGTAAAAGCTCTAAATATTTATTGCCATTTAAATTGCCATTAGCAGTGGGCCTATAATATGATTGTCTAAAATTCCCGTCCAAACGTTCAACTTTTGAGGATACTGAGTTCGCACAGCAACACTCAAATGTTTATTTTTCCGAGACCAATATCGTACTACAGATGGATTGTGTTTCCTATGTAATGAAAAGGATGATTCATCTGTAAACAGCATATCTTTAAAAAGTTCCATCCGTTTGAAATTGTCCTCGGGAAATATTTCTTGCGTTGTTTGAACTTTGAAACAACTGTACCCATTTATTTTCAAAATATTTCTTACAGTTCTTTCCTTCATGTCAACTTCATCAACAATTTGCCTGCTAGAACAAGGTTCACTAGTTTCAACAAGTGCACAGACATTAGTTTCGCGAATTTCACGTTCTTCGCTCATTTGTTGACGACGGGGTTCGTGTTGCCAACAGTTTTTACAATAATTCACGACACACCCGAAATTCTCAAATTTTTTAATAATGTATGAAATTATGCTAGCTGAGGGGATTGGTCTGTCTTGATATGCCACAGTAAATTAATTTATTGTGTCTTCAGTGGAATGGCACCTGAAGTACCACTTCACAATTTGCACTTTTTCTGCACTTGTATAAACACACGGCATTTTAATAACGAAATTGAGATTCATTTATTTTATTCCCACACGTCTAAATAGCTACGCTATTAAAAGCAGAATGGGTGCTCTGTTCTCAACTTGACGCGGTCAAGCGATGGCGCTATTGTTTTATACCAATGCCCTGCATTGTTCTACGATAAGGCGTAGTTGATCTGCGCAGAAACAAGTTTACGTACTTTAAACTAAATTTGCTGAATCTGTATATACATGCCTTATATCAACCGATTTTGCTGAAAATTGGAGATCATCGAATAAATGTGGGGGGTGAGACAACAAATCGAAATTTGTTTTTTATAAGTATAAAGAGCCACCTAGCGTAAACATCAAATATTTACCTCTAATGTCTTCTGAATGGCCAAATGAACAGACGACCCTTCCTTTTACATCAGCGCCTGGATAGTACTGTCCATAGTAATTGTCCAAATAGACAATACAAGAAGACATTGTCCAGAATTTCTGAAAATAAAACGTTGATAGAATAGTGTGTCTTATTTGCCCAGCAGTATATGTAGGGTTCTTTGAAAACGGCTGATTTTCAGAACAAAAAAAAGTTCTTTATAGGATTTTGCAGCAGAAAAAACTATCTATGAGAACTAGAAGAAAAATTATGTGTAAAAATATTAATGAAATCTTTTCATTCTTTCGATAACCTGATTCTGGTTATGCTAGCAAATTAAAATTCTAAAATGAATTTGTTTAATATATTTGACAATTCTCAGTGTAACACTAGTATTTACATAACGCCCTACGGTCATGAAGATTCAGTTAAAAATGAGAACAAAGGCTTAAAATTAATTTATTTACCTTGTCTTAATTTTGTTTTATTCTAATGGATTACATTTTCATGAAATCTATTCTGTTTCTTGAAAATGCTTAGCATTTGAAACAAGGGTTCGAAAAAATCATGATTTTAAAAAAGAACAAAAATCAACGATTTTTATAAAAAAATAAAAAAAATCTTTTTTAATTGTGAATATTGTGGTATGGTCTATTTTTACGTGTAAACAGTATTTTCTTGTTTTGAGTTTTGACACTGTCTCGTAATGAATTATTTAATCATAGTAAAGAAAACGAAAAAGTCGTCTAGAAACATGTTCCGTGGAACATTGAAAGGTAAAAATGTATTCAGTACTTTATTATATAGTACTTAACATGTATGTATATACACCCCCTAAATTCGTCTGGCGATACCGGTGTCCAAGCACCCCTCAGGGGTGGAAAACCGAAAAAAACGAAAAATTAGATATTTGTCTCATCTTTCTGCAAATTTTTTTATTTTTTATAAATTATGCATTGTAACAAAGTTATGGCTATTTATAGGTAAGATAAATGTATTGTTTAAAGCGTACACTGTCTCCTAAAAACTAGCATAGTTCTCTTATCGCGCAAATATTTATTTTGCTATTTTCGTAAATTCATTCCACTTGTAATTGTAGGCAGACGAACGAAAATTTGAAAAAAATTGATAAGAATAAAAGTTGTAGTCTATACTATCTGGATTAGACTAGTTGTTTCGGTTTTAGTTTTAGATTATAAATAAGCGAGTTACGAAGAAAATAGTTAGTTGTTGTTAAAAATGTAATTCAACCCCCAGTTGCAACTATCTCTACTCTGTCGTTTTCCCTCGCGCTTTAACACGTCTTCCCGCTCGTTACCTCGGCCCGCAAAGCTCTTCTATATGCTCACTAGGGTGGAACGAAAAACGAGATTTTTAATTGTTTTTCGAGAATTATTACCACATAGTTATCAAAAGGTGCATTTGGTGGTTATTAATAACTGCGCAAAAATTGAAAACGGTACTTTGTTATTTTCAGATTCCTCAATGGGTTCAAAATATTAGAAAAAAGCTCTCTTTAACCATTTACTTTTTCTTAGTTATTTTTCCATTCTTTGGATATTGGCAATGCCATAGTCACCAAAAGGTGTCTTAATGTACCACATATCACTGTGCAACATGTTTAAATAATAATAATAATAATAATAATAATAATAATTTGGGTACGGAAAACGGATCGGCAGCCTCCACGCGGTGTACCTGGACAGGCAGAGGTAACTCTACCTGACAGATGTCGGACGTGGGTCTCAGGGCTAACCACTCTGAGACTCTTTTTCTCTGGTTCTACCTCTCAGAGAAAGAGCCCCTCACAATCGACCTCGCTCGGATGGAGGTCAGAGACAAGTTGGAGGGGCCTTACCGGATGGTCTCAATGGAAACGACATACGCAATGTACATGGACGCTTTAGGTGGACCAGGGAACTCCGGGATGACTTGCTAACCTGCTATGAGAGCAGCGAACCTGCGCGCAGGGGGTACATGGCGCGATTGCACGAAATCTGGTGTGATCTGCACCCAGAGCATCGCGCCTTCTCTGAACAACAGCTCAGAGATCAAGTATCCTTCCTGCGCAGATCAGGCTACGTAAGGGCGCCTCGTCAGCAGGGACATGTGCCAGCCGCACTGCCACCGCGGCAAATCGCAGCTGACGAGGAACATCCCATAGAGTACACTGATGTTGACTTAAGGACGAGGGTTAGCCTTAACAGCAGGGCTACCCTAAAGCCACAAGACCTGGCACGGATGGACGCTGTTATCGATGAGGAACTACCAGAAGACGCCGACATTTGGCAGATCAACACTGCCGTGTACAACGCTGCTAGCCAACTCGTCCCCCGCGAAAGGGCAACCAGAGCCCCATGCGGTATCGAGAAGGCTAAGCGGCGTGTACAAAAGATCGAAGGCAAAATACAGTTGGCCAGACAACACGCTTCTCGAATCCAGAGTGTAGTGGAATGCGTAACAGCTGGCAAGGCATTCACGCCTAAAGTCCGGCGAACAGCAGCCGACCTAAGACGCCAGCACCACACACTAAATCTAACAGTGATGCTTACTATTAAGCAACACTGTTTAGATCGGATTCGAGCGCTCATGGCTATCAAGAAAACGCTAATAAGGCGGGTAAGGAGTATGGAGCAAAATACACTGTTCCATACGAACCCTTCCCGCCTATTTCAAGAGCCACAGCGTGTTGTCGACAATCCGCCAGCTGTAGCCGATGTCGAACGCTTCTGGAAGGGAATCTACGAAACGACACGTCCGTTCGATAGCAACACTCCAGCAATAGCACACTTCGAGGTTCTTTGCCACAGAACCTTAGAAGAGCCAGAAGAGGTGTGCCCGGCAATCAGTTCAGAGGAAGTTCAACAAGCTCTTGTTGGGGCCAAGAACTTCGCTGCTCCGGGCCCAGACGGAATAAACAACTGGTGGTGGAAAAAATTTCCTTCCACCCACCGTCGTCTGGCCCGAGTTTTCAACACGTGGTTGAACGAGGGGCAGCAGATTCCTGACTGGTTTGTCGAGGGACGTACCGTGCTAATCCCCAAAAAGGGAGATCTGTCCGACCCAAGGAATTATAGGCCGATCACTTGTCTGAACTCCTGTTACAAGTTATTTACACGTATCTTGTATGCTAGGACGTTACGGCAGGTTGATCCGGTCTTCCAACAGATTTACGAGCAGCGTGGTGCCAAGAAGGGCATGGCGGGCTGTAAAGACAGCCTGCTGATAGACCGCTGTATTACGCAGGATTCTGTGCAGTACAAGCGGAATCTATCGATGGCCTGGATTGACTATCGCAAGGCATTTGACACAACATCGCACGAACTATTGTTGCATTTGCTCAAGTGTCTTGCGGTAGCAGAACCACTAGTGAGATGCATAGAACAACTGCTGCCTCTCTGGAAAACTCGCTTCACCATAACATCCGGTGCACAGCGGGTTACAACAGAGCAGGTGGCATTCCGAAGAGGAGTTTTCCAAGGAGACTCTCTGAGTCCCCTCCTCTTTTGCATCTCACTGCTGCCGTTATCTGCTGAGCTCCGCCAAACTCGCGGGTATCACTGTGGACCACCCAGCAACCGGAGGCATAAGGTCACTCATCTATTCTATATGGATGACCTTAAACTGTATGCCTCCGGAGAGCATGAACTCCAAAATGCTCTAAGGGTGGTCGAGCAGTACACGCGGGCCATTGGTATGGAGTTCGGGTTGGACAAGTGCGCAGTCGTTCAACTCAAGAGAGGACGATGCGGGGACTTTGCTGAAGACGCGCAACTCGCAGACGGAAGCATCCTGAGACATCTGGATGCCGGAGAGACCTACACATACCTGGGTGTGGAGCAACATCACATCCAGGATGTGCAACAAGTGAAAGAATCTCTCCGCGGCAAGTACAGAAGCCTACTCCGAAAGATTTGGTCATCCGAACTTTCGGGGAAAAACAAGGTATCTGCCACTAATATGCTTGCCGTTCCTGTTCTGCTCTACTCCTTTGGAGTAGTCAAATGGACTGTAGATGAGCTGCGCCAATTGGACAGAGGTATCCGCAAGATGATGAATATCCATAGGAGCATTCATCCTAGATCGTCCGTCCCTCGTGTGTACCTCCCACGAAATCGGGGGGGCAGAGGGCTCTTGGGGTTGGAGTGTATGCATGGCAGAGTGGCACTGAGCATGGCATGTAATGTCCTTAGGAGCTCAGACCCGCTCCTGCAATTAGTGAAAGATCACGAAAACGCAGGGGTGGGTGCAGGATTGTTTAAGGCAGCAAAAAGAGCCGCAGATGAACTTGGTCTCGTATTCGACGATAGGCGAGGTGGCCGGCGCGGTGCTGATCCAGAGTCAGTCACTGAACTACAGCCAACTCGTCTGAAGGCCCGAATAAAAGCTGCCGAGCAGGAACTTCTGTTTAGGCAGCACGTCGATAAACCCATGCACGGTGTATACTATAAGAACGTAGAAACACTGGGTTTGTCGACCAGGCTGACATTTGCCTTTTTAAGGTCAGCCGGGCTAAAGTCGGAGACCGAGGGATTCATTGTGGCCTGCCAAGATGGTGTAATTAACACGTTGGTCTACCGAAGCCGCGTAATGGGTGTAGAGGTTCCTGATATAAGCTGTAGGACCTGCCACCAGGCGCCGGAGTCGCTCATGCATTTACTTTCTGCATGTCCGATATATGCGATTTCGGCCTACATCCAACGCCATAACGCGGCGTTACGGGTGCTGTACTATCATCTACGGCACTCGTACGGGATAGACCAAACACCAGTGCTGCCTTACGTCCCCGGAGATATTGAGTCCGTTGTCGAAAACGAGAGGTGCCGAATTTATTGGAACTACTCGTTTCCGACAGTCAGGCTAATTCAGGCCAACAAGCCTGACATAGTCCTCCTCGACCATCAAAACAAGGTGATGTTTGTGATCGAGTTCTCGGCACCCGCTGAGCCAAACATCGCTTTGAAAGAGGAGGAAAAACGGACCAAATACCGTGATCTCCGGTACGAGCTCCAAGTGCTGTACCCAGGCTACTCGGTAAAGATGGTCGTCCTCATAATCGGTGTACTCGGAGGTATGAAGCCTACGCTGCTCTCAGCATTGAAGACCATACCGGCCTGCCAAAAATCAGCCGAATGGTTGGCAGGCCAAATGCAAAAGGCAGTCATCTTGGGGTCCCTGCATCTACTTAGGGCACACGATTCTGGAATCTACAACCGCTAACCCTGCGGGATGTGGGGAGTGGTTGTAGATAATTCGCTGGCGCTTCCCCCGTGAGAATATCGGAGACACGGGAGAACTGTCCAGCATCGCTAACGCGGGAAAAAAAAAAAAAAAAAAAAAAAAATAATAATAATAATTTCTGTATTATTTTCTATCAATTTACATTTTAACGCAAAATTCTATTATCCACACGTTTCCTCAAGGATGTCGAAATATGCTCTAAGCTATTTCTTCCAAAAACATAACTTATTGATCGAGTCGTATTTATTATTTTTTTCTCTACATTCAACAACTATAGAAGGATGAACATCGAGTAAAATCAGACGTTTCATTTTAAAAATCACACAAATAGACATGGAAAACGAACAAAAACAGAACATGTTTAATATTTCAGTTATTATCAATTTTTAAAGCAATCCAATTTCGTTTCAAATGATGGCAATGTTTCTCTTGATTTTATACAGGCTTGAATAAAGCCAGTTTGGTTTTCTTGGCCACAGATAGCTGGTGATGCCCCATTTGCAAGACGAACGAATCGTTCAACAGCTTCGGTATTGGAAAGACTATGAAAAATCAGAAAAACTTATATCTAACGCTTTGATAACAGACATTTCCATATTAGCAGTCATTGGCGGCTCAGTAACATTTACGTCATTCCAAGAACTTAATTCCTAGTAATGTTTGACCTCAAAATGTATTTTAGGTATACTAAATTCTCGTGTAGCTGTTGTCTTAACGGTTTGTACCGTGAAGACCATCTTCCTTTTCATCATCAATTTCATACTGCTAGTAAAGCTGAACAGATGACAGGTATGCATTATTAATAACAGTGAAGCTTCTACATGATGGAATGTTTTTCAATGATCTGGATGCTGGCATTTCTTTCCTTTCTTCTGTTATTTTCGTTTTCTTGGTTTCCAGGGTCACAGTATTTTCTCTAGATTCTAAATTCTTCTGATTTTGCTTATAACGTCCATGAAATTTTTTTTAGTTTATCCCAGAAGTAAAAAACGGCAGGAATTGATGTACTTTGCCAAATCCCTTAAATTTTCGTTTTTTGAGTATTTCATGAACACCTATATCTCTCCCAGCATATTTATATTTTAGACCATTTTAAACAAATAAATAATGAAAGTAAAGTCCTTATGAGTAGGTAACACAAGGTCACTTAATATTTTAGATTGACCAAATATCTTGCAACGAAGTTGACTTATAGTTGCCATAATAAGGTAAATATTCTAACACTCAACGAACAATTGACATACAACCACTAATCACGTAAAAACCCACAGAAAACAATCAACTAAAAACAATACTTAGTATTCAAACAAATGAATGTAGGCTTGAACTTGTTACCTTCCCAACCCAGTCATAGACGCCTGTCGCTTGGCTTTCAAACGCGTTATTTGTCGCGCAATTTCCAAAAGCGGCGCGATTTTCAGAGACAATGAGGAACCGGAAAATATTAGAATAAATCAAATTGACTTGGAGGAGCTTTTTATCATACCTTAATAATTCTTTTAAATACTATGTTTACCAGGAATTTATTTTTTTAAATAAGCCAGGGCAGGCAATAAAAACCTTCAAAATCACCAACATTTCTGTACTATCAGTTCCGTGAGGAATCTGAAGATGCTAAGATAGGTCGATAAGCTTTTGAGAACGATTTTTATTTATCCAAATGCACATTTTGACACCTATGTCAAAACAATTTAAAAAGAAAGAATTTTTCGTTCCACCCTAATGCTCACATTGCTCACATATGATGAATGCATGCATACTCCTGTGTAGAATATTGATTCATTACATGTTTTTAGTGGTGTTTAATTAGATATTGTTATATATTTATAACATTATTGTGAAATATGGAGTCTTCATCAAGTAATACCGAAAACGAATTAAATGCGGAATTTAAATTGCCGATTAAAAATCGAATATCACTTAATTCAAGAAAATTATTATCTTTTGATCATGAAGAGGCAAATACTAGAATATTGCTGCACATATTATCAGCCAAATCTGAAGGTTTTACAGAATGCATTATAAGCTGTAAGGATACTTCATTCTATAGAAAGTTTTGACGTAAATGTTTACATGCAGACAGCACAAATGAAAATAATAGATATAAATTCTATCAATCTTGATAACATTTTAAAATAAAATATATTATTATTTCACGCACTAACTAGCCAATTTAATGGAATTGGGAAAAAAGTATGTGGAAAATCTTTGAAACAAATTTCATTCTGCTATCGCGTTCATGTGAAAAGTCTGTTTCTTTAGAAGTAACAAAATTTAAGGAGTTGGAAAAGTTTTGCATGTTATTGTACTCTCCCATTTATTGCGATAATATTAACGATTTGAGGGCGAAGATGGCATCTCAAATCAGTATAGACAAATTGCCCCCTATAAGTGACGCCTTGAATCAACACTGTTTGAGAGCATTTTACCAATTTATTATATGGAGTAGTGCTTTAAACCCAGTTATTAATATGCCGAATCTTTTAGAGTACGGGTGGAGAATAAATGAAGATAATTTTTATTCACCTATATGAACAAATAAATCACCAATGCCAACTCTGACTGCAGAAATGTCATTTTCTTATTGTAAAAACAGGTGAAAGTATCGCGAATCGTTTTTATAATAAATGTCATTTCAAGATGCGCAACCATGAGGTGCCAGTGCAAAAAATATAAATTGTCGTGTTTGGGAAACTGGTGTTGTTCGGGTGGAAACTCTTGCCAAAATGATTACACAGACAAAATTACAGTGTGGATGAAGAAATGGATGATGAATTATATTAGCAAAATGATAATTTCGGAGATCGTTACTTTTGTATTCTATTATAATAGAGAGATATTGCAACTTCGATTTACGGATCCTTTAATAAAGGTTTCCCTTAAATTGGCATGTACGCATGCGCATTTAAAATATCGTTAAGCATTGTCCTTTAATAAAATACAGGCATCCCGTATTTAACTTAAATACGGGCAAAGTTTTCCTTTATTTAAGGAACCTTAATTTTGACACATTTAGGAACTTTTTGTCGAAACTTGCATCAGACGAAAATTCCCTAAGGAAATTGTTACTTTTGTTGCCGATAATGGCACAAGAACAAGATAAAAAAACGTGTGAGATTCAAATATGAGGAGACGTAATTTCGCAATCGTATTATATCCCATCTTTGAAAACGAAAATTAACTTCTATTTCATCGTCAGTCATATTATTTAAATCGAAGTTGACTGGGTCTACAACGTTAATTTGTTCATTGCCGATATAAATATCAGTTATGTTATGTAAAAGTAACATTTCAATTTCTTCATCATTAACACCAGCTAGGTTAGCTACTTCTAATTGTTCTTCCATATTCATTTTAAACTCGAACAAATGATAATAATACCGGCAATGCCCAATTTGGATTTTTTAGGTTAGGAAAAATTGTCAAAATAAAGTATCAACATAAGGTATGAGGAGAACATCGTTGCAATAACTCTCTTTAAACATGGATGATAAATTGGAATACAGGATACTTTATTTAAGGTTTCTTTTATGAAGTCAGCCGCTTTTCGTTTTGCAATAACTCTCTATTGTGCATTTTTCAATTAATATGAAAATGTATTACTTTCATTAATTTTATTTGTTTAGTATTATTCTTATTGGTTTATAAATAACAATATTTCTTATTATTATTGTGGCATTTCACACTCCTCCTATTATTATTATTATTAGCACTATTAAATAATCATTAATTATATAAGTAGTTTTTCCTCCCAAAATTCATCATTCTATATTTTAAAAAGTATAGGTATAACTTAGGTCATTAGTATCTGCGTTAATGTATTTTTAACTTACTTTTGTTAGGACATACGTCCTAAATTATTGTTATGTTATATCAGATTATCCAGGCTAATTTCTAGTGAATAATTTAAATGGCAATACTTTTACGACTATGTGAGCAGCGAGTGAGAGAGAGAGGGAAATAGACAGATCTTGCGATAGTTGCAACAGGGGTTCTGCGGGAATTCTGCCAATAGGTTAGTATTTCTTTTATAACTTTCTTATTTATAAGCGGAATATAAAAATCAAAAAATGATTATAATCTAGATAGTACAGGCTACAACTTTTATTCTTATCAATTTTCTAAAATTTTCGTTCGTCTACCTACAATTAGGAGTGTAATGAATTTGCGAAAATAGTAAAATGAATATATTCATAATAAGAAAGTTACATAAGTTTATAACAACCATTATCCGCTTCAACTGATGCAATTTCTTCACATATAATTTGCTATAACTTTATTATTATACATAGTAAAACAAACATTTGGAAACTCTTAGAAAGGCTAGGGAAAAATCTAATTTTCTATTTTTTCGCTTTTTCACCCCTAGGGGTTCTTTGGACACCGATATCGCCAGACGAATTTAGGGGGAGTATACACAAGCCAAATACTAAGCAACAACGTAATCCATACATTTTGACCTTTCAATGTTCCACGGAAGACGAGATAGATCTCGTTTTGAACTCTACTATCAGACCTGTCTGAGAACTTCAGTTCCCCACAATCAGTATCAATATTACTTACATGTTAGGACTAAATTTATTTTCAACTTGTTATAATTCGAACGTGAAATTGTAAATAACAGATACTTAATACCATTTAATGTCAATGTCATCAAAATTATTTCATATCATACAATACACTTATTCACCTAAAATATGAAATAAATCAGTCATAGGTCATAACATAATACGTACGTTATATTTAACAACATAAACAATCCATTAAATCATAGGGCTGAATGCTGAATGTCTATATTTGGCTACTTTAGAAAATACCAACATTTCATTTCAATATGTTCAACCGTATATTTCTGGTTCTTATTTTCTTATCCTTAGTATACACGTTCATGCTATTGCGCGAATTTTCCTGTTAAGTCCTGTAGAAAATTGTCTGCACAATATAATATTGTTATGAATTACACCCCCTTGGAACTGGAGATGATACGCCTATGCCTACTAATAGTGACTGGAAAGACTCTAGAAAGAGCCATGCACTTGTCTAGAATGTGGTGGAAGAAGATTCTGGTTCAATCTAGAGGTAATTTCAGAGTATATAAGGCGCAGAAGAAGAAGTTTTAAGAAGGAAGTTTATAGAAGTGACGTTCGGTAAAAGTGAGGTTAATAAGGTTATTTTTAAGTATTGTATAGACAGTAAATTATTAAATAAAGTGTTAGTAGTGTTTATCTCTTGTTGAAATTATTTAGAACCCACGGATTCATACAGGGTGTTTCCAAAAAGGCGAATAAAATGCAACACTGGTGTCAGACGCGGAATTTTGACAAGAGGATTTTTCTTAAGTGTTGAGAAGACTGGGACAGTATTCTTGGAGTTTGTGCTAACACAGGGGGGACTAATTTACTGGACATTGTTCGAGGATTATTTTCAAACAGGAAAATAGTGTCAAGTGCGTTTTTAGACAATGTAGAACATTTTTGTTGGACATTAGTGGTTAAGTGATAAAGACTCTGAACAAGACTTTCGTGTAGTTATTAAGTAAGTGCATTTTCGTGAACTTTCTAGAACTTTTCTATTTGGACAGTAGTTTAAATAAAAGACTTTCTCGTGCTGTTTTGCGATTTCTCTGGACAATTCCATTACCGATATTGACGTGATTAATAAATTTTGTTGATTTTATCATAATTATATGCCGGTAACAACCAGAAGCATGGCATCCGAACAACAAATGCAGGACTTTATGGCTCAAATGCAAAAGATGATGATGGATCAGGAAAGGAAGCGCCAGGAAGAGAAAGAAGAACAGGAAAGAAAGCGCCAGGAAGAGAAAGAAGAACAGGAAAGAAAACGCCAGGAAGAGAAGGAGGAACGGGAAAGAAGACGACAAGAAAAAGAACGAAGGCATCAAGAAGAGGAGAAACGTCGTCAAGCGGAAAATGATGAATTAAGGAAAGCTATAGCGACGCAACAGAATGCCTTGTTTACAGTCGTGGAAGAAATAAAAAATGGGATTAAGGAAGATATGGGTAGTGTAAAAACGAAAGTTAATGAGGTCGAAGTAAAAGTAGGCAAGGTCGAAGAAGAAGTTGGTGAAGTCAAAGTGAAAGTAAACAAGTTCGAAGAAGAAGACAAAGGGGAAATAGACCAGTTTAAACGACAATTGAGGGAATGAGGAAACCAGCAAGTGGTGTCATCAGGCCAGCGATTAAAAATTCCCTCCTTTGATGGTCAAAGTTCCTGGATGACTTACAAGACACAGTTTGAGGCAGCAGCGAGTGCAAACAACTGGAATGACGAAGAGAAGGCTAAGGCATTAATCGTAGCTTTAAGAGGCCAAGCATTGGAATTGCTTCAGACAATTCAGGTAGACCAACAACGGAATTTTAGAGTTTTAGAAGCCGCCTTAGATCTACGATATGGCGATCAACACCTTGCTCAAGTATACCAGACCCAGCTGAAAATGCGCGTTCAGAAAGCTGGAGAGAGTCTGCAAGAATTTGAAGCTGCGGTGGAAAGACTGGCACATTTAGCATATCCTAATGCGCCAAGAGAATTTAAAGAGCAATTGGCAGTAGGGGCATTCCTAGACGGAATAAGGGACGAGGAGATCAGGCGAGTCCTCAGGCTATCCCGACATAACAGTAGTAGTGAAGCCTTGGTGCGTGCACTAGAAATAGAAGCCGTCTATAGGGATACTCCAAAGTCAAGAGTGCGGGCTATGACACTCGAAGAATCGCAGTCAGAAAAGGAGAACCAGAACCCTATGTTGGCCGATATACATCAAATGTTCAGTCAGTTACTGGCTCAATTGGATGCTGCAGAAAGACAAGGCACGCCAAGCGGCGGTATTAAATGTTACAACTGTGGCAGAGCAGGGCATATCAAACGAGACTGTTGATATCGGAACTCGAGGAAAGTGACTGCTAGAAAGGTTGACGAGACTCAGAATAAAAGTAGTGACGAAGCTGGTACCAGAGAGACTGTGACAGATAGGGAACGTGGTACCCCGAGAAAAGTAAAAATTTTCCAGCTTCGAAGCATTCCGAGAAGTCCACTACTACCAGGACGTGGAAGTAAAGTGAAACCCCAGAAAATTGCAGATATTTCATCCGGAAGAAGGTGCAAGGAAGATTGCAAGTACTACCACCAGGAGAAACTGCAGGTCACGGGAGCAGTCAACACTGTCAAGGTGGAGGTGCCGGATGACAGGACAGATGAGGCGCTCAGACAAGAGCAATTGAATGATGTGGAAATTGGGCCTATATTGAGAACCAAAGAAAGGGGAACTCGTCCAAAATGGAAGGATGTTTCGGACAAAAGAGTGGGACTGAAGGCACTATGGGCGCAGTGGGACTCACTGAAAGTCAGGAATGGGCTGTTGCGGAGAACATGGGAAAGCCCGGATGGAAAAAAGGTGGTTAAGCGTCTAGTGATTCCCAGGTGTCGAGTAGCGAAGGTGCTTCAGGAAGTGCACAATGGGACATCCGATGGACACTTCGGTGTCACATCAAGATCCTGAAGAAAATACGAGAACGATTTTATTGGATAAGAAGTCGTCAGGATGTGGAGGCTTGGTGTCGCAAATGCAAGATTTGTGCAGCCAGTAAGGGACCACAGACTGGGAGTAAGGGTGAAAAGAAACAGTTCAACGCCGGAGCTCCTTCCAAGAGGTTGGCTAACGATATAGCGGAGCTATCAGCAGCCAATGACCGAATGAAGGCTCGATATGATTGGAAGGGTAATTCAAAAGAGGTCATCAAGGTGGGAGAGCTAGTTTGGCTGTACAACCCCCAGCGGGCGAAAGGAAAGTCACCGAAATCACCTTGGGATAGACCGTACACTGTTATTACCCGAATTAATGATGTCGTCTATCGGATTCAGCAAAGCAGAAAGTCCAAGATGAAGATCGTTCATTTGGCTAGACTGGCGAAATACATCGATGATTCTGAGTTTCCTGATCGGGACGATCTAGGCTTAAGGAGGAGGCAATGTTATGAATTACACCCCCTTGGAGCTGGAGATGATACGCCTATGCCTACTAATAGTGACTGGAAAGACTCTAGAAAGAGCCATGGACTTGTCTAGAATGTGGTGGAAGAAGATTCTGGTTCAATCTAGAGGTAATTTCAGAGTATATAAGGCGCGATTACCGGCGCAGAAGAAGAAGTTTTAAGAAGGAAGTTTATAGAAGTGACGTTCGGTAAAAGTGAGGTTAATAAGGTTATTTTGAAGTATTGTATAGACAGTAAAGTATTAAATAAAGTGTTAGTAGTGTTTATCTCTTGTTGAAATTATTTAGAACCCACGGATTCATACAGGGTGTTTCCAAAAAGGCGAATAAAATGCAACAATATAAAAGGGTGGCCAATTCGTAAGCTATTTTATTTGACAAATTATCTGTACTCGTGCTAGTCGTGCTCAAGTTAATTAAAATTAAGTGTGTGTGAAATAAAAATGAGTGGGAGGAAAAAAGACACAATTTGGAATTATTTTATAGAAAAAAAAAAAATAGAAAAGGGAAAGACTGATAGTAGAGCGATTTGTAAAACTTGCAGAAAAGAAATGCAAGGACTTGTTCAAAGATTAAAAAATCATCATGAAAAGTGTAAGGCATTATACGTAAATCTAGATACTGCTGGACCAAATAATAAAGAAGTTGAGGTAACAACAACTGATGGTGTGTACATACTACACACTACATATAATAATGATAATAATAATAATTTAGTTTCGCTTCGAGATACCTATTTAATTTTAATATTTTATTAATAAATATAATGACGTCAATAGAGGATGGAAATATGCATTACAGAAGAATGCCAAGCCGACGACAAAGATATGATTTGTGTTAATTGTAAATACGCGGTAGAGAAACTCAAGCTAAAAGTAAACTTTAGTCATCCTACTTGGAGCAAACAGTGTCCTGCCTACATAAGAAATCTGGAAATTAAAAAGAGTAAAATAGATTTTTTATAGAGAAGAGAGAACACAATAAACAAACTGAAAGCATTAACCGAACACCAATAGATGATGAATTACTCTGCTATTTCCAGAACGTACGAGGCTTACGAACTAAGGTGGACGAGTTTTCTTGTGCTGTGAGTAGTATTGAATATGATCTTGTGGCTCTGGTCGAAACTTGGCTATCCGAAGACGTGTCTAATACCGAATACTTTCCGCATAACTACGCTGTTCTACGTTGTGACCGAAACTTTACTGATACGGGACTTTCAAAAGGAGGAGGTGCATTATTGGCTATTAAGAGTGAGTTTTTCACCGAACCTATTAACTTATCTTATATATTGGACACTATTCCACTGGTAGATATAGTTGGATGTAAATGTGTAATTAACAATCTTTTTACTTTATTCATATATGTTGTGTACATACCGCCAGGCATTTCTGTGGAACTTTTTGAAATTTTTCTCGGTATATTTGAACAAACTGTTAGTAGCAATAGTAATATCCTAGTGTTAGGTGATTTCAATATTACAAATTTTAGTAACAATATCGCTGATTCAAAACGACAACTTATGCAATCATTCATAGAATTTAGCAATATGGCACAGTTTAACAATGTAGAAAATATAAATGGGAGACTTTTAGACCTAGTAGTATCTAATTTACCGAACTGTACTGTCTCTCACGATAATGCACCTTTTGTGGGAGAGGATGCTCACCATCCAGCCCTAAGAATTATTTTTGTTCCGCGAATAATTAAATCTGTTAGATTTCCAATAAACCCGAACGAGCAAAATTATAACTTTCGAAAAGCAAACTATCCTGCACTGTACGAATCATTACTCCAGGTTGACTGGACGTTTTTGGAAAATTTTCATGATATCAATAATGCATGGGAAGAATTCTACCAAAAACTATATTCAATTTTTGACGTACACGTTCCGAAATTCAAAGATAAAAAAAGAAAATTTCCTGTATGGTACACACCTGAAATAGATAGATAGATAGATAGATTCTTTATTAATTCCAAAGCCAATTACAGAAACTGGATAGAATAAGTCAAAAATTGTAAATTACACAAACATACAAAGTAATGTATAACAAATATAAACAGCACAGTATAAACCAGTTGGTCGAAATAAATAAATGATAATATGATATTACAATGTATATGATGTATACAACTAAACGAGTTAAAATTACATATAAAAGTATTCATCCAGTCTATAAAAACATTTATCAGCCAAATATGTTTTTAACCGTTTCTTAAATTCAAAAAAGGTACTACTTTCTTTGATGTCAAGAGGTAAATTATTGTAAGCCTTAAGCCCAAGACTATTAGGGGAATTAGATGTTACATTTAATCTTCGAAATGGTATATGAAAAGAATTTTTTTGCCTAGTATTAATAGCGTGCACATTTTTGTTATACAAAAATCTATCCTTATTTTTGAATATATACAAACAAAGCTCATATATAAAAAGAGACGGCACTGATAAAATTTTATATTCCTTAAATATACTCTTACACGAGTGAGTATTTAATATACCAGTCATGCATCTTATAACCCTCTTTTGAGCTATAAAAACATTATGTGATGACGTAGAGGCGCCCCAGAAGCATATTCCATAACGAAGTCTTGAATCGACTTGAGCGTAATATAATTTTAGCAACTGATCAATATTTAATACATTTCTTATACTTCTGAACTGAAAGACTATGGAATTTAATTTGGATATAACACCTTCACAATGAATCTTCCAATTTAGACATTCATCCACGTATATTCCTAAAAATTTTACATGCTCATCTTTACATGACAATATCTGAGTGTCTATTTGCAATTCCAGATTGTCACATGTTTTTTGTCTGTTGTGAAATCTCAGTACCTGAGTTTTATTAGTATTAAAATGAAGACTGTTGTGGCTAAACCATTCATTTAATTTATGTAATATTGTGTTACATTTGATTTTTAACGATTCTTCATTTTTGTCAGATATAATAATAGATGTATCGTCAGCGTAAATGGTGAAGTTAGCGGAAGTTGTCAAGGCATCAAGATCGTTCATATAAAGCAGGAATAACACCGGGCCCAAGATTGAGCCCTGTGGTACTCCTGTCCTAATATCGACATACTCTGAATTAACATAATCAACAGTGCTAGCTTCGTTATCAATAAGTGACACATATTGTTTACGATTAAGAAGATAACTCTTAATCCATTTCAATGATATGCCTCTTACACCATACATAGACAGCTTGGTGAGTAGTATTTCGTGATCGATGCAGTCGAATGCCCTGCTAAGGTCACAAAAGATCCCAACGGGGCACTCGCCTGCCTCGATATATTTTATTACTTCTCCATAAAACGAGTGAACAGCAGTTATGGTAGACTTCCCTGATAAAAATCCATGTTGATTATTTGAAACTATATCATAGCTATTTAGAAAAGACAATGATCTGTTCAAGAAACAATATTCAATAATTTTTGAGAAACCTGTAGGGATGGTTATTGGTCTATAATTTTCCAGTGTTTGAGTATCATTTTTTTTATGAATAGGAATCACTTTTCCAACTTTTAAACATTCAGGAAACGTTCCAGTTGAAAATGATAGATTTACCAAATAAACTAAAGGTAACGCTACAACATTTAGTATTCGTTTTATTATGAATACAGGTACATCATCATACCCTGAGGAGTGTTTATTTTTAAGTTTTTTCATCAACAACTCGCACATTTCCATTTCAGTATACGGTTTTAGTACTATTGTGTTTAGTTGTGGCAAAATATTTTGTGTAATTGTATTCTCATTATTATTTTGTGGAATTTGGTTTAATACATCTGTGGGAGAATTTTTAAAATACATGTTAAGTTTGTTGGCAACCTCCATTTGGTGTTCTATAACATCACCATTATTTTTTATTGAAATATTCTTTAGATGTTTTGTTTTATTAGAGAGTTCGGAAATTATTCTCCAGGCTGACCTTGCCGGATCGTTAGAATTATTTATTTTATTTTGATAATATAATTTCTTAGTAGTTTTGATTAAAATATTATGTTTAATTTTTTCTGTTTTATAGACTGATTTCAATTCAGGGTATGTATTTGTTAAAACGAATAGATCTTTCAATTTTTGGCTTGATACCTTAACCTCATCACTAACCCACCTTTTATCTTGTTTATTATTTATATAATACTTACGTTTCGGAAAATACACATTAAAATGGAATAAAAAATTATCGAGAAAAAAATCAAAAGCACCATTTAAGTCCTTGATACGATAAAGCTCAGACCAGTCTTCATTTTGAACAGAATTTCTAAAATTGCAAATAGTTTTTTCATTAAATGATCTTTTTATATAGCATTTATTACCAGTCTGCAAATTGTTTTTATTTAAACCTAGGTCAAGCAGAATTGTTCTGTGGTCAGATATATTATTATCAAATACACATAATATGTTATTTAAGTTAGAATTACTAAATATTTGATCAATCGTTGTAAGTGTGGAAATTGTTACTCTGGTGGGCCACTCCACCATATAATTTAGATTAAAAGTAGATAAAACGTTACATAATTTTTTAAAATCATTGGATGGTTGATACGAGTCCATATTAAAATCACCACATAATAAAATGTTAATATTAGGTTTAAATATAAAGTTTAAGACATTAACAATTCCATCGAGAAAAATATTAACATCTCCTGAAGGAGACCTATAGCACGTCAGAATTATTGACGTTTCCCCTGTGTTCATTTCCCAAGCCACTGCGCAAATTTCTAGCTGCTTGTCAATACAAAATTTGTCTAAATTGATGTTTTTTACTCTTAAGTTATGTTTAGCAAATATTGCGACCCCACCGCCTTTAAAAGTGGTTCTACAATAACTACCTCTCAACATACAATCAGGTATATGGAAAGATTCGACTGAATTTTGAGATGCCCACGTTTCTGTTAAACATACAAAATTTGGTTTATAGTTTAATATATCAAGGTACAATTCATTTAATTTGTCACTATTTAAGCACTGCACATTTAACAGCAGAATGGCAGGATTAAATATTATGTTGCTGGAGTCGTCGCTTTCTTCCTCATTTCTAAAAAACGGCTAATACAAGCTCCGTATGGCCAAACCTCTGCATTCATTGCCTTTCCAAAATCTTCTTCCAATATCGTAACCTTAAAGGATGAATATATTTCCGGATGTTTGGATATTATTTGTTCGCATTTTAACACTTGAAAATTGTTCCTTAAAAGAGTGGTAAGTTCATCGGCCGTTGTGTTCTTATCCACCCTGTAGACATGTAGAGCAGCAAGTTTTGGCACTCCTTTGATTAAACTGGACTCTTTATTATTTCCCACAATTACTTGGCGTTTTCTCCTAGTTCTTGTGACTATATTCCATTCATCATTTTTTATAGTTGATTTGGTTTTGGACGTCGTCGGTAGATTAGTATTATCGTCATTTAAATTAATGTATTTGTTTAATTTCTTTTCAGTTTCCACATGCATAATTTCTAGTGCAACTTTATCTTTTGTAAACAGAGAATCCCCTTGTTTATTTACATTTAAAGAGTTAGTCACATTGTTTTTATTTATCAGGACTGAGTTTTTGCCTTTAATTTCTTGGTTTGTATTTTTAGGTGTTTTTATACTGCTAGTAGTTTTTATTTTATCTGCCTGCTGTTTTTGGATATTAGAATTATGATTTACTGTATCTAATAAATGTATTTGTTTATTCAAAAGTTCAATCTTATCACGTAATTCTTGTATTATTAGGTCTTTTTGCTTAATGATGTAGCTAAAAATACGTGTATCTACCTTATTTTCAGAATTTAGTTCCTCTAGAGCATCAAAGAAGCCATTGTCACTTTCACTAACCGTTAAACTTTCACAACATAATATTTCACTATTGTTGATAAATTTGACATTGGTGCATAATTTTGCACAGCTTATATGATAATGATTCTCACAGTTTTTGCACTTTATGGCATTAGTTGTATTCTTTTTACATCTTTTACATGTAGAGAGAGCTGCATGACCACTTTGCCCACTCGCCATCTTTATGTATATATGCAATAATAAAGAATGTGAAACTGAGAGACAAGCACCGCAAAAAATACAAGAAATTCAATGGTGCAAATACATTAGAAGAATATAAACGGCTTAGATCACTAATTAAATTACAAACCAAAGATGCGTACAAAAATTACATAACAAATATTGAGAGCACGTTAACTATTGACCCTAAACAATTCTGGTCCTACATCAATAATAAAAAAGGCACTACTAGAATACCCGGTAAAGTGTATTACAATGAAAAAGAAGTTGATAATCCGCAAGACATTGTAGATAATTTTGGCCAATTTTTTAATAGCGTTTACTTACCATCGTCTGACACAATGCCAACTTCTAATATTGTAAGTAACCAACCAACCATAAATATCGATCAGTTGTCAGAAACAGACATCAGACAAGGTATCAAAAAGCTGAAAAACAAATTGACATCGGGACATGATCAAGTTCCCAGTTTTTTAGTTAAAGACTGCGCAAATGTGTTTATCACCCCACTCCGAACTTTATTTAATATTGCATTGAGAACGTCTACCTTTCCCGAATGTTGGAAGCTGGCAAAAGTATGCCCTATTTATAAAAGCGGAAATGTGGCAGATGTGAAAAACTATAGAGGGATCTCAATTCTACCTAATTTTGCCAAGGTCTTTGAGGCCTCAGTGTATACTATAATCTATTCCGGGGTAAAGAATATAATTTCCACTCACCAACACGGTTTTATGGAGAAACGTTCTACAGTAACAAACTTAGCTTGTTTAACTCAGTTCGTGTCTAAGTCACTGGACAACAGAGGTCAAGTAGATGTAGTAGAAGTGTACACTGATTTTTCAAAAGCTTTTGACCGTATAGACCACAATTTATTAATTGAAAAATTAAATTATATAGGTTTTAGTAATTTAATGTTACAGTTTTTTATATCATATTTAGATAACCGGTTACAATATGTTCAGTATAATGGTTTTAAGTCAAATACTTACCTAGCAACATCGGGGGTACCCCAAGGTTCAAACTTAGGGCCACTTTTGTTTATTATATTTATAAATGATTTATGTGATATGTTAGATTGCGAAAAACTTTTATTTGCGGATGATTTAAAAATATTTAGTGAAATTGACAACATCGAGGACTGCCTAACTTTTACAACAGCAAATACGCAAAATTGAATTATGGTGTACTTCCAACAAATTAGATATGAACGTATCAAAATGCAAGGTAGTAACGTACACGCGTAAAATCACTTTTATAGAGTTCTTGTATACCTTCAACGACACGGAATTATCAAGAGCTCAATCAACTAAGGACTTGGGTGTACTATTCGACTCTAAACTGGACTTTACACAACATATAAACTCATCTACAAATTCGGCACTAAAATTACTAGGCTTTATAATAAGAAATTGTAAACAATTCACTAATGTAGATGCACTTAAAACGTTGTATTTCTCAATGGTACGATCAAAACTTGAGTATGGTGTGATAATTTGGAACCCAGTTTATAACGTTCACTCACAAACAGTAGAGAATATTCAACGAAAATTTATGAAGTACTTAGTTTTTAGAATTGATACAAACTATCCAGAGCAAGGATATTCAAATACCCTATTACTGTCAAGATTAAACATGAAATCATTAGAGAATAGAAGAATACTAATTACATTAGTATTTTTATATAAACTACTTAACCATTTAATCGACTGTCCAACGCTATTATCAAAAATTAATTTCAGAATCCCGAGATTAGGAGCACGTCAAGACATTCTATTTTACTGTCCCAATAGCCGTACAAACATGCTCAAAAAGTCTCCCATTTACTCTATGATGGAACTATATAACAAGCTAGTAGTCAATGTGATATATTTAGCACACGTTTAAGTCAGTACATCAAGACAATTACAACAGTTTATTGAAATCATCAGTATTAGTTTGAATACATTGTTATGTCTTTAATAATAATTTAATTGTTCTTTATAAGTTAAGCTATAATGATGTTATTGTTATTCTTTAGTATGTATTAGTTACTGCATAGGCAGTATCAGCTCCTAGTATAGTTCTTAATATTATCATGTGTGACGGACATAGTCCTGTAATTGGATTATTCTGTTGGGAAATAAATCTATTATTATTATTATTATTATTATTCCGGAATAATTTTGGGAAGCGTAACTTCGAATACATCTCTGAACATGTCAGGAACAACTAAAAGTTACTATTACCAACAATAGTCCTTGAGCATCATTTGTTATTAAACACATTAGTTGCAAAACTAATTATGTCCGGAATTTTTTCAAAGTGAAAACTTCTATTGACTCCTCTAATATTTTGTCTTATCATTTATCAACCAATATTTTCTCCTTTTCTTTTACAGAAAATAAAGTATCAGATAATGCAACCATTGCAAGCAGGGTTTCAACGTCTTCGACTTCAACCATCAGTTTTCAAGGACAACTGCCAAGCTCAGCTTCAGCAACGTCAGGTTTGTCAATGCCGTCAACATCATCGTTACCATTTACTACTTCTACTGATTCAGTCTCTAAAAAAAGAAACACAGACGTTCCTGCTAATCTGGCGAACTTTGTCGTTCGAACATCTGCAGATAAAGAACAAGAAATAGGTAAACAAATCGCAAAAGCTGTATTTGCAACTAATACTAGCTTCAGGTGTTTAGACAATCCTCATGCGATAAAGGCTATCGATATGTTAGGACCTGGTTATAAGCTCCCTCCAGGAAAAACCATTTCCACAACCTTTTTAGAACAAATATATAAGGAGGGAAAATCAAAATGTTTTGGAAGTCTTTCTGGACAGAGTGTAAACATGTCTATTGAAGGTTGGTCTAATGTCCAAAATGAGCCTGTTGCTTGTACCACTATAACCTCTAAAAATGGACAATCTTCTTTATTTGAAACAATAGATACGTCTGGAAATTCCCACACAGGAGATTATTGAACTGGAATTGATTGCAATTTAATTATATCTTGTAAATCTAAATACAACTGTGACGTGAAATCTTTTGTAACGGATAATGCCGCGAACATGGCACTTATGAGAAAAACTATAACAGAAAACTAGACTCTATAATTATAACTTATGGATGCTAAGCTCATCTTTTAAACTTACTCTGCAAATATTTAGAAATAAAAGATATCAAACAGCATGTTTTGCAAATTATTAATACTTCAGAAATAATCATCTGGCTAGGGCAAAATACGTACAGGCTGGTGTAAAACCATTAGTGCTTCCGAGTGAAGTAAGATGGAGTAGTATGTCAGATTGTTTAGAGGTATATGCAAGCCAATGGGAGAAACTATTAAAAGTATGTGAGGAGAATAAAAAAGAAGTTGATTCCACAATATATCAAAACATTGGTCTTAAACGATCAGCTGAAGAGTACCTAAAAATCTTAAAGCTATAGGAGTTGATAAATTACAGAAAAAAAATGTTTTTCTATCTGATGCAGTAGAAATATGGAAGGAATTAGAAAGAATATTCCAGGAAGAATTAGACTTATCGTTGTCCCAATACAAGTTTTAGAAAACCGATATAAACAAGCACTTACGCCCTTTCATTTTGTGGCTTATATTTTGGATACAACCAAAACCAAATTTAAATTGACTAGTGCAGAAAAAGATCAAGCAATAAATACCGTATAAGAAATATATGGAAATATTGAAAATAGTGAATTAGGATTAGTACCACTCATTATAAAACTTGAAGTCAAAATTGAACCATTTTCAGTAGTTATGTTTTCAGAAGAGGTAATAAGCAATGTTAGTGCCTTACAGTGGTGGGTTTCACAAAAGAACATACCCGATATTGCTACACTGAAAGAAATTCCTATTATCCATAAAGAGAAATTGACTTACCCCTAATAAATATCTGCATTAAATAGGCTCCAGCAAGACTGCTCTGTAACCGCAACAAAAACGATGTTGCTAAGATGCACTTATTTACCGTTAATAAAAGTTTTTCTTATTATTTATTTGTTACTGTAGGTTGATAGCTTTGCTATCAGGAGTCACCACCTATTTTGATCTTAATAAGTTTTTTGTTATAGTTAGTAAGTTCCTATTCCTTACACCATTACTACCTTGTAACCGGAAAAGAACTTTCCTGCTGCTAATAGGTGACTTTTTAACCACTATGCAGCTCACATTATAATGGCAACAAATAATCTCTCTTGACCTAGTAATGTCATTTTGCAAGTACGTTACTTGTAAATTCAATATTTTAATTTTATATTTTTTAGACTTCACACTTCATATTAAAACACGTTTTTAATACATTTCTATGTTGACTCAGACAAAGAATTATTGTTGGTAAAATTAAAATAAATGATTCATTTAAGGAAACAAACGACTAATAAACAATTCAGGGAGCCTATTAAAAAAGGGGAGCTTTGACTTGTAAGAAGACACAATCACAGTTTACTATATAATAGCTGCTTTCGTTCAGCAGTGATTCGTAATGATAAGGCACCTACCTGTTTCATGTGTTGTCTCTGTCCCTATACCATGCAATTTTGCATCATATGATTACTGTTCATCGAAATCCTGTTTATTATGATTATGAATCACTCTGCTGAACGAAAGCAACTAATATACAATAACATAAAACACAAGTTTTTTATAAAAATTCTTTGCATAAAACCTTTCCCACAACTGTCTCGTCGAACGCCGAATTGCTTATTAGTTACTGCATGCGTCGCTGCATGGATGAAATGGCGCGCGATGATAAAAACTCAATTGCGCTTGCGCCACGTGCAAAAATAAATAAGTAAGACGTTACGATTAGTAAGCCCGTCTTTACAGTTAACATGTGACTTACCAACCATAGGTCTATTTGAGTTTTAACCATTAAATAGTTAACTTTAACTTAAGGCACTTATTTATCGTAAGAAATTATTTAGTTACCCCTAATAAAAAGAAAACTTATAACAATATTTTACCTAGTTTAAGTAAGTGCTGCTATTGGGACAAATAGTCAAAGATTTACCGTTGCAAAATCTCATTAGCAAAACAGTTTTTCTTATGGTTAGATAATGATAATGTAGTCTTAAAAAAAATACTTATGATAATGCAGATCATCTTAGCAAAACATTCGATTTGGTCGGTTTCTTTTAGTGTAGACTTCTTCCTTTCGCGTAGAAAGAGTATTTTCTACATTTGGACTTGTTCACTCAATGTAAGGAGTAGAAGTGGAAAAGGCAGAAAAATTAGTATTCCTGTACAAATACTATAACGAGAACATTGAAAACCAGTAACATCAATGGTTAATGTAATAATAATAATAATACTGGTAGTGTGGTAGTGTAAGTGTAGTTGGGTAGTTATGTATTGTTAGTATTACATAATTTAAATCTTTAAAAATGTTTCTGTTTCTCTGTTAAGTGTTTATTATCTGTCATTATTTAGTGAAACACCCCGTACCTAGGCAGGGTATCTTAAAAATAATTTCCGCATTTATCTATTAAATTTAACGTATTTCGGAACTTTTTTTTTACAATCGTCTACAAAATTCAATATTACCTATGAGAAATAAAAACAGTTGCATTCGGATTCCAGCCTTAAAGGTCGATATTTTAATGAAATACGAAAATATTAAAAGTCATTATATTTAAGGGAATAATATTACATGCATTTTAAATCTTCTCAAAACGGGACCTAGTGACTTGATTTTAGCTAAGACAGATAAGTTCACATAAACAAGGGAGGACGGCCGGTCTAGCGATAAAAGACCATAATTTGAAGTAACCCTAGGGTGAAGGTCCCGTGCAACTACACTATTTAGATATCGTGAAAGAATTTTAAGCGAGTTCCACACGGCGAAGTTCCTCACAGACTAGGTTACTAGTTTTCTCTCTTACACTTGCGTATTTCCTATAGTTTCTTCTTGCAGAGATTTTATATAAAAAGTCGGGGGTTTGTTGCAGCGGGGACAGTTTGGTTAAGTCCGACCTGAACGTTTAAACACTGCAAATTGAATTCTTTCTGGATTCGGTTACTGTGTGACTTCAAGTTGGCCCCAAACTGTCCACTAACACATGGTCATACCTGAAGGTTAGAACGTTGCAAATTGAATCCCTACTGGGGCTCGGTTACGACGTGGCTTCCAGGTGACACCGCGTTGTTCACTCTTGTATGTTAGAACGCTGCAAATTGAATTCCTTCTGGTTTTCGGTTACTGCGTGGCTGCAGGAGTACACCGTGGTGTTTGCTGACCAGTGTCCAGTCTTGGACGTTAGAGCGTTGCAAATTGAATTCCTTCTGGGTTTTCGGTTACTACGCGGCATCCAAGCTGGCCTGTGTTAACCAATTTTGAACTATACTCTCTGGAGACGACCTCGTGGTTCCTCTGTCCACATACGACTCAATGTCTAAGATGGACATGAACTACTTAACTCTAAGTACTGGGGGAGAGGAGACGGGTAATATGGCTTTGTATCAGTCACTAGGTAACTTTTCTTAAATATTCACATTGCCATTGCAATGCGATTTTCTTAATTTTACATTTAATATTTTCTAAATTTATTCACATGGCAATGTAGAATTATGCTACTAAATTAACACGACTTTATATCTTCGGTTTAAAATAACGGGATCGCGACACGTTTTGTGGTACCTTGATTTTATCTTATTAAAATTGTACTAAATTTCTTCAATGTATATGTAATTAAATAGGAATGAACAATTGTTTAGTTTTCAAGAATTTTCTGAACTGAAGTTCGCAAAAGGATAATATGGGATAATTTTGTTAGTAATGTTTACTATAATCTGTTGAATGTGTAATATTCAGTGATATAAACGACATTTTGTAGTCGTGTCGGATGTCGGTTTAGTGTTCTCATATAACACTACTACCGTACGAGATATATGCTGATTTTCTATGATAAGGTTTGAACACATCTCTTTGATTAAACATATGTTCGGATACCTATTTCCGAATGGCAAACGCAAGTATTATTTGATTCTTCAATAACGCTGTAAATCAAAATACGACAGTTGTCGTGAAAACCATATAATTTTTGTGGTTGTTTTTTGCTTGTCACTAATGGGACATTTCCCAGAGTTTGTGTCAAATTTTACATAGACCGAAATCGATTATCAATATTTGAGAACAAACGGCTGTTGTCGTTTTAACAACATTGTTATTGTTGTTTATATTGCTGAACTACTTTATTTAACGGAAGTAAATGTGTGACGATTTGTCCCAAAGAATTCTTTTCGCCACCTGAATTATTGACCATTGTATCAATCAATAATTGTTATTGATTTTATGGCATTTGCTACAACGAATATATTTATACATGATGTGTGACAATTGTCTGAAAATAAATGTATTAAAACGTTTTCTGACTTTTCTTAATAAGTTTACCTTTTAGAAATGAATTCTAAGTACACATAAGGTGAATGAAAATATGGGTAAAATAATATAACAAAAATAAATATAAATCAAAGAACGTCTAACAAAATAAAACTAACAAATCTGTTTCAAAATAATTATACAATTTAATGTGAAATAAAAATAAATAATCTCAAATAAAGTGCAAATTCATAAAAGATGTAATCAAGTGCCGACATAATTATTTGGTATTTAATTTGATCAATTAATTAATTTCTCATAAAATTTAGTAATAAATATACAGTGAATAAATCTTTAACTAATAAAATAATATCAATAAATCGAACAGTAATATCAAACTTTAAAAAGAATTCTGGTAACAATAAACTACTAAACACAAACGTAAATTTGAGTCCTACCAATAAACTAGACGATCACACAGCCAACTTAGTATAATTGTTTGAATAATTAGACATTCAGGGGAGAGGGGAGGGTAACTGATATTATAATAAAAAAGAATTTACCAAGAAAAAGCACGACACGGGTGGGGGGCGTCTCATTATTAAGAATATAATTTTATTTGCATTTGTATTTTGACTATTATACGATAAAATAAATAAATTGTATTTATTTATTTTTTATTATAACCATTGATTAATTTAAAGAAATAACTTGATTCAAATCGTTGATTTAAATCGTGATTTAAATCAAACGATTTAAATCGGGCGAACCCTGTTTGAGACGTTTTTCACCCTTATTCTGGAGCTCATCAGAAAGGTATAAAGCCACTCAAAGATGCAAACCAAGACAATTTCCATGAATAAGTATGAAATAATTATATTTGACATTGACTGATAAAAACAACAGATCATCACCTATCCATTAGCTAACTAGTATTGGAGTCTATATACTCTATGCATGTTTAAAAGTGAATTATTATTTGTTTGCTTATAATTGTAGATGTTAATGTTTCAATGAGAATTGTCAAATGAGAAATTAGACAAATTCATTTTAGGATTTTACTTTGCTAGCATAGCCAGAATTCAGATTATCGAAAGAATTCAAGGATTTCATTGTTTTGGTATGGTGGAAGAATATGGAGGGGGGGGGAGGAACATTTTTTTAATGTATGGTTACCAATAGTAGCCTTTAACGCTTTTCAAATTTTGCAATCATGCTTAGAAGTAGTCTATTCAGAATAATGCATTTAACTAATTTTTTTTCCATTTTGGATCCGCCATCTTAAATTCCTTACCAGAACTTAAAACTGAGACAATTTGAATTTAAAAATAGTAACCAGTTCGTACTTTGCCAGTATTAACTTTAATGAAAATATTTTTTGTTATAATTTCTTAGCATTTTATAGCCACCACATTGATTCCGACATCTTGCAGGTGGGTTCACGAGAATTTGGATCAGATTCGAAAACCTTCGAGTAGCAAGATTTATGTGAATTGGTTAAAACAATATATTTTTATTATAGGTAGGTACTTCTTTGAAAACACCTTATTTTCATACGAGACTGATTCTAGCAGCGAAACTAGCAGCGAAAAAAAATTTTTTTTGCTTGCATTTTTGAATACATATATTCGTAGGTAATGATAAGATCAACATTTTTACCTACAAATTATGACCCAAGTGCTAATAAGAAGGCTATTAGCTTCAAATTTTCAAAATAATTTTGACTGCCAACGCGCATTCTTCAGGTAAAACTCGTATTACAAGAAAAATACTAACCTGGCCTTTTCGGACCGATTTTATTTGAAAGATGGCCTCTTTACTTTTAATTGAAAAAAAATTAAATCCGTAATACATCTAACATAGAAGTTAGCCGCGAAACAGAGAAACAGAATACAGCGTTTTCGTTGCTGAAGCGAAATTTCTCAAGTAATATTTTAATTAAAAAAAAGTGAATAGCCTGGCCCATTTCAGGCCACTTTTAATCGAAGGGTGGGTTCTTTAGCTTTAATTTACAACAAAAATTAAGTCCCCAGTGCATCTAACATAGAAGTTAATCGCAAAATAGACGTTCACGCCGTTCTCGCTGCTAGCATATTTTTTTAAGATATACTAAAATAAAATGAGAACTATTAACCTGGCCCTTTTCGGACTTATTTTAATCGAAACGTGGGCTCTTTACCATTAATAGAAAAGAAAGATTAAGTCCCTAGTACATATAACATAGAAGTTAGTCGCGAAACAGAATACAGCGTTTCCGCTGCTAAAGCGGAATTTCTCAAGTATTATTTTAATTTAAAAAAGTGAACAGCCTGACCCATTTCAGACCACTTTTAATCGAAGCGTGGCTTCTTTAGCTGAAGCGGAATTTCTCAAGTAATATTTTAATAAAAAAAAGTGAATAGCCTGGCCCATTTCAGGCCACTTTTAATCGAAGGGTGGGTTCTTTAGCTTTAATTTACAACAAAAATTAAGTCCCCAGTGCATCTAACATAGAAGTTAATCGCAAAATAGACGTTCACGCCGTTCTCGCTGCTAACATATTTTTTAAGATATACTAAAATAAAATGAGAACTATTGACCTGGCCCTTCTCGGACTTATTTTTATCGAAATGTGGGCTATTTACCTTTAATTAAAAAGAAAGATCAAGTCCCTAGTACATCTAACATAGAAGTTAGCCACGAAACAGAATACAGCTTTTCCGCTGCTAAAGCGGAATTTCTCGTGTAATATTTTAATTAAAAAAAAAGTGAATAGCCTAGCCCATTTCAGACCACTTTCAGTCGAAGGGTGGGTTCTTTAGCTTTAATTTAAAACAAAAAATTAAGTCCCCAGTGCATCTAACATAGAAGTTAATCGCAAAAGAGACGTTCACGCCGTTCTCGCTGCTAGCATTATTTTAAATTAAAGCTAAAGAACCCACCCTCCGATTAAAAGTGGTCTGAAATGAGCCAGGCTATTCACTTTTTTTAAATTAAAATAATACTTGAGAAGTTCCGCTTTAGCAGCGGAAACGCTGTATTCTGTTTCGCGGCTAACTTCTATGTTAGATGCACTGGGGACTTAATTTTTTTTTTAATTAAAGCCAAAAAACCAATTCTACGATTAAAAGTGGTCTGAAATGGGCCAGGCCATTCAATTTTTTTTTATTAACATGTTACTTGAGAAATTACGCTCTAGCAGCGAAAACGCTGTCCACTCTTCCTGGCCTAACTTCTATGTTAGATGTACTACGGATATAATTTTTTTTTTCAATTAAGGGCAAAGAGGCCATCTTTCCTATAAAATCGGTCCGAAAAAGGCCAGGTTAGTATTTTTCTTGTAATACGAGCTTTACCTGAAAAATTCGCGTCGGCAGTTTTGAAAATTTGAGGCTAATAGCCTTCTTATTAGCACTTGGGTGATAATTTGTAGGTAAAAACGTTGATATTATCATTACCTACCAATATATGTATTCAAAAATGCAAACAAAAAAATAATTTTTTTCGCTGCTAGTTTCGCTGCTAGAATCAGTCTCGTTTATTTTCATCTGTATCATTAATAATGTAAGATGGGCTTTTTCGGACTAGCGCACGGAAACAGCACACGGAAAAAGTTTTCCCGTCTCCGATTTTTACCGTGCGCTGAATAAAAATAGCGAATATCTGGCTTTAAAATAGAAATATACAGAAAAGTAAACTAAATTTAAGAAAGTCTATCGTTCAATACATGTCCAGAAACAGATTTTCAGTGCTTGCATGACTTCCCGTGTGAGGCAAAGCCGAACACTAGAATTTGTCACACGCACACGGAAAACTCCTTATTTCCAGACTCCTAATGAAATATACTATTTCCTGTAAGATTTTTATAAAGAATGGCCATTTAGACATATTAACAACCGTCTTCAGGTTTTCATATTTCAAAAATCGGCCATGACAGATTTTTTCGTAATTAAACAACGAATATATACATATACATATTTTTTAAATATCCCAATCGGCTGTAAAAGAAGAGCTCTAGACAATTTTGAACGAAAAAACATTTTTCTCTAACACCATTTCAGAAATTTCAAATTCCACAACTAAAAATTGTGTCGGAACAAGTATCATTCCAACACACTGTTCCTACACCCCATACAGCACAAGGACATCCTTAGAACATACTGGAGACAACTTTTCAGGATATATGGGATATCCTGGGAAGATCCCATTATCACCTTAGGATGTCCGTAGGATATCCAAATGGGACAGTTCGAGCTTTGCTGATGACGTCCTCAGGACATATCCCATATATCCTGAAACTTGTCCCCAGTATGTTCTGAGGATGTCCTTGTGCTGTATGGTTTATGGTATAATACCGCACGGCTTTCGACGAATCAGAAGCTGTTAGTGGTTCGGTTGCTATGGTTACGTCGAACAAAAGGTAGCTTCGCATTTGATGTTTTGAACAGTTTTCAAGTTTTCTTGTATAATTTCTAAAATCTTGTTAGAGAAAGTATAGTCTACAACACGTTTGGAATGGCATATTCCACACTCGCGAACCGTAGTCCTCGCCTTCGGTTCGGCCTGCAAACTTTTCGCTCGTGTGGAATATGGGCCATTCCATAACTTGTTATAGAATACACTATTCTGGACTACTGTGCAACGTCAAGATTCAAACATAGGGTAAACAACACCTCAACCATCAATCTTTTTTTTCGTATCTTTTCTGTATATAAACTGCAAATTAATCGAACGATCCCATGATCTCCAACACTCTTTAACTAATTGCATCTGTTACGAACCTACGTGCATTTCATATTAGGAAACTATTAGTTAAATTGAGTTGGTCGACCTTATCACCCCTCCACTATTAAGTTAGGTTAGGTAAACTGTAAACAAATATTGCACCTACCTTTTGTGTAGACTGGCTAAGTTATTATGAAATCTGTACAACTATATTACGCTTTCACGATTACGATTCAAACACCAACATTTATACTGGTCTAAAATTAAACCACTGCACTGGCCGCTAATAATCACTACAACGTTACTTTACTAAATAAACACAGCGCCGATGGAATACGGAATTTAAGAATGAAGGGCTGTCTGTTGTCCACGTGGTCGAGAGCATGCCTACTCTTAACTTCGGTTTATTTAAATTATTTAGTTTGTTCGTTTTCCAACAGATATAAAAATAAATTAGTAGTGAAGTAGTTAAAAACCAGTAAAAGATAACAAATGCACAGACAACAGTAACGACCTTGACATGGAGACGTATAGTGATTAAAAACTATAAATATTTCATTCTTCAGGACCGGCGTAAGGCCTGGCCCGAAAATATCGGAACATCACAATAATTCTATAGAACTGAAAAAGCAATAAGTACGTGTATTAAGATTTGTTTATGCATTTATTTTTGTCAACATTGTATTGCATTATATTGACTAGGTAATAATTACAATTAATTAATTTGACCACACAGGTTTTTATGCTAGCATTGTATGGTTTTATTGCATATATGATATGAAAATGAATGTGATATCAAGGTCAGTTACTCAATTTATACTATAGGATTCCTATAGCCCGGGAAGCAACGACAGTTTTCGTGAAATCATTTTTATAAAGCTCGATTTATTCCCCAAGAAAGATTTGATAGTATCTAGTAATCAGTAAAAAAGACCAAAAATACTACAAGATATGCATAGTTTTGTAACAGCAATTTTATCATTTCATACCTTCTGGGGTATATATACCTGAGTTTTGAACTTCCAAAGCCTATTGCGTTTATTTTTTTTATAAACAATTTTCATTTCTTAGGTAAAAAATCGGTAAAGGTATTTACACAGAACTTCCCTCGTTCATGGCAGTCTCTCTAAAAAAATAATAATTACGAAATGACATTGAGAATAATAATCGGAGTAGAGTTATTGCTATTATTACAAAGAAAACTTGATAAGTTTTGGTCAAAAAAATATACAGATTGCTCATCCAACAGCAAAAGTTCAATACAAAATAGCAGGTGCCACATATGGCAGGCTGGCGCAAATACCTTTACAAATGTCCACCATGACTGAATTATTTCTTGGGATGACCACCCTGTACATTTTTCAACAAAAGTATAATAGGTGCATATGCCAGATGTTATTGCCATCTGTCACATTTTCAATCCAACATTCACGTAATGGAGTGGAAGTATAGTGGTGGTTAAAAAATTTCATTTTTTTTTAATTTTTCAAAAGATGGTAAAATAATTTTCAAATTTTTTGCTTCTGAAATAGGTTTAAAATGTCAAAGGTAGAAATTTTAAATTAGAGCACAAAGGAAAGTTTCCTTCTGTTCTATAGTAGTGCTAAAAAAAGTTTAAAAATTAAAAATGATGTATTTTTAAAATCGGTTTAGAATGCTATGAAACGTGAAAATTTTAAATTTGAGCAAATAAAAAAAAATTCGTTCTATTTTAGTGGTAAAAACTTTTTGAAAAATGTTGGTGAAAAAAAATTTCAAATTTTTTTTTCTGAAATACCTAGGTTTAGAATGTCATTTAAATTTGAGCATTCTGGTGTTAAATTTTTTTCCAAACTGGTAACAAAATGTTGCAAATTTTTTTTTCCGAAATTGGTTTGGAATATCATGAAACATGGAAATTTTAAATTTGAGCAAAAAAAATTTTTTCGTCTGTTCTATAGTAGTGATACATAAATGGATTAAAAATGTTTTCAAATTTTTAAAAAAATTCTTCAAAAACATTTTTAAATTTGTTTGAATAGTTTTAGAATGTCATGGAAACGTGGATAGTTAAAATCTGAACAAAGAAAGAAAAATTCTATCTTAGTGATAAAATTTCAAAAAACTTTTTTTTTTTAATCAGGCTTAGAATGCCATGAAACGTGAAAATTTTAAATTTGAAGAAAGAAAAAAAAAATTCATTTTAGTAGTAAAAATTTTTTCAAAAATATTGGTGAAAAAAATTTTCAAATTTTTTTTTCCTGAAATAGGTTAAGTGTGTCATGAAACGTAGAAATTTTAAATTTGAGCAAAAACAAATTTTTTTCATCTTGGTAAAAATTTTTTCAAAAATGTTTGAAAAAAATTTTCAAAAATTTTTTTTTCCTGAAACAGGTTAAGCGCGTCATGAAACGTGGAAATTTTAAATTTGAGCAAAAAAAAATTTTTTTCACTATTTATTCCGTTTAGACGGTCCACCCTGTATATTTTTCAGGGAGAATTCTACCAGTTCTTCGCTGACAGTAGGGTTAACTACCTACCAAATTTGACTGCTCTCCGTCAAGTAGTTTTTTAGTAAATACACCAACAGACAGACAGACAGACAGACAGACAGACAGACAGACTGACGGAATTGAAAAACCTATATTTTCGGAATCTACGTGTTCTGAAACGTCAGAATCCGAAAAAATCTCGGAGGGTGATTTTTTCTCGAATACAATACTTCCCTTCGGTATGCGAGGGAAGTAAAAAGTGAATGAAACTAAAGACCAAAAACCTTCGCAATTCAAATTTCAACAAGTCTAACAACAAACATTTTTTGTTTTATAAGAGTAACTTGTCCTATTACCGAAACCGAGTTATATACATTCAAGTGATATAATGTAAGACTGGGAATAGTTCTGTTACTCCTATAAACCGCTTATAATGCTTAAATGGAGAATGATATAAAGGTAACAAGCACCAATATTTAGTCACGCTATACACCTCACGGTTGCAGAACAGTAAGTAACAGCAACAGATCAGTAACTGCTATATCACTCTTTTATATAAGCATTTTCCGTAAATATTGGTGACAGAAATTTATCCGAAATTGGTTTCTGACATCCACAAAGGTCAAATGTTGGTGCGAATAAATTATTATTGTAAAATATGACCCTTGTACTTCGGAAAAAACTGTGGGCCTCTAAAATATTAAGTAATTAAAAAAAAATTAAATAAAAAAAAATATATGAAAATTTTAATTACATATTTTTTTAGAAAATATTACAGAAACATGTTTTGTACATGCAATTATGACTAATTACACTTCACTTGTTACGAAATTTTAAGTTTTTAATACACATCTTTTAATTTTAAATAATTATTACTCATTGCCGTAAGATGGCTGCCAAAAAATATGGCCGATGTTTTATTATCAACAGTTAATGTATTTTTTGCGATTAATTCGTGTAAATAATTGTGATTTGGCCTGCCATTAGCTGAAATAATTTGTTTAATTTTCAACCAATCACAGGCCAAACCACAATGTCCTAGGAACTCTCGGCAAAACACTTGACAAACGTTTATTAAAAATGTTACATAGTGCTTTTAAAGCGTTTTGCTTTATCGTCTGTTTCCAAATCATGCAACTGAGAAAATTCATCATCATCTTCTAGTTCAGTAAACCACTTATCTCTGTTTTCATAACGTTCAACAGTATTAACCTCTTCTTGTTCAGCAGTAAGCCGCCTTTTCTTACTTGTAACCCCGTTAGTGTCATTATCAACATTATCAACCGTAATATTCTGTTTTTCATTGCCAAAAGGAAAGTTTTCTGTATGTTGTCCACCAGAACGTTCGACTTCCAGTCCTGCAGTTCTTTCATTCTTTTCAGTTTCTTGAATGTCAAAGGTCATTTTTCGGAACTGAATTGAAGAGGATTCAAAAGTTTTTTGAAACTTTCCGGTGAAATGTGCTGATCTATTTTATTTTCTTCCAATTTTGTGATGCCAAATTCATTATTAAACATGACAATTTGTTTGCTCTTGCACTTTACAAAACATAACCTATAATCAACTAATAAGTTTTTAAGTTTTATACTATCTACTGGCGCTCTTGAGTTATATAAAGGTTGCACCTTGCTACTATCTGCAACTGATGTATATAATTGTAACAAACTAACACCACTATAAGCCTAAACAATTAATAATTCTATGATATAGTAATTGTTACCCTTATATAACTTTATTATATACCATTTGGTAGCAACCACTTTAGGTTTTATAATGTAGTAACGGAAATATATCTGCTACTGTCTTTATAGACCTGTAAGTAAAGTCATGCTATAAAACACTTATATAACTTCGCAACTACTTTAGTAACAGTATAAAACTTCGTAACATGATCATACAAATCCGTTACACTTATAGACCCTTAATAAAACTAATGGTCACCGCATGTTACTAGAAAGGTTTGTTGGGCTGCGTTGGGTATGGGTCATTTGAGTACGTACATAACGTAAAAATGGAATGATATGGTTGAGAAGCGTTTTATTTTCAGTTTAACGCCTATGCAGGGACCTCAAGAGCTTCGATAGGTTTCAAATTTTCAGAAAATATATCTTTTTTTGAAAACAAAACATCCTGAAATTTTGGTGCCAAAATATTGAGCGTTGTGGACACAAATGAATTTGCTATCTAAAATTTGAATTGCTCGCCATTTTGTGCCATTAAGTCCAAAATGGATCATTTTATTTCAGAATATAGACAGATCTGGACGCCAGCTTTCCGGTGACAGAAAAAAAATAGTTTTTAAAATTATTTTGGCCGCCTTGGCATTTACTTAAAAACCAAATAACAACAAATGGATATTTTCGACAATTTCAGATAGACGAAAATTAACTTCCTTTTGTTTAAATTAAAGTTCTCGCAATTCTCTATCTTTCCTGATAAAAAATTTTCAAAAATGTTTTGAAAATGGGCGAAAAAATCCATTTGTTGTCATTTAGATCATAAATAAACGCCAAAAAAGTGGCCAAGACGATTTTTTTTTAATTTCATCGGAAAGCTGGTGTCCAGATCTGCATTTTGAAATAAAAATGATCCATTTAAGACTTAATGGCACAAAATGGCGGGCAATTCAAATTTCACATATCAAATTCATTTGTGCTCACAAGGTTCAATATTTGGGCATCAAAATTACAGCGTGTTTTGTTTTCAAAACAAGGTATATTTTCTGAAAATTTGAAGCCAATCGGCACTCTTGGTCCCTGGGCGTTAAAATGAATAAAAAAACGCTTTTCAGTCAGTTGATTCCATTTTGTAAGATATAGACGTGCTCAATTGACCAAAACCAACGTTAATTTATTGGAATTTTAATTGTGAAGGTTTTAGGTTTTTAGTTTGTCCTGATCGGACTTCTAGAACCGGAAATATTCACCTTTTTACCTAAAAAAAAACACTGTTCAAAAAACAAAATTGTTTATAAAAATAGGCCTTGGAAGTCCAAAACTCAGATATATACTCCTGGCGATACCCCAGTTGGTATGAAATCATAGAATTGCTGTTACAAAACTAAGCACATCAATGTCCTTTTATTACTACACTAATAATAAAGGTGCCATTTTACCAGATTGTTAGTAGTGCAAAAATTAGTACAAAATTAAGCAGCATGTTGCAAAATGTTGCATAAATGTGTTATATCTAGAAGAATGAAATTTTACATGCTCACAGATGACAAAAACATGCTGGAATATAATATCACACTGAAAGAAATTTCTATTATTCACATAGAGAAATTGACCAACACCTAATAAATATCTGCATTAAATATACTCCAGCAAGACTGCTCTGTAACCGCAAAAAACGATCTAGCTAAGATTAAAAAAGTCTTTCTTGTTTTTTATTTGTTGCTGTAGGTTGATAGTTTTGCTATCAGGAACTAGTTGCTCTATTTTAATCTTAATAAGTTTTTGTTACAGTTAGTAAGCTCCTATTTCTTACACCATTACTACCTTGTAACCAGAAAAAAACTTTCCTGCCGCTAATAGGTGACTTTTTAACCACTATGCAGCTTACATTATAATGGCAACAAATAATCTCCTTTGATCTAGTAATGTCACTTTGCAAGTACGTTACTTCTAAATTCTATATTTCAATTTAATATTTTTTAAAACATAGTGGCATCCATCCTGTACAACTTCACCCATCGTATTTAAACACGTTTTTTAATGCATTTCTATATTGACTCAGACATAGATTGTTTTTAAAATATGAAATAAATGATTAACTTAGGGAAACAAAGGACTAATAAACAATTCAGGGTCCCTATAAAAAAAGTGAACTTTGACTTGTAAAAAGGCACATTCACAGTTTACTATACAGACTGTCTATTTTACGAGGGCCACACCAAATATCTCGCTTAATATCTATTGTAGAAGAATAAAGTTTTAGAAACAGTTATCTCATTTTTTGTGAGCTATATTTCAGTAAAAAGAAATTTGAAATCCATAGCCTACTTTATGAGATACATTACAAAAACCTGAAAAATAGGAAAACCACAAACGGTTATAGCTTCCTTATTTGAGGAGATACGAAAAAAGTTAAAGGAATGAAAGTTGACGGCAAAGACAATAAGAATAATAACGTGTAACAAAAAAATCGAAAAATGCAGTTGGCTTTGACATACGCTATTGTGCAAAAATGAAAAATACATATCTCAAAGTAGGCCATGACGCCATTAATTCCGTTATTTTTTTCTCATTCCAACGATATAAAACGTGTCACAGAAATTTTAACCGATAGTGTCAATATTTAATATTTTACGAATACCACAATTCATATAATTGAATCGTAACAATCAGCTGTGCCATAATAGTAAAAATTCACTTTATAATAATTATAATTCCGTAATTATTTATTACAATTTAATACAAACCAATAAATATCTCATAAATAAAAATACAAGTACAAAACGAACATCCAAAGAAAAAAACGAAAAACTATGTATAACAGTACTACTTACTACTATATTGAAAAGAAATTGTGTGTATTTATTTTTCTAACTACAAATGCTCAAATTGTGCACCATGCATTCTGACACATAAACGTGCTCTACGAGACACGTCACGCATTACATTTTGGAGCATTTCAGGAGTAATTGCCTCACATGCGTTTCGAATTCTGGTTTTGATGTCCTCAATATTTTCAGGGGCAGTTTGAAACACCTTGTCTTTAATGTAACCCAGATCTGGCATAACTTGATTTAAATAATTTGTACATATTACAGCAGTGTGAGGTGGACCCCATCTTGTTGAAAATATGAATAATTTAATCTTTCTGCCACTGTTAATTCATAAAGAAAATCTTGAAATTCGTTTTGCAGGAAATTAAGGTATCTACGAGCGGTTAATTTGCCATCATAAAAATAAGGTCCAATTACTTTAGTCCCTAAAAGACCCAACCAAACATTCGTAGAAAATCTTTCTTGGAAAGCAGTCTCTCTGCACCAATGTGTATTTTCTGGTGTCCACTTATAATGCATATTTCTATTGAAAAATCCATTATTAGAAAAATTTGATTCGTCCGACCAAAGAATTTTGCTACATATCAGCGCGTCATTCCTTTTCTTATTTAATAACCATCTACAAAATCTTACTCTCCTTGGCTTATCTCCCTCATTTAAATGTTGAACTTTCCTCATTTTGTAGCATCGAAATCCGTTTTTCTTCAATATTTTTCTTGCACCGTCTTTTTTTATGCGACAGTTTCTCTGAATTTGTCTCAAAGAGGTTTCCTCATTTTGGTTAACATAATTCATTACTCTATTCACTTTTCTTACATTATCCGCAACATACGCTCGCCTTACTACTTTTTTTGAAAATGAACCGTGCGTTTTTAGATTTTGAACTAACTTCCTAAACATAGTTCGATTTGGCTGCGGAGCATCTGAAAATCTATCTCCGTAAACCGTGACTGCCATCTCAGCGTCAAAATTGCACTGACAATAAATGCTAATCATATCGAATTTGTTATTATTGGTGTACACCATAATTACTGATATAAAATTTGTCTTAGAACTCGACAACGCAACATACAACATACAACAGTGACAATCTGTCAAATTTATTAATAATTGTTTTTCACTAATTATGGCACAGCTGATTGTTACGATTCAATTATATGAATTGTGGTATTCGTAAAATATTAAATATTGACAGTATCGGTTAAAATTTCTGTGACATGTTTTATATCGTTGGAATGAGAAAAAAATAACGGAATTAATGGCGTCATGGCCTACTTTGAGATATGTAGTTTTCATTTTTGCACAATAGCGTATGTCAAAGCCAACTGCATTTTTCGATTTTTTTGCTACACGTTATTATTCTTATTGTCTTTGCCGTCAACTTTCATTCCTTTAACTTTTTTCGTATTTCCTTAAATAAGGAAGCTATAACCGTTTGTGGTTTTCCTATTTTTCAGGTTTTTGTAATATATCTCATAAAGTAGGCTATGGATTTCAAATTTCTTTTTACTGAAATATAGCTCACAAAAAATGGGATAACTGTTTCTAAAACTTTATTCTTCTACAATAGATATTAAGCGAGATATTTGGTGTGGCCCTCGTAAAATAGACAGTCTGTATACAATAACATAAAACAAAATAAGTTTTTTACAAAAATTCTTTGCACAGAACCTTCCACACAACCGTCTCATCAAGCGCCGAATTACTCACTGCGTCAGTGCACAGTGCATGGATGAAATGACGCGCGATGATAAAAACTAAATTGCGCTTGCGCCACGTGCAAAAATAAATAAGTAAGACGTTATGATTAGTAAGCCCGTCTTTACAGTTAATAGATGACTTACCAACCATACATTTATGAGTTTTAACCATTGAATAGTTAACTTTAACTTAAGGCACTTATTTAGTTACCCCTAATAAGAAAAACTTAAAACAATATTTTACCTAGTTTAATAAGTGCTGCTATTGGGACAAATAGTCAAAATCTCATTAGCAAAGAAGATTTTCTGATGGTTAAATAATGATAATGTAGTCTTAACCAAAAAAATACTTATGATAATGCAGATCATCTTAGCAAAACATTCTATTTGGTCAATTTCTTTCAGTGTACTGGGTCGGATGCGGTGCCATGTCAGTTCTACCACCCACGCAATGCGTGGAAATATAAACATTTTTGACATATCTACAAGGCTGACATTTTAGAATAGTTTATTGAATAAAACATCCAACAAGAAATTCACGATATATTTCATATCCTATCTAGGATGGATATGAAACCAACCAATCACAGTTCGTATATAAAGTACATAGTCAACTATTCGTTTTAAATAATTCAAGTTAGTGCATAAGCTGTCAAAGTAATTTTTACTATTCTAGTGTCGTTATTGAGATAAAGAATAATTAAAATGAATGATTCTAATGAAGAATCGATAAATGGCAATCGTCTAATTGCAAATAAAACTTATGAGACATCAATACCTCAATTTAGAAGGAATTGTAAATTTTGCTATAAAAAGTTTAAGGATTGGACACTAGTAAATTGAATTAAAAGTAGATATATCTGAAAATATTCTAACTGCCTATATATGAAAGTTATTATATGAAATTAAACCATCAACTCTCTATACAACATATTCAATGTTAAAAACAATGATTAATATTAAAAGTAACATTGATATTTCTACTTATTCTAAATTGAGCTCCTTCACCTCCTTATGCAATAGGTTGTAGGTTCAAATCCCCATTCCATATATCTATAAAATTTTGTCTGAATATAATAATTTTAGTAAAATTATAGATGGTGTTAATTTTTAGAATCTCTGGAAGATGCAGTCGCCAAGAATTAAAGACATTGACGATAAACCGTGTTAGAGATTTAGGAAATGAATTTCAAGTTAAATCACTGGACACCAAAACAAATACGGACCGATCGTTTGTAATTCCTGGTATATTTTACGAGATATCCAAAAAATATACTCTGCTTAGACTACCAGAAGCCCTGACCGATGAGCTCCAGACTACCCCAGATCCCACTCCGCGTGAAGATTTCCGACAAGCTGTCGAACTCTTGGAAACAGGCGTACCGCAGGGATCGGTACTCTCTCTCCACCTGTTCACCATCTACACCTCCGACATGCCAAGAACCGCAAGAACCTCTTTGGCGCTCTACGCAGACGATTCAGCCAAAATCGCAAGATCATGGAGTGCAACACTTGCTGGAAGAGCGGTGCAACAAGTGAAAAGTCAAAGTCAACGCGGAGAAGAGCAAAGCCATCTTCTTCAAGAGAGTCAGGAAGCCAACTCCCACCGGTCAAGAGGGCTCCATGAACGGCGATAACATCCAATGGCACGATACCGTCAAGTATCTTGGCGTTATCATGGATCGAAGCCCGACGTTGAGATAGAACACAGACGCGATAATACAGAAAGCGAGAACGAGACTCTACCCCATGATAAGCAGACAGAGCCAACTCAACCTGAGGAATAAGCTCATGTTTATCAGGACCCTCGTTGCACCTATTCTGACCTACGCCTCTGTTGCCTTGGGATACCAAGCAGTCACCCACCTAAAGAGGATACAAGCCGTGGAAAACGTCGCACTTAGGTGCCCCGTGGATGCACCATGGTTTGTCAGAAACGCCGACATCTTCAGAGACCTGTACTTTTTTCTTAAACTGGTCGTAGAAAAAGTATATTATACAACTCGAGTGGATTATCCATATCATACTCGAAAGATTGCTTTAGGGACTGTCCATAAATGATGTCACGCTTTAAGGGGGAGAGAGGGGTTCTGAAGGTTGTGACACTGTGACAGGGTAGGGAGGGGGCTCAAGCAATTGTGATGTCACAATAGAAGAAAATAATTTTATGCGTAATATTTTGATTATTACTACCAGTATCTTAGATATTATTAATTTACATAAAAGTTAGTGTGACGTGACAGACATGGGGTGGGGCGGGGCATCAGGTGAGCGTGACAATGTGTGACACACGGTGTAGCGGTCTTATAGGGCAAATGAACAAAAATCAGTACTCCAAAACATGTCAGTAGTATCATATGGTTTATTTAGCATAAGATAGTCAAGTATTAGTCTACATTTACAGATAAAAATATTTAATTTACTATGTAAACTTAAATACAATGGGCTTGTTCGGCATTTTTTTTTATTTCATAAATCGAAAGTTCAAATATAAAATAATGGTTCTGCAAAAAATCAGAATCTTATTCGCACGTTTAGTATCTTAAAAACTATTACAAATCTCCACCTAAAGGAAAATGTGGCGTGGCCAGGCGCTACGTCACTATACGCATAGACTCGGCGATCACAATAGACTTGAAGCTTCTTTGTTATTACAATTATAAGTGTTTTCGAAGTATTGTTTGTTTTGGTTACTTCTTGACAGTAGGGGAGTACATTTTTGTGAAACGTCAAAAAATTACAATTTTCTCTCGCTCTGTCGGGACGAAATTTCTGCAATTTACGATTAGGATTCATCGCCGACCTTCTTCTTTCCGTAGAGACATAGAACGAACTTCCACTAGACGTATTTACTCAGTTACCAGCATTTGAAAATTCCATGTTTTTCGACATTACAGGTTAAATTTGAAAGGTCCCAGAAAGCCACTTATCTTACGTCACTTGCGTATAGTGACGTCACAAATAAGTGCTCGATTTTTGCAACTATTACTAATTTCGACTCCTTATATTTCGAGAACGGAAAAACTTAATAATACGAAATTTTAAGTACATAGTGAGAATATCAGTACTATATGAAAAAGTATAAAAACCATATTAAAAACAATATCATGGAGCAAGCCCATTAAATAGTGTGCATACTATTTCAAGACAAAGTATCGAATCAGTGCAACGTTAAATAAATAATAAATCAGAAAATAAAAAGTAGAAAAGTCTAACGGTATCGTTAAATGTAACCAAAACCCCTCACCTCTTCCAGAACATCTTTGTGATGCAAATCGTATTAATGATTATTTCATTGATTCCATACCACGCGAAAAAGTACCGGACAATTGTCTAATGAAATTCGAGAATAGCAAATTCTCAAATAGCAGTTTTGAATTTAGATTTGGCACCTTAGAAACTAATTCATTCTCTAGTTTTAAAACAAAAACCTCACACAGTAAGATGTGATGGCATCTCTGGAAAAATGCTTCAACTTAGTTTACCAATAATAGTGGAACCTCTCACACATATTATAAACTTTTCATTTGAAACTGGAGCTGTCCCACTAATTTGGAAAGAAGTTTTAGTCAAGCCGATACCAAAAAGCAATAAAATTAGTACCTTATCTGAGCTTAGGCTCTTCTTCTTCTTCTTCTTCTTCAAACAATTTATTAAAATTCAAAAATACGTTTCCTCCCCGAATCGTGATCCGGAGCAAACCAGACAACCACGTCGCATAGCGCCGTGGTGTGCGTAGGGTTGGGCGGATCGCGACCAGCCCTGCTTACTAAAATGGACAAACAAGTTAAAGCTCCTGCCGCCAATGGCGTCTTAAAATTAACATTAAAATTACACTATGTCTGCCTAGCAGGCTTAAAATACTTAATATTAACAATAAAAACTAGAGCACAAAACACTGATTAAATTTTGGTTGCTGGTACGGGAAAAAGTTCAACGAAAAAACCCGTTCGAAGCAATTTTGGTTCCCGACGGTCTATCCGCCGTTAGGAAGGTAGGGAAGGCGAAAAGTTAGGATTTTTAACAGTTACAATTTTTTAGGAATATCATCGGTCTAAAATGATAAAATGAATTTAGAACAAAATAGGACAAAAAAGACAAAAACTATAAAACAAAATAACAAACAGAGAGGTGAAAGAAATGGATAGAGATTGATAGGTGGGGAAAGGCGAAGTATAGGATGAGAGAAAGTTATAGTTAGAAAAAGTGTGGCTATAAAGGCTGCCGGAAGACAGGCAACGCCTGATATGGTAGGGGGTGTTTGATCTGGAATTGAGCATTTTGCATTCTGATTTGGGTTATGTTGCGTGTTAGCGGACTATCGCCCAATTGAAAGGAGTAGAATTTTTGGGAGATTTCCCGGACGTATTCCGCTAATGGCGTTATGTCGTTGCAATGATCATATAAATCTCTGAGGGAGGTGTACCTGCCCGAATCGGAGGTGAGGCGCATACATTTATGTTCGAGGACCTGGAGTTTTTTCATTGTCGTGGCCAGGATGCTGCACCACACCGGCGCTGCGTATGTGATGGCTGATCTGACCACCATCGTGTACAACAATTTTTTATTCTGTCTGTTTAGTCCGCTACCCCTCGGAGCGGATACAGACTCCTAGACGTTGAGTAGACCTTCCGTATCGTCTCGTCCACATGTATATAAAATGTCAGTCGTTTGTCCAAGTTAACCCCCAGATACTTCACGCACCTTTTTATTGGATTTTGTTGACCCCGGATCGAGATTGGTGTTAGAATGCGGTTCTCTGTGAACCGGCGCGTGAAGAGTACGGCCTACGACTTCTCGACGTTGACCCGAATCTTCCACTTGTCGTAATACGCCGTGACACGGGCCATGTCTTTTGACCTTGAACGAAAACTGGTAACTTGACCCCCATATACGAACATAAACATTTCCCATGTTAAAAGTGCTACGTTTCCACAACGAACTCTCCAGGCAGGAAGTTATTTTCGTTGGTTAGTCGGCTGTTCGATTTCAAGGAGAGGAACTGCACAAAGGAGGCAACGCTTCGAAAAACGGTCGATAACTTCGGATCGACAAGTGATAATGCATTTACATTTCTTAACCATTTTCGCAATAAAATTTGAAATTTCTAAATAAAATAAAAAAGTCCAGTAATAAAATTTGTTAGTTTTATGATTTTTGTTTAGCTATAAGTATTTATAAATGTCACATATATAAAATTTGAACATTTCTACCAGGAAATATCTCAATTTTGAGACATTTTTTTCATTAAGACATTAGTGGCTAAGTGACGAAGACTGTAGATAAGACATTTTCGTGCTGTTTCGAGACTTTTGGACAGTTTATTACCGATATTGACGTGATTATTAAATTTTGTTGATAATTATATGCCGATAACAACCAGAAGCATGGCATCCGAAAAAAAAATGCAGGACTTTATGGCCCAAATGCAAAAGATGATGCTGGAAACATGGAAGAGACACAGAATAAACAAAGTAGTGGAAGGCCAAGTGGACGACGGAGTATGAAATATTACAGGTGCGGAGAACTAGGACATATCCAGCTTGAATGTCCACGGAGAAGATTGGAGAAAGTCAAGGCCGGAGAAGCTGTGAAGCTGAGGGGAAAATCAGAGGAAGCTGGTACCAGAGAGACTGTGACAGATAGGGAACATGGTACCCCGAGAGAAGTAAAGATTTCCCAGCTTCAAAGCATTCCGAGAAGTCCACTACTACCAGGACGTGGAAGTAAAGTGAAACCCCAGAAAATTGCAGATGTTTCATCCGGAAAAAGGTGCAAGGAAGATTACACGTACTACCACCAGGAGAGACTGCAGGTCACGGGAGCAGTCAACACTGTCAAGGTGGAGGTGCCAGATGACAGGACAGATGAGGCGCTCAGAAAAGAGCAACTGAACGATGAGGAAATTGGGCCTATATTGAGAGCCAAAGAAAGGGGAACTCGTCCAAAATGGAAGGATGTTTCAGGCAAAGGAGTAGGACTAAAGGCACTATGGGCTCAGTGGGACTCACTGAAAGTCAGGAACGGACTGTTGCGGAGAGCATGGGAAAGCCCGGATGGAAAAAAGGTGGTTATGCGTCTAGTGATTCCCAGGTGTCGAGTAGCGAAGGTGCTTCAGGAAGTGCACAATGGAACATCCGATGGACACTTCGGTGTTAATAATAATATTATTGGATAAGAAGTCGTCAGGATGTGGAGGCTTGGTGTCGCAAATGCAAGATTTGTGCAGCCAGTAAGGGACCACAAACTGGGAGTAAGGGTGGAAAGAAACAGTTCAACGCCGGAGCTCCTTTCAAGAGGTTGGCTAACGATATAGCGGAACCATCACCAGCCAATGACCGAATGAAGGCTCGATACGACCGGAAGGGTAGTTCAGAAGGGTTCAAGACAGGAGACCTGGTTTGGCTGTACAACCCACAGCGGAAGAAAGGAAGGTCACCGAAACTTCAACTGCCTTGGTATGGACCGTATACTGTTATTACCCGAATTAATGATGTCGTCTATCGGATTCAACGAAGCAAAAAGTCCAAAATGAAGATCGTGCATTTGGACAGGCTGGCGAAATACATCGATGATTCTGAGTTGCCTGATCGGGACGATCAGGCTTAAGGAGGGGGCAGTGTTATGAATTACACCCCCTTGGAACTGGAGATGATACGCCTATGCCTACTAATAGTGACTGGAAAGACTCTAGAAAGAGCCAAGGACTTTTCTAGAGTGTGGTGGAAGAAGATTCTGGTTCAATCTAGAGGTAATTTCAGAATATATAAGGCGCGATTACCAGCGCGGAAGAAGAAGTTTTATTAAGAAGTTTATTTGAGAAGTGACACGTTCGGTAAAAAGTGAGGTTAAATAAGAGTGTAAAGGTTATTTTGAATGTTTGAAGTTGTGTAGTCAGTAAATTATTGAATAAAGTGTTAGTGGTGTTTATCTCTTGTTGAAATTATTTAGAACCCACGGATTCATACAGGGTGTTTCCTAAAAGGTGAATAAACGTAACAGTATTTTGCTATTGTGTTAAGGTAAAGTTTGGTTGCTTCTCTAAACAACCTGGCGCCCTTTTCAAAAGTCAATAAATAAAGTATACAGTAAAATTAATAATAATAATAAAATAAAATGTGTCAATTTAGTTCAGACATAATAAATTTGTTCTTTGCAAATAAGACCTTAACAGGGCATCATAACGTGGTAAATTGTCTCTTTAACGTGGGGCATTTTACAGTTGTCAGAAACACTAATATATTCATGTGTTAATTTTATAATTTATTATTTAAAAACATACCTTCCATACAATTAAATATACACATAGATGATGAATACAAGAGGCTAATTACGTATCTTACACAACTTCAGATTAAGAAGATTACATATCATGTTATTACATGTAATAAATAATATACTTGGGATAAAATTCGTTATCGTCATATTTAACGAAGACACTGCCGTCGTCTTTATGTGACGTATCACATGATTCTGTAGGTATAATCACTGACGGGTCTCCAAGGCATGATGACACCCCCAAAACATCGCAAAGGAACATACATCGTAGAAGAAACGGGTAATTCATAGGGTAGTAACTGGCGTAGAAAGAATCTGTAGAAAATGATACTCCTCTTCCATACAAATTGGCACCCTTGCAAAGGCGCCAATTGAAATTATCTTGACAAATTGAGCTAACGCTTTTGCTTAATGCTAAAGTACCATGAAATAGTTCCCCTGGCGGCCAACTACCATATAATTTTTCATATCTCATCTCTTCGCTTACTGCTGCAGTACCATGAAATAGTTCCCCTGGCGGCCAACTACCATATAATTTTTCATTTCTCATCGCTTTTAAATTATATTGTGCAAGCAAATACGGATTTTCAACTCGCGCTATTGTAACTATAGGTGGTATACTCCATCTATTCGCATTAAAAATCGTTTCAATTTTTCCATATTCTTCAGAGCCTTTTTCTACAATCACTAATTTGTACGGTACGTCGTGATTAATAGGAGTCCATGTTGAGTGGTTTACTGATAGTTGTAGTATGTCGTTTAAAATTTGCGGGTTCCTTTGTACCAATGTTGGCGTCTGATGTTCAAATCCTGATAACTCATGGACACCCGCAAAAGTACTTGTTATACCATTTAGTGAATTATGAGAATCCATTTCGATAGATTCCTTAGATATATAAACGCGCACACTATCAAATTTAGATCTTGTCAAATACTGAGCTATTTTCATTAGATAGTACAATTTATACCATGAATGACTCAGATATTGATGACCTATAAATAGTGGGTACGTAATTAAAGATAAATCGACATTACATAGTTATTATTTATTATTAGGTGCAAATGCAACTTGTGCCGGAATTGTTAAAGCTCTATAAAAAGATCGCTGCCCAAGGAATCACTACTTCCACATCCATATTTTCCATCCAAGTTTCTTTAAAGGAAACATCTTGATTAGATTTGCACTCTAGTATGTGGAAATTATTAATCATAGAATTTTAATAATATTTCGGGCAGATGTCACAGAAAAGTTCGAGGCGTTGGTTTTTACTATATACGTTAAAAATGAAGTTTCTACCTTGCTCTACTTATATTCCCCTATTCACAACCTATCACCTCCCACCCCTTCAACGGAATCATTTCAATCAGATGTCATTATGATACATACATGTACTAACTTTCAAGTGAATATCGCAATTTTATGTTATCAGTCCCTTTAATAATGGAGCACATACACCATATTTCACGTTTCTGTACTCTTACCAGTTTGCTTTACTTATTTCCCATTATTTACCCATATTTACCCCCAACCCTTCATCGGATATGTTCAAAAAGCAATCCACTTCCAGCTCTCGTTATAATATATACGTGTACAAAAATCAATATCTTTAACCGTTCCGGAGAAAACGTGCGAACAAAAATAGTTACAGACAGACAGACCGACAGACTGACGGATCGACAGACAGACATTTTTTTGGCTCAGATTTAAAATCTCGACGTTTTATAACATTCTGAACGTATTGTATTTCAAGAAAAAAAAATTCACTACGTGGAGTAGAGTAGAAGTAGTGACACTTTCGTTAATGACTTTTTAATTACCTAGTTGACCTTGAAAAGAAAAAGTTGTATTTTCCGCGGTTTTGGAAATTTTAATCACCGCGAGATAATGATCTTACCTCGTGGGTGGCCCCGGTCATTAACGTTAATTGGATCTACGTGCCTTTCAACATGTGTAACCACTTGACTGGAATTTCTGAGCGATTAAAAAAACACGTTTTGGTCTACGTGCTTTTCACCAGGCATGCATGTGGAGATAATTATCTTATCTGGTGGGTGGCCCCGGTCATTAACGTTAATTAGATCTACGTGCCTTTCAACGTGTGTAACAACTTGACTGGAATTTTTGAGCGATAAAAAAAAAACACGTTTTGGTCTACGTGATTTTCAACAGGCATGCATGTGGAATTCTGACTGGAATTTTTAGGTACCTAGTTAAAACATCGATTAAGACCCTGTTTCTTAATATAAAAACACATACTTGTGAGCAAATAGTGAGCAAGGTGTGAGAAAAACTAAACCATATTTGAGAGCTGTCGATAGTGATTATAGAAGTGTCCATTCAGGTCAACAGCAGGCCGAAACGAGTGCTACAGGTCTAGATGACGGATTTGACATTCCAGATTCGATGTGGGAGTTGATGGACCAAAAAATGGGTGGATTGGAAAAATACGTGAAAAAGGAATGTGAGAGTAAAATTAAGTTTCTGTACTCTTACTAGCTTGTTCTACTGATTTTTCCCAATTACATTCCCCTCCACCCCTTCAACAGAAAATACGTACCAAGTTTCAGGTGAATATATAAATCTTATTTTATCAACACATTTACTAATGGAGTGGGGGTAGCGGGGGAATGGAAAATGCTATAATAAATTATGAGGCCTTGACTTCTAGTACATATACCAAATTTCAAGTTCCTGTACTTTTACCAGCTTGGTTTAGTTATTTCCCCTATTTACCCCCAAACCTTCAACGGAATCATCTCAAAATATAATCTAGTTCCAGATGTCGTTATAATACATACGTGTACCAAAGTTCAAGTGAACGTCTCAATTTTATTTTATCAACTCCTTTAATAATGGAGTAGGGGTGGTGGCGGATTGAAAAATATTATAAAAAAAATCTGAGGCTTTGGCTTCTAATACATACACCGAATTTCAAGTCTGTATTCTTAGCAGATGCTTTACTTATTTTCCCATATTTACTCCTATTTAACCCACAACGCTTCAACGGAATAATCCCAAGATATTCTCTATAGTTCCTGATGTCACTATAATATATACGTATACCAAATTTCAAGTGAATATCTCAATTTTATTTTATCAACCCCTTTAATAATGGAGTACGGGTGGTGGGGAGTTTAGAAATGTTATTATAAAATCTAAGACCTTGGCTTCTAGGACATACACCGAATTTTAAGTTTCTGTACTCTTACCAGCTTACTTTACTTATTTTTCTCTATTTACCTATACTTACCCCCCACTCCTTCCACGCAATCATGTCAAAATATAATATAGTTTCAAATATCGTTATAATACATACGTGTACCAAATTTCAAGTGAAAATCTAAATTTAACTTTATCAACTCTTGTAATAAGGGAGTGGCGGTGGTGGAGGGATGGAAAATATTTAAAAAAAGCCTTCGCATCTAGCATATACTCCAAATCCCAAATTTCTGTACTCTTACCAGCTTGCTTTACTTATTTTCCCCTATTTACCCCTATTTAACCCCCAAACCTTCAACGGAATCATCTCAAAGTATAATCTAGTTCCAGATGTCGTTATGATACATGCGTGTACCAAATTTCAAGTGAATATCTCAATTTTATTTTATCAACCCCTTTAATAATGGAGTGTGGGGGTGGTGGCGGAGTGATGAAAAATATTTTAAAAAAAATTGTGGAATTGGCTTGTAGTACATACATCAAATTTCAAGTTTCTGTACTCATACCATCTTGCTTTACATATTTTACCCTATTTAACCCCCAACCCTTCAACGGAATCATCTCAAAACATTGTTATGGCCATACTGTAAATAGTACATTGGGCATATTTGGGTTAATATCTATTGCACTCATAATTGTACTACGAAGCTGTTTCTGAAAAAATGCCAGTTTTATATTGTTTTATTCCTTCAACTTGATAAACTTGACGCATACATATTGTACGTATGTTCCGCCACTGATACATGCTCTTTACTCTTTAGTGGCAGGAGCATTCACTTCTTTATTTGTGTGGACGCTAAGATATCATTTAACCTTAATCGCACTAGATAGTATCCTGGTGAACACAGTCGTCAGTTATTTTATTAATAATGTTTGAATAATTTCAGTTTTGGCTATTATTAATTGTGCATTAATATTGAAATAAATAAAGGTGGTGAAATAGAATTTAATTAATTGTTGTGAGTGAAAGTGATTTATCGTCAACCGAAGATCTACACGTCCCCTCTATTTTGCTAATATATTCTAAATTTATCATGAGTTTAAGTTGCTATTCTCAGTTGACAAAACCGGTGCACAAATTTGGATATTATAGTCATTAAAAACGTGAAATTATAATCCACAGGACTTCTAACACATTAAATTATATGTAAATAGCAATATAAGTTAGTAACCTGTATATAAAAACATTTACTTTACTTATCATTATATGTATTACTCGCGAACATTTTTATCTTTAAATAAAACTCAGTTTTCTACTTGCAGACGTACATAATACAATCCACCAAATTAAGTTGATGTTTTCTGGTAAGTTAATCATGAATTATTTTTTAAGCACTAGTAGACCACTTTTCTTGTATTCACAGCGTCTTGACATATCTTTTATGATTCATGCATTATTCTAGTCGGCCTTTCTTTGATGTATACTGCGTTTAACAGCATCACGTCAGTTGTCGCGGTTGTCTGTTCGGCGCACGGCCTTATCAAAGTTCTCTTCCGTTGACTCCTTGGTGCGTAAGCCTAACGTTTTAGACAGAAAACTATCGTAATTTCGGAATAATTCCTCATTTAGCCGATGTCTATGAAGCCTCTTGCAACGTGTTCTATAAATCACCAATTTAAAAGTTTATTAAGTAAAAAGTCTTCAAGATTTTTAAGAAAACCTATTTTTTGCCAGATTTCTATGCAAAAGTTATTGAATTCGAGAGTTGACTACCACCGAGGGTAGACATACTGTACTACGCTCCCGAAGAAAACGCAACAAGAATCGGTTAGAACTTCGTTAAACTCGATAAAATTTAAGCCATCAGTAGGTGAAAAAATTCTACGTAAAGCGAAGTATCATAATAGAAGAACAAAGTACATGCCGAGTTAATAATTGAAAATTACTGATAAATTGTTTGTTAACAGTACCATATAAAAGTAAACAGTGCCTTAGTTTGGCCGTAGTCGACGGAAACCGACATATTTATACCTGGGTTGCTATCAAGTGGTTGGTTATTCGTAAAAAAGGCTGAATGCCAAATGTTGTTTTAATGTCAAGTGAGCGACATGTGTTATTAAAACAATATAGACCTATTAGCTGTGTTGACTTAAAAGTAATAAAACTCCAGGTAGAACTGTTTTTAAAAAGTGGAGTGTGGGAATTCTACAGAGCAGAGAGGGAACTCTCTGCCAACATACACACAGACTAAAAAGATAAGTTATAATTAGTAGTATTGGTTTATTAACCTTGAATCATTATTAAACCTAACTGAATTTCTTAACATTAAAAATGCATTAAACATAGGGCAGGTTCCACAACAGGAAGGTTTCGACTGGCAGCTGTCACATAGTTATATGTATATTTGGCTTATTTACGAATACAAAAATATTTCTCAGGTTAATGTAGTTGGGGGTCTTTTGCTTTACCCTGGCGCACAGTGGGATAAAAATCGAAAAAGGTGGTCATGGGCATATAACTCGTATGAATATTGAAAAATCGTCTCAAAAATCGTTACTCGGGGATTTTTGGGGTCACTGAATTCGAATCTGACAATATTTTTTCGAAAAACAAAATGGCGGATCCAATATGGCGTCCAAAAACGTCAAAAGTCGATAAATATTTACCACAATCGTTACTCGGGGGTTTTCGAAGTCGCTGATTACGAATCTGACAATATTTTTTCTGAAAACAAAATGGCGGATCCAATATGGTGGCGAAAAATGTCAAAAGTCGATAAATATTTACCACAATCGTTACTCAGGGGTTTTCGGGGTCGCTGATTACGAATCTGACAATATTTTTTCTGAAAACAAAATGGCGGATCCAATATAGTGGCCAAAAATGTCAAAAGTCGATAAATATTTACCACAATCGTTACTCGGGGGTTTTCGGGGTCGCTGATTACGAATCTAATATTTTTTCGAAAAACAAAATGGCGGATCCAATATGACGGCCAAGAAGTTGTAAAAGTTGATAAATATTGACCACAATTGTTACTCGGGGGTTTTTGGGGTCGCTGATTACGAATCTGACAGTTTTTCTGGAAAATAAAATTGCGGCTGCAGTATAGCTAACTAAATTTGAAATTTTATTCAAGGAAAGGTTTTATGAAAAAGATATACAAGTTAGAAGTGACATATCAATATTGTTTATTCCTACTTAATATGTAAGACATGTAAATTAGAATAAAATCACTATATCAATCGCTATCAACTTCAAAATTGCTTTCACCTGAAACATCTGATTTTTCTATTTCGCTTTCTGTATCGGCATCATTTATAATCATTTGCCGTGCTTCTCGTGACTGATATTTGTCCGACAGTGCTCATTTCTAAAAAAACTTAATATTATACCGGGTGAGTCACGAATTGCGCTCGCCCCGATATTTCCTAAAATATTTGGAATAGACAATTGAACTTTGGAGGCATTATTACACGACTAAAATGCCATCTTTTCAATAAAAAATCAAGTTTGGTGCACATCCGGTTTGACCGGAAATGCCCACAACTTTCGATTTTTAAATGGAACACCCTATATATTTTTACATTTTTGGAATCTAGAGAAAATTTTGAATACAATACATCCATTTTGGTCACTTTTTGATAAACATTAAACATTTTATTAAAAAATCTATTTCTGAATCCAGAGTGCTGTGGTGCCCAAAATATATTTTAGTTTGTGTGCTACGTTACTATAAAAATAAAAAGAGCAATATGATTGCATTACTTAATTCTCTGGAAGCGTTTAAATTTTTCAATGTGATTTTTACCCACTAACTCGGTTTTTTAAAATGGGAATTTAATCGTTCACCAACATTTTTAAATACCTCATTTTCATACGAATCTAATGATACCAAAATTTTGAAAATCCGCTCAGAAATATTTGAGATTTCAGCCAAAATACAATGCAACCAAGGTTTTAGAAACAAGCGGCTAATAGGTAATAGATTAGTGGGCTTTGGAAACTAAAATGGCACATTTCTGTGTAAATCTGGTAACCTAATAACATTGGAAAAATCATAGTAGCCATTGAATGTAATAAAACTATCTATTATCTATTAGCCGCATGTTTCTAAAAGCTTGGTTGCATTGTATTTTGGCTGAAATCTCAAATATTTCTGAGCGGATTTTCAAAATTTTGGTATTAGATTCGTATGAAAATGAGGTATTTAAAAATGTTGGTGAACGATTAAATTCCCATTTAAAAAAACGAGTTAGTGAGTAAAAATCGCATTTAAAAATTTTAAGCGCCTCTAGAGAATTAAGTAATGCAATCATATTTCTCTTTTTATTTTTATAGTAACGTAGCACACAAACTAAAATATATTTTGGGCACCACAGCACTCTGGATTCAGAAATAGATTTTTTAATAAAATTTTTAATGTTTATCAAAAAGTGACCAAAATAGATGTATTGTATTCAAAATTTCCTCCAGATTCCAAAAATGTAAAAATATATAGGGTGTTCCATTTAAAAATCGAAAGTTGTGGACATTTCCGGTCAAACCGGATGTGCACCAAACTTGATTTTTTATTGAGAAGATGGCATTTTAGTCGTGTAATAAGGCCTCCAAATTTCAATTTTCTATTCCAAATATTTTAGGAAATATCGGGGCGAGCGCAATTCGTGACTCGCCCGGTATTACTCATTACAGAATTAATTTGAAAATTATCCATTTTTGTTATAATTGATTTTCAAAAAATGAAATATATATTCTTGAATTTTTTAATTTAGGTTATACATTCAATTCACTCTTTTAATCGATACTCTGATTTGTAAATAGCAACAACGAACACTCCCCAGTGACGATTTTGGCAAACACTTATTGACTTTTGACATTTTTGGCCGCCATATTGGATTCGCCATTTTGTTTTTCGAAAAAATGTTGTCAGATTCGAATTCAGCGACCCCAAAAACCCCCATGTTACCATTTTCATAAACATTTATTAAGATAAAATCAATTTTTTTAGTTACGTACATTATCGTTCATATATGCAATAATATGCATGTTTATAAACGAATTAATGTAAACAACGAGGTTGCAGGTTGTAGCAGCTATTTACCTCACGAATTCAAATTTAGGGGTTATCAAACAATTTCCAGTGATAGCCATCGATCGAGTGAAGTCGAGTGGTAAACTTTTTACTCAAAGTTTACAAAAATTGTCGTATTTTAATTTCAAAAACATAGGTTTACTTAATTGTTTATAACTATTTAACGATTAGTAATTAAGAAATGTCAATTTTTTCTTAAATTCTGCATACCTTGCTGAGAAGATTCCATAGCACTACTGATCAATATGCTGTGTTATCTCGAAATGCACACAGTATAACTTTCCTATTCAGAACCACGTGTATTCACGTTAGCGACGTGTTTCCTTCGACGTTCAACTTCCGAATGGCCCTATGGAATGCTGCGCGGCATCTAACACTTGAAAACCGGGTTTATTTGTACTTTGGGGTTCCTAGAAACGGTAGGGACAGATTGCAGCGGCAACCTAGAACTTTCGATTTTCGGCAAATGGCCAGCTTTTTTCGATTTTATCCCACTGTGTGGCGGATCAGTATACAGGGTGTCTTAAAGGTTCTCTATAGGCTCTTCTTTGCACTTCCACTGTAAATGACTATTTACCTGTGGAACAGTTAATAAATCAAAGCTTCTTACAGCGAGCTAATAGTCTAATTAATTCACAAGTTCCAAAAGGTGTTAATTCTTGAAATAGCTCCTAAAAATATGAGCGATAGCTCATTGGATTCAGAATGATGTCAAGAAAAACGTATTAAAATGTTTTATTAGCACATAAAAAATTGCAAAAGTTATAAACAAATTAAGATGAAAAAATTGGCATTTAGTTTTTCGCTTATAACCGGAAATTGGAAAAAAGATTCTTACAGAGGAGGCAATTTCCAATAAAAAAGTCCCAACTCCTGGAACTCTATCTCCATTATTTATCATTTTAATTTAACGCTGAAAATAAGATTCCGCGCGACCGCTGCAGGATGCGAGCGCCGCCTCAAAAGAGAGTACATCACATAAAATCATTTTATTATACTATTAAACATCAATTAAAAAAATTGAAAAAATTATGGTGTATTCATAACACTTCAAAAAATAAGGTCCCGTTGGAAAAAAGTGTTAAAGTTTATTTTTCAACAAATGAGGCCATTGTTAACTAACGAAATTTTATGGGACCTCCGTTATCATTGGAGACAAATTTTTTTTTTTTAATAATTGGCCTATAAAATTTTCGCTTTTTGGAGCCCTTCTTATAAATATACTTAACAAGATCACATAATAAAAATTTTAAAAAATTGTTTATTATTATTTTTTTAAATAAACAGAAAATTAAAAACCAAAGTAAAGTTGTAAAAATGTTTTTTTCAAATTCGTTCTCATATTGCTATTTTTACATTGAAGAAAGGCATTCATTAACGTTAAAAAAGAATGTTTGCGCCATTTTTTTTTACAATTTTGTTGTCTTGAGAATATTGCGATTTTTAGATAAAAATTTGTTTCTTAAAAACATTATTTTATTGTTTATAATCGTTTTTTTAATTATCCATCATTTGAATAATTAGTTAAGAAATTATTTTTTTCCTAAAAATCATAATTGGCAGTCCTCAAGAAAGTAACAAAAAGAAAAAAAAATTATCAACAATTTCGTTGTTTATTAATTTAACAACTTGTTATAAACAAATTCTGACAATTCTAATATTTTTTTTCTAAATCTTAAAAAAATTACAAAAACATCCATATGCAACAACATATTGAAAAAAATTTGTTTGTATTTTTCATAGCGTTTTTCAATATTACACGATACAGAAGTTGAAACGGGCACTAGATTTGTCAACTAAAACAATGATATAACTTTTAAACTATTAGAGATATCACAATAGACATTCAGGTCGTTTTTATAAAGGATTAATTAATCTTTAAATTATGCAACCACAACTTCTCAGCTGGCTGCTGAGGAAGCTATGAAAGCGTAGCAACCAGTTAGCTCAGGGCTGGTCGAGGGTCACTAGGTGGCGAGAAGAGTTATATATTTTTGTTTCTTAACAACTATTTGCTTGTCAAATTTACCAAACAAAACTTTAATAAACTATACAAATTTGGACGCCAGCGTATTCAGTAAATCTTCTTGCAAACTTTATCAGGGGGAGAAAACAATCAAAATCAAATATAAAACAAATAATATATTAACATAAGTATAAAAGAGTGAAAATTTTACAACACTTTACAATTTAGTAGAGATATTAATGGTGAAATTTGATTTAATTAGTTAAACAAAAATTTAGTTTAGAAAAAAAATTAAATTTGAATATTAACAAAAAAATTACAATGAAACGATCAACTGGTTTACAAATTTTCTTCTGACCAAAAGTTGAATATTGCACATAAATTTGGCTACTTAGCTTAGCGGAGACGTGGAATCCCGACGAGGTCTGTTCCTGAAGATGGCCACGGGTACCCGGGAAGGACGTAATATTCAGGTCCTGACAACGATGATTTCTAGGAGACACTGCGTCGGAATAGTATCCAATACTTTTAGGATAACTCCAAATATTCAAGTTATGCCTTGTGCCTTGCTTCAATGGTGGTTTGGTCCAGGATTTTACATGAAAAAGGGGAATGTAAAGAACCAGTTGATAATATAAAAACTTTAAAATGGTGAGAAAAAGAGATACAAGAAAACTACAAAAAACTATGGTGACGAAGGTCACTGCAAAACCAAACTATCAGCAATTTAATAAAAAACCTGAGTCTTGATAAAATTTTACTTTACTCTATTACTGAAAATGTATGAATAAACTACTGTATAATATATGAAATTAATAAATAAGAAAACTCTACTCTCATGAAATTTTAGCCGTTTACAAAATGGCTGACTGGTTATGACCAAAAATTTGAATGAAGGTAACAAAATTTAGTTAGAATTAGAGAGAAAATATCTGAATTACTATCTGAAAAAAAACTAATACTGTAACAAATATAGCAAACAAAATTATGGGTTTAATCTCCCAAAAAAATTAACTAATAAAAAATGATATCTTAACCTCTTGTACTAACACGAGGTTAACTAAATGCGACAAAATGACTTTAGGTTTCGACTTTTAATGAGATAAGATTGTCTACACACGATTAAGAAACAAAGATTCTAATTTATCCTTTGATTAATTTCCGAGTTTAATCCTCGTACAAATAATCTAAATAATGACAAAACACCACGGTATTGTGTCTCAAGCGACCAAAAAATACAAAATTGCCGCGATAATTAATGAATTAGCATGTGTCCAAATGGACGCCGACATCACACAAACATGTGTGTTAATAAAATTAATTATTATACGGAATATCCTTTAATTCCCAAAAATAACTATACAGCAACGTTAACTCAATAATATGACATCATTTAATAATCAAATATATTCAAAATATCAAAGGATTAAAGAAATAAACGTGAAAATTCGTTAAAGAACAAGTAACAGTCTTTACTCACCTAGGTCGAAATCAAAAGTGAACTAGCAGCATGGATATTTCAAATGATGGTTCTACCGCGTTTGCGCACTTGTTGACTTCCGGTCGTTATTTCGGCGGGTAATTCAAATTTATTTAGCACGGGTGCTTAAACGAAAAAATTATTTTTTCGTTACAATTAGTTTACTTCGAAATTTGTAATTATTATTAATCAGTTATTATGCGCATTTGTTTATAAAATTTAAATATGTTTTCTATTTATTTTTAAATAAACAATTGCAACTTTCAGATATTTTATCAAATTTTATCAAATTACCTTGAAGGTCCATTACCGTATCTGCATTATTTGATAAGCTAGAAGTCATTAAAGATTCAAAAACGTCGAAAACACATTTTAATTTTATAGACTTATCACAGTTGATAGATTGCTATTATAATTTTTTGTAACTTCCAGTGCTGGACTTTTTTTATTTAATTTTTCCAATTCCTGTAAAAATGATCACCCTGTAAGATTTTTTTTAACAGTCAGGTGCTAATTAGAAAAGTCCATACATCACTTAACATAAGCATGTAATTAGATTTTTTGTTGCACTTTTGTTGATTTTTTTACAAGCCATTGAATTTGGCAAAAACGGAAATTTGAAGAAAAACAGCTTTGCTTGCTTACATTATTTGTCCAAATAATTAAAAATCGTCACATTAATTATTTACAAAAATTATTTAAACATATTACAAATACTTAGAGCAAATGTTGAAAATGAGAACCTCCAGCTTCCAAACATTTTTGTTGATTGATTAATTGATTTACCATCGTAAGGTGGGCATTGCTGCGGATTCCGGGCATCCATGGAGGGTCGTTCTAACCCGCAACCTGATCATCCGTCGAACACGCCCAACGAACGGCCAAACCGCGTGCCGGAACCAAAGATAGAATAGAATAATATCAATTAAATCAGATAAAATAGGATAAATTAATTTATAGCTTATCTGTCTTTCTGCAGCTTCTTGTGATTGCTGTTTCATTTTATTTCCTTCCCTTTTCTTTCTTGGGTTGAGTTGATTTTGTCCATTTAAAAACTTTCCACTGTATACAATTACTTTAGTTCACAACACAGCTATATTGCTTAGTAAACATATGTGCCTCATGTTGACACTGACTATGCACTGACTATTGCCCCTGATCCACTTAAGAAATACCTTTCTGGGTCGTCTAGGGTGTACGTAGGGACACTGCACTTGAGCTTGTTTGCTTTATTTGATTTGATATTGGAAAATCTTGTAATTATTAATTCAATATGAACTCTGTTTTTCTATTGAGGCGTTTCATTTCACACAGAATTTCTTAATCTACCGGTGGCTTCAATTTTTTCGAGTTTAATGGGGTTTTTACCGCTCTTTTAACACTTTTTAGGGAGCATCTTAAATAACACGTCTATTCACGACGACACACAACTCACCAACCTCCATACATTTTAGTTGGCGTCTATTTAAATTTCAAATTTTTAAATTCTCTAGTTTGCGTTTCTAATTTGGTCACTGCAAAGGAAAATTCGCTGAAGTAACTGATCTTTAGTATTTGTTGGGACAGTGTAGACCTCAGTTTTAAGATATCCCCATAGAAAATAATCGACGGGGTTGAAATCTGGTGCTCTAGCCGGCCAAGGATGAGGTCCCCTACGTCCAATCCATTTGTTTGGATACTCATTATCCAAATGCCTTCTGAATTCAATACTAAAATGGGGATGAGCTCCGCCATGCTCTTGAATTTGATACGCCATCCCGTGTAAATTGGGCCTCGTCTGTAAATAAAGTTCGATATGTAGTCAGTCTGTGATCAATAGTTCCCTGGAAAAATTCTAACCTATTTACTTTGTCACCCTGTTGAAGCCTTTGCACTTGCTGAATATGATACGGATGTAATCTTTTTTTATTTAGAGTCCTCCAAAACCGCACACGAGGAATTCCTAATTGGGCACTTATTCGTCGGATGCTTATTTCAGGGTGTTCTTGAACAATATTAATAATATTTTCTTCGTCTTCAACGTTTTGAACAATATTTTGTTCCACTTTTGATGATGCAAAACTGCCATGCTCCCTCGCATAACGATTCACAGTTGAAAATATCTGATGGTTTGATGTGTAATAATTATGTAATAATAAAAAGAAAACTGTTTAATGATTCATATTATAAAATGTACCTAGCTACACTTTCTTTGGAATTAAAAAAAAAACTTTGGTTTTAAATTTTTTGTCAATATTGAACATTATTTACCGAGTTTAAATTGACCATTTTTGATTATTTGGACGACTACTGTAAGCAAATACAGCTGTTTTTCTTCAAATTCTTTTTGCCAAATTGAATCTCTTGTAAAAAAATCAACAAAAGTGCGACAAAAAATCTAATTACATGTTTATGTTTAATGATGTATGGACTTTTATAATTGGCACCTGCGTGTTAATCAAATATTACAGGTTGATCTTTTTTACAGGAATCAAAATAAAGAAGCCCGGCACTAGAATTAAAAAAAAATTATAACAATCTACCAACTGTGATAAGTGTATAAAGTGTAAAAAAAATTAAATAAAATGCGATAAATAGTAAGGACTAGACCAAAATCTATTTATCACCCTGTATCTCAGAAATTGACAGCGACAAGAAAATTTCAATGTCCATTCCTGAATACCCAAGTAGTCCTCTACCGCCCCAAGAAGTGTGTACAGTTCTTCATGAAACACCCTGTATATAATGTCATTCTAAATCCAATATGTCGGACGTCCCAAGATGACGGATTATCTATTTCTTCACAGTCTCCTTGATATGGTTATCGAGCGCAAGAGTTTGACGAGGAAAATACGATGAAGTATGCTACGTCATTCTAAATCCAATATGGTGGACCTCCCAGGATCGCGGTTTACGTCTTTTCACAAACCCCTTTACAAGTTAAAGGGTTTTGTCTGTCTGTCTGTAAAATAAATCAAGACTAAAAAGTAAAAAATAATCGTTTCAACCGCCGTCTCCCTAGGTCAATTGACCAAAGTTAAGCCCGCCGAGAGGGTCGGGGGTCGGGGGGGGGGGGGTTTCCCCGAGCCCGGATTTCTTGAGGGGGCCCGGAATGTCTGAAATCCAGAAAAATTGGAGATGCATATGCAAATTTTGATTGCGAACCTACCTTAAAAATTATTTAGAACAGCTGGGGTAGGGGCACCGTATGTTACTACCCCCGGGCCACGATTTTCTCTCGATGGCTCTGACCAAAATAACTGCGTAATAGTGATGACCGCCCCCAAAGCTATTTATTTCCAGATGTATGGATTTAAACATTATTTTTTTACTTTTAGTACATTTCTTCAAATAAGTATGTATAATTACAGTTTATAAATTATTTAGTGAAGTTTCCACTACTAAAAAAATTCTTCATGTCATTTTAGTTGTCTGCTATGCTCTAAGGAACGGAATTAATAATATCATCAGCTAATACAAATTTGTCAGGCAATTGTGCGATATCTTCTATACTATTACTTTAATGTACATTAATCTTATCATATTTTAAATGTATCTAATCTTTAACTGAGATTAGTTCAGAAAAGTAAACGAAAATAACTTAATATAAATTATATTTAATATGTCTGATAAAAGAAACAAAACAATGTATGTCATTTATTTGAACAATGTTGTAACAAAAAAAAATCGGTAAAGGTATTTACACAGAACTTCCCTCTTTATTTGTGCATGGCGATCACTCTAAACAATTAATAATTACGAAATGACATTGAAAATAATAATCGGAATATAGTTATCACTATTATTACAAAGAAAACCTGATCAGTTTTGGTCAAAAAAATATACACAGTGCTCTTGCGTAAATACCTTTACAAATGTCCACCATGACTGAATTATTTCTTGGGATGACCACCCACCCTGTACATTTTTCAATAAAAGTATAATAGGTGCATATGCCAAATATTATTGCCAGCTGTGACATTTTCTATTCCACATTCACGTACTGGAGGGGAAGTAGAGTGGTGGTTAAAAAATTTCATTATTTTTTGAAATTTTTCAAAAATGTTGGTAAAAAAATTTTCAAAATTTTTTTCTTCTGAAATAGGTTTAGAATGTCATGAAATGTGGAAATATTAAATTTGAGCAAAAAGGAAAGTTTCCTTCTATTGTATGGTAGCCACACAATTTTTTTTTGAAATAGGTTTAGAATGCCATGAAACATGAAAATTTTAAATTTGAGCAAAGAAAAAAAAATTCCATCTATTTTAGTGGTAACAAATTTTTCAAAAATTGTGAAAAAAATTTTCAAAATTTCTTTTTCCGAAATAGGTTTAGAATGTCACGAAACGTGAAAATTTTAAATTTGAGTAACAAAAAATTTTTTCCATCTATTCTAATGGTAATTTTTTTTTCCAAAATGGTAAAAAAAAATGTTATATTTATTTTTCCGAAGTAGGTTTTGAATGTTATGAAACGTGGAAACTTTGAATTTGAGCAAAAAATATTTTGTCATCTATTCTATAGTAAGTAGTGATAAATAGATTAAAAAATGTTTCAAAGAAATTTTTCAAAAAATTTCTTAAATTGGAATGCCATGGAAACGTGGAAATTTTAAATTTGAACAAAGAAAAAAATTTCCATTTTTTGGTGGTAAAATTTTTATAAAAAATGGTAAAAAAATCAATTTTCTTTTAATAGGTTAGAACGCTATGAAATGTGGAAATTTTAAATTTGAACAAAGAAAAAAAATTTTCCATCTATTTCAAGTTTTCAATTTTTTTTTTCTGAAATGGGTTTAGAATGTCATGTGGTAAAATATTTTTCCAAACTGGTAAAAAAAATGTGCAGTGCAATTTTTTTTCCGAAATAGGTTTGGCATGTCATGAAACGTGGAAATTTCAAATTTGAGCAAAAAAAATGTTTCATCTATTCTATAGTAGTGATAAATAGATTAAAAATGTTTTCAAAACATTTTTTCAAATAAAATTTTTAAATTAAAAAAAAAAATTAAATTTGTTATAGTTGAAATAGGTTTAGAATGCCATGGAAACGTGGACATTTTAAATTTGAACAAAAAAAAATTTCCATCTATTTTAGTGGTAAAATATTTTCAAAAATGGTAAACAAATTTTCTGTTTTTTTTTAAATAGGGTTAGAACGTTGTGAAATGTGGAAATTTTAAATTTGAACAGAGAAAAAAAAATTTTCATCTATTTTCAAAAACATTTTTTTTTGAAGTAGGTTTAGAATGCCATGAAGCGTGGAAATTTTAAATTTGAACAAAGAAAAAAAATGTTTCATCTATTTTAGCGGTAAAAATTTTTCCAAAAATAGGAAAAAAAAAATTCAAAAAAATTTTGTTTTGAAATAGGTTTAGAATGCCATGAAATGCGGAAATTTTATATTTGAACAAAGAAAAAAATTTATTTAATCTATTTAGTGGTAAAATTTTTTTTTTTTTCTGAAGTAGGTTTAGAGTGTCGTGAAACGTGGATATTTTAAATTTGAGAAAAATTAAAATTTTTTCATTATTTATTCCCGTTAGACGGTCCACCCTGTATATTTTCCAGTGAAAGTTTAACCATTTCTTCGCTGACAGTAGCGTCAACTACCTACCAAATTTGAATGCTCTCCGTCGAGTAGTTTTTTAGTTAATGCACCAACAGACAGACAGACAGACTGACTGACGGAATTGAAAAACCTATATTTTCGGAAACTATGTGATCTGAAACGTCAAAATCCGAAAAAATCTCGGAGGGTGATTTTTTCTCGAATACAATACTTCCCTTCGGTATGCGAGGGAAGTAATATAACATCAAACATAACATAATTAAAATTTAAGACACAATATGAAAAGTTTAACAATTTCTTTGGATTTGCCTTCTTAAAGCAACAACTATATTCATATTTGGATACAATGTATCTGAAAAGTAACAACCCTCTTTACAATAGTCGACTCAACAGATAATTTATTTACTTATTTGGATGCAATCACCAATCACAGGGTGGAAACGCTATAATAAATCACTATATTCGAATAAAGCTACATGGTGTAGGAAAATTAAACAAAAATCAACCTAAACTTGAAAACATTTACCGAATGAATGGATTTTCACGAAATATTGTGGATTCTGTTCGTTTTGATGTCTGGATCAAACTCAAAACAAAAGAAATTGTCGCTATTGCCCGCAATCGTTATAACCATTGAATTGAGGATAAATTAAATTGAGGTAAATAAAAGAAACAAAATATATTTTTAGATAATTTGATGAATAATAACAACTTCTTACTCTTGTAAAATTTTTGAAATAACGCGTAGTTTCCGAGATATAGCTGAATTTTTCGAAAATGGGGTGGGGGAATAAGAATGACTGGAAAAATCTAGAAAAATTCTGGCGAATGTATTATTAAAACACAAGACTTGTTTTTCTTCTTGATTTCTTCCAAAAGTGCACTATGTCCAAGTTATTCCGTAAAATCAGGAAAAAGAGACCTTCATTGGAAAATGGAAAATATCGTAAACCATGAAATTTAAATATCTGGAAAAATTCAGACGTATACGCTAAAAAATTCTTAGATATGCCCATGGACATTCGGACTAGTTCTGGACATAAAATGAACATAAACTGGATGTTGTGTGCTGTCTGGGTTATTAATCCTGATCCTTAGAGCATGGCAGATAGATAATGTTATATGAGCAATTATCTTAGTAGCGAAACCTTCACTGAATAAATTAGAATGTCTTGTACAATTGTTACAAGTCATTGAATCATCCGGATATTTGTTATCAATTACTTGCCATTTAATAGTGGATACAAACATACAATTGCTGTACATCTCAGTAGCATTTCAAATACAGGTATGTTTACTTCCTATATTTTCCTGTTTCTGGTCGCCATTGCTTTGCTAAACACCTGTATATTTCTAAGTATTATATTTTTTACCTTTATAACTTTTATTGCAGAATTACAATGGCTATCCTCACAGGATCCTATCTAGCGGACTTACTAGGTTTCGTCACAGCTTTTGTACTGCTATTTTACACTTTTTTTAAATGGAGGTATCAATACTGGAAAAGGAGGAACGTACCTTACATTGAACCCACCATACCCTTTGGAAATTCTGAAAATCCGTTCAGAAGGACTAGCCATTTATTCAAAGCGTTTCTTGAGGCGTACGAAGTAGCAAAATCAAAAGGTTGGTTTCACACTTTAGGAGTTAGGTGTCTTCACTATTCGCTCCGTACATCGCTACACTAGCAATCGGCGTGGTGAGATTTATAAATGTTTACCAGCATTTTTCAAACTCTACTTGTTTACTATATTGTTATAACCTCAAAATATGACTTATTTCCTGCGTAATGTTGGAAGAAGAAGAAGACGCAGTTTTTCTTGATCGAAATTCACAGAGAAGATTTCTGCATTACTGAGGTGTTAGTTCCAAATTCAACACATATGCTTAATTAAATTTAATTTTCAAAAATAAACTTATCGGGCGTAAAAGAAAAACTTAAACTACGCAAAACCCATTAACTTTTACTGAAGAATATAATGAGCTTATTATTATTATTATTATTATTATTATTATTTTAAGTTCAGGTATATACAGTTCAAACGTGAGGATAGCCTTTCAATGAGAGGACAATCTTCCAACGAATTTCACTCTAATAAAATAAATTTATTTTTTGTAAATATCGTCAATGAAATAGCTAGTATCATTCCGAAATCAAATATTGACCTAGTTAGTTTACTTCAGTCATGCAACATAAAAAATAATATAGAGTTTGAGTTTAACAAAATTACTACGACTGAATTGAGCGAATTTATAAGCACAATAAAAAATAAAGCAAGTAAAGATAATTATGAAATAAATAATAAAATTATAAAATTCGTCAAGAGTACACTTCTTATTGGCCCTCTCGCTGAACTATTTATCGACTGCATAAAGGAGGGTCTTTTTCCCAGCTGCCTAAAAATTTCTAAAGTTATCCCAATATTCAAGAAAGGGGAGATAAATGATAATATGTCCAATTACCGCCCCATATCAATGAGCAACATGCATGAATTTTAGAAATGCAATAATTAATTATTTTTTCGTTATATATGTTATATAAGTTGAGAAAGTAATGAAGAAAAGGTATTAAAAAAATGGGTAGCCCAATTAAACGACTTTGAAATTCAAAATATTATGGGAACATATCCACGTGACTGAAAACACCACGCTATTGGTCTGACGTCATTCGGCATAATGTCTAATGGTCGTCTATCTGCCAAGGGGTTAAATCGTAAATTGTTTTGTGTTTTGTAAATGTGTATTGATATTTTCATAAAAGAAATCATTCATTTATTTATTTATTTTAATTATTAAGTGGTAAAAATGACGGACAGTGGGTTTTTACGGGGCCAGAGTGACAATTTGCCCGTTGTTGATGTGCTTATGATGACAAACTTTTTTGCTACTAATACTGATTTTATTAGTGCAGAAATTGGAGGTACTAAAGCAACAAGGTATGTGTCATTCATTATTCTAAACATTAATTCAATTGTGCCCATTTTTATCCTTTTACTGTAGTTAAATATAACAAATTATTTATGTACTTAACCTCAAAATAGGTAAACAAGGTAATGTTTTAATGTTATATTAATTAATATTTTTCATCTTAGAATGCTTTACTTTTTTATATAATAAATACCTCCCGTCACTTACTAAGTACGTACTTTTAGGTAGGTAGGTACATTAATAGTAAAAATAACTGTTGATATACATAGGTATATATAAATATATAACTGGATAATATGTAGAACGTCGAGAAGTTACATTATTCCCACCGTTCTTATACATTTATACATTTTAATTCAAGGTTCCTTTTAACAGAAGTTAGTAAACTTTTGTATTCCTATAAATAGGAAAGTGACCAAATTCATCATGATATGTAAACCAATTATCACAATAATATTAGGGTTAGGTACATATTTTCATAATATTATTATAAAATAATTAGTTTTAATGGGTAAATTTACATCAAAATAATCCTGGCAGCAATATAATCTTGAGGATGACGATAATTCTGCGTTTCGGTCGTCTCGTCTCATAGCTCTGCACCATTTCTTCCTAACTTTATCGCGTCTAGGCACATTAAAAAATAATTTTTCTGGAGTTTTTATTGTAATATATGTACATTTGGGTGCAATACAATATTTATAGCTACTTTTCTTTGTATTTTCTATAACACAACGTAAATAATGTGTACACATTCGCAATCACAATACGTTTTCCGTCGGTGCGATGTGCCCGATGACGTCACACACAAGTAGCGCGGAAACTTCTCCATTTAAACGCAGTTAAATTGACAGCTGGAGAGATTAGAACATAAAACAAAAATAAAATACTGGAAAAATAATGTTTTTTAGTGATCTATTCATCTGTGATGTTTAAAAAAATTATGCATTTTGCTCATTATACCTATTCCTGGAAAGAGCTTTGAAAAATTGTTACACTCAACACTAATCAAGCGCGGATTCAGGGGGGGGGGGCGAAGGGAGTGTCGCCCCCCCACCTGGAGTAAAGTTTAGGTAAGAAAACCTGATGTAAAAACAAATTTATTTTAATGCAATTATTTTATTTCTACCCATTAAATAATTGTCGCCCCTCCTTCAACGATATGCTGGATCCGCGCCTGACACTAATGTATTATTTTAAAATGAATGACCTCTTCTTCAGTGAGAAGTAACGACAGATGCTATAAGTCTACTATTGAATTACATGACAGATGCATATGAAAATAAAAATTACGCAGGCTACACTTTTTGTGACTTTTCGAAGGTATTCGACTGTGTTCGGCATAATATATTATTAGGAGAATTGAACATATATGGTGTAAAGCCAAGGTAATTAAAACTACTTAAAAGTTATCTCGAAAATAGAAATCAAATCACTGCTTACAACGATGGGACGTCAACAATAGCGGGCATAGATCATGGATTACCTTAGGGGTCTGTTCTTGGACCCCTGTTATTCTTAATCTATGCCAATGACTTACCACAATATGTTTTAGATGCTAAATTTGTGCTGTATGCAGATGATGCTACCAAAATAAGTTGTAATAAGAATCAGATTGAGTTAGAAAATATTATGCTGCAAACACAGTCTACTACTTCCTAGTGGTTCCAAGCCAATGTCTTATGCTTAAGTGATACCAAAACAGCAAATATGATATTCTCTACTCATTATATTGAAAGGTATGAATACCCAGATGATGTAAAATTTCTGGGAGTAGTCCTTGACCCAAAACTGTGTTGGGATCAACATGTGGACTATATTTCAAAAAACACTTGCAAGGTGTGCTTGTAAGATAAACAATCTCACAGGGGAAGTATCCCTAAATGTCATTAGAACAGCCCATTTTTCATTATTCCAAGGCACTTTTTCTTATGCAATTCTAACTTGGAGACATATAGCTCATTTAGATAGAATATTTCGCTTACAGAGACATATTATAAGATCGATTCAAGTCTTGGATATAGAGATGACGTAAAATACATATTCATTGAACATGGAATATTAACAGTGCCTTCATTTCGTTTCTATACATGCTTCATATATGTTAAAGAAAACATAAACGATTACGTCGCATATAGGGATATACACGCTCATGATACAAGGTTCAATGATAAGATATCCTTGAGATATCTACAATTAGAAAAAAATTAAAATGGAGTTAACTATTTCGGTTTCTCGTTTATTAACAAACTCCCATATTACTTCTTTGCCATACAATCTGTTTTGTGGCCAGGTTAAAAGTTTACTCATAAATGGAGCTTTCTATAATTCCCAAGCATTGTTTTCGATTGATATTGCCAATATTCCATTCCATTATATGGAATTTTATTTTAATTTTTAATTTCAATGTTTTTATTTAATATTGTAACTAAAATTAAAAATATTTGAATGTGTAAAACTTAACTGTTAATTTAATTCCTGTCTGTCAAAACTATGTGTGTGTTTTTGTGTTTATTAATTGAATATCTTCGATATTTTTTTACTGTTAGAACTTAACTAATTTGACTTGTGTAAAACTTTTATAAGTTTGTAACATCAATAAACTATTTCTATTTCTCGTTCTCTTTCTCTTTCTCTTTCTCTTTCTCTTTCTCTTTCTCTTTCTCTTTCTCTTTCTCTTTCTCTTTCTCTTTCCCTTTCTCTTTCTCTTTCTCTTTCCATTTCCATGCCCGTTTTCGTTTCCGTTTCCGTTTCCGTTTCCGCTTCCGTTTCCATTTCCATTTCCATTTCCATTTCTATTTCTATTTATGTTTCTATTTCTATATTTTTGTCTATGTCTGTTTCTGTTTCCATTCCGTTTTCCATTTCTATTTTCCTTTCCCTTTCCCTTTCCCTTTCCCTTTCCCTTTCCCTTTCCCTTTCCCTTTCCCTTTCCCTTTACCTTTCCCTTTCCCTTTCCCTTTCCCTTTCCCTTTCCCCTTCCCCCTTCCCCCTTCCCCTTCCCTTTTCCTTGTGCTTGCCCTTGCCCTTTCCCTTGCCCTCGCCCTTGCACTTGCCTTTGCCCTTGCCATTGCCCTTGCCATTGCCCTTTCCCTTCCCGTTCCCCCTTCCTTTCCCCTTTACCTTCCCCTTTCCATTTCCCTTTCCCTTTCTCCTTCTCTTTCTCTTTCTCTTTCTCTTGCTCTTGCTCTTCCTCTTCCTCTTCCTCTTCCTCTTCCTCTTCCTCTTCCTCTTCCTCTTCCTCTTCCTCTTCCTCTTCCTCTTCCTCTTCCTCTTCCTCTTCCTCTTCCCCTTCCCCTTCCTCTTCCTCTTCCTCTCCTCTTCCTCTTTATCTTTCTCTTTCTAATGACATCTGGCACTAGCTTATATTTTGAGATGATTCCGTTGTAGGGGTGGGGGGGGGTTAAGTAGAGGAAAATGAGTAAAGCAAGCCGGTAAGAGTAGAGAAACTTGAGATTTGGTGATTACTAGAAATCAAATAAGGGAGTTGATAAAGTAAAATGGAGATATTCACTTGAAATTTGGTACACATATGCTTTGTAATGACATCTGATTGAGACGATTTTGTTGAAATGGTGGGGGGTGAGGAGGTGTAAATTGGAAAAAATAAGTAGAGCAAGCTAATAAGAGTTCAGAAACTTAATGTTGGAGCATATGCTGGAAACCAGCGCCTCAAGTTTTCCTATGACATCCGCTTCAAGTATTATTAAAATTGTCTCCACATACTAAAATGCAAATATTGTCAAGATGTTTTCCTTTAAAGAGAGTTGGATGGAGAATCTGGATGTGGAAATAGTGATTCCTTAGGCAGCGGGAATTTAAAATTTAGTGTCTTAACAACTACTCTAATGTTTTTCAGGTTGGCGGCACTGTGGAATGTATATGTTGGCAACTCCGTCATACCTTGTTGTAGACCTAGATTTAGTAAGACATGTACTAACGAAGGATTTCCACTATTTTATGGACAGGGGGATATACACTAATGAGAAAATCGATCCAATTGGTAAGAGAAACTATTATTAAGAGGTAGAGATTAGGGCACAACTAATAGAAAAAAATTTAGATGTATTGATGCTTTCAAAATGTGGGTCTGGGGACGTTTGCTGTGAGTTTCCTGGACAGTAAATCGCACCAATTCTGCAAGTAGGTTCCTCAAAGCGGCTCTCTAACATCGTACTTCATGAATGCTCACATTTCTTGGCTACATCAACCCGACAATATAGAACAGTTAATTGTCAGGGGATAACCAGATGGGAACAGGTGACAGATCGCACGAGGCTGTCGAACGTACTATACAGCAAAAGAAGTTTATCTGGAACATTACATGAATCACAATACGTGGATAAGAAGATAATTTTGTGAATTATATTGTGTTTCTTCTTTTTATTTCAGTTAGGTAGCTGTATCAATATATAAATAACACACTTTTAACTGTAATACTAGGCGTCTTCTTCGATGTAGTCACTAATTTTTATTATTTTCACTTAGGTTCCCATCTCTTTTCTTTAAATGGTAAAAGATGGAGAAATTTAAGAGCGAAGCTGACACCAACGTTTACATCAGGAAAATTGAAGGCTATGTTTCATACTTTGACTGATTGTGGTTTACTACTCGAAAAATACATTGATGAAAACATTGATAGTACAACAGCTGTCGATATTAAACAGGTCTTAGGTAGGAAAAGTTTCAGAAATTACGTTACATATAAATTTATAATGTTTAAAATGTGATTCCATGTTGCAAAATAGATTCTACTAAAGCATTGTATAGAGGTTTCATAGTTTCCTTATTCAGTATATTTCTCAAGATATAAAATCTATGAAAAAATTTTCTCACTCAAGGTTAAATCGTGAATATATTCAATCCACTTCAGAAACTGGTCTATAATAATTATTATTATTACTTCAATTCTTTTTGAGTATATACAACTAGATTCATTCTTAATAAAATTTTGATCAGGAAAAGTAGCACGTTGTGGAAACAGTGAAGAAGCAGGTTATCATTTAGGAACATTTTTAATTTGTTGAGATTTTCGCTTTCTTACATACGGAAGGCCAACTGCTATCTTGATATAAAGAGCAACGTCATCTGCGTAGGATATTAATTTAAAGTTTAGATCTAAAATATTTATGTCATTTACGTATATCAAATAGAAGATCGGTCCCAAGAGTGTGCCCTGGGGGATACCCATAACTTAAAAGTTCAAATTAATCGAGAAATTGTACCATTTCTTATCACAGAATCTTCTCTTTCAAAATGATACAATTAAAACTGATTCCTTGAAAAATTAACCAATTGAAAATGAGCAGTGGTGCACTGAACGAGAGCACCCATATAGCAGGGTATGCAATGAAGTCTCCGCTAGACGTCTTTTTGCCTGTCTAATCTTGAGACCCGCTAGGTGGTTATGTAAAACATTAATCTTTTATGAAAGCCAGCTTAGCAGTGATGATTTAAGTAAAGCCGTGCGAAGCCTGAAAGCTAGTAATAAAATAAACTATTTATCGCGTAAAATGTTACATATTTATCGAGTCACTATTATAATATTCTAATAATTACATCAACATTGTTTTACTTAGCAAGGCAATGGCTTTGTGAACGTGAAGGGCCATCTAAATACTATATTTTTCATAGATCCTGTGAAGCTATGTATTACAGTGTATTAGGGATGTATATGAGAAAATATGTGGTATGCTCTCTACAGAATAGATTCTGATTCATCATGCTAAGTAGTATATCAGAAACAAATTGAAATAGTCTAGCTTTTGAAGAACTCAAAAATAACGAATCAAAATTAAATATGTCGTTTCCTCACAACCTTGCCTACTCTTTAGTATAGTTATTAATAGGGATAATTTGACCAGAGCCCCCACAAAAAAGTTTTTGATCCGGATGACTAACTATAGTATTCCTATGTATTTTTCGTGTAGATACTAAAAGATACCTTCAATAAGGTAAATTTATGAATATAAGTACCTATCATTAAGGACTGAATGGGGACTTTTTATCTCTCGTACTCTTATTTTTATTAGGGGCTTCAACAATTCTCCCAAAGGGGTTGATAAACTGCGTCATAAAAACATCTAGCGTACAAGTTTTTGAGAATGCAAAGGAAATATGGTAGAGGGTGAATGCTGATCCAGAACCAAGCCTCCAGAAGGTTATAACGTACCCCCTGATGTATGGAACACAGAGGTGGAGGAAGATCTAGGAGAGCAAGTGTTCCTTATTTTTACAGCAGAATGGTCCCAGTGCATTAACGAGAATCTTCTTCAATTGCCTTGACTGCACCCTACAAAGGGCAAAAACTACCCCCAAACCCCCGAAAAGGGTTCGGAAAACTTTTAAGACATGAAACATGCATTTTGGGGTTTTTAGTTATGAGAGGGAAGACAAACGAGAATCCATCTTTCTAGTTTTTTTTTCACTCCAACATTCACTATACAGGGTTACTGGTAATTCGATACATTCATTTGGAGATGTGATAGGAGTAAATTTGAGCCTAATATGCGTTATCCAAAACTAAGTAGTTTTTGAGATATTTCAGTTTTTTCTTTCTTTTCAAAAAAGTATATCTTTATGTCTTAAAATTTACATTTTAAAAAATTTGCTCGACATCTTTTTAACTTTTTAACTGTATTACTTAAGACATAAAGACATAAAGACATAAAAACATAAAGACATAAGACATAAAGATATACTTTTTTCTGCTGGAAGATGTTTCTCTCGCTATAAGAAAGCGAATGATGTTCCAGAACGACGGCTGTCCAGCACATTTTCGCTGACAGTTACTCAATCAACGTTTCCCTAACCGTTGGATTGGAAGGTCAGACCCTATATCTTGGGCAACGCGAATCCCTGACTTAACACCTCTAGATTATTACTTGTGGGGTCATATGAAAGACATAGTCTATGCAACATCAGTCAATACAATCGAACCTTAGACAAAAGATAGTCGACGCTGACCAACAATATGACATACATTGACAACCAAAGTAACAAAGACGGAAATAAGAAGACGCTGCCGTGCATGTATACGGAATAGAGGCTCCCATTTTGAGCGAGATATGTAGAAATTAAGCACAACTTTAAAATGAATAAAGAATTAAACGTTAACTTTGCATTACGTTTTTTTAAATGTTTATCCAAAAATAAGTGCCGTACTACTTCCATCATTTTTACTAATTATATATTAGAACTATCAAGGGTACGTTGAACATTTGTATCTTGTTAAATAGCTGTTGAAATAAGGAAGTTTTTAAAACAATTTGTACTCATGTTACCTTGATAATTTTGTTAAAAACCTTAAAGGTAATATTCATAGCTTATTTAAAGAAAATAATAATAATAATAGATTTTATGTGAAATGTTTACGTATTTTTTCATTCTAAGTAAATGACCATAGTGTTGGACAAGTAATCCAGTTAAAAAGTTAAAAATATGTCGAGTAGATTTAAAAAAAATGAATTTTAAGACAAAGATATACTTTTTTGAGAAAAAAGGAAAAATTGAAATATCTCAAAAACTGTTGAGTTTTGGATAATGCATATTAGGATTAAATTTACTCCTTCGGTCATATCCTATCACATCTCCAAAGGAATGTATCGAATTACCAACAACCCTGTATATATTGTATATATTATAATGAGTGGAAAATAATTTTAGAGAAACAAGTTTGATTGAATATAAAGTGGGGTTTACGATTGAAAAAGACATGAAATACAGGTGATACCATGAGGGATATATAGACGAATTGAATGGTGAAGTGAAAAAGAAATCTACAGAGATGGATTTCCGTTTGTCTTCGCCGCACCAATGTGCATCTTTCCGGTCCCAAAAGTATTCCGAACCCTTTTTGGGGGTTTGGGGAGTAGTTTTCGCCCCTTGCAGGTTGTGGCCAAGGTAATTGAAGGAGATTCTAGTTAATGCACTGCAACCAATCTGCAGTAAAAACAAGGAAAACTTGCCCTCCCAGATCTACCTTCACTCCTGTCTTCCTCATCCAGCAGGGGGTAATTTATACCCTTCTGGATGTTTGGTTCCGGCATTCTACCTCTGTTATATTTTCTTTGCATTTTCAAAAGCCTGTAAGCTAGAAGCTTTCGTGACGCAGTTCTATGTCCTGAAGGGCATCGAAAAGGTGCAAGGGGTCTGTCAATTCTTTCGGGAGAATTGTTATCCCCTCGCTGAAACCTTTGAGATTAAAATAGAAGAGTACGAGAGATAAAATGTCTCCATTCAGTCCTTAATGATAGGTACTTATTTCCAGAAATTTGTTCTTGCCTTTATACGAAAGTTTAAGGAGTATACGAATTTTTTTGACCTCATTACAGATTCACATTCAGCGTCGAAAAATACATAGGAATAATATGATCAATCATCCGTATCAAAAACTTGTTTTTGTGGGTTGTGCAATCTTTAGAGTTATGAGTACCTTAGAGAGAACGTTATAATTTTCAGGAAATTTTACTGCTGACGCAATCGGATCTTGCGCATTTGGACTTGAATGCAACAGTTTCAAAGAACCCAACTCGCTATTCCGACAATTCGGCAACAAAGCTTTCACTGCGACTAAATTGGATGACATGCGATTAATGTTTAGCATAAGCTTTCCTAATATGGCCCGAGTCCTAGGGATCCGCCAAGTGCCGAAGGATGTGAGCGATTTCTATACAAAAGTCGTGGTCGACACTGTCGCCTACAGAGAAAAACATAATTTCACTAGGAAAGATTTCTTGCAACTGCTTATTGACATGAAGAACGATCGAGATGGAGATGGAGACAATGATGATAAAGGTAAGTTTCCCAAACAGCACAAGTACGTCCAGTGAACATCCACTGGACGTCCTGCAATAAATTTGTGGACGTCCAATGGGCGTCCTTCTTTTGCGCAGAGGATATTCATTGGACGTCCAGTGGATGTTCAGATGTCACAAAAATCTGTATCTGGTGCACGTCCATCACAGGACATACTCGGCATAACATGGACGTCCGATGAATGTCCAGAAGCCACAAAAATCTGCATCCAGTGGACGTCCATAAAATGCCCATAGAGGATCCGGACATATATGGGCTATATATTAATAGTTGTAGTTGGTAATATTTAGATTACCACATCTTATTATGTAGGAACACTGGACGCAATCGATACTTTAAGGCATAATTATCGAGTCTAAATAAACAAGTTTAACATAAAAAAATTATTGGATATTTGCGAAAATTGCAATTTAAAATTTTGGTCAAGGAATAAAACTACAAAGGTGTAAAATGTAAACAGTCCAAATTTCAATGAAATGTCAAATCTGTCTAAAACTATTCCTTCAGAACGAGGGAAAAAAATATTTTGAATTTGCACCTTTTTTGCACAAATTTCAATCACAGTTTTAGTTTAGCAAAGCTCCTTCATTTAGCATTGGTAGATATGTTTTAAAATATTGGCTTGGGTCCAATAATACAACTAGATTGTAAATCTGAATTATTCACAATATACCATTTGTTACACTTGAAAATTTTGCAAAGCCTAAAATAATATAAATTCATATTTCATCGTTCTTTTCGAAAATATTAGCTTTTATTGTATATCAATTATAATACATATGCAATATTTTATTATTAGAAAATTATTGTTCCACCGTGTAATCTGAGGTTTGGTTCCTTATATTTCTTTTCTCGCACCATCCTAGGCAGCCCATCTCGCTTAGTAGGAATCTACAAACAGAAATTAATATTACGAACCGAAAGTGACACTTAGTTCTGCTAAATTATAACTTACACAGGAGCAAATACATATGAATCTTTCTATTGCCTAATCACCTACTACTTATGTGTTAATATTTACTTACCATTGCTAGTGGTGTCCTAAAATTTCTTCTAACTTGTGTCGATGGTTAACTTTTTCCGTTTTCCTTGTCCATCACATAATTCAGCCTAGGGTCAAAGTAATTAATGTTGTAGTGTTGACTAGAGTGAATTTTCAGTTCATATCTCACATACTATATTCTGTGTTGGGTAATAATCGCACCTAGAAATAAATAAATTGTATGTGATAAAGCATTTTAACCTATGAAAGTAAACAAACATAAAAACCTATCACGTTTCTTTTTGTTGCGATATAAAGATACGATTAGAGACTTACCTTGACAAAATTTGATGATCCCGTAATATTTGCCGTCATAAATAACGTATTAATAAACATTTCTACCCATTTCTTGTGTTAGGTTATTTTGTTGTCTTTCTGTCAAAACGAAAATTACACCTTACGGCTCACTCAGTACGTAGATACGTGAAGTTACACTCGCAACGCTCTATCGCAAGAGCGCAAGTAAGGTAACAGGACCGCATTAACCCACAAATTTATTATCACCTGTTAATTATACGATATTTCTTATTTGCCTCATCGGATATTAATATAATCTATTGCATGAGCATCCCCGTTGTACAATTGTCATAGTGTCATAGGAAACATGAACTATTAAATGGTTTAAAATTAGTAGGCTCGACACAATTGGCAGATTTGGCCCTGCGTCTCTCCAGCCGTGACCCTGATCATGAACTTGGACAGATGTTTACATGATTTACGTGGTTGGGATAATTTTTCTAATATAATTTGAATTTGTTTATATTAAATAATATTTCGTTTAGTTGGTCTTCCACTTTATGGAAAACTTATATTTGTCACATTTTGTGGTACTATTTTTATGCAGTAGGATTTCTTTCACTTATATACTTCCCTTAAATTTTGCTGGTCAACGATTAACGTGGTACGTCCATTTCCTCCTTTTTGGTGGTTTTTCTCTAAATGTTTGGTTTTTATAATTTTCCGGGAGAGCCATTATTAATCGAGTAGTTATTGCAACCAGTCGTGTCTTTTGTAAGATTCGCTAACTTTTTGAGTGTTAGGATTAGTTCTGGTCGCAATACAGTTCTGTGACGATTTTGTGGTAGTTCGTTATTTGTCACACTACTCCGTTGGGATTTATTCGTTAATTTTGGGGTAAGCTATTTTTTTTGTCTCCTAGTACACGTGCTCTTCATTGACCAAATTAAAAATCCTTACAGATTTGGGAAAATCCTCCAGTGTTGTCCTGCTTGGAGGCTACATTAAAGCCACACAACATCCACGTGAGTTTGACAATTTTTTTTGTACAATTTCATTTTTTTTTGTATCATGTTCGACAACAATTTTTGTTCTCTTACAGGGCTTTTATTTTATTTTATTTTCTTGGATTTTATCTTATTGCATTTTATTGCGTTCCATTCCATGGTGGGGCTTTGCTTGTCCATGGTCCAAGCAGTATTTGTATGGTTCCGGTTAGTGTCCAATTCTGAGCGTTGCTGTTCAGCATCCACCCGGCGGAAACACCCTACTGTGCAGGATATTGGCAACTCTCCACTGCTCACCCAGATAAGTGCCCTATGATTATTTTTTTTTAACCGTTTTCCTTCGATATATGTATATATTGCCTGCTACTCATTTTTTTTTATATATATAAGTAGGTACATACATAATATCTCTTTTAAATTAAGTTTACCGCTGATAGTATTTAAGTAGTATAGGTATATACATTTCCCCAATTTTTAGGTATTAAGTATTCTATTGATATTTAGTAAATTTGATAAATTATATGTATTTTCTTTTGGTATAATATACTATTTCGCACTCGAAGCCATCAATTATTTATTGTTTGTGTGTTTACCACCTAGCTGTCTTACCCGCTCCCCCCCGACTAGCTAGCAAGTGTGTATTTCCTACTTTTTTACCGAACTGCACACTATAATAAATATTTGCTACAAGTACCGGAGAGGCACCCATCAAGCCTACTCATCCATCGTTTATTAACTAATGATAACAATAGAATTAATAATTTAATAAATATATTTATTTTTTATATATTCCACCCCTTTACCGATGTAGCACATTAATAAAATATGGCCCATATTATATTTCCAGTAAGTGTAAAAATTTAAAGATAGGCTGTTGTCTATATGGACTGTGCTTTACGATTAATGACATCGCAAATATAATACGAAATTGACTTTATTTACAAAATCTTTACGTTTTAAGCAAAATTCATTTTGACACATTATTATTACCACACTGTTGATACTAGTTTGCCACGTAAATACAAAATTCTTTATTCTTAAAGACAAATATTTGTATAAGAAAGTCACAGTTTTAAACTTAAACGTACATTCGGAATAAACATACACATATGGTAAATGAAACGAACCATAAATAGAAAAGTAATTTATTAAATATTATCATCTTGGGAACTTCTTCCTTGATCTACATTTTTTCCTTGTTTTATTCTGTGCAGGGAAGTTCTACTGTATTATAATACATTTTCCTCTACTTATTACTTACTTTGAGAGTTGTTTCACTTTTCTAAAGGGTACGATTCATAAACAATAAACTAAAACAGTTCAGCACACGACAGACCGCCAAACACAAATAAGTCTATAATAGAAATGTAGGGTTAGGTTTTACTTTTGCCACCGCGATTGGCATCAGCATGCAATCGTTTGCGACGTGGCCAAACTTAAGAAAATACGTGGCCTTCAATTTATTACCATAACACAATATATTGTAAAAACATTTATTTATCTATTTGACAAAATATTAAATTAAAGAATATGTTGTGAATAGATATTATTATGATGCTCCATTTATTTATGTTATAAAGAACTTGAAGTGGGCACTTAAAGCAGAACTGGCTACCTCGCACTTATGCACATTTAGGCGGGAAACACGAACTTGAAAACAATTAGCCTACAACACGTTTTATTTATGATTATAATTCAGAATTTAAAAAATATTTTTAATATAATTGTAGTAATGGAATGGGTAAAAAGAAGTATTTACTTTAGTAATTATCAATTAATAGTAATTAAGGTGCGTGACTAGCTGTAATTTAAAAGGACAAAACATTGTTTCAAATGTTGTTTGTGTTTTTAATTTGGCTTTTTTTTGTTTCTTGCCTACATATATTTTCAATAATCTCGGTTTACAAAATATTTGCGAAAAAAGCGCATATTCTAGGCCGAGAATCCCGTCGATATGTCGAAAAATTATATTTTCATTTTCGATAAACACATGGATATGAATCAACAAACATTACCCTATATGGATCTCTGAACACTTATGGACATGGTCGTTCAGTGGATGCATTCTTCTCGTAAATCCAATGGACGTCCAAAGTGTATCCTTACATCGTTGAACAAATTATGGATATAGAATGGACGTCCAGTGGACGATCCTTTTCTGTACATTCAGTGGATATCTTGGTACGGATGTCCACTGAACGTACAAGATATGTCCATGGACATTCGGACTGGTTCTGGACTTAAAATGGACATCCACTGGACGTTGTGTGCTGTCTGGGTTATGAATTAATATACATATTAATATTATAGGATTTCATCAAACGCAAAAACGCACAGTTTAGATATAATATAATAGGGAGATTTTAAGCCCCTTAATTTATTAACGTTATACGTTATCCCCTATATTGCGCATGCGCAATCATTAAAAAATAACCGGATATATTATTAACTGACAAAAGTGTACATTATTGACGTTAGAGTAACGTACGCTTAACAACGTGTAATGATCTACAAGGTTGCCCGGTAGAGAACATGACAAGGCTGCTGCTGACCTTTGAAAAACATATTCTAGATCCTTTGAACGATTTGGATATGTTAAACGACGATGTGAAATGTGCATACCCTCGATGTCTGTGAAATGGAGTAAGAAATTATAGATATTCACGAAAAATTGGGAACAGGTTTTCCATACGAACAGTTTTTCAAACGGGCTCCACGCTAAGATCGATTCTATCAAAAACCAAACCAACCTCTTAATATTGCTTAAAATTCAAGAAATTTTATTTATACTGTTAGGTGTGAGTGCGGAAAACATTACGTAGGCGAATCATCTACACCTTTCAATGTAAGGCTTGGTGATCCGTTTGGCGCAGAGGTTTTTTCATTAAAAGTTTTTAAATATTTTTCTGTGGCAAGATACCCAACAAAAAGTAAGGAAGTCTCAAATATTCGATCTGTATTACTTGCTACATGACCTGATCGAGTCCTGATCACATCTGGTATACGCGAAATTTGAACCACTCTTACAATATTTTCCTTCTTAAAACGAAAATTTAGTTGGGCAGTAGCATTTCTAGATGCTGATACTAGAAAAAATAGAATTTAGTTTTACATAAATTGATGTAAAAATATATAGGGTGTTCCATTTGAACTAAAAAAGAGTTTTAAGTTGGAATTTGAGAAAATGTAGCGTAAAACATGGAACACTAGGTATACCACTACGGAATTTATTTCAGTGTAGAGCATAGTTCATTTTAACCCATTAACGCCGGAATTATTTTTCTTTAGTTTTTAATATTTTCTTTGTACTAGGTGTGTTACACTGGACAAAAGGAACAAAAAATTATGTAAACTTTTTTTTGACAGATTGACAGGTAATGAGATATTGGCCGTTGCCATATGGCAACGCTAGGCGTCTGGGCTACCGTAAATTAAGAAAACCCCAGTTTTGTATATTGTACTAGATAATTATTAAAAAATTAAATTTACATGACTTTATAATTAAAAAACTATTTTATTACAAAATTTAGGATACACAAAAATATTAAAACATATTTATTGTGAATGAAATGGGACAAAAGTCTATGCAAAGACCAATATGCACACAAACAATTTTCTTTTTTTCAATGGTGTGACGAATAAAATAATTGATGCCATCGAATCTGATAGTATCCACATATTCGACTGTCTGATGCTGCAGGTGACGCTGAAGGTCTCCCAGTTGCTTTATGTGGCACACCGTATTTCTTCAGATAGCCATTAGTAATTTCTGGTTTATATTCAAGTTGTGAAAATTTTCGCCCAGATTTGTTGTATAGTGTACAACTGTTTTGCAAAGCTAAATCTAAAAGCCATGCAAGTATAGACCAGTATCACTTTCTTCCACGTATTCCAATACGAGAACAACTGACAGTTTGATCCATTTGATCTGTCCCTCCCATAAATGAGTTGTATTTTGTAATGAGTTTGCGTCTTGAAACCATGACAGGACGTTTGAATTTTTGTGAAAACCGTTCTGTCTGGATATTCTCTTGCGTGACATGTGAAGAAAAAATCATAGCAAAAGCCATCATGGTTTATCAAACGAACGTAGATAAAAATTACCATCATTTGATTCTATGGCTGATTCGTAATAACCACGCTCTTTTTTATAGAATCTTTTTTAATTGTTAGGGGACATAATTTTAGAGTTCTGTTTTCACGGATTGTGCCAATTGCTGAGTAGCCACGAAATTTCATATATGAAAATAATGCAGAGCAATGCAATGTGCATTGCCTCTGCTAAAGTCAACTCGCCCCTAGAAAGAAAGAAAACCTTTCAAGCTACTACAAACGCCTAGCGTTGCCATATGGCAACACCCAAGTTTGAACAGCTATATCATATGTAATAAAAGCCATATCTTTTTTTAATTGTTAAAACAACAAAGTTCCGAGTCTATAAAATACTATCATAAACAAAAAAATATTTTAGAAGCACTGTGTAGAAAAATATAATACTTACATAAAACGTACATCCATATTTTCGACCATTTTCAATTCACCACAAAATTGTAAACAAATGCTTAAATTACCATCAACCGCAGATTAATTTGCGGAACATGTGCCAAGTTAGGCATGTTTTGACACATAAAATAACATATTCCCCCACTCTTATCAGCACGTATAACATACAGGGGTGATATGAAAATGAAATGTGTTTACCGTTGCCATATGGCAACGCACGGCGTTAATGGGTTAAAGGTCTTTCGGCAAATAAGATTACGTTAAATATTTAATGCTTTTTTACAATTTTTATTTGAAACTTTTTCACTATATTTTACACATTTTGAATAATTTTGAAAAGACACTTTGTTATATATTTTTTCTCCCCTCCTCGGGGTTGAAAAAAAAATTTCTTTCATTAATCGTGTTCAAATACTTCAAAATAACATATCAAAAATTCAAGTATTTACCTTAAAATTTTGATTTGTCGACCTATTTCATTGGACTATATATAACCTCTATTAGTTTGGTAGATTTACTTTTAAAGCGATATAAGCCAATTAATTGATAGATGCAAATATGTGTATGGAGTTGTACATATATGTATCACATTTTTATTAGTCATTTTACCTCTGTCATTATATAAACTTGTGTTCCTTTGTCTTCGCTTATTGGCTCAGTTTAAAAGTAATGATCTTTTAAAATAATATATATTTTTTTGCTGTCTTTAGAAATATCCAGTAAACTCTAAACGAACTGGGTGTCCTATATAAAGTCCAATCAATGTCCTCAGGTTGTTCATAGTAAAGCTGAGGCATAACCTATATAAAAGCTGATGATGTCCTGTACACACCCGTACTTATGTCCTGAGGACGTCATCAGCAAAGCCCGAACGGTCCCATTTGGATATCCTGTGGACATCCTAAGGTGATAGTGGGATCTTCCCAGGATATCCCATATGTCCTGAAAAGTGATCCCCAGTATGTTCTGAGGATGTCCTTGTGCTGTATGGGTTGTATAGGGTATAAAATAATACATTGTATTTGTAGGTGATGGAATTGCGTTAACCATGAATGACATTGTGGCTCAAAGTTTCGTATTCTTCGTAGCTGGGTTCGAAACGAGCGCCACGACTATGACTTTTGTTCTATTTGAATTGGCGACTCATCCAGAAATGCAAGACAAGGTTCGAAACGAAATCACTGCAGTATTAGCAAAGCATAACAACCAGATTACGTACGATTCTCTCAGCGAAATGAAATATCTGAGGCAGATTATTGATGGTAAGTATTGTTGTGTACCATTAATAATATACCATGCTTTTGACAACGTAGATCATGATGTCATCTTGAAAAAGTTACTTAGGTTTGGTTTCGGTTCAAATGCAAATTCTGGCGTGCCTCAGGGATTTAATTTCGGACCCTTATTATTTCTGCCTTTATAAATAATCTCTCGATTGCCATAAAAACAGAATGTTTACATTACGCTGATGACATAAAATTCTATTATAAAATAAATAAAAATGAAGACTGTATATTTTTGCAACAAGACATTGATAGCGTAAACGAATGGGGTGTTCAAAATAAACTACAATTTAATATATCTAAATGTATAGTAATGAGTTAAACGAGAAAAGGGGATAAAATAATACATAATTATATCATGGGTATTTTATAATTAAAATTGTTTCGCGGTAAGCAGGGATTGAACCTGCTTCGCTAAGTATGCCAGTATGCACGCTAGACGCTCTAAACCACTGAGATACCGTCCCCTTAGCCTATTGTGAATTACCTCATTAATAGTTTTTCAGTTAATTCCACTCTAATTTTCAGAAACCCTAAGGCTCCATTCGCCTGCTCGAGTTCTACAAAGAGAATGTGTTATGGATTACAAGGTGCCCGGCGAAGATGTTATTATAGAAAAAGGCACAAAAGTTTTGATTTCAGTACATGGCATTCATCATGATGAAGAAATCTATGAAAATCCCAAAGTTTTCAACCCAGAGAGATTCAATGAAGAAAATAAGAACAATAGGCATCCGTATGCTTATTTGCCTTTTGGAGAAGGCCCTAGAATTTGTATAGGTAAACATACAGTGTGCTGGTAAAGTATGGAAAAATTGAAATTTTCAAGTAAAATCCTGACAGATATTATCTATATTGAGCGATTGGTGCTTCTAAAAGTACATTTTTAGCTCACCACAGCAAAGGAGGCCCACGTGTTTTACATGTTGTATGTAGTCGTCTATATATATTTACTGTACATTAAAGAGGCAATAAAAGCCAGTGACCCTTATATCAAAGACTATTACCTACAAGGTACTACAGAGTCGTGTCTCAAATTTTTCCGGATTAGAATAAATAAAATAATATACTAGATATTTAAAAAGCGTATTTTCGGAGAAACTTAATGACGTTTGTGGTAAATCAAAAAATCTGACTCTGTTTTGCGTCAAGATGGGAATATCTTACGCATTGGTGAACAAATGCCCGTCATATTGACAGATAAATTCAAAGTACGGCTCTGCTTATGTGTTCCCTGGGTATGGAGTTCTAGTTAGGGGTAATTTGCGTAATTATGTATCTCACAGTTAGAAATTTTAATCAAAATAGGCTTGTTGGTGTTTATTTCTTATCTTAATCATGCCAGAACATACTTTATATAAGAGTAAATATGTTTTATCTATTAATTAATACGTAATATTTGTTATTTAATAAATAAAAAAAAAATTAAACATGCCCCGCTTTCCCTTTGTATTAATTCGGTCGGCAGCTTTGAGTTTTTTATGTGCAGTAAATATCTGTAGACAACAATATACTTGATGATATTTTAAATTCTTTCTCATTTTTTTTCGATCCTGCATTTGGATTCAATTATCTAAAAAATCAGATGTACAAAATTTCATTTCGGTTGAATAACATTAACCGGTGCCCAAAGGCTACTAAATCTCAGCATCAAATGCAGCTTAATTTGAATATTACCTCAAGAACCAGTGGTATATCGAAATTTTGTACGTACTCTTTTTTCCATATTATGAACTTTGTTCTAAAAATATTTTTAGACCCATTTAAATAAATTCACATTTTCCCATATGTTTGTTACGGGCGAGCACGCTTGCTAAGCAGCGGAAGACAGGGTAAGGTTGGTCACCTTGTGCCCCCGAATAAATTTTAATATTTTATTTGCAGTACCCCCTCTGCAATACACTAGTGAGGAAAGGGCCGACTAGTCAGGTCCTTGGGGGGTGGTGCAGGTGCTCAAATAGAGACAATGTAGTTCTACTAAAAATATTTAATAGTATCTAGGGTACGTAGTACAATATATCCTAAACTTATTAAACGGCATTCTTCTATACTTATTTACGCCAGTGGTAGAGCTTACAATCAAACCACGCTAACTGAATAAATGTGGCCCACACCGGATACCCGACAACCCTCAAACCTTAATATAACATATACAAAAAGTCTTACAAAACTAACAAAATCCCTTAATGTTAATATACAAGTGCGTTGACCCAACGCAACGGTACGGTAGAACACGTCTATATTACTTAAGATTATTAAAAAAAACTATATGCAAAATGTTACGAACTTTCTTGCTTGGTATATTTTTCCGGTTACACAACCCTATAGTGATACTCTCGAGTCGCGCTCGAGGTTAATTATTTTACCTTGGGCAGGTGTCCGGTTACCCTCTCTAGCCCTACTAGTGTAGAGTAGTTCTAAGCGATAGCTGCCACAGTTTGTAGACAATATACGTGGTCCTATGTAGCTACGAGCGACGATTTCCATAGTACCATACACACAGACGGTAAGAAGCAGGATTGCCCTTCCCCAAAACATAAGCCAACGAGAGTAGTCCATATAAAACATAAAACATCAGCCGAAAAGGAGCTAACAGCTGAGATCTGAACTGAAACTAAAATCTGAAAGTTAAAATCCCTCTGCAGTAAACATAACTAAAGTCACCAGTATATTTCAATCTCATGTTTGTTTCAGAGACACACCTGAGATGTGGTGTGGGCTAAATGAAGTCCTTGCTCTTCAATAGCACCCACCCCAAAGGCTTTCAGTCGGAAGGCTTCAGTAGATTGTTTTAATCCGGACATCCGTAGTTGTATCAATTGACTTGTAAATACTATACAAAGAGTATTCCCTGAGTTATTTTCAAGTAACTACATTTTCCTACAACATGTTTTCTTATGTAATTGAAAATTATTTTCCCTGTACCATTATTGGATGATAGAACTTGAGGTGTGCGCATTTGGTTTTACTAACGATATTAATATTTCAGGTGAGAGATTTGCTATAATGCAAACCGCCGTTGGACTGACGAGTATTCTCAGGAACTTCAAGGTGAAGCTGAATGAGAAAACCAAACTTCCTCTGAAACCATCCGCATCAGGTGTTGCAAATACTCCTGAGGGAGGAGTCTGGTTAAATATGGAAAGAATATAGAGTTCCCAAAAAGTGTGAACAGTCATTAAAATAAAATGAGTTGTGATTTTAAATAAGAATATGCAGATAACTGCAAGTTAACTATTATAAAAATAATAATTTATATAGTTTAACAGAGTAGTTTTATTCTTAAGTTGGCCATTCCTTAGAAAGAAACATCCGATAGAGTACTTAATGTTTATTATTTTTGGCCATAACTTTTTTTTTTGGTACGCATATTTAAAAAAACTATAAAAGTCCCTAAGTAGAACCATAATAAGACTATTACTATGAATTTTCATTCAATAGTTAGTGATTTGCAAAATAGCTAGATTTAAATTCAAAATGTATGTAAATCCTCCTACTTCGTAGTTTTAAATCTGGCTATTTTGCAAACCACTGAAATTATTCAGTGATAATTCATAGTACTAGTCTAGTTATAGTTCTACTTAGGTACTCTTATAATTTTTTAAATATACGTACTAAGAAAAAAAAGTTCTGACCAAAAATCATAAATATTTACTTATCGGATGTCTCTTTCTAGGGAATTGCCATCTTAACTCTTCCAACACCAATTTTCTACAAGATCCAATCCCTTTGTGTAACAAAGAGATATTGACCGCCGTCTTTCATAAAATTGCAATGAATAAGTACTTGTACGTTTACCAAAAAGAATAAATCCTTTAAAGCCATGAGCCGACTACCCCTTTGTCGCGTCAAATGAAAAGCAATAAATTCATAACAATAAATTGCCACTGACACAGAAAAAATAGATTTTCAAAGAACTATTCATTATCAAAGGAACAAAGAGAACTGAAGGACTCTATTCAGAATTTTTTACATAAAAACGCATCCATGACGAACAGTAGTCAGCCGTTCGTTGACATTCCGTGAACAGGAACTCTTCAGCGGCTCAAAAGTGCGCGGACCGGATACCGGAGTGGACAGTATAAAACAATTTCGGAAACAAACCTATTAAAAACCTGCATTAAATCGCGTCAAGTAACAGAAAGTAACTGGTATTCTCGTGTTGTGCGTTTAACAGTAACCAAGATTTTGTAAAAATTTCCAATATTACGGCTGTGAACGAATGTTGCCAAAGATTTGTAAACGAAACATTTAAATAAAACTTTTGTACGAATCGTATCCGCTAACTAAATTTTATGTTCCAAATTTCAAAAATTTGGCTTCTCAAGAAATTTGTTGTTATTTTTCAAATCATATCTTGAAAATAGACATCACCATGTTGAATACCATGGACAACTATCTGCGGAATTCGTATCTACCTCTGGTGTACCCCAAGGCTCTGTTTTGGGCCCATTATTCTTCAACATTTTCATTAATGACATTGCAGAGGAATTGGGTGTCAATTGTCTTTTATATGCTGATGATATGAAGTTATACAATAAAGTAAATGATGTGAATGACTGTGTGGTATTACAAAGTGCCCTTGACAAAATTCACGAATGGTGTAATGTAAACAAATTACAGTTGAGTATAAGAAAGTGCAATGTCCTAACTTTTACTAATAAACACCAATATACAGAATTTAATTACCGTATAGAAGATTAAGTGCTTACACGTCCATCAACATTCCGCGACCTAGGTGTAACATTTGACACCAAACTATCATTTAATTGCCATATAAATACCATCACTAATGAAAGTTTCAGAACGCTAGGATTCATAATACGATGTTCTCGCGATTTTAACGACGTTGACACACTGAAACTACTATATCAATCGTTTGTTCGATCCAAATTGGAATATTCGTCAATTATTTGGTCGCCCCATTATAACACACATATACAGAGCATAGAGAGAATTCAGAGGCGTTTTTTAAAGACTTTGAGTCATAAGGAAGGTGGTGTCTATTCTGATATTGGTTTTTCTCAGACTGAACTGTTAAGTAGATTCTCACTCTCGAGTCTGGAGACTCGTAGAACTATTTCACAGCTAATTTTTCTTTTTAAAATAATACATAATATAACTGGCGCTATATTAAACTTACTAAATTTCCTAGACTTGGTTCTAGGCATAACTCATTGTTCTATTTGCCGACTCCCCGAACTAACGTCCAGAAATTTTCGCCGCTATACAAAATGTGTGAGAATTATAACAATCTACAAGATCAGTTTGATATATTCCACTGCAATATAGCTGCTATAAAAAGTGTAAAAATTAAAAAATTTGGTTTCGTTTTATCTTTATTTTCATCTGTTTACTTTGTCTTCTACTCTCATACGTTATATATTTTTAAATACTTACTATTTCCTACCCTGTAATTGGAATGCTCTGTTGGGTAGTGTATTGTTAAATAAATAAATAAATAAATAAATAAAGTGTGTTTTATTTCCAACCAACTTTCAATCTGTTTCTCCACAAGGGAAAACCGACTTGAGCTACCTGTGCCGATTTGAGGGAAACCAGCAGCCATCCACGACAACTAGAGGTGGTCTACCTTTGTCTAGTCATCCCTCAAGTCGAATCCAATCTCTCCAGAAAATTTCAACTTCTTACATTCAAAATTAAGCGAGTTAAAGCCAAATTTCCAAATAAAAATATCAGGAGAACAGAAGTTACGTAATCGAATTCGCCGAATTTCATCCCTGGAAGAGCTCGACGACCCTCAGGACATCCAACTGGTCTCCTAGATCATCACTTGTGAGCACACCGACTTCAGGTAGGCCCCATTTTAACATTTACTCTTACCAGAGGGTGCAAGGCCGGGGATTCGAACCAAGCACCCCAAAACCCTCTTCGTTCTTCATCATCCAACTTACACTAAAAAATAAAAACCAACAACACAACGACAATAAATAAATGTTTTTTTTTTTCCCTAAGGAAATGGCTTTGGGAACGTAGCCCGTATAGCCACGACAATTGTGGGTATTGCGAAAGTCATTATCTAACCTAATCGAGAATGAGAAAGAGAAAAAGAAGAGAAACAATCAAGGAATAAACAAGGACACACTCTTCACGCCCAGGGGTCTTTCAAGGCGACTTTATATAAACACACAAAATTGGAGACCACGGTTGGTAGGTGTTCACAACATAAGGTTAAACAATAGGATACAACTCTAAACCTACGCCAATCTATAGTTTAACTCTTATCAGATATAGGAAGTCCAGTACCATTTTACCTAGTGACGGGTTTTCATTAATTAGAGCTACCATGTTTGATATATTTGTTGGGAGCATTAACGATAAGCCTGCAAAATTCGTAAGAAACCGATTAATTTCTATAGTATGATTTCCACACCGAAAGAATATGTGATTCAAATCACATATCGATATGTTGTCGCATGTGCATAGAGGGGAATCTGCAAGGTGCATCTTGTAAAGATGTTGTCTAAAATTACCATGGTTAAATGCTATTCTAGCTAAGGAAACATAGCCCGCCCTGGATAGCTTAATTGTTTTATATAAAGGTTGTTTTTTTACAATGGGATAAATCAAACCATATTTGTATTTCTTCGTTGTAAGAATGTTAGTCCAGTGAGTTTGCCATTTTTCATACATACGCTTCTTTAAAACAGCTATCAAGTCCCCATAGAATACTTTCTCCACTCCTGTGAACACGTCCATATTGGACGCTTCCTTGGCAAGTAGATCGGCTTTGTCATTCCCTTGTATACCACAGTGCGCTTTGACCCATATGAAAGTGACAGATTTATTTCTGGATGATAAAAACATGTGTTTCATTATAATGTCGCACATAATTTTGTTATTATAAAGTTTGGGAGAGCGGTTTTCAAGGGTCTTCAATACTGACATAGAGTCCGTTAATATTAAAAACTTGTCGTGGCGACTATCTATTATCCAGTCGAGTGCAAACGAAATTGCTGAAGCTTCGGCAGTGTATATACTAGTATATATAGGCAGTGTTCTTTTTTCAGTTTCGTTAGTTGTTGAGATATATACACCGTATCCAACCCCCCCGACAGATTTGGACCCGTCTGTGTACACATGGTAATAATTTGCATATTGATTTAATAAAGTCTTTACCGTTAGTGCATTAATTATTGGTGAATCCGAGTATTTGGGAAATATAATATTTATCCCCTGAAAGATCGACTCGTATTGTATGGAATAAATAGGTAGCATATCGGAGTTTAGCAAATGTGGTTCATGTGTGCTTGTTTCAATGAAGGCACGTGTTAGTGGTGGAGAATTTTTTTTTGTCCAGAAGCTATTAGTCAAGACGTGTGTATTTAAAATACTAATTTTCTCAACACATTTTTCGTCAAAACTTCTTATTTTTAAAAGAAATTTTTCTGCTAGGTATTGCCTCCTGATGAATAGTGGGACTTCTCCAGCCTCTACTAATAATGACTCCACAGGGGTTGATCGAAGGGCTCCTAAAGATATGCGTATCGCCTTATATTGGACCGTGTCTAGCTTGCGTAACAGTGTATTGCAAGCACCTCCATAGAATATGCAGCCGTAATCCATAATAGAACGTGTGTAAGATCTATAGAAAATCAAACACGTTTCTGGGTGTGCTCCCCATCTTTTGTTTGCAGTTAATTTCAAAATATTTATACTTTTCTCACATTTATCAAGACATGATATAATTTGTTTTTTCCAAGTGAGTTTCGTGTCTAAAATAAGCCCAAGGTATTTAAATGAGCTATGGACTGGTATTTGCAATCCTCCTATATTAAGATAACTAGTTGCAGGTAATCTGTGTCTCGTAAAATATACCACAGCCGATTTTTCAATCGAAAGATTAAGATTTAATTCAGAAAAATATTGTTTACATACATATACGATGTGCCTCAGAACCTTATGACAGTTTGATGTTGATTTATCAGTGCAGTGAATTACAAAGTCATCTGCATATTGTAAAAAACGAATTCTGTTGTCCCAGAGAAAATGAAAATCGAAAGTATATACATTAAAAAGAAGAGGACTTAGCACGAAGCCCTGTGGCAAACCTTGCGATGATGTTCGGGGACCGTATATGATATTATTGACTTTGAGAGACACTTCTCGATTTATAAAAAGTTTAACTATATTAGTAGCACAAACTTTGGGTATTTTGAGAGCCATTAGTTTTTCTACGAGTATACTTAGGTTGACATTGTCATACGCACTCGTTATGTCCAGAAATAGGGCAGATAAATATGAGTTCTCTGAATAACAATTTTGTATGTCAGTGACTAAATGTGAAAGGCAGTTTAAAGTGCCTTTTCCTCTTCTGAAACCATATTGGGTATCTGGTAGCATGTGATTGTTTTCCAGCCACCACTCTAATCGATTTTTTATTATTCTCTCCAGGGTTTTTAGCAAGCATGACATAAGTGTTATTGGACGATATGATTTGATATCGCTATGATTTTTTCCAGCCTTATGAATTAAAATAAGGATGGATTTCTTGAACATCGAGCAATCTTGACCATATAAATATATGTCAGCGTAAATTTCCACAAGCAGTAACTTTGTGCTTAAAGGTAGGTTCAAAATCATGCTGTATGTAACAGAATCAATACCTGGAGAAGTATTACGATTATGTTTTAAAGTATACTCCAATTCAGAAAGTGTAATAGGTCTCGTTAGAAAGTGGTGTGTGTTGGGAAGATAACTAGGTAATTCATTTTCCACACTGTCTGGGGATAAATTATCAAGGAACTGCTCAATTTGTTTATTATTAAGGGGGCAGTAATTATCTTTATTGTTATTAATGCTTCGAGCCATGTTCCATATTTTAGTGGGAGGGGTGGAAGGATTTATTTCACTGCAAAATTTTTTCCAAGTTTCTTTAGCTTTTTGCTTTTAGGTATATTTGCACTTGGCGGTAATACTCTTGCATTTCAAGAAATTTGTTAGGGACCTTGTTTGTTTATACTCTTTGAAATTTTTCTTTTTTTCTATATCTAACTTTGTACATTCATCATCCCACCAAGGCGGGTGCGAATTATGTGGAACAAATGGTTTATTGATAGGAATGCTAGAATTTGCCGCAGTTTCTATGGACTCGAGCAGGAATTCAATTTTTTCGGAGGTATTTGTGAAGTTTGGAATATTGTTGAAAATGCCCTGCAATACATTTCTATACAGTTCCCAATTTGCTTTTTTCGTAATCCACTTAACAGACGGATATATTCGTTGGGGACGCTTATTTTGTCCACTGTGTATCATTATTGGGTAATGATCTGAGCCATAGGTATTGTCAAGTGTCTCCCAGATTACAGTATTAGCTATGTAAGGTGAAGCACAAGTAATGTCAGGTACAGAGTTCGTGATGTATGGAGACGAGAGTCTCGTTCGGGAACCAGTATTTAAAATAATTATATTACTAAAATAAGTAAGTGCATCATTAAATAATTTTCCTTGGGAATTTTCTATGGAAGAACCCCAAAGCGCATGGTGTGTGTTGAAATCACCACCTACAATAAATTCAGATGGGAGTTGTTTAAATATATTCTGCCAGTCTGTAACTGTGGCATTAATATTTGGAGGTTTATAAAGAGATATAATAGCTACATCTTTTTTATCAATTTTTATAGCTACCGCGCACAATTCTATTCCAGGATTGTAATTAGGAATAAAGCGAATAGAGTTAAAGTCAAATTTGGTGGAGATAAATATTGCTACACCGCCTTTTCCATCAGGACGGTCTTTGCGTATACTGTTGTAGCCTTTTATGTTCATTGCCTGAGCTGGCTTTAAGCAGGTTTCTTGGATGATAGCTATGTCAAATTTTTGTTCTGCTTTTAATTGGGCAAAAAACTTAGAATTGGAATTTGCTGAACGAATATTCCATTGCAGTATTTTGGGAAAACCCATAATTAGGTATCAGTTAAATTGGAAAACAAATTGTTAATAGAGTGTTCAATATTGCTTGTGAGCCCCGAAAAATCTAAATTTTGTATGCCTGATTGCGAAAATATAGTTTGGATTAAATTTAAAACACCTTTTATTATTTCATTTTTAACGTCTTCCACTGTTATATTACCCACCGACGAAAACGTATGGGGGTTATTTTGAATTGGTGGTCCACAAAAGGACCTAGGATATTCTCTTTGAATTGGTTCAAAGTGCGGTGATTCGGGTGCTTTTCTTTTTTTAGGTGGGTTGCTAGGTGGATGTAGTACTCTTGTACTGGTAGAGGGCAAAGAGTTGTTTTTATTATATTTTTGTGTTGGCAATGGTGGGAAAGCATTGTTATCATCAATAAGTGGTGCAAACCTATTGATTTTATGCGTGTTAGCATAAGATGGGTTCGAATGAACCTTCTCAGCTTCCTTAAATGATAAATTTAATCTGGACATTGTTTTCTTGATTTCTTGCTGTTTGACATACATAGGGCAGTCTCTTGATAAGGAGCTATGTGTGTTTGATTGACAGTGAATACATAATACATTATAGGGGTTAGGGCAATCGCCGTCATGAGAGATACTACATTTATGACATTTATTAGTATTAGATCTACATTGTTTGGAGGTATGTCCAAACAGCAAACATTTAAAACATTGTATGACGGGAGAAATATAACTTTGCACTTCATAGCGCACCTTGTTTATATAAACATGCTGCGGTATTTCAGTTCCAACAAAAGTGACAATTACGGTTTGAGTTGGTATTTGTTCTGAAGATTTGTTATTCTTGTCAGCTAAGCGTGTTATACGTTTCAAACTTTTAATAGCAATTTTACTCTTTATACGAGAGATAATTTGTTCTTCCGTAAAGTATGTATCTACAAAACGTATCACACCTTTTTTTTCGATACAATGCTGTGGGACATATGCTATTAAATTATTATCAGCAAATATTTTATGTTGTACTAAATTATTTGCCACTACTGGTGAAGTTACTTCTATTTTAACTCTGTTGCGACCAACGGCCGAAAACTCTTTAATATAACAATCATATTCACTTATCTGTTCCAACAAATGTCCTAGCCTCATAGGATGCAAGTTTCCAATATTTAAGAATTTGTGCTCCACAAAAACATAATACGGACCTGAATCTTCTGTTCGATATTTATTTACCACCTTATCGCCGGCGTTTTTGTTTAGGTTTTTATCCGGGTCTTTATCCATGTCAGCTTGATCACTTCCTACATCATTGCTTATTACGTGTATTATATCACTAACATCACTATTAGGAGGGGGTTTCCCCCCAGTGTCGACACTCATGTCTATGAATTAATAAATGCACCAAATTTGGTGAGAAATTATTACTAATTAACCACTCTTTTATCGCGCTGTTTACTAGAACACCGATATACATACGCACTAGTCAATTTCTCGCACTAAACTCTAAATAAATGTTCTCTTTGTGCGAGAACACCCCAACCCTATAACGGAATTATCTCAAAATATAATCTAGTTCCAGTTGTCGTTATAATACATACGTGTACCAAATTTCAAATGAATATCTCAATTTTATTTTATCAACCCCTTTAATAATAGAGTAGGGGTAGTGAGGGAGTTGAAAAATATAATAAAAAAATCTGAGGCTTTGGCTTCCACTACGTGGATGTGGCAGTAAAATTAATGTTGGCTCTAACCCCCTGTATCTTTTTACCTATCAACATTTCATTAAGGCGTTATTGGCTAAATATTTTCGAAATGTTTCGAAAATGCCGGAAAGACAGAGTTTTTGATTTTTTTTGCCGGTCTGGAAATCATATAAACTCACATGATGTCATTGTTTGCCATCTAAAGAACTCAAAAAAAAATCATCCGCCTTCGATCTGTTTAGAGGTAAATCTCTAATGACTGAGCTATATTATGTTGCAGTCAAATTGCTACATTTCCTACGTTGCTTCTACTTATATTTAAAAAAACAAAACATAGTGTAATGGACTAAAGATTGAGTACGCACTGCAGATTTTATTTATCTCCGGAAATCCAACAATGAAAAGTTATGATTAAAAAACTGCTTCATCACTTTTCTAATTTTTATTGTTATATTAAAATATGTGTGTGTAAATATATAGGATTAAAACTGTTGAACCATCAGGTGATACACAAAACGAGTACTTAATAACAATCAGACATAATCTTCTAGTGTGGACCTTGCCTCCCTAGTATACACTTATATAGGTGTTTATGACTGTTAGATTCACATGTTGTTTATTAGTGGTGTACCTCGGAAGATTGAAGCGTATCTAAGAGGTGAGTTTCAAAGCTGTTAACATTGTGTCAAAATCTTCGCATGTGTGGGTGTTACTTGTGTATAGTGTCTCAGCCTTGCGTCGTCCAATAATCCTAGCTCTCTTATAACACATATCAAAAATTATCAAAAACGTAGAAGGTCCAAAGTGGTATAGTGTTAAAATGTTTTTTAAACATTCAATATATAGTAGGCTGGAGCGAAAATATTCGTTTTTACATTTTTCTTGCGGATAGTCCATAATAAAAGTGTTAATTTCGAAATTTCGAATTTTTCGGAAACCATCTTCAGATTCCACAACTAAGTTAAAATTTGGAGAAAATGCGATTTAAAAAAATTGCTAGTCACTCAAATAAGTCAAATTATATTAATTCAAGTTAAATAAGTGACTTTTTTGTAGAAAGTAACTAAAGATTAAAGTTATATTAATACAAAATCATAAAGGTTAGGTTGCTTTTATTTTCTTTTAGATATATAACAGTCTGTCCCAGTATAGATGTAACAAGAGGTGTAATGGACCAAATATTTTGGAATTTTGGAATGGTGTTTGGGGATTGAGTCCTGCTTGTTGTAAAACTAAAGTATACCAAAAATGACTTGATTTGGTTTAAAAATCACCTCTAATAAAGTACCTTTAGTTTTCAAAATATGAAAAAATTCCACTAAGAAAAGTTATTTAGAATGCAATGTTATACCTCTATACCAAATTTCAGGAATATAAAAGCCTTTTTTTGAAACTTCCCATTTTTTGCGAATTAAGAGTTGAATTCATATTTAAAGTTGTGTAGGCGCAAATGTTAATCATCTCAAAAAGTAGGCTATTGGTATATAAAAAAATTGAATATACGAGATATGAGAAGGTATAATGTTAATCGAACTAATTGTAAAACAAGAAACAATTACTAACAGAAGAATAATGAGGTTTAAAAATTATAACAAGTAATAGATGTCAAAAACATAACAGATTCACAAACAAGTTATTTATTGACCAATACAAAACAATGTTTACAATTTTTTTATTATTCGATGTAGCTACCACCCACATCACACACATTTTGATCCTTCGCCTGAAGTACTTAAAACTGTTTCGAATATGATCTAACGGTATGGAGTTTACGGCATTTGTAATTCTCTGCTTTAATACTGCTACATGGTTAGGAAGTGGTTCAGCGTAAACCAACTGCTTGAGGCGACCCCATAAAAAGAAATCCAATATTGACAGGTCTGGGGATCTCGCCGGCCACTTGATCGGTCCATTCCTGGCAATCTAATTTTCTCCAAAATTTAAATTTAACCACCGATTAACCATTTCTGTGGAGTGGCCAGGGCAATCATCATGTTGAAAATGAACTAAAGGCATATCTCTCAAAAAATTTAAATGTTCTTCAGAAAATCTTTCAAGAAGCTGTAAATAAGTGTGCTGGTTTAACCTGCCCTCAGTGAAATAAGGTCCAATAACTCCAACGTGATAGGAAACGGCACACCACACATTCACTTTTTTATAATATTGTCTTCCGCAATGATTTCTAAAATTTGGATTTTCAGAAGCTCAAAATCGACAATTCTGAGATGAAACAACACCATTGGTTGTGAATGTGAATCCATCTGAGAAAATTATGAAATGATGAAAAAATCTCTCTTCCATGATTTTTTCTATAATGGTCAAACAAAAATCCAACCTACGGCCGTCATCTCCCTCTTCAAGCGTATGTTTATAATTTGCTTTATATGCCCTAATTTTCTTTGACTTGTAAATTCTTTGGAGTTCAGACTTGTTAATATTAATAAGAGCTGACCTCTCTCTTAGTGACATCCTAGGATTTTCTATAACAGAGGCATGAGCTATAATAGCCCCAACATTGTCTTCATCCTACGCTTTTATTTTTCTTTTCATATTAAGAACACTACCAGTAGCCAGAAACTTTTTAATTATTCTCATAGCCTGAGTACGTGACAAAGCAGTGATTGGAAATTTCAAATTAAATTGGCTTACCACTTCTCTTAGCAAGTTTTCACCGCCAATTCCGTAGCATTGCACAATATAAATTTTTTCACGCACTGTGAGTACCATTTTCACTTAAATTTTTATGCTTAGTTCGTTAATTTGAAACAGAAATTAAGGATAATATTGACTACGTTTGACAGATATGTCAATAATAAATGATAAATGTATATCCACTGCTTTTCTCATAGCGTCTTTTAGCTTCTACATAACTTTAAATATTAATTCATAAAAAATAATTTCTATGCAGTTTTATTTGAATGGTTCAAAATAAAATACTAATTTATTGAAAAATTGGTAAGTTTCAAAAAAATTATTTTATATTCCTGAAATTTGGTACAGAGGTATAAAATTGCATTCTAAATAACTTCTCTTAGTGGAATTTTTTCATATTTTGAAAAATAAAGGTACTTTATTAGAGGTGATTTTTACAACTTTGCTTATAGAACACCATGTAGAATACCAAATCAAGTCATTTTTGATATACTTTAGTTTTAGAACAAGCAGGACTCAATCCCCAATACCATTCCAAAATTCCAAAATTTTTGGTCCATTACACCTCTTGTTTACATCTATCCTGGGACACACGGTAACATCCTCATTTTAAAGAAAATTTAAAAAATCGTCATAAACTGCACCTACGATTGCATGCTGCATTTGTCTGTATTAAATTTAAAACAGAGTGGGGAGTTGGTGGGGAATATTGTATAAACCCAAGCGGCGTACCGCGTTTCGGTATAGGTTAATATTCTTCGTTTTGTGAAGCAGTGAGTGTGCGAATTGCAAGTAATGCCAAAAGAGCGGAAAATCATGTCTTGTCCTGTCTTTGGGGCTTCAACACAGCAAGGACCAGGGGAGGTTTGCTAACATCGCCAATGCCGTCCGCATTTGTGGGGGGGGGGAGGATTAGGCAAAAAAGCAGGCCCACCCCTTACCAGACCGGCCCAGGTCTACAGCGATGATTGGGGCAAAGAGCTCAAGGTCGACCCCTAATCATCCGAGATCGTCATCTTTAGTCAAGAATATTGCCTACATATGAAAATTGACACATTGCTTATTCATACGATTTGAAATGTTATAAAAAGTTACAAAGAACCTGCTTTCATTGAAGTTTTCATTAAAGTAATAGAAGATGTTAAAATTTTAGGGACTACGGCCCTCGAGATCTTTCTTGAAAAATTGAAGAACAATTAGAAGGCTGTGAAAATATTTCTATTGCACGTTTTAAGCCTATTCAAGTTAAATTGCCTACTGTAATATGCGAGGATTTAGGCACTAACCAACCATTTGTATCAAAATTCCTTGGCGATTTCTTCTAGTAAGTTTATAGCAAATTTATCACAGAGATACCCGGGCTGGCTCATTCTAGATGGCTTCCTTGTGTCAATAGAATTTTACGTTTTGTATGCTACTCCAGAAACGCCTTCGGAAAATATGGACATTTTACTAAACTTCGTTATACTGGTTTATTCCCCTACCTACTTGATTTGATATAAAATTTAGATGGTCCAAAACATTTATTAGACCGGTAGCACGGGAAAGATTCTGGTGAACAATTAGCTCACGTCTGCGTAATGGAGACCTTTCTCAAGCACGTAAAATCAACTACGAGATATTTTTTATCATTTCCACTGGCGCAAAATAATTTTTAATAGACTTTTTATTTTGTAAAATAAATGCATCATTTTTATCAATTAGTTCACGTCTGCGATGTTAATTTTAGTTTATTTTAGGAAAAAAACCAACCGGACGTGCAATCGCAGACGTGTAGGTGGCGCACTAGTCTTTGAAATCGGCAATCGCATTTGTATCGAAAACCGGCTTTTAAAAACAATCGGTTCACGTCTGCGAAAGGCGTCACCCGTTATATAATGTCTTTTTAAGTACTTGAACAGTCCCCCAGACGATTTGGCTGTGTATATGACATTTTTATACATTTTCTATTATGCTACCGATTCCGATAATTTTGTACGTAATTTTGCACTAAGGCCATACGCACTCCGTTCAACACATTTGGTAAATTAGGATCATTCTTTAGGGTTTCTATGCACATTAAAATACGTTGGTCAAATTTCTAAAGTGTAAATTGATTGCGGTAAACCAGAGATTTAAAATAATCCCAAAAATAAAAGTCCATCGGATTTAAGTCGGGCGATCTAGCAGGTCATGGTACTGGTCCGCACGTCCAAATCCATCGTCGATAAAACTTTCAGGCCAAGAAATTTCGAACAGCCAGACTAAAATGGAGTGGCGCGCCATCGTGCAAATACCACATTTTTCTGCGCGTAGCCAAGGGTACTTGTTCCAGCAAATTTGGCAATGTTTGTTGCAAAAAAATTTAAGTATATATCACAATTTAATCTAGCGGGTAATTGTATAGGTCCAATTAATTCATTACCGCAAATTCCTGCCCACAAATTAAGGCTGAACTGTCACTGAAAATGCGCCCTTCTTATTACACATGGATTTTCGTTTGCCCAATAGTGCATATTTGTAAAATTAAATAGTCCATTTTTGGTAAAACACGACTCATCGGAGAAACACAGAATATTTAAAAAATCCTTATCTGCCGCGTGTTTTCTTAAAATTCACCTACAAAATTGCATTCGCTCTGCAAAATCTTGAGGTTCTAGTGCTTCGACACGTTGATAGTGATAGGGATGTAAGTTCATATCTCTCAATGTAATCCATACCACAAAATGGGATACTCCCACACGACTCGCGATATCTCGGGTACTTAAATTTGGATCCTTTCTACAAGTTCCAAAGTTTGAACCTCTGCGTCAATTACCCTTTCTTCGCATTGTGGACCTCGTTCTCCTCCATGCCCATCGGGACGACCCGTTTCTCGAAGACGCTGGTTAATGCTAACAAATGTACGAGCACAAAGATGACAATAAACAATACAGCGCTTTTGCACCGGCAGCATTTCCACCACTTTCTCGATACACCAAGTGCATATCCGAGAGCTCTGGATAAGTGTAATCTCCCATAATGTCCAAAATCTGTGTTTTAAAACATCACACTAAACTGTGAATTAATGTTATCAATAAAGAAAACAAAAAGAAAAACTTGGTCCAAAATCCAAAGTGTAACACAAAAGCACGAACGAGAAGTAGTGTCTTACGTAACCAAGCACTAACGACTTGAACGATAAGTCAATAAAATAAATCTTAACATAAGTGGCACAAAATTCAAAAAGAACAAAAGCAACAGAAAAAACCAAGGAACGGGTAGGTCGCGTCGTGTGTACGTTGTTTACCAAGTAAGGACACAAACTGAAATAGTTACTTGAGAGTATTACAACGGAGAGCATAGCACGCGTAATAAGATAATTTGGCCGCGAAGAAGCAAAAAACATGGCGGTGTCCTCTGTCGGTCGCTTTTAACTGCTTTGTCGGCATGCTTTTCGATGACTCCCGTCGCGGCCTAATTTGCTCTTAGGCTCACCGTACCTATTTGCACGAATGTCAGAATATCATGTTCGACAAGCTGCGAGGTAATAAATCCTACCCCAATATGCCAGCAGTTCTCGAACTATGTTAGTAGGTATTTTGGAAATTATTGTTTCTTTTTTTTCTCCAAAACTATGAGTTGTAGACCCCATGTTATATAAAGTTTTTTGTTTGTCTTCTTGTTCCCTACCATCAAATTTTTTAATGACATGAAACTAGTTACACCCTGTATATATTTCGGGTGGTCCAAAACATAATAATTTGGATTTTCCAGTCATTGACAACTTTTATTTGGCGAACTTTCTCCTGCATTTCAACGTAAATTTCATAAGTATGCCATTGTGAAGGATCTTTGACTAAAAATGCTTCTGACTTTTCCTGACCATTATTCATTAGCAAGTCAAAAAGAGTTTTTGTTCGTTGCGTGAAAAAATTCTGTAACAGCAACGGTTCTTGTATGCTAAAAGTTTTTCCATCTGGTCTTGTGAAAGCCTTTTTTGTTGGTGGTTTCTGAAGGTTTTCAACCATTGTTCTTTTGGTCTCGGGACTGACTCTGCGTTCGAATAAAGAAAGGCCAATCAAATGCTTTGAAAAGTACCAAAGATGGCGGCGAGATGCTTTCAGGGCATTAGTGCTGATCTTTTGGTTAGGATAGTCTTTGACCTGTGCTAAGAAATTTTCATCATTTAGAGGAGTTTTTGCTGCCAGCGGGGCTTGGTTCCAATATCGCCCATAAATAAGACTTACAAACAAACATAATTCTGCAACAGATCGTTTTTGTGCTGCAGTCAGCGTGATTTTGTCCCGAAATATATACATTTTCAGGTAGTAAATAGCTTTCACCATCCAGCAAGCTTGATGTAAGGCTCCGGATGCCCGAAATTTGGCTTCAGTAATTGTTTCTGAGCTATCAAGGAAGAACCGATACAAGTTCTGTACTTCGAGGTAACCATCTATGGACTGTTGATTTTTTATTGCTTCGCTGCAGTATTTCCTCATTTCTTGACGGAGTGAAATGAGTTCAGAGGTATCACACAAATTGTCACTAACAACTGAAAATTTTTGTTGATCCATTTCCGGCCATTTCTTTTGCAAACGTTTGAACATATTGATGTCTGGTCCACTGCTTGGTCCAAAAAACGCTTTAAGAATATCAGAGAGGATAACTTCTAAAACATGGTGTCGGGAAGCAATCCAAACAAGTTCTTTATCTAGTGTTCTTTTGGCCAGAATTAACCACGATACGGCAACAATCATGGCACATACACTTAAATTTAAAATAAAAAATTAAATGAAAGTAAATATTAACATCTAAAATGTTGCTAACGTGTCAATCATTGTATTTAGAAAATTATGAAGAATGCAAAAATGTAATAGTATTCTATTTGAAAATGAAAAGTTAGTGTCACTTCCGGTGAAATCGGAGTGAGAAAAAAATCACTTACATGTCGAAATGTGACGTTTATTTATTTATTTATTGTATACACTGTTCAACAGGTAAGATACCCAATTACAGAACAGGAATAAAGGCATACAAAGCATTAATTACATAATATACAACCATAGAAAGAAAGTAAAATGAAGAAAAATTTACTTAAATGTACGAACTATGAATAACTAATGATACGAAGAAAGAGAAAAAAATAACATGGGAAATGTTTACATATAAAAACTATATATACGTATATACACATATAATAATAATAATAATAATAATAATAATAATAATAATAATAATAATAATAATAAACGGCTTTATTCAAAGATGTACATTTACAAGTACATTACAAATAGCAATTTACAAGGCGAAGTTTAGCCATGTGGCTATTCTTACACTTAACCTTATAAATCACTTACCTAACTAATTAAGTTAAAAATAAAACATTAAAATACAAAAATACAATACAATATTACAATAGTCCAATGTAATAGGCGGACGGTATACACTTTATAAAATATATTTATAGAAATACTAAAAAATTAATTACTCAAAATTACTAAATAAAAAATCGATCATAAACACAGTGCAAAATGATGCCCAAGAATATATTCTAGTTTTTGTTGGAATTAATGAACCAGGCTTTGATTTTTTTACGGAAGATATTAACTGTCGATAGATTTTTGTATATGGGATCAATAGAGTTATATAAGGCTGCGGCGGATGTGTAAGAAAAGCTACGTTGGAAGAAGGCTGTACGATGTTGTGGCACTGTTAGCACGTACCGATGTCTGATGTTTACAGTATGTACTGACGATCTGAAAATTAACTTGTCTCTTAAGTAACTTGGAATAGAATATTTTATTAAAGAAAATAAGAAAACTGCATAGTGGAATTTAACGAGTTGTTCCATTTTTAACCAACGCAACTCAACATATTTGCTTGAAACATGATCAAATTTTCTTAAGTTGTAAATAAAACGACAACAACAGTTTTGAAAAACTTGTAGTCGATTTTTTGTAGCTTGATCCAGGCAGTAAAAATACATAAAATTGCAATAATTGAATATAGGCATGACATATGTGATTCAAAGTAAATTAAGAAAAACAAAGACACTCACTGGTTATTTAATTTAGAACATTTTATTTTATGTCACTAAGGCTGTAATTAAAAATATCGAAGTCGCTACATAATTTGTTAGAAGTACTGCAAATCGTATATAAAGGTGAATTATTTAGTACGTTGGTACGCGGCGTAGGTAAATAGAAAAACATGGTGATTACGAGAGGTTAATCTGGGAACGTGAAAATTAAGCCTACTAATTATTTCGGGTGCGTCAAAATCATTGTGTAGTAATTTAAACAAAAATACGCGAGAAAAGTACGTATGCCTATCTTCAAGAGTAGTCATAGAATATCTTTCAAGCAAGTTACTTTGCGGAAAACCAATCACTGGATAGGTACCGTTGGAGTTGAACTGCAGTAATTTAAGAAATCTACGTTGAACTGCCTCCAAGCTATTCTTATGAACATCATAACTGGAACTCCAAATTAGCGATGCGTACTCAAGTTTCGATCTAACGAAGGATTAATAAAGAACTTTCAGAGCATCAGTATTAGTGAACTCTCGACTAGTACGAACGATGAATCCAAGGGCTTTGGAGGCTTCAGACACAATGGTATCGATATGATCAGTGAAGGATAATTTACTATCAAAAGTTACGCCAAGGTCGCGAAATGTTATAGGTCTTTGAAGTATGACATTATCTAACCTGTAATCAAAAATAATAGGTGATGTTTTTAAAGAAAAGCATATTACGTTACATTTACTAGAATTCATGAATAATTTATTTACCAGGTGTTTATTTTGTCAAGACAAGTCTGAAGTTGAAAACAGTCATCGATTTTATCAATTACTGTGAAAATTTTTAGACCGTCGGCATATAAAAGGTGAGGCAAATTAATTTCGTTCACTATGTCGTTAATAAATATGTTAAAAAACAAGGGCCCCAGAATAGATCCCTGGGGAACTCCAGATGTGGCAGCAAATTCGATCGATTTTGACCCATTTAATGCAACGTACTGACTCCTATTCATTAAATAAGATTTAAACAAAAGGAGCAAAGAACATGAGAAGCCGATTTTTTCTAATTTTCTAAGTAACAACTGGTGATCAAGTCTATCAAACGCTTTGGAGAAATCGGTATATATGACATCTACCTGCCCACGTTCATCTAAGGATTCAGAAATATATTGAGTTACACAGAATAAATTTGTTGTTGTTGAACGCCCTTTCATAAATCCATGTTGATTAATAGAGATTTTGGTGTTAATTGAATGATATATTCTATCATGAAGTAATATTTCTAAGACTTTACAGAAGTTACAAATTACAGAGATTGGTGTAATGTTCTCAATATCTAGTTTGTTTCCCTTTTTGAAGATGGGACATACTTTGGAATAATTCCATAGGTCAGGAAATAGGCAGTTTTTTAAGATTAAGTTAAAAATTAGAGTTAGGGGATATGCAAAGATGATAGCGCAATCCCTTAATAAAGAAAAGAAGGTGGCAGACGGACTGACAAAAATGTTTCCCTGCACAAATTTAAAATCTCCACCTCTTGTGACATTCTAAATCTAATTGAATAAAAAAAAATGTTTTTTACGATTACTATGCTTACATTTTACTATGTGGATGTGGAAGTAATAAATGATTTTAGCGAAAAAATTATACTTGCCTGTTTTAAGCTTATAGAATTATAGGTTCCATATTTCTCTTGATTTGTTATTTTTAATATGTCCAGTTTGTGTATTTTTCACTAAAAGTATTTATCCCATTTTTATTATTTTGTTAGCAACATTTAAATTATTATTTGGGATTGGGAAATCCGTGCACAGGTTTGTAAATAGTAATAAATATACTAAGATATAATCCACCAGACATTTGATACAATAAATTACATGTAAACAACAATATAAATTAGTAATCTATAACAAATATTTGCTTAGCATTTTATAATGCTTGAATGTTTTATCTTTAAATATAACACAGTTTTCCACTTATAGACGTATATAAGACAATACATTAAACTAAGTTGATGCTTTTTGGTAAGTTAGTATATCAATATATCAATAATATAGTCCTTATATTTTGTTAAAAATTTAAGTTATCTCTATTGGGGCGAAAAACAATTTCGCGTTATTATATACTGCCTGTAAACATTGTAACGAGCTCAATCTCTTGTCACATAATAATGCTAAAGGAAAAACAATTTATTTGTTACATCAAATGTTCTCATTCCAGCTTATCCCGAAGACGACGAGATATCTGTTTATAATACTTACTGTAAAAATGTCGCAAAAATCCCTAATTATACTATTAAAATTTAAACTGATGGCTCTAAAACAAGTGACAAACTAAGCGGAGCATTTTATGGCCCTTCCAAACAATGAGTATAGTATAACCGATCTCAGTTGGAACAGCATAAAGACGAAAGTTTGGATAATCACCACTTCTCGTCTACCGTCTACGTGGACTTGATCTGCTTGTCACTTAGAAATGTGGGCGGGATTAGATGCCTAGAGTTTGATTTGTCAACTAAAGGAGATGGCGACTTTACTCCGAGTATTCGTTTTTATGCTGTCCCAATTGAGGTCGAATACACTATACTCTTATTTAAATCCTATACTTAGCACTCTATCGACAGAGGTCGCTTTACATGCTGCAGAATTGGCAGTTTCTGAACAGTTCACCCAAGTTGTTATATGCTCAGCTCTGCAATCAGTTTAAAAAAAACAATGTTATTTATCTGGTTTTAACTGTTTTTGTCTCAACTCGTTCATAGTAAAAATCATGGAACAAATTATCTATTGTTTTTTTTTCCTTCTTCAAATCTATGGGACTTCCTGCCACATGTATGTTTTCTTTTATGCGGTGCTCGAGGAATCTACAAAATATCACAATTAACCAGTATGATACTGGTAAATAACCTCTACGCCTGTGACTTTTACGTCAAAGGATCAGTTAAAGGTTGCTTTTTTTTAAATAAACACATAAATAAGTATAAAAACTTGAAATTAAATATTTCGCCGACGTTTCGGAAAACTACTCTGTTTCCTTTTCAAGGCTTTTTTTGAAAAATCTTTTTTCTTGTGTGTGATAAATACACAGCTCTAAGAATGTTTGTTATAATCAATATCCATAGATACTTACTATTTACATAGAACTATTGATATAGTTAACCATTTTTTTTAGTTTTTATGCAATGTTAAGTTTGTTACGGTAAATGCACGTTGTTTTTTTCGTTGTTTTTTAAACACAAATTACTCGAGAACGGCTTGGTTTATCGAAATCTAATATCTTTTCTATTTCTAATGATTTGAAAATTAGTTTTTGACAATAATTTTCAGAAATTTGAAGAAAATTAAAGAGTTATTAGGAAAATACTGACAATTTGCTCCTAAAACCATACCTGAAACAGAAGAGAGGGTTTGACTGATAATATATAAGCTAGTGTCCAGATGGCCTATGACTAAGTTTAAAATATGAATTTGGTATTGGAGAATATTGCAGAAAAACTGAAATTTATTGTCCCTCTTTTAATGGGTGTATCCCCCTTTGTTATTCATTTTCGGAAATATGTTTATTTAATAGACTACCACTATTTGTATATCAGCCACAGAAATATCGGGAGGCACTTTTGGACCACCTTCTACATACAATATAAATTATTTTTAGTTTTCAACATTTACTATTATTTACTAAATTTTTAAAGTTAATGCTTTTTTTTCTTGCAGAGTTATAATGGCAATCCTCATAGAATCCTATCTAGCAGATTTACTGGGTTTTATTACAGCGTCTGTACTATTAGGTTACGCCTTTTTTAAATGGAGATATAATTACTGGAATAAGAGAAACGTACCTTACATCGAACCCACCATACCTTTTGGAAATTTGGAGAATCCATTGAGAAGGACTGGGCATTTATTAAAAGTAATTGCCGAAACGTACGAGGTAGCAAAATCAAAAGGTTGGTATACGCATTAAAGTACCTTTAATTTCTATACCAAAAACCCCTGTATTTTCAGTTTCGAAACACTCTAAATTAATAAAAACATCGCCTGAATCAACTTTTCTGAGTTCAAAGCACCCCCACACTTACCCTTGAAAGTGAATGGTTTTCGAGATACAGGGTATTTTATGATTCTTGACTGAAACTAAAATTCACCATATATTTGGAATGGGTGGATGTATTTGAATTAAAGTTGGTTCACATATAGTGCACTCCTAGTCCAATTAATAGCATAATTTAGTTTGTAAAAATTCCGCTACAGGACTCAATTTTTTATTATTTGGCATTTAGGGTCAATTACATCAACCTGTATATCAGTTTTTTGTAAATTGCGGATAACTATTGAATTGTTTATGGATTATTGTGCAAAACACTGTCATAATATTCGATGGCACGTTTATGGTTATTTCCTAGCAAATTTTCGAAAATAATGGTGAATGATATTTAAATTCTATAAAATACGCAAACACCAGTTAACGTCGCTGTTTTATTAATTTTACTTAAACACTTGTTTAATAATTATTTAATGTATTATTGTTAGTTGAATTTGATTCTAATTGCACTTAAAATGTGTACGGCCATATGCAATATTCCATAGAAAAACAGTTTGCTTAAAAATAGAAGTAGGCGTGTATCAATTCTGACATTTATATTTTAATACATAGTAATGTAAGTCACCTTTAGAAATTAAGTGTAAGTATTCAAAGAAGTCGTTTTAGTCATTAAAATAATAAAAATTGAGTCCTGTCCAGGAATTTTTACAAACTAAATTCTGCTATTAATTGGACTAGGAGTGCACTATATGTGTACCAACTTTAATCCAAATACGTCCACCCATTCAAAATATATGGTGAATTTTAATTTCAGTCAAGAATCATAAAATACCCTGTATCTCGAAAACTATTCACTTTCAAGGGTAAGTATGGGAGTGTTTTGAATTCAGAAAAGTGTGCTCTATCTCTCATCGGTCTATGTCACTTTAAATCTGGGACACCCTGTATATTTAAAAAATGTGTTACATGCTTTACAATAAGCTTAGTATCGTAGAAAAATTTAGCTCACTATAAAAAGTCCCACCAATTCATTACAAGTAGTCCATCTTTAACTGTTTTTCTGAACTATCTTTACTAGTCGTCAGTTGTCCGTTTTATAACTTATATATAACTATAGCGGATTATAGTGCATGTACAATAGATTTATTTGCGTTTATTTTTACTTCATTAGATACAGAAAGTCCTCTCAAAGCATTTGTGTGTCTTTTAAGTTTTGATATAGTGCCTATCCTAAACCAAGTGTGGTTTTGTAATACTTTTCAGATAATCTCTGAGTAAAGCTTTAAATAACTCATTAAAATTTGAAAGTTTTAATAGTAGTTTTAAAAAGAGGCATGTAGGCCCTTCTCTAGATAGGCCTCTGTACTCTTATAAAGGTTTTAAATCGGCTTTATAGAATCCTTCCAAACGATTAACGTGTATAAGTAGTCTTGGAAATAACTTTTTAGGATAATTTATAAATTACCTAAAAACTAAAATTGTAACTTGGGCATGAAACTCATTTACGAACTATTCAACATACTCAAACGTACAGAACACTACGATCAAAACTGCTAGTTTATCCTGCAATGTCGCTTGATATGCCAGGGATGACCCAACCAGAAGCAAACATTCATTTCACAGCAAATAAACTAAGCCATCAATCATAAACAAATAAAATAAAACAATAAATTCTCACAATCAACCCTCTTTCTTGAACGATAACAAAAGTAAAAGCCGCCCCATAAACCCTTTCGAAATTTCTTTCTTTAACTTGAGCCTATTTCCGAAAAATATAATTTCGTGGTGGAAAATTAAATGTTTTCCTATTTTTGAAAAATTTGTCTGAACGACGATGCCCAAAGGCGGTTTTCCGTCACACAGTGGGGTATTGGTACTTATTTCTTGATCAAAATTGGTTCGTTGTATAAATTATATTTTTTATTTCAGGGTGGCGACACTGTGGTTTGTATATGTTTGCAAGTCCAGCATACCTTGTTGTAGACTTAGAATTAGCGAAACATGTGTTAACGAAGGATTTTCAATACTTTACGGACAGAGGAACCTTCACCAATGAGAAGATTGATCCAGTAGGTAAGATCAAATTATTCATAGGAAGGGGTAAGCAAAATTTCGGTATTTCCGCTTCGTAAGTAATTTACTTCATACTTCATTTCCTTTTTACGTCTTCTAGATAAAATCAATTTTCTAGGCTAGACTTAGCGCGCAAGAACAACAAATAATGAATAATGAATCGCTAACTGAACTTCGTAGACATAGATCACAAATCAAGTCGGATATTAAAATTGCATTTCAAATTTATACAAATCGAATTGAAAATAATATCACATCTGAACCCAATAAATTCTGGGCTTGCATCAATGAAAAAAAGGGAAAACTAGCATACCTAAAGACATGACTTATAACAATGAACCTCTGGAGACCCCTAATGATATCGTCGGTGCATTTGCTAACTTTTTCGAGCAATCTTACTTCCTTAACATCACGGACGCCCCTGAAACCAAGTCTAATAATCTTTCGTTTGACTGTTTGGACATTAAATAGCCCAGATGGAATTCCAGCATTTCTACTGAAAGACTGTGCCAGTATTTTTACATATCCTCTCTGCATAATTTTTAATTTATGTCTTAGGAAATGTTACTTTCCTGATATTTGGAAATACTCGAAAGTGTGCCCTGTGTACAAAAAAGGTGAAAGAAATGATGTTACCAATTATAGACCGATAACAATCATATGTAACTTTGGTAAAGCTTTCGAAATCCTACTGCATGATAACATGTATGCACATGTTCAACTGACAATATCTACGCAACAACATGGTTTTATGGAAGGTCGCTCCACCGTAACAAACTTAATCTGCGCTACTCAGTACATTGCCGAATCAATTGATTCACAAATACAGGTAGACTCAGTCTATACTGACTTTTCTAAGGCGTTTGACAGACTCAACCATAGGAAACTTCTCTGTAAACCTGACAAATTTGGATTATCTGACGGTTTACTTCAATTTCTTGAGAATTACTTGACTGGTTACTTGTTCAATTCGTATCTTCTAATGGATATATATCTGCCACGTCAGGAGTACCCCAGGGATCAATACTTTTACCTCTTTTCTTTAATATTTTTATTAACGATATCAGTGATCCCTTAGACGTATATTTCTTAATATATGCCGACGATGTCAAGATGCTGCATAGGATTAATGATTTTAATGACTGCGAAAAACTTCAAAACAACTTAACTAAGTTATCGGCTTGGTGCGATGAAAATGATCTTCACCTAAATGTTGGCAAGTGCAATGTTATGAGTTATACAACCAAGGAGTCCCCAATTATGTATAATTATAATGTTAATGGCGACATGCTGAACAGACCATCTACGTTCAAGGATCTATGTGTAACTTTTGATAAAAAATTAACCTTCACTTACCATATTGATGCTGTAATTTTGCATGCATATAGAATGTTAGGCTTCATTTTGCACAACAGCCATGATTTTAATGATGCGAAAACCTTAAAGATGCTTTATTTTGCTTTCTCCCTGGAGTATGCTTCACTTGTCTGGCAATCTGGGTATAATACTCATAATGATAGATTGGAAAATATTCAGCGCCGCTTCCTGAAATTTTTAAACTGGAAAACTGAAGGTACATATCCACCAATTGGAGCTTCTCAAAATCAATGAATTAAATAATTTGATATTACCAGTCTTTCCGAAAGGCGTAAGTCCTTTGCTTTGCGTTTTCTAGATAAACTTATGCATAATAAAATAGATTGTAGTGAAATATTAAGCCAACTGAACTTTTATGTCCCACGGATTAATTCTCGTCATTCTCATAGTTTTTATTTATCCACTCCTAGATCTAACGTATTAAAGTTTTCTCCTCTGTTTAATATTTGTGCTAGTAATGAAACTCATTGCAAAGAATTGGACATAATTGCCTAGTAGCCAGAAATTTCATCTACTGTCGTGCAGTCTAATCGCCTTCATAATTTCTATTTGTATTTTTTAGTTAGGTTAGGTTAAGTCAGTTTAGATTTCCATCCTATAAATGGTTTTGTACTGTTGGATAATGTATGACTAAATAAATAAGAAATAAATAAATAAATAAATAAATAAATAAAATACATTTTAATATTTACAGATATATCAATATCAAATTCACTTAGTAGTAGTAATATAAACTTTAATTAATAGGAAACAATTAAAGCTAACCTACCACAAGATTCATCCTTAACGACCTTAACTTAAACATAAGAAAAATGTTAGTAACAAATTATGAGAGTCTTGTCAAGTCTAAAAGTTATTTTTAAATCACAGCAAAATACTCTCACATATTTTGTTTAACGCTAAAAATAGTGCTAATGTTCTGAAAAAATTAGGTGTTTATAAGTTAGTATGTCCGGATTATGATGCTTTTTATATAGGTCGAACTGGTCGTACATTTAGAATTAGATATAGTAAACACATACGTTGTTTTAAACTTAACACTGTTACTTTTGTTTAGGTTGTCATCTCTTTTCCTTGGATGGTAAAAGATGGAAGAATTTAAGAGCAAAGTTAACACCAACATTTACTTCAGGGAAACTGAAAGCTATGTTTCATACTTTGACTGATTGTGGTTTGCTACTCGAAAAATACATTGAGGAAAACGTTGATAGTACCACAGCTGTCGATATTAAAGACGTCTTAGGTAAGACAGCGAAGTTTTAATAGTAGTTTTAAAAAGAGGCATGTAGGTCTTTCCCTAGATGGGCCCCTGTACTCTTATAAAGGTTTTAAAAGGCTTCATAGTGTCCTTCCAAACTATTTACGTTTATAATTAGTCTTGGAAATAAGTTTTTAGGATAACTTATAGATTACTTTAAATCTGCAATTGCTACTTGTTATTTTTAATAGTTTAATTTGTGAATCTCAGACTTAACGGTATACAGACTGTCTATTTTACGAGGGCCACACCAAATATCTCGCTTAATATCTATTGTAGAAGAATAAAGTTTTAGAAACAGTTATCCCATTTTTTGTGAGCTATATTTCAGTAAAAAGAAATTTGAAATCCATAGCCTACTTTATGAGATATATTACAAAAACCTGAAAAATAGGAAAACCACAAACGGTTATAGCTTCCTTATTTGAGGAGATACGAAAAAAGTTAAAGGAATGAAAGTTGACGGCAAAAACAATATGAATAATAACGTGTAACAAAAAAATCGAAAAATGCAGTTGGCTTTGACATACGCTATTGTGCAAAAATGAAAAATACGTATCTCAAAGTAGGCCAAGACGCCATTAATTCCGTTATTTTTTTCTCACTCCAACGATATAAAACATGTCACAGAAATTTTAACCGATAGTGTCAATATTTAATATTTTACGAATACCACAATTCATATAATTGAATCGTAACAATCAGCTGTGCCATAATAGTAAAAATTCACTTTATAATAATTATAATTCCGTAATTATTTATTACAATTTAATACAAACCAATAAATATCTCATAAATAAAAATACAAGTACAAAACGAACATCCAAAGAAAAAAACGAAAAACTATGTATAACAGTACTACCTACTACTATATTGAAAAGAAATTGTGTGTATTTATTTTTCTAACTACAAATGCTCAAATTGTGCACCATGCATTCTGACACATAAACGTGCTCTACGAGACACGTCACGCATTACATTTTGGAGCATTTCAGGAGTAATTGCCTCACATGCGTTTCGAATTCTGGTTTTGATGTCCTCAATATTTTCAGGGGCAGTTTGAAATACCTTGTCTTTAATGTAACCCCAGACGAAAAAATCCAAGGGAGTAATATCTGGTGATCGAGCTGGCCATAAAATGGGTCCATATGTGCCTATCCAGCTATCTGGCATAACTTGATTTAAATAATTTGTACATATTACAGCAGTGTGAGGTGGAGCCCCATCTTGTTGAAAATATGAATAATTTAATCTTTCTGCCACTGTTAATTCATAAAGAAAATCTTGAAATTCGTTTTGCAGGAAATTAAGGTATCTACGGTTAATTTGCCATCATAAAAATAAGGTCCAATTACTTTAGTCCCTAAAAGACCCAACCAAACATTCGTAGAAAATCTTTCTTGGAAAGCAGTCTCTCTGCAAAAATGTGTATTTTCTCGTGTCCACTTATAATGCATATTTCTATTGAAAAATCCATTATTAGAAAAATTTGATTCGTCCGACCAAGGAATTTTGCTACATATCAGCGCGTCATTCCTTTTCTTATTTAATAACCATCTACAAAATCTTACTCTCCTTGGCTTATCTCCCTCATTTAAATGTTGAACTTTCCTCATTTTGTAGCATCGAAATCCGTTTTTTTCAATCTTTTTCAGTCTTTTTTTATGCGACAGTTTCTCTGAATTTGTCTCAAAGAGGTTTCCTCATTTTGGTTAACATAATTCATTAGTTTATTCACTTTTCTTACATTATCCGCAACATGCGCTCGCCTTACTACTTTTTTTGAAAATAAACCGTGCGTTTTTAGATTTTGAACTAACTTCTTAAACATAGTTCGATTTGGCTGCGGAGCATCTGGAAATCTATCTCCGCAAACCGTGACTGCCATCTCAGCGTCAAAATTGCACTGACAATAAATGCTAATCATATCAAATTTGTTATTATTGGTGTACACCATAATTACTGATATAAAATTTGTCTTAGAACTCGACAACGCAACATACAACATACAACAGTGACAATCTGTCAAATTTATTAATAACTGTATACATTGTTTTTCACTAATTATGGCACAGCTGATTGTTACGATTCAATTATATCAATAATTGTGGTATTCGCAAAATATTAAATATTGACACTATCGGTTAAAATTTCTGTGACATGTTTTATATCGTTGGAATGAGAAAAAAATAACGGAATTAATGGCGTCATGGCCTACTTTGAGATATATATTTTTCATTTTTGCACAATAGCGTATGTCAAAGCCAACTGCATTTTTCGATTTTTTTGTTACACGTTATTATTCTTATTGCATTTGCCGTCAACTTTCATTCCTTTAACTTTTTTCGTATCTCCTCAAATAAGGAAGCTATAACCGTTTGTGGTTTTCCTATTTTTCAGGTTTTTGTAATATATCTCATAAAGTAGGCTATGGATTTCAAATTTCTTTTTACTGAAATATAGCTCACAAAAAATAGGATAACTGTTTCTAAAACTTTATTCTTCTACAATATATATTAAGCGAGATATTTGGTGTGGCCCTCGTAAAATAGACAGTCTGTATATTTGAATGTTGACGTTTATCTATTCGTTTCTTAACAGTAATTGAAATAAGTTGCATGTTGTGTTAAAGGTGTAATTAGCGCTCATACAATAACTTTTTTTATTGCCTTATTTATTTTAACGTCCTGTCGAAGTTTAGCTAATGCTGCTCTACCACTTAGCGAGTGTGGCACTGAATTGGAAAGTTTCAGTTTGCCTAAGTTTTTCAAGTGTGAGCCACTCTACGAGAGACGTGAGACGTGATTAGCGTCACTGGTTTAACCTGGCTAGCACAGTAAAGATACGGAGAGTGAAGGGTAGTGAGTTCAAGGCTTGGGCGCCATGATTAACTAGTGTAATCAAGAAAAAGAAAGCTAGAGATAAATCAATGAAAAGGTACCATATACAAAATATATTACAATAATACTATTACAAGAAAAAAACTATCACAGCATCAGTGATACTGTATAGTACAGTTAGATATAAAGATAAATATTTACAAAATATACTATAGTACAATTGACTTTAAAGTAAATTTGAGATTTTTACGAGAGCCAAATTAAATATATTACAAAAGAGATGACTAGTAAATTATCTCAATATTAAACAAAAGGCATATATTACATAACGGCAAAATATTATATAGAAAACGAAATAAGATAAGATATAGGTAACAACGAAATAATACACAACGAAATAAGAGAAAGGTAACCACGAAATGATTTACAACACGAAGTAAGAGAGATAAGATAAGATGACTAATTAATATATTACAACGAAAAGATAATAAAACCTTAACCTAACAAAAGATATGCAATTTCGATCGAACCTGATATTTATTTGAGCCTACCGGTATATATCCTCCCCGCTGCGTAGTGAAAAATACTTAAAACTGGACATAGTGGCCTGTGTGAATCATAAGAAAAACCCTAAAATGGTAAATAATTTGATCCGTAATAGAAGTACCTCCCCCCCACCTTTTCAAGGATGCTGAACACGATGAAGGTGGTACGTACCCACCAAACGGCAAAAAACTACTCCCAAACGGAGTTAAACGCTCTGGATATAATTTTCACAGCTTAAAAATATCCTACCCCCCGCTTTCGAGGATGCTGAGCACGATTGTGATGATCAATATTTATTCCGACCCCTCGCAAGCCCTGCAACGGCCAATAATCACCCTCGGAGGGGTGAAAATATATTTTTTTTGTATATCAACGGCAAAACGTATATCCCCTCGTTTTCGAGGATGCTGAGTATAATGGTGATGCTGCATATCTATTCCAACCCCACGCTACCCCACCAACGGTCAATAATCAACCCCTAAAGGGGTGAAATTCTTTTCTTTTAATGTCGCCTGTTTTCGAGGATGCTGAGGTGGTACTCGATTTTTTCTCAAATCCCTCCAATTCCTAATGCCTAACAACCATCTCATCTCCGTTTTTTTCTTTCATCTGACCTGCACGGAATGATAATTTCTTTTTATTCTACCCATATTAAAGGAAGTGGTTCTAATTCAGCTTGGAAGATAAATTAACACTAACATTGCAAGTTAAATAAAATCTTTTAAAACTAGCTTTTGTCAATGAATAATTCAAAAAAGAAAAAAAGTTGAAACGTAATATGTGCCCTCGCCAACCACTTCTTATTATCTATAACTTATCCCTAAAAACAGCCGTATTTCCTTATTGTTGGAAATTAACTAGATTATGTCCTATTTTCAAGTCTGGGAATACATCTGAAATAAGTAATTACAGAGCTATAGCAATTCTCTGCAACTTTGCCAAAGTCTTCGAGATGTCATTGTATGCTCGCATCTATCCTTCTATAAAATCTATAATATCACCCTCCCAGCATGGTTTCATGGAAATGCGGTCAACTACAACTAACTTATGTTTGATAACTCAGTTTATAGCGAAAGTACTAGATTCGCAAGGTCAGGTAGATGTGATATATACTGATTTCTCGAAGGCGTTCGATCGGATTGATCACGAACTTCTATTAGGTAAGCTAAATATGTTTGGGTTCAGCTGTCATTTCATAGCATTTTTGAGGTCATATTTATATCAAAGAAAACAGTACGTAATGTATTATGGATATGAATCTGAACTATTTACAGCAACTTCAGGTGTACCTCAAGGTTCCAATCTCGGGCCACTACTGTTTCTGTTGTTTATTAATGATCTCACAAACAACGTACAGTGCGACAAACTGTTGTTTGCTGATGATATGAAGATCTATGCGGAAATACGCAGCGTGGATGATTGTGAAAATATTCTAGCACAACTAAAAATAGTAGAAAACTGGTGTATCCAAAACAATCTCCACTTGAATGCGTCAAAATGCAAAGTTATTTCTTATTCAAGAAAATCTAATCCATTCGTATTTGACTACTCCCTAAATTCCCAAGTACTTGAACGTTCTGCAACAATAAAAGACTTGGGAGTAATATTTGATCAGAAATTTACTTTCTCGAACCATGTGTAACATCATCCGCTTTGAAAATGCTAGGTTTTATTGTCAGAAACTCTTATTCGTTTTCTAATGAACTTGCTTTAAAAACACTATACTATTCCTACGTAAGATCCAAGCTAGAATACTGCTCGATAGTCTGGTACCCGTACTATGCCTGTCATAAAAACGCCATCGAAAATGTACAGCGAAGATTTCTGAAGTTCTTATCATTAAAAATTGACGGTTTTTACCCAGAAAGAGGCTACCAACACTCCTTATTACTTGATAAATTTAATCTTACTTCGTTGGAATTGCGGCGTGCAATAAATAGTTTGAAGATGTTATATAATCTGTTTCACAACAACTTAGACAGTTCCCTGCTCCTAGGTATGTTTTCTTTCCAAGTTCCTCGAATAAACTCACGACAAACTCATACGTTTTACTGTAAAACGCCTAGAACTAATGCTCTTCTTAGATCCCCAGTACATGTTATGTGCAATAATTTCAATAAAATATCAAATGTATGTGATATAAATTGTTCCAAATTCTCAGAAATTATGAATGCTTTTAACTTAACTTTCACAACTATCAATAGTTGAGTAGAACTATACCTATATATAGATATGTATATATATGTATATGTGTATATATATGTACATGTGTAATGTATATGTATGTGTGTTTATGTGTGCGCATAAATCGTATATACTTATGATGCATATGATACATATAATACTTTGTTTTTTTTCCTTCTTTCCTCTTTTTTAATTACTTTTCATTATTTGCCATCGCTGTTTAAAATATTGTAATATTGTTACTTAACCATATAATATATTTTATTAGTATTAGTTTTTTTTTTTTTTTTAGTTATAAGCTTGTACTGTTGTTCATGTTTGTCCTGTAATTGGATTTTTTATCTGTTGGGCAATAAATCTATTATTATTATTATTATTATTATTATTATTATTATTATAAAGCTGAAAATTGGCATAGACCTTGACAAACTATTATAAATGAAATGTCGGAAGTGTCCACTGATCCTAGGTCGGTTAAAAGTTTTATTCAAGGTCAAAGCTAGGATACGGATTGCCCTAATAAGTTAATTATAATGCATTAAAACATACAATCGCTACGTAATAAATACGAAGAAATCAATTTATTCTTAGAAGAATACTTTAGAAAATCCCGTGAACATATTGATGTGTTGTGCATATCAGAACACTGGTTGCACGAAAATGAAGAACAATCCATAAAGTTGACACATTTTAAGACAATTTCATATTTTAGTAGAAAACAACATGAACACGGTGGTGTCATAATTTTTGCAAAATGTAACACAGATTTTATTGAAGTGGAGGATATGGTAATCTCTCCTGTTGAAAAGGATTTTGAATACGCGCTTGCAATATCTAAAACATTGAATCTTTTTATTATCTGCATATATAGGGCTCCCTCGGGTAAGCTTGACATATTTTTCAATATATTTTTTGATCTGATGAATGTACTATATAGAAAGTATAAAAATTTCAACTTTGTTATTTGTGGAGACTTCAATATTAATTTTAATATTCAGAACAGGAACCTTGAGGATTTTAATAATTTACTAAATATGTTCAATTTAAAAGCAACTATTCATGAACCAACCAGAATAACCAAAGCATCATCTTCTACTATTGATAATATAATAACTAATCTTAATCTTACATACTCAGTAGAAGTATTAGAAATTGGGATTTCTGACCATAATGCTCAAATGATATCTATCAATAGCGATATTGTAGCAATGTCTAATCAAAATGTTATTGAAAGAAAAAGAAATTTTAATGCCTCTAATGAAAGAAAATTTTCTAAACTTTTAAACGAAGTAAACTGGGATACATTATATGAAATTAATGATACCAACACGGCGTTTAACACACTTTATCAATATTTTAATGAACCATTTGAACAAGCTTTTCCTTTGCACAACACTATACATCGTTGTAAGCCAGTTTACAGAGGATGGATCACCAAAGGTATTAAAATATCATGTAAAAATAAAAGATTTTTAATCATATTAAAAAGATATACTGATAACAATAACATTTTAAGTTATATCAATAAATATACTGATACATTGAAAAAAGTAATTTTTCGTGCAAAACAAAATTATTTTAAGGGTAAAATTCAGACAACAAAATTAAATCAACTTGGAACGTAGTTAAACACTTCACTAACACAAAAGACGGTATTGAAAAAAAAGTGAATATGACTGTTAAAATCAACAATAATTTAATTACAGATTCGTCCCAAGTAGCAAATGAATTTAAAATTAATTTTATTAACGCTGCAAAATCGGCAATACCTCACATAAAATCAAGACAAACAAGTGAAAATTATATTAGTAACTTAACAATTAACAATACAAACCAATTCCGCTTTAAACAGGTCACAAAGTGTGAAGTAAAAAAAGCCATAGAAGCATTAAAGCCAAAGCTATCCACTGGTTACGATTATATTCCAATAACTATAATAAAAAATAATGTTGATATTTTAACTAAACCTTTAAAGCATGTGATCAATCTGTCATTGGCAAATGGAATCTTCCCACAATCTTTGAAAATTGCAGTAACAAAACCTCTTTATAAAAAAGGAGACAAATTACTTACCACTAATTATCGAGGTATATCCTTATTGCCATCTTTTTCAAAAATTCTAGAGTACGTAGTGAAAAACCAATTAACGTTCCATTTAAATAGTCATCAAATGTTAAACAAATATCAATTTGGGTTTCGAGAAAATTGTAATACGACAGATGCAGCTTTTAATGTACTAGAGAACATTCAATGCTTGGAGAATAAAGAGACACCGTTAGGTATTTTCTGTGATTTGTCCAAGGCTTTTGACTGCGTAGATCATCAGATATTGCTGCAAAAAATGGAATATTATGGCATATATGGCACCAAAAATAACTGGTTCAAAACCTATTTACTTGAAAGAGAGATGTGCGTTGAAATAACCGAGACAGAGAATAACGTAATAAAAAAAAATTATTCTGATTATGCTGTGGTTGAGAGTGGAGTTCCACAGGGATCGATTTTAGGTCCAACATTATTCTTGATATACATCAATGATATAGTCTCAAATTTCCCAGAAGTAAAATTTTCATTATTTGCAGACGATACGAACATAATAATAAAGGACAAGAATAAAGACAATTAAGTAAACAAAGCACAAACTTTATTAGAGAGTATATCAGATTGGTTTCTTGCAAATAAACTCGCGCTCAACTGCAGTAAAACAAATAATATAACTTTCTAACTACAGGGCGAGACAAATACTATTCTTAAATTGAACTATGAAGAAATACTACCTAGTAGTTCTACAAAATTCCTCGGTATCCATATCGATTCACAACTGAATTGGTTAGTACATATTAGCAACCTAAAAGTAAAATTAAGCAAGGCTAGGTATACAGGGTGATTCACGTAGGCCATTCATTAGAAGTTTTTCAACTTGCAGTTGGATTAGAAACTTGAAATTTGGTATGCAACCACAATCGATCATGTCCGTTCTCTTTAAAATATTTTCAGTCCTCCAACTATACAGGGTGTGCCAAAAATTGGTGCCAACTTTCTTATTTTAAATGGAAACCTATATTTTTCTTTACATGGTTTGATTGGTCTTCTAATTCTGAGTTTAGAGAACCTAAGTTATGTTAACTTATCTATTACAATTTTTGACATATGTCCAATTTTTTGAAAAAAATTGCCGCTGTAGTAGTTTACGAACAAATTTGCATCTCGCAAACCTTTCAAAATTACGAAACCAAATTTGTGAAGCAATTAGCTGGAAGTCCAGGCTAACTTTTGATGTCCCATCGGTGGTCCCATTTTGTACCATATGGGCGCGGTCGATTTTCAAATGTCGCAATCAAAAATTGTCAAAAAGTCAATTTTTTCAAATGGCACCTACTATTTTTTTTCACACCATTCGAAAGAAAATTGAATTTTAAGGTGAGTTACTTAAGCATTCCCTATACCTAACTTCACCCCATATCGAGTTATTTAATAAAAATCAAGAAATACCTTATCTTGCCGAGAGATTCCTTACTTCATCAAGTATGCCATGGAAACAAAAGACATTTGTAATAATTTTTAAAGAAAAATATAGATTCTTATTTAATTACACACAACACCAACAAATTATTATTAACCAACAAGAACAATGTTGACGAAATTCTGACGTAAATGTTCAATGTGACCACCATATTTTTGTTCAAATATTCTATTATTCTACTTTCAACAGATTGCGTAGCACATCTTTGCGCCTACCATTTCTGACGCCAGAAATCAATGCAAAATTGAATTTTAGGGCCACTTTTATTAACATTGTGTATGTCTATCTACAGTCGTTTTTGAGTTATTGGCATTTTTTGAAAAAAATATTGTTTTTTTTTTCTCAAGGGTAGTAGGCTCTGGAAACAATCATTTTATTTTAATTTTTATTCAAAAATCGTATTGCAATAATAAATAATAACAGCAAAATAACAACAAATAAACAGATTAACAAAATAATTATTTCAATACAAATGCTCAATGTGTGCACCATTTTCACTGACAGAATTTCGTCAACATTCTTCTTGTTCGTTAATAATAATTTGTTGGTGTTGTGTGTAATTAAATAAGAATCCATATTTTTCTTTAAAAATTATTACAACTGTCTTTTGTTTCCATGGCATACTTGATGAAGTAAGGAATCTCTCGGCAAAATAAGGTATTTCTTGATTTTTATTGAATAACTCGATATGGGGTGAAGTTAGGTATAGGGAATGCTTAAGTAACTCCCCCTAAAATTCAATTTTCTTTCAAATGTTGTGAAAAAAAATAGTAGGTGCCATTTGAAAAAATTGACTTTTTGCCAATTTTTGATTGCGACATTTGAAAATCGACTGCGCCCATATTGTATAAAATGGGACCACCGATGGGACATCAAAAGTTAGCCTGGACTTCCAGCTAACTGCTTCACAAATTTGGTTTCATAATTTTGAAAGGTTTGCGAGATACAAATTTGTTCGTAAACTACTACAGCGGCAATTTTTTTCAAAAAATTGGACATATATCAAAAATTGTAATAGATAAGTTAACATAACTTATGTTCTCTAAACTCAGAATTAGAAGACCAATCGAACCGTGTAAGGAAAAATATAGGTTTCCATTTAAAATAAGAAAGTTGGTACCAATTTTTGGCACACCCTGTATAGTTGCAGGACTGAAAATATTTTAGGTAGAACGGACATGATCGATTATGGCTGCATACCAAATTTCAAGTTTCTAATCCAACTGCAAGTTGAAAAACTTCTAATGAATGGCCTACGTGAATCACCCTGTATATGCCATTTTAACCATTAAAAAAAAATGTCGACCTGGCCTTAGCAAAAATAGTTTATTTTGCATACTTTCAGAGTTTGCTACAATATGGAATTGAATTTTGGGGTGGAGCTAGTAGTTCTGAGCAGCTATTTTTGGTGCAGAAAAAAGCAATTAGAATATTATGTGACTTATCCCCTAGAGATTCCTGTAGAAGTTATTTTAAAGACATAAAAATATTTACTTTAACTAATTTATATATCTACAGACTTTCAATTTTAATACACAAAAACAAAAATTCTCTTAGTACGCCAGTTAATATACATAATTATGCGACACGTCATCAAGATTACTTATTACCAAAATATAACTATAGTAGAACTAGAAAGGGTCCTCAATATTCGGGAATAAAAATTTATAATAAATTGCCAACAGATCTAAAATCATTAAATTGCAAAGCTTTTAAGCGAAAAATAAAAATACTGTTACATAGACATGTATTTTATAACTTAAATGAATCTTTCGCAGCTACACTTTAAAACAGGAAGAGAGCGCCACCTATTTTTGCCATCTTTTGTTCTCCACTCGATTCTTATGTTTTGATTTGTACTTTGTTCTTCTAATTTAGTATGCTTTTGATGTATATATATGTATATATAAGAAAGATATATATATATATATTTTTGTTATACCATCATTTATAGGTATTTATTATAATGTATTATTATTAGTGCTTATTTGTATTTGTTTAGTTATAGTTTTAGATATATTCTATGTACAGAAAACATATGTGTATATATAATATCCATTAGCTATTTTTCCCTACACCTTTAAGTAGGTTTTTTTTGCTATCACATTATAAGTATATTGACATCACCTATTTTTAAGTATTGTGATAACAGCGGGAAATAAATGTTTACTTACTTTACTTACTTACTTTACTTACTTACTTACTTACTATCACAAATGTCGGTTTTTCCCATATTTTTCTTAAACGGTAAGTATCGTAAAAATGGGTCATACAAAGTTTGTCGATCATGCAGTTATCAATAAAAACTGTACTAAAACAATAATCCGTTCCTCTTTGATAATTACCCACAGTACCATTTTTCTAATCAATAGGAAACTGTCTAATCAGACGTGGATAATCATAATCGATCGTAGATGATGCTTACTGGCGAAATAACATGGAAAAAATGCGCGTAAATGTGTGCATATTGTGCAGAATGCGACGTTTTCAACTTATGAAAGCGCGATATCTCATACAAACTTTGCATGACCTATTTTTACAATAACACCGTTTACGAGAAATATGCGAATAACCGACATTTGGGACCTTTGACCTTGAAGAATTTTTTTACCTGAATGGGATTGGTGGGGACTTTCGACATTTCATTTTCATTCAAGGTCCGTACTCATGTCAGCTCAATGCGAATTTTTACAAAATTGAATATCTATTCTGACTGGAGTAGAAGCTGAGCACTGGAACGACTGGAACACGTACCCAGTGTGGTTTGAAATTTAGTGTTAGTTTTTTTAAAATTTTGTTATTTTTAGGTCGCTTTTCTGCTGACGCGATTGGATCTTGTGCATTTGGACTTGAATGTAACAGCTTCAAGGAACCCAACTCGCCATTCCGAGAATTCGGCAACAAAGTTTTCACTGTGACCAAATTGGGAGCCATAAAGTCGATGTTTTGCTTAAATTTTCCTAATATTGCGCGAGCCATAGGGGTCCGCCAAGTACCGAAGGATGTTAGCGATTTCTATACAAAAGTTGTCACCGAGACAGTCTCCTACAGAGAGAAAAATAATTTCGCTAAGAAAGATTTCTTGCAACTGCTTATTAATATGAAGAACGATCGAGACAAAGAAGAATCCGATAATAATGGTAAGTCTATAAATATATTCTAAAAATATCATATGGTGTAGGCAAATTAGCATTTCTGACTGGCATCGAGATCTACATTTTGAAAAAGATATGATCCGTTTTGGACTTAATAGCATAAAATTCAACGTTTTACAACACTGTCTTCAGAAGTGACAAGCTTGACAGTGACAGATATTGGTGACACGGCGTCTGGATTTAAGTATTTGATTTAATGTATGTTGGATGTCTATACTAAAATCGTTTATTAATAAAGAAATCATGAATTAATAGAGGTCATTAATAAACGATTTTGTATAGATTAACCTAACTCTTTAATACACTGTCCATGGAAAAGGTATTGACGCAAGCCTTCCATATTTGGTACCCTTTACTTAATATTTATTTTTTGCTATCGGATGACCAAAACTTAGTAGATCCTCTTTGAAATAAAAGTGATAACTACATTCCGATAACTCTTCTCATATGTCGTTTCTTAATTAACATTTTTTTAGAGTGACCTCCCTGTATGAATAAAGTGGGAGGTTCTGTTTAAATACCTTTACCGATTATATGGACTATTAATACTTATTAAGACAAACACATTTAACCAAAATGTATTTGTATTTAACTATATTTTATAGTTATAAGTAAAGTGATTTTCATATTTCTAAGTCAAATAAAAAATTCCCGACAAAGGAGTGAACACGGCGCGAGACACCCAAAAAAGCCATAAAATTCGGCCATAAAAGTGTCAAAGCCGACGTAATTTATTGCGGCTCAGGACCGTACTTAAAATTATTGTGCCGCGAGTTACAATCTAATTAATTTAATGTATGGTTGATAAATAAATAGTTATTTGTTACAGTGATAATGATAAATAAATTCAGTTCTGAAAAAGAAACAAATAAATAATTATCAAATAAAATATGTATGCATATAATATAATAAATAAAAATCACGTTATATTGCATTTGCGCGTATGTAAAACACTAATGAAATGATAAATTCACAATGTACTCTAAATCAAATCACATATAACATTTTATTTAAAACTCTAATCACTACACTCACTCAACACTTCACAACCACTTTCTAAATCGGATTCAGCTGACTCCATATTAGTTCTATCGGGTTAAAAATGCAAAAATATGGGGATAACCGTAAAACTGTATATCCTTGAGCTTTAGCCATGCTATCAATCACATATTGTTTTGGGAAGTTTTGCTTCTTAACAATTCCCAAAAGATCTTTCTTCCTAAAATTATCTTCAAATTCCAAATTATGTTTTCGGAGAAATTCCTGAATATCTTTTTTCTTTGTTCCCTTATTTGGTATTTTCTCAATTTGTCGCGAATGATACGAAGCATTGTTTAAACAATTACGATGTTTTCTTCTAGATTTGGTAGCAATGAAGTCTGAAACCATGCTTCAAAAATATCCGCAGTCATGTTTTGGTGATAGTCAACGTTTGATTCTTCCATTTTTTTCCCACTTAATTTGAGACCATTATGCACCCATCCATTGTCTGATCCACAATGTACAATTGCTAATCTGGTTCCTTTATTTGCAGGCATATCAACTTTACATTTCTTTGAACCATCTATCCAGCCTTTTTTCACTGTATCATGGGTATCATACCAAGTTTCATCTAAATAATAAATAGGTCGTTGTTCATTTCGAATTTTTTTTATATTTTCCAAATATTCATTACGCCACTGCACAATTCTGAAGCTTTCCATAATACCTGCCTTTTATTAATAATCTTGAACCTAAATCCTATCTTTATTATCCAACGCCGAAGCGTTGCTTGACTAACTGACACTGCACCATTTGTTTTCAGTTCCATATGTATTGATTCCACCATTGGTACCTCATTTTCCATATAATTGCTATAAATTAAATCTCCTAACAATTTCACTATAGACGAATCTAATGCTCGTGCTGCTCCTTTATCCGATCTAACTTTTCAATTAGGTACCACATCTTTAATTATTCTATAGATAGACCGTTCTGAAATATCTGTTAAGTAGGCCGTTTTTTCCACGGCTCCTTTTTCACCTTCACTTTCTTTTACATTTTTATAAACGTTTAAAACTACTTTTTTAGTATGTTCGCATAAATATTGTCTAAAACTTTTCTCTGTAATTTGCGAGCCATCTGAAGAAGACGTCCTAAAAGCATTAAAAAAAATGAAACCGAAGCTCACCATGGGGCCGGATGGTATACCTGCATTTTTACTGAAAGATTGTGCTAATATATTCGCCCATCCACTAAAAATTTTATTTAATTTGGCTATAAAATGCTGTTCTTTTCCTGATATCTGGAAGTATTCTAAAGTCTGTCCAGTTTATAAAAAGGGCAACAAAAATGATATAACAAATTTCCGACCAATCACTATCATTTGTAACTTTGGCAAAGCTTTTGAAATTTTGCTGCATAATTGCATATATCCGCATGTCAAAAACAGTATATCCTCTCAGCAGCATGGATTTATGAAAGGTCGATCTACAACCACCAATTTAATATGTGCTACCCAATATATATCTGAGTCCATTGAGATGCAAGTTCAAACAGATGTAATATATTTCGATTTCACAAAAGCATTCGATAGGCTTAATCATAACATTCTTATTAAAAAACTGTCCAACATTGGAATGTCACCGAATCTTACACACTTTTTAAAATCATACTCGTCCGATAGGAAACAGTACGTCGCGTTTAATGGATTCAGGTCTACTGATTACTTATCTTGTTCTGGTGTACCTCAGGGGTCTGTCCTTGGGCCACTCTTGTTTAATATATTCATCAATGATATAACATATGAACTAGATGTTCATTTTTTAATGTACGCAGATGACCTCAAGCTACTACATAGAATCTCTAACATAAATGACTGCAGTAATTTACAAAATAATATATCTAAACTCAGCGCTTGGTGTGTCGAGAACAGTCTCACATTAAAGGTGCAAAAATGTAACGTAATGACATTTTCCACAAAGGATGTTAATTTTACATTTAACTACTGTCTAGAAAAGAGTAGACCTTGGAGTAATTTTTGACAAAAAACTCAGCTTTGTCAATCATATAGACACGTTAATTTGCGACGTAAATAGAACACTTGGTTTTATTATACGCAATGGGTGTGATTTCTCTAATATTTCAACGTTAAAACTATTATATTTTTCTTTTTTGCGATCTAAACTAGAGTATGCGTCTCTTGTTTGGCAGCCCTGCTATAACACTCATAGTCTTAAATTAGAAAACGTGCAACGCCACTTTCTTAAATTTCTACATCTAAAAATCTCATGGTATATATCCACCAATTGGTTTTCCACAAAGTGATTTACTTCAAATGTTTTCAATGCGTAGCCTATCTGAAAGACGCAACGAATTTGCCATAAATTTCTTAAAAAAGGTGATTCATTATGATATTGACTGTGGTGAGATACTCCAGAGACTTAATTTCCATATTCCGCGAATAAATTCAAGACTAAACCAAACTTTCTACCTTCCTATAGCCCGGACTAATACTTTAAAGTTTTCACCAATCTACAGCATGTGCTCTAGCTATAACCACAGTCAGCGTGATATCGATATCTTTAATAAATAGGAGATTCTGTCTAAATCATATATGTATTTTTTTATTCTCTCTTTTTATTGTAAATAAATTCAACTCTTTATTCTCTTTAATATTTATATTTTCTTTTGTTATATATCTTTACTGAAATGTACGCTAGTAAATTTAAGTAATTTTTGTACGATGTATGTGTTGTTTCCCATCTTGTAAATGGTCTTGTACTGTTAGATGGTGTATGAATAAAATAAAATAAAATAAAAATAAAAATTACCATTTCCCATATCTTTGTTAAATTCTCTGCTGGTGCTAGGTTGAGGATCTTCCCAAGGCATGAATATTATCACAATATTATTTTACCACAGCCACTAAAAAACGGAAAACACTCGAATATTTCACCATCCGCCGGAATATTTTTACTCAACTATATAAAGTACGCTTAAACAAAGAGCAATTTAACTTATCTGTTAAAGTATTATACATTCTAGGCACTCACAATCAAAATAAAATGTAAACCCTGAACCACACACTGTATTATTGCATGAAGCACATAACCTATATATTCTAAATATAACATAACTCGTTCGAAATATCGCGCGTATGTGTGTAAAAAATTAAGTAAACAGTAGTGACCGTTAGATCGTAAAATATTTTAGGAGTGAGTGGCGTAATTATTAGAAATTATAACTGGTACTGACGAGTTTCCCTTAATTTCTTATTTTAATCCATGCCCCGCTCTATCCTAGTGGTAATAGGCGGCAAAGCTTTGAAATTTTTTATCTGACTTAGAAATATGAAGTTTACTTTACTTGTGTTTTTAATTTCTCAAAATCCAATGTTTATTTATTCAGTTCGGTTAAACCATGAGTAATTATTGCAGGGGAGAAATATTTTTCAGTTCGTTCCAAGTTACAAGCAGTATTTTTATTAGTAATATAATAATACCTTGGTTTGCCCTTTAGGGAACTTCTATATTAAACGAATTTGCATTTTAGGCCTGGCAAATGAAGAGAAAACTTACGTAATTTGTCGATAAATAAGTATTGGTACAACTTTGACCTCTCGGGGAACTAAACTTGATTTACACATTTTCGTAAGATTCAAGATCTGACTTACCTTTTTGCAAGAAAGAGTAACCAATTTTTGCAAAACATGACTGTGATCTTAAAAAAGGCTTGATTTTTGCTAATAAACAAAAAGCATAACGTTTTATTTCCTATGCGTATCAATTTATATAAAGTAGTAAAACAATATTTACAATAATTAAAAAGCGATTCTAAAAATTGTCAGTCGACGCTTATAACCATCGCTGGTGTTACGAAGTATTCCTTTGTCGGTCTTTTTTTAACTGACTTTGGATAACCTATACGTAAAATTTGCAGGAGGTGAACTTGCCTTAACCATGAACGAGATTGTGGCCCAAAGTTTCGTATTCTTCGTCGCTGGCTTCGAAACGAGCTCCACGACTATGACTTTTGCTTTATTTGAATTGGCGAATCATCCGGAGATGCAAGACAGAGTCCGGGAAGAGATCAGTGAAGTTTTGGCAAAACACAACAACCAGATTACGTACGATTCCCTTAGCGAAATGAAATATTTGAGGCAGATTATTGATGGTAAGTATTATGTATAGACCGAAATTTTCTTATTTTTTTTTTATACGCTATACTACGGAACACTTGCTCCTCGGCCAGATAAGTAAAACAAAACAAAGAAATGAAAAATCGGTTAAGATCTTCCGGTCACGAATCATCCCCGAAAATCATAAAAACTGATCAAATTTAACATTTTGTCGTAATTAACCTTTCAGTGGTCGCGCACGGATAAACCCATCCGTTTCCGTTGGTGTACCTTTCATAAAGTTTCTCGTCTATACATTGCTCTAGTTATTATTATGCCATGTGTCCATATAACTGCTCTAATCGCACACACGATGTCTTAGACCGGGTGCGCCCACTAGTGAGATAAAATTTCTGTCATTTGTTTTGGGTTATTCATTGAAAAATATATATTTCGGTAAGTATTTACCTTCTATTTCCCTAACTTTATATAAATATTGACTCTAACAAAAAGCAAGAAGGGATATTGAGGCTGTTCGAAGAAGTACCCAGTGGAAAAGAATGATGACGAAGAAGAAACGGGGAAGAAGACAACATTTATGAAAGATCAGAAGATATCAATACAGAACAGAAATTTGATGAAAATGAAGGAGGGGAAATGCATGGAAGTGCACCATATTTTATGGGAAGAGATAAAAAAATGAAATGGAGCAAACATTGTCCACCCAAAAATGTAAGAACAAGGAAAGAAAATTATAAATATTTTTATGATTTTTATAAAGTGCATGCTTTTTTTTGGAAGGAACCCAAAAACTTTTATGTACAAAAATAGATTCCCTTATGTTTCTAGAAGACAAATTTACTTTAACAAATATTTTATAAAAAAAAATATTTCTTTTATTCAAGTATATATAGGGTGAGCCAGCATTTTGTTAATTTTTTTTGTACATTGAAAAATTAAGGTTTACTTAAATAAATATTTCGAAAATACTTAACATTTATTAATTACATATATATATCTTCGAGGTCCCTTCAAAATTATTTCTGAATTTTTACTTTCAAACGTATTTTTTTTAGCCGGTGTCTGAGACCGTGTGCGACCACTAAAGTAAAAAAAAATTCGCGCGACCACTGAAAGGTTAAGAAAAAATGTTTTTTCATGTTAGTCAAGCGGTACAACTTAAGATAAGTGAGAAAACAGCACTGGGAAGATAAATAAATTAATAAATCATAAATATCTTTTAACGTTCAAATTCTTAACTTTACTTATTGAAATAAAACGAATTAATTAAATTTATTTATTTATTTATTTATTTATTTATTTATTTATTTATTTATTTATTTATTTATTTATTTATTTATTTATTTATTTATTTACACGGCTCAACAGGACGAAAGTCCCAATTATAGAGTCGGAATTTTAACAATAAATATTGTGCTATGATAGAAGTAGGTATTACAAATTATGTACAATATATACACTTTAAATCCTTAATTTTACAATAAAATCCTTAGTTCTACAATGACAGAAGTATTACAAATTATGTTCATATATATTCTTCATATCCTTAATTCTACAATGAAAAATATCAATATTATTCTGTATATGATTGTAATTCCTGCACATGACATTAATAGGTGAATACATTAATAGATTGGTGCGTGAAGCTTTGATATGAAATGTTTGGTGGAGTCCAGTTGATTTAGAAGGAACTCGTAGGTCAATGAGTTTTAATAGATAAGAACAGTCGAGTTTACTGTTTAATATTTTAGACAGAGTTACAATTCCGTGTAATTTCCGGCGAGTTTGAAGTGAGTTAAGTGAGAATATATTTAACAAAATATCGTTACTAATTCCAACAAGTGGATAGGTCTTGTCCTCGGTGTAGCTTAAGTATTTTAAAAATTTTCTTTGAATATTCTCCAGTTTATTAATGTGAACGATATAGTAAGGACTCCAGATTACGTCAGCATACTCCAATTTACTTCTGACAAACGAGTTAAATAGAAGCTTCATAGTTTCAACATTCTTGAAATCTTTGGAGTTTCTAATTATGAATCCCAATGATTTAAAAGCTGAAGATGCAATATTATTTATGTGATAAATAAAAGTCATCTTGCTATCAAAAGTAACACCTAGATCCTTAAATCTATCAACTCTTTGTATGACACTATCGTTTATTTTATACTCATTAATGAAAATATTATGCCCACGTGAATAAGTGACAACATTACATTTTTCAACATTTAGAAATAGTTTATTTTTATTGCACCAGTTATCAATGTTTTCCAAATCTGACTTGAGCAATTCTATATCATCATTGCAGCCAACGCTGTAGTAAATTTTTAGGTCATCGGCATAGAGTAGATATGGGCACTGTAAGTTTATAACTATGTCATTGATAAAGACATTGAATAAAAGTGGACCAAGGACTGACCCTTGAGGGACTCCTGATTCGGCATTAAATTCGACAGACATGTGTCCATGGTAATAAACATATTGTAACCTATTACTTAAATATGAGGTAAAGAATGAAACAAACTCATATGATAATCCAAAATTTGTTAATTTATTTAATAAGATACCGTGGTCAAGCCTGTCAAACGCTTTGGAGAAATCTGTGTAAATAACGTCGACTGACCACCTCCATCCAAGATTTCACAAAGATATTGAGTCAACCACAATAAATTTGAAGTCGTAGACCTACCTGGCATGAACCCATGTTGATGGCTTGATATTTTATTTTCTATGTTAGGAAAAATATAGTCGTAGAGAACGAATTCGAATAGTTTAGAGAAATTATTAATTATGGTGATTGGCCTGTAATTTTTTATGTCTTCTTTGGAATTCTTTTTGTGAACAGGTCATATTTTGGATATTTTCCACAGGCTAGGAAAACTGCCATTATTTAAAGATAAATTAAATATATATGATAAGGGACCGGCCAATATTGAGACGCAATCTTTGACGAAGAAAGCTGGTATTCCATCTGGACCTGCTGTAAATTTTGGCTTTAATTTTTTGCACCCTTTAATAACTTCTGCCTCTGAGATTGTAGATATGAATATATTTTGTGTGTCGACAGCTTTTGCCACCCATACTGGCATTATTAGTTGATGCAGAGTATGCTGATTTGAAATTTTCTGAAAATTTATTTACTATATCTTGAGGGTCATTATATGAGGTATTTTCATATGTCATACTGTTAGGTATTGAGCTTGTTTTTGATTTATTATTAATGTAGGACCAAAACATTTTTGGATTCTCTTTTAAGTTATTTTCTATTTTAAGTAGGTAGCTTCTATGCGAGTCATCAATATCTTTTACTTCCACATCCACGTAGTGGATTGGAAGTATAGTAATCGCAAAAAAAATTTCAAAAATTTTTATTCGTGAAATAGGTTTAGAATGTCATGAAACGTCGAGATTTTAAATTTGAGCGAAAAAAAAATTTTCTGTCGGTCTGTCTGTCTGTAACTTTTTTTGTCCGCACGCTTTCTCCGAAACGGTTTAAGATATTGACCTGAAATTTTGTATACGTATATATTATAACGAGATCTGGAACTGGATTGTATTTTGAGGAAATCCGGTGAAGGATTGGGGGTTAAATAGGGGTAAATAAGTAAAGCAAGCTTGTAAGAGTACAGAAACTTGAAATTCGGTGTATGTACTAGAAGTTAAGGCCTCAGATTTTTTTATAATATTTTTCAACCCCCCACCACCCCTACCCCATTAAAGGGGTTGATAAAATAAAGTTGAGACATTCATTTGAAATTTCGTACACGTATGTATTATAACGATGTCTAGAATTAGATTATATTTTGGGATGATTCCGTTGAAGGGTTGGGGGTTAATTTGGGGTAAATAGAGGAATATAAGTAAAACAAGTTGGTAAGAGTACAGAAACTTGAAATTCGGTGTATGTACTAGAAGTCAAAGCGTCAGATTTTTTAATAATATTTTTCAACCCCCACCACCCCTACTCCAATTTGAAAAGGATTGATAAAATAAAATGGAGATATTCATTTGAAATTTTCTACACGTATGTATTATAACGACATCTGGAACTAGATTATATTTTGAGATAATTCCGTTGAAGGGTTGGGGGTTAAATAGGGGTAAATAGGGGAAAATAAATAAAGCACGCTGGTAAGACTACAGAAACTTGAAATTCGGTGTCTGTACTAGAAGCCAAGGTCTCAGATTATTTATAATATTTTTCAACCCCCACCACCCCACCCCTACTTCATTATTAAAAGGGTTGATAAAATAAAATCGAGATATTCATTTGAAATTTGGTACACGTATGAATTATAACGATATCTGGAACTAGATTACACTTTGAGATGATTCCGTTGAAGGGTTGGGGGTTATTTAGGGGTCAATAGGGGGAAATAAGTAAAGCAAGCTGGTATGAGTACAGAAACTTGAAATTCGGTGTATGTACAAGAAGTTAAGACCTCAGATTTTTTTATAATATTTTTCAATCCCCCCCACCACCCCTACCCCATTAATGGGGTTGACAAAATAAAGTTGAGATATTCATTTGAAATTCGCACACGTATGTATTATAACGACGTCTGGAATTAGTTTATATTTTGAGATGATTCCGTTGAAGGGTTGGGGGTTAATTTGGGAAAAATAGAGGAATATAAGTAAAACGTTGGTAAGACTACAGAAACTTGAAATTCGGCGTATGTACTAGAAGCCACAGCGTCAGATTTTCTTATAATATTTTTCAACCCAACCATCCCTACTCCAATATGAAAAGGGTTGATAAAATAAAATTGAGATATTCATTTGAAATTTGGTACACGTATGTATTATAATGACGTCTGAAACTAGATCATAATTTGAGATGATGCCGTCAAAGGGTTGGGGGTTAAATAGGGGCAAATAGGGGAAAATAAGTAAAGTAAGCTGGTAAGACTACAGAAATTTGGGATTCGGTGTATATACTAGAAACCAAGGCCTCAGATTTCTTTCTAATATTTTTCAAACTCTACCACCTCCGCTTCATTATTAATGGGATTGATAACATCAAATTGAGATACTCACTTGAAAGTTAGTACACGTATGTATTGTCGTGACATCTGCTTGAGATGACTCCATTGAGGTGGTAGGTTGTAAATAGTGGAAAATAAGTACGGTAAACTAGAAACTTCATTTTTAACTTATATGGTAGAAACCAACTCCTCAAACTTTTCTATGACATCTACCCCAAATATTATTAAAATTCTATGGACAATAATTTCTACATACTAGAGTGTAAATATAGTCAAGATGTTTCCTTTAAAGTGACTTGGACAAATAGTCTGGATGTGGAAGTAGTAATTCCTTAGGCAGCGGTTTTTTACAATAAAATCTTTAGTTCAACAATAACAGAAGTATTACAAATTATGTTCATATATATTCTTTATATCCTTAATTCTACAATGAAAAATATCAATATTATTTTGTATATGATTGTAATTCCTGCACATAACATTAATAGGTGAACACATTAATAGATTGGTGCGTGAAGCTTTGATATGAAATGTTTGGTGGAGTCGAGTTGATTTAGAAGGAACTCATAGGTCAATGAGTTTTAATAGATCAGAACAGTCGAGTTTACTGTTTAATATTTTAGACAGAGTTACAATTCCGTGTAATTCCCGGCGAGTTTGAAGTGAGTTAAGTGAGAATCTATTTAACAAAATATCGTTACTAATTCCAACAAGTGGATAGGTCTTGTCCTCGGTGTAGCTTAGGTATTTTAAAAATTTTCTTTGAATATTCTCCAGTTTATAAATATGAACGATATAGTAAGGACTCCAGATTACGTCAGCATACTCCAATTTACTTCTCACAAACGAGTTAAATAGAAGCTTCATAGTTTCAACATTCTTGAAATCTCTGGAGTTTCAAATTATGAATCCCAATGATTTAAAAGCTGAAGAAGCGATATTATTTATGTGATAAATAAAAGTCATCTTGCTTTCAAAAGTAACACCTAGATCCTTAAATCTATCAACTCTTTGTATGACACTATCGTTTATTTTATACTCATTAATGAAAATATTATGCCCACGTGAATAGGTGACAACATTACATTTTTCAACATTTAGAAATATTTTATTTTTATTGCACCAGTTATCAATGTTTTCCAAATCTGACTTGAGCAATTCTATATCATCATTGCAGCCAACGCTGTAGTAAATTTTTAGGTCATCGGCATAGAGTAGATATGGGCACTGTAAGTTTATAACTATGTCATTGATAACGACATTGAATAAAAGTGGACCAAGGACTGACCCTTGAGGGACTCCTGATTCGGCATTAAATTCGACATACTTGTGTCCATGGTAATAAACATATTGTAACCTATTACTTAAATATGAGGTAAAGAATGAAACAAACTAATATGATAATCTAAAATTTGTTAATTTATTTAATAAGATACCGTGGTCAAGCCTGTCAAATGCTTTGGAGAAATCAGTGTAAATAACGTCGACTTGACCACCTTTATCCAAGACTTCACAAAGATACTGAGTCAAACACAATAAATTTGAAGTCGTAGACCTACCTGGCATGAACCCATGTTGATGGCTTGATATTTTATTTTCTATGTTAGAAAAAATATAGTCGTAGAGAACGAATTCGAATAGTTTAGAGAAATTATTAATTATGGTGATTGGCCTGTAATTTTGTATGTCTTCTTTGGAATTCTTTTTGTGAACAGGGCATATTTTAGATATTTTCCACAGGCTAGGAAAAATGCCATTATTTAAAGATAAATTAAATATATATGATAAGGGACCGGCCAATATTGAGACGCAATCTTTGACGAAGAAAGCTGGTATTCCATCTGGACCTGCTGTACATTTTTGCATTAATTTTTTGCACCCTTTAATAACTTCTGCCTCTGAGATTGTAGGTATGAATATATTTTGTGTGTCGACAGGTTCACTTTCGCCACCCATACTGGCATTATTAGTTGATGCAGAGTATGCTGATTTGAAATTTTCTGAAAATTTATTTACTATATCTTGGGGGTCATTATATGAGGTATTTTCATATGTCATAATGTTAGGTATTGACCTTGTTTTTGATTTATTATTAATGTAGCACCAAAACATTTTTGCATTCTCTTTTAAGTTATTTTCTATTTTAAGTAGGTAGCTTCTATGCGAGTCATCAATATCTTTTTTTATTTTAGTTCTAATGTTCTTATATTCCTCATACAACACGGCATCTTTAGTATTTTTATATCTATTCCATATTTTATTTTAATATTTGAGATTTTTAATTATGTCTTTCGAGAACCACTGAGGATATTTGTTTGTACGCGGAAGAGATTACTACTTTTAATAGTTTACAGAAAAGACACAAACAATGATAGAGCAAGGGATTTCAGGGTGCAGATAAACTTTCGTCAGAATAATAATGTAAGTCATTAAAAGTCCATCTGACAGATATCAAAATACAAAGCGAAATTGTACACAATAGGAATCCATATACAGTAAATAATTAAACTAAACTAAACGCCGGGCCCTCTGTCCAGAGCGGTAACTCACGTTAACATAAATAACCTCAACTAAATTACATACATATAGACACACAAAAAGAAAATAATACAAATTATACATAATATTAATGACCAAAATATGTAGGACAGGATAGGAAATATTACTGGCCAAACGTGGAATGAAGTAATGAAACCATCAATAATTCTGCATGGTTGCAAGCGGCTTCAAACGGCAATATTTGCATCACGAGTACACAATAGAAAAGTCTGTACTTATAGTTAATTAGACGAAAACTTTGCCTTGCTGTAGCTATGGGCAATGATACACAATAATCACATACATATGACATAACATAACTACTTTACTGATTTTATTAGCAGTTATTAATCACTATATACAGACAGTGCCGGATTTCCCAATAAGCAATGAAGGCAGCTGCGTAGAACGGCTTTAGTTCTTACAGCCTACACGCCAAGCCGCCTGCTACGCCATTTATTCAGCGTCTCCTCGAGCCAGAGCCGGCGTCTACTATTGGTCATGCAAGCTACTACGCTATTGGTCAAGCATATGTCATGACTAGCCGATAAGATTTAAACGCGTATAATGCTAGGATCAGTATCTTATAATTTAAATTTAAATAATAAATAGAATAGTCGCTCGCTTTATCGCATTGGCACACATAATTGAAATTTACAAATTAACTTACAGTGTGTTTCAAAACGTGAGCGTTATAATTTCAACATTTATTGGTCGCATATTGTGTCTGAAAAACACATTTATTTATTCATTCTTTTTGGTATTTGCTATTTTAAATTCCGATTGATGCGAAAACTTGGCATGAGAGACCATGAAAGAAGCGTCGCTCTGATGAACCTATCTCTGGATTTGGCTCCAACAACTTTTTGTGACGCTTCTGTCACTAACTTCACACACCAACCTACTGCTTGCGTATGACATGGACATTTGTTGAAATTCCATTCAAGTGCTGTTCCTGATTTTATTACGATGAAATCTTCTCATCGCTTACTCTTCGCAGCAGCGGTGGCGGCGAAAGATTACAGGTATTTCAGTTGATCATTTCGGTGTAATCAGAATTTAGTTTTGGCGTCACAAAGCTCCTAATTGAGTCATCCATAAAGTTGTCCTGTCTCTGATGTGCTATCTTTCATCAACAATCAAACTCATAAGCAAGCATAAAAAATTGGTTACACTCAATCACAGGTTCTCCTACTAATGTCAAATAGGTATTGCTGATCTTTTTTAGCACTTTCCATTCAATTTAAGGGGCATTCAAACGCCTCTTAAATAATTTTCTTAGAAGCTTCCATCAGACTAATGTGAGTAATAACTGATAACAAACACAGGTTAAAAGGAACACTGATTATTGCGAATCAGATCTACATAAGATAAGCCAACGCCACGCGGTACCTGAGAGTGAAAGGAGAAGCCAAGTTCCAAACCACCTAAAATTAAGTTAATTATCAATAAACCCCACAAATTAAAAAAAGAAACTAAAATTCATATTATGAAAAATTCTGGACGATCGTGTAATGTAATTCTATAGAACAACTATTATTATAAAGGTAGGTATACCGGGTGAATCACGAATTGTGCTCGCTCCGATATTTCCTAAAATATTTGGAATAGAAAATTGAAATTTGGAGACCTTATTACACGACTAAAATGCCATCTTTTCAATAAAAAATCAAGTTTAGTGCACATCCGGTTTGACCGGAAATGCCCACAACTTTCGATTTTTAAATAGAACACCCTATATATTTTTACATTTTTGGAATCTGGAGGAAATTTTGAATAGAATACATCCATTTTGGTCACTTTTTGATAAACATTAAAAATTAAAAAAAAAATCTATTTCTGAATCCAGAGTGCTGTGGTGCCCAAAATATATTTTAGTTTGTGTGCTACGTTACTATACAAATAAAAAGAGCAATATGATTGCATTAATTAATTCTCTAGAGGCGTTTAAAATTTTTAAATGTGATTTTTACCCACTAACTCGGTTTTTTAAATGGAAATTTAATCGTTCACCAACAAAAAAAAAAAAACCTCATTTTCATACGAATCTAATGATACCAAAATTTTGACAATTCGCTCAGAAATATTTGAGATTTCAGCCAAAATACAATGCAACCAAGCTTTTAGAAACATGCGGCTAATAAATAATAAATTAGTGGGCTTTGGAAACGAAAATGGCACATTTCTGTGTAAATCTGGTAACCTAATAACATTGGAAAAATCATAGTAGCCATTGAATGTAATAAAACAATATCAGCTGTCAGACAGATACAAAATAAAGCGTTGCGGAAATTTGTTTGAGTAAAAATTAAAGAAAATGAATAATTTTAGTAGAAATGAAAAGGTCGATATGGAGAGCGTCTCAAAAATTCAACTGCAGCTGCAGAACTGTATCAGCAACGATATCCCAACAGACGTCATCCAAGCAGACACTTGTTTGCCAGAGTGGAACAAGAATTAAGAAACGAACCCAATCAACAAGATGACCATCAAACATTTATTGTAAGTGAGGACAAAGAAATTGATCAACAACAAGGGAATTGTCAATGGAATGCGACATTAGTCAGTCTTCGGCTTGCAGAATTTTAAAGAAACATAAGTTTCGGTCTTATAAATACCAAATACACCAACATCTTTATGGAGATGATAACGACAGGAGGCTAGTATATTGCAACTGGTTCTTAAATGCAGTACAACAAAACCCAGGTTTTCCTTTTCATATTTTATATTCAGATGAAAGTAGATTTACGAACCAAAGTATGTTTAACAGAAATAATACTGGGTACTGGGCTCAAGAAAATCCGAGGTTGGTAGGGCGGGGGAATATTCAGGAAAGATTTGGGTTTAACTGTTGTCTTGGAGTACTTGGAGATCGAATAATTGGAGCCATATTTTTTTATGGAACACTTATTGGCGAACGATATTTATTCTTTTTACAAAACCAGACAGCAGAATTTCTTGACTTACTTCCTCTTGCCTATTTACAAAATCTGTTTTTCCAACAAGATGGTGCTCCCACACATAATTCCAGAAGAGTGATGGAATATTTAAACAACTTGCATGGTGAACGCCTTATCGCAAATCAAGGTCATATCAGGTGGCCTCCTAGGTCACCTGACTTAACACCCCTCGACTATTATGTATGGGGCACTCTCAAAAATAAAGTTTATAAAACTTCTTCAAATACCCGTGAAGAGCTGCAAAATAAAATTGTACGGGCTCTTAATAAAATAGCTCCGGCTGAATTGCGTAAAGCCATTCAAGCAACTGTACGCAGAGCCGAATTGTGTATAGAAAAAAATGGTGGACATTTTGAACAATATCTATAAACGTCAATTTATGGTTTAATTATATTAATTATTTTAAAGATACCTACTGTTACCTAGTTTAAGTTTAATTGTTCAAACGGAATTGATTTTTATTTATTTATAGGCCCGATATTTATGTTCATTTAAATAAAACTCTGAAAACCGAACTGATGTCGCATTCTATTGCAAATGTCCTTGTGGATGTAATTGTCCACATACCTATGCTAACTTAATTGTAACGTTCTTTGCGCTCACAATTATTAAATGTTTGATAGCTCAAGATTGCCTATAACGAGTCTGTCTGACAGCTGATATTATTTTATTCCACTCAATGGCTACTATGATTTTTCCAATGTTATTAGGTTACCAGATTTACACAGAAATGTGCCATTTTAGTTTCCAAAGCCCACTAATCTATTATCTATTAACCGCATGTTTCTAAAAGCTTGGTTGCACTGTATTTTGGCTGAAATCTCAAATATTTCTGAGCGGATTTTCAAAATTTTGGTATCATTAGATTCGTATGAAAATGAGGTATTTAAAAATGTTGGTGAACGATTAAATTCCCATTTAAAAAAACCGAGTTAGTGGGTAAAAATCACATTTAAAAATTTTAAACGCCTCTAGAGAATTAAGTGATGCAATCATATTGCTCTTTTTATTTTTATAGTAACGTAGCACACAAACTAAAATATATTTTGGGCACCACAGCACTCTGGATTCAGAAATAGATTTTTTAATAAAATGTTTAATGTTTATCAAAAAGTGACCAAAATGGATGTATTGTATTCAAAATTTCCTCTAGATTCCAAAAATTTAAAATATATCAGGTGTTCCAATAAAATCGAAAGTTGTGGGCATTTCCGGTCAAACCGGATGTGCACCAAACTTGATTTTTTATTGAAAAGATGGCATTTTAGTCGTGTAATAAGGCCTCCAAATTTCAATTTTCTATTCCAAATATTTTAGGAAATATCGGGGCGAGCGTAATTCGTGACTCACCCGGTATTTCCCCTTTATATAGGTAGCATAGTGCCATTCTCATTCTCTCTGTAACACGATGACTTGCTTCTTACTCCTCTTATATTCCTCTAGTATTATGATAGATCTTTGAGACGGGATGATCACAACACAAGCCAAGCGTATTCTCTAATACAGCATGGCACAGCGCGGCTTTCCTTATTAAAATTTCTACATAGAAACAAATTCGTTTTTACAATGTTATGAACTTACTTAAAGTGTATAAATGATTTGATTTTCAGAAACTCTAAGGCTCCATTCGCCAGCTCGGGTTCTACATAGAAAATGTGTAATGGATTACAAGGTGCCCGGTGAAGATGTTATTATAGAGAAAGGTACCAAAGTTTTTATTTCGATACATGGCATCCATCATGATGAAGAAATCTATGAAAATCCCAAAGTGTTCGACCCAGAGAGATTCAACGAAGAAAATAAGAAGAATAGGCATCCATATGCTCTTATACCATTTGGAGAGGGTCCTAGAATATGTATAGGTAAATATATAATTTGTTGGTAATGTGTTCAGGTCCTTACTCAATATTCTTCATGAAATAGTATCCTCTGGTAAACTTTTCTATAAAGCTTATTTAATATATAGAGCGTGTTCTACTTTTTATGCAGTCACCCTCATATCTCGCTTATCTGATATCCGAATATTTTGAAATGTTGGTGGTGAATATATACCTATAAAACGAGATAAAATTAAATCTCGTCCGATTCTGGGATGAGAGAAGGTGGTCGATTTTCAAAAAAGTATTAACGATCCTTTTAGAAAAAAACAAGCAAGATATTCTAAATCAGTACCTTTATAAATTCCTTCCTTTTTCCATCATCATACGCCCTTCCCCTAGACGTATTTATTTAGATGCTGATGTTAGAAAATTTGATGTTTTTGGGATTTTACCTTTTCCGCCGAGGTTATATTCAGCTTAACGATTATTTCTACTTTACTAACATTTAACAATTGTAAAATTCGAGTAATTAGCCTCTTTTTCGGCGATAATTGGGTCAAATCCGTGTCACTGTATTCAAAAATGTCAAAGTAAAAACCGCTGCCTAAGGAATCACTACTTCCACATCTGGATGGTGTTCAGCGATCTTAAATTCACTTTGAATCTGGAATTCGTGCTCAGCTATTTCGAATACTGGAGGATCCGTGCCTTATTCTGAGTTCCGAACGCTGTCACGAGTTTTAACAGCTGATTGGCGGCTGTTATGACGCGATAATCCAATGTCACCCTGGAATTCGTGCTCGGAGTACCCGAAAACGTAAGGACCCTGATACTTTATCGAATTTCCAATAAGTCCAGGACTATTGACAGCTGCCATATTGTGAACAATAAATTCTAACCTCGAATTTGTGTTCAGCTACATCGAAAACCCACACACGTTCTTTGATGTCAGTGTTTGTATTCGAATAATTCTCTCACCTCCCACAACCACAGGGACCACTGAGAGGCTGTAGAACTAGAACGTCGCGTCGGATTTATGTTTGCTCTTATCGCATCAAAATACATAGGATATCATAGTTCAGATTCCCAAATCAAAAATATGTTTTTTTGTAGACCTGTGTAATAATTTCAAAAAGAAACAATGTGCTTTTTGGTAAAAAAATCACAAAAAAAAAATGTTCTTTGTGGTCTACGCAAGGGAGTGCAAATTAATTCTCTTAAAGTTAAAAATATAAACTTTGTTGGAAGCTCATTTTAGATTGGATTTGAAAAACAATATCGAATGTGATTTTCTTTGCAAATTCATATAGAACACTAAATTCAAGAATGAACTCCATGAATGTAATTCGATCGCAGAAAAATACGAAGATCTGCCACGGAACCCAACGATCGATTAGAATTTAAAGCATTTTATTTTTATTATATTGCCTTTCTTGTCCATATTTTAACGATGTAGTGTAGTTACATAAAATTTCCAAATATATTTTATTTAGGCATATTTCATTTATATCACTTTTCTACTTATTCAATATTTTTCTCAAAATGCGCCTTATCCCGTACCCATACACCACAAGGACATCCTCAGAACATACTGGGGACAACTATTCAGGACATATGGGATATCCCGGGAAGATCCCATTATCACCTTAGGATGTCCGTAGGGTATCCAAATGGGACAGTTCGGGCTTTGCTGATGACGTCCTCGGGACATCAGTACGGGTGTGTACAGGACACCATCAGCTCTTATATGGGTTATGCCTGGCTTTACTATGAACAACCTGTGATTGAACTTTATATAGCACATCCCCAGTTCTTTTAGGGTTTATTGGATATTTCTAAAAACAGCAAAAAATACATATAATTTTATAATATAGTAGATCATTACTTTTAAACTGAGTCAATAAGCAAAGACAAAGAAATACAAGTTTATATAATGGCAGAGGTAAAATGACTAATAAAAATGTGATACATATGTCCAATGAAATAGGTCGACATATCAAAATTTTGAAGTAAATACTTGAATTTTTGATATAAGTTACTTTGAAGTATTTGAATACGATTAATAAAAGAATTTTTTTTTCAACCCCGAGAAGGGGTGAAAAAATATAACAAAGTGATTTTTCAAAATTACTCAAAATGTGTAAAAGCTAGTAGAAAAGTTTCAAATAAAAATTGTAAAAGCATGAAATATTCCAAAAAAATGATCTCTTGCCTTTTTTGGTATTATTAAAATCAACAGAGTTTAGGGTGGTTAGAAGTTATAAGGGATGATATGTACAACTTTAAAAAATCATAGCGTACTGCAAATTCATAACGAATTAAAAAAAAATTATTCACTCAGAAAAATATAAAGGATTACGTATCTGACAATAACATCTGCGGACAATAACCAATCACATTTTCCCCTAGATAATATAATAAATACAAAGATATAACATAACAGTATTATATTTATGAAATATTTAACGTAATCTTATTTGTCGAAAACTTTAAAATTAACGTGGAAAAGACATCGACGCCCGGCGGATTTCTTAGAAATTTCGACTTGTCACAAAAAGGCGGCTGATTCAGAACAGAGTAAATGTATTAAAAACAAATTATAAATAACTGCTATTGAAATAAGATATATATTTTTAATGAATTACTTGTACTGGAGGGGATTATCAAATAGAACAATCAAATAAGTTTTTAGAAGCAAATTTTATAAACCAATAAAAGACATCATAAATAGCCTCAAAATAATATATATGCTTTTCATTATTTTCGTTGTTGAAATCTCCTAAATAATAATACCTTTAATAGGACGACTCTAGGACTTGCCCAGGATATTCCCACAGTGGACATTTTAATATTAGGATATTACTAGGACATCCTGCCAGGATTTGTCTAGGATATCTCCATTTGAGATATTCTCAGGTTGTATATATTTTATTGGGATATTCTAGGGATATCCTGAGGAATGTTGTCCTCGATTGGGATATACAGGGCCAAATGAGGATATCCTAGGGATGTCATGTGCTGTGTGGGTATGTTGTTCCAGAATGCTTCTTATCTCTTAACGTTACATTTTTTGTATACCTTGCATCAGTGATTTAAATGACTTACATTCCACTGATCTATTGATAACAATGTTCTATAACAAAGTCTAACCACATACAAAAATATGTGCTAATAACGAAATGTAGTTCCTTCCGATTTACTGTAGTTTTTGTCTAGTGGACAAGGCGCATCTTGAAATGACTCAAATATGAAGAATTTGTCCGTTCAGTATGACGGGATCATGGTTACTGGTTGAGTGCAAATCCAACCCGTAACAAAGTTAGGAAATTATTTGTAAAATACGCTGCTGAGGCATTGAGTGTGTGAGCTACTAGCAACGTGATCACTTGCTGACGTCGTCACAACAAAATAATCATATGATAGACAGATTTTTATTTTTAGGTACTTAAACTACTGATAATATAAATATTTATTATTTCAGGGGAAAGATTTGGAATAATGCAAACGGCTGTAGGACTTACCAGCATTCTCAGAAAGTTCAGAGTGAAATTGAATGAGAAAACCAAGCTTCCGCTGAGGCAGTCCTCATCAGCTGTTGTGAATACTGCCGAGGGAGGAATCTGGTTAAACATGGAGAAACTATAAGAGCGTAGATAAGCATTAAAATAAAATGAATTGTGATTTTAAATAAGAATATGCAGGTATAATTGTCTACATATATTTAATGCACATAAAAAAGCCGTAAGACCGACCGTAAATCACTGTCTCGTTAGCTCCCACAGAGCCGTACTTAAAATTTTTGTACACAATAATAATAGTTTAGAAATCTTTTCTTTGGCAAATAAATACTTACTTGGTACAGTGATAAATTAAAAAAATTCACTGTCTTGCTTGTGTCAAAAATATCTTATACATAAGACATAGGTTTACACATGTCAGAGTGTGGTAGTTACAATTTATATTAATACAATAGGCTATGTACTAACTAAATATCTTAAATTTGTAACGTGCTAAATTTCCCATATTAAAATCATTAGTATGGAATTCTTCCATAGAATAAAAACATTTTGCTGAAAGGTACTTTTTTTGTTACATTTTTTAATCCTTTGGAAGGCAACATTATCACAAGAGGTGGTAGCAGGCTAAATAGCTTAGGGACAAAATAAGATATTTCCGTTCTAGTTTTATAGATTCTGGGAAAGTCTATACAAATATTTGTCCTGTGTCTTGTATCATAGGAATCAATTTCTTCGTACGCGACATAGTTTGGCTAATTGTCTTTGACATTCATCAGGCACTGTAAAATGTATAATGAAGGTACAGTGAGAATATTAAATTCAATATAGGCTTGCCTGAAATCTGCTCCATACTCTAACTTATTTATAATTTGTACTGCCTTCCTTTGCAGTCCGAAAACCCGTTTCATGTTTGGGGCATGGCCCCAAGCTTGAATAGCATATGATATTTTGGATTAAAGGAGTACTTGTTTGGGCACTATTAAGGACATATTTCTAATTGCATATATACAGAAAGTTAATTTATTACACAGGTTACCAATGTGTATGTTCCACGAGAGCTTGGGGCAAGGGTTATCCCAAGAAATTTACTGACTCTGGATTACTATTTATCTCTGAGTTACCTAAATTGAAAAACAAAGTTCCAGTTTTAGTAGCGTTTAGACTTAGTCGATTTGCAACAAACCAAACAGCAACCCTCGACTGCGTTTCCTCCAATCGTAGCTGGAGTTCATTGAGTTTTTCATATCTATTTACAGCAGTTATATCATCAGCGAACATGCCTCGTTCTCCCATCTATACGTAAGCGGCACAGCTTTGAGGTTTCTTATGTGCATTAAATATATGGAGTTAACTGTAATAAATTGTAAGTGTTAGGTATTACAAGAATAATAATTTATACAATTGCAGACAAGTTTTATTTTCAAGCCCACTAACAGCAATTTTCCCAAACTATTGAACCATGAAGGCAGATACATTTGTTCAATTAAGAATCAATCCCAAGCAGCAGAAGAAGTTTACACATTATGGCGTTATAGTAATTAGAAGGATTTGGTTAGTTGTATCTCGTAACCAATTTAGAACCCACAAAACCACCACAATGAGCCTGTTGTTTGTGCACTACCCATATAGCATTTTTGCATTCAGAGCATGTGCTCGGAATGTACTTTATGTACCAAGGAACTAAGAATGAAGATTCATTTTGTATGTCATGTATATAATCTGAATGTCAGAGAGACGTACAGATGACCGCCTCTCAACATCCGAATAAGATTCCCACAACATACCCATGAACCAAAATGGTACTTGATATCAACTAAAAAGGTATATTGAAATATTGCTAAATACATGAGGTATATAGGAGAAATATCCATACTACATTCATAATGTACACTGCACATTCACGGTATATGCGTACTACCTTCGTAGGAATTAAACCGTAGGTACCTGGTATGTATGTATTCATAGATGAGTCGCTGCTTTAATATGAGTATGTTCAGGATGAAGCAGCGATTCATCTATGATTACAATAAATAATAAATGATTATAGTAATTAAACTCTGAAGAGAATACATGGTATGAGTGAAATACTTGCATATAATAAATCCAGTGTCTAATTTTAGTATTTAATTGTTACAGTTAATTAAGTATGACCTATTCTAATTTTGCACATTACACATTCCTCGTGAAGAACATTATGTAAGTATATGTGGAATGTATGCATAGAAAATTTGTTTTATCATTAGTTTTCAACTAAAGTCAAACATGGTTTATTGATCAAATTTTGTTTGAATAGAGCACTGAAATAGATCTAACCTACCTTCTTGAAAATAAGATTTATAAAGTGTCCACGCTTCATTTGGGATCTCTCTTGTTTTTCAATGATTTATCAAATTGTTTCCGTTGGAATGGTGACCACCAAACTTCCATTTCGTGGAATGAGTCACTTCGAATTAAACAACCCCCGTTTTTTTTAACCCAAAAATCGATGCCTACAAACGTCGTTATTATAACTAATATAGTATTCTCAGTACTACAAATCACAATAAAAGTACAAAAGGATAGGTAAGTAACTTTAGTGTCTAAACATGAATTAAAATATCTGCAAATGACAATAAAGGGGACCTTAAATTATGTGGTAGTTGTATTATTGTAAAATACTTACTGCAACGCAATTAAGTAGTAATAATCATAGGCAAACAAAACACAAATCATAAACAAATTGAAATCGACATATGACAGCAGCAGCGGAATGTGCATATTGAGCATGCGCACTAACATGGGGACTGTGGCGCGCGATCACAAGTCTAGTCTGAATTCAAAATTTAAATCATATTTCACTCTACAATTTTGCCAACGATTTAAAATTTATAAAATGGATGTTATTCACCACTGGACAGAGAATGATTATAAATGTACTCAACTCATAGAGAAACACTTATTTATTTTTATTGTAAGGTTGAGGTAGATACTATATAAAAGTAACAATAGGTAGTCTCATCAGTTGTGATGCAGTTTTATTTTTATTACTTCAAAAATCTAATCCAACCACCGATCGCATAAAAATGCGATCCAAATATTTCTCCAAACAGTACACCTGTATCATACAGATAAAATCATCGACGAACGTTTATACGATGTACATGAACACATATACGAAGAACATTCCCTGACATGTATATATAGTACATGCGACTATGAACACAAACTTTTGTGTATGTTCGATTCATATCGTATGTATATTCATATTGTATATGAAAATATTATTTATATGAGAATGTTGGGAGAACATACATGGCTAGTACAGAATGCAATTAGAACATTGGGAATGCAAAATGTACATTCGTGGAATGATAAATGCTATCTGGGATATTTTGTGTCAGCTACATGCCAACACACCTGCGACAGACAGACACAGAGAGAGTGATGAAATTGGAAGACATTAATTTTCGTAATATACAGTGCGATCGAGAAAGAATGAAGGTCACGTGACACAGAAAAGGCACTCAAATTATCAAAATTGATTTCTATTCTACGTACATCATTAAAACTAAGTTCCTATGTTACTAGAATAGGGAATATTGAAATGCAAATGGCCGCCACTTTGTGATCAGCTGATCGAAAGTTGTTTGAACGTATATTTTGTGGATTTTATGACCAGAGGTCGGAATTGTCTATGGGATATGTGGTAAAACCTGTAGGTCTTTATGTCTCAGTACATAAATATCTGCATGCATGTTTAAAAGTGAATTATTTTTAGTAATGAAACATATTCTTTACAGGATTTTGCAAATATCAGAAAAAAGTATATATCGAAACTAAAAGAAAAACTATTTGCAAAATTATTTATTTACAATCTTTGCATTCTTTCGATAATCTGAATTTTGGTTATGCTAGCGATTAATATCCTAATATGAATTTGTCTTTCTTATTGGACAATTCTCATTATAACATTACTTTCCACACAGTCTACTATGGCTATCCAGAATAAACCAGTATCCACATAACCCCCTACGGCTATGAAAATTCAATTAAAATAGGAACAAAGGTCTAAAACGAATTTATTTACATACCTCGTCTTTTGGAAAAAAAATGTCATTCAAGTGGATTACACTTTCATGAAATCTATCATTCTATTTCTTGGAAACGTGTTTCGCCCTTATTCTGGAGCGCATCAGAAAGGCACAAAGTCACTCATACGATGCATCATGCAAGAATCAAGACACTTGGTATATTTATTTGTTCTAATAAATACCATTTGTATTTATTCTTACTATTATTATTATATTAGTGTATTAAAATCAATATTTTAAGTTTTAATATGAGGAAACAATTGTGTGAGTCACTTGTAGTCCCAATTACTTCCACATTCGTAGTGGAGTGGAAGTTAGTAATCATAAAAAAAAATTATTTTTGTTGAAATAGCTTTAGAACGTCATGAAACGCGAATATTTTAAATTTGAGGGAAGAGATATTTCTCTCTGTCGGTCTATCCGTCTGTCCTTCAATATCTTGTGATACAATATACAATGTTAAGGTCATTTTTGTTTAAACCGAATGTTGTAAATGATTTATCGTAGCATGATTCGTATGAACTATCAGACAGACAGACAGATAGTTTATTCATGTGATACATACTACAATGTATACATTTGTCAACAGAATAGAAGTAATGTTAAAATATTAAAGATTTAGAAATACATTATGTAGGTACTTACAAAAGATATTATTAGTAAAAAATTATTTAAAACTGCTTACAGATCTAACCATATCAAGTGGTGTGTTGAAAATAGTCAATAAACTCTTGGACTTCATAAAAACTTCATGTTACAGAAAACTTTTAATTTTTCTAATACATTTTCTATCATTTAAATTTTTCCATTAATTTGGTAAGATATTATAGGCGAGCGGTTCACCCCTAAAAAGACGCTTAGAAATGCGAGTTACCGACTAAATTTTTTTAATAAAAGACTTCTACTTGAAACTTTTTCAGCATTGTAGAGCATATTTTTCTGACAATTTACGTATTTTTTGCATAATTTTTTAGGCGGTCCTTCAATAGTTATAAACAAAAATGTTGTAAAAAAAAGAAAACTTAATAAATCGCTCTGAAAACGTTTTCTGTATTAAAAACCGACCAAAATAAACACTTTTTGTCTGTTTGCCTTTTCTCGAAAAATGCACGGTTTCCGAGATATGGCCAATTTTTCAAAAGAAAAACGCGAAAATAGACGAATTTCGGATTTTTTTTCTCAATAATTTCTGAATGCACAGTAATTCTGCACACGACAAAATAAACGGCAGTTCATCTTCTACAGGTGTGATTTTTTGTGTGTGGAATTATGCTCATTAAGATTAATTAAAATTGAATTTAGAAAGTACCATTGAAAATCAAAACAATAACAAAGTAAATAACATGGCGGCCGGGGGTTAGGGAAGCAGAAGCCGCGCGTCTGCGCAGATGACGCGCACGCGACCTACTCAAATCCAAATATTTTATATTTTTGATTGATTTTGATTTCACATTTTCGTTTATAAATATGCACATTGATCATAATAATAATATAATATAATTGAATAAGAAATGTAAAAATTATATTATACATCAATAGAATGAAGTTTGAGTGGTTTTTAATTAAAAATATTCATTATTTTAATTCATAAAGTTACAAGGCGTTTTAGCTTTATATATTTTTAATTAATGATGTTGTATAAACCACATTTTTAATAAAAGGATTTTTCATATTTCCAGTCATAAAAAATTTATAGGAACTTAAAAATTTTGTTTAAATAATATCTTCGTGTTCTTCTTCAATAATATCTAAAGCTGAAGTTTGTTCATTAATGTTTGGTGTTACATTTTGACATTCATCGGTGCATGCACATACAGAACAGCATTTCAGATTTAATGATACACAATTACAATTAATTGTTTGTCTCACATTTTCCACTACATAATTTTTAAATAGTTTTTAATGTTTACTCTTACTGGAAGTACTAAAATCGTCGTGTGTAAACTTGTTCGATTCGTGTTTAATTTGAGTAGGTCGCGTGCGCGTCATCTGCGCAGACGCGCGGCTTCTGCTTCTCTAACCCCCTTCCGTCATGTTATTTGCTTTGTTATTGTTTTGATTTTCAATGGTACTTTTCTAAATTCAATTTTAATTAATCTTAATGAGCATAATTTGCAACCACAACTTCTCAGCTGGCTGCCGAGGAAGCTATGAAAGCGTAGCAACCAGTTAGCTCAGGGCTGGTCGAGGGTCACTAGGTGGCGAGAAGAGTTATATATTTTTGTTTCTTAACAATTATTTGCTTGTCACATTTACTAAACAAAACTTTAATAAACTATACAAATTTGGACGCCAGCGTATTCAGTAAATAACACTCTTGCAAACTTTATCAGGGGGAGAAAACAATCAAAATCAAATATAAAACAAATAATATATTAACATAAGTATAAAAGAGTGAAAATTTTACAACACTTTACAATTTAGTAGAAATATTAATGGTGAAATTTGATTTAATTAGTTAAACAACAAAAATTTAGTTTAGAAAAAAAAATTAAATTTGAATATTAACAAAAAAATTACAATGAAACGATCAACTGGTTTACAAATTATCTTCTGACCAAAAGTTGAATTTTGCACATAAATTTGGCTACTTAGCTTAGCGGAGACGTGGAATCCCGACGAGGTCTGTTCCTGAAGATGGCCACGGGTACCCGGGAAGGACGTAATATTCAGGTCCTGACAACGCTGATTTCCAGGAGACGCTGCGTCGGAATAGTATCCAATACTTTTAGGATAACTCCAAATATTCAAGTTATGCCTTGTGCCTTGCTTCAATGGTGGTTTGGTCCAGGATTTTACATGAAAAAGGGGAATGTAAAGAACCAGTTGATAATATAAAAACTTTAAAATGGTGAGAAAAAAGAGATACAAGAAAACTACAAAAATCTATGGTGACGAAGGTCACTGCAAAACCAAACTATCAGCAATTAAATAAAAAACCTGAGTCTTGATAAAATTTTACTTTACTCTACTACTGAAAATGTATGAATAAACTACTGATTAATATAATATATGAAATTAATAAATAAGAAAAACTCTACTCTCATGAAATTTTAGCCGTTTACAAAATGGCTGACTGGTTATGACCAAAAACTTGAATGAAGGTAACAAAATTTAGTTAGAATTAGAGAGAAAATAGGTATCTGAATTACTATCTGAAAAAAACTAATACTGTAACAAATATAGCAAACAGAATTATGGGTTTAATCTCCCAAAAAAATTAACTAATAAAAAATGATATCTTAACCTCTTGTACTAACACGAGGTTAACTAAATGCGACAAAATGACTTTAGGTTTCGACTTTTAATGAGATAAGATTGTCTACACACGATTAAGAAACAAAGATTCTAATTTATCCTTTGATTAATTTCCGAGTTTAATCCTCGTACAAATAATCTAAATAATGACAAACATCACGGTATTGTGTCTCAAGCGACCACAAAATACAAAATTGCCGCGATAATTAATGAATTGGCATGTGTCCAAATGGACGCCGACATCACACAAACATGTGTGTTAATAAAATTAATTATTATACGGAATATCCTTTAATTCCCAAAAATAACTATACAGCAACGTTAACTCAATAATATGACATCATTTAATAATCAAATATATTCAAAATATCAAAGGATTAAAGAAATAAACGTGAAAATTCGTTAAAGAACAAGTAACAAGTCTGCACTCACCTAGGTCGAAATCAAAAGTGAACTAGCAGGGATATTTCAAATGATGCTTCTACCGCGTTTGCGCACTTGTTGACTTCCGGTCGTTATTTCGGCGGGTAATTCAAATTTTATTTAGCACGGGTGCTTAAACGAAAAAATAGCACGGGTGCTTAAACGAAAAAATAATTTTTTCGTTACACCACGGAAACTACCGAGAAAAAAAAATTATTTTTTTTTGAAAACAGTTTAAAAATTTTTTTTTTTTTTTTTGTAAAAGAAAACACCCTATACATCACGCTATTATCGTATAGTTTAATTACTCGAGGAGGGACGAAAAAAAATCAAGAGAGCAGGAAGTAGTGATAAAAAAAAATTTAATAACCAACCTTGTATAATTTCTAATTATACAAGATAGGTACCACAAGAAAAGTTCGTTTACCACTGGACAAAGTCCTCAACATCACCAATTCCGAGACTATTCAACAAGAGTCCACGTATAGTCAAAGAGATACAAAAAGAGGAAAGGTAATTTGACTCACACCCATTCTGCGCTAAGTCAAGTTGCATGAAAAGCCTCGATAATGAGTGTTGCTCGACAGCACACGAGAAACTTTTGAAAATTCCACCCGGAAGAGATAATGCTTCCCCCAGAGTAAAATGAAACTAGAAAAGAGAATAAGAAAAAAGGAAGGATTAAATGTTTTAAGGGAGGACCACTAAGGATCAGTCCCCACAGGCATTGTGGTGAAATACCTGAGCAGCGTTGTAGCGGCTGCCAGTGCTAAAATTGGTAGAGGCATAAGCACACCTAAACCACGATACAGGAACCAAGTTACCTGCCTAGATACAACAGTAGAAGAAATGTCCTAACTGTTAACAAAAAGAATTGGATATAGCTCCAATGGCTTAAACTAGAAGTACGAACCAACTAAACCTTATTGGATACATCTCCAGGCTAAAACTAGATGATCGCTACAACTAGGTGACAAAAAAGGACCATTGTTCCAATTAGGTTCCCTAATGGCAATTAAAATATCCTACTAAGTAGGATAAGGTTAAAGTTTACCTACTAGAGAGTAAACATAAAGATAATAATTGATGCCTTAATTACCCATCAAGACAACAATAGTGATATTTAACAACAACAATACCAAACGACAACAATTATATTCACGATGACGAAAAACACTAGATGGGACATAACAATTTTTGAGAACACTATATAAACAAGATAGAGATAAAAGATAAAGTATTTTAGCAATTTACCTAGCTGAAGAAACAATAAGCAGTAAAAATACAAAGTTACTGATTTAAATTCAGCAAAGACTCAACTAAATGAAGGTATAAAGGAAAACTACTTGAATCACCGCTAAGTATCTTGTACTATAGAACAGCGACAATCTGTATAACAAACGGCACACGCCAGGCAGGAAAGATATGTTACCACGAACAAATTCCTGCAAAGATACGTGGACTTAATCCACAAACAAGATACGTGGACTCAACCCACAAGATAAGCAAAATTACGTGGACTTTACCCACAAACCAAAATGCGTAGGACTTAACCCACAAGCTAAACAATATGTCTACCAGACCACAAATTCAAAAGGCACAACTGGTAAATGACATATTATAAACATCATCAAAAACACAGGTAGAAAGTTTCCATACAACAAAAGACCAAAGGCCTTTCGCCAAATTCTAATCATTAGTTGAAGAGTACTCTAGCAAAATTGTCAAAAAGCTACTTATAATACAAACGACTAAAGTAGTCAACTAGGCAAAAATAAAAATAAGAGATAGTGATCCTAGAGAAATATAGGAAAATAGAAAACAGCGATAGAAGGAAAGAGACAATCACAAAGAAGAAGAATGACGTTGTTATGTCATATTTTTGACATCAACCATGCGCAAGAAAATTCACCAAAAATGTCTAGTAACTATAAGAGACGAACCTGTATTATGACAGCGAACTCCGATAAACCACAATAAACTCGATACGAAACGAGAGTGAGTCGTTTGTCTAATAACTAACTTGAAAAATTTATGAATGCATATTACGACAACAGATTCCCAACATATTCAAAAATAAACCGATAAAGGACGGTATTGAATCGTTTGTCTAATATTTTACACAAAAATTATTATTCGGTAGTCACAGGTATCATTTTTATTAAGACAAGACACGAAAAGATAAACTTGGTGAACTTTCAACCGCGTAGTTGAAATCAATTGCTTGATTATAGACACAATCAGCAAAAAAGTGGCCCACCCTTCAACCCTTGAGTAACGGTTGTTACTCAGCCGGAAAAAGAAAAGACATTAAAAAAGATAGAGACATTTTTATTCTAAGTGTTCCTAGTTCGAACCCCCTGGTTCGGAGTCATCGTCCGAGTCTAAATTCGCGTAGTCTGGTTTAAGATCCTTAACATGCCAATTTCCAATGTCATTACCATCGGTATCCTTAAGATTATAAACTAAATTAGAAATTACCTTTTTAACAATACAAGGAATATACTTAGCAGCCAATTTTGCAGAATAGTTTTTCGTTTTACTAGATAAGGTATAATTTTTCTTCCAAACTCTATCACCCACATGAAATTTAACTTCACGTTTCCTTAAATTATATTGTTTTGCATTACGAAGGTAAGCATCATACAAACGTGCGCGAACATCAATATATAATTCAGGTAACTCCTGTAGATCATTAATTAATTTATTCTTCTCACTGACCGATATCAAATTATCTGCATTTTCAGATATTTTACCATAATAATCCCCAGATAATGGAATATTCCTCCCAAAATTTAAAAATGCTGGGGAATAACCCGTTACCTCATGTTTGGCTAATCTAATAGCCTGGGCAACTTTAAAAATAGCAGTATCCCATGTTTTATGGTTACCATGAATATAAGATCTAAGTGCAGTTACAATGACTTTATTTACTCGCTCTGTATGATTAATTTGAGGGTGATATAATGCATTTAGAAAAACTTTCTGTACTTTATAATTCTCCATAAAAGTTTGAAATTGTTTACTAGTAAATTGACTACCATTGTCACAACAGAAAATCTGCGGACAGCCATAAATAAGAAAAACTTGATTTTCTAAAAATTTAATTATACCTTTGGATGTGGCTTTTGACATAGGATGAACTAAGACATATTTCGTAAACCAGTCCACTACTACTAGAACATAACGATTACCATTTTTCGAACAAGGATACGGACCTAACAAATCTGCAGAAATAAGTTGAAAGGGAAAATTTATATTTCTATATGACCCCATTAAACCAGCTCTAGGTAAATTTGGACTTTTACTAGCCAAACAGATAGTACATTTTTTAACATAACGGTATACATCTCTACGAATACCAGGCCAATAATAAAGTTCTAAAATACGAGAAAGAGTTTTGGAGACTCCAAAATGTCCTGCAGTTTCGTCATCATGATATAATTTAAAAATTTCGGCACGATTAGCAGCAGGCACAACAATTTTCCAATCTGACAAATTATTAATCTCGGGTTGATTACAAAAAACATGTTTATAAATAATGTCGTTCTCAGCTCGAAAAGCAGGGTAAGACTCAGGCTTTTCTTGGATTTTCTTAAGTAAATTATTATACCAGTCATCCCGTTTGAAAGTTGATACATCTAAGACTGAAATATTCGGAATTGAATTATCAAAATTTTTTACATCAAAATCGGAACATGAATCATGAGCTTCACCCAAAAAAACTGAATCAATACTGTTTACTGACTTGCTAGAACGATAAAATTTTTCAACAGTGTTTACCCAAGTGTCCCACTCTAACCGTGACGTTTTAATTTTTATTTTGCGGAAGTTTTCCCTTTGCCTTTGCCCTTGCCTTTGCCGTGGCATGTCTCTGTGTCTCGAGAAGTAGAGGCCACAGGTTCTGGACTTTGCGCAGCAGTGACAGTGTCCAGGTTTCCGCCACCAGTTACTACGTTTTTTGGACTACAATTGCAGTTTGGCTTTGTGACATTTTTACGTCCGCAACCATAACAAAAAATATTTCTTAGTTGTTTACAAGAATTATAGTCATGGCCAACCTGATTGCAATTCCAACATCGCAATGTGGAAACTGCAGCCAGAGTGGAAGATAAATTTCTTTGGGCAGCATTGGCTTTATTAAAATTACGGAAATCACGGGACATATTTTGACTTGTATCAAAATTACGAGAAACATTTTTACTTGAATTGAAATTACGAGAAGTATTTTTGTTTACGGTGGAGCTAGAAGGGAAGGTATAATTTAACTCTGGTTCTAACAAACTAGTGTTCCCAGAAGGGGGTGGCTTATATCGATCAGACATGGTGCGTGCTTCTTCTAAACGTTTACATAAATTTGAGAGTTCGGAGACAGTATTAGGCTGCTCCAGAGCTAAACGGTCGACATAATAAGGCAATAAATTTCTACGAATTTTATTAACTTTCACGATTTCTGAAGGTTTTTCAGACAGTCTATTAAAAAGGTTTTCCATTGAGGCAATGAAAATTGTGACTCGTTCGTCACAGCCTTGTGTTCTATTGTTTAATTCAATCCACAAATCATCTTCATAAAAATACGGGAGAAAATCCCTTTTTAATTGTTCGACTAACGTATCCCAATCGTTAAATCGGTGTCGATTGCTACAAAACCATGTCCACGCATCATCTCTAAACAAATCACAAGCTGACAAAAATAATTCTGACTTAGGCAAACCTCTAGCTGCACGTAACATTTCAACTTTTTCCAAAAAAGAGTTAACCGATTCTTGGTTAGAACCACCAAACTGTAAATTCCATTTATAGGGAGCAACATATTTCGCCGGAAACCGTTCTGGTGCCGTAGAAACTGTAGGACCCGGTGAAGATGTAGCCGCAGGAGATATAGTTTTTAAAGCTATGTCACCTTCTAAACCCAAAACATCAAGTTGCAATGTTTTTTTAATGGTTTCCTCCCCTTCAGCATCAGCTTTTAAACGCTGTACTCTACCAGAAATATGGTTTAACCTTGAAGAAATTCTTTTATAAGCCGCGTCTGCGGTTGTACCAGAAAAATTATCAATAACAGACTGTAAGTCGGTTATTGTTTCCTTAATTTCTTTAACATCTGACTTATGGTCAAAAGGATTTACAATACTGCCATAGCTAAAACTACGATTGGCATCTTCCTGATGCAAAACCCCCCTTAAAATTTTTCTTCTTCTATCGGCATCTCCGATAGGTTCAATATTTCTGATCATTAACTCATAAGTAACTTCTTTAGTTTTCAAATGATTAGGCTCCATTTTGGGTTTATAAGTTGACCAAAAGTTAATAGAAAAGATAAGAGACGGTAAACTCTACGATAAACAAATTTAATATCAAAATTATACGGTTAAATTACTGTAACCCTAAAATTTTTTTCACAATACTTTTAAATTACAAGTCAAAATGCAATGTGAGGAGAAACTTCACAAAATATTAGCAAAAGATATACCAAAACAGCGATAAATGTCAACAAGATAGCAAAATAATTCAAATAGGCAGAGATAATCTTTCAATATCAAAAATAAATAAATAAATCAGATAACGAGAAATTTTCTATCATAAAATATTGTACACCGAATACGCAAGTGTGACAATATCAAAATACAAAATATAAGAAAAATATCAATAAATCTAGCAGAGTCTTCCTTTGGTCAGAATACTTGATTGTTTCGTTCCCTGTATTTGCAAGAATATCAGTTTTAAGAAAAAGAGTAACAAAATTCAAAAACAATTATTTTAAAAATTCAAAATTTCTAACTCGGGCCACACACGTTGAAGCGCCAATTTGCAACCACAACTTCTCAGCTGGCTGCCGAGGAAGCTATGAAAGCGTAGCAACCAGTTAGCTCAGGGCTGGTCGAGGGTCACTAGGTGGCGAGAAGAGTTATATATTTTTGTTTCTTAACAATTATTTGCTTGTCACATTTACTAAACAAAACTTTAATAAACTATACAAATTTGGACGCCAGCGTATTCAGTAAATAACACTCTTGCAAACTTTATCAGGGGGAGAAAACAATCAAAATCAAATATAAAACAAATAATATATTAACATAAGTATAAAAGAGTGAAAATTTTACAACACTTTACAATTTAGTAGAAATATTAATGGTGAAATTTGATTTAATTAGTTAAACAACAAAAATTTAGTTTAGAAAAAAAAATTAAATTTGAATATTAACAAAAAAATTACAATGAAACGATCAACTGGTTTACAAATTATCTTCTGACCAAAAGTTGAATTTTGCACATAAATTTGGCTACTTAGCTTAGCGGAGACGTGGAATCCCGACGAGGTCTGTTCCTGAAGATGGCCACGGGTACCCGGGAAGGACGTAATATTCAGGTCCTGACAACGCTGATTTCCAGGAGACGCTGCGTCGGAATAGTATCCAATACTTTTAGGATAACTCCAAATATTCAAGTTATGCCTTGTGCCTTGCTTCAATGGTGGTTTGGTCCAGGATTTTACATGAAAAAGGGGAATGTAAAGAACCAGTTGATAATATAAAAACTTTAAAATGGTGAGAAAAAAGAGATACAAGAAAACTACAAAAAACTATGGTGACGAAGGTCACTGCAAAACCAAACTATCAGCAATTTAATAAAAAACCTGAGTCTTGATAAAATTTTACTTTACTCTACTACTGAAAATGTATGAATAAACTACTGATTAATATAATATATGAAATTAATAAATAAGAAAAACTCTACTCTCATGAAATTTTAGCCGTTTACAAAATGGCTGACTGGTTATGATCAAAAACTTGAATGAAGGTAACAAAATTTAGTTAGAATTAGAGAGAAAATAGGTATCTGAATTACTATCTGAAAAAAACTAATACTGTAACAAATATAGCAAACAGAATTATGGGTTTAATCTCCCAAAAAAATTAACTAATAAAAAATGATATCTTAACCTCTTGTACTAACACGAGGTTAACTAAATGCGACAAAATGACTTTAGGTTTCGACTTTTAATGAGATAAGATTGTCTACACACGATTAAGAAACAAAGATTCTAATTTATCCTTTGATTAATTTCCGAGTTTAATCCTCGTACAAATAATCTAAATAATGACAAACACCACGGTATTGTGTCTCAAGCGACCACAAAATACAAAATTGCCGCGATAATTAATGAATTGGCATGTGTCCAAATGGACGCCGACATCACACAAACATGTGTGTTAATAAAATTAATTATTATACGGAATATCCTTTAATTCCCAAAAATAACTATACAGCAACGTTAACTCAATAATATGACATCATTTAATAATCAAATATATTCAAAATATCAAAGGATTAAAGAAATAAACGTGAAAATTCGTTAAAGAACAAGTAACAAGTCTGCACTCACCTAGGTCGAAATCAAAAGTGAACTAGCAGGGATATTTCAAATGATGCTTCTACCGCGTTTGCGCACTTGTTGACTTCCGGTCGTTATTTCGGCGGGTAATTCAAATTTTATTTAGCACGGGTGCTTAAACGAAAAAATAGCACGGGTGCTTAAACGAAAAAATAATTTTTTCGTTACAAATTCCACACAAAAAATCACACCTGTAGTAGATAACTGCCGTTTATTTTATCGTGTGCAGAATTACTGTGCATTCAGCAATTATTGAGAAAAAAAATCCGAAAGGTCGCCTATTTTCGCGTTTTTTGTTGAAAAATTGGCCATATCTCGGAAACCGTGCATTTTTCGAGAAAAATCCAAGAGACAAAAGGTGTTTATTTTGGTCGGTTTTTGTTATAGAAAACGTTTACAACATTTTTGTTTATAACTATTGAAGGACCGCCTAAAAAATTATGCAAAAAATACGTAAATTGTCAGAAAAATATGCTCTACTATGCTGAAAAAGTTTCAAGTAGAAGTCTTTTATTAAAAAAATTTAGTCGGTCCGAGCTGTTTTTATGGGGGTGAACCGCTCGCCTATTATAGAATTGTACTGATTTATACCTGTAATTATTAATATTCTTCGATAAACGGAAAAATTGAGCCATTATAGATCTATGTCTGGTATTATAGCTAGTTTGAATGTGGTATTCTCTAACGTGGTTATGTGCATAGATAATACATTCAAATATGTACTGATTGGTGGAAGTAAGTATACCTAAATTTTTAAATAAAGGTCTAGAGGTGTAATTAAATTTAGAATTTGTAATGATTCTTACTGCTCGTTTTTGCAATTTTAAAATTTTTGCGGCATGTGAAGGTCGCCCCAAAGTAAGACATAACACATTACACTATGGAACAGAGCATGATATGTCATTAAAATAACACTATTATTGACTAAATTAATTATATTTTTCAATAGATAGATGCAACTTGACAGCTTTTTGGATAGGCTATCTATGTGAGCTTCCCAATATCAAAAGTGAGACCTAAACACTTTACAGGATTGTTATTTTCGATGCAGGCATGAGGGTTTAGGTTGAAAATAAGTGTTTAAGTTTCCTCTTCATTTAACTTTGATTTAATATTGTTAAAATAATCCTGAGCTTGTAACTGTGTTTCCTATGATATACTGATAAGATGTTTTAAATTTCTAGAGTAAGGTGGTACAAAAAAGACTGGTTGATATGTCATTTACATACATTATGAACAAAATTGGTCCTAAGGTGAATCACTGGGGTACTCCATACTGATGTGTGTTCATGACATAATTTTGAATAAAAGTTAGAGCAGGCCCTCTGATGCCATGACTTTCTAATTTTATTAACAGCATTTTGGCAGAAATGCAGTCAAAGGCCTTGGATAGATCTAAATATGATGCTATGATCATATTTCCATTTTTAAATTCATCCATAACAATAATAATAAGAATAATAATAATATTTAGTAATTCATGTGTAGCTGTACATGTACAGATATGAAACGTTAAAATATACATATAAATATAATACACTGAACTGAACTTGTGGTAGGTTCCTTGTGAAACATCTTGAAAATAATTGTTAATAAATTAAACACTGCTTTTAGATGAATCAATCAATATATTATAAATACTCTACATATGTTTCGGCTTATTAGGCCTTTATCAAGAGTACTACATAGTGAATACTGCAGTATTCACTATGTAGTACTCTTGATAAAGGCCTAATAAGCCGAAACATATGTAGAGTATTTATAATATATTGATTGATTCATCTAAAAGCAGTGTTTAATTTATTAACAATTATAAATATAAATACAAAAGTCGAAAAATACGTAAAAATAAAAACTATATGAAAAGCACATGTAAAACAGAAATACAAAATAACAATTTTAAAACATGCAACATTACACCCTGTACACAGACAAATGAAAAACAATTTTATGTAACAAAAAAGTATTGTTAAATACGATAAAATAAAAATAAAAACCGCTGCCTAAGGAATCACTACTTCCACATCCAGATTTTCTATCCAAGTCTCTTTAAAGGAAAATATATTGACTATATTTGCACTCTAGTATGTGGCAATAATTCTTTATAAAATTTTAATAAGTAATATTTGAGAACTTCCTCCACCTATTGTCCCTAATACAACACCCCCCCCCCCTTAACGGAATAATCTTAATATATAATCTAGTTCCAGATGTCGTTAAAACACATACGCATACCAAATTCCAAGTGAATACGTCAATTGCATTTTATCAACCCCTTTAATAATGGTGTGGAGGTAGTGGAGGGGTTGAAAAATATTGTAAAAAAATCTGAAGTTTTAACTTGTAGTATATACATCAAATTCCAGGTTTTTGTACTCTTACCAGCTTGTTTTACTTATTTCCCCATATTCACCCCTAATTAACCCCTAACCCTCCAACGAAATCAAATCAAAATATAATCGAGTTCCGTGTATCGCTATAATATATACGTGCACCAAATTTCAAGTGAATACCTATCTCAATTTTATTTTATCAACCCCTTTAATAATGGAGTGGTGGTCGTGAGAGAGTTGATAAATATTATTATACAAAATTTAGAGGCCTTGAGTTCTAGTATATACACCAACTTCCAAGTTTCTGTCCTCTTACCAACTTGCTGTACTTATTTTTCCCTATTTACTAGTATTTAACCCCCAACCCTTCAACACAATCATCTCAAAATATAATCTAGTTGTAGGTATCTTTATAATATATACGTGTACCAAATTTCAAGTGAATGTATCAAATTTATTTTATCAACTCCTTTTATAATGGAGTGGGGGTAGTGCGGGGGATGATTGTAATATATAAAAATTTGAGACTTCTGGTATAGAGGGTGTCCCAATAAAAGCTCTCAGGCCGGATATACTCTAAACGAATAGAGATATTTTAATTCTGTAAAAGCCAATTTGTAGAGCATAAAGAGAGCTTCATTTTTGAATACAATTGTTTCTTTAATATATCAGTATATAGATGGCGCTGTACTCTAAAGAAATATTTCGATGGGAGAAATTTTGAAATGGGGTTTATGTGAATGAAAATGCATTTCTAAGCAGATTATGTTCTAAAAAAAAATACCGTAAAACTAATCGTTTTCGAGATTTTTAAGTCCAAATGTTGGCATTTGCCAATATTGAATAATTGTAATCTCTTCAACATTTCAGTCCTTTAAGTGGGACAATCTGTATTTAATTTACAAATTTTAGAAGAAAATATTTAAAGAATTTTTCATATTTTATGAATTAAATATATTTGAAGTAACCCTTGGGGAAAAAAACTAAAAATATTATTTATCATATAATTCAAACATTTAAGCAATAAAAAAACAATTACGAACATAAGACAATTTTTACGAAGTAATGAAATTAAAATAGCTATTTTAATAGGTGTTCAAAATTATTGCCATTTTCATTAACACACATCGTAAACCTATTAATTAGTTCAGATCTACAAACTTTTAATAATGTATGCCGATTAATGGCGGCAATTATAAATTATAAATTTTATTATAAAGATCTGCCATGTCTTTTATTGGTTCTTTGTACACTTCACTTTTTAAAAATTCCCATAAATAAAAGTCTAACGGAGCAATGCCAGGAGATCGAGCGGGCCATCTAAGTACTCCATTGGTACCAATCCATCTTCCTGGGTATGTTTGATTTAAATAGCTAACAACGTTGTGATGATTATGTGGGCCTTAATAGTACTTGTAAATCAATTTGCAAAAATTGTAAATATCTTTCACCTGTTAAATGTTCATGGTAGCGGTATGATCCAACAATGTAACCATTAACGATACCACACCAAACATTTACTCCAAAACGATTCTGGGATCTGGTATGTCTCATCCACCTAGGATTCTCTTGAGACCAGTAACGACAATTATGTGTTGTGATTACTCCATTGTTGTGGAATCGACTTTCACATAATTGTATCTAAAAGATTTGGATTTTCTTCTGAGAATTGAAAATTGCGCCAAAAAATCTAATCTCCGCTCATTGTCCTCTGGTATCAAATGATGAACTAAATGAACTTTACATGGAAAAAATTTGTTTGTTTTAAGAATTCTGTGGCAGGTGGAACGTGCAATATTTGTTTCTTCCGTCAACTTGCGTACTGACATGTTTGGGTTATTTTCTACTTGATGTAATACCAATGCAATATTTTCATCAGTTGCAGTTCTTTTTCTTGTTGTTGTTTTTGGTTGCTTAGAACCTCCATAATTTTTCAAATTAGAACACAAACTTACAAGTTTTCCGATCTGGTAAAGGTTTGTCAGGAAAACGTATTTCATAAAAACTTACAGCTCTTGAAGCATTTTTACGACATTCCCCATAAATTAAAATCATGTTTAATTTGTCTTCATTTGTATGAGAAACCATATTTAATAATAAATATTCACAAAGAAAATAATAATTAGGTACAATAATACAGTTCTTTTGACACACCAATAAACAAAATGTGATTGAAATTGAGAAATGTCAAAACTATTATTCCAAAGGTAACTTTAATTGTATTTAATTTATAAGGTATAAGGGTTATTATAATCACTAGATATCAAATATTTTTAATTATAATCTAACCTAATAACAAAGCAATTATATGAAAAATTCTTTAAATATTTTCTTATAAAATTTGTAAATTAAATACAGATTGTCCCACTTAAAGGACTGAAATGTTGAAGAGATCATAATTGGCAAATGCCAACATTTGGACTCAAATATCTCGAAAACGAATAGTTTAATGGTATTTTTTTTAGAACGTAATCTACTTAGAAATGCATTTTCCTTCACATAAACCCAATTTCAAAGTTTCTCCCATCGAAATATTTCTTTAGAGCACAGCGCCATTTATATACTGATATATTAAAAAAACAATTATATTCAAAAATGAGGATCTCCTTATGCCCTAAAAATTGGATTTTACAGAATTTAAAAATGTCTCTATTCGATTAAAATTCGTTTAGAATACATCCGGCCTGGGAGTTTTTATTGGGACACCCTGTATACACCAAATCCCAAATTTTTGTACCAATGCTATAAAAACATCCATTGTCCAATATGCTTTTTATAAGTATCATAACTTGGCACTGTTTTCACATTAGTGGGCAATTTACTATACAATGTGATGCAGTCATAGTTGGGTGAATGTTTGTAAGTCATTGTGGAATGGTGAATATATAAACCGATGGGGCCGTAAGAATTTCATTATTTACAAATACCTGTCTACAACTTTCATTATAACTCATATTAAAAATTACTCTTAACAGCTTTTTTTGAGCTATAAATACACGTTTGAAATCTCTTCCATAACCTCAGCTGATAATGTTAAGAGAAATATGCTAGTGTCATTGCATATAGTAGAGTGCTCGCGTTGGCAAAAGTCGCTTAGTTTTCGATCCCGTTGGCACTTTTAGAGTAAAATATATGACCTTGTCAGATATGTTACTTATGCCCTGTGGATTACGAATCCAGTTGTCAAAGAATCGTCATGAATATAAGGGCATAAATCAAAATTTTCTAATTAACCACACCACGCGCTAGAGTCAATTATGAAGCGTATTTTATCCAAAAATCATTATGTTCTCTGTAGAATTTCTATTTTTAATATAAATAAAGAAACGAACTTTTGCATAGGCTTATATGGCAGTAAAAATAAAAAATCCTCATTTTCCGTGTTCGACTAGAGCTGAAAATAAATTATTCTTCGTCTACTTTTCCATTCCCACGACGATACCTCTCAAACTATTATATTTATCAAAAAAATATATTCCTTATAAAATGTTTGCCATATATTCCAGATTACAATGGTTTTTAAATCAGATTTTTTGAGAATTTAATAACCAAAATATTTAATAATGTGTAGCGTGATATCAATTTTCGAAGCTTATCAGCGGCATGCGTTCGTTGCAGATTCTCGCTCTCCCACTCTTTAAAACTGTTTGAACACACCCCACTTCGCACCCGCTCTGGCCTACCGTTAGATAGATTGGCGCATAGTAGCTCTCGTAGTTCATAATATTTTGAAATTTATATCTTGAAAATGATTATTACTATGAAATAAATGTAAATATATTTGTAGAATATTAATTCAGTGTTACATGGACTTACATAAAAATTATGGCCTGCCTAAAATTGTTGTGTAATAGATTAACACGTTATAAGAAACTCCCTATAGTTCACTGTTTGCAAGATACTTTCAGCTGGTATGTATTTTAAATGTTCTACCATATAGGTAACTGATGTATACTTATGCTTTTTAGAAGAAATTAAAATGAAAAGAACTACTGATAGCACAAGTTCTGAAAGTGAGATTGAGAAAAATATAATTTAATGTAAAACAGATTCGTAACATATTAGCATTTGTATGAAACCGGGCCCTGTACTCAAAGGTTTTGAGAAATCGTTTGCAGCATTTATTGATTGTTTAAAAATCTATGAGAAAATAAGTAACCAAGGAGAAGATGATCTATATCCTAGCATTATGTCATTCAAAAAAACAAACAATTTTGACTGGTTTGGCACCGAAATTGCTATTCTAGTTTTACTGGCCAAAGAACATTTAAGGAGATAAATAGAGAAAAAAATTGAAAAGAGTTCAGATGGATCCAATGCCTGTCCATCAACTTTTTCCGATGTGTATTTTCGTAAAATAATTTTTTTAAATAGAGAAATATACTTTTGTCAGAATTACAACAATAAAGCTTTCTCAAGTAATGACCACGGAACCAGAAAGAAAAGTAAGACTACTAGCCCACCAGAATCCCATAATTTTCGAAAGAATTTGTGCTAACGATTTAATACCTAGAAACTGGAAACTGAATATCATATTTCATGTTTCTAAAGTCGCTATATAAAATGCAGAGGTCTATCTAACAATAAAAATAAAAGTGGAAAACGGACAGACAACGAACGGAGTTCTACTCAAATATGTAAAATTCTTGAGAAACTGTTTTTAAAGCAAAAACTGTATGGTATGTCGTCAATTTATGATGAGAAGTATCTAGAATGGATAGATATAAGTCTAAAAGAAAAATCAGTAGAGTACTTATAAATACATTTACCGGCAAATGAATCAAAATTGTAAAATCTACAAAGAGGAACGAAAAATATGTTAATTCAGAAAACGAGGCATGAAACTTTGCATTTTCTATTGTGATTTTAGAAACACTAAACATGATATTTAGTTTCTATAGCATTTAAATCGTTAGCACAAATTCTTTAGAAAATTATGGGATTTTGGTGGGCCAATAGTCTTATTTTTCTTTCTGTGTACCTGGTCATTACTCTCACTACTTGAGAAAGCTATTTTATTGAAAAAATTTCATTTTACGCAAGGACACGCCATCCATCTGAACTGTTTTTAATTATTTTCTCTTTCTCCATTTTTCTCCTTCATTGTTCCATATTTCTTTTGCCAGTAAAACTAGAATAGCAATTTCGATGCCAAATCAAACAGCCAAAAATGATCTGTTTTTCGAAATCGCATAGTTCTAGAACATACATCATCTTCTCTTTGGTTACTTATTTTTTCACGGAGTTTTAAACGATCAATAAATATTGCAAACGATTTATCAAAACCTTTGTTTACAGGGCCCGGTTTCATACAATTTAAGCATAATTTCTTACGAATCTGTTTTTCTTTAAATTTTATTTTTGTCTCAATTTCACTTTCCGAACTTGCGCTATCAGTAGTACTTTCCATTTTCATTTCTTCTTCAATTACCTATATGGTAGAAAATTATGGTAAAAAAATACCAGCTGAAAGTATCTTACTAACATCGAACTGCCGAGTTTCTTACAACGTGGTAATATATTACACAAAAATTTTATGTAAGGCGAAATAACACTGATATGAATTAATATTAAACAAATATACTTATATTATGTATTCCATGGTAACCATTTTCAAGACATAAATGTCATTAATATCATGAACCACGAGAATTACCATGTGCTAATCTATCTTACGAGAGGCCATTGCGGGTACGAAATGGAATGCGTTGAAACTGTTTTAAAGAGTGGGAGAGCGAGAATCTGTAACGAATGCATGCCGCTGATAAGCTTCGAAAATTGATATCACGCTACACATTATTAAATATCATGGTTATTAAAATTCTCGAAAAAATTTATCTAAGAACCATTGTAATCTAGAAAATATGGCAAATATTTTATAAAGAATATATTTTTTAGATAAATATAATAGTTTGGGAGATATCGTCGTGGGAATGGAAAAGTAGACGAAAAATAATTAATTTTCAGCCGTAGTCGAACAGAGAAAATGAGGATTTTTGATTTTTGCTGCCATACAAGCCTATGTAAAAGTTCGTTTCTTTATTTATTTTAAAAATAGAAATTCTACAAAGAATTTAATGATTTTTGGATAAAATATGCTTCATGATTGACTCTATCGCGTGGTGTGGTTAGTTAGAAAATTTTGATTTGTGCCCTTATATTCATGACCATTTTTTGACAAGTGGATTCATAATCTACAGGGCATAAGTAACATATCTGGTAAGGTCATATATTTTACTCTAAAAGTGCCAACAGGGGGAAAGATAGAAATTAATTTGCACTATACTAATAGGAACCCTGGAATATTTAGGACTTTTACGCCATGCACAGCTGACTTGGTACCATTAATATCATTTACCATATTTCGCCCCTCCAGATAAGATTGGATCCAACTAACTATGCTGCCAGTAGGTTATAACTACTAAGTTTAATTGTTAAAAAATTTGGGTATACAGAATCAAACGCTTTGGCCAGGTCAAAATGTAGTGGGGCAACATATCTATCTCTATCAAGTCCTAGGTAAATGTAATTTAATAATTTAACCATGCTGAGAAGTAGTCAGTAGGGCATTATTCTCCAAATATGTAGAGAGGCAATTGCATACAACTTTTTCAAATAATTTAGACAGAGAATTAAGAATGGAGATTTGTCTATAGTTGTCGATACTGCTTGGATCGCCCTTCTTATGTACAGGTAGAACTAGAGCTATTTTAAATACAACAACCTTGTTGTAAAGACTGGTTTAATAAATACAGGAATGGCTGCAATATTGGTTCTAGTATATCAGAAATGGTGACTAAGGATAGTTCATCTGTTCCTGCTGATTTTTTGTTTTTCATTTGCTCAAGAGCATCAATAACATCGTGTTAGGTGATAGGACTTATAAGCACATTGGTAATGTTCTTGACATCCGTTGTTGTGCAGGGCAATGCTATATTCTGCCCAAAATAATTTATTACATTCTGTTCAGTTGCATTAGAAAAGTGGCTGGCGAAAATATTGGCAACATAAGTAGGGTTATCTACAGGATCACCATAGTAATTAAGAACAAAAGTTGTTCTGCTAAAATTTGACTTGTCTTGCCTAATTTAAAATTAATTATGTTCCAAGTCTCCAAGACAATATCATTTGTTATCCAATTACAGTACTTTAATTTTTTTAAAGGACAAGAAACATCAAAACACCATCTTAAACAATCTACAAATAGCGTAAAACTAACGTTAATATCAAAATCAACCAAGTAGGTCCAATTCATTCGCCAATCTAGTTTTGAATTCGTTTATATTATCTGCAAAAAGTTGTCTAGCGAAAACGGGAACTTGATTCTTAGACGACTGCTTGGTGGTTAGAAGATTCAGCCTCAGAATATGCGTGAAATGATCAGCTATGTTCGGATTTACCAAATTACAAACAATGTCTTATCTAAGTTGGTCACCATGCAGTCTATACAGGAAGAACCAGTATGGCCATTCCTATATGTGGAAATTTTGGTACTGTCAGTGGAACATATGTTTAACTCAAATGAATTGAATATAAGAGAACAGTTTCCATTGACCTATCGTCTAGAATTTATTTTAAAATAGCTACACAAATTTCAGTTTTCAAAGAATTACATTTAAATTGAAATATCTCGAAAACGGTTGGATTTTGGAAAATAATTTATATATCGAAATTTAATTGAATATTAAATCATTTTTAAGTGCCTGTCATCGAAAAATTGCGATGCAGTGCCATCTACAGTGCCATCTACAACTTAATATATTAATTAATATATTAAGAAACATTTGTATTCAAAACTAAAACCATATACACTGTCTATTTTACGAATACCACAATTTTTATAATTGAATCGTAACAATCAGCTGTGCCATAATTAGTGAAAAACAATGTATACAGTTATTAATAAATTTGACAGATTGTAACTGTTGTATGTTGTATGTTGCGTTGTCGAGTTCTAAGACAAATTTTATATCAGTAATTATGGTGTACGCCAATAATAACAAATTCGATATGATTAGCATTTATTGTCAGTGCAATTTTGACGCTGAGATGGCAGTCACGGTTTACGGAGATAGATTTCCAGATGCTCCGCAGCCAAATCGAACTATGTTTAGGAAGTTAGTTCAAAATCTAAAAACGTACGGTTCATTTTCAAAAAAAGTAGTAAGGCGAGCGCATGTTGCGGATAATGTAAGAAAAGTGAATAGAGTAATGAATTATGTTAACCAAAATGAGGAAACCTCTTTGAGACAAATTCAGAGAAACTGTCGCATAAAAAAAGACAGTGCAAGAAAAATATTGAAAAAAAAACGGATTTCGATGCTACAAAATGAGGAAAGTTCAACATTTAAATGAGGGAGATAAGCCAAGGAGAGTAAGATTTTGTAGATGGTTATTAAATAAGAAAAGGAATGACGCGCTGATATGTAGCAAAATTCTTTGGTCGGACGAATCAAATTTTTCTAATAATGGATTTTTCAATAGAAATATGCATTATAAGTGGACACGAGAACATACACATTGGTGCAGAGAGACTGCTTTCCAAGAAAGATTTTCTACGAATGTTTGGTTGGGTCTTTTAGGGACTAAAGTAATTGGACCTTATTTTTATGATGGCAAATTAACCGCTCGTAGATACCTTAATTTCCTGCAAAACGAATTTCAAGATTTTCTTTATGAATTAACAGTGGCAGAAAGATTAAATTATTCATATTTTCAACAAGATGAGGCTCCACCTCACACTGCTGTAATATGTACAAATTATTTAAACCAAGTTATGCCAGATAGCTGGATAGGCACCTATGGACCCATTCTATGGCCAGCTCGATCACCAGATATTACTCCCTTGGATTTTTTCGTCTGGGGTTACATTAAAGACAAGGTATTTCAAACTGCCCCTGAAAATATTGAGGACATCAAAACCAGAATTCGAAACGCATGTGAGGCAATTACTCCTGAAATGCTCCAAAATGTAATGCGTGACGTGTCTCGTAGAGCACGTTTATGTGTCTGAATGCATGGTGCACAATTTGAGCATTTGTAGTTAGAAAAATAAATACACACAATTTCTTTTCAATATAGTAGTAGGTAGTACTGTTATACATAGTTTTTCGTTTTTTTCTTTGGATGTTCGTTTTGTACTTGTATTTTTATTTATGAGATATTTATTGGTTTGTATTAAATTGTAATAAATAATTACGGAATTATAATTATTATAAAGAAAATTTTTACTATTATGGCACAGCTGATTGTTACGATTCAATTATATGAATTGTGGTATTCGTAAAATATTAAATATTGACACTATCGGTTAAAATTTCTGTGACATGTTTTATATCGTTGGAATGAGAAAACAATAACGGAATTAATGGCATCATGGCCTACTTTGAGATATGTATTTTTCATTTTTGCACAATAGCGTATGTCAAAGCCAACTGCATTTTTCGATTTTTTTGTTACACGTTATTATTCTTATTGTCTTTGCCGTCAACTTTCATTCCTTTAACTTTTTTCGTATCTCCTCAAATAAGGAAGCTATAACCGTTTGTGGTTTTCCTATTTTTCAGGTTTTTGTAATATATCTCATAAAGTAGGCTATGGATTTCAAATTTCTTTTTACTGAAATATAGCTCACAAAAAATGGGATAACTGTTTCTAAAACTTTATTCTTCTACAATAGATATTAAGCGAGATATTTGGTGTGGCCCTCGTAAAATAGACAGTCTGTATATTCTAGAATTGGCTTTTGCAGAACACAAATAACTGTATTATTTTTGGAAATATAATTTTTTATTGAAGCACCACTAGATACTCAATGGATGTTTTAAAGTGAATTATTTTTTGTTTCCTTATAGCCTAAGAGCAGGGCTACGGAAATTAAAAAGGATAAGGTGCAGAGAAAACTTTTATGTAAAACACCTCCTTAATAGCTGAAAAGTACATAGCCCTGCAGCCAGTAGTCCATCCCGGGAAGGGAAGCGTGGGCGGAAGGTCAACCGCGTTAATTTTTAATCAAATGAAAATCATTGAGTGTAGCTCTGAAATTTTGTGCAAGTATAGTTTTTAGCTGTAGAAATTGCGTAAAATAACTGTCAAATCTCTAAGGTCGGGGATTAAACGTTGCTAAAAGTCGGTAAAGTTGTAAGAAAATAGTTCAAATTGTTAAAATTTGACACATTGGTCAAGGTGCAGTTCTGGCGATTTTGTTTTTATATTTAAAATCTCCCTGTTCTTCCGGGTTTTTTGGTTATTAACGTATCAGTGACATTAATGGAACAAAAAAGAAATCAAATTCACGAAATGTCAAAACATGCTACTTTTCGTTCACTACGGTCGGCTTAAATTTTCGATTTCGTCCTTCCGATTACGATGCCGTGAAAATGCCATTTTCGATCTTTCGATATCGACATTCGGAAGCGTTCCTGCTGATGTATTTATTTAGTTATGAACATTTAAAAACTTCATGTATCCTACGAGACTAATTAAAATGTCAAGTCCATGCCGATCGTAGCACATCGCGTTAAGCGACGATATTCACAGCGGATTTCTCGGTTCAAATCCTGTACGGGTGTACTTTTTGAATTTGAACTTTTTGGCTGATGTTTCTTATGATTACATCGCATTTATTCATTTATTTCTAGTTAAAAACTAAAACTACACAAAATTTCAGAGCTGCACTCAGAGAGTGCGTTTGTCCGCCCCCCCACGCTTCTCTCCTCGGGATGGACTTCTGGCTGCAAAGTTATGTAATTTTCAGCTAGTAAGGAGGGTTTTTACATGAAGATTTTCACTGCACCTTATCATTTTCAATTTCCGTACCCAGCTCTCCGTGTATTATAATTATAGAAAACATATTGTTATAAGATTTCGAGAAAGAAAAAAAAAAGAAAAACTATATCTATCGATTTTAACTATAAACACGTACTTGCCATATGGATAACCAATATCTGACATATTACATATAAACTACACAATGTAATGAAAATAGTTCAGTATTTGATAGGCTCTGAATTTGATATTGTGCGCGTCAGAGCTGTGACAAGTACTTTTAAAAAGTACTCCCAGTACTAAGTACAAGTAGTTTAAATTTTTATTTTTACTCCCAATACTAAGTATAAGTACTTCGAAAAAGTACTTGGAGTTTTAAGTACTTTACTTGAAATTCAAAATTTAAGTAACCAGTACAAAGTAATTAGTTCATAAAGTACTCTAAGTACTTAAAATACTTAGAGTACTTTAAAATACTTCCAGTATTTTTTTAAGTACTTTACTTGAAATTCAAAATTTAAATAACCAGTACAAAGTAATTACTCTGTAAAGTACTCTAAGTACTTAAAATACTCCCAGTATTTTTTTAAGTACAAGTAAAAGTAATTTCTGTTAATGGGAGTATGTTTAATGTACTGTAAGACTTTTTTACCACTAATTTTTAAATTGAGGAGTGTCCTACGCTGAAGTACGTACACTTTACGCCCAAAATATTTAGTCGTTAGTAATAATCATGTTTTTCGCTTCAACGCAAATTTCAAAAATTTGCTGCTTCAGAAACCTGCAACCTGCAATCTGCATACTGCTCTACTACAGTTAAAGAAAAACATTTTTTTTTCTATTCATTTAGCTACAAACAGACGCAGCGTATAGAGGAGAAATTATCTGATTTTAACCAACTGTATACAGGGCACTCAAAACATTTCTTAACAGAGAAATGCTTCGTTACAGAGGTAAAATCTTTCGTGAAACCTAAACCTAAAAGTTATATATGTGAATTAATAAACTGCAATACAAAAAAGTGATGAAAACTAATTTTTACAAATATATTTTTATTTAAAAACTCAAATCGTAACAAAAATAAATATAATGTATATAATAAATGGGTAAATAAAACAATGAATGTACATACAATTACAAAACAAACTAAATATGCAATGTGCTGTTACTCTTAAGCCGCACAAGTTTTTCAAAATTAACGTCACTTAAAGCATGTCGTCTGGGTGCATTCATAATTTAGGCAAAAGAAAACAAGCGTTCAACAGGGGCCGACGAGGACAAAACTGAATTATATTTAATAAATAATTTCTTCATCATTGGATAGTCTGTTAAAATTTGAATATTGGATCTTGAGTCATTTAAATATCGCAATAATTCATATTGGTTTTGGTTTGAGGAGAATATCGATGAGACTGAAGAGTTGAAATCGAAGAATGGATCATCTTCAGTATTTTCACCGACTGCCACCTCAGACTGTTGCACCTCATCCGACTCAAGAGCTGCCTCTAATACCCATGATTGAATATCTTTGCAAGTAATTGTAATCTTTTCGTCTCTCAACCCGCTGAACCAGCGCATTTTAAATCTTGGGTTCGTGACCGCTGCTATTACTGCCATTTTTTATTTAAGCGTAAACAAATCTTTGAAACGTTTTTGGTGGATAGAATCTATTCTAAGGGCTTGGCCAGTTGCCTTATTGCTCTAGAGAGCTTAATTTTTTCTAGTTTCGTATACATGGATATAATACTAGGGAGAAGGTAACCATAAAATGTGTTTTGGTTCCCTTGGAGAAAGTCCAAAGTTTCAGCTAAAGGCTTCATAATTCTTACATATTCCTCCAAAAACAAAATATCGTTTTTTGTAAAAGAAGGAACTAATAGTTTATCACATAAATCCTTTAGTTTTTCCTTGCACGATAAAATTTTTTTTATGGCGTCATACGTCGAATTCCATCTGGTGACACCAGGATAACTCAGGGTATGACCTAAAACTTATTGGACTATTTCAGCGGATTTTGGTCTCCTAGCCTTTTTCCACAAATTTCCACAAAGTTACAAGTAGGTAATTTTTTATATTTTATGAAAAATACTGAATGTTTACAAGTCCTTAGAGTACTTTTTATATAAAAAGTACTTAGAGTACTTACTTAAAAAAGTACTTAGCGTACTTTTTATATAAAAAAGTACTTAGAGTACGTTTTATATAAAAAAGTATTTAGAGTACTTTTTAAGTAACAAGTATTACTTATTTCGAAATAAGTACAAGTATCCAGTACTTTTTAAGCAAAGTACTTAGAGTACAAGTAGGAGTACATGAATTTTAAAAGTACTTAGAGTAAAATACTTAGAGTAAAAATGTACTGAGTACTTTACTTGGAGTACATTTTTGTACTGAGTACCTCAACTCTGGTGCGCGTTTATATATCTAAAGAAATTTAGTGAAATGGATTCTCCGCCAACATTGGTACAAAGAAATCCGCAAATTTTAATCGACATGCTGCAATTATCACCAGACCACTCAAGATGGACTCCTATTGATCACGACGAACCGTACAAAATAGTAGAACTACAAAGAGACTCTGAAGAATATAGAAAAATAGAAGGGATCTTTAATCGGAAGAAACGGAGTATACAACCTCTAGTGGCAATAAAACGAGTTGAAAATCCATATTTGCTTGCGCAATATAATTTAAAGAAGATGAAAAAAGTAAAATTGTACCCTCGCTCTTCTAAGAAAATGGAACTATTTCACGGTACTGCAGAAGAGAACATTAATTTAATTTGTCAAGAAAATCTCGACTGGCGCCTTTACAGGGGTATCAGAATTTATGGACAAGGAGTAAACTTTTCTCCAAACTCTCTCTTCGCTAGTTACTATCCTAGGTTTTACCCGTTTCCTGTACGAGTGATGTTCCTTTGCGATGTATTGGTAACATCAACGTGCCTTGGAAGTGCGCCAATGATTATACCTACAAGATCATGTGACACGTCACTTACAAAGAAGGGCAAAGTTTTCGTTAAATATGACGATAACGAATTTTACCCCAAGTATATTATTTATTACAAAGAAATGTAGTCGTCTTAATCTGAAGATACATAAAATATGTAATTAGCCTTTTGTATTCATACCCTATGTGTATTTTTTTAAAAATGAATTATTATTTGTTTGCTTATAATTGTATTGAAACATTCTTTATAGGATTTTGCAAACAGCAGAAAAAATAACTATCTATAACTAAAAGAAAAACTTTGTGTAGAAATATTAATGAAATCTTTGCATTCTTTCGATAACCTGAATTCTGGTTATGCTAGCAAATTAAAATCCTAAAATGAATTTGTCTAATTTCTTATTTGACAATTCTCATTCTAACACTAGCATCCACACAGTCCCCTACGGCCATGCAGATTAAACTAGTATCCACATAACCCCCTACGATTATGAAGATTCAGTTAAAAATGATAACAAGACCTAAAATTAATTTATTTATCTACCTTGTCTTAAAAAATTGTTCATTCCAATGGATTACATTTTCATGAAATCTATCATTCTGTTTCCTGGAAATGCTTAGCCTTTGAAACGTTTTTCGCCCTTATTCTGGAGCTCATCATCTATGTGTATCTTTAATTGTATGGAAGGTATGTTTCTAAATAACTAATTAACACATGATTATACATATATAAAGCACTATTAGTAAGCTTACAAAATATGTTATTTCTTATTAGCATCTAATTATAACAAAACATATTCTTTATAGGATTTTGCATACAGCAGAAAAGTAATGTATAAAAAGTAAAAATAAAATCTATGAAAATGTAAATTTCCAACCTTTGCATTATTTTGATATCTATATTCTGATTACACTAGAAACTAAAATATTCTAAATCGAATTTATCAACAAAATACCTATACCGGGTGGCCACGAGTCAATGTACGCCCCCAATATTTTGGTTGTTTTGTATTTAAAAATTTGGTTTTTGGTACATATAAATTAGACAATAATGAGCTAGTTTTAGACTAACAGAAATGAAAATATCACTTCCGGTTGAACCGGAATGTAAATAGGTACCTTATTAAAATGATTTGTTGGCGCTTACTTTTTAAAAACACTTCTAGTATTACGAAGGATATCGTTAAGAAATGATTAATGGCGAAAAAATTATGTTTATGAATCATTATTTTTGATTAATAAAAGAAATAGCAGAGTTCCATTAAAAAAAATTCCATAGGACCCCTACGGAAATGAAAATGAAAATGAAATTCCGTTTTTTTGAAAAAAAAAATACTGGTACCTATCAGTAATTCAAGCAACTATGTTCTTCTTTACAGACAAGTCTACAACCTTACTAATAATTTCCATAGCCTACTTAGTAATTTTCGTCCATCGCATTCATCTGACGCGGCCAAATTGAAAAAATTAAAAAATGGTTCGTATCTCACTTATTTTTTGGAATTTTTTATATCTGAAAAAACCGTTGCACTTAGAAATTTATGCTTAATGAGAAACCATCAAAAAAGTATAGTAATTCCATTTAAGAAAGGAAGTGATATTTTCATTCCTGTTAGTTTTTGTATGTGTATGTGTACCAAAAACCAAATTTTTAAATACAAAAGCAACCAAAATATTGGGGGCGTACATTGACTCGTGGCCACCCGGTATATCTGGTAAAGAATGAAAATCTAGATAAATAGTGTAGGCAAATTTGCATTTCTGACTAAAAAGTTTACCGAATGAATAGATTTTTACGAAACTTTGTCAATTCTGTTCGTTTTGATGTCCAGATCAAATACCAAATAAAAAAAAAATCGCTATTGCCCCGCAATTGTTATAAACAATGATTTTATTGCTAATTTATTATCTAGCAATAAGGTAAATTAAAAAATCAAAATATAATTGACAAAAATTTTTTACTTTCTACGCTTGTAGAATTTTCGAAAATATACGTATTTTCCTAGATAGAGCGGTTCGAATTTTTCCAAAAAGGGTGGAGGGGGATAGAAAGTGACGAGAAAAGAATGCATCATCCTTCATAACTTTTTCTTAAAATTCACTGTGTCTAAGTTTTTCCGGAAAAACAGGAAAAAAAGACCCTTATCGGAAAATAGAAAATCTCGTAAACTCTGAAATTTAAGACGTATAGAGCATATTTCTTAAAATTTTGGTCTGGTGTAATTTTTTTGGGACGTGCATATCTTCCGAGTTTTCAACAGTTTTTCAAAAATGTACCTTTTTTCATAACAAAAAATCGGTAAAGGTATTTACACAGAACATCCCTCTTTATTCATAAAAGACGGTCACTCTAAGAAATTATTAATTAAGAGATTACACATGAGAATTATAATCGTCATGTAGTTAGTCCTATTATTACAGGGAAAACCACATAACTTTTACTTCCCTCGCATACCGAAGGGAAGTATTGTATTCGAGAAAAAATCACCCTCCGTGTTTTTTTCGGATTTTGACGTTTCAGAACACGTAGATTACGAAAATATGGGTTTTTCAATTCCGTCAGTCTGTCTGACTGTCTGTCTGTCTGTCTGTCTGTCTGTCTGTCTGTCTGTTGGTGCATTTACTAAAAAACTACTTGACGGAGAGCAGTCAAATTTGGTAGGTAGTTGACGCTACTGTCAGCGAAGAAATGGTAGAAATTTCACTGGAAAACATACAGGGTGGACCGTCTAAACGGAATAAATATTGAAAAAAATTTTTTTTTGCTCAAATTTAAAATTTCCACGTTTCATGACGCGCTAAACCTATTTCAGAAAAAAAAATGTCGAAAATTTTTTTACCAACATTTTTGTAAAAATTGTTATCAAGATGAAAAAAATTTTTTTTTGCTCAAATTTAAAATTTCTACGTTTCATGACACGCTTAACCTATTTCAGGAAAAAAAAATTGAAAATTTTTTTCACCAATATTTTTGAAAAATTTTTACTACTAAAATGAAATTTTTTTTCTTCAAATTTAAATTGTCCACGTTTCATGGCATTCTAAGCCTGATTCAAAAAATAAATGTTTTGAAATTTTTTTTACCATTTTTTCACCACTAAAATAAATGGATTTTTTTTTATTTCTTCAAATTTTAAATTTCCACGTTTCATAGCGTTCTAAATCTATTTAAAAGAAAAATTAGAATTTTTTTCTTACTATTTTTAAAAAAATTTACCACTAAGATAGATTTTTTTTTCTTTGTTCAGATTGTAACTATCCACGTTTCCATGGCATTCTAAAACTATTCAAACAAATTTAAAAATGTTTTTGAAGAATTTTTAAACAAAATTTGAAAACATTTTTAATCCATTTGTGTATCACTACTATAGAACAGAAGAAAAAAATGTTTTTGCTCAAATTTAAAATTTCCACGTTTCATGATATTCCAAACCAATTTCGGAAAAAAAAATCTGCAACATTTTGTTACCAGTTTGGAACAAAATTTAACACTAGAATGCTCAAATTAAGTTTCACGTTTCATGACATTCTAAATTCTATTTCAGAAAAAAAAATTTGAAAATATTTTTCACCATAATTTTTCAAAAAGTTTTTACCACTAAAATAGATCGATTTTTTTTTATTTGCTCAAATTTAAAATGTTCACGTTCCATAGCATTCTAAACCTATTTTGAAAAATACATAGGTAATTAATTTTTAAACTTATTTTAGCACTACTATAGAATAGAAGGAAACTTTCCTTTTTGCTCAAATTTAAAATGTCTACGTTTGACATTTTAAACCTATTTCAGAAGGAAAAATTTGAAAATTTTTTTACCAACATTTTTGAAAAATTAAAAAAAAAATTAAATATTTTAATCACCACTATACTTCCACTCCATTACGTAAATGTTGGATTGAAAATGTGACAGATGGCAATAATATCTGGCATATGCACCTATTATATTTTTATTGAAAAATGTACGGGGTGGTCATCCCAAGAAATATTTCAGTCATGGTGGACATTTGTAAAGGTATTTGCGCAAGCCTGCCATATGTGGCACTTGCTATTTAGTATTGAACTTTTGCTGTTTTATGAGCAATATGTATATTTTTTTGACCAAAACTTATCAAGTTTTCTTTGTAATAATAGCAATAACTATATTCCGATTATTATTATCAATGCCATTTCGTAATTATTAATTTTTTAGAGCGACCGCCATGCACAAATAACGAGGAAAGTTCTGTGTAAATACCTTTACCGATTTTTTTCATCATGTACGGAGTAAGTGTGTAGTACACGCAATGAAAGCAAAATGTTGTAAAAACCTCGCAAAAATTAATAAAAGAATCATCTCTGGGATTTAAGTAGGTAATAACCTGGAGAATGAGATGATGGATTCTTTGCACTTATTTTCGGTTTTTTTGCTCTAACGGCTAAAATAATGAAAATACAGAAAAAAGTTTTCAACAAAATTTGTAGCTCGTCTCTTTCTCTACAACATAGGTCTTTACGAATGTTTGTCTTACTTAAGCCGTTTAGGAGATAAATCCAGTTTTACACTTATAGTTTTGAGCCGCTCCGAAATGCGCGGAAAATGAGAATTCTCTGGGAGTTTCGTACGACCGGACATATCGATCGATAATTATTATTATTCAGAGCAGCTAAAAAAAACAAAAACAACGTAAAATGTAGAGAAAAGTCTCAGCCTTAATGTGGAACTAATCACAATATTCATACAAATTTTTATCATAGAGAAAAAAGTGTTAGAAGATGACTTAGTAAACTTTATACAGTTGATTTATTCACATCTTTGAGGTATATGCATCCTGCCTATTTCTTCCGTAACAAAGGGTGCTTTTTTACTACTTGGATTCGATTCCACACACTTTAATCTATCTCTAATCTCTTTCGTGAAAACTTCATTGAAGAATGTTAAGCAACAAATAAGTTTTCCGTCGCTTGCCTACCGATATAATAACCATGTAGTTTCTCGTTTTCTCACCCCTGTTGGTACACCTTTAAAAATAAAAGAGATGCCCTGCCCAGCTCTCTTACGCAACTCTGCCTTGCGATGCTCAGGATGCTCTGCTTAATCATTCCGTTTTTGTACCCCTAGGCTAGTACGTATTAACGACAGTTATTCTTTGTTGTGAGTGCAAAAGAGTTTTAAATGCCAATAGGCCACATATTTCAACTCTTCGGAATAAGTAAGTAAACTAAGTATTGTTCTTAATAAAATAAATTAAAATATTATCTTCGAGGTGCAAGACTGTACGCTGGCATGTTTTACTGTATAATTGCGTATTCTCTGAACGTGTATGAATAATGTAAACAAATTCAAAAGTACTGCGCGCATTTAAAAAACTCTAAAGTCATTCAAAAGAATATGTTTTATTGTACTTATAATCCAAAAATTAAGTCTGTGCTATTATTATTACTTAAGATATAGCGAATTGAACTCCAAAATTTGGAGGTGATTGATCGATGAGAAATATACCCTCTAATTTGATCCCAAGGCATATTTTTCCAACAAAAGTAATTGCAACAAAATGTTAATTGGGTTAATATATCATTATATAAGAATATATAAGCGAAATGAATTATCATTCTAACGACTCCCGGCAAAGATATGAATAAATTTGTGGATCAACTGTCCAAAGTTCACTAAGCCATTTTCGGACACTTTCTCTCTTTGATAAATTTTTTTATGAATTTTGTGATTAGTTGCACATTAAAGCTGAGACTTTTCTCTACATTTTGTGTTATTTTCATTTTTTTAGAGGCTCTGAATGGTAAGAATTATCGATCGATGAGCCCGGTCGTAAGAAACTCCTGGAGAATTCTCATTTTTCGCGCATTTCGAAGGGGCTTAAAACTATAAGTGGAAAACTCGATTTATCTTCTAAATGGTTTAAGACAAAATTTGTAAGGACCTTTTTTGTAGAGAAAAAGACGAGCTACAACTTTTGTAGGAAACTTTCTCTATTTTCATTATTTTGTCCGCAAGAGTAAAAAAACCGAAAATCAAAAAGCTTTTCCAAATTTTTTTGAATTTTTCCGGAACTTGGAAGTGCAAAGAATGCATCATCTCATTCTCCAGGTTATTACCTACTTAAATCCCAGAGATTATCCTTTTATTAATTATATTGTTACCCTAAATAGTTAATTTACCTGTACTAGTATAGTGGTGGGGGAAAAGAATTTCACTTTTTTTTATTTTCAAAACTTTTTTAGTTGAAATAGGTTTAGAATATAATGAAACGTGGAACCTACAAAAAAAAATCATGATCTATTCTAGTGTAGTGGTAAAAAAAATTAAAAATATTTATTTTTAAAATTTTCAAAGCAAATTTCTTTTTCTAGATATGTTTAGAATGTCTTGAAACGTGAAAATTTTAAATTTGAGTAGGTAAATACATTTTTTTCCATCATCCATTTTATAGAAAATTTTCATAATTTCAAAAAATTTATTTCGGCGATGGGGGCATGGAAAATCTTATAATAAAAACCGGAGGCATTCGCTTCTAGTGCATACACCAAATCCCAAATTTCTGTACTCTTACCAAATTGATTTACGTATTTTCCCTTATTTACCTTAGTTTTGATAAATGGTGATAAATAGCAGTGGCGGCTCGTCAGGGGAGGCAGGGGAGGCTGAGCCTCCCCTTGGAAGAACCACCATATCTTCAAAAGTAATATCTTAAGAAATTTCTATTAGGTATATCTCAATTTTCAATATTTTTTATTGTTTATTATTCATCAATTAATTTTCAGTTTATATATAACATTTTTGCATTTCCTTTCCACAAACATACCTATAACGTTACAGTCCGGATAGTCTTTGTATGCATATTTCCCGGTCGGCCGGTCTTTTACTGAATGAACACTGCGGTTCGCTGGAGGCTAATACGAAATAGCTTCCAACTTTACCGCATTTACTTATAACATGAATGACCTTGAATTTCTTTGCGCTGTGTAAAATAGCAACACTTGGAATAGCCAAGTATGAGGCTAGCCTCAGATCTTAGTTTTTATAGCGCATGTGCACAGGTCATTCAAGAGTCAGGTGATTCACAAAGAAAACGAACTGACGTCTGACAGTCTGACAGTTGCGTTTAACCGGTTAAGAACAACTTGACGTATAAATACATAAAACATTTGATAGGCGGGCTAGAAATAAGTGCTCTAGGTGAAAATATTCCCAACAACATGTCTTGTTGTCCAGACGTGGTGGATTATTTGTTATTAAATGGATTTACTACTCTTATTTATGACGAAAAGGTAAGAATTAAAAGAAATGCCAGGCCTACACCAGCAATGCTTTCGTTAGTTTTTAAAAGTGGTAAACAAAACAGAGGGTTTTGTGATAACAATTATAAAAAAGTCGAGTGGTTAACGGCATCAACAGTTAGAAACAAATTATATTGTTGGAGATGTTTATTATTTACTAATGATCAATTCTCAATTTGGGGCAAGGCCGGGTTTAATAATTTGCAAAATTTGTCGCGAGGTTTAGAAAGGCACGAAAAATCCCAGGAGCACATTTCATCTTGCATTAAATTCGAAATGTTTGGTAAACAAAATATTGTAAATTTCTTGGATTCTGCACATAAGAGAGAAATAGAAAATGTTAACCAAAAGGTCCGTGAGAATAGGGAAATATTAAAGAGGTTAATAGATGCCGTTATATAGTTATCTTCACAAGAAAATTCTTTCAGAGGACATGACGAAAAACGAGAATCGTGCAATAAAGGAAATTTCAAAGAGCTGGTAGATTTTTTAAAAACTTATGACCCAAAATTACAGAACTTTTTGAATAACGCCACTATTTTTTGAGACAATTCCGGTAAGCTTCTGTAGAATGATCATTTTCAACACTTAAACGCATAAAAACATTTTTACTAGAAACAAAATGAGTCAAGACCGCCTTTCAAATGTATCGCTTATTTCAATAGAAAAACGTTTTTTGTCAGAATTGAGTAAACGCGATTCATTTTATGATGAAATAATCAACCATTTTGCTAGTTCCAAAAATCGCAGGTTACCACTCATTTATAAAAATATTCAGGCTTTAAGGCAGAGATTAATATAGGTAGTTGTTATTTTAGAAAAAATATTTATTTGTGTTATTTATTTTTTAGGAAATATTTTTTATAATTCTCCATAATATAGAGTTCCGCGGTTATATTTTTTTTATATAACTTCTTTCTCAAAACTATTTTAATTTCTATTAAAACTTATAATTTTACACGCCTGGCAGTGATAATGAATACAATTTTTTGTTTGTAGAAAAACACTTTAATTTTTTTACCAAAACTATTTTTATTTTTATTAAGAACTATATAATTTAATTACAAGTGGGATAGTAGGACTCCTTTGGATACCGATACTCGAGTCGTAGGAACGAGAATTTCATGAGAATGATTTTTTCATCTCATCATATTTTCTATTTCCTTTTCATTCTATTCTTTTATTAGTTCTATTCTCTCAAGTCGTGAATCGGTATCCTGGCGAACAACCCACGGCAAAAAAATGTAACGCGCCGTTGTAATACCTCAGGGGTGGTGGGGAAATGTACAAATTGTAGTCATATTGCACATCAGTTGTCTTTCAGAATATCAAGCCTCCTCTGCAGACAATATCACGAGCCGCCACTGATAAATAGTGTCAGATTGTTGACACAGGAGTTCATTTCAAGAGGGGAGGTCGGACAACAGGGCTGCGTTCAGAAACAGGGTGAGCGTCACACTAGGATCACTCTTTGGTAATTTTAGCCTTTCGGAAATGAGGGAATGGTTAGCCTCCCTGCGTTCATAATTAATAAGAGTTAGAGTACCCTATTGTGACTCTTTTGTTCCCGCAGTCCTGACCACGGGAATAATCATTCTGACATGCGCATTTTGACACAAGTCATTTATTTTGGTATGAGGTTATGTTTAATTTTGAAATATCTTTTAAAAATCTCTGTCTATTACCTTTATTCTGAACGCACCCGAAATATGTTGAGAAAGTGAAAATGCCGACTTCTCATTGGTCGAGAAGTGTTGTAAATTTTTCTACACGTTTTGAAGGAGCACTCAGTACACTAAATTAAATAAAAATATGTTTAGAATCTATGCATTGGTATAACTGTTTTTGCACGATCGTAAAACTTTAACTTCTACGCAGGTATAAAGTCCGTTTGACCTTTAACGCGGTACAGAGATAACACGGGCATAGGGGGTTTGTTTGTTTCAAAGAGATGTTTTTGGTTTAAAGACAGGAGTCGAGTTTTGGCCTCGGGCCGACACATCACGTAACGGGAGCAGGTGAATTTAACCTCATCTAATTAATAAAGCGCGGTAATTAATTCGAGCTTTGGCCGTGTTGGTTGAAAAATTAGAGCCGCCAAATATTTGTAAATATTTGTACATAGTGATTAATAACTGCTAATATAATCAGTAAAGTAGTTATGATGTTATCTGTATGTGTTTACTGTGCGCCATTGCCCATAGCTATAGCAAAGCAATGTTTTCGTTGAATAAACTGTAAGTAGACTTTTTTATTATGCACGTCTCTCGTGGTGTCAATGTTGCTGTTTGAAGCCGCTTGCAACCAGAATTATTGATGGTTTCATTACTTCATTCCACGACTGGCCAGTAATGTTCTCTATTGTATCCAGTTTTGCCGTCCGATAAAGACTTCTCGTACCCCATGAGAAGACTATAGTGCGTGAATAATTTCGTTTGAACGTTATGTTTGAGTAACTATATCGCCCCATTTTTTTAGACATCTCCCGTATGTTTTCGGCAAAAAAAACATAGTGTTCAACTACCAAACCAGTTTATATCGAAATTACTAATTGTCGGGTCATTTTTGTTATTAATTTTACGTAGTCTGTAGTATTTCCTTTTGTGTGTTTTCATGTAATTTAATTAAGCCTTTTTATGTTAACGTAAAAGGGTCTAGAGAGACCGAAATGCAAAAACTTCGACATGCGCAAAATGTGATATCATGGGTTTGAGTATTTCTTCTTTGCTCTAGTGTTTACCTCCAGCCAGATCGTTAGCGCAAAGGTTACGCTTTGGCTTATGGTGCGAGAAGTGTCCCGAGATCAAATTCGTACGTCTGCTGATTTTTTTTAATGTTGTAACGATTAATATATTTTTTTACAAATTATTTTCTGATTTCTTTAGATTTTCCTTCTTTTGTATAATAATTTCATTCTTTTGTGTAATCTCTTTAGGTTAGGTTAGTAGATTTTTATTTTGATAACTAATTGTTAATAAATATTAGCGCCGCAGGCAGTATTAGCGTCGCAGACAAAGAAATGTGGGGTGCGGGGTTGTCCCTATTGTAAAAGCAAATTTTTTGAAGAGATTTTCAAAACAGCTTTATGCCCAACAAAGCGTAATTACGAACCCTTTCGACCGCCAAATTCGAAAGTTAAATAAAAACACAACTAATATTTTTCCGGACACTCTTTAAATCGACGTACAGAGAAAACATATACAGCCATGAGGCCTTTACTACTCTATTCGATTACCATTCAACTAAGTCTCACGTAGAAAATTTCGAATCATTTCAGTGCATAATAAAAATTATTTTTCGTGCCTGTCTTAGCGCGTCAATCTATTTTATTATTAATTACCCCTCGAAACTGCCGTCGCGCGTGCAGACAAAGAACAATCAGATCTAGTACGTTATTCATAATAATATTGCACCACATCGTACAAGAACAAGCCCGCAGCATCGCCGGCACCTGTGACCATCAATGTCTCGATTTTACAAGAAGTAACTATTCATATCTTGGCAACCCTTTGTGCAACAAAGAAACATTCACCGCCGCACTTAATAAATTAATCACTAACATCTTCGGAAAAATATATTTTTCAAAGTCACGTGTCGACTACCCTTTGTCGCATTTAATAAAAGTAATAAATCGATATCAATAAATCGACCACTGACGTGGAAAAAATAGATTTTTCGAAGGACTGATTCGCCGTCAAAGAAACAAAGAAACTCAAAGTACCCTTGTTAAAATTTTATATAAAAACTCAGCCGCGCCGTTCCCCAGTTCAGTTCAGTTCCAACATCAGACAGTCTAAAATCAGTCTCTAAGAAGTTAGGTAAACAATGCGTGTCGACCGACCCCCGAAGTAATAGACCACAAGCCCATGCTAAATTTTTAGGGGGTCATATGACACCGCTTGAAAAGGTATAATTTTTATAGTCCTACAAAAATAAATCACTTTGAGCCCTATGCCGTACATTTTAGGTGGGATGTGGGAAAGCCACGGAAAAGTGAAAATCGTAACCCGCGGAGGTGCATTTTTTTCAAATGACACTGTACGGCTTACATTTATTTGGACTGTATTTATACTTGTGACTCTTAAAAAGAAAATGCCGTACAAAAATAATGGGACAGAAGTACAGGAAAAATTTTCGTTTTCCGAAAAGTGACCTCTATGTATTAAGGTGATATGACACCGTACGGCTTTTATGAAATTCGATTTTTACATTAACAAGGATGGATTTTTTTGCTATGCCGTACAAATCAGTTGGAACATGGGGTGACAAACGCGAGATCGACCCCCCGTCCTAGGCCTCTATCAAGGGTGGTGATTTGACACCACTTAAATCTTGATTATTTTAATACTATTTTGTCACCCCATGTTCCAACTGATTTGTATGGCATAGCAAAAAAATTCATCCTTGTTAATATAAAAATCTAATTTCATAAAAGTCGTACGGTTTCATATCACCTTAGTACATAGAGGTCACTTTTCGGAAAACGAAAATTTTTCCTGTACTTCTGTCCCATTATTATTGTACGGCATTTTCTTTTTAAGAGTTACAGGTATAAATACAGTCCAAATAAAGGTAAGCCGTACAGTGTCATTTGAAAAAAATGCACCTCCGCGGGTTACGATTTTCACTTTTCCGCGGCTTTCCCATGTCCCACCTAAAATGTACGGCATGGGGCTCAAAGCAATTTATTTTTGTAGGACTACAAAAATTATACCTTTTGAAGCGGTGTCATATGACCCCCTAAAAATTTAGCATGGGCTTGTGGTCTATAAGGCAGAACTTTGCGTTAAATAAAAACTATCTCGGTAATAAACCCCATCGAAAGTGCATATCCGCGACCCGTATTAAATAATCGGTAACAACAACGGCTTACTGAAATTTCTCGTGTTGTGTGTTTAACTCAACTCTTGTCATTAGTTTAAAAACACATTGTGCTCTACAAAAAGGTTGTGCAAAACCGAACTTGTAACAAACTTTAAATAAATCTATTCGTAAACCGATTTCGTTAAATCAAATAAGTGTTTTTTATTTCCAATACTCTACGAAGCCGACGTATTTTATTCACTGCGTTCGAAAGCCGACTCGACCAACTGAGCAATTAAGGGTGGTTCACCCCCTTTTCAATTCACCCCTCAGGACGACCTCGGTCCTCCCGAGACATATCAACCCCATCCGAGCCTAAAACCAGAGAGGCAGAGGTGAATTTCTGAAAAAAATGTAGCAGGAGAGCAGAAGTGAGGTGTCGAGAATTACCCCCGGAGGGGCTGATCATCCCTCCAGACGACAACTACCGCCCCTAGAGAACTTCAGAGAGCTCGCCGATACAAGGTAGGGTAAATTTTACCAATTATCTAACCTGACAGTGCCAAACTACGTAACCAACAAGCCAACCATCACCAGTCACCCCCCACGTCAAACAATCAGCCAAAATCGTATTTCTTTATTTATATTTTTTCGTCCGTACGTGAATATGGCGCCCAACGTGGGGCGCCATATTCACGTACGAACGAAAAAAATCAAACCAAAAAGAATATTTTTATTTATATTTTTTCGTTCGTACGTGAATACCCCCCCCCGCCTTTTTTTTCACAAAATAACAGGAAATATTTCAATTTCTCGACTTGCACGAATTTATTACACATTTACGGGTAATGCACATGCTCGAAGCTTTCGCTTTCCCGTTTCTCTAGACGCTTGTAGAATTCTTTGCCTTACCGCTCCGGCCAGATCGTGTTTAGTTTAGTTTAATTATTTATTGTATACGGATTCCTATTATGTACAATTTCGCTTTGTATTTTGTTGTCAGATGGACTTTTGATGATTCTCTTTAATTATTATTCTGACGAAAGTTTTTGAAGTTTACCCTGAAGTCAATTACTCTAGCTTTGTTTTTGTATTTTTCAGTAAATTATTGAAGTAGTTAAATTCAAATAATCCGTTTTATTTCCACTTGAGAAAGTTTAAAGTTACAAGAAGTCGAATTTTCTAAATCGAAAACTATTGGATAATGGTCAGTTTATTTAATATGATTGGAAAAAAGTCTTTTCTGCACTTTTAATGCAATGTGCTATTTTCTAATCTACCTTAATTTACCAAACATTTAAAATTATCTAATCTTTAACTGGGGTTATCGCCCAGAAAATATATTTAATTAGTGTATATATTTAATTTCGCTGATAAAAGAAGCAAAACAATGGATGTTTTAATTGAATAATTTTCTAACAAAAGATGTAATATGTATATAATGTAAGACTAGCCATAACACAATTCAAATCTTAAAGTAAAACTCAAAGTACTACTAAGAGTAGTAACTGTACTGTGTGATTAACTTTCGGAGTTCTCTTAAGATTTATGGTCAAGTTGTTACTTAAAAAACGGTAACGTTGAGGATTCTTTTCTCGACTTCCACAAAAGGACGTACACATTGAGGTAAGATATTTAATTCATGATTAATAAGGTATACGCGAGTGTTATTTTTAACTCGACATTTTATTATCGTATACAGTGTGTCCTCGGATGCAGTACCTTACTTTTGTGAACTGCCTTATAGTTGGTTTTTCAAGAAAATACTATTCTACATAAAAATTTTTGATAATACTGGGGAGCCGTAAGCAGGGTCAGATTTATGATAAAATATACAATTTGTTTAAAACTGCAAAAAATATATAATTTTTAATAAGTACCTTAATTTTTTTTTAAAACTTATAAAATCTCAAGAAGAGCTTAAATACGACGTTTAGTCTAAAAGGGTAATATACACATTTCACAGAAAACAGATGCCGAGATTTAGTTTCTATTTTATCTTAAGAAGACAAAACTAAGTAAAAACTAACCAACTCTTACTTTACATTTAATTGAAATAGTTAAATATGGTTTTCTTAGAAAATGGCAGATGTCGTAAAAGAATTTGATAGATGAGAATAACAAGCAAGTTATAGCTTTAGTTCTGCTTGATTTCACAAAAGCTTTCGATAAATTAAATCATCTATTTTGGATTTTTCAACACAACTGTAAACTTTATCAAATCTTACCTGACTGGTCGTAGTAGTAGAGTATTTATTGAAAATAATTATTCTCGTAGACAGGGAATATCATCCCGTGTGCCTCAAGGTTTTGTATTGAGACCTCTTATTTATCTCGTCTACATAACAGATATGTTTGTAAACATACAGCTCTGTTCCGTGCTTTTGTACCAAGTTTTTATTTTATTTTTCTTTATTGACAACGTTAGTTGTCAGTAGTAGTAGTAGTCCTTAATTCGACGTACTGTGTATCGATGCAGATGCAGAGATTTTGAATCATTTAGGTAGGTAGTAAGCTTTTAACCCAGAACACTCATTTATGTTACAAATGTTAATAAACAACATTTAAATTTTCTAAGTTATAAACAATCCAATATTTTGTTTCAAATTAAAAAACACACATGTAAAGAAATGCTCTGTTTAAACCTCTGTGGCCATTATTTGCTTGCAATTGTGCACGAAGAGAGAACGAATTATTTACCTCTTTATACTTGTCTCAGTTCGGTTGAGGCGGTCCATCAAAGGCGGTCGATGATTCTTTGACACCGCGTGTGCCGGCGAGCACTTTTTTATGACAATTTAAAAGTTGTATAATTGGGAACTACAAGTCCATTGCGAAGAAAAGCAGTGGTTCTCAATAGTTGTCTGTCATAATATTAAATAAATTGACCTAGATCAGTTTTTTTCAAAGTGCCCCTAGAGGGAAAAGTCATAAAGGTTTTTTGTTTGTCTAGTCGGTCCCCATTACCAGTTTTTTTTTAATGACATGAAACTGATTACACCCTGTATACTATTTACTACATTTATAAAGTTAATGCAAATTCTTGTTCTCTTTCAGCAGTATTAGAATGGCCATCCTCATAGGATCCTACCTAGCGGACTTACTAGGTTTCGTCACAGCTTTTGTACTGCTATTTTACACCTTTTTTAAATGGAGGTATAAATATTGGAAAAGGAGAAACGTACCTTACATTGAACCCACCATACCCTTTGGAAACTCCGACAATCCATTTAAAAAGCCTGGAAATTTACTTAAAATGGTCGCCGAGACATATGACATAGCCAAATCAAAAGGTTGGTACACGAGTTCATGTAGCGGGGAGGGACTTAAAAATATGCAAGAAGGGCTCTCTAGAGTAGAAAGTTAAGAGTCCTTGGCCATGTTATTGAGGAATATTAAAGACAGTAGAATCTTATTTTACGACAATTTTCTGACAAAACTTTCGGAATTAGGTGTTTACACTGTATGCAAATTTGCTTTTTTCATAATATTAAAATGAAGTACTTGTTACTACATTGAAAAAAAAATGTAATATAGGTTTTACATTTTTTCGGTGGACCATCGAAACCTGAAAAAAACGTCGGATCGAAATGAAAGTTATATCTATCGACTCGACAGCGAATTTAGAAAATTCCGTCCGTCGGTCAGTCGGTCTGTCGGTCTGTCTGTATGTCTGTCTGTCACGCCCAGCCCCCATAATCCGTTTTCAGATTTCGATAAAACTTGGATGGTTATTAGAAGGCCCTTGGAAAACCTTAACGACGGAAGCTCGGCTCCGTCCAGAAACCAGAGATATCCGATATAGACGTTTCGAGTTCTTCGGGAAAAATTTAATAACTTGGTAACGGGCAGACGGATCGAGATATTTCAAAGAAGAAATGGTGCCGCTCGCAACGCTCCACAAATAAGTATACCAGAGACTCTGTCGAAAATCAAATGAAAATTGTATTTTTTTGCAAAAAACTGGTTTTCTCGAAATCAGGCTAGGAAACACGATAACTGTCCAGGATATTGATCAATTTCGATAAAACTCGGTGGGATCAAAGGTACACGGCCACAAATGAGTCTATTGCTGGCGGCCTGAATCCGTTAACCGCAAGTATTTTTCCAGGGCCGAGTATGATTTTCCAAAGAAATTAATAACTCCCGAACCGAAGGTCCGATTTTGATTTAAAAAAATTGCGACTGTAGGGCTCGATTAGGTCTCTTAGGTGACGTTTGTGAGAAATTTGACAAAACGAAAGCGAATCTACAAATCCTGGAAAACTTGTTTTTTTTTGGTAAATTCTACAAATACCGAACAAACGAGTTATTTACGAAGATGCATTCCATAGAATTATTTAAAAAAATATAAATTGAAAAATTCTCCCGCGCGATACACGTAATCTATTAATAGCTTTAAATATTACGAAATGTTTAGTGTTAATTTCAATTAACTATTTCACTTCATTTGTTTATAAATGACAAAAATGCAAGAAATGTCATATCTCGGCTCCCAATTGGGCAGATAAAACTTTTTTTTAATCGTATCTTGATTTATGTATTTTAATGTGTGCTAATAATTTTTAATTTTTGATAAAATATTGCTGAGTAAAATGTATTTGATTAAAAAAATATATATATAAGCAAATTAAAAAAATGGTTTTCAAAAATACAAAAATTTTTCTTTTGACGCCGCTGAAAAGTACATAAAATAAGCTACAATCTGAAAAAATAGTTTATTGTACGACTTGATGCCCAAAAACGGCCAACTATTCAATTTTCGATTTTGTTACTATTTTTGAGATGTTCTTATAAACCTTTCGAATTGAAATTAGGCACCATAATTTATCTCCATTAGTGGCATGTTCTTCTAAAATTTGGTTAAATTTAATTAAAAAAAAATATCTAGTTCTTTTCGCAATTTCATCGTGAACAATTTGTTTTTCTTTACTATAAGAGTCATAGAATCAGAGTTATTGAAGAAAAAGTGCGAAAAAACACGATTTTGAACATTCATTTGTTTAAAAAAAATCTTTCCACTACTCGGATTTAATCAAAAACTTTTTCCTATACTTATTGTAACGTCTACAACAAGTTTCAGTGATAAAATTGCTATAGTAAGACAGTTTATTAGGTGATTTATACTCTTAGTTTTGCCCCACTATTATGGGCCATACATAAATGATGTCACGCTTTAAGGATCTGGATTATTTATTATCAGCACTCTTGATATTAGTAATGTACATAAGAGTTACTGTGACGTGACAGCCAGGGGGGGGGGGGATTGGGCGCAACAAGAGATAAACACCACTAACACTTTATTTAACAATTTACTGACTATACAATACTTGAAAATAACCTTAACACTTTGTTTACTTAATATTTAACCTCACTTTTCACTTTTCAACTCGTTCACTTTTATAAACTGCCCTCCTAATAAAGTTCTTTTTAATAAACTTCCCCTTCCGCGCTGGTAATCGCGCCTTATAGACTCCGAAATTGACTCTCTAGATCCATCCAGAAACAATCAAGAGTCTTCTCTTACCACACTCCAGAAAAGTCCATTTCCATGCAGAGCATGACTGTGAATTATTACCTTAAAAAGGCTTGATTTTCGCCAATAAACAAAAGGCATAACGTTTTTATTTTTTAAGCTGCGTTCTTGCAAATTAAATCAATGATAACTTGATTAAAAAACGCACATTTTAAAAATAAAAATTAAGTTGACGATATGATTGTAAGACAGTAGGTACCATCTAATTTTGAGACCTAATAAAATTTAATTCATACACAATGCAGATTTTTTTGCATTAACTTTTTTACCGCTGGAGCGATTTTAATTTGGAAAATCTCATTATGTAGGGATTTTAATTGCGCACAAATCACCCATTCTTCACTTTGCTCTACGACTGATATAAGTTTTAAACAAAAAGTTGATTTTTCACTCTAGTTGTTGATTAAGAACGATGATGCAAATAAAATTTTTGGTGTAATTTTCTAAGGCCTATATGGCAGAATTGGTACTCTACCTAACATATAGTCTTTTATTTACGCCATTATTTTGTATCATTTAATATTGTATGTTTTATTTTGTACATAATAGACACATTATTATTATTATTATTATTATTACAGTTATTATAAATACCTTCATATTTTTTCAGGGTGGCGTCACTGTGGACTGTATATGTTTGCAACCCCTGTATACATTGTTGTAGACCTGGATTTAGTGAAGCATGTGCTAACAAAGGATTTCCAATATTTCATGGACAGAGGCATGTACACGAATGAAAAGATTGATCCAATAAGTAAGACAAAATTGTTATTATTTGTTTTGAAATATATTCTCTCATCCGTATATCTCACATGTGTCCCGGTAAAGAATATAATAAACTCGATATTGGGTGTAATACATAATTTCAGAAAAAAATTATGAAATGATAGTACTTAATCTTAATAATTAAAAATCACGTCGGTGAATCATTAACATACCTCGGATGTAGCGATCGGACTCCAGGGCTGTCTTTTACAGATAGGTAGGTATAATATTTTGATATTGTAAACATTCCCAAACTACAAACACAGAAAGGCATGCAACGTGTTAATTGAATTTTATTAATTTTATCATGGTAATGCGTTTAGTCGTCGACGCACTATACCTATGAAATACAAACGTAAGGCGTAATAGATTCTTTTAAGTTGTAGTGCACGTGCTTACGCTACCTGGTCCGGCCGGTGCGGGTGTGGAGAAAACTACCACGCTCACGATGAAACAGTAGCAGACGTAACGTCGCGTGTGTTGGTCGGCGGTATTATACAGATTCAGCAAATTTAGTTTAAGGTACGTAAACTTGTTTCTGCGCAGATAAACCACGCCTTGTCGTAGAACAATGCAGGGCATTGGTATAAAACAATATCGCCATCGCTTGACCGCGTCGAGTTGAGAACAGCTCACCCAATCTGCTTTTAATAGTGTAGCTGTTTAAACGTGTGGGATAAAATAAATTAATCTCAATTTCGTTAGTAAAATGCCGTGTGTTTATACAACTGCAGAAAAAGTGCAAATTGTTTGAATCCTCTTCAATAATTTATTGTTTGATAATTATTAGTTGATTTTAGTTTCTGAGGGTTATTTAATTTTATTTTAATGTTCTATTTTCATTTCGGTTTTAATAAGAATTATTATTTTATTCCCATATAGCATTTACAGCTAAAAAAGAAATTGCAGAAATGCTTCCAATAGGAGAAATTATTTGTCAAAAATGTGACAACGTCTTCGCTTTTGACGAAGAGATTTGTCTCGTTTCGTATTAGGAATTATTACCTACGTCCGCACCCATCCTTAGTCCATGCCGTACTAAATTTAATTCATTGTGTGTCTCTGCTTTCACGATTTATGGAACTAGCGGTGCGTGGTCAGTTACATCGTTATTCCTATACCCTAAACTGCATTTTCCGAATCTGTATATTATAGTGTATTATATTAAAATGTCAGTTCCAACTGAGTCGACGATACACTGGATTCGCGATTTGGAGGACATAGAATTTGACGATAAACAAGTGTATTGCACGAGATGTGACAAAGCAATTTCGTGACCAAGCAACGCTCATATTCAAAGACATGCTTCTTAGGAAAATCATAAACGGGGCGTAGGTGTCCCTACTTACAGTGACACGCAACGTAATTTTAACTTAGATTTAGTAGAGATTGTGGTCGAAAGTAAACAGTTTAATTTTTAGAAAAGTTTTGGGAAAATATAAATGGATTTTTACCGAAGTTAACTCCAAAACATTTAGAGCAGATATTAGTGATACACTTTTATTCTTGTAACCACCGGCACTGACAATACTTGTGTGTATTAGTTTAGTGTGAAGTACAGCCCCTATACCTCCAGTTATCTTCGAGTGATTGTTTATACTAAAGTGGCGCTGTTATATTAGGATACTACAGAATTCGCTAAAATAGATTTCAAAGTAGAGTATCGTTTTATACCTGCATGTAACTCTTTATGCGCTGACACATCATCATCTAAAGCCAACCCTGGTTTTACGTCATATCTGGCCGCTAAATCCGAGGTCTGCATTAATGTTTCAGTACTAGTCAGGTCCAGTAATCGAAAGTCAATTGCAAAGCAACTGTTGGACATACTTTTAAAATTAGGTCTATATTATGTAAATTTGTCTGCCGATTTGCGAACTAGGCTTCCATTACTTATGTCCATTTTACAATTCTTTTCGGCGATACACGATATTTAAAATTTCTAGAGTACAACGCGTTCTATCTCGAAAACTATAAAAGCTATAAGCATCAAATTTTAGACGGAGATTAAATAATGTATGGCCTTGTAGGTTTTATGACACTTTTTCTAAAATTTCATGACGAATTTTGTGACACTTATTTATTGTTGTTTATTGTTTAATAACATTAACTTCGTAAAAAAATATTTTTAATATATAATATTTAATTACATATAAAGAAAAGCGTACAATATTTTTAGCTACTGGTATATTAATATATAAACATTTTTTTAAATACATTACAAAAAGAAAATATATTTTACTTCTAAAAAAAAGTTCTGGGTCAATTGACTTCATTTGTGTTGCAAAGAGTTCAGAAAGGCGTTTAGAAAAAACAGTACCTTTTATTTTTTGGCTAAAATGTTTGGTTTCATTTTTTGTCCAGTAATTGACCAATATTAACGGCCAATTTAAATAAATTAATTGAAACATTTGTTATTATACACCATGCCATGGAATTAGACGAAAATAGTTACTCGGTGGTTTTTTGGGGTTGCTGATTACGAACTTGAAGTCCAATTTGGGAAATTCAAAGCAGAGGACCGGAAATCGGGGTATTCTCCAGAAAAAAAATGAGAATAGATATCTTGGCCTTAAAAATCTATACTCGGAAGTTTCCGAGGTCGCTAATTACAAATCCGAGGTCTAATTTGATAAATTCACAATGGCGGACCGGAAGTATAGTCAGTTTCTCAGGAAAACTCGTATTTTTTTTCGTTTTTGGGCTGAAAATGAGTGCTCGTGGGCTTTTGAGGTCGCTGATTATGAATCAGAGATCCAATTTACGAAATTCAAAGTGGTGAACCGAGATAATAGTCCATTTCTCCAGAGAACTTGTATTCTCTTCTTTTTTGGGCTGAAAGTGGGAACTCGAGTGTTTTCTTTATCGCTGATAAAGAATCTGATGTCCAATTAGGGATAACTCAAAATGACGGACCGGAAGTAGTATATTTTTCAGGAAATACTCGTACTTTTCATACTTTCAGTCCAAGAAAGTAAATAATGCGTGGTTTTCCAAAGAAATTGACTGTTCTTCCGGTCCGCTATTTTGAATTTGGTAAATTAGACCTCTGCTTCGTGATCACCGACCTCAAAAACCCCCGAGTACTCATTTTCGGCCCAAGAACAAGAAAGATACGAATTCTTCCTGATAAATTGACTCTACTTCCGGTCCACCATTTTGAATTTAGCAAATTAGATCTCGGATTCGCAATCAGCGACCTCGAAAACCCCCAAGCACAGATTTTCAAGGCCAAGATATCCATTCTCATTTCTTCTGGAAAATCGCCCTATTTCCGATCCGCCATTTTGAATTTTTCAAATTGACAGATTCACGAGTAACCATCTTCGTCTAATTCTATGGCATATTGTGCATTTGCCATTAATATTGTCCAATTCCACTAACCGACAAATTTTAACTTTTATTTTGTATCATTAACCAAAACCACGTATTTGTATTGTTTTGGTCCCAGTTACGTCTAACATAGTCCTGAAAAAATTAGTTGGCTCTGAAAAATGTAACAACTGACCTAACTCACATATTATGGTATAATTTTAATAAAAAAAGCAATTAATTTCATCACGTCAAAAAATATTTGCCATTTGGATATATATTTCAAATACATGTTATATAATATATATTTAATTAGAATATAGGCTCTTTAATCAGAAAATTAATTATTTTTCTTCCGTTTCTTAACCTGTCTCTTATAAGTTACTTCTGGAGCATCTCTTGTACACTTCTGTGCAATAAAATTGGGGACAAGTCTTACGATATATTTTTGCAATACTTTAGTTGTGTAAATCGTGCTTAAGTATATTGACAACCAATACAATGACAAATTATGTTGACATTTACATAACCTAAATATAAGTATTCTTAATAGAAGACGGTTGAGCATGAACATATATTAGAGAAAAAGTACACATTATATAAATAAATAAAAATGCAACACAACATTAAAGATACATTAGAAACATAAAAACAACAAAAAATAAAACAGAAAATACTGAAATTTAGTTTAAACAACACAATGTTTTTTAATACTTTGTCATGCAACCATCACGCGCAACAACTTCATTTAACCGCTGAGGAACAGAATTAATTGGCCACTGATGAACAGTTTGTAAAAAAATTAACAAACTGTTCATCAGTGGCCAATTCCTCCCAAGCGTTTTCAATTGTATGCCATAATTCCTCTGAATTTTGAGGTCGAAAAGTTCTTTTGTAAATACTTTTAGTTATAATAATAATAATAATAATAATAATAATAATGTTTATTGTTCATAATTCTACATACATTCTACAAAGTATTTCTTAAACATTCTAGCATCAAGTGATAAATACTATTTACAAAGTATTTCATGCTACAAATTACGGCACCTAAACTCACTGGGAGCTTGTCTTGTGCCTACCTATACCTAGCTGATAAAATGTTTATAAACAGTACCTGAGATAGTAGAATAAATAGAATAAATAGAGTAAACAGAATAGACAGAATAAACAGAACAAACAGAGTGCGGGGGACATACCCAATAGAATTATTTTCTTAAATTTTTTTTGAATTGATCTATGTTTTCTTGAACATATATCTTAGTTTTTATTTTATATTTCCTTAAATATTTTATTTCTTTTATTGCTACAGGTAAAATATTATGCATTTTAATTCCAATGTAATCTATAGACTTTGTAAAGGCCGTATTTGTTGGCTTTGGTACTATACTATCATTGTTTGTTGTCGAACGGGTTATGTGGCCATGATTTGAATTATTTTTTATCTTGGGATTCTTTTGTACATAGTTCAAAATATCTAAAATATATAAGCTTTCAACATCTAATATTTTGGTACTTTCGAATAATGATTTTGTTGAGTAATATCTAGGTTTGTTTAGAATAATTTTTAACATGCATCTTTGGATTACTTTAAGGTTATTTAATGTATTGTCGTACGCTCCTCCCCAAATTATTAAGCCGTACCTAATCATAGACTCGACTAAGGCTTTATAAATATTTAAGAGAGATTGTAAGTCCATATATTGTCTCAGTTGATAAAATTTGTATACCAATTTTCGAATTTTTCCTGTTATTTTCTCCACGTGTATGTCCCATTTCAGAAACTGATCAATGTATAGACCTAAATATTTGACATTTTCGGATGATTCAATGTATTCTTGACAACTGTTACAAATGATGAGGTTTTTACATTCATGACATTTTAATTTATTTATTTGAGATTTTCCTGCTGCATTTAGAGAGAAAGTTAAAAATTTTGTTTTTGTTTTATTGAGAGTTAATAAGTTATTTTTTAGCCAAATTGTTACATGGTGAAGTCCCCTTTCTGCTTTAATTTTAACTTCCTCCCAGTTGATATCAGAGAATAATAAGACTGTGTCATCAGCATATGAGATGATTTCCCCTGAGATGTCCAAGTTCAACATATCATTTATGTAGATTTGAAAAAGAATAGGGCCTATGACTGTTCCTTGAGGTATTCCATAGGTAACTGTTTTTTCTTCGCTTTTTTCTGAATCTATACTAACAGCCTGCTTACGATTTGTTAAATAATTTTTGAGTAAATCACCGCATATGCCTCTGAAACCATATGTATCTAGTTTTTTTAGTAGCTTTTCATGACAAATCGTATCAAAAGCTTTCGCTAGATCTAAAAATATTGCCAAAGGCTTTTGATTGTTATTTAGCTTTTGATACAAGTAACTTGTCAGATTATACATTGCGTCGACGGTTGACACTCCCTCTCTAAATCCAAATTGTGAACTAGATATTATATTATACTTATTAAGATGTTCTAATAACCTTTTCTTGATACATTTTTCTATAATTTTTGCGATGTTGCTAATGAGAGATATGGGACGATAGTTTGAAATGCTATTTATATTTCCTTGTTTAAATAGTGGTTTTATAATAGTTCTTTTTAGTGCTTTCGGGAAATATCCTTGTTGAAATATCAGATTTATAATATATTGTAATGGCTTTAGTATGTATGTAAGAGATTCCTTGATTGTTTTTACCTTAATCCCATCAATACCCGGTGCGCTGTTACTTTTCAAACTATTTACGCTATTTATTATTTCATTTTCCGAGACTGGATACAAAAATATCGAATTTTTTATAATAGGTTTTGTGCATTCTCTCAAATTTTCATCCGTATTATTTTTTATAATATCTTGAGCCATTTTGTGTCCAGTGTCGGAAAAGTAATTATTAAATTCAGTAGCGATTTCCTTGGGTTCTGTCAATATTTTATTATCAATTTGAATTTGGTTTATTATTGTTTTATTTTGTTTTATATTTTCATTTGTTGATTCTTTTATTAGTTCCCATACTTTTTTTACGTTATGATTAGCTTTTTTGAATTGATCTTTATAATATTCACTTTTTGTTTTTCTAATTAGTTTATTTATCATTTTCTGTGTTTTACGTATTTATTTTTTATTTCTGAATTATTTGGATGTTTTAGTAATGTTTGTTTTAATTTGTCCCTATTGTGTATAGAGTTTATTAAACCTTGACTTATCCATGGTTTTAGCTTCTGTTCATTATTTGTTTTAGAGTATATCATTTTAGTACAATTTTTTATTTTAATTTTATATTTAGTTATGAACTTATTCGTTGCAGCATCTATATTGTTTTCATTGTATACCTCTGACCATGTCTCTTTTTTTAGATCTCTGTTAAATTTTTGATAATCTATTTTTTCACGAATTTTTGGTGGATTATTCCTTTGATTTTTATTTTTTCTTTCTATTAAATAAAGTAATGTTGCATAGTGATCAGTTATGCTGCATTTCAAGATATATGACGCATTATTTAACTGTTTATGGTTTCCATTTTTCAAGAATATGTGGTCTATACAAGTGGAGCTTGTTTCAGATATTCGTGTTGGTTTATTGATTTGAGGAAAAAATCCTTTTTCACATAAGGCATTTATATAGAGCTGTATTATTATATTATTTTTATCCAATATATCTAAATTTATATCTCCCACAAGTATTTCGACTTCATTTGAATTGTGTGATTTTAATATGCTTTTTATATCCTCAATAATACCCTATATATTTTCCACAGGATTGATGTCCGGACTATTTGCAACCCATGGTAATGTTTCAATATTATTGTTCTGAAACCAGGCTTTTACAATATTTGAAGTATGGGCGATTGTCTTGTTAGAACATGAAATCGTTATTTGGATATAATTCTTCCACCGATGGCATCATTATAGTTTCCAGTATTTGTATATAATTTTCTGAAACAAATCTTCCATCAATTTTCCAACAAGTTACCTTTTCGTTATAACTACTCCATGCCCATACGTTCACACTGATTCGTCCAGATCTTCGGGCTCCGCTTACATATGTTTCTTCGAACCTTGTATTTCGAGGTCTATAAACACGATTGTGCCCATCATAGGTTGACTGAAATACCTTTTCGTCTGTAAATATTACTTTTCCAAAATGCCATATCTCTGTAAATATAATTTAATGCCAATATGGCACGTGACCGCTTACTTTCATTTTAGCCGCTACTTGATTTAACAATTGAAACATTCTTTATAGGATTTTGCAAACAGCAGAAAAATTAACTATCTATAAAAGAAAAACTTTGTGTAGAAATATTAATGAAATCTTTGCATTCTTTCGATAACCTGAATTCTGGTTATGCTAGCAAATTAAAATCCTAAAATGAATTTGTCTAATTTCTTATTTGACAATTCTCATTCTAACACTAGCATCCACACAGTCCCCTACGGCCATGCAGATTAAACTAGTATCCACATAACCCCCTACGATTATGAAGATTCAGTTAAAAATGAGAACAAAGACCTAAAATGAATTTATTTATCTACCTTGTCTTAAAAAAATTTTTCATTCCAATGGATTACATTTTCATGAAATCTATCATTCTGTTTCCTGGAAATGCTTAGCCTTTGAAACGTTTTTCGCCCTTATTAAACAGAATGATAGATTTCATGAAAATGTAATCCATTGGAATGAAAAATTTTTTTAAGACAAGGTAGATAAATAAATTCATTTTAGGTCTTTGTTCTCATTTTTAACTGAATCTTCATAATCGTAGGGGGTTATGTGGATACTAGTTTAATCTGCATGGCCGTAGGGGACTGTGTGGATGCTAGTGTTAGAATGAGAATTGTCAAATAAGAAATTAGACAAATTCATTTTAGGATTTTAATTTGCTAGCATAACCAGAATTCAGGTTATCGAAAGAATGCAAAGATTTCATTAATATTTCTACACAAAGTTTTTCTTTTATAGATAGTTAATTTTTCTGCTGTTTGCAAAATCCTATAAAGAATGTTTCAATACAATTATAAGCAAACAAATAATAATTCATTTTTAAACTTGATTTAACAAATCTGACGGTTTCATTCTTCGGCACGCTGTTGATCGAGAGCCAGGAAAATTTATACCAACTTTAGCAAGCCTTGCGCGCAATCAAAAGGGTTTTGTCTTAAATGTTCCACCAGAGCCGCATCCTCTTCCTTACTAGAGACTCTGGGGCGAGAAGATCTTGCCTTTCTACTAATACTTCCTTCTTGTTGCTAGCGTTTCTTTACTAATATTCATACGCACTGCCATCTTTTATTCGGCATATTATTCGATTTTTTATGTGATCATCTAAATGACGCGGCATTTTGACATAAGTAAATTAGCAAGTATTTATTATAATAATAATAATAATAATAAACTTTATTTAACCTGGCGGGGTGTCAGCAAGTGCTGGTATTAATCCCAACCAGAAACTCAAATAAAAAAATTACATCAAGTACAGAAAGTAAAGGATAAGCACAAAATCAGTAACATAAAAATATAAAAGTAATAAAGGAATAAAAAGTAATGTAAAAATAGAAAATTGCGTTAAGTACAGAAAGCAACCACAAATCAGTAGTATATAAAAAAGTAAGATACAAAAACAAAAGGTAGGAAGATGTTGTCAACTATTTAAATATACATATAACAAAAAGTGCAAATTAAAACAATTTTAACTAGTTACTTAAAAATAATTGTTTAGCATTTTTTTTAAATCCTTGTGAAGACAGACTTTTGATGTGATCCGGAATTGCGTTGTATAAGAAGGCAGCTAAATAAATGAAAGACGATTCATATTTTTTGGAACTATGACTTGGAATATTTAATGTAGTGTCTACGAAACGTAGACGAGAGCTATGCAGGGAATCCCGGAATATTAATTTCTTACTAAGGTATTTAGGCTCCTGATATATTAATATGTTGTGCACAAGACATACCAGATGTAGTTGCCATTTGGATTGAAGATTAAGCCAACTAAATTTTTTATAAAATGGTGTAATATGATCACGCCTAGGTATCACTACTGAGAAACGTAAGCATGAGTTTTGCAACTTTTGCAGTCTATTGTTCTGCGGCAGTAAGACATGGTCCATAAATGACGTTTCCATACTCAAGTTGAGATATTATAAGAGACTCTGATAATTTTAACTTAGTACTTGTTGGTAAGATATATTTAAAGGCATAGAGCGATTTCAGCTTCGCATAACATTTTTGCAGTAATTTGGTAACATGAGTTTCAAACGTTAAGTGTTTATCAAAGATAATTCCCAGACTCTTGGCAGATTCTACGAATAGTAATTCTGTGCCATTTATATTTAACTTACAAGAATCGTCAGTAAAAGCTAAGCGTTTGGATTTGAAATTAATAGCAACGGATTTTTGAGCATTGAGCTTTAATCCATGATCACTTGAGTATTTATATATTGAATCTAAATCAGTATTTATGTTGGCTATTGCCCGATCTACGTTAGCTGGATTATATGAAGTGTACATTTGACTGTCGTCGGCATACTGATGGAATTTACAGAATTTTATTTTCTCATGTAGATCAAACATAAAAAGCACAAATAGTATGGGGCCCAAGATTGACCCTTGGGGCACCCCTGTTTTGACAAAGCTATTTTGAGACATCAGTGGTTTTTCCGAGCAATATAATTTCACCTGTTGAGTTCTTCCGGATAAATAACTTCTGAACCAATTTACCGACTCAATTCCTAAATAGGCAAGTTTACCCAACAGTAGTTCGTGATGTAAACAGTCAAAGGCCTTTGTGTAATCTAACATTACAGTAGTTGTAACTTGTGAATCATCAATAGCCTTTAAAAAGTCATCGGTCATGTCTACGAGTGTGGTGACAGGGCTGTGGCGGGCTCGGAAACCTGACTGATTTTGTGGTAATAAGTCATGGGAGCGGATATGATTTAATAACTGCTTTAATATGATTCTTTCTAGAACTTTTGACATTATATTTAAAAGGCTTATAGGTCTGAAATCAGCATAATTTTCTGATGGATACTTCTTTGGTAGGGGTATAATGACAGCTTCTTTCCAAGATGTTGGAACTACATTGTTTTCTATTGAAAAGTTTATTATATGAGTTAGCGGTGTCACTAGGAAATCTAAACAAAGTTTTAACGTATTTAAGGAAAATTGGTCACTACCAGCAGAGTTAGATTTAATTTGCGCAAAAGCTTCTAATACATCCTTTTCTTCAACACTGTGTAATTTTAATTTGCTACGAATATCGGGATGGGCAGTGGTTTTATAGGCATTAATAACTTCATTGTCTACTTCAATAGAGGGAACTGAATCCACAAAATATTTACTAAATTCGTTAGGATTGTTTAAATGTTCTGGTATTACTGAGTTCGCTTTTGAGTGTACATTTAATGAGTTTATCGTTTTCCACCAGTCCCTAGAATTTCTTTGCATTCTTAACTTATACTCAATATATGCTTTCTTTTCTAGCCTAATTGATGATGTAACAAGGTTACGAAGTTGTTTATAATATACCCACTTACTATTTGACTCCTCTTTGTCGCAATTTGGTTTACGGACATATGATTTATACTTTGAAAAAGCACGATTTCTTAATTTGATCATAAGTTTTATGTTTTCAGTTATCTAAGGAGGTGATTGTCTGGTAATTTTGACGCTCTTATAAGGGGCGCATATATCTAGTAAAAGTGTTAAGGTATTATTTAACCATAGGACTTTTGAGTCTATATCTCCTATCATTGAAACTTCTGCCCAATCAATTAGAGAAGCCAGATATTTGAGTTCTTCAATCTTAAAGTGTTTAAAATCGCGTATTCTTATTTTCTTGGCAACTGGCTTACTCGGTGGACAATCCAGACAACAATAAGTAAGCAGATGATCGCTAATTGAAGGTAAATTTACCGTTCCAGATTTACATACATTCTCACTATTACTGACGCGATTATGTCAATAAGGGTTGCAGAGGTTGAGGAAACACGAGTTGGATCGATGATAGTTTGCTTAATACCATAACTTTCGAGTAAGTTGTTTAAATATTTACATTCCGGAGTGCCTGTATTGAGCATATTAATATTTAAATCGCCTACGAGTACTAGATTTTCGATTATGACAAATGTATCTTTGTTACTATGGAAACAATATTGGTAAAGTAAGTAAAGTTTACACTATACAATATTGGGCGTCCCCAATTTTATTGCACAGAAGTGTACATGTCCAACAGTAGTCTGCTAACATCGCAGAAGTCCATTTGCCCTGATATCTTTTTTCCATATTTTGAATATCCTGGTGGAATTTCTCTCCATGCTCATCACTTAATGGACCACAGTTTTCTGGGAAATAATCTAGATGTGAATGTAGAAAGTGGACTCTTAATGACATATTGCATCCTAATTTCTGGTAGCAAGAAAGAAGATTCTCAACAAGGTCTCTATAGTTTTCTGCTATTTTGTCACCGAGAAAGTATGTTGCTACCATTTTAAAGGAATTCCAAGCAGCTTTTTCATTACCTTCTAGAATGTTGTCAAATTCAGCACCTTTGAAAAGGTTCTTGATTTCAGGACCTACAAAAATTCCCTCTTTAATTTTCGCATCATTAAGTCTGCGAAATTTTTGTTTTAAATAACTGAAAGCACGTCCTTCTGTGTCCATAGCTTTTACCAAGTTTTTCAGAAGCCCCAGTTTTATATGGAGTGGTGGCAGTATTACCTTTTGTGAAGCAACTAATGGAATGTCAGTAAAAATGTTTGCTCCTGGTTCAAAACCCAGTCTTGGCGCTCAAATTTTTATTTTGTGTAATGTTGTAGTCGCGCTCGACTGTCCCTCCCACTCACAAAGAAAACAGCTATATTTGGTAAACCCTTGCTGCATACCAAGTAAGATAGCTATCACTTTTAAGTCTCCACATATCTGCCACTTATACTTGTCATATTCTATAGTTTATAGCAATACATTCATGTTACTGTAATTTTCCTTCATATGGACAGAATGGGCAATTGGAATTGATGGCAATTTATTTTCATTTTGAAGTAACACAGCCTTTAGACATAAGTTTCGAGACGTCAATAAAATGTCTCCAGTCACTAGGATCATGGGGAATGTGTAAAGCACTCATTAAACCGTCAATGTCCTTGCAGGCAACCAAGTCATTTTCCATTTTGAAAAAAGGTATATAATCTTTTTGACCACTTCGATACATAGAAACTTTAACATTTTCTCGTAGTATATTCCATTGTTGTAAGCAAGATGCCAAAAGCTTCGTTTTAGCTTTGGACAGATCAAGGTCGGCAGAGAAATCGGGATCTTGTGATATTGATGGCTGGACTAAGTCGTCATCTACATTATCATCCGATTTTTCGTCAGAATCAAGACTGTATTCTTGAGGTGGATTAGGAATAGGTAGTTCATCACTATGAGGAACCGGGCGAATGGTAGATGGTAAATTGGGGTATTGTATTACCATCCTATTTTCATGTTAATACCCTGTCTAATAAGAGGTATCACGCAAAAATAACAGTCGGTAACATGATCTTTAGGTTCTCGCCAGATCATGGGCACAGCAAAAGCCATTGAACGTCCTCTTCCATTTAGCCAACTGTAAAGATTGTTCGCGCAAAAGTCGCTTCCCCACAAATATAACAAAAGTTGTCAGGTGTATTTTCACAATCTCGTGGCATGTTTTCAAACTAGCACTATTTACTTTCGAAAAGGAACGCTTCATGCACATTGCAGAAGGTTACAAATATGACTACCTAAAGAATGAATACTAGTTTTAATGATAAATAAAGAGGCAGGTAGTAAACACGGTCAGTATAGTATGTCTATTGTTCGTAGAATTCTAATTCTACCTGTTATGTGATAGGACCGCCCATAAACTAGAGTTTATACCTGCGTTACATTTTATTACTTGTATTGGGATAAGCAGAGCCAACTTGAACTTTTGCTTTTTATATTGTTATTTAGCATGACGAAGCTACTAAGAATTTGCTATTTTTACTTCCAATACATATAGGCTGTCGGCTAGTATTATTAGAAGAAAAATGAAACCAAACATTTCCGCCAAAAACTAAAAGGTAATGTTTTTTCTAAATGCCTTTCTGAACTCTTTGCAACAAAAATGAAGTTAAATGACCCTGTATCTTTTTTTTAGAGGTTTTCAGACTATTGATGCTAAAATCACGTAACTATAATACTCTTTAATAGATTGTCATCTCTTTAACCTTAATGGTAAAAAATGGAGGAATTTAAGAGCCAAGCTGTCACCGACGTTTACATCAGGAAAATTGAAGGCAATGTTTCACACTTTGACTGATTGTGGTTTGCTACTCGAAAAGTATATTGAAGAAAATATTGATAGTATGACAGCTGTCAATGTTAAAGACGTCTTAGGTAAGATATACAGTTTTAGTTTATATTCATCATTGTTCATATTCTGAAAGGAGCGGGAGTTCGGTTCGGTCGTCGACGAAGGCAGACGCGTTTTTAAGCGGATCAAATGAAATCTCGAAAAACTCGAGTAAAAAAGGTGTGAATACACGCAAAAATGTGTTGAATTAAAGAGTAACAATCTTACATTAGTTGATATAAATTAGCATAAATTTGGCTATTTCATATAGCTGATATTTGATATTTAATCATGGCATCACTAAAGGCATATATGGGCAGCTCAACAAAGGTACAAGACATCTGGCAACATAAGATAACTCTGATGAAAGAAAATAAACACGCCCAGTGGGACCATGTCATAAACTCGTAAATTATCCACAAGCAAGGGCGGTCATAAGGGGGGGGCCATGGGGGCCATGCCCCCCCCCCCCAAACTACACAGGGACGAGAAATTCGAAAAACTGATTTTTAATTTAAAAAAATGTTAATTATTATTAGTATTAGACAGAATACATTTAAATGTAATTTTTTTACTAGAGATAAAATGTAAGTTATCTCTGTCTCTGATTATACTTGAGTTGGGCAGCAAATATTGAAATGTTTTCAGTAGTGATAAAGTAGCAAATTTATTATACCGGAACAGTTAGATACTCGGAACCAGGAAATTCCTGGAAGTGAGCCTACATGTGCACAGATGGCCAGCCGGGCTGAACAATTCAAGAGAGTCGCAATTACGACTTTCCTGGAATTTTTTTGTTACAGCTTTTTAACTAGGAAACAAATAAAAATGTTTAGTTTCTCGGTCTTAGACCTTATAGTATAGTCTTATCCTACTCCTCCTTTTTTTCGCCTGTATAAACGTTGGTAGTCGGTATTCGGCATTTGAAAATATATTAATTAATAATATAAGTGTCAGTGGTTGATTTTCCATTTTCGGATTTTATAAATCATTCCTTTCGACTCTTTCGAGGTAAGCGACCATAGACCAGTGACTTTAATTTATAGCAGTGTTGTTGCTCTTAGCACGCCGATTTTTTTGAAAATATAGTAAAAACTTAGCCATATTACGGGAAAAATACTCTTGATGTAATTCACACGCCGCTAAATTTGTTATTGCAGAATTACCGCAACATTCATTCATTCGTTCACTTGTTTATAAGCCTTTTTCTTTACAACTTCCGTTCTAATCGTCCGATTTGAACTTTCCAAAGCTCATTTTACTCGGGAATGACGGGAATACATTCCATTGTGCTTTAATAATAAATACTATTTTTACATAGCAAAAACTGGCGAATTTTTGCAAATTTTTAGTCCCTTATTCAAAATTGCATAACTATACGAAATCTTCAGTTAGACTGCTCAAAATTGTTTTGCATACACTTCAGTGGTTACCAAATAGACTCGCGGTGTCCATTTTAAATAAGATGGTGTTGAAGTCAAGTCTTTCCGCTGAATTAAGATTATGGAAGATGAAATGGAAAAACGGCAATAAAATGGAAGTTCCAACCGATGGACTAACTGGTCTCAAACAGTGTGATACCACTATGTTTCCAACCATACATGAATTTTTAAAAATTCTTTGCACTTTGCCAGTAAGCGTAGCATCTGCCGAAAGAAGTTTTTCCGGACTGAGAAGACTGAAGAGTTGGCTGAGCTCCAGGATAGGTGAAGAAAGGTTAAGTGATCTCGCACTAATGAACGTTCACAGGGATATTGCCCTTAATGAAGAAAACATTATCGAACGTTTCTCTAAAAGTGGAGTAAGACGAAACATATACTTTGTTTTATAGTTACAGTTCGTTAGTTTGTTAGTAGTATTTTTTTAGTAAATATTTCGAATCATAAATATTTTCTATTCTGCAACTATTATTAAAATGACACGAATTACGAATTAAAAATAGAACATTATGTGGCGTGTTAAAAATAAAATCTACTTGTATGTTTTTAAAATGTCAAGATATTCTAAGAAACTGTCAAAATAAGCACGAAATTTTGTTCTGAATTGTCAATTTTATTGAAATGCAGCAAAAGGCAGTTGTGGTTTGCGATTTTACTTTGCTCGGTACTCCCGTTTCGAAATCATTTTTTACTCACAAAATAAAATATCACCTTTAACACTTATATAATAAATAACTACTATTATTATTATTATTAACTATTATCTGAATTTGCAATAATTAATTATTACCTATGTAATTAATTTTTTTTTTGTCTTTCTAAATAAAATATTATTTATCAGTATGTACATAATTTTCATTATTTTGAAACTTTTAATAGGTAATATATTTCTTGAAGTAGCCCGTAGCCCCCCCCCCCCCAGAAACTCGATATATGACCGCCCTTGTCCACAAGTGCATATACCTAAGACGACCGAGCACCCTCCATCAAGAGACTAGTGTGGCTTTTAACGAGTGGAAGTAGTGACATAAGAAAAGGATGAAAGATAAGCGTTATTTTTTTTGTTTACTTTATTCTAATTTAGCTTAGCTCATTAATGAAGTCTATTTCCTTATTTAAATTGAAAGATCAGATATTAAAATTTAAATAGTATTGTTATGAATTACACCCTCTTGGAACTGGAGATGATATGCCTATGCCTACTAATAGAGACTGTAAGCTTGTAGAAGGAGCCATGAACTTTTCTACAGTGTGGTTGGAGAGGATTCTGGTTTAATCTAGAGGTAATTTCAGCAATCTGACCACCACAGGGCTTTCGCGGCGCTGCGCAAACAAGGAACTTTCTTTGCACAAAGCAACGGTTTGCAAAAACTGCACGGTATTTTCAATTGAAATTTTGAGCATAGGTTACGGACTACTAAAACTCCAACGTGTGAAAATTTCAGCATTTGATCTTTATTTGAACCGGTGTTATGAATTTTTGTAAAAATACGCAAATTTAGTGGTTTCTTGCAATCTGCGAGGAAACCTTTAAAACGCGAAATAGCGTTTATCGTGACCTTTCGCAATTTTTTGCAAATTCCACGAAATATTTAATATCATCTTCTTCCAGACATCATAAACTACATATGAGTATGGTTTTTGCTGAGGTTGCAGTTAATCTGAGGGACTTTCTAGGTTTTTTTTTCTCCTTCTTCAATTCTTTGGGACTTCCTGCCACATGTATGTTTTCTTTCTAAGCGGTGCTATGGGAATCTACAAAATATATCACAATTAACCAGTATGTTACTGGTAAAAAACCTCTACGCCTGTGACGTTTACGTCAAAGGATCAGTTAAAGGTTGGTTTTTTTTTATAAATAAACAACACAAATAAGTATAAAAACTTGAAATTAAATATTTCGTCGACGTTTCGGAAATCTGATCTGTTTCCTTCTTCAAGGCTTTTTTGAAAAATCTTTTTTGCTGTGTATGACAAATACACAGCAAAAAAAGATTTTTTTTTATACTTATTTGTGTTGTTTATTTATAAAAAAAAAACCAACCTTTAACTGATCCTTTGACGTAAACGTCACAGGCGTAGAGGTTTTTTACCAGTAACATACTGGTTAATTGTGATATATTTTGTAGATTCCCATAGCACCGCTTAGAAAGAAAACATACATGTGGCAGGAAGTCCCAAAGAATTGAAGAAGGAGAAAAAAATTAAGATAATGCCACAAATAACATTTAGACAATTTCTAGGTTTGTTGTGCTTTCAACAAGCACTTTTCAATTATTTTTAATTTTACTCGCAATTTCTTTCTTTTCCACTCTCCTCCTCCTCCTACGGTGCTACATCCCGGTTTCGGGCCCTGGCTTCCTCAAGCTTGCTCTTCCATACTACCCTGTCTAGAGCTGCAGTTCTCCATCACTCTATTTGCGCGATGTTGTGCACGTCTTCACTGATTACATTTTCTCATCTTCCCCTTGGTCTTCCTACAGGTCTTCTACCATCTATTTTTCCATCGAGGACCTTTCTTGGAACTCTATTGTCGTCCATGACTACATGACTTGCCCGCTGCAGCCTTTTTAGTCTCGCATAAATCTTCACAGATGGTTCTTCGAAGAGTTGATACAGTTCATGATTATATCGCATCCTCCACGTGCCGCTATCTTTCACTGGCCCAAATATTCGTCTTAGTACCTTCCGCTCAAATGTCTTGATTGCATCCGCCGATTTCTGAGTGAGTGTCCACGTTTCACACCCATAACATAAAATTGGTCGGATGATGGTCTTATATATTCGGAGTTTTTTTCGATGCATGTCCCGTGATCCAAATGTTGACGAGAATGAGAAGTATACTCCGTTGGCCTGGTTGATTCTTTTGCGAATTACTGCGTCTTCATTTTCATTCTTTGCGATGTTGGTGCCCAAGTACGTGAAATTGTCTACCACTTCTATGTTGTCATCTCCGATTATGACGTTCTGTCGTATTCTGTTGGACCTGGTCTGTGTAATGATCTTGGTTTTAGTTATATTTATTTTTAGTCCGACTTATTTGGCCTTGGTTCCCAGATCTATATATGTTTCTTTGGCAGAAGTAATTGTACGGGCCATGATGATAATAACTTCTGCGTATGCTACGAGCTGAGTGGATTTGTTAATGAGTGTATTTATCCCTTCTGTTGACATTTGTCTGATAACATGACTATGTTAAACAATAATGGTGCCAGCCCATTTCATTGTTTAAGACCTTGTGTGATACTGAATGTGTCAGTACGTTAGTTTTGTATTTTAACTTGGGCTTCGGTATCTGTCATTGTCCTTTTGACTAATCTAATAAGTTTGGTAGGTATTCCCAACTCGTTCACTATCTCATACAATTTGGGTCTGAGTATGCAATCATATACTTGGCTACGAAGATTTGATATATATCTATGTTGAATTCCTATGCTTTACTCAGCATTTGTTTCGCGGTGAAAATTTGGTCTATCGTTGATCATCCTGATCTGAATCCAGCCTGGTATTCTCCAATCAGGTTCTCCGTGATGGGCTCTAATTTCTTTCTGAGGATACCTGTGAAAACTTTATATGCTGTACATAGCAGAGATATGCCTCTGTAGTTTTTGCACTGCAGTTTGTCCCCCTTTTTGTATATCGGGCATATTAGGCTTCTATTCCATTCCATCGGCATCATTTCTTTTTCTCAGATCTCTCTTATGAGGCCATGCAATGCCTTCATCCATTTTTCTCCTCCATACTTGAATAATTCCGTTGGTATTTCATCTATACCTGGAGCTTTGTTGTTTTTTAAGGCAGTGATTGTCTCTCTGACTTCTTCCATTGTTGGTGGTGTTGCAAGGGCTTCACCGGCAGATGGGCTTAGTATTTTGGTGACTTGCTCGGCCTGTTCTCCTGTGTTGAGTAACTCTTGGAAATACTTGTAAAGCTTTTTTATCTCCTCATTATCACTAATGATCTTTCCTGTCTTATCTCTACATAAGCTGGTTTTAGGTTTAAAGCATTCTTTGGCTTCTTTAAGGAATTTATAAGCTTCCCTATAGTGGTTCTCATTGAACTCCTCTTCCAACTTTTCCAATCTGTCATTCTGGAAGATTTTTGTGGGACTCGTTTCGCTCAGTCACTGCTCGCTCGCATTCCTCGCCGAACCACACTTCTCTTCTTTGCTTGCTTTGCAGTCCTAGCAGATTTTCTGCAGTTTCTAGAATAGCTGCTTTTATGTTGTGCCACCTTTCTTCTACTGTATCGTTCTCATCTATCTGCAGTCTTTCCCTGAGTTGTTCTTGCATCCTCTGTTTGATTTCCGGGTCTTTCAGTTTGTTAATGTTCAGTTTTGTTGCTCTTTCTGACTGTTTTTGTTTGTTTCTATTGATTCGGCATCTGAATTTCACTCGCACTAGGTGCTGGTCAGAATTGCAGTTTGCTTCCCGCATAGATCTCACATCTAGTATGCTTGTTGCTGCTCTTCTATCTCCGATGACGTGGTCAATTTGGTTTGTGGTTCTTCCATCTGTAGAGGTCCACGTTCCTTTATGTAAATTCCTATGTGAGAAGGTTGTTGAGCTCATCACCATGTTTTTGCTTGTTGCAAAATCTATTAGCATTTCACCGTTGTTATTCGTTTCTGTGCGGAGGTTATGTTTTCCGATGGTTCCTATATATTCGTCTTCCTTTCCTAATTTCGCATTAAAATCTCCCATAATGATGTTTATGTCATTTGTTGGGGCTGTCTCGCATGCTCGTTCTAGCTGTTGGTAGAATTCTTCTTTAACGTTTTACTCCTTGTCCTCTGTTGGAGTATGGACATTTATTATGGAAAGGTTGAAGAATTTTGTAGCTATTCTGACTCGGCTTATTCTCTCATTCGTTTGTCGGAAATCAATTATGTCAGATTTCATGCTGTTGTCTATCATAAACGCAGTTCCAAATTCCCTAGTGCCTTGTTCCTTTCCGCTATGTAATATCGTGTGGGATTTGGTATCTCTTATTCCATGTCCAAACCATCTTGTCTCTTGCATTGCTGTTATTTTGATTTTATATTTCTTTAACTCTCGTCGGAGGTTTGTTTGTGCTCTTGGTTTATATAGAGTTCTTACATTCCAGGCTGCTAAATCGAAGTCCATGTTCCTTTGCCGTAGTCGTTGTCGCTGTCGTTTTATCCGTCCAATCCGAGGCAAGCTTTTTGGATTCGTAACAGTGGGTTCTTTCCAGGAGTAAGTTGTTAGCCTACAGCCTAACCCCCTTTCCGAAGGGTCATTTCTCCCTTCCTCGTTAGCCCTGACCCTGTTTCCCACTAGGGTTAGTTACCCAATCTTCCACAGGGTTGCCCAGGGTTCACCTCGTGGAGGTGAGGATAGGGATTAGGTAGGAGAGGAGCAGCAGGAGGCGGCGTCGTGTGTTGCGCATGCACTACCTCATTATGCACTATATCACTTTAAATATTTCGCCCTCACAGTTCGACAAACTTTAACACAATTGATATATTTTCAGGATGTTTTTCCGCTGACGCAATCGGATCTTGTGCATTTGGGATTGATTGCAACAGCTTCATAGAACCTAACTCACCATTTCGAGAATTCGGCGACAAAGTTTTCACCTACACCAAATTGAAAACCCTGCGATCAACATTTTGCACGAATTTTCCCAATATTGCGCGAGCCTTAGGACTCAGACAAATCTCGAAGGATATTAGCGATTTCTATACAAAAGTTGTGACTGAAACAGTGGCCTACAGGGAGAAAAATAATGTCACTAGGAAAGATTTCTTGCAAATGCTTATTGACATGAAGAACGATCGATATGGTGAAGAAGTCTCCACTAATGGTAAGTCGTAAATAACGATGTACTGAACAAGTCTCGAAATGTCATCTTTAACAGAACGCGTAGACAAACAGGCCAATGGTCAAGGGGGCGCTTAAAAGCCTACCGGTGTTTATAAAGTGCGTTTGTAAAAGCATTACATACAAACTAAATATCACTGGTATAAATGTAAGTAGAGTAACCTTAGAAATAAATAATATCACAATTGGGCTAACAGCACTATATAGACCACCATCTACTGTAGTACAATCATTTATAGAGGACTTTGATAATATTCTAAATAACAACCTTGATAAAAACATTGAAATAATTGCCGGTGACATGAATATTGATATACTAAACCTAAACAATCCTATAGTAAATAACTATTTAGAAACCTTAGCTTTAAACGGTCTTCAACCTTATATTAATTCTGCTACTAGAGTAACGAAGGATTCATCGTCGTCTATTGACCATATCTTTGTCAAGAAAAATTTGAATTTAAAAAACTTTAATTATGAGTCATTTGTGATACAATACGATATCACAGATCACTACCCCATTATGATAAATATAGCTCAGAGAAACTCAAATAGCACGGAAACCCCAGCAGTCTTGAATAAAATAATAAAAACTAACCTCAGCAGACTACAGGAAATAGTCAAGGAAACAAAATGGGTAAGTGTATTAAATGAAAATAATCCGGAACTAGCTGCCGAAAAATTCATAAAAGAATTGCGAGAAATAATAGAGAAATCAAGTACCTTAATATTTACAAAACAAAAACAGTATAAAAAAATAAAACCATGGATAAGTAATGGAATAATTATTTCTATAAAACATCGTGACAAATTGAAAAAGAAACTATTAAAAGACTTTACCACTAACAAAGAAGCTGAATACAGGGCTTATCGAAATAATTTAAAAAAAATAATCAATAACGCAAAAAATAATTACTACCAAAAAAAAATAAATGAAAATTCGAACGATATGAAAAAAATGTATCAACTTATCTCTGAGGCAACAAATGAGAGCAAAAAAAGCGGCAACAATAATCTTCATATTCTTGATAACACCAGCAATAATTTCAATAGTGACAAAGACATGGCCAACTTCTGTAACAACTATTTTTCAAGTATAGGTTTGGAGATGTTAAATAAAATTCCACAATGCCATAACCGAATAAATACACACCTCAGTATAGATAAATCAATATTCTTAAAACCAGTAGATAATACTGAATTAATTAGACAAATAGGCAGCTTAAAAAACAACAGTTCTCCTGGACCAGATGGAATTACCGCGAATATCTTAAAAACCATACACTTATACATTATCTCCCCATTAAAACATATAATAAATTTAGTATTTAAAACCGGGATAGTTCCTAGTCAATTTAAAGTATCCACTATAACCCCTATTTATAAATCTGGCAATCCCAAAATAATTAGCAATTATCGTCCAATAAGCCTAATTAATAATATCGCGAAAGTATTCGAAAAATGTCTTAAGGAAAGACTATTTAATTTCCTAAAGAGCAACAAATTACTCTCTCCCAACCAATTTGGGTTCACAGAGGGATTAAGCACTGACGACGCAATGTATGAAGTAATAAAGGAGGTAACAGATAACCTAGACAAAAGTAAAAAATGTATAGCTGTATTTTTAGATTTAGCCAAGGCTTTTGACACGGTACCTCACGAGAAACTTATTAATGTGCTGGAAAGCTATGGAGTTAGAGGCATTGTGCTAAAAGTCTTTAAGTCCTACTTAACAAATAGAACACAGTGTGTAAAAATTAGGAACACATTAAGTGAACCAAAAAATGTACAGATTGGTGTGCCGCAGGGTACAGTATTAGGACCAATACTCTTCAATGTATATATTACCTCCTTAACCAACTTAAACATTAATGGTAAAGTCATTTCTTATGCAGATGATACTGCACTAATTTTCAGTGGAACTTCCTGGGAGGACACAAGGGAGCGAGTAAAAATAGGGGTCAAAAAAGTAAAAGATTGGCTAGATACATATAAGCTTTCATTAAACATAAGTAAAACAAATTATATTGCTTTCTCTATAACAGCCGCAAATCGTCCTGGTTATAACGACATAAAAGTAGACAACTTAAATGGTACAATAAAGGAAACCACAAGTACTAAGTACCTTGGTATTGTAATTGACAAAAACCTAAAATGGGACTGTCATGTAACATACTTAACAAAAAGAATTAGGTGTCTTATACACAAATTTTATATTTTAAGACAATTCTTAAGTCAAAACCAATTACTAACAGTATATCAGACATTGGTTGAGTCTCTAATTCGCTACGGCATAATTGTATGGGGTGGTCTCTACAAAAACACTATAAAACCGTTATTGGTAGCTCAAAATACAATACTGAAAATTATACTAAAGAAAAATAGATTATACTCAACAAACCTACTGTACACTGATAGAATATGCAATGTTCGTAGCCTATTCATCATTTCAACCTGCTGTTTTGTACACAAGCACGCAAAAGTTAAACACTATATTAATCATTGCTATGTCACACGAAATAGAATAAATCAACACATAACCATACCAATAAATAAAAAAAACATAAACAAAAAGTTCATGAATTATTTAGGACCCAAATTCTATTCTGCCATTAAATATCAAAATAATAAGCAATATAAATAAATTCAGGAGTGCTTGCAAACAGTATGTCGTACATAATTATAACTCTTTTGCTCAAATTTTGTAAAAAGTTAAAAGACTCCATCACAAATTCTCTCCATTATATAAAAGTCCTCACATGTCGTTTTTCAGTATCCAAATCATAACTTCTATTATACCTCTATTATGTATTACTCTATTAAACAGGTCAAACATATGGTACATACGGGCAGTTATAGCCACATAACTGCCTAGGTACCTAAAATTGTTTATTATCATTTATCTTTATCGGTATACGACTACTCTACGAAGACTTTGGAGCATCACGTATGTGCTTGCCTTCACATGTTTCTCATCCTAAAATGACATATTTGTAATACTGATGTGTGTATAAGTATGTATTCTTAGCATAAATACGTAGGTTAAATTAGTATGTAGGTATATACTTATTTCTCTTTACTTCCGCATCTATGATGTACTTAGTTACGTTAAATATGTATTATATCGATTATTATTATTCATAATGTAATGTATCCTATGATTAGAAATAAAATAAATGATTTAGAAAATGAAATGAAATTACTTGCAAAGTCTCTTAGACATCCTTGTTTCCTTAATATATTCTAATATACATGGTGGACTATAAATCAAGAGTCCCACAAAATTCAATTATTCTTTAACACTGCTTTTAGATGAATCAAACAATATATTATAAATACTCTACATGTGCTTCGGCTTATTAAGCCTTTATCAAAAGTATTCTAGTAAACGAAACACATAGTGAATGCTAAAGTTTCCGATGTAGTCTATTTTATACCTAAAGTATTATGCCTTAATCCATTTATGACCTAAACCATTTAAGACATCATGCTTGTTGTCAGCAGCGAGAGCCGTATGACGCATGGGGTGGGAATGTAGGATGGGAAGTGTAGATGTTTGAGAGATGCTTCTTTTAAGTTTCCATGCTTCTAGTAAGTTTCCATTTGTTATCATCGGCTGGGATGTGGTGCAGTTGTTTGCGAGATGCTTCTTTTCAGTTTCCATGCTTCTTTTAAGTTTCCATCTAACGTCATCTCCTTATTTTTCTTCTTCTAAGTTTTCTGCTTCTTTTATCTCTGAATCTAGCAGCTTTCAATTTTTATTTTATTTTTGTATTTTTGCCCTTTCTTTTTTTAATTTATTAACCGCTCCACAAGTAAATAACCATCTACGGTGGAGTTGCTGGGGAAGGCCCTATCTCGCGGTAACATTATTATTATTATCACCATTATTATTATTTTTGCGCGTTATGAGCAAAAAGGACCGAAGGGATAGTTTGCTCACCCTGTATGTCGTTTCCTTGAAACAATCGGTTTCAATTTTCGGCAGTTTTTCCATTTCATCACCTATGTATTATGTTTATTACCTATATATTATGTTTAATATCTTTTCAATTGCCGCTTCTTTGAGACAATCGGTTTCAATTTCCAAATTATAATAAAATATTATGTTTTGAATCAATAAATCGAGCTGATAAAAATTAAGATGGTAAAGATCACATAGAAAGATGGAATAGAATAATATCAATTAAAGATAAAAATAAATAAATAATAGCTTATCTGTCTTTCTGCAGCGTCTTGTGATTGCTGTTTCATTTTATTTACTTTCCTTTTCTTTCTTCGGTTGAGTTAATATTGTCCCATTTAAAAACTTTCCACTGTATACAATCACTTTAGGTCGCAACACAGCTATATTGCTTTGTAAACATATGTGCCTCATCTTGACACTGACTATGCTATTATTTATTGCCCATGAACCATTTGGGTCGTCTAGGGTGTACGTAGGTAGGGACACTGCACTTCACTTGAGCTTGTTTGCTTTATTTGATTTAATATTATTAGAAAATCTTGTAAATTGATTCCATATGAACTCTGTTTTTCTATTGAGGCGCTTCATTTCAAGCAGAATTTCTTAATCTACTGGTGGCTGAAATTTTTTTCGAGTTTAACGGGATTTCTAGCACTTTTTTACCGGTTTTTAGAGAGCATCTTAAAAAACACGTCTATTCATGACGACACTTAACTCAAAATCCCACCACTACTATAGAATAGATGATGAATAGAAAAAAAAATTTACACGTAGAATACATAAAAAAAATTGTTTGCTCAAATTTAAAATTTCCATGTTTCATAACATTTTAAGCCTATTCAGAAAAATAAAAATGAAATTTTTTAACCACTACTATACCTCCACTCCACTACGTGAATGTGGAACTGAAAATGTGACAGAAGGCAACAATATTTGGCATATGCACCTATTATTATAGTTTTATTATAAAATGCACAGGGTGATCATCCCAAGAAATAATTCAACCATGGTGGACATTTGTAAAGGTATTTGCGCAAGCCTTCCATATTTTTATCACCTGTTAATTAGTATTGAATTTTTGCTGTCGGGTGACCACTCTGTATATTTTTTTTACCAAAATTTATCACGTTTTCTATTTAACAATAATGATAACTATATCCTGATTATTTTTCTCAATATCTTTTCGCAATTAATAATTTTTTAGAGTAACCGCCATGTACAAATAAAGAGGGAAGTTCTGTGTAAATACCTTTACCGATTTTTTGGTCTTCTTTTGCTGCACTAAATAACTTTTTGACTGATCCCTAAAATTTGTAGGTGATGGAACTGCACTAACTATGGACGCGATTGTGGCCCAAAGTTTCATATTCTTCGTCGCCGGTTTCCATGCGAGCTCAACAACTATGACTTATGCCTTATTTGAATTAGCAAATTATCCGGAAATGCAAGACAGGGTTCGAAAAGAAATCACTTCAGTTTTGGCAAGACACAACAACGAGATTACCTATGACTCCCTTAGCGAAATGAAATATCTCAAGCAGATTATTGATGGTAAGTGTTATTGTCAGAATCAAAAAGACCTCGGCGATGCACAGTGTGTGTGTTGATTGGCCTATCGATGTGAAGACAGCAACTAGACCTAGCAGCTAATATTTACGAACTCTTCCGAGCAACCATAGGCGTCGGAGGAAGGGTCATGCTCTTCAAATAATATTTTATTAATTCAGCATGGCATATTAATAAAGTTGGCTCTTTTCCACCGTATCTAATGTTTCAAGAGCTAAACAATGAATAATTTAAAATTACAATTTACTCGAAATTCAGTAAAATTGTTTTCAAGAAACCTTTTACTTTAGTTTATTAATAATTGTATCATTAAGCTGGTCTCGACATAAATTTTAGAGTACAGATGAACAATATTAATATTAACCTTGCCATTAAATTTTGAATATTACATGTGTACTTTATTGCTTAGCGGATCATACAGATGTCCGAAATTAATCCATGAAGTTTTGGGGAAATATGCATATGGCACACTATCTGAGGCCTAGTAAACTTGTAGATTTCGCAAGGGGCGAAAATAATTAAAATCACTGAATTAAGAGTCAGAGGCTGGTCCCCAACCATCTTTCAGACAGAAATCTATGCTATAGATCTATCTGTCCAGGAATGCATAGATGAAGGCATTCAAAGAGCAGAGATCTGTATACTTTCAGGTAGCCAAGCAGCGTTAAAAGCTCTCAATTATTACACCCATGAGTCTTAAAATGTTTAGGAATGCAGACGATCTCTGATGCAATCGGCAAAAGACAAGATTACCTGAATGTGGATGCCGATGCATGAGAGAATACAAGGTGATGAATTAGTTAACACTCTTCCAAAAAAGGTGCAGAATCCCATTTTTAAGACGAACCGTTTTGTTACTTATCTATGAGACACACCGATGGAGATTCTAAAATGAGGAAACTGTTGCAGGGCTCCCAGACAAAAGAGGAGTAGTATAAAAAAATGTAACTTTAGAAGCTGAGGCTGATGTATCAGCTATACTGCAGGGTGGTCATCCTGTGCCCTGAACAAAATTTTCGTATTTTAGGCGCAGTCCCCTCTCTGCATTCAATTGGTGGCGAAAGGGGCTCACACGGCCGACTAGTCAGGTCCTTGGGAGTGGCTTCGATGAATTGAGGTGGTGGATGTACGCTGGTGAAAACAAATAAGCGCCTTACTAGAAGCAGATTTAATAATAAAATGTAGGTACGATTATTAGCAATATCCCACAGAAATAGTATTACACGCAATCAAAGTTCCTAGATGTGTGGTCTACACAACCTATCACAAAGTGCACGACAACTTAAAACTAATAAAACCTCAACTACTACTATGCAATGTATGACCCCCAAAGCATACTGGATTAGAAAATTACATTAAACTACTAAATAATAGCGGTAAAATGAAGAAGATAATGTGAACTAGGCAAGTGAAGATAGGCTAAATAGACAGAGAAGGTGAAAAATTGCAAGCGTTGTGTTCAAATCTACTGAAAATTCAATTGGTTATATGCAAAATATTTAAATAAAACTGACAACTTAATGTGTAAAATATTAAACAAAATAGGTATGGAAACTTTCGTTACGTGGGTCGAATGACAGCCATTGCATTACAATTTAGTACCGCAAAAATCTGACGGGCTCTCTATGCCTCACGTGGAAGGTGGGATGTTGTGTTAGGTCTCTCGTTATGCAATTTAAAGACGCTTACCTCCCGCAGGTTTCACAGTATCTACAGTAGGCCTACCAGGGGAGCGTAGCTTCCAACGGAACCAGACAGGAGAGTCTCACAGAAGCAACCCAGGATACCATATCCAACAAACAGCTTGGCAACCAAGTTTCATCAAAACCAAAGTTCACGTAGTATCCAGACTCAAACATACCAATAATGAAGATGTAGGGTCAAACGTACAGGAAACAATACCAAAGCCCTGCAATAAAGAAATAACGAACGTTACAAATCTATTTTCCAAAGAGATTTCAGAGGCGTACCTTAGATGTTGAGTGAGCTTAAAGAATTCCTTTGCCATGTGCTCCTAGAAAGTTGATTGATCCGGAAAATTCCGTACCAGTACTTCCCAACAGAAGATAATACTCAAATACCAAAATACAATACTGCTAAATTCGTCAACTACAGCGCCATATCCCATTAAAGGAGCAAACTCACAAAATCGCTATACACATGGTAAGCGACACAATTTATCTTCGGCAGGCAAACGGAAAAAATGGCCAAAAATGACCGAACCTCTTCATGGGCATGTTCAAAGTGGCCACTACACGGCGTAAACCACAACTTTGATAAATCTCCCTAACAACGTTTATTTCCCACACATAATATACTATTTCGTATTTCCATTAACAAAACAATAATTTTAATCCACAATAACTTTCTTGAAATGGTTATAACCAGACGTTAGGAACTCGCTTCATGGAGTACAACGGTAGACAACCAGTTATACTATGTAGGCTCGACAAAAATGATAACATTAGAACGGGCTTGATCAGCATTTTTTTTATTTCATAAATCGAAAGTGCAAGTATAAATTAATGGATCTGCAAAAAAATTAGAATCTTATTCGCACGTTTAGTATCTTAAAAAGTATTACAAATCTCCATCTCGAGAAAATGGGGCGTGGCCAGGCGCTACGTCACTATACGCATAGACTCGGCGATCTCAATAGACTTGATGCTCCTTACTTGTTATAATTATAAGTGTTTTCAAAGTATTGTTTGTTTTGTTTACTACTTGACAGTAGGGGAATACAATTTGGTGAAATGTCAAATAATTACAATTTTCTATCGCTCCTGCCGGGACTAATTTTCGATTTTGACCATGCAATTTACGATTAGAATTGATCGCCGACCTTCTCCTTTCCTTGGATACATAGAACGAACTTTCACTCGACGTATTAATTTAGTAACCAACGTTTAAAAATTCCATGTTTTTCGACTTTTCAGGTTAAATTTGAAAGGTGCCAGAGAGCCATTTTTCTTACGTCACTTACGTATAGTGACGTCACATATGAGCGCTCGGTTTTTGCAACTATTACCAATTTCAACTTCTTATATCTCGAGAACGGAAAAAGTTCATAATACGAAATTTTAAGTGTATAATGAGAATCTCGAGTACTATATGAGAAAGTAGAAAAACCATATAAAAAGAATATCATGGAACAAGCCCATTGCGATATTTAGATCTGAATGAACAGATGCGAGAATAGATCGTAAGAAGCAAACATACGAGGCTCTACTGGAGGAATACTTTAGGCCAAAGAGAAGTTAATAACTTGTTCAACAAAGAATTCCACAAAGCTTCTAGAACTTGAAAAACCTAACTTAAGGCTGATGACAGGTCTTCAATCTAACAAGCCGCTGCGCTGTTCCTTGATATAACTTAAGAATATGTTCAAGGCTAAATATTGTAAATGTAGGTACTGCATCGAAAAATGCTTTATATATATACTTTACCGACGCAAGGTGTTAATCTGCACTGTAGTACTTAGAGAAAGTAAAATTAACGCCTGAAGACACAGAGGAATTATTATTTTCCAGGCAAATCAAAAGTTTTGTAAAAGCGTAGGAGTCCTGGGCAACAGCTAATTCACAAAAGATCTTTTGGACCGAGTGAACAATTGACCTCTTAGACACCCCGCAATGGTCAGAACAAGGTGTCCTACGTAGGTACAGCAGAACTTATTATAAACATTGTAACAGTTGGGTGTTTATGGCAATATTTTTCAATGAGATTATTTTCATATTTTAACTTTGGTAGGTAATATGTTCATTAAATGCATTCAGATAATTCCATTCTAATTGTAGAAACCCTAAGGCTCCACACACCAGGTCAAGTCCTACATAGGCAATGTGTTATGGATTACAAGGTGCCAGCTGAAGATGCTGTCATAGAAAAAGGTACCAAAGTATATATTTCAGTACAAGGCATTCATCATGACGCAGAAATCTACGAAAATCCAACAGTCTTCGATCCAGAGAGGTTCAGCGAAGAGAATAAGAAGAAAAGGCATCCGTATGCACATATACCTTTTGGAGAAGGCCCTAGGATATGTATAGGTAAATATGCATGTTTTAGTAGAGTATGGAAATAGTTATTTTTATACCAAAGCTGCGGAATTTAATTTTACGTACCGAGAGAAAAGCATTTGAACAGTTCTTGAAAAATCGTGAAAATTTCTTACACTCCTCCAGAGCTAAAGGATATCGTAAATTCGATGCTTTTTAACTTAATACCTGAAAAATCTAAACGGTAATACGAAAACTGTTACAGCGACTTACTAATTATTAATTCTGTTTAATAAAAAAAAAAGTTTTTGGTTGTCATATTTTAGAAATGTCAATTTTGAAGTGACTTAAATGTCAATTATGAACGTGACTTTTAGTATTTCGGCCGTTACTAAGAGTAAAAATCCCTCAAGCCCTCAAAAATCTTGTCTACGACCTCCCCGAGAAAGGGAAGGTTAACAGATACGTTCATTAGCTTCACTACTGTCTTTAAGCATATAAATCTAACTACAAGTATATGGGTGTGTTTTTGTGTGTGTTTGGGGGGGGGGGGGTATATTTTGACATTAGCGATGTGCAGCAAGGGGAGGTTGGGCAAACGAACTTTACACATCATACGAGTCCGTTCGCGCAACCTTCCCGTGGTGCACATCGAGTAGTGCTAATGCCGACATCTGTCATAAAAAAATATACACACAGACATACATGCGTACGTACATACATGTTTGTAGTTAGTTTTGTATACTTAAAGATAGGACGCCAATGGACGTATCTGTTGACTTTCTCGTGGAGATCGCAGACTAGATTTTACAGGGTGTGGCCCATGAGTACTTTTGACCAGCACTGCCTGAACTATATTTTCACAAAGTTTTAGCCAATTTTCATAAGGATTTGACGGGGTCTCTTAAACACCTGTTATCACAAAAAACATATTTATGAAGCAAGTCGTGTTAAGATAATTCTGCATAATCACCATGTTCCCTGTATGTCTCAGTGAGTACACATACGTTTCTAAAACAAATTCTCAACGTGTCATTAATTGATAATAATTTGCGTTACACCTTAGAAAATCTAATGCCCGTTTATTGTTAGAAAAATAACGAGCCATCGTAACGTTAAAAATACATTATTATTTCACGAAATATGAGGGCAGATCTTTTGTTCACGTTAAATTAACGTTGTTTAATGCGTGCAAATAACAGTGTCCATATCAACTGAACAATTTCTTGAAGTGAAACAAACATGTTTTTGCTAGCTTTACACTAGTAATACAAGTAAAATGTGAAACACTTTGTTACGAATTTTCACTCTTTTAGGAAACACCCTGTATGAATCCGTGGGTTCTAAATGATTTTAACAAGGGGTAAACCACTAACGCTTTATTTAATAATTTACTCATTACACAAACTAACTTTTACAATGTTTATATTTACGCTTCGAATTTCGCTGCTAGAATACTCTATCTCTTTCTACAAGTTTTCAGTCACTCGCTATTAGGCATAGGCGTATCAATCTCCAGTTTCAAGGGGGTGTAATACATAACAACTTTATAGTTAATAAACATTTAGGAGTAACAATATAATGTAAAATGAATCTGTACCTTACGATTCAATAAAGAGACATTGCATTCTGAGTACACAGAGTGTACCAGCTCTATTTAAACAAGGATTATCTGGCAAATGGTGAGTGATAGAAAGAAACGTTACATAGAAAAGTTGTTTTGTTTAAAAATATGGCTTTAATCATTATATTTTCAAATGTACAAGGCACCTCAAAAAGGTGGCAAGTTATGCATCTTTATTTTTCAAATAGAACACCCTGTATATATTTATGTTTTTGAATTATTCTTTTATTCCGAACAAACTTTATTAATCATGTCCTATACTTATCATTAACCAGTGTTGAGATATTAGCAGCTACATTTTTGGGACAATATTTTTCTATTAACGTAATCATAAAGAATAATACAATACAAGAAACAGTGACTAATTAGGATTCTTATAAAAAAAATGTTAAAATTATCGCCCATATTCTATACTTACGACCTTAAAAATTCTCGTATTCAAGAATTATCCTATTCATTAAACGACTAAAACTATTCGGTTTCTCATTGTATAACACTTGCTTTAAATGATCCATAAGAAAAAATCTAAGAGTAACATATCAGGTGACCGTGCAGGCCACTTAACAGTCTCTGATTACGAATCCAGTTCCCTTCAAGTCTCTCAAGCAGGAAGCGTGATACAATGTTCAAATTATGCGGTGGTGCTCCAGATTGCTGCCACCACGTAGTGAGGCGCTCATTTAAAAAAATGTATATTTATTTGGCGGCTCGTGACCCTTTTCTACACTCGCCACAAATAAGTAACATATCAATGTAATTATTAGATGTAAGCATATTTCTGATTTAAAACTGAAATAGTCTTAAAATTAACAACTCTCAGTGAAACTGCCACAGAATAACAGCCAATAGTTTTCGGCTCTTGTATGTATTCAAGGCCAGCCTTATTAGTTTAGGAAAATGGAACACTGCGGAACCAAGATTATATCGATGATATATCGGAAACTGTTGATGGCAGGTATAGGATATAATGGTTAATAAAATTTGCTCACAAATAAAGTGATAATCCAAAAGTATTAAAGTATACAGGGTGTTCCATTTGAAGATGTAAAGTAGCATAGCCTGCCACGTTTTTAAGGCGCCTTGTACATTTTTAATTAAGATGATTAAATGCATCTTTCTAAACAAAATAACTTTACCATTTGTCTTTTCTTTCTATGTCTCACCATTTTCCAGATAATGCTTATCTGAATAGAGTTGGGACACTCTATATAGGGTTGGCAAATATATGAAAACTCTTGATTTATGGCTAAACTATAAGTTCGATTAAAAAATATCCTTAAAATATGTTTATTCTATTCGGTTTTGATTTCCCACAGCTACCCTATTTTCCAAGATATGGCATCGACAGTTTCTTTGAAACCGATGATCCTGTATGCTCTTACAATTTCAGATAGATACTTTTTCAAAAATTATAATGATGTATCTACAAGCCATGCGGCTTGGGACATCAACAAATGTACTGCGTATATTCAAGCTAATTCAGATCTGACTTAATAGATGTTAAATACCAATCATTTACACCTATAAGCATTCCATCCATCACTACCTTAACTGCTACTTATAACGTTACCACTAATTCTCCACACTGTCGGATTCATTATAATATGGACATTTATTATCAAAATGTTAGAAGCATCAAAAACAAAATCTTTGAATTTTTCAACTCGGTAGCCGCCTGTACATTCCCTATCATTGCATTAACCGAAACATGGCTTGATTCCTCTGTGTTTGACAATGCGTTATTTGACCACACTTATAATATTTTTCGGGAGGATAGAAATTTTATTGCTATCAATAAGTCTAGAGGTGGAGGAGTTTTATTCGCGATTGATTCCAACTTACATGCAGAAAAGTTAAATTTACGTTTTGGTGATTTCTCTTCTATCCAGAACATTGATATAGTAGCTGCTAAACTTACAATTAATCGACAATCATTTTATATTTTTGTACTTGTATATTCCTCCTAAGTCAAGTATTAATGTTTATGAAGAAACTCTATTTGAAACAATTTCCTCCTTGGATTATATCCAAGACAGTAATACTCTTATATTAGGAGACTTTAATTTGAGTTTGTACTCCTTTCATGTTTCGAATAGTGTCAAATGTCCTAACGTATCAACATTTATCAATTTTCTAAACCTTCTAAACTTGCGCCAATACAACTCTGTTTTTAATAACAATAATAGAATATAATCAAATGCAAATGAAAATTCCCTACAATGTAAGAGTAATCTAAAATAGAATTGAGGAAATAAATATATTACTAGCAAAAATACTCGTAATTATTTCAAACTCTTACTAAAGACTTATCATAGATAAGTACAAAAACATATATCTTTCTAAACAAAATACTTTGCTGGCTATATGCCACGAACAACATTGATTTAAAAGAAAGAAATATGCACATTACGTACGGGTAACTGTCACAATAATGTTAATTACTTCCACATCCACGTAGTGGATTGGAAGTATAGTAATCGCAAAAAAATTTTCAAAAATTTTTATTCGTGAAATAGGTTTAGAATGTCATGAAACGTCGAGATTTTAAATTTGAGCGAAAAAAATTTTTCTGTCTGTCTGTCTGTCGGTCTGTCGGTCTGTCTGTAACTTTTTTTGTCCGCACGCTTTCTCCGGAACGGTTTAAGATATTGACCTGAAATTTTGTACACGTATATATTATAACGAGATCTGGAACTGGATTGTTTTTTGAGGAAATCCGGTGAAGGGTTGGGGGTTAAATAGGGGTAAATAGGGGGAAATAAGTAAAGCAAGCTTGTAAGAGTACATAAACTTGAAATTCGGTGTATGTACTAGAAGTTAAGGCCTCGGATTTTTTTGTAATATTTTTCAACCCCCCCACCACCCCTACCCCATTAATGGGGTTGATAAAATAAAGTTGAGATATTCATTTGAAATTTCGTACACGTATGTATTATAACGATGTCTAGAATTAGATTATATTTTGGGATGATTCCGTTGAAGGGTTGGGGGTTAATTTGGGGTAAATAGAGGAATATAAGTAAAACAGGTTGGTAAGAGTACAGAAACTTGAAATTCGGTGTATGTACTAGAAGCCAAAGCGTCAGATTTTTTAATAATATTTTTCAACCCCCACCACCCCTACCCCAATTTGAAAAGGGTTGGTAAAATAAAATTGAGATATTCATTTGAAATTTTCTACACGTATGTATTATAACGATATCTGGAACTAGATTATATTTTGAGATAATTCCGTTGAAGGGTTGGGGGTTAAATAGGGGTAAATAGGGGAAAATAAGTAAAGCAAGCTGGTAAGACTACAGAAACTTGAAATTCGGTGTATGTACTAGAAGCCAAGGTCTCAGATTATTTATATTTTTCAACCCCCACCACCCCTACTTCATTATTAAAAGGGTTGATAAAATAAAATCGAGATATTAATTTGAAATTTGGTACACGTATGAATTATAACGACATCTGGAACTAGATTATACTTTGAGATGATTCCGTTGAGGGGTTGGGGGTCAATAGGGGGAAATAAGTAAAGCAAGCTGGTATGAGTACAGAAACTTGAAATTCGGTGTATGTACAAGAAGTTAAGGCCTCAGATTTTTTTATAATATTTTTCAACCCCCGCACCACCCCTACCCCATTAATGGGGTTGACAAAATAAAGTTGAGATATTTATTTGAAATTTCGTACACGTATGTATTATAACGACGTCTGGAATTAGTTTATATTTTGAGATGATTCCGTTGAAGGGTTGGGGGTTAATTTAGAGTAAATAGAGGAATATAAGTAAAACGTTGGTAAGACTACAGAAACTTGAAATTCGGTGTATGTACTAGAAGCCACAGCGTCAGATTTTCTTATAATATTTTTCAACCCAACCACCCCTACTCCAATATGAAAAGGGTTGATAAAATAAAATTGAGATATTCATTTGAAATTTGGTACACGTATGTATTATAACGACGTCTGAAACTAGATGATAATTTGAGATGATGCCGTTGAAGGGTTGGGGGTTAAATAGGGGCAAATAGGGGAAAATAAGTAAAGCAAGCTGGTAAGACTACAGAAATTTGGGATTCGGTGTATATACTAGAAACCAAGGCCTCAGATTTCTTTCTAATATTTTTCAAACTCTACCATCTCCGCTTCATTATTAATGGGATTGATAACATCAAATTGAGATATTCACTTAAAAGTTAGTACACGTATGTATTGTAGTGACATCTGATTGAGATGACTCCATTGAGGTGGTAGGTTGTAAATAGTGGAAAATAAGTACGGTAAATTAGAAACTTCATTTTTAACGTATATGGTAGAAACCAACTCCTCAAACTTTTCTATGACATCTACCCCAAATATTATTAAAATTCTATGACCAATAATTTCCACATACTATAGTGCAAATATAGTCAAGATGTTTCCTTTATAGTGACTTGGACGAATAATCTGGATGTGGAAGTAGTGATTCCTTGGGCAGCGGTTTAACGTATATGGTAGAAACCAACTCCTCAAACTTTTCTATGACATCTACCCCAAATATTATTAAAATTCTATGACCAATAATTTCCACATACTAGAGTGCAAATATAGTCAAGATGTTTCCTTTAAAGTGACTTGGATGAATAATCTGGATGTGGAAGTAGTGATTCCTTAGGCAGCGGTTTTTTAATTTTAAATTATCCTGCTCAACAAAACCAAAAAACAACTAAAGGCAAAAACACTTACCAAAAAGTTTTTTGGTAAGTGTTTATATGTGACACATGACATGTCTTTTCTGACCTATTCATCTCTGTGGAATTATTTCATTTAGGTATTGACACACGTCAACTCCCCAATGAAGCGGAGATCCATCTTGTTGATACCAAATTTCATCTGAGAATCCTTCAGGTTCTGCCTGGTTTGGAAATAAACGATTTAATGCTGGAACGAGTATCTCACTCAAAAGTTGTAAATGACGATTAGACTTTAAATTTTCTCTAAGAAAGATTGGTACGATGGTGTGTCTTCTGATTATCCCCCCGAATATTTAATTTTTGAGCTACTGGATGTTGCTCCATTTTATTATATTATTTAATATTTAAAAAACCACAAGTCCCACACACACCAAACCCTATATTGTAGCATTTGAAGTTGCTACATTAATAATAGGTAATTCACAATTTAGGTTAATTTAGATCGAATTAACATACCTTCTTGGAGTAGAGCGGTATGCAACCACTCGTACTTTGATAGGTGTAGCTGTCGCCTATCTGCAAAGGTCTTAACATTCCGAAAGTAAACATGTTTTCTTTAAAAATAATTTGAGTTAGTGGTGTTAATAATATATTCTTGTACTTGAGGTATTACATATTTGTGAAATTCAGTCTTTTAATTGTTAAGCCGTCTGGTGGAGCATTATCATTGGCTAGAGAAAGTTTTCTCTAGGTGCTCAAATTGGCAACACTGACAACTGTGGGAGAAATTATACCACAATCTTGCAAGTATCGATTGAGCTCTAAGTTTATATATGGAAAGGTGACAATTTTAAGATTCTTACTGTGAAGGCAACGTATGGTACCATGTGATGCTAATTTACCTTCTACTATGTTACACATGAGATATTCTTCTTCTACTATATTACATATGAAATATTTTTAATAGAATATACTCATTTTAGAACATTCATTACCATCTAAGTGTAAGCAGCGAACATTGCAGTCGTCAGCTCATGAAATCTCGTTGATTACCTAATACTTTAGTAATGAGCTGTACATTTAATCCATAGTAAATCTTTAATTCGCTGTTGTGAGTTAGAACTCATAGTTGTGTATCAGATAAGTCGTAGTTGCAGGAGAATCTCGGTCAGAGAGTAAAGTTAGATTTTCAGTGAAGTTTTATTAAATTAAGTATATAGAATTCCTTTATTGCGTATGGGTCGTGTTTAACTAGTGACTAGACATTTTATTTCTATATGTTCTTGTTGTACATCTCACTTGTGTTGTAATAAATGTTTAATGTCTACACGTTTTTGTTATTAGTACTAATGTACCTGATATTTGCCTAGATTTTGAGATTTTATCACTAGATCTAGTATCCTCCACGTGGCGCCCTTTGAATGTCCAGATTCCTTACCCAAGCTCCTATGCAGTTTTCTTTGGAACACACTTTGGTATAAATTTAAATAATTTAATATTTCAGGTAACAGATTTGGTATAATGCAAACGGCTGTGGGACTGACGAGTATCCTTAGGAAGTTCAAAGTAAAACTGAATGAAAAAACCGAGCTTTGGAGTAAAGCATCTATGTCAGGTGTTTTAAATTTTGCTGAGGGAGGAATCTGGTTAAACATCGAAAAAATATAGGGTTCCCAGAAGGTGCCAATATTAACTAAAGTGAAATATTAGTAATTTTAAATGAATAAAAGTTGGGATCGTGCCTGGCCGAATGCGCATATAAAGAGTATATATATATTCTTCGCAGTATTCATTGATATACTTATTAGACATTTTATATAATTGTTACATGTTCTATATTATATTTTTTGCAGTTTCTTTGTAAATAATCTTAGTTTTAAATATTTTGTGTTTAATTATTAATTAACCATTTACAGAGATCAAACCTATGATCTTCGAAGCTAATATTACTGATCACTATATCACTTCAATTTCAATGGCCTTTAAAGATAAAGAGATATTACATACCAACTTAGATAAACATAAAGTTATCAAACGAACCAACTATATAATATTAAACAAACTACTAGAAAAGGAGATGTGGGATGATGTTATAAATTGTAATCAAACTCAAATTAGTTACGACATGTTTATAAATAAAATTAATGCTTTAACAAACAAATGTACGAAACACGTAAATATAAAAAAAAATCTTACAAAATAAAACCTTGGATAACTTATGGGCTCATCAATTCCATTAAACATCGAGAAAACCTAAAAAAAAAAACTAGTAAAAAATTATTCTATTCAACTTAAAAATCAATATATAGAGTACAGAAATACTCTAAATAAATTAATACGAGATGTTAAAAACAAATATTACAAAAACAAAGAAAATCTGGAATATAATAAATGATGCAACAAATTCAGGCACAACGAAAAAGCAGATTAAACATATAAATATACAAGACAGAGATGGGCTCGATATTGCCGATAATTTAAAAAAAGCGAACATATTTAATAATCATTTTATAAATATTGGTACTGAGATGTCCCAAAAAATAGACGCTACAAACATCTTACCAAACATTTCTACAAATCACTCACTTCGCTCTACTATATTTCTTAAACCTATAACAAAATACGAAATTATAGAAATAATAAGTACTTTAAAAACTAACTCGCCTTCTGGAGCTGATGGCATATCCGTAAACTTAATAAAAACTATACACCCACATATCATTAAACCATTAATACATCTAATAAACTTAACATATAAAACAGGTATAATACCTCTCCAATGGAAAGAATCAATTGTTACCCCTGCATATAAATCTGGCGATCATAAGAATCCTAACAACTACAGACCAATTTCAGTTATCAATAACTTTGCTAAGTTTTTTTAAAAGAGCTTTAAAAACAGATTGATAGACTTTTTTGATAAGAATAACGTTATTACAGATAGGCAATTTGGTTTTAAAAAAAATATATCAACTGAACATGCAGTCTTGGACTTAATACAAGAAATTGTACAAAATTTAGATAAATCAAAAAAATGTATGGCTGTATTTCTCGATTTAGCAAAAGCTTCCGATACAGTGTCACACGATATTTTACTAGATAGACTTCAAACTGTTGGTTTACGTGGTCCGGCTTTATCCCTGGTAGAAAATTATTTAACTAATAGAATACAACGTGTCAAAATTGATGAGATACGGAGTAAACCCCTAAACATTAACATAGGCGTACCACAAGGGACAGTGCTGGGCCCAATACTGTTCCTTGTGTATATAAACAGTATAGTTGAGTTAGATAATTTTCAAGGACACTTAGTATCATATGCTGATGACACTGCCATAGTTTTTGTAGAAAATTGCTGGGACAGTGTATACCGGGTCGCAGAAGATAATCTAGCATTAATTCATAAGTGGTTGAACTCCAGTTTATTAAGTTTAAACACACAAAAAAGTAAATTTCTAACTTTTACCCTATATGCAAATGATCAACCATACAAAGATACAATACACATACATAACAACAAGTGTTCCCAACAAGTACCTTGTAAATGTCCTATAATAGAAAAAAGTAATAAAATTAAGTATTTAGGAGTTATGCTTGACCATCACCTAAAATGGGACGAACATATAACATACATTACCAAAAAAGTTAGAGTACTTGCAAATAAATTCCTTACACTAAGGGACATACTACACATAAATAACTTAATAATTATATATAAGGCCCTCGTTGAATCAATAATAAGATATTGCATTGTCATCTGGGGAGGGTTGTATAATAAAATCTTAACATTCTTACAAACAGCACAAAATAGTTTGCTAAAAATCATTCTGAGAAGAAATAGACTATACAGTACTACTCTATTATATAATGATTCAGATATCCTAAACATAAGAAATCTTTTCACTTACCATTGTTTAATATATATGTTCACCAACAATGATTGTCCAACTCACTCCACACAGTATGCACACAAGATTTTCTGAAACAACGCCATTGGAAATACCTATATTTAGAAAAAGGCACACACAAAGATTCATTTTTTACCTAGGACCCAAATTATTCAATTTATTACCAAGATCTATAAAAAATTTGAAAAAATTATATATTTACAAAACTGAAATAAAGAAATTTATTAGGCGTAACCAAGAGTCAATAAGTAATATTTTAAAATAATTTTATCTTTACAGCTCTAAAGCAAACAAGACATGTTACTGCATGCACTTTCTCATAGTGGTTATCAACTTATAATATCCCGCATTTATGCTATACCTCACCTAGTTCTACAAAAATTCACTTAAAATTACCATTTGGCATTCACTGCAGGATAGATGGAACGCTACAATACAAGCATGTAAATGCTTAGGTGGGTTCAATCTATAATGAAAATGGTGCAAACTTACTAACATAAACTGCAATTGTAAATAGAAAAACATAAACTGCAATTGTAAATGTGTAAACTGCAATTGTAAATAGGTGCTTTGAATAAATATTATCTTATCTTAAAAAAAAAAAAAAACAGAAAAAAATCTTTTTTTAAATTTAAACTTTTTTATTTATTTGTTCAAAGACAACAGGGATCTTCCACTAGCTAATAGTAACTTACTGTCCATATTTCACTACAAGTGGACATTTTGTTCTATTATGGTGCTTACATGAAACTTGACGGACGGACAGACAGTTGCTCAGAATTCGATCACCAACACAGTGATGTGAAATTTTTTTTCTCTACGAACGATATTATCGGGTTTAGTAGTGTGCAAATCAAATGCAATATACTCTTCGTTTGCGTACTTGCGAAGAGTATAAAAGCTATTAGTTGTGTACTTAATCTCAGTGGCACCGCGTAGAAGTGAATTGTGACATATTCGAACAAACATTGATCAACTACCAGGTGTTCCTTAATGACGTGCTAATATATCAGGGTGTGTCATTTTATGAAGAACAGTTCGTATGAACATATGTCCGCAACGACTTAAGTTTTTTGCGATGGGGTGTTGAATATTTCTTTTTTAAATTTTAAAAGTTATTTCATCGCTTCACCAGTGGCGTCCCTGCAAACAGGTCCTCTGATATTTTTTATCAAAAGAGTGGTACGCCACTGACACCTTTCCATGTGGATATTTTTCCTGATTAGCCTGATTGATTCTACATGAAAACGTTCTCTTGCATTTTTTGCCGTTCTTGATTAAAACAATTAAATTTAAAATTGAAAGTAATTATTATTAACATTGATAATGATAAATTTTGCTTTATAGAAATTGTTGGAAATGGCCACCTTCACTTAACAGGTATGCTGAAATGACAAAAATAGCAGAATTCTGTATAAGAGTTCGGTAAATATAAGTAAATCAAATTATAATAACAGCAGAATAAGTAATGCCTCGAATATCAGCAAAAAAGGCTGGAAAATAATTAATGAGGGGAAAATAAGGATCTAAAACTATGACACCCATTGAATTAAACATAAATTCTACAATTATCTCAAATAAGATATAAACTTGTGAGTACTTTAGCGAGTTCTTCTTGAACATCACAACTATTAGGCCAAATAAGAGCAATTTAATATTTAACCCCTATCGTAACCCACGGCCCTATGCTCTCCAACAAAAAAATCAGCTGCCGTTCGCACCGGTATAACACATTTTAATATTTAAGTATTAAAAATTGTTACAATCTTCGCCGCGGAGTTCCGTAATGTTTTGACAACACATTCTTTATATTCGTGGCCGTCTTTTCTTCTCATGTTGCAAGCATAATTTCTTAATATTAATGCAATTTCTGCAATCGTAGTCTCTTGCGTTATTTTGATTCTCCTAGTATTAACCTAAAATTTACTGAAATAGAATAATTTGTCAGAAAATGATGAACTAAACATCTTCATAAGAGTAGCTTGAAAGTAAGATGAAATCCTGTTATCTTTAAAAGGTTATACACCGTTAGTATGCTTGAAGAAGCTCGAAAGCCTTATATAACTCACATACAGTTTTTAAAACAATTACAAATGTCCCGTCGGGACAAATGATGTAATCTCCTATTAAGACTTATTATAAAGAGAGCCACAAGCGATGTAAAATTCTAACATATCTATAAGTTTTCTTGGGCCAGTCGATTGTTACATGCACTTCACCGTTGTATGAAGTTGAGATTACACATCTTCGGGATATGTCCTACTTACCATGGGTGATACGCTGGTCTGATTCGTTTTATATGTAATTAACTATGCGTAATGGCTTCCTGGCGGAGTTTCTTTGAGCCTCATGTCTGTCTTTCCAGGCCGTCATTTCCTTCACTTTGTTTCTTTGATTGCCTTCGTTCAACTCTTTCGCCTGTAACTGGCCTTGTTGAAATTTGACAAGGTTTTCTTTTATTAAAGCCCTCTTGGCCTGTAGGTAATCTTGACTTGCTTGGATAAGATATTGCAGCATCTTTTCGACGCTTCTGATAGACGCACGAATTTAATCTTCTGATGTTATTTAGTTAATTTCCTTTTTTATAACTTTAAGAAAGGAGCTTTGTGACCCGTTGTGCTCTAACAAATTAATATTTACTTCATGCGAGGTTAGTGGCGGTAGGTGTAGAGCCTAAGTAAAAGAATTCTTAATTCAAATTACTATGATGCTTAATACACATAAGTTTACTCAACAGACATACAGTTCTCAGATTTTCCGATTTATTTTCTGCACCTAATAAAAATTGGTATCCAAAAAAGTATTACTTATAATATTTATTATTATTTTTACAATTTTAATATAAAGTATATCATGTTTCTGTTTAGTAAACATATATACAAATAAATGATTATAATAACCATGGATGTTACAAACAATAAAACTAAATATATATAACATGAAGTCTATAATTTTTCAAGATCTAACCATATCCCTCCTTCGGCGGCAGAGAGAAACGATTTAACGTCCATTTTCAGGGGAACTTGAGTCTTGCCATTCACTTTGACCCTAAAGTTTCTTAGAATGCATGTTAGTCCAACTTTCGTTTGCATTATGCCAAATCTTTCACCTAAAAACAAGAAATGCGTTATCTTCCACAAAAATATATTATTATGATTTCAGAATGATGTCACTGGTATGCCAGAATTGGACAAACAGTATAGACAGTTAATAAATATTTTCCTATTTTTCGTCTTAAATATTGTCACTTGAAATTTATTTGATTGATTGATAACTGGCTTGGCATACGGGAGGACTACATTTATTTTTGAATGAATTCTTTGTCAAATAAAAAATAGTTGTAGAAAACAAGATACAAGTTTATTAACTGAATATAACTACAGACGAAAGTTGCACTTAAACTTTTTTACCCTCACAATCATAACCCCTGCTGAACCACTCTCCAGGGGAGGAGTTGGGATCACGCAGTACCCATACTTGTTATTTATCTCTCTGAACCCAAGGTCTAGTTACAATGTAGCTCAGTGAACTCACTTGGCTCCGCTAACTCAGGCTTTTTCAGCAAAGTGAAACGTGCTTCGTTTCAGAGATAAAATAAGTTAAACAATCTGATGTAATAAGTATACCCGTTACTAGAAAATGATGTACCATGTGTTTAAAATAAATATCAAGTAGGTACTACATGACAATATCAGATGTTGAGTGTTTGAAAGTTATCTGCAAAATACCCAAATAATATTTTTCAATGGATTGAGTGTTAAAATAAGGGATGTTACAGTTAAATACTATATGAGATTTTTTGCTGGAATTTGACATATACATATACAGGGTGCGCCAAAGTTCTGATTTTGGTCGATTACGGCTGTATTTGAAATGGTGGAAATATATTGTCTATAGATTATTTTCTTAATTTTCAATTCTGAATAACCAGAAAATATGTACAATTATACAGGGTACTCCGTTTTCGTTGTCCGAGCAACAACTTCGTTATTTTAAATGGAACACCCTATATTTTTTTCCTTTATCGAGTTACCCATCTAATTATATTCATAATTCTATTAAGGTGGTAGGTACTTAAAATGAACCGTTTACGATATAAAAAAGATTTTTTGACAAAAAGTGAGGTTTGCGGATAAGTTTTTGAGTACCTCTGATTTCATAGACAAGAGAGTTTTCAAAATTCTGCTTATACTGTTATGTTGAGCATATTAAGGGCTAGTAGGGCAGAAACATTATTAATATTAATCTTATACAGAGTGCTGAAAAAATTGAGTTTAATGTTTCGCTAATAAAAAAGGCCGTAATTCAATTTTTTCAAATGGGACGTACTATTTTCAGTTCTGTCATCTAATGAAGTGTTAAATTATCTTTCCATTGATATATCATAGTAGGTATTTATCTTTAGGAGTTGCATAGATATTAAGGTTAATTGTCTGGATCAGTCATTTTTCTTGCTGGAACTTCATGAGGTTTGTACTGCACTTCACCAGTTTCGATAAATCTGTCTCTAAGATTACTAAATGCAGGTTCTAAAGGGTGTCTCCTTTCAGGATATCTGGTTTTATAGACTCGGGATGCTAAGAGGCTGTTCCTTGAGCACTCCCCCAGAATAAAAATCATGTCAACCATTTCTTCCCGCGAATAATTCATATTTAATATAATTATATGCAAATGCAACTTCCTGGAACTGTAAAAGCTACTAGTATTTTATTAAAGACAATCAAAACAAAAGCACTTACCGATATAGCAGTAACACAAAACTTTAGAACATCCACAGACACGTGTTTTGACATCTATGTCTCTTCGGTGCGGCTTTTTCTAAAGTTCACAATCAACTGAAATATGTAAGCAAATACTCGTGTTATAACTATCAAAGGATTACCAGAACAGGATATTAAAAATTAAAATTAGATTATAGGAAATTCCCCGTAAAGGGATAATTATCAATATAATTATATGCAAATGCAACTTCCTGGAACTGTAAAAGCTACTAGTATTTTATTAGCTAATAAAATACTAGTAGCTTTTACAGTTCCAGGAAGTTGCATTTGCATATAATTATATTGATAATAAAATATAAAAATAATTAATAAAATACTAGTAGCTTTTACAGTTCCAGGAAGTTGCATTTGCATATAATTATATTGATAATTATCCCTTTACGGGGAATTTCCTATAATCTAATTTTAATTTTTAATATCCTGTTCTGGTAATCCTTTGATAGTTATAACACGAGTATTTGCTTACATATTTCAGTTGATTGTGAACTTTAGAAAAAGCCGCACCGAAGAGACATAGATGTCAAAACACGTGTCTGTGGATGTTCTAAAGTTTTGTGTTACTGCTATATCGGTAAGTGCTTTTGTTTTGATTGTCTTTAATAAAATACTAGTAGCTTTTACAGTTCCATTTCCAAGTTGCATTTGCATATAATTATATTAAATATGAATTATTCGCGGGAAGAAATGGTTGACATGATTTTTATTCTGGGGGAGTGCTCAAGGAACAGCCTCTTAGCATCCCGAGTCTATAAAACCAGATATCCTGAAAGGAGACACCCTTTAGAACCTGCATTTAGTAATCTTAGAGACAGATTTATCGAAACTGGTGAAGTGCAGTACAAACCTCATGAAGTTCCAGCAAGAAAAATGACTGATCCAGACAATTAACCTTAATATCTATGCAACTCCTAAAGATAAATACCTACTATGATATATCAATGGAAAGATAATTTAACACTTCATTAGATGACAGAACTGAAAATAGTACGTCCCATTTGAAAAAATTGAATTACGGCCTTTTTTATTAGCGAAACATTAAACTCAATTTTTTCAGCACTCTGTATAAGATTAATATTAATAATGTTTCTGCCCTACTAGCCCTTAATATGCTCAACATAACAGTATAAGCAGAATTTTGAAAACTCTCTTGTCTATGAAATCAGAGGTACTCAAAAACTTATCCGCAAACCTCACTTTTTGTCAAAAAATCTTTTTTATATCGTAAACGGTTCATTTTAAGTACCTACCACCTTAATAGAATTATGAATATAATTAGATGGGTAACTCGATAAAGGAAAAAAATATAGGGTGTTCCATTTAAAATAACGAAGTTGTTGCTCGGACAACGAAAACGGAGTACCCTGTATAATTGTACATATTTTCTGGTTATTCAGAATTGAAAATCAAGAAAATAATCTATAGACAATATATTTCCACCATTTCAAATACAGCCGTAATCGACCAAAATCAGAACTTTGGCGCACCCTGTATAATGTTGCGTGTTTTCCACCTTTTAGGAAACACCCTGTATGAATCCGTGGGTTCTAAAATAATTTCAACAAGAGATAAACCACTAACAATTTATTTAATAATTTACTGACTATACAATACTTGAAAATAACCTTTACACTTTGTTTATATATAACCTCACTTTTTCACTTTCCAATTTGTTCACTTTTATAAACTTCTCTTTAATAAACTTCCCCTTCTGCGCTGGCAATCGCGCCTTATATATTGCGAAATTTCCTCTCTAGATACATCCAGAAACACTCAAGAATCTTCTCTTAGAAAAGTCAATTTCTTTCTACTAGATTCCAGTCACTCACATAGGCGTATCAATTTCCAGTTCCAAGGGGTGTAATTCATAACACTGATCCCTCCTTAAGCCTGATCGTCCCGATCAGGCAACTCAGAATCATCGATGTATTTCGCCAGTCTGTCCAAATGCACGATCTTCATCTTGGACTTTTTGCTTCGTTGAATTCGATATACGATGTCATTAATTCGGGTAATAACAGTATATGGTCCATCCCAAGGCGGTTGAAGTTTCGGTGACAGGAAGGTTTTCCGCTGTGGGTTGTACAGCCAAACCAGATCTCCTGCCTTGAACCCTTCTGAACTACCCTTACGGTCATATCGAGCCTTCATTCTGCCACTGGCTGTGGTGATTTGGTCTCTCTCTTCTGGCTGCGATTCTTCAAGCGTCGTAGCCCGCACTCTTGACTTTGGAGTATCCCTATAGACGGCTTGTACCTCTAGTGCATGCACCAAGGCTTCACTACTACTTTTATGTCGAGATAGCCTAAGGACTCGCCTGATCTTCTCGTCCCTTATCCCGTCTAGGAATGCCCCCACTGCCAATTGCTCTTTAAATTCTCTTGGCGCATTAGGATACGCTAAATGTGCCAGTCTTTCCATTGCAGCTTCAAATTCTTGCAGACTCTCTCCAGCTTTCTGAATGCGCAATTTCAGCTGGGTCTGGTATACTTGAGCAAGGTGTTGATCACCATATCGTAGATCTAAGGCAGCTTCTAAAACTCTAAAGTTCCGTTGTTGGTCTACCGGAATTATCTGGAGCAATTCCAATGCTTGGCCTCTTAAAGCTACGATTAATGCCTTAGCCTTCTCTTCGTCATTCCAGTTGTTTGCACTCGCTGCTGCCTCAAACTGTGTCTTGTAAGCCATCCAGCAACTTTGACCATCAAAGGAGGGAATTTTTAATCGCTGGCCTGATGATACCACTTGCTGGTTTCCTCTATCCCTCAACTGTTGTTTAAGTTGGTATATTTCTCCTTCTACCTGGTGCATTTTGTCTTCAACCTTGTCTACTTTTTCTTTCACTTCGCTCACTTCTTCTTTAACTCCACTTAATTCCTCCTCAATCTTGTCGATTTTTACTTCGATCTTATTTTTGAGTTCTTCAGCGACTGTAAACAAGACATTCTGTTGTGTCTCTATAGCTTTCCCTAAGTCGTCATTTTCCTTTTGACGGTGTTTCTCCTCTTCTTGTCGTCTTTTCTCTTCTTCTTGATGCCTTCGCTCTTTTTCTTGTCATCTTCTTTCCCGTTTCTCTTTCTCTTCCTGGCGTTTTCTTTCCTGTTCTTCTTTCTCTTCCTGGCGTTTCTTGGTCCATCATCATCTTTTGCATTTGGTGGAATAAGTCCTGTATTTGTTTTTCGGATGCCATGCTTCTGGTCGTTACCGGCATACAATTACGTTGAAATCAAATAAATTTAATAATTACGTCACTATCGGCAATGGGACTGTCCAGAAAAACCTCAAAACGGCACAAAAAAAGTCTTATCTAGAGTCTTTGTCACTGAACCACTAATGTCCAACAAAAATGTTGTACAATGTCTAAAAACGCACTTGGCACTGTTTTCCTGTTCGAAAATAATCCTTGAACAATGTCCAGTAAATTAGTCTTCCCTGTGTTAGCACAAACAAGATAGGGGACTGTGTGGATGCTAGTGTTAGAATGAGAATTGTCAAATAAGAAATTAGACAAATTCATTTTAGGATTTTAATTTGCTAGCATAACCAGAATTCAGGTTATCGAAAGATTGCAAAGATTTAATTAATATTTCTACACAAAGTTTTTCTTTTATAGATAGTTAATTTTTCTGCTGTTTGCAAAATCCTATAAAGAATGTTTCAATACAATTATAAGCAAACAAATAATAATTCATTTTTAAACAAGATAGGGAACATATTAATTTAAATAGTTGAAATGCGAGAAAATATTTGTTAATAAAATTTGACAATAACTAAGATATATTTATGTTTACCTATGCATATCCTTGGACCCTCTCCAAAAGGCAAATGAGCGTAGTGGTGTCTTTGGGCTTTGCTCTCTTCGTTGAATCTGTCCGGATCAAAAACATGGGGGTCCTTGTAATACTCCTCATCATAGTGGATACCAAGAATTGGAATGAGCACTTTGGTGCCCTTTTCTATAATAATATCTTCATCTGGAACTTTATAATCCTCCACACATCGTCTTGTTAACAACGGAACCGGTGGGTACATTCGCAAGGTTTCTGAAAATATTTTTAAATCAGTAAAATCAATGGAGTTACTTTATGACATATCATTATAACAGGTTTTTAGTTGCTGGACTGAATTCTCAAGCACAGTAAATATAATAGTAACAATAACAATAACCGTTTTTATTATAATCCACCAAATATTGTTACAATACTATATAAAATAGATTATAAAGTGAATCAGTGAATTTAAAATAAATTCTCTGCTTTTCCACTCAACTCAATAATTTTAAATTAAATTTCCAGTTATTAATATATAAGGGTGGCATAGAATTCATTCCTCTTATGAGGAATTTTGAAAATGTCATGGAATTGTACTGCGAAATTTTATTTTTGAAAACTTTTTAGAAACCATGAAATTAGATTTAAGTCAGCCAGAAACCCCCCCAAAATATAATGATTTGCATCAACAATCGAATAATTCATAAGGATGATTTTTTTAACGAATGCCCCACATAACATCTCATGGATATGTACATCCATAGCATATGCATTAGATGTAGGAATTTGAATATGTATTGTTAAATATACATATGATATGAAATGTATATTCAGCTACTGACATCCATCAGTGTCATATACAGTGTATATTGCTGAAGGTATATACATAATGATTTATACATAACATGTCCACTAAGGTATAATTAAATTATACACGTACACGAATTGTATCTCATTATCTAATGCACATGCGCTACTAATTTATGGCATAGTACGTCGGCGCACCACGCGTCATTTGATTACGGATTATAGTTTGTAACAGCCGGCAGCCATTAAGCCCTACAGTGTTGGGTGCATAGTGTTTATGTGTGATGGAAGTTAACTCTTTCTCTGGATTTTATATTTGCTTATTGCTGTATTAGGCTGTTACATTTGCATGAAGCTCCCATGATGTAAGAGTATATTTATTATAATGCAATTCCTTAGTTTTGTAAATATACATACTCTTTTAGGGTTAGAAAATTTGCAAGTTTAATATTTAACTGATTGTGGCAGGTGTGTGTTTAGTTAATATGGGACAAAGTGACAGACACCTAAAAATTTGCTGCTGTCAAGTCATATTGGGTATGTATTTTATAAACATAGTGAATAAAAATGACACGTTCATATTATATAACTTACCGATGGTTGAGAATGTTTTAAACACATACCGGGTGAGTTACGAATTGCGCTCGCCCCAATATTTCCTAAAATATTTGGAATAGAAAATTGAAATTTGGAAGCCTTATTACACGACTAAAATGCCATCTTTTCAATAAAAAATCAAGTTTGGCGCCCATCCGGTTTGACCGGAAATGCCCACAACTTTCGATTTTTAAATGGAAAACTCTATATATTTTTACATTTTTGGAATCTAGAGGAAATTTTGAATACGACACATCCATTTTGGTCACTTTTTGATAAACATTAAAAATGTTATTAAAAAATCTATTTCTGAATCCAGAGTGCTGTGGTGCCCAAAACATATTTTAGTTTGTGTGCTACGTTAAATATGATTGCATTATTTAATTCTCTAGAGGCGTTTAAAATTTTTAAATGTGATTTTTACCCACAAACTCGTTTTTTTTTATGGGAATTTAATCGTTCACCAACATTTTTAAATACCTCATTTTCATACGAATCTAATGATACCAAAATTTTGAAAATCCGCTCAGAAATATTTGAGATTTCAGCCAAAATACAATGCAACCAAGCTTTTAGAAACATGCGGCTAATAGATAATAGATTAGTGGGCTTTGGAAACTAAAATGGCACATTTCTGTGTAAATCTGGTAACCTAATAACATTGGAAAAATCATAGTAGCCATTGAATGTAATAAAACAATATCAGCTGTCACACAGATTCGTATAGTTATAGGCAATCTTGAGCTGTTAAACATTTAATAATTGTGAGCGCAAAGAACGTTACAATTAAGTTTAGCATAGGTATGTGGAGGTAAACACAATTACACCCACAAGGACATTTGCAATAGAATGCGACATCAGTTCGGTTTTCAGAGTTTTATTTAAATGAACATAAATATCGGGCCTATAAATAAATAAAAATCAATTCCGTTTGAACAATTACACTTAAACTAGGTAACAGTAGGTATCTTTAAAATAATTAATATAATTAAACCATAAATTGACATTTATAGATATTGTTCAAAATGTCCATCATTTTTTTCTATACACAATTCGGCTCTATTTCATTAAGAGCCCGTACAACTTTATTTTGCAGCTCTTCACGGGTATTTGAAGAAGTTTTATAAACTTTATTTTTGAGAGTGCCCCATACATAATAGTCGAGGGGTGTTAAGTCAGGTGACCTAGGAGGCTACTTGATATGACCTTGATTTGCGATAAGGCGTTCACCATGCAAGTTGTTTAAATATTCCATCACTCTTCTCGAATTATGTGGGGGAGCACCATCTTGTTGGAAAAACAGATATTGTAAATAGGCAAGAGGAAATAAGTCAAGAAATTCTGCTGTCTGGTTTTGTAAAAAAAATAAATATCGTTCGCCAGTAAGTGTTTCATCAAAAAATATGGATCCAATTATTCGATCTCCAAGTACTCCAAGCCAACAGTTAAAGCCAAATCTTTCCTGAATATTCCCCCGCCCTACCAACCTCGGATTTTCTTGAGCCCAGTACCTAGTATTATTTCTGTTAAACATACCTTGGTTCGTAAATCTACTTTCATCTGAATATAAAATATGAAAAGGAAAACCTGGGTTTTGTTGTACTGCATTTAAGAACCAGTTGCAATATACTAGCCTCCTGTCGTTATCATCTCCATAAAGATGTTGGTGTATTTGGTATTTATAAGACCGAAACTTATGTTTCTTTAAAATTCTGCAAACCGAAGACTGACTAATGTCGCATTCCATTGACAATTCCCTTGTTGATGTTGTTGGGTGTACCATCACAAATCCTAATACATCAATTTCTTTGTCCTCACTTACAATACATGTTCGATGGTCATCTTGTTGATTGGTTTCGTTTCTTAATTCTTGTTCAACTCTGGCAAACAAGTGTCTGCTTGGATGACGTCTCTTGGGATATCGTTGCTGATACAGTTCTGCAGCTGCAGTTGAATTTTTGAGACGCTCTCCATATATCAGTAACATATCGACCTTTTCATTTCTACTAAAATTATTCATTTTCTTTAATTTTTACTCAAAGAGATTTCCGCAACGCTTTATTTTGTATCTGTCTGACAGCTGATATTGTTTTATTACATTCAATGGCTACTATGATTTTTCCAATGTTATTAGGTTACCAGATTTACACAGAAATGTGCCATTTTAGTTTCCAAAGCCCACTAATCTATTAGCCGCATGTTTCTAAAAGCTTGATTGCATTGTATTTTGGCTGAAATCTCAAATATTTCTGAGCGGATTTTCAAAATTTTGGTAATTAGATTCGTATGAAAATGAGGTATTTAAAAATGTTGGTGAACGATTAAATTCCCATTTAAAAAAACCGAGTTAGTGGGTAAAAATCACATTTAAAAATTTTAAACGCCTCTAGAGAATTATGTAATGCAATCATATTGCTCTTTTTATTTTTATAGTAACGTAGCACACAAACTAAAATATATTTTGGGCACCACAGCACTCTGGATTCAGAAATAGATTTTTTAATAAAATTTTTAATGTTTATCAAAAAGTGACCAAAATGGATCTGTTGTATTCAAAATTTCCTCTAGATTCCAAAAATGTAAAAATATATAGGGTGTTCCATTTAAAAATCGAGTTGTGGGCATTTCCGGTCAAACCGGATGTGCACCACACTTGATTTTTTTATCGAAAAGATGGCATTTTAGTCGTGTAATAAGGCCTCCTAATTTCAATTTTCTATTCCAAATATTTTAGGAAATATCGGGGCGAGCGCAATTCGTGACTCACCCGGTATATGTAGAACATGAGTAACTACAGTATTATACATATGTTTACAATTTGTTAAACTACCGGAAGGTAAAAAAGTATAAGTACGTAAATATTGAAAATTTTAAATATTGTGTAATAATTTAAGATATTAAGATAAGTTTGTGTATGTTTAAAATTGTTATATAAAACATATTTCTTGTTAAACCATTTGTGTTTTATTACATCTTATGTGGGTACCTCTGAAATAGTTCCCACGAACATCAAAACACTTGAACACTTTCATTCGATGCGTGCTGCACCAATCGTGTTGATATCATCGAGATGATTAAAATTGTTCGTTTTAATCATCTCCTGATGATGCCAACATGACTGGAGCAACACGCGTCGAGTGTAGTGTTCAATAAGTGTTTTGATGTCCGTGGAAACTACTTCAGAGATATGTAATGTATATTTATAAAATATGCGATTGTGTATATGATGTGGGTTGCATATCCAGTGAATGTACATTGCATATGTTTATGTACATTCACTGGTTATAAAATAGATATGGAAGTCGGCGACAAACGTACATGTTAGGAATGTTAATTCCACATCCATTAGATGTACATTAGATATACTTTCTCCATCTTCTGGATATACATATCCATAGATTGAAGATACAATGTATGTACATTGGTAATTATTTTGTAATGTGGAGCTGGCCTTGCATATACTCCTTTAGAAAAATTACTCTAGCAAATTATCAGACTCTGCGTAGGTATATTTGTAAAATCAATCAGAAAAAAATAAAACATTTCGTAACCATCTAATTTCGTTCTAAAAAACGAAAAGGGATCTAGATAATGGACACTCATTTCGCATTAAGGGGCCCGTCTTAATGACTATGAAGTGTACGTACATGAAATACACCACGATTTAAAAAGGTTTAATCAAATGTACTTAACTAGAAATAAAAATCAATCGGTATGAAAACACTACCAAAAATTTAACGCTACGACCCCGACTATTCTATTAGGGAATGTCGAGAGAGAAGAAAAAACAATTTGATGAAATGTCAAAAAATGGCATTATTGGTTCATACATGCCAGGTTGAATTTCCGATTTCGCCAGAGCAATTTACGATCCAATAAAATACCAATCTTTCTTTTCCCGCACAGACATTGTACGACCAATCAGTCGATATATTTATTTAGTTATAGACGACTGAAAATTACTTACACATCCATGTGGTGGATTGGAAATAGGTTTAGAATGTCATGAAATGTCGAGATTTTAAATTTGAGCGAAAAAAAAGTCTGTTTTGTCCGTACGTTTTCTCCGGAACGGTTTAAGATATTGACTTGAAATTTTATACACGTATATGTGATAACGAGATCTGGAATTGGATTGTTTTTTGAACATATTCGATGAAAAGTTGGGGGGTAAATGGGGGGAAATAGGGGGAAATAAGTAAAGCAGTAGGAGTACAGAAACTTGAAATTCGGTGTATGTACTAGAAGCTAAGGCCTCAGATGTTTTATAATGTTTTTCAACCCCCCCACCACCACTACTCCATTATTTAAGGGGTTGATAAAATAAAATGGAGATATTCTATTGAAATTTGGTACACGTATGTATTATAACGACATCTGGAACCAAATTAAATTTTGAGATGATTCTGTTGAAGGGTTGGGGGTTAAATAGGGGTAAGTAAGAGAAAATAAGTAAAGCAAGCTGGTAAGAGTACAGAAACTTGAAATTTGGTGTATGTACTAGAAGCCAAGGCCTCAAAATTTTTTCAAATATTTTCCGTCCGTCCCCAACCTCATTATTAAAGGGGTTGATAAAATAAAATTGAGATATTCACTTGAAATTTGGTATACGTATACATTATAATGACTTCAGGAACTATATTATATTTTGGGATTATTCCGTTGAAGGGTTGGGGGTCAAATAGGGGGAAATAAGTAAAGCAAGCTGGTAACAGTACAGAAACTTGAAATTCGGCGTATATATGTACTAGAAGACAAGGCCTTAGATTATTTTAAGTAGTTTTCAACCCCCACCACCCCTACTCCATCACTAAGGGGCCGTCACACTTTAAGGATGGAGGAAGAGGTCCATAAAGTGCGACAGAGTATGACAAGAGGGGAGGAGGGAGGTCAAACTTTTGTGACTTCACATTGTTTACATCTACATATACCATTGTTTTAATTGAACGGAATTAAAAAAAAAAAAAACAAAATCAGAAAATTCTACCTCAAAATTGAAAATGTGAGACGTCACAACGGACGTTGACTCGAATGTGACAACCTGTGGCAGTAAAGCAAGTTGGTAAGAGTACAGAAATTTGAGATTTGGTGTACAAGAAGCGAATGCCTCAGGATTTTTTATAAGATTTTCCATGTCCCCACCACGCCCACTCCCTTATTAAAAGAGTTGATAAAATTAAATTGAGATTTTCACTTGAAATTTAGTACACGTATGTATTAAAACGACATCTGAAACTAGATTATATTTTGATACGATTCCGTTGAAAGATTGGGGGTAAGTAGAAGTAAATGGGGAAAAAGAGGTAAAGCATGCTGTAAGAGTATAAAAACTTAGGATTTGGTGTACCTATGTACTAGAAACTAAGTTCTCAGATTTCTCTCTAATATTTTTCTATGACATCTGCCCCAAATATTGTTAAAATTCTATGACCAGTAAATCTCACATACTAGAGAATATAGTCAAAATGTTTTCTTTAAAGAGACTGCGATGAAAAATCTGGATGTGGGAGTAGTGATTCATTAGGCAGCGGTTTTTTAAGTTTTAGCATCTCTAACGAAATTATTTAAAATTTAAATCGATATTCCGCTCCAGTTTTCCGCGTGTGCACGTCTGACGCTTGTTTCGTTTATTGTCTATATCAATTTATTATTAGAAATAAAAATCAAACGTTATGAAATCGCTACCAAAAAGCAACGCTACCTCCCCGTCTAAAATGGCCTTTGTTATTCATCGACTGTATGAAGAGAACTCTGCTTTGGATCCGGCAAATATAAAGTTGGCAAGGGCGTCAGACAGGACTGCGTTCTGTCACCAATACCTCTTAACAAAGTGAGCACGTGATGCGAGGTGTACTGTAAGACTGGCAGGGTAAAGTAGCTATGGATAGAATTAAGATTTCTAGCTTCAGACTTGCAGATGACAGCGTAAAAGATAATGTCCAAGAAAATCAGAACGGTTTGAGTATATAAATGTGAATAATTAATTCTTTAACTATCTATTTTACTCACCATCAATAACTTGTTTCATATACTTCAGTTCACTAAGGGAGTCGTAAGTGATTTGGTTATCATGTTTGGCGAGCACTTCATTAATTTCTTTCCTGACCCTTTCCTGCAAACCCTGATGACTGGCCAATTCATACAAGGCAAACGTCATGGTCGTGGAGCTTGTTTCGAAACCAGCGATGAAGAACACAAAGCTCTGAGCTGCGATCTCATTCATTGTCAAAGTAGTTCCGTCTCCTAAACATGTAAACAGACAGTTATACAGGGTGTTTTATGAGGAGCTGTACATACATAAGGGGAATTTGAAGAAAAACAGCTTTATTTGCTTACATTGATTGTTCAAATAATTAAAAATGGTCAATTTAAACTCGGTAAATAATGTTGACAAAAAATTTAAAACCAAAGTTTCTTTTTAATTCCAAAGAAAGTGTAGCTACTAAGTACATTTATAATAGTATTATGTATTACACCCTCTTGAAACTGGAGATTGTTACGCCTGTGCCTAATAGTGACTGAAAACTTGTAGAAAGAGATAGAGTTTTCTAGACTGGTAGGAGAAGATTCTTGATTGTGTTCTGGATGGATCTAGATGCAATTTCAGAGTATATAAGGCGCGATTACCAGCGCAGAGGGAGAAGTTTTATTAAAGTGAAGTTTATAAAAATGCAATTCGGTGACGAAAGTGAGGTTAGAAGTATTGTCATTGTGTAATCAGTAAGTTATTAAATAAAGTTTTAGTGTTTATCTCTTGTTAAAATTATTTAGAACCCACGGATTCATACAGGGTGTTCCCTAAAGGGTGAAAACTCGTAACAACTGGTGTCAGACGCGGAATTTTAACAAGTGGATTTTTCGGAAGTGTTGAGAAGACTGGGACAGTATTCTCGGAGTTATTGCTAACACAGGAAGGACTAATTTACTGGACATTGTTCGAGGATTATTTTAGAACAGAAAAATAGTGTTAAGTGCTTTTTTGAGACATTTTTGGAACATTTTATTAGGACATTATAGTGATAGTAATTAAACATTAGTGGTGAAGTGACAAAGACTCTGGATAAGACTTTTTTTGTGTTGTTTCGAGATTTTAGAGAGAGTACAAGCTGTGAATATCGATGAATCGCAACCAGAAAAGAAGAACCAGGACCCTAGATTGACCAAGATGGAGAAAATGATTACTCAACTACTGGCTAAATTGGATACTGCAGGAAGACAGGGAAAGCCAAGTGGGGGTATTAAATGTTACAACTGAACTATGCAGAGATCGGGACTATATTGAGAGTAAAGGAAAAAGGAATTCGACCAAAATGGAAGAATGTTTCGGACAAAAGAGTGGGACTGAAGGCACTATAGGCGCAGTGGGACTCACTGAAGGTCGTGAACGGGCTGTTGCGGAGAGCATAGAAAAGCCCGGATGGAAAACAGGTGGTTATGCGTCTAGTGATCCCCAGGTGTCGAGTAGTGACGGCGCTTCAGGAAGTGCACGATGGACACTTCGGTGTTAACAAGATCCTGAAGAAAATATGAGAACGATTTTAATGGATAAAAAGTCGTCAGGATGTGGAGGCTTGGTGTCGCAAATGCAAGATTTGTGCAGCCAGTAAGGGACCACAGACTGAAAGTAAGGGTGAAGGATTCAACGCCGGAGCTCCTTTCAAGAGGTTGGCTAACGATATAGTGGAGCCATCACCAGCCAGTGACCGAATGAAGGCTCGATACGACCAGAATCGTACTTCAAAAGGGTTCATCAAGGTGGGAGAGCTGGTTTGGCTGTACAACCCGCAGCGAAGGAAAGGAAAGTCGCCGAAATCACCTTGGTGTGGACCGTACACTTTTATTACCCGCATTAATGATATCGTCTATCGGATTCAGCAAAGCAGAAAGTCCAGGATGAAGATCATGCATTTGGATAGACTGGCGAAATACACTGATGATTCTGAATTGCCTGACCGGGACGATCAGGCTTAAAGAGGGGGCAGTGTTATGCATTACACCCCCGTGTAACTGGAGATTGATACGCCTATGCCCAATAGTGACTGGAAACTTGTATAAAAAGATAGAGTTTTCTAGAATGGCAGGAGAAGATTCTTGATTGTGTTCTGGATGGATCTTAAAGCAATTTCAGAGTATATAAGGCGCGATTACCGGCTCAGAGGGAGAAGTTTTATTAAAGTTTATAAAAGTGAAATTCGGTAACGAAAGTGAGGTTAGAAATATTGTCATTGTGTAATCAGTAAATTATTAAATAAAGTGTTTATCTCTAGTTAAAATTATTTAGAACCCACGGATTCATACAGGGTGTTCTCTAAAGGGTGAAAACTCGTAACAATAGGAATCATTATACAGTTTTCTTTTTATTATTACATAATTATTAGTAGGCTTAGATAATTTGACATTTCTTGTTTGTTGTAATAAACAGTAGAACTAGTGTACTTGGTTAATTTAGTCTGCAAATAATCATACCTTATAAATTTAGAAATGAGGAATATGCCGATATTATTTTTGTTTATGGATTTTGCGATGGTAATGGTAGACAAGCCGCAGAGGAATACAATAATCATTTTCCTAACAGAAGAACACCAAATCATCAGGCATTTTCAATTGTGTATGCAAGGTAGCACGGCAGTTTTCCATCATCAAAAGTGAAACAAAATATTGTTCAATACGTTGAGGATCAAGAAAATTTCATTAATATTGTTCAAGAACACCCTGAAGTAAGTACCCCACGAACAAGTGCCTAATTAGGAGTTCCTCATGTGCGGGTTTGGAGGAGGAAATAAAAAAAGATTACATCCATTATTTTCAATGGGGATAACTCAAAACTGAAGTCTAGAGATCAGTTACTTCAGCGAATGTGCCTCTGTAGTGACCAAATTAGAAACAATCCTACGCAAATTAGAAAATCTATTGGGAATTTAAATAAACGCCCCGTATGGAAGCTGGGGGTTCTCATTTTGAACATTTGCTCTAAGTATTTGTAGTGTTTCTAAATAATTTTTGTAAATAATTAATGTGACCGTTTTTAATTATCTGGACAATTAATGTAAGCATATAAATCCGTTTTCTTCAAATTCCCCCTTTTGCCAAATTCAATCGCTTGTAAAAAAATCAACAAAGGTGCAACAAAAAAATCTAATTACATATTTATATTTAATGATGTATGGACTTTTATAATTTCCACCTAAATATTAAAAGAAATATTACAAAGTGATCTTTTTTACATTAATCGGAAAAATCAAATTAAAAAAGTCCGGCACTGGAATTTAAAAAATCTATCAACTGTTGATAAGAGTATACCGCGTCTAAAATTTAAACGAAATCCGATGAATAGTAAGGACGTTCTGGCCAAAATATAAATAAACAAAATTTTAGACCAATATTCGTTTATCACCTTGTATCTCAGAAATTAAGATCGATGGGAAAATTTCAATGGCTGTTCATGAATATCCAAGTGATCCTCTACCGCCTCTGGAGGTATGTATAGTTTCTCAAGAAACACCCTGTATATTAGGGTGGAGTGAAAAATCTGTCATTTTAGTTTCTGAATGCCTAATATGCGGAAGAGTGGTGGGCTAAGTAATATTAATTCCCTGCAAAACCTGGATTGGATGACGTTTAGCGGTGCCCCCATCACTTTCAAAATTTGTCGCCGACTGCTAGAAACAAAGCCGATTCAATTATTTCTTATATTTATTAGAAAATAGTTTTACAACCGCATAATTGTATCTCGGTTACTTTGGTTGTTATTTGGTGAATTTTGATATTCGAGTCTTTTTGTGAAATATGCCAAAAACTAGAAAAGATATTGACTGCCCTGTATTTGGGGCTCCGTCCGTGTTTAGGAAAAATACGTTAGCTACATGTGCGGATGTGATGAAAAACTGTGCATATATACGTCAAACCTTAATAATTAATTCAGCTCAAAATAAAGCAGAACCGACCTTAAGTAACATTGCAGAGATTTTGATTGCAGAGCTGAAACTTGTTTGGTCTAAGGCGTCTATTCTCGTGGTGACAGATCAACAAATTTTACATATGATAAGACAATATCACGAAAAATTGAGAAACCTTAAGAAACCTCTAAAATTCCGATTGAATGATGCTCTTAGACAAAAAGTAAACAAATTTAGAGAAATTGCAGAAACAAAACTTTTCGATATTTCGTGCTGCAAGTGCGCGAATTTTTCATTGTGTAAGTGTAAAAATAAAGTGCCAATAAGAGAAAGAGAATTTCTAGTAGACCAGAAAACTGAGAGAAAAATGTTTATTGGCACAATTGATCCAGTAGCTACGCGAAACATTCAGCGATCCTTACATCGGAGAGTCTTGGAATCAAGATCGCTACCTTCAACTTCTACTTCCAATGTGTTGGATATGGAACTGTCAGATGGTGAAGAGACAGATAATATTGATGGCAGTTCTAATGCAAAGCAGGAGGCTAGCCAAAAATTACAACGCCAACGATCTAAACAAATGCGTATTAACTTACCAAGTTTCGCACAAGCGTGCGATCGCACAGATGTTTCTGATAGATCCGCTGCTATTATTGCGTCTGCTGTTTTAAAAGATATTGAACTGGTAACTAAAGAAGAAACTTGTAAAATAATTGATAGAATTAAGATAAGAGACAGAAAAAGAAGACGAAACATTTTAAGAACCAAGCGAGACAAGGATTCTCTACAAGCCATTTATTTCGATGGACGAAAAGATAATACCCTCGTTCAGCATTCAATTGATTGATTGATTGATTGATTGATTTGCCAGCGTAAGGTGGGCATTGCTGCCAATTCCGGTGCAGGGAGATTTGTTCCACCACGCAGCCCGATCGCCCACCGATCATCCCACCGTGTGCCAGAACAAACCCCCAGTGCTTTTATATACCGCCGGACCAGCTGCATACGCTGGATTGGACATTGGACATGCTTGTTGTCAGCAGCGAGAGCCGCATGACGCATGGGGTAGGAGTATAGGATGGAGCGTGTAGGTGTTTGTGAGATGTTTCTTCTTGTTTTCCTTCTGTCTTCATCGGATGGAAAGTGTAGGCGCTTGTGAGATGCTTCTTTTAGGTTTTCGTGCTTCTTTTTACTTTCAGGTTTTTGTGATATGCTTCTTCTTAGTTTCTGTCTGTGATCATCTTCTCTCCTATTCTACTTCTGAGTTTTCTGTTTCTTCTGTTTCTGAGTCTGGCAGTGTGTATATCCTTGATATTTCTTTATTGTATTCCATTTTTTGTTGTGCAAACTTTTCCCAGTGTGTATAATCCTTTCCTAGCTTATTCATAATTCTCTCGATTGTTGTAATCCATGTGTAGCATGGCCTCCCTATTTTCAGTTTGTTGCTGTTCATTCGCAGCGCTTTCTTCAGTAGGTGTGTCGTGTCCCGTCTTTGGACATGTCTCCAGTATTTCATTGCGTATGATTCTATTCTTTTGATTATTGTTCTTCCCTCTAGTAATGTTGACGTTTTCTGTCGTTTTTGTGGTTTTCCTGTTTTTGCTAGCAGTTGGATAATGTCCCTTTCAGCTCTTCTCAGGCTTCTTCGGTTGGCCTTTATCGTTGCTGCGTTTTTGACTCCATATATCATCATAGTAGGCATTATGATGGTCGTGTATACCTTTTTGGTTAGGCACCATGGTGGTTTGTTGTCCTCAATGAAGGGTAGTAGAGCTCTTGTGACTCTGTAGGCTGTTTTGACTTGGTCCAGGACTGTGGTGAATAGTCGGGGGGATAGGGGACATCCTTATTTGACTCCTATATTCTTCATTTTTGATTCCGTCGTCTGTCCAAACCATTGTATTGCAGTTTTTTCGTGTAGGCATGCTTTTATTATTCTGTTTATTAAGTATTGCGGTACTCCCCTGTTGAGCAAAGTGTTGACTATAGCCTCATGCCTTATAGTATCAAATGCCTTTTGGAGGTCAATTGAGACTATATATAGTTTTGTTCCTTCTTTCCACTTTTCTTCCAGGATCCGTCTGGTGGTGTACATGTGGTCGTCTGTCGATCTACCCTTGATAAATGCCGTTTGATAATCTGGTAGTTCGCCGATGTATTTTTCCATTTCTCTGAGGAGGAATTGTGCGTAGTATTTATACCCTACACTGCTGAGTGTTATTCTTCTGTAATCGTTCACGTTTTGTGGTGATTTGATTTTAGGGCGCGGTATCTGTATGGTTGTATTCCATTCCTCAGGCAGGGGTGTGGTTTCCGTCCATGCGTTGGTGATGATTTCTAGGATTAGCTGTTTTATGTTGTCCGGTCCATAGTATACTAGTTCGTTATTTATTTTATCTATTCCCGGGGCCGTGTTTCTTTTAGCTCTGGCCATTATTTCTAGTAGTTCGTCTTTTGACGGTGGCTTTCCCAGAGGCCAGTGGTCCATTTCTTGTATTGGTGCTATTTGACTTCTCTCTGCGTTTCCTTCTTCTAGTTTCCTGACCCAATGCTGCAGTGGTATGTATTTTCTTGACTACGTATTGTTGTTTCTCCTGTATGTTTTGGGGTGTCTAAAGGTTTGGTTTAATCTCTGTCCTGCTGGAGTGGATTCTATGTTTTCGAAGAATTCCCTGCATTTTTTTTTTCTGTTCGTGCCTCCTCTCTGTGTCTCTTCTTTCTTTCCTCGCTTCTATTATCTTTTTGTCTATGTTTGGTGTATATTGTTTTCCTGTGGCCTTTATTTTCTTTAGTTTTTCGTAATTTCTTTTCGTGTCTTTTCTTTTTGGGCTCATAGGGGATTTGTTCCTTTTCAACGTTTTCCTCGCCGCTATTTTGATTTTGACCAATTTAGTTCCTTTCCTGTTAACTGTTTTTCTATCTCCTCCTGGTATTTCTTTTTTATTCCTTTGTTTTGTAGCAGTGAGATGTTCCATGTGTCATTTGCTGTTTTGTTGTATCTTTTTTTCTTTTTTTCTTCTTGTTTCTTTATTACTAGTGTTCCATATAATATTTTGTGATCTGTTTTGACGTTTGTTGCTTGTTTTGCCTTCATATTTTTGACCCTGTCCCTTATTTTTCTATCCACTAGGATATGGTCTATTTGAGGGTTGATGTTTCCTTTATTCCAGGTATTAAGGCAGGTTAGGTTCTTGCTCCATGTGTTTCTAACTGTTAGATCTAACAGATGTGTCAAGTTTTTTAGCAAGCTTCCATTATCGTTTGTCCATGTGTGAAGTAAGGTTTTTCCTATGATATTCTTGTCTTCATGTGTTTGGTCGTCCTTTCCTATATGCGCGTTGAAGTCTCCTAGTATTATTGTGTTCATTTTTCTATTCCTATTTCTTCTAGTCTCTTGGGTAATCTGCCTGAATACTCGTCCTGCCCGTTTGTCGGTGGGCACATGTACTCCTAGTATGCATATGTTTTCCTTTCCAATTTGTAAGTCTGCCATGGTTATGTTTTCGTTTACTTTTCTTGTCTTTATCTGGATAGGGGTGTTCCGTCTTATTGCCCATGCGACTCCTCTGCTGGTTTTTTCTTTGTCCCCTCCACTTAGATGCCATTTGTAGTTTTGAGTAACTGCAGTTCCGTCTATCGTGTGTGTCTCTTGTATGCATGCAACGTGTATGTGTTCCATCATAAGAACCTCATCGATTTTTTCTCTTTTCTCTCTCGTTATGCATCCTCTGACATTCCATGTCGCCAGAATGATGTCATCGTGTTGTAATTCTCGACTGTTGGCTTCCTCTGTTCTTTGTGATATTTGGTACATGTTTATGTGCGTTGCTTCCTCTAATTCTGGGCGGGGTGTTATAGCCCCAGTTCGAGCGTATGTTTCTTCTGGTTGTTCTGCTTCATGTTTTTCTTGTGCAATAATCGCGCTATCGTAGTGATTTCTTTCGTTTTAGTGCTTCCTATATACTATCTCTAGTGGTGTGTTCTCTCTTCCCTGTTGGTTAGTAGGATGGAAGATTATATGCTCTCCTTCTTCTTGATGTACTATTATTGTCCTGTTTTTCATATTTGTTGTTACTGCAATTGTTTCCTACCCCTCCCCCCCCCCCCAAAAACCTTCTCTTCTCAGATCTCGAATGAATGCATTTATTTTTCCCGTATTAGAGTTGTATCTATTGTAACGGGGTGCTAGTTCATGGATGGATGCCTGCATGAATGGCATGAAATGGTCTAAGTGATTTTCGATATAGTCAGCTACTTGTTTTCGTAGGGTTTTCGTCGCATTGGTATGTGCCTGTGATGTTATATTTTCTCCCTCCAGTTGGTGGTTTAATGCTCCATATAGGCAGTTTCCGTCGCCGTCGATTTTTTTTTTTTTACCAGTAATTGACGTGTTCTCGTTTCAACGTCCTGTATTAGTGTGTCCATTTTATTTGCCTTGTTTTTCAAAACCAATATTAGCTTGCTGTAAGAGAGTCTTTTTATTATGTTATCTGTATCGCGGTAAAATAACTTTTTACAGCGAGTTGCAAATGAGAAAGCGGCCCGAGAGAAACCTCCGCACACCCTGTATATTGTTTTGATTTTTGTAGTGCCTAATTCAAATTCCCCATATAAAACTAATAACTCTGCAGCGAGAAACAAAAAGTTTATAGTAAATAAATTATTTCTTAAACAAAAGTACCCGTTCCACATGAAGAATTCATTCATTCGCGTATATGTGAAACAATGGATTTCCGAATCACAACATTCTTCCCATCTGTGAAGGTTTAATAAATATATCTTATCTTAGAAATAAATAGAAATAACACTTATCTTTCATCCTTCCTACTAGCCACTTTGGGAGGGTGGTCGGTCGTCTTAGGTACATGCACTTGTGGATAATTTACGAGTTTATGACCTGGTCCCATTCAACGTGTTTATTTTCTTTTTATCCGAGTTATGTTGCCAGATGTCTGTACCCTTTGTCGAGCTGCCCATATACGCCTTTAGTGATGTCATAGTTAAATATCAAATATCAGCTATATGAATTAGCCAAATTTATGTTAATATTTATCAACTAATGTAGGATTTTCCACTCTTTAATTCAACACATTTTTGCGCGTTTCACACCGTGTTTACTCTAGTTTTTCGGGATTTCATGGGATCCACTTAAAAACGCGTCTGCCTTCATCGACGACCGAACTGACTCTCATACCCTCGTTCAGCATTCAATTGGTAATAAAAATCACAGAAGTACAATTAGCGAAGAATATATTGTGATTGTTTCAGAACCCGGATCTAAATAATTTGGACATATCACTGTTCCATGTGGCACAGCAGAGGCAATTTCCAAAAATTTGATACAGTTTCTGCAGCAACATATGGATTTGACGAACTTAGTGGCTATTGGATGTGATGGGACCGCTTTCAACACGGGAATTCAAAATTGTGTAAATAGAAAGCTAGAAATGCATATTGGAAGGCCACTACAGTGGTTCATTTGTATGTTACACGCAAATGAATTACCTTTACGTCATTTAATAAAACATTTAGATGGGGAAACTACTGGCCCTTCTGGGTTTTCTGGCGAAATCGGAAAAGCATTACAATTTTGCGAATCTATATCAGTCACCGAGTTTCAAAAGATTACCACAGAACTTCCCGAAATTGACTTACAAATGCTAAGCACAGACCAAAAATATTTGTATAACATGACTTTGTCTATATCGAAGGGTAACATATCGGAGAATTTGGCCATGCAGCCACCTCCACGTGATGAGTTCTGGGTTGTTTTATATTCAAACAAGCGAAGAGCTACATAAATCATAAGTTTTAATAGTTTCACTTATTTAGAAAAAAGTCATAAATTTGAAGCGCCTGGGGCACCGAATAACGTAATCGTATGAGGCTCAGTTTTCTCACAGTAAATTGACTCTACATGTAACCACTTTTCCACATATAGGAGAAATCAAATTTGAAAAAAAAAATGTTTCGCCATTTTCGCTCCACCCTAATGTATATATTATATTTGCAGTCCAGTATCGCTCATAGGATTTTAGCAACATAATATTTGAAATCATCTGATCCAAAAACCCATAAAACGATGTGCCACTTCAATACTTTTTTGACTAACCGACGTTTAAGTAATTTTTTGAAAATTGTTAAAACAAATGTTTTGTGTAATAATTAGGGTAAGGATGGTGAGTTGATAACTAACTATTAAAAAATTGATGAATTTAGCCGTTACTTTGCGGTAGTCGATCATAATGATTTATTATAACACTTGTTTTGTTTCTATTACTGTATTTTATTGTAACTTAACGCTACTATACTTTCGATACTTCAACGTATCTTCTTCAAAGCGAGTCAAGTAAATGAATTCATTTACTTGAGTCACTTTGAAGATGATACGTTGAAGTGGCGAGGTACGGTGCCAGTTTAAGTGGCGAGAACTCGATCGGCAAAGTTAAGCAACGTCGGGAGAGTCCGTTACTTGGATGGGTGACCGTATCTCACTTCGCCGTCCTGGTTAAGTGGTGGAATAGCTTTAGCTAAACTTCGCCAGGACGTTAAAATAAATAAGACGTTCAAATAAAAAAAATTTAAAAAAGTATCGAAACTATAGTAGCGTTAAGTTACAATAAAATGCAGTGGTAGAAACAAAATAAGTGTTTTAATAAATCAACTATTAGTTATCATGTTTAAAAATCAATTATTATTTGTTTGCTTATAATTGTATTGAAACATTCTTTATAGGATTTTGCAAACAGCAGAAAAATTAACTATCTATAAAAGAAAAACTTTGTGTAGAAATATTAATGAAATCTTTGCATTCTTTCGATAACCTGAATTCTGGTTATGCTAGCAAATTAAAATCCTAAAATGAATTTGTCTAATTTGTTATTTGACAATTCTCATTCTAACACTAGCATCCACACAGTCCCCTACGGCCATGCAGATTAAACTAGTATCCACATAACCCCCTACGATTATGAAGATTCAGTTAAAAATGAGAACAAAGACCTAAAATGAATGTATTTATCTACCTTGTCTTAAAAAATTGTTCATTCCAATGGATTACATTTTCATGAAATCTATCATTCTGTTTCCTGGAAATGCTTAGCCTTTGAAACGTTTTTCGCCCTTATTCTGGAGCTCATCAGAAAGACATAAAGCCATTCATAAAGACGTTTCATGCAAAACCAAGACAATTTCTATGAATAAGTGTGAAATGATTATATTTGACATTGACTGATAAAAACAACCTCACCTATCTATTAGCTAACTAGTATTGGAGCCTATATACTCTATGCATGTTTAAAAATGAATTATTATTTGTTTGCTTATTATTATTATTAGTTATCATCTCATGAAGCCCACGTTAGATGAAACATTCGTCATGGTTAAAAAAAATATTGTGCAAATCTAAACCACAGTGTCTTCGTTAAATGTTCTTTCTGGCTTATTAACTGAGAGGAGTTTCTTTCTGGAAATACTTTTCTATGTTTAAATAAATATTCTCAATCCAAAAAAGTCCCGCAACGATCACGTGCTATAACTCCATTTTCTCACAACTTTGGCAACTCGTGGCGCACCTGACGGGAGGTGCCCCACCAGATGTCGATTTTGCGAATCGTTATCATTCATAAAAGTTAAATATTCCTGAGGGAGCATAACACGATGGTATTCCGAAGAAGCCCCCCAGCTCTTGTACTATAAAGCACTATTTTACATAGTAAGCCATGTCTCTTCATTGCGTAATCAAAGAAAATCTATTCATTCTCAAAACTTTTTTAAAAAGCCTACTTTCTGTTGTGGTAGTAGAAAAACAATATTTCTTACTTTGTTCTTTCTCTAGTGTTCTGTCAAAGAACTTGGCGCACTTTGAGAAATTACTTTCTGTCGAATTGGATGAAAACAAATGCACATTGACGCTCAGTCCGTCTCGTCTGGACAGTTGTCCAGATATCTGGGGCAAAGGGACTGCTCATTTCTTATAGGAAGTGGCCCCCGGTGACATTCGCTGGAATCTATATGTCATTCCTCTCGAGCTCCCGATCAAAAGATCCCATGGACACAAAGTCGAAAAATGGACAGTTTTCCAGATATCGGTTGTTGCAAAGTCGATTTTGCACTCTCAATATCTGGAAAACTGTCGACTTTCCGAGCTTGTGCCCATTAGCGTGTAGGGTCGGCCAGTGTTTCTGAAGAGATGTTCTTTGACGGATCTTCGCTAAACAATCCCTCTGATATACTAAATACATTTGCCAATTATTTCGGTCAATCAATGAGTCCCCATTAGATATCGAGGAACATCACATTGAGGCCGATATACCTAACAATAACCCTATTGTTAGCATCACTGAAAGAGAAGATGAGGTTATTCGGGCTCTAAAACTAATTAAACCCAAGATGACCGGTCCTGATTCCATTCCAGCTTTTTTATTAAAGGATTGCGCTATCATCTTTGCATATCCTCTAACTCTAATTTTTAACTTAATTTTAAAAAACTGCCTATTTCCTGACCTATGGAAATATTCCAAAGCATGTCCTATCTTCAAAAAGGGAAACAAACTAGATATTGAGAACTTTAGACCAATCTCTGTAATTTGTAACTTCTGTAAAGTCTTAGAAATGTTACTGCATGATAGAATATATCATTCAATTAACACCAAAATCTCTATTAATCAACACGGATTTATGAAAGGGCGTTCAACAACAACAAATTTATTCTGTGTAACTAAATATATTTCTGAATCCTTAGATGAACGTGGGCAGGTAGATGTCATATATACCGATTCCTCCAAAGCGTTTGATAGACTTGATCACCAGTTGTTACTTAATAAATTAGAAAAAATCGGCTTCTCGTATTCTTTGCTCCTTTTGTTTAAATCTTATTTAATGAATAGGAGTCAGTACGTTGCATTAAATGGGTTCAAATCGATCGAATTTGCTGCCACATCTGGAGTTCCCCAGGGATCTATTCTGGGGCCCTTGTTTTTTAACATATTTATTAACGACATAGTGAACGAAATTAATTTGCCTCACGATCTAAAAATTTTCACAGTAATTGATGAAATCGATGACTATTTTCAACTTCAAACTTGCCTTGACAAAATAAACACCGGATGTATAGTAAATAAATTATTCATGAATCCTAGTAAATGTAACGTAATGGCCTTTTCTTTAAAAACATCACCTTTTATTTTTGACTACAGGTTAGATAATTTCATACTTCAAAGACCTATAACATTTCGCGACCTCGGCGTAACTTTTGATAGTAAATTATCCTTCACTGTTCATATCGATACCATTGTGTCTGAAGCTTCCAAAGCCCTTGGATTCATCATTCGTACTAGTCGAGAGTTCACTAATACTGATACTCTGAAAATTCTTTATCAATCCTTCGTCAGATCGAAACTTGAGTACGCATCGCTAATTTGGAGTTCCAGTTATGATGTTCACAAGAACAACTTGCAGGCAGTTCAACGCAGATTTCTTAAACTACTGTGGTTCAAATCCGACGGTACATATCCAGTGATTGGTTTTCCGCAAAGTAACTTGCTTGAAAGATATTCTGTGACTACTCTTGAGGATAGGCGTACGTACTGTTCTCAAGTATTTTTGTTTAAATTACTACACAATGATTTTGACGCACCCGAAATAATTAGCAAGCTTAATTTTCACGTTCCCAGATTAATCTCTCGTAATCACCAAGTTTTCTATTTACCTACGCCGCGTACCAACGTACTAAATAATTCACTTTTATATACGATTTGCAGTACTTCTAACAAATTTTGTAGCGACTTAGATATTTTTAATTGCAGCCTTAGTGACATAAAACAAATTGTTCTAAATTAAATAATCAGTGATTGTCTTTGTTTTTCTTAATTTACTTTGAATCACATATGTGTATATATGTATATAATATGTATATATAGTTTTTATATTTAAACATTTTCCATGTTATTTTTTTTCTCTCTCATTAGTTATTCATAGCTTGTACATTTAAGTAAATTTTTTCTTCATTTTACTTTCTTTCTATGTTGTTGTATATCTTGTAATTAATGCTTTGTATGCCTTTATTCCTGTTCTGTAATTGGGTATCTTACCTGTTGAACAGTGTATGCAATAAATAAATAAATAAATAAATAAATTAGTGGTTTTGTTCGGGACGGATTGAGAAAGTAATTTCCCATCTAAAGTGTGCCAAGTCTTTTACGCAATTTTTATACATACCCTCGTGTCCATTTTCTTGAGTATCCTTGTTACTTTTAATATCAATAAGTAGCTGGAGGAAGTCCTTCCTTTTGTGATTATTTTCTTCTCTATACTTGACAGTATCTCCTACAGCCTTCATGAAGAAGTCGCTGACGTCCTTCTCGACAAGAGTTATTCTTAGAGAACGAGCGAGGTCCGGGTAATTTATACAAAATGAAAATTTTATGGCCTGCAGCTTGGTTCGTTCCAAAATTTTTTTCCCGTATTTTCTGAATTGAGCGTCAGGTTCGGTGAAACTGTTGCATTCTAATCCGAACGCGCAAGATCCAATCACGTCAGTGGAGAAACAACCTGAAATAAGAGTAAACTCTTGAAAATCGTATATCAAGTAGTGAATATGTGACGTCAGTTATTTCGGGCCAAACGGTCGGTACCGGTCACTGAAAAAATCCGCCAACGCGGCAGCTCATTATTGTCGGCCGCGGGTCGTGAATAAGATTATGACATCCGTCAGTAGTTATTGTAAAATAACCTTTTCTTATTAAAAAGTAGATGTTAACAATAATTAATTTATAAGCCTTTGGGCGCCAGTCACAATTAAATGACGCAATTTGAGGAGGAGAAACAACACAAATAAAAATCTGAGAAAAATCCACGTATGAAAATGTATAATTTAATGTAAAAATGGTAATCAATATCATGGTAAAATAGCAAATAACAAGGTGTTACATACACAGAAATTGCAACAATTGCTTTGAAGAACCCAAGTACCTATAAAGGTAAGTACTAAAACATAGACATTATTTCCCTAAAAAGATTGATAAAAATGTACTTAATATATGTGAATTATATAAAGACTTTACTTTCAGGGCTAATCGCGAACAGCTGTTCATGGCTTTACAAAGCACATAGTTTGGAAGGCAATACTCCCATTAATCTTTACGGATTAAAATCAAAGTTGCAGTATATTAATTAAGACAATAGAAAACTAACAAGAAAATTGTTTATACTTAAATCGCTAAACGAAAACGTGAAATAACAATTATAATGCTGAGGGCTGGTTACAATAAAAACAGACAACTAATTCGAATATACTATAGAAGGTCGATAATAGTTCTTACAAAACGCTACTCGTATCTAAATCACAAAAAGCTGAGACACAGCTTATGACAATTTGGACTAATCCCAGGTGCAGACAAAGTCAAATATATAGTTTCAGACAGCCAGGCAGCACTCAAAGCTCTGAGTTCATCCACAAATTGCCTGGGAATGTCTACAAACAATAAAGCAACTGGCAAGAAACAACAAGCTCAACTTGATGTGGGTGCCAGGGCATGAAGGAATAGAAGGGAATGAGATTGCGGACGACCTTGCAAGACGGGGTGCCAAATCGTCATTCATTGGACCAGAACCGTTTTGTGGGATAGCAAGAAGTAACACGACGGAGGAGGTAAGAACATGGGAGAATGAACAAAAATCCTCCTACTGATGAATGTATTTATCTACCTTGTCTTAAAAAATTGTTCATTCCAATGGATTACATTTTCATGAAATCTATCATTCTGTTTCCTGGAAATGCTTAGCCTTTGAAACGTTTTTCGCCCTTATTCTGGAGCTCATCAGAAAGACATAAAGCCATTCATAAAGACGTTTCATGCAAAACCAAGACAATTTCTATGAATAAGTGTGAAATGATTATATTTGACATTGACTGATAAAAACAACCTCACCTATCTATTAGCTAACTAGTATTGGAGCCTATATACTCTATGCATGTTTAAAAATGAATTATTATTTGTTTGCTTATTATTATTATTAGTTATCATCTCATGAAGCCCACGTTAGATGAAACATTCGTCATGGTTAAAAAAAATATTGTGCAAATCTAAACCACAGTGTCTTCGTTAAATGTTCTTTCTGGCTTATTAACTGAGAGGAGTTTCTTTCTGGAAATACTTTTCTATGTTTAAATAAATATTCTCAATCCAAAAAAGTCCCGCAACGATCACGTGCTATAACTCCATTTTCTCACAACTTTGGCAACTCGTGGCGCACCTGACGGGAGGTGCCCCACCAGATGTCGATTTTGCGAATCGTTATCATTCATAAAAGTTAAATATTCCTGAGGGAGCATAACACGATGGTATTCCGAAGAAGCCCCCCAGCTCTTGTACTATAAAGCACTATTTTACATAGTAAGCCATGTCTCTTCATTGCGTAATCAAAGAAAATCTATTCATTCTCAAAACTTTTTTAAAAAGCCTACTTTCTGTTGTGGTAGTAGAAAAACAATATTTCTTACTTTGTTCTTTCTCTAGTGTTCTGTCAAAGAACTTGGCGCACTTTGAGAAATTACTTTCTGTCGAATTGGATGAAAACAAATGCACATTGACGCTCAGTCCGTCTCGTCTGGACAGTTGTCCAGATATCTGGGGCAAAGGGACTGCTCATTTCTTATAGGAAGTGGCCCCCGGTGACATTCGCTGGAATCTATATGTCATTCCTCTCGAGCTCCCGATCAAAAGATCCCATGGACACAAAGTCGAAAAATGGACAGTTTTCCAGATATCGGTTGTTGCAAAGTCGATTTTGCACTCTCAATATCTGGAAAACTGTCGACTTTCCGAGCTTGTGCCCATTAGCGTGTAGGGTCGGCCAGTGTTTCTGAAGAGATGTTCTTTGACGGATCTTCGCTAAACAATCCCTCTGATATACTAAATACATTTGCCAATTATTTCGGTCAATCAATGAGTCCCCATTAGATATCGAGGAACATCACATTGAGGCCGATATACCTAACAATAACCCTATTGTTAGCATCACTGAAAGAGAAGATGAGGTTATTCGGGCTCTAAAACTAATTAAACCCAAGATGACCGGTCCTGATTCCATTCCAGCTTTTTTATTAAAGGATTGCGCTATCATCTTTGCATATCCTCTAACTCTAATTTTTAACTTAATTTTAAAAAACTGCCTATTTCCTGACCTATGGAAATATTCCAAAGCATGTCCTATCTTCAAAAAGGGAAACAAACTAGATATTGAGAACTTTAGACCAATCTCTGTAATTTGTAACTTCTGTAAAGTCTTAGAAATGTTACTGCATGATAGAATATATCATTCAATTAACACCAAAATCTCTATTAATCAACACGGATTTATGAAAGGGCGTTCAACAACAACAAATTTATTCTGTGTAACTAAATATATTTCTGAATCCTTAGATGAACGTGGGCAGGTAGATGTCATATATACCGATTCCTCCAAAGCGTTTGATAGACTTGATCACCAGTTGTTACTTAATAAATTAGAAAAAATCGGCTTCTCGTATTCTTTGCTCCTTTTGTTTAAATCTTATTTAATGAATAGGAGTCAGTACGTTGCATTAAATGGGTTCAAATCGATCGAATTTGCTGCCACATCTGGAGTTCCCCAGGGATCTATTCTGGGGCCCTTGTTTTTTAACATATTTATTAACGACATAGTGAACGAAATTAATTTGCCTCACGATCTAAAAATTTTCACAGTAATTGATGAAATCGATGACTATTTTCAACTTCAAACTTGCCTTGACAAAATAAACACCGGATGTATAGTAAATAAATTATTCATGAATCCTAGTAAATGTAACGTAATGGCCTTTTCTTTAAAAACATCACCTTTTATTTTTGACTACAGGTTAGATAATTTCATACTTCAAAGACCTATAACATTTCGCGACCTCGGCGTAACTTTTGATAGTAAATTATCCTTCACTGTTCATATCGATACCATTGTGTCTGAAGCTTCCAAAGCCCTTGGATTCATCATTCGTACTAGTCGAGAGTTCACTAATACTGATACTCTGAAAATTCTTTATCAATCCTTCGTCAGATCGAAACTTGAGTACGCATCGCTAATTTGGAGTTCCAGTTATGATGTTCACAAGAACAACTTGCAGGCAGTTCAACGCAGATTTCTTAAACTACTGTGGTTCAAATCCGACGGTACATATCCAGTGATTGGTTTTCCGCAAAGTAACTTGCTTGAAAGATATTCTGTGACTACTCTTGAGGATAGGCGTACGTACTGTTCTCAAGTATTTTTGTTTAAATTACTACACAATGATTTTGACGCACCCGAAATAATTAGCAAGCTTAATTTTCACGTTCCCAGATTAATCTCTCGTAATCACCAAGTTTTCTATTTACCTACGCCGCGTACCAACGTACTAAATAATTCACTTTTATATACGATTTGCAGTACTTCTAACAAATTTTGTAGCGACTTAGATATTTTTAATTGCAGCCTTAGTGACATAAAACAAATTGTTCTAAATTAAATAATCAGTGATTGTCTTTGTTTTTCTTAATTTACTTTGAATCACATATGTGTATATATGTATATAATATGTATATATAGTTTTTATATTTAAACATTTTCCATGTTATTTTTTTTCTCTCTCATTAGTTATTCATAGCTTGTACATTTAAGTAAATTTTTTCTTCATTTTACTTTCTTTCTATGTTGTTGTATATCTTGTAATTAATGCTTTGTATGCCTTTATTCCTGTTCTGTAATTGGGTATCTTACCTGTTGAACAGTGTATGCAATAAATAAATAAATAAATAAATAAATTAGTGGTTTTGTTCGGGACGGATTGAGAAAGTAATTTCCCATCTAAAGTGTGCCAAGTCTTTTACGCAATTTTTATACATACCCTCGTGTCCATTTTCTTGAGTATCCTTGTTACTTTTAATATCAATAAGTAGCTGGAGGAAGTCCTTCCTTTTGTGATTATTTTCTTCTCTATACTTGACAGTATCTCCTACAGCCTTCATGAAGAAGTCGCTGACGTCCTTCTCGACAAGAGTTATTCTTAGAGAACGAGCGAGGTCCGGGTAATTTATACAAAATGAAAATTTTATGGCCTGCAGCTTGGTTCGTTCCAAAATTTTTTTCCCGTATTTTCTGAATTGAGCGTCAGGTTCGGTGAAACTGTTGCATTCTAATCCGAACGCGCAAGATCCAATCACGTCAGTGGAGAAACAACCTGAAATAAGAGTAAACTCTTGAAAATCGTATATCAAGTAGTGAATATGTGACGTCAGTTATTTCGGGCCAAACGGTCGGTACCGGTCACTGAAAAAATCCGCCAACGCGGCAGCTCATTATTGTCGGCCGCGGGTCGTGAATAAGATTATGACATCCGTCAGTAGTTATTGTAAAATAACCTTTTCTTATTAAAAAGTAGATGTTAACAATAATTAATTTATAAGCCTTTGGGCGCCAGTCACAATTAAATGACGCAATTTGAGGAGGAGAAACAACACAAATAAAAATCTGAGAAAAATCCACGTATGAAAATGTATAATTTAATGTAAAAATGGTAATCAATATCATGGTAAAATAGCAAATAACAAGGTGTTACATACACAGAAATTGCAACAATTGCTTTGAAGAACCCAAGTACCTATAAAGGTAAGTACTAAAACATAGACATTATTTCCCTAAAAAGATTGATAAAAATGTACTTAATATATGTGAATTATATAAAGACTTTACTTTCAGGGCTAATCGCGAACAGCTGTTCATGGCTTTACAAAGCACATAGTTTGGAAGGCAATACTCCCATTAATCTTTACGGATTAAAATCAAAGTTGCAGTATATTAATTAAGACAATAGAAAACTAACAAGAAAATTGTTTATACTTAAATCGCTAAACGAAAACGTGAAATAACAATTATAATGCTGAGGGCTGGTTACAATAAAAACAGACAACTAATTCGAATATACTATAGAAGGTCGATAATAGTTCTTACAAAACGCTACTCGTATCTAAATCACAAAAAGCTGAGACACAGCTTATGACAATTTGGACTAATCCCAGGTGCAGACAAAGTCAAATATATAGTTTCAGACAGCCAGGCAGCACTCAAAGCTCTGAGTTCATCCACAAATTGCCTGGGAATGTCTACAAACAATAAAGCAACTGGCAAGAAACAACAAGCTCAACTTGATGTGGGTGCCAGGGCATGAAGGAATAGAAGGGAATGAGATTGCGGACGACCTTGCAAGACGGGGTGCCAAATCGTCATTCATTGGACCAGAACCGTTTTGTGGGATAGCAAGAAGTAACACGACGGAGGAGGTAAGAACATGGGAGAATGAACAAAAATCCTCCTACTGGAACTCAACTCCAGGACAAAAACAAGCGAGAAAGTTTATTACTTATTCGCAAAAGAGAGCTAAAGAGCTACTTGAACTCAGCAAAAAGGAATTAAGACTACTAACAGGTCTTTTCACGGATCACTGCCCATTAAAATACCATCTTAAAAAAATGGGCAAGGCTGAGGACGAAAGTTGTCGATTCTGTACAAAGACAACCGAAACGTCGGAACACATACTTTGCACATGCGAAGTACTAGTCCGGCAAAGGCTACAACACTTGGAACAGGTGATTTTAACACCTGCAGAAGTGTCAAAGTTAGCCCCCAGGAAAATTATAGGATTTTTTAGAAACCTAAGATTGGATGGGAAGATATAGATATGGAGTAATCACAAAAGATCTTTATAGGTCGAGGTGAGGAGAGGTCAAACGCCTGAACAACCCAACTGTAATCTGTAATCTGTAGTCTGTAAGTCAAATTTAAATGCTGTTAATTGGCAACAGTTCTTCGTAACGCTGAGGGCGATTAAATGGAAATCCGAAAAGCGTACTCACTTTGGGTTTGATATTAATACCGTCTTTGAGTCTACCATGGATGAACTATCCCTCTGCAGCTAGCCTCCGCCAACAAATCCGAAACCTTCGCCCGTGGCACGCTGAATACAGGTAGGGCATGCATAATTAACAATCTCAACAGGCAAAGGGTGACTCCAAATTTAAGCAGATATTTCTTTCTGAGTGGTTTGATAGAATAAATCAATAAAATAAAGGCCAATTTCAACGGTACAGAAAAAAACCTGAAAAAGTGGACTTATTGAAATTGCCCAGGTAAATTGATGCAAACATTTTTAAGTACGGTAATTATAGTAATTAAGCACTAACCTTAGATGTTCTTAGGTCTTAACTCTCTCCCAGATTTACAGGGACTGGAGAATTACTATCTGTTCCTCCAGGATTTAAAATATCTGCCCCTTTTTTGCTAATTTTAAACAAAAAAAATCGGATTTTGCGCGAATCTATTTCTCAGGCTATTCAATAAAAATCCCTAAATTGGATTTTAACATTTGTCAAATTAAAAATCAAAACATAGCCTAACAAAAATTTCCGAATTTAAATTAACACCCTCAAAATTTTCCAGGCAATTCACTCTGCTCAAATGTCACCTAAATAGCTGCTTATTAAAAGGAAACATGGATGCAAGCCTCTAACCTGCTTCAAAATGTAATTAGGCTAGAACGTTGACTTGGTACTAGACGACAGCGCATGGTAATATGTTCGTCCACCTAGGAGACTCAATGGCTGGAGACGTTACTGGTTTATCAAAAAAATATTGTAAGTGTATCAGAAATCATCACTACTTAATTTAAGGTCCATTTTTATTTTCAGAGTGCCCATGCCTCAAGAATCTGCAAGAGTAGCCAACATCAGTCTTTCGTGAAAACCACGTATTTGTTTTAATAATTGATAATTTTAATTAATAGATATTTTGAATCGTTACAGATAGCAACGAACTAAAAAAGAAAACTTTTTAGAATACTTCGAAGATGATATGTGTCAGAGCATTCGGGTAATGTCACAGCAACGTTTATTCTGGGAAGTAGTCTAATGGATTTAGAATTTAGTTTTTGGAAAAATGCACGAATCCAGATTTTTTCCCAAAGTGGAATGGGGACATGGGTAGAGTCTAAAACTAAAAAATCTGGACTGTATCTGCTGGCTTTCGGTCGCAATCTTGGAAAATGCGAGTGACGTTGTATCTGCAACACTGTTCGTTTTTTCGAAAAATCTTTAAGATCTAAGTTATGGAAAATCATTTTATCTTTCATTTCTAATTTAACTTTTTTTTGTAGGATTAATATTGTAAAAAATATTCTTTATAAGCAGTAAAAATAACTATCTATGAGAACTAAAAGAAAAACGGTGTGTAAAAATATTAATGAAATCTTGGCATTCTTTCGATAATCTGAATTCTAGTTGTTAGCAAATTAAAATCCTAAAATGAATTTGTTCAATTTCTTATTTGAAAATTCTCATTCAACAACTAGCATCCACACAGTCCTCTACGGCCATGCAGATTAAACTAGTATCTACTGCCATGAAGATTCAGTTAATAATGAGAACAAAGGCCTAAACTCAATTTATTTACCTACCTTATCTTAAAAAAATTTCATTCTAATGGATTAGATTTTCATGAAGTCTTTCTGGAAATGCTTAGCCTTTGAAACGTTTATCGCCCTTATTCTGAGCTCATCAGAAAGGCACAAAGCCACTCATAAAGATGTTTCATGCACAACCAAGACAATTTCGATGAATAAGTATGAAATATTTATATTTGACATTGACTGATAAAAACAATAGATCTTCACCTATCTATTAGCTAACTAGTATTGGAGCCTATACTATATACTCTATGCATGTTTAAAAGTGAATTATTATTTGTTTGCTTATAATTGTGTTGAAACATACTCTTTATAGGATTTTGCAAATAGCAAAAAAAAATAAATATCTATGAGAACTAAAAGAAAAACTATATGTAAAATATTAATGAAATCTTTGCATTGCCGGGGACTGTGTGGATGCTAGCTAAATTTTTCTATGACATCTGCCCCAAATATTATTAAAATTCTATGATCAATAATTTTCACATACTAAACTGTAAATACTGTTTCCTTTAAAGTGACTGGAATGAAAAATCTTGATGTGGAAGTAGTGATTCCTTAGGCAGCATTTTTTTACAGATTTTAAAATCTACTCTATGACTGGACAAAATCTACTAAAACTTGCCAACTCGATTTGAAAATTATAGTAAAAATCTACTAAAAGTAGGTACATCAATTTCATTAAAATGATGTTAATTAATTGCGGATTATGTGACCCTTGAACCCTTTAATGAATCACTTAATGCCTTTACTTCCTTAATTCAATAAGATTCTTTGACGCTAGCGAGATCTATCTAGCGCATCGTAAATCGTCGTATCTCAAATCGGCTTCTATCAGTGCGGACAAAAGTCAACTGAACATATTGCATTCGCGCTCGTATTTTGTTGGCCCATTTGTATATGCTTTGTGTCAATCTATGTGTTATATCACTTACCTAAAACTTCTTTAATATCTACACCTTCTTTATTGCTCATACGTTCAACGTATTTTTCAAGAACTAAGCCACAATCTATCACAGTTTGAAACATTGTCTTCATTTTACCAGAAGTAAACGTTGGAGACAATTTTGTCCGCAGATTTCTCCACTTCGAACCACCAATGGAAAAGAGGTGAGCACCTGTAGGAAAATAATAAAACTGATTAACTATACAGGGTGTTAAACAATATAATAGCTAGTTTAGAATATAGCAAAAAACTCCAGGACCGGACTCAATTACTATACAAATTGAGCCCGGCCCTGGACTCTTTCTCAAATTGAACTAAAAGAGTATATTATTTCTGAAGAAGTTTAACAAAATATGTACAGCCATTCCCAAAATATGAAATGAAATATTAGTTAAGAATCTTAAGAACGATAAACTATTCAAGTTTAGGTTTGATAGTATTTCCAGCTGGGCTAAGTGTGCTCGATCTTTCACTACTCTATGTCTCTTTACCGATTTAAGGTTGTATTCATATTCTTACTTAGTGGATCATCCCTTTCGTTGTAATATGCTCCTCTATCCATAAAATGGTGGAAATCCTTCGTCATCACGTGTTTAATTAAGTCCAAATCTAAAATCACCCAGTTAGGGCTTGTCATAATGTATGCACCGCCATGTTTCCAACCTGAAAGTATATATCAATTAATGCAAACTATCATCGCAACTAACATTTTAGAAATTGAGTGGTATTCAAAAGTTTTACGAGAGTTTTACTGCAACTTGCAACTGACAATATCGGGCGTAACATGATCACGGTACATCTTCTTTCTACTTCCCTCTCTTACTGAAGGAAAGTATTGTATTCGTGAAAAAATCACACTCCGAGATTTCTTCGGCGTGTTGTAGTTCTGAGGGCGCTCTTACTAAAAAACTACTTGACAGAGAATTGTCAAATTCAGTAGGTAGCTACTACCTGCGAAGTAATAGGTAAACTTTTACTGAAAAATGTACAGTAGGGTGGAGCGAAAATGAGTAAAATTTTTTTTTCTCAAATTTGACTTCTCCTATATGTGGAAAAGTGGCTACATGTAGGGTCAATTTGATGTGAGAAAACTGAGCCTCCGGTGCCCCAGGCTCTTCAAATTTGTGACTTTTTTCTAAATAAATTAAACCATTAAAACTTATGATTTATGCAACTCTTCGCTTGTTTGAATATAAAACAACCCAGAACTCATCACGTGGAGGTGGCTGCATGGCCAAATTCTCTGATATGTTACCCTTCGATATAGACAAACTCATGTTATACAAATATTTTTAGTCTGTGCTTAACATTTGTAAGTCAATTTCTGGAAGTTCTATGGTAACCTTTTGAAACTCTGTGACTGGTAGAGATTCACAAGATTGTAATGCTTTTCCGATTTCGCCAAAAAACCCAGAAGGACCAGTAGTTTCCCCATCTAAACGTTTTATTAAATGACGCAAAGGTAATTCATTTGCGTGTAACATACAAATGAACCTTCCAATTATATGCATTATATGCATTTCTAACTTTCTATTTACACCATTATGAATTCCCGTATTGACAGCGGTCCCATCACACCCAATAGCCACAAAGTTCGTCAAATCCACATGTTGCTGCAGAAACTGTATGAAATTTTCGGAAATTGCCTGTGCCACATGGAACAGTGATATGTACAAAATATTATATCCGGGTTCTGAAACAATCACAATATGTTCTTCGCTAATTGCACACTGTGATTTTTATTACCAATTGAATGCTGAACGAGGGTATTCTCTTTTCGTCCATCGAAATAAATGGCTTGTAAAAAATCCTTGTCTTGCTTGGTTCTTAAAATGTTTCGTCTTCTTTTTCTCTTTCTTCTTATCTTACTTCTATCAATTATTTTACAGGTTTCTTCTTTGGATACCAGCCCAATATCTTTTAATACAGCAGACGCAATAATAGCAGTGGATCTATCAGAAACACCTATGCGATCGCACGCTTGTGCGAGACTTGATAAGTTAATACGCATTTGTTTAGATCGTTGGCGTTGTAATTTTTGGCTAACCTCCTGCTTTGCATTAGAACTGCCATCAATATCATCTGTCTCTTCACCGTCTGACAGTTCCATATCCAGCACATTGGAAGTAGAAGTTGAAGGTAGCGATCTTGTTTCCAAGACTCTCCGATGTAAGGATCGCTGAATGTTTCGCGTAGCTACTGGATCAATTGTGCCAATAAACATTTTTCTCTCAGTTCTCTGGTCTACTAGAAATTCTCTTTCTCTAATTGGCATTTCGTTTTTACACTAATACAATGAAAAATTCGCTCACTTGCAGGACGAAATATCGAAAAGTTTTGTTTCTGCAATTTCTCTCTTTTTTCACTTTTTGTCTAAGAGCATCATTCAATCGGGATTTTAGAGGTTTCTTACGGTTTCTCAATTATTCGTGATATTGTCTTATCATATGTAAAATTTGTTGATCTGTCACCACGAGAATAGACGTCTTAGGCCAAACAAGTTTCAGCTCTGCAATCAAAATCTCTGCAATGTTACTTAAGGTCGGTTCTGCTTTATTTTGAGCTGAATTAATTAAGGTTTGACGTATATAGGCAGTTTTTCATCACATCCGCATATGTAGGTAACGTATTCTTCCTAAACACGGACGGAGCCCCAAATACAGGGCAGTCAATATTTTTTCTAGTTTTTGGCATATTTCACAAAAAGACTCGAATATCAAAATTCACTAAATAACAACCAAAGTAACCGAGATAGAATTATGCGGTTGTAAAACTATTTTCGAATGAATATCGGCAGCTTAAACATACACGCACTTAACGACAGTCGCTGGAGAAATAATTGAATCGGCTTTGCTTCTGGCAGTCGGCGACAAATTTTGAAAGTGGTGGGGGCACCGTTAAACATCATCCAATCGACTCCAGGTTTTGAGGGGAATTAATATTACTTAGCCCACCACTTTTCCGCATATAGGCGTTCAGAAACTAAAATGTCAGATTTTTCACTCCACCCTAATGTACAGGGTGCACCGTCTAAAGAGAATAGATAATGCAAAAAAATGCTGTGTTTCAAATATCCACGTTTCACGGCATTCTAAACATATTTCAACAAATTACAACAATTGCCTCCTCGGATCGCGATCCGGATCCAGTCAGACAACCACGACGTGCAGCATTGAAGTGAATGTAGGACTGGATGGATCACGACTGGTTCGACTTTAAAATAATAATACGTAAAAGGTTAAAACTCCCGCCATATATATACGGCTTAAAATTAACATTAAAATTGTTTATAACCCAACAGGTTTTAAAATAATTAAAATTAACTAACAACACTGATGAATTTTCGATGGCACGAGAAAAAACTGAACGAAACAACACGTTCGAGGAACACAGCACACCAGGAAACTTAAAAGTAATGAAAAGTAATAAATGTTCGAATGTTTGACCATTGACACTCAATGCACTGTTCTAAGCGCAGATGATATTTTCGTGTATGCGATCACATTTGTCTCTAATTATGAATTAGATTCGAGACATTGTCAATGGCTTGTTTTAACTGTTCTAGGGAGTCTATTAACTTAGTGTACACCAAACTTTTCATATAACCCCACAAAAAAATCTATAGGGGTGATATCTGGACTCCTTGTTCTTTCACTTGGCACACACCTGCAGGGAAATTTTCTCTCATATTCTCGTACAGCGGTTGCAAGATTTTCATTCACTGCATTTTAAGTTAAAATCATATCGCAGTATTCATGCGATGTAAACGCTGGCATATTGACCGGTATCGATCTACGAATACAATTTCAAAACGTAAAAATCCAAACGAAAACCGGAAAGAAACTGACCATATGTAAACAACTTCTGATCGCTTGAAAACGACACGAAGCGGCGCACGCGTAAATACGCGCAAATAATTAAAGCATTGAGGGTAACCAAATTTCATGGTTCAGTAGCGTATCATTACAAGTATTAATGCAAAAAATGTACTAAATTATTTTGAATCACTCTAAAGTTTTGCAGGGGGTTTCCTACATAGAGAACTAGTACACTATTTTATTTTTCGCATGTTGTGGTAAATCACCCTGTGTATAAGTGACTTCAGTGTTGAGTAAAAACGGTCTTATTACAAATTGAGGTATAGATGGCGCTGCGATACAAAAAAATTTCTCGAGCCCCGAAACCTTCAAAATAGGTGCGTAGGAGGTACGTAACTTTGAGCGGCGGTTATATAAAGGATATACCATTCTTCGGAGGGGACGTTTATTAAATGTTAGGCAACTAAAAAAATCCCCACTGTTCGATAGAGAAGAGGCTCGGTAAAATTTCCAGATTATTCTTTGTATCATAAAAGTTCCTTAATAATATCCATCGCATGAATCACTTTTCAAGGTTTCTGGAATTGGACAATTTCTTTGCATCGCCAACTATACCTCAATTTCCAGAAACATCAAAGCGTAATATGTTCTAATGAACACTCTTTACTAAATTCTAGTATATCTTTGAGTTATCAAGAAAATGGTCCTGGGAGTTATAAGTGGGACACCCTATATATTGAAAATTGAAGTGGATAGAGAATATGTCTGTCTCAGGAACATTAGAGAGATACAGTATTCTTATTCCTTACGGATTATTTTTGGAAAGGAAAACATTGGGAATAGCCTAAGAATTTGAATTTTACCTCATCGTAATATGCACTTACCTTTTGCTCGCATTTGTCTGTAGACTCTAGCAAGGTCACTACCAATAGAAACAGTTCTCTTGGAGGGATTCTCAAGGTTGCCGAATGGTATCGAAGGCTCCAAATAAGGTACGCCGCTTCGTTCCCAGTACTGATACGACCATTTGATATAAGCATAAAATATGACGACCAGAGCTGTGACTGTACCTAATAAGTCCAATAAGAGAGACTCCGAAAAGAAAGCCATTGCTTCGCTGGAAATAGAAAATTGTTTAATAATATAATATTTGAAATCGTGTGCCACAAGGTGGTCATGAAGGTGGCTGATGCCAAATCACTTTATTGAGAGGTTTGGTTCTCATACACGCACTAAATTGACATGAAAAGACTTGAGAACATGGCTTCCAGTATATACACCAAATACACCAAATGTAATTTTACTTTGTTAACCCCTTTAATAGTGGAGTACGGGTCGTAGTGGCGGTGGCATTGTCATAAAAATAATGGGGGCCCTGACTTCTAGTATACATTATGTCTTACTTTTCATATCACAGCTCTCTTATTAACAATGCGATTTTTTTTTTTTTAAGTAAGATTGTGCCATCTCATAATCTGGTTCGTTTTTATCAAAAACTCGCTAAAACCAAATTATATTAAGAGAGTGTACTTGGTGTTCATAGTGTTCATTTATTTATTTATTTATTTAATACATTATTCAACAGGTTAAAAAACCCAATTACAGAATAGGAGATAAAAACTAACAATAAAAATAGTAACTTGTGAAAAATACATATACGCACATAAATACATGAATACATGTGAATTCATCCAAGAGACAACTAACTAAACTAAACTTATATAATACATTTTAGTATAAATATACATATACAATATACATACATAAAAAATATACAGCTTATGCAAGAAGTATAGTACACGGTGAGGGTAGTTGTGTCAACAAAAAGGAACAAAATACAAAATTTAAGTTAAAGACAGATTCTTTATGTCTGTAAGACTACAAGTGAATATATCTAATCGATTATTTAAATTATTGTAAATACTGCACATCTGCTGGATACAAGAAAATTTGTTTACGTTTGTCCTTGAGAAAGGCAAGTGAAATAAATTGTTGTGTCTAGATGCCGGTCTAGGAATTTGAAAATTAAGCATACTTAAAATATCTCCACAGTCGATGTTATTGTCTAAAATATTGTATAAAAAAGTTAATTGCGATCGGTGTCTACGGATCTCTAGACTATCTAGGCAAAACCTAGAGAGGAATTCTTCATGTGGATAACCAATAGCTGGATAAGTCCCGTCAGCCTTGAAAGTCGCATGTTTTAGGAAACGGCGTTGAATTCTTTCCAAATTTTGTATGTGTACATTATAGGTTGGACATCATATTATTGAAGCATATTCAAGATGAGGTCTAACAAAAGTAGTGTAGAGTTGCTTTAATGTGCGTACGGTTTCAAAATGTGCGGAGTTTCTAATAACAAAACCCAGAATTCTATAACTTTTGGTGACAGCAAGTTCGATGTGGTTTACAAACGTTAGTTTTTTATCAAATGTCACACCCAAGTCCCGAAAAGTGTCTGGCCGGAAAAGCATATGATTGTCTAATTTGTAATCGTACAGGATAATATTTTGCTTTGTTGTAAATGTCATAACGTTACATTTTGTTTCATTCAAGGGTAATTTGTTTATCACACACCATGTATTAATACGATCAATATTGTTCTGAAGTTCATAGCAATCTTTTTCACTTGCAATATTACAAAATAGTTTTAAATTATCCGCATGTAGAAGGCAGTTAACAGTTAGATTATCTACTATATCATTTACAAACAAGTTAAAGAAAAGTGGACCTAAGTTTGAACCTTGGGGGACTCCTGACGTGGCTAAGACCTCAATAGATCTAACACCATGGTATACAACACATTGCTTTCTATCAGTTAGATAGGACTTAAAAAGCTCAATAAGGTTGTCTGAGAAGCCATAACATTCAAATTTTTTGGTATAATCATAAAACATAATCAAATGCAAATGCAAATTGATTATGTTTTATGATTATACCTGTATTGGTAATTCTCCGAAATCTGTTTTGGATTATCCTGTTCGTTAGAACCATAAATAATTATTGCATAAATACGTATTACCTGGTAAGTGACTGTTTAGTTCATTTTCAACTTTGAAAGAAGTAGCACTGAAGAAGTATCCTTGTGTAGGATACAGAAACACGTGTCTGTGAAAGTTTTAAAAGTTTTTGGTAAGTGTTTTTGTCTTTGGTTGTTTTTGGTTTTGTTGAACAGGATAATTTAAAATTAAAACTAACATTATTGTGACAGTTATCTGTACGTAATGTGCATATTTCTTTCTTATAATTCAATGTTGTTCGTGGCATGTAGCCAGCAAAGTATTTTGTTTAGAAGGATATATGTTTTTGTACTTATCTATGATGAGTCTTTAGTAAGAGTTTGAAATAATTACTAGTATTTTTGCAAGTAATATATTCATTTCCTCAATTCTATTTTAGATTACTCTTACATTGTAGGGAATTTGCATTTGCATTTGATTATGTTAAATAATAAACAATAAAGAAAGTAAATTGCCGATAATATTAGAAATAGAATAGAATAGAATATCTTTATTTTCCAACTAGACTGAGACATCAGTATGGGCATCGTCATACACATTATAAATTGCTAAGTTACATTGAGAATTAAACAAAATTACAATTAAAATTACAATTAAAAAATAGGCAGATAGTTGCAGAAGCATTATTACTTATCTATATTTAATATAAAATCAGTCAATAATTATAAAAAGATATTTTGTTATTGGGTAAAAGTTACATAAATTCTATGATTTAAAATTACTAGAAAAATATATGTTAAAAGAAATATATATCATAAGTACCTACTGGAGTAAAATTTAAAAAAGAAAAAACACTTTAAAAGAAAAAAAACGTTTCAGATTTATAAAAGTCATCTATAGAAGAAAATTACGTTGTATTTATGTAGTCGTTTATGGAATAAAATGCATGAGTTTGTAGATAGTTTTTTAACGAATGTTTAAATTTGTACAATGTATTTGAATTTCTTATGCGATCGGGAAGTTTATTATAAATGTATATACCGGAATAATAAAGGCCTTTCTCAAATCTTGTTGTTTTATGTTTAGTTGGCTGCAATTGTGTTGTATGTCTTGTTTCATAGGTGTGGTTTTGTGAATTATGCTGATATAATTTTATATTATTACGAACAAAAATTGCAACTTTGTAAATATACAGACAGGGTAAGGTCATTATTTTTAGGGATTTAAATAGGTCTCTACATGTCTGTCTGTTACTGGATTTAGTGATAATTCTAATTGCCTTTTTTTGAATCCTAAATACTTCTATTGCTCTACTACTATTTCCCCAGAATTCAATACCATAAGACATAGCGGAATTAAATGATCCATAATATATGTTAACCATTTGCTCTGTACTACAGTATTTAATCATTATTCTCAAAGAAAAACAAATTTTTGATAATTTTTTGCACATACATTCTATCTGTTCATGCCAATTAAAGCAATTATCTATATAAATTCCTAGAAATTTTGTACTATTTTTTGATGTTATTTCTGTGTTTATTATGTTTATCTTAAAGGCATCACTTATAGTGGAATAGTGCAATATCTCGGTTTTTTCCGAATTTAACTTAAGGCCATTTTAATTTAACCACGTCACTATATTATTTACAGTTTGTTCCGTTTAGCCACAAAAAAATATCACTTACGTTTGTTGCAAAAGTCATTATCTATAGATATTTACTCACTGCCATCCCAATTTTTCCATGCATTATTATTTAGTCGTTATGGTATTACTTACATTACAACATTACTAAAAATGTTTAATAGACGCACTTTTTAAATTTTAATTCCCATTTAAATTTTGAAATTATTTGGATACCTACATTTACATTTTTCTGAGCACCAGTCTTCCCATAAACTCGTATTATGGTCAGTTGTTATTCTGGTATGTTATTTTGTATAATTTCTTTTAATTTATTTTATAAATAAAAATAGTTTCACTCATATTCAACGTTTTAGAATTTATAATTATAATTTGAAATACTATCTTACCTCTTATCTGCATCTACCAATAGTACCAATTTACACCAACGAAAACAAAACTGTAAACTAAGTCTTGTTGTTGCGCACAGTATAGGTACTTATATTTGATACGAGAGAACATCTATCAGATATAAACTTATTCCGATGGTATTACTCACAAACACGTTATCTTGTGTGCGTTCTACCAACCTGTTCAGTGTCGTATCCGTGGGTTGCTTAAATAGGTAGTATAAGTAGCATATTCCAAGATATGTTGCTATATTATCATAGACAGCAAATTAATGACAAAGCATAAAAGCAGTTAACGAAAATACTCGTTATAGAAAGTATAATTAAAAATTGAATTATTATTTGTTTGCTTATAATATTGAAACATATTCTTTATAGGATTTTGTAAACAGTAGAAAAAAACCGCTGCCTGAGGAAACACTACTTCCACATCCAGATTTTTCATCCAAGTCTCTGTTAAAGGAAACATCGGGACTAGATTTGCACTCTAGTATGTGGAAATTATTGTTCATAGAATTTTAATATTTGGAGCAGATGTCATGGAAAATTTTGAGGCGTTGGTTTCTACCATATATGTTAAAAATCAATCTCATTTGATATTCATTTACATTTCTATTCTTACCTAGCTTAAGTTAGTGTACTTAATTTGATCCACTTTTTGTTATTTTATTATTTTTGTCATACTTTTTATTTGCTTACATATATACATATATATTTTTATTATCTCTTTCGTCTCTTCTTTTCTTTCCCTTCATCTTTCTCGATTCTAAATAATTCGTCTTAATATATTAATTAACTTAATTTAAAAAACTTTAACTTAGTTTAGTTTAGTTTAGTTTACACAAACTTAGTTTATACAACTTAAATTTTGTCCTGTAATTGGATTACTTGGTATTCTGTTGGGCAATAAAGTATTTATTATTATTATCATTATTATTATTATTATTAAAAATGAAATTTTAGTATACCCACATATTTTCCTCTATTCACAAGCTAGCACGTCCCACCCCTTCAATAGAATCATCTCAATCAGATGTCATTATAATACATACGTGTACTAACTTTCAAGTAAATATCTCAGTTTTATGTTATCAAACCCATTAAAAACGGAGCGGAGATGGTGGTGTTTGAAAAATATTAGAAAGAAATCTGAGGCCTTGATTTCTAGTATATACAGCAAAATCCACATTTCCGTATTCTTACCAGCTTGATTTACTTATTTTCCTCTATTTACTCCTATTTAACCCTCATCCCTTCAACGGAATCATCTCAAAATATAATCTAGTTCCAGATGTCGTTATAATACATACGGGTCCCAAATTTCAAGGGAATTTCTCAATTTCATTTTATCAACCCCTTTAATAATGGATTAAGGGTGGTGGGGGGTTGAAAAATATTACTAAAAAATCTGAGGCCTTGTCTTCTAGGGCATACACTGAATTTCAAGTTTCTATACCTGCTCGTCTCTGTTGCTTGCTTTACTTATTTTTCCCTATTTACCACCAATTACCCCCACTCCTTCAACGCAATCATGTGAAAAGATAGTCTAGTTTAAGATATCGTAATACACGTAACAAATTTCAAGTGAAAATTTAAATTTAATTTTAGCAATTCTTTTAATAATGGAGTAGGGGTGGTCGGGTTGAAAAATATTATAAATTATCTGAGACCTTGGCTTCTAGTACATACACCAAATTTCAAGTTTCTGTACTCTTACCAACTTGCTTTACTTATATTCCTCTATTTACCTCTATTTAATCCCCAACCCTTAAACGGAAACATCTCAACATATAATCTAGTTCCAGATCTCGTTATAATAATAGTGCATACCTGTACCAAATTTTAAATGAATATCTCAATTTTATTTTATCAACCCCTTTAATAATGGAGTAGTGGTGGTGAGGGGTTGAAAAATATTATGAAAAAATCTGAGGCTTTTGCTTCTAGTATATATACCGAATTTCAAATTTCTGTGTTCGTGCCAGCTTGTTTTACCTACTTTCCCGTATTTACCCCTATTTAACCCCCAACCCTTCAACGGAATCATCTTAAAATATAATCCAGTTCCAGATGCCGTTATAATATATACGTGTACCAAATTTCAAATTAGTATCTAAATTTTATTTTATTAACCCCTTTAATAATGGACTATTGGTGGTGGGGGGGGTGAAAAATATTATAAACAAATCTGAGGCCTTGGCTTGTAGTACATACATCAAGTTTCAAGTTTCTGTACTCTTACCAGCTTACTTTACATATTTCCCCATATTTACCCCTATTTACCCCCTAACCCTTAACCGGATATCTTCTAAAAACAATCCAGTTCCAGATCTCGTTATAACGTATACGTATACAAAATTTCAAGTCAATATCTTAAACCGTTCCGAAGAAAGCGTACGGACACAAAAAAAGTTACAGACAGACTGACCGACAGACCTACAGACCAACAGACAGACAGGCAGAAAATTTCTTTTCGCTCAAATTTAAAATCTTGACGTTTCATGACATTCTAAACCTATTTCAAGAAAAAAAATTTTGCCATGCAGATTAAACTAGTAATATATAAGTATAATTAGGCCAACAAAATTTGTAGATACAATCTAGTAGCTATCAGAGCTACATAAACCGACACCTTCCCTATAATTCGACTAGATAAAGTACATGATCAGGAGAAAACTTGTACTTCGTTCAGAAAGAAGTGTTAATGATCTATTCCAAAAGATACGTCCTTCAGAAGAAAAAAATCGCCGATATTTACATAAAAAATTGACTTCGAACATTTCCCACTTCGTGAAATCCACTGCGTGGATGTGGAAGTAATATAATATACTTCCTACGGATCTTGCTATAACATATACACATACATGTACTGAATTTCCAGTCAATGAATCTATTTTATTTTGTTAACTCCTTTAGTAATGAAGTGGGGGTGCTGGTAGGTTGGAAGATGGTATACCAAATTTGATTCCTTGACTTCCAGTATATAAACCTAATTCCAAGTTTATGGGCTATTACTTAAATAAGTAAGAGGTAAGTAAATACCTCTATTTATCCCCTAACCCTTCAACGAAATAAGCTCAAAATACCGGGTGGTCACGAGTCAATGTACGCCCCCAATATTTTGGTTGTTATTGTATGTAAAAATTTGGTTCTTGGTACACATAAATCCGGTTGAACCGGAAGTGACATCAACTTTTTTTTCTTAAATAGAATGACTGTATTTTTTTATGGTTTCTCGTTAAGCATAAATTTCTAAGTGCAACAGTTATTTCAGATGTAAAAAATTCCAAAAAATAAGTAAGATACGAACAATGATTTAATTTTTTCAAAATGGCCGCGTCAGATGAATGCGATGTAAGAAAATTACTAAGTAGGCTATGGAAATTATTAGTAAGGTTGTAGACTTGTCTGTAAAGAAGAAAATCGTTGTTTGAATTACTGATAGGTAAAAGTTGTGTCCAAAATATAACATTCAAAGCAGCATCCCTTAAGAATTGCATCACAGAGAGCCACGCGCTTGCAAACGAACACCTGCTTAATGCGTCCAGAATCGGATTCAAAATTTTTATGACTACATTCGTATTTTACTTGTCGCATGACAACTCTCCATTTAAATATTTATTAACCACAAAAACACTACTGGCAAATTTTCCAATTTAATCTCATTAAAATACACTACACTACAGTTTTTTGGTTTCTTCTTATCGGCAGTTTCAACAGAAAGGGCACGCACCAAAAAAATAACAGAAAATTAGGTTCATATTTATTCGTCGAATAAAAAATTGCCGTCAAAGGAGTCATCGTATGTGCTTTATAAATATGAACTCAGCTTTTTAGCATTTCTTTTATTACTGTCAAATATGTTTGTTTTTAAATGTGTTACTTTCCTCGCATACCGAAGGGAAGTATTGCATTCGAGAAAAAATCACCCTCCGACATTTTTTCAGAATTTCACGTTTCAGATCACGTAGATTACGAAAATATAGGTTTTCTAATTCCGTCAGTCTGTCTGTCTGTCTGTCTGTCTGTCTGTCTGTTGGTGTATTATCTAAAAAAAAACTGCTTGACGTAGAACAGTCAAATTTAGTAGGTAGCTGACGCTGCTGTCTGAAATGGTTAAACTTTCACTGGAAAATATACAGGGTGGACCGTCTAAATGGAATAAATAGTGGAAAAAAATTTTTTAGCTCAAATTTAAAATTTCCACGTTTCATGGCATTCTAAATCTATTTCAGAAAAAAAAATTCAAAACTTTTTTTGGTCGGATGACACTTTAAAATGTTCTCCAAATGTACCTCGAGAGGTAAACGTATAATAATAGTACACGCGGGTAGAGGTGTTTCAGAATCTTATGAACCGCGAAATGCGCAAAAGGCAAAGTTTGTTCTGGGTTATAAGTGAATTATGAAAACACTGAGGGCTACCTTGCTTTATATATAAACAAGAGCTTAGGATAAATTGTAAACAATGAATCTAATATTTTCAAAAAGTGTAATTGAGTCCACAGGAGGGATTATGTCTCTGCGCATATGAAGGTCACAGCTCATGAGAATTTGAAACACCTCTAATGAAGATGGATTTGTAAAAGGGTATTTAATGCTTGTCATCGGCCGATTACCACCAAGATATGAATGCCACTTTTTTGAAAAATGGTTTGCAGAAAAACTATTGCGTTACATAAAGCCAAATTCGGTCATAGTGTTAGATAATATGCCTCTTACCATTCGCGAAGGTTTGAAATAATTGAATTTAAAAAAAACCGGTGAAAAATGCCATTGTTAGGTAGGTTCAATATAATGCTAGAATTAAATCCTAGATAAAATGAATGTAGGGTTGTTGTATTTTTATTTAATAATAGGTAGAACTGTGAAATTCGACATTTATGAAAGCAGGGAATATTTTACTTTCATTGTTTCATTACTTGCCAAACTCTGAAATTCTAACTCCGGCTCTGCAAGTCAACGTGGACTCTATATACTAGACTAACACGCATAATAAAATTCGACCAATCAGTAGATCTGTAGCAGAATTTGCCATCAATTAGATTTAGTGGGCGTACCTTATTTACTTAACTTTGTGGTAGTTTATAGAAAAACTACTTAATTTAATTTGTGGTCATTTTTTGTCACACCTCCAGACAATAGTAAAAAAAGAATAAAGGAAGCCGCAAATGCTCCTTATATTTTGGATTTGAGTTTATCAGTATTTTTAGTTTTTTTTTTCAATAAAACGGAATTTCATTTTCATTTCCGTAGGGGTCCTATGGAATTTTTTTTAATGGAACTGTGCTATTTCTTTTATTAATCAGAAATAATGATTCATAAACTATAATTTTATCGCCATTAATCATTTCTTAACGATATCCTTCGTAATAATAGAAGTGTTTTTAAAAAGTAAGCGCCAACAAATCATTTTAATAAGGTACCTATCTACATTTAAATCCAAAATTGCAAATAGCCTTGAAAATGACAGACATTCGCAACAATTGATTTAGTCTTGACTTACTCACTAATTTTCTAAAGCAAGTGTATTAAAGTTGTTATTGAGACGTCCCCCCCCCACGCCTATTATTTTGTTGTTAAATTCTGGTTTGATTAATTACTAGTTACCCTCCCCTCTCCCCTGATTGTCTAATTATTAAAACAATTAAACTAATTTGGCTGTGTGATCGTCTAGTTTAGTGGTAGGACTCAAATTTACGTTTGTGATTTGTAGTTTATTGTTACCATAGTTCTTTTTCTAGGTTTGATATTACTGTTTCTATTTATTGATTGAATTGATAATTAACTATTTATTATGACATTTAATGATTCGTTCTTTACTTTAAATATTGCTATTTATTTATTTGGCAAAGTTCTAATTATAGTTCTTTATTTAATTGTTCAAATTAAGCACTGAATATTGTTTTGGCACTTGTTTATTTAATGGATAAAATAATTAAGTATTTTTATACTACCCTGTATAAAGTTCAAACTCAAAATTATTCGTTTTATTTAATTTACTGAATTATTTATTTTACCTTTTATGTTAACTTTTGGTTAAGTTTTTATCATATTTTAGTGCTCATTTTTATTCACTATTGTAATGTTCAAGTAAACCTTATGTTTACTTATTTTATTTTAAATATTCGTTTATTTAAGCCCAAGTAAATCTTATATTTACTTGGCTAGTTTTTCTGGTAATTATGCACTTTATTTTCAATTTCTGGTAAAGGTAAAATAATTAAAAACAAGTAACGTTTTTATACGTATAATCAGACAATTGTCAGAAAAAGATCAGATATAAAAATATTGATGTGGCAATGGCCAGAAAATAGTTGCTTACATATAAATCAAAATGTGAGTAATTTAACCACAAATTTATATTACAGCAACAGATTTCGTTGGGACAACAGTCACGTGTAAGATTGTCGAATGGTCAAATAAACAACTCCAATAATCACTAAAAATAATAATGATTATAACGAGAATACCCGTTCAAAACTGGAGTAAAAAATGTTGAATTCGGAACATGTAAAGTTCATACTTGGGTGGCGAAAACTCGCAATAGTTTATTTAATTGAATGCACGGCAAGTTGAAATCTCAAGTAATTGCCTATTCAAACATAGTTTGACGTTGCGAAGAATAGAATGATGTGATCTGATCAATAAACTTGATACAGAACCAGCCAATTGGCTACCAATAGGTTTTTGTGTTGCGAAGATTGTAATTGTTCAAACAATTGAATGAACAAGCAATTTGTATCAATTTCAACTCGCCCATGACATAAATATGTCATCGGAATGAATACAAGGTAAAACACCCAGTACAAAGTTTAACATGTAATAATATTTAAAATGATATTTATGTCAAACTAGCAGGGGGCAAATCACAGGCCTTATCAGTGGATGGCCCACAAAAGTCCAGTGACCGCATCCCTACAAGTAGGACATAAATAAACCGGCAGGTCCGAACAGCTGTAAAACCCTTCGGAGAATCAAATATTGCAGAAGTTCATTGACCACACGACAAAACAAAACGCAACAGAAATTGTTTACCAACAAAAATCTGCCGCTGTTGAAAAGTAAATATTTTAAAAGTTACTGTTTTAAATAAGACATGATTTAACATAGTCTGAAATTCAGCAAACAGCTAATTATGCTACAAATAAAAATTAACATTATAGAAAATTTCTAAATAATAAAATTCTAACTAGTCAAAGTGTCACAGTAAAAAGACCCCCTCGCGATTCCGAGTATCCGAAATATAGAATCAGTTAGTCAATTGTTTAATGCTAAAATGAATCGAAATAGTCCCGACTTGAAATTATTAAGTTCACGTAAAACTAAATGAAAATACCGAAAACCGAAATAATCATATTGATTTACCTGGTACTTGATAGACCGCTAAATGACCGGTGTCATTAGGGGTGTTATCACGCGGCTCGCTCCTGTCCAGCGAGTCGTAGCTGGACGGCGGTGTCTTATTAGTTCTGGACATCGTCCCCTTGTGTCGTACTAATCTGCTAAAACTTCAGCAATACAATAATAGTACGGCTTGGTAGCGAGTTGCTTGACCAGCGGTCAGCAGCGGTCAATTCGTAGTGCGAGGATTAATTATCCCACTCAGACTCAAAGAGACTGAGGATTAATTATCACTCTGCTTATTGAAGTTTGCTGTTAAAGTAAGGACAATGCTTCGGAATCGGCTTGACCAGTGGATGGCGGTCAGCTAGTATATTGATAATTATCAGACTCGAATTCGAGGATTAATTATCATTCAGAATAGTGGTCTATCTTCCAAAGAAGTGACCCGTGGACGTCGGTGGTCAGCTAATATATTGATAATTATCAGACTCGTATTCGAGGATTAATTATTATTCAGAATGGTGGTCAGCAAGTAAAGCATTGATAATTATCAGACTCGTATTCGAGGATTAATTATCATTCGTAGTAGCGGTCTCAAAGAAGTGACCCTTGTACAAACTTCTCGCGGGTATTTATACCCGAAAGAGCGATGACGTTACACACAAACCTGCGTAGTTTTTGGTACCGTTCTCACGGGAACCGAGCCATCTGTGCCTATGCCTTATCTTTGTTTATATTAACATCGTAAAATTTCAAGTGATATGCAACTCTCCGAACTGGCCTTAACACTAAGTTTTGTACGTTTTAGGAAGACTTAAAGAATATTAAAAACTATACGAATCGGACAAATTCTAAAACATTTATGTTCTAGCGTGAAAATTGGGGTAAAATATTATTAGACCGGGTGATATTTAATCGCGTGTCGAATTATACCGAATTTCAGAATTACGTAAATTTGGATTAATAGAAGCGGAAAGAAATTTTTAAATTAATACACAGGGTGTGGTTTTCTTCATTATAAACAAGAAAATTAATAAAAAATGGCTGAAAATTATTCAAGAGATGATCATTATTTATGGAGAGACACGACGTAATGCAACTAGAGCACAGTCTGTATGGACGGAGATATCCAGAAAGAAGACAACCTCCGAGAAACTATTTCTCCCGGTTGGAGCAACAATTTAGAACTGAACCTATTGTAGAAATTGAAGAAAGATTTATTGTGGATGAATAAACGGAAACTAATGTATTAGCTTTAGTGCATGTTGACCCAGCCATTTCGATAAGACAAATTGAACATGAATTATCAGTTTCCAAAGAATCAGCCAGCCAAATTTTTAAAGAAACACGGCTATCGTTCTTATAAATATCAATTGCATCAATTTTTGTATGAGAATGATTATCAACGAATAACCTTTTGTAATTGGTTACAGTTACGCCAATTAAGAAATGACAATTTTATCAAAAACATTTTGTTCACTGATGAATGAAAGAAGATGAAAGAGATTTACAACCTTGGGTTATTTAATCGAAACAACACTCGATATTGGCCAATTGATAATCCTCACATTATGAGACAGGGGCGGTTTCAGGAGCGGTTTGGCTTCAATGTTTGGTTAGGCGTACTGGGCGACCATATCATAGGTCCAATAATTTTTAACGAAACTCTAACTGGACCAAGATATCTAGAATTTCTCCAAAATATACCACAGATTAATCAAATTCCCAATGCCAATATTGACGAAGTTTACTTCCAACAAGACGGGACTGGACAACACAATGCTATTATCGTTAGGGATTACTTAAATCAATTATTTCCAGATCGTTGAATTGGGACCCATGGTCCAGTCAGATGGCCTGCAAGGTCGCCTGACTTAGCCCCACTCGATTCTTTTATTTGGGCACATTTGAAAAATAGAGTCTACATGACTGCTCCAACCACAAGGCAAGTTCTGGAAGAAAGAGTTCGACACGAAATTGCACAAATAACACCTCAACAATTACAGAGTGTTAGACGTGCAACGATAAGTCGCGCTACTCGTGTATTAATCATAACGGTGAACAGTTTGAACAATTTTTATAATGGTTTATTATAATTTAGGTTTTAAATAGTTTTGTCATTCTTGGTAATTTTTTCATGGCTGTAACGTTACACCTATTAAAATTATTTGTTGTTTAATTTGTGTTTACTTTTTAAAAATACTTCTATTATTACGAAGGATATCGTTAAGAAATGAATAATGGCGAAAAAATTATAGTTTATGAATCATTATTTCTGATTAACAAAAGAAATAGCACAGTTCCATTAAAAAAAAATTCCATAGGACCCCTACGGAAATGAAAATGAAAAAGAAATTCCGGTATTTTGAAAAAAAAATACTGGTACCTATCAGTAATTCAAACAATTATTTTCTGCTTTACAGATAAGTCTACAACCTTACTAATAATTTCCATAGCCTACTTAGTAATTTTCTTACATCGCATTCATCTGACCATTTTGAAAAAATTTAAAAATTGTCTCTTTTTTTTTTTGGATTTTTTTACATCTGAAAAAACTGCTGCACTTAGAAATTTATGCTTAATGAGAAAACATAAAAAAATATAGTCATTCCGTTTAAGAAAAAAAAGTTGATGTCACTTCCGGTTCAACAAGAGGTGATATTTTCATTCCTGTTAGTCTAAAAGTAGCTTATTATTGTCTAATTTATGTGTATCAAAAACCAAATTTTTAAATACAAGAACAACCAAAATATTGGGGGCGTACATTGACTCGTGGCCACCCGGTAAAATGTTGTTCTAGATCGTAAACGGTTCTAGAGTAATCAAGCGTACAAAAATAAACGACAGACAGATCAACATTTCCTTCGCTCAAATTTAAAACTCCTCGTTTTATGACATTTTAAACCTATTTCAACAAAAAACAATTCACATTTTTTAAAGATTACTATAATATTTCTACTCCACTATGTGGACATGGTAAATGAACTATAGTGGACATAACCTTTCAATAATAGGATCAATTGGGAAATGCTCCAAGACATGTTCTCCAAGTTTATAAACTTGCATTAAGGAAATTATTATTTCACAATGCTACCTAACCACGCCACTGTCTGGACTTCGGCGTTAGCGATAAAAATATTGCAAATTGCATCACACATTGTGTAGGATTGTGAAAAAAGTCGTATGCACTCTACATCAGAAATTAAGGTGGCCATTCCCTAGAAAGGGACATCCGATAGGGAAATATTTATTATTTGTGGCCATAACTTCTTTTTCTTAGTACCTATATTTAAAAAGACTGAGTACCTAAGTAGAACTATAACAAGACTATTACTATGAATTTTCACTCAATAATTTCAGTGGTTTGCAAAATAGCTCGATTTAATACTACGAAATAGGAAGATTAACATAATTTTTAAATTTAAATCGAGCTATTTTGCAAACCACTAAAATTATTCAGTGAAAATTCATAGTAAAGTTTTGTTATGGTTCTACTTAGGTACTCTTATAGTTTTTTTAAATAAACGTACTAAGAAAAAAAATCGGTAAAGATATTTACACAGAACTTCCCTCATTATTTGTGCATGGCGGTCACTCAAAAAAATTATTAATTACGAAATGACATTAAGAATAATAATCGGAATATAGTTATTGCTATTATTACAAAGAAAATCTGATAACTTCTGGTCAAAAAAATATGCAGAATTCTCATCCAACAGCAAAAGTTAAATACTAAATACCAGGTGCCAAATATGGAAGGCTTGCGCAAATACCTTTACTACCACTATGACTAAATTATTTCTTGGGATAACCACCTTGTACATTTTTCAATAAAAGTTTAATAGGTGCATATGTTAAATATTATTGCCATCTGTCACATTTTCAATCCCACATTCACGTAATGGAGTGGATGTATAGTGGTGGTTAAAAAATTTAATTTTTTTTTAAATTCTTCAAAAATGTTGGTAAAAAAAATTTTCAAAATTCTTTTCTTCTGAAATAGGTTTACAATGTCATGAAACGTAGAAATTTTCTATTTGAGCAGAAAGGAAAGTTTCCTTCTATTTTATAGTAGTGGTAAAAAAAGTTTACAAATTTAAAAATTATGTATTTTTTAAATAGGTTTAGAATGCCATGAAACGTGAAAATGTTAAATTTGAGCAAAAAAAAATTTTCGTCCATTCTATAGAAATGATAAATAGATTAAAGATATATTCAGAAATTTTTAAAAATTTTTCAAAAACATTTTTAAATTTGTTTGAATAGTTTTAGAATGCCATGGAAACGTGGAAATTTGAAATCTGAACAAAGAAAAAAAAAATCCGTCTAATTTAGTTGTAATTTTTTTACAAAATGGTAAAAAAAATCTGTTTTTATTAAAATAGATTTAGAAAGCTATGAAAAGTGGAAATTTAAAAAAAAATTATTTTGAAATAAGTTTAGAATGAAACGTAGAAATTTTGAATAAAAAAAAAATTTTTCGTCTGTTTCAGTGGTAAAAAATTTTTCAAAAATGTTGGTGAAAAAAATTTTCATTTTTTTTTTTCTGAAATAGGTTTAGCGTGTCACGAAACATGGAAATTTTAAATCTGAGCAAAAAAATTTTTTTTTTCAGTATTTATTCCGTTTAGACGGTCCACCTTGTATATTTTCCAGTGAAAGTTTTACCATAGCTCGACTCAAAAACTTAAATTCGCAAACAATTCTTGCGTGCGTTCTAAACGACAGCTCATAATACACTTTTAATTACTGAGGGCGGTTAAATTCTTCCCTCGTGAAGCTATTCTACTTGGAAAAATAACAGTATCTATAAATTTTTTATATGCCGTCAAAATGACATGTTTCGGAAAATCTAGCGGGAAAACGCCCCAAAAACGAAAAAATGATAGAGGAAAATGCTGTCAGACTAGGTCCAATGAAGCCATACACGAAGTTTGAAGAGAGTATGTATCAGGAAAAATTTTCCCGGCGCCTTAACTATTATGCTAACAAGTAAAAATTCTTATTTACCATTCTCATTATAACACTAGCATACAACATAGTCCCCTACGGCCATGCAGATTAAACTAGTATCTATATGACCCCCTACGGTCTGAAGATTCAGTTAAAAATGGAAACAAAGGCCTAAAATGAATTTATTTACCTACCTTGTCTTAAAAAAATTTCATTCTAATGGATTACTTTTTCATGAAATCTCTCATTCAGTTTCTTGGACACGCTTAGCCTTTGAAACGTTTTTCGCCCTTATTCTGAGCTCATCAGAAAGGCACAAAGCCATTCATAACGATGTTCCATGCGTGACTTTGTGTCTTTCTGATGAGCTCAGAGTAAGAGAGAAAAACGTTTCCAAGAAACTGAATGAAAGATTTCATTAAAATGTAATCCATTATAATGAAAATTTTTTAAGACAAGATAGGTAAATAAATTCATTCTAGGCATTTGTTCTTATTTTTAACTGAGTCTCCATACCGTAATAGTAATAATAATAGTAATAATTTATTTGTCCATTCGATCATAAAGTATGATATAGGATAAGTCAATAGGGAAAATTAATAAATAGATATATAAACATAATAACAAATAGAATAAAAATCAAGAAAATATGTAAGTAAGCGTACAAAATTTTGAAAACACGAAGACAACAATAAGTAAATAATAGCATATAAACACATAATATAAAGGTAGCCTCACAATATTAAACATAACATAAAAAAATGACATTCAGCCAGTTTAAAAATAAGAACAATCCTAATATACTTGGGATTAAAAGAGGATCATAGTCAAGATTTCCTTAAAAAGTACAACACATAGAATCAAAAATATACACACGGAATAATAAAGAACATTTATGCAATACATAATATACATATATCACAGAACATCATTTAAATATTAATTTAATGAATAATAATTTTTATTGTACAACATATTTTTAACGTGTGTTTTGTACTTTCTTAAATCGAGTTATTTGAATGAATTTGGTAATTTATTGTACATCTTTATTGCCAAATAGTAAGGGCCTTTTTCAAACACAGATAATCTATGATTTGGAACCTCCAGTATTCCCATGTAGCAGGCAATATTAGTACAATATTGGGTATTTATGGTTTAAATAGTGGCTAAATGTTGAAATGCAATATATGCCCAATATCGAAATGTGAACATTTTTATTTATTGGCAAAATATTGTAATCAATCTTGACTGAATATTGTTCTACGTTATTGCTCCAATATCTATTTCCAATTAATTATCAATATTTATTTTGACAACTAGGATAATATTTACCTAATATTGTATTTAAATTGGTACAATATTTCCTTTGGATTTATAGTCAATATTAGAAATCAATATAAAATACAGGGTCTTCGGCGCATGGACCGTCAAAATATTTTTATGGATTGGTGGGGTCATTTGGAAGTTTTAACCCTAAATGACTCAGGTCCTAACTGTTGTAGTACTAAGAAATATATTTTTTTTAGATTTCACTCAAAATTTCCCAAAATTCCCCAATGAAATTTTAGTATTCGTAGGTGTTTGTTTAAATTCTATTCTGTAATGTATTCTTGTTCAAAATAAATCATTTTTAATAAGAAAGTTAGTTAAAAGGCTCCAAATTCCTAAAAGTAAATGAAAGAAATAGAAATTCTGAACTTCTAAAATCATTAAAAAAAACTAACCGCAACCGAGAGCTTTGTTTTCAATTAAAAAGTTCTACTGTTGATGCCTTTTCTAACGGTATGAAACAATGAAAAGTTGTAGGAGTTTTAGTGGGGAATTTTGGGAAATTTTGAGTAAAATGTAAAAAAGAAAAAAATTCTCAATAACTACAACAGTTAGCGCCTGGGACATTTATGTTAAAACTTCCAAATGACCCCACCAATCCACAAAAATATTTTGATTGTCCATGCGCCGAACACCGTGTATATTACAATAAATTATAAATATGTTGCAAAAATAAAATATTTATTTATGACATTAACAATACATTTAAAAATTGTAACAATTTTAAATTATTAATAAACTGGATGTCACATCATAATGGTTCTCTAGCAAATTTCTTGATACCCCATTGACGCATTTTGGCACTCATTTATTCCATCATTATCTTCGTTGGAAGACAAACTTAAATTGAATTCGTGGTTACCACCCTGAAAATAATCGCAGTTATCTTCATCGTTTGTATCAGGTAGTTGATTTAACAGGATAACATTGTCTGGGGTATCATTGCAAATTTCTGAAAGAATTTTCTGCTTTCTAGAAATGGCGATGGTTGATTTGAATCCTTGTTCAGCTGCCTTTTTATAAACATGGATTTTTTAGACAGTACTGATGAACTCATTCTGAAGTAATCTGAAAGTTTTGATTTAATTAATAATTAATGGTACTCGGTACTCTTTATCATGTGTATACGTTAAAACGTATATCTCATTAAATGAAAAACTTTAATAAAATCAATTTCCGGTTAAACAGAAGGTTAAATGTAGGTATACCAAATTACATACCATTAGACACACAAAAAGGAGCTAGGTATATAAAAACTAGAAATAAAAAGCGGTCAAGTGCAAAACCTACGCGCATACTGGTAGAAGTTTTTCTCTTAAACATTTTTTTTTTAATTTAACACTCTCTGTATCTCAAAAATAAAACAGTTGCGGGCTTGTGTTGATAGGTATAAACTTTTTTCTTAAAATTACCAAAGAATTACGGCCCGTAAGTATTAGCATGCGATTCTGTACACCCTGTATATTACAAACATTCTACAACATGTAAACTTAAACTTAAATATTTTTCAAAATTGTTATTATTTCGGAAAGTCTATTTTCGCACATTTCAATACTTCTTGCTTGAGGCAATAAAATAAGTATGTAGCAGTATAATACAAAAGTTAAATAATGGTAATAATTAAATTATATCTATAACTATAATATTGCAATATTGGTTCAGTATTGGTTGGTTATTGGTAGGTACCTGTATGTAGTATCTATATTTTCAAATTACCAAATAAAGATAACGACGGGTACCTAGTCAAGGTGTTATCTGGGCACAGCTCACGGACTTACACAATTTGAATGAATAATTTTATTGTTTCCCTATACATCATTATCGTACTTTTACAGATAGAAAATGTACACGGCAGCAAATTCACATTTACAGAACACTGTCAAACAATCAACAAATAAAAAGTATAATATAATATTATGTACTTACATTGTGCACAAGATTAACACACACACAAGTCACAATAATTGTTGCTAATAATCGAACACAGCCCAATTTCTGTTCTTCTATGATCCAGGTACTTGTAAATTTACCATAATGGTGTCTCCGTCTCCGTTATGCAGAGAGTAAGCGCACGCGTCATGCCAAACCGTTGCTGGTAACTCGGAGCCAATAAAATTTCTGCGCGGGAGTGATATCAATATCTAAATTCCTAGTATGAAGAATAAGTTTTGTTTAAGAATGTAAGTAATTATTTTACTAAAGATGTTAAAGTAAAACTAAATAAAAATAAACTATATAGGTGAATCTATTCTTTAAATATAATGAAAACACCTTGAAATTAAATAAACGATAATAGAATAAAAAAGTCTTTGACAGTGTTTTAAAATCAGAAATCCAAAATTATTTCATAAATCAGATAAAAAGAATCACCTATTATATTATATAATAAATAATACAAATATGATAAAAAGGGCTAAACAAAAAAAAATAATAATAAATTACAGAACAACTTTGCTCAATAGATTACAGAGGTCATATGTCTTTTAGTCTTCGAAAAATATCGCAAAGTAATATAAAAAATGTTTGTATGTTGTATGGTCACCAATATTTTTCCAATGTTGGACTAATATATTGAATTCAATATTTATTATTATGTGGCAAAATAATTATTGTTAATTACTGGTTTAAAATTATTAATGTGTTTACATATAGAATATTGTGCAGTAATATTAATTAATGTTGTTTCCAATATTGCATCCATATGTCCAGAAAATAGTAAATGATCATCAATATTTCTCTAATATTAGAGCAATACAACAAATTCAATATTTATTATATACCAAAAATAAATATTCCTTCAATATTGGGTAAAAACTGTTAAATTGGAACAATTAACAGACAAAATTATTTGGCCAAATTGCACCAAAGATTAAGTTATTATCATTATATATATGCCTATCATCTGCTTACATGGAATATTGTGCAGTAATATTAATTAATGTTGTTTCCAATATTGTATCAATATATTCAACAAATAGTAAATGATCATCAATATTTCTCGGATATTAGAGCAATATAATGAATTCAATATTTATTATACATCAAAAATAAATACTACTTCAATATTGGCTTAAAATTGCTAATATTGACCCAATAGACAAATATTACACCAATATTATACCAATGAACTGCCAGTATATGTTGCTACATGGGTTAATTCATTCCTAGTATTGTATGAATGGTAATTATTTAGAGTAGGTATATTCTGTAATTGAGTTTTAGCATAAATGAGTAACTGTAAAATAAATATACATGGCAGAGTTAATATATGTAATTCTTTAAAAATGTATCTACAGCACGTTCTTCTGTTTGCTCCTACTATAAAACGTACCGTTCTTTTTTGTAACTTGGAAACGCGGACGCTTTCTGGTGATACACCCCAAGTCAATAAACCGTAAGAAATCACAGAGTGAAACTGCGCGTGGTAGTAAGTCAATAACACTGATCTACTTACTGTCTCTCTCAGTTGATTAATACAATAACATATTGGGGCGATCTTTTTACTAACGATATCAATATGAAAGGTCCATGAACAATTTTCTGATAAGTGCAGCCGAGAAATTTTACATGTTTGTCTTGTTTAACAGTGCCATCCTTTGTTTTAATTAAGTAGCTATGATTAAAATTAGTGTTAGCAGGATTAAATCTTATAAAAGAGGATTTTTTATTATTCAAAATAAGCATGTTGTCGTTATACCACTCATGTACCCTTTGTAACATAAAATTCGTTTTCTGAACTGCATTGTCAGTTTTGATGTCAGACATAAGTATGGATGTGTCGTCTGCGAATATTATGGATTGCGCAAAATGAAAGTCATTTACATACATAATGTATAATAAGGGCCCTAAAACTGATCCTTGAGGAACACCATGCGAACTGTCTAGAATATTAGATGAGCAATTGTTTATTTCAACATAGTGTTTTCTAACTTGTAGATAGGATCTGAACCAATCTAACGGTTTACCTCTAATTCCATACAGTTCAAGCTGATTTAATAGTCGTTCATGACATACTAGGTCAAAAGCTTTACTAAGGTCTAGAAATACACCAATACATTTTTTATTATCATCCAAGTTGTTATAGAGACCATTCAGAAATTTAGTGACAGCACTGGTGGTTGACAGGCCCTTTCGAAAACCGAATTGATTATTATTCAGTAATTTATACTTTTCTAGAAAAGCAATCAATCTTTTATCAATAAATTTTTCGATTATTTTAGAAAAAACTACTGAATATACATATGGGTCCAGAGTTATCCATTATGTTTTCGTTGCCTGATTTTAATAGAGGCTTGATTTTAGCTAATTTTAATTTTTCAGGAAATATTCCACTACTTATCGATGTATTTAATATATCGGTTAGTGGTAAAGCTATTTGGTGCATACATTTCTTTAATAAATTAACACTGATGTTGTCACTTCCTGTCGATTTGGAATTTTTTAGATTTTTTATAATATCGAGCACTTCAATATGAGTTGCAGGTTCAATAAAAAAAAGTTTTCACTGATTTCTATATTTTGTAAAGCTGCATTTTTAAAAACTGTATCTCCTAACAGTGACTTGGGAATGTTATTAAAAAATGTAATCAAATGATTACTGACTATATTTTGGTCACGTATTACTTCACTATTTATATTTAGTTTTATATCTTTTTGATTATTGTTTGCATTCTTGTGATTGATAATATTCCAGACTATTTTAGACTTATTTTTCGCTTTCGCTATCAACTCATTGTTATATAGTAGTTTTGCTTTCTTTATTAATTGTCTATAAATATATTAGGGATGCTAATTGGGAAAACGTTACAGCTCAAAGTAATGTAAATATTGCAGTAGAGGAAATGTACCGAATTATAAATAATATTTTTGAAATATGTGTTCCCAAATTTAAGTACAATCCTAATTTAAAAAAATTTCCTATTTGGTTTAGTAAAGAAATTAAAGATTTATTAAGGGAAAAAAATAAATATAGAAAAGTAAAGGATACTTCAGAATATCATTATAATAAATATATAGAAATAAGACGAAATTTAAAAAGGCTAATAAAAGTTGAGCATAAAAATTATATAAAAAATATTGAACAACATTTGATTACTGATGCAAATGTATTTTGGAACTATATTGATAGAAAGAAAGAGGGATGCCCAAATTATAATGATTATGTATATCAGGGGGATAAAGTGCATCAATGTGAGACTGCTGAATGTTTTGCTAAATTTTTTTCATCGGTTTATAACACTGAAAAATCAAACTGCAAACTAGACTTCTCAGATGATAGTGGAAATTGTTGTAACGAAGCATTCAATTTGAACATAATAAATGAATTGGATTATAATGCAGCTATTAAAAAACTTAAACCTAAAAAAACAGCAGGTATTGATGGTATACCACCGTACATAATTAAGGGATGTCAAGAATGGTTAAGAGTTCCATTGCTTCATATTTTTAATCTGATATTGAAAACTTCAACTTTCCCTAATGCATGGAAGCTAGCTGCATATACTCCAATTCATAAGTCAGGGGACAAAATGGACATTTCAAACTACAGAGGTATAGCAATAATGTGTGCTCCAGCTAAACTATTTGAACAAATTATATATTCTCATTTATACAGACACGTAGAAAAAAGTTTAGTAGAGGAGCAACATGGTTTTGTAGCTCAAAAATCTATCAATACGAATTTGTTCATATTTACTAACTACGGTTGCGAAACATTGGAGGAAAGAAAACAACTCGATACTGTATTTACAGATTTTAGCAAAGCATTCGATAAAGTCGATCATGATATGCTATTAGGAAAGCTATATAAATTTGGTCTATCTACGAAAATGATGCTACTTTTAAAAAGTTATTTACAGCACAGATGTTTTGTAGTAAAACACAATGGAAACACTTCTGGTAAATATTGTGCTAATTCTGGAGTGCCACAAGGATCAAATCTCGGTCCATTATTACTCGTATTATTTATTAACGATTTACCTTCAGTTGTTAAATTCTCTAAATGCTTACTTTTTGCAGATGACTTTAAAATGTACAAAAAAATTGAAACAGATAGAGATTGTGTGGAGCTCCAGAAAGACATTGACAGTATACACAAGTGGAGCTGCGATTTTAAATTACGATTTAATATAAAAAAATGTTTTATAATAACAATTACCCGAAAGAGAGAGCCCATTGTGTTCGACTACAAAATGACTCACATATGTTTAAAAAGGACTTATTGTGCTAAAGACTTGGGTGTCACTTATGACTGTCATCTTTAATTTTCTGAACACATTGAAAACATCTCTGCATCTGCAAATCGCATGTTAGGATTTATAATGAGACAAACATCCAATTTCACCAACGTCGCAACTATTACTACTCTGTACTATGCATTTGTAAGAAGCAAACTTGAGTTTGCATCGATAATCTGGCACTCACAACCTCAAATTTATATGAACACACTTGAAAAAATACAAAATAAATTTCTTAGATACCTATACTACAAAAAATATCATACGACACCAAACTATCATTATGTTAGATCTGCACATTTAAGAACTGAATTTAATATGCCGTCTCTTGATATGAGACGTAAAGTAGCAATGCTCATGTTTTTATATAAAGTTGTAAATAGTATAATTAACAGCCCGAAGATTTTAGCATTATTACCATTTAATGTACCTTCACGACGGACTCGCAATGCGTTGATGTTTAATGTACCGACAGCAATATATTCTATCCCCACCCCTCTCTTGTCAATGCTTCGACTGGCTAATAACATCAATACTTTGGTAGATTTAGATTGGTCCCTACCTCTTACAAAATATTATAAACTGATCAACACACATTTCAGTAATTTTTATGTATAGTTGTTATAAGTGTATTTATATGGGTGTATATATATGTTTATATGTATATGTGTATATGTATATGTGTATACATTTTTTGTAGATTTACTTAGTAGTAGTAGTAGTAGTTATGTTGAAATGCTATTTACTATCCTTGTAATTAGGCCGATCAGGCCTGTTTGAATATTGCACAATAAATAAATAAATAAATAAATAAATTCTTTTATAATTTTTATAATATGTTTTAAAATTGTCATCTTGTGTCAATGATAGTTTGTACATGTCTTTTAATTTTAGCGACGATATTTTAAGGCCCCTTGTCATCCATTTATTATTTCTGGTATCCATGTTCTTTATTGTTTTTGTTTTAATTGGGAAAGTCAATTCGAAATAATTAAGGAAGGTCGTAATGAATAAGTCAAATTTTATATTAGCATTGATATCATTATTTACTATGTTCTCCCAATTTTCATTTGCAAGTAAGTTGCAAAAATGTTTTATGTTGTTGGGATTATCTAACTGCCTATATTTAATGGTCAAGGGGTCATGTAGATACTAGTTTAATCTGCATGGCCATAGGGGACTCTATTGGATGCTAGTGTTATGAGAAGGCCATATAAGAAATTGGACTAATTTATTTTAGGATTTTAATTTGTTAGCATAACCAGAATACAGGTTATCGAAAGAATTCAAAGAATTCATTAATATTTTTAGATATAGTTTTTCTTTTAATTCTCATAGACAGTTTTATCCGCTGTTTGCAAAATCCTATAAAGAATATGTTTCATTACTATAGGCAAACAAATAATAAATAATTCACTTTTAAATATATTGAAATATACTACTACTTTAACTACCTATATAAGCAACCCACAGATACGCTACTGAACAGGTTGGTAGACTGCAGATTAGGTGTGTGTGAGTGTGTGTGTGTGTGTAATCCCATCAGAATAAATTTCTATATAACGGATTTTTTCTCGTATCAAATATAAGTATACTGTGCGCAACAACACCACTCAGTTTACAGTTTTGTTTTCATTGATGTAAATTGGTACTATTGGTAGACGCAGATAATAGGTGAGATAGTATTTCAAATTATAATTGTAAATTCAATAATGTTTGATATGAGTGAAATATTTTCATTTATAAAGGAAATGTTTTAAAAATGTAGAAAATAATATGCGAGAATAACAACAATTGACCATACTACGAGTTAATGGCAAGACAGGCACGCAGAAAAATATTGTTTGTATTCAAATAATTTCAGAATTTAAATGGAAATTATAATTTGTTTGTATGTATAAGTGCGACTCTTCAATATTTTTAGTAATGTTCCAATGTAGGTAATACAATAATGACAATAATAATACATGGGCAAAATCTATTCAATCGTATAGATAACACGCTAACCATTATACTCTTCGAAGATTTAATACACTTGTTACATAATTGTTGCATATTCTATAGGATATTCTTCGCAGTTTTTTTTGTAAATGATATTAGTTTCAAACATTTTTTGTTTAATTACAAAATAAAACAAATTTTCTTTATTTAAAAAATTAATAACTTTTTTATTTATTGGTCGATTTTGTTAAAAAATAAGGTTCCTCCTCTAGCTAACAGTAATTTACTGTCCAAATTTCAATATTACCGGACTTTTCGTTCTTAAGTTATCGTGCTTACAAAAAACGTGATGGACGGACGGACGGAAGGACGGACAGACAGACAGACAGACAGACGGACGGACGGACGGACGGACGGACGGACGCACGGACGGACGGACAGACAGACGGGCGGACGAACAGACGGATGGACGGACGGGCGGACATTTTGAAAGTTGGTCAGAATTCGATCACCAACACAGTGACATGAAAATTTTTTCTCTACGAGCAACATTATCGATTTTAGAACTGTGCCGATCGAGTGCAATATACTCTGCGTTATGTATTTGCGAACAGTATAATAATGTATAAGACATTCTTTATAGGCTTTGGCAAAAGGCAAACTATCTATGAAAACTAAAAAGAAAAACCGCTGCCTAAGAAATCACTACTTCCACATCCAAATTTTTCATCCAAGTCACTTTAAAGGAAACATCTTGACTAGATTTGCACTCTAGTATGTGGAAATTATTGGACATGGAATTTTAATAATATTTGGGGCAGATGTCATAGAAAAGTTTGAGGCGTTATTTTCTACCATATGTATTAAAAATGAAATTTGTACTTTACCCTACTTATTTTCCCCTATTCACAACTTACAACCTCCCACCCCTTCAATGAAATCATCTCAATCAGAAGTCATTACAATACATACGTGTATTAACTTTTAAGTGAATATCTCAATTTTGTGTTATCAATCCCATTAATAATGGAGCGGAAGTGGCGGAGTTTGAAAAATACTACAAATAAATCTGAGGCCTTTGTTTCTAGTATATACACCAAATCCCAAATTTCTTTACTCTTATCAGCTTGATTTACTTATTATCCCCTGTTTACCTCTACGTAACCCCCAACCCTTCAACGCAACCGTCTCAAAGTATAATCTAGTTCCAGATGTCGTTATAATACATACGTCTACCAAACTTCAAGTGAATATCTCAATTTTATTTTATCAACCCCTTTAAGAATGGAGTAAGGGTGGTGTTGGGTTGAAAAATATTATTAAAAAATCTAAGGCTTTGGCTTTTAGAACATACGCCGAATTTCAAGTTTCTGTACACTTACTAGCTTGCTTTACTTATTTTTCCCTATTTACCTCTACTTACCTCCCACTCCTTCAACGCAATCATGTCAAAATATAGTCTAGTTTCAGATATCGTTATAATACATACGTGTACCAAATTTCAGTAAAAATGTAAATTTAATTTGATCAACCCTTTCAATGAAGGAGTGGGGGTGGTCGGGGGATGGAAATTATTTAAAAGAGACCTGAGGTCTTCGCAAAATATAATCTAGATCCAGATGTCGTTATAATACATACGTCTACCATACTCCAAGTTAATATCTCAACTTTATTTTATCAACCCCTTTAATAATGGAGTAAGGTTGGTGGGGGGTTGAAAAATATTATTTATAAATCTGAAGCCTTGGATTCTAGGACATTTCCCCTAGTCCTTCAACGCAATCATGTCAAAATATAATTTAGTTTAAGATATCGTTATAATACATACGTGTACCAAATTTCAAGTGAAAATCTAAACTTAATTTTATCAACTCTTTTAATAACTGAGTGGCAATGGTGGGGGGATGGAAACTATTATAAAAAAACCTGAGGCCTTCGCTTTTAATATATACACCAAATCCCAAATTTCTGTACTCTTACCAGCTTTCTTTACTTATTTTTTCCTATTTACCCCTATTTAACCCTCAACCCTTCATCAGAATAATCCCAAAATATAATCTAGTTCCTGATGTCATTATTATATATACGTGTATCAAATTTCATGTGAATATTTCAATTTTGGTTTATCAACCCCTTTGATAATGATTTAGGGAGGGTTGGGGGATGAAAAATATTATAAAAAATTTTGAGGCCTTGGCTTGTAGTAGATACATCAAATTTAAAGTTTCTGTACTCTTACCAGCTTGCATTACATATTTCCCTCTATTTACCCCTATTTATCCCCCAATCCTTCACCGGATATCTTCAAAATCAATCCAGTTCCAGATCTCATTATAATATATACGTGTACAAAATTTCAAGTCAATATCTTAAACCGTTCCGCAGAAAACGTGCGGACAAAAAAGCAGACAGACAGACAGGCAGAAATTTTTTCGCTTAAATTTAAATTCTCGACGTTTCATAACATTCTAAACCTATTTCAAGAAAAAAAAAAAAGGATTTTTTTTTTTTCGATTACTATACTTCCAATCCACTGCCACACTCCATTATTAAAGAGGTTGATAAAATAAAATTGGGATATTCACTTGAAATTTGGTACACGTATGTGTCATAACGACATCTGGAATTATATTATACTTTTAGATGATTCCATTAAAAGGTTGGGGGTTAAATAGGGCTAAATAGGGGAAAATAAGTAAAGCAGGCTGGTAAGAATACAGAAACTTCAAATTCGGTGTATGTGCTAGAAACCAAGGCCTAAGATTTTTTACAATATTTTTCATCCCCCCAATACCCCACTCCCTTATTAAAAGAGTTGATAAAATTAAATTTAGATTTTCACTTGAAATTTGGTACACGTATGTATTATAACGATTTCTAAAACTAAATTATATTTTGACATGAGTGCGTTGAAGGAGTGGGGGGGGGGGGTAAGTAGAGGTAAATAGGGAAAAATAAGTAAAGCAAGCTGATAAGAGTACAGAAACTTGAAATTCGGTGTATGTTCTAGAAGCCAAGGCCTTAGATTTTTTTATAATATTGTTCAACCTTCCACCACCTTTACTTCATTATTAAAGGGGCTGATAAAATAAAATTTAGATATTCACTTGAAATTTGGTACACATATGTATTATAACGACATCTGGAACTAGATTATATTTTAAGGCGGTTCCGTTGAAGGGTTGGGGGTTAAGTAGAGGTAACTAGGGGATAATAAGTAAATCAGAGTGATAAGAGTACAGAAAGTTCTAGTATTTTTCAAACCCCGCCACGTCCGCTCCATTATTAATGGAATTGATAACACAAAATTGATATATTCACTTAAAAGTTAGTACACGTATGTATTGTAATGACATCTGATTGAGACCATTTCATTGAAGGGGTGTGAGGTGGTAGGTTGTGAATAGGGGAAAATAAGTAGGGTAAACTAGAAATTTTATTTTTAACGTATGTGGTAGAAAATAACGCCCCAAACTTTTCTATGACATCTGCCCCAAATATTATTAAAATTCTATGGCCAATAATTTCCACATACTAGAGTGCAAATCTAGTCCAGATGTTTCCTTTAAAGTGACTTGGATGAAAAATCTGGATGTGGAAGTAGTGATTCCTTAGGCAGCGGTTCTTTGATAATGTACGCGTTACAAAAAGGAGAATTCATATCTTTACTATTTCAGTGGCTGTTAGAACAGGCAAGGAATCAGATAGACTTATAGCCTTTTTACAATCGTTGTATTCAATGTAGAGCTTTCAGAATGCCCATAGACTCGGCAGAGTATATCGATGTATCTTGATGAATACTTTTCTCTCTGGTTGATACTGGGTGCAAAAATTGCACATCCTGTCCCATTTTAATTTTTGACGCGTCTGTATAAATATGTAAGTAATTAATTAATTATGCAATCAGATGTCATGTTGTTTAAAACAACCTTGCACAAAATACGCATAAAAATGCGTTAGTGATTCATGATTATGTCGTCATCAAGATGGGTTGGGTATTTCTACTAATATGAGTAGAATTTAATAGATAACACGCATATTACGTTTACGCCTTTCAAACGACAGGCGAACTCAAATAATAATATATGCAATTCACTATCCATCTCCACACAATATGTGATTTATAATGATGACATTGAAGACTTGATATCTGTACTTTACAAACAACCAGTGGCGTGTTTAAAACCGCGTTTATTAGAAACAATTTGTTTATGCAATTTAGAAAGCTCGAAATTAAAAGAATCAATATTTTATCAGAAAATATTTTGCAGTGTAGGTATACGACAAATCCCATGTTTATGGACTATTAGCTTGCTTTACTTATTTTCTCCTATTTACCCCCAACCTTTTCTTTCTGTAAAAGATACAGCAAAATGTCATTAAGGAAAGTTATTCAGATTAAAAAGTTACAGCCTTGTGCAAAATTTTTTTTAATATAATTGAATTTTACGAAAAAAAAATTGTATGTCGGTTTACCAAAGGGTTTGATATCTACCAAGTGTCTGGAGAAATATTAAATAGTTATTAATTTGTATTGTGAAGCAAAAATACATTGTGGGTTAGGAAACCAATGAATACAAACAACAATTAAAAAATGATAATTAAAAATCTATTATAGGTATCTAGAAATAAACATAAATATGTCGCGTCATTATTCAAATTTTTTGCCACCATCTTCAACACATAGCTCTAATCTAGAGCTTTAACTCCTCTATAACTGTTCTGGATTTCTTGAAGAGGTATACCATCAACTGCTTCTTTAATTTTGGTTTTTAATAATTCTAAATTATTGTCAAAATTAAAAGCACAAAGTTTTTCTTTTAAATAGCCCCATAAGTAGAAATCCATTATCGTTAGATATTAATATCTTGTACTCTTGATAAAGGCCTAATAAGGCGAAACACTGTAGAGTTTTAATAAAACTTTTTGAAACATTAAAAACACAATTTCCTATATATTTAAATTACAAAATAAGTGTTTTAATAAATCATATTTACATTACATTTTTTCGCAGATTCACAAATCTTATTCAAAAAGAGTAATTTTAAAATAGTATCTAATTTTCAACCCCTATAAAAACCATCCCCTTGGTTCTCAGAATTTTTGTATTATTTGTATTCACGGGTGAAATATTATCGATGCTAGTTTCAAAATTTTAAAACTAAGCAATGTTTTCAACCCCCTCAAAAACCACCCATTTACTGTCTAAAATTATTTCAATATTTTTCCTCTTATCTAAAGAATATTTTCTGTTCATTTGCAAATTTGTAGAATTTTGTCCCCCTAGAACTTGAAAAATGACCACTGTGCGACACTGTGCATAGTTAACGTAAGACAAAATGAGTAGGCAAATGACTATCACAACAAAACAAAAACAAGGATGATATTCTCCTTCGAGTAAATATAATATATTACCGGCAATAACAATAACAATATACTTAGTTCATAGCAAGTGTAAGTGTAATTCAGTGAATGTGAGCAATAGGTAAGACACTATTATAAGTTCTGTAAATAGTGAAGTGAAACCATTTTTATTTATAATAATGTATTCAGTGTAAGTTGACGGCTGTAATAAGAAAGTGTTAAGACGGCTTGGTATTTGTATCCTTCATCTTCCAATGACTTCGCAGACGTTTTGCAATCCACGTATTAATCTAGTTGAGTTCCGTCCACCAAAATTTATTAAGCTAGCAATATCTAGGTGACATCAGCCCAACGTTTTGGAGTGCATCGTCCCCGCGGTTTACATATGATTTAATAGTGGAATTTGATTGTTATTCTAGATGTGAAATGGTGTTATTACACTTCAACACTTTTTGCATGTTTAAAAGTGAATTATTATTTGTTTGCTTATAATTGAAATGGATCACATTCTTTACAGGATTCGGTAAACAGCAAAAAAACACTATCTATGAGAACTAAAGAGAAAAATTATCTGTAAAAACATTAATATCAATTTTTTTCTGATAAAGGCAATGCCACGGTAATCTTAGATACAGCTATATATGATACAAAAATTACGAACTTAATAAATGATGGAAATTATTCCAAATTAAATAAGGATCCTACAAATTCTTTAGAAAATAAAATATATAGAGTCTTATTTAAACACAAAAACGAATTTACAGATATTGAACGAAAGATGTTAACTCCACATCACAGCAAGCCTCCTCGTTTCTATGGTTTGCCAAAAATTTATAAACCTGACATTCCCTTAAGACCAATTGTGAGTTCAATTAATTCTCCATGTAGTAAACTCTCAAAATATTTATTCAAAATCCTAAATCCTTTATTAGGTTTCTCCGAGTCTTATATTAAAAATAGCAAACATTTTTTGGAAAAGCTGTCAGAAAACCGTTTTAACAATAATCATCTAATGGTCAGTTTTGACGTAGTAAGCTTATTTACAAATGTTCCTGTAGATAAAACTTTAATAATAATTAAAAACAAATTGCAACAAGATGGGAATTTGGCGAATAGAACTAAGTTAAGCATTGAGACTATAATGGAATTACTTACACTTTGCATTAAAACATACTTTCAGTTAAATAATGACTTCTATCAACAAGACTTTGGGATGGCCATGGGTTCTTCATTATCTCCAATATTAAATAACATTTTCATCGAAAATTTTGAGGAAAGTAATATTAATAATCTAGCTTATAAACCTATTGTATGGTGGAGATATGTAGATGACATTTTTGCTATATGGCCTTATAGTAAAGAATGTTCAAGTAATTTTTTGCATCAGATTAGCGAAAAGGAACATTCAATTAAATTTACAATAGAAATAGACAATAATAATGAATTACCTTTCTTAGATATTTCAATTAAAAAATTAGATAACATATACCAAACCAGTGTGTACACAAAACAAACACACACAAACAGATACTTAAATTTCAATTCAAATCAACATATTAGTGTTAAGATAGGTGTTGTTAAGTGTTTGTATGACAGAGCCAAAATTATTTCTACAAATGATGTAATATTAAGGAACGAAAAGCAATTTATAAAAACTGTCTTATTAAATAATCAATATCCTGAGAGTTTCGTTGATAGTCAGTTATTGAACATTGGTAGTCGAGAGAATATACTATCACAACCTGATGTATTTAGGTCAATGGCAGTAATTTCATATATACATGGTTTATCGGATAAATTACGAAAAATTGGGAATAGGTTTTCCGTACGAACGGTTTTTCAAACGGACTCCACGCTAAGAACAATGTTATTAAAAACCAAACCTCTAAATATTGTTCAAATTTCAAAAAATTGTATTTATAGTGTTCCGTGTGAGTACGGAAAAAATTACGTAGGTGAATCATCTAGACCTTTCAACGCAAGGCTTGGTGAACATAGAAATTACGCTAGTAGGGGAGAATTTGAAAAATCCAAAATTTGTGAACACGCGTGGGATAATAATCACAGGATTAAATGGGACCCGGCGAAGATTTTGGAAAAAGAGAGCAACGGAACTAAAAGAAAACTTAAAGAATTCGCGATTATTTTATTAAACGAGGATAGATGCGTTTCGAATTATTCAATAGATTTTTGTACTAGTTGGTAGCCCATCCTTAGAGACGAAGTAAGTAAAAATAAGATAAATATAATTTAATCCACATCCACGTAGTGGATTGGAAGTATAATAATCGAAAAAAAAAAAAACGAAAATTTGTTTTCTTGAAATAGGCTTAGAATGACATGAAACGTCGAGATTTTAAAGTTGAGAGGAAAAAAGTTCTGTCTGTCGGTCTGTCGGTAACTTTTTCTGTCCGCACGTTTTCTCCGGAACGGTTTACGATATTGACATAGATTAAATAAAAAACCTCTTTGGATATACTTCTTTAACGGCCTTATTGAAAGATTTTTTCACAATGACATTGTCTATTACTTCGGGGTTGTAACCATTGTTGAATGCAATTTGTTTTATTATTTGTAGTTCTTTGATATAATTTTCTTCTGATAAGGAGACAGTCAAAAGCCTGTGTATCATGGCTGTTGTATGCTGCTATTTTGTGTTTTCGAGGATGTGCTAAGGTGTTGTGTATTGTTATGTCAGTGTGGGATGGTTTATGAAAAATTGAAAAATCATGTTTTTTATTGAGTCGTTTAATAGTCTATTATAGACTGACTGGAAGTGACCTCAAAATTCCAAGACGCAGGCAATTTGTTTATATGGAAGGTGGCTGGCTCATTCTAGGTTTGTGTTAGTACTTACTCACTCACATAAAAATGTCCATGTATCTTATTTAGGATATTTGTACAGTCGGCCCTCCACCTAATTGGTTATTACCGTTAAATAGCATATATATGTTACTTTGGTGACAAAGATTTAGAAAACCTATTCAGAATATTCTTTTGTTTTCAGAAATGCAATGGCGCTCTTTACAGAGTCTATCTTATTGGACACACTAGGTACAGTCACAGCTCTTGTAGCTATAGTTTATGCTTACTTCAAATGGATATACCAATATTGGGAGCGAAAAGGAGTACCTTACTTGGAACCCTCGATACCTTTCGGCAACTTCCGCAATCCTTTGAGAAAGACTCTTTCCACCGCAGATGAGATTCGTGAAATGTACAATGTGTTTAAGGCAAAAGGTAAGTTGTACTTTTACCACCCATTCAAATACTAACTGCGCTCTGCGTTGCTTAACATTTCGTACTCAAATACGAATATAACCAAGACTCATCTACTCTCAAAAAGAATAGCCTCCACTAAACACCATCCAACATTATACATATATCTAGTCGCTTTGTCACATGTTTAATAACTTTTCTTAGTTCTTGGTGTGTAATTTCTTGGAATCTTTTTGTTGAGGAGTAGTGGGGTTATGTATCATCTTACATAATATTATAGAACAATACTGTTTATTTACAAACATATTTTTGCTATGTAGACGAGATGGAGAACAGGTCCCAATACGAAGCTTTGAGGTACACCTGATGATAACTGTTTTCAATAAAAATTCTGACTGCTACGAGCAAAAAGAGATTTGACATTTACAGCTATGTGTAGAAAACCAAAATAGTGTAACCTTACACATAAAAGTAGATGAGTTAATTTGTTAAAATATTTTGTGAATGTAATATGCATATTTTACAAGAATTAATAACTGTTTTATCTGCAGGTTGGAAGCATGGTGGTATATACAATATGGCCACTCCTACTTGGATGGTGTTAGATTTAGACTTGGTGAAACACGTTCTAACGAAAGATTTCCAACACTTTACTGACAGGGGAACGTACACCAACGAGAAAAATGACCCGCTAAGTAAGTGTATTAACACAACTAATTTAGTACCTATAAAACTTAAAATGTCCGCAGAAATAAGCTTAAATCAATTCAAATTTAAAAAATCGGTAAATGTATTTACACAGAACTTCCCTCTTTATATATACCGGGTGGTAGTGGCTAAAGATTTTTTTTCAAAAGTATTTTTCCTTAAAAAGGTTTAGAATGTCATGAAACGTGAAAATTTTAAAACTGATCAAAAAAAAAATTTTTCCACCAATTTTTTCTAGGTCGATAATAGTTGTAAAATAATTTTCAAAAAACTTTTTCTTTTGAAATTATTTATTTCTGGAATATGTTTAGAATGTCATGAAAGGTGGAAATTTTAAGTTTGAGCAAAAAATTTTTTTCCGTCAAGTTTTCTATACTTAGTAGGATTTTTTTTTAAATTTTCATTGACATTTTCAAATTTTTCTTTCTAAAAAAAAAATTTTTGTGAAATAGATTTAGAATGCCATGAAACGTGGAAATTTTAAATTTGAGCAAAAAAAATTTCCGTCATCTCTAGTAGAAAAAGAATTTTTTAAAAGTTTTTCTGACAAAATTTTCAACTTTTGTTTTGAATTTTATTTTATGAAATAGATTTAGAATGTCACGAAACGTGGAAATTATAAATTTGAGCAAAAAAAAATTTTCCATCATATATTCTCTAGTAGCAAAAGAATTTTTAAAAAATTTTTCTTTGACATTTTCAACTTTTGTTTTGAATTTTTTTTTATGAAATAGGTTTAGAATATCATGAAACGTGGACATTTTAAATTTGAGCAAAAAAAAAAATTTCCACCGTCTATTCTAGGTATAGTAGTTGTAAAATAATTTGCAAAGAACTTTTTCTTTTGAAATTTTTTATTTCTGAAATATGTTTAGAATGTCATGAAACGTGAAAATGTTAAGTTTGAGCAAATGTTTTTTTTTTCATCATATATTCTATACTTAGGTAGTAGTAAAATTGTTTTTTTTAATTTTTCGTTTTGAAAATTTCTTTATGTAATAGATTTAGAGCAAAATCATTTTTTTTCCATCTATTCGTGGAAAAACTTTTTCAAAAATGTTGATAAAAAGAAATGTATTTTTTTTAAAATAGGTTTAGAATGCCATGAATCGTGGAAATTTTAAATTTGAACAAAGAAAAAAATTTAGCATCTATTTTAGTGGTAAAAATTTTTCAAAAATGTTGGTGAAAAAATTTTCAAAATATTTTTTTCTGAAATAGGTTTAGCGTGTCATGAAACGTGGAAATTTTAAATTTGAGCAAAAAAAATTTTTTTCATTATTTATTCCCTCTACATTTTCCAGTGAAAGTTTAACAATTTCTTCGCTGACAGTAGGGTCAACTACCTACCAAATTTGACTGCTCTCCGTCAAGTAGTTTTTTTAGTTAATGCACCAACAGACAGACAGACGGAATTGAAAAACCTATATTTTCGTAATCTACGTGATCTGAAACGTCATAATCCGTAAAAATCCCGGAGGGTGATTTTTTCTCGAATACAATACTTCGCTTCGGTATGCGAGGGAAGTAAAAATAGACTTCGCACCATAAGAATAAGAATAATTATTTAGATAAATTACATAGACTATTTTTCTTCATTACAATATAACATTAATTCGATTCGAAAGTTGACTATCATCGTGTATACACGTATTGTTAGACGCTCCCAAAAAAGCGCTAAAAAATCGGTTAAAACCCCGGTAAACTTGATAAAATTTAAGCCACCGGTGCGTCAAGAAATTCTGCGTAAAGTGACGCCTCATAATAGAAGGACAAAGTTCACATGGAATTAAAAATTGAAAGTTACTAGTACAGTGCGTTTTTAATAGTAAACAGATGCAAAGCTGTGCCTAAGTTGACCGTGGAAGGCAATAGACCTATCTCTACATCCAAGACCCTGTCAAGTGGTTTATTACGGTGCAGAAAGCTGTGCAATAAATATTTAGTGTCAAGTGTAAATGAGCCATACGTGTTTAAAAACAGCGATATAGACATACTAGCTGTAAAAGTGTAAATAAATAATAAATTCTATGTGCAGTGGAAAGTTTTCAAGTGTATCAAATCAGCCCAAAAAGAAGAGAAAAATAAAACCAGCAATCACAAGACCAGGCCCTACAGGAATCTAAGCTATAAACGAATTTATTTTATTCTAGGGATTGCTTTAATAACTTTAACAACTTAATTTCTATTAACTCAAAACCTAGTATTTTAAACAGTTTATCATTAATTTCAAAAATAGACCCGTGCTAAACACAAGACATTGAAGCGAGAGCGCGTTAATTACTGGTGCAAGTAATCGACGGTGACGGAAACTGCCTATAAGGAGCATTAAGTCACCAGCTGGAGGGAAAAAATATAACATCACAGGCACATATGAAGGCAACGAAAAATAAGAAAACAAGTAGCTGGTTATATCGAAAACTACCTAGACTTCTTCATACCATTCATGCAGGCATCCTTCCATGAACTGTCTTTGAAATAATGATGCATTCTTTATTGTTCAATTCGATAGAGGCAATCATTACACCCCACCAACACGGTTTTATGAAAAGTAGATCAACAACCACGAATCTGATGTGTATTACGCTGTGTATCTCAGAGGTTCTTGATCGACAAGGTCAGGTAGACGTAATATATACCGACTTTTCAAAGGCCTTTGACCGGTTAGATTATGGTGTATTGCTGAATAAGCTTGATGGTGTTGGTTTGTCACTCAATCTAATCACTCTGTTTAAGTCACACCTCAGCAACATATTTGTTAAACACAAAGGTTGCAAATCCAAAAATCCAAACGCAACTTCCGGAGTTCTACAAGGGTCAGTCTTGGGTCCTCTGCTGTTTAATATCTACACAAATGACATCAAACACAATTTTAATACAAAACATCTACTTTACGCAGATGATATGAAAATCTACTCCTTAATGCCGGACGTAGGCGATTGTGTTAACATACAACATGATCTAGATAGCATAAGTAGATGATTTACAAACAATGGTCACTAAACAGTAAACAGTGTAACATTATATCATACTATCGCAAGAAGAACGCGATTATATTTCCTTATAGTTTGGACCACACCTGTTTGCAACGTCCAAGTTCCTTCAAAGATTTAGGAGTCACCTTTGACCCCAAAATAAATTTCAGTAAACACATGCATGAAATTGCCAGCAAAGCCAATAAGAACATGGAATTCATCATACGTAATTTAAACGAGTTTCGCTCACGGGAAGTACTAATGTCTCTTTATTACGCTTTTGCTCCTTCTCATTTGGAGTATGCCCCCCTAATATGGTATTCTAGATATGAACATCAAGTACATTTGCTCGAAAACGTACAGAGAAATATGTGTCCTTTAAACTAACTGGTAGGTACCCTCCAATTGGTTACCCTTTTGACGTCTTATTGCCAGAATGTGACATGGTTTCTCTAGATACACGTAGAAAGGCTCATTCCATAAATATTCTTTATAAATTATTAAATTCCACAATCAACTGCCCAGAAGTGCTAGGCCAGCTTAATTTAAATGTTCCTCGTCCTAATTCTAGACATCATCAAACCTTCAACCAACCTACGCCTCGTACACGGTTACTTGAATCGTCGCTAGTTTTTACAATGTGTAAGAACTATTCGTCCCAAGCAACATTTTGAGTTATAATTTTTAGTCTACATGCCCAATTAGTTGTACAATGGTCGTAAAATGGTTTTTAAAATAATGTTAACGACTGTAGATCGTATGAAGGTCGTTATAAGGTTATACTCGCGACTGTCAAAATTCCACGTCGCATGACGGTTATATGCTATGTATAAGACGACTAATTAGACGCTACGGTGAATGGTCTTTAAGAGGTCGTTATGAGGTTGTAAAGAGGTTGATATCATATACAATAAAACGCCTAACACGACTTAACGAATATAGTTGTATAAAGGTCGTTAAATAAAATAACGTGACCTCGTGATGACCTTGTAGGAAGATGGTTATACTAAAATCATTAAAAAACATGATAAGACTTTAATAGGACCTTAACAGGAGATAGTACCTGAAATGGAGAGGAGTCATAAACTTGATTATATTGATTTTGAAGACGACTTCCATATGACCCACAAATGAAAACATGGCGTCCGAATATTGATAATAGTAACAAAAGTTATACCAATAATCAATACGATCTCGATACGACCCATAAACATAAACACTACACTCAAAAAAGTGACAGTTGTAATAGAGGTTCATACGACCTCGATACGATTCGTGAATAAAAATATCAAATGTCAATGTTAGCGCTTATTCGAAATACACATATTCGAAATAATTATTCTATTCGATTAGGTATTATTGATAATTGCATAAAACGTCAGAAAGTATTATAAATAGAATCGATTAGGTATTGACCGATATTCAAGACTAAAACAAAACAAAAATAGTGGCTAGTTTTATCAAATATTTGTTCGATCCTTAATTCAAGTATCGATATCAATATCGATATACAAAAGTATCGATACTGTCTAACACTACAGGCGGGTTCATTTGGTTTGTTTTTAACCGAGTTTCTCTCAAAGATTTCTTGTGTAACCACATTGTCACTGCGTATTTTATCTACATTTCTTCTAACTGTCCTTAGGTCCCTGGCATTCATCTTTAAATTTCATAAGAGTGAGACGCGTTCACTCTCCTACTTTTACTAACAGACTAACATAAGGTAGTTTAAAGCATGCAAAAAGACAACATAATCATATGAAACGACAATTGTGTCACGGGAACGCGAACGGTGTGAGCACGTCATTGGGCAGTCTATATCGTTACTACTCTATGGTGAATAAGACTCTATGTTCGTATCTAAAATATAAAATGACTTCAGAGTAATTTAAAAACAGTCTTATATCTGCTTGGTAGTTTCACATACAAATTTATAACTATTAGGTCATAAGCAGTGTCGGCCATATTTTCTGTTGGAATCTCAACCAAATTTGGCGTCCATCTTTGACAGTCAAAAATACTAAAACTTAAAATTTAGTTTGTAGGCTTGTTACATATAAATTTGACTAGAAAATGTGTTTTTTGATATTTTCTCTTATTCTCTGCAAATGTGTACACATTGTAGCCCATTGAAACTAATATTTAAAAATCCTTTATTTTTCTTGAATTCTCAAATTTTCTTTCATTTTCATTATTCTGAGGGCGCGTTGTGTTTTTTGGGGTATCTTCGACACTTTTACAGTAAAAATTAATCCTCAGTAGTTTTGGCATCATAACATTGCTAGAAATCGATTTAAATATTTAACATTTTCTTAAATAACACATGGTTCATACTTAGCAGTTTGGTTGTTGAACTTTTATTTTCCGTATTGTAAACGAATTAATACAAGACATACGTATAGGCAAAATATTTACAGTACATGCTGACTCGTTCTGTTCTGTTGTCGTGTTTAAACGAAATTCCCAAACACGCATGCGTACAGAATCAGACCATAGGTCATATCGCGGTCAGACCAGATTGTTGTGACCTTGTAATGACTATATAACAACCTTTATGCGACAATACCGCATTCAATCCTTAAGACTATTTGGTCGTATAAAGGTCATAATAAAGGTTGTCATGACCTTGTAACGACTTCTTTATGACATCCAATTAAGTCATATAAAAGTTGTATGAAAAGTAGTGACAACCCTTTTCAAACCGTCCAAATCGGGTCATAAAAGGGTTGTAACACGGTCGTCATGACTAAAAGTAAGTTGTATTTTACATCGTAACGACGTAGTTACGTTGTTTACAAGACTAAAAATGTTGCTTGGGGTCAGTGCAACAAAATATTGATGTATTTAACACCTCTGTGTCTAATATAAAGACTGTATTTAGCTAGTAAGTGATATTTACGATTACGTATAAAGAGGATAAAAGAGACTACATATTTCAGGTAAAAGTGCCTGAAATGTACGTAGTCTATTTTGAAGTTAGTTATATTGGAATGTAATTATAAGTATTGTATGTTATACTTTTTCTATCCTGTAATTGGTCCTTGACTGTTGGATAGTTGCAAATAAATAAATAAATGGCACCCCATTACAACAGATACAGCTCTAACACGGGAAAAATAAATGCATTCATTCGAGATTTGAGAAGAGAAGGTTATTGGGGGACAGGAAGTGATAGCAACAACAGGAAATATGAAGAACAGGGCAATAATAAACACCAAGAAGAAGAAGAGCATATAATCTTTCACCTTACGAACCAACAGGAAATGAGAACACACCACTGGAGATAGTATATAGGAAGTAGGGAAGCGAAAGAAACCATTACGATAGCGTGATTACTGTACAAGAAAAAAGTGAAGCAATACAGCTAGAAGAAACATCCGCTCGAATTGGTACAATAATAGGTTATTCATTAAAGCAAAAAAGCCAGACAAAATTACAAAACTCTCCATACTATGATAGAAGCTAAGTAACATAGAAATATAAACAAATCTAGATTTGCAACCTTTTTGAGGCCCGGAACATTGTTAAAAATTGACTTTTAAACAATTGTCAATAACTATTTAGACAAAGTTGCAAAAGTTGTGCAAACTTGGAAATCAACTGAAAAGGTTATTGCAAATACTAATCTCACTTTGCAACCTGATCGTGTAAACGGAATATTGTTTTTTTATTATTTTTAACCCGCTATTTAGGATTTCTACTGCGAAAAAAATGCAAAAGTTTTGCAAATCTGACAGACCGTGTAGATTGGCCTACCGAGGCTGTGTAAGAATTTGCATTAAAAAAAACGACCAGAAGTACAACTGCAACCATTTTTTTTTAATTTGCAAAAAAATGGTGGTCGAAAAAATACAAAAGTCTTAAAATCGAGTTGCAAATGTTTGTTACTCTATTGCACGACCTTATGCACATTTGCAACCTTTTGTTCATAACGGAACATTGTTAAATTTATAATTATTTGCCTCATTCACATTTGCACTATTCAAAATAATTGCAAAAAAGGTGCAAATTTGAAATAACACTTGTCCGATATTATAAGATAGTTTTGTAAAATTGCAACCTCGGCAAGTGTGCTTTTTTCATATCATCAATTGGTGACAACCTATTGTTTCTTTGATTTCAAAGGGGAGATTACGGTTATTTAGCCACCAAAAGATATTTTTGGGTCTTGATTGTCAATATCAAACATTTGTTGAAATAAAAATGTTTGCATTTTTTAATTGTTTTATGTTTTTCGTTTTACAATTGCCTTTTCCCAATTTCACATTTGATTTCCCATTTTTATTATTTTTTCTTCTTTTCATTTAAAAAAAAACAATAGAAAAGGATTCATCCTTTTCTATTATTTAATTTTAATTAGGTTTTTATTTTTATAAATTGTAATTGTTGTCTTTCATTTTCTTTTTTTTTAAATTTTTTATTTTAAACATTTTTTTAAAATTTTTTAATGTTGGTTTTCGGTTTTTATCTGCCAATTTCAGTTTTCAGTTTTTAGTTTTTTAATTGAAGGTTTTGCTTTTTATTATTCAATTTCCTTTTTACTTTTTATTTTTCACTTTCAGTTTTTATTGTTTATTTTAAAAGCGGTCTATTGCCGAGGTTGCAATTTTACAAAACTATCTTATAATTTCGTACAAGTGTTACAAATTTGCACCTTTTCGCAATTATTTTGAATAGTGCAAATGTGAATGAGGCAAATAATTATAAATTTAACAATGTTCCGTTATGAACAAAAGGTTGCAAATGTTCATAAAGTCGTGCTATAGAGTAACAAACATTTGCAACCCGATTTTAAAACTTTTGCATTTTTTCGACCTCCATTTTTTTGCAAATTTAAAAAAAAGGTTGCAGTTGTACTTCCTGTCGTTTTTTTTATGCAAATTCACACACAGCCTTGGTAGGCCAAACTACACGGTCTGTCAGATTTGCAAAACTTTTGCAATTTTTTCGCAGTAGAAATCCTAAATAACGGATTAAAAATAATAAAAAAACAATATTCCGTTTACACGATCAGGTTGCAAAGTAAAATTAACATTTGCAATAACCTTATCAATTGATTTCCAAGTTTTCACAACTTTTGCAATTTTGTTTAAATAGTTATTGACAATTGTTTAAAAGTCGATTTTTAACAATGTTCCGGACCTCAAAAAAGGTTGCAAATCTAGATTTATTTATGTTTATATGTTACATAGCTTCTATCATAGTATATAACAAAAATTGTTTTACACAAGTCAAAATTAGTACAAAGAAAGATATACATATACATATACAGTCAAAAGCAAAATATATAAAAATATTACATATAAATGTACACATTGTAAAAAGCAAACAATTCATAACAACAATACATTGTAAAAGCGAACAATACATTATAAAAAGCAAACAATACAGTCATAACAAAAGGAAACAAAAACAGAACGAAAGAAATAATAATACAAATTATGTGAAGAAATCATCAATTACATAACAGTTTTTTTCTAGCAACAATTTTTTCAATTTTACCTTGAAAACATAGATGTTTCTTGATAATTTAATGTCATCAGATAAAAAATTAAAATATTTACATCCATTATAAAAAAAGTTTTTTTGATAAAAAGTTGTCCTACAAGAGTTTGGCTGTAGCAGCCCTTTAAATCTTGTATTGTGTTCATGGTTGACTTGATTAGCAAGAAACTTATGCTTATTTTTGTAAACATAGAGGCATACTTCAAAAATATACAAACTAATTACAGTTAAAATCTTTAAATTTTTAAATATATTGCGGCAACTTTCACGAAATCCTAGCCCCGCAATAATTCTTAAGGCGTATTTCTGCAGAATGAATATGCGGTTTATGTGTACACTGTTTCCCCAATTTATGATTCCATACTTCAAATGACAGTGAAAATTTGCATAGTAGAGACTCAAAAGAATCTCATTGCTACAATGCGTGGACATAAATCGTAACCCATAGCAGCTACTACGCAATTTACTACACAGATTGTCTATATAAATTCCCCACTGCAGGTGCTTATCGAAAATTATTCCTAGTATTTTTACAGAGTCGCACATTTCTATATCACTGTCAGAGAGACAAATATCTGTTTTTTTGCAAGGTGAATAATAATGTTTTTGTCTTATTTTTATTCAAATTGAGCTTATTTTCTTCTGACCGTCTATTTATATTTGAATAAGCTAGGCTAGCAGTATTTTTAATTACATTTAATTCATTGCCTATGATAAGAATGTTAGTGTCATCAGCGTAACATATAGTATGGACGTTTGATATTCTACTTAGATATGTTACCAGATCATTTGCGTGTATATTAAATAACAGAGGACCTAAAACAGATCCTTGAGGGACACCCTGTGTAATTTCACATATGTCGCTCGACACATCATGATTTAGTTAATATTGTAAAGAAAAGTCTTATTTGGACGTTTTTTATCCATTTCAGTAGTTTTTTGATTATTTATTCCATATCAAAAATTTAAATAAAACCGAGAAAAATTTATTTTTTAAGTACACGATTGTTCTTTATGCCGGAAAACTTTTTTTTCTCAAATTAGATATTTTCTATTAAAATATATATAAATTAATTATAATTTCAAAGACTATATTGTTGCGTGTTTCCGCCCCTAGGAAACACCCTGTAAAAATCCGTAGGTTCTAAGTAATTTTAACAAGGGGTAACCACTAACACTTAATTTAGTAACTTCTCAGAACTGCACAATACTTTTCATTAACTAAAATATACTTCTATTGTACTAAAACAATCTTCATATTTATACTCTGTATTTACTTCCGATTTCTAACCACACTTCTCACTTTTCAACTTTTTAACTTCACTTAAATAAACCTCGAACTTCCCGCCATGGATTTCACCTTATTTACTCTGAAGACCCTTCCAGAGTCATCTAGAACCAAATCGAGTATCTTCTACCACACTCCAGGAAACTCGATCTTATTCTATACACTTCTAGAAAGCGTACTACTGTCTCAGAGATGGCGTGCATATGAATCCAGGCTTTGTACTACTGGTTGCCTAACCATTGGTACTTAATTTCAGCTAAGTAATCATGGGCGAGACACTCTCCACTTCCTAAGGGGTGTAATTCATAACAATATGCATTTTGTAATATGTACACAGAGAAAAATGTGTGTGATATTTTACCACAATTGTAGAAAATTGTACTCCAAATTGGTCTTAAAATGGTGACAGGAACAATTTGTGCAAATAAATAATACATTTTTGGAGCAATGATTTTGTACAGTTTATGCATTAACATTGTTTAAAATTTTTGTACAAACTCAAAAATCACATAAATTGAATTCTTTACAAATTTGAATTATGGTTGCATAAAAATACGTAATATTATTCCACTTGTGGAACAAATATCTGAACAGATTAAGTTAGTTTCTACAATTTGTGTGAAATTTTTAAATATATTCTGAAGGTTTCCTAAACAAACATTCACATCTACACCTCTTCATTTGTAAAACATATTTACAAAAAATTGTGCTCTTAAGTGACACAATATTTATAGTTTTTTAAGAGAATGTGTTTTTAGTTTTCCACAATTTCTAAATGAGAAATCCACAAATTGTATGTTTATTTTGTCAACTTTGTAATTCATTTTGCACAATATATACACTTAATTCAAAGAAGCTGCTCAGTAATGTATGAACTGGGGTTAATTTTGCACAATTTGTTACTCTAAAATCTCCAAATTATGTAAATATTTTTTGGTTCACTGTGCACTCATTTCACACACTATATGTATCCACTTCATTTTAATTGTATTATACTGTAACACAGATTGTGAAATATTATTTCCAAAATTGGAGTCATTCCTATAAAGCATTTCAATAAAAAAAGTTAAAGAATAAATATTTTATTTTAACGGAACAATAATACATAATAGATCATGCATTTGTATATTATCATATGGTAAATGAAAACATTCCTATTTTTTTAAATACAAATAAATTTTATATGCATAAAGTTCTAGTTGAAAAGAATAAGTAGGTGCATGACTTACATTTATGCTTAAAATAAATCCATTTAATAATTCTAATTTGGAAGGCTTCCAGTGCTTCTTCTTTTTAGCTTCTATTAACGCAATTTGTAGTAATAAAGCTTATGTCGTAGTCACGTTCTTAAAAAAAAAATAACATTTATCAGTTCATCACCAAAATCAAATGTATTGCTTACCATCAGAAGTGTTATCTTCGTTTTGAAGCAGGTCTTTTACAAGTTTGCCTTTTGGGTTTAGTAGTTTAGGAACAGCTTTCTGTCGCTTCGCATAAGAAAACGAAATTACTCTCAAGCTGTAAACGAAATCAAGTATTAGAAGATAGGTATCATTCATGCATTCTTCGCATATAAACAAGAAACCATTTTTATATTTATATGTTAACGAAGTTAATTTAAGAGAACATATATGCAAATCTGTAACTCCGTGTGAAGTACTTACCTGTGTGAATGCTGCATGGAATTAGATCAGAGACAACCATATTAGATCTAGGAAACCCCACTCGGTTAATAAGTTTTCAACAAATTCCATAACAAATGTAAATACTTGTATAATTCGGAAGTGTACGTCTTCACTTAACGAAATATCACCTGGATCTGATGCGTAATTGCCTGCGCGTATATGCGTAGCATGGTCGGCGCAGTCAGTACAATTTTTAACCAATAAACTTTAAACGTGAAACAAATGAAACAATTATACAAAAGTTTAAAACAATATCACTAAACTGATTGTGAATAGTATGTCATTAAATTGTGCAATTTGTGCGGGCGGCATAGATTACTATTATTGTTCAGCGGAAATAAATATATTGGGACTCCTACTTTCACAAGTTTGTCAACAACCGATTATAAAATAAAATCACACTATTATGTTACACAAGTTGTGCAAATCCTTTAAACAATGACTTAAAACTAATTGTAAATAGAATGGCAACAAAATACATAGTTTGAGGATACTACTAACAATTAATTAAGTTAAATTGGCTATGATTTGTTGAGAAAATATAAATAAATTTAACTCTAAATTTCGCCAATTTGTTGGTCGAAGTTTCCAATAAATTCATAGTAACTAAATCTTTATATTGGATAAATAAAACGCACAAGAATTATGCACAATTAAAATGTATAAAACTATATAACGTTGTGCCTTAAAATTTTACAATTGTTTAAAAAAATGCAACAAGACGTTGTTCCACAACATTGTGCAAAATGTTCCAAAGCGATTTCTCTCTGTGTAACTTTTTATTAGTAGTAGAAATGCATCTCTTGGTTTATCGAACGCCCTATATAATTAATAATTACCTTATTTTTCTTCAGGTGCTCACCTCTTTTCCATTGGTGGCGCGAAGTGGAGGAACCTAAGGATGAAATTGACTCCAACATTTACATCCGGTAAAATGAAGACCATGTTCCAAACTGTGATTGATTGTGGATTAGTTCTCGAAACGTATATCAAAGAAAATATCAGCAGTAAGGAAGCTGTAGATATTAAAGACATTTTAGGTAAGTGATGTATGTATAAGTCTTACTTTCTCCCACGCACACAAGGAGCTACAGAACTAGAGTTTACATTGTTTTTTTTTTTTCGAAATAAACAAGGAATTCTACAAATATGATATTTATATATTCGTATTGTCTAAATGTTATTTGTGGCATTATCTTAATTTTTTTCTCCTTCAGTTCTTTGGGACTTCCTGCCACATGTTTTTCTTTTTAAGCGGTGCTCGGGTAACCTACAAATTATCACAATTAAACCAGTATGTTAATGGTAAAATACCTCTACGCCTGTGACTTGTACGTCAGGATCAGTTAGAGGTTGCTTTTTTTAAATAAACAACACAAATAAGTATAAAAACTTGAAATTAAATATTTCGCCGACGTTTCGGAAATCTAATCTGTTTCCTTTTTCAAGGCTTTTCTTTTTAAATCTGTTTCGCTGTGTATGGTAAATACACAGCTCTAAGAATATTTGTTATATTTAATATTAGATACTTACTGTTTACATAGAACTGTTGATATACACTGCTGGCCACTCGAACTTACACATAGAGACTTTTAGGCAAAATTTAAAGTTCAATATTTTCAACAGGAATGCAAATTTTTGAACGCGGCTTGCAAATTTTAAGAGGTAGTTTTTTTCGGATTAAGCTGCACGACGTATATTTATCGTAGGACCATAAGTTTATTATATACGGGGTGATCAATGAAGTCATGCAAAAAATCAAAAAGTTTGTAAGTATGAGTGAAATTTCCGCAAAAAATTTTTTGGGTCATTGCAATATGGTTCCTTACTAAGGTAACATCAATATCTCTAGACAGTTTTGTCAGTTTTTGGATTAAGGCCCTTAGGCCTTGTACACACTACTCAACATAAAATTTGGATACCGAAATCTTTAAAATGCTATAACTTGACATTGGATTGACGGCTCTTGATGATTTTTGCGGATTTGGAATCCTTATTTCACGTAGATTTTCTATGGTCTAAGCATTTTATTTGAGGGTTGAAATTTACACATTATACCGGGTCGATAATAAACAAAAACGTAGCTACAAGAACAAGTTTATTAAGTACATTAAATTCTACAATATACAACATTGCTTATCAACGACCAAAAGTCAATTCTTAAAAAATTTATAATTCTAATTCTGGTAATTTTTAATAACTGAAAAAAAAATTTAACTAAAAAATTAAAAATTAATTTAATTTAAACTTAAATTAAAATTAAATTAAAATTACCTAATTAAAATTAGGTACATTAATTAAAAAAAAGAGAAGCTAATATTTTGTTGGTCCTCCTGCTCGGAATATTACTTCCCGACATCGATTTGGTAGAGTATCCACAAGATTATTTATAAAATCTTGTGAAATATTCTCCCATTCTTCACGAATGGCCTCACTGAGCGTTTCTAAAGTTTCAGGAGGTACTTTAAGAGATCTTACTTTAAGTTTTATATAAGACCAAACGTGTTCGATGACATTAAGATCTGGAGACTTTGCAGGCCAGTCCATCCTATTGATGTTTTGTGCCTGCAAAAACTCTGTGATCCTTCGCGCTCTGTGAGGTCGAGCGTTGTCATCCACCAATAGAATTTCTGGGCCGTAAGTCGAGCAAAAAAAACAACAATAGGTTCCAAAATTTCCTCCTGATAAACAGTAGAATTAATGGTTTGGTTGGTAATGAATAGCTCGGTTTTACCATTTCTTATGATACCTCCCCACACTGTAACACCTTCTCCACCAAATGCTTCTTGAGGGGCCATATTTTCCTCCAAATATCGCTGATTTGGCCTTCTCCAAACTAACATTCGGCCATCGGAGTGAAACAAATTAAATCTTGTTTCGTCAGTAAATAAACAATGGCTGCATTACCCCAATTCGCATGCCGATTTGCCCATGCCCGCCTATTCGCTCTATGGCGTTGTAATAACCGCACACATTTTGCTCTGGGACGGGCTCTATAATTTAAAATGTTTGGCATTATGTTATGTTTAAAAAAAAAAAAAAATCTCACCTCAAGTTGTTTTTATTTAATGTTCTTCTCACTGTCTGTCAGAAACTCTCACCCCAGTTTGTTGTCTTAAAGAGTCATTTAGTTTTCTAGAGTTCTTTGTTCTATTCCGCATAGTTTCTCTCATTAAAATTCTTTCGGTTCTTTGGTTTATTTTTTTTGTATGTCCACCCCCATGCCCATAATTATGATCATCAGTAGTTTCGACGCGGCGGTTCAAATTATAAATTGTCTTTCGGCTGACATTGTAAATGTGCGCAACTTGCTGTTTTGACATTCCTTCGTTGAGAAGTCGAATGCAATTTTCCCTTTCTGCCGTGGTTAAACGAATCATATTAATTAAACTTTACAAAATTATAACATTGAAATATGTCAGATTATTTCTAAAATAATGTAAACAGTTTTTAATTCCATAGTAACAAATTTGTTTTTCCATTGCCTACTTTGAAATTGACGCGTCGCGTAGAAATTACACCCGATCATAATTATGGGCATGGGGGTGGACAAAGAACTCTGTAAAACTGAATGATTCCTTGAGACAACAAACTGGGGTGTGAATTTCGGACAGAACAGTGAGAAGAACATTAAATAAAAACAACTTGAGGTGAGAATTTATTTTTACAAAAACTTAAATAATGCCAAACTTTAGAGCGCGTCGTACCCTACGTTTTTGTTTATTATCGACCCGGTATAATGTGTAAATTACAACCCTCAAATAAAATGCTTAGACCATAGAAAATCTACGTGAAATAAGGATTCCAAATCCGCAAAAATCATCAAGAACCGTCAATCCAATGTCAAGTTATAGCATTTTAAATATTTCGGTATCCAAATTTTATGTTGAGTAGTGTGTACAAGGCCTAAGGGCCTTAATCCAAAAACTGACAAAACCGTCTAAAGATATTGATGTTACCTTAGTAAGGAACCATTTGCAGCGACCAAAAAAATTTTTTGCGGAAATTTCACTCATACAAACTTTTTGATTTTTTGCATGACTTCATTGATCACCCCGTATATAATAAACTTATGGTCCTACGATAAATATACGTCATGCAGCTTAATCCGAAAAAAACTAGCTTTGCAAGCCGCGTTCAAAAATTTGCATTCCTGTTGAAAATATTGATGTGTATGTGTAAGTTCGAGTAGCCAGCAGTTTAGTTAACAGTCTTTTTAGTTTTTATACAATGTTAAGTTTGTGAAGTTCTTCTTTTAACATTGGCAACCAAGTTGTACAGACCTCTACGGAACAGTTCGACACGCACTATCCTCAAGATCTGCGAACACGCTTGGGAGAACAAACATAGAATAAACTGGGACTCGACAAAAATTTTAACAAAAGAGGCAGATAGCAAGAAAAGAAAAAATAAAGAATCCGCGATAATATTATTGAATGAGGATAGATGCGTGTAGAATTGTTCCGTAGATGTCTGTACAACTTGGTTGCCAATGTTAAAAGAAGAACTTCACAAACTTAACATTGTATAAAAACTGAAAAAACTGTTAACCATATCAACAGTTCTATGTAAATAGTAAGTATCTATGGATATTAAATATGACAAACATTCTTAGAGCTGTGTATTTATCATACACAGCAAAAAAGATTTTTCAAAAAAAGCCTTGAAAAAGGAAACAATTAGATTTCCGAAACGTCGCGTCGGCGAAATATTTAATTTCAAGTTTTTATACTTATTTGTGTTGTTTATTTAAAAAAAGCAACCTCTAACTTTTGACGCAAAAGCCACAGACGTAGAGGTTATTTACCAGTAACATACTGGTTAATTGTGATTGCACCGCTTAAAAAGAAAAAATGTGGCAGGAAGTCCCAAAGAATTGAAGAAGAAAAAAAAATCATGTTCATTCTCAAGAAATAAACGAAGGGTTTTAAAAGAGAAAAATTATATTTAAAGGGGCACTATTATAGTTTGAGATGAGTGCAATTTTATACCAATCGTCAGAGAGAATAATGTTGCGTACATCTGGGAATAGGGATGTTTTCTATTTTTTAATTGTAATAAAAAATGATAGTTCTAAGGCTACAGAAACACGTAATAATCATTAAAACGCCTAAAAACTTTTTTTCTTGAAAATAAACTAACAATAAAAACTCCGAAATTAACGAGGCTAGTAAACGATCCCTGCAGTGAGAGTAGCGCGCGTGATGTCATAATGCTCATAGCGGAACTCGTATACCAACGTGATATGGATTGTTTGTTTCAGTATTGTTTTATCTCTGTTTTTGTAGCGATGGGAGACTCAAAAAGTGTGAAAGTTAATAGAAACAAGTGTTGTTTTATTCCTGGATGTACAAATACATCAGTAGATAACCTAGAAAAAGTTTTTATGTATGTGCCACAAAATGTAAAAGGAAAAAAGCTTTGGTCCTTTTTTAAACCAATGATATTTTTAAAAAAACTTTTGTTACCTTAAACGCATTTATCAAAACCGGTCTCCGATTATACAATGTTTTCGCATCCCTGTTTCCAACGTAGCAAAGCACATTTAATATGGAACACACTGAAACGTGTATGAAAGCCTAGCCACTATATTCGCGCGCGTTTGACTATGAGCAGCATGACGTGACACTAATCAAGGAGCGTTTCGCGCATTCAAATGAATATTCGTATTTCTTTAGGGGTTTTCCCATAGAGCGGATTGGTTGATTTTTGTAAAACTTTGTGGATATTATTATAAGACTATTTTTAACCATTTTATGATGTTTAAACACGATTTAATTTATTTGTGAACATCCCTATTTTATGCATTTTTATTAAATTCTAATAAATCACACTCAATATTTGAGAAATATGTACGAATATTTACCATTTGTAGTAGTTAGCCCATACATTTAATTATCCTAGACAGGGCCGTCGAGAGAAAATCGTGGCCCTGGGTAGTAACATACGGGCCCCTCCTCGTAATCCAAATTTGCATATGCGTCTTCAGCTTTTCCCGGATTTCAGAAATTCGGGTCCCCTCAAAAACTGCGGGCCCGGGGGAAGATACCTCCGACTCCCGCCCTCTCGTCGGGCCTGATCCTAGGCAATGCGTTCAGATTTAAGATCATATCTATTTGTATTTTTATATTTAAACCATCTATTTGCTTTCTATGTAAAAGTTTTTGCTAATGGCTTTTATTAAACACAAAGACCATAACCGCAGAGTAAATATGTTTATATTTTATGGCACCTGATGCTTAATTATTGATTATCTTAAACGATTTATAGCAGAGCGTATTGTGGGTTGCATGAAACTTATATACCTAGTAATTTTCAATTTATGAAATAATATGGTAACAATGTATTAATTTGGAGGGAATATCATTTTACTAGCTAACATAGAACGAACGGAATCTCATTTCCGATTCTGCTGCAGCATAGAATAATCACTCCAAATTTTGATAATTAATTAGACACGCGGGATGTCACTTTTGGTGTTGTCAAATTTTATCTTTAGTGGTCTATCTAGTAAAAGGTAATTAAATTTATTTAACAAATTCCTTTGATTAATGATAAATTATTCATAATAAAAATCGGTAAAGGTATTTACACAGAACTTCCCTCTTTATTCGTACAAGACTGTCACTCTAAAAAATTATTAATTATGAGATGACATATGAGAATTATTTAACAGTGAATTATTTATTATTTGTTTGCTCATAGTAATAAAACGTTCTTTACAGGATTCTGCAAACAGCGGAAAAAACTATCTATGATAATTAAAAGAAAAACTGTATGTAAAATAAATGTTTCCATTTTCTTATGTGTTATTCTCATTATAACACTAACATCTAACATAGTCCCCTGCGGCTCTGCAGATTAAACTAGTATCTACATGACCCCCTACGGTATGAATATTCAGTTAAAAATGAGAAGAAAGGTCTAAAATGATATTTATTTACCTACCTTGTCTTAATTTTTACTTCCCTCGCATACCGAAGGGAAGTATTGTATTCGAGAAAAAATCACCCTCCGAGATTTTTTCGGATTTTGACGTTTCAGAACACGTAGATTACGAAAATATAGGTTTTTCAATTCCGTCAGTCTGTCTGTCTGTCTGTCTATCTGTCTGTCTGAATGTCTGTCTGTCTGTCTGTCTGTTGGTGCAATTACTAAAGAAATACTTGACGGAGAGCAGTCAAATTTGGTAGGTAGTTGACGCTACTGTCAGCGAAGAAATGGTAGAACTTTCACTGGAAAATATACAGGGTGGGCCGTCTAACGGGAATAAATAATGAAAAAAAATTTTTTTTGCTCAAATTTAAAATCTCCACGTTTCATGACACGCTTAACCTATTTCAGAAAAAAAAAATTTGTAAAATTTTTTTCACCATTTTTGAAAAAGTTTTTACCAAGGTGAAAAAAATTTTTTTTGCTCAAATTTAAAATTTCTACGTTTCATGGCATTCTAAGCCTAATTAAAAAAAAAAAAAATTATTTTTGAAAAATTCTTTTCTACTAAAATGAAAAAAATTTTTTTTCTTTCTTCAAATTTAAAATTTCCACGTTTCATGGCCTGATTACAAAAAAAAAATTGAAAATTTTTTGAAATTTTTTTTTACCAACATTTTTGATTTTTTTTTTACCACTAAAATAGATGGAATTTTTTTTTATATCTTCAAATTTAAAATTTTCACGTTTCATAGCGTTCTAAATCTAAAAGAAAAATTAGAAATATTGTTTACTATTTTTAAAAAATTTTACCGCTGATATATATTTTTTTCTTTGTTTAGATCCACGTTTCCATGGCATTCTAAAACTATTCAAACAAATTTAAAAATGTTTCTGAAAAATAAAAATAAAAAATTTAAAACATTTTTAATCTATTTATCACTACAGTATAGATGAAAAATTTGGTTTGCTCAAATTTAAAATTTCCACGTTTCATGACATTCCAAACCAATTTCGGAAAAAAAAATTTTGCAACATTTTGTTACCAGTTTGGAAAAAAAATAACACTAGAATAGATGGAAACTTTTTTTGCTCAAATTTAAAAGTTTCGCGTTTCATGACATTCTAAACCTATTTAAAAAGAATACATAATTTTTAAATCTTAAACGTTTTTTACCACTAGTATAGAATAGACGGAAACTTTCCTTTTTGCTCAAATTTAAAATTTCTACGTTTGGCATTTTAAACCTATTTCAGAAGAAAAAATTTTGAAATATTTTTTAACATTTTTGAAAAATTAAAATAAAAATGAAATTTTTTAACCACCACTATACTTCCACTCAATTACGCGAATGTTGGATTGATGTGACGGATGGCAATAATATCTGGCATATCCACCTATTATACTTTTATTGAGAAATGTACAGGGTGGTCATCCCAAGAAATAATTCAGTCATGGTGGACATTTGTAAAGGTATTTGCGCAATGCCATTTCGTAATTATTAATTTTTTAGAGTGACCGCCATGCACAAATAACGAGGGAAGTTCTGTGTAAAGACCTTTACCGATTTTTTTTTCATTCTAATAGATAACATTTTCATAAAATCTCTCATTCAGTTTCTTGGAAATGCATAGCCTTTGAAACGTTTTTCGTCCTTATTCTGAGCTCATCGGAAAGGCACAAAACCACTTATAATGATGTTTCATGCAAAACCTAGGCAATATCCATGAATATTCTATCTATTAGCAAACAAATAATAAATAATTCACTGTTAAACATGCATAGAGTACATAGGCTCCAATACTAGTCAGCTAATTTTCAATATTTCAAAATATTTTTCTATTAAAAATTTACAAAACAAAGTATTTGTAGTAAAAGATCAAAAAAAATTTCTCGTTTATTTTTTAAATAGATTTAGAATGCCATGAAACGTGGACATTTTAAAGAGCAAAAAAAATGTATCCGTCTATTCTAGTGGTAAAAAATTTTTCAAAAATGTTGATAAAAAAATTTTCAAAACATTTTTTTTAAATAGAAATTTTAAATTTGAGCAAAAAACAATATTTTTCTATGTATTCTAGTGGTAAAAATTTTTGTAATAATGGCGAAAAAATTTTAAAACTATTTTTTCTGAAATAGGTTTAGAATATCATGAAACGTGGAAATTTTAAATTTTAGCAAAAAAAAATTTTTTCTCCATCTATTCTAGTGGAAAAAAATTTGTTCAAAAATGTTGGTAAAAAAACAAATTTTTCTTTTCTGAAATAGGTTTAGAATGTAATGAAACGTGAAAATTTTAAACTTGAGCAAAAAAAAATTTTTCTATTATTTATTCCCTTTAAACGGTCCACTCTGTGTATTTTACAGTGAAAGTTTAACTAACCATTTCTCCTCTGACAGTAGCGTTAGCTAACTACCAAATTTAACTGTCAAGTAGTTTTTTAGTTAATGCACCAACAGACAGACAGACACACTGACGGAATTGAAAACCTATATTTGCGTAATCTACGTGATCTGAAACATGAAAATCCGAAAAAATCTCGGAGGGTGATTTTCTCTAGAATACAATACTTCCCTTCGGTATGCGAGGGAAGTAAAAAAGGATTGTACTGTAAATTAATAAGTAAATATTTAACGGCCCTCAGCTACATTTTTCAGTTCTGCTAATTTATTCCAACTTATATTTAATGATAACCATAATTCTGTGAACACGCGCTAATAGAATGTTTTCTCTTCTTCCGAAACGTAGGAGTTTTGCTGTTAATATAATTATTTTGGATTCAAGAATTATTATTTCATATAATCATTTCAAATTATATCATGTCTTCTTCTTCTTCTTCTAGCGGGGCGAGGAATGGTCGCCGCACTCAGGCCTGGTGGCCCATTGTGCAACCGCTAACGAATTTATTGAAAGCCCCCACTCAGGCCAGATTCTAGTCCGAAGGCCAGAATCCTGCTTATGGGGGCATTTCTTATTTCCTCCAGCACTGGAAAGCCAATGCCGAGGTGTTTAAACCTCAGGTTCATCAACCTAGGGCAGGAAGTCAGGACGTGGATAGAAGTTTCTTCCTCGTCCTCGCAAAACCTGCAGTCGGGGTGGTCCACCACCCCCATGGTATGCAGGTGTTTTCTGAAAGAGCCGTGTCCGGTCAAAAGACCTGTTACGACTCTGACTTGTCTCCTGCTTAGTCGCAGAATTTGTTTTGTTCTCTCCGGCAAGGGTCCTGAGATGAGGAGCTTCGCTTGCCGGAGTCCTGGGTGGGATGTCCAGTAGTCAATGAACTGGGAGCGGGCCCAGTCCTCTATTGACCTCCTGGCGTTGGATCTAGGGTAACCTAGGGCCGGCTCCGGACCCAGTAGAGGCTTCCGAGAGCCTCCTCTTGCCAGAGCGTCTGCCCGCTCGTTACCTTCAATGTTGCTGTGTCCAGGCACCCAGAGGAGCCTGACCCAATTGGATGAGCCAAGTTCGCAGAGAGCCTGTTTACAGTTTTGAACCAATTTTGATTTGGTTCTTGCCGATGCAAGGGCCTTGAGGGCCGCTTGGCTGTCACTACATATGTGTATGTGTTTGTTGGAGTATTTCCATCGGATATTCTCCTGTGCACAGACCAAGATAGCAAAGATCTCAGTCTGGAATACTGTGGCGAAATTGCCCAGGGCATAAGAGAGCTCAGCCCTGGGCCTTTCTCCATATATCCCTGCTCCGGTACCTCCCTCTAGCCTCGATCCGTCTGTGAACCAGACGATATCGGCAGGCCCGAGTGTGCCCTCGAGTGGGTTCCAGTCTTCCCTTTTGGGGATGACCACCTCAAAGGGTTGTGCGAAGGAGAAGGAAGGCACTACGTCATCACTCCTGGCCTCCAGGAGTGGGTGGGCCTCTATCGCATCAGATAGGGCCCTTGTGTGGCCTAATTGTTCTCCTCCGAATTTCCACTGACCACCACATTTCAGTCTGTAGGCCGCTTTCCGAGCCTCGGCCACAATCACCAAGTGAAGGGGCACGAGGCCCAGGAGGACCTCCAGAGCTGCCGTGGGGGTTGTGCGCAATGCTCCTGTGACTCCCAGACAGGCAAGTCTTTGGAGTTGTGTCAGCTTCTGCCGTATGTTACGCCCGGTTACTGCAGGCCACCAGACGACAGAAGCGTACGTGATCATTGGCCTAACTATGACAGTATAGTACCACATTGTTACCCTGGGGTTTAACCCCCAAGTTTTACCAAAGGTTCTTCTACATACCCAGAGGGTTGTAGTGGCTCTTTGTATTTGTCTCTCTATGTGATCTTTCCAGGTCAGCTTAGAATCTAAGATGACCCCCAGATACTTCACTGTCCTTGAGATCGTTAGAGTGGTATTGTAGAGCACAGGGGCGACGAAGCCGTCTAGCCTGCGTCTCCTTGTAAAAATGACCAGTTCCGCCTTGGAGGGGTTAACTCTAAGGCCCTGGTCGTTGCACCATCTTTGTACGATCAGAAGGGCCCTTTGCAGGAGCCCGCTGACCGTATTTGGGAATTTTCCCGAGATGATGATTGCGAGGTCATCCGCATAACCCTGCGCAAAGAGATCCTCTTTCTCGAGTTCCTGTAATAGGCCATCGAGAACAAGATTCCATAGCAGAGGAGAGAGGACACCACCTTGTGGGCAGCCTCTTCTCACTGAAACTTTTACTGCCTCTTCCTCGTTGGCAGCTGTGATTTGCCTTCCCGCCAACATGGCCCTCTACCATCTGATGATGGTGTCCTCGATGCCATGATAGGCTGCGGCGGCGCAGATTGAATCGAAGGAGATATTGTCAAACGCTCCTTCGATGTCTAGGAAAGCCCCGGCCGCAAGTTCTTTGTGGAGCAGCGCCTTCTCGATCCTCGAAACGATCGGATGAAGGGCCGTCTCCACTGACTTCCCGGCCTGGTAGGCGTGTTGTGACGGGTGCAGAGGCACTGAGGTCAGTGCCCCGTCTTTGATGTACCTTTCAACCAACCTCTCTAATGTTTTGAGTAGGAAGGATGTAAGGCTGATTGCTCTGTAGGACTTGGCAGTGTCGTACGATGTGCGTCCTGCTTTCGGTATGAAAACAACTTTGACGGCTCTCCAGGGTATAGGAATATACCCCAAGGCCAGACAGGTTCTCATCAAGTGGTAGACCGGACGTATGAGTGTCTCCATCCCCTCTTGCAGAAGTGCGGGGAACACTTCATCCGGTCCCGGGCTTTTGAATGGGTCAAACGTGGAAATAGCCCACCTGACTCTTTCCACTGTTACCACCCTCGAAGCTATCCTCCAATCCGCTGTGGTGACAGCGGCGCGGGGGGGCCGAGGGGGTGGCATGTCCTCCGTCTCCACTACGGATTCGGGGAAATGTGTTTCTAGTAGATGCTTGAGGCGCTCCTCAGAGGTGGCCGTTAGCCCCCTCGAGGGAAGCCTCAAGTTCACTATTTGAGGTGGTTTGTCTTTCTTGAGGGCTTTGCAGAGCCTGGCGGCTTCTGGAAGAACTTCGATGCTTTCGCAGAAGTTCCTCCAGGCTGCCCTCTTATTGCTGCGAATGCAGCTTTTGTAGAGGCGCTGGGACCGTTTGTAGTTGTCCCAGTCCTCCGGGAGCTGAGTGCGCATAGCCCCATTGAAGAGCTTGCGTGTCTCATTACGCAGGTTTTGAAGCTCCCCGTTCCACCAGGGAACTCTTCTTCTTCCTTTACTTCTTTTTAGAGGACAACTGCTCTCATATGAGGCAGTGATCGCTTCGTTAAGAAGTTTCGTGGAGGATTCTATTTCCTCAGTGTTCCTGGGTATAATGACCCTAGTTATTTTTCCCGAGAGGGCTCGCCTGTAGGCGTCCCAGTCGGTATCTCTGGGGTTCCTGTACCGGCTCTCTTCCGAGGAGAGAGCCGAGTCTAGTTTGAACCTGATATGACGGTGATCCGATAGTGAGGGTTCCGTCGAGACATTCCAATTTTTAATCAGTGGGACCACAAGTCTGTTTCCCAGCGTGACGTCTATGACCTCTTGCCTTCGTTGAGTGACGAAGGTGGGCGCATTTCCCCGATTTATTATCTCTAAATCGGTAGTGTATAGGTACTGTAGTAGGCTGCTGCCTCTCGAGTTGACCCCTGTGCTGCCCCAGCAGGTGTGGTGAGCATTGGCGTCACATCCCAAGATAAGAGGCAGCCGCCTATCAGTACAAAATTGGACCAGCTCCTCAAGTTCGGCTGAGGGTGGTGGTGTTGGCGAGTCGTAGGGGAGGTAGACAGAGCCAAAAACGATCTCTGCTCTGCCGGTTTCCTCCCTAAGACTCACTTTGATAGCAACAGCATCCCTGGAACATAATTCGGGAATTGCTGTGGCTTTAATTCCTTTCGAGACATAAATGCATGCTCTCGGTGTTTTGTGGGCGGCGGAGTATATAACCCCATGCCGCTTATCTAGACCTCGAATGGAGCCATGGCGGACCCAGGGCTCCTGAATCAGGGCTATTTGTGTCTGTCCCCCAGCGGCCTGTCGACTCACTATTGCGGAAGACGGCTCACTGTGTTGCAGATTGATTTGGAGTATTTCCATTTTTTTTTTTTTTTTTAAACTGCTACTCTACTGCTTCCGAGCCCGACAGCGCCTCCATCGCTGCGTCTGCCGTGCTCGGCTTATTACTGCCACTTGAGATGGCACCTGCTTCCCGGGGATGAGGTTTGGGGTCCCAGAAGGTCACCTTTATCACCCCCGCCTGAGCGCGATAGCCCAGAGCTTCGATTTTCGCCGCGGAGGCCTCGTCGACGCCCAGGATTAGTCGGAGCCCCTTGGCTTCAACCATCCTAGCGTCGTGGACCTTCCACAGTTCCGTACGGAGCTCCGGGTTATGGTGCTTGAGTCTACTTAAGATGGTGGCTTGGTCCACGGGCCTGCCTGGGACCGTAGCCACCATCTTCCTGTACTTGGGGAGATCTTCCCCCTCCAAGAGCTGGAGTGCCACACCGTCCACGGAAGAGATCTCCCCGATGGCTGATCTCAGCCATACTAGGGACATCTCATTCCCGCAGAACAGCTCTACCACTCCCTGCTCTGTTAGCTTGAAGCCATCGAAATCGGGGAGGGGCCCCCCTGAGGGGAGCCCATCCAGACGAGTGTCGAGGGCCTCCTGCAAATTGTGGGTCAAGGCAGTCGTTAGACGCATTTCTGGAAATCCAGATGCGGCCACCGCCACCTTGACCCCTTTGCCGGCAGCCTGACTGTAGGAGAGGTCAGGCCTGGCTCTTTTGGTGGGTTTGGAGGCGCTAGGAGGGGTCTCTCCCTCAGGACGGCCCCTTTTGGGGGCCGTTGCCCGAGGTGTTCCCCTCTCAGCATTGTACTCCGCCCGTGCTTTTTTTGCCCTTTTACGGGCCGCGCCGCTTCGATTCCGTCGCTTGGGTTGCCCATCTATTAAGTTGAGCCCTCCAGCGACGGCTGAAGTTGAGGTTGAGGGGGCCCCAGGATCGGAGCCCCCTTCCTGTGTGGGAGGATTGGGATTGGGGAAGGCTCCTTGTGGGGAGCCTTCTCCGGTTCCAAGGGATTGGGTTGCCCCATCTGTGGAGCCTCCCATTCTTAGGAGTGGGGAGGTCCCTGAAACGAGACTTTCCCCAGGGGAAGTGAGAGAGGAGGCCCTGTGTTCAGAGCACTCCTTGGGGGGGTTTTTGTGTTTTTTTGTTATATTTTTTTTCATGATTGTTCCCACGAGTAAACAGGAAATGTGGTCGACCCCCGCAGAGCCTGTTACGGGGGCAAGGCTAAATACTATGGGAGGTCGCCCGGTTTCCCATAGGCATCGTTAGAGATACTTCACCCAGTACCATTCAGCCCTCGGCACGATGGCTTACACCTTAGCTTGGAGGATGTTTATTGACCTCCCGGTCTAGATCCGCCGCATTCTGCTAAAACAGTGCCACCTCGTGTAGGATGTGATTTTTCATCACGTGCGGACGGTCTTGTGCGATGAGAAGCTGTGGCCGGAGCACTGAGACGCTATCATCGCACCTGGCTTGTTCCACCCCACCCCGGTGGGCTCAATTAAGAGGCCGAGTGAAGCTTCACAAGCCTTGGCTCCTATATCATGTCAAATTGGTTTTTAAAAAAAATCAAATTATATTGTCATCTTCAATTATTTTGGATTATTCTGATTGAACATCCATCGATAACATCCGTTATGACTGAATAGTTTTGTTCAAGAGAATGTAAAGTCAGAAGATTACAACGATCCGGGAAATCATGTAGCTCAGTTTGGGTGGTTAAATGCCTGCTAGAATCTATACCTTAATAGTTCAGTCAAGTTAAGTTTAGTAGAGTCAGCTCAACATACAGGGGTGGTCTGGAAATTTCGCGACTCTAATAGTTTTCACAAGTCCCAAAACTCTTGAACACGACACTCGAATACTAATACTCGACGCGAGTTTTATTCACCATGGTGATATCATCGGAAGGTGATTAAAACTGGTGATTAAACTCTCGATGATCCAACATGGTTAATTAAACACACACGGAATACTACTTTACTATTCCACTGTAGCTCTAATGTGTTTTGGTGGTTGTGGAAACTACTTTAGAGGTGGTTATAATACCTATTTAGTTGAATGAAATAGCTGTTTAATAAGGTTTAATATTTTCCTTACCTTCTACTTCTTATGTAAATTTTTAGACTATGTTCTCATTTTAGGTCGTTTTTCCACTGATGTCATCGGGTCTTGTGCCTTCGGACTTGAATTTAAGAGTTTCAGTGGGACTGATGCTCAATTTAGAAAATACGGCAAAAAAGTTTTCGAAAGCAGCAGTCTACGAAACATGAAAGGGGCATTCGTCTTAAATTTTCCGAATATTGCTCGATGGTTGGGAATGCGCATCACTAATAAGGAAGTTAGCGACTTTTTCATGAAGGCAGTGGAAGATACGGTTAAGTACAGAGAAGAAAATAACCAAGCCAGGAAAGATTTTCTACAGTTACTGATTGATATCAAGAGTAACAAGGAGTTGCAAGAAGATGAGTACAGCGGTATGTATATACATTCGCCATGCTAACGACGCATCTCAGCTTTAGACTCGATAAAAATACGTTAGAAAGAGGATTACATTAAAAAAAACGATGCCTAAGGAATCACTAATTCCACATTCAGATTTTTCATCCAAATCACGTTAAAGGAAACATCTTGACTAGATTTGTACTCTAGTATGTGGAAATTATTGGTCATAGAATTTTAATAGTATTTGGGGCAGATGTCATAGAAAAGTTTGAGGCGTTATTTTCTACCATATAGGTTAAAAATGAAATTTCTAGTTTACCCTACTTATTTTCCCCTATTCACAACCTACCACCCCCCAACCCTTCAATGAAATAATCTCAATCAGATGCCATTACAATACATACGTGTTCTAACTTTTAAGTGAATATCTCAATTTTGTGTTATCAATCCCATTAATAATGGAGCGGAGGTGGTGGGGTTTAAAAAATACTAGAAATAAATCTGAGGCCTTGGTTTCTAGTATATACACCCAATCCCAAATTTCTGTACTCTTATCAGCTTGATTTACTTATTATCCCCTATTTACCTCTACTTAACCCCCAACTCTTCAACCGCCTCAAAATATAATCTAGTTCCAGATGTCGTTATAATACATACGTCTACCAAATTTCAAGTGAAAATCTCAATTTTATTTTGTCAACCCCTTTAATAATGGTCAATAATGGAGTAAGGGTGGTGGGGGGTTGAAAATTATTATTAAAAAATCTAAGGCCTTGGCTTCTAGGACATACACCGAATTTCAACTTTCTGTACTCTTACCAGCTTGCTTTACTTACTTTTCCCTATTTACCTCTACTTGCTCCCCACTCCTTCAACGCAATCATGTCAAAATATAATCTCGTTTCAGATATCATTATAATACATATGTGTACCAAATTTCAACTGAAAATCTAAATTTAATTTTATCAACTCTATTAATAGTGTGGTGGGGGGATGGAAAATATTTAAAAAAAACCTGAAGCCTTCGCATCTAGTATATACGCCAAATCACAAGTTTCTGTACTTTTACCAGCTTGCTTTACTTATTTTCCCCTATTTACCCCTATTTACCCCTATTTAACCTTCAACCCTCCACCGGAATCATCTTAAAATATAATCTAATTCCAGATATCGTGTTTCAACTGAATATCTCAATTTTATTTGTATGGAGTATTGGGGGGATGAAAAATATTTAAAAAATCTTAGGCCTTGGTTATAAACCAACACCGAATTGGAAGTTTCTGTACTCTTACCAGCCTGCTTTACTTATTTTCCCCTATTTACCCCTATTTAACCCCTAACCCTTCAACGGAATCATCCAGATGTCGTTATAATACATAAGTGTACCAAATTTCAAATGAATGTCTCAATTTTATTTTATCAACCCCTTTAATAATGGAGTAAGGGTGGTGGGGGGTTGAAAAATATTGTGAAAAAATCTGAGGCCTTGGCTTATAGTACATACACCGAATTTCAAGTTTCTGTACTATTACCAGCTTTTTTTACTAATTTTCCCTTATTTACCCATCATGAAACGTGGAAATTTTAAATTTGAGCAAAACATTTTTTTTTCATCTTGGTTAAAAGTTTTTTCAAAAATGTTGGCGAAAAAAATTTTCAAACATTTTTTTCCCCGAAATAGGATTAGCGCGTCATGAAACGTGGAAATTTTAAATTTGAGCGAAAAACATTTTTTTTCAATATTTATTCCGTTGTATATTTTCCAGTGAAATTTCTACCATTTCTGCGCTGACAGTAGCGTCAACTACCTACCAAATTTGACTGCTCTCCGTCAACTAGTTTTTTAGTAAATGCACCAACAGACAGACAGACAAACAGAAAGAAAGACAGACAGACAGACCGACCGACCTACAGACAGACAGACAGACAGACTGACGGAATTGAAAAACCTATATTTTCGTAATCTCCGTGATCTGAAACGTCAAAATCCGAAAAAATCTCGGAGGGTGATTTTTTCTCGAATACAATACTTCCCTTCGGTATGTGAGGGAAGTAAATTCATTTTAAGAAAACTAATTCTGTCATTCTTGCTTAAAATTGCAACCATTTTAACAACACTAATATCTAAATCTAAATTTTCAGGTGATGGAAAATCTTTGACAATGAACGAAATCGCAGCCCAATGTTTCGTGTTTTTCCTTGCTGGCTTCGAAACAAGCTCCACTACTATGACGTTTGCGTTGTACGAGTTAGCAACTCACCAGGATCTACAAGACAAGGTTAGAGAAGAAATTAATACTATTCTGGCCAAACATGATAACAAAATGACATACGATTCACTAAGCGAACTGAAGTATATGGGAAAAGTTATTGATGGTGAGTAAGAATATTAGAAAAAATTTAAAAATGAAGGGCTAACGGTTTTTTATAGAAACTTTACGAAAGTATTCACCAGTGCCGTTCTTGATAAGAGAGTGTGTCAAGGATTACAAAGTACCAGATGCAGATATTGTTATTGAAAGGGGTACCAAGGTATTGATTCCTGTGCCTGGAATCCACTATGATGAGGAATACCACAAACACTCTGAGAAGTTTGATCCTGAAAGATTCAACGAAGAAAATAAGGCCCAATGGCCTCATTATGCTCACTTGCCTTTTGGGGAAGGTCCAAGAATGTGCATAGGTAAATATAAATATACAGAGACTATCAGAAAAGGAAAAAAAATCGCCGGAAACTTAATTGTGAACATAAATATTCCTTTTTAAATAGATTCCAGCTTAAGTGGAAACGTCTCACCCTCTCCAAGCCATATTCACCATTCCTACCCATTTAGACGTTTCCACGCTTCTATGTTGGGTGGGAGGGGTAAACGAGACTTTTCAGGTTTGTTTATTATTTATAAGTACAGGCAATGAAGGCAAAATGTTGTAAAAACCTCGCAAAAATTAATAAAAGAATCATCTCTGGAATTTAAGTAGTTAATAACCTGTAGAATTGAATGATGTACTCTTTGCACTTCCAAGTTGCGGGAAAATTCCAAAAAATTTGAAAAAACTTTTTGATTTTCGGTTTCTTTGCGCTAACGGCTAAAATAATGAAAATACAGAAAAAAGTTTTCAACAAAACTTGTAGCTCGTCTCTTTCTCTACAAAATAGGTCTTTACCAATTTTTGTCTTACTTAGGCCGTTAAGGAGATAAATCTAGTTTTCGACTTATAGTTTTGAGCCGCTCCGAAATGCGCGGAAAATGAGAATTCTCTGGGAGTTTCGTACGACCGGACATATCGATCGATAATTATTACTATTCAGAGCCGGTAAAAAAGTTGAAGCAACCTAAAATGTGAAGAAAAGTCTCGGCTTTAATGTGGAACTAATCACGAAATCCATACAAATTTTTATCAGAAAGAAAAAAGTATTAGAAGATGGCTTGGTAAACTTTATACAGTTGATTTATTCACATATTTGAGTTTCATGCATCCTGCCTATTTTTCCCGTAACAATGGGTGCTTTTTCACTGCATGGATTCGATTCCACGGACTTTAATCTATATTTCGTGAAATTTTTATTGAAGAATGTTAAGCAACAAATAAGTTGTATTTGTTTTACTGTATAATTGTGCATTTTCTGAACGTCTATGAATAATGTAGACAAATTCAAAAGTACTGCGCGCATTTAAAAAACTCTAAAGTCATTCGAAAGAATATGTTTTATTGTACTTATAATCCAAAAATTAAGATTGTGCTATTATTATTACTTAAGATATAACAAATTGAACTCCAAAATTTGGAGGTGATTGATCGATGAGAAATATACCCTCTACTTTGATCGCAAGGCATATTTTTCCAACAAAAATAATTGCAATAAAATATTAATGGGATTAATATATATCATTATATAAGAATATGTAAGCAAAATGAATTATCATTCTAACGACTCCCGGCAGAGATATGAATAAATCTGTGGATCAACTGTACAAAGTTCACTAATTTTTTTTTTATGAATTTTGTGATTAGTTCCATATTAAAGCTGAGACTTTTATCTACATTTTATGCTATTTTATTTTTTTTTAGGGGCTCTGAAAAGTAAGAAGTATCGATCGATGAGCGCGGTCGTACGAAACTCTTGGAGAATTCTCATTTTTCGCGTATTTCGAAGCGGCTTAAAACTATAAGTGGAAAACTCGATTTATCTTCTAAACGGTTTAAGTTAGACAAAAATTTGTAAAGACCTTTCTTGTAGAGAAAAAGATGAGCTACAACTTTTGTTGGGAACTTCCTTCTCTATTTTTATTATTTTGGCCGCTAGAGCAAGAAAAAACGATAATCAAAAAGATTTTCCAAATTTTTTTGAATTTTCCCGGAACTTGGAAGTGCGCATCATCTCATTCTCCAGGTTATTGTCTACTTAAATCCCAGAGATAATCCCTTTATTAATTTTTGTTACCCTAAATTGTTAATTTGCCTGTACTATATGGAGAATGTGATATCGTAATATCAAAAACGTGTAACACATTTACTTCTCGATACCCACAAGAAGAGAAACCATCCACCATACTGTGTAAAACGCATATAAGGTGGGAAATCTAAGGCGAAAGCCTGTTGTTGATGATGAAAACATAGAAATAGCAATATTGGGGTATTTTCTGCTATTTCCAATTATGTCATTAAGGCAAGTTGCTCTGGAATCAGAATTATCTAAGAATTCAATTCACAGAATCCTGTCAAAACGTAAATCAGTTCTCGGTCCATGTGATTCTACAATTAAATGGAACAGATTTCCTGACTAGAGACATTTTTTTGAATTTATTTTAAGATATGAAGGTGATAATTATTTTTTGGAAAATATTGTACGGCCAGATGATGCTAAAGTTACCAAAAATGGACTTTCTAATTGACTCAATTCCAATTACTGGAGTAATTCGAATCCTCATGTATTCAGGGAACGAAATATTCAATGAATATTAGCAGTTTAATGTTTACTGTGCCAGGAGAAACGATAGAGTGGTGACATTGCCAAATTTTCTAAAATTATCCAATATGCGTTTTACGGTGTATGGTGATGGTTTCTGTTTTTGTGGGTATCGAGTAGCAAATATGTTACACAGGGCCGGCCTTGGTTCGTCAAGCGCCCTCCTTCGAAATTTTGAAAGGCGCCCTTTTTTCTGATCAAGTGAGGTTAGTGTAGGTCAGGGCCACCGATAGAAAATCCGGGCCCAGGGGTAGTGACAGGCAGGCCCCCACCGCCTTGGTCTTCGGTCTTTTCGATTGCAATTTCGAATAGCGGGTGGTGATGTTTCTTACAATTAAATTTTTATCTCAGCTGCAATTTCAAAGAGCGGGAAGTGGTAAGTATTCCTTACGATTTAATATTTGCCCGCTAAAAATTAATTCGATCTTTCCGATCTAGAAAATACCGCTAGAGGTTCTGAATGCACTTTCTTTTTATTATAGTAGGCTCACGGTGCCCTCGTGCGGGGCACGGCCTCGCTAACCCCCAAAGGTCGGGTGGTACTAACAGATGTTATATGTTCTTGATATTACTTTATTACATTCTCCATAAATAATAAACAAATATAAATAGTCTCTGTGGATGTAATTTAAACGAACAAGCATTTTTGACATAAGAAAATGACTGACATTAATGATTATTTCTAATTATGGCTAAATTGATGGCAATTTTTACTAGAAATTCTTGACCACTTAAAAAATCGCCAATATTTCAAATTCTAGATAAAAGGGAATTTAGTTTTACATAATTTGATATAAAAATACAGGGTGTTTCATTTGAACTAAAAAGTTTTTTAAGGTATGAATTTGACGAAACGTAACGTAAAAACCGCTGCCTAAGGAATCACTACTTCCACATCCAGATTATTCGTCCAAGTCACTTTAAAGGAAACATCTTGACTACATTTGCACTCTAGCATGTGGAAATTATTGGTCATAGAATTTTAATAATATTTGGGGTAGATGTCATAGAAAAGTTTGAGGAGTTGGTTTCTACCATATACGTTAAAAATGAAGTTTCTAGTTTACCGTACTTATTTTCCACTATTTACAACCTACCACCTCAATGGAGTCATCTCAATCAGATGTCACTACATTACATACGTGTACTAACTTTCAAGTGAATATCTCAATTTGATGTTATCAATCCCATTAATAATGAAGCGGAGGTGGTAGAGTTTGAAAAATATTAGAAAGAAATCTGAGGCCTTGGTTTCTAGTATATACACCGAATCCCAAATTTCTGTATTCTTACCAGCTTGCTTTACTTATTTTCCCCTATTTGCCCCTATTTAACCCCCGACCCCTTCAACGGCATCATCTCAAATTATGATCTAGTTTCAGACGTCGTTATAATACATACGTGTACCAAATTTCAAATGAATATCTCAATTTTATTTTATCAACCCTTTTCATATTGGAGTAGGGGTGGTTGGGTTGAAAAATATTATAAGAAAATCTGACGCTGTGGCTTCTAGTACATACACGGAATTTCAAGTTTCTGTAGTCTTACCAACGTTTTACTTATATTTCTCTATTTACCCCAAATTAACCCCCAACCCTTCAACGGAATCATCTCAAAATATAAACTAATTCCAGACGTCGTTATAATACATACGTGTACGAAATTTCAAATGAATATCTCAACTTTATTTTGTCAACCCCATTAATGGGGTAGGGGTGGTGGGGGGGTTGAAAAATATTATTAAAAAATCTGAGGCCTTAACTTCTTGTACATACACCGAATTTCAAGTTTCTGTACTCATACCAGCTTGCTTTACTTATTTCCCCCTATTGACCCCTAAATAACCCCCAACCCTTCAACGGAATCATCTCAAAGTATAATCTAGTTCCAGATGTCGTTATAATTCATACGTGTACCAAATTTCAAATGAATATCTGGTGGTGGTGGGGGTTGAAAAATATTATAAATAATCTGAGACCTTGGCTTCTAGTACATACACCGAATTTCTAGTTTCTGTAGTCTTACCAGCTTGCTTTATTTATTTTCCCTATTTACCCCTATTTAACCCCCAACTCTTCAACGGAATTATCTCAAAATATAATCTAGTTCCAGATGTCGTTATAATACATACATGTAGAAAATTTCAAATGAATATCTCAATTTTATTTTATCAACCCTTTTCAAATTGGAGTAGGGGTGGTGGGGGTTGAAAAATATTATTAAAAAATCTGACGCTTTGGCTTCTAGTACATACACCGAATTTCAAGTTTCTGTACTCTTACCAATTTGTTTTACTTATATTCCTCTATTTACCCCAAATTAACCCCCAACCCTTCAACGGAATCATCCCAAAATATAATCTAATTCTAGACATCGTTATAATACATACGTGTACGAAATTTCAAATGAATATATCAACTTTATTTTATCAACCCCTTTAATGGGGTAGGGGTGGTGGGGGGTTGAAAAATATTATAAAAAAATCTGAGGCCTTAACTTCTAGTACATACACCGAATTTCAAGTTTCTATACTCTTACAAGCTTGCTTTACTTATTTCCCCTTATTTACCCCTATTTAACCCCCAACCCTTCACCGGATTTCCTCAAAAAACAATCCAGTTCCAGATCTCGTTATAATATATACGTGTACAAAATTTCAGGTCAATATCTTAAACCGTTCCGGAGAAAGCGTGCGGACAAAAAAAGTTACAGACAGACAGACCGACAGACAGACCGACAGACAGACCGACAGACAGACAGAAATTTTTTTTTGCTCAAATTTAAAATCTCGACGTTTCATGACATTCTAAACCTATTTCACGAATAAAAATTTTTGAAAATTTTTTTGCGATTACTATACTTCCAATCCACTACGTGGATGTGGAAGTAAAATAGAACAGTGGTATATTATTACTGAATTAATTTTTATTGTATAGTGTAGCTCATCTTGTGTTCTTTATACGTGCCAAAGAGCAAATGAGGATCTTGTACACGAAGAAAGTTATAACGGTTCTTGAAAACCGTTGCACTCGTCAAGTTTTTTTTATAAAATGTCAAATATCCCCGGAACTGCTGTGTTTAGATATAGGCATGAGACATGTTTCGACTCTGAATTTTATGGTCATTTCGAAAAGCCGAAAATACATAGAGTGTACTTACCATTTAAAATAGGCAAATTAGTATCGACTTCCGGTATAACCGGAAGTACCACATGCTTGTAATTATTTTGTTTTGATGGGCCACACTGACTTTAGTAACTCCCAAAATTTTTAAAATTTTATGTTACGTGCTTTTCCCTATATCGATTGATTCAATTCCCGGCGGAACACCCTGTGTACTTCATAAACTAATTAAAGATTTTTAAGAACCGTACTCAAATGAAAAAAAAATTTTTTTCACGAGAAATTATTGTTAGGTACATTTTGCTTTATGGACGTTTAAACGTCTTTTATACAGTGCCCGCCAAAATGTCTGCACCATATGGAAAACTTTTTTTATTCAATTTTAAACGGGTATCAGCATTAGTTTTAGTATGATTAATAACCACAAAATTGCCAAAAATATTTGTCATGTCACAACTATGACATGTTTAAAAATAAAATATTATTTGTTTGTTTATAATTGTATTGAAACATATTCTTCTTCTTCTTGACATTGACTGATAAAAACCTATCTATTGGCTAACTAGTATTGGAGCCTATATACTCTATGCATGTTTAAAAATGAATTATTATTTGTTTGCGTATAGTGAGAATTGTCAAATAAGACAAATTCATTTTAGGATTTTAATTTGCTAGCATAACCAAATTTCAGGTTATGGAAAGAATGCAAAGATTTCTTTAATATTTTTACACATAGTGTTTCTTTTAGTTATAAATAGTTATTTTTTCTGCTGTTTGCAAAATCCTATAAAGAATATGTTTTAACACAATTATAAGCAAACAAATAACAATTCATGTTTGAACATGCATAGAGTATATAGGCTCCAATACTAGTTAGCTAATAGATAGGTGTTGTTTTTATCAGTCAACGTCAAATATAATTATTTCACACTTATTCATAGAAATTGTATTGGTTCTGCATGAAACATATTTATGAGTGGCTTTATGTCTTTCTGATGAGCTCCAGAATAAGGGCGAAAAACGTTTCAAAGGCTAACCATTTCCAAGAAACAATGATAGATTTCATGAAAATGTAATCCAGTAGAATGAAAAATTTTTAAGACAAGGTAGATAAATAAATTAATTTTAGGTCTTTGTTCTCATTCTTAACTGAATCTTCATGATCGTAGGGGGTTATGTAGATACTAGTTTAATCTGGATGGCCGTAGGGGACTGTGTGGATGCTAGTGTTAGAGTGAGAATTGTCAAATAAGAAATTAGACAAATTCATTTTAGGATTTCAATTTGCTAGCATAACCAGAATTCAGGTTATCGAAAGAATGCAAAGATTTCTTTAATATTTTTACACCTAATTTTTCTTTTAGTTATAGATAGTTATTTTTTTCTGCTGTTTGCACAATCCTATAAAGAATATGTTTCAATACAACTATGACATCTCCAAAATGTGTTTAGAAATTCTAAAATGGCATAAAATGCCCTTACTTATCAAATAATGGAAAAGTACCATAAGGAAAAGTTGTTTGTTATTATATTAAGAATCTAGTTGTGAAGTTTGGTTTGAAAATTTCAATGTTTTAGTTTTTCATTTTTTTCCAAAAATATGTAACATTTAATTTTTTTTAAATTTTTTGTTTACAGTTAATTTGAAATATTTCAATGCCAAGGATAGATAAATGTTGCATTTTTTATTTTAAATGTAATTAATAAGGCGAAAATACATATTTTACAAAAAACAACAGGACAATCGTGGAATATTTTCAGCAATTCTGAACCCTTTACTGTGGAATTTTGCATGATAATCGGCTTAAATACTAAAGAAACGATTGTTCATTTAAATCAAGTTTAGATTACGTAAACAAACTCAAAATTGCTATTAAAATTTACTTCAAAAACCTTAACAGCCAGTTTTTCAATGTCTTGTACTGGAGTTAACTCTGGATTAAGCGCACTGTTGCGTATTTCAAATGCGAGTTAACTTGAAACCTCGAGTTAAATCGAGGTTAAGATAACTCTAGACGAGGTATGAGTTAATTACAAATTTCGGCTTAAAACTAACCTAAAATGATTTTATGGTGTAAATAAACTATGATATTTTTCAAACACATCATGGATTATGATTTTAATGTAAATGCTTGCTTACAGCAGTGATGAAAAAGCTAGAAGACCCAAGGTAATCAGATATAGGCCAAACCACATGGAAGAATGGGATCGACACGATTTTTTTTGCGCGATTTCATTTGCCCCCAAGAACTATAGATAATATATTAAAAGAAGTGCAATATATTATTTTGTATTCTACGAATATGTATTTGTTATTTGTGTTGTATAAATATTAACATGCAATGTTTATTTTACATGAGGGAACTGGTTTCCTCTCATTGCATGCTATGTTGTGGAGAATTGTTGTAGCCGCAACTGTCTGTATGGTATCCATTTTAAGGCGCAGCCTTAGTGCTAATGCTCCTCTCCACTGTGTTTCTCGTTCTGATGTGGGATTAATTAAATAAATTCTCAACATTATTTCTGATCCACACAAGAGGCGTCATAAGGTAGAGTTTCACAGGATGGCCACTATTGCCGATCAACAGACCATCATTAAAGTGACCTCGTTAAAATAAATTGTATAAACAAATATATAAATATTACATTTTACAATATCACAGAAAGTTAGGTTAATGTAACATTTTTAACATCACAGAACTATAGAAGACATTAGAATACTTGTGTAAAATTCCGAAAATATGGTTAAAATTCATACTTCTCATGTCAACATAACAAAATATTTCACACAACTCGAGTTAACTAACTCGAATGAGAAATAGTAATGAAAAACAGTTGTAACGTTAACTCGAATTTAGCCTCGAGTTAAGGTACGAGTAAGAGTTATCTAACTCGAACTTTAACTCAACATTGAAAAACTGGCTGTAAAAGTGAATAATACAGATTTATTTAAAAATTTTAAACCAGCGGATGTTAACTATAGTCTCTTAAATTAAATACTACATTTCTGAATGTCTTTTTTCTCTTTCCATACATGTTATTGTTCTATTGCAAATTGTTTGATTAAAAATATCAGCCATGCCCCTATTTGTTCTATTTTCGCAGTGAATTAAAATAATTTCAATGTTTCCTTCTTTAGTAATCATTTTTTAAAGGATCAACAGTAACAGAAAAACTGTATTTTATTGTAGACATTAATAAAACATCGATACGTCAAAAGCTAGCATTTGTTTTCAAAACTTTTTTGATTACCTATCGAGAGTTATTAAATAAACCCATATTATTCACTTTTAAGGTTTTTGAGGTAAATTTTAATAGGTATTTTTAGTTTTATTTATGTAATCTAAATTTATTTTAAATAAACAATCGTTTCTTTAACATTGCAAAATTCCGCAGTAAGGATTCAGAATTACTGAAAATAGTCCACGATTTTCCTGTTGTTTTTTGTAAAAAATGTTTTTTACTCTTATTGATTAAATTTAAAAACGAAATGCGACATTTATGTATTCTTGACATTAAAATATTTCAAATGAACTCAACTGCAAACGAAAAATAAAAAAAAAATTAAATGGTACCTACATATTTTTGACAAAAAATGAAAAAACTAAAACTGACATTTTCAAACCAAACTTCACATATTAGATTTTTAATGTAATTACAAACAACTTTTCATTATGACACTGTTACATATTTTGATAAATAAGGGCAGTTCAGGCCGTTTTAAAATTTCATGACATTTTGGAGATGTCATACTTAATTGCGACATGACAAATATTTTTAGCAACTCTGTGGTTACTGATCGTGCTGAAAGCAGTTTAAAAAAAACAATTGAATAAAAAAGTTTTTCATATGGTGCAGACTTTTTGGCGGACACTCTATAGCCACTTTGTACTTGTTGGGATTAAGTCTACTTAAGTGCCTTTTTTTTAGGTGAGAGATTTGGTGTGATGCAAACAAAAGTTGGGCTGACATCTATTCTGAGAAACTTTAGAGTGAAACTAAATGCGAAGACCCGAGTTCCCTTGAAACTGGCTCCTAAATCATTCCTTGCTGCTGCTGATGGAGACGTATGGCTAAATATTGAAAAATTATAGACAAAGTTTTGTTATAAATATTGTACTTTAACATTTGTGTCACTTTTCTGTGTCTATTTAAAGGATGTACCGGATTAGAATGTTATACTAACTATGTATATGAAAGATGTAAAAATACTAATACTTAGGTACTTAAATAAAATAATTTGTTAAATTAACATTGTTATACGTTTCGCCCCCTTGGGATGGGAGACTGATACGACACTGAGAAGTAGCCAAAATTAAGTAAGAATGGTTAGGCAACCAACAAAGCTTGTAAGCTGTTGCACAAATTGCAGTAATACGTTTTGGTTACAGTAAATGCAATGATAAAAAATCGGTAAAGTTATTTACACAGAACTTCCCTCGTTATTTGTGCACGACAGTCACTCAAAAAATTATTAATTACGAAATGACATTGGGAATAATATTCGGAATATAATTATTGGTATTATTAGAAAGAAAACCTGATAACTTTTGGTCAAAAAAATATACAGAGTGTTCATCCAACAGCAAAAGTTCAATATACTAAATAACAGGTGCAAAATATGGAAGGCTTGCGCAAATACCTTTATAAATGTCCACCATGACTCAATTATTTCTTGGGATGCCATTATTCAATAAAAGTATATAATAGGATATGCCAAATATTATTGCCATCTCTCACATTCTCAATCCCACATTCACGTAATGGAGTGGAAGTATAGTGGTGATTAAAATATAGAACAAATTTTCAAAAATGTTTTCTGTCTATTCTAGTGTTAAATTTTTTTCCAAATTGGTGAAAATATGTTGCAAATTTTTTTTTCCGAAATAGGTTTGTTATGAAACGTGGAAATTTTAAATTTGAGCAAAAAAAATATTTCGTCTATTCTATAATGGTGATAAATAGATTACATAAACATGTTCATTTTTTTTAAATTTTTCTAAAACATTTTTAAATTTGTTTTAATAAATTTGGAATGCCATGGAAACGTGGAAATTTTAAATCTGAAAAAAAAAATTCTCTCATCTATTTGTGGTAAAATTTTTTCAAAAATTTAAATTTTTTTTTATTTTTCTTTAAATAGATTTAGAACGCTATGAAACGTGAAAATTTTAAATTTTGAGAAAAAAAAATCATCTATTTTGGTGGTAAAATTTTTTTCAAAAATGTTGGTAAAAAATTTTCAATTTTTTTTTTCCTTTTAAATAGGTTTAGAATGCCATGAAACGTGGAAATTTTAAATTTGAACAAAGAAAAATTTTTTTTTTAGTGGTAAAAATTTTTTCAAAAATGTTTTTTTTTTTTCAGAAATAGGTTTAGCGTGTCATGAAACGTGGAAATTTTAAATTTAAGCAAAAAAAAATTTTTTTCATCTTGGTAAAAATTTTTTCAAAAATGGTGAAAAAAATTTTCAATTTTTTTTTTCCCCGAAATAGGATTACCGCGTCATGAAACGTGGAAAATTTAAATTTGAGCGAAAAAAAATTTTTTTCACTATTTATTCCGTTTAGACGGTCCACCCTGTATATTTTCCAGTGAAATTTCTACCATTTCTGCGCTGACAGTAGCGTCAACTACCTACCAAATTTGACTGCTCTCCGTCAAGTAGTTTTTTAGTAAATGCACCAACAGACAGACAGACAGACAGACAGACAGACAGACAGACAGACAGACAGACCGACAGACAGACAGACTGACGGAATTGAAAAACCTATATTTTCGTAATCTCCGTGATCTGAAACGTCAGAATCTGAAAAAATCTCGGAGGGTGATTTTTTCTCGAATACAATACTTCCCTTCGGTATGCGAGGGAAGTAAAAACAAGGTAAAAGGTGTTTTAACAGGTCATAATGATTATCACAAATTAACGACTTCGACTATTCAGTATTCAAAGGGGAACTCGTCCAAAATGGAAGGATGTTTCAGAGAAAGGAGTGGGACTCATTGAAAGTCAGGAACAGGCTATTGCGGAGAGCATGGGAAAGCCCGGCTGGAAAGCAGGTGGTTATGCGTTTAGTGATTCTCAGTGTCGAGTAGCGAGGGTGCTTCAGGAAGTGCACAATCGAACATCCGGTATAAACAGGACTCTGAAGAAAATACGAGAACGATTTTATTGCATAAAAATTTGTCAGGATTTGGAGGCTTGGTGTCGAAGATTTGTGCAGCAAGTAAGGGACCACAGACTGGAAGTAAGGGTGAAATGAAGCAGTTCAATGGTGGGAGCTCCTTTCAAGAAGTTGACTAACGATATAGAGTAGCCAGTGACCGAATGAGGGTTCGTTATGACCGCAAGGGTAGTTCAGAAGGGTTCAAGGCGGGAGATCTGGTTTGGCTCTACAACCCAAAGCGAAAGAAAGGAAAGTCACCGAGCCTTCTTCAACCACCTTGGGATGGACCTTATACTGTTATTACCCGAGTTAATGACGTCGTATATCGGAGTCAATGAAGCAAGAAAATCCAAGATGAAGATTGTGCATTTGGATAGTCTGGCGAAATACACTAATGGTTCTGAACTGCCTGATCGGGACGCGATCAATCTTAAGGAGAGGGCAGTGTTATGCATTTCGCCCCCTTAGGACGGGAGGCTGATACGCCCATGAGAAACAGCCAAAATTAAGTAAGAATCGTTAGGGAACCAACAAAGCTTGTAATGAACGCCATCTCTGAGACACTAGTAGTAGCAGCACGTTTTCTGGAAGGTGGCATGACTCTAGATTTCGTACATTATTCTAGACTATGCTCGAAAATGTTATTAGTCTACGCCAGATTTTTCTGGATGTATTCTGTGGGCAGGATTTACGGTGGGAAGAGAAGTTTTGAATGACAAGTGAGAAGTTGGAAATCCGGTGTAAATACAAAGGGAAAATATCAAGTAATAAACATGGTTAAATATTATTTTAGTCAGTAAAAGTGTATTTTAGTTGATTAAAAAGTATTGTGAAGTTTCCAGTAAAGTTATTAAATAAAGTGTTAGTTATTTCTTATTATAAACTATTATGGAACTCATGGATGCTGAAGAGTGGTTTCAAGGATGTAAATACGCGATAGTATAGTAGTTTGAATGAGGTATGGTCTCCCTAGCTCCATAAAACCAGAAATATAAATACTGGAGTAAAATATTATTCCTTAACTGTGTAGCGACCCCTTTATTAATGTCTTATTGTGGAGCAGGCTTAACGTTTACTCCTGTGTGTGTGACATACCAATGAGGTGGCAGCACTAGACAATTCTGACGAGGCAAGCCAAGCCAAACAGCGTAGTGTAAAACACTATAAGCACCACGCAATAGAGCACTAGCAGTGACGTCACAGTATTGTCAACTGTCAGTTGCCTGGGTGGTAATTTCAGAAATTTGACATTTGAGTTGAGGTCAATTTTCGTTCAATATAAATTAAAGTGGAGGATTTCTTAACATCAGATAGATGTAGTGATGTTTATAAATATATATTTTTTAAATCTACTGTGAGAGAAAATTTTATATATACTTTATTAGTGTTGTTTTTACCAGTGTAAAGTTTGGTGTCAAGAACGTTGACATCTTTGTGAACCCATAAACTAGTGAAAATAAAGGCTATATTAGATTTTTTACATTTTTTGTACATATATAATATCAAGACATATTTTAGTAAATGTTTAATTAATATACGCTCAGTTACAGCTAGGCAGTGACACAGGTTAGGTAGTATTATTACACTAGGCTAAAAGTGATCAAAATACTCATTGATTTATGCCAATATATCAATCATATATTAATGGTTTTATAAACTTATTGTAAAATCTACGTTTTTTTGACTAGTTGAAATATTTCCCTTCAACTTTTTATTGATTTATATCTTACTTTTGTTAGGCTCAAAAGTTTGTAACGAGTTTAAGTGTTTATCAAATTAATAACAACAATCAGAGGTTTGTATTATGAAATGCAGGAGTAATAGTAAATCTAATAAAAAGATAGGACTGTGAGATCATTTCAGTCTCCGAATACTTTATATAGCTATATACCTAGTTTGGTATCTGTTCTGATTCTTACAATTATAATTACAGAGGTTCAAAATATTGATAATGTACACAAATAAAATACCAGTGAAGGTAAGTGGGCTAAAACACAACAGAATTTAAAAAATAACACACTTTTAACAGCATCGCCTACCATCATTGAATGTTTTAAATTATACATATTATACATAATTATAAGGGTAAGTATGAATCATAATAGTCTTATAGTTTAGATATAAATTTTATTTACAAGAAGGGTCACAATGGTTCATTAATTCAATGCTATATTATATTTTTGAAAAATCATCCAACGATATAGTTTCAATCTTTCACTTTTAAATCTTATAGGTTGGCTCCATGAATACATTTCAGCTTAGAAATGTAATGAGGGGACTCCTAAAATGTAGAATATAAATAAAATTATAATAAATTCACTGAAATTCACTTACCATATGGAAATTTAATAACTTTTGACAGGTACGCAAGATAACACTCCGGGTGAAAAACACAAATAAAACACTAAATTAAAATCAAATCAATAAATCGCGAAATGTATAATAGACGAAAAACACCCAAAATTGATGTGACACGAAAAAAACGTTTAAAAAAGCACTACAAATTCTTTAAAAACTAGAATTAATCAGAAAGCACACAAATGCAAAACTAGGTTATTACCACCCAGGCAACTTTGGAGGCCATGTTGTGACGTCAGCTGCTACTGCTCTATTGTATCCCATTCAAATTATTGCCTTATTTTCTTGTATTCATTTCACTAGTTAATTGAATTGTGTTTAGGAGTAATAAGTGCTTTATTAATTATCAGCCCTACACAAAAGTGGCGCCCCACGTTGGGCGCCACTTTTGTGTAGGAATGATAATTAATAAAGCACTAATTACACCTAAACACAATTTAATTAACTAATGAGATAAATATAAGAAAATAAGGTAATAATTTCAAAGGGTGTGGTGCTAAGTTCCACGTGTTTTATACTATGCCGCTTGACTTAGATTCGACGGAAAAATGTCCAGTGCTGCCACCTGATCGGTATGACACATAGGACATTAAAATAGGGGTCGCAACAACTATTGCTTAGAAAAATAAAATACAAGAAATTCAAAATTCTTGCTTCAGGTTTGTTTGTTTGCATGCGTGAAGGAATATCGTACAAGTTAAAAAACACGAGTTGGCTGAACATAGAGAATCACAGACTTCATTAATTTGCCTACACTATTAGGAACCTCTTGCGTTTCAAAACTTTTTGACGTCCGCTAAAAAGCATAGTTGCACTCTACTTAATTTGTTGAAATAAATCATTTTATGAAGTAAAATATTAACATCTATATAGAAGGGGTGCAGAGGGTGTATTAACTCAGTCAGGAGAATTGTTGACCCTTTGCTGAAGCCCTTTGCATTAAATAAGCAGAGTACGAGAGATAAAAAGTCCCCATTCATGCTTCTTTCCATAATGATACTTATTCATAAATTTACCTTATTGAAAGGATGGTTTTGCCTCTACACAAAAATTGAAGGGTATAGGATTTTTTTTTATCCTGGATTCGGATTCAGTATCCACAAATACATAGGAATACCATGGTCAGTTATCCAGATTCGAAACTTTCTTTTTGTGGAGCTGTGTAATTTGAGGTCCATTACCGTCATTAACTTGTTGATAAAAATGTGTTATCCTCTACTCTTAAAAAGGTCATTTATTATTATTATCAGATTTCTGGAGACATAGTAGCAACATATAGATATGACACTGTGACGAGTTTATGTATGATAAAGATGAGTAAGCAGATGACTATCTAATTCATCAGACAATGCTCTCCTCTTGAATATAATATATTTGGCGTAATAACAATATAATTAGTTTACAGTGTTTTTACTCAGTGTAATACGGTGTATGCAAGCGATAAGTGAGACACATTATAACTTGAATAAAGAATACATACGTGTCGAGCGGAGAGCCCCCTTCTCTTTAAAATAAAAAAGTAGGATAAAAACGTAAGTTTCATTAAATTTATTTAATAAATACAAATTAGTAAATAACAATCAATTTGGTTTCCGCAAAGGTCTTTTCATTACTGGTGTATACATTTTTAAATAATTTATACGAAAACGTGGATACTGACAAAAAAAGCATAAGCATATTTCTCGATCTAACTAAGGGTATCTAGACAGTGCACAGTGGGACAGAAAGTAGGTAAATAGCGACAAAAAGGCGAAAACTGAAATCCGTTCTGCGGATTATGTATTGTTATTTTGTAACTCTTTAGATGTTAATGCATTTGTATTTACAACAGTTTTTCGGAAAGGGATCTTCGTTTGCCTGGTAGGTTGACAGAAATTAGTGTGTAGTTGAGCGCGTATGAGAACAGATTATTTAGAATATTTTAAAGTAAAAGTTAGGTGTATATTTGGACGTTGAAAAGTGCAATATTTAACTGTTACAAATGGAGCATGGTACTACCAGTAAGTAAGCTTTTTTTTACTTGGATTGATTATTTAATCAGTGTGCTCAAAATACAATATATCGTTGATATAAAGCAAATGAAACAATCGTTGTTTGATTGTACCTAAGATGAACTTTGTGATGAAATATTTCAAAAAGTACATTTAGTAGCAATGTGTTTCTTTGCATAAATAAATTACAAAATCTTTTAGATTTCAAGCATGGGAGCGATATTTGCCAGAAATTGCCTAAACTTTTTTAATTCGAGTTTTAAATACAACCTACTTATGCAATGGAATATTTAATCAGACATAATTGTATCTCTATGGCTTAAATATCTGTTTTTTTTTTTAAACAAATAGGTTACTAATTTCTATTTTTCTTAATCGATAAAAATTAGATTTATTCATTTAAATGCAGATTTTCTAATTTTTCTTTATGCTCCACTTATACCGGGTGAGGCATTTAAGTTGACAAACGCGAATAACTTGAAAACGAAGAATTTTGGAGAAAATGTTTCAGACAAAAGTCACCATTTAAAAAGTGGGATCATTGGCTATATTTTTTAAGGTTTGGTGGAGGAATTCAAGGTCATCTAAAGGCCCACTTTGGTGTTTTAAATGCAAACCTCCATTTTCTTTACAGATTCATATTCTGCTCAAAAAAAATAAACAACTTCTAGAAAGAATGGGTCTTTTAGTAGATGTACCTAAGGCAGGAGGAAGTGGTACCACACACAATGGAAATACTGCGAGGCGTATCTTCAGAAATCCTTCTCTGACTTCTTAAATAACAGAAATAAACACAGGGTTAATAGAAAGATTTTCCATTATTCTGCATACAATTTCAATGAAATTAACTCAGAATCCTTTGATGCTTATACACTTGACACTGCAAAATTATTTATAAGTCTGTATAAGTGGTTTTACATGCCAATATCAGTCCATAAGATTCTTATTCACGGCCACCCGATAATATCACATGCTCTCATTGCTATAGGACAATTATCTGATGAAGGATATTAGAAGATACAGAGCACATCATTCTAGAAAAGTATCTCGTATAATGACCAATGCTCTCCTAATAACTTCAGATCCTCCGATAACAGGTTTAAGGAAACTTCCCGTAAAAACATCAAAATCGCTACCAAAGGAGGTCCTGCCACTTTTACTTTCAGCCACTACAGCTACACCTGGTATATCCTGAACAGAAATAATATCATAGAGAAATTGAATCAGAAACTGAACCAGAAAGTGAACAAGAAACAAGTTCTAGTGAGGAAGATTTTTAATAGTTAATGTTTAATAAGTAAGTTATATCTCTACGTTATTAAATCATTAATGATGTCTAAATAAAATATTACTATTATCCTGTTATTTTATTTAATGATAAACCAGACACTACTTTAGAACGATATCTCTGATTTTCTTTCATTATACCACTCTATTTTATTTGAAACTTAACTATATTTGAAAAATATGATCCAAATGTTAAAATAAAGGGAAAAAACTAAGTATCAATTATTTCTACAATGCGGTTGGCCTCAGCCAATTCTATATTATAATTGGGTATTCAAGGATAATTTTGAGCTTATTTTGTTATAATACTTTTAGAAATATAGTTTCTTAAGAAAAGAAGCAAATCTAGAGCTTTACAATAATACCTACCTACTACATATTTTGTCGCATATTTTGGGTATTTGGTCCCACTGTGCAGTGGAGCGACGAGGGTAAAGGCAAGCGATTCGACAAGAGGCGCGTCTTAAATTATATTGTGTATTGTTATGCAGCGAAATATAGTAGAAAGGTTGTCATAGAGTTACCTGATGAGACTAGAGGCATGTCAAGAGGCGCGATAAAATTCGGACCCGTCTTGCCGCTGTGGCTTGAACGTACGAAGCTCTGGAAGGGACACCTAAAATAAAATAATTTCTATTTTTAAAATTCCGTGTTATAACTGGGAATTTTACGTAAAAATTCCGAATTATATCTCAGAATTTTAAAATTCCGACTTATGAGTCGAAATTTTATTTCAAAATTCCGAATTAGAAATCGGAATTTTAAAATTCCGAGATATAACTCAGAATTTTAAAGTAAAATTCTTAGTTATAACTCGAAATTGTAAAATTCCGAGTTCTAACTCGGAATTTTAATATTCTGAGTTACACAGTGTCCGCCAAAAAGTCTGTACCATATGGAAAACTTTTTAATTCAATTGTTTTTTAAACTGGTTTTAACATAATTAATAACTTTAAAAGTGAATAATACGAATTTATTGAATAACTTTCGAAAGGTAATCAAATACGTTTTGAAAACAAATGCTAGGCTTTTGACGTGTCGATGCCTTATTAATGTCTCTAATAAAATCACACTTTTTCTATTTGTTGGTCGTTTAAAAAATTCAAACTAAAGAAAAAATTGAAATTATTTTAATTCGAATATAGAACCAATAGGGGACGCCTGATATTTTTATCCAAAAATATCCCTAAGAATCTGTTTCCCATTCAGCAGCGTACTTACTAAAAATTCAAAACAACCGGCTCAATTGAAAATCTTTGAAAAAGCCACACACGAATTATTGTAAAGTTGATCAATATAAAGAAAACGTTTTGCTACAAGTAATAGAACATAAACAAACTTTGATTGCCACAATTTCCGACAGAACTGACGCAGGAGGAACTTACTAATAGTGTAAGGAGAATTTTGAAGAAACAGAAATTTCGTCCGTACAAGCCAAAGTTTATTAACAAGCTTAAAGGACGAGATCTATCTGTTGCTACACATATTCTATTCACAGACGAAGCAACTTTGTCCTCAAATGGGGTAGTAAGTTCCCAAAATTGCAGGTGGTGGTCTGACGAAAACCCAGGATTTATTATTAAATGTAGAGACCAGTATTCTTTAAAAACCAACGTTTGGTTACGGTATTTTTAATGGCAGACTAATTGACCCCTTTTTCTCCGCATAATCTCAATTTTGAATTTGAACTTTCTATGAATGAAATTACTGAACTAATTGACGACATGTGTTTGGAGGAAAGAGCCGTTTTGTGGTTTCAACAAGACAGCGCTTCAATTTACAGTGCTATTAATATAAGAAATTATCTGGAAAACTTGTTTAGAGGTAAATGGATTGGCAGATATTCACAATACCCATGGCCAGCAAGATCCCCGGACATAAGGCTTCTAATTTATTTTTATGGGGTTACTTAAAAAATAAAGTTAACCATAGATGACCCTTCCAAAATATCGATCATTTAGAATACACCATCAGGGATATCTGCCTTGAAATACCCACAAGAATTTTGAGAATTTTGCAATACGATAATAATGTGTATGGAAAGAGAAGGAAGACATAAACATGGTTTAAGGTTAATTGTAGGTATTATTCACCTTTTAGATTATTGAAGTATATTTAATTTGAGTTTTTGGTTTTATTTATCTGATCTAAATTTGATTTAAATTAACAATCGCTGCTTTAATATTTAAGCCGATTATCGTGCAAAATTCACACACACAATAAGTGTTCAGAATTACTGAAAATAGTCCACGATTATCCTACTGTTTTTTGTAAAAAAATTTCTTTGTCATTATTAATTACATTTAAAACAGAAATAGCAACATTTAAAGTATAATTTTTCTAAGATGACACTATCGGCAATAACTGAATTCTTGGTTATAACTCGGAATTTTAAATTCCGAGTTATAACTAAGAATTTTAAAATTCGGACTTATAGGTCGGAATTTTTAAATTTCGAGTTATAACTAAGAATTTTACGTTAAAATTCTGAATTATATCTCGGAATTTTAAAATTCCGATTTATAACTCGGAATTTTGAAATAAAATTTCGACTTATAAGTCGGAATTTTAAAATTCTGAGATATAATTCAGAATTTTAATGTAAAATTCCTAGTTATAAGACGGAATTTTAAAAACAGAAATTATTTAATTTTAGGTGTCCCTTCCAGAGCTTCGTATGAATGTGACTACTTAAGGAAATCATAAAACTTTGTTATGTATTTCTTTTGCTTCGTCGCTCTGCTATGATCGCATATCTCGCACGGTGCCGCTACCCTCGACGTGTACCTCTACCCTCGTCGCTCCACTGTGTAGATACCCTAAGACTTTCGATCTGGTACGTCACTCTAGACTTATTCAAAAACCGTTCCACATCCAGATTCCCCATCCAGCTCTCTTTAGAGGAGGACGTCTTGACTATATTTGCACTCTAATATGTGGAAATAATTGATCATAGAATTTTAATATAATATATGAGGCAGTTGTCATAGAAAAATTTGAGGTGTTGGCTTCTAGCAAATACGCAAAGAACGAAGTTTCTGGACTCTTATTAGCCTGTTTTATTTATTTCCCCAATTAACCTCCACCCCACTCTTTCAACGGAATCATCTCAGTCAGATGTCATTATAGTATATACGTAGACCACATGTCAAGGGAATATTCCAATTCTATTTTATCGATCATTTTAATAATAGTGTGGAGATGGTGGCCCAGCAAACACCAATTATTGGCACATTGCTAATAAAGTGCCTACATGCCTTCACTTCATCATGGCAGAGTACTGGCAAGGAACGCTAAATTAATGAATAAAGTGCAACACCGGCCATCGCTCGGTCACAGAACACTTTTCTAATGATGGCTGTACAGTGCTTTTTTAATACGTCTCTTGCATCACATGAATGAAAATCATTATTGCTTTGCCATTACAATATATGCAATGATAGCTGCTAGAATTGGAGAGCCTTCCGGACCCTGCACACGCTGTTCCCAAATAAGAGAATTTCTTAATTATTAATTAAGGCTGACATCTATTGGAAAATGATATAGCATGTTACATGATAATTAACGAGAAACCACATAATTTTTTTTAAATCGATCATGTAAGGTTTTTCATTGATTACCATACATTGGAATTTGAATGCTATTCTTCTCCAGTCAATTTTAGCTTTGGTTACATCTGCAATCCTCATATTTTAAGATAGTACATGCAAGTGCGATGACCTCCCAAATTCAAGTAGCCACTAGTGCATATGCTTCTTTATTTCTTGCATCCGAAGAGCCATTGTAACGATATTATTTCTTTATTAATACTTTGGAACATTTCCTGTATCACCAAATTTAAACCAAAACTAAAGACATTAGAGGTGTTTTAAAATCTCATGAGCGTGACCTTCATGTGCGCAGAGACACAATCTCTCCCGTCGACTCAGTTACATTTCCTAAAAATATTATATTTATTGTTTACAATTTATCACGAGCTCTTTGTTTATGTATACAGCAAGGCAGCCCCAAGTGTCTTCAAAAAAATACTTATAACGCAGAACAACTTTACCTCTTGCGCATTTTGCGGCTCATAAGATTCTGAAACATCTCTACTCATATTTTGTTAAAGTAAACAGGAATATCAAAAAGGCTTAATTTTTTAGTATTTCCAAAAATCTTAAATTCTGTAAAAATAAACACACTCATAAAGGTGATGAAATACATATATAGTAGAATGAAGCAGCGAGGAAGGTAGCGATTGCTTTTATCAGCAAGCTTTTGGACAACCCACCTTACCCCGCTGACTGCTCTACAATATCTCTTACCACTACTAAGAACTTGACTGTCAAGTTATTCTAATCAGACTACTTTCTGAAAAATGTATTTGCCTATAACATTCTCATGGCTTCGTCACCATCAATCATAGGCCAAAATAAGGAGTTCTAGAAGTTAATCGTGTTTATTATTTTTGTACAAATTTAAAAATGATTTCAAAGAAATGTCGGTTTCCATTTGTAAAACCGTATTATTCTTCTCTACTTTTGATGCAAGAGTAATCAATTAGAGACAGTTTTGAAAAAAGATATTTGTTGCAAAACATTAACACAATTTTCTAATTTTCATTATTTTATGATATTATTTATATTAACTCTTATTATACCTATACAAGTGAAACATGTAGTCCACAAATTGAAATGTTTTTCAAAAAAGTTTATGCAAAGAAACTTGAAGATACGTAGAAAACGCCAGATAGAAGATCTAAGAAGTGCATGGATTGATACTGAAAAAAATATATTTTTCTTTACTTTCTTACAATACAAGTAGGTCAGTAGACTTATTATCAAATACATAATAATTAATTTTCATCTCTTCTGTTAGCGGTCCTCTTTGATCGCCCTCCATCACAGTCAATTGAACCTCGTATCCAAGTTTTCATGATGTCTTCAATATTTTTTTCGGTGGTATCTTTAACCTTACAGAATCTAAAAAAGATTTATAGGCGTTAGCTAGGGTGCAAATTACAATAGACTTGTTTTCTTTCATACAATTATTTAAGTTACATTATTAATAATTTTCTCCAAAAATTTTCCTTTGCTCTATAAGAAGTCTTTTACTTCACACCTCTCAATTAATAGGAGATAATTTAAAAAAATCAAGTTTTACAAAAAGAGACTGCTTCGTCACAAAATGCTTCATAAAAAGAATTTAATATGTCAGTCGTACATACTACATTCTTTTTTGCATACATAATAAAATCAGTGTTACATATTTTTTCTTTCTATAAAGTATACTGTGACTTCCTTTCTCCTGCATACAACGCAATTTTAAAGTACAAAATATACACATTAACCTCAACATTTATCTCAAAGCTCCGAGGTACTTCTCTTAGGTTTTCACTGTAATCTATGTTTTGTAATATCTGGTTAACTCTCTTTTTTAGAAATCTGTATTCGCTATATTGACTCTTTCTTAAAGCATTATGACGAATTTTGTATGATAAAAATTAATATGATGCACTTACTTGTCATTAGCGATGTGAAACACTTACAATTGCTCACAATAAACTTTTTACATACTGCACACACAGTTCCACAAGACAACAGCACAAACGCTATTTCAAATAATGGAGAATAATAAATAAAATATATGTATAACTAGGCAGCACAACTAGTCATTTAACCTAAATAAATAAATGTCAAATAGTCAGCGTCGCGTCTACCACCACATGATCATGACAGCAGCGCTTCACGAGATTTCAGAAATGCGGGAGATTTAAAAGTATGCAATGACACAATACGTAATATTGCAAATATACCACTTTATGCACGTCTTTTTTGTATTAACAAATATTGTGCTTACACCATTAAAAATAAAGTATTAGTATATTGATACATTTATTGCATATTGGTTATTATTCATGAGGCCAACAATGAATAATTGCTGGCAAAATTACGATACAACGAACGATTTTTTACATCACTTAAGAAATGTTAATTTGTCACAGGCAAGAAAGCGCTTTTAGTTATTTAATGTACCAGCAACGTTAAAATAATTTCAACTACCCAATAACTTTATAAACACAAGACCATTACAACACAGACATTATAATGGTTAGACAATATTTTATACTCAGTTTCTAAATATTGGCAAAAATTGCCAACACAATACCAAAGTTAACTGTAATGGCCCATCGTTTTGCCAGACATACTGTGTTTGCTGGTGGGGGGTCTGAAAAATATTACCAAGAAATATGAGGCCCTTGTTTCTAGTATATATACCAAATCACAAGTTTCTGTACTCTTACCAGCTTGCTTTACTTACTTTTCCCTATTTACCACCCACCCCTTCAACAGAATCATCTCAAAATATAACCTAGTTCCAGATGTTGTAATACATACGTGTACCAAATTTCAAGTGAATATCTCAAGTTTATTTTATCACCCCCTTTAATAATGAAGGGGAGTGGTGGAGAGGGGTGGAAAATATTATAAAACTACTGAGGCCTTAGCTTCTAGTATGTATACCAAATTCCAAATTTCTGTATTCTTGCTAGCTTGTTTCACTTATTTACCTTTATTGAGCCCTATTTAACCCCCAACCCTCCATCGAAATTAACGCAAAGTATAATCTAGTTCCAGATCTCGTCATGTGTACCATATGTGCACCAAATTTCAAGTCAGTATCTTAATCCGTTCCTGTCCTGAAAAATCATGCGCACAAGAGAAAGTTACAGATCGATAGTTCGCCCGACTGGCCGACTGACCGACAGACAGATGGAACATTTTTTTTTCGAATTTAAAATCTCTACCTTGCATAACATAAAAATTTGAATTTGTTTTACGATTACTACACTTCCATTCCACTACGTGGATGTGAAAGTAAAAATGGCCAAGTATGGTGTGACAGGTCAACCATTTAACTGATTCAAAAGCTACTTGAGTGGTAAGACACAGTACGTGAAAGTTAATAACGTTAAATCTGAGAGCCTCTCAACCTCAATCGGAGTACCCCAAGGATCAGTTTTGGGACCCCTACTGAATATAATTTTCGTAAATGACTTCTTAGCTAATACAATATTATTTACCGATGGTTCATCATTTCTGATGTCCGATCAAAAAATACTACAGGCTTCGAGCAGCTTTTACAACTTGAGAAATGGTTTGCTGCAAATAAACTTATTTTGGATATTAATAAATCCTGGTATTTAGGATTTAGTAAAGTGAAAGCAACATATGAGGAAAGTCCTTAAAAAAATAGCACAATTAAACATTATATTCTTCACAAATACAAATCGAAGAGTATATTGCATTTGATGGTACAATTCAAAAATCGGTAAGATCACCTATAGAGAAAATATTTTCATACCGCTGATCGATTCCTCAACAATTTTCAAAATGTTTGTCCCTCTGTCTGTTTGTCCGTCACGTTTCTGGTAAACACGATAACTTGAGAATGATAAGCACGGTTGTATTGAAATTTGAACAGTCAGTTAGTGTTAGCGACAGGAAGAATCTCAGTGCTTTTAAACAAAATTGATCAATAAATGAAAAAGTTATTAATTATTTTAAATTAAAAAGCAGAAAAATGTTATTATTTTATGTTGTGTAATTAACAGAGCCCGGCTCAGAGGTAGTTATGACGTAAAAGCCAGAGTCGGCTTTGCGCAATATGAACTATATAAACATTTTCATGCGCAATAATACAATATTTTTACCTTATGATTATATCTAGTGAATTCCGTAATATTTAAAGGTAAATGGCCCCGAAACGGTTATAAATCATACCTACTTTGATGAAATTATTGTTGGATGCACAAACACAAACGCCTAGTAACTATACCTTATTAGAATAATAAAAATATATTATTTGCACTTGTTCTAAATCGTCTGAAATAAAACTCCGGTGCCTGTCACTGAATATCCCACTTGTGTTGTGGAAAAGGATCGTTTAACCGTTCAACGTCTACCGATGTAATAGGCGCATATTTAAAATAAGCATAGTTTCTTATAGATGGCAGATTTATGTCCGGCATTGAACAATCCACATCTTTGCCGCACACAAAAATGTTGAAAAACCGGGGTTGTTTCTTAACACTGTTATGTATCTAATTTGTATTTCACTCAGCAATATCCCCTGAGACTCTAAAAATATATTGACGTAGATCAAATACCTGTAATGTTTATTGCATCAATTACTGTATACTGATCTGTTTTCGGCTTACGTTGAACGTTGCGTATAGCTAGAGGGATTCGTGAGAAATATCCATGTAAATATGCTAAATTTTAGTTTTTATGACATTCAGATGAAACTTGTTTTAAAATGTTCTAATTGCATATCCACGAAAGTGTTTTTTCACAGCTGGCACAGAAAAGTTCTACACCGTTAAACCGCAGTTCCAGAAAATCTTTACGGTACGAAAGTACTATTTCATTTAATGGAAAGTCACTCGACGCCATAACAAATCACGACACATTTACTTCTATCAAATATACTGACAAGTCTTAGTCTGTAGTGTTGACTCCATAATGCGTATGTGCATATAAAACAATCTCACATGTCTAAAAAAAAAAAAAGACAAGGTAGATAAATAAATTCATTTTAGGTCTTTGTTCTCATTTTTAACTGAATCTTCATAATCGTAGGGGGTTATGTGGATACTAGTTTAATCTGCATGGCCGTAGGGGACTGTGTGGATGCTAGTGTTAGAATGAGAATTGTCAAATAAGAAATTAGACAAATTCATTTTAGGATTTCAATTTGCTAGCATAACCAGAATTCAGGTTATCGAAAGAATGCAAAGATTTCATTAATATTTCTACACAAAGTTTTTCTTTTAGTTATAGATAGTTATTTTTTCTGCTGTTTGCAAAATCCTATAAAGAATGTTTCAATACAATCTCACATGTCATTGGTCATTGTGTAATAAATTAATAATAATTGTTGGACCTTTTTTATTTTAAATGCTTTCTGTATGTTTGAAGTCTTCTGCAAAATATATAACGCAATCTGCTGTTTATTTTACTATTATTATTGTTTACCGTATCCTATTTGCTGTCGTAAAAAAGCAGAAAGAGAGTGACAAGCGTGGCGGGACTTTGTGGTGTCGAAAATTCTCCTTATATCTTTTTAAATTATAGTGTCTTATATTATGTGCACAAATAAAAATTATATTTTAAATTGAAAATTGGTTAATATAGTTGGGAAGAAACATATGGGAGATGTTTACATTTCCTTAACTGATATAAAGTCGAAGCGGTATAATATGCCGTTTAAAGTGCCGAGTTTTTTGTTTTCGATTAGACAATCAGACCGACGCGCGACGCTGCAGGTATATATAATGTGCGGCCGCAGTCGGGTATTTTTTATCCACCAGTTTCGATAAACATCTCTTACATCTACTTGCTCAACTATACCAAATAAATAATTTCTCCAAACCAATAATAAATTATTTATTTATTATTTTATCAGTTTTATGAAATACTTTTTATTTCTCACCGCAAAAGTAGGTATTTTTTTTCCTATAAATAATGTATTTATTTGCTTATGTGAATCATACAAAACATTATATTTATCTGTGTGTGGAGACCGTCTCTGGCATAACTACTTTTGCGCCGGGCTCTGGTAATTAAACAAAAAAAATGTCTAAAACGAAAACAACTCCACACAAAAAATCTTTAAGGAGCGGCACATTCAGTTTTTCTCGATCACCCTATATAAAAGGGTTAACTTTAAAACTAAAATAACAGTTCGAAGAAGCTATATAACGGCTTTCTCCTCCACAAGAGAAAATTCACAGATCTTGCATTTTTCGCAAGTATATTAAGCGTATTGATAATACCAGATGCAACTATACTGCTATTGGAGTCCAAGGATGGATGGCTTAGATGATAGGTATTTTCAGCATTTGCATCAGGTACCATTAACGATTAGTGATAGAATAAAGAAAATAAAAACTTCTATCAAATTTAATAATACCGCTTGGGTTCATTGTAATTGGACCAATGTTCATTGATATATTTTTTTAGATTAACCCAGCTATCATCTGTCAAATTTTGTCATAAGACTTGTAGAACACCCTGTATAGTGCTTTAAATATATAAATAAATAAATAAGTAAATGAATAAATAAATAAGCAAACAAATAAATAAATAAATATATCAAAAGTTTATCGAACCCTTTAATAAAATCATCTTTGTTTTCAGGAAAGTAATGGCGCTCTTTACAGAGTCCATCCTATTGGACTTACTGGGTACAGTCACAGCCCTCGTAGCTATAGTTTATGCTTACTTCAAATGGACATACCAGTATTGGGAACGAAAAGGAGTGCCTTACTTCGAACCTTCCATACCGTTTGGAAACTTTCAAAATCCGTTCAAAAGGACAATTTCCCTAAGTGATGAGATTATTAATATATACAATGTACTTAAAGCAAAAGGTGAGCTATGTTTTTCTAGATTGGTTTAAACAAGCGAACAGAGATTTCCTTATACTGTTTTTGGGGATGCATAATTTCATATTCAGGAGACTAGCAAATTAAAATTAAAAACTATTAAATCCAAGGACTACTTATTGCCTATATAGGATATTGACTAAATACAAAAAAAAAGAGGAAGCAAGGAACAATTGCGTTTAAGAATTTTTATTGTTTCATCCGTTAGTTGGTCACCCAAAAATGATAAAACTACAAAATGACATTAAGTTTAAAGGTACATTTTTGAGAACGGGTAAAAAAGGTTGTTTTATCATTTTTTAATATAACTCAAAAACTAAGCAGAATTCGAAAAAAATACAAGTGTACTTCTTTGTAGAAAATTGAATTTTCCAATCACAGCAAAGTAGCTTTTTACAACTTTGACAAAAACAATTTTTTGCATGAAATATAAGCATAGACGATAATTTTGTTTGCATTTTTGTTTATAACTTTTTTCTGAGCAGGGATTGCTTCAGAGAAAATGAAGTAGAAATTTCAAACGTAAAATGAGCTTTATGGAAAGGTCCTACGATGAAAATTGCCGATCAAGTTCGTCTACTTTTTGTCGACTTTTACGTTTTTGCTCGCGTGTCCTTTTATTACAATTATGGTCCAATAATTCTACGGGAAAGTACAAAAACGGTGCTATACGGAAACAAAAAAGAGGGTCGTGTAGAGGCAGAAATTCTAAAGAAGGTGACGTTTTTTGCATCGTTCTAGCTGGTGTAGAATACGACCTAAAAAATTAAACAAAGTAGAAAAAACGGTTCTTTGCAATTTAAAAAAAACGAAGCATCGACCATTACTAACGATTGGGATCGTCTAGAGAATCAAACCTGCGCTTGAATTCTTCGTAAGGGATAGTACAGGTCGACCATCCTAGAATGGCCAACGAGATTAGGATGCGCAGTAGTTGAAACCACCCCACCTTTTCGGAGCTCACTTGTTTATGTTCCTTCCCTCGTGTAAACATCGGTACAGTCTTGACAAAAGTGCTTGTAGTGTATAACTTATATTTAATACATAGGTACTATTAGAAGTATCTACTTATAAACATTAATGTTACGTGTACAGAGAACTGTTGTTCAATCGAAAACATCAATTGGCCTGTGACATATCCGGATTGTTGGGGAATAAGAGAGCACCTTTTACTTAAACTTCTTCCCCCGACTGTACTACGTTCATAGTTAAGAAGCTTGTCTCTATTCAACAGCGACGATATTTCTTCTCTCTCTGCGCGGCTGTTGGCCATCCTACAATGGTTAACTTGTACTACCAGGTAATTTGAGAAGGAAACGTTTTTTTCTACGACCATTGAATAATTAATTTATTATAAATACGTTTTTAAACAAGTAATGGGTCTCATTACTTATAGTTGTGAGTTTTAATTCATTATTTAATAGGCCAGAACCAATCACAAGAGTTCATTTTCATTATTCAATAGTCCTAACCTAATCACAGGAGTCCATTTTAATTATTCAACAGTTTTTGTGGTGCAATCACGAGATGACGAAGTTGAAAACATCGTCTGTTTTATTTACAGTCTTTTATATAAAATAATATTATGTACAACTCTGAAAATTACTATTATTTTTTGCAATTTCCTGTTCACTGGTCTTAGAAAAAGTATAGCATTCTACTCACGTGTAACAGCTGTTACTAGCTCAGATGAATTACGATGCTCGCTTTCGGCTGCGCTGTGAACGTCATCTTCTTGAGTAATAGCTATCATTACGCTCGTTGAGTAATATATTATGAGTCACTTTCTAACCTCAAAAAAAGAGAACTAATATACCATTTTCGATTGACGTCATGCTGGTGGCGTGGAGGGCAAACAACTCATTGTTTTGTTTTCTAGAGATGGTTAAAATCTGTAACTTTTTATAAAAAGGTTAAAATTGCTTCTGCTAGCAACTCATCTCTAATTGTTTTCATATGCATCCCTCTGTGTTATATTAAGAAACCACCATTACACCCTGTTCTCAAAAATGCACCCCTAAATTTAATAGCATTTTGTGATTTTTCATTTTTAAGTGACCAACTAACGGATGAAACAATAAAAACCCTTGAACGCAATTGTTCCTTACTAAATCACAATATAATCAACACACTACTAGATGCACACCACCATCCACTAAAGTTTTCTGTTCAAATACGTTCTGAAGATTTAGAATCCTTTAACAGTTCTGTAGCACGTTAAAGTTCTAAGAGAGCAAATTTTCTTACATTATATGAAGACTATGTCGCATAAGCTGGACCTGTATTCATCATTTAGCAATGCTAACGACGTATCTGTCCATATGAACAATGAATCAGATTTTGCTTTCTCCAAGAATGTTCCCAGAATCACTCCCATGAATATACACTATCCTCCATGGTTTAATTGAGGAACAATTAGAAATATTAAACAAAAGTTACGTTTTTGGCGTACATACAGAGAAACCGAAGACGAGAATGCTCTCAGAGATTTTAAGGCTTTAAGTAATAACGTCAAACAGGAGCTACTTGCTTAAAAGTGAATTATTTATTATTATTTTGCTAACAGTAATGAAACATATTCTTTATAGAATTTTGCAGACAGCGGAAAAAACTATCTATGAGAACTAAAAGAAAAACTATATGTAAAAAATATTAATGAAATCTTTGCAATTTTTCGATAACCTGCTTCTGGTTATGCTAGCAAAACAAAATCCTAAAACAAATTTGTCCAATTTCTTATTTGTCATTCTCATTATAACACTAGCATCCAACAAAGTCCCCTACGGCTAAGTAGATTAAACTAGTATCTACATGACCCACTACGGTATGACGATTTATTTAAAAATGAGAACATAGGCCTAAAATGGGTTTATTTACCTACCTTGTCTTTAAAAATGTTTTCATTCTAATGGATTACATTTCCATAGAACCTCTCATTCAGTGTCTTGGAAATGCTTAGTCTTTGAAACGTTTTTCGCCCTTATTCCGAGTTCATCAAAAAGGGACAAAACCACTCATAATGATGTTTCATACAAAACCAAGGCAATATCCATGAATAAGTCAGTGGCGGCTCGTGATATTGTCTGCAGAGGAGGCTTGATATTCTGAAAGAAAACTGATGTGCAATATGACTACAATTTGTACATTTCCCCACCACCCCTGAGGTATTACAACGGCGCGTTACATTTTTTTGCCGTGGGTTGTTCGCCAGGATACCGATTCACGACTTGAGAGAATAGAACTAATAAAAGAATAGAATGAAAAGGAAATAGAAAATATGATGAGATGAAAAAATCATTCTCATGAAATTCTCGTTTCTACAACTCGAGTATCGGTATCCAAAGGAGTCCTACTATCCCACTCGTAATTAAATTATATAACTTTTAATAAAAATACAAATAGTTCTGGTAAAAAAAATTAAAGTGTTTTTCTACAAACAAAAAATTGTATTCATTATCACTGCTAGGCGTGTAAAATTATAAGTTTTAATAGAAATTAAAATAGATTTTAGAAAGAAGTTATATAAAAAAGATATAACCGCGGAACTCTATATTATGGAGAATTATAAAAAATATTTCCTAAAAAATAAATAACACAAATAAATATTTTTTCTAAAATAACAACTACCTATATTAATCTCTGCTTTAAAGCCTGAATATTTTTATAAGTGAGTGGTAACTTGCGATTTTTGGAACTAGCAAAATGGTTGATTATTTCATCACAAAATGAATCGCGTTTCCTCAATTCTGACAAAAAACGTGTTTCTATTGAAATAAGCGATACATTTGAAAGGCTGTCTTGACTCATTTTGTTTCTAGTAAAAATGTTTTTATGCGTTTAAGTGCTGAAAATGATCATTCTACAGAAGCTTACCGGAATTGTCTCAAAAAATAGTGGCGTTATTCAAAAAGTTCTCTAATTTTGGGTCATAAGTTTTTAAAAAATCTACCAGCTCTTTGAAATTTCCTTTATTGCACGATTCTCGTTTTTCGTCATGTCCTCGGAAAGAATTTTCTTGTGAAGATAACTATATAACGGCATCTATTAACCTCTTTAATATTTCCCTATTCTCACGGACCTTTTCGTTAACATTTTCTATTTCTTTCTTATGTGCAGAATCCAAGAAATTTACAATATTTTGTTTACCAAACATTTCGAATTTAATGCAAGATGAAATGTGCTCCTGGGATTTTTCGTGCCTTTCTATACCTCGCGAAAAATTTTGCAAATTATTAAACCCGGCCCTGCCCCAAATTGAGGATTGGTCATTAGTAAATAATAAACATCTCCAACAATATAATTTGTTTCTAACTGTTGATGCCGTTAACCACTAGACTTTTTTATAATTGTTATCATAAAACCCTCTGTTTTGTTTACCACTTTTAAAAACTAACGAAAGCATTGCTGGTGTAGGCCTGGCGTTTCTTTTAATTCTTACCTTTTCGTCATAAATAAGAGTAGTAAATCCATTTAATAACAAATAATCCACCACGTCTGGACAACAAGCCATGTTGTTGGGAATATTTTCACCTAGAGCACTTATTTCTAGCCCGCCTATCAAATGTTTTATGTATTTATACGTCAAGTTGTTCTTAACCGGCTAAACGCAACTGTCAGACGTCAGTTAGTTTTCTTTGTGAATCACCTGACTCTTGAATGACCTGTGCACATGCGCTATAAAGAACTGAGCTAGCCTCATACTTGGCTATTCCAAGTGTTGTTATTTTACACAGCGCAAAGAAATTCAAGGTCATTCATGTTATAAGTAAATGCGGTAAAGTTGGAAGCTATTTCGTATTAGCCTCCAGCGAACCGCAATGTTCATTCAGTAAAAGACCGACCGACTGGGAAATATGCATACAAAGACTATCCGGACTGTAACGTTATAGGTATGTTTGTGGAAAGGAAATGCAAAAATGTTATATATAAACTGAAAATTAATTAATGAATAATAAACGACAAAAAATAGTAAAATTGAGATATACCTAATAGAAATTTCTTAAGATATTACTTTTGAAGATATGGTGGTTCTTCCAAGGGGAGGCTCAGCCTGCCCTGCCTCCCCTGACGAGCCGCCACTGGAATAAGTATGAAATATTTATATTTGACATTGCTGATAAAAAACAACAGATCTCCACCTATCTATTAGCTAACTAGTATTGGAGCCTATATACTATATGCATGTTTATGCATATTAGTCAAAGCACACAATAGGCTAGTGGCAAATCATAATTTGGCAGTATTATGTAGCGATATGATCATATGGTGCTTATGAATTATTTTCAGATTAAAATTAAAAACTGTTTTTTTGTATACCCCTTAAGGGGTACGGCTGAACAGGAAAGGCTTATTTTGAAAAATTTTATATGAATAATCCCCCTTAATTCTCGATAAGGAATTGATAGTCAAATTTCTTGCACGTTATTAAGGGATACCCTGTATATGTATCACATCTTGCTATTCCAATAATTAATGAAATTAAATTTAATGCACCTAACTACCGGCATTACTAACTACTAGGTAGTACAGGCAGACAGGCAGATTTTTTTTTCAAATCTTGACGTTTCATGACATGTTAAACTTGAAACATATTCTTTATAGGATTTTGCAAACAGCGGAAAGAAAAACTATCTATGAGAACTAAAAGAAAAACTATATGTAAAAACATTAATGAAATCTTTGCATTCCTTCGATAACCTGACTTCTGGTTATGCTAGCAAGTAAAAATTCTTATGTCATTCTCATTATAACACTAGCATCCAACATAGTCCCCTACGGCTAGGCAGATTAAACTAGTATCTACGTGATCCCCTACGATATGTAAATTCAGTTAAAAATGAGAAGGAAGGCCTGAAATCAATTTATTTACCTACCTCGTCTTTAAAAATCTTTTCATTCTAATGAATTACATTTTCATAAAATCTCATTCAGTTTCTTGGAAATGCTTAGCCTTTGAAACGTTTTTCGTCCTTATTCTGGACTCATCAGAAAAGCACAAAGCCACTCATAACGATGTTCCATGCAAAACCAAGGCAATATCCATGAATAATAATAATAATAATAATAATAATAATAATGTTTATTGCAATATGATAGAATTTTATACAGAATAGATAAGACTCAGTGCCACAATAAACAAGAAAGCCCTCCTAAAGTAAACCTTGTGCGGAGGATGACAATAATCGCGTTTTCCACCGACCACACCCCCGCGCACTCGATGTATCCATTTTTGCACCTGTTTTATCATATACCCTTAGAAAGAATAAGATACCCCCAGTGCACAAAAGTGTAGCGAGTGGAAAGCGCCATAAAAAGAGTTTAAAAGAAACAGTACGTAATAAAATACAAAAATACTTACACCTAGCCACAAATACACAAAACTTACACTATGAGCTCACACACATTCATACGTATTTAAAGCACATATATTTAATGTATAATATATAATATATGAGTATGAAATATTTATATTTGATATTGACTGATAAAAAACAACAAATCTATAACAGTGTTATAATGAGAATGGTAAATGAGAATTTTTTACTTGTTAGCATAACCAGAAGTCAGGTTATCGAAAGAATGCAAAGATTTCATTAATATTTTTACATATAGTTTTTCTTTTAGTTCTCATAGATAGTTTTTCCGATGTTTGCAAAATCCTATAAAGAAAGTGGTTCGTTACTATAAGCAAACAAATAATAAATATTTCACTTTTAAACATGTTAAATTTATTTCAAGAAGAAAAATTTTCGAAATTTCTTTACGATTACTATACTTGCACTCCACTACGCGGATGAGGAAGTAAAACTGTGCTGTTATTTGCTTATCCTTTGTCAGTTATCTTTAATTTATCCCTTCAAGCTGCAACTTTTCCAGATTTATGAAAGCAAGCTACAATTTGTCCCGTGTGCAAAAATGATAACAAATCCGCTAGCATGGATTTCTTACTGGTGGATCAATTCTTACCAATTTAGCTTGCATAATTTGAATTTTGCCTTCATCTGACGAACTACAGTAAAAATAATCCTGTTCTAAGTATTAAGTAAGTATTTTGTTTATACGTGTGTAAAGAGATTTTGTTGTTAAAATACTGATAAATTTCAGATTGTGATTTGATTCTCTTTCTGATAACTCATTGTAACGAGGCTTTAACAAGTATAAGATAAGATAATTATATTGCATTACACATCTCTAATGTGACGTCAGATCATACTACTTTATTTACATGGATTTAATCTATTATTCACCTTGATAAGATTAATATCTTATTTACTGCAATCATAAACTAAAAATGCAAGAGGTTTTAGACGTTATAATTTTTTCAGGCCTCTTCTTAGACTCTTCGTAACCTTCGTAAACTCTTCTTAGAATTTACGTAACTTTGCTTGGACTTTACGTCAACACCTCAACCTCTGTGCAGTCTATCCATTTCAACTTACCAAGTATACGAGCTTACCGTTATTTTTTTTACAAGAATAAATTTGATTATTCCTTTGGCAAATAAAAAGTGAACCTTATAGGGCCGCGTGCTCCTTAAACATTTGTAATAATTCGTTGAATTTTTAAACAAAATTATTGATTGCTTATATATATTTTTGTGTTCACCGACTAACAGCTGTTAATTGGGTACCTATAAATTAATATCTTTGTGTTATAACTTTAATGCATGTTATACTCGAAAATAGTAAAGTATTGTGAGACTGTTACATATATTGATCTCGATAAAGGTTCAAGCTTTATTTAAAATTAAATTTAGATTTGGTAGCTTAGTAAAAATAAGAGAAAAATCATCCAGGTAATTAGCGCACACCTTAGTTACTAAATTAATTTGATATCTGTGATATAAGTACGTTGTGTAAGAGAGGAAAATATTTGTTCATATTTACAATTTATCGTTACCTGTGTTTTACGTTTGTTATATCGATATAATACTTTGTCGTTTGTTACCAATCTTTGCTTATAGTTTTCTACAATTTTTTATACCTGTTTTTTTGTCTACTTTCCTGTTGCTATTATACACCACAAAGTAATTGTTAACTTGGAAATTATAGTTTGGCTTTTCAAACATCTATGATCTATGTACATGTTGTTTTCTTAATGGTAAATTTATTATTTATTAAATTTACTTATATTACTTCCGTCATTTTTTTATAATTGTTTTTGAGTGTCTTGACTCCCCTCTACCCTCGTCGAATTATTCGACTGGCGCCCAGGCATAACTTGTTATAATATTAGTGTTAAATAACATTTAAATGCTAAATTGAACATCTAGATAAATGAATAAAATTTTTATATTATAATAATCCTTGCCCACGACCCAGCCTCCGAATTTAATGACTGCCGTGTGCTAACGTTATCGATATCACTTAGACATCAAGCAATATAACGTTACAGAAAAATTGGCGCCCAACGTGGGGCCATATAATTTTGTTTATTTATGTAATATTAATTGCTAGTCGGCATATTAAAATAGCAAGTTTTTTCCCTTAACCTTCCCATATCCCAAACAAGACAAACAAAAACGACAGTATAGTAGCAACAGCATTGTTTTTGGCTATAGTCGTGTGATGGAATTCTTAAAATCTATCACCAAAGTCAAAACTTATACTGCAACGATCAAAACTTAAAATCGTAGTTAATGTCAAATAAGTATCAGTTACGTTAGTGTGAGTAACAAGAATATGTGCGCATTAACATGTATTAAAAAACACAGGTGAGATGTACAAGAAAATACATAGCTGCTGCCTAAGCTTAATCCATACACAACGGAAGAAACTCTATATTGTATATTTGACTCAAGCAAAATCCAAAAGACCGAAGACCCAAATTTAAGCTATGAATGAAATTATCTCACATTTGCGACTTAAGGTATCCATTCCCTAGAAAGAGACATCCGATAGGAAAATATTTATTATTTTTGCCTATAACTTTTTTCTATTAGTTCGTATATTTAAAAAAAACTATAAGAGTACCTAAGTGGAACCATAACAAGGCTATTACTATGAATTTTCACTCAATAATTTCAGTGGTTTGCAACACAGATTTAAACCTACGATATAGGAAGATTAACATAATTTTTAAATTTAAATCTAACTATTTTGCAAACCACTGACATTGGGTGAAAATTCCTAGTAGTAGTCTTGTTATGGTTCTACTTAGGTACTCTTATAGTTTTTTTAAATATACGTACTAAGAAAAGAAAGTTGTGGCCAAAAATAATAAATATTTCCCCATCGAATATCTCTTTCTAGGGAATGGCCACCTTAAGTACTATGCAGCATTGAATTCTATTTAACAACAGCAAGTTAAAAATAATGCTTCGAGTTTGCTTTCTTTAAAAGAAACGGCATTAAATTTATAACTTCTCGCTGAGATGTGACGTAATTGAGCGAGAGTTCATGCGCTAACAACCGCAATGCTCGCTGTGTATAGTGTTTACGAAGTCAGTTGAAACTGGTCAGTGTTAAAGCACAGGACCGTGCGCACTTAACTTGATATTTTGTTCCATGTATTTAACAATGGTATCGAGAATCGAATAGTAGTTGAAACTGTGCAGGCGAGTCCGAGACTGGCAATGTTATCAGCCTGAATGAACCATCTACTACGGCACTGGTTTAAAGATTATAAAACGGACAGGTTCACTAGCATAAAGGAAACTTGTAAATCGTTTCTCAGCAGTCAACGTAGATTTGTGAGATGTGCTGTCATTGGCCTGGGTTTGAGGACGGGTGGCGACGATTGGCTGGCACCCGGGTATTCCTCAGTTCGATTGGTCAGTCGGTGTTTGTATTATATCAGTCATTAATCAACGTGGACTGAATATTTCTCCAGTGCAGTGCGAAACATGGTTTTCAGAACAGCTTTATACTAAATATTCCGCCTAGTTCGGTAATTGTATTAGATAATGCTTCTTATCACTCGCGAATATTAAATAAAATAGCAAACACCAGTACAAGGAAGACATTTTAAAATTCATGAGATAAAAAAATATGGAAATTCCTGTAAAAGTTCCAAAAAAGCGCGAATTACTGAAATGAATAAAAGAACAGAATTTCAAAAGGGAATATGTTATTGATAACTTATCCAATATACACGGTCATACACTTTTGCGGTTACCTCCGTACTATGCATATTTAATCCTATCGAGATGGTTTGAGCAACTTTAAAAGATCGTTTGCGAAAATGTAATGACTTTTCAACGTTAAGCGCGGTAGTAGTTGATCTTAAAAGAGAAGTAATAAATGACCTCGACAATACTGATTTATGGAAAAATTGCGTTAAGCATGTAATTCAAAGAAAAAATCTATATCCAACACTACCCCCCATTGCGCCGATTATAATTCAACCGGATAATGATTCCTTTTCAGAAAGTGAAGATTCGGACGCATCAACTTTTAGCATTTAACTTTTTTAATATATATTTTCAGAACAAAATATTTAGCTATTAATTTAGGTATGAAGTTTACTTTTTTAACGTTACATTTCTTGGAATATATTTTATTTAGTTGACAAGAAATTTTAATTTAAGTTACTTTATTCTAGAGACATATTTCAATTTTGTTTTTATTTGTTTTATCTATACAAGTTTTTATTTTTGTTGTACTAATTCTTTGCTTTGGTTAGGAAACTTACATTTTTATTTTTATTTTAGAAGAAACTTACATTTTAATTTTCCTATTTAACATCCTTGCCAATCTAACCTGTCCCATTCCCTCATCCCAGCAAGGATATGTTCATCTCGTTGTTCCTTGCTGAGCAATAACATATTTCAATATAGTTTGGGATAGCTTTAAAACTAAACCCAATAAATTTAAATATTTAGACGTTATATCTAAAACTGATATAATACTTCAAAAATATGTTATTGTATAAATGAACAAAAATAGCCTATCTAATAAACAAAAGATAATAAAAATTAATACAATATTCAAAAAATTATAACATTTTCTTATGATAAGCATGTCTATTTACCTCCGCCCACGTACACTAAAGAGTTGCCGACTATTTTGCCAGCTTTTAGTTTTTATACTATTTCAACCGTGCTCGTATACACTATAACACTAGATGTTGATGAATGATGTAAAATAAATATTTTCCACTGAAAATATTCAATATATAATATAACAAAACGCATACTAGCATCACATGGTACCATGCGTTACTTTGACAATAAAATAACATAATAATCTTATGTTCATTGCTAGTGCTTATATTAATGTGTTTTTATATTCTCAATATAAATCATTCTGTTCAAAATAATTTCATAATTCTAACTTGTTACTTCACACAATCCCACATTATTACCTTTTGCAGCAATTAATAATGATTTTTTTATTTTCAGGTTGGAAGCATGGAGGCATATACAACATGATAAGTCCGATATGGATAGTTTTAGATTTAGATTTAGTAAAACACGTGTTGACAAAGGATTTTCAACACTTTACGGACAGAGGATCGTACACCAACGAGAAAGATGACCCACTAAGTAAGGATATTAATACAAGTTAATACAGAATAGAATGGCATATAAAATATCCAATTTTCTAAGCTATCTAAGCTATATCTTTAATTAAAGTTGTCTTTTTTCCAAATTTCTGTCCATTTAGAAGGATAACTTAGAGTATCAAGATATTGAGTACCGTCATTTTATGCTGGGGACAATGATGTGACTCATTAGGGTTCTGGTATTTTAATGTATACAGGGTGTTTCAGTTAAAAGTCCCCAGGCCATTATCTCTAAAATTAATAAAGATATTTTATTTTTGTAAATGGCAGATGATTGATACCAAAGAAAGGTTTAAATAACGGTTATTAGAATTTTTCCTCAACAGCACACAGAGATGGCGCTGCGATGCAAAACTATTTTTTGATGGCTGGAACCTTGAAACATAAGTCATGTGATTAAACAATAATTTGTGAATAATTTTGATGGTATAAAGAATTTACAAAAAACAAGCCGTTTTGGAGTTACATGAGTTTCTTTCATTAATGCCAGTACACGTGAATTTTGATAAATCCCTATAATTTATTTATTATTTATAATAGAATATTGGTTACCAAACACTTTTTTTCAAGATAAGGAAAGTGATATAATACACTATCATAAAATTATGTTTACCGCTTCCGGCCAAACCGGAACTAACATGATGAACCAATATCCATATGTTCCTACATATTACATTTTTTTTTTTTTTCTAATAACGCTTCTAATAAAACGGCTCCCAAAACTTAAAGTAAGTAAGACAACAAAGAAAATACACACTAATTTAGAATGGTAATGAAAAATCTACTTAAGAGATATTAGTAGGCTTTGATTTAATTTTAAGTTTGACAGTTATTAAACAAAGTTTGTAGTTGGTGCATTTCAATCATAGTTTCAAACAGAAATAGTGTACTTAGAAACAATTCAAAGCAAATTAATCCAAATAAGGCAATAAAAAAAATAAATTTTAAAAATGGTTAGATACACCAATGAAGATAAGTTAAATATGATTTTAATATACGGTGAATGCAAAAGAAATTCTCGACAAGCAAAACGATTGTTTTGTTTACGATTTCCAAATAGACCTACACCCGATAAAAAAACATTTATCATGCTGTTTAAAAATTTAAGAAACTGGGGTAGTTTTAAGAAAACTACTCGTAACAGAAATAGGCCAGTTAGAAACGATGAAAATACAGTCTTGGTGTTAAATAGTGTTGTCAACAATCCTCAATGTTCTCTCCGGAAATTGGCATCGGAAACTAATCTGTCGATATCTTCGTGCCATAGAATATTAAAATCAAATAAATACCATCCATACAAATTAAAATTGATCCATCATTTAAGGCCTGGTGATTATGAACGAAGATTACATTTTCTAGCTGAATTTTCAGTTTCACAACAACGAAGTTGTGAGTAAGCATAACTGCCGATACTGGTCACAAAATAATCCTAGATGGATGAGAATGACCCGAAATCAGGTAACTTTTGAAGTTAACGTGTGGTGTGGAATATTAAATTCATATATTATTGGACCATATCTATTCCATGGGACTTTAAATGGAAGAAAATATGAGATATTTTTGAGAAATGTATTGCCAGGATTATTAGAGACTATCCCTCATAACCAGGAGAATATTTGGTTTCACCAAGATGGTGCACCACCCCATAACTCAGTACTAGTCAAAGATTGTCTTAATGAAATGTACCCTCAGAGATGGATTGGTACTAATGGAGTAGTCAGATGGCCGGCACGATCACCTGACTTGACTCCATTAGATTTTTACCTTTGGAGGTATTTAAAAAGTGTAGTGTACATTGAACCCATTGAAGATATGGCCGATTTGTATAATAAAATATATGCAAGTGTTGCTGCTATAAATAGACATACGTTACAAAAAGTTTGCAATGAAGAGTTACTGAAACGGTACAATATGTGTATTCATGAAGAAGGGAGAAATTTTGAACATTTGATATAATAAGTACCTACTAATAAGAAAGAAATTAGTTTAATTTCATTTTTAATAATATTTCGATAGTTTTAAAATGTTTGTTTATAAAACTTTTGTTTACGTTCTTTACTGAATTGTTAATATAAATTTAGCCTATTCTAAATTAGTGTGTATTTTCTTTGTTGTCTTACTTACTTTAAGTTTTGGTAGCCGTTTTATTAGAAGCGTTATTAGAAAAAATAAATGTAATATGTAGGAACATATGGATATTGGTTCATCATGTTAGTTCCGGTTTGGCTGGAAGTGGTAAACATAATTTTATGATAGTGTATTATAACACTTTCCTTATCTTGAAAAAAAGTGTTTGGTAACCAATATTCTATAATAAATAATAAATAAATTATAGGGATTTATCAAAATTCACGTGTACTGGCATTAATGAAAGAAACTCATGTAACTCCAAAACGGCTTGTTTTTTGTAAATTCTCTATACCATCAAAATTATTCACAAATTATTGTTTAATCACATGACTTGTGTTTCAAGGTTTCAGCCATCAAAAAATAGTTTTGCATCGCAGCGCCATCTCTGTGTGCTGTTGAGGAAAAATTCTAATCACCGTTATTTAAACCTTTCTTTGGTATCAGTCATCTGCCATTTACAAAAATAAAATATCTTTATTAGTTTTAGAGATAATGGCCTGGGGACTTTTAAGTGAAACACCCTGTATCTCAAAGTAGGAGAAGGGTCAATAAGGCCCGATTTCAGCACCCTTTTAATTTAAAAGAATCATTGGAAACTTAATTGTGAACATAAATAAACGTTTTAAAAATATTTAATCCTAAACGGAGACATCCCAACCTCTCCAAGTCACTTTCACCCCTAAAACTACGAAATAGGAAGATTAGCGTAATCTTTAAATTTAAATCTAACTATTTTCCAAGCAATTGAAATTAATGACCGAAAATTTATAGTGTTATTATTATATTGTTATGGTTCTACTTTGGTAGTCTCATAGTTTTTTTTAAATGAAAATAGTAAGAAAAAAAGTAATGCCCAAAAATATTTACCTACTGAATGTTTGTTTTTTGGAAATTCCACCTTAAATGTATATTTTTTAGGATTTTATCGTTATTAAGTGGCCAACTAATGGATGAAACAATTAGAACCCTCTGACAATTCATCCTTATTTCCTCTTTATTTTTGTACAAAGTCAATAGCCTGTTACCAGACACCGTACAGATATATTATTTTTCTTCAGGTGCTCACCTCTTTGCTATTGGTGGTTCGAAGTGGAGGAATCTAAGGATGAAACTGTCCCCAACATTTACATCGGGTAAAATGAAGACAATGTTCCAGGCTGTGATTGATTGTGGACTAGTCCTCGAACAGTACATTAAAACAAATATCGACAGTAAGAAAGCTGTAGATATTAAAGATGTTTTAGGTAAGTGATATACCGGGTGAGTCACGAATTGCGCTCGCCCCGATATTTCCTAAAATGTTTGGAATAGAAAATTGAAATTTGGAGGCCTTATTACACGACTAAAATGCCATCTTTTCAATAAAAAATCAAGTTTGGTGCACATCCGGTTTGACCGGAAATGCCCACAACTTTCGATTTTTAAATGGAACACCCTATATATTTTTACATTTTTGGAATCTAGAGAAAATTTTGAATACAATGCATCCATTTTGGTCACTTTTTGATAAACATTAAAAATTTTATTAAAAAATCTATTTTTGAATCCAGAGTGCTGTGCAAAATATATTTTAGTTTGTGTGCTACGTTGCTATAAAAATAAAAGGAGCAATATGATTGCATTACTTAATTCTCTAGAGGCGTTTAAAATTTTTAAATGTGATTTTTACCCACTAACTCGGTTTTTTTAAATGGGAATTTAATCGTTCACCAACATTTTTAAATACCTCATTTTCATACGAATCTAATGATACCAAAATTTTGAAAATCCGCTCAGAAATATTTGAGATTTCAGCAAAAATATAATGCAACCAAGCTTTTAGAAACATGCCGCTAATAGATAATAGATGAGTGGGCTTTGGAAACTAAAATGGCACATTTCTGTGTAAATCTGGTAACCTAATAACATTGGAAAAATCATAGTAGTCATTGAATGTAATAAAACAATATCAGCTGTCAGACAGACTCGTGTAGTTATAGGCAATCTTGAGCTATCAAACATTTAATAATTGTGAGAGCAAAGAACGTTACAATTAAGTTTAGCATAGGTATGTGGAGGTAAACACAATTACATCCACAAGGACATTTGCAATAGAATGCGACATCAGTTCGGTTTTCAGAGTTTTATTTAAATGAACATAAATATCGGGCCAATAAATAAATAAAAATCAATTCCGTTTGAACAATTAAACTTAAACTAGGTAACAGTAGGTATCTTTAAAATAATTAATATAATTAAACCATAAATTGACATTTATAGATATTGTTCAAAATGTCCACCATTTTTTTCTATACACAATTCGGCTCTGCGTACAGCTGCTTGAATGGCTCTACGCAATTCAGCCGGCGTTATTTCATTAAGAGCCCGTACAACTTTATTTTGCAGCTCTTCACGGGTATTTGAAGAAGTTTTATAAAGTTTATTTTTGAGAGTGCCCCATACATAATAATCGAGGGGTGTTAAGTCAGGTGACCTAGGAGGCCACCTGGCATGACCTTGAATTGCGATAAGGCGTTCACCATGTAAGTTGTTTAAATATTCCATCACTCTTCTGGAATTATGTGGGGGAGCACCATCTTGTTGGAAAAACAGATTTTGTAAATAGGCAAGAGGAAGTAAGTCAAGAAATTCTGCTGTCTGGTTTTGTAAAAAGAATAAATATCGTTCGCCAGTAAGTGTTCCATAAAAAAATATGGGTCCAATTATTCGATCTCCAAGTACTCCAAGCCAACAGTTAAACCCAAATCTTTCCTGAATATTCCCCCGCCCTTCCAACCTCGGATTTTCTTGAGCCCAGTACCTAGTATTATTTCTGTTAAACATACCTTGGTTCGTAAATCTGCTTTCATCTGAATATAAAATATGAAAAGGAAAACCTGGGTTTTGTTGTACTGCATTTAAGAACCAGTTGCAATATACTAGCCTCCTGTCGTTATCATCTCCATAAAGATGTTGGTGTATTTGGTATTTATAAGACCGAAATTTATGTTTCTTTAAAATTCTGCAAACCGAAGATTGATTAATGTCCCATTCCATTGACAATTCCCTTGTTGATGTTCTTGGGTGTACCATCACAAATCCTAATACATCAATTTCTTTGTCCTCACTTACAATAAATGTTTGATGGTCATCTTGTTGATTGGGTTCGTTTCTTAATTCTTGTTCCAATCTGGCAAACAAGTGTCTGCTTGGATGACGTTTGTTGGGATATCGTTGCTGATACAGTTCTGCAGCTGCAGTTGAATTTTTGAGGCGCTCTCCATATATCAGTAACATATCGACCTTTTCATTTCTACTAAAATTATTCATTTTCTTTAATTTTTACTCAAAGAGATTTCCGCAACGCTTTATTTGGTATCTGTCTGACAGCTGATATTGTTTTATTACATTCAATGGCTACTATGATTTTTCCAATGTTATTAGGTTACCAGATTTACACAGAAATGTGCCATTTTAGTTTCCAAAGCCCACGAATCTATTATCTATTAGCCGCATGTTTCTAAAAGCTTGGTTGCATTATATTTTGGCTGAAATCTCAAATACGTCTGAGCGGATTTTCAAAATTTTGGTATCATTAGATTCGTATGAAAATGAGGTATTTAAAAATGTTGGTGAACGATTAAATTCCCATTTAAAAAAAATCGAGTTAGTGGGTAAAAATCACATTTAAAAATTTTAAACGCCTCTAGAGAATTAAGTAATGCAATCATATTGCTCATTTTATTTTTATAGTAACGTAGCACATAAACTAAAATATATTTTGGGCACCACAGCACTCTGGATTCAGAAATAGATTTTTTAATAAAATTTTTAATGTTTATCAAAAAGTGACCAAAATGGATGAATTGTATTCAAAATTTCCTCTAGATTCTAAAAGTGTAAAAATATATAGGGTGTTCCATTTAAAAATCGAAAGTTGTGGGCATTTTCGGTAAAACCGGATGTGCACCAAACTTGATTTTTTATTGAAAAGATGGCATTTTAGTCGTGTAATAAGGCCTCCAAATTTCAATTTTCTATTCTAAATATTTTAGGAAATATCGGGGCGAGCGCAATTCGTGACTCACCCGGTATACGTCATATAAGACAGGGCAACATTTTTTTGCCCAAACATCTTATTTATGTTGTTCCAAAAAGAGACCCAAATAGTTCCAAAGCAACAAAACGAGAGTTAATCTTGATGCATAAATTTAAAAAAGGTATCAGGCTAATTAACGACAATGAAATAATGTAAATGCTTGAAAATTATATTCTATAAGTTAAAAATGTTTTTGTGCGTTTCACATGAAGTAAATATGTTTCAAAATGATACAATTCAAATATTAGCCAAAAATAGGCATTTGATAATTAATAATTCTCCAAAATGCTAAAAGTTAATTATCTTGTGTTCAGATGGACAAAAATTCATTTATTTTAAATTAAAGTTCTCGCAATTATCTTTCTTTTCTAATAAAAATGCTTTCAAAATGGCCGAGAAAATGTATTTGTTGTCATTTGGTTTATAAATAAATACTAAAAAAGGGGCCAAAATGAGAAATGTTGTTAATGTCATCGGAAGTAACGTCCAGAATTTCATTTTGAGAAAAAAGATCAATTTTAGATTTAATGGCACAAAATTGCGTGCAATTCAAATTTCAGCTAACAAATTCATTTTTGTCAACAAGGTTCAATATTTGGGCACAGAAATTTCAGGATGGATTGTTTTCAACACAAGGTATATATTCTTTGAAGCCGATTGGAACTCTTGATGTCCCTTGACGTCCCTGGGCGTCAAAATGAAAAACGAAAACGCTTTTTAGCCAGTTTGTTCCATTTTTTACTTTATGTACGTACTGAAATGACCCAAAACCAACGCAGATTTGCTGAAATTTTAATTGCGAAGGTTTTTGGTTTGTTCCGGATGGGATCTCTAGAACCAGCAATATTCACCTTTTTACCTAAAAAAAAAACGCTGTTCGAAAACAAAATTGTTCATAAAAAAATGCAGTAGGTATTGGAAGTTCAAAACTCAGGTATATACTTCTGATGTTACCCCACAAGGAATGAAATCATAATTTTGCTGTTATAAAACTATGGATATCTCATCGTTTTCCTGGTCTTTCTTACTGTATTAAGGACTTGGATTAAAATAACATGATAAGAAAAAACCGCTGCCTAAGGAATCACTACTTCCACATCCAGATTATTCGTCCAAGTCACTTTAAAGGAAACATCTTGACTATATTTGCACTCTAGTATGTGGAAATTATTGGTCATAGAATTTTAATAATATTTGGGGTAGATGTCATAGAAAAGTTTGAGGAGTTGGTTTCTACCATATACGTTAAAAATGAAGTTTCTAGTTTACCGTACTTATTTTCCACTATTTACAACCTACCACCTCAATGGAGTCATCTCAATCAGATGTCACTACAATACATACGTGTACTAACTTTCAAGTGAATATCTCAATTTGATGTTATCAATCCCATTAATAATGAAGCGGAGGTGGTAGAGTTTGAAAAATATTAGAAAGAAATCTGAGGCCTTGGTTTCTAGTATATACACCGAATCCCAAATTTCTGTAGTCTTACCAGCTTGCTTTACTTATTTTCCCCTATTTGCCCCTATTTAACCCCCAACCCTTCAACGGCATCATCTCAAATTATGATCTAGTTTCAGACGTCGTTATAATACATACGTGTACCAAATTTCAAATGAATATCTCAATTTTATTTTATCAACCCTTTTCATATTGGAGTAGGGGTGGTTGGGTTGAAAAATATTATAAGAAAATCTGACGCTGTGGCTTCTAGTACATACACCGAATTTCAAGTTTCTGTAGTCTTACCAACGTTTTACTTATATTCCTCTATTTACCCCAAATTAGCCCCCAACCCTTCAACGGAATCATCTCAAAATATAAACTAATTGCAGACGTCGTTATAATACATACGTGTACGAAATTTCAAATTAATATCTCAACTTTATTTTGTCAACCCCATTAATGGGGTAGGGGTGGTGGGAGGGTTGAAAAATATTATAAAAAAATCTGAGGCCTTAACTTCTTGTACATACACCGAATTTCAAGTTTCTGTACTCATACCAGCTTGCTTTATTTATTTCCCCCTATTGACCCCTAAATAACCCCCAACCCTTCAACGGAATCATCTCAAAGTATAATCTAGTTCCAGATGTCGTTATAATTCATACGTGTACCAAATTTCAAATGAATATCTCGATTTTATTTTATCAACCCTTTTAATAATGAAGTAGCGGTGGTGGGGGTTGAAAAAAATTATAAATAATCTGAGACCTTGGCTTCTAGTACATACACCGAATTTCAAGTTTCTGTGGTCTTACCAGCTTGCTTTATTTATTTTCCCCTATTTACCCCTATTTAACCCCCAACCCTTCAACGGAATTATCTCAAAATATAATCTAGTTCCAGATGTCGTTATAATACATACGTGTAGAAAATTTCAAATGAATATCTCAATTTTATTTTATCAACCCTTTTCAAATTGGAGTAGGGGTGGTGGGGGTGTAACATATTTTGATACCTAAATATTAAAACATGTTATTCCGGTGCGGACGGCAGCCGATTTTTGTTGGAGAGCATAGGCCGTGGGTTAGGATTGTGTGTGGACACTCAAGAGGGCGCCACCGGCTGTATATTACGTAATAAGATTTAAATAATTTTGCCAGCTCGGAACAAAATTAAGTTATTAGCAACCATGCGATGGAATACTCAAAATATATCTGTGATATCTAAACTCTACTTTACTCTCAAATCTCAAAATTTAAGCAAATATCAGGAGTATCAGTGCAAATAATAAGAACATGTAGACATTAGACATTTATTAAAACACAGACATGAGATGTACCACAATAAAAAACAAAATAGTTCCCCAATTGTTCCCCAAACTTAATCTACATGTGCAAGAGAAATGCAACATATACAAGGACACTTTCTCAAATTATTTCAGTGGTTTGTCTCTTTTTATAGAAATACAACTACGCTTAAATGAAAACAACAATGAGTTACAAATTCACAACAGCGAGTTAAAAGGTTTACAACGGGTTAAAATTACAGCTCTCAATAAAATATTACGTAACAAACAAGATCGTGTGAGCTAATTTTTGCAATGCTCGCTGTGTGCACTAGAATGTTACAGACGGATCTAAGAGAACATGTTCTATTAAAAATACTTCATATGTGACATAGTATAAAGTAAACTAGTGTCGCTTGGTACCATGCTCTACTTACAAAAAAAGATCTTAAGATACTTCACATACTAGGTGTGTAGTTGCATAATCGTTGTGTAATTTACTTTAATATTTTGACAAAAAAACCACTGAATAAAACTATAAAAATTTCTCTAAAATTATGTAACTAAAATGAAACAGTAAAACCTGGTTGGAGCCTTGGCGTTTTCTCTGACAACTGCAGCGTGATCTGTTGCCACTTCTTAAGATGTTCTCGACGTTGCTTACGACTACGACTCCGTGTCACTCCCAAAACTCTGCCAGAATCTCTTGGAGACTGCTGCGGACATCTCTCCAACCAAAATTTCTCTAAACGTTAGCAGAACCCACATAAAACCAAACATCTGAGTAATAGACTTCCTCCTATTACTCCTCTAAATGCTGGGCCCCCTTACATAACCAAAATGACAGCACCAAACACGTGCTTATGCCAAGTACAAGCCTCTCCAAAGCATATACTTGTACCAAACATGGGCTTATACCAAACATATGCTTATACCAAACATATGCTTATACCAAACACTCTGTATTACAATAAATAAGAACTAAATAAAACACCAAACTAAGTAAAATAAAAAGCCTACCTCTTATAGAGAGTATTACATAACTTCCGAAACACGTGGCGATCGGATTACGACAAGCAACAGAATTCCTTCCTGGAACTTACAAAATGCTTCTGGCCGGACGGTAAAGAAACACTGGGTACATCAAATCAAATCCCTTTTCAGTGTCAGCGATGTAAAACCCAAATTCTTCACTACAAAACCGGGACCGCCGCCATTCCGCTAATCTCGTCGCTGTCGAAGAACGAACCCCCAGCTGGAAAATGTCTTTTACAGTTCCCCCTGTTCTCAGTGTTGCCAACTTGAGCATCTAGAGAACTCTTTCTCTAGCCAATCAAAATGCGCCAACAAAAGGGCTTGTAATTTAAAGACTGTATTACACCATTGTGTAATATCCCAACAAAAAGAATACGTGAATAACACCTCCGACTCAAAAATAATACTTAAAAGAAAACACGCTTTCTTTCCTTGAGAATTTCAGATATGCAACCTGCTATGCCCTTTGAAGTACGAGTGGTTGCCTATCAAACAAATGAACTAATGGGTTAATTTACTGTATTCAAACTGAAATTATTAATGTAGATTTTTCAAATGCTACAGGGGTTGAAAAATATTATTAAAAAATCTTATGCTTTGGCTTCTAGTACATACACCGAATTTCAAGTTTCTGTACTCTTACCAACTTGTTTTACTTATATTCCTCTATTTACCCCAAATTAACCCCCAACCCTTCAACGGAATCATCCCAAAATATAACCTAATTCTAGACATCGTTATAATACATACGTGTACGAAATTTCAAATGAATATCTCAACTTTATTTTATCAACCCCTTTAATGGGGTAGGGGTGGTGGGGGGTTGAAAAATATTATAAAAAAATCTGAGGCCTTAACTTCTAGTACATACACCGAATTTCAAGTTTCTGTACTCTTACAAGCTTGCTTTACTTATTTCCCCCTATTTACCCCTATTTAACCCCCAACCCTTCACCGGATTTCCTCAAAAAACAATCCAGTTCCAGATCTCGTTATAATATATACGTGTACAAAATTTCAGGTCAATATCTTAAACCGTTCCGGAGAAAGCGTGCGGACAAAAAAAGTTACAGACAGACCGACAGACCGACAGACAGACCGACAGACAGACAGAAAATTTTTTTCGCTCAAATTTAAAATCTCGACGTTTCATGACATTCTAAACCTATTTCACGAATAAAAAATTTTGAAATTTTTTTTGCGATTACTATACTTCCAATCCACTACGTGGATGTGGAAGTAAAATGATACTTGCAGTCGGTAATGCCATGTTGCAACTTTAACTCTCTTTTCCATCGACATTTAGTAATTCTATCACTTTCGACTTTTAGAAATTTGTTTTAATTTTAGGTTGTTTCTCCACTGATGTTATCGGGTCTTGTGCATTCGGGCTCGAGTTTAAGAGTTTCAGTGGAACTGATGCCCAGTTCAGAAAATACGGCAAGAAAATGTTTGAGAGAAACAGACTGCAAAGTATAAAAGGTGCCATAAGCACGAATTTTCCAAATCTGGCTCGATACCTGAGAATGCGCCTCATTAATAAGGAAGTAAGCGATTTTTTCATGAAGGCCGTGGAAGATACCGTCAGGTACAGAGAGGAGAATAACCAAGTCAGGAAAGATTTCCTACAGTTACTCATTGATATCAAGAGCAACAAAGAGGGGCAAGAAAATGGACACACAGGTATGTATATTAGGCTGCTTACCAAGATCGGTAGATAATATAAGTTGGCAGTTGTCATGTTGGTAGCTTAAGGTCTCTGAAAAACTCTCTAGATAATACATAAATTACAATTATCTCTTGAAGACAGTGTTTGCCGGTTTTTCGCTCAGAACTCTTTCGGATAAAACCTTAAAATAGTTACAAAACAAGTGACAAAAATGCGTTCAGACCCGTCGATTTTTAAATACATTTCTCAATCTGTTTATTAAAAAAAAAAGTGCTGCAAATATTTTTTAAAAGTTATGACGTCATCGCCATTTTTTTTAAATGGCAACCCCCATTTTTTTAAATGTCATTTAAAAGAGCACATTTTTCTGCATACAGCACGTTCAATTCTAGGGAGTATTGCATGACGAAATTATCGAGATAAAAATCTTAAATTACTTATAACAATGTAATAAAACAAAAATACAAGAATTTAAGAATACAGCAAAAAATAATTAGATTAAATGTTCAAATTGCACGCTATTTACTTCTTGACAAAGTCCAAGTCGAAACTGAAATTCTCACAAAACGTTAATAATTGTTTCAGGTCCAATTCTTCCAATTTTATAAGTAATTCTGTCTTTTAAGTCCTCAATATTGTTCGGTCTATTAAAATAAACTTTGGATTTAAGGTAACCGCATAAAAAATAATCCAATGGGGTTAGGTCCGGAGATCTGACTGACCATTCTATTGGTCCACGTCTACCAATCCATCTGCGTGGGAAAATTTCGTTTAAATAATTACGCACTATTACCGAATAATGTGGCGGTGCGCCATCCTGTTGAAACCATATGGAGTTTTCCGGTACATTAGGGTTTTCACCATTTGGATACAGTGCGACAAGTTCTGGAATTATGTTTTGTTGAAGCAGCTCCAAATATTTTTCGCCATCTAATGAACCTTGAATAAAAAATGTACCCAATATTGTAGTCCCAACAATTCCAGCCCACACGTTAACTTTCTGTGGAAACTGAGTATGGGCCTTCACCATCCAATGTGGATTTTCACGACACCAATACCGACAATTTTGTCTATTCACAGTGCCATTTAAACAGAAAGAGGCCTCGTCAGAGAAAAGTACTCAACTTAAGAAATGTGGATTGATATTACATCGGTCCATCATGGTTTCACAAAAGTCTACCCTGCGATCGAAATCATCTTCGTTAAGCTCTTGAACTAAATTCACTTTACATGGGTGCCATTTATTCTTCTTCAAATATTTTAAAACAATCGACTGACTAATTGACTCTTCTGCTGAGACTTTGCGACTTGGTTTGTGAGGATTCTCCTCCATTGTCAGTAAAACATCTAACTGTTTATTTTCTGAAATTGTAGGACGACCTTTCGTGAAATTATCTCTTACATGACCACAATCTCGGAACTTCTTTTCTAGTTTGCTAACAGGTGATTGTGTAATAGGTCGATTAGGATATTTACCATTAAATAATTCACAAACCATAGTTTGTGTTCAGGACTTGTCTCCATAGCCAATCATTATCAAAATTTCAATTCGTTCTGTCTCACTTAAACGTTGCATTATCAGCACTTTCAATACGATATCCCTTTCAGCGTGGTGAAGCTAATATAATTTAGTGAACTGTATTAGGGTATAATAAAAAAATAATGTGTTGGAAACTTACACAGTAGGTTTGATGGATTATCCGTCGTCTATGTCGGCCCAGGCAATAGGAGGGACAAAAGGGGTCCAAAAGGAAAAGGAACAAATCTCCGACACACACAATTAACGTAACAATTATTAAATTCATTTAAGAAAAGACAATTATAATTCACTTGTCACTGATAAATTACTATAGCGTTCTGCGGTGTAAGTGACTATTATCTTACTTACTGTCATACTGCTGTCTCTATGCGGGTCGCGCTCGACCCACACGGCGTTAAAAAACTAACTTAAAAAAACTTCTTAGTATTACCATAAAGAATTCAAAACACATATTTTTCTAGGTATAATACTACAAGGCGCGTAACCAACTGTGTTAGAGCCAGGTCCACGTTGCTAAGTAAATTTAAAAAAGCGTAAATACAAAAAAAGTGTAAGTTGTAAAAAGGTTCGACGATAAGTAATGAATGTGTTCTATTAATGTTAAATGTTTTTTTCTTGATAATTTCGTCATGCAATACTCCCTAGAATTTAACGTACTGTATGCAGAAAAATGTGCTCTTTCAAATGACATTTTAAAAAATGGGGGTTGCCATTTAAAAAAAAAAATGACGATGGCGTAATAATTTTTAAAAACATATTTGCAGCACTTTTTTTAAATAAACAGATCGGGAAATGAATTTAAAAATCGACGAGTCTGAGCGAATTTTTGTCACTTGTTTTGTAACTATTTTAATGATTTTTTTCCAACCTGTACGTACTCACTGTATGTACTTTGTTGTTCTTATTTTATTATAAGGCTGTTTCATTTGTCTTTTTAAGGGTTCTTAAAATTATGGCCGCTTTAGAAACACAAATATTAGTATCGTTTTAAATTTGCAGGTGATGGAACCACTCTGACAATAAACGAAATCGCAGCCCAGTGTTTTGTGTTCTTCCTTGCCGGTTTCGAAACAAGCTCCACCACAATGACGTTTGCGCTGTACGAGTTAGCAACTCATCAGGATCTACAGGAGAAGGTTAGAGATGAAATTAATACCGTTCTGGCTAAACATGATAACAATATGACATACGACTCATTGAGCGAGCTGAAATATATGGAAAAAGTTATTGCTGGTGAGTAAAAACATTACGAAGTTAAATGTATATACAAACGTCTAGCCGTCACCCCGGAGCACTCACGAAAGTAGCCGAAGTCAACTGCGTTCTCCGAGTGTGACCATCACCTCGGAGCGCTTAGCGGGAAATTAGGCTAATAACATAAAAAATTTATCACAGAACAAAATTGTATTTCTTCTATTTAAAACAAAATTAAAAAATATATATTCATTATAAAATATTTTTAAAATTATACTTCATCAAAAACCACATTATTATCGACTAGTAAATTCATTGCAATTATATCTCTTTCTTCCTGTGTAGGGAGGCTGTGGCGATTGTTTGAGGATTTTTTTCTTTTCTTTTTTGTCGATAAAAAGTTTTTTTGTGGCTTTATTGGCAACTTTCTGGATCCGTTCTAAAGTATCTCCGGATATGCCGTCTCTTACCGTATTTAAAATTTCGTCAAATGGAATTTTTTGGCTTCTTGCAGCGATTTCTTCTTGTTCGCTTTTGGAAAGTGTCATTCTCCCAACATCCATTTCATAACCTACATGAGTACTTGTAAAATTGACTTAAATGTATCCAGTTTCTCTGTTCTCACATACATTTAATTTAGCCGAGCAGTAACCATTAATTTTATTACTGCCTAACAGCTTTAAATGCCGAATATTTTTTCCAGACTTTCTGTACAACCCATCACGGTGGCATCGGTAATAATGAGTAACTTCGTTCAGTCCAGGGTGTCTACTAATCTTAATCTTAAAATTCCCTGACTTTTCCAGGTTTTCCAGATATGATTTTATTTAAATTCCAGGTTTTTATCTTCCTATATTCGAACAAATATGAAAGCATGTATTCACCTCAAAAAAATTACACTTTTTTTTCTTAACCCAAATAAGTTATTCCGGTATTTGACGTGCTGAACACGATGCCGTTGGCCGTTTTGCGCCATAACCTCACAGTTTTGAGAAAATCTAACCTAAAAGTGCTATAAATAAAAATTCCATTTCTGCCTATATTTGTGTCAATGTACTTGTATATATACTCTTGCTAAACTCAGAAATAAAATAGTGTTTGCGTCATTTATAGCTGTTTTTTTTATTGTTACTATTGGTTTTTAGATTTTGGAGAGCTGAATAATATGGTCTAGTCCGTTTTACCCAATCTCGTGCCATTGTCCGGTTATTAAGACACAAATATGGGCAAAATTGACCATTTTAGCACTTTTAGGCCGAGTTATCTCAAAATTGTGACGTGATGGTGCAAAACGGCCAACGGCATCGTGTTCACCATGCCGAAAACCGTCGGAATCACCTATTTGGGTTCCAAAAAAAAAGTTCTTTTTCGCAAGTCTGTGTTATAAATACATTCTATGAAACAATAAGAAAAAATTCTTGCATTTTATTACTAAAACGTTTATTTTCGAGAACCCAATTATGAGCTGAATTATTTCTATAAAGATTATCAATATTTTTTAGTCTTTAACCAAGTTTCTTTTTTTTAAATTAATCAGAATTAACAATAAAAAAATATATAGAAATAGTGAAATAGTACAAATAAAAAATCTATGTATTCATATATTATATTTTCAAGGTAAACTATAATTAGTTATGCAGAAGCAGAGCCGCAGACATTACCACGCGGCGGCAGCGCTGATGGTGGACTATCTGAACTAACAACAATCAACTCTGGAACTACTAGCAACAAATAATAACTGGAGAAGAGCGCTCGCGCATTCATATAGCTATATAAAATTTGTATCGAGAAGTGTTCATAATTTTCATGTGCGAAAAATTTCTAACAGATTCAATAGTTTGTATTAATAATTATCTGAAAGTACAAATTCCAGGTTATACTGCTTATTTTAGCAAATTCCCTGATATTTCCAGGTTTTCCCTGAATAAAATAAATTCCCTGACAATCCCAGGTTTTCCAGATTAGTAGACACCCTGGTTCAGCCTGTTTTGTCCGATACATGGACAGAATGATAATGATCTATCATATTTTCTTTCTCGCAATGATAACTGCACATTACACATTTAATCTGAGGTAAAGTTTTGTTAACAGCCGTATATTTCCTACTAATGTGGCGAGTTAAATTAAATTTCTTTTTAAAGTTCTCGCCACATTCAAAACAAGTAAATTGAATTGTTTCAATATGAAGTTCCTTTGAGTTTTTGACAAATTGCATTTTAGTGTAAATTGTTTTAATCAAATATTGCACTTTATTGCACAGTCACCCATTTTCGCAAACTTAACTAATAAAAACAAACGATACAAAGTAAGGTTATAAAAGTCAGTTCTCCGAGTGTAATGCGTAGACAAAACAAATAGACTAAAATAAACGTCACACTCGGAGAACTCACTCGTCTTCGGATGCTTTCGTGAGTGCTCCGGAGTGACGGCTAGACATTTGTAATGTACATTAAATGTTGATGTTTTTCTGCAGAGACTTTACGAAAATATTCACCCGTGCCCTTCTTGATAAGAGAATGTGTGAAGGACTATAAAGTGCCAGATGAAGATATTGTTATTGAAAAGGGTACTAGAGTATTTATTCCTGTTACCGGAATTCACTACGATGAGGAATATTACAAGAACTCTCAGGCTTTTGATCCTGAGAGATTCAATGAAGAGAATAAAGCTCAAAGGCCTCGTTACACGCATCTGCCTTTCGGAGAAGGTCCAAGGGTGTGCATAGGTAAATATAAATGTATAGAAACTATAGAGAAATTTAACTTGACATTTGACTTGTAAATACACTGCTGGCCACTCGAACTTACACATAGCGACTTTTAGGCAAAATTTAAAGTTCAATATTTTCAACAGGAATGCAAATTTTTGAACGCGGCTTGCAAATTTTAAGAGCTAGTTTTTTTCGGATTAAGCTGCATGACGTATATTTATCGTAGGACCATAAGTTTATTATATACGGGGTGATCAATGAAGTCATGCAAAAAATCAAAAAGTTTGTATGAGTGAAATTTCCTCAAAAAAATTTTTTTGGTCGTTGCAATATGGTTCCTTACTAAGGTAACATCAATATCTCTAGACGGTTTTGTCAGTTTTTGGATTAAGGCCCTTAGGCCTTGTACACACTACTCAACATAAAATTTGGATACCGAAATCTTTAAAATGCTGACATTGGATTGACGGTTCTTGATGATTTTTGCGGATTTGGAATACTTATTTCACGTAGATTTTCTATGGTCTAAGCATTTTATTTGAGGGTTGAAATTTACACATTATACCGGGTCGATAATAAACAAAAACGTAGGGTACGACGCGCTCTAAAGTTTGGCATTATTTAAGTTTTTGTAAAAATAAATTCTCACCTCAAGTTGTTTTTATTTAATGTTCTTCTCACTGTTCTGTCCGAAACTCACACCCCAGTTTGTTGTCTCAAATAATCATTCAGTTTTACAGAGTTCTTTGTCCACCCCCATGCCCATAATTATGATCGGGTGTAATTTCTACGCGACGCGTCAATTTCAAAGTAGGCATTGGAAAAACAAATTTGTTGCTATGGAATTAAAAACTGTTTACATTATTTTAGAAATAATCTGACATATTTCAGTGTTATAATTTTGTAAAGTTTAATTAATGAGGCGTTTAACCACGGCAGAAAGGGAAAATTTCATTCGACTTCTCAACGAAGGAATGTCAAAACACCAAGTTGCGCACATTTATAATGTCAGCCGAAAGACAATTTATAATTTGAACCGCCGCGTCGAAACTACTGGTGATCATAATTAGGGGCATGGGGGTGGACATAAAAAAAAATAAACCAAAGAACCGAAAGAATTTTAATGAGAGAAACTATGCGGAATAGAACAAAGAACTCTAGAAAACTAAATGACTCTTTAAGACAACAAACTGGGGTGAGAGTTTCGGACAGAACAGTGAGAAGAACATTAAATAAAAACAACTTGAGGTGAGATTTTTTTTTTTAAACATAACATAATGCCAAACATTTTAAATTATAGAGCCCGTCGCAGAGCAAAATGTGTGCCGTTATTACAACGCCATAGTCGCTCTATGGCGTTGTAATAACCGGCATAGGCGGGCATGGGCAAATCGGCATGCGAATTGGGGTAATGCAGAGTGGAGTCATTGTTTAGTTACTGACGAAACAAGATTTAATTTGTTTCACTCCGATGGCCGAATGTTAGTTTGGAGAAGGCCAAATCAGCGATATTTGGAGGAAAATATGGCCCCTCAAGAAGCATTTGGTGGCGGAGGTGTTACAGTGTGGGGAGGTATCATAAGAAATGGTAAAACCGAGCTATTCATTACCAACCAAACCATTAATGCTACTGCTTATCAGGAGGAAATTTTGGAACCTATTGTTGTTCCTTTTGCTCGACATTACGGCCCAGAAATTTTATTGGTGGATGACAACGCTCGACCTCACAGAGCGCGAAGGATCACAGAGTTTTTGCAGGCACAAAACATCAATAGGATGGACTGGCCTGCAAAGTCTCCGGATCTTAATGTCATCGAACACGTTTGGTCTTATTTAAAACTTAAAGTAAGATCTCTTGATGTACCCCCTGAAACCTTAGAAACGCTCAGAGAGGCCATTTGTGAAGAATGGGAGAATATTCCACAAGATTTTATAAATAATCTTGTGGATACTCTACCAAATCGATGTCGGGAAGTAATATTCCGAGCAGGAGGACCAACAAAATATTGGCTTCTCTTTTTTTTAATTAATGTACCTAATTTTAATTAGGTAATTTTAATTTAATTTTAATTTAAGTTTAAATTAAATTAATTTTTAATTTTTTAGTTAATTTTTTTTTCAGTTATTAAAAATTACCAGAATTAGAATTATAAATTTTTTAAGAATTGACTTTTGGTCGTTGTTAAGCAATGTTGTATATTGTAGAATTTAATGTAATAAACTTGTTCTTGTCGCTACGTTTTTGTTTATTATCGACCCGGTATAATGTGTAAATTTCAACCCTCAAGTAAAGTGCTTAGACCATAGAAAATCTACGTGAAATAAGGATTCCAAATCCGCAAAAATCATCAAGAACCGTCAATCCAATGTCAAGTTATGGCATTTTAAAGATTTCGGTATCCAAATTTTATGTTGAGTAGTGTGTACAAGGCCTAAGGGCCTTAATCCAAAAACTGACAAAACCGTCTAGAGATATTGATGTTACCTTAGTAAGGAACCATATTCAACGAGCAAAAAAATTTTTTGCGGAAATTTCACTCATACAAACTTTTTCATTTTTTTCATGACTTCATTGATCACCCCGTATATAATAAACTTATGGTCCTACGATAAATATACGTCATGCAGCTTAATTCGAAAAAAACTAGCTCTTAAAATTGGCAAGCCGCGTTCAAAAATTTGCATTCCTGTTGAAAACATTGAACTTTAAATTTTGCCTAAAAGTCTCTATGTGTAAGTTCGAGTGGCCAGCAGTTTAGTATGTGCCCAGTTAATAACACATGGTTGAGAACAGATTTTTTTACTTCGGAGCTGTGCTTGGGGTAGTTAGGAGGTAAATCTTCGGACCTATGAGGTGAGTGGTGTGCAGGGGTGCACGTAGGAGGTCATTTTTTGGGTTTTCGCTTATAGCTGCATCGCAGCGAAACGATTATTCATTTCAAAGTAAAAGTTGATAAGATTGTCTACAAATTTGTTACACTAATTGTTTTCTATTTCCAATTGCAATTTTTCGAAACACGATTTATTCGCCACAGCCTTTAGTCTTCGCACTAATAGTTGTAGATGGCTAAAGTTGTTTAAACATTAGTTATTATTTGTTATTTTATTTTCAAGTGATTACAAGTTACAGCAATTTGAAATTTTGGTTAAATAAGAGAAAGTGCAAATTACGATTTTATTTATCAATATTTGACAGAAAATTTCAAAATACTATATAACTTTTGCTCATTTTAAACTAAAAAACTCGTTTTAAAGGAAATTAATGCTCCATAACTTCTACTCTGAGGACATTGCTACTGCTATAAAATTAAGGGCTGACGCGCTAAAAGGCAAAATATGTCGTAAGAAGTGAGGCATGACAGCGTTTTTCAAAAATTTGCGATGTTCGCTAGCGGATATCACGAAAGCTATTGGAAACAGAAAAAAATGAATAGTGGTAATCGTGTAGGAAATTTTATCAACTTTCATTTTGAATAGAATAACCTCTTCTCTACGATGCACAGTGGTGCTTTCTCTGAAAGCAGGCGACAAAAGTTTGTAAGCTAGCCTATGGCATAGGGCTGTAACACCTGTCTTTCACAGACCCCCATATGAATAAATCTGGAACAGTGAGCTCTGGGGGTCGAGGGGGCCATGCTGTAGGACCTCCCCTTCCTATCCAACGATTTCCAAATATGGCATTCAGGGAATCTCTAGTTATCATAGCACAATGAGGCGTAGCACCGTCTTGTTGGAAATAGACAGTCAATAAATTATCCTTCCTGTTCAAGTTGCGGATAAAAGAAATTTTCTGACATGTCAAAATATGATGGGACATTTACAATTGGATTTAAAAAAATGGACCGTAGATTTTTTGTTTTGATACCGCACACCAAACTATAAGTTTTGAAGAGGATCTGACATCAATAGATGGAAATTTGTGGGATTTTCTGATGCCGAAACTCTACAATTATGCTTATTCTCCTTGCCATTTAAATGAAATGATGCTTCGTCTGACATGACTAACTTATCAAGAAAATGCCTATCTCTTATAAATCAAGAATTATTCTACAAAATTGTACTCGTTTTGGAAAATCAGTTTCCTTTAATTCTTGATGAATCTGAATTTTATAAGTATTCAATTTTAGAACATTTTTCATAACATTGTCTGTAATTGTTTATTTGTGGCATATTCAGATTTTCTTACTTTTTATTGGGTATTTTGCCACTGAAAAATATTTAAAAATTTTAATGAAAAAACCTCTGCGCCAAACGGATCAGACAGAGGTTGGTTCTTGAGTACTTGACTGTTTTAAAAAGTCTCACACCTAAAAATATATAAACTAGTTTATGCATTATATATTTTTAGGTGTGAGACTTTTTGAAACAGTCAAGTACTCAAGAACCAACCTCTGTCTGATCCGTTTGGCGCAGAGGTTTTTTCATTAAAATTTTTAAATATTTTTCAGTGGCAAAATACCCAATAAAAAGTAAGAACATTTTTCATAACAGTATGAACAGTAGTTTTCGGAAGAAATTCTTCTCCTAGAAGAAGAAGGATCATTTTGTGTCATTTCCAAAATTTCAATTGCATTATTAAGCCCATTTTCATTATTTGGAGTTCTTTTTTTACAGTCAATACAGCCCTAATTCCAAAAAATTTTTGTTGGAGGTTCCTTGTTAAACATAGTTCTAAATCTTCTTTGTGTTGTTTTGTAAGATTTAGTTTCAGCAAAGAAGATTACACACTTAGCTTTTCCACTTAAAGTAAACATTTTTCTTACTCAGTTGTCAATAGACTAATTTGACGTTTATTGTGATGTTGTCTTTTGTTTCCATACTCTACTTTGTGAATAATTATTTTTTTCGTACCATTTCGATAAAACGTAGTATTCACTTTAAAACCTTATAAAACCATCACTCTGTATAATTTCCATAACAAATATGACATTTTCGGAAAGTGGAAACAATGGGCTTTCCAACTGTGAAAAAAATATATAGAGTATTCCATTTGAAATAACAAAGTTACCCTATCCCCGAAAATACGCTGTCATTTCCGGTTAAACCGGAAGTGAGCAAAAAGAAGATGATTACTCAGGAAAATACTTGAAAATTAGAAGAAGACTGGCGAAAACCGCATTTCATTATCTCAACTATATATAGGTTTAGAGAGGGTCAAAATATAATGGAGCACCCAATATTATAATAATAAACGAAACGTTGACGATTTAAAAGATTGGTTCAAAATAGTTAATAAAAGCAAATTTTGTAGAATTTCTGGTGTTGTGAAGATTAGTCTCTTTTATCTCTTGCATATATTATGAAATTTAATTTAAGTGCTTTTGTTTTTAGGTGAAAGATTTGGAGTAATGCAAACAAAAGTCGGACTGACGTGCATTCTGAGAAACTTCAGAGTCAAACTAAATGAAAAGACCCAGGTTCCATTGAAAATGGCTCCTAAGTCGTTCCTTGCTGCTGCTGAAGGAGATATATGGCTAAATCTTGAGAAATTATAAAATTATTGTATTAAATATATAAAAACTCTTTGCATCATCCGTAATAGTTATACGTAAACGGTGTAGGTGTAGAATGTTATGAAGGCTATTTGTTTAGAAATTGTAAAAATAATAATACTTACCCAAATAATAATAATAATAATAATAATAATAATAATTTATTTATCCTTTTGATCATAGTATAATGATATAGGGCATGTAAATACATAAACAAAAAACAATAATAATAAATAAAATATATAAAAAATATAGTACATGACGATAATTCCACCAACATACATAAATAACATCGAAATAAATAGATAGTCAAATATATCGTAAAACACTTATTTTTCTTACGTAGTTAAAAGTACCTATTATTATTTAAAAATTCGTCGACTGAATAATAACAACCATTTATTAAATAGTTTCGCAAATCCTTTTTAAAAGAATATAAGGAGGCTTTTTCTTTAATTTCGGGAGGTAGGGAATTGAAAAATTTTACTCCGGACAGCAGTGGAGACTTCTCGTACAGTGCTGTTCTGCGTCTCTGTATTTTCAGTAGATTACCATGTTTAGTAGGGTAATTATGTAGTTGAGAAGTTGTTTCATACTTGCTAATATTCTTTTTTGTATATATGAGACAATTGTATATATACACGCAAGGAAACGTCAATATAGCATGTTGTTTAAAAAATGCTCTACATGACTGAGTTTTCTGTAAGTCAAAAATTAATCGAATGACTCGTTTTTGAGCAATTAGAATCCTCTCACTCTCAGAAGCGCCACCCCACAAAATGACGTTATACGACAGTACCGAATTAATGAGTGCATAATAAACATTTAATAATGAGTTTTGGTCTAAAACATTTTTTAGTTGCAAGATTGCATAGTAGCCACTACTTATTTTTCGACAAACATTGCTAATACGGTATTTCCAGCTCATATCACTGTCAATATATATACCAAGAAATTTTGTTGTTGAACTTGGGACAAGTGTTAATTGGTTAAATGTTACATTTATGTCAGTGTGAAATTTCTTTCTGCCAAAACATTGCATTAAGACAGTTTTCTTCGTGTTTATAATTAATTTATTAATACCGCACCAATTTGTAAATTGTTCAAAGAGAGTATTGAGCTTTTCCTGCAGTTCCTCAGGGGTGTCTGCCTCTTCTGCTATGGAGACATCGTCGGCGAACAGCACAACGCACTCAGTACTAATATGAAGTGGTAAGTCATTTACAAACAAAAGGAAAATAAGTGGTCCCAGAACAGAGCCCTGAGGAACTCCAACATTAACATCATACTTCTCTGAACTAGTTTCCTCCAATTTTACAACAAGTTTTCTAAAGCTGAGATATGATACTATCCACGAAAGAAAGTTACCCCTAATTCCTATCGCAAAAAGTTTTTCTGCCACAAATGTTGTATGAATATAGGTACTATTAGTATTATGAAGTTAATAATAATAACAATAATAACACAGGTTTACAAAAAAAAAGTTGCTTGGATTTGGGGTCAGACCATACGTTTCTTATGTATTTTTCGACGCTGAATTCGAATCATTTTAAAAATGAAGACTTGTACTTTAAGATCCCACACATCGTTTCTTGAGAAAAAAAATCTCGAAGCTGCATAACCTCAAATATGTTTAACTTTTAGGTTAAAATATCTCAAAATCCTGACGTAACAGAGCAAAACTAAAAATAGATCCGAATTCAGCGTCGAGAAATACATAAGAAACGTATGGTCTGATCCCAGATCCAGACAACTTTACTTTGTGTAAACCTATGTAATAGTAGCAATAATAGTAATTGTTGTTAATAACAATTAAAAAACTCTATTTAAATAAGCGCCAGCCAAGAATTTTGTAAAGGCAGTAAAATTCATACAATAGTAAAGTTACTTTATAAGATATTCTTCATTGCAGCCACCGAAAATAAGCTTTACTGTTATAGTAAAGTAATTTTATTGCAGCAAAGTGGAATATATCACTAAATATGCCAACAACTTAGCTAAGGTAGCAACAGTTCTTTTATTTTCTGACAAAAATTTTTACTACTATTTAACAGCTTTATTGCTATTGTAGTTGATCTCATTTTTGCTGTACCAAAAATATTTATTAGCTATCACAAAGTATCTGGCTATGATAGGATTAATTCTTTTCACTTGGAGCAACATTTTTTATTACCACTCTATGATTTTCCTGGTACTGTAGTTAATTATTTTTTTTGCTGTAGCAAAGTTACTGATTGTATAGAGCAAGAACTTGGCTGCAGTAGTATTACTGATTATTATTTACAGCAAAAAGTTTCACTACCATTGCAAAATTTTTTACTACCCTGGTAAATTTCCTTTTTTACAGTGGCATGTATTATTATTCTTTCTTAATTTAGTAAAAAAATTAGCGTGCCTCAGAAAACATATTTGGTTACGTCAAAAAGTTTTAGATCAATAACAGTAGAATTTCTTAATGAGAATAGAAAGGTCATTTTGCTACTATTAAAAAGATATCTGTTGTAGGAATAAACATTTTTTTTGCTAAAAAATAGACGGAGCTAAAAATACTCTTTTTAATGTAAATTGAACTTTATAACAAAACCATTTAAACCAATTTCAATCCAAGAAAATTTTATAAATAAATATTTTTGGGCCATGTGCGTCCCCACATGTAGTTTTCAGGAGAAATGTTTATTCCTAAAATACAACTTTACAAAATGCGCAATCTTAACACTAATTTAAAAAAATCTGCTATTGGTGACCTTAAACTCTTAGACACGACAAACTTCTGTGACAGACCAATGTTTTAATACACGTATACGAATTTTTCATTTGTAATTTAATATTCGCTTGACAAGTATTGAAACTAAATGTTACATAATGACATAGATATATATATAGATACATCACTTTGCGGCTATATGAAAAACATTATTTTTTAAGATTTTTTTTTACATAAGAGAAAACGAATAATATAATAATACTAAACTACCTAAACATGAAACTACAATCAAAAAATTGGTATACCTTGGACTAACAAATGGTTAAGGATTTGGCCCAAAGAGACTAAAATCAATTAAAAATAAATAAACATTTATTTTCATAGACGATACATTAACAGATTTTCTTTATAAGTAAAAAACATAAACATGTAAAACATTAAATTGTATTATTTGCTTAAAACAAAAACAAAATTAAAAAAAAGAATAAATACCTAGACATTTATTTTGATACGTAATAAATTAACAATCTTTCCCTAGGAGTAAAAAACACATTTATTTTGATATGTTTAAAAGTAAAATACATAAAATGTAAAGAAAACACTAAATTGGTGAATGTCATTCTGGTAATTCTACTGCCATCGGTCGTGGGTCAAAACAACGCATCTATTATTTTAGTACTTACTGTCAAAGTTCTTTAGAAACACTTCCATTCCCCCGTTCAACAACCATTTCTTTATACGTTTCTGTCATGGTGACATATCACTAGGTATATCTATTACCTATGGTAAACTGAATTTAAACCAAGGTAATTTTTTAGACCACTTTGAATTCTCATGCAAGGGGTGATTCACTTTCTTGAAATGTCCAAATTACGTATTTCAAATTAGGTACTCGTATATGTACATGTGAATTTCTCAAATTACTATATAGATTTGGAAAATGTTGATTGTGGAATTCCACTAAAACTTAAAGAAAGACGGAAACAAATTGAAATTCCACAGACAGAGCTGCTCCATGCACATGTGATGGGGAAAGCAGGTGATGTTTTATATGATAAACAAGAATAGCCTAGTTGCTACTCTCGCTTGCTCCTATTGCCATACCTAAACAAACATTTTCCGAATCCGTACACACCGATAGAATCGACCCTGCGATTGAAGAAACCAAAAACAAAAAACGACTTACCCAAAAGTCTCCTGTGATTTTTATTATAATGAAACACCGCACATAAAAATATAGTACATAATATTCAACCCGCACAAAGGCACAAGTAAACGACATTATTTACTTATTTACTAAGTGTATCATTGAGGTCACAGCATAGAATGACGCCGCGGCAGAGCCAATGAGAGGCAACTTGTGTGTTCTCGCCTGAATCCGGAGTTGACCGATTCAGTTCGATTGGTGTTGTGGTGACGTAATTCAACACAAAACTTTGTAATTCCAACAAAGTTTTTATTTACCACAGTTTAATCTTTCTTTATATTGTCTTCTTTTTAATGGTAGCTAAATGCTCTAGTGTTCTAGTAAAGCAACTAATAAAAACTCTAAAGTACTTTTTAAAGGCTAATACAAACACTCAGTAAAGTTATTTATTCTAGTATAGTGAACAGATATTTCTAACCTAATTAAAATTATTGCTACTCTAGTTAAAAAACGCGTAGCAAATAATTTTTTGCTGCGGCTTTTCTCAGTGTAGTTTTGAAGAAAAAAAAATAAACAAAATTTCGCAAATTTTCAATAAAATCTTTTGAGAACTGCTGGAATATTGAGGTAGGTTTAGATCGTCGCGCCTGTCTCTGCCTTATACTCTGACTCTCCCTTGTGCAATATTTTAGTTACTATGGGTGTTATGTACACACGTGCAACCCGCCCCGCCGTTCGTTGTTTTTGTTATTTTTGAATTTCGGGTCACTGTGTATTTATAGTTAAGATTTATTTTATTGACTTTACCGTTCAAGTCGTTAAATTCTTGATTACGTACAGACACAACTTACTTGTTCGTTCTTTTTGTATTTCGTTTTGGATTTTGGACCAAGCTTTTCTTTTATTTTTCTTTATTGACAACGTTAGTTGATAGTTTATTGTTTAGTGTTGAACAGAGTACGTATGTCTTTAATTCGACTTACCGAACTGTGTATTGATGCAGATGCAGATATTTCGAATTATTTACTTAGATAAGCTTTTAACCCAGGACACTCATTTATGTTACAAACGTTAATAAATCACATTTAAATATTCTAAATTATAAACATTAATCCAATATTTTGTTCCAAATTAAAAGACACACATGTAAAGAAATGCTCTGTTTAAACTTCTATGGCCATTATTTGCTTGCAGTTGTGCAGGAAAAGACAACGAATTATTTACCTCTTTATAATTGTCTTCGGTTGAGATGGTCCATCAAAGACGGTCGATGATCCAAACAAAGCCTTTGCTTTGACACCACGTGTGACGCCGAGGACTGCACTTTTTTATGACAATTTAAAAGTTGTATAATTGGGAACTACAAGTCCTTTGACCAAGAAAAGCAGTGGTTCTCAATTATTTTCTACATTAATATTAAAAAAATATTTAATGTGTTAACCCAGGTGAGTTTTTTCAAAGTGCCCCTAGAGGGAAAAGTCATAAAGGTTTTTTGTTTGTTTAGTCAGTCCCCATTACCAGTTTTTTAACGACATGAAACTGATTACACCCCGTATACCCTAATGTATTAGGTCCATTCTGGGTAGTAGATACAGAAATTACCCTTGAGAATGTAGTGCCGAATTAGTCTGGCAAGAAACATTGTAGAGTGCAGTGTTAAGTGTTTTAATGGATCCAGTGACTATAGGTATGTCTCCATGTAACCAGAGTTAGGCTTCGACAAAATTATGAAATAACAGTAAATATTATTTGCGGGTGCAACTGCTAATAATCATAATAAAAAAATATTATGTTAAAATTTCATCACACAGAATTGCCTGCCAGTAACAAAAAAAATTAGTTTATAATAAGCGGCGATGGAAGCCACGCACTCCAGCCAGCTAGTCGGCGGGGGAGCAGGTGGATATTAATGTATAAAAAAAACATATATCGAAAAACAAACGTTTCAATATATCGCTACCCTGGAATAACAAGGTTCTAAGTGACATTTTTTCATAAAATAAGTTAGATGTATGACAAGGTTCTATTTTAAGCAATTTTGTATATTTCAATGTTACCAGATCCATCCGACGAATACTTTCGGAGTTGCCAGTGGTACGGAGTTCTATCTGAGGGGCCGCAATTTGAATTTTTACTGAAACAAGGTTTTATCTGCCATCTATCGAATGACACAGTTCTAACTGTCGTGCAGATAGAACTATATTCCACTTAAAGTGTAGTTAGAACTTTGTCTCATAAATATTTTTCATGATATTGGCGGTTATGTGTAGCAGTCTACTATCTGACAGTGTACTTACTTGTTAACATTTTAACAATTAGCAAACTGTAATTGTTTTAAATAAAACCAAAATAGTGATTTTTCGTAAAATTCAAGTCAAGAGAAGAGTTTTAGAAGACATGGGGGATATTGAGAATATATAAATAATATAGTGTTAAAATATTATCGAATGACAAGGTGCCATTTGTGCTGTACCACCAACTTCTGCCCCCAGCAGGTTAGGAAGTTGAGGTTGCCCGGTTCTCGTTTAGATAGTGGAGACTGGGTCGTGGTTCGGAAATTATTCAAGAAAAACTTTTATTTTTTTGTTAGGCGCCAGTAGTCATATTAAAAAAGCATCTATAACGTACTTGTCTAATTGTACGACTGTGACTACTCAGAGATAATTAATGTTATAGATACTCATGAAATTATCAACACTAAGTTAAAAATATTTGGTTTATTGACTCTATTATAAAACTTGAAATGGCTAATTTTAATTAATTGAAATGTTACACCTTATAGTTGGATGTAGCTACTTCCTTACAGAAAGTTATATATTTAATTAATAAGTTTGACTAGGTTGAAGACCAAGAAATTTACAAAATATGACAAATTATTGCTAAGCGGTGATTAAGTAATTAAATTGAAGAAAATTAATAATTAGCTGAAGGCAATATATAACATAAAACAATTTAGAAATGTATAAAAGTTTGTCGAAGGTTGAATAATGTCTTTGAAAGTTGAACGTTGAAAAGAAATGTTGAAAAGCAAATTCAGTTGATACAATTACCACCGGCTGGGTTCTGCAGTAACCAACCCTGGTCCTCGTCTTACTGAATCCTCGTGTTGCCACCACTCGATTATTGACTCCGTAGAGATCCCTAGAATTTAGACGCCGGAACTGTTACCAAACCAAACAACTTGGTGCTCTCATCCAGCGAGGACTATTTCATACCAGGCCACTCCAACCTTGGATTACAAAACTCCTTGGCAAATAGTCTGGTTCTCCTGGATTATAGCAGCTACCCAATTTTCCCTGGCACACGTTAAGCCAAATGTATGGTAGAATTCCCAATTTAAGGATTAACTTCAAAACTGAAGGGTCAACTTAACACCTCATTCCTACAAGAGTTATCATCTGTTACTACACTTGAAATTACTTGTTTATTAGTGGGCACTCTTAGTGCGTTTGATAAAATCCCCACGTTAATGCATTACTGGTATATCTCTAAATAAATTACATTAACATGCCCTTCTCGCCCCTACTAATATCGAGTTAAATTCTTTTGAATTTTAGTTATTCGACAAGGTTACGAAAACGTAATTTAATAAATTCAAACTGTCTTTAAACCCTTATTAAACCTCAATTACTCATTAATAAAATTTACTTCTAAATATATCTTAATACTGAGTTAAACACATGTCTCGAAATACCCCGTTCATACATTAACATGACCGCGTCTCTTTCAAGCCACGCGCCGCGAATGAAGGTAATTTGTGATCAACAAACATCGCGTTTAATTATGATAAATTCAACAATTAAATTGCAAATACATGTACAACAAATGCTACAGAAGGTAATTATATTTATATTATCAACTATCTATTAACATACCACACTAGATGAGGTGTTAATCGGACAGCACGTCTGTATCGCTCGAAGTCAAAAGGAAAATGTCTATCACGAACTGTTCGGAAACCGTGTGGGAACATAAATCATTCTTTAAATATAATACAAATCTACACAATTACTGTACTGTATCATTCTTATGCATTCATGAGTTCCAATTTAATCAGAATTATCGATTTATAATTTTGTTTATTGATTTTTGGGATTTATTCACTTATACAGATTTCTTTTAAATATTTGTTGTACCAGATGACTTGTAGGTGTTTATCAAGAGAAGTAACAGATGGCGCTTGCTGCTAATTTATAATTTAAAGTTGGATTGACGAACACAATTCCAGATTCCAGATTCAGTAAGACTAGGGCTTTGGGATTGGACTGAAAAATTAAATAATAAGCTTACAGAATTGTGGTTTAAGACTACAAAAATTCATTGCTATTAGAATAAAAATTAACAAGTGGCATTCAGGTAATTTTGAATGTCACACTGCAAACACCTGTTTAGAGATAATGGCCGGTAAAGTTTACTTTCATTTCAGTTTTCTTCCTTATTGTGAAATAAACATTTAAATTATTGCAAATTTCTACTTTATTTTTTATTGAATTTATTTGTCATTACCCAAACCACTATTGTAATTACATTCTGTGAAATAAAACTACATAAAATGTAGATAGAACTTTGTCCAAACTTTTTCCACCATTTTCTGGTAAAACAAAGTTGTAAGTGCCTGTTAGATCCGTGTCATTCTGAATTTTAAGAACATATTTAATTACTTTCCCTAAAAATCATTTCTATGTGCCTCACACAATACAACTGTTATAGTTATAAATATTTCTTAATATTTGTGAGTTGTAAATAAAGTAACTACAAGCATAGTAAATAAAAGTTTTTTAATGCAAAATTTATTTTTTAATATAAAAACTTAACACTGAAAATACATCATTGTCACATTAATAACCTAAAGATTTATTTTTTACTTAATTTAAAGGTAGAAGAGATTTAAAATATTGTCTATCAATTTCTGGCAGGCATAATTTTCTGAATCGATTCTAATTTTTCTTTGGAAACGACCTTGTCTTTTGGCGTAACCTGAGGAATAACCTGCAACGCAGGGGTATAATTTAGAGAAGCACGAGAATTTCTTTTTTCCACGACCATTGAATAATTAATTTATTATAAATGTTTTTAAACAAGTAATGGGCTCATTACTTACAGCCGTGGGTTGTAATTCAATATTCAATAGGCCAGAACCAATCACAAGAGTTGATTTTCATTATTCAACAGTTTTGAACCAATCACAGGAGTTCATTTTCATTATTCAACAGATTTTGTGGTGCAATCACGAGACAATTTAAAATCAAAAACATCGTATTGCCATGACCGACTCTTACACTATTTTCACAATCTGTATGTAAATGTCGTCTGTTACGCTATTTATTATTTTTATTGTATTTTCAACACTCTTTTTTTCGCCATTTTCCTCAGTTCCTGAATTAGTTTGTGCACTTGTTTCAATTTCGTCACTAAAATATACTAATAGATATACCAAGTTATATCACAATCATATCACTTATGTAGGCAGAATATTGCAAATTGAACATATATCGGTATGATACTGTTCTACATAGGTGTTACAATAAATAAAGTTTGTTTAAATAATCTTACCGACCGAATGTGATTACTTTCGTCCGTTTACAAACGATAGGGACATCAATTTTAATGAAATTCTTTCTTAAGTTTAAAAATAAGGCATATAATTATTCTAATCAGCGACACGTGTTATAATAATGTTGTTCATTGTTTATATAAATGACTTATCTATGCAAACGTAAACTGTAGGTAGTACTATACTATATGCTGATGATACGACAATAATTACAACAGAAAATGACATAAAATACCTACCACGTGATATGGCGAATAAAAGAGCAGATCTCCAAAACTGGCTCACAGCAAACAAATTACTGCTAAACAATGAAAAAACAATGAACATAATATTTTCACATCGCAATTTAGATAACGCTAATAACCCGAAGTGTGTAAAATTTCTTGGAGTGTACTTAAACCTTATCCTTACTTGGGGACATCAAATAGACGCTCCAATTCCTCAAAGCCACCCCCAAGGACCTATCTAGTCGGCCGTGTGAGCCCCTTTCGTCACCAAAATAATGCAGGAAGGGGACTGCACGTAAAATACGAAAATTTTGTTCAGGACACAGGATGACCACCCTACCCTGCAGTATCTGATACATCAGCTTCCGCATTTAAAGTTAAAAGTTGTGTTATTCCCCGTTATACCTGGGGACCCTGCAACAAAGTGTGTTGGTACTTCAAAGGCACAAAAAAATAAAGCCATTTACAACTATAACGTTTATATTTAGGTTATCAGTAGATATACAAATATGATAAATTATTTTTTTTATATATGTACAATTTTTAAATAAAATATTTGACTTTCAGTTGATTAAACATAAGAAAAGTGATTATAATTTCTCGAATTTTAACCAAACACCTCCTTCTGCTTTAGGGATAAGTGATCTCGGCGCTATTCTCAGGGGTACTTGGGTTCTTTCGTGCAGTTTGATTCTGAACTTTCTCAAAAGACTTGTCAGTCCAACTTTTGTTTGCATTATACCGAATCTTTCACCTAAAACAGACAAATATACAAATATAAGAGACAAGTAGCTAAATTTCGCTCTTAATCTATTGTTATTTATTTTATGTTTTTCTTCCCTATTATAACGTATAACATAACAATAACCTCAGAAACATTGGATTAATAACAATAGAGATATTCGCATTTAAACAGGAAAAACACAAGGGTATTAGAATGAGTAATATCGACTTAAATTATAAAAAGGCCCAAAGAAAAATTGTATCTTATACAGTGGCGAATCCAGGGGGGGCTATGAGGCTGCAGCCCCCGCAGAACGGAGGCAATTTCGAAAAAAATCACTGAACTTGCTTTTCCTTAATTTTGTTCTTTTTGAAAACTTGGCAACATAGCTGTATTGCTTGAAAGGTGACAGATCAGCCGATCAGGTGCTCAACATATTAAGCCAACAGAGTCGTCGTATGAATATATTGTATTGTAATTTGTTGTCATTTTCTAACTTGTTACGTTTAATAATAATTAATAAACAATATTTGATACTAGGTGCTAGCTTTTTATATTTATAATTTTTAGCATCGTTTCTTTTATTAAATAATAACAAACAACAATATTAACTAATACAGTAACATACATATTACATATGTACCAACAATCACAAACAATATTATTGTAACTTATTGGTACTATGAATATTCAAACAATGTTTGCAATTACGTTAAAAAATGGTACATATTGTCGACGAAACCTATTTTTCGAAGAAAATATTTTTGCAACTCGAATTTCCAACTTTTCATTTTAGAGTGTTTGACCTTCAAAAATACAAAATTTTCGCCTGCGGCGCTATTTTGTTCCCTGTACCCCTCTATACATCATCATTCTCTACAACTGTGTCACCAACTTCAGTTCCCCCCAGACCAAATTTCTGGATTCGCCACTGATCTTATAAGATATTTTGTTCCTCTGTCAGAAATAATTTCATATGTAATATTAAACGATAATCTTCAATTAGCAATCAAACCTAGCAGAAAAAGTTAAATTTCTATTACAAAAAGAAATAAGAAAAACAATAAAAGTCAGAGATTTATGAACTCCATTGTGAAATTGCAGTGTCTGATGCATCAGTCAAGCAAGAAGCATATTTAAGGTGGCCGTTTCCTAGAAAGAGACATATTTCAAGTTTCTGTACTCTTACCAACTTGCTTTACTTATATCTCCCTCTTTACCCTTATTTAACCCCCAACCCTTCAATGTAATCATCACAAAATATATTCTAGTTCCAGATGTGGTTATAATACTTATGTATACGCAAGTGAATATATCAATTTTATTTTATCAACCCCTTAAATAATGGAGTAGGGGTGGTGGGGGTTGAGAAATATTATAAAATTATCTTAGGCCTTGGCTTCTAGTTCATGCACCGAATTTCAAGTTTCTGTACTCTTGCTTTACTTATTTTCCCCTATTTACCCCTATTTAACCACCAACGCTTCATCAGAATAATCCCAAAATCCAATTTAGTTCCTGATGTCGTTATAATATATACGCGTGCCAAATTTCAAGTGAATATCTCAATTTTATTTTATCAACGCTTTAATCACGGAATGGGGGGTGGTGGGGGGATGAAAAATACCATAAAAAATGTTGAGGCGTGGCTTGTAGTACATACATCAAATTTCAAGTTTCTGTACTCTTACCAGCTTGCTATACATTTCCCCTTATTTACCCATATTTACCCCCAACCCTTCACCGGATATCTTCAAAAAACATTCCAGTTTCAGATCTCGTTATAATATAAGTACAAGTGTACAAAATTTCAAGTCAATATCTTACCGTTCCGGAAAAAACGCGCGGACAAAAAAAGTTACAGACAGACCAACAGATAGACCAACAGACAGACCGTCAGACAGACAGGCCGACAGACAGACAGAGAGACAGGAATTTTTTTCTCTCAAATTTAAAATCTCGACGTTTCATGACATTCTAAAACCATATATTGAAACATTCTTTATAGGATTTTGCAAACAGCAGAAAAATTAACTATCTATAAAAGAAAAACTTTGTGTAGAAATATTAATGAAATCATTGCTTTCTTTCGATAACCTGAATTCTGGTTATGCTAGCAAGTTAAAATCCTAAAATGAATTTGTCTAATTTCTTATTTGACAATTCTCATTCTAACACTAGCATCCACACAGTCCCCTATGGCCATGCAGATTAAACTAGTATCCACATAACCCCCTACGATTATGAAGATTCAGTTAAAAATGAGAACAAAGACCTAAAATGAATTTATTTAGGTCTTTGTTCTCATTTTTAACTGAATCTTCATAATCGTAGGGGGTTATGTGGATACTAGTTTAATCTGCATGGCCGTAGGGGACTGTGTGGATGCTAGTGTTAGAATGAGAATTGTCAAATAAGAAATTAGACAAATTCATTTTAGGATTTTAACTTGCTAGCATAACCAGAATTCAGGTTATCGAAAGAAAGCAATGATTTCATTAATATTTCTACACAAAGTTTTTCTTTTATAGATAGTTAATTTTTCTGCTGTTTGCAAAATCCTATAAAGAATGTTTCAATACAATTATAAGCAAACAAATAATAATTCATTTTTAAACCATTTTAAGAAAAAATTTGAACATTTTTTTACAATTACTATACTTCCAATCCACTACATGGACGTGGAAGTAATTACGGAATTTTTATAAATGCATAACATTTTTTCATTACCATCTAATTGCCTATAAAATCGTTTGTTGACAACCACTGTTTGTTTATTGTTGCGATAAAAGTCAGAGATTCAGCACTTATTTCGCTTTAATAACTACTTATTAAAAAAAAAAATTAAAAACCAGTACGGGAACGTTACCTACTTTCCCGGCTTAGGACGGAAAAAACTTTCCAGGATTGTTTTCTGATGGTTGCTTAGCAACGGACTAAAATACTAGAATAGCGTATTTTGGGATCTGAAATTGCGCCGATAGAGTAGTCATTCTTGACCGATTTCAGAAAACAGTTTTTCCGATCCCTATTATTCTCTTGTTCTTCTTGTTACTATGGAGCCAGGTGTAAATTTGGTCAATTGTTTCTTCTCGAATGATAATTAGTGAGACGCATCAGGGAGTTGTATCATAATACCTCGTGAACGTCAGCTGCGGTTCTGTCGGTGGGATGAGCGGCAGTAGCCTTCCACGCACGGAGAAAAGAAAAATTTTTTAGTCGTTTCCTCCTGACTAAAAATTTGTGAAACTATAGCTTATCCAATATCTTGAAGAAAAAAAAAAGTCAGCTGACTGTAACATGGTGTATTATACGTCAGCTGGTCGTTTGAACATGAAAAAATTGTATGTTCAATGATCTTCACTACATGATTTTAAGTGAGAACTTGTTTGTTTGCAAAAGACGCAATAAGGCGTTACGTTAGACATTTTTATTTTATGTTTAACGGTCACTATACTCATTCTTCTTGAACACTCTCTACGACTGACTACGTATTCTATTGTGATCGCCTACTCGCGTGCTGGATTCTGTAATGCTATTGGTCAAGTGGCCATAAACTGGTGATAATAGATAACACTAATCGCGGTTTCGGTACAGGTGCGTATTCAGACAGTTGGAAATACATCGTTGTTGGATCTGTTTACTTTTAATTTCATTGTTTAAATTGCATCTGTAAATATCGTCTCTTGTGACATGATTATTGTTTTTTATTTATATGGTTTCAGAGTATATTAAATAAGTGTGTTTGCCTCTCGGGCATCGGTGTGTCAAATATATCAAGGACACCTAAAAATGTCTAGTAGCACGGATACAGCTGATGAGCCCACAGAAATTTGTTTGTCTCCTCTTAAAACAAGGTCGAAAAAGTCTCATTTCGACGTGAAGACCAACGAAATGATTTTAAGCGTGTATAAGTATGAGATTCAAGAAAATCCTGTATTACTCAAAGACGAAATTGTAAAAAAAGTGGCAAATATGACAGGAGTGTGTGGCCGCAGTGTTTACAAAATTGTCAGAGGTATACCACTAACCATAAATTTTCGGTGCCAAAAACCAACCAAAACCGTAAAAAAATGGTTGGACTTCGATCGAAATGCAATCGGGAGAAAAGTTCATCAATATTTCTTTAGAAACGAACTCCCCACTTATTATGCTCCCACTTAACTTCTACGTTACAACTTTCAAGGTATCAGCTGACGATCTTTCCACCGAGGTACAGCCAGCTGACATTTATATTCATTCACAGTAGCATATAAGCTATCATCAGGTAAATGTTTAGTTGAGAGGAAATCACTGACCGTATTTTTTTTCATGTTCAAGCCAGCAGCTGACGTATAATACACCATGTTATAGTCAGCTGAATTTTTTTTCTTCAAGACATTGGATTAGCTATAATTTCACAAATTTTTGGTCATGAGGAAATGACTAAAATTGCATTTTTTTCTCCGCGCGTGGGAGGCTACCGCCGCTCATCCCACCCGCGGAACCGCAGCTATCGTTCACGAGGCTTCATAATACAACTCTCTGATGCATTCCACTAATTACCGGTTGAGAGGGACTTGGTCATGAAAATCTGTCGCTGGCTCCCAGTCTGTATTTGCTCCATGCTATAATAGCATTGATTGTCAGGGGTATGGTTGGCATATGAGTAATGTTCTCGCTTAGGGTGCAAGAGGTCCCAGGTTCAATTTTTGGACACACCCAACTTGTTCTTTTAGTATTTTGTAACAATTAATGTATTTTTTCACGAATTCAGTTACTGTTACTTTTCTTTGCTAATTTTGATCAATTACTGGTTGCATTTCCTGTTGAAAAATTTGTGTCATTCCTGACAATAATTGATTTAACAATTTTACTTGATTTAAAAATGAAAGTTGTTGAATATTTTGTAGCCGAGTGTTGAAAAATTTGGTCGCCCTGGTAAATTTTATTCTGCGTTTTCGTAAGGGCCTGCAGTGCTGTTGACTGCTATAGTTCGAATAAAGATTCATCCTAGACATTCTGGACCGTGCGCAAGGTATTCGAAAGCTTCCATTAAATAACGCGCGGTTTTTGGCAGTCGGTAAATATGCGAACGATGATACATAACCTAATATTTTATTTGCTATTGTCATGTATTACACCCCCTTGAAACTGGAGATTGATGCGCCTATGCCTAATAGTGACTGGAAACTTGTAGAAAGAGATAGAGTTTTCTAGACTGTGGTAGAAGAGGATTCTTGATTGGTTCTGGACGGATCTAGAGGCAATTTCAGTGCATATAAAGCGCGATTACCGGCGCAGAGAGAGAGAAGTTTACTAAAGTGAAATTAATAGCGAAAAAGTGAGGTTAAATAACAAGTAAACAAAGTGTAAAGGTAATTTTGAAGCATTGTATAGTCAGTAAATTATTAAATAAAGTGTTAGTGTTTATCTCTTGTTAAAATTATTTAGAACCCACGGATTCATACAGGGTGATTCCTAAAAGGTGAAAAACATGCAATAGTATGTTCTCAAAGTTACGATAAATTAAAAACATTTATTGTATTATTACCTTTGTTGATAATGGACGATCTACAGTATATTGCGCACATTGAAAATCTAGAAAATGCAGAAAATCTCATACAGAAGCACAAATTGAAGTTTTAAGTGATAAAGAGATATCTGAAATATCTAAGGAATTATGCAGAATTTTTATTCAAACTGTTGAACCGTTTGTGAGACCACACAAAAGAGCTACCTACATGTTACAGTGTAATCATGAGAGCAAGGTTTTACTATGAATTTGTAGCAGTGAAGTGTTTTTTTTTAATTTCATAGATTTTGGTTGCATTACATTTCTTTGCATCTGGAAGTTATCAGATGTATATTGGAAGAAATTTGTTTGTATCTGTTTCACAACCAACAGTTAATCGAACCTACTATACGAGTATTTAAATCTGTAAACATTGGAATCACGCCCTATTGTAACAATAGGTCTACCTGCAATGTTTGTTTCACACAGCTAATTGCATTGTATCAATACCCAGCATCTCAATGTGTATATTGTGCCTGAGAATGTAGTATAGAAGTTACAAAACTGCAGTCGCAAACAGAAGACATTTTGTGTTCATTTATTAGTTTTACTTCAGTTCTAATTGTCACCAGATGATGCCAACATAGTTGACGAAAAGTGTATACTATTCGAATGTAGCGTTATAGTGGCCATTCCCTAGAAAGAGACATTCGATAGGGAAATATTTATTATTTTTGCCCATTACTTTTTTTTCTTAATACGTATATTTAAAAAAACTATAAGAGTACCTAAAATAGAACTGTAACAAGACTACTACTATGAATTTTCACTCCATAATTTCAGCGGTTTGCAAAATAGCTCGATTTGAAACTACGAAATAGGAAGATTAACATTAATTTAAGGAGATATGTTCCCTTAAAATTAGAGTCGATACCATGAAAAAAACTATAATGAAATCCTAACAGAACTGCCGTAAAAAAATATTAAAGTTATGGTATTATTAAACGCTGCTTAGCTGGACGACTGGATGAAATACTGACCTACCCCCGTACGCGCAGACTTCCTGAATCCTAGACCAATACGTATCAAGCAAGGAGCAACTAGTTCAGGTCGTAAGTTTGTGATTTAATCACGTTGATAGTGCGTGTTTTTTGCATTTTAGTGCTGTAACTGCTGTGAGGTTTTTTCAAAATGCCATGTGTATAGTAACGCGAAGTATATGGACATGAGGCAAAATTGGATACGACATTGTCAAAAATGCATATAGGTCGGCGGACAAAATTTCGAACAGTTATTGTAACCTCAGGTATGTACAAAATTTGTAATCATTTAAAGTAAATAAAAAATTGATAGTAAACTTCTAACTTCAAAGATAAATTACGTTAGGTCAGATTCTTATCGTTGCCGATTTCTTTTATGTGAAGTTTTCGCATTTCACAATTATTCATTCAATATTAGCCGTAGAAGTGAAATTTTTTAATTCTTTTAAAGTGTTTCTATTTCATTTTTTCTTTGCACTATTATATTTATCCGGACCCGTTGTACATCCTCTTAAATTTTTCAGGATAAGTTCTGAATCACCCTGTATTTGCACTCTAGTACGTAGAAATAATTGGTCATCCCTTCAATAGAATCACATCATTCAAATGTCATTACAATAAATACGTGTAACTGTCAAATTGCAAGTATCTCAATTTTATTTTATCAACCCCTTTAATAATAAAGTGGAGGTGATGGGGGTTTGAAAAATATTATTGATAAATTTGAGGCCTCGGCTTCCAGTATATACACCAAATTGCAAGTGTCTGTGCTTTTACCGGTTTGTTTTACTTATTTTCCCATATTGGCCCTTAACTCTTCATCGGAATCATCTGAAAATATAATCTAATTCCAGATGACGTTACAGTACATGTACCAAATTTCAATTTAATTTTATCAACCCCTTTAATAATGGAATATGGTGATGGGGGGAGTTGGAAAATATTGTTGCCTTGGCCTGTAGTATATGCACCAAGTCCCCACTTCCCTTGTAGCACAAGATATTGATTGGATGCATATAAATACAATATGTTACCTATATTGTAAATTGGGCCAATATATGTCAGCTTTAACCAATATTGTACCTATATGATTATTAGCTGTATTTTCAATATTGTCAATATATCGCCAACATTTCACCAATATTGGCAAATCAGATTCAATATTAACATTATTTAACCAATATTGGCGCAATGTGTAGAAACTAATATTAGTTCTTAATATTGGACAAATGTAACTCCTTTATTACTTTCAGGTATTCAATTATCATTTTGCTTTAACCATTTGTTCATGTGTTCCCATCATTTTCTAGAATTTGCTTCACGTTTTCACCGTTTTCCCCAATTTCCACTATAGGCACTGTTCCCCTATCTTCCCATCACATCTCGCTATCCTCACTTTTTCCATAATATTTCCACACTTTCCCTCCACGTTTTTCCATTATCATCCCCTACCAACTTCGATGTAAACTAGCCTACTGTCGAAGTTGAAAAGATGTCTATAAATTTACAAAATTTTATCAAAATATATTAGGCTGTTTTCGAGATAGATATACTTATAACAAACATTCAAACAGACATAAACAAAGATGAAAATATATACATATATAAGAAAAACAAAATTACAATAATATTTATGTAAATATGTAATTAATATACATATATTAGTACAAATTATGTATATTTTGTATTTTAAATTTGCCGCGCGTAGCAAATTTAGATATGGTAGTGTGCGCACTACGCCACGCCTACGCCTGTCTCGACCATATTGCAAATGCCAGGTTATGGCAGTAACGTATTGTGGTGCTCGAGAAATTTGCAAATTTGCCAATAAGAATGGTGTACAATTTGTGAAAAGTGCAGTAATTTAATAGGTACATGTTCATGATCCTATTCAAGTAGTGATTGGTAGCAAACGGCGCATTATTTCAGGTAATTTTCCTCATGTTCACAAACGCTTCCTGTGTTTGTCGCCTCTTGTGTTCTGTTCAATTTTAATAGAAATTAATGTACCGGGGATATATAATGTTCAGGAATGTTTGCAAGTTAACTATATTAAGGCAATAAGATATTTACCATTGCAATTTACATTAATTCAAATGTTGAGCGTTTAGGTAACAAACCAAATTTAATATTAATATCCTTTAATATCAACGATTATCGATCTTTCGAATGAAAAAATAGATATTTTCTTGACCTTTCTATCTTTTAGATGAAAAATCGTTGGAATATCATTCTGTAAATTTTCTCTTTTAATATTTTAATGTGTCAAATTTAAGTTGTAACAAGAATTATTATTATAGCTTTGAAAGTTTAATAAAGATTATGTGTGCTTACGTTGGACTTTGTGCTTTAAAACATTTCATTAACATGGATCAAATTCCTCAGGGTATGTACTCTTTAACGCTACTTAACATTGATGGATAATATAGTTTTATAAATGTATAATCATTTCTTTATTTCAATAAACCTCGCCGATAAAGATTATTAAATAACAAAACTCCCGTTGAGTTATAAAATTAGACCCGCTTAGACTCGCGTTAATTTTTTTACCATACGAACCTTATACATTGTAAAACAAATACGAAAATTTTGGGCATTTGAGTTATGTAATATTAAATTCCTACATGTTAGCTGGTGAGAAAGAGCGAAAATTAAATAATTTTAATTTATATAATATTTTAATCTACTTTTAGAAGAATATTCTTTCTACTTTTTTATCCTATTTAACTGAATTCTAAATAATTTTTTTTATATCAGGTGGAAATGAAAAGGGACTAAGAAGAATGCATATTTTTCAAACATGGAAAGAGAAATCTGGTTGTGATTCTTCTATAAAGTGTCAGTACGTTGTAAATGTAATTTTATACCAGTCACATATTTCGGAACTTCCAGAAAGAAATCAGAATGATGTACGACATAATATATATCAAGTTTGTAGCAAAATTGGAGAACGATGTACAAAAATGGATAAGTTAATACTGATTGGCTGAAAGCAAAATTTAATTTGTATCAAAATGTTGAGGTGGAAAATGATTTACCCAGCACTTCTGGATTAGTAGGGAGACAGAATCTATCTTTTGATGAAAGCAGTGAAAGATCGGATCGTAAAAAGAGCGCAGAACTTTGTAAAAAATGTCTGAAGAACTAGTTTATGTCACCTATAGCAGTTGTGCGCTTCTTTATTGTAAGAAATAAACAACTAAAATGTATATTTTCTTGTTTTTTATATTCCAACGTAAACCACCACTATAGTAACAAATTACGCATTTAAAGCTATTTAGTAATTTTGTAATAAGTTTTAAGGCATTCTGTCCTACTGTTGCACCCCTTAAAACCAACCTATTTTATATAGGCAATTTGTTCGCTATTTTTATGTTAATTGGTATGGGTTGAATTACCTGTGAATATTTTTTTTCAGAATTTTACTCAATAATTTCGAATTTCACCCCCTGGAAACTACCCCAATTTTTCGATGGCATTTTTAAAATTATTATTTCTGCAATCGCCAGCTGATTTTAGACGAGTTTCATAAGTTTCAGAATTTTGACCAAAAAATGGTTCATTTCATCCCACTGTGCTAAGGAGTGGGTTGTAACTTCCTTAGGAAACATTTAGAGACACAGGAAATTTTCTTACTATTTTCGCATGTAGCATCAGTGTCTAAAGGGAAATGCGAGAATTTCGGCACACTATATATTTTAAATATTGTGTAACAATGGGGCGCCAATGCTGGTATCCAATATGCTACCAATACTGTATCCAATATAATGCAAATATTGATATCCAATATAGCACCTGTATTGTTATTCTATTCTATCTTATGTAACACCAATATTGGTGTCCAATATGGCACCAATGTTGGTATTTAATATGGCATCTATGTTGATATACAATATAACACCAATATGTGATTGCAATATTGGACATTTATTGCAAAATCTGACGTTCGGTATATTGGCTCAATATGTGAATCCAATATTGGTCCAATCAGTTTGTGCTACAGGGGTTATACCAGCTTGCTTTACTTATTTCCCCTTACCCCTATTTAACCCCTTAAACATTTCATGAGAAAACGTGGGCATAAAAAACTCACAGACAGACAGACTAACCCATCGACAGACAGACAGAACATTTTTTCTCCCGAATTTAAAACGTCCACTACGTGTATATGGAGGTAAAAAAATTATGTATAACCCCTTCGATTGATTTGCAATACTTACCGTCAATTACTTGTTTCATGTACTTCAATTCGCTCAGTGAATCGTAAGTTATTTGGTTATCGTGTTTAGCTAAAACTTTATAAATTTCTTCTCTAACTTTATCCTGTACTTCCTGACGGTTTGCTAATTCGTACAAAGCGAACGTCATGGTGGTGGAGCTCGTCTCGAAACCGGCAACGAAGAACACGAAGCTTTGAGCTGCAATTTCGTCCATTGTCAGGCTAGTACCATCCCCTAAAAAATAAAACTTTAATTAATCGCAGAGCAGTATTTGGTTTTATACAATAAGCCTTCTCTAAATCAAGTCTTGTTGATGTTGTTGGGTGTACCATCACAAATCCTAATACATCAGTTTCTTTGTCCTCGTTTACAATAAATGTTTGATGGTCATCTTGTTGATTGGGTTCGTTTCTTAATTCTTGTTCCACTCTGGCAAACAAGTGTCTGCTTGGATGACGTCTGTTGGGATATCGTTGCTGATACAGTTCTGCAGCTGCAGTTGAATTTTTGAGACGCTCTCCATATATCAGTAACATACCGACCTTTTCATTTCTACTAAAATTATTCATTTTCTTTAATTTTTACTCAAAGAGATTTCCGCAACGCTTTATTTTGTATCTGTCTGACAGCTGATATTGTTGTATTACATTCAATGGCTAATATGATTTTTCCAATGTTATTAGGTTACCAGATTTACACAGAAATGTGCCATTTTAGTTTCCAAAGCCCACTAATCTATTATCTATTAGCCGCATGTTTCTAAAAGCTTGGTTGCATTGTATTTTGGCTGAAATCTCAAATACTTCTGAGCGGATTTTCAAAATTTTGGTATCATTAGATTCGTATGAAAATGAGGTATTTAAAAATGTTGGTTAACGATTAAATTCCCATTTAACAAAACCGAGTTAGTGGGTAAAAATCACATTTAAAAATTTTAAACGCCTCTAGAGAATTAAGTAATGCAATCATATTGCTCTTTTTATTTTTATAGTAACGTAGCACGCAAACTAAAATATATTTTGGGCACCACAGCACTCTGGATTCAGAAATAGATATTTTTATAAAATTTTTAATGTTTATCAAAAAGTGACCAAAATGGATGTATTGTATTCAAAATTTCCTCTAGATTCCAAAAATGTAAAAATATATAGGGTGTTCCATTTAAAAATCGAAAGTTGTGGGCATTTCCGGACAAACCGGATGTGCACTAAACTTGATTTTTTATTGAAAAGATGGCATTTTAGTCGTGTAATAAGGCCTCCAAATTTCAATTTTCTATTCCAAATATTTTAGGAAATATCGGGGCGGCGCAATTCGTGACTCACCCAGTATAAAAAAAATAAACAAAAATTTTGCAAATTTTCAATAAAATTTTTTGAGAACTGCTGGATTATTGAGGTAGGTTTAAATCAAGATCTGATCTGAAGAAAACTATAATTCTCCCTTGTGCAATATTTTAGTTACTGTGGGTGTTTCGTTATGTACACACGTCGTTGTTTTTGTTATTTTTAAATTTCGCGTCATTGTGTATTTATAGTTAGGATTTATTTTATTGACTTTACCGTTCAAGTCGTTAAATTCTTGATTACGTACAGACACAACTTACTTTTTCGTTCTTTTTGTATTCCGTTTTGGATTTTGGACCAAGTTCTTCTTTTATTTTTCTTTATTGACAACGTTAGTTGATAGTTTATTGTTTAATGTTGAACGGAGTACGTATGTCCTTAATTCGACGTACCGAACTGTGTATTGATGCAGATGCAGATTTCGAATAATTTACTTAGGTGGTAAGCTTTTAACCCAGGACACTCATTTATGCTGCAAACATTAATAAATCACATTTTGATATTCTAAATTATAAACATTAATCCAATATTTTGTTCCAAATTAAAAGACCCACATGTAAAGAAATGCTCTGTTTAAACTTCTACGGCCATTATTTGCTTGCAGTTGTGCAGGAAAGGATAACGAATTATTTACCTCTTTATAATTGCCTCAGGTCGGTTGAGGCGGTCCATCAAAGGCGGTCGATGATCCATGGCCTTTGCACTTTTTTATGACAATTTAAAAGTTGTATAATTGGGAACTACAAGTTCGTTGACCAAGCAGTAGTTCTCAATTATTTTCTACATTAATATTAAAAAGGTTGACCCAGGTCAGTTTTTTTCAAAGTGCCCCTAGCGGGAAAAGTCATCAAGGTTTTTTGTTTGTCTAGTCGGTCCCCATTACCAGTTTTTTTTAATGACATGAAACTGATTACACCCTGTATTTAGTTACCTTTATATCCATTTTGGCCTGTCGGATCATTATTCTTAATATCAATAAGCAATTGCAAGAAGTCCTTCCTTACATAATTATTCTTCTCCCTATAGTTAACAGTGTCTGATACAATCTTAAGAAAGAAATCACTGATTTGCTTTGGAAGCAAGCGCATCCTCAGTGCTCGAGCCAGATCGGGATAACTGCGGGTGAATGAACGTTTAAATAATCGAACTCTACTTGGTTCTTGGAAGAGCGCTCTACCCACCCTCCTAAATGGGGAGTCTGGATCCTTGAAACTGTTACAATCGAGCCCAAATGCACAGGATCCGATAACGTCAGTGGAGAAATTACCTGAAATGGGTAACAAACATTAAAAACACTTATTTTTATATTGGACAGGAAATAACGTTAAAAATTACCCCAAAAGGAAATTCAGGATCTGAGGCTAGAGACATTATCAATCCTTTGCCTTAGAGTATGCCAGACAAGAGTGATAAGAGAAATTTTGTTAGTGGTGGAAGCTTCATTAAATAACTCAAAATGACTTTTTACAAATATTTGTATCAAGCAAATTATCTTTATCGACTACTTGCCACTTAGTAAATGCATCTAATACTAATGGTGTAGTTGGCTGTACATATTTAATGCACATAAAAAAAGCCATAATAACCGACCATAAACTGTCTCGTCAACTTGAGTAATATCCCCCAGAGCCGTACTTAAATTTTTTGTGCCGAATAACAGTACAAATTTAGAAGTATTGTTATTTGGTACGGTGATAATTTCTAAATGTTTACTTTGTTTTGCTTGCGTCAAGATAGGAATAATATGTTATATATTTGTGGAGCATTGACGAATTCGATATTCAAGGATACACTGATAATATTCTCATACAGCACAAGGACATCCTCAGAACATACTGGGGACAACTTTTCAGGACATATGGGATATCCTGGGAAGATCCCATTTTCACCTTAGGATGTCCGTAGGTTATCCAAATGGGACAGTTCGGGCTTTGCTGATGACGTCCTCAGGACATCAGTATGGGTGTGTACAGGACATCATCAGCTCTTATATGGGTTATGCCTGTGCTTTACTATGAACAACCTGAGGACATTGATTGGACTTTATATAGGACATCCTCAGTTCTTTTAGGGTTTAGTGGATATTTCTAAAGACAGTAAAAAAAATACATATTGTTTTATAAGATCATTACTTTTAAACTGAACCAACAAGCGAACACAAAGGAATACAAGTTTATATAATTATAAGCCAATTATATAAACTTGTATTCCTTTGTGTTCCCTTATTGGCTCGCTTTAAAAGTAAATCTACCAAACTAATAGAGGTTATAATATATAGTCCAATGAAACAGGTCGACTAATCAAATTTTTAAGGCAAATACTTGAATTTTTGATATGTTACTTTGAAGTATTTGAACACGATTAATGAAAAAAAAATTGTTCAACCCCGAGAAGGGGTGAAAACAATATAACAAAGCATATTTTCAAAATTACTCAATATATGTAAAAGATACTAAAATAAGTTTCAAATAAAAATTGTAAAAGCATGAAATATTATATAAAAATGATCTCTTGCCTTTTTTTGGTATTATTAAAATCAGAAGTTATAAGGGATGATATGTACAACTTTAAAAACTTGTAGCGTGCTGAAAAGTTATAATGAATTTAAAAAAAATTCTATTCACTCAGAAAATTATAAAGGATTACGTATCTGACAATAACATCTGCGGACAATAACCAATCACATTTTCCCCTTTTAGATAATATAATAAATACAAAGATATAACAGCAGTATTATATTTATGAAATATTTAACGTAATCTTATTTGTCGAAAGAACTTTAAAATGAACGTGGGGAAGACATCCAGACCCGGTGGATTTCTTAGAACTTTCGACTTCTCACAAAAAGGCGGCTAATTCAAAACACAGCAAATGTATTAAAACCAAATTATAAATAACTACTATTCAAATAAGATATACATTTTTAATACATTTATTGAATTATTTGTACTGGAGGGAATTACCAAATAGAACAAACAAATAAGTTTTTAGAAGCAGATTTTACAAACCAGTAAAGATAAAGATAAAGAATAAATAGCCTCAAAATAATATATATATATATACCTTTCATTATTGTTGTTGTTGAAATCTACTAAATAATAATACCTATACTAGGACGACTCTAGGACTGGCCCAGGATATTCCCACAGTTGATATTTTGTTAGGCTTTTAATATCTTTGCAGGATATTACTAAGACATCCTGCCAGGATTTGTCTAGGATATCCCCATTTGGGATATTCTCAGGATGTATATATTTTATTGGGATATCTTAAGGATATCCTGAGGAATGTTGTCCTCGATTGGGATATACGGGACCAAATGAGGATATCCTAGGGATGTCATGTGCGGTGTGGGTTAAGTTCGATTATGTCGTGAGTAGGGTTTATACAGTGCGTGTAATGGCAAGATGGGCATAGGAAGTCCATAATATAATGTAGCTCCAGATGATGTTATAATACATACGTACCAAACTTCAAGTGAATATCTCAATTTCGTTTTATCAACCCCTTTAGTAATGGAGTACGGGTGGTAGGGGGTTGAAAAATATTATAAATAATCTGGGACTTCTAGTGCATGCACCATATTTCAAGTTTCTGTACTCTCACCAGCTTGCTTTACTTATTTTTCCCTATTTACCCCTATTTAACCCCAACCCTTCAACGGAATCATCTCAAAATATAATCTAGTTTCACATGTCGTTGTAGTACATACGTGCACCCATTGACTTCTAGTATATACACCGAATTTCAGGTTTCTGTATTCGTACCAACTTGCTTTACTTATTTTCCCCTATTTAACCCTATTTAACCCCCAACCCTTCAACAGAATCATCTCAAAATATAATCCACTTCCAGATGCCGTTATAATACCATATTTCAAATGAGTGTCTCAATTTTATTTCAACCCCTTTATTAATGGACTAGGGGTGGTGGGGGGTTGAAAAATATTATTAAAAAATCTGGGACCTTGGCTTGTAGTACATACATCGAATTTCAAGTTTCTGTACTCTTACCAGCTGGCTTTACATATTTCCCCATATTTACCCCTATTTACCCCCAAACTCTTCTCCGGATATCCTCAAAAAATAATCCAGTTCCAGATCTCGTTATAATATATACGTGTGAAAAATTTCAAGTCAACATCTTAAACCGTTTCGGAGAAAGCGTGCGGACAAATGATGTTACAGACAGACAGACCGACAGAGAGACAGACCGTCAGACAAACAGAAAATTTTTTTCTCTCAAATTTAAAATCTCGATGTTTCATGACATTCTAAACCTATTTCAAGAAAAAAAATTTTCGCGATTACTATACTTCCAATCCACTACGTGGATGTGAAGTAATATAGAATCAGATTACTCTTTCGGAATTTTAAATTTTTATAATTTTTGATCACACCTTATAAAAAATATATTTTTTATCTACGTCATCACTATTTTACTTCCGCATCCACGTAGTGGGTTGAAAGTATAGTAATCGTAAAAAAAAATTCATTTTTTTTTCTTGAAATTAGTTTAGAATGTCGTGGAAAGTCGAGATTTTAATTTGGGGGAAAAAATATTTTCTATCTGTCTGTCGATCTATCGGTCTGTCGATCTATCGGTCTGTCGGTCTGTCGGTCTGTCGGTCTGTCAGTCTGTCAGTCTCTCTCTCTCTCTCTCTGTAACTTTTTTGTCCGCACGTTTTCTCCGCTACGGTTTAAGATATTGACTTGAAATTTTGTACGCGTATATACTATAACGAAATCTGGAACTGGATTGTTTTTTGAATATATCTGGTGGAGGGTTGGGGGGGTAAATAGGGGTAAATAGATGGAAATAAGTAAAGCAAGTTGGTAAGAGTACAGAAATTTGGGATTTAGTGTATATACAAGAAGCGAAGGCCTGAGGTTTTTACTTCCCTCGCATACCGAAGGGAAGTATTGTATTCGAGAAAAAATCACCTTCCGAGATTTTTTCGGGTTTTGACGTTTCAGATCACGTAGATTACGAAAATAGTTATTTTTCAATTCCGTCAGTCTGTCTGTCTGTCTGCCTGCCTGTCTGTCTGTCTGTCTGTCTGCCTGTCTGTCTGTCTGCCTGCCTGCCTGTCTGTCTGTCTGTCTGTCTGTCTGTCTGTCTGTCTGTTGGTGCATTCACTAAAATATTATTTGACGGAGAGCAGTCAAATTTGGTAGATAGTTGACGCTACTGCCAGCGAAGAAATGGTTAAACTTTCACTGCAAAATATACAGGGTGGACCGTCTAATCTGAATAAATAATGAAAAAATTTTTTTTTGCTCAAATTTAAAATTTCCACGTTTCATGACACGCTAAACCTATTTCAAAAATTTTTTTTTTTTCAAACATTTTTATCACTTATAGATGGAATTTTTTTTTCTTTCTTCAAATTTAAAATTATCACGTTTCCATGGCATTCTAAACCTATTGAAACTGATTTACTTAATGTTTTTTTTTTGAAAAAATAAAAAAATTTTGAAAGAATTTTTAATTTATTTATCACTACTTACTGTAGAATAGATGAGAATTTTTTTTGCTCAAATTTAACATTTCCACGACATTCCAAACTTATTTCGGAAAACAAAAATTGCAACATTTTTTTACAATTTTGAAAAAAAAATTTAACACTTCAATAGATGGAAAAATATTTTTTTCGCTCAAATTTAAAATTTTCACGTTTCATGACATTGTAAACCTATTTTGGAAAAAAAATTGAAAATTTTTTTCGTTTTTTTCACAAACATTTTTGAAAAAATTTTTACCACTAAAATAGATGGAAACATTTTTTTCTTTGCTCGAATTTAAAATTTTTACGTTTCATGGCATTCTAAACCTATTTAAAAAAAATGTTTACCACTACTGTAGAGTAGAAGGAAACTCCTTTTTGCCCAAATTTTAAATTTCCACGTTTCATGATATTCTAAACCTACTTCAGAAGAAAAAAAATTTTGAAGAATTTTAAAAAAATGTGAAGTATTCGACCACCACTATACTTTCACTACATTACGTGAATGTGGCAGATGGCAATAATATTTGGCATATGCTATAATACTTCTATTGAAAAATGTACAGGGTGGTCGCCCCAAGAAATAATTCAGTCATGGTGGACATTTGTAAAGGCATTTGTGCAAGTCTTCGATATTTGGCACCTGTTATTTAGTATTGAACTTTTACTGTTGGATGAGCACTCTGTATATTATTTTGACCAAAATTGACCATGTTTTCTTTGTAATAATAGTGATATGTATGTTCCGATTATTATTTTTAATGTCATTTCGTAATTATTAATTTTTTCGAGTGACCGCCATGCACAAATAAAGAGGGAAGTTCTGTGTAAATACCTTTACCGATTTTTTTATCATATTTTCCATCCCCATTAGTAAAAGAGTTGATAAAATTAAATTGAGATTTTGACTTGAAATTAGAGGTAAATAGGGAAAAATAAGTAAATCAAGATGGTAAGAGTACAGAAACTTGGGATTTTTGTATATATATTAGAAACCAAGGCCTTAAATTTTTCTATGATATCTGCCCCAAATATTAAAATTCTTTTAGGCAAGCAGTAACTTTTATAAAGAAAAACATTTTCTCGAAAAGTTCAAAATTTTAGTCCCCATCCGCGGACATACTGTATACATCCTGGTTATTACAGGTCTAGGGACAGACATTCTAAACCTGCACGCTGTGTCGCTGGGCATGACAAGGAAGTATTAAGGTGGCCATTCCCTAGAAAGAGACATCCGATAGGGAAATATCTATCATCTTTGCCCCCAACTTTTTTTTCTTAGTACGTATATTTAAAAGAACTAAAGAGTACCTAAGTAGAACCATAACAATACTATTACTATTAATTTTCACTCAATAATTAGTGTGGTTTGCAAAATAGCAAGATTTAAAACTACGAAATAGGAAGATTAACATCATTTTTAAATTTAAATCCAGCTATTTTGAAAGCCACTATTGGGTGAATACTTATAGTAATAGTCTTGTTATGGTTCTGCTTAGGTATTCTTATAGTTTTTTCAAACATACGTACTAAGAAAAGAAAATTATGGCCAAAAATAATAAATATTTCCCAATCGAATGTTTCTTTCTAAGGAATGGCCATCTTAAGCCGATTTCTTTGTTATCGATCAATTTCTACTTAGCTTTTCCAACAATACGATCGTCATAGATCACGGTTAGTGGTGGTCCAGAGGCAGGAATACGTTCCAGTTATTGAAAGTACAATGGCAGACATTTTGAACCTGCAAGGCGCCTACTTCTATGCCATGATTAGTATATGTCGAGCGGTTTTTTTAAAGAACTAATTTGATGTATAAATTAAGTTTCCACCACCAAGAAAAACTTTCATGCCTGCCATGTTCTAAGGCAAAGGTCTAATCATGTTTCTAGCCATCACAAATGCGTCAAGCATATGACTTCTGTACTGTAACATACAGTCTAATATTAATGAACTATTGCTACTCTAAGCGTTTACCTAAGATATCCTTAATATCCACAGCTTCATTCTTTCCAATATTATCTTCTACGTACTTCTCTAGTACCAGACCACAATCTATCACAGTTTGGAACATGGTTTTCATTTTACCAGATGTAAAGGTCGGTGTCAATTTTGTTCTTAGATTTCTCCACTTCTTACCACCAAGAGCAACGAGATGAGCACCTAAATGAAAAGTTGATTAATAGCTCATTCAACGAAGACATGTAAACATGTAAATTAAGAGAATGTTTCAAATGGATATGTTATGTAGAATGGCTGTTTACTTCCCTCGCATACCGAAGGGAAGTATTGTATTCGAGACAAAATCACCCTTCGAGATTTTTCGGATTTTTACGTTTGAGATCATGTAGATTACGAAAATATAGGTTTTTCAATTCCGTCAGTCTGTCTGTCTGTCTGACTGTTGGTGCATTAACTAAAGAAACTACTTGACGGAGAGCAGTCAAATTTGATAGGTAGTTGATGCTACTGTCACCGAAGAAATGGTTAAACTTTCAGTGGAAATTATACAGGGTGGACCGTCTAAAGGTAATAAATAATGAAAAAAAATTTTTTGCTCAAATTTAAAATTTCCACGTTTCATGACACGCTAAACCTACTTCAGAAAAAAAATGTTTTCACCAATTTTTGAAAAATTTTGTAGCACTAAAATAGATGAAATTTTATTTTCTTTGTTCAAATTTAAAATTTCCTCGTTTCATGGCATTCTAAACCGATTAAAAAAAAATTGAAATTGTTTTTTACCAACATTTTTGAAAAAAATTTTACCACTAAAATAGATGGACATTTTTTTTTCTTTGTTCAAATTTGAAATTTCTACGTTTCATAGCGTTCTAAACCTGTTTTTTAAAAAAAATTAGAAAATTTCTTTACCATTTTTGAAAAAATTTTACCACCAAAATAGATGGAATTTTTTTTCTTTGTTCAAATTTTAAATTTTCACGTTTCAAGACATTCCAAACCATTTTCGGAAAAACACATTTTTTTACCATTTTGGAAAAAAAATTACCACTAGAATAGGTGGAAAAAAATTTTTTGCTCAAATTTATAATTAAAAAAAAAAAATTGAAATTGTTTTTCACCATTTTTGAAACAAATTTTACCTCTAAAATAGATGAAAACATTTTTTTTCTTTGCTCAAATTTAAAATTTTTACGTTTCGTGGCATTCTAAGCCTATTTCAAAAAAAAAAAAAAAATGACCACTGCTATAGAATAGAAAGAAACTTTCCTTCTTGCTCAAATTTAAAATTTCCACGTTTCATGGCATTCTAAACCTATTTCAGAAGAAAACAATTTTGAAAATTTTGTTACTATCTGAAAATTTTTAAAAAAATGAATTTTTTAACCATCACTATACTTCCACTCCACTACGTGAATGTGGAATTGAAAATGTGTCTGTCTGTCTGTCTGTTGGTGCATTAACTAAATAACTACTTGATGGAGAGCAGTCTATTTGGTAGGTAGTTGACGCTACTGTCAGTGAAGAAATGGTTAAACTTTCACTGGAAAGAATACATGGTGGACCATCTAAAGGGAATGAATAATGGAAAAAAACTTTTCTTTTGGTCAAATTTAAAATCTTCACGTTTCATGACACGCTAAACCTATTTCAGAAAAAAGAATTTAGAAAATTTTTTTCACCAACATTTTTGAATAATTTTTTACCACTAAAATACATGAAATTTTTTTTCTTTGTTCAAATTTAAAATTTCCACGTTTCATGACATTCTAAACCTATTTACTTTAAAAAAAAAAATTGAAATTTTTTTTACCATTTTAAAAAAAAAATTACCGTTAAAATAAATGTAATTTTTTTTTCTTTATTCAAATTTAAAATTTCCACGTTTTACAGCATTCTAAATCTATTTAAAAAAAAAACTTTACAAATTTTTTTTAACATTTTTGAAAAAATTTTACCACTAAAATAGATGGAAATTTTTTTCCTTGCTCAAATTTAAAATTTCCACGTTTTCATGGCATTCTAAACCTAAATATTGTCTAAATGTTATTTGTGGCATTATCTTAATTTTTTTTTTTTTTTTCCTTCTTCAATTTTTTTGGGAATTTCACTGCCACATGTATGTTTTCTTTCTAAGCGGTGCTAGGGGAATCTACAAAATATATCACAATTAACCAGTATGTTACTGGTAAAAAACCTCTACGCCCGTGACGTTTACGTCAAAGGATCAGTTAAAGGTTGGTTTTGATAAATAAACAACACAAATAAGTATAAAAACTTGAAATTAAATATTTCGCCGACGTTTCGGAAATCTAATCTGTTTCCTTTCTCAAGGCTTTTTTTGAAAAATCTTTTTTGCTGTGTATGACAAATACACAGCTCTAAGAATGTTTGTTATATTCAATATCCATAGATACTTACTATTTACATAGAACTGTTGATATAGTTAACAGTTTTTTAGTTTCTATACAATGTTAAGTTTGTGAAGTTCTTCTTTTAACATTGGCAGCCAAGTTGTACAGACATCTACGGAACAATTCGACACGCAATTATCCTCATTCAATAATATTATCGCGGATTCTTTTATTTTTCTTTTTTTGCTATCTGCCTCTTTTGTTAAAATTTTTGCCGAGTCCCAGTTTATTCTATGTCCGTTGTCCCACGCGTGTTCGCAGATCTTGGACCTCTGAATTTCATTTTTTCTGATATAATTTTGATGTTCGCCCAATCTTACACTAAAAGGTCTGGATGACTCACCCACGTATTGTTTGTTAACAACAATGTTAAAAGAAGAACTTCACAAACTTAACATTGTATAGAAACTAAAAAACTGTTAACTATATCAACAGTTCTATGTAAATAGTAAGTATCTATGGATATTGAATATAACAAACATTCTTAGAGCTGTGTATTTGTCATACACAGCAAAAAAGATTTTTCAAAAAAAGCCTTGAGAAAGGAAACAGATTAGATTTCCGAAACGTCGGCGAAATATTTAATTTCAAGTTTTTATACTTATTTGTGTTGTTTATTTATCAAAACCAACCTTTAACTGATCCTTTGACGTAAACGTCACGGGCGTAGAGGTTTTTTACCAGTAACATACTGGTTAATTGTGATATATTTTGTAGATTCCCCTAGCACCGCTTAGAAAGAAAACATACATGTGGCAGTGAAATTCCCAAAAAATTGAAGAAGGAAAAAAAATTCTAAACCTACTCAAACAAATTTTAAAAAAAATTTGAAATATTTAAAAAATTAAAATCTTTCGCTCAAATTTAAAATTTTCATGTTTCATGACATTCTAAACCTATTTCAAAAAAAAAACTTCACCAACATTTTTGAACAATTTTTTACCACTAAAATAGATGGAAATTTTTTTTCTTTGCTCAAATTTAAAATTTTCACGTTTCATCGCATTCTAAACTTATTTAAAAAAAAAAAAATGCCACTACTATAGAATATGAGACAACTTTCCTTTTTGCTCCAATTAAAAATTTCCACGTTTCATGGCATTCTAAACCTATTTCAGAAAAAAAAAATATTTTTTTACCAACATTTTTGAAAAAGTTTTAAAAAAATGAAATTATTTAACCACCACTATACTTCCACTCCACTACGTGAATGTGGAATTGAAAATATGACAGATGGCAATAATATTTGGCATATGCACCTATTATACTTTTATTGAAAAATGTACAGGGTGCTCATCCTAAGAAATAATTCAGTCATGGTGGACATTTGTAATGGTATTTGCGCACGCCTTCCATATTTGGCACCTGTTTTTGAACCTTTGCTGTTGGATGAGCACTCTGTATATTTTTTTGACCAAAACTTATCCAGTTTTCTATGTAATAATAGTGATAATTATATTCCGATTATTATTTTCAAAGTCATTTCGTAATTATTAATTTTTTAGAGTGACCGCCATGCACAAATAAAGAGGGAAGTTCTGTGTAAATACCTTTACCGATTTTTTAACAAAGATGGCCACCACTAGCAACGTCATATTGATATTTATGTGCAATAAAACGGTTTTTCTATAATATCTCGTTTCCTGTGACGACAATAGAGAATAGTATCAATCTGGTACAATGTAAAATTCTCTACAACTGTCGCCTAATATACTTTGTTACTTGAGTGCAAACGAATTACAGCCCGCAACATTGGTCTTTATGTGTAAAAACAGTTATTCAGAAATATCGTGTTTCCAAACTTCAAATTTTTTAGATGGCGTTTTCAAGATGGCTGACAGTTTATTTTCTTTTAATATCCGATTCTACTAAAACTGGTGTCTGGGGATTTTGAAGACGCAGATTATAATTATGCAATCGAAATCCAAAAATTGAAAATGGCGGCATCAGTACAGGGGGACCAGTTTTATCATCTATCGTCTGATTCGATGGAAAAGGTTTTCGAGGTTGTTATAAATATAATATAATATAAATATTGTAATTTACATTCTAATTCGTCTAATAATCGGTATCCGGGGATTTTCGCAGATTATAAATATTTAGTCAAAATATAAAAAGTCAAAATGGCTACTTCAAGGTGACGAATTGGTTTTGTATGGATCCTATTTTAGAAAGCTATTCTACATAACATTCCAAAAATCTGAAAAATATTTTCATTTCGCATCTATCGGCCAATTTCTGTATACAGAATGGACTATAGTTTTTATTGTTTCTTTCTCTTTATATGTCACATTCTGCATTGCCACCCAGTAAGGATGGCACTGCAACATGTTACACACAGTATACTTACCGGCCAAGCGAAACACGAACATGGATCTAATATGTCCAGTTGGCATTTGCCTCCTGGCAGGAGACGATTCGACATACGACGATTTCCGATGCATGTGTTTATGGATTGCGCTGCAACGCTATTGTCCGTCTTGCTCTGAGAAACAGTGCAGGAAAATTCTGCGGAGCAATAATTAATTTTCGAACGAAATGGAAGTTTGTAGTTCACAAGCAAGATAGAACAACATGGTGAAGGAAATAAGAGAACTGTTGCAGGAATACTCGGAAGTAGGCCCATACCTTCTCAGTCTACAGCACATAGTGACTTAAAATTTTGAACAGTAACGATATATTTCCCTGTACCATCATAAGAAACCGCCTGTCATTAACGACTGCCCTGTATAAATAAAGGGGGAAGTTCTGTGTAAACACATTTACCGATTTTTTAAAGAAGATTTCTGATCATTTGCTTACATTGAAAATACGGTTTAAAAACATGCGTGTGTTTACAGTGATTTTTTACAAATAATAATAATAATAATTCTTATAAATTAAATCTTACTTAGTGGGTCGTCCCTCTCGTTGATATATGCTCCTCTATCCGTAAAGTGTTGAAAATCTTTCGACATCACATGCTTCATTAATTCCCTATCTAGAACAAGCCATGTGGGTCTCGTCAAAAGATATATGCCGCCATGCTTCCATCCTTAAATACAGGAAAACTTTAGAACAGTTATAATCTGAAACATTCATATTTAAATAATGTCATAGTAATTGTAATTGTCATCTAAAATAAGTAATACCCTATCATCTGGAGACCTATTATCTGTCGGTGTTTTATTTACTTAAAAAAAATTGAGAAAAGAGTAATATATTCGTAGATATTTTCTTATACTGATAACAATTTTATGTCTACTAAATAAATCAGTCATGTTTTGGACATGAACATTAAGGTGGAATGGTATGACTTTTATTATGGAAACTGCTGGTGCTGACGGGTGCCAAAACTTGCCTTTTGGGATACGGCTCACGTAAAAAAAAATTAGCCAAAGGTATTAATAGCTTCATGTTACGCAAGGTCAATGACGTCACACTTTAAAACAGTCATTATGCAGCATGAAGTCGTAAGTTTTTTTTTCCAAAATTTTTTTAACGGTACATTTGAACCCAAGGGCACCTTTTGCCATGTCAGCCGATGGTGAATTTAAAAATCAAACATACCATTTAGCCATAATATTGTTATGAATTACACCCCCTTGGAAAAGGAGATGGTACGCCTATGCCTACTGATTGTGACTGGAAGCCAAGAGAATAAAACGGACTTTTCTGGAATGTTGTTGGAGAAGATTCTTGAATATTTCTAGATGGATCTAGAGAGTCAAATTCGGAGTATATAAGGCGCGATTACCAGCGCGGAAAGGGAAGTTTTAGGAAGAAAGCAGTTTACAAAAGTGAACAAGTAGAAAAGTGAAAAGTGAGGTTAGATATAAAGTAAATATTAGTAAACAAGTATTGTACAGTCAGTAAATTGTTAAATAAAGTGTTAGTAGTGTTTAATCTCTTGTTAAAATTATTTAGAACCCACGGATTCATACAGGGTGTTTCCCAAAAAGGTGAAAATCCGTAACAATATTATCGATTTTTACAAGTAAGTACGAAGTTGTTCCTGATCATTTGTTCTAAGTATAATAACAATATCTACATTATTATTTACGAATTATTAAACACGTTGCATAGCTATTTCGTTTTTGGAAAATAGGTTTGAGTTAACAGATGCAGGGGGTTTCATTATTTTCTCTACGCTTATGGAGTGACGTGAGTATAATTTAATTGTTGGGGCGAATGGTGTGATATCACAGCATAAATAAAAGACAGCAGGGAAACTTAAAAGGCGGGAACGGCTTGCGCTGATCGTTCGCGCATGACGCCATTTAGGTGTAAAACCTTGTAAATAGTGAGGGCGGTAAAGCATACAATTTAGTGCATTCATAGACGTGCTTTGTGCGGTTTGTCCAGGATCATTTCTCTGTTCTTGTTTTAAAACATGGGTTTTGTTTGTGCTGCAAAACATTGCCAAAACAAAAGTTATTTTTGCAAAAAGTCATTTTTTAGGTTCCCTACTGATATTCAGGTCTATTCTGTAACATTTTTGTTAAGTTTTAACGGCAATTAAGGTCACTTAAAATAATTATAGCGAAATGAAGTTAACGGTCAGTCGTATTCTGTATACTTTTTTTAAGGTTAAATTTAACCAACATCGTTTAAAATTAGAGGCGACTTTGGACCTGCTACTAAAATTTAACGGTACCGTTAAAGGGGCAAAAACACCGAATTTTATTTTCGGTTCATAAAATTTCGTATATCATTCAGTACATGGCACTTTGTTTAAGAAACTGGCAGGACCATTCAAAATACAGAAACAAAATATTTAATCTAAACTTTGATTTGCCAACCGAAAAATTGTTATTTGCATAACTCCGAAGACAACATAATACTTCAGAAATTTTTTGACTTTTCACTAGAATAAAATGTGTGTCAATGAGTTTGAGATTCTTTTGACGACCCATTTTCTCATTTATATCCAGTAATTATTTTTCCGCCTTCAAATAATCGTGATCATAACCTCAAATAGAAGGGCGGGTCCTGTTTGACGATAATTTCATGCGGTAGGTATTCAATTTTATCTGCATGTATTATATATTTTGTGGCATTATTGTCCGTCTTAACTTAATACTCTACTCATTGTCTTAACTACTTTCATTCAATTACTTCCCTGCTCTCATTAGGTTTGTTTTTAATTTGATCTTGAGCATATATAAGGGAAAGAAATAACCGGTCGTTAAAAACTTATGGCTTTAACAGGTCCGTTAAATGGTCGCATAGAGAATAGAAAAATCAGTTATTATTTTTAGCATTCCGTTAAAATTAAAATTTTAGCAGGGCGTTTATTATTAATCAAAAAAATTAGAGAATAGACCTGTAGATAGTTTATTAATCTTGAGTATATTATTTTTTCAAAAATTTTGCTTATATTTGAGAGTAAAGCAATAGGCCTATAATTGTTAATAACATTCTCATCTCAATATTGTCTAAATGTTATTTGTGGCATTATCTTATTTTTGTTTCCTTCTTCAATTCTTTGGGACTTCCTACCACATGTATGTGGCTTTCTTTGACTTTTGCGTCAAAGGATCAACACAAATAAGTATAACAACTTGAAATTAAATATTTCGTAAAAAGAGATTTTTCAAAAAAGCCTTGAAAAGGAAACAGAATGGATTTCCGAAACGTCGGCGAAATATTTAATTTCAAGTTTTTATACTTATTTGTGTTGTTTAATTAAAAAAAACGACCTTTAACTGATCCTTTCAAGTAAAAGTCACAGGCGTAGAGGTTATTTACCAGTAACATACTGGTTAATTGTGATATTTTGTAGATTCCCCGAGCACCGCTTAAAAAAGAAAACATCATGTGGCAGGAAGTCCCAAAGAATTGAAGAAGGAAAAAAAATCTTATCCCCTTTTTTCTTATATACAGCTTTTACATTAGCAATCTTTAACTTTTCTGGGAATATTCCCGTTTGCAACGATAAATTTATTATATGACTCAGAAGATTAGACACTTCTGCAGCAACATGCTTCAGAAGTTTTACTGGTATTTCATCTTCCCCTATAGACTTAGATATTGTACTCCATTTAAAATTATTATTAGTGGAATGGCGATATATCTCTTTCCGACCTTCGCATTTTCATACATAATTCTTTTTTGTAAAATGTAAATTTTGTACGAATAAAGACATTTATTATTTGTTTATTTGTTCCCTTTATCTGTTGTAACTAAGTTCAAAATAGCCTTTACTTTAATTAATTATTAATTATAAAACAAAGTTCAAATTCAAAATATATTTTTTTACATCAACCTTTATTTATTATGTTTAACTTAATTAATTATAAAACAAAGTTCAAATTCAAAATATATTTTTTTACATCAACCTTTATTTATTATGTTTAACTTAAATTGTGTAATACGGTCCTGTCGGAATTATATTTGTGAAATGAAATTATTTCGAAACCAGCCCTGATTTTTACACCGAAATGGCGTCTTCAAGGTCAATGATTTTAGTTTTGAAAATTCAACGGTTCTGGCGAGAGTTTCTCTGCTGTGTTTTTCTTATGCTGTGGTGATATTTTCGTTCTTAGAGAAAGAGTATTCAGTATTATTACGCGCTGGCGCCCCCTAGGGACGGGAGCTGGTAGCTCATGATGAGTAAAAGCTGGAAATTAAGTGGCAATGGCAGGAAACTGCATATCTATGCTGTACTACCCATGCGCGCCATCTCTGAGGCAGTACGTTTTGTGGAAGCTTGTAGATGGATCTAGATTATGCTAGAAAAGGTTATATGATATGCTATATTTTTCTAGATATCTTCACTTGGATATATAAGGTAAGATGCACGGCGGAAAAGTTGTAAAGTGACAAGTAAGATTAGAAATCAGTAGTAAATACAGTGAGAAACATTGTTATAGATTATTTTAGTCAGTAAAAGTGTATTGTAGTTGATTAAAAAGTATTGTGAAGTTTTCATTGTCATTAAATAAAGTGTTAAACCCTTGTTATAATTTTTGGAATCCACGGATTCTGAAGAGTGGTTTCAGACGTGACAGTATATTATAGGATTGACACGCCGTGTAGCTTTGTCCGTCAGTGTCATGTTGTCTTTGAGTTAGTTGCACGTTTTTTTGCCATTACATATTACTGTATGAATAGATCCTGTCATCCAAAAAAAATGGGTTGTTTGGCCGTCCTGAAAACATTTTGTTGACAATGCTTTCTGATGATCGCTCTGCGATTCGAACATTGGCGTATAGACGGATCTTAAAAGCATTTTAAGATCCTTTTCTATTCCTGACCTGAATTTTGAAGCTTCCTATTACATCGACCTTATTGCATGGCAAACGGTTGAGGTAACTGAGGACAGATCCTCATTTGCTCTATGGCATGTAGATAGAACACAAAATGCGCTAGTGGCTACAATAAAAATAAATTCTACAATATATTATACCAAGAGTTCTATTTTTCACTTTACATTTTGTCAAATTCAAACCTCAAAAACTTTTTTATTTCCTATCTTACTTCCCTCGCATACCGAAGGGAAGTATTGTTTCGAGAAAAAATCACCCTCGGAGATTTTTTTGGATTTTGACGTTTCAGATCATGTAGATTACGAAAATATAGGTCTTTCGATTCTGTCATTCTGTCTGTCTGTCTGTCTGTTGGTGCATTAACTAAAAAAACTACTTGACGGAGAACTGTCAAATTTGGTAGGTAGCTCACGCCACTGTCAGCGAAGAAATGGTTAAACTTTCACTGGGAAATATACAGGGAATAAATAATAAAAAAAAATATTTTTGCTCAAATATAAAATTTCCACGTTTCATGACATTCTGCACCTATTTCAGAAAATAATTTTGAAAATTTTTCGAAAAAATTTTTACCACTAAAATAGATTTGAAAAAAAGTTTCTTTGTTCAAATTTAAAATTTCCACGTTTCATGGCATTCTAAGCCTATTAAAAAAATTTTTTTTAACATTTTTTTGCCCATCATTTTAAAAAAATTGTTACCACTAAAATTGATCGAAAAAAAATAATTTTTGTTCAAATTTAAAATTTCTACGTTTCATGGCACTCTAAGCCTATTTCAAAAAAAAAAAATTTTAAAATTTTTTACCACTGAAATTGAAAAAAAATTTTTTTCTTTGTTCAAATTTAAAATGTTTACGTATTATGACATTCTAAACCTTTTTAAAAAAAAAATTTGAATTTTTTTTTACCATTTTCGAAAAAAAATTTGCCACTAATAGATTTAAAAAAAAATCTTTTTTCAAATTTAAAATTCCCACGTTTCATGGCATTCTAAGCCTATTAAAAAAATATTTTTTTGAAAATTTTTTACCACTAAAATTGAAAAAAGTTTTTTTATTTTTTCAAATTTAAAATATTTGCGTTTCATGGCATTCTAAACCTATTTCAAAAAAGAAATTGAATTTTTTTTTTACCAACATTTAAAAAAAAAATTTTGCCACTAAAATTGATCGAAAAAAAATCGGTAAAGGTATTTACACAGAACTTCCCTCGTTCATGGCAGTCTGTCTAAAAAAATAATAATTACGAAATGACATTGAGAATAATAATCGGAGTAGAGTTATTGCTATTATTACAAAGAAAACTTGATAAGTTTTGGTCAAAAAAATATACAGATTGCTCATCCAACAGCAAAAGTTCAATACTAAATAGCAGGTGCCACATATGGCAGGCTTGCGCAAATACCTTTACAAATGTCCACCATGACTGAATTATTTCTTGGGATGACCACCCTGTACATTTTTCAATAAAAGTATGTGCATATGCCAGATGTTATTGCCATCTGTCACATTTTCAATCCAACATTCACGTAATGGAGTGGAAGTATAGTGGTGGTTAAAAAATTTCATTTTTTTAAAATTTTTCAAAAGATGGTAAAATAATTTTCAAATTTTTTTCTTCTGAAAGAGGGTTAAGATGTCAAAAGTTTTTAAATTAGAGCAAAAAGGAAAGTTTCCTTCTGTTCTATAGTAGTGCTAAAAAAAGTTTAAAAATTAAAAAAGATGTATTTTTAAAATAGGTTTAGAATGCTATGAAACGTGAAAATTTTAAATTTGAGCAAATAAAAAAAAATTCGATCTATTTTAGTGGTAAAAACTTTTTGAAAAATGTTGGTGAAAAAAATTTTCAAAATTTTTTTTCTGAAATACCTAGGTTTAGAATGTCATTTAAATTTGAGCATTCTGGTGTTAAATTTTTTTCCAAACTGGTAACAAAATGTTGCAAATTTTTTTTTCCGAAATTGGTTTGGAATATCATGAAACGTGGAAATTTTAAATTTGAGCAAAAAAAATTTTTTCGTCTGTTCTATAGTAGTGATACATAAATGGATTAAAAATGTTTTCAAATTTTCTAAAAAATTCTTCAAAAACATTTTTAAATTTGTTTGAATAGTTTTAGAATGTCATGGAAACGTGGATAGTTAAAATCTGAACAAAGAAAGAAAAATTCTATCTTAGTGATAAAATTTCAAAAAACTTTTTTTTTTAATCGGGCTTAGAATGCCATGAACGTGAAAATTTTAAATTTGAAGAAAGAAAAAAAAATTCATTTTAGTAGTAAAAATTTTACTTCCCTCGCATACCGAAGGGAAGTATTGTATTCGAGAAAAAATCACCCTCCGAGATTTTTACGGATTCTGACGTTTCAGATCACGGAGATTACGAAAATATAGGTTTTTCAATTCCGTCAGTCTGTCTGTCTGTCCGTCGGTCTGTCTGTCTGTCTGTCTGTCTGTCTGTCTGTCTGTCTGTCTGTTGGTGCATTTACTAAAAAACTACTTGACGGAGAGCAGTCAAATTTGGCAGGTAGTTGACGCTACTGTCAGCGCAGACATGGTAGAAATTTTACTGGAAAATATACAGGGTGGACCGTCTAAACGAAATAAATAGTGAAAAAAATTTTTTTTCGCTCAAATTTAAAATTTCCACGTTTCATGACACGCTAAACCTATTTCTGAAAAAAAAAAATTTTGAAAAAATTTAGAAAATTTTTTTCACCATTTTTTACCAAGATGAAAAATTTTTTTTTGCTCAAATTTTAAATTTCTACGTTTCATGGCATTCTCAAACTATTAAAAAAATCGGTAAAGTTATTTACACAGAACTTCCCTCGTTATTTCTGCATGACAGTCACTCAAAATTATTAATTACGAAATGACATTGGGAATAATAATCGGAATATAATTATTGGTATTATTACAAAGAAAACCTGATAACTTTTGGTCAAAAAAATATACAGAGTGTTCATCCAACAGCAAAAGTTCAATATACTAAATAACAGGTGCCAAATATGGAAGGCTTGCGCAAATACCTTTATAAATGTCCACCATGACTCAATTATTTCTTGGGATGCCATTATTCATTAAAAGTATATAATAGGATATGCCAAATATTATTGCCATCTCTCACATTCTCAATCCCACATTCACGTAATGGAGTGGAAGTATAGTGGTGATTAAAATATAGAACAAATTTTCAAAAATGTTTTCTGTCTATTCTAGTGTTAAATTTTTTTCCAAATTGGTGAAAACAACAATTTTTTTTTCCGAAATAGGTTTAGAATGTTATGAAACGTGGAAATGTTAAATTTGAGCAAAAAAAATATTTCGTCTATTCTATAACGGTGATAAATAGATTACATAAACATGTTTTCATTTTTTTTAAATTTTTCTAAAACATTTTCAAATTTGTTTTAATAAATTTGGAATGCCATGGAAACGTGGAAATTTTAAATCTGAAAAAAAAATTCCATCTATTAGTGGTAAAATTTTTTCAAAAATTTTTAAATTTTTTTTTATTTTTCTTTAAATAGATTTAGAACGCTATGAAACGTGGAAATTTTAAATTTTGAGAAAAAAAATTTCATCTATTTTGGTGGTAAAATTTTTTTCAAAAATGTTGGTAAAAAATTTTCAAATTTTTTTTTTCTTTTAAATAGGTTTAGAATGCCATGAAACGTGGAAATTTTAAATTTGAACAAAGAAAAAAATTTTTTTTAGTGGTAAAAATTTTTTCAAAAATGATTGAAAAAATTTTCAAAAAAATTTTTTTTCCTGAAATAGGTTTAGCGCGTCATGAAACGTGGAAATTTTAAATTTGAGCAAAAAAAAATTTTTTTCTCTATTTATTCCGTTTAGACGGTCCACCCTGTATATTTTTCAGTGAAAATTCTACCAGTTCTTCGCTGACAGTAGGGTTAACTACCTACCAAATTTGACTGCTCTCCGTCAAGTAGTTTTTTAGTTAATGCACCAACAGACAGACAGACAGACAGACAGACAGACAGACAGACAGACAGACAGACAGACAGACAGACAGACAGACAGACAGACTGACGGAATTGAAAAACCTATATTTTCGGAATCTACGTGTTCTGAAACGTCAGAATCCGAAAAAATCTCGGAGGGTGATTTTTTCTCGAATACAATACTTCCCTTCGGTATGCGAGGGAAGTAAAAGAAAATATTTTTTTTACCAACATTTTTGAAAAAAATTTTTCTACTAAAATGATAATTTTTTTTTCTTCAAATTTAAAATCTCCACGTTTCATGGCATTCTAAGCCTGATTCAAAAAAAAAATTTTCGAAAATTTTTTGAAATTTTTTTTGTACCAACATTTTTGAAATTTTTTTTTCCACTAAAATAGATGGATTTTTTTTTTATTTCTTCAAATTTAAAATTTTCACGTTTCATAGCGTTCTAAATCTATTTTAAAGAAAAATTAGAAATTTTATTTACTATTTTTAAAAAATTTTACCACTAAGATAGAATTTTTTTCTTTGTTCAGATTTAAACTATCCACGTTTCCATGGCATTCTAAAACTATTCAAACAAATTTAAAATTGTTTTTGAAAAAATTTTAAAAAAATTTGAAAACATTTTTAATCTATTTATCACTACTATAGAATAGACGAAAAATTTGGTTTGCTCAAATTTAAAATTTCCACGTTTCATGACATTCCAAACCAATTACGGAAAAAAAATTTTTGCAACATTTTACCAGTTTGGAAAAAAAATTAACACTACAATAGATGGAAACTTTTTTTACTCAAATTTAAAAGTTTCACGTTTCATGACATTCTAAACCTATTTAAAAAAAATATGTAATTTTTAAATCTTAAACTTCTTTTACCACTAGTATAGAATAGACGGAATCTTTCCTTTTTGCTCAAATTTAAAATTCCTACGTTTGACATTTTAAACCTATTTCAGAAGAAAAAATTTAAAATTTTTTTTAACATTTTTGAAAAATTAAAATAAAAATGAAATTTTTTAACCACCACTATACTTCCGCTCCATTACGCGAATGTTGGATTGATGTGACGGATGGCAATAATTGACATATACACCTATTATACTTTTATTGAAAAATGTACAGGGGGTTCATCCCAAGAAATAATTCAGTCATGGTGGACATTTGTAAAGGTATTTGCGCAAGCCTGCCATATGTGGCACCTGTTATTTAGTATTGAGCTTTTGCTGTTGGATGAGCAATCTGTATATTTTTTTGACCAAAACTTATCAAGTTTTCTTTGTAATAATAGCCGATTATTATTCTCAATGTCATTTCGTAATAATTATTAATTTTTTAGAGTGACCGCCATGCACAAATAACGAGGGAAGTTCTGTGTAAAGACCTTTACCGATTTTTTTTAAAAATATTGGTGAAAAAAATTTTCAAATTTTTTTTTACTGAACTAGGTTTAGCGCGTCATGAAACGTGGAAATTTTAAATTTGAGCAAAAAAAATTTTTTTTCAACTTGGTAAAAATTTTTTCAAAAATGTTTGAAAAAAATTTTCAAAAATTTTTTTTTCCTGAAATAGGTTAAGCGTGTCATGAAACGTAGAAATTTTAAATTTGAGCAAAAACAAATTTTTTTCATCTTGGTAAAAATTTTTTCAAAAATGTTTGAAAAAAATTTTCAAAAATTTTTTTTTTCTGAAATAGGTTTAGCGCGTCATGAAACGTGGAAATTTTAAATTTGAGCAAAAAAAAATTTTTTTCAACTTGGTAAAAATTTTTTCAAAAATGTTTGAAAAAAATTTTCAAAAATTTTTTTTCCTGAAACAGGTTTAGCGCGTCATGAAACGTGGAAATTTTAAATTTGAGCAAAAAAAAATTTTTTTCACTATTTATTCCGTTTAGACGGTCCACCCTGTATATTTTTCAGTGAAAATTCTACCAGTTCTTCGCTGACAGTAGGGTTAACTACCTACCAAATTTGACTGCTCTCCGTCAAGTAGTTTTTTAGTAAATACACCAACAGACAGACAGACAGACAGACTGACGGAATTGAAAAATCTATATTTTCGGAATCAACGTGTTCTGAAACGTCAGAATCCGAAAAAATCTCGGAGGGTGATTTTTTCTCGAATACAATACTTCCTACTGCTCTCCGTCAAGTAGTTTTTTAGTAAATACACCAACAGACAGACAGACAGACAGACAGACAGACAGACAGACAGACAGACAGGCAGACAGACAGACAGACAGACAGACAGACAGACTGACGGAATTGAAAAACCTATATTTTCGGAATCTACGTGTTCTGAAACGTCAGAATCCGAAAAAATCTCGGAGGGTGATTTTTTCTCGAATACAATACTTCCCTTCGGTATGCGAGGGAAGTAAAAATGTTTCTTTTTTAGAATTTAAAATTTCCACGTTTCATGGCATTCTAACCTATTTCAAAAAAAAAAAAATTTCAAAAATGTATTTTTAATCTTTTTCTATCACTGCTAAAGAATAGATGAAATTTTGGAAAAAAATTTTACCACTAGAATAGATGGAAAAAAATGTGTTTTTACTCAAATTTAAAATTTTTCATTTTTCATGGCATTCTAAACCTATTTAAAAAAAAATTGGAAATTATTTTTACCAACATTTTTGAAAATTTTTTGCCACTAGAAAGAATTGATGAAAAAAAATGTTTTTGCTCAAATTTAAAATTTCCACGTTTCTTGCCCTTCAAAATCTATTTTTAAAAAATTTGAAATTAATACGTGGGTGAGTCATCCAGACCTTTTAGTGTAAGATTGGGCGAACATCAAAATTATATAAGAAAAAATGAAATTCGGAGGTCCAAGATCTGCGAACACGCTTGGGAGAATGGACACAGAATAAACTGGGACTCGGCAAAAATTTTAATAAAAAAGGCAGATAGCAAAAAAAAGTAAAATTAAAGAATCCGCGATAATATTGAATGAAGATAGATGCGTGTCGAATTGTTCCGTAGATGTCTGTACAACTTGGTTGCCAATGTTGAAAGAAGAACTTCACAAATTTAACATTGTATAAAAACTAAAAAAAACTGTTAACTATATCAACAGTTCTATGTAAATAGTAAGTATCTATGGATATTGAATATAACAAACATTCTTAGAGCTGTGTATTTATCATACACAGCAAAAAAGATTTTTCAAAAAAGCCTTGAAAAAGGAAACAGAATAGATTTCCGAAACGCCGGCGAAATTATTAATTTCAAGTTTTTATACCTATTTGTGTTGTTTATTTAAAAAAGCGCAACCTTTACTGATCCTTTGACGTAAAAGTCACAGGCGTAGAGGTTATTTACCAGTAACATACTGGTTAATTGTGATATTTTGTAGATTCCCCGAGCACCGCTTAAATAGAAAACATACATGTGGCATGCAAGTCCCAAAGAATTGAAGAAGGAAAAAAATTAAGATAATGCCTCAAATAACATTTAGACAATGTTCTTTTACTACTACTATAGGATAGAGTGAAATATTTTTTTGCTCAAACTTAAAATTTCCACCTTTCATGACATTCTAAGCCTATTTCAGAAGAAAAACAATTAGAAAATTTATTTATCAACATTTTTAAAAATTTTCAAAAATAATGAAATTTTTTAACCACTACGTGAATGTGGAATTGAAAATGTGACAGATGGCAATAATATTTGGCATATGCAAATCTTACACTTTTATTAAAAAATGTACAGGGTGGTCAAGAAATAATTCAACCATGGTGGGGACATTTGTAAAGGAATTTGCGCAAGCCTTCCATATTCGGTCCATTAGTTCCATTATTTAGTATTGAATTTTTGCTGTTGGATGAGCACTTCATTTTTTTGGGCAAAGGTTATCAGGTTTTCTTTGTAATAATGGTGATAACTATATTCCGATTATTATTAACTATATCATTTCGTAATTAATAATTTTATATAGTGACCACCATACATAAATAAAGAGGGAAGTTCTGTGTACATACCTTTACCGATTTTTTTTTGCATCAAATTATGTAAAATTAAATTTCTTTTTTCTAGTATAGGCATTTTTGGGGTTAAAGTTAGAACTTTTTGAAATATTGGTGATTTTCTGATGTGTTCAAGAAGTTTTAATAAAAATTGTCATCAATTTAGGCGTGGTTAGAAACAATCATTAATGTCAGTTATTCTCTTAAAAATGTTAGCGCATTTAAATTACACCCAGGAAGACTTTAGATCTGTTCATTATTTATGGAGAATGTGATAAAGTAATGTCAAGAATATGTAACACATTTGCTACTCGATACCCACAAGAACAGAAACCATCACCATACACTGTAAAACGCATATTAGATAATTTTAGAATATTTGACTCTGTCAAGGCAGAAATGCTAAGGAGAAAATCTATTGTTGATGACGAAAACCCACCCATCTGAAGTAGATACAAGCCGTGGAAAACGTCGCACTTCGGTGCGCCGTGGGTGCACCATGGTTTGTCATGAAACGCCGACATCTTCAGAGACCTGGAATACACCCCAGTAACTGAAGTCATCCGGGACAGAGCGAAGAACCTATACGCCCGTGCAGCAGAGCACGGGAATCCGCTGGTCAGACTGGCGACTGACTATGACCCCAACGACGCTCCGAGGCACAAGAGGCCGAAGCTCCAGATCCTGGATAATGGGTAAGTATAACTAACTCTTTATCTGTTTCAGCCCGATCTGCAAGCCACACCGCAAGGAGACAATGACCAAAAACATCCAATACCCGATCCCGGGGTACCAAGCAAACAACCAGCTCGGTACCCTTACCCTAGCCCGTGCCTGCCTCTGACGCTAAGAAAGCGTCTCTGGTCGAACACAATCCTGAATTACACAGTTCACACTTCCTTCCCACTAAATCGGAGCACATGATGCCAATTGGCACCCTGGGCTTCCGACTAGTCAACACCCCCAAATCCCCTTCAAACTCCCAGAGGGCTCGGTAACAACCGTTCCCTCTCACGACAGACAAAAGACGCTCCCGGGAGCCTATACATGCCAGCGAAGAAAGAAGACCAAGACGGAAGAGCGCCAGAAGAAACGACCCAGCTGGCAGGGTCCAACAGCCAGGACCAGGTGAGGTTTGCTAACATCGCCAATACCGTCCGCATTTGCGGGGGGGATAGGCGAAAAAGCAGGCCCACCCCTTACGAGGCCGGTCCAGGTCTACAGTGATGATTGGGACAAAGAGCTCAAGCTCGACCCCTAATCACCCGAGATCGTCATCTTTAGTAAAAAATATTGGCGATGGCGAAAACATAGAAATAGCAATTATGTTGTATTTTAGGGCATTTCCAATTATGTCATTAAGGTAAGTTGCTTTGGAATCGGGATTATCCAAGAATTCAGTTCACAGAATCTTGTCAAAACATAAATCCATTCTCTCTCATCAATTAAAAGACGCAGATTTCCCCACTAGAGAACATTTTTGCGAATTTAGTTTAGTATGAATGTGACAGCTATTTTTTGGGAAATATTATATGGACAGATGAACCCAAATTTAGCAAAAATGGACTTCTTAATCGATACATTTCTCATTACTAGAGCGAATTGAATCCTCATGTATTCAGGGAGAGAAATATTCAAGATCATGATCAGTTTAATGTTTACTGTGCCATGAGAAAAGATAGAGTGGTAGCATTAAAATTTTTGAGGAAAATTTAAATAAAAAGTTAAAACGATTTCCTCTTCAGCTAATATGCCTAAGGCTTGCTCCTTACAATTCCTGCCTTGACAAAGATAAATATTCTAAAATTATCCAATATGCGTTTTAAAGTGTATGGTGATGGTTTCTGTTCTTGTGGGTATCGAGTAGCAAATGTGTTACTTTATCACATTCTCCATAAATAATAAACAAATCTAAAAAGTCTTCGTGGGCGTAGTGTAAACGCGCTGGCATTTTTTGACATAAGATAATGACTGACACTAATCATTGTTTCTAATCATGGCTGAGTTGATGACAGTTTTTATTAATATGTCTTGAACATTTCGGAAATGCAGCAATATTTCGAAAATTTGTAACTTTAACTCCAACAATGCCTATGGTATGTACCAACAAAAAGGGAATTTAATTTTAGATAATTTGATGTAAAAAAATATACCGGGTGAGTCACGAATTGCGCTCGCCCCGATATTTCCTAAATTATTTGGAATAGAAAATTGAAATTTGGAGGCCTTATTACACGACTAAAATGTCATCTTTTCAATAAAAAATCAAGTTTGGTGCACATCCGGTTTGACCGGAAATGCCCACAACTTTCGATTTTTAAATGGAACACCTATATATTTTTACATTTTTGGAATCTAGAGGAAATTTTGAATACAATACATCCATTTTGATCACCTTTTGATAAACATTAAAAATTTTATTAAAAAATCTATTTCTGAATCCAGAGTGCTGTGGTGCCCAAAATATATTTTAGTTTGTGTGCTACGTTAGTATAAAAATAAAAAGAGCAATATGATTGCATTACTTAATTCTCTAGAGGCGTTCAAAATTTTTAAATGTGATTTTTACCCACTAACGCGGTTTTTTAAATGGAAATTTAATCGTTCACCAACATTTTTAAATACCTCATTTTCATACGAATCTAATGATACCAAAATTTTGAAAATCGCTCAGAAATATTTGAGATTTCAACCAAAATACAATGCAACCAAGCTTTTAGAAACATGCGGCTAATAGATACTAGATTAGTGGGCTTTGGAAACTAAAATGGCACATTTCTGTGTAAATCTGGTAACCTAATAACATTGGAAAAATCATAGTAGCCATTGAATGTAATAAAACAATATCAGCTGTTAGACAGACTCGTGTAGTTATAGGCAATCTTGAGCTATCAAACATTTAATAATTGTGAGCGCAAAGAACGTTACAATTAAGTTTAGCATAGGTATGTGGAGGTAAACCCAATTACATCCACAAGTACATTTGCAATAGAATGCGACATCAGTTCGGTTTTCAGAGTTTTATTTAAATTAACATAAACGTCGGGCCTATAAATAAATAAAAATCAATTCCGCTTGAATTAAACTTAAACTAGGTAACAGTAGGTATCTTTAAAATAATTAATATAATTAAACCATAAATTGACATTTATAGATATTGTTCAAAATGTCCACCATTTTTTTCTATACATAATTCGGCTCTGCGTACAGTTGCTTGAATGGCTCTACGCAATTCAGCCGGCGTTATTTCATTAAGAGCCCGTACAACTTTATTTTGCAGCTCTTCACGGGTATTTGAAGAAGTTTTATAAACTTTATTTTTGAGAGTGCCCCGTACATAATAGTCGAGGGGTGTTAAGTCAGGTGACCTAGGAGGCCACCTGATATGACCTTGATTTGCGATAAGGCGTTCACCATGCAAGTTGTTTAAATATTCCATCACTCTTCTGGAATTATGAGGGGGAGCACCATCTTGTTGGAAAACAGATTTTGTAAATAGGCAAGAGGAAGTAAGTCAAGAAATTCTGCTGTCTGGTTTTGTAAAAATAATAAATATCGTTCGCCAGTAAGTGTTCCATCAAAAAATATGGGTCCAATTATTCGATCTCCAAGTACTCCAAGCCAACAGTTAAACCCAAATCTTTCCTGAATATTCCCCCGCCTTACCAACCTCGGATTTTCTTGAGACCAGTACCTAGTATTATTTCTGTTAAACATACCTTGGTTCGTAAATCTACTTTCATCTGAATATAAAATATGAAAAGGAAAACTGGGTTTTGTTGTACTGCATTTAAAAACCAGTTGCAATATACTAGCCTCCTGTCGTTATCATCTCCATAAAGATGTTGGTGTATTTGGTATTTATAAGACGGAAACTTATGTTTCTTTAAAATTCTGCAAACCGAAGACTGACTAATGTCGCATTCCATTGACAATTCCCTTGTTGATGTTGTTGGGTGTACCATCACAAATCCTAATACATCAATTTCTTTGTCCTCACTTACAATAAATGTTTGATGGTCATCTTGTTGATTGGGTTCGTTTCTTAATTCTTGTTCCACTCTGGCAAACAAGTGTCTGCTTGGATGACGTCTGTTGGGATATCGTTGTTGATACAGTTCTGCAGCTGCAGTTGAATTTTTGAGACGCTCTCCATATATCAGTAACATATCGACCTTTTCATTTCTACTAAAATTATTCATTTTCTTTAATTTTTACTCAAAAAGATTTCCGCAACGCTTTATTTTGTATCTGTCTGACAGCTGATATTGTTTTATTACATTCAATGGCTACTATGATTTTTCCAATGTTATTAGGTTACCAGATTTACACAGAAATGTGCCATTTTAGTTTCCAAAGCCCACTAATCTATTATCTATTAGCTGCATGTTTCTAAAAGCTTGGTTGCATTGTATTTTGGCTGAAATCTCAAATATTTCTGAGCGGATTTTCAAAATTTTGGTATCACTAGATTCGTATGAAAATGAGGTATTTAAAAATGTTGGTGAACGACTAAATTCCCATTTAAAAAAACCGAGTTAGTGAGTAAAAATCACATTTAAAATTTTTAAACGCCTCTAGAGAATTAAGTAAAGCAATCATATTGCTCTTTTTATTTTTATAGTAACGTAGCACACAAACTAAAATATATTTTGGGCACCACAGCACTCTGGATTCAGAAATAGATTTTTTAATAAAATTTTTAATGTTTATCAAAAAGTGACCTAAATGAATGTATTGTATTCAAAATTTCCTCTAGATTCCAAAAATGTAAAAATATATAGGGTGTTCCATTTAAAAATCGAAAGTTGTGGGCATTTCCGCTCAAACCGGATGTGCACCAAACTTGATTTTTTATTGAAAAGATGGCATTTTAGTCGTGTAATAAGGCCCCCAAATTTCAATTTTCTATTCCAAATATTTTAGGAAATATCGGGGCGAGCGCAATTCGTGACTCACCCGGTAAGGTATTCCATTTGAAATAAAAAAGCTTTTGAGGTTTGAATTTGACAAAATGTAACGTGAAATAAATAGAATACTTGATATACTATTATAATTTATATTTATTGTAAAGACTAGCTTATCTTGTTTTCTTTCAACGTGCCAAAGAGCAAATGAGTATCTCCTCACAAAGAAATTTATAACAGTTATTGCAAACCGTTGCAAATGTCAAATTTTTTATAGTGTCAAATATCTGGGTTTAAGTATAGAGTGTGCTACACGTTTTGACTCAGAATTTCGCAAAGTCGAAAATATGTAGGTTGTTCTATTTAAAATCAACAAGTTGGTATCGACTACCGGTATAACTGGAAGTACCACATGCTTGTAATTATTTTGGTTGGATTTGGCCACAGTGACTTTAGTAACTTCCAAAATTTTCGAATTTTTTTGTTGCATACTTTTCCCAATATCGATTGATTCAGTTCCTGGTGAGACACCTTGTATAAGTATACACTAACCTCTTGCTTTCATCTGTCTGTATATTTCGTGGTTACCGCTGACGGCGGCAGCATTCCTAAGGTTGCCAAAAGGTATAGTCGGTTCCAAATAAGGTACACCTCGCCTCTTCCAATAACCAAACGACCATATATAGTAGGCGTAAATTATGGCAGCTAAGGCTGTGACTACACCTAGTAGATCCATCAGTAGTAATCCAGTAAAGATCGCCATGATTTCCTAAAAAAATAAGTGATAGATGTGAATATTTATTTATTTACTTATTTCAAAAGTGTACTTCTAGGGCGCAGATTATTTACTAGACGAAGTGTTTCTGTCAAGCTCTATGATTCCTTATTGTCATAAGGATAATAACCAGAATGTAAATCAACAACTACTCTGAGGACTATAAGTCCGCTGAGCTCTAGTTTGCCAAATGCAAGCCTGGTGCTGCAAGTGTTTCGAACAAACTCTCCAGCCGAAAAATATATTCCTAATTAAAGGAACTCTCGTAACAGCCGAAAGATACGGCTGGTGTTTGTTGCAATAGAAACAAAAAAAAAATCGGTAAAGGTATTTACACAGAACCTCCTTCTTTATTTGTGCATGGCGGTCACTCTAAAAAATTATTAATTACTGAATGACATTGAGAATAATAATCGGAATATAGTTATCATTATTATTACAAAGAAAACCTGATAACTTTTGTTCAAAAAAATATACAGAGTGGTCACCCGACAGCAAAAATTTAATACTAAATAACATGTGCCAAATATGGAAGGATTGTACAAATACCTTTACAAATTTAATGTCCACCATGGTTGAATTATTTCTTGGGATGACCACCCTGTACACTTTTCAATAAAACTATAATATGCCAAATATTATTGCCATCTGTCACATTTTCAGTTCAACATTCACGTAGGGTGGAAGTATAGTAGTGGTTAAAAAATATATTTTTTTCTTTTTTAAATAGGTTTGAAATGTTATGAAATGTGGAAATTGTAAACTTGAGCAAACAAAATTTTTTTCATGTATTCTAGTGGTAAAAAAATGATCTATTCTAGGTACCTATACTAGTGGTAAAAATATTTTCAACAAATTCTTTTTAAATTAATTTTTGTTTATAAATTTTTTTAAATGGGTTTAGACTGTCATGAACGTGGAAATTTTAAATTTGGACAAATACAATTTTTTTCCGTCATCCATTTTTTATTTTGTAGCTGGCAAAAATTTGCATTTTTTTTATTTTCAAAAATTTTTGGAATAGGCTTAGAATGTCACAAAACGTGGAAATTTTAAATTTGAATAAAAAAAATATATTTCCATCTATTCTAGTGGTAATTTTTTTTTCAACCTATTCTATAGTAGTGGTAAAAAAAGATTACAATTTTTTTTTTAATTAATTCTTTTTTAAATAGGTTTAGAATGCCATGAAACGTAGAAATGTTAAATTTGAGCCAAAAAAATCCATCTATCCTAGAGGTAAGCAATTTTTCCAAAATGTTGGTAGAAACATATTCAATTTTTTTTTAAATAGGTTTAAAATGCCATGAAACGTGGAAATTTTAAATTGAGCAAAAAAATATTTTCATCTATTCTATAAGTATAGTAGTGGTAAAAAAAGATTACGATATTTTTTTTATTTTCAATTTTTTTTTTAAATAGGTTCAGAATGCCACGATACGCAGAAATTTTAAATTTGAGCAAAAAAAATTGTTTCCATCTATTTTGGAGGTAAGAAATGTTTTCAAAATGGTAAAAAAATTTTCAATTTTGTTTTAATAAGTTTAAAATGCCATGAAACGTGGAAATTTTTAATTTGAGGAACAAAAATATTTTCATATATTCTATAGTAGTGGTAAAAAAAATTACAAATTTTTTTAAGAAAAGTTTCAAATTTATTTTTTTTAAAACAGGTTTAGAATACCATGAAACATGGAAAGTTTGAATTAGAACAAAATTAATTTTGTCATTTATTCAACAGCAGTGGTTAATTTTTCCTTTTTTTTACTAGGATTAGAATGCCATGAAACGTGAAAATTTTAAATTTCAGCCAAAAAGATATTTTTTTCATCCATTCTAGCGGTAAAATTTTTTTCAGTGTTCAAAAATTTCATTTCTGAAATATGTTGAATGCCATGAAACGCGAAAATTTTAAATTTGAGAAAAAAAATTTTTTTCATTATTTATTCCCTTTAGACGGTTCACTCTGTATATTTTCCAGTGAAAGTTTAACCATTTCTGCGCTGACAGTAGTGTCTGCTACCTACCATATGTGGCTGTTCTCTGTCAAGTAGTTTTTTTAGTTAATACACCAACAGACAGACAGACAGACAGACGGAATTGAAAAATCTATATTTTCGTAATCTACATGAACTGAAACGTGAAAATCCGAAAAAATCTCGGAGGGTGATTTTTTCTCAAATACAATTCTTCGGTATGCGAGGGAAGTAAAAACTTGGAGTCTTGTCTTTTAGAATATACCTGTACCAAATTCCAAATTTCAGGACTCCCAACCAAAATAGAATTATCTCAAAATATAATCCAGTTTCAGATCACGTTATAATACATACGTATACCAAATTTCAGGTCAATATCTTAAACCGTTCCAGAGGAAACGTCACAGACAATCGTTTGTTTGTCTATCTATCTATCGGTTTGTTGACTGTCTATTGCTGCATTAACTAAAAAACTACTTGGCGGAGGATAGTCAAAGGTAGATAGTTGACGCCACTGCCAACGAAGAAATGGTTAAACTTTCACTGGAAAATATACAGGGTGGATTGTCTAAAGAGAATAGATTATGAAAACATTCTTTTCCGCTTAAATTTAAAATTTCCAAGTTTCATGACGTTCTAAACCTATTTCAAAATAAATAAATTTGAAGTATTTTTGACACTAAAAGCATATGGCATTGTGATTTAATACTAGTAGTATCTTATAAAATATATTAATCATTTAAGAGACTTGTTCTGGCTTACAACGACTGCAATTTTTGATGTGGAGAAAAATTTACTCTGAACTATGGCTATATCTTTAATATATTTTTAACGGGTCTCACATTTATTGATGATTTCCAATAATTTTTGAAATTTTATAAATTTCGATTTTATGAATTTGAGTTTTTTTGCAATGTAACTTACACTAATTTGTTTTAGTAGTCATAACTGTATGGTTAGCACGTTTCTGACTCCATAAATTCTAATAAACATCCGATATTTTAAATTTTCATATCTTGTCATATTTACCATCACGAATGCTGGCCTTTCAAAATGGCCTCCCTCTATAAAACACTTGTGTGTTAGCAGCAAGTATTTCAAGATATTTAAATTATTAGACGATTCCTATAAAACAACTATAAAATAATGCCCTTTAGTTTAACATTTTGTGAATCATAAAATAGATCACTAACTGTCGCGATAATTTTGTAGCTCTTATGGTAATTCTGTTAGGACTGACTGGTAAATGCAACCATGGAAATAGAATTGGTTCAATTTGCATAAATATAACCTAGAAATTAGTAGGAGTAAATCACCTTATTTACAGAGCTGTTTATTTTTATGGTTTATCTATTTTCAAAAACACATAGTTACTATTACTAGAGGAAAAAACCATACTTTGGCATATAGTAGAGAGTCCATGCCTTCGAAAGTCGTCAAAATCGCCATGTAACCCATTCCAGCAAGGTAAATAATTTTTGAGCTCACATATCAAAAGAGGGTCCTAGTGGGCATCAGAAATGGCTTGTTGGACTTTTGTTGGCTCTTGCACAACTTCTCCACAAGAAAAAAAGATGGCGGAACGTTATTTCAAGAATTTGTGTTTTCAAACTTCTACCTCTCGCTAGAAAATTAACTACGTGCGATATTGATCTGATTTTTTATATTTATATATTACTAACATGAGCGCATCTATCTGTACTGATATAATTTCGAAATCACTTACGGTTTTCTTCAATAAATCCTAAATCACAGGAACGAAATTTGTGTATTTGTAATTTCGACGTGCGAGCAACTATATTAAATGTTCAATTTTTTTATATATTATATGCGAATGAAATATGGTCTAAAGATCGAAAAAGTTTTTGCAAAAAAAATTAGCTCCATATCTTTACAGTTTTTGAGCTACAGACTTTTTAAATTAAACCATAATTTAGATTCGTGATACTCCTATTAGCATGCGGCTATTTTCTGGCGTACTGCTATCTGGTTAATTGTAATGCATCAATATAGTAAGCCAATACATTTTTGATAATATTATTATTATTATTTATAATTTTACAAAATACTAATATGTAAAATGAAACTCATTTGGCAGAGGATTTATTAGATCTATAGGTTATGAAGGTGTTGTATATGGAGATATTATTTAATAAGTATACCGTCATTATACAATATAGAAATAAAATATAAACACGTACACAAAACGAGTAATTTACAAGTAATAATAATAATGCATAATTATACACAGCTCAGTAAGCATCGACAAAGCACTATACTATTGCTAGTAAGAATCACTGTCTGTTAATTACTGCTCTGTATTACTTCTGCCCTTAAAACAATTGTTAGGAAAGGCTGCACATAGTGCACAATCACATGCACATACAACAGAACATTAAGTGGACCCACATTTTTAGTCACACTTTACTTTACAATTCCGCTTTTTGTTTTTTTCGTTTTTTTTTTTTTAGAATCACTTGTGGTTTTTTGTCATCATTTGTGGTTTTATTTGGTCATTTTCTAACAGATATCCAACTTTTCTTGGAGAGTGTGATGTTTTCTTAACCGCTCTTCAAGTCACCGAGGTAATTCGTTTAAAATCCAGGATTTTGTGTTAGGTGAGGAAAGTATAGGAGAGTCTAAATGACTTCTTGTGAATAATTTTTATACTTAACATTATCTCGCAGTAAGCAGGGTTTGACCCTGCTTCGCTAGATACTTCAGTCGCAAGCTAAGCTAAGCACTCCAAACCACTTGACCGTTTTAAATACAGTACCAAGATTAGTCAAATTGTTTAGGTGGCCTTTTTGCTTTAAGGCAACTGTAACTGCTCACTTTTTCCCGTTCGCAAAGGATAACTGACAGGCCATACAATACATAGACTGACAATAATGTTTTTACAATATTTTCTTCTTCATATTTTTCCCATAATTATTTATTGATTTCGTGAATACTCTAAAATACCCTTTGTTGTCGTATACCCACACAACTTTTGTAGTTTTTCTATTTTGCAAAAATTAAACATACCTTACGTAAATATTATTGTGTTCGCTTGTTCATGATTGCACTTCAGATATTTTATGCTAGGCAGGAGGAATCCAAGTTCATATTGTTGGCCAACATTTGTCCTTATTTACAACAATATACAGAAATGTATTTTAGATGATTGACTTTACTTTTATATTATGAATAACGTTATTCCAGTTTGGAATGGGAATTGTGTCTGTTATGGCGAATGCATAGGATTCTGATGTCTTCTTAAATCATACCATACCGTTTCTGAATCTGAAGTTTCAGTCAATTTTTATTTTTTAAACTCAATTTATTAAAACTTATTAACGATTTCGTACTGCATTTGCAAGTTTAGATATACTGTCCCTAAGCAAATTGGACGTACTTCAAAGTTTCCTTGTTAAATGGCCGACTTTTTTCAATAATAAAGCATTATTTTTGCATCTGCCTCGTAGAATTAAATCCAAAAATAGAATGAAAATATTTAAAGAAACAAGAAGGGCTGAGATTAGTGGCATCAAATGTCAAATTACTCAAGAGGAGCGTTACTGAAGTACGTCATTTTGGCTTAGGAGGACACTATATTACATGTAAAAATTATATCATAATTTAAAACCACTATTATTGCAAAAAAATAATTGTCTAATAATTTTCAGACAATGAGTGATTTAATAATCGAGAATAATATAACACCTAAATCTAATTAGGTATTAGACTAATATGTATCTACCCACAATTGCACAGAACGAGCCCTGCCGTAGCTGTCACGTTGCGCGCTATCATAACAAGACATTATTTAAAAATCTGTATCTCGAAAACTGTATAAGATATCGAGCTAATTTTTCTTGCAAAAACTGTTTTGATCTTTAGACCATATTTCACTCGCTTGTAATATATACAAAATTCGGATATTTAATATAGTTGCCGCATGTCGAAATTTCAAACACACAAAATTCGTTCATGTGATTATGGGTTTATTTAGAAAAAAACCGTAAGTGATTTTGAAGGTCTATTAGTACAGATAGATGCGCTCGTGTCTGTAGTATATAGATATAAAAAATCAGATCGATATGGCAAGTAGTTAATCCTTTAGCAAGAGGTAAACGTTTAAAAACACAAATTCTTGAAATAAATTTTCGCCATGTTTTTTTCTTGTGGAGAAGATGCGCAAGCGCCAACAAAAGTCCAACAAGCCATTTCTGATGTCCCTAAGGACTCTCTTCCTGAATTCGTTCCCAAAATTCGTTTACCTCGTTGGAATGGGTCATTTCAATTTTTAAAGCTTTGGATCCATTACTAATATGACCTGATACGTTAATAGTGCAGTGAGTGAATTGAGTCGTTTCATTTTACAGCAGTATAAACTGTGCCTTATTGCCAAAGCCACAACGCTGTTAATACATGTACCTAATATTTTTACAACTACTTTTTAAGTTTCTCCATTGATCTAAATCTGATGTTTTTAGTTTCGCCATTATATGATCTGTCAAGATCTGCACCACTTTTGTCAATGCTGTTAACCAAAATGTTAGAAGAATTTTCTTATAAACTTTTTAAAAAATTTTCATTAAAAGACAAACTTTAATTATGACTAAATATAAATACACAGCTAACGCAGATATTTTATATTTTTGCTGTAGAAAAGTTTTAATGATAAATATATAAAATAGTTAAATTGCAGACAACAGAATAGTATTTTCTGGAACACTAATATAATCAATCGGCATGTAGAAGCATCAATAAAATAACAATAAAACAAAATAATCGTAGAACATTTAAATTATAAAACAAATTTGCTGGTTGGGTACTGACCATTTTCAAAAAACCAAGAAGAACGCCTCTTTTAGTTTTTAATGACGATTGATTTGAGACCTGCTAGTCCTTTTTAAGATTTTTCCCAAGCTCACAATCCGCCACCCAAAATCAGGCGATCGCTCTTTCTTTTGTCGAAATTTCAAAAATTTATTTTCGCTTCATAGAGCGACGAACTATGGAAAATATTACTAGATATGTACCATTTCAAGTTATATAATATATTATAGTTTATAACTAACCCAAAGTAACGTTTTTTAAAAAAAGGCCTTTTTGAAATATACCGGGTGAGTCACAAATTGCGCTCGCCCCGATATTTCCTAAAATGTTTGGAATAGAAAATTGAAATTTGGAGGCCTTATTACACGAATAAAATGCCATCTTTTCAATTCAAAAATTAAGTTTGGTGCACATCCTGTTTGACCGGAAATGCCCACAACTTTCGATTTTTAAAAGGAACACCCTATATATTTTTACATTTTTGGAATCTAGAGGAAATTTTGAATACAATACATCAATTTTAGTCACTTTTTGATAAACATTAAAAATTATATTAAAAAATCTATTTCTGAATCCAGAGTGCTGTGGTGCCGAAAATATGTTTTAGTTTGTGTGCTACGTTACTATAAAAATAAAAAGAGCAATATGATTGCATTACTTAATTCTCTAGAGGCGTTTAAAATTTTTAAATGTGATTTTTACCCACTAACTCGTTTTTTTAAATGGGAATTTAATCGTTCACCAACATTTTTAAATACCTCATTTTCATACGAATCTAATGATACCAACATTTTGAAAATCCGCTCAGAAATATTTGAGATTTCAGCCAAAATACAATGCAACCAAGCTTTTAGAAACATGCGACTAATAGATATAGATTAGTGGGCTTTGGAAACTAAAATGGCACATTTCTGTGTAAATCTGGTAACCTAATAACATTGGAAAAATCATAGTAGCCATTGAATGTAATAAAACAATATCAGCTGTTAGACAGATACAAAATAAAGCGTTGCGGAAATCTCTTTGAGTAAAAATTAAAGAAAATGAATAATTTTAGTAGAAATGAAAAGGTCGATATGTTACTGATATATGGAGAGCGTCTCAAAAATTCAACTGCAGCTGCAGAACTGTATCAGCAACGATATCCCAACAGACGTCATCCAAGCAGACACTTGTTTGCCAGAGTGGAACAAGAATTAAGAAACGAACCCAATCAACAAGATGACCATCAAACATTTATTGTAAGTGAGAACAAAGAAATTGATGTATTAGGATTTGTGATGGTACACCCAAGAACATCAACAAGGGAATTGTCAATGGAATGCGACATTAGTCAGTCTTCGGTTTGCAGAATTTTAAAGAAACATAAGTTTCGGTCTTATAAATACCAAATACACCAACAACTTTATGGAGATGATAACGACGGGAGGCTAGTATATTGCAACTGGTTCTTAAATGCAGTACAACAAAACCTAGGTTTTCCTTTTCATATTTTATATTCAGATGAAAGTAGATTTACGAACCAAGGTATGTTTAACAGAAATAATACTTGGTACTGGGCTCAAGAAAATCCGAGGTTGGTAGGGCGGGGGAATATTCAGGAAAGATTTGGGTTTAACTGTTGGCTTGGAGTACTTGAAGATCGAATAATTGGACCCATATTTTTTGATGGAACACTTACTGGCGAACGATATTTATTCTTTTTACAAAACCAGACAGCAGAATTTCTTGACTTAATTCCTCTTGCCTACTTACAAAATCTGTTTTTCCAACAAGATGGTGCTCCCCCACATAATTCCAGAAGAGTGATGGAATATTTAAACAACTTGCATGGTGAACGCCTTATCGCAAATCAAGGTCATATCAGGTGGCCTCCTAGGTCACCTGACTTAACACCCCTCGACTACTATGTATGGGGCACTCTTAAAAATAAAGTTTATAAAACTTCTTCAAATACCCGTGAAGAGCTGCAAAATAAAGTTGTATGGGCTCTTAATGAAATAAGGCCGGCTGAATTGCGTAGAGCCATTCAAGCAACTGTACGCAGAGCCGAATTGTGTATAGAAAAAAATGGTGGAAATTTTGAACAATATCTATAAATGTCAATTTATGGTTTAATTATATTAATTATTTTAAAGATACCTACTGTTACCTAGTTTAAGTTTAATTGTTCAAACGGAATTGATTTTTATTTATTTATAGGCCCGATATTTATGTTCATTTAAATAAAACTTTGAAAACCGAACTGATGTCGCATTCTATTGCAAATGTCCTTGTGGATGTAATTGTGTTTACCTCCTCATACCTATGCTAAACTTAATTGTAACGTTCTTTGCGCTCACAATTATTAAATATTTGATAGCTCAAGATTGCCTATAACTACACGAGTCTGTCTGACAGCTGATATTGTTTTATTACATTCAATGGCTACTATGATTTTTCTAATGTTATTAGGTTACCAGATTTACACAGAAATGTGCCATTTTAGTTTCCAAAGCCCACTAATCTATTATCTATTAGCCGCATGTTTCTAAAAGCTTGGTTGCATTGTATTTTGGCTGAAATCTCAAATATTTCTGAGCGGATTTTCAAAATTTTGGTATCATTAGATTCGTATGAAAATGAGGTATTTAAAAATGTTGGTGAACGATTAAATTCCCATTTAAAAAAACCGAGTTAGTGGGTAAAAATCACATTTAAAAATATTAAACGCCTCTGGAGAATTAAGTAATGCAATCATATTGCTCTTTTTATTTTTATAGTAACGTAGCACACAAACTAAAATATATTTTTTAGGCACCACAGCACTCTGGATTCAGAAATAGATTTTTTAATAAAATTTTTAATGTTTATCGAAAAGTGACCAAAATGGATGTATTGTATTCAAAATTTCCTCTAGATTCCAAAAATGTAAAAATATATAGGGTGTTCCTTTTAAAAATCGAAAGTTGTGAGCATTTCCGGTCAAACCGGATGTGCACCAAACTTGATTTTTTATTGAAAAGATGGCATTTTAGTCATGTAATAAGGCCTCCAAATTTCAATTTTCTATTCGAAATGTTTTAGGAAATATCGGAGCGAGCGCAATTCGTGACTCACCCGGTATAATAGTTAAGTTGCAGACAACAGAATAGTATTTTCTGGAACTCTAATATAATCAATCGGCATTTGGAAGCATCAATAAAATAACAATAAAACAAAATAATCGAAGAACATTTAAATTATAAAACAAATTTGCTGGTTGGGTACTGACCATTTTCAAAAAACCAAGAAGAATGCCTATTTTAGTTTTTAATGACGATTGATTTGAGACCTGCTAATCGTTTTTACGATGTTTCCCAAGCTCACAATCCGCTACCCAAAATCAGGCGGTCGCTCTTTCTTTTGCCAAAATTTCAAAAATTTATTTTTCCTTCACATAGCGACGAACTATGGAAAATATTACTAGATATGTACCATTTCAAGTTATATAATATATTATAGTTTACAACTAATCCAAAGTAACGTTTTTTTTTACAAAAAAACCTTTTTAAAATATAATTTTTTTAAAAACTGCCAACTTCAAAATTTTTTCATGGCAATTTGGCATTTTTTGCAATATTTACGAAAAGTTGCAGCAAGAAAATACTAGGACAATTCCCTACAAATTTTAGTTTCCCGTCACCATATCCAAGATATAAAAACTATATTTCGTTAAATATATCTTTTCATTATGAACGTATGTGGATGACACAAAATAATTCCAAGTTCTGACACTTACTAGTAGTATGACAATAGCAGCAATACTAAAAACTTACCAATTAGTTGATATTTCCCTCCTCAAAGAGCACAAGCGTTGAAAATATAAAAATAACTAGAAAAACTTTTTTATCAGCCACAATATATAATAATTTAGCGAGGCAAAGGTTGACAGCATAAGATAACAAATATTATTTGGAATTTTTATCACCTGATGCAGATCATATGGTTTACAAAGTAATTGCTATTCTTTTTGTAGGCACACCTAGGCCTTTTTACATCATAGTTATATTTTACTTCCACATCCAGGTAGATGAGTGGAAGTATAATAATCGTAAAAAAAATTAAAAAATTATTCTTGTTGAAATTAGTTTAGAATGTCATGAAACGTTGAGATTTTAAATTTGAGCGAAAAAAAATATTTGTCTGCTTGTCGGTCTGTCTGTCTGTAACTCTCTTAGTGCCCACGTTTTCTTTGGAATGGCTTAAGATACACGTATGTATTATAACGAGATCTGGAACTGGTTTATTGAACTAATCCGTTGAAAGGTTGAGGGCTAAATAGAGGTAAATAGGAGAAGATAAGTAAAGCAAGCTGGTAAGAGCACAGAATCTTGGGATTTGGTGTATGTACTAGAAGCAAGGGCCCCAGATTTGTTTATACTATTTTTCAGCTCCACCCGTCCCTGCCATCACACTGCCTCCATTATTACGAAGGTTGATAAAATGAAATTGAGATTTTCACTTGAAATGTGGTACATGTATGTACTATAACGACATCTGTAGTTGGATTTAAGGTTAAGTGTAAGAGTAGCCTATGGCTAAACTTCGCCTTAATAAAGACGTTTTATTATTATTACCATTATTATTTTTTTTTTTTTTTTTGTCACCCTTCTCTGTGGCTCCGATTCTCACCGAGGGGAGCTGGTAGTACCGGCAGCCACTCCCCACACCGTGGGGTAAGTGACTACTGGGTCCGGGAATCGTGTGCCCTGAGTAGACGTAGCGAACCATTATTATTATTATTATTATCTAAAGTTCTCACACACTGAGGGTGGGGTTCGCTTATTATCGGCTCTTTAAAGCAAGATAATAAGTTTCTATTGTAGGTTTCTTAAGTTGGTAGATTTAAAAACTTCCGGACTGTATTGCAAGTGCTGAGTATCGTAGCTTTCTGTATCAGACCAATAATATGCTGACTAAGGCCGAGTGTGTCTAGGCCCTTCTTCAAGTCATTAGGAACAACGCCAGTTGAGGACAGAACGATCGGGACAATGGATACCTTGTCTTGTTGCCACATCTTTTTAATTTCTTCTGCAAGTTCACTGTATTTATTAAGTTTTTCCGCATGTGCTTGTCGTAGTCTGTGAGTATTTGGTATGGCTATGTCAATCAGAAAAGTAAGTTTCTCTGATTTGTTCGTTAGGACGATGTCTGGTCTATTTGCAGAGATGGTTCTATCAGTAATAACAGAGCGGTCCCAGTAAAGCCGGTAGTTGTTGTTCTCCAAGACTGCGTTAGGCGAGTACTATTATTATTATTATTATTATTATTATTATTATTATTATTATTATTATTATTTTTCCCTTTTTCTCAGATTGCTCTGGTTTGTAAGCAGTTTACATCGGTCCGTAGACAAGATGCTCCACTTTTTGCATGCGTTAAAAACGCCTCTATATTTATTGGCCAAGTACTCGTCTCACTATGCTGCACGTATCCAATAGCACCGATTTTTGTATTGCCAGGTATAGGCTCTTTTGTAGTTTTAGTATGGTTAGGCCTTCGTGTAATTTGTGTGGTATTTCTCCAGTCGCTCCTAGGACTATGGGTACTATAGTGACGCTATCCATTTTCCACATCTTTTTAATTATTATTATTATTATTATTATTATTATTATTATTATTATTATTATTATTATTATTATTATTATTATTATTATTATTTTTTTTTTTTTTTTTTTTTTTTTTTTTTTTTGTCACGGATATTTTCCGGTTTGTCAGCAACAATCGGTTGGGTGAACAAGATTGATGCTGTTGGTGCCTATGCTTCCAAGAATGACCTCACGATGTGCGTCGCATCAAGTATAACAGATTTCTGCATGTTCCGATATATGTACTCCGGTATTCCAATTTCACAGAGGGATTCTTTCAATTTTTTGGGTATCAGTCCCATGGATGATAAAATTACTGGAATGATCTTAACAGTGCGCATGTTCCACATCTGTGCTATCTCCCTCTTCAGATCATTATATTTATTATTATTATTATTATTATTATTATTATTATTATTATTATTATTATTATTATTATTATTATTAGTGTTTTCTCGACTACGTGTCGGTTTGCTGCCGGGAATCAACAAGATTCCTAAGGCTTCTCCCTTCCTACGTTATTATTTTCCGAAGTATATCTGCAGACCCCAACAGCGCGATCTTCTGCACTTCGTAAGCGCTTGGTGTTCCCGGGATCTGCTCCAGATGATTGTGAAATCCTTTCTTAATGGTTCCCAGTGTTCCCATTATCAGTGGCACGATTTTGGCTTTCACGTTCCACATCCGTTGCACCTCTATCTGTAGATCTTTGTACTTGGACATCTTCTCAGCTTCCTTGACCGTGATGTTTTGGTCATCAGGGATGGCGACGTCGATGAGCAGACATGTCCTCTCCGCCCTGTTGTGGACCACGATGTCAGGCCGGTTGGCGCTGATGGTCCGGTCTGTTCTGATGCTGTGATCCCACATGACGGTGCAGTCTTATTATTATTATTATTATTATTATTATTATTATTATTATTATTATTATTATTATTATTATTATTATTATTATTATTATTATTTCCTTTCTCTCGCACTGAGCGGTACTTTATCTCATGCACATCGGCCTGACGGCAAGATGTGCAATAAGTCAGTCATTTCTAAGCGAGAAACTTGCGGACGATGCTACATGTGTTCAAGATCACTGATTTTTGAATATCCCTCACGACACTAGGATTTATATTTAATGCGGTCAAGCTGTCTTTTAAATTACTTGGAATAACTCCAGTGGACGAGATGATTATGGGCACCACTCGGACGTTATCTTGCTGCCACTGTTGCTGGATTTCAGTGGCAAGATCCATGTACTTATTATTATTATTATTATTATTATTATTATTATTATTATTATTATTAGATGATTCCGTTGGGGGTTAAATAGGAGTGATTGGGCGAAAGTAAGTAAAGCAAGCTGGTGCAGAAACTTGAAATTTGGTGTATATACAAGAAACCAAGACCTCAAATTTTTTTATAACATTTTTCAAAACCTGCAGTGTTCAAAGGGCTGACAAAATTAAATTGAGATATTCACTTGAAATTTAGTACATGTATGTATTATAATGACATCTGGAACTAGATTATATTTTGAGATGATTCGGTTGAATGGGTGGGGATAGGTAGAGGTGAATAGGGGAAAATGAGTAATGCAAGCTGGTAAGAGTAGAGAAACTTGAGATTTGGCGTATATAAATCTGAGGCCTTGGTTTCCAAGTAGTCACCAAGTCAGTAGTCATAGTCATAAGCTCAGCGATTCTTAAACTGTGTGATTTAACGACGAATATTATTTATTGCCGTAAACTAACAGCACTCTAAATATGAAAAACGTCTTTATATGAAATATTTAAGTTATTTTTAGAGGTAAATAGTGGATATTCACCAGTCAAACGAACAATGTCAAACCACTAAGTCTTACAATTTTCTAGTATGTACATATTACACGTTTTAGAATATAATGGACATAGGATCGCGTAGCTCAATCGGTAAGATACTCGAGCAGCAACAAATGAAAATGGGGGTGTGTAACATGTTTCGACTCAGAGTTTTACAGTCACTTGAAAAAGTCGAAAATATTGTCACGCTGAAAAAGGGCTAGGGCCTTAGCCATGTGCCCAACGCCCTACGAGACTTTGGGTTCCCTAGAGAAGTGTGTGTTAATAAGGAGCAACTTTAAGAATTTACATGGTTTTATTAAAACACTCGTTTAAGGGATAACGACCAAACAACAAATACAAATAATCAACAACAATAATACATAATAAAAATACACAACAACTTAAACGATCTTACCAATATACACAGAGGGGAGGAAAAGGTGTCACTTTCACTTAACTTAACTTGTGATCTCCCCGGCGGAGATCACTAAAACTGCCTGAAGGGCCTGGGCCCCGCATCCTAAGATGAGGGACCCAAAACTAAGACTGACTTTCGACAGTAAAACATCGAATTAATTAATGAATACAACCAAGAGCGAAGAACTAAGAGCCTCGTTTCTTTGATTATTCGTTTTCTATACTTGTTTATTTAGCAGACCTTTATACCGGTCAATGTTATGTTATATATATTGTTTTATTATTAAATAATTGTATTTTAGGCATTGACATTATTTAATTGTTTTTTAATTCCTAACTAGAATAGGGCCGCACGTGTTTTATTTATACAACAAACATTTGCTACTTTCCCGGATTTGACTATTTCTTGCGTGACAATATATAGAGTATTGTCTAAATGTTATTTGTGGCATTATCTTAATTTTTTTTTTTCCTTCTTCAATTCTTTGGGACTTTATAGAGTGTTCCTCTTAAAATAAGCAAGTTGGTGTCGACTTCCAGTATAAGCGAAAGTACCACAGGCTTGTAATTATTCATGTAGTGGATTGGAAGTATAGTAATCGTAAAAAAAATTTCAATTTTTTTTTCTTGAAATAGGTTTAGAATGTCATGAAACGACGAGATTTTAAATTTGAGCGAAAAAAAAAAAAATTCTGTCCGTCGGTCTGTCTATAACTTTTTTTTATCCGCACGCTTTCTCCGGAACGGTTTAAGATATTGACTTGAAATTTTGTACACGTATTTATTATAACGAGATCTGGAACTGGATTGTTTTTTGAAGATATTCGGTGAAGGGTTGGGAAGTAAATAGGGGTAAATATGGGGAAATATGTAAAGCAAGCTGGTAAGAGTACAGAAACTTGAAATTTGATGTATGTACTATAAGCCAGATTTTTTTATAATATTTTTCAACCCCCCACTACCCATTATTAAAGGGGTTGATAAAATAAAATTGGGATACTCATTTGAAATTTGCTACACGTATCTCTAACTGGATTATATTTTGAAATGATTCCGTTGAAGGGTTGGGGGTTAAATAGGGGTTAATAGGGGAAAATAAGTAAAGCAAGCTGGTACGAATACAGAAACTTCAAATTTGGTGTGTATACTAGAAGCCAAAGCCTCAAAATTTTTTGTAATATTTTTCAACCCCCCCCCCCACCCCTACTACATTATTAAAGGGGGTTGATAAAATAAAATTAAGATATCCATTTGAAATTTGGTACACGTATGTACTATAACGACATCTGGAACTAGATTATATTTTGAAATGATTCTGTTGAAGGGTTGGAGGTTAAATAGGGGTAAATAGAGGAATATAAGTAAAGCAAATTGGTAAGAGTACAGAAACTAGAAATTCGATGTATGTACTAGAATCTAAAGACTCAGATTTTTTATAATATTTTTCAAACCCCCACCCCCTACTCCAGTATTAAAGGGGGTTGATAAAATAAAATTGAGATATTCATTTGAAATTTGGTACACGTATGTACTACAACGACATCTGGAAATAGACTATATTTTGAAGTGATTCCGTTGAAGGGTTGGGGGATAAATACGAGTAAATAGAGGAATATTAAAGAATAGTAAAGCAAGTTGGTAAGAGTACAGAAACTAGAAATTCGGTGTATGAACTAGAAGCGAAAGAATCAGATTTTTTTATAATATGTTTCAAGCCCCCACCACCCCTACTCCATTATTAAAGGGGTTGATAAAATAGAATTGAGATATTCATTTGAAATTGGGTACAAGTATGTATTATAACGACATCTGGAACTAGATTATATTTTGAGATGATTTCGTTGAATGGTTGGGGGTTGAATAGGGATAAATAGAGGAAAACAAGTAAGGCAAGCTGGTATGAGTACAGAAACTTGAAATTCGGTGCATGTACTAGAAACCAAGGTCTCAGATTTTTTTATAATATTTTTCAAAGTATTGAGATGACTCCTTTGAAGGGGTGGGAGGTGGTAGGTTGTGAATAGTGGAAAATAAGTAGAGTAAACTAGAAACTTCATTTTTAACGTATATGGTGGAAACCAACTCCTCAAACTTTTCTATGACATCTGCCCCAAATATTAATAAAATTCTATGACCCATAATTTCCACCTAGTAGAGTGCAAATATAGTCAAGATGTTTCCTTTAAAGTGACTTGGATGAAAAATCTGGATGTGGAAGTAGTGATTCCTTAGGCAGCGGTTTTTTATTTTATTAAGCTGGCCATTTCCTAGAAAGAGACATCCGATAGGGAAATATTTACTAGTTTTGGCCATAACTTATTTTTCTTGGTACGTATATTTAAAAAAACTAAAAAAGACTACCTAAGTAGAACCTTAACAAGACTATTACTATGAATTTTCACTCAATAATTTCAGTGGTTTGCAATACAGTTAGATTTAAATCTCAAAAATGTTTCCTATTTCGTAGTTTTAAATTAAACTGTTTTGCAAACCACGGAAATTATTAAGCGAAAATTCATAGTAATAGTCTTGTGCGCACAAAAAATAAGTTACAGACAGACCGACAGACAGACAAGCAGAAATTTCCACTACGTGGATGTGGAAGTAATAAAAAATGAAGTTAGAAACGTATTCGACATGATTTAGAAATGTTCTCGTAGTATCCCAAAAAATATTATAACGCAAAGCCACAATTTTTTTAAATTAATATTTAGAGACCATGTGACAATAAGATTCTACTTCATGTATTTTTACATAATTAAAAATTATTATATTACGATTTTCCGTATAAAAATGACAATTTAAATGATATCGGAAGAAGGATCTAAATTAAATATGCTAAAATCACATCAACATTAAAATTAGTATCATTATCTGATTTTCACGTGATTATCATCCCGTTTTTGCCCATAAAAATTAACATATCCGTGCCAAATCGTTATGTAGCAGAATTTTATCTTGTTATCAACAAACACCTAAGCGTCTCGCGAAACGTAATTTTTTTATCAGATAAATAACATCCTTTATCTCCCAAAACAAAGTAAACGTCACATTATCTTATAGAAGGTTCGGTTCTTATCTAGTCAATTAAGCGTTTAATTTTATTGATGACTGTTTTTGAGATACAGTATGAAACAATAAATTTGTGATATTATTATAATTAGAAACGGAAATTGTGTCCAAATACCTTTACAGTGCCGTTTTAAGGATTAACCTTATAGTACAGCAACCAGCGTGCAATTGTTAATACACCCTGTAAAACGATCCATTTTAAAACATAAAAGTATTTAAATTAAATTAAATTCAGACCAAATTTCCATGAAAAAATCGACTTTGAAACCACTTAGCAAAAGACCGAAAAGCGCCTTTGGCAAAAATCAATGGGGCGGTTTTTCAAATAAAAACCAAAATTCATATTTAACTATTTTGAAAGTGGTGACGAATATTCCGAGTCCAAACCATAAGAACGTCCATTAAAAGTAGTTTCAAAATTCAAAGTCGATGAATCGATTCCGACGGACCCAAAGTACCTCATAAAAGCCGCTGCCTAAGAATTCACTACTTCCACATTCAGATTTTTCATCCAAGTCACTTTAAAGGAAACATCTTTACTATATTTACACTCTAGTGTGTGAAACTTTTACCAAATTTCAAGTGAAAATCTCAATTTAATTTTATCAACGCTTTTAATAAGAGACTGGGTGTGATGGGGAGATGGAAAATATTACAAAAGAAACCTGAGGCTTTCGATTCTAGTATATACACCTAATGCCAAATTTCGGTACTCTTGACAGCTTGCTTTACTTATTTTTCCCTGTTCACCCTATTTAACACCCAACCCTTCAACGGAATAATCCCAATTTATAATCTAATTGATGATATCATTATAATATAAACCAATAAACCAATAAACCAATTAAACCAATGTATAAGAGCAGGTATTTACCCTGACATTTTAAAAATAACAAAAGTAATACCAATACATAAGGGTGGCCCTGTGAACCACAATAACTTCAGACCCATTTCACTTGTACCAATTATATCGAAAATTTTTGAAACCTGCCTAAAAAATCAGATCACTGAATACTTTGAAAATAACAAATTATTTTATGCTAAACAATTCGGGTTCAGGAAAAATTTTACGACAAGTGATGCAGTAACACATCTAATATACAAAATTGTTGAAGGAAATGAACATAAAGAATATGTGGGAGTCACCTTCTGTGACCTACAAAAAGCATTTGACTGTGTCTCTCACCTGGCTCTTCTAGACAAACTAAAATATTATAAATTTAACGCAATCAGCTGCAATTTAATAGAATCATTTCTAACACATAGGCAACAGTACACAAGTTTAAATAATATTAATTCCACATCTCAGTATGTCAGGAGTGGGGTACCTCAGGGATCGGTGTTAGGACCGACCCTATTCTTAATTTATGTAAATGATCTGAACAAAGCACTATCTGAAACCGACTTAGTACTATTTGCTGATGATACGACACTGCTGACAACTGATAAGAAAATGGATATGCTAGAAAGACGCATGGGCGAGGCACAGTCAAATGCTAGGGAGTGGTTCGGAGCAAACAGCCTGTCACTAAATGAGACGAAAACAATAAACATGATATTCACGCACAGACCAATCGAAAATTTTCAAAATCCAGATAAAGTAAAATTTCTTGGGTTGTTTCTAGACCCAAGCTTGAATTGGTCTCATCATGTTGATTACGTAGCAAATAAAATGGCAAAAAACATATTTGTCATGAGAAATCTAAAAAATATTGTACCATTTAAACTCCTGCTAACAGCTTATTATTCACTAATAACATCTCACATGACGTATGGGTTATTAAGTTGGGGACATGCATCTCAAGCTGCTAGAATTTTTGGCTTGCAGAGAAAGACGCTAAGAATAATCACAAGCCTGGGCTATAGAGATGATGTAAGAAATAAATTTATAGAATTGAAAATACTAACTTTTCCTTCACTATACATATTTAACTGTTTAGTATATATGTATAAAAACATTCACTCTTATCAAAAACAGGAGGATATACATAATTATAATACAAGGAATCAGGAAAATATCATAATTGATTGTAACAGGCTAAAGTCTAGTGATTGCGGATTTAATTATTATGGTCCTAGGTTTTATAATAAAATCCCCAATAGGGCAAAAAACGCACCGGAGGTGAGATATAAACAGTTGATAAAAACATTCCTAATAAGGGAGGCTTTCTACAGTATAAATGAATTTCTGGTACACAATATTAATGAAACAAACTTTCTTAATGGAGTTCAATAGTCTTCTGTATTGTCCTGTTATTGTAGCTTAATTGTTAGCTTAATTGTTTGTAATAGCGACATTTTAATGTATTATAATAATATATTATATACTGTTAAATATTTTTATATATACTGTTAAATATTTTTATTTATACCATGTAAATGTAATATTTTATACTGACCTGTGTACAACAAATTATTTGTTAATTGACACCAATAAATTGATTGATTGATTGATTGATATATACGTACGCATGCCAAATTTCAAGTGAATATTTCAATTTTACTTTATCAACCTCTTTAATAATGGAGTACAGGTGGTGGGGGGATAGAAATTATTATTAAGGTTAAGTGCAAGAGTGACTAAACTTCGCCTTAATAAAGACGTTTTATTATTATTATTATTATTATAAAAAAATTTGGGGTCTTGGCTTTTAGTACACACCAAATTTCAAGTTTCTGTACTCTTACCAGCTTGCTTTACTTATTTTCCCCAATTTACCCCTATTTAACCCCCAACCCTTCAACAGAATCACCTCAAAATATAATCCAGTGCCAGATGTCGCTATAATACATACTTGTAACAAATTTCAATTAAATATCTCAATTTTATTTTATCAACCCCTTTAATATAGGAGTAGGGGTGGTGGGGGTCGAAAAATATTATAAATAATCTAAGACATTGGCTTCTAGTACATACACCGAATTTCAAGTTTCTGTACTGTTACTAGCTTGCTTTACTTATTTTCCCCTTTTTACCCCTATTTAACCCCCAACCCTTCATCGGAATCGTCTCAAAATATACTATAGTTCCAGAAGTCGTTATAATACATACGTGTACCCAATTTCAAATGAATATCTCAATTTTATTTTATCAACCCCTTTAATAATGCAGTAGGGGTGGCGGGGGTTGAAAAATATTATAATAAATTTTTGAGTCTTTAGCTTCTAGTACATACACTGAATTTCAAGTTTCTGTACTCTTACCAACTTGCTTTACTTAATTCTTCTATTTACCCGTATTTAATCCCCAACCCTGCAACGGAATCATCTCAAAATATAATCTAGTTCCAGATGTCGTTATAGTACATATGTGAATCAAATTTCAAATGAGTATCTCAATTTAATTTTATCATCCCCTTTAATAGTGGAGTAGGGGTGGTGGGGTTTGAAAAATATTATTAAAAAATCTGAGACTTTGGCTTCTGGTATATGTATACACCGAATTTCAAGTTACTGTATTCGCACCAGCTTGTTTTACTTATTTTCCCCTATTTACCCCTATTTAACCCCCAACCCTTTAACGGAATCATCTCAGATAATTCAGTTCCAGATGCGGTTATAATACATACATGTACCAAATTTCAAATGAGTATCTAAATTTTATTTTATCAACCCATTTAATAATGGAGTAGGGGTGGTAGGGGTTGAAAAATATTATAAAACGATCTGAGGCCTGGCTTGAGTTCTTCAAAAACCAATCCACATCTCGTTTTAATATATACGTATACAAAATTTCAGGTCAGTATCTTAAACCGTTCCTAAGAAAGCGTGCAGACCCAAAAAGTTACAGACTGACAGACAGACAGAACATTTTGACATTCTAAACTTGTTTCAAGAAAAAGAATTTTTGAACATTTGTTTTACTATTACCATACTTCCAATCCACTACGTGGATGTGGAAGTAATTCATATTACTTATCACAGCACCGAAAAATAAATTTTTACTACGGATTAATGGAGAATTTGGAGAATAAAAATGAATACTCAAATATTTTCAATAAAATGCATTAGCAACGTGTCAACGCCGCACGGTCTTCTATGTATACAGATATACTGGCGGAGATAGGGGAAAGCAGACAACAAATCTAAGTTTCGGAGCAGACATTTCTCCAGATCAAACACCACCTTCCATAACAGGCGTTGCGTTGCTTATCTTTCGGCAACCTCTCTAGCCACACTCTTCAATACCATAACTTTCCTCTATCACACATTTCTTCCCTTCACATATTTATGTATTCTATCTCTACCTTTTACTTTCTGTTTGTCATTTAGTTTGTCCTGTCTTTTTTGCTTTTTTATCTTTTTTGTCCTTTTTGCTATTTTGGTTCTAAATTTCATCTCGATCGAAAATCTTCAAGAAAATCACAACATTTAAAATAAAAAATCTACTCTTCCCCATCTTCTCCATCATATTGGCAAGGACTGTTAGGATACCAATTGCCTTGAACGGGTTTTTTCGTTGAGTATTCCCGTGCCAGCAATCAAAATTCATCAGTGTTGTTAGGGCGCTAGTTTCTATTTTAAAACCTGTTAGGTTATAAACAATATTAAGCCGTATATATGGCAGGAGTTTTAACCTTTTATTAGTCCATGAAAAAGTTGCGAGAAAAGGCGAAAACATCAAAAATGCTGTGACCAGATCGAGACCTGGGTATTTCCCCGTTTTCAGAGGCCCCTCAGGATTTACCCCGTAAGCGCCAAAGACCCCCTTTCGCGTTTTTTCCATTCCAAGCATGTCGGGGCTTGTCGGATCGGGTTTTACGGGTAGGCCACATGTACTTATACCAACCAACATATTATCCACCCCCGTGGTTGAAAAGTAATACGACCCCTGATTAGTATTAGTATCTCCCTAAAAATTTCAAAATTGATAAAAATTAGTTTCTACGCGTTTCCAAGGGTGCTCAACGCGATAGCAACATAAATTTCTCCCCTACCCTCACTAACTACCACCAAATCCTCGAAAACCACCCCCCTTTTACATTTCTGGCTGCTGGGCATGCGGGAAATCGTCGGATCGAGATTTCTGATAAGATCTCGGTATTGTAAAGCAAGTTGAGTGCCTAGGCATGCAATCACCACCGAGTTAAAAACTACCCCCTCCGCTAATACTAACATCTTCACGAAAAATCAAACTTTATGTCCCCAAATCCATCCGCTCGTAATACTTTTTGCTACTGCGATCCAACAAGTCCCCACATGCCCTGTAGCAAGAAATATTACGAGGGTGTGATTTTGGGGATTTAAGGGTGGTTCAGTGAAGGGTGGCGGAGGAAATTATGTTGCCATCGTGTTGAGCACCCTCGAAAACGGGTATAAACAGTTTTCACAAAGCTGAAATTTTTGGGAAGAATTTGGTATTAGGGGAGAGGGTGGTTTTAACACCGGGAGTGTTGCATGTCTCGGAAATCTTGTCAAAAACCTCGATCCAACGATTCCCTACATGCTCAGTAGCCAGAAATTTAAAACGGGGATATTATCGGGAATTTGGGGGTCGTTTAGTGGAGGGTAGGGGAGAAATGTATGTTGCTATCGTGTTGAGCGCCCTTGAAAACGAACAGTAACAAATTTTTATCAATTTTGAAATTTTTGGGGAGATTTTAGTATCGGTAGAGAGTTTAGTTTCAACCCCAGGGGTTGATAATATTCTATACGGCCTACCCGACGAACCCGATCCGACAAGCCCTCGCGTGCCTAAAAGAAGAAAGAATCGCGAAAGGTGGTGTTTTTTCACAGCACTTTTGATGTTTTTACAACTTTTCCATAGACTATATGTACTATTATTTTAAAGCCGATCGTGATTTATCTAGCTCTACATTAACTACAACGCTGTGCGTCGTGGTTGTCTGATTGGATCCATAACGCGATCCGGGGAGGCAACTGCTGTAATATTTAAGTTGAATAATTTTTGTATGATGATAACGATGAGTAGAGATTTCAACAAGTTATTTTTTTATATATCACAGAATTCTTGGATCAACGGTTTCTTACCAATGTTTTATTCATTCGTAAGTTTTCTTCATCAGGGAATAAATAAAAGAAGTCGTCAAAGGTTTTCAATTTTTATTTCAAGTTTAATGAGTTATGAACAGTGGAACTAACTAAATGTTATAAAATATGTGATAGAATAATGCATCTGGCCAGTTACAGATTTTATTCTAAGTTGCTTAGAAAGAAATTTGAGGCCTTGGTTGCTAGTATATACACCAAATTCCAAGTTTCTGTAGGTACTCTTACCAGCCTGCTTTATTTATTTTTTCCTACTTTCCCTCCAATCCTTCAACGGAATCATGTCAAAATATAATCTAGTTTCAGATGTCGTTAAATACATATGTGTACCAAATTTCAAGTGAAAATCTTAATTTAATTTTATCAATACTTTTAATAAGGGAGTGGGGGTGGTGGGATGGAAAATATTATAACAAAACGTGAGGCCTTCGTTTCTATGATATACACCAAATTCCAAATTTCTGTACTCTTATCATCTTGCTTTACTTGTTTTCTCTTATTTACCCCTATTTAACCCTCAACCCTTCAACGGAACCATTTCAAAATATAATCTAGTTCCAGATGTCGTTATAATATATACGTGTACCAAGTTTCAAGTAAATATCTCAACTTTATTTTCAACTCTTTTAATAATGGAGTAGGTGTGGTGGGGGGTTGAAAAATATTATAAAAAATCTGATACCCTGGCTTTTAGTACATACACCTATTTTTAAGTTTCTGAACTCTTACCAGCTTGCTTTATATATTTTCCCCTATTAACCCCTAATTTAACCCCCAACCCTTCAACGGAATAATCCCAAAATATAATCTAGTTGTCTGATGTCAATATAATATATACGTATACCAAATTTCAAGTGAATATCTCAAATTTTTTTTATCAACCCCTTTAATCATGGTGGTGGGGGGTTGGAAAACATTATATACAAATTTGAGGCCTTGGCTTTTAGTAAATACACAAAATTTCAAGTTTCTGTACTCTTACCAACTTACTTTACTTATTTTCCCCTATTTACTCCCCAACCCTTCACCGGATATGTTAAAAAAACAATCCAGTTCCAGATCTCCTTATAATATATATGTATACAAAATTTTAAGTCAATATCTTAAACCGGTCCAGAGAAAACGTGCGGATAAAAAAAAAGTTACAAACAGACAGACCGACAGACAGACAGACAGACAGAAGTTTCGCTCAAATTTAAAATCTCAGCGTTCCATGACATTCTAAAGCTATTTCAAGAAAAAAAAAAAGATTTTTTTTTACGATTACTATACTTCCAATCCACTACGAGGTAGAGCAAAGAATTATGGGAATACGGCTAAGGGTGCTAAAATTTCAAGTTTCCAGATTTTATTATTACACTTTTTTAATATTACTGCCACACAAAGAGAATCGCGAGATGACACAATGATCCTTTTGCTATGAAACCTTCCTTGCCGTAAAATAAAACACTCAGGTAGATTATTTTGTAGATTTCTTTCATTTATTTAGAAACTACATCAATTCTAATTAAGCAATCTTCGATCTTCAAATGTATTGATTTTAATTAACAAATATTCAACATTATAATAAGGCAAAGTTTACAGTTGTTCAATATTTAACCAAATATCTCCTTGGGCAACAGGAAAGAATGAATTAGGGGACATCTTCAAGGGCAACTGAGTCTTCTCGTTCAGCGTGACTCTGAATTTTCTCAAAAGGCTTGTCAGTCCAACTTTTGTTTGCATTATACCAAATCTTTCACCTGAAATCACAAAAATTTACATAGCCGCTTATAGTGCAGATTGGAAATGTTTTCATCCGAAGGCTAGCTTCATTAGATAAAAGATAAACCCGTTAAAGTTGATAAGATAAATGCGATAAAGATATGCAAAAACATTACTGTTCCTATATTGTAGTTTTTATTCAGGACGACCTATTTCTGACTTAATTTAACCTGATTGGAAAAAGTTCGTTAAAAAAACCAGATCTCGCCTAATAGTGCAGTCGATGAAGCATTTCAATTAAGGAAACTTTCTAGCATATCTAAATCGAGTGAAACCTTTTTTATTATATTTTTTAGTCCAAAAATAGAAAGGTTTATATTATTAGACCTGTTTTTCCTACGATTGCGCTTAAGAAATACAGGGTGTAATTACTTTCATGTCGTTAAAAAAAATTGGTGGAAGGGAACGACAAGATAAGCAAAAAAACCTTATATAACATGGGGTCTAAAGCTCATAGTTATGGAGAAAAAAAATAGAGACAAATTTCCAAAATACTTAATAAAATAATTTGAGAACTGCTGGAATATTGGGGTAGGTTTTATTGCCTCGCGTCTTGCCGCACATGATACTCTGACATTCCTGCAAAAAGCATGCCGACAAAGCAGTTAAAAGTGACCGACAGAGGACACCGCCATGTCTTTTGCTTCTTCGCGGCCAAATTATTACGCGTGCTCTACTTTCCCTTGTAATAATTTCATTTTGCGTCCTTATTTCGTAAACAACGTACACACGACGCGACCTACCTGTTCCTTGGTTTTGTCTGTTGCTTTTGTTCTTTTTCAATTTTGTGCCACTTATGTTAAGATTTATACAGTAAGTACAGTAAAAGTCGACCTTCTCTATAGGGAGTGCTCACAAATAAGTCACGGCAAGATGATTTTTTCAGGGTCGATGGAGGGGTGTCTCCCAAGTATCCAACCAAAAAGTCACAGTCCACACCCCTTGTAGGGTGTTGCAATAGGGGTGGTTTCATTTTTTTTTTTTGAAATTTTCTTTTTCCAGCTTGTACATAATAATATTCTGTACAACTTTGCATAATAAAAATTTTTGGCAACTTTGATTTTTGACGGTCTTGCGCCCATTATATGGGAAAACATTCACCCTATTTATTTATTATGGTTCAATCAATATACAACCAAAAGGCTGAATAGCTGTTTTTTTTGCAGGGTTGATCGAGAACTGTCTCCTGAGTCTCCCACCAAATAATCGCAGTCCAACCCCTTCGGGGTTTAGCGCAATAGGGGTGGTCTCATTATTTTGGGGCGGTTTTTTTTTTTGGTCACGTACTAAATAAAAATCTCTACAGCGTATTTCCTTATAATTATTTTTTTTAATGTTGATATTAACCAGTAGAGGCCTGATTAAATTGAAAATGTATGCGGCTACAATATTGATTTTTGTCTATTGTTTACGGGTTTAAGAGAGGAATGCAAGGTCACGCCGAATGTAGTGAACATCTGCCTATTTCAATAGAAGGTGGGGAGCGTGTTGTGACCAGTATGTTGCATATGTTAGACAGCATTTTGTGGGGAATGTCTTCATCATATTTGACGGCTATTCAGACAACGAAAAAGACTGGGACACAAAAACATACGAACGTTTACGTCGCGCTACCAAACAAACATCGCCTGATTATGTTTTTGACAACACCACAGTACCACTCGCATATCAAGAAAAATTTATCGCAAATGAACGAAATAAGAAAACATTTCTTGTTGTAGCATTTCAAAAAGCTACATTAATTAATGTATTATTGAATACAGTAAATTAACCCACTGGTTCATTTGTTCGAGCAGAGAGGTAGGCAACCACCCATACTTTAAGGGGATATAGCAGGTCGCATATCTGCAAGTCCTATTATCCAGTAAGTAAACGTGTTTTCTTTCAAGTATAATTTTGAGTTAGAGGTGTTAGTCATGTATTCTTGTAGTTGAGATATTACATAATTATGTCATTCAGTCTTTTAAATGCAAAGTCCTTTGTTGGCGCATTTCTATTGGCTAGAGAAAGAGTTCCCTAGATGCTCAAGTTGGCAACAAGGAGAACTGGAGAAGGAGATTTCCGTCTGGGGGTTCGTTTTTCGACAGCGACGAGGCGGTCCCGGTTTTGTAGTGAAGAATTTGGATTTTACATCGCTGACATTGAAAAGGGATTTGATTTGATGTACCCAGTGTTTCTTTACCGTCCTGCCAAGGGCATTTTGTAACTTCCAGGAAGGAATTCTGTTGCTTGTCGTAATCTGATCGCCACGTGTCTCGTGAGGTTATGTAATTCTCTCTGTATGAGGTGAGCTCTTACTTTACTTAGTTTGGTGTCTTATTTAGTTCTTATTTATTGTAATTATTACAGAGTGTTTGGTATAAGCATATGTTTGGAGGGGCATATATGTTTGGAGAGGCTTGTACTCGGTACTCGGTCGGAGGGACTGACCCTTTGAAAATAAGTTATATGTTTGGAGAGACTGGATTTTTGGGAATCAAGTAGACATATGTTTTGGAGAAGCTTGTACTTGGTGTAAGTATATGTGTGGCGGGACTGGCCCTTTGAAGATAAGTTATGTTGTGGAGGGGCATATATGTTTGAAGAGGCTTACAATTGGGATAAGCACATGTTTGGTGCTGTCATTTTGGTTATGTAAGGGGGCCCAGTATTTGGAGGAGTAATAGGAGGAAGTCTATTACTCAGATATTTGGTTTTATGTGGGTCCTGCTGACGTTTAGGGAAGTTTTGGTTGGAGAGTTGTTCGCAGCAGTCTCCAGGAGATTTAGGCAGAATTTTGGGAGTGATACGAAGTCGTAGTCGTAAGCAACGTCGAGAACATCTTAGGAAGTGGTAACAGGTCACGCTACAGTCGTCGAGATAACGCCAAGGCCCTAATCAGGTTTTATTGTTTCATTTTAGTTACATAATTTTAAAGAAATTTGTAGTTTCATTCAGTGATTTTTGTTGAAATATCAGAGTAAATTACATAACGATTTTGCAACTACGTACCCAACACGATGTAATATCTTAAAAAAAAATTGTAAGTAACGAATGGTACCACGTTATACTAATTTACCTTCTACTATGTCACATATGAGGTATTTTTAATAGAACATAATTATTTTAGATCATTCTGTAAGATTCTAGTGCACACAGCGAGCATTGCGAAAATTGGCCCACAGAATCTTGTTTGTTACGTAATATTTTAGTGATGAGCAGTAATTTCAATCCATTGTGAATCTTTAACTCGCTGTTGTAAATCTAAAACTCATTGTTGGTATCACTTAAGCCGTAGTTGCATTTCTATAAAGAAAAGGTCAAATCACTGAAACAATTTTAGATGGGGTAATATACATATTCTGAATTTCTTTTGTGTATATAGATTATGTTCAGGGGACAATTGGGAAACTATTTGTTTTTATTGTTGTACATCTCATGTGTGTTGTAATAAATGTCTAATGTCTACACGTTCTTACTATTTGCACTGGTACACCTGATATTTGTTTAAATTTTGAGATTTGAGAGAGTAAAGTAATAGTTTTGATATCATAGAGATATTTTGAGAATTCCATCGCATGGTTGCTAGTAACTTAATTTTGTTCCTGGCTGGCAAAATTATTTAAATCATATTACGTTACATACAGCCGGTGGCGCCCTTTTGAGTCCACACACAATCCTAACCCACGGCCCTATGCTCTCCAACAAAAATCGGCTGCCGCTCGCACAGATGTAACACGTTTTAATATTTAGGTATTAAGATATGTTACATTGTCATCCTTTCTACATATCTGCGGCAGTCCGGCATTAACCTGTTGGTGTTATTAGTCGGATTATGCTCAGAATCAACCACCAACGTGTTTTTTAGGAACCCTGAGCGAGGACAGAAACCACAAAATATTTATTCCACAAGCAGTTGGAAGCACTCATCCCAAACACGGAAGTGGATACCATTTTTACACGCGTTCAGGGGTTGCGACACCACCTCCTTGATGTTTGGATACGGAAAAGGAAAACTCATCACAATGATAGAAGAACATCCCGAACTACAAAAATTTGTTTCGTTCTTCTACAATAAACGCAATGATACTCAGACAGTGGCTTTTGCAGGAGAACGCATTATGATCTCATTGTATGGTGGTGATGGTAAGGACGATTCCTTGAACGCGTTCCGTTACAAATGTTTCGTCCGATCAACGGCTAAACTTAAAAGCAATCTTTCCACGCTTCCACCGACTACAGACGCAGCCAAACAACATTCCCTCAGAACGTACCACCAAGTGCAAATGTGGCTTGGCCAGTACCTAGATGCAAATAAATGGGGCTGAGAAAAGCAAGCACGCGGTCGGATGCCGTGCATGACTACAGGAGACCCTTCTCCAGCAGATCTTTTGAAGCTCGTATCATGTCAATGCGCAGGACCATGCCGAGCAGCCCGCGGTGGTCGCAAAGCCGGTCTGAAGTGCACAACAATCTGCAACATGCATTGTGAAGAAAGAGATACCGTACATTTTCATAATTAGTATAAATAGTTCGGTTCAAGCGGTCCCATCAATGTGCCGCTCTTCGTGCTTTGAGATCGCGCGCGGAGAGGTCACAAGTCGGTAACCTTTACACGTTTTTATGGCTTTTATGATGCCGAACTATACGTCCATCGACCCAAAAAAGAGTTATTTCCAAATATCTTCTATCTTAACATTCAAATATTTGACCTAGGTGTTTTTCAAACTGATCTTAGAGGATAAAGTCATTACCAGTTTTTTCAACGACATGAAATTAATTACACCATGTATTTAGTTGAAATATTTACCTATGCATATCCTTGGACCTTCCCCGAATGGAATGTGGGCATAATGAGGTATATGCGCTTTGTTTTCCTCAGTGAATCTCTCGGGGTCGAAAACTGTCGGATTCTTGTGATATTCTTCATCGTAATGGATTCCCTTTATGGGGATCATCACTCTGGTGCCCTTTTCTATGATAATATCTTCACCAGGAACTTTGTAATTTTCAACGCATACTCTTGTGACCAATGGGACTGGCGGATACATTCGTAAAGTTTCTGAAAGAAGAAACTATTAGAAATATTTTTCACCGGAATTGATATACAGCGTGTCCCATTTTGCTTGGAACCACCCATATAAGAAGTTTATTTAATGTCCGATTTAGATAAAATTTTCATTTAGATCTTTGATCTTTGTGTTATATTAAATTTTACAAAATATAATGGCGTGCGTGGCCTTCTATGATTTTTTTTTTTGGGCCAGGGAATGGTGAAATCTTATTACCGATTTTTCTATTTCACATCTGAGTGCGTCACTGGATTCGGCAACTGCCCAAATGTGTTTGTAACAAATTCCGTTGAAAAACTCGTATTTTTGAATTTTTCCTGGGAGAAATAAAAATTCCGAAATTGCATGGGATTGTGTATTTATGAAAACAGTGTCTTGGCTGAAATAACTAACAAATGAATGATGAGTAGATATTGATTATTTATATTCCTGCTTATTTTTATTTATTTATTTATTTATTGCATACACTGTTCAACAGGTAAGATACCCAATTACAGAACAGGAATAAAGGCATACAAAGCATTAATTACATAATATACAACAACATAGAAAGAAAGTAAAATGAAGAAAAAAATTACTTAAATGTACGAAATTTGAATAACTAATGATACGAAGAAAGAGAAAAAAATAACATGGGAAATGTTTAAATATAAAAACTATATATACATATATACACATATGTGATTTAAGGCAAATTAAGAAAAACAAAGACACCCACTGGTTATTTAATTTATAACATTTTGTTTTATGTCACTAAGGCTGCAATTAAAAATATCGAAGTCGTTACATAATTTGTTAGAAGTACTGCAAATCGTATATAAAGGTGAATTATTTAGTACGTTGGTACGCGGCGTAGGTAAATAGAAAACTTAGTGATTACGAGAGGTTAATCTGGGAACGTGAAAATTAAGCTTACTAATTATTTCGGGTGCGTCAAAATCATTGTGTAGTAATTTAAACAAAAATACTTGAGAAAAGTACGTACGCGTATCCTCAAGAGTAGTCATTGAATATCTTTCAAGCAAGTTACTTTGCGGAAAACCAATCACTGGATAGGTACCGTCGGATTTGAACCACAGTAATTTAAGAAATCTACGTTGAACTGCCTCCAAGGATTGATAAAGAATTTTCAGAGTATCAGTATTAGTGAACTCTCGACTAGTACGAACGATGAATCCAAGGGCTTTGGAGACTGCGGACACAATGGTATCGATATGATGAGTGAAGGATAATTTACTATCAAAAGTTACGCCGAGGTCGCGAAATGTTATAGGTCTTTGAAGTATGACATTATCTAACCTGTAATAAAAAATAAAAGGTGATGTTTTTAAAGAAAAGGACATTACGTTACATTTACTAGGATTCATGAATAATTTATTTACTATACACCAGGTGTTTATTTTGTCAAGAGAAGTCTGAAGTTGAAAACAGTCATCGATTTCATCAATTACAGTGAAAATTTTTAGATCGTCGGCATATAAAAGGTGAGGCAAATTAATTTCGTTCACTATGTCGTTAATAAATATGTTAAAAAACAAGGGCCCCAGAATAGATACCTGGGGAACTCCAGATGTGGCAGCAAATTCGATCGATTTGAACCCATTTAATGCAACGTACTGACTCCTATTCATTAAATAAGATTTAAACAAAAGGAGCAAAGAATACGAGAAGCCGATTTTTTCTAATTTATTAAGTAACAACTGGTGATCAAGTCTATCAAACGCTTTGGAGAAATCGGTATATATGACATCTACCTGCCCACGTTCATCTAAGGATTCAGAAATATATTGAGTTACACAGAATAAATTTGTTGTTGTTGAACGCCCTTTCATAAATCCATGTTGATTAATAGAGATTTTGGTGTTAATAGAATGATATATTCTATCATGAAGTAATATTTCTAAGACTTTACAGAGGTTACAAATTACAGAGATTGGTCTAAAGTTCTCAATATCTAGTTTGTTTCCCTTTTTGAAGATGGGACATACTTTGGAATATTTCCATAGGTCAGGAAATAGGCAGTTTTTTAAGATTAAGTTAAAAATTAGAGTTAGAGGATATGCAAAGATGATAGCGCAATCCTTTAATAAAAAAGCTGGAATGGAATCAGGACCGGTCGTCATTTTGGGTTTAATTCGTTTTAGAGCCCGAATAACCTCATCTTCACTGAAAGAGTTTATGCTAACAATAGGGTTATTGTTAGGTATATCGGTCTCAATGTGATGTTCCTCGATATCTAATGAAGACTCATTATAAGATTGACCGAAATAATTGGCAAATGCAATTAGTATATCAGAGGGATTGTTTAGCGAAGATTCCTCGAAGAACATCTCTTCAGATACACTGGCCGACCCTTTTCTACTTTTGATGAAAGCCCAAAATTTATTGGGATCATTTTTTATATTGTCTTCAGAGTTCTGCACGAAATTTCTGTAGGCTAAATTTGTATCATATTTTATTTCCCTTCTGATGTTTTTTAGGTTATTGTGTATAAGTGGATCACTGGTTCTTGCATACTGTCTCCTAAGACGTTCTCTAAGGCTAATTTTTTTTATGATACTGCCATTAAACCACGGAGGATATCTGCCGCTACGAGAAGTCGATTTCTTATGTACACAAGATTCAAATACAGAGTCAAGTTTGTTGTAAAAATGAGTGCATGCGTCATTGACGTCATTAAAAGAAGAGAGGGAGGACCAGTCTATGTTGAGAAGGTTTTCATACAATTTGGAGAAATCACATTTGCGGAAATTATAACTAACGTCATGATTGGTGGGAAAATTATTATTAAGGTTCTTAACAGTACTTATTTCAGTTGACATGATCAGAGCAGGGTGATGAAAATCTTCATTAGTTAACGGATCAGGAGATTAAGATACATCACAGTTTTTGCTGTGTAATACTAGATCAAGAATATTGTCATTGCCATTAAATATTGAGTTGTATTGAGATAAATTATTAGTGTCTAGAAAATTATTCAAGGCTCTAATTTGGGCGTTAGATTTTGAGACTTTTAGGTAAGATGCATATTTGGGGATATTAAAATCGCCCAAAATGACTATATCATTATCGCTATTTTGTAAATACTTCAGGGTACCTAGTGTCTCAAAGAAATATTAAAAATCGGCAACAGGTATACTCGGTGGTATGTAGATGACAAATATGTAAAGAGATTGATAATTATTTGAAATTTTTATACCTAAGATGTCGATGGCAGGTATGTTGTTAAAACCTGCAGTATCAAGGCTTAATAAAGAAGAAGTGTATTTTATATTTACTGCTAATAGTACCCCTCCACCTTTTGATCTATCAATGGCCGCAAAATCTCTATCTGAACGAAAAACATTGAATTTATTGCTGAATAGTTCGATATTAAAAACGGAGGAATCTAGCCAGGTTGTAAAGTTCGACCGTCTTAGTTCTGACACCTCGCGTATTTTGATAGTAAATTAAAAATTCTCCACTACTCGTATTGCGACCTACATTCGTGAGATGAGCTTCCATTGAGGGACTTGCCGCTGATTGCTATTGAATGGTTAAAGCTAGTATATCACTACGAAGTTTATCAAGACAATGCCTATCTCTTCTACGTAAATCAAGAATTATTCTACAAAATTGTACTCGTTTTGGAAAATCAGTTTCCTTTAATTCTTGATGAATCTGATGTATGAACAGTAGTTTTCGGAAGAAATTCTTCTCGTAGAAGAAGAAGGATCATTTTGTGTCATTTCCAAAATTTCAATTGCATTATTAAGCCCATTTTCATTATTTGGAGTTCTTTTTTACGGTCAATACAACCCTAATTCCAAAAATTTTTTGTTGGAGGTTCCTTGTTAAACATAGTTCTAAATCTTCTTTGTGTTGTTTTGTAAGATTTAGTTTCAGCAAAGAAGATTACACACTTAGCTTTTTCACTTAAACATTTTTCTTACTCAGTTGTCAATAGATTAATTTGACGTTTATTGTGATGTTGTCTTTTGTTTCCATACTCTACTTTGTGAATAATTATTTTTTTCGTACCATTTCGATAAAACGCAGTATTCACTTTAAAACCTTATAAAACCATCACTCTGTATAATTTCCATGACAAATATGACATTTTCGGAAGGTGGAAACAATGGGCTTTCCAACTGTGAAAAAATATATAGAGTATTCCATTTGAAATAACAAAGTTACCCTATTCCCGAAAATACGCTGTCATTTCCGGTTAAACCGGAAGTGAGCAAAAAGAAGATGATTACTCAGGAAAAAACTTGAAAATTAGAAGAAGACTGGCGAAAACCGCATTTTATTATTTCAACTAGGTATATAGGTTTAGAGAGGGTCAAAATATAATGGAGCACGTAGAATTATAATAATAAACGAAACGATTTAAAAGATTAGTTCAAAATAGTTAATAAAAGCAAATTTTGTAGAATTTCTGGTGTTGTGAAGATTAGTCTCTTTTATATCTTGCATATATTATGAAATTTAATTTAAGTGCTTTTGTTTTTAGGTGAAAGATTTGGAGTAATGCAAACAAAAGTCGGACTGACGTGCATTCTGAGAAACTTCAGAGTCAAACTAAATGAAAAGACCCAGGTTCCTTTGAAAATGGCTCCTAAGTCGTTCCTTGCTGCTGCTGAAGGAGATATATGGCTAAATCTTGAGAAATTATAAAACTATTGTATTAAATATATAAAAACTCTTTGCGTAATAGTTATACGTAAACGGTGTAGGTGTAGAATGTTATGAAGGCTATTTGTTTAGAAATTGTGAAAATAATAATACTTACCCAAATAAAATAATAATAATAATAATAATAATAATAATAATAATAATAATAATAATAATAATAATAATAATAATAATAATTTATTTATCTTTTTGATCATAGTATAATGATATAGGGCATGTCAATACATAAACAAAAAACAATAATAATAAATAAAATATATAAAAAATATAGTACATGACGATAATTCCACCAACATACATAAATAACATCGAAATAAATAGATAGTCAAATATATCGTAGAACACTTATTTTTCTTACGTAGTTAAAAGTACCTATTATTATTTAAAAATTCGTCGACTGAATAATAACAACCATTTATTAAATAGTTTCGCAAATCCTTTTTAAAAGAATATAAGGAGGCTTTTTCTTTAATTTCGGGAGGTAGGGAATTGAAAAATTTTATTCCGGACAGCAGTGGAGACTTCTCGTACAGTGCTGTTCTGCGTCTCTGTATTTTCAGTAGATTACCATGTCTACTAGGGTAATTATGTAGTTGAGAAGTTGTTTCATACTTGCTAATATTCTTTTTTGTATATATGAGACAATTGTATATATACACGCAAGGAAACGTCAATATAGCATGTTGTTTAAAAAATACTCTACATGACTGAGTTTTCTGTAAGTCAAAAATTAATCGAATGACTCGTTTTTGAGCAATTAGAATCCTCTCACTCTGAGAAGCGCCACCCCACAAAATGACGTTTTACGACAGTACCGAATTAATGAGTGCATAATAAACATTTAATAATGAGTTTTGGTTAAAACATTTTTTAGTTGCAAGATTGCATAGTAGCCACTACTTATTTTTCGACAAACATTGCTAATATGGTATTTCCAGCTCATATCACTGTCAATATGTATACCAAGAAATTTTGTTGTTGAACTTGGGACAAGTGTTAATTGGTTAAATGTTACATTTATGTCAGTGTGAAATTTCTTTCTGCCAAAAAATTGCATTAAGACAGTTTTCTTCGTGTTTATAATTAATTTATTAATACCGCACCAATTTGTAAATTGTTCAAAGAGAGTATTGAGCTTTTCCTGCAGTTCCTCAGGGGTGTCTGCCTCTTCTGCTATGGAGACATCGTCGGCGAACAGCACAACGCACTCAGTACTAATATGAAGTGGTAAGTCATTTATAAACAAAAGGAAAATAAGTGGTCCCAGAACAGAGCCCTGAGGAACTCCGAGATTAACATCATACTTCTCTGAACTAGTTTCCTCCAATTTTACAACAAGTTTTCTAAAGCTGAGATATGGTACTATCCACGAAAGAAAGTTACCCCTAATTCCTATCGCAAAAAGTTTTTCTGCCACAAATGTTGTATGAATATACTATTAGTATTATGAAGTTAATAATAATAACAATAATAACACAGGTTTACAAAAAAAAAAGTTGCTTGGATTTGGGGTCTGACCATACTTTATAGTTAAGATTTATTTTATTGACTTACCGTTCAAGTCGTTAAATTCTTGATTACGTACAGACACAACTTACTTGTTCGTTCTTTTTGTATTTCGTTTTGGATTTTGTACCAAGTTTTTCTTTTATTTATTTTTTATTGACAACGTTACTTGATAGTTTATTGTTTAGTATTGAACAGAGTACGTATGTCCTTAATTCGACTTACCGAACTGTGTATTGATGCAGATGCAGAGATTTCGAATGATTTACTTAGGTAAGCTTTTAACCCACGACACTCATTTATGTTACAAACGTTAATAAATCACATTTAAATATTCTAAATTATAAACATCAATCCAATATTTTGTTCCAAATTTAAAGACACACATGTAAAGAAATGCTCTGTTTAAACTTCTATGGCCATTATTTGCTTGCAGTTGTGCAGGAAAAGGTAACGAATTATTTACCTCTTTATAATTGCCTTCGGTTGAGGCGGTCTATCAAAGACGGTCGATGATCCAAACAAAGCCTTTGCTTTGACACCGCGTGTGACGCCGAGGACTGCACTTTTTTATGACCATTTAAAAGTTGTATAATTGGGAACTACAAGTACCTTGACCAAGAAAAGCAGTGGTTCTCAATTATTTTCTACATTAATATTTAAAAAATATTTAATATGTTAACCCAGGTCAGTTTCTTCAAAGTGCCCCTAGAGGGAAAAGTTATAAAGGTTTTTTGTTTGTTTAGCCAGTCCCCATTACCAGTTTTCTTAAATGACATGAAACTGATTACACCCTGTATACCCTAATGTATTAGGTCCTTTCTGGGTAGTAGATACAGAAATTACCCTTGAGAATGTAGTGCCGAATTAGTCTGGCAAGAGACATTGTAGAGTGCAGTTGCATATGATGTATTTAGTAAGATTCTTAAGTCTTAAGTGTTTCAATGGATCCAGTGACTATAGGTATGTCTCCATGTAACCAGAGCTAGGCTTCGACAAAATTATGAAATAACAGTAAATATTATTTGCGGGTGCAACTGCTAATAATCATAATAATAAAATATTGTATTAAAATTTCATCACACAGAATTGCCTGCAGTAACAAAAAAAATTTGTTTATAGTAAGCGGCGATGGAAGCCACGCACTCCAGCCAGCTAGTCGGCGGGGGAGCAGATGGATGTTAATGTATAAAAAAAACATATATCGAAAAACAAACGTTTTAATGTATCGCTACCCTGGAATGACAAGGTTCTAAGTGACATTTTTTCATAAAATAAGTTAGATGTATGACAAGGTTCTATTTTAAGCAATTTTGTATATTTCAATGTTACCAGATCCATCCGACGAATAGTTTCGGAGTTGCCAGTGGTACGGAGTTCTATCTGAGGGGCTGCAATTTGAAATTTTACTGAAACAAGGTTTTATCTGCCATCTATCGAATGACACAGTTCTAACTGTCGTGCAGATAGAACTATATTCCACTTAAAGTGTAGTTAGAACTTTGTCTCATAAATATTTTTCATGATATTGGCGGTTATGTGTAGCAGTCTACTATCTGACAGTGTACTTACTTGTTAACATTTTAACAATTAGCAAACTGTAATTGTTTAATAAATAAAACCAAAATAGTGATTTTTCTTAAAATTCAAGTCAAGAGAAGAGTTTTAGAAGACATGGGGGATATTGAGAATATAGAAATAATATCTATGTAAGTGTTAAAATATTATCGAATGACAAGGTGCCATTTGTGCAAACACCTGTTTAGAGATAATGGCCGGTAAAGTTTACTTTCATTTCAGTTTTCTTCCTTATTGTGAAATAAACATTTAAATTATTGCAAATTTCTACTTTATTTTTTATTGAATTTATTTGTCATTACCCAAACCACTATTGTAATTACATTCTGTGAAATAAAACTACATAAAATGTAGATAGAACTTTGTCCAAACTTTTTCCACCATTTTCTGGTAAAACAAAGTTGTAAGTACCTGTTAGATCCGTGTCATTCTGAATTTTAAGAACATATTTAATTACTTTCCCTAAAAATCATTTCTATGTGCCTCACACAATACAACTGTTATAGTTATAAATATTTCTTAATATTTGTGAGTTGTAAATAAAGTAACTACTGTAACACGCGGAATGCTCGATAGCATCCTTTGTTACACTGTTAATAATTATTAGAAAAATTATAAGTTATCGGAAATACTTTAGTATTAATAGAGTGCCCTTACTCCCTATACTATGATGAACGTACGTCATCTGTGAGAGTTAACGCTAGCGAATACTAGATAGCACTCGAGGAATGATATTTCAACTAAATAACGCCGGGTAAAACTCTTTCTCGTTGAACCATTGAACTAATAAGACGTATTTATAATTTAGTTTCACCTGTAAAGGGGATAATAGAATTTGAAAAACCTCGCGATGATCACATGAGGTAAGGTTTTAATTATTATACCGGCAAATATCGTCTAACATTTGAAATATTGTTTTAGGTTTTTCTTATAATTTTCTCATAAACGATTTTTTTTATAGATTTTTTTTTTGATAAGTATTTTCTTATAAAGAATTACTTCTTAATCAAATTTAGTTACGTCTAAAGCTGTTAACGTCGAAGTATTTCCACGCTACATTATTTGCTTTGAGCAAGATTATTTACATTCAAGTTTTAAGTCTTACTAAGTTTTCTACTAAGCCAGTAATATTCATTTGAAGTCAACCTTTCTATACTACATTTTGAATTGGAATATACGAAAACATTCTGGGCGAAGAGATTTTCTTCATTTTGTCTTGGCGACAAATATACGAACGTTTCTACGATTTTATTACCTCAAGTTGGGATTAAGGCCGCCACATGTGAAACCATAATCCACAATCATCGGAGAGCAGGACCGTATCTAGGAATTTCCTGGATCAGGATAACAAAATGAAAGATAAGTACTTTTCATTGTTACCAATAAAAGGGATTATTTTCACATGATCGTTGAGTTATAAGAGTTAAAATTGTCTAAATTTAAAATATTAGATTCAAGCTAAATCTATTATATTTTTAGTTAGATTACATTTTAAATCCGTTGTTATAATTAAATCCATTGTTGTATATTAATTCGTAGTTGCTTATACCTTGAATTCGTTGTCGTAAATACTTCGCCGTGGTATTGTTTCGTAGTTGCTTTTGTCGTGATTCCTCATGATTAATAGCTTATTGTAGTACTATAATGCACGTTTGTTAGTGATATCGTTAAGTCGTGGTTCAATTTTTATTGTAACGAAAGTGTCTAATGTTTATAAATTTTGAGATAAATTTACGAGACTTATCTTTTGTAATATAGTTATTTTGTCTCTCGTAAAAGATCTCAAGTTTATTTAATTTTGTTGTAATGTATGATTTTATTATTGAGGTAAAAGTTACGAGACGTATCTTTTGTAATATATTTTTGGTTCTCGTAAACACCTCAAATTTATTTTGCTGTTAAGCAAATTTGTAATATAGTGCAACTTGTAATATAGTATTTTATTATCTTGTAATATATACTTTTGTTTCATAATGTCACAACCCCCTCTTTTTTAGGGGTGTAAGACCTAATTTTGAGTATTATGTGCGACGTCCACCAGGTATCTCCCATATTGTCCGGTTGCCCGGAGTCCTATCGGCGATACCCATGAAGCCACTTTTACTCGCTTGGCATACGAGAGGATTTTAACTAATTCTTGAATGAATACTTTAATAAATAAAACATAGAGGTAGAAAACAAAGTACAAGTTTATTAGAATAAAACAATACAAAAAAGAGTGTACTTACATTTTTAGTTACAACCCCTGGGGACGGACCATCCTGGGGAAGGAGTTGGGCCCACGCAGTACCCCGCGGACCTTTTACTTTCGAACACAAAACCCAACTAACTTTTTTACCGCGCGAGGTATTGTTATTAATTTAATTGACACAGCACTTTTGCCCCGGCGACAATGCAGTGCGGTGAACCTACTTCCAGCTAACTCAGCTTTTTCGAAACAAAGTAAAATGCAAAGAAATACGTTAAGTCGATCTCATGTCTCAAATCATATCCGTTACCACACATGGTGTACCGGGTGTCCCAAATAAATTTCCAGTACTGCGTGACACATCTCCCCCACCCATGAAAGCTGGTCCCCAGCTTTAAACATTTGGGTATACAATTACAAGAAACAAAAAAAAATAATAAGTACAGAAAATAGAAATTTTTTTAAAATATTCAACAAAACGGCAAACACAGTATTAAAATATTTCCAATACAAACGATACACAACAATAAAACACATAAGAATAAAATAATAATATGGAGTAAAAAAAAAATAAAAATTTTTTAAAAAAAAAATCATTGTCGAGTTTTAAAATAATTAAATGTCAATAAATGGACAACATAAACCATTAAATTATCTTTTTAATCTTAGTAATGCAAGCTCCAATACTCCGTAAACTATTGTTAAAGACTAGCGAGCCAAAAAAAAAAAAAAAATTAAATATTCAATAAAAATTTTAAAAATGCATATTAGTATTTGAAAAGAAAAAAATTAAAGGATCCTTGCAGTAATAAATTAAATGAGTTTTAAATAAAAATACACCATGAAAAAGAAAAAAAAAAAAGAAAAAAAAATATTTTGCTAGAATGTAATAAAATTCTAAGGATGCTACTTGGACACCCAAAAATGTTTCATTTAAAAAAATTTTGAAAATTTTTGAAAAGAAAAATAAACAATGAAAAAAAAATAAAAATTACCAAGCTAGGCTGTAAAAAGATTCTAAAAACATTGTTTGGGCACACAAAAATTTTTTCATAAAAAAAAATTTAAAATAGTATTGTAATGATAAAACAGAATAAGTTTTTTTTGACAAAAAATAACAAAAAAATAAAAAAATACTTCGCTAAGATAAAATGATTATCAAAATGTTATTTGGGCACTTAAAAATGTTTCGCACTGTATAAGTTTCAGAAAACACACGACTGTTATAGCACAAATTTTTGGAGTCCGGCTCTGTTCAATTTATCAAATTAACAAACCACACTTACACCATTGTCATTCCACGCTCCAAATATTTTCTAAATGTCTTTCATCCCCAACCTTTATGAATTATCATTTCAACATTTGGGCTCGTGTTGTGTAACCTGTGGACCCTCGGAACAACGGTGGAGATATCCCAGCCAAGCGTACCACGACTAACTGCTACCATCGTCGCCATCTCCACTGTGCGTAGGGCGGTACGCACTTCATTTTCCTTCGTTCGGAACCAACTGGACCATAACCATTTAAGGTGTACTTCTCATCTGCTTTCCATCTATCCATTTCCACAAACATTTATTTTGGGTATAACTGTCTGTCAGGCTAAGGCGGAAGAATTTTAGGCGAATATAACCACAAGTTATTAATGTGGGTGGAGAAAAAAAATTGCCTTTTTAGACGTGGGCCTTTTTATCGCCTGATTGACAGAGAAACTCGTTCAAGAAGCAGCTACACCATTTTAAATTGGAATTGGTTTCGGAAAAATTTGAGGAAGAAACAGCGGGCATTTTGCTTAAATGCTGTTCGGCATTAGTCGCTACGACTTACAGGTGAGATTATCGGTTCCTGGGACATTTGAATGGGGTTGCCTTCCAGTGCTACGTGTGTCTCGGTTCCATGATGCGATTACATAAAACAAGAAAAAAAATGGCCCAAGTAAGTTCTTATATTACAATATTTGAAAAAATAAAATATGTTTTATTTGTTACAATTCTTAATTAATCATTTCACCCCTTTATTTATTAAACAGAAAAAAGAGAGTATACCACAGACAGTTTTCCTAGCCTGGTTGACTTAAAAAAAAATTCAAAAAAATTACAATTACAATCAAGACAAGAAATTTAATATCTCATTAATTTAAACTTTAGCCTAAATTATTCCACAAATTAGAAAATAATAGAAATAGGTAGTTTACCCATTACGGTTGGATCAACCCTAAAATTACAACCTTAAAAAAAAATTCACGATTTAACTTGACAAATCTGCTTTATTTTTCTGTGTCCCTCTAAGTTGGAGCTTGCGTAAAAAATTTAAAGTTAACATCTGAAAATGATTTCTCCAACAACGTAAAATTACTTTTCGATATTCTTAATAGACCACATTTATTATTTCAAGGAAATGTCTTTTAACTACCATTACTGTTATCCTTTGGACCTTTTTTTCCCTTACAAAAAAAATATTAAAACTATCGTGTCATTTACGTTATTACGGAAAATAATCATTTAGCCATTATTAAATATAACATTATTTTTCACAATTTTCATCACTTGTTTACCTTTAAACTTTTATGGTTATTTTTATTGGCGTAGTGTCAATTTATGTACCTATATAGCCATCTATTTGAGAGCGAAAGAGCAACTAATAACTTTTTCACACATTTGTGCCTTTGACCCATATCATATGCCATTTATATTTTCATTTAGGTACCATTTTACTTTACTTAACCTTTGCCTTGGCAAGTTTACTTCTATTAACTAATTAACAATCCAATTTTTAAAGGAACATTTTCTTTAACCAAGCCTGATGCTCGCAACCTTGTTCCAGTACCAATTGCCGTGATATATATTTAATATTTCTGCATCATATTAACTTAAATAACCCAACAAAATAATCCTGGGAACAAGATTCGAAGATTTTGAGTGCGCACTCTCATTTTGGCTTAGGCCCCTTTTTATTTATTACAATTTCACTCATTACATAGAGTGGGTACTCATCTAAATCGGCATACAAAATGTTTTATTAAGTACCATTCGTCTCATTGACATGTATTTTTTAATTATTATCTGGGCACAGTGCATATCTATTACACTATCATTCATCACATCGGTAAATACTTTTAATTATTCTATTTCCATAGTGCATATATATTTTGTATAATCTTTACTCCATAGACTTAATCTCATAGTAAAACAAAAATGTGTTTTTTGTGTGCAGTAAATTAAAAAAGTCGATTATTATTACTATTATTATTATTATTATAATTTTGATGCCGTTACAGTTATTTATTGGCTTTTGTCTTTTCCAATATACAAATAAAATGAAATATACTCCCTAAATTTAATCTTATGAGGAAAAAAAAAATGAAAATATATTTCGGTACCTTTGAACTTATTCATTGACATTCAAAATATCCAAAAACAAAATAATTGACCTATTATGCAAAATATGCTAAATTAAAGAAAAATCATCAAAATCATAAATAAGAAAAATTAACAGTTTCTAAACACCTTGTACCTTATATAGAATCAAATTATATCTAACTTTCCTTTATTAGTGTTCTCCCCTGAACAAAAAAAAATTAACTCAATACATATAAAAATTGTTAAAGAAGCAAACATTTTTTTTAGGAGGACCTGTTACCTGTATACTTTTCTCTCTTTAAAAAAATATATTGTCACAAAATGAAACTAATTTCCATTTGACCGCTTACTCTTGGGGAAAAGTGGGGAAAAACAATCTTAACTTCGTGTACTTTACTATATATCCATCTCTCTCTTGTCATTTATTATAGCTTTCACGTCATCAAACAATCATGTTACTATTAAAAAAAACTTTTACTATAGAGGATAATAACTTTTAATAATTACTTTTTATTTTCTTGGTTTTCATATACCGTGGGTTGTTGAACTTCTGTTCAATATGGGTACGTACCTATTTATAAGTTTGTCGTTAAAACAAGGAGGCCCCCCATTGGGTACGTACTTCTTTATTATAGTAACGAAATTAATTTTGCTTGGATTTTGCCTGGTGTTAGGTTTTCCGCTACTTTACTTTGCCATTTATCTAGCAACCTCGACGTAGTTACTAGCTTAAATCGCCCAGCAACATTGCTTCGAGACCCAACAACAACACTTACCAATTTGATTCCGTATAAACAAAAAAATTAACATTTACACCACCACACGGTATTTAACCCTTCGATACTAATGTTCTCGGTTTGTTGTTGACCTAGGCTACAACAACATACCCTTATAATTACATTTACCCATATTTTTTAGAACTATTTTACATCTTAAGGAATATTGACCAAACATTATAACGATATTCGATTTCTTACCCTTAATTTTTTTTGAATCAAAGATCAGAGTTACCTTTATTGTACCTTTGCTAATTAAATTTGACGTTGACCGTACTAATATTTAGTTATCAAAACTTTTTCCTACGTCTCTCCTATTTGACGTTTGTTACACCTCCTTATTTACCTATGAGAAAATTTTGGTACCATAACACATTAAAAAAAATCATCCTTTCTTCATTTTACATCTTTTTATATTTAATTTTACAAAGCGTACTCTCTTCTTTAAACAACTACTTTCCCGGCTATTTGCCCCGCTGAACATTGAATTATAAAAGAAAAGAATATGTTTTGTTTTTTTTTTTTTTTCAGTAGGTTTGACCGGACTATATCACTGTCATCAAACCTTTTTTTCGCGTCTTTTTCCTAAGACACATTCTACACATCCTCATCGACATATGAGGGAAACTTGGTACCATAATACATTATAAACCATCATAACTTTATTATTATTCTCCTTACATTTTATGTTACAAAGCGTGCTCTCTTCTTTAAACAACTGCTTTCCCGGCTATTTGCCCCGCTGAACATTGAATTATAAAAGAAAAGAACATGTTTTGTTTTTCAATAGATTTGACCGGACTATATCACTGTCATCAAATCCTTTTTCTACGTCTTTTCCTAAGACGCATTTAACGCATCCTCATCGACCTATGAGGGAACCTTGGTACCATAACATATAAAAAAAATCATCACCTATTTACCAAAAATCATAATCATGCTTTTTTTTACCGGACTAACGGATAGTTTTCTTAAACTTCCCCTCAAAGTAGATTTGACCGGACTATATCACTGTCATCAAACCCCTTTTTTCCTGTCCTAAGCATTTACGCCACCTATTTGGCTTTGGTACCCTTAAATATTTCAATAATTCGTAACTCTTCATTACAACCCTTCTAACCTCATAAAACTTGGTACCTTTTTTAAAACACATTTATCTCATAACTCACATTAAAAATCATAACAACTCATAATATCTCATAATTATTCTTGTAAAATCATATAACACTTGGTACCTTTTAATAACACATTATTTATCTCATAAAACAATCAACTCGTAATATCTTATTATCACTCTTATAAACTCATAAAATTGGTACCTTTTTAATAACACATTATTTCTCATAATTCACAAAAATAAACCTTTTCTCTTTCTTAAGCGCGCTTTCGATTTCCCTAAACTTGACTTGACCCGGGTCTTGGTACAACAATTCAACGTAATTAAGTAACTCGCTAATTGTCAATATTCCCATTTTTATACATTTCATATTTTCATCATAAAATTGTAACATAAGCAAATCGATATAAAAAAAAATTATTAATTCATGGGTAAAACATTTCACTATGCCTTTATCTAGGTATTTTTCCTCTTAAAAATTTCATAAAAAAACTCAATATGGTCATTGAACTCACAACTCTATAACTTTCAGTTTTACTGCAACATTACTATTTTTCTTAAAATAAAATTGCAAAAAAAACAATTTTTAATCAACTTTTCGCCACTATATTCTCCGTGAAATTGTTTACTATTTTCCCTTTAATACTTTTTACGCTGGCATTTTCCCCAAAAAAATATAAAAATAAATTTGCCGTGACTGTACTTTGTCACTAATTTAACACACACTCTATAATATTTTGGTCTGACTTAAAGCTTCCCCTTTTTTATAACTTAAGTTACAAAAATTACTCAATTATCCTGGACTATTATTTTGTAGATTTCAAATCTTTAACTTTAACTCTGTTTTTCATTGAACAACAAAAAAATTATATTTAAATAACGATATTTTGGATCTAATTTTCAAATGGCAATTTCTCACTCTATTTTAGAATTAAAATTATTAGAATTACTTAGATAAATCGCTATAATTGAATAATATTTAGGTCCCTCCTATAGCTTTATAAAAAAAATTATTCTCCTCAAATACCTCTAAAAAAAAAAATCTTAACATATGGCACTGCGTGTATTTCCTAAATGTAAGTACTTTATTTAGGGGCATTAAAATTAACTCATAGAATATTAACTTAACGAACAACAAAACTCAGAAAAAATATTACATTATTACAACTTAAACGCGAAATAAAGAATAAGGAATGAACTTAAACTAACTAAACTTTCCTTATTTTTCTACAATGCATTATAAACTTTGTCTTCTCTCCTAGAGAAATTTTCTTAGGGATAATATAGGCAAAAATATTATTCTTGTACATTAAAACAACGAACTGCACGATGCGGGGTAAAAAAACTTCTGCAGTAGGCTACTACAGTATCATTTATCTTTTCCATTAAAATTCACATCTTTTATATTAACTTACCCTTGTGATACGAATGTTCACGATAGAAACATATATATATATACACATATATTATATAAAACTCTTAAAAAAAAAGAAGAAATCATTGATACAACTTAAAAGGTTGAAGCGGTGAAAATATTAAACATAATGTAGGTTAAGTTTTACGTACAAAACTTCAATTGTTAGGGATGTTAATAAAAAAAAATCAAAATTATCTTTCCCATATTCAGACACTAGAGATGTCGTTTAAAAGAAGGGGGTAACAAAGTGTATTTAAAAGGGAACAAAAAATTAAGGTTATTCTTTATGGACGGTAGTCCTTTTACAAAATGCTCGAAAATAAGTAGGTCCAGTTTAACGTGGGAGATGGGAAATGTTAAAACTGGGTTAAACTCGCGAAAGTACCTAAAAATTGTTGGGACTACAATAACATAAAATAAATTAATAAAAATGCAACGGCATAAGTACTGGGCCATTTCGACGGTAAGACGTCCTAGTTTAACTTGGGAGATGGTAAATATTAAATCAGGGGCGAAATACTTAAAGAACAGCGTAATAAAAGAAAATAAATTAATAAAAATGCAACGCCATAAGTATTGGGCTATTTCAACGGTAAGACGTCCTAGTTTAACGTGGGAGATGGTAAATATTAAATCAAGGGCGAAATACTTGAAAATATACATTTATGAGAAAAAAATAAATAAAAAAAAATAATTACAAATACATTGGCAGAATTTGTCAACCATTTTAACAGTAAAACGTCCAAGTTTAACGTGGAAGATGGTAAATGTTAAATCATGGACGGAAAATACATTTCTAGAAAAGAAATTACTACGATTATACCTGACAAAATTACTTAGCTTTTAACGATAATTTACCATTCTAAGAAGAAATCAGCAAGGAAAATAGGATTAGGAATCACGGTACAATCGATGAAAATAAGTGAAAAGTCCCAAAAAATTTTTGACACAGTTAACTTAAGAGAAACTTAATAGGGTTTCTCCAGACACGGAATTACTCCTTGAAATTGAAGTAAATGAAATTGTGAACATAGGTGCAACCACCCCATTCCAAAATTTACCAGAAGAAAAAGAAAAAACTTTCATGTAAGAAAATAAATCTTACTTAGCTTTTCGCAAGGAGGCGAGAGATTTATATAAAAAAAATTACTTCTGACTGCACCGAACTGGTGTACAATACGAAGTGAACGAAGTTGTGAATATAGGGGCAACCACCCCATTCCAAAATTTGCCCGCAGAACAACAAAAATCTTTTGTATATGTATATGATTATTTAAAAGTGAATTATTTATTATTTGTTTGCTTATAAAGAAAATGTTTCATATATGATTATTGTCTAGCCTTATGTAATAAGGCGAAAGATTTATTTGGGAAAAATATTAATGCAGCCATCAGGGAGTACAACACTGCCGTTGGAAAATTAGAAATGGCACAACTAGAGGACCACGATGATCAGATAAAGCAGCAGGAGTTGCTATTAAAATTGTACACAAATCTACTGATTTGTTATACGAAAATTCAAACAACAAAAACTGTTGTAAAAAAAATACTTCTGACTGCACCGAACGGGTGTACAATACTAAGTGAACGATATTGTCAATGTAGGGGCAACCACCCCATTCCAAAATTTACCCGCAGAACAACAAAAATCTTTTGTATATGGAAGAAAAAAAAATTAATGCAGCCATCAGAGAGTACAACACTGCCGTTGGGAAATTAGAAATGGCAAAACTCGTTTTGATTTAGAGTTAGTTAGTGAAGAAAACAGTGAGACAACCGAAAATGACTGTGTTCTTCCGATATTTTTGTGATCTGTGTGTGGAAAATTTATAAGTGTAAATAACGGATTACCATTTTCTAAAGGTAACTAATTTTAAATTGTACTGATCGGTAAACTTATAACGTGATTGTTTATACGATTATTGTCTGGCCTTATGTAATAAGGCGAAAGGTTTATTCGGAAAAAATATTAATGCAGCCATCAGGGAGTACAACACTGCCGTTGGGAGATTAGAAATGGCAAAACTCGTTTTGATTTAGAGTTAGTTAGTGAAGAAAACAGTGAGACAACCGAAAATGAGTGTGTTCTTCCGAACATTTGGTGGAGGAAAAATTAGCAAAAAAGCAGGCGGAGTTGCTATTAAAATTGTATACAAATTTACTGATTTGTTATACGAAAATTCAAACAACAAAAAACTTTTGTAAAAGAAAATAAATCTTACTTAGCTTTCCGCAAGGGGGCGGAAGATTTATTTAAAAAAAATACTTCTGACTGCACCGAACGGGTGGACAATACTGCTGTTGCAAAATAATAAAATATCAAACTAGCTAAAATTCAATTCAAACGTGATTATTATCATTAAAATACGAAACTTTTTGCCTTTTATACCAAAAGGTCTAAAATTAAAATTCAACGAGTCACTTCGGGGTACTGTTTGCACGAATAAATAAAAAAGGCAATTGGTGCGAAGCTGTTTCTAGCCAGGTAGATGGGCTCTAGAGAAAGAATAACTATTGGCACAAAAATTTTATATGAATTACAAAATAATTACGTCAGTACCACAAATTACTTTGTCATCACCTAAATTTTCAGTTTACTGAAAGAATCCAAAGCAAAAAAAATAAGAATTTTGCAATTAATTCAAACTAAAGAAATTTGGCGTTTTCACCATAATTCTGCCGAAATTTGGCACATCCATAATAAGTCAAATATAATAATAAATCAAAAAAAAAAAAAATAATAAAAGCAAGTAATAGCGTTTACCATTAAGTAAAGTTAATATTTAGTTAGAATGAAATCAATCAATCATAAAAAAAAATCAATGATAATAAAAAAATTACATCACAGAAATGATACAGAGCAAATTAAGAATTTTCAAGAAAATCTGTTTTAAGAAGGTAACGTAAGTTCGTGAAAAAATGTCTAATGAGTTAAGCATCGCTACTGTGCGAAATATCACTCGTAAAATTAATTATCAATGTACGTAACCAATATCAATAGATCCTCAACAAAACATTTGCCTTCATAAATACTAAATCAATATAAAAAAACCCTAGTTCATTCCTTATTTCACTGCCCCTAAATAATTTTTGTACATTTGATTTCTACCGTCGGACTTTACCAGAAAAAATTATATGACGCGAAATTACTAAGTTTCTAAATAATACAAAATTACGATCAAACGGAAAATACGCAGTATTCATTCAATGTTGTAAAATTCAAGCTAAATATTTAAAAATAACTTATTAAAATGTGATAAATTCCATAAGTTTGCTAAACAAATTAATTTTCTGCTTTAGGTTAACTTTTTTAAAACAATTCAAATTTAAAAAAAGTATCGTATACAAGTGGTGGCCTGTACTACATTTAATAAAAAGCAAACAAAAAGTAAAGTCAGTTAATAATGTATAATTACGTAAATACAGTATAAAAAATTAACTCGCTATAAAATTTAAAAAAAATTTTTAAGTATTGAAATTAAGAGGAGGAGTGATTATGAAGAATCACCCCTGGAATCGAACACGGCGGCCTCCACCAAATGTCACAACCCCCTCTTTTTTAGGGGTGTAAGACCTAATTTTGAGTATTATGTGCGACGTCCACCAGGTATCTCCCATATTGTCCGGTTGCCCGGAGTCCTATCGGCGATACCCATGAAGCCACTTTTACTCGCTTGGCATACGAGAGGATTTTAACTAATTCTTGAATGAATACTTTAATAAATAAAACATAGAGGTAGAAAACAAAGTACAAGTTTATTAGAATAAAACAATACAAAAAAGAGTGTACTTACATTTTTAGTTACAACCCCTGGGGACGGACCATCCTGGGGAAGGAGTTGGGCCCACGCAGTACCCCGCGGACCTTTTACTTTCGAACACAAAACCCAACTAACTTTTTTACCGCGCGAGGTATTGTTATTAATTTAATTGACACAGCACTTTTGCCCCGGCGACAATGCAGTGCGGTGAACCTACTTCCAGCTAACTCAGCTTTTTCGAAACAAAGTAAAATGCAAAGAAATACGTTAAGTCGATCTCATGTCTCAAATCATATCCGTTACCACACATGGTGTACCGGGTGTCCCAAATAAATTTCCAGTACTGCGTGACAATAATTTAGACAATTTACGAGTCATCTCTTTTGTAATATATTTAATTTGGCTCTCGTAAAAGTCTCAAGCTTATCTTGAACTTCGGTTATTGTAATATAGTATTTTGTATATATTTCTGTGATATTTTGCCATACAGTATCGCTGATGCTGTGATAGCTCGTTCACTTTTTGTAATATAATATTTTTGTAATATAGTACTATTGTATATATGTAACTTCTGTCTTTTGTTTATCTTTATCTTTAATTTTCTTTGATTACCCTAAGTAATCAATGGCGCCCAAGCCTTGAACTCCATGCCCTTTTGCACTCCGTATCTTTACTGTGCTAGCCAGGTGAAACCAGTGACGCTAACCACGTCGCTCGTAGGGTGGCCCACACTTGAACACTTGGGCAATATTTTAACATCGACTAAAACCTTTTATTTCTTAGCCACACTACAAGCATAGTAAATAAAAGTTTTTTAATGCAAAATTTATTTTTAAATATAAAAACTTAACACTGAAAATACATCATTGTCACATTAATAACCTAAATATTTATTTTTTACTTAATTTAAAGGTAGAAGAGATTTAAAATATTGTCTATCAATTTCTGGCAGGCATAATTTTCTGAATCGATTCTAATTTTTCTTTGGAAACGACCTTGTCTTTTGGCGTAACCTGAGGAATAACCTGCAAAGCAGGGGTATAATTTAGAGAAGCACGAGAATTTCTTTTTTCCACGACCATTGAATAATTCATTTATTATAAATGTTTTTAAATAAGTAATGGGCTCATTACTTACAGCCGTGGGTTGTAATTCATTATTCAATAGGCCAGAACCAATCACAAGAGTTCATTTTCATTATTCAACAGTATATGCCATGACCGACTCTTACTCTATTTTCACAATCTGTATGTAAATGTCGTCTGTTACGCTATTTATTATTTTTATTGTATTTTCTACACTCTTTTTTTCGCCATTTTCCTCAGTTCCTGAATTAGTTTGTGCACTGGTTTCAATTTTGTCACTAAAATATACTAATAGATATACCAAGTTACATCACAATCATATCACTTATGTAGGCAGAATATTGCAAATTGAACATATATCGGTATGATCCTGTGCTACATAGATATTACAATAAATAAAGTTTGTTTAAATAATCTTACCCACCGAATGTGATTACTTTCGTCCGTTTACAAACGATAGGGACATCAATTTTAATGAAATTCTTTCTGAAGTTTAAAAATAAGGCATATAATTATTCTAATCAGCGACATGTGTTATAATAATGTTGTTCATTGTTTATATAAATGACTTATCTATGCAAACGTAAACTGTAGTACTATACTATATGCTGATGATACGACAATAATTACAACAGAAAATGACATAAAATACCTACCACGTGATATGGCGAATAAAACAGCAGATCTCCAAAACTGGTTCACAGCAAACAAATTACTGCTAAACAATGAAAAAACAATGAACATAATATTTTCACATCGCAATTTAGACAACGCTAATAACCCGAAGTGTGTAAAATTTCTTGGAGTGTACTTAAACCTTATCCTTACTTGGGGACATCAAATAGACGCTCCAATTCCTCGAAGTCACCCCCAAGGACCTACCTAGTCGGCCGTGTGAGCCCCTTTCGCCACCAAAATAATGCAGGAAGGGGACTGCACGTAAAATACGAAAATTTTGTTCAGGACACAGGATGACCACCCTACCCTGCAGTATCTGATACATCAGCTTCCGCATTTAAAGTTAAAAGTTGTATTATTCCCCGTTATACCTGGGGACCCTGCAACAAAGTGTGTTGGTACTTCAAAGGCACAAAAAAATAAAGCCATTTACAACTATAACGTTTATATTTAGGTTATCAGTAGATACACAAATATGATAAATTATTTTTTTAATATATGTACAATTTTTAAATAAAATGTTTGACTTTCAGTTGATTAAACATAAGAAAAGTGATTATAATTTCTCGAATTTTAACCAAACACCTCCTTCTGCTTTAGGGATAAGTGATCTCGGCGCTATTCTCAGGGGTACTTGGGTTCTTTCGTGCAGTTTGATTCTGAACTTTCTCAAAAGACTTGTCAGTCCAACTTTTGTTTGCATTATACCGAATCTTTCACCTAAAACAGACAAATATACAAATATAAGAGATAAGTAGCTAAATTTCGCTCTTAATCTATTGTTATTTATTTTATGTTTTTATTCCCTATTATAACGTATAACATAACAATAACCTCAGAAACATTGGATTAATAACAATAGAGATATTCGCATTTAAACAGGAAAAACACAACGGTATTAGAATGAGTCGACTTAAATTATATAAAGGCCCAAAGAAAAATTGTATCTTATACAGTGGCGAATCCAGGGGGGGCTATGGGGCTGCAGCCCCCCCAGAACGGAGGCAATTTCGAAAAAAAACTAGTTTTTCCTTAATTTTGTTCTTTTTGAAAACTTGGCAACATAGCTTTATTGCTTGACAGGTGACAGATCAGCCGATCAGGTGCTCAACATATTAAGCCAAAAGAGTCGTCGTATGAATATATTGTATTGTAATTTGTTGTCATTTTCTAACTTGTTACGTTTAATAATAATTAATAAACAATATTTGATACTAGGTGCTAGCTTTTTATATTTATAATTTTTAGCATCGTTTCTTTTATTAAATAATAACAAACAACAATATTAACTAATACAGTAACATACATATTACATATGTACCAACAATCACAAACAAAATTATTGTAACTTATTGGTACTATGAATATTCAAACAATGTTTGCAATTACGTTAAAAAATGGTACATTTTTGTCGACAAAACCTATTTTTCGAAGAAAATATTTTTGCAACTCGAATTTCCAACTTTTCATTTTAGAGTGTTTGACCTTGAAAAATACAAAATTTTCGTCTGCGGCGCAATTTTGTTCCCTGTACCCCTCTATACATCATCATTCTCTACAACTGCGCCACCAACTTCAGCTCCCCCCAGACCAAATTTCTGGATTCGCCACTGATCTTATAAGATATTTTGTTCCTCTGTCAGAAATAATTTCATATGTAATATTAAACGATAATCTTCAATTAGCAATTAAACCTAGCAGAAAAAGTTAAATTTCTATTACAAAAAGAAATAAGAAAAACAATAAAAGTCAGAGATTTATGAACTCCATTGTGAAATTGCAGTATCCGATGCATCAGTCAAGCAAGAAGCATATTTAAGGTGGCCGTTTCCTAGAAAGAGACATATTTTAAGTTTCTGTACTCTTACCAACTTGCTTTACTTATATCTCCCTATTTGCCCCTATTTAACCCCCAACCCTTCAATGGAATCGTCTCAAAATATAATCTAGTTCCAGATGTGGTTATAATACATATGCATACGAAATTTCAAGCGAACATATCAATTTTATTTGATCAAACCCTTAAATAATGAAGTAGGGGTGGTGATGGTTGAGAAATATTATAAAAATATCTTAGGCCTTGGCTTCTAGTTCATGCACCGAATTTCAAGTTTCTGTACTCTTGCTTTACTTATTTTCCCCTATTTACCCCTATTTAACCACCAATCCTTCATCAGAATAATCCCAAAATTGAATTTAGTTCCTGATGTCATTATAATATATACGCGTGCCAAATTTCAAGTGAATATCTCAATTATATTTTATCAACGCTTTAATCACGGAATGGGGGGTGGTGGGGGGATGAAAAATACTATAAAAAATTTTGAGGCGTGGCTTGTGGTACATACATCAAATTTCAAGTTTCTGTACTCTTACCAGCTTGCTATACATATTTCCCCTTTTTTACCCCTATTTACCCCCAACCCTTCACCGGATATCTTCAAAAAACATTCCACTTTCAGATCTCGTTATAATATAAGTATAAGTGTACAAAATTTCAAGTCAATATCTTACCGTTCCGGAAAAAATGTGCGGACAAAAAAAGTTACAGACAGGCCGACAGATAGACCAACAGACAGACCGTCAGACAGACAGGCCGACAGACAGACAAAGAGACAGGATTTTTTTTTTCTCCCATATTTAAAATCTCGACGTTTCATGACATTCTAAAACTATTTTAAGAAAAAAAAATTTTGAACATTTTTTTACAATTACTATACTTCCAATCCACTACATGGACGTGGAAGTAATTACGGAATTTTTATAAATGCATAACATTTTTTCATTACCATCTAATTGCCTATAAAATCGTTTGTTGACAACCACTGTTTGTTTATTGTTGCGATAAAAGTCAGAGATTCAGCACTTATTTCGCTTTAATAACTACTTATTAAAAAAAAAATTAAAAACCAGTACGGGAACGTTACCTACTTTCCCGGCTTAGGACGGAAAAAACTTCCCAGGATTGTTTTCTGATGGTTGCTTAGCAACGGACTAAAATACTAGAATAGCGTATTTTGGGATCTGAAATTGCGCCGATAAAGTAGTCATTCTTGACCGATTTCAGAAAACAGTTTTTCCGATCCCTATTATTCTCTTGTTATTCTTGTTACTATGGAAACGAACTCGTGTTACTTGTTGGGATAAGTGTCAAATAGATAAGTACACTTAACTTTTACGCGAGTTATGGAAAATATTGTTATGAATTACACCCCCTTGGAAAAGGAGATGGTACGCCTATGCCTACGGATTGTGACTGGAAGCCAAGAGAATAAAACGGACTTTTCTGGAATGTTGTTGGAGAAGATTCTTGATTGCTTCTAGATAGATCTAGAGATTCAAATTCGGAGTATACAAGGCGCGATTACCAGCGCGGAAGGGGAAGTTTTATGAAGAAAGCAGTTTATAAAAGTGAACAAGTAGAAAAGTGAAAAGTGAGGTTAGATAAATAGTAAATAAAGTAAATTTGAAGTATTGTAGTCAGTAAATAGTTAAATAAAGTGTTAGTGGTGTTTATCTCTTGTTGAAATTATTTAGAACCCACGGATTCATACAGGGTGTTCCCAAAAAGGTGGAAATCCGTAACATTTTGGTGTCGGAAGCGGAATTTTGACAAGAGGATTTTTCGGGAGTGTTGAGAAGACTGGGACAGTATTCTCGGAGTTAGTGCTAATACAGGAAGGACTAATTTACTGGACATTGTTCGAGGTTTATTTTCGAACAGGAAAAACAGTGTTAAGTGCATTTTTGAGACATTTTTGGAACATTTCATTAGGACATTAGTGGCTAAGTGACGAAGACTCTAGATAAGACTTTTTCGTGCTGTTTCGAGATTTTTGGACAGTTTATTACCGATATTGACGTGATTATTAAATTTTGTTGATAATTATATGCCGATAACAACCAGAAGCATGGCATCCGAAAAACAAATGCAGGACTTTATGGCTCAAATGCAAAAGATGATGATGGATCAGGAAAGGCAGCGCCAGGAAGAGAAAGAAGAACGGGAAAGAAAACGACAAGAAAAAGAACAAAAACGTCAAGAAGAAGAGAAACGACGTCAGGAAGAATTAAGGAAAATTTTTGAGGATCAAGAACGAGAGGAGGCGATCAAGTTCCTGGAAAAGGAAATTTCAGTATTTGCTAAAAGTACGGAGGCCCTTACAAAAACAGATATAGTCCAGCATCGGATAAATACTGGTGACTCACCTGCTATTCGACAACAACCTAGGAGGCTTCCGCTAGCAAAACAAGAAGAAGCCTCGGCAATGATAGATAAGATGCTACAAGATGGAGTCATTGAGGAGTCAACGAGTCCCTGGTCATCGCCAGTAGTTTTGGTTGCCAAAAAGGACGGAACGTTAAGATTTTGTGTCGATTATCGGAAATTGAACGATGTGACGAAGAAAGACAGTTACCCATTACCCCGGATTGACGACACGTTAAGTACATTGGCAGGCTCACGATGGTTTTCGACGTTAGACCTTAGGAGCGGTTATTGGCAAGTTGGGCTTCATCCTGATGATAAGGAAAAGACAGCATTTTCAACAGGCAGTGGTCTTTACCAATTTACGGTGATGCCTTTTGGACTTTGCAATGCTCCAGCCACGTTTGAACGATTGATGGAATTTGTACTACGAGGGCTAACCTGGAAGACGTGCCTGGTTTACCTTGACGACGTGCTGGTTATAGGACGAGACTTTACAGAACATATGAAAAATCTTCAAGAAGTATTTGGACGAGTAAGGAATGCACACCTGAAGTTGGACCCGAAGAAGTGTTTACTATTTCAGAAAGAAGTTAAATTCCTTGGGCACGTAGTGTCTTCAGAGGGAATACAAACGGATCCCGATAAAATTTCTGCCGTACGAGATTGGCCAAGGCCATCTAACGTTCATGAAGTACGAAGCTTCCTTGGCCTTTGCACTTATTATAGACGCTTTGTGGAAGGGTTTGCAGACATTGCGAAGCCATTACACCGGCTAACAGAGGAGAAAGTTCAGTACCAGTGGACACCGGAGTGTGAAACAGCATGGAGAAAATTGAAGGCAGCTCTATGCACTGGTCCTGTACTAGCATACCCACAACAGAATGGACTTTTTATTTTAGATACAGATGCCAGCAATTCTTCGATTGGTTGTGTGCTGTCTCAAATTCAGAACGGAGAGGAAAAAGTGATCGAGTACTTCAGCAAGGTGCTCTCCAAACCAGAACGAAACTATTGTGTAACCAGAAAAGAGTTATTGGACATCGTCAAATCAGTGGACCATTTTCATAAGTATCTCTATGGACGACATTTCAAAATCAGGACCGACCATGCTGCGTTGAAATGGCTGTTGCACTTGAAAACCCCGGAAGGTCAACTGGCTCGTTGGATAGAACGGCTGCAACAGTACGACTTTAAAATCGAGCATCGACCAGGAAGGTCTCATAAGAACGCAGATGCTTTATCCAGAAGACCATGCAAGGACGACTGCAAGCACTGCCGCCATGTGGAGAAACAGCAGGGCACGGGAGTAGTCAACACTATTAAAATAGACGTTCCGGATGACTGGACAACTGAAGCCCTGAGACAAGAACATCTGAACGATGCAGAGATTGGGGCTATATTGAAAGCAAAGGAAAAAGGAATTCGACCAGAGTGGAAGGATGTTTCAGACAAAGCAGTTGGATTGAAGGCTTTGTGGGCACAGTGGGACTCACTTAGAGTTATGAACGGGCTGTTAAAAAGAGCATGGGAGAGCCCGGATGGGAAGCAAGTTGTTATGCGTCTAGTGATTCCCAGGTGTCGAGTACCGAAAGTACTTCAGGAAGTGCATAATGGAGCATCCGGTGGACACTTCGGCGTTAACAAGACCCTGAATAAAGTACGTGAACGATTTTACTGGGTAAATAGTCGTCAAGATGTTGAAGCTTGGTGTCGTAATTGTAAAATTTGTGCAGCCAGTAAGGGACCACAGACTAGAAGTAGGGGTGCAATGAAGCAATATAACGTCGGGGTTCCTTTTGAGAGGATTGCGATCGATATAGCCGGACCATTCCCAGTAACCAAGGACGGTAACAAGTACATACTGGTTGCCATGGACTATTTTAGTAAATGGCCTGAAGCCTACGCAATTCCGAACCAGGAAGCGGTTACTGTCGCCAAAGTCTTGGTAGATAATTTGATATGTCGGTTTGGTGTACCCCTCGAGCTGCATTCAGATCAAGGGAGAAATTTTGAGTCAGCGGTATTTCAGCAAATCTGCAAGTTATTGGGAATACACAAAACACGGACGACAGCACTTCACCCGCAATCAGATGGAATGGTGGAGCGACATAATAAGACTATGAAAGAACATCTCTCTAAAGTCATTCATAAAAATCAACGTGACTGGGATCTCCACATACCATTTTTCCTCATGGCATATAGAGCTGCTATCCACGAGACTACAAAACAGACTCCGGCTCGTGTAGTATTTGGACATGAGATCAGACTGCCGTGTGATTTGATATTTGGAGCATCAATACCCAGCATCTCAATGTGAATATTTATTGTGCCTGAGAATGTAGTCCAGAAGTTACAAAACTGCAGTCGCAAACAGAAGACATTTTGTGTTCATTTATTAGTTTTACTACAGTTCTAATTGTCACTAGATGATGTCATCATAGTTGACGAAAAGTGTATACTATTCGAATGTAGCGTTGAGGTGGCCATTCCCTAGAAAGAGAAATGCGATAGGGAAATATTTATTATTTTTGCCCACTGCTTTTTTTCCTTAATACGTATATTTAAAAAAACTATAAGAGTACCTAAGTAGAACTGTAACAAGACTATTACTATGAATTTTCACTCAATCGTTTCAGTGGTTTGCAAAATAGCTCGATTTAAAATTACGAAATAGGAAGATTAACATAATTTTTAAATTTAAATCGAGCTGTTTTGCAAACCACTAAAATTATTGAGTGAAAATTCATAGCAATAGTCTTGTTATGGTTCTACTTAGGTACTCTTATAGTTTTTTTAAATAAACATACTAAGAAAAAAAGTTGTGGCTAAAAATAATAAATATTTCCCTATCGGATGTCTCTTTCTAGGGAATGGCCACCTTAAGTGTTTGGAGTTTGTGAAAACTAACCCATAGACAAATGCTTACCTATACATATTCTCGAACCTTCCCCAAACGGTAGATGTGTGTATTTAGGCCTTTGTGCTCTATTTTCGTCGTTGAATCGCTCAGGGTCGAAGACTTCAGGGTTCTCGTAGTATTCCTCATCAAAATGAATAGGTTTTATAGGAAGCAAGACTCTGGTGCCCTTCTCTATGATAACGTCTTCACCAGGAACTTTGTAGTCCTCAACGCATACTCTTGACACGAATGGAACGGGTGAGTACATTCTTAAAGTTTCTACAGAAAAAAAGTAAAATTGAAATATTGTAAATTTCCTAACATACTTCTAAGTCATTATGCAACTTCTACGTAGCTTTCGTGGTACATGGGAACGTGGTAGTTACCAGTGGGATGACTTTCGGGTTTTCATAACTTGAAGGTGGTAGACTATAGTAGCAGCGACTAACTCGCATCACTGAAATGTGACTTCAAAGTTGCAATCACCTTCAAGTAGCTTTAATAGTTGCCGCGACGTTCTGGGAACCTTCACTATTTCTTTAAAGTAGTGGAACTTGTAAGTAATATTCATAGGTGTTAATGACGTTACTGCTACCTACAGAACTGTGTACGGCTACTAAAAAATGCACATCACCTCTGAAATTCACCATGAAGTAAATTTCACCATCTAGTTCCCAATGTTGACCATAGATAAAGTTAATGCAACAAACCTAACCTATATAATATGTTTGCCTAACCTAGACTAGAATTATATGCTGCTATATTATACTATGCAACATTTTATGTTCAAAATAAGGCAACAAAATTTAATATTTCAACACAGTTTTATTACACCTACCTTTTCTTCTATGTTATCTATCATTGTAATGGTATATTATACCAACAAGGTTTATGTTTATTAAGTCGTTGATATATGGCTGCATACAAGTAAATTGCGACAGCTGATAGGTTTTTCAATGTGAAGTTAGGTAAATGATAAACAGCAAAAGCTAGGAACGCGTTCAGTCTAGACCTCGACGTACGGCTAACACGTACGTTCCGAATCAATATTGGGAAAAATGTAACCATGAAGTAGCAGCGGCAACTTTGAAGAGGTAATTTGTGGAAGTCACAACTTTGCTACGACTTTGAAGTGATGCTACAGTTCCATTCGCAGATTTGTGGTAAATATAACTTTAAAGTTACGTATTTGCAGTTTTCGTCACTATCGCCAAGTAGCAATTACTTTCAAGTAGCATTTCTTGGTGAAAACGACCTTAAAGTCATATTTTCTGAAATACGCCATGTTGATGGCCAAAATTATCGACGCCATTGTTATAATACATGAACCATAATTTCACAATTGACTAATAAATTTAATTTATCACCATTTCTTCACCAAATACAACAAATGAAAACATAAAAAGTAGTGTTAAGTTCCGAGGAACAATAAAAAATAGGTTTCGGCATCTAGTGTGTCATATTCTCACATGACATTACATATTTTAAAAACAATATTTTCATTAAAAAATGCAAATTTCAAAGTCGCGTGGTTAGATTCGGACGTTTCATCATTATAGACTACAAGCCCAGGCAAATTTTTAGGGGGTGATTTTATACACAACGAATCATATATAATCTTGAAGTACTGGTCGAGAAACAAAGTTTAGGCACTATGCCGTCAATTTTCCGCGGTACAGGTGAGTGCACAGGTGAGTTGAAATGTAGAAAAAAAGGGGGTACTTTTCGATTAATTTATACATGACGGCACTATTCTCGTTAAAGAGGCAATGAAAAAAGAATGCTCTTAAACCCAGTGCCGTCAAAAAATAGCGGTACCGGAAGTCAGAAAAAAAATTTGAAATCGGCGAATTTACCCCCCCTCCCCAGTTAATCGAATACTTGACGGCGTTGATTTAGTTACCTCTGCATTTCCTTTAAAAGCTATAATACATCTATGCCGTCAGTAAAGGGTGGTACATGGGGTCAGAAATCGCGAATCAAAACCGGATTTTTACCCCTTGGGGGGGTGGTCATTCAGAATTTGACGGCACCGATTTCTAACTTTGAGTTAACATTTATTAAGTGTTCTAAACAGTGTGCCGTCAAAAAATGATGGTTCATTCAAAAATAAATAAAAAAATTACTAAAATTTTACAGCAAAACATTAATGTTTCGTATATTTTCCAGCGTATAGTACCATGTAAAATTGACGGCATAGTAAAATATGTTACCTTTGAAGGATATAGCATTGAAACAGCTAAATTTTAGGTTGTATAAAATTACCACCCCCCCAAGGGGTAAAAATCCGGTTTTGATTCGCGATTTCTGACCCCATGTACCACCCTTTTCTGACGGCATAGATGTATTATAGCTTTTAAAGGAAATGCAAAGGTAACTAAATCAACGCCGTCAAGTATTCGATTAACTGGGGAGGGGGGGTAAATTCGCCGATTTCAAAATTTTTTTCTGACTTCCGGTACCGCTATTTTTTGACGGCACTGGGTTTAAGAGCATTATTTTTTCATTGCCTCTTTAACGAGAATAGTGCCGTCATGTATAAATTAATCGAAAAGTACCCCCTTTTTTTCTACATTTCAACTCACCTGTGCACTCACCTGTACCGCGGAAAATTGACGGCATAGTGCCTAAACTTTGTTTCTCGACCAGTACTTCAAGATTATATATGATTCGTTGTGTATAAAATCACCCCCTAAAAATTTGCCTGGGCTTGTAGTCATGTTTGTCAGTAAAATTGCATTCGTTTTAATTGTGACCCTTAGACCATTGGAAAATAGCACAAGTTTTGCTGTCTAATATTACCTTCTGATATTCTATTAAATTTCTTAGTTAGGGAAATGAACAAGAACAAGAATCATATATAAGAATGAAACATAAATATAATAAAATCGGTTGCAAGACAAAGAAGAGGCAACATCGATTTGAAAGAGTAGGGAGTGGTAAAGTTTTCTGAAAGTTGCGGCGTCTACGCCGCCACGTCGCCGCTCCAGAGCAACAACGTCATTGGAATGTAGCCAGACAAGTTCCAGGAACGTGGCTGGAACGTTATCGTCACCAAAAAATATTCCCCATTTTGGTCATAAACACGTATTAGGAACGTTCCTATTACGTGCCTGTGACTAGTACCAAAACACTAGCAATGACTATTGTAGGCACTTTAAGCCTACAATAGTCATTGCTACGTTCCCACGACTAATTGTGCTAGTTGGGATATCAATGTGTGTGAAGTTAGCAATGTGTTGCCAGCAACGGCAACGGGTGGCAACGGAAATAAGTTTTTGAGCTAATGTTGAAAACAATTAAAAATTAAAATTGAATACGTTGAGTCATCACGTCTTACATAAAATTAGAAAATGCAAGTTTGAAACGAAAAGACACGTCAACAATTGAATAAATTTTCGAAAAAAATAAGTAAATAAATAAAAATATAAATCGGCGCAGACACATATTCTACTACATTCCACAACCTTCATCGGGTGATAGCTGATGTAACACTAACACAGACGCTAAAGCCAAAAAAAGAGAAGAATATTAATACATTATTTTCTCTGACCTAAGGCACTGTCCGCTAGCAACGATGCAGGCACATGAGTAGATAAGTCTATTGGTCTTTACAACGCATATGATGTGAAATTCATTGTGACGTCGGAATAAAGTTTTTACGCCCAGAAAATTAAAAATATTAAAACACTGTTTTCTTGAATCTCAGGTGCTGTCACTGCTGTCAGTTAGCAACGACGGAGTAACATCATAAAACTCAGAATTTATTTCCATTGCCAAGTTAAATCGAAAGTGTGAAGTTGGCAATGCGTTGCTGGCAACTCCTTGATAATTTCACTTATGTTGTATAACATCCATATCCAGATATCTCATCCAAGTCTTTTTAAAGGAAAACCATTCGACTATACAGTGTGATTCAGAACTTATTCGGACGAATTTACGGAGATATGCACCCTTAAAATTAGAGTCGATACCACGAAAAAAACTATAATGAAATCCTAACAGAACTGCCGTAAAAAAATATTGAAGTTATGGTATTATTAAACTCTACTTAGCTGGACGACTGGATGAAATACTGACCTACCCCTGTACGCGCAGACTTCCTGAATTCTAGACCAATACGTATCATGCAAGTAGCAACTAGTTCAGGTCTTCAGTTTGTGATTTAATCACGTTGATAGTGCGTGTTTTTTGCATTTTAGTGCTGTAACTGCTGTGAGGTTTTTTCAAAATGCCATATGTGTATAGCAACGCGAAGTATATGGACATGAGGCAAAATTGGATACGACATTGTCAAAAATGCATATAGGTCGGCGGACAAAATTTCGAACAGTTATTGTAACATCAGGTATGTACAAAATTTGTAATCATTTAAAGTAAAGGTAATTCTGGAGAATAACGGGGCATTGGAATTTTCGAGTAATTTTTTCAGGGTAGACCAATTTGGGGTCGTAGAACAGGAATCTGAAGTCGGTTTTCAATGCAAATGCATAGTTTTTTCAAAAAAATTTTTTGAAATTTTCCACCGTAACACGAACTTTTTGTCAGTGTAAACACTAAAAACACCTCGAATTCGGCCGATTCGGATACCGTATCCACAATGTAGGTGCTTTTTAGAACAATACACTTTTTACGCACTGCAAAAAAATTGCTGTTTCATAATAATAGATAGTATAAATAGTAACATTATTTATAAGAACCTAGAACTCCATTATTTGACAGATCAGCCATAACTGCCATAAGATTGCCGCGCATGCGTGTTAAAATACCCTGAATAGTAGGTGTCTCAAGGCACAACAAAGAAAGTCATTTTATAAATACCTATTAAAATTCAGAAAATAACAAATATAATTTAAGTAAGAATGATTTTATGATCATCGTAGCCAGTACCAAAAACTGGTGTTCTATTAAGAATATTTTCAATATATAGTTGGTTTACTTAGAAATGGTCCTGTTTTGCTATTGCCCAGTAAGGACCAGGGGGAGGTGAGATCACACATACCTTCCTTGCCAGGAAAGGAAATAATCCTTACTCTTGTCGGATACCACCTACTCACTTTCAACCTAGTTATCAGTAATAAATAAATGTTCCTTGCCCTTCTCGGATACCACTTATTACTGATAACCAGGTTGAAAATCTGTAGGTGGTATCCGAGAAGGGTAAGGAGCATTTGCCCCAACCTGGTTATCAGTAACAAGTGGTGTCCGAGAAGGGCAAGGAACATTTGCGCCGTGGCAAATGTTCCTTGCTCTTCTCGGACACCACTTATTACTGATAGCCAGGTTGACAATCTGTAGGTGGTATCCGAGAAGGGCAAGGACCATTTGCGCCGGCGCAAATGTTCCTTGCCCTTCTCGGACACCACTTATTACTGATAACCAGATTGGCGCAAATGCTCCTTACCCTTCTCGGATACCACCTACAGATATTCAACCTGGTTATCAGTAATAAGTGGTATCCGAGAAAGGCAAGGACCATTTGCGCCGGCGCAAATGTTCCTTGCCCTTCTCGGACACCACTTATTAATGATAATCAGGTTGAAAGTCAGTAGGTGGTATCCGAGAAGAGCAAGGAGCGTTTCCTTTCCTGGCAAGGTATGTGCGTCATCTCAACTCCTCGCTGGTCCTTAGTGGGCAATAACAAAAACGGGCCATTTTTAAATAAACCAATTTGGGACATGCCATATATTGAAAACATTCTTAATAAAATACCAGGTTTTGGTATTGGCGACGATGATCATAAAAGCATTATTTAAATTACATTTTTTATTTTATCAATTTTAATAAGTATTTATAAAATGAATTTCTTTGTTGTGCCTTGACACCAACTTTTCAGAGTATTTTGACACGCATGCGCGACAATCTTATGGCTGAACTGGAACTGTCAAATAACGGAGTTCTGAATTCAGATAAATAAAATTACTATTTATACTATGTATTATGAAAAAGCAATTTTTTTGCAGTGTGTAAAAAGTGCATTGTTCTAAAAAGCACCTACATTGTGGATACGGGATCCGAATCGGCCGAAATCGAGGTGTTTTTAGTGTTTACACTGACAGAAAGTTCGTGCTATGGTGGAAAATTTCAAAATTTTTTTTTGGAAAAACTATGCATTTGCATTGAAAACCGACTTCAGATTCGTGTTCTACGACCCCAAATTAGTCTACCCTGAACAAATTACGCGAAAATTCCAATGCCCCGTTATTCTCCAGAATTACCAAAGTAAATAAAAAAAAATGGGTAAAGGTATTTACACAGAACTTCCCTCGTTCATGGCAGTCTCTCTAAAAAAATAATAATTACGAAAGACATTGAGAATAATAATCGGAGTAGAGTTATTGCTATTATTACAAAGAAAACTTGATAAGTTTTGGTCAAAAAAATATACAGATTGCTCATCCAACAGCAAAAGTTCAATACTAAATAGCAGGTGCCACATATGGCAGGCTTGTGCAAATACCTTTACAAATGTCCACCATGACTGAATTATTTCTTGGGATGACCACCCTGTACATTTTTCAATCCAACATTCACGTAATGGAGTGGAAGTATAGTGGTGGTTAAAAAATTTAATTTTTTTTAAATTTTCAAAAGATGGTAAAATAATTTTCAAATTTTTTTCTTCTGAAATAGGTTTAAAATGTCAAAGGTAGAAATTTTAAATTAGAGCAAAAAGGAAAGTTTCCTTCTGTTCTATAGTAGTGCAAAAAAAAGTTTAAAAATTAAAAATGATGTATTTTTAAAATAGGTTTAGAATGCTATGAAACGTGAAAATTTTAAATTTGAGCAAATAAAAAAAAATTCGATCTATTTTAGTGGTAAAAACTTTTTGAAAAATGTTGTTGAAAAAAATTTTCAAATTTTTTTTTTCTGAAATACCTAGGTTTAGAATGTCATTTAAATTTGAGCATTCTGGTGTTAAATTTTTTTCCAAACTGATAACAAAATGTTGCAAATTTTTTTTTCCGAAATTGGTTTGGAATATCATGAAACGTGGAAATTTTAAATTTGAGCAAAACAAATTTTTTCGTCTGTTCTATAGTAGTGATACATAAATGGATTAAAAATGTTTTCAAATTTTTTAAAAAATTCTTCAAAAACATTTTTAAATTTGTTTGAATAGTTTTAGAATGTCATGGAAACGTGGATAGTTAAGATCTGCACAAAGAAAGAAAAATTCTATCTTAGTGATAAAATTTCAAAAAACTTTTTTTTTTAATCAGGCTTAGAATGCCATGAAACGTGAAAATTTTAAATTTGAAGAAAGAAAAAAAAATTCATTTCAGTAGTAAAAATTTTTTCAAAAATATTGGTGAAAAAAATTTTCAATTTTTTTTTTCCTGAAATAGGTTAAGCGTGTCATGAAACGTAGAAATTTTAAATTTGAGCAAAAACAAATTTTTCTCATCTTGGTAAAAATTTTTTCAAAAATGTTTGAAAAAAATTTTCAAAATTTTTTTTCTAAAATAGGTTAGCGCGTCATGAAACGTGGAAATTTTAAATTTGAGCAAAAAAAAAATTTTTTCAACTTGGTAAAACTTTTTTAAAAAATGTGAAAAAATTTTCAAAAAATTTTTTTTCCTGAAATAGGTTTAGCGCGTCATGAAACGTGGAAATTTTAAATTTGAGCAAAAAAAAATTTTTCATCTTGGTAAAAATTTTTTCAAAAATGTTTGAAAAAAATTTTCAAAACATTTTTTTTCCTGAAACACGTTTAGCGCGTCATGAAACGTGGAAATTTTAAATTTGAGCAAAAAAAAATTTTTTTTACTATTTATTCCGTTTAGACGGTCCACCCTGTATATTTTTCAGTGAAAATTCTACCAGTTCTTCGCTGACAGTAGGGTTAACTACCTACCAAATTTGACTGCTCTCCGTCAAGTAGTTTTTTAGTAAATGCACCAACAGACAGACAGACAGACAGACAGACAGACAGACCGACAGACAGACAGACAGACTGACGGAATTGAAAAACCTATATTTTCGTAATCTACGTGTTCTGAAACGTCAGAATCCGAAAAAATCTCGGAGGGTGATTTTTTCTCGAATACAATACTTCCCTTCGGTATGCGAGGGAAGTAATTGATAGTAAACTTCTAACTTCAAAGATAAATTACGTTAGGTCAGATTCTTGTCGTTACCGATTTCTTTTATGTGAAGTTTTCGCATTTCGCAATTATTCATTCAATATTAGCCGTTTTCAAATTTTTATTGCAGTCGACCAGAATAACAGTAGCGTAGAAGTGAAATTTTTTAATTGTTTTAAACTGCTTCTATTTCATTTTTTCTTTGCGCTATTATATTTATCCGGACCCGTTGTATATCCCCTTAAATTTTTCAGGATAAGTTCTGAATCACCCTGTATTTGCACTCTAGTACGTAGAAATAATTGGTCATCCCTTCAATAGAATCACATCATTCAAATGTCATTACAATAAATACGTGTAACTGTCAAATTGCAAGTATCTCAATTTTATTTTATCAACCCCTTTAATAATAAAGTGGAGGTGATGGGGGTTTGAAAAATATTATTGATAAATCTGAGGCCTTGGCTTCCAGTATATACACCAAATTGCAAGTGTCTGTGCTTTTACCGGTTTGTATTACTTATTTTCCCATATTGGCCCTTAACTCTTCATCGGAATCATCTCAAAATCCATCTCTAATTCCAGGTGACGTTATCAACCCCTTTAGTAACTTCCCTTGTAGCACAATATATTGGATGCATATAGGTTCAATTTCAATAGAAATTAATGTACCGGGGATATATAATGTTCAGGAATGTTTGCAAGTTAACTATATTAAGGCATTTACCATTGCAATTTACATTAATTCAAATGTTGTAGCGTTTAAGTAACAAACCAAATTTAATATTAATATCCTTTAATATCAATGATTATCGATCTTTCGAATGAAAAAATAGATATTTTCTTGACCTTCCTATCTTTTAGCTGAAAAATCTTTGGAACATCATTCTGTAAATTTTCTCTTTTAATATTTTAATGTGTCAAATTAATTTAAGTTGTAACAAGAATTATTATTATAGCTTTGAAAGTTTAATAAAGATTATGTGTGCTTACGTTGGACTTTGTGCTTTAAAACATTTCATTAACATGGACCAAATTCCTCAGGGTATGTACTCTTTAACGCTACTTAACATTGATGGATAATATTGTTTTTATAAATGTATAATCATTTCTTCATTTCAATAAACCTCGCCGATAAAGATTATTAAATAAGAAAACTCCAGTTGAGTTATAAAATTAGACCCGCTTAGACTCGCGTTAATTTTTTTACCATACGAACCTTATACATTGTAAAACAAATACGAAAATTTTGGGTACTTGAGTTATGTAATATTAAATTCCTACATGTTAGCTGGTGAGAAAGAGCGAAAATTAAATATTTTTAATTTATGTAATATTTTAATCTACTTTTAGAAGAATATTCTTTCTACTTTTTTATCCTATTTAACTGAATTCTAAATATTTTTTTTTTATATCAGGTGGAAATGGGACTAAGAAGAATGCATATTTTTCAAATATGGAAAGAGAAATCTGGTTGTGATTCTTCTATAAAGTGTCAGTACGTTGTAAATGTAATTTTATACCAGTCACATATTTCGGAACTTCCAGAAAGAAATCAGAATGATGTACGACATAATACATATCAAGTTTGTAACAAAATTGGAGAACGATGTACAAAAATGGATAAGTTAATACTGATTGGCTGAAAGCAACATTTAATTGGTATCAAAATGTTGAGGTGGAAAATGATTTACCCAGCACTTCTGGATTAGTAGGGAGACAGAATCTATCTTTTGATGAAAGCAGTGAAAGATTGGATCGTAAAAAGAGCGCAGAACTTTGTAAAAAATTTATGTCTGAAGAACTAGTTTATGCCATCTATAGCAGTTGTGCGCTTCTTTATTGTAAGAAATAAACAACTAAAATGTATATTTTCTTTTTTTTTCTATTCCAACGTAAACCACCACTAGTAACAAATTACGCATTTAAAGCTATTTAGTAATTTTGTAATAAGTTTTAAGGCATTCTGTCCTACTGTTGCACCCCTTAAAACCAACCTATTTTATACAGGCAATTTGTTCGCTATTTTTATGTTAATTGGCATGGGTTGAATTACCTGTGAATATTTTTTTTCAGAATTTTACTCAATAATTTCGAATTTCACCCCCTGGAAACTACCCCAATTTTTCGATGGCATTTTTAAAATTATTATTTCTGCAATCGCCAGCTGATTTTAGACGAGTTTCGTAAGTTTCAGAATTTTGACCAAAAAATGCTTCATTTCATCCCACTGTGCTAAGGAGTGGGTTGTAACTTCCTTAGGAAACATTTAGAGACACAGGAAATTTTCTTACTATTTTTGCATGTAGCATCAATGTCTAAAGAGAAATGCGGGAATTTCGGCACACTATATGTTTTAAATATTGTGTAGCAATGGGGCGCCAATGCTGGTATCCAATATACTACCAATACTGTATCCAATATAATGCCAATATTGATATCCAATATAGCACCTGTATTGTTATTCTATTCTATCTTATGTAACACCAATATTGGTGTCCAATATGGCACCAATGTTGGGATTTAATATGGCATCTATGTTGATATACAATATAACACCAATATTGGACATTTATTGCAAAAATCTGACGTTCGGTATATTGGCCCAATATGTGAATCCTATATTGGTTCAATCAGTTTGTGCTACAGGGGTTATACCAGCTTGCATTACTTATTTCCTCTTACCCCTATTTAACCCATTAAACATTTCATGAGAAAACGTGGGCATAAAAAACTCACAGACAGACAGACTAACCGATCGACAGAGAGACAGAACATTTTTTCTCCCGAATTTAAAACGTCCACTACGTGTATATGGAGGTAAAAAAATGATGTATAACCCCTTCGATTGATTTGCAATACTTACCGTCAATTACTTGTTTCATGTACTTCAATTCGCTCAGTGAATCGTAAGTCATTTGGTTATCGTGTTTAGCTAAAACTTTGTAAATTTCCCCTCTAACTTTATCCTGTATTTCCTGACGGTTTGCTAATTCGTACAAAGCAAACGTCATGGTGGTGGAGCTCGTCTCGAAACCGGCAACGAAGAACACGAAGCTTTGAGCTGCAATTTCGTCCATTGTCAGGCTAGTACCATCCCCTAAAAAATAAAACTTTAAACAATCGCAGAACAGTATTTGGCTTTATACAATAAACCTTCTCTAAATCAAGTCTAACAATAAGTTGCATAGTACTGTCTAGATAATGTAACATTCTCTGTTTCTATTTTTGGTATTTCCTATATTCAATGCTAATACAGGAATGAATAGAGCCTAGAAAGATGCTTCAAAAAATGTACTGATATACATAGCATTCCGTTTAAAAAAAGGCACTAGGTATTGTAATTTCGTCTTGGATTGCCCTGTATGTTCGAAAATATTTTCCAGCTATAGACTTTTTTATCTAGTTTAGTTACAATTTTTTTTTAAAATTCTAGCTATCGTAGAACTCGACATATCAAGGTCCGACGGACTATTTCCCTACCCTGTATAAAGAGGACACTATAATGAATAGTAATAAATAAATGAAAAAATAAATAACAAAATTTCATTTACTTTATTAAATTTGCCATTCAATAGTGCAGAAATATAATAAATTACAATGACCAACTATATTAACAATTTAGCCATGTGAATGTGTATAATTTACCATCTCATTATAAACAGTGTGTCCCACTTTTCATGGAGCCACCCTCATATCTCGCTCACCTGATATCCGAATGTTTTGAAATTTTGGTGGTGAATATATACCTATGAAATGAGTCTTTAGACGTAACCACATTCGACTGTAGTCAGTAGCGTTCGATTCTATCATGGAAAAAGGGGGTCGATTTTTGAATAAAAATTATTAGCGATTTTTTTAGAGAAAAACTAGTAAAATATTCCTAATCAGCACCTTTAGAAACCCCGTTGTACAAGATTACATCGTTGTGTGTTCAAAGCCGTTTGAGATATGGGCCCTTAAAAATCAATTTTTTTCAACTTAATTTGTAGCTGTGAAACGGATTGTCATATGAAAAAAACGTATTCTTTATTTTTTGTTCAGAATAATGTATTGTACTAGTATGAAATTCTACAAAAAAATTACAATTTTTTTAATAAGGCAAAAAGTCTAATTTGTACATACCATACCTACCATGTTTCTAACAAATAATCTACACAAATCATTTAATTATACAATTCTTTGCGTTTCTATGTAACCACCATCATTCCGAATACATTGCTCAATCCGTTTTCTTACATGCCGTACAACTTTTCTAATCTCGGCTGGAGTGATTTCAACACATGCCTGTCTAATTCTGATCATTAACTCATCTTGGCTACGTGGTCTGTTATTATACACTATATTTTTTAGACGACCCCACAAATAAAAATCAAGTGGTGTCAGGTCTGGAGACCTCGGGGGAAACTCCTGAACTTGACTTCTTAAACCTATCCATCTACCTGGAAAATTATCTTCTAGCCAACCAACCACTTGCAACATTATGAGCCGGGGCACCATCAAGTTGATAATACAAGTATCTTCTGACATATTGAGGCAGATTATTGAGAAAGGGTTCAATTTCTCTTTGCAACAAATTTAAATAAGCTTCTCCATTCAATCTTGGAATGAAAAAAGGCCCAATAATCTGATCCTTCCATAAACCACACTAAACGTTAACTTTTGACACATATTGGCTTTTAGTACTGATAAACCAGTGGGGATTTTCGTCAGCCCAAAAACGGCAATTCTGAGAGCATACTATCCCATTGGTAGTGAATGTTGCTTCATCAGTAAATATGACGTTTTTCAGAAAATCAACACTGTTTAAAAATTCACTCTGGGCCCAAAAACAGAAATCTAATCTTCTGTATGTATCTCCATCTTCTAGGGTATGTAGAAATTTTAGTTTGAATGCTCTTTTTCTATGTTTTTTTAGGCAACGCCAAACGTTGTTTTTACTAAAATTTAGATTTAATGCTACTTGCCTTATGCTAGATCTTGGATGTTCTCTAAAATTTTGTAAAATGCGTTCCTCGTTTTGAATTTTCCGATTTTGTAAATTATAATTCTTTGGTCTTAACTTACATACATTTCCTCCATTGTTAAAATTTGTATTAATGGTTGCTACCAATTTATGGCGAATGGGAGGCTGACGGCCAGAATGCCGTAAATTAAATTCATCAGCAGCTTCTCTAAATGATCTGGCATTATCTCCGACTAAACGAACCAATTCCACTTTTTCTTGCATTGTTAAACGTTGAGCCATTTTCATAAAAAAAAATCAGTTCACTTATTATGTAACATTAATCCATCATTCATTAAATTTTTAACGTATTAACTTATTGACTTTCAACAATACATTTACACTTGCAATAACTTTTGTTTTCGTGGCTTTCTTAGGTCTTTATTAAAGATTATTTGTTAAAAACCTGGTAGGTATGTACAAATTAGAATTTTTGCCTTATTAAAAAAAATATAATTTTTTTGTAGAACCATTTCATACTAGTACAACACATTATTCTGAACAAAAAATAAAGAATACATTTTTTCATATGACAATCCGTTTCAGAGATACAAATTATTTTAAGTTGAAAAAAATTGATTTTTAAGGGCCCATATCTCAAACGCCTTTGAACACACAACGATGTAATCTTGTACAATGGGGTTTCTGAAGGTGCTGATTAGGAATATTTTACTAGTTTTTCTCTAATAAAATCGCTAATACTTTTTTTCAAAAATAGACCCTCTTTTTCCATGATTGAATCGAACGCCACTGACTACAGTAGAATGTGGTTACGTCTAAAGACTCATTTCATAGGTATATATTCACAACCAAAATTTCAAAACATTCGGATATCAGGTGAGCGAGATATGAGGGTGGCTCCATGAAAAGTGGGACACAGTGTATATAAACTCTCAGAAACCATAGAGAAATATATGTTTTATGAATGATGAGAATTTATAAATTTGTGTCAATAGATATATTTAATAGTTTAGACTAATTAAATTATAAATATATCAAGCATAATCTTGTTGTAATTTTACATGCCTGTATCACATTGCTGTATAAAGACCAGGTAATGCAGAAATTACAGACATTTATTTTGATGAAAATATTTATCCTTTTATATATACCCGCCACTGTTGCATATGGAACGTTATGGTTAACATTTTTATGGCTGTATAATATGACTATGTTAGGAGCAAACGAGTTATGTACTGAAGAAGTAGCTGTTATCTACCTAGACTTGTTCTTCAATCAGAGGTAGTATCCATATTGGAGGATTGTACATATATTGGATAGTTCGTTATACATTAGTCCAATATTTTATTGGATTGATTACTATCCAACTTCATCATGACTGACGTTTGCTGTATACACGAAACACTTTTAGTTTTACAAACGCTTTTCTTCTTCTAGTTAATATACAGGGTGTAATTAGTTTCATGTCATTAAAAAAAACTGGTAGTAGGGAAGGACAAGACAAACGAAAAAACCTTATATAGCGTGGGGTCTAAAGCTCATAGTTTTGGAGAAAAAAAATAAACAAAAATTGCGCAAATTTTCAATAAAATCTTTTGAGAACTGCTGGAATATTGAGGTAGGTTTAGATCGTCGCGCGTGTCTTTGCCTATGATACTCAATATTTGTGTAGATAGCTATAAAATATCGGCGGTCTTTAGCGGTGCGGTAAATAAGATGAAAGACGTCGACGTTTTCTGAGTGTTTAGTAGATCTAATCTGAAGAAAACTATACTCTGACTCTCCCTTGTGCAATATTTTAGTTACTGTGGGTGTTTCGTTATGTACACACGTCCAACCCGTTGTTTTTGTTATTTTTGAATTTCGGGTCGCTGTGTATTTATAGTGAAGATTTATTTTATTGACTTTACCGTTCAAATCGTTAAATTCTTGATTACGTACAGACACTTACTTGTTCGTTCTTTTTGTATTCCGTTTTGGATTTTGGACCAAGCTTTTCTTTCATTTTTCTTTATTGACAACGTTAGTTGATAGTTTATTGTTTAGTGTCGAATGGAGTACGTATGTCCTTAATTCGACGTACCGAACTGTGTATTGATGCAGATGCAGATTTTGAATAATTTACTTAGGTGGTAAGCTTTTAACCCAGGACACTCATTTATGTTACAAACGTTAATAAATCACATTTAAATATTCTAAATTATAAACATCAATCCAATATTTTGTTCCAAATTAAAAGACACACATGTAAAGAAATGCTCTGTTTAAACTTCTACGGCCATTATTTGCTTGCAGTTGTGCAGGAAAAGATAACGAATTATTTACCTCTTTATAATTGCCTCAGTTCGGTTGAGGCGGTCCATCAAAGGCGGTCGATGATCCAAGGCCTTTGCACTTTTTTATGACAATTTAAAAGTTGTATAATTGGGAACTACAAGTTCGTTAACCAAGAAAAGCAGTGGTTCTCAATTATTTTCTGCATTAATATTAAAAAGGTTGACCAAGGTCAGTTTTTTTCAAAGTGCCCCTAGAGAGAAAAGTCATAAAGGTTTCTTGTTTGTCTAGTCGGTCCCCATTACCAGTTTTTTTTAATGACATGAAACTGATTACACCTGTATTTAGTTACCTTTATATCCATTTTGGCCTGTTGGGTCATTATTCTTAATATCAATAAGCAATTGCAAGAAGTCTTTCCTTACATAATTATTCTTCTCCCTATAGTTAACAGTATCTGATACAATCTTAAGAAAGAAATCACTGATTTGCTTTGGAAGCAAGCGCATCCTCAGTGCTCGAGCCAGATCGGGATAACTGCGGGTGAATGAGCGCTTTAACAATCGAACTCTACTTGGTTCTTGGAAGAGCGCTCTACCCACCCTCCTAAATGGGGAGTCTGGATCCTTGAAACTGTTACAATCGAGCCCAAATGCACAGGATCCGATAACGTCAGTGGAGAAATTACCTGAAATGGGTAACAAACATTAGAAATACGGATTTTTATATAGGACAGGAAATAACGTTAAAAATTACCCCAAAAGGAAATTCAGGATCTGAAGCTAGAGACATTATCAATTCTTTGCCTTAGAGTATGGCAGACAAGAGTGATAAGAGAAATTTTGTTAGTGGTGGAAGCTTCATTAAATAACTCAAAATGACTTTTTACAAATATTTGTCAATCAAGCAAATTTTCTTTATCGACTACTTGACACTTAGTAAATACATCTAATACAATTAGTGTAGTTGGCTGTACATATTTAATGCACATAAAAACCGACCATAAACTGTCTCGTTAGCATGAGTGATATCCCACAGAGCCGTACTTAAAATTTTGGTGCCGAATAACAGTACAAATTTAGAAGTATTGTCTTTGGTAAGCAAATAGTTATTTGGTACGGTGATAATTTCAAAATGTTTACTTTGTTTTGCTTGCGTCAAGATAGGAATAATATGTTATATATTTGTGGAGCATAGACGAATTCGGTATTCCAGGATACGCTGATAATATTAAGTTCGACTAAGTCGTGAGCAGGGTTTATCCAGTGCGTGTAATGGCAAGATGGGCATAGGAAGTCCATAATATAATGTAGTTCCAGATGATGTTATAATACATACGTGTACCAAACTTCATGTGAATATCTCAATTTCGTTTTATCAACCCCTTTAGTAATGGTGTATGGGTGGTAGGGGGTTGAAAAATATATAAATAATCTGGGACTTCTAGTGCATACACCAAATTTCAAGTTTCTGTACTCTTACCAGCTTGCTTTACTTATTTTTCCCTATTTAACCCCAACCCTTCAACGGAATCGTCTCAAAATATAATCTAGTTTCAAATGTCGTTATAATATATACGTGTACTAAATTACAAATTAGCATCTCAATTTTATTTTATCAACCCCTTTAATAATGGAGTAGGGGTGGTGGGAGGTTGAAAAATATTATAAAAAAATCTGAGGCATTGGCTTCTAGTACATACACCGAATTTCAAGTTACTGTACTCTTATCAACTTGCTTTACTTATATTCCACTATATACCCCCAACCCTTAAACAGGATCATCTCAAAATAGTCTAGTTCCAGATGTCGTTATAATACATACGTTTACCAAATTTCAAGTCAATATTTCAATTTTATTTTATCAACCCATTTAATAATGGAGTAGGGGTGGTGTGGGTTGAAAAATATTATAAATAATCTGAGATCTTGGTTTCTAGTACGTACACCGAATTTCAAGTTTCTGTACTCTTACCAGCTTGCTTTACATATTTCCCCATATTTACCCCTATTTACCCCCAAACCCTTCTCCGGATATCCTCAAAAAATAATCCAGTTTCAGATCTCGTTATAATATACACGTGTGCAAAATTTCAAGTCAACATCTTAAACCGTTTCGAAGAAAGCATGCGGACAAATGAAGTTACAGACAGACAGACCGACAGAGAAGCAGACAGGCAGACAGAGATACCGATATACCGACAGACCGACAGACAGACCGAATTTTTTTCTCTCAAATTTAAAAATTCGACGTTTCATGACACTCTAAACCTATTTCAAGAAAAATTATTTTCGCGATTACTATACTTCCAATCGACTACCAGAATGTGAAGTAATATAGAATCAGATCACTCTTTCGTAATTTAAAATTTTTATAATTTTATCACACCGTATAAAAAATATAATTTTAATCTACGTCATTACTGTTTTACTTCCACATCCACGTAGTGGATTGAAAGTATAGTAATCGTAAAAAAATGCTGAGTTTTTTTCTTGAAATAGGTTTAGAATGTCGTGGAACGTCGAGATTTTAATTTGGGCGAAAAAATATTTTCTATCTGTCTGTCGATCTATCGGTCTGTCGGTCTGTCAGTCTCTCTCTCTCTCTCTCTGTAACTTTTTTTGTCCGCACGTTTTATCCGGTACGGTTTAAGATATTGACTTGAAATTTTGTACATGTATATACTATAACGAGATCTGGAACTGGATTGTCTTTTGAACATATCTGGTGGAGGGTTGGGGGGTAAATAGATGGAAATAAGTAAAGCAAGTTGGTAAGAGTACAGAAATTTGGGATTTTGTGTATATACAAGAAGCGAAGGCCTCAGGTTTTTACTTCCCTCGCATACCGAAGGGAAGTATTGTATTCGAAAAAAAATCACCCTCCGAGATATTTTCGGATTTTGACGTTTCAGATCACGTAGATTACGAAAATAGAGGTTTTTCAATACCGTCAGTCTGTCTGTCTGTCTGTCTGCCTGTCTGTCTGTCTGTCTGTTGGTGCATTAACTGAAAAATTACTTGAAGGAGAGCAATCAAATTTGGTAGATAGTTGACGCTACTGTCAGCGAAGAAATGGTTAAACTTTCACTGGAAAATATACAGGGTGGACCGTCTAAACTGAATAAATGATGAAAAATTTTTTTTTTGCTCAAACTTAAAATTTCCACGTTTCATGACACGCTAAACTTATTTCAGAAAAAAAAAATTAGAAAATTTTTGTCACCATTTTTGAAATTTTTTTCCCTTTAAAAAAAATTATTTTTTTTTTTTTCGTTTCAAATTTCCACGTTTCATGGCATTCTAAACCTATTGAGAAAAAAAAACAAATTTACCACTAAAATAGATGGAAATTTTTTTTCTTTGTTCAAATTTAAAATGATCTCATTTCATAGCGTTCTAAACCTATTTAAAAAACATTTAGAATTTTTTTTACCATATTTGAAAAAAATTTACCACTAAAATAGATGGAAATTTTTTTCTTTGTTCAAATTTCAAATTTCCACTTTTCCATGGCATTCTAAACCTATTCAAACTGACTTAATTTTTTTTTTGAAAAATTAAAAAAAAAATTTGAAAGAATTTTTAATCTATTTATCACTACTTACTGTAGAATAGATGAAAATTTTTTTTTGCTCAAATTTAATATTTCCACGTTCCACGACATTCCAAACCTATTTTGGAAAAAAAAATTGCAACATTTCCTTACCATTTTGGAAAAAAAATTTACCACTACAATAGATGGAAAAATATTTTTTTCGCTCAAATTTAAAATTTTCACGTTTCATGACATTCTAAACCTATTTAAAAAAATGTTTACCACTACGATAGAGTAGAAGGAAACTCCTTTTTGCTCAAATTTTAAATTTCCACGTTTCATGATTCCAGACCTATTTCAAAAGAAAAAAAATCTTGAGGAATTTTAAAAAAATGTGAAATATTTTGACCACCGCTATACTTCCACTCCACTACGTGAATGTGGCAGATGGCAATAATATTTGGCATGTGCTATTATACATCTATTGAAAAATGTACAGGGTGGTCGTCACAAGAAATAATTCGGTCATGGTGGACATTTGTAAAGGCATTTGCGCAAGCCTTCCATATTTGGCACCTGTTATTACTTCCCTCGCATACCGGGGAAGTATTGTATTCGAGAAAAAATCACCCTCCGAGATTTTTACGGATTCTGACGTTTCAGAACAAGTAGATTACGAAAATATAGGTTTTTCAATTCCGTCAGTCTGTCTGTCTGTCTGTCTGTCTGTTGGTGTATTTACTAAAAAACTACTTGACGGAGAGCAGTCAAATTTGGCAGGTAGTTGACGCTACTGTCAGCGCAGAAATGGTAGAAATTTCACTGAAAAATATACAGGGTGGACCGTCTAAACGGAATAAATAGTGAAAAAAATTTTTTTTCGCTCAAATTTAAAATTTCCACGTTTCATGACGCGCTAATCCAATTGCGGGAAAAAAAAATTTGAAAATTTTTGAAAATTTTTTGAAAAAATTTTTACCAAGAGAAAAAAAAAATTTTTGTTCAAATTTAAAATTTCCACGTTTCATGACACGCTAACTCTATTTCTGAAAAAAAAATTTTTTGAAAATTTTTGAAAAATTTTTTCACCAACATTTTTGAACATTTTTTTACCAGGATGAAAATTTTTTTTTTGCTCAAATTTAAAATTTCTACGTTTCATGGCATTCTAAAACTATTAAAAAAAAAAACAATTTTTTTTTACCATTTTTGAAAAATTTTTTTCTACTAAAATGATAATTTTTTTTCTTCAAATTGAAAATTTCCACGTTTCATGGCATTCTAAGCCTGATTCAGAAAAAAAAATTTTGAAAATTTTTTGACATTTTTTTTTACCAACATTTTTTAATTTTTTTTTACCACTAAAATAGATGGATTTTTTTTATTTCTTCAAATTTAAAATTTCCACGTTTCATAGCGTTCTAAATCTATTTAAAAGAAAAATTAGAAATTTTGTTTACTATTTCAAAAAAATTTGACCACTAAGATAGAATTTTTTCTCTTTATTCAAATTTAAACTATCCACGTTTCCATGGCATTCTAAAACTATTCAAACAAATTTAAAAATGTTTTTGAAAAATTTTTTTTAAAATTTGAAAACATTTTTAATCTATTTATTTGTCACTACTATAGAATAGACGAAAAATTTGGTTTGCTCAAATTTAAAATTTCCACGTTTCATGACATTCTAAACCTATTTAAAAAAAATACGTAATTTTTAAATCTTAAACTTCTTTTACCACTATTATAGAATAGACGGAAACTTTCCTTTTTGCTCAAATTTAAAATTTCTACGTTTGACATTTTAAACCTATTTCAGAAGAAAAAATTTTAATTTTTTTTTTAACATTTTTGAAAAAATAAAATAAAAATGAAATTTTTTAACCACCACTATACTTCCACTCCATTACGCGAATGTTGGATTGATGTGACGGATGGCAATAATATCTGACATATACACCTATTATACTTTTATTGAAAAATGTACAGGGTGGTCATCCCAAGAAATAATTCAGTCATGGTGGACATTTGTAAAGGTATTTGCGCAAGCCTACCATATGTGGCACCTGTTATTTAGTATTGAGCTTTTGCTGTTGGATGAGCAATCTGTATATTTTTTTGACCAAAACTTATCGAGTTTTCTTTGTAATAATAGCAATAACTATATTCCGATTATTATTCTCAATGTCATTTCGTAATTATTAATTTTTTAGAGTGACCGCCATGCACAAATAACGAGGGAAGTTCTGTGTAAAGACCATTACCGATTTTTTAGTATTGAACTTTTGCTGTTGGATGAGCACTCTGTATATTATTTTGACCAAAATTTACCAGGTTTTCTTTGTAATAATAGTGATATGTATATTCCGATTATTATTTTCAATGTCATTTCGTAATTATTAATTTTTTAGAGTGACCGCCATGCACAAATAAAGAGGGAAGTAATGTGTAAATACCCTTACCGATTATTTTTATCATATTTTCCATCCACCTTAGTAAAAGAGTTGATAAAATTAAATTGAGATTTTGACTTGAAATTAGAGGTAAATAGGGAAAAATAAGTAAATCAAGATGGCAAGAGTACAGAAACTTGACATTTTTGTGTATATACTCGAAACCAACGCCTCAAATTTTTCTACGATATCTGCCCCAAATATTAAAATTCTTTTAGGCAAGCAATAACTTTTATAAAGAAAAACATTTTCTCGAAAAGTTCAAAATTTTAGTCGCCATCCGCTGACATACTGTATACATCCTGGTTATTGCAGGTCTAGGGACAGACATTCTAAACCTGCACGCTGTGTCGCTAGGCGTGACAAGGAAGTATTAAAGTGGCCATTCCCTAGAAAGAGATATCCGATAGGGAAATATTTATCATTTTTGCCCCTAACTTTTTTTTCTTAGTACGTGTATTTAAAAAAACTACAAGAGTATCTAAGTAGAACCATAACAAGACTATTACTATGAATTTTCACTCAATAATTAGTGTGGTTTGCAAAATAGCTAGATTTTAAACTACGAAGTAGGAAGATTAACATTTTTAAATTTAAATCTAGCTATTTTGAAAATCACTGGAATTATTGAGTGAAAACTCATAGTAATAGTCTTGTTATGGTTCTACTTAGGTATTCTTATAGTATTTTAAAAAATACGTACCAAGAAAAGAAAGTTATGGCCAAAAATAATAAATATTTCCCAATCGAATGTTTCTTTCTAGGGAATGGCCATCTTAAGCAGATTTCTTTGTTATCGATCAATTTCTACTTAGCTTTTCCAACAATTCGATCGTCATAGATCACGGTTAGTGGAGGTCCAGAGGCAGGAATACGTTCCAGTTATTGAAGGTACAATGGCAGACATTTTGAACCTGCAAGGCGTCAACTTTTAAGCCATGATTAGTATATGTCAATCGGCTTTTTTTAAGAACTAATTTGATTTACAAATTGAGTTTCCACCACCACGAAAAACTCTCATTCCTGCCATGTTCTAAGGCAAAGATCTAATCATGTTTCTAGCCATCACAAATGCGTCAAGCATATGACTTCTGTACTGTAACATACAGTCTAATATTAATGACCTATTACTACTCTAAGCGTTTACCTAAGATATCCTTAATATCCACAGCTTCATTCTTTCCAATATTATCTTCTACGTACTTCTCTAGTACCAGACCACAATCTATCACAGTTTGGAACATGGTTTTCATTTTACCGGATGTAAAGGTCGGTGTCAATTTTGTTCTTAGATTTCTCCACTTCTTACCACCAAGAGCAACGAGATGTGCACCTAAATGAAAAGTTGATAAATATCTCATTCAACGAAGACATGTAAACATGTAAATTAAGAGAATGTTTCAAATCAATATGTTATGTAGAATGGGTGTTTACTTCCCTCGCATACCGAAGAGAAGTATTGTATTCGAGACAAAATCACCCTCCGAGGTTTTTTCGGATTTTTACGTTTCAGATCATGTATATTACGAAAATATAGGTTTTTCAATTCCGTCAGTCTGTCTGTCTGTCTGTCTGTCTGTCTGTTGGTGCATTAACTAAAAAAACTACTTGACGGAGAGCAGTCAAATTTGGTAGGTAGTTGACGCTACTGTCAGCGAAGAAATGGTTAAACTTTCACTGGAAATTATACAGGGTGGACCGTCTAGAGATAATAAATAATGAAAATAATTTTTTTTTGCTCAAATTTAAAATTTCCACATTTCATCACACGCTAAACCTATTTCAGAAAAAAAAATGTTTTCACCAATTTTTGAAAAATTTTTTATCACTAAAATAAACTGCTGGCCACTCGAACTTACACATAGAGACTTTTAGGCAAAATTTAAAGTTCAATATTTTCAACAGGAATGCAAATTTTTGAACGCGGCTTTGCAAATTTTAAGAGCTAGTTTTTTTCGGATTAAGCTGCATGACGTATATTTATCGTAGGACCATAAGTTTATTATATACGGGGTGATCACTGAAGTCATGCAAAAAATCAAAAAGTTTGTATGAGTGAAATTTCCGCAAAAAATTTGTTTGGTCGTTGCAATATGGTTCCTTACTAAGGTAACATCAATATCTCTAGACGGTTTTGTCAGTTTTTGGATTAAGGCCCTTAGGCCTTGTACACACTACTCAACATAAAATTTGGATACCGAAATCTTTAAAATACTATAAATAACTTGACATTGGATTGACGGTTCTTGATAATTTTTGCGGATTTGGAATCCTTATTTCACGTAGATTTTCTATGGTCTAAGCATTTTATTTGAGGGTTGAAATTTACACATTATACCGGGTCGATAATAAACAAAAACGTAGCGACAAGAACAAGTTTATTACATTAAATTCTACAATATACAACATTGCTTAACAACGACCAAAAGTCAATTCTTAAAAAAATTATAATTCTAATTCTGGTAATTTTTAATAACTGAAAAAAAATTTAACTAAAAAATTAAAAATTAATTTAATTTAAACTTAAATTAAAATTAAATTAAAATTACCTAATTAAAATTAGGTACATTAATTATAAAAAAGAGAAGCTAATATTTTGTTGGTCCTCCTGCTTGGAATACTACTTCCCGACATCGATTTGGTAGAGTATCCACAAGATTATTTATAAAATCTTGTGGAATATTCTCCCATTCTTCACAATGGCCTCACTGAGCGTTTCTAAGGTTTCAGGGGGTACATCAAGAGATCTTACTTTAAGTTTTAAATAAGACCAAACGTGTTCGATGACATTAAGATCCGGAGACTTTGCAGGCCAGTCCATCCTATTGATGTTTTGTGCCTGCAAAAACTCTGTGATCCTTCGCGCTCTGTGAGGTCGAGCGTTGTCATCCACCAATAGAATTTCTGGGCCTTAATGTCGAGCAAAAGGAACAACAATAGGTTCCAAAATTTCCTCCTGATAAACAGTAGCATTAATGGTTTGGTTGGTAATGAATAGCTCGGTTTTACCATTTCTTATGATACCTCCTCACACTGTAACCCCTCCGCCACCAAATCGCGTAGAAATTACACCCGATCATAATTATGGGCATGGGGGTGGACAAAGAACTCTAGAAAACTAAATGACTCTTTAAGACAACAAACTGGGGTGAGAGTTTCGGACAGAACAGTGAGAAGAACATTAAATAAAAACAACTTGAGGTGAGATTTTTTTTTTTTAAACATAACATAATGCCAAACATTTTAAATTATAGAGCCCGTCGCAGAGCAAAATGTGTGCGGTTATTACAACGCCATAGAGCGAATAGGCGGGCATGGGCAAATCGGCATGCGAATTGGGGTAATGCAGAGTGGAGCCATTGTTTATTTACTGACGAAACAAGATTTAATTTGTTTCACTCCGATGGCCGAATGTTAGTTTGGAGAAGGCCAAATCAGCGATATTTGGAGGAAAATATGGCCCCTCAAGAAGCATTTGGTGGCGAAAAAAACTAGCTCTTAAATTTTGCAAGCCGCGTTCAAAAATTTGCATTCCTGTTGAAAATATTGAACTTTAAATTTTGCCTAAAAGTCTCTATGTGTAAGTTCGAGTGGCCAGCAGTGTAGATGAAATTTTTTTTCTTTGTTCAAATTTAAAATTTCCTCATTTCATGACATTCTAAACCTATTTAAAAAAAAAAAAAAATTGTTTTTTAGCAACATTTTTGAAAAAAAATTTATCACTAAAATAGATGGAAATTTTTTTTTCTTTGTTCAAATTTGAAATTTTTACGTTTCATAGCGTTCTAAACCTTTAAAAAAAAAAATAAAAAAATTTCTTTACCATTTTTGAAAAAATCGGTAAAGGTATTTACACAGAACTTCCCTCGTTCATGGCAGTCTCTCTAAAAAAATAATAATTACGAAATGACATTGAGAATAATAATCGGAGTAGAGTTATTGCTAGTGTTACAAAGAAAACTTGATAAGTTTTGGTCAAAAAAATATACAGATTGCTCGTCCAACAGCAAAAGTTCAATACTAAATAGCAGGTGCCACATATGGCAGGCTTGCGCAAATACCTTTACAAATGTCCACCATGACTGAATTATTTCTTGGGATGACCACCCTGTACATTTTTCAATAAAAGTATAATAGGTGCATATGCCAGATGTTATTGCCATCTGTCACATTTTCAATCCAACATTCACGTAATGGAGTGGAAGTATAGTGGTGGTTAAAAAATTTCATTTTTTTAAAATTTTTCAAAAGATGGTAAAATAATTTTCAAATTTTTTTCTTCTGAAATAGGTTTAAAATGTCAAAGGTAGAAATTTTAAATTAGAGCAAAAAGGAAAGTTTCCTTCTGTTCTATAGTAGTGCTAAAAAAAGTTTAAAAATTAAAAATGATGTATTTTTAAAATAGGTTTAGAATGCTATGAAACGTGAAAATTTTAAATTTGAGCAAATAAAAAAAAATTCGATCTATTTTAGTGGTAAAAACTTTTTGAAAAATGTTGGTGAAAAAAATTTTCAAAATTTTTTTTCTGAAATACCTAGGTTTAGAATGTCATTTAAATTTGAGCATTCTGGTGTTAAATTTGTTTCCAAACTGGTAACAAAATGTTGCAAATTTTTTTTTCCGAAATTGGTTTGGAATATCATGAAACGTGGAAATTTTAAATTTGAGCAAAAAAAATTTTCGTCTGTTCTATAGTAGTGATACATAAATGGATTAAAAATGTTTTCAAATTTTTTAAAAAATTCTTCAAAAACATTTTTAAATTTGTTTGAATAGTTTTAGAATGTCATGGAAACGTGGATAGTTAAAATCTGAACAAAGAAAGAAAAATTCTATCTTAGTGATAAAATTTCAAAAAACTTTTTTTTTTAATCAGGCTTAGAATGCCATGAAACGTGAAAATTTTAAATTTGAAGAGAGAAAAAAAAATTCATTTTAGTAGTAAAAATTTTTTCAAAATATTGGTGAAAAAAATTTTCAAATTTTTTTTTCCTGAAATAGGTTAAGCGTGTCATGAAACGTAGAAATTTTAAATTTGAGCAAAAACAAATTTTTTTCATCTTGGTAAAAATTTTTTCAAAAATGTTTGAAAAAAATTTAAATTTTTTTTTTTTCTGAAATAGGTTTAGCGCGTCATGAAACGTGTAAATTTTAAATTTGAACAAAAAAAAATTTTTTTCAACTTGGTAAAAATTTTTTAAAAAATGTTTGAAAAAAATTTTCAAAAATTTTTTTTTCCTGAAATAGGTTTAGCGCGTCATGAAACGTGGAAATTTTAAATTTGAGCAAAAAAAAATTTTTTTCATCTTGGTAAAAATTTTTTCAAAAATGTTTGAAAAAAATTTTCAAAAATTTTTTTTTCCTGAAACAGGTTTAGCGCGTCATGAAACGTGGAAATTTTAAATTTGAGCAAAAAAAATTTTTTTTCACTATTTATTCCGTTTAGACGGTCCACCCTGTATATTTTTCAGTGAAAATTCTACCAGTTCTTCGCTGACAGTAGGGTTAACTACCTACCAAATTTGACTGCTCTCCGTCAAGTAGTTTTTTAGTAAATGCACCAACAGACAGACAGACAGACAGACAGACAGACAGACAGACAGACCGACAGACAGACAGACAGACAGACTGACAGAATTCAAAAACCTATATTTTCCGAATCTACGTGTTCTGAAACGTCAGAATCCGAAAAAATCTCGGAGGGTGATTTTTTCTCGAATACAATACTTCCCTTCGGTATGCGAGGGAAGTAAAAATTTTACCACCAAAATAGATGGAATTTTTTTTTCTTTGTTCAAATTTTAAATTTCCACCTTTCATGACATTCCAAACTATTTTCGGAAAAAAACATTTTTTTACTATTTTGGAAAAAAAAAAATTTTACCACTAGAATAGATGGATAAAAAAATGTTTGCTCAAATTTAAAATTTCAGAAAAAAAAATTTTGAAAATTTTTTTCACCATTTTTGAAAAAAATTTTACCACTAAAATAGATGGAAAAAAATGTTTTTTCTTTGCTCAAATTTAAAATTTTTACGTTTCATGGCATTCTAAACCTATTTCAAAAAAAAATTTACGACTGCTATAGAATAGAAGGAAACTTTCCTTCTTGCTCAAATTTAAAATTTCCACGTTTCATGGCATTCTAAACCTATTTCAGAAGAAAAAAATTTTGAAAATTTTGTTACCATCTGAAAAATTTCAAAAAACTTCCACTCCACTACGTGAATGTGGAATTGAAAATGTGTCTGCCTGTCTGTCTGTTGGTGCATTAACTAAAAAACTACTTGATGGAGAGCAGTGATATTTGGTAGGTAGTTGACGCTACTGTCAGTGAAGAAATGGTTAAACTTTCACTGAAAAGTATACAGGGTGGATCGTCTAAAGGGAATAAATAATGGAAAAAACTTTTTTTTGCGCAAACTTAAAATTCCCACGTTTCATGACACGCTAAACCTATTTCAGAAAAAAAAATTTTGAAAAATTCTTTCTCCAACATTTTTTAATAATTTTTTACCACTAAAATACATGAATTTTTTTCTTCTTTGTTCAAATTTAAAATTTCCACGTTTCATGGCATTCTAAACCTATTTCAGAAGAAAAAAATTTTGAAAATTTTGTTACTATCTGAAAAATTTCAAAAAAGAAAATGAAATTATTTAACCACCACTATACTTCCACTCCACTAAGAGAATGTGGAATTGAAAATGTTACAGATGGCAATAATATTTGGCATGCACCTATTATACTTTTATTATAAATGTACAGGGTGCTCATCCTAAGAAATACTTCAGTCATGGTGGACATTTGTAAAGGTATTTGCGCAAGTCTTGTTTTTGAACTTTTGCTGTTGGATGAGCACTCTGTATATTTTTTTGACCAAAACTTATTCAGTTTTCTTTGAAATAATAGTGATAATTATATTCCGATTATTATTTTCAAAGTCATTTCGTAATTATTAATTTTTTAGAGTGACCGCCATGCACAAATAAAGAGGGAAGTTCTGTGTAAATACCTTCACCGATTTTTTTAACAAAGATGGGCACCGCTAGCAACGTCATATTGATATTTATGTGCAATAAAACGGTTTTTCTATAATATCTCGTTTCCCGTGACGACAATAGAGAATAGTATCAATCTGGTTCAATGTAAAATTCTCTACAACTTTCGCCTAATGTACTTGAGTGCAAACGAATTACAGCCCGCCACATTGGTCTTTATGTGTAAAAACAGTTATTCAGAAATATCTTGTTTCCATACTTCAAATTTTTTAGATGGCGTTTTCAAGATGGCTGACAGTTTATTTTCTTTAATATCCGATTCTACTAAACTGGTGTCTGGGGATTTTGAAGACGCAGATTATAATTATGCAATCGAAATCCAAAAATTGAAAATAGCGGCATCAGTACAGGGGGACCAGTTTTATCATCTATCGTCTGATTCGATGGAAAAAGTTTTCGAGGTTGTTATAAATATTTGGTCAAGATTTAATAATTAAAAATGGCTGATAAGGGGGGATACATATTGTAATTTACATTCTAATTCGTCTAATAATCGGTATCCGGGGATTTTCGCAGATTATAAATATTTAGTCAAAATATAAAAAGTCAAAATGACTACTTCAAGGTGACGAATTGGTTTTGTATGGATCCTATTTTAGAAAGCTATTCTACATAACATTCCAAAAATCTGTAAAATATTTTCATTTCGCATCTATCGGCCAATTTCTGTATACAGAATGGACTATAGTTTTTATTGTTTCTTTCTCTTTATGTGTGACATTCTGCATTGCCACCCAGTAAGGATGGCACTGCAACATGTTACACACAGTATACTTATCGGCCAAGCGAAACACGAACATGGATCTAATATGTCCAGTTGGCATTTGCCCCCTGGCAGGAGACGATTCGATATACGACGATTTCCGATGCATGCGTTTATGGATTGCGCTGCAACGCTATTGTCCGTCTTGCTCTGAGAAACAGTACAGGAGAATTCTGCGGAGCAATAATTAATTTTCGAACGAAATGTAAGTTTATAGTTCACAAGCAAGATAGAACAACACGGTGAAGGAAATAAGAGAACTATTTGCAGGAATACTCGGAAGTAGGCCCATACCTTCTCAGTCTACAGCACATAGTGACTTAAAATTTTGAACAGTAACGATATATTTCCCTGTACCATCATAAGAAACCGCCTGTAATTAACGACTGCCCTGTATAAATAAAGGGGGAAGTTCCGTGTAAACACATTTACCGATTTTTTAAAGAAGATTTCTGATCATTTGCTTACATTGAAAATACGTTTTAAAAACATATGTGTGTTTACAGTGATTTTTTACAAATAATAATAATAAAAATAATTGTTATAAATTAAATCTTACTTAGTGGGTCGTCCCTCTCGTTGATATATGCTCCTCTATCCGTAAAGTGTTGAAAATCTTTCGACATCACATGCTTCATTAATTCCCTATCTAGAACAAGCCATGTGGGTCTCGTCAAAAGGTATATGCCGCCATGCTTCCATCCTTAAATAAAGGAAAACTTTAGAACAGTTATAATCTGAAACACTCATATTTAAACAATGCCACAGTAATTGTAATTGTCATCTAAAATAAGTAATACCCTATCATCTGGAGCCTTATTATCTGTCGGCGTTTTATTTACTTAAAAAAAAAATGAGAAAAGAGTAATATATTCGTAGATATTTTCTTATACTGATAACAATTTTATGCCTACTAAATAAATCAGTCATGTTTTGGACATGAACATTAAGGTGGAATGGTATGACTTTTATTATGGAAACTGCTGGTGCTGACGGGTGCCAAAACTTGCCTTTTGGGATACGGCTCACGTAAAAAAAAATTAGCCAAAGGTATTAATAGCTTCATGTTACGCAAGGTCAATGACGTCACACTTTAAAACAGTCATTATGCAGCATGAAGTCGTAAGTTTTTTTTTCAAAATTTTTTTAACGGTACATTTGAACCCAAGGGCACCTTTTGCCATGTCAGCCGATGGTGAATTTAAAAATCAAACATATCATTTAGCCATATTATTATCGGTTTTTATAAGTAAGTACGAAGTTGTTCCTGATCATTTGTTCTAAGTATAATAACAATATCTACATTATTATTTACGAATTATTAAAAACCGGTGTTGTGCGAATGGCTTTGCAGCCACAGCCATAGATTACAAGTATAGATAGATAGAATTATTAAAAACGTTGCATAACTATTTCGTTTTTGGAAAATAGGTTTGAGTTAACAGATGCAGGGGTTTCATTATTTTCTCTACGCTTATGGACTGACGTGAGTATGATTTAACTATTGGGGCGAATGGTGTGATATTTTCGTTCTTAGAGAAAGAGTATTCAGTATTATTACGCGCTGGGGCCCCCTAGGGACGGGAGCTGGTAGCTCATGATGAGTAAAAGCTGGAAATTAAGTAGCAATGGCAGGAAACTGCCCATCTCTACTGTATTACCTATGCGCGTCATCTCTGTGACATTGGCAGTACGTTTTGTGGAAGCTTGCAGATAGATCTAGATTATGCTAGAAAAGGTTATGGGCTATGCTATGTTTTTCTAGATCTCTTCTAGATATATAAGGTAAGATGCATGGCGGGAAAGTTGTAAAGTTACAAGTAAGGTTAGACGTCCGAAGTAAATACAGAATAATAAACATTGTTAAAGATTATTTTAGTCAGTAAAAGTGTATTTTAGTTTATTAAAAAGTATTGTGAGGTTTTCATTGTCATTAAATAAAGTGTTGATCCCTTGTTATAATTTTTGGAACTCACGGATCCTAAAAAATGGTTTCAGGGGTAGTAATACGTGACAGTATATTATAGGATTGACACGCTGTGTAGCTTTGTTTGTCAGTGTCATGTTGTCTTTGAGCTAGTTGCACGTTTTTTGCCATTACATATTACTGTATGAATAGAACCTGTCATCCAAAAAATGGGTTGTTTGGCCATCCTGAAAACACTTTGTTGACAATGCTTTCTGATGATCGCTCTGCGATTCGAACATTGGCGTATAGACGGATCTTAAAAGCATTTTAAGATCCTTTTCTATTCCTGACCTGAATTTTGAAGCTTCCTATTACATCGACCTTATTGCATGGCAAACGGTTGAGGTAACTGAGGAGAGATCCTCATTTGCTCTATGGCACGCAGAAAGAACACAAAATGAGCTAGTGGCTACAATAAAAATAAATTCCACAATATATTATACCAAGAGTTCTATTTTTCACTTTACATTTTGTCAAATTCAAACCTCAAAAACTTTTTTATTTCAAATGGAACGCCCTATATTACTTCCCTCGCATACCGAAGGGAAGTATTATATTCGAGAAAAAATCACCCTCCGAGATTTTTTCGGATTTTGACATTTCAGATCACGTAGATTACGAAAATATAGGTTTTTCGATTCTGTCAGTCTGTCTGTCTGTCTGTCTGCCTGTTGGTGCATTAACTAAAAAACTACTTGACGGAGAACTGTCAAATTTGGTAGGTAGCTCACGCCACTGTCAGCGAAGAAATGGTTAAACTTTCACTAGGAAATATATAGGGTGGACCGTCCAAAGGGAATAAATAATGAAAAAAATTATTTTTGCTCAAATTTAAAATTTCCACATTTCATGACATTCTGCACTTATCTCAGAAAATAATTTTGAAAATTTTTCGAAAAAATTTTTACCACCAAAATAGATTTAGAAAAAAGTTTCTTTGTTCAAATTTAACATTTCCACGTTCATGGCATCCTAAGCCTATAAAAAAAAAATTTTGAAAATTTTTTTGCCCAACATTTAAAAAAAAAATTTACCACTAAAATTGATCGAAAAAAATTATCTTTGCTCAAATTTAAAATTTTCACGTTTCATGACACTCTGATGTAAATTGTTTACGTTTCTGACATTCTAAACCTATTTCAAAAAAAAAAAATTGAAATTTTTTTTACCATTTTCGAAAAAATTTTTACTACTAATAGATTTAAAAAAAATTTCTTTGTTCAAATTTAAAATTTCCACGTTTCATGGCATTCTAAGCCTATTAAAAAAATATTTTTTTGAATATTTTTTAGCACTACGGCATGGCGTTCATGGCATTCTAAACCTATTTAAAAAAAAATTGAATTTTTTTTTACCATTTTAAAAAAATTTTTTGCCACTAAAATTGACCGAAAAAAAAGTTCTTTGTTCGAATTTAAAATTTCCACGTTTCATGGCACTCTAAACCTATTTCAAAAAAAAAAAAATTTTGAAAATTCTTCTTCTTTCTTCTTCTTCTTTCTTTCTTTTTTAAAATTTAAAATTTCCACGTTTCATGGCATTCTAACCTATTTAAAAAAAAATTAAAAAAATATATATTTTTAATCTTTTTCTATCACTGCTATAGAATAGATGAAATTTATTTTTGCTCATATTTAAAATTCGCACGTTTCATGACATTCTTAACCTATTTCGAAAAAAAATTTAGAACATTTTTTACCATTTTGGAAAAAAATTTTACCACTAGAATAGACGGAAAAAAATGTTTTTTTACTCAAATTTAAAATTTTTCATTTTTCATGGCATTCTAACCTATTTAAAATAAAAATTGAAAATTGTTTTTACCAACATTTTTGAAAATTTTTTGCCACTAGAAAGAATAGATGAAAATAAATTAAATTTCCACGTTTCTTGCCCTTCAAAATCTATTTTAAAAAAATTTGAATTTTTTTTTGAAAAAATTTACGATGTTCTTGTGAGTGTAACAAACAATGCGTGGGTGAGTCATCCAGATCTTTTAGTGTAAGATTGGGCGAACATCAAAATTATATAAGAAAAAATGAAATTCAGAGGTCCAAGTTCTGCGAACACGCTTGGGAGAATGGACACAGAATGAACTGGGACTCGGCAAAAATTTTAACAAAAAGGCAGATAGCAAAAAAAAGTTAAATTAAAGAATTCGCGATAATATTGAATGAGGATAAATGCGTGTCGAATTGTTCCGTAGATGTCTGTACAACTTGGTTGCCAATGTTGAAAGAAAATTTAACATTGTATAAAAACTAAAAAAATCTGTTAACTATATCAACAGTTCTATGTAAACAGTAAGTATCTATGGATATTGAATATAACAAACATTCTTAGAGCTGTGTATTTATCATACACAGCAAAAAAGATTTTTCAAAAAAGCCTTGAAAAAGGAAACAGAATAGATTTCCGAAAGGCCGGCGAAATTATTAATTTCAGTTTTCATACTTATTTGTGTTGTTTATTTAAAAAAGCGCAACCTTTAATTGATCCTTTGACGTAAAAGTTACAGGCGTAGAGGTTATTTACCAGTAACATACTGGTTAATTGTGATATTTTGTAGATTCCCCGAGCACCGCTTAAATAGAAAACATACATGTGGCAGGAAGTCCCAAAGAATTGAAGAAGGAAAAAAATTAAGATAATGCCACAAATAACATTTAGACAATGTTCTTTTACTACTACTATAGAATAGAGTGAAATATTGTTTTGCTCAAACTTAAAATTTCCATCTTTCATGACATTCTAAGCCTATTTCAGAAGAAAAAAAATTTATTTATCTATTTATCAACATTTTTAAAAATTTTCAAAAATAATGAAATTTTTTAACCACTACGTGAATGTGAAATTGAAAATGTGACAGATGGCAATAATATTTGGCATATGCGAATCTTACACTTTTATTGAAATATGTACAGGGTGGTCATCCCAAGAAATAATTCAACCATGGTGGGGACATTTGTAAAAGTATTTGCGCAAGCCTTCCATATTAGGTCCATTAGTTCTATTACTTAGTATTGAATTTTTGCTGTTGGATGAGCACTTCATTTTTTTGGGCAAAGGTTATCAGGTTTTCTTTGTAATAATGGTGATAACTATATTCCGATTATTATTCTCAATGTCATTTCGTAATTAATAAGTTTATATAGTGACCGCCATACACACATAAAGAGGGAAGTTCTGTGTACACAGAACACATAAATACTTTTACCGATTTTTTTTACATCAAATTATGTAAAATTAAATTTCTTTTTTCTAGCATAGGCATTGTTGGGGTTAAAGTTAGAACTTTTTGAAATATTGGTGATTTTCTGATGTGTTCAAGAAGTTTTAATAAAAATTGTCATCAACTTAGGCGTGGTTAGAAACAATCATTAATGTCAGTAATTCTCTTAAAAATGTTAGCGCATTTAAATTACACCCAGAAGACTTTTTAGATTTGTTTATTATTTATGGAGAATGTGATAAAGTAATGTCAAGAATATGTAACACATTTGCTACTCGATAACCACAAGAACAGAAATCATCACCATACACTGTAAAACGCATATTGGATAATTTTAGAATATTTGGCTATGTCAAGGCAGGAATTCTAAAGAGGAAGTCTAGCGTTGACGAAGAAATAGCAATACTGGGGTATTTTCCGGCAATTCCAATTACTATGTCATTAAGGTAAGTTGCTTTGGAATCGGGATTATCCAAGAATTCAGTTCACAGAGTCTTGTCAAAACATAAATCCATTCTCGTTCATCAATTAAAAGACACAGATTTCCTGACGAGAAAAAATTTTTGCGGATTTGGTTTAGCATGAAGGTGACAGTTATTTTTTGGGAAATATTGTATGAACAGATGATGCATAATTTAGCAAAAATGGACTTCTTAATAAATACAGTTCTCATTACTGGAGCTAATTGAATCCTCATGTATTCAGGGAGAGAAATATTCAAGATCATGATCAGTTTAATGTTTACTGTGCCATGGGAAAAGATAGAGTGACAATACAATTTTTTGAGGAAAATTTAAATAAAAAGTTAAAACGATTTCCTCTTCAGCTAATATGCCTAAGGCTTGCTCCTTAGAATTCCTACCTTGACAAAGAGAAATATTCTGAAATTATCCAATATGCGTTTTAAAGTGTATGGTGATGGTTTCTGTTCTTGTGGGTATCGAGTAGCAAATGTGTTACATGTTCTTGATATTACTTTATCACTGCGCTGGCATTTTTTGACATAAAATAATGACTGTCATTAATGATTGTTTCTAATTATGGCTGAGTGTTGATGACAGTTTTTATTAATATGTCTTGAACATTTCGGAAAATCGGCAATATTTCGAAAATTTGTAACTTCAACTCCAACAGTGCCTATACTAACAAAAAGGGAATTTAATTTGACATAATTTGATGTAAAAAATATAGGGTATTCCATTTGAAATAGAAAAGCTTTTGAGGTTTGAATTTGACAAAATGTAACGTGAAAAAATAGAACACTTGGTATACTATTATGGAATTTATTTTTATTGCAAAGACTAGCTTATCTTGTGTTCTTTCAACGTGCCAAAGAGAAAATGAGTATTAGACCACAAGCCCATGCTAAATTTTTGGGGGATTATATGACACCGCTTGAAAAGGTATAATTTTTGTAGTCCTACAAAAATAAATCACTTTGAGCCCTATGCCGTATATTTTAGGTGGGACATGGGAAAGCTGCGGAAAAGTGAAAATCGTAACCCGCGGAGGTGCATTTTTTTCAAATGACACTGTACGGTTTACGTTTATTTGGACTGTACTTATATCTATGACTATTAAAAAGAAAATGCCGTACAAAAATAATTGGACAGAAGTACACGAAAAATTTTCGTTTTCCATAAAAGCCGTACGGTATCATATATCACCTTAGTACATACTAAGGTCATATGATACCGTACGGCTTTTATGAAATTCGATTTTTATATTAACAAGGATGAATTTTTTTGCTATGCCGTACAAATCGGTTGGACCATGGGGTGACAAACGCGAGATCAACCTCTGTCCTAGACCTCTATCAAGGGTGGTGATTTGACCCTGTACGGCATCAATTCCAAAAGATTATACGACACGTCAAATCTTTAAAAAAACCCGTCTAAAAAGAATGGGTATTATCAATGTAAATAAAAAAATCACCCCCGAGAAAGGGAAAAATTCTTGTTTTCTAGGGTAAGTTTATTTGATACTGTACGGCCATTTTTTTTTTGGATTAATTAGTATAGGTCAGAATTTTTATTTTATTTAGTAGCCGTACAGAAATAATGGACAATAATAAAATTAGAACATTGCAAAAGAAGTGAAATTTTTTAAAAATTATGCATATTAAAAAATTCTCTATTTTTTAATATAATGGATAGATTTTCAACTTTACATCGTTTTTCCTTTCCTTAACTATAAAAGAATACTAATGTATTGGGATTTTGGACACTAGATTACGTTATTCGTGCGATTTATACGACCCTTTTCTAGATACCGTACGGCGGCGGCGTTTGCAAGATATTATTGAAAATAGCAAAAGCTGATAAACAATCACAATGCCGTTTTAGATCGGCCACAATTAAATACTAGGACCAAATATATATTTCAAAGACAATTTTTTTTGGAAACTTTAAAATATAATGTAATATTAATTATATAAAAATGTGTACAAATTATCCAAAATTTTCTTTTTTAGAAAACTTTAGGAAGAAATTATGTTACAGTCTTTGAAATCTATAAAATTTTAGTAGGTATGTTTCGTAAGTTTATTTTTAGGCAAACGTTTTTTTCTAACATTTTAAATTTTACAACATACTGCATTATTTGGAAAACCTAAAATATGTAATTCGTCATTCATATGATAAGAAGAATATGCATAAATTACTTACTGATCTGTTGGATATAACAAATACTTTCAAATTTGCGTGATGGTTTCTTAAACAGTCAATTATAAAATAATATATTTCATACATTTTTATAGTCAATTTCAGGTGAAATCGACACATACTAGTTTTTTAATGATTAATAGTAATAGGGGTGTAAGTGGTTATAATAAAAGTACAAAATGAATAGATTCCAATAAGATTTGATGCTAAGAGGTGGCACCAAAGACATGGATAAGGCTTGTCACGGGCAACTGCCGATATTTTTTTTATAACGAGTTTTTAACACCAGGAGGAGATTTACAGTTTCACTGTGATATTATTGTGCGTATTGTGATTTTGTCGTTGTATATGTCAGTACCCAGCATTATATTCTGGAAATAAATGTATGTGGATAACACACCTAGATAGAGAAGTGGGAATGTGAAAGTAAACAAGATGCTCTCCTTTTTTACTGAATCACCTTTGTTCCAAGTACATAAAAAATAATATTTTCCAGCAGCTTTTCTTTCTATCTCTCTAGATATTTGACCTTACACACTCAGTGTTTTGACCAAGCAGCTTTTCTATTTCATCTTTTATTTAAGTCATAAAAAATATCGATAAATATTTGTTTTTATAAAGTATAATTTATTTACGCACTGTTTGGACATAATATAGCGAAAAATTTTCGGAAAATCATTTTACATTTTAGATCCATTAATTTTGAATAATAGGTTTAGAATAATTAGAATATCAAGTATTGCTCAAATGTAATAAAGTCTTACAATTATTTTTTATTCAGAAGACCTAACTTTGGGACGGAAAATTCAGTTTTTCAGACACATGTACCAACTAAAATGTATGGCATGGTAATAAAAATTTTTATTATATAAAACAGTATTAAAATAATCAAGATTTATGTGGTGTCAAATCACCACCGTTGATAGAGGTCTAGGACGGAGGTTGATCTCGCGTTTGTCACCCCATATTCCAACCGATTTGTACGGCATAGCAAAAAAATTCATTCTTTTAAGAGTCACAGGTAAAAATACAGTCCAAATAAACGTAAGCCGTACAGTGTCATTTGAAAAAAATGCACCTCCGCGGGTTACGATTTTCACTTTCCCTGCAGCTTTCCCTCGTCCCACTTATAATATACGGCATAGGGCTCAAAGTGATTTATTTTTGTAGGACTACAAAAATTATACCTTTCAAGCGGTGTCATATGACCCCCTAAAAATTTAGCATGGGCTTGTGGTCTATATCTCCTCACGAAGAAATTTATTACAGTTATTGCAAACCGTTGCAAATGTCAAATTTTTTATAGTGTCAAATATCTGGGTTTAAGTATAGAGTGTGCTACATGTTTTGACTCAGAATTTCGAAAAGTCGAAAACATATAGGGTGTTCTATTTAAAATAAGCAAGTTGGTATCGACTACCGGTATAACCGGAAGCACCACATGCTTGTAATTATTTTAGTTGGATTTGGAAACACTGACTAGTAACTTCCAAAATTCTCGAAATTTTTTGTTACATACTTTTCCCAATATCGATAGATTCAGTTCCCGGTGAGACACCCTGTATAAGTATACACTAACCTCTTGCTTTCATCTGTCTGTATATTTCGTGGTTACCGCTGACGGCTGCAGCATTCCTAAGGTTGCCAAAAGGTATAGTTGGTTCCAAATAAGGTACACCTCGCCTCTTCCAATAACCAAACGACCATATATAGTAGGCGTAAATTATGACAGCTAAGGCTGTGACTACACCTAGTAGATCCATCAGTAGTAATCCAGTAAAGATCGCCATGATTTCCTAAAAAAATAAGTGATAGATGTGAATATTTATTTATTTACTTATTTCAAAAGTGTACTTCTAGGGCGCAGATTATTTACTAGACGAAGTGTTTCTGTCAAGCTCTATGATTCCTTATTGTCATAAGGATAATAACCAGAGAATGTAAATCAACAACTACTCTGAGGACTATAAGTCCGCTGAGCTCTAGTTTACCAAATGCAAGCCCGGTGCGGCAAGTGTTTCGAACAAACTCTCCAGTCGAAAAATGTATTCCTAAATAAAGAAACTCTCGTAACAGCCGAAAGATACGGCTGGTGTTTGTTGCAATAGAAACAAACAAAAAATCGGTAAAGGTGTTTACACAGAACTTCCTTCTTTATTTGTGCATGGCGTTCACTCTAAAATTACTAAATGACATTGAGAATAATAATCGGAATATAGTTACCATTATTATTACAAAGAAAACCTGATAACTTTTGTTCAAAAAAATATACAGAGCGGTCATCCGACAGCAAAAATTCAATACTAAATAACTGGTGCCAAATATGGAAGGCTCGCCCAAATACCTTTACAAATCCACCATGGTTGCATTATTTCTTGGGATGACCATCCTGTACAATTTTCAATAAAACTGTAATAGGTGCATATGCCAAGTATTATTGCCATCTGTCACATTTTCAGTTCAACATTCACGTAGGGAGGAAGTATAGTAGTGGTTAAAAATATAATTTTCTCTTTTTTAAATAGGTTTAGAATGTTATGACCCGTGGAAATTTTAAACTTGAGCAAACACATTTTTTTTTCATGTATTCTAGTGGTAAGAAAAATTTTCATGATCTATTCTAGGTACCTATTTATACTAGTGGTAAAAATATTTTCAACAAATTCTTTTTAAATTAATTTTTGTTTACAATTTTTTTTAAATGGGCTTAGACTGTCATGAACGTGGAAATTTTAAATTTGAACAAAAACAATTTTTTTCCGTCATCCATTTTGTATTTTGTAGTGGCGAAAATGTGCATTTTTTTAAATTTTCCAAAGTTTTTGGAATAGGCTTAGAATGTCACAAAACGGGAAAATTTTAAATTTGAATAAAAAAAATGTATTTCCATCTATTCTAGTGATAATTTTTACTTCCCTCGCATACCGAAGGGAAGTATTGTATTCGAGAAAAAATCACCCTCCGAGATTTTTACGGATTCTGACGTTTCAGAACACGTAGATTACGAAAATATAGGTTTTTCAATTCCGTCAGTCTGTCTGTGTCTGTCTGTCTGTCTGTCTGTCTGTCTGTTGGTGCATTTACTAAAAAACTACTTCACGGAGAGCAGTGAAATTTGGCAGGTAGTTGACGCTACTGTCAGCGCAGAAATGGTAGAAATTTCACTGGAAAATATACAGGGTGGACCGTCTAAACGGAATAAATAGTGAAAAAAATTTTTTTTCGCTCAAATTTAAAATTTCCACGTTTCATGACGCGCTAATCCTATTTCGGGAAAAAAAAATTTTGAAAATTTTTTTCACCAACATTTTTGAAAACATTTTTACATACCAAGATAAAAAAAAAAAATTTTGTTCAAATTTAAAATTTCCACGTTTCATGACACGCTAAACCCATTTCTGAAAAAAAAATTTTTTGGTAAATATTTTTCACCATTTTCGAAAAATTTTTTACCAAGATGAAAAAATTTTTTTTGCTCAAATTTTAAATTTCTACGTTTCATGGCATTCTAAAACTATTTAAATTTTTTTTTTTTTTTACCATTTTTGAAAAATTTTTTTCTACTAAAATATTTTTGTTTTCTTCAAATTTAAAATTTCCACGTTTCATGGCATTCTAAGCCTGATTCAGATAAAAAAAATTTGGAAAATTTTTAAAACATTTTTTTTACCAACATTTTTGAAATTTTTTTTACCACTTTACCACTAAAATAGACGGATTTTTTTTCTTCAAATTTAAAATTTCCACGTTTTATAGCGTTCTAAATCTATTTAAAAGAAAAACTAGAAATTTTGTTTACTATTTTTAAAAAATTTTACCACTAAGATAGAATTTTTTTTCTTTGTTCAGATTTAAACTATCCACGTTTCCATGGCATTCTAAAACTATTCAAACAAATTTTAAAATGTTTTTGAAAATTTTTTTTAAAAATTTGAAAACATTTTTAATCTATTTATCACTGCTATAGAATAGACGAAAAATTTGGTTTGCTCAAATTTAAAATTTCCACGTTTCATGACATTCCAAACCAATTTCGGAAAAAAAATGTTTGCAACATTTTGTTACCAGTTTGGAAAAAAAATTAACACTAGAATAGATGGAAACTTTTTTTACTCAAATTTTAAAGCTTCACGTTTCATGACATTCTAAACCTATTTAAAAAAAATATGTAATTTTTAAGTCTTAAACTTCTTTTACCACTATTATAGAATAGACGGAAACTTTCCTTTTTGCTTAAATTAAAAATTTCTACGTTTGACATTTTAAACCTATTTCAGAAGAAAAAATTTAATTTTTTTTTAACATTTTTGAAAAATTAAAATAAAAATGAAATTTTTTAACCACCACTATACTTCCACTCCAATGCGCGAATGTTGGATTGATGTGACGGATGGCAATAATATCTGGCATATACACCTATTATACTTTTATTGAAAAATGTACAGGGTGGTCATCCCAAGAAATAATTCAGTCATGGTGGACATTTGTAAAGGTATTTGCGCAAGCCTGCCATATGTGGCACCTGTTATTTAGTATTGAGCTTTTGCTGTTTTATGAGCAATCTGTATATTTTTTTGACCAAAACTTATCAAGTTTTCTTTGTAATAATAGCAATAACTATATTCCGATTATTATTCTCAATGTCATTTCGTAATTATTAATTTTTTAAAGTGACCGCCACGCACAAATAACGAGGGAAGTTCTGTGTAAAGACCTTTACCGATTTTTTTAGTAGTGGTAAAAAAAGATTACAATTTTTTTTAAATTTAATTTTAAAAAAATAAAAATTTCCATCTATCATAGAGGTAATAAATTTTTCCAAAATGTTGGTAAAAACAATTTCAATTTTTTTTTTAAATAGGTTTAAAATGCCATGAAAGGTGAAAATTTTAAATTGAGCAAAAAAATATTTTCATCTATTCTATAGTAGTGGTGAAAAAGATTACACATTTTTTTTTATTTTCAATTTTTTTTAAATAGGTTCATAATGCCAGGATACGCAGAAATTTTAAATTTGAGCAAAAAAAATTGTTTCCATCTATTTTAGAGGTAAGAAATTTTTCCAAAATGTTGGTAAAAAAGTGTTCAATTTTGTTTTAATAGGTTTAAAATGCCATGAAACGTGGAAATTTTTAATTTGAGCAACAAAAATATTTTCATCTATTCTATAGTAGGTACCTAGTGGTAAAAAAAATTACAATTTTTTTTAAAAAAGTTTCAATTTTTTTTTTTTTAAACAGGTTTAGAATACCATGAAACATGGAAAGTTTGAATTAGAACAAAATTAATTTTTTCATTTATTCAATAGCAGTGGTTAATATTTTTTTTTTGTAGGATTAGAATGCCATGAAACGTGGAAATTTTAAATTTCAGCCAAAAAGATATTTTTTTCTTCCATTCTAGTGGTAAAATTTTTTCCAGTGTTCAAAAATTTCATTTCTGAAATATGTTTAGAATGCCATGAAACGCGAAAATTTAAAATTTGAGAAAAAAAATTGTTTTCATTATTTATTCTCTTTAGACGGTTCACCCTGTGTATTTTCCTGTGAAAGTTTTACCATTTCTTCTCTGACAGTAGTGTCTGCTACCTACCATATGTGGCTGTTCTCTGTCAAGTAGTTTTTTAGTTAATGCAGACAGACAGACAGACAGATAGACAGACGGAATTGAAAAACCTATATTTTCGTAATCTACATGAACTGAAACGTGAAAATCCGAAAAAATCTCGGAGGGTGATTTTTTCTCGAATACAATACTTCCCTTCGGTATGCGAGGGAAGTAAAAACTTAGAGTCTTGGCTTTTAGAATATACCTGTACCAAATTCCAAATTTTAGGACTCCCAGCCCTTCAACAGAATTGTCTCAAAATATAATCCAGTTCCAGATCACGTTATAATACATACGTATACCAAACAGGTCAATATCTCCCAGAGGAAACGTTACAGACAATCGTTTGTTTGGCTATCTATCTGTCGCGATAATTTTGTAGCTCTTATGAAAATTCTGTTAGGTCTGAGTGGTAAATGCAACCATGGAAATAGAATTGGTTCAATTTACATAAATATAACCTAGAAATTAGTAGCAGTAAATCGCCTTATTTACAGAGCTGTTTATTTATATGGTTTATTTATTGTCAAAAATCCATAGTTACTATTACTAGAGGAAAAAACAATACTTTGGATATGACCTGATACATTAACAGTGAAGTGAGCGAATTGCGTCGTTCTATTTTACAAACAAATATTTGTATTTTCTTGACCGTTGATATCAAATTAACTTGATGTATCCTGGGATTTTTCGGTCATCTTTAAATGAAAATTCTTATATTTTCTTATGTTTCGGTTTTATTAACCATCGTCAGAGGAAAAAATTACAATATTTATGTTAGTGCCATTACATTATGTCTAAATTCTCCATATTTTACATATAATCGGCCACCATTGCAAACTTAGTTATGGAGGAATTAGAATGTCAGATATTAAAATCATTAAATCATAAACCTATTTTTTACAAAAGATATGTAGATGATTGTATTATCTGTTTACCAAAAAATAAAATAGAATATACTGTTAACAATTTCAATAGTTTTCATCCACGCTTGCAATTCACAACAGAAATTGAAAACGAAAAGACCATAAACTTTTTAGATATTACCATTAAATATAATGAATCCGGAATTATTGATACTAACTGGTACACGAAAGAAATTTGGTCGCAAAGATACTTAAATTATAATTCTCACACTCCTACCAATTACAAAAAGAACGTTGTTAATAGTCTAACAGATCGAGCCATTCAAGTTTCACATCCAAAATATAGACAAAACAACTTGAAAAAACTTAAAACAGTCCTCGAAACAAACTCCTATCCTAAACATTTTTATGAACCAATAATTAAAAAAGAATACATAATATCTATAATCAAAATATGAATAAAAAGATTAAGAATAATAACAACTATGTATCCATGCCTTACATACAAAAAGCATCTGAGAATATTTCAAATGTATTAAAAAACACAATATAACAGTAGCGCATAAACCTTATACTACAACGAAAAAATTCTTTACAAAACTAAAACCCGAACTACAACCAAAAGGCGAAACTAACGCAATTTAGAAAATAGACTGTAATAATTGTAATAGTACATATATTGGCCAAACAAAACAATACCTGCATAAACGAATATTACACACAAATATAAGAACACTAAATCAAAATTCGACAGCTCTTACCAAACACGCTTTAGACCATAATCATAGCTTTAACTTTGACAATACAAAAATTTTACAAAAGGAACCAAAGTATCATCGAAGGACAATACATGAAATGTTACAAATTAAAAGACATAACAACGCAATAAACAACCGCACTGATATAGAGAATTTAAGTGAAACATACTTTAATTTGTTAAATTAACTAAAAAGGGGATATTATTAAACAACATATATTTTTACACCGTTCCATCAAATCTGCAAGATAATTCTTAAAATATCATATTTCACACTACCAGCCCTTAGAGAAAACCTCATATCTAACATCCATAAATTAAATAAACTGTATCAATAGTGACACAACACAGACCAGAAAGCCGACAATACTTTTGTTCAGCATTCAGTTGCATTAAAACTTTCAACAGAAATAAACGTAAAATGTTAATACAGTGTAAACAAAAAATTTGTTACATTGTAAGTAATGAAATTAAATTTGTAAAATCACATAAAATAATCGTACGTTAATATAAATATTGTAATTTTTTCCTCTGACGACGGTTAATAAAACCGAAGCGTAAGAAAATATAAGAATTTTCATTTAAAGATGACCGAAAAATCCCAGGATATATCAAGTTAGTTTCATTTTACAGCAGTATAAACTGTGCCTTATTGCCAAAGCCACAACGCTGTTAATACATGTACCTAATATTTTTACCACCACTTTTTAAGTTTCTCCATTGTCCTAAATCTGATGTTTTTAGTTTCGCCATTATATGATCTGTCAAGATCTGCATCGCTTTTGTCAATGCTGTTTACCAAAATTTTGGAAGAATCATTTTCTTATAAACTTTTGTTAAAATTTTCATTAAAAGACAGACTTTAATTATGACTAAATATAAACACACACTCCATTATAAGATATTTTATAGTTTTGCTATAAAAAAGTTTTAATGATAAATTTATAAAATAGTTCAGTAGCAGACAACAGAATAGTATTTTCTCGAACTCTAATATAATCAATCCGCATTTAGAAGTATTAATAAAATAACAATAAAACAAAATAATCGTAGAACGTTTAAATGATAAAACAAATTTGCTGGTTGGGTACTGACCATTTTCAAAAATTCCTTCACAGAGCGACGAACTATGGAAAATATTACTAGATATGTACCATTTCAAGTTATATAATATATTATAGTTTACAACTAATCCAAAGTACCGTTTTTTTGTACAAAAAAACCTTTTTGAAATATAATTTTTATAAAAACTGCCAACTTCTAAATTTTTTCATGGCAATTTGCCATTTTTTGCAATATTTACGAAAAGTTGCAGCAAGAAAATACTAGGACAATTCCCTACAAATTTTAGTTTTCCTTCACCATATCCAAGATACGAAAACTATATTTCGTTAAATATATCTTTTCATATGAACGTATGTGGATGACACAAAATAATTCCAAGTTCTGACACTTACTAGTAGTATGACAATAGCATCAATACTAAAAACTTACCGATTAGTTGATATTTCCCTCCTCAAAATGCACAAGCGTTGAAAATATAAAAATGACTAGAAAAACTTTTTTATCAGCCACAATATATAATAATTTAGCGAGGCAAAGGTTGACAGCATAAGATAACAAATATTATTTGGAATGTTTATCACCTGATGCAGATCATATGGTTTACAAAGTAATTGCTATTCTTTTTGTAGGCACACCTCTGCCTTTTTACACCATAGTTATATTTTACTTCCATATCCAGGTAGTTGAGTGGAAGTATAATAATCATAAAAAAATTTAAAAAATTCTTCTTGTTGAAATTAGTTTATTTCATGTCATGTCATGAATGTCATGAAACTTTGAGCGAAAAAAATATTTGACTGCTTGTCGGTCTGTCTGTCTGTAACTCTCTTAGTGCCCACGTTTTCTTTGGAATGGCTTAAGATACACGTATGTATTATAACGAGATCTAAATAGAAGATAAGTAAAGCAAGCTGGTAAGAGTACAGAATCTTGGGATTTGGTATATGTACTAGAAGCAAGGGCCCCAGATTTGTTTATATTATTTTTCAGCTCCACCCGTCCCTACCACCTCACTCCCTCTATTATTACAAAGGTTGATAAAATGAGATTGAGATTTTCACTTGAAATGTGGTACATGTATGTATTATAACGACATCTGTCATTGGATTTAACTTTAAGTGTAAGAGTAGCCTATGGCTAAACTTCGCCTTAATAAAGACGTTTTATTATTATTATCATTATTATTATTGTTATTATTATTATATTATTAGATGATTCCGTTGGGGGTTAAATAGGAGTAATTAGGCGAAAGTAAGTAAAGCAAGCTGGTAAGAGTACAGAAGCTTGAAATTTGGTGTATATACAAGAAACAAAGGCCTCAAATTTTTTTATAACATTTTTCAAAACCTGCACTGTTCAAAGGGCTGACAAAATTAAATTGAGATATTCACTTGAAATTTAGTGCATGTATGTATTATAATGACATCTGGAACTAGATTATATTTTGAGATGATTCGGTTGAATAGGTGGGGGTAGATAGAGGTAAATAGGGGAAAATAAGTAATGCAAGCTGGTGAGAGTAGAGAAACTTGAGATTTGGCGTATATAAATATGAGGCCTTGGTTTCCAAGTAGTCACCAAGTCAGTAGTCATAGTCATAAGCTCAGCGATTCTTAAACTGTGTGATTTAACGACGAATATTATTTATTTCCGTGAACTAACACCTCTCTAAATATGAAACACGTCTTTATATGACATATTTAAGTTATTTTTAGTGGTAAATAGTGGATATTCATCCGTCAAACGAACAATGTCAATCCACTAAGTCTTACAATTTTCTAGTATGTACATATTACACGTTTTAAACTATAATGGACATAGGATCGCGTAGCTCAATCGGTAAGATACTCGAGCAGCAATAAACGAAAATATTGTCACGCTGAAAAAGGGCTAGGGCCTTAGCCATGTGCCCAACGCCCTACGATACTTTGGGTTCCCTAGAGAAGTGTGTGTTAATAAGGAGCAAATTTAAGAATTTACATGGTTTTATTAAAACACTCGTTTAAGGGATAACGACCAAGCAATAGATACAAATAATCAACAACAATAATACATAATAAAAATACACAACAACTTAAACGATCTTACCAATATGCACAGTGGGGAGGAAAAGGTGTCACTTTCACTTAACTTGTGATCTCCCCGGCGGAGATCACTAAAACTGCCTGAAGGGCCTGGGCCCCGCATCCTAAGATGAGGGACCCAAAACTAAGACTGACTTTCGACACTAAAACATCGAAACTTAATTAATGAATACAACCAAGAGCGAAGAACTAAGAGCCTAGAACTAAGAGCTTCGTTTCTTTGATTATTCGTTTTCTATACTTGTTTATTTAGCAGACCTTTATACCGGTCAATGTTATGTTTATATATATTGTTTTATTATTAAACAATAGTATTCTAGGCATTGACATTATTTAATTGTTTTTTAATTCCTAGCTGGACTAGGGTCGCACGTGTTTTATTTATACAACAAACATTTGCTGCTTTCCCGGATTTGACTATTTCTTGCGTGACAATATATAGAGTGTTCCTCTTAAAATAAGCAAGTTGGTGTCGATTTCCGGTATAAGCGAAAGTACCACAGACTTGTAATTATTCATGTAGTGGATTGGAAGTATAGTAATCGTAAAAAAAATTTCAATTTTTTTTTCTTGAAATAGGTTTAGAATGTCATGAAACGACGAGATTTTAAATTTGAGCGAAAAAAAAAAATTCTGTCTGTCGGTCTGTCTGTAACTTTTTTTTGTCCGCACGCTTTCTCCGGAACGGTTTAAGATATTGACTTGAAATTTTGTACACGTATTTATTATAACGAGATCTGGAACTGTATTGTTTTTTGAAGATAGCCGGTGAAGGGTTGGGAAGTAAATAGGGGAAAATATGGGGAAATATGTAAAGCAAGCTGGTAAGAGTACAGAAACTTGAAATTTGATGTATATACTACAAGCCAAGGCCTCAGATTTTTTTATAATATTTTTCAACCCCCCACTACCCATTATTAAAGGGGTTGATAAAATAAAATTGGGATACTCATTTGAAATTTGGTACACGTATCTCTAACTGGATTATATTTTGAAATAATTCCGTTGAAGGGTTGGGGGTTAAATAGGGGTTAATAGGGGAAAATAAGTAAAGCAAGCTGGTACGAATACAGAAACTTCAAATTTGTAGTGTAGGTATACCAGGTATAGAAGCCAAAGCCTCAAAATTTTTTGTAATATTTTTCAACCCCCGACCACCCCTACTAAATTATTAAAGGGGGTTGATAAAATAAAATTAAGATATTCATTTGAAATTTGGTACACGTATGTATTATAACGACATCTGGAACTAGATTATATTTTGAAATGATTCCGTTGAAGGGTTGGAGGTTAAATAGGGGTAAATAGAGGAATATAAGTAAAGCAAATTGGTAAGAGTACAGAAACTAGAAATGCGGTGTATGTACTAGAATCTAAAGACTCAGATTTTTTATAATATTTTTCAAACCCCCACCCCCTACTCCAGTATTAAAGGGGGTTGATAAAATAAAATTGAGATATTCATTTGAAATTTGGTACACATATGTACTACAACGACATCTGGAAGTAGACTATATTTTGAAATGATTCCGTTGAAGGGTTGGGGGATAAACAAGTACGAGTAAATAGAGGAATAGTAAAGAATAGTAAAGCAAGTTTGTAAGAGTACAGAAACTAGAACTTTTGTGTATGTACTAGAAGCGAAAGATTCAGATTTTTTTATAATATGTTTCAAGCCCCCACCAACCCCTACTTCATTATTAAAGGGGTTGATAAAATAGAATTGAGATATTCATTTGAAATTGGGTACAAGTATATGTTATAACATCTGGGACTAGATTATATTTTGAGATAATTTCGTTGAAGGGTTGGGGGTTGAATAGGGATAAATATGGGAAAAAAGTAAAGCAGGCTGGTAAGAGTACAGAAACTTGAAATTCGATGTATGTACTAGAAGCCAAGGTCTCAGATTATTTATAATATTTTTCAACCCCCCCACCACCCCTACTCGATTATTATTGAAGGGGTTGATAAAATAAAATTGGAATATTCACTTGAAATTTGGTACACCTATGTATTATAACGACATCTGGAACTAAATTATATTTTGAGAAGCTTCCATTGAAGGGTTGGGAGTTAAATAGGGGAAAATAAGTAAAGCAAGCTGGTATGGGTATAGAAACTTGAAATTCGGTGCATGTACTAGAAACCAAGGTCTCAGATTTTTTTATAATATTTTTCAAAGTATCGAGATGACTCCTTTGAAGGGGTGGCAGGTGGTAGGTTGTGAATAGTGGAAAATAAGTAGGGTAAACTAGAAACTTCATTTTTAACGTATATGGTAGAAACCAACTCCTCAAACTTTTCTATGACATCTAATAAAATTCTATGACCCATAATTTCCACATAGTAGAGTGCAAATATAGTTAAGATGTTTCCTTTAAAGTGACCTGGATGAAAAATCTGGATGTGGAAGTAATGATTCCTTAGCCAATCTTTTTTTATTTTATTAAGCTGACCATTCCCTAGAAAGAGACATTCGATGGGGAAATATTTACTATTTTTGGCCATAACTTCTTTTTCTTGGTACGTATATTTAAAAAAAACTATAAGACTACCTAAGTAGAACCTTAACAAGACTATTACTATGAATTTTCAGTCAATAATTTCAGTGGTTTGCAAAATAGATAGATTTAAATTTCAAAAATTCTTCCTATTTCGTAGTTTTAAATTAAAAACAAGCAGAAATTTCCACTACGTGGATGTGGAACTAATAAAGAATGAAGTTTGAAACGCATTTGACATGATTTAGAAATGTACTAATTGTATCTTAAAGAATTTATAACGCAAACCCCTAATTTTTTTAAATTAATATTTCGAGACCACGTGACAATAAGATTCTACTTCATGTATTTTTACATAATTGAAAATTATTATATTACGATTTTCCGTATAAAAATGACAATTTAAATGATATCGGAAGAAGGATCTAAATTAAATATGCTAAAATCACATCAACATTAAAATTAGTATCATTATCTGATTTTCACGTGATTATCATCCCGTTTTTGCCCATAAAAATTAACATATCCGTGCCAAATCGTTATGTAGCAGAATTTTATCTTGTTATCAACAAACACATAAGCATCTCGCGAAACGTAATTTTTTTATCAGATAAATAATAACCTTTATCTCCCAAAACAAAGTAAACGTCACGTTATCTTATAGAAGGTTCGGTTCTTATCTAAGCAATTAAACATTTAATTTTATTGATGGCTGTATTTGAGATACAGAATGAAACAATAAATTTGTGATATTTTTTATAATTAGAAACGAAATATGTGTCCAAATACCTTTACAGTGCCGTTTTTAACGTATTCTATTAACCTTATAGTACAGCAACCAGCGTGCAATTGTTAATAAACCTTGTAAGATCCATTTTAAAATATAAAAGTATTTAAGTTAAATTAAATTCAGACCAAATTCCCATGAAAAAATCGACTTTGAAACAATGTCACTTCGCGAAAGACCGAAAAACGCCTTTGGCATCGTCTTTCGTTGAAATCTCAATAAAAAATTCACAAATTTGGCAATCCTCGAAACAATCGGGACACTGGAAATGATAACGCCATACATAAAACATGAAACATGAAAATCAATGGTACGGGACGGTTTTTCAAATAAAAACCAAAATTCACATTTAATTATTTTGAAAGTGGTGGCGAATACTCCGAGTTCGAACCTCAAGAACGTCCATTAAGTTGATGAATCGATTCCCACGGACCCAAAGTACCTCATAAAAAGGCCAAGGCGGTCATCGCCATAGGAGTCGGTCGAATGCGACTCGACGGAAAAAGAGTATCTTTGGGTTCAATGCCGTTAGTAGGTTTGTTTCAGATGGAAAACCATTGAGCTTATATAAAAAGCTTCTCGATGCATCCTGATAGGATTACATGCTTGAAAATTTCAGTGCAAAATTAAAAGTGAATAATTTTTAAAAAAGTTCGACATACATTTTGCTATCATAATTGACTTGGAGTCTGAATCGTTTTATACAGTCGATTGTTACAATACTCTGCCGCTGTGTGAGGTGCGATCCTTCGGGACGTAACGCCTTGCCAAGGGTGGTGCTCACTGACAAGTTGTCTTATATACAATTAGCTTCTTAATGAATATTTATATTTTCTGTATTTGTTGAATTTTATTTCAATAAATGAAAAGATATTTTGAATTCAATTCTTTATTGGTCCACTAGATCTAAGATTGACGACCTGCGTGTGATTCTGTAGCGTGAATCGGATAACTACTTGCCACGGGTCAACTGTTATCCCGTCAAGTTTGTGTAGCGATCCGAATACTCACAGAATCTACCAACGGTCTTAGTAGTCTAAGAAGTGCTTTTAAAAAGTGCTAATTTATAAGATCTAGTCAGAAGTGCAGAGTGTGTTTCTATTCAAATCCGAATATCTCGGTTGTTATTGATCCAATGAAGGTTGAATCATGAGTAAGTCACAAAGTTGTTTGAGGCTTCATCTCTCTTTTTATTATTATCGTTTTACATGCAGTCTTCTGGACGGCAACGTTCTTGACTAAAGATGACGGTCTCGGATGATTAGGGGTCGAACTTGAGCTGTAAACCTGGACCGACCTCGTAAGGGGTGAGCTTGCTTTTTTGCCTGTCCTCCCGCAAATGCGGACGATGTAGGCGATGTTAGCCGACTTCCCCTGGTCCTGGATGTTGCGTCCTGCCAGCTGGGTCGTTTCTTCTGGCGCTCTTTTTCCTTGGTCTTGTTTCTTCGCTGGTGTGTCGGCTCCAGGGAGCATCTTTAGTATGTAGTGAGAGAGAACGGCTGTTGCCGAGCTCTCTGAGAGTTTGAAGGGGTTTGAGGGGTGTTGACTAGTCGAAAGCCCAGGGTGCCAGTTGGCATCATGTGTTCCGATTTTATCGGAAGGAAGCGTGAACTGTGTATGTCAAGGATTGTATTCGGCCAAAGGCGCTCATTTTTGCGCCAGAGGCCGGCACGGTCTAGGGTAAGAGTATCGAGCTGGTTGTTTGCTTGGTACCCCTGGGATCGGGTGATTTGGATGTTTTTGGTCATTGTCTCATTGTGGCTTGGCTTGAGGGTTGGGCTGAAAGGGCTTCAAATGGTCTGACGCCCGGGCGTATAGACTCTTCGCTCAAATATGGAGAATGTCGATAAGTTGACTTAATAATCACATTAGAAGTATCGTCTAGAGTTATTGAGGACAAGAAGAACTATGCATTTTGAAGAATATTTCCTGATAAGTATTTTCAGCACCAAAATATAAATTTTTACTACGGATTAATGGAGAAAAAGTTTTTTTAATAAAATCCATTAGGAACGTCAACGCCGCACGGTCTTCTACGTATATAGATATACTGGCTGAGATTGGGGAAGCAGATAACAAATCTAAGTTTCGGAGCAGATATTTCTCCAGATCAAACACCCCCTGCCATAGCAGGCGTTGCTTATCTTTCGGCAACCTCTTTAGCCACACTTCGTCTTTTTTGTCTTTTCTGTTTTTTTTGTCTTTGTCTTTTTTGTCTTTTTTGTCTTGTTTGTCTTTTTTTGTCCTTTTTGTCTTTTTTGTCTTTTTAGTATTTTTTGTCTTTTTTAACGTTTTTGTCTTTTTTTGTCTTTTTTGTCTTTTTTGTCTTCTTTGACTCTTTTGCCTTTTTTGTCTTTTTGTATTTTTTGCCTTTTTGTCTTTTTGTCGTTTTTGTCTCTTTTGTTTCTTTTGTCTTTTTTTGTCTTTTTTTGTCCTTTTTATCCTTTTTGTCTTTTTTTGTCTTTTTTGTCTTTTTTGTCTTTTTGAGTTTTGTCTTTTTGTCTTTTTTGGCTTTTTTGCCTTTTTTGTCTTTTTTGTCTTTTTGTCTATTTGTCTTTTTTGTCATTTTTGTCTTTGTCTTTTTTGTCTTTCTGTCTTTTTGTCTTTTTGTCTTTTTAGTCGTTTTGTCTTTTTTGTCATTTTGTCTTTTTTGTCTTTTTTGTTCTTTTTGCTCTTTCTGCTCTACGTTCCATCTCGATCGAAAACCTTCAAGAAAATCGCAACATTTAAAATAAAAAATCTACTCTCCTCCATCTTCCTAGTGGCAAGAGACTGTTAGGATACCAATTGCCTCGAACGGGTTTTTTCATTGAGTTTTCCCGTGCCAGCAAAATTAATCAGTGTTGTTAGTGCGCTAGTTTCTATTTTAAAACCTGTTACGTTATAAATAATCTTTATGTTAATATTAAGCCGTATATATGGCAGGAGTTTTAACCTTTAGTTCATGAAAAAGTTGCTAGAAAAGGCGAAAACACGATGGTGACATTTTCAGGGCTCCGACCCCTCAGGATTTACCCCGTAAGCGCCAAAGACCCCTTTTCGCGTTTTTTCCATTTCAGGCATGTCGGGGCTTGTCGGATCGGGTTTTACGGGTAGGCCGTATGAACTTATACCAACCAACATATTATCCACCCCCGTGGTTGAAAAGTAATACGACCCCTGATTAGTAAGTATTAGTATCTCCCTAAAAATTTCAAAATTGATAGAAATTAGTTTCTATGCGTTTCCAAGAGTACTCAATACGAAAGCAACATACATTTCTCCCCTACCCTCACTAACTACAATGAAATCCTCGAAATCACCCCCTTTTACATTTCTGGCTGCTGAGCATGATTCATGACAAGATCTCGGTATTATAAAGCAAGTTGTGTGCCAAGGCATGCAATCACCACCGGAGTTAAAAACTACCCCCTCCGCTAATACTAACATCTCCACAAAAAATCAAACTTTATGTCCCCAAATCCATCCGCTCGTAATACTTTTTGCTACTGCGATCCAACAAGTCCCCACATGCCCTGTAGCAAGAAATATTACGAGGGGGTGATTTTGGGGATTTAAAGGTGGTTCAGTGAAGGATGGCGAAGGAAATTATGTTGCCATCATGTTGAGCACCCTCGAAAGCGGGGATACACAGTTTTCACAAAGTTTGAATTTTTGGGAAGATTTTAGCATTAGGGGAGAGGGTAGTTTTTAACCCCGGGTGTGTTGTATGTCTCGGAAATCTTGTCAAGAACCTCGATCCAACGATTCCCTTTATGCCCAGCAGCCAGAAATGTAAATAGGGGATGGTATCGGGGATTTGGGGGTGGCTAGTGAAGGGTAGGGGAGAAATTTATGTTGCTATCGTGTTGAGCACCCTTGAAAACGAATAAAAACAAATTTTGATCAATTTTAAAATTTTTGGTCAGATTTTAGTATCGGTAGAGAGTTTAGTTTCAACCCCAAGGGTTGATAATATTCTATACGGCCTACCCGAGGAACCCGATCCGACAAGCCCTCGCATGCCTAAAATAGAAAGAATCGCGAAAGGTGGTGTTTTTTGCGTGTAGGGGCAGTTCCTCAGGGGTGGAGGGAAACCCAGGTCTCGTCCTGGTCACAGTACTTTTAATGTTTTTGCAACTTCTTTATGGACTATATGTATTATTATTTTAAAGCCGATCGTGATCTATTCAGCTCTACAATACTGTACGTCGTGGTTGTATAATTGGATCCTTAACGCGATCCGGGGATGCAACTGCTGTAATGTTTAAGTTGAATAAATTTGATATGGTGATAACGATGAGTAGAGATTTCAACAAGTTATTTTTTTATATATCACAGAATTCTTGGATCGAAGGTTTCTTACCAATTTTTTATTCATTCGTAAGTTTTCTTTCTCAAGGAATAAATAAAAGACGTTAAATGAGTTATCAACAGTGGAACAAATTAAATGTTATAAAGTATGTGACAGAAGAATGCATCTGGCCAGTTACAGATTTTATTCAAAGTTGCTTAGAAAGAAATCTGACGCCTTGGTTGCTAGTATACACACCAAATTCCAAGTTTCTGTAGGTACTCTTACCAGCCTGCTTTACTTATTTTTTCCTACTTTCCCTCCAATCCTTTAACGGAATCATGTCAAAGTATAATCTAGTTTCAGATGTCGTTATAATACATATGTGTACCAAATTTCAAGTGAAAATCTTAATTTAATTTTATCAAGACTTTTAATAAGGGAGTGGGGGTGGTGGGATGGAAAATATTATAACAAAACGTGAGGCCTTCGTTTCTATGATATACGCCAAATTAAAAATATCTGTACTCTTACCAGCTTGCTTTACTTGTTTTCTCTTATTTACCCCTATTTAACCCCCAACCCTTCAACGGAACCATTTCGAAATATAATCTAGTTCCAGATGTCGTTATAATATACAGGGTCCTGCAGCTCACCTCCCGTCTTCTACTACACCTAAACGATTTATTTTAGAAAAATGATTCAAACGGGACAATAGACTGTTTGTTAGAGAGCACATTTTTAAAATATTTTTGAATATACAGGGTGTTCCAGAAATTGGTGGTGCATCAAAGTTGTATCTTTTTAAATGGAACACCCTGTAGTTTTATTGATTTTTGGGACCCTTTCGAGCTACTGTACATATCCCTAGAATATTATCAAATTTGATTTGATAGTTCCAGAGGAATAAATTAAAATCGAAAAAAAAAAATGTTTCGTCATATTTTAAAAAATTTATAAAAAATAGAAGAAACATCTTCAAACCAAAACTAAGGAACAGGTTGCTTATAATAAAAGGTTAGTTTATCCTACTATGAATATCGTAAAAATAACTTATACAGGATGTTCAAAATTCAATGCCAAACTTTTCAAAATGTAATGCTATTTTTCTCCATTTTTTCAAATGGGACACCCTGTATATTTTTATCTCATCGGATGCAGAATTAAAAAATGAGCATATTTTTTAATAACAATTATCTCGACTATCTTAAAGGTTTCACAGATATTCGTCAAAAACTACTACAAATCGTAGAGGTATTTCAGAATCTTATGAACCGCGAGATGCGCAAAAGGCAAATTTTGTTCTGGGTTTATAACTGGATTTTGAAAACACTGACAGCTACCTTGCTGTATACATAAACAAGAGCTCGGGATAAATTGTAAACAATAAATCTAATATTTTTAAGAAGTGTAACTGAGTCCACGAGAGGGATTTTGTTTCTGCGCATATGAAGGTCACAGCTCATGAGATTTTGAAACACCTCTAAAATTATTATCTAATAGTTTTACTTAACATTTTTCAAATCAACAACTAGAACTTATGTTCAATATGTGTTCCGTTTTATCATTTAGCTCCTCTAATGTTATTAAATAAGCAAATATCTAAATTAGACAGTTTCTCATATAACTGTCTATGCAGTTCTCCTCTTGAAGGCGTAAATGAAGGGGAGTAAACAGAAATCATATTCCTGTTGTTTCTTAACCATAATAAGGTAATTTAGTAGATAGCCATGGAAACAAATTTGCTTACAAACTGTCATACAAATAGACATATGTCAATATTTTAAATTACGTATTAGTAATTTACAAGTTTTAAGCATTTTTTGTGATGGAGTACAGCAGAGAAGAGCTAGTAGATATGATTTTCATATTAGGAGAATCAGAAAGAAACTGTTTTTTGGCAAGTCGAGTTTACGCACAGCGTTATCCGGAACGGAGACATCCAGACAAAAGAAGCCTGAACAACTTATTAGAGAGATTTGTACAAACGGGACATGTAGACTATACAAAACCAGTTAGAAATAGACCCGCTCGAAATGAAGAAAATGAATTGTCTGTGCTATTATCTGTTACGGAAAACCCTTTCGTTAGTCAAAAAGCAGTCGGTGATGCCGTAGGTGTAAGTGAGAGAACCGTTCAACGAATTTTAAAGGACAACCGTTTTCATCCCTACCATATCCAGTTTCATCAACAACTCTTCGATGCAGATTTTGAGCAACGTGTCGAATTTTGCAATTGGGCGCAAGCTAAAATTAGGATAAATTGTGAGTTTTTTTATAAGGTTTTGTTTTCTGATGAGGCCACATTTCATAAAAACGGATTTGTGAATCGCCATAACTTTCATTACTATTCCGACCACAACCCAAGGATTTTTAGGCAGGTTGACCAACAACACAGATGGTCAATAAATGTGTGGGGGGGAATTATTGGTGAACATGTTATTGGTCCTCACTTTTTTAACGGACATTTGAATGGTGCTATGTATCTTGATTTTTTGCAAAATCAATTGCCAAATTTATGTCAAAATTTACCAATACCTTTGAGAGATGCAATGTGGCTGCAACACGACGGAGCCCCAGCACATTATTCATTACAAGTCAGGGACCATCTCAATACAACCTTTCCGAACCGGTGGATTGGAAGAGGAGGGCCATGTAATTGGCCGCCCCGATCACCCGACCTCACTAAATTGGATTTCTTTTTGTGGGGCTACGTTAAGGAAATCGTTTATCAGGAACCTCCAACCACACCAGAAAACATGCAGCAAAGAATCAGGAACGCATTTCAAAACATTACACCCGACCTATTAGGAAGAGTAGCAAGATCATTTCATACCCGCCTTCGTTTGTGCCTCCAAGAGAACGGAAGACATATTGAACATAAGTTCTAGTTATTGATTTGAAAAATGTTAAGTAAAACTATTAGATAATAATTTTGCTATTTGTAGTAGTTTTTGACGAATATCTGTGAAACCTTTAAGATAGTCGAGATAATTGTAATTAAAAAATATGCTCATTTTTTAATTCTGCATCCGATGAGATAAAAATATACAGGGTGTCCCATTTGAAAAAATGGAGAAAAATAGCATTACATTTTGAAAAGTTTGGCATTGAATTTTGAACATCCTGTATAAGTTATTATTACGATATTCATAGTAGGATAAACTAACCTTTTATTATAAGCAACCTGTTCCTTAGTTTTGGTTTGAAGATGTTTTTTCTATTTTTCATAATTTTTTTAAAATATGACGAAAAAATTTTTTTTTTTCGATTTTAATTTATTTCTCTGGAACTATCAAATCAAATTTGATAATATTCTAGGGATATGTACAGTAGCTCGAAGGGGTCCCAAAAATCAATAAAACTACAGGGTGTTCCATTTAAAAAGATACAACTTTGATGGACCACCAATTTCTGGAACACCCTGTATATTCAAAAATATTTTTAAAATGTGCTCTCTAACAAACAGTCTATTGTCCCGTTTGAATCATTTTTTCTAAAATAAATCGTTTAGGTGTAGTAGAAGACGGGAGGTGAGCTGCAGGACCCTGTATACGTGTACCAAGTTTCAAGTAAATATCTCAACTTTATTTTATCAACCCCTTTAATAATGGAGTAGGTGTGGTGGGGGGTTGAAAAATATTATAAAAAATCTGATACCCTGGCTTTTAGTACATACACCTATTTTCAAGTTTCTGTACTCTTACCAGCTTGCTTTATTTATTTTCCCCTATTAACCCCTAATTTAACCCCCAACCCTTCAACGGAATAATCCCAAAATATAATCTAGTTGTCTGATGTCAATATAATATATACGTATACCAAATTTCAAGTGAATATCTCAATTATTTTTATCAACCCCTTTAATCATGGTGGTGGGGGGTTGGAAAACATTATATACAAATTTGAGGCCTTGGCTTTTAGTAAATACACCAAATTTCAAGTTTCTGTACTCTTACCAACTTGCTTTACTTATTTTCCCCCATTTACTCCCCAACCCTTCACCGGATATGTTAAAAAACAATCCAGTTCCAGATCTCCTTATAATATATACGTGTACAAAATTTCAAGTCAATATCTTAAACCGGTCCAGAGAAAAAGTGCGGATAAAAAAAAAAAGTTGCAAACAGACAGACCGACAGACAGACAGACCGACAGACTCAAATTTAAAATCTCGGCGTTCCATGACATTCTAAAACTATTTCAAGAAAGAAAAAATGATTTTTTTTACGATTACCATACTTCCAATCCACTACGAGGTAGCGCAAAGAAAATTTCAAGTTTTCAGATTTTATTATTACACTTTTTTAATATTACTGCCACACAAAGAGAATCGCGAGATGACACAATGCTCCTTTTGCTATGAAACCTTCCTTGCCGTAAAATAAAACACTCAGGTTGATTATTTTGTAGACGTCTTTCATTTATTTAGAAACTACATCAATTCTAATTAAGCAATCTTCAATCTTCAAATGTTTTGATTTTAGTAAACAAATATTCAACATTATAATAAGGCAAAGTTTACAGTTGTTCAATATTTAACCAAATATCTCCTTGGGCAACAGGAAAGAATGAATTAGGGGACATCTTCAAGGGCAACTGAGTCTTCTCGTTCAGCGTGACTCTGAATTTTCTCAAAAGACTTGTCAGTCCAACTTTTGTTTGCATTATACCAAATCTTTCACCTGAAATCACAAAAATTTACATAGCCGATTATAGTACAGATTGAAAATGTTTTTATCCGAAGGCTAGCTTCATTAGATAAAAGATAAACACGTTAAAGTTGATAAGATAAATGCGATAAAGATACGAAAATTACTGTTCCTATATTGAAGTTTTTATTCAGGACGACCTATTTCTGACTTAATTGCCACCAAGAATTTAATCTGATTGGAAAAAATTCGTTAAAAAACCAGATCTTGCCTAATAGTGCAGTCGATGAGGCATTTCAGTTCAGGAAATTTTTTAGCATATCTAAATCGAGTGAATCCTTTTTTATTATATTTTTTAGGCCAAAAATAGAAAGGTCTGTATTATTAGACCTGTTTTTCTTACGATTGCGCTTAAGAAATACAGGGTGTAATTACTTTCATGTCGTTAAAAAAATTGGTGGAAGGGAACGACAAGATAAGCAAAAAACCTTATATAACATGAGGTCTAAAGCTCATAGTTATGGAGAAAAAAAATAGAGACAAATTTCCAAAATACTTAATAAAATAGTTTGAGAACTGCTGGAATATTGGGGTAGGTTTTATTGCCTTGCGTCTTGTCGCACATGATACTCTGACATTCCTGCAAATAAGTATGCCAACAAAGCAGTTAAAAGTGACCGACAGAGGACACCGCCATGTCTTTTGCTTCTTCGTGGCCAAATTATTACGTGTGCTATACTTTCCCTTGTAATATTCTTAAGTAATAATTTCAGTTTGTGTCCTTACTTCGTAAACAACGTACACACGACGCGACCTACCCGTTCCTTGGTTTTGTCTGTTGCTTTTGTTGCTTTTGAATTTTGTGCCACTTATGTTAAGATTTATATTATTGACTTATCGTTCAAGTCGTTAGTACTTGGTTACGTAAAACTATAGTAAAAGTCGACCTTCTCTATAGGGAGTGCTCACAAATAAGTTCCGGCAAGCTGATTTTTTCTGGGTCGATGGAGGGGTGTCTTCCGATTATCCAACCAAGAAGTCACAGTCCACACCCCTTGTAGGGTGTTGCAATAGGGGTGGTTTCATTTTTTTTAAATTTTCTTTTTCCAGCTTGTACGTAATAATATTCTCTACAACTTTGCATAATAAAATTTGTTGGCACTTTGATTTTTGACGGTCCTGCGCCCATTATATGGGAAAACATTCACCATATTTATTTATTATGGTTCAAGCAATACCCCTTCGGGGTTTAGCGCAATAGGGATGGTCTCATTATTTTGGGGCGGTTTTTTTTTGGGGTCACGTACTTAAAAAAAATCTCTACAGCGTTAATTCCTTATAATTATTTTTTTTAATGTTGATATTAACCAGTAGAGGCCTCATTAAATTGAAAATGTATGCGGCTACAATATTGATTTTTGTCTATTGTTTACGGGTTTAAGAGAGGAATGCAAGGTCACACCGAATGTAGTGAACATCTGCCTATTTCAATAGAAGGTGTGGAGCGTGTTGTGACCAGTATATTGCATATGTTAGACAGCATTTTGTGTAGAATGTCTTCATCATATTTGACGGCTATTCAGACAACGAAAAAGACTGGGACACAAAAGCATACGAACGTTTACGTCGCGCTACCAAACAAACATCGCCTGATTATGTTTTTGACAACACCACAGTACCACTCGCATGTCAAGAAAAATTTAACGCAAATGAACGAAATATGAAAACATTTCTTGTTGTAGCATTTAAAAAAGCTACATTAATTAATGTATTATTGAATACAGTAAATTAACCCACTAGTTCATTTGTTCGAGCAGAGAGGTAGGCAACCACCCATACTTTAAGGGGGTATAGCAGGTCGCATATCTGCAAGTCCTATTATCCAGTAAGTAAACGTGTTTTCTTTCAAGTGTAATTTTGAGTTAGAGGTGTTAGTCATGTATTCTTGTAGTTGAGATATTACATAATTGTGTAATTCAGTCTTTTAAATGCAAAGTCCTTTGTTGGCGCATTTCTATTGGCTAGAGAAAGAGTTCCCTAGATGCTCAAGTTGGCAACAAGGAGAACTGGAGAAGGAGATTTCCGTCTGGGGGTTCGTTTTTCGACAGCGACGAGACGGTCCCGGTTTTGTAGTGAAGAATTTGGGTTTTACATCGCTGACACTGAAAAGGGATGTGATTTGATGTACCCAGTGTTTCTTTACCGTCCTGCCAAAGGCATTTTGTAAATTCCAGGAAGGAATTCTGTTGCTTGTCGTAATCTGATCGCCACGTGTCTCGTGAGGTTATGTAATACTCTCTATATGAGGTGAGCTCTTATTTTACTTAGCTTGGTGTCTTATTTAGTTCTCATTTATTGTAATTATTACAGAGTGTTTGGTATAAGCATATGTTTGGGGGGCATATATGTTTGGAGAGGCTTGTACTCGGTAAAAGCATATGTTTGGAGGAACTGGCCCTTTGAAAATAAGTTATATGTTTGGAGAGACTGGATTTTTGGGAAACAAGTAGACATATGTTTTGGAGAGGCTTGTACTTGGTGTAAGTATATGTTTGGAGGGACTGGCCCTTTGAAGATAAGTTTTGTTGTAGAGGAGCATATATATTTGAAGAGACTTACAATTGGGATAAGCACATGTTTGGTGCTGTCATTTTGGTTATGTAAGGGGCCCAGTATTTAGAGGAGTAATAGGAGGGAGTCTATTACTCAGATATTTGGTTTTATGTGGGTCCTGCTGACGTTTAGGGAAGTTTTGGTTGGAGAGTTGTTCGCAGCAGTCTCCAGGAGATTTAGGCAGAATTTTGGGAGTGATACGAAGTCGTAGTCGTAAGCAACGTCGAGAACATCTTAGGAAGTGGTAACAGGTCACGCTGCAGTCGTCGCAGAAAACGCCAAGGCCCTAATCAGGTTTTGTTTCATTTTACATAATTTTAAAGAAATTTTTATAGTTTCATTCAGTGTTTTTTGTTGAAATATCAGAGTAAATTACATAACGATTTTGCAACTACATACCCAACACGATGTAATATCTTTAAAAAAAATTTGTAAGTAACGAGTGGTACCACGTTATACTAATTCACCTTCTACTATGTCACATATGAGGTATTTTTAATAGAATATAATTATTTTAGATCATTCTGTAACATTCTAGTGCACACAGCGAGCATTGCGAAAATTGGCTCACAGAATCTTGTTTGTTACGTAATATTTTAGTGATGAGCGGTAATTTCAATCCATTGTGAATCTTTAACTCGCTGTTGTAAATCTAAAACTCATTGTTGGTATCACTTAAGCCGTAGTTGCATTTCTATAAAGAAAAAGTCAAATCACTGAAACAATTTTAGATGGGGTAATATACATATTCTGAATTTCTTTTGTATATATAGATTATGTTCAGGGGACAATTGGGAAACTATTTGTTTTTTATTGTTATACATCTCATGTGTGTTGTAACAAATGTCTAATGTCTACACGTTCTTACTATTTGCACTGGTACACCTGATATTTGTTTAAATTTTGAGATTTGAGAGAGTAAAGTAATAGTTTTGATATCATAGAGATATTTTGAGAATTCCATCGCATGGTTGCTAGTAACTTAATTTTGTCCCTGGCTGGCAAAATTATTTAAATCATATTACGTAACATACAGCCGGTGGCGCCCTTTTGAGTGTCCACACACAATCCTAACCCACGGCCCTATGCTCTCCAACAAAAATCGGCTGCCGTTCGCACCGATGTAACACGTTTTAATATTTAGGTATTAAGATATGTTACATTGTCATCCTTTCTACATATCTGCGGCAATCCGGCATTAACCTGTTGGTGTTATTAGTCGGATTATGCTCAGAATCAACCACCAACGTATTTATTCCACAAGCAGTTGGAAGCACTCATCCCAAACACGGAAGTGGATACTGTTTTTACACGCGTTCAGTGGTTGCGACACCACCTCCTCGATGTTTGGATACGGAAAAGGAAAACTCATCACAACGATAGAAAAACATCCCGAAGTACAAAAATTTGTTTCGTTCTTCTACATTAAACACAATGATACTCAGACAGTGGCTTTTGCATGAGAACGCATTATGATCTCATTGTATGGTGGTGACGGTAAAGACGATTCCTTGAACGCGTTCCGTTACAAATGTTTCGTCCGATCAACGGCTAAACTTAAAAGCAATCTTTCCACGCTTCTGCCGACTACAGACGCAGCCAAACAACATTCCCTCAGAACGTACCATCAAGTGCAAATGTCGCTTGGCCAGTACCTAGATGCAAATAAATGGGGCTGAGAAAAGCAAGCACGCGGTTGGATGCCGTGCATGACTACAAGAGACCCTACTCCAGCAGATCTTTTGAAGCTCATATCATGTCAGTGCGCAGGACCATGCCGAGCAGCCCGCGGTTGTCGCAAAGCCGGTCTGAAGTGCACAACAGTCTGCAACATGCATTGTGAAGAAAGAGATACCGTACATTTTCATAATTAGTATAAATAGTTCGGTTCAAGCGGTCCCATCAATGTGCCGCTCTTCTTGCTTTGAGATCGAACGCGGGGAGGTCACAAGTCGGTAACCTTTACACTTTTTTTTGGCTTTTATGATTCCGAACTATACGTCCATCGACCCAAAAAAGAGTTGTTTTTAAATGTCTTAACATTCAAATATTTGACCTAGGTCAGTGTTTTTCAAAGTGCTCTTAGAGGTTAAAGTCATTATCAGTTTTTTTAACGACATGAAATTAATTACACCATGTATTTAGTTGAAATATTTACCTATACATATCCTTGGGCCTTCCCCGAATGGAATGTGGGCATAATGAGGTATATGCGCTTTGTTTTCCTCAGTGAATCTCTCGGGGTCGAAAACTGTCGGATTCTTGTGATATTCTTCATCGTAATGAATTCCCTTTATGGGGATCATCACTCTGGTGCCCTTTTCTATGGTAATGTCTTCACCAGGAACTTTGTAATTTTCAACGCATACTCTTGTGACCAATGGGACTGGTGGATACATTCGTAACGTTTCTGAAGGAAGAAAATATTAGTAATATTTTTCCACGGAATTGATATACAGCGTGTCCCATTTTGCTTGGAATCACTCATATAAGTAGTTTATTTAATGTCCGATTTAGATAAAATTTTCATTTAGATCTTTGATAAGCGCGTCTTTGTGTTATATTAAATTTTGCTAAACATAATGGCGTGCGTGGCCTTCTATGATTTTTTTTGGGACCAGGGAATGGTGAAATCTTATTACCGACTTTTCTATTTTACATCTGAGTGTGCCACTGGATTCGGCTTGTACCAAATCACATTTGCTTAAGATATCAAAACATTTTATTAAGAAAAAGTGCATAGAATACAGCAAGGACCCCATATATCAATTGTGCCGTTCTAAAGTTCCAGGACGCTACTGAATAAATATGATTTAATTATGGGGTTCTTAAAATCACTATAATAGCAGATGCGTTAAATTTATTTACATTTTGTTCACAGAATTCCTAAAGCTGCCGAGCGTCCTCAGTTCCACTTGAAGATTTATCAACCTTGCTCTATCGCCAGTATAAATACGAATAAAAGTTTAAAACATACACCGAGCGCCATCTGTTATTTTACAAGCAAACCTACCGATTCTTAACGAATAAACTTGAATTAACTTTAGAACATACACCGAACGCCATCTGTTATTTTACCAGCAAACCCACCGACTCTTATTGAGAAGCTCGTTAGAAATCTATATAATATTGGCAAAAATTTAAGAACAAGCTTTAATTAATAATTTAAATGAATAGAAATTTAGTAACTAATAAGTAACTAAAAATGGGAAGTAAAATAGTGCAATAATTAAGTAGATTTTATAATAAAAACAGAATTTCAAGTAAGCACTTTTATCATTTTACTGTTGGCAGCAACTGAAATCTGGTTTAAGGAAGGCAATAAATTATTAAATTAACCATTTCCTATTCCTGAAGTAAAGAACCATATACATATTAACTATATACTATGAGTTTCGTTCGTAACTTGACGCCAAGGAAAGCCTGTCTCTCTATCCTTTAAGAGGACTTTGGGTATGGTGCGCATGCCTTAGTGACGCGAGATTGTGACCGTTCAACCGAATGTAGAAGGCAAATGGTCACAATCTAATCGGAGAAATTGGCCACATGGCCGCTGACCTATTACAAAAGCGCGGTGTGTCGTCGGAGCGTGCGCGTTGGATCCAAAGTCCTCCATAGAGATGAAAAACTATCTCCTTCTCTAGCCTCAATTCCGTACATAGTGGCTTATAGCGTGTTACCAGTATATAGTTAATAGGTATATGTGAAGAACACACATGTTCTAGAACTGTACTTGCCGCAGATTTAAAGCCTCAAATCCCTGGAGATAGGTAATTAAATAAACCAATATCTACTTAATTATAATCATTGATGTTTATTGATTAATGTATATGTATTTATTTAAAAAAATTGCCAGCATTCAATCCGATGTTAAAGGGTATTTAATATGTTAATTTTTGAAGCGTTTGGTTAGCCATGCACGTGTCTATAAAAAACAGCGTCAGTTGCTAAAATCTATGTTGGATAAGGAATTACATTTAATTCTATGTTGCTTATTATTAAGAGGAATTAATTGTGAATTTAAAGTTTTAAACGCGACTTAAATATAGGTTTGGGCAATAGTAGCACGCGGTTTTCTTAAGATTGTGAGGTTATTAAAATATCTTGGAATTCGATAGGGGAGATATGGGCATTTTCAGAAGAAACGTTAAAAATCTTTAAGCATTACGTGGGGTATTAACCATTAACGCACCCAGTGTGCCCTCTTCAAACAGGTAAAGGCAAGGTAAAATAACAGGATGGACTCTTTTAGGTATGAGGTGTTAATGACCAGCCAATGTTAAGAACCGGTTAGACGTCAATGTTAAGGACTGGTTTGACGTCAATGTTAAGGACCAGGTTGCTGTAGATGGTCATGTGTTAAGGACCGCTTAGACGTCAATGTTAAGGACTGGTTTGACGTCAATGTTAAGGACCGGTTTGATGTCAATTTTGATGACCAGCTTAATGGTGATGGTCCTGTTAGGATAAACTTGATTTAGCCCAACAGGGAATTTGTATTGTTCATATCCACGGATGTCACTGGATATGGGAGCTTGAATAGCGACGAATAGAAGTAATCGAAGACTAGGTTTCAATTAATATCAGTAATCGAGGGCGAACAGAGGAAGGGGAAGCGAAGGTTTGAGTGGGACGAGGCGGCTCCGGCAGTTCTAGGAAAAGATCTGTGGTGAGAGAGTATCATTCTCAGTTGAATATCAACACGCTCATCTTGTGAAATTTTTTATTAACAGTGTATAATTTATAGTCTTCAGCACGTGTAACATTTTATTAACTTTTACTTTTCATCGGCCGTCAGCCTTACAAAATTTTATTCTTACATATAATTTGTGTAAGGAAGGTAGCTACCCTCTAAATTTCAATTTGTCAATCAAATATCTAAATTTCTAAACAAATCACATATTTACAATTTCAAATTTTTGTCATTAAATTTTTAACATACAACTTATTTTTTACGTTGTGTTTTTATAATAATTTTTCAATTAATTCATGATACCTATGTAATCTATAAGGCCACTGAATAGCCACAGTTTTACATATTGAAAACAAGTAAAGCAGAGGTATTGGGTATTGGCTATTGGCGCCCATAAAATACTAAATTTTCAATAATTTTCGAACCACGACCTAGCCTCCACAACATAAACGAGAACCGGGTAGTTTCATCTTTCCTAAACCACTTAGGGGCAGGAATTGATGTTGCACAATCAATATTTGAAGCAGATATGATGAAAATAAAAAAGTGCACTCTTACCATTAATTACTATATGAAAAATCATAAATTCTTGTGTCTATTTCACAAATATTTGATTAATTCCGACAAAACTTTATGTATTTTAGTTGAATAAAGGTATTTGTATGTAAAAAAAAGAAACGAACCCCCAATATAGTATTTTTTAGAAATCTCAATAGGTAATACAAATTTTTCCCATATGTAGCCAACTTTATTTTATTAGAGATAAACACGCGCTAGTAGTAATGAAAGATACGTTCTTGGGGAAAATAGAGTTTTAACAAAACTAGCGGCGCGGTTTAATAAAATAAAAGTTTTAAAAGGAAAATTATTAACTTTTAATTGAACTTAATCAAATAAAAAAAGGAGAAGTGAGGATCGAACTCGCAACCACCCCATTTACATTTATTGCTGCTCAAGTATCTCACCGATTGAACTACGCGATCTTATGTTCAGTCTATTCTAAAACATGTAATACGTACGTACTAGAAAACTGTAAGACTTACTGGTTTGACATTGCTCGTTTAATGGAGGAATATCCATTATTTAAATAATAAAAAAATTTAATGATACCGGTAGTAGTTTTCGATATTTAAAAATATCAATATTTCTATAAATTTTTAAAGTTGCCTTCAGCATTGAATACTAACTTAATTTGTTGGTTACGTGTACAAGCTAGTAAACAATAATTAACCATGAATACCATAGCCACCATTCCATGACCTAAATTACAATGATTTTTGAAAGCAAAAATTAATTTTTCAAGTGAATTGTCAAATTTATAAAAATGTTATTCAAATAAAATTTCATTGCACATTAGTCACATAAGAAAATTTACGTTTTCTTACATGACTAATGTGCATAATTACACACTAGTTCAATAAATAACTCTTAATTTACCAGAACCGTCATTAAGTTTAATTCTTAAGTTATTTTGTTCATTCTAATACGCAAAAACTTGAAGTACGGTTCTGTAGTACTATTGCCGGCAGGCAATAGCGCCGATTTTGATATTTTGATGACCGACTCTTATAGCCTTTTTTATGTATAGTCCGTTCAAAGTCAATTTGAAATTCGTAAAAAAAAGACCGACAAAGCGCCGACGTCTGATCTGTGCCGCCGTCAAAGTACCGCCGCGGTAAAGATCAACGTCGTTTTCTCAATGGATATTAGAAATCCTATAAACTAAACAAATGGGGACAACTATACCTAGTTCTTGCATACGGTTCACTACTTACCATCAATAACCTGTTTCATATACTTCAGTTCGCTAAGTGAGTCGTAGGTGATTTGGTTGTCATGTTTCGTCAAAACTGTATTTATTTCTTCTCTGACCCTTTCCTGCAAATCCTGATGGCATGCTAATTCGTACAAAGCAAACGTCATGGTTGTGGAGCTTGTTTCAAAACCAGCAATGAAGAACACGAAGCTCTGGGCTGCGATCTCGTTCATTGTCAAAGTTGTTCCATCGCCTAGAAATATAAATAAGTAGGTATCCAAAAGGCACTCTTAGTTAAGGTACTAGCAGTCATAATACTGATCATTTACAAGCAAGACAGACGGCCGTTAGCTTCCGTATACACCCCTGGCGTCAACGACCGTACTACTATATTATTTCAGAATTTGCCCAGCCCTACCTCTGTCCACGTCTAGAGCGCAGTAAAACGCTCTCTGTTTGGCAATACGTTTCATGAAATTCCACTTTAGTACAGTCGTCAAGATATTTGAGTTAGGATTAAATAATCCCTGTGAGAACGTTTGAATTTTTTGGTAGTATAAAAGTATTATAAAGAGTTATCAATGCCAACGTGGGCGAAAGATAAAACAAAATGGCATCAAACTTTTAAAAATTTATCATTTTGCCTACTAGCTAATACAAAAGTGATTGCAAAATCATGCAGAAAAATTCCACGCCGAGGTGCAAGTACACATTCTGGCGATAGTTCATTGCTACGCCACGATCTGAAGGAGAAGACGACCAAATTTTCCATTTGTAATGCTTTTTTGTGGGATGTTAAAATACAAACACGTTTCAGAACTGTGTGAAATGTTCTTAATGGTGAATATAACGAGAAACTAATTTTATGCGTATAGTCTGTTCCGTATATAATTCAACTTGTTAGGAAGTTTGTGTGATAATTTTTTGTGATGATAATAAGAGAAGCCGAACACCCTCTTCATGGCCTATTTTGTAATTAAACTGAAAATTAATATGCTGTATGTACTTTAAGCTTTTTTTACTTTTTCTGTAACTAGGCAGTAAATGGCGCGGCATAATTTCAAGGGCCTTCTCTGCTTAGAAACAATGTTTATTAGACTCTTCGTCTTATTTAGTACATTCCAGAATTACCGCGTTTGTGTTCTCATTTCCCCACACACGTTACCAAAACGTCGATATCGTCCAAACACCTTCTATACAAATATGTGGACGTTAAGAGCACCTACATTGTGATTACCCCGTTATTTTATTTCATTTTCTTTTGATCGCGTTTCATTGATTTATTTAAGTTCTGTTAACTATGTTAAAAGTCAATTTCATTGTGATTTAAGTTCAACAGCTCACACAGAGCTCTTGTAACAATGAGTTTCGAAAAAAGCCACCTCGCTCTCGTGACACTATAATGTATTGAGAATTGGAATATCCATACCTTTATGTTCATTTTTCTCCAACGGGTTGTTATTCTTGATATCAATGAGCAACTGTAAAAAGTCCTTCCTGACTTGACTGGTCTTCTCCCTGTAGGCAACGGTATCCTCTACTACTTTCATGAAGAAATCGCTGTCTTCCTTTGGAAGGAAGCGAACTCCAAGTGCTCGCGCAATATTCGGGAAATTCGTACTGAATTGAATTCTCATACCTCTAAGTGTACCTCCTACAAAAATCGCCTTAGTATGTCGTCTAAATGGAGAGTCGGGTTCTTTGAAAGTATTGCAGTCGATTCCGAAAGCACAGGATCCGATGACGTCGGTGGAGAAACAAGCTGAAATGAATTAATGTTGTCGTTACTGCAATTTTTTTCAGTTGGAGTTGAAATATAACATGCCTATGGCAGAGCCACACAGTTTTTTTTTCAGGGTTGGGCCACTTTTTGAGGTGTCTCAAGAGTAGTCTTTGGGTAGCTAGCGAAAAAGTGAACCGCGAAATCTATATTTTTTATGCAAAATTCGGATACAGGTAGTGCATATACCTAAGGTTAGGGGACTCACTTGGAAAAACATTTTTTTTGTGTGTGCCTGTATTATAAAACAATAGCAATGTATTGTTATTGGATATCAAGTTGTGTTTTTTTAAATGTTTGCGTTTTTCTTAAAATCGTTATTAGCTATGTTCAACCGGTGTTTCTATAATATTCTGCGGGAGATTTAAAAAGATAGTGGCGCCCATAAGTTTTCTTTTGTCAGTGTTTGTATCAATTTTTGTTAATGACTTTTAGGATAAAGTAAGCACTTGGTGACATGCTTGAATTAATTGTATGTCGGTATCTGTCAATTAGCTGTTAGATTATTCCCATTCTTTGAGTAGATGTCTCTGAGCCGTGGTGAATTTTTACTAATTGCCTTTCATTAAGTTAAAGTAAGCTTTACAAGAGAACTATCACAATATATAATTGGAAATCAAGTTCTGTTTTTTAATATTTTTGAGTTTTTCTTAAAATCCTTATTAGCTATTTTCAACCGATGTTTCTATAGTTTCTTACGAGAGATTCAAAAACATAGTGGCGCCCATAAGTTTTCTTTTGTCAGTGTTTGTATCAATTTTTGTTATGACTTTTAGGATAAAGTAAGCATTTGGTGACATCGTATCTAGGTATCTGTCAATTAGCTGTCAGATTATTCCCACCGTTTGTGTAGATGTCTCTGAGCCGTGGTGAACTTTTAGCAATTGCCCTTTATTAAGTTAAAGTAAGCGTTACAAGAAAACGATTCACCATCGAGTTGTATTAACAAATTTCTAAAGGAGGATATACAATTTGGTAAAAAGGAGTAGATTTTTACAAATATCAACAAATAATAATTACCTATTGGGTCTTTCTAATTGAAATAAAATCGATATATTTCATGATTTTCTGCTAAAGGCGCCCACTTTTCCATATATTTTTATGATTGACTACACGTTATAACCGAGCATAATTCTCTATAATTATGATTCAAACAGGTGTGTTTCCATTAATTACTTCCACATCCACGTAGTGGATTGGAAGTATAGTAATCGCAAAAAAATTTTCAAAAATTTTTATTTGTGAAATAGGTTTAGAATTGAAACATTCTTTATAGGATTTTGCAAACAGCAGAAAAATTAACTATCTATAAAAGAAAAACTTTGAGTAGAAATATTAATGAAATCTTTGCATTCTTTCGATAACCTGAATTCTGGTTATGCTAGCAAATTAAAATCCTAAAATGAATTTGTCTAATTTCTTATTTGACAATTCTCATTCTAACACTAGCATCCACACAGTCCCCTACGGCCATGCAGATTAAACTAGTATCCACATAACCCCCTACGATTATGAAGATTCAGTTAAAAATGAGAACAGAGACCTAAAATGAATTTATTTAACTATCTTGTCTTAAAAAATTTTTCATTCCAATGGATTACATTTTCATGAAATCTATCATTCTGTTTCCTGGAAATGCTTAGCCTTTGAAACGTTTTTCGCCCTTATTCTGGAGCTCATCAGAAAGACATAAAGCCATTCATAAAGATGTTTCATGCAAAACCAAGACAATTTCTATGAATAAGTGTGAAATGATTATATTTGATATTGACTGATAAAAACAACCTCACCTATCTATTAGCTAACTAGTATTGGAGCCTATATACTCTATGCATGTTTAAAAATGATTTATTATTTGTTTGCTTATAATTGTATTGAAACATTCTTTATAGGATTTTGCAAACAGCAGAAAAATTAACTATCTATAAAAGAAAAACATTTTTAAACATGCATAGAGTATATAGGCTCCAATACTAGTTAGCTAATAGATAGGTGAGGTTGTTTTTATCAGTCAATATCAAATATAATCATTTCACACTTATTCATAGAAATTGTCTTGGTTTTGCATGAAACATCTTTATGAATGGCTTTATGTCTTTCTGATGAGCTCCAGAATAAGGGCGAAAAACGTTTCAAAGGCTAAGCATTTCCAGGAAACAGAATGATAGATTTCATGAAAATGTAATCCATTGGAATGAAAAATTTTTTAAGACAAGATAGATAAATAAATTCATTTTAGGTCTCTGTTCTCATTTTTAACTGAATCTTCATAATCGTAGGGGGTTATGTGGATACTAGTTTAATCTGCATGGCCATAGGGGACTGTGTGGATGCTAGTGTTAGAATGAGAATTGTCAAATAAGAAATTAGACAAATTCATTTTAGGATTTTAATTTGCTAGCATAACCAGAATTCAGGTTATCGAAAGAATGCAAAGATTTCATTAATATTTCTACTCAAAGTTTTTCTTTTATAGATAGTTAATTTTTCTGCTGTTTGCAAAATCCTATAAAGAATGTTTCAATACAATTATAAGCAAACAAATAATAAATCATTTTTAAACATGCATAGAGGTTTAGAATGTCATGAAACGTCGAGATTTTAAATTTGAGCGAAAAAAAAAATTTCTGTCTGTCGGTCTGTCTGTCTGTCTGTCTGTCTGTAACTTTTATTTTTGTCCGCACGTTTTCTCCGGAACGGTTTAAGATATTGACTTGAAATTTTGTACACGTATATATTATAACGAGATCTGGAACTGGATTGTTTTTTGAGGATATCCGGTGAAGGGTTGGGGGTTAAATAGGGGTAAATAGGGGAAAATAAATAAAGCAAGCTTGTAAGAGTACAGAAACTTGAAATTCGGTGTATGTACTAGAAGATAAGGTCTCAGATTTTTTAATAATATATTTTAGCCCCCCACCACCTCTACTCTATTATTCAAGGGGTTGATAAAATAAAATTGAGATATTCACATGAAATTTAGTACGCATATGTATTATAACGGCATCTGGAACTAGATTATATTTTGAGATGATTCCGTTGAAGGGTTGGGGGTTAAATAGGGACATATAAGGGAAAATAAGTAAAGCAAGCTGGTAAAAGTACAGAAATTTGGGATTTGGTGTATATACTAGAAGCGGAAGTCTCAGGTTTTTTTATTAGTATTTTCCATCCCCCCACCACCCCCACTCTCTTATTAAAAGAGTTTATAAAATTGAATTTAAATTTTCACTTGAAATTTGGTACATTTATGTATTATAACTTTATCTGAAACAAGATTATATTTTGACATGATTGCGTTGAAGGAGTGGGGGTAAGTAGAGGGAATAGGGAAAAATAAGTAAAGCAAGCTGGTAAGAGTTTTGCAACTTGAAACTCGGTGTATGTCCTAGAAGCCAAGACCTCAGATTTTTTAATAATATTTTTCAACCCTTCCACTACCCTTACTACATTAATAAATTATAAAATAAAATTGAGATATTCACTTGTAATTTGGTAGACGTATGTATTATAACGACATCTGGAACTAGATTATATTTTGGGATGATTCCGTAGGAGGGTTGGGATTAATAGGAGTAACTAGGGGAAAATAAGTAAATCAAGCTGGTAAGAGTACAGAAATTTGGGATTCGGTGTATATGCTAGAAACCAAGGCCTCAGATTTCTCTCTAATATTTTTCTCTCTAATATATGTCTGCCCCAAATATTAAAATTCTATGACCAGTAATTTTCACATACTAGAGTGCAAATATAATAGTCAAAATGTTTTCTTTAATGTGACTGGGATGAAAAATCTGGATGTGGAAGTAGTGATTCCTTAGGCAGCGGTTTTTTATGTGCATTAAATATATGTAATCTGTATTAGAAGATCAAATTAACAACATATCTGAAAACTAAATTACTACTAGCTTTACATCATGATAAATTAAATAATAGCGAGAAAACCATTCGTATATTTCTAGATCTTAGTGATCTGTTTAACTTTTTGTCATAAAATTATCTTAGATAAGATAGCTAAATACGAGGTTAGAGGATTGGTACTCATCTGGTTTCACAGCTATTTGGAAAATCGAACGCACCTGGCAAGCATCAATTATCATCAGTTACACTGTAGTTGGTATCCCACAAGGATCTATATTAGGCCACTTGTTATTTGTAATGTATATAAATGATTTAAATATCCATAACATATTACACATATGTAGTAGCGGCGCAGTAGCGGATAACCTTAATATAATGCTGTTGATAAGAGTAATGAAGAATTACAAATCATTTGCAAATGGTCAATCAATAACAGGTCCTTATTAATTAGAAACAAATGTGTGTAGTATGCTCCATATTTATGATGTCCATAAAAAACTCAAAGCTGCGGACCGAGCTAATATAAATAATAAATATAATCTATTACTCTACTATGTGAAGTATGTTCTGGTTCTATTAATACAAGAAATAAACGAAAACACGCCTCTTTTAATAGAGATGTCTATATCTTGTAACATAGGTACGCTAGTCACCCCTAACTAAAACCGCATACCCAGGAAGCAGATAATTATATCCGTACTTTGAATTCATATGTCAATGTCGAAAAATACGGGCAACACGTGCACTAGTGCATAAGATATTCCGTTCTTGTCGCAAAACTGAGTAAGATTTTTTAATTTATCAGAAACATCATTAGGCTTTTACCGAAAACACAACTTTTAAATCTTTAGTATTTTCTTGTTCATTCTAACACGCAAAAATTTGAAGTGTGGCTCTGTAGTACTCTGGACAGCAGATCACAGCGTCAACTTTGATATTTTGAAGGCCGGATTTATGGCCTTTTTATGTGCACTAAACTAATGGAGACAACAAAGTATTTAGTTTTATGCATTTCTGAGAATTGTGAGTGGATGACATATATTGCTAAAATATAAAAGCTCCTGTTTGTTATTACATCAAACTGAGAGACTCTGTAAGCCTTGATGTCCTAAGAAATGTATTGTTTCGCGATTTTCTTTGAATTCTTCACTGCGATTGCTGATTGCGGGTTTCCTAATGAGACCTTGAGAATTTTAAACTGATAGCTGTGATGCCTTAGAATATTGGCTCTAATACACTCCTTGTACACTTACCTAACACATTTTTAATATTCACAGGTTCATTATTCTTAATGTTATCCTCAACGTACTTCTCTAGAACTAGACCACAATCTATCACAGTTTGGAACATGACCTTCATTTTTCCAGACGTGAATGTTGGCGTCAATTTCGTTCTAAGATTCCTCCATTTCTTACCACCAATGGCAAAGAGATGAGCACCTAAAGAATATGTCAAAGAGTTAAACTTCGTAATGCACTTCAAATATTGTCATAGTTTAGACTCCAATGAATCTGTGTGAACTGTGCATGCATTGAGGACTATTTATTAGAAAATGTCAATTCTGTCCAGAACATTTGAACTACCATGATATCGAAATGTTGCATATAAAAATCCTAAAACCAACTTATTACAATGACGAATATATTTTAAAATATATGATGAAAGTAGGTTCTAAAATAAACAAAAATAAGTCTGTATTATGATCTTCAAAATTTTTGAACTGAAACGTACGATTTTGCAAAATTAGAAATGCAAATTACATATGAAGATGTTCTGGAAGCAGCTCGATACTTTATATCTCTCATTAAGCCATGCACAGTTAGTCACCGAATTCTCTGCATACTAAGACTAAACCTTACTTAGCGGATCATCTTTTTCATTGGTGTAAACTCCTCTGTCCACGAAGTGATGGAAATCTTTCGTCATTACATTTTTCACTAGTTCCAGATCGGTAAGCATCCACAGAGGACTAGCCAAAACGAAGAGACCGCAGTGTTTCAACCCTTAAAAAGAAATTATTATTAGAACGATTTTTGAACTAAGTTCAAAAGAGTGTATGTAGTGTTTTATTAGGAGTAAAAGTGATACTTTTGTCACGAATCTTTTTCACTTCGTTCGTCGGGCAATTACGGACGAGTCATACAAGTGAATTTTACTCCGAATTAAACATACTATTTTCTCTTCAAACGTCGATTAGCTATAGTAAAAATAAAGATTTAAAAATCTCGAATTTCACCACCAAAAACACATTGTGTTAAGGTGGTCATTCCCTAGAAAGAGACATCTGATAGGGATATATTTATTATTTTTGGCCATAACTTTTATTTCTTAGTACATATATTTAAATAAGCTATAATAGTATCTAAGTGGAATCATAGCAAGGCTATTACTATGAATTTTCACTCGATAATTTCAGTGGTTTGCAAAATAGCTAGATTTAAATTTAAAAATTATTGTTATGAATTACACCCCCTTGGAACTGGAAATGATACGCCTATGCCTACTAATAGTGACTGGAAGGACTCTAGAAAGAGCCATGGACTTGTCTAGAATGTGGTGGAAGAAGATTCTGGTTCAATTTAGAGGTAATTTCAGAGTATATAAGGCGCGATTACCGGCGCAGAAAGGAGAAGTTTATTTTAGAAGTGACACGTTCGGGAAAAAGTGAGGTTAAAGTAAACAAGTATTGTACAGTCAGTAAATTGTTAAATAAAGTGTTAGTGGTGATTATCTCTTGTTGAAATTATTTAGAACCCACGGATTCACACAGGGTGTTTCCAAAAAGGCGAATAAAATGCGACATTGGTGTCAGACGCGGAATTTTGACAAGAGGATTTTTCGGAAGTGTTGAGAAGACTGGGACAGTATTCTCGGAGTTTGTGCTAACACAGGGAGGACTAATTTACTGGACATTGTTCGAGGATTATTTTCGAACAGAAAAATAGTGTCAAGTGCGTTTTTAAACATTGTAGAATATTTTTGTTGGACATTAGTGGTTAAGTGACAAAGACTCTAGATAAGACTTTTTTTGTGCCGTTTTGAGGTTTTTCTGGACAGTCCCATTACCGATAGTGACGTAATTGTTAAATTTATTTGATTTCAACGTAGTCGTATGCCTATAACAACCAGAAGTATGGCAACTGAAAAGCAAATACAGGACTTATTTGCACAATTCCAGAAAGTGCTGGAAGGGCTAGAAAGAAGGCATCGAGAAGAAGTAAGTGAAATCAAAGAGGAAATAGACCTGCTTAGGTGACAGTTGAGGGATAAAGGAAGCCAGCAAGTGGTATTATCAGATCAGCTGTTCGAACCTCCCTCCTTTGACGGCCAAAGTTCATGGACCATTTACAAGAGACAGTTTGAGGCAGCAGCTAGTGCAAACAACTGGAGTAATGAAGTGAAGGCTATGGCGTTAATCGTGGCATTAAGGGGCCAAGCATTGGAAATACTCCAGACAATCCCAGTAGAGCAACAACGGGATTTTAAAGTTTTAGAAGCTGCCCTAGACTTACGATATAGTGAACAACATCTTGCCCAAGTGTACCAGACCCAGCTGAAATCACGTGTTCAAGAGGCTGGGGAAAGCTTGCAAGAGTTCGAAGCTGCCGTGTGGAGCCTGGCTCACCAAGCTTACCCCAATGTACCGAAAGAATTCCAAGACCAACTGGCAGTAGAGGCATTTCTGGATGGTATACAGGACGATGAGATCAGGCGAGTCCTCAGGTTATCTCGATACAAAAACAGCAGTGAAGTGTTGGTGCATGCACTCGAGGTGGAAGCTGTCCTTCAGGATACCCCGAGTCCAAGAGTACAAGCTATGAGTCTCGAAAGATCGGAGTCGGAAAAGGAGAACCAGAACGCTATGTTGGCCGACATACATAAGATGTTCAATCAGTTACTGGCTCAAGTGGATACTGCAGAAAGACAAGGCAAGCCAAGCGGCGGTATTAAATGTTACAACTGTGGCAGAGCAGGGCATATCAAACGAGACTGTCGACAGCGGAACTCGAGGAATGTGAATGCTGGAAACATGGATGAGACACAGAATAGAAGTAGTGGAAGGCCAAGTAGACGGCATATGAAATGTTACAGGTGCGGAGAACGAGGACATATCCAGCTAGAATGTCCACGAGGAAACTTAAAGAGAGTAGAGGCCGATGTTGTAAAGCTGACGGGAAAATCAGAGGGAGCTGGTACCATAGAGACTGTGTCAGATAAGGAACGTGGAACCCCGAGAGAAGTAAAGATTTCCCAGCTTCGAAGCAGTCCACTACTACCAGGACGTGGAAGTAAAGTGAAACCCCAGAAAATTGCAGATATTTCATCCGGAAGAAGGTGCAAGGAAGATTGCAAGTACTACCACCAGGAGAAACTGCAGGTCACGGGAGCAGTCAACACTGTCAAGGTGGAGGTGCCGGATGTCAGGACAGATGAGGCGCTCAGACAAGAGCAATTGAATGATGTGGAAATTGGGCCTATATTGAGAGCCAAAGAAAGGGGAACTCGTCCAAAATGGAAGGATGTTTCGGACAAAAGAGTGGGACTGAAGGCACTGTGGGCGCATTGGGACACACTGAAAGTCAGGGACGGGCTGTTGCGGAGAGCATGGGAAAGCCCGGATGGAAAGCAGGTGATTATGCGTCTAGTGATTCCCAGGTGTCGAGTAGCGAAGGTGCTTCAGGAAGTGCACAATGGAACATCCGATGGACGCTTCGGTGTTAACAAGACCCTGAAGAAAATACGAGAACGATTTTATTGGACAAGAAGTCGTCAGGATGTGGAGGCTTGGTGTCGCAAATGCAAGATTTGTGCAGCCAGTAAGGGACCACAGACTGGGAGTAAGGGTGAAAAGAAACAGTTCAACGCCGGAGCTCCTTTCAAGAGGTTGGCTAACGATATAGCGGAACCATCACCAGCCAGTGACCGAATGAAGGCTCGATACGACCGGGAGGGTAGTTCAGAAGGGTTCAAGACAGGAGACCTGGATTGGCTGTACAACCCACAGCGAAAGACAGGAAGGTCACCGAAACTTCAACCGCCTTGGGATGGACCGTATACTGTTATTACCCGAATTAATGACGTCGTTTATCGGATTCAACGAAGCAAAAAGTCCAAGATGAAGATCGTGCATTTGGACAGACTGGCGAAATACATCGATGATTCTGGGTTGCCTGATCGGGACGATCAGGCTTAAGGAGGGGGCAGTGTTATGAATTACACCTCCTTGGAACTGGAAATGATACGCCTATGCCTACTAATAGTGACTGGAAAGACTCTAGAAAGAGCCATGGACTTGTCTAGAATGTGGTGGAAGAAGATTCTGGTTCAATCTAGAGGTAATTTCAGAGTATATAAGGCGCGATTACCGGCGCAGAAAGGAGAAGTTTATTTTAGAAGTGACACGTTCGGGAAAAAGTGAGGTTAAAGTAAACAAGTATTGTACAGTCAGTAAATTGTTAAATAAAGTGTTAGTGGTGATTATCTCTTGTTGAAATTATTTAGAACCCACGGATTCACACAGGGTGTTTCCAAAAAGGCGAATAGAATGCGACATTATGTCAAGATTCCTATTTCCTAGTTTTAAATGTAGCTATTTTCCAAACCACTGAAATTATTGAGTGAACATTCATAGTACTAATCTAGCTATGATTCTACTTACGTACTTTCACAGTTTTTTTAAATACACGTACTAAGAAAAAAGTTATGGCCAAAAATAATAAATATTTCCCTATAGGATGTATCTTTCTAGGGAATGGCCACTTTAATATCGCATGGCTGACGCGGCGTATTAAACAAAATACGCATTGCTATGAATATATTGTACTGTTGTACTTTTCTGAAGATCATAGCGTCAGAAAAACCGCTGCCTAAAATAAAAAATATGAAAATTTTTGAGGCCTTGGCTTGTGGTACAAACATCAAATTTCAAGTTTCTGTACTCTTACTGTTGCTTTACATATTTCCCCCTATTTACCCCTATTTTCCCCCCCAACCCTTCACTTCAAAAAACGATCCATTTCTAGATCTCGTTATAATATACACGTGTACAAAATTTCATGTCAATATCTTAAACCGTTCCGGAGAAAACGTGTGACAAAAAAAAGTTACAGACAGACTACACTCAAATTTAAAATCTCGACGTGTTATGACATTCTAAACCTATTCATTCCAAGGAACAAGATTTTTGATTTTTTTTTACTATTACCTACTATACTATATAATATGAGTTAAGAAATGTCTGAGTTTTTCTGACGTTTGAAGAAAAACAAATTTTCTTATTTGATTCTACTTTGTGCATAGTATAGATTACGGAATATAATATAGTTCCAAGATGTTGCTTTTATATAAATAATGTCGAAATGAAGAAAACTGTATAATTATTATGAAAAAAAATTGTTGACTCGATTACAACGGTATTGTTCTAGATAGGAAAGATAATATCAAGAAAATTATCAACGCGAGCCTTAACTTTTTATTAAGCTATATGATTTTGCGCATAGCATTTCGATATGAATTTGTACGTTTTTGTACGAATATTAACTCTTAAATCATCAATAACTTCTTGGTGATTGATACACACCTTACTTTTCTATTCTATTTTTATTTTCTGAAAGCCCATTGTGTATTGATATACAACAAGTTCAAACTTGGTAAACTGTTTAAAGATCATCAATCAGAGAGGTTTCGTGAGAGGTCAGAAATTATTTCTCTATCAATAATTTTTGTTGCTTATTACATATATCTTGAAATTCGTATTTCCATTTTCTGCATAAACTTATGTAATTGCAGTATTTATTATTGTACTTAGGATTTAATTTACCTACTTCTAAGAAGGGCCTCCTTTCAGATTAAAATTATTGTATAAAAACCTTCATTTATAGCCTGTGGATGTCTCCCTATGGGTAATTAGGAAGGGCTAGCCTTGCAAAATTGTAAAATTAGATTTCATTATTTCAGCAGCCTAACTGCAAGCATCGTTCATTCCATCAATCTAGTATCTTACTTTTATTCAAGTATTTGTAAATATATTTGTTAAGTTAAAAGTTTTTCTGCTTTATATACATCAGTCCTTAGAAATTAAATTAAAAACTGGTAAAATGTATATACATTTTACACGGGGTTATGCAACCTAATAACCTCAACAATTTTCACTAACTTTTACTGAAGTGAACAGTTTACTTTACTTTTACAATAGTAGTATAGTATAGTAATCGTAAAAAAAAATTTTTTCTTGACACGGGTTTAGAATGTCATTAATTTCAGTGAAAAAAAAATTCTGTCTGTCTGTCGGTCTGTCTGTAACTTTTTTTTTTTGTTCGCACGTTTTCTCCGGAACGGTTTAAGATATTGTAATGACATTTGATTGAGATGATTCCCTTGAAGGGGTGGAAGGTGGTAGATTGTAAACGGGGAAAAATAAGTAGAACAAGCTAGAAACTTCATTTTTAACGTATATGGTAGAAACCTACGCCTCAAATTTCTCTATGGCATCTGCACCAAATGCTATTAAAATCCTATGACCAATAATTTCCACATACTAGAGTGCAAATATAGTCAAGATGTTTCCGTTAAGGTGACTTGGATTAAAAATCTGGATGTGGAAGTAGTGATTCCTTAGGCAGCGGTTTTTTAGTTGTAAACTTACTTATCTATGAATATTACTAAAATAAAAAAGATGCTAAAAATAATAACAATAATTTTAAAAAAATGTAATAAATGCAGCGGCTATCGAAAAAATTTGAATAACATGAATATTCTGAAAACGATAAATAATCGAATATCATATCCCATACAGCACAAGAACATCCTCAGACAACTTCTGGGGACAACTTCTCAGGATATATGGGATATCCTGGGAAGATCCCATTATCACCTTAGGTTGTCCGTAGGATATCCAAATGGGACAGTTCGGGCTTTGCTGATGACGTCCTCAGGACATCAGTACGGGTGTGTACAGGACATTATCAGCTTTTATACGGGTTATGCTTGGGCTTTACTAAGAACAACCTGAGGACATCGATCGGACCTTATATAGGGCATCCCCAGTTCTTTTAGGGTTTATTGGATATTTCTAAAGACAGCAAAAAAATACATATTATTTTATAGCATCATTTCTTTAAAACCGAGCCAATAAGCGAAGGCAAAGGAATACAAGTTTATATAATGGCAGAGGTAAAATGACTAATAAAAATGTGATACATATATGAACAACTCCATACACATATTTGTATCTATCAATTGGCTTATATCACTTTAAAAGTAAATCTACCAAACTAATAAAAGTTATATATAATCCAACGAAATAGGTCGACAAATCAAAATTTTAAGGTAAATACTTGAATTTTTGATATGTTACTTTGAAGTATGTGAACACGATTAATGAAAGAATTTTTTTTTCAACGGGGTGAAAAAAAATATAACAAAGTGTTTCTTCAAAAGTACTCAAAATGTGCAAAAGATAGTAAAAAAAAGTATCAAATAAAAATTGTAAAAGCATGAAATATTACATAAAAATTGATCTCAGGTCTTTTTTTGGTATTATTAAAATCAACAGAGTTCAGGGTGGTTGGAAGTTATAAGGGATGAATATGTACAACTTTAAAAAATCATAGCGTGCTGAAAAGTTATAATGAATTTAAAAAAAATTCTATTCACTCAGAAAAATATAAAGGATTACGTATCTGACAATAACATCTGCGGACAATATCCAATCACATTTCCCCCTTTTAGATAATATAATAAATACAAAGATATAACATAGCAGGATTATATTTATGAAATATTTAACGTAATCTTATTTGTCGAAAGAACTTTAAAATGAACGTGGAAAAGACATCGAGGCATGGCAGATTTCTTAGAACTTTCGACTTGTCACAAAAAGGCGGCTAATTCAAAACACAGTAAATGTATTAATACCGAAATATAAATAACTGCTATTTAAATAAGATATACATTTTTAATGAGTTATTTGTACTGGAGGGGATTATCAAATAGAACAAACCAATAAGTTTTTAGAAGCAAATTTTACAAACCAATAAAAGACACTAAATAAATAGCCTCAAAATAACATATATACTTTTCATTATTTTTGTTTTTGAAATCTCCTAAATAATAATACCTATGCCCAGGATATTCCTATAGTGGATATTTAGTTAGGCTTTAATATCTTTGCGGAATATTACTAGGACATCCTGCCAGGATTTGTCTAGGATATCCCCATTTGGGATATTTTCAGGTTGTATATATTTTATTGGGATATCCTGACGATATCCTGAGGAATGTTGTCCCCGATTGGGACATACAGGACCAAATGAGGATATCCTAGGGATGTCATGTGCTGTGTGGGATATGGGGGTTATATTTATAGGCATTGCTGTCCTCTACTTAGTTTTCTGTTATTGACGTCTACTGTCGGGTCACCCTGTACATTAGACCTACAGGGTGTTCCTTAGCGACGTACTAATATTTCAGGGCATGATTTCTTAGGTCATTTAATGAAGAAAATTCATATGAACATATTTCCGCAATGGCTTAAGTTTTTTGCTATAGGATGTTAAATTTTTGTCTCTTTTGATTGTTATTTTTTCAATATCTCAGAAAACACTTTATATATTGTTTTTAATTTTGGTATGTGTTAAGTCCACACATTTTAGTTAGAAATGTTATTTTGTCGCTCCACCAGTGGCGTCCTGCGAACATATCCACTGATATTTTTTACCAAAAATGTGGAAATTCTACATGAAAACGGTCTCTTGCGTTTTTCTCGTTAGGCGAATAGTTCTTGATTAAAACAATTAAATTCAAATTGTTACTAATTAATTTTTTTTAATCGTTATTTTTTTAATATCTTAGAAAGTACTTCAGATGTTATTTTCAATTTTGGTAATAGTATGTCTTAATAGGATATAAAATCACATATTTCAGTGATACAAACATCATTTTCTAAACAATATTTGCTGACATATAGTAAGTTGTTGGTGTTCAAAATCATCTCATCGTATTATTTCATTGAATTTATTTTATTTTTTCGCTGTTTTATTCGAATATCTCTGTAAATATGATGAATTTTATGAATGCCGACATGGAAACAATACATTACGTATATGGTAACGAAGAACCTCGGCAATAGCCAGCAAGATCCCCCGATCTCAGTAGACCGGATTTAGTTTTGTAGAGTCATTTTAAAACACTGGTGTGTAAAACTTCCATTAACACTTCAGAAGATTTAAGAGAGCAAATAGTTGCCACGGAATACGCTGTATCTCAGAAATTAAGAACGACTGGAAAATTTCGAAGGCCGTTCCTGAATACCCAAGCCTCTACCGCCCCTGGGAGTACGTACAGCTCCTCATGAGACACCCTGTGTAGTAATGAAACATATTCTTTATAGAATTTTGCAAACAGTGGAAAGAAAAGCTATCTATGAGAACTAAAGGAAAAACTATATATAAAAATGCTAATGAAATCTTTGCATTCTTTCGATAACCAGACTTCTGGTTATGCCAACAAGTAAAAATTCTTATTTGCCATTCTCATTTTAACACTAGCATCCAACCTAGTCCCCTACTGCTAAGCAGGCTAAACTAGTATCTACATGATCCCCTACGATATGTAAATTCAGTTAAAAATGAGAACAAAGGCCTGAAATTAATTTATTTACGTACCTTGTCTTTAAAAATTTATTTTTTCATTCAAATGAATTACATTTTCATAAAATCTCATTCAGTTTCTTGGAAATACTTAACCTTTGAAACGTTTTTCGTCCTTATTGTGGACTCATCAGAAAAGCCTAAAGCCACTCATAACGATGTTCCATGCAAAACTAAGACAATATCCATGAGTAAAATATTTATAATTGATATTGACTGATAAAAAAACAACAGATCTTCACCTATCTATTAGCTAACTAGTATTGAAGCCTATATACTCTATACATGTTTAAAAGTGAATTGTTTATTATTCGTTTGCTTATAGTAATGAAACATATTCTTCATAGGATTTTATAGGCTCCAATACTAGTTAGCTAATAGATAGGTGACAGTGGCGGCTCGTCAGGGGAGGCTGAGCCTCCCCTAGGAAGAACCACCATATCTTCAAAAGTAATATTTTAAGAAATTTCTATTAGGTATATCTCAATTTTCAATATTTTTTATCGTTTATTATTCATTAATTAATTTTCAGTTTGTATATAACATTTTTGCATTTACTTTCCACAAACATACCTATAACGTTACAGTCCGGATAGTCTTTGTATGCATATTTCCCGGTCGGCCGGTCTTTTACTGAATGAACACTGCGGTTCGCTGGAGGCTTATACGAAATAGCTTCCAATTTTACCGCATTTACTTATAACATGAATGACCTTGAATTTCATTGCGCTGTGTAAAATAGCAACACTTAGAATAGCCAAGTATGAGGCTAGCCTCAGATCTTAGTTTTTATGGCGCATGTGCACAGGTCATTCAACAGTCAGGTGATTCACAAAGAAAACGAACTGACGTCTGACAGTCTGACAGTTGCGTCTAACCGGTTAAGAACAACTTGACGTATAAATACATAAAACATTTGATAGGCGGGCTAGAAATAAGTGCTCTAGGTGAAAATATTCCCAACAACATGTCTTGTTGTCCAGACGTGGTGGATTATTTGTTATTAAATAGATTTACTACTCGTATTTATGACGAAAAGGTATGAATTAAAAGAAATGCCAGGCCTACACCAGCAATGCTTTCGTTAGTTTTTAAAAGTGGTAAACAAAACAGAGGGTTTTGTGATAACAATTATAAAAAAGTCGAGTGGTTAACGGCATCAACAGTTAGAAACAAATTATATTGTTGGAGATGTTTATTATTTACTAATGATCAATCCTCAATTTGGGGCAGGGCCGGGTTTAATAATTTGCAAAATTTGTCGCGAGGTTTAGAAAGGCACGAAAAATCCCAGGAGCACATTTCATCTTGCATTAAATTCGAAATGTTTAGTAAACAAAATATTATAAATTTCTTGAATTCTGCACATAAGAGAGAAATAGAAAATTTTAACGAAAAGGTCCGTGAGAATAGGGAAATATTAAAGAGGTTAATAGATGCTGTTATATAGTTATCTTCACAAGAAAATTCTTTCCGAGGACATGACGAAAAACGAGAATCGTGCATTAAAGGAAATTTCAAAGAGCTGGTAGATTTTTTTAAAACTTATGACCCAAAATTAGAGAACTTTTTGAATAACGCCACTAATTTTTGAGACAATTCCGGTAAGCTTGTGTAGAATGATCATTTTCAACACTTAAACGCATAAAAACATTTTTACTAGAAACAAAATGAGTCAAGACCGCCTTTCAAATGTATCACTTATTTCAATAGAAAAACGTTTTTTGTCAGAATTGAGTACACGCGATTCATTTTATGATGAAATAATCAACCATTTTGCTAGTTCCAAAAATCGCAAGTTACCACTCATTTATAAAAATATTCAGGCTTTAAAGCAGAGATTAATATAGGTAGTTGTTATTTTAGAAAAAATATTTATTTGTATTATTTATTTTTTAGGAAATATTTTTTAAAATTCTCCATAATATAGAGTTCCGCGGTTATATTTTTTTTATATAACTTCTTTCTCAAAACTATTTTAATTTCTATTAAAACTTATAATTTTACACGCCTGGCAGTGGTAATGAATACAATTTTTTGTTTGTAGAAAAACACTTTAATTTTTTTACCAAAACTATTTTTATTTTTATTAAAAGTTATATAATTTAATTACAAGTGGGATAGTAGGACTCCTTTGGATACCGATACTCGAGTCGTAGGAACGAGAATTTCATGAGAATGATTTTTTCATCTCATCATATTTTCTATTTCCTTTTCATTCTACTCTTTTATTAGTTCTATTCTCTCAAGTCGTGAATCGGTATCCTGGCGAACAACCTACGGCAAAAAAATGTAACGCGCCGTTGTAATACCTCAGGGGAGGTGGGGAAATGTACAAATTGTAGTCATATTGCACATTAGTTTTCTTTCAGAATATCAAGCCTCCTCTGCAGACAATATCACGAGCCGCCACTGATAGGTGAAGATCTGTTGTTTTTTATCAGTCAATGTCAATTATAATTAATTTATTCATGGATATTGTCTTAGTTTTGCATGGAACATCGTTATGAGTGGCTTTAGGCTTTTCTGATGAGTCCACAATAAGGACGAAAAACGTTTCAAAGGCTAAGCATTTCCAAGAAACTGAATGAGATTTTATGAAAATGTAATTCATTAGAACGAAAAAAATTTTAAAGACAAGGTATGTAAATAAATTAATTTCAGGCCTTTGTTCTCATTTTTAACTGAATTTACATATCGTAGGGGATCATGTAGATACTAGTTTAGCCTGCTTAGCCGTAGGGGACTAGGTTGGATGCTAGTGTTAAAATGAGAATGGCAAATAAGAATTTTTACTTGTTAGCATAACCAGAAGTCTGGTTATCGAAAGAATGCAAAGATTTCATTAACATTTTTATATATAGTTTTTCCTTTAGTTCTCATGGATAGCTTTTCTTTCCACTGTTTGCAAAATCCTATAAAGAATATATTTCATTTTTATAAGCAAACAAATAATAAATAATTCATTTTTAAACCCTGTGTAGTACTTTCTGAGATTAAAAAAAGAAATTTAACATCCTGTAGCAAAAAATTTAACTCGTTGCGGACATATGTTCATATGAACTCTTCTTCATAAAATGAAGTAAGAAATCACACCCTGAAATATTAGCACGTCATTAAGGAACACCCTGTATATGGACTATATATTGATCCAATATTGTCTGTAATTGTTTATTTGTGGCATATTCAGATTTTCTTACTTTTTATTGGGTATTTTGCCACTGAAAAATATTTATTTATTGATCCAATATTGTGTGCTGGTAGGGTACGAAAGGGAAGATAATACTTAATTCAATGTATTAATCACCTTTTTCTCTAATTTTTCTGTATATTCCAGCCATATAGTCACCAGTGGAAAGGGTCCTTTTGTAATAACTCGGGACATTACCGAAAGGTATGGATGGTTCCAAATAAGGTACACCGATCCTGTTCCAGTACTGATATGTCCATTTGAAGTAAGCGTAAAATATAACTGCAAGAGCTGTGAAGATGCCTAGTAAGTCTAGTAGTAGTGATTCAGTATATATCGCCATAGTTTCCTGTAAAAGATCAATATTTTAGAAGGTTTGTTATGAATTCTCCTGAAATATCAGCAGTATAATCTTTCAGGGTTTAGATAAAAATGAAATAGTCAATTTTATTACTTCCCTCGCATACCGAAGGGAAGTATTGTATTCGAGAAAAAATCACCCTCCTAGATTTTTTTGGATTTTCACGTTTTAGATCATGTAGATTACGAAAATATAGGTTTTTCAATTCGGTCAGTGTGTCTGTCTGTCTGTCTGTCTGTCTGTTGGTGCATTAACTAAAAAAACTACTTGACGGAGAACAGTCAAATCTGGTAGGTAGCTGACGCTACTGTCAGCGAAGATATGGTTAAACTTTCACTTGGAAATATACAGGGTGCACCGTCTAAAGGGAATAAATAATGAAAAACATTTTTTTTCGCTCAAATTTAAAATTTCCCCGTTTCATGGCGTTCTAAGCCTATTAAAAAAAAATATTTGAAATTTTTCCCATTTTTTAAAAATTTACCACTAGAATAGATGGAAATTTTTTGTGCTCAAATTTAGAATTTCCACGTTTCATGGCATTCTAAACCTATTTAAAAAAAATTGAACATTTTTTACTATTTTTGAAAAAATGTTTACCACTAGAATAGATGGAAAAAACATTTTTTTGCTCAAATTTAAAATTTCCACGTTTCATGGCATTCTAAACCTATTTCCGAACAAAATTTTTCAAAAATGTTTTACCGCTAAAATATAGGGAAAAAATTTTTTTTGCTCAAATTTAAAATTTCACGTTTCATGGCATTGTAAACCTACTTCAAAAAATCGGTAAAGGTATTTACACAGAACTTCCCTCGTTCATGGCAGTCACTCTAAAAAAATAATAATTACGAAATGACATTGAGAATAATAATCGGAATAGAGTTATTGCTATTATTACAAAGAAACCTTGATAAAGTTTGGTCAAAAAAATATACAGATTGCTCATCCAACAGCAAAAGTTCAATACTAAATAGCAGGTGCCACATATGGCAGGCTTGCGCAAATATCTTTACAAATGTCCACCAAGACTGAATTATTTCTTGGGATGACCACCCTGTACATTTTTCAATAAAAGTATAATAGGTGCATATGCCAGATATTATTGCCATCTGACACATTTTCAATCCAACATTCACGTAATGGAGTGGAAGTATAGTGGTGGTTAAAAAATTTCATTTTTTTTTTAATTTTTCAAAAGATGTTGGTAAAATAATTTTCAAAATTTTTTCTTCTGAAATAGGTTTAAAATGTCAAACGTAGAAATTTTAAATTAGAGCAAAAAGGAAAGTTTCCTTCTATTCTATAGTAGTGCTAAAAAAAGTTTAAAAATTAAAAATTGCGTATTTTTTAAAATAGGTTTAGAATGCTATGAAACGTGAAAATTTTAAATTTGAGCAAATAAAAAAAAATCGATCTATTTCAATGGTAAAAACTTTTTGACAAATGTTGATGGAAAAAATGTTCAAAATTTTTTTTCTGAAATAACTAGGTTTAGAATGTCATTTAAATTTGAGCATTCTAGTGTTAAATTTTTTTCCAAACTGGTAACAAAATGTTGCAATTTTTTTTTCCGAAATTGGTTTGGAATATCCTGAAACGTGGAAATTTTAAATTTGAGCAAAAAAAATTTTTTCGTCTGTTTTATAGTAGTGATACATAAATGCATTAAAAATGTTTTCAAATTTTTTAAAAAATTCTTCAAAAACATTTTTAAATTTGTTTGAATAGTTTTAGAATGTCATGGAAACGTGGATAGTTAAAATCTGAACAAAGAAAGAAAAATTCTATCTTAGTGGTAAAATTTTTTAAAAATAGTAAGAAAAATTTCTAATTTTTCTTTTAAATAGATTTAGAACGCTATGAAACATGGAAATGTTAAATTTGAAGAAATAAAAAAAAATTCCATCAATTTTAGTGGTAAACAAATTTTCAAATTTTTATTTTTTTTAATCAGGCTGAGAATGCCATGAAACGTGGAAATTTTAAATTTGAAGAAAGAAAAAAAAATTATTTTATTTTAGTAGTAAAAATTTTTTCAAAAATATTGGTGAAAAAAATGTTCAAATTTTTTTTTCCTGAAATAGGTTAAGCGTGTCATGAAACGTAGAAATTTGAAATTTGAGCAAAAAAAATTTTTTTTCATCTTGTTAAAAATTTGTTCAAAAATGTTTGAAAAAAAATTTTCAAATTTTTTTTTTTTCTAAAATAGGTTAGCGCGTCATGAAACGTGGAAATTTTAAATTTGAGCAAAAAAAAATTTTTTTCATCTTGGTAAAAATTTTTTCGAAAATGTTTGAAAAAAATTTTCAAAAATTTTTTTTTTCTGAAATAGGTTTAGCGCGTCATGAAACGTGGAAATTTTAAATTTGAGCAAAAAAAAATTTTTTTCATCTTGGTAAAAATTTTTTCGAAAATGTTTGAAAAAAATTTTCAAAAAATTTTTTTTTCTGAAATAGGTTTAGCGCGTCATGAAACGTGGAAATTTTAAATTTGAGCAAAAAAAAATTTTTTTCACTATTTATTCCGTTTAGACGGTCCACCCTGTATATTTTTCAGTGAAAATTCTACCAGTTCTTCGCTGACAGTAGGGTTAACTACCTACCAAATTTGACTGCTCTCCGTCAAGTAGTTTTTTAGTAAATGCACCAACAGACAGACAGACAGACAGATAGACAGACAGACAGACTGACGGAATTGAAAAACCTATATTTTCGGAATCTACGTGTTCTGAAACGTCAGAATCCGAAAAAATCTCGGAGGGTGATTTTTTCTCGAATACAATACTTCCCTTCGGTATGCGAGGGAAGTAAAAAATTTATATATTTTTTTTATCAACATTTTTGAAAATATTTTTACCACTAGAATAGACGGAAAAAACATTTTTTTGCTCAAATTTAAAATTTCCCCGTTTCATGGCGTTCTAAACCTTTAAAAAAAATATTTGAAATTTATTTCCATTTTTGAAAAATTTACCACTAGAATAGATGGAATTTTTTTTTTGCTCAAATTTAGAATTTCCACGTTTCATGGCATTCTAAACCTATTTAAAAAAAAAAATTGAACATTTTTTACTATTTTTGAAAAAAATTTTACCACTAGAATAGATGGAAAAAACATTTTCTTTGCTCAAATTTAAAATTTCAACGTTTCATGGCATTCTAAACCTATTAAAAAAAAAATACCAACATTTTTGAAAATTTTTTTACAACTATAATAGACGGAAAAAACCATTTTTTTTTTCTCAAATTTATAATTTTCACGTTTCGTGGCGTTCTAAACCTATTTAAAAAAAAAACGAAAATTGAATTTTTTTTTACCAACATTTTCGAAAAATTTACCACTAGAATAGGTGTAGATTTTTGTTTGTTTGCTCAAATTTAGAATTTCCACGTTTCATGGCATTCTAAACCTATTTAAAAGAAATATATTTGAACATTGTTTTACCACCATTTTTTAAAAAAAATTTACCACTAGAATAGATGGAAAAAAAAATTTTTTGCTCAAATTTAAAATTTCCATGTTTCATGGCATTCTTCATTTTTATCACTACCACAGAATTTGTGGAAAAAAAAATTTCTCGCTCAAATTTACAATTTCCACATCCCGTGACATTCTAAGCCTATTCCAAAAACTTTTGAAAATTAAAAAAATAAAAAATTTGAAAATTTTTGCCCACAACAAATTTCAAAATAGATGGAAATAATTTGTTTCTGCTCAAATTTAAAATTTCCACATTTCATGACATTCTAAACCTATTTCAAAAAAATATTGAAAATTTGTTTTACCAGCATTTTTTAAAATTTTTTTACCACAAAAATAGATGGAAAAATATTTTTTTTGCTCAAATTTAAAATTTCCACGTTTCATGGCATTCTAAACCTATTTCAAAAAAAAAAAATGAAAATTTTTTGATATTTTTGGCATTCTCTAAACCTATTTAAAAAAAATTGAAATTTTTTTTACTTACATTGGAAGTATAGTAATCATAAAAAAAATCGATTTTTTTTTTCTCGAAATAGGTTTAGAATGTCATGAAACGTCGAGATTTTAAATTTGAGTGAAAAAAAAAATTCTGTCTGTCTGTCGGTCTGTCTGTAACTTTTTTGTCCGCACGCTTTCTCGGGAACGGTTTAAGATATTGACTTGAAATTTTGTACACGTGTATATTATAACGAGATCTGGAACTGAATTGTTTTTTGAATATACCCAGTGAAGGGTTGGGGGTAAATAGTGATAAATAGGGGTAAATATGTAGAGCCTGCTGGTAAGAGTACAGAAACTTGAAATTTGATGCATGCATACAAGCGAAGGCCACGAACTTTTTTTTTATTATTTTTCATCCCCCACCAACACCCTCACACTCCATTTAAAGGGATTGACAAAACAAAATTGAGATATTCGCTTGAAATTTGGTACACGTGTATATTATAATTATACGAGGAATTAGATTACATTTTGAGTTTATTCTGATGGAGGGTGGGGGGTGTTAAATAGGGGTAAATAAGGGAAAATTAGTGAAGAAAGCTGGTAAGAGTACAGAAACTTGAAATTCGGTGTATGTACTAGAAGTCAAGGCCTCAGATTTTTTTATAATATTTTTTAACCTCCCACCACCCCTACTCCACTATTGAAGGGGTTAATAAAATAAAATTGAGACATTCACTTGAAACTTGGTAGACGTATGCATTATCACGACACCTGTAAGTAGATTATATTTTAAGATGATTCCGTTGAAGGGTTGGAGGTTATTTAGGGGTAAATAGGGGAATATGAGTAAAGCAAGTTGGTAAGACTACAGAAATTTGAAATTCAGTGTATGTACAAGAAGCCAAAGTCTCAGATTTGTTTATAATATTTTTCAAACCCCCACCACCCCTACTCCATTATTAAAGGGCTTGACATAATAAAATTGAGACATTCAATTTGGTACACGTATGTATTATAACGACATCTGGAACTATATTATATTTTGAGATGATTCCGTTGCAAGGTTCGTGGTTAAATAGGGGTAAATAGGGCAAAATAAGTAAAGCAAGCTGGTAAGAGTACAGAAACTTGAAATTCGGTGTATGTACGAGAAGCCAAGTTCCCATATTATTTATAATATTTTTCAACCCCCCAGTACCCCTACCTAATTATTAAAGGGATTGATAAAATAAAATTGAGATATTCACTTGAAATTTGGTACACGTATGTATTATAACGATGTCTGGAACTAGATTATATTTTAAGATGATTCCGGTGAAGGGTTGAGGGTTAAATATGGGTAAATAGGGGAAAATAAGTAAGGCAAGCTGGTAAGAGTACAGGAACTTGGGATTTGGAGTATATACTAGATGCGAAGGCCTCAGGTTTTTTTTAAATATTTTCCATCCGTCCACCACCTCCACTCCCTAGAAACTAGATTATATTTTGACATGATTGCGTTGAAGGAGTGGGGGGCAAGTAGAGGTAAATGTAAATAGGAAAAAATAAGTAACGCAAGCTTTGAGTACAGAAACTTGAAATTCTCTAAATGTCCTAGAAGCTAAGGCCTTAAATTTTTTAATAATATTTTTCAACCCCCACGACCCTTACTCTATAATTAAAGGGGTTGATAAAATAAAATTGAGATATTCACTTGAAATTTGGTAGACGTATGTATTATAACGACATCTGGAATTAGATTATATTTTGAGATGATTCCGTTCAAGGGTTGGGGGTTAAATAGGAGTAAATAGGGGAAAATAAATAAATCGAGCTGGTAAGAGAAATTTGGTATTTGGTTATATACTAGAAACCAAGGCCTCAGACTTCCTTCTAATATTTTTCAAACCCCACCACCTCCGCTCCATTGTTAATCGGATTGATGACACAATTGAGATATTCACTTGAAAGTTAATACACGTATGTATTGTAATGACATCTGACTGACATGATACGATTGAAGGGGTGGGACGTGGTAGGTTGTGAATAGGGAAAAATAAGTAGGTTAAACCACAAATAAATCCCATATGCAACACTAAAAATTCCCGCGATATTTTGTGCAACACTAGCAGAGATATATCCAGGTTAAAGAGCCGAGACTCATACGCATAAACAGTTTAGCTGCAATAAAATATTGAATTTTCGTAAGACGTACAGATTTCACTATTATTTTAAAATAAGCCTTACAAATGGTACAAATAGGTAATGTAAGGAATTATGCGATGTAGGTAAATGTATATGATGCAGATTGCAGGTATTATAATTATACTATTAAAATCCCTATTACCTACTTCAGTCAGGTACTAAAATTCCGATTCGGATTATCCGAATCATCCCAAGCGTATTTAATCTTGACGTGTCACATCCACAGTAAAAGTCCGAGGTCATCGGCGGCATATCTGCTAGATCAAAGGAGTGTCGCAAATGAGATTTATATGTGGTTAAACTAAAAACTTAATTTTTGTCGTATATGTTTGAAACCAACGCCTCAAACTTTTCTATGACATCTGCCCCAAGTATTATTAAAATTCTATGACCAATAATTTCCACATACTAGAGTGCAAATCTATTCAAGATGTTTCCTTTAAAGCGACTTGGATAAAAAATCTGGATGTGGAAGTTGTGATTCCTTGGGCAGCAGTTTATTTCTTTATTATGATAGATTTTCTAAAACCCTAAAACTTTTGTATCTTAAAGTTTTTCGCTAGCTAACTTACTTTAGGAGATAATCGGCGACCCTGTATATATTAGTATGATGATTTCTTGTACAAAATGGCTGCTTGTGGCGAGAATTTTTTCTAGGTGCATGAAACTCTAGCATTTCAAGTAATGCTTCACAGTTGGTTGTGTTGTTAAATAATTTGTAAAAGAAAACAACGGCGTTGGGGATATTGGATATTTAACTGATAAGTTGTTAACTTAAATAATTTTCGCTGAACTCGCTCAATAGTGATTATAAGAATATTGTACATGGGATTCCAAACTATTGAACCATTTCCTAGTTGTGATCTTACAACACTAGTGAAAAGTTACTTTATTGTGTCAATGTTGCTAAAGTCCTTCATAATAAACGAGATAAAACCGAGACTCTTGTAAGCTTTAGATGTTATTGTATTAACATGAGGGGAAAAGTTAAGCTTGTCAAATATTATACCTAAATATTTAATGGTATTTGGACGAGGTAGGATTATGGTATTAATTTATTCATATAATACCTATTATGTTGTGTTTAAAAGTGAATTATTATTTGTTTGCTTGTAATTGTAATGAAATATATTCTTTATAGGAATATGTCGTGTTCTTCCTTACAGCAGTACGACATAACATTGCATTTAGCTGCACTAAGTGGCAGTTTGTTTTTTACAACAAGAGTTCAATTTGCTTAAATTATTCTGTAGTATGGCGCAATCCATTACAGTTTCGGTTTTTGAAAAAGTTTGAAATCATCTACATATACGTTAGTTTACGTTAGAGTCGGTGGCAATGTCGTTAATAAAAATTATGAACAAAACGGGCCCTAATACCGAACCTTGTGGGACTCCAGAAGATTGAGTAAAATTAGATTGACATACTCTGTACTGCGATATATGTATGATTAGAAAAGCATTAACATATTATAGCAGACCTATCTTATTTAACTCTATAAGTATTAGACCGTGATCCAGGCTATCGAATGCCTTAGAAAAGTCACTGTAGATGACGTTTACCTGACTTCTTTCATCAAGGGCTTCACAAATGAACTGAGACTTGCAGACTAAATTAGTAATTGTTGATCGTCCTTCAATCAATCTATTGCGCTTAATAACTAAATTAATATTTGATATATACCAATCATTTTTCTGAAACCTTACATTTTGTATAACTTACTATTTTTTCAATTTTATTTTTAAACATATTGATAAATAACGGAATAAACATAAGGTCACATTTTTTAAAATAACTGCAAAATTTTATAATAAAAAATTACGAAAAAATTTCCTGGTACAAAAGATGCCGTGCTATATCAGTATCTAGAATATTATTTACATAGTAGGCATATTTTCTAAGATAAAATGAATTAAAAACTTTAACTTTTGGCCACATTTGACTACTTCTGACCCACTGTGTGTGGCTTGATTTTAAATGGTATTATAGGAAAAATTAAGCTTTAAAACGGTACCTCAACATCCCACTGCTATTTAAAATTTTAAAGGTGGATCTTACTTTAACGGTTGAAGCAGCATAGATTAAAACATTTAAATGTTTTATTTTTCTAAATCATGCGTTCCCTCAGAAACAAAAATTGACGCCTTTAGACATGTTTAATCTCTGATATAGAAAGGCACAGAACAGGGTTGGACTGCATGTATTCGGTAGGCTACCTTGTACATTATTTGGCACACGGGTCATTTTGAATTTTTGTTAGTACTTAGTTAATACCATAAATATAAAAAAAAATAAATAAAAACTCACCGCTTACTAATAATGTTTTGTCTTCCAATGTGTACTGAACCAAAACAACCTCTCATAATAAAAAATGTCTGTAATCAAACATAATATATAATAATATACGGGTCAATGTCCAGATTATCAGGTGATGGTAATTTTGATTACACTTGTTTTTATCTGATCTGATATGAATAATATCAAGCAGATACATTCATTTATGCAGAGTAATGCATATACAGGGTGTCTCGTGAACGAAAAAAGAGTATATGGAACGGACTCAATTTTTTTTTAATGTTTGTTGACATTTTTACGTTTTTACTATTTTGGCAAACGATACAATAGCGTTGTGACAAATTCTAAGAGAGAATAAAAATCAGTTTTTTACCATCTTATTTTCTGTTCACCTTTGCTATCTATGTATGTCACAGACAACAATAATAAGCCTGAATTGTACTTGGATTTAAAGTAAAGCTATATTTAAATACTATTATTATTTTTTTAATAAAGAAACTATTAAGTGTTAAGACGACTCATTTATGTTTTCTTCCCAAATTATAATTTAAATATTTATTCAGTTCACATGCAAATCACTAAATACTTAGTTTCTATAGATATAATTGGTTATTTATTTATCAATTTCTATGCACTATGAAACGTGTAAATTTTAAATTTGCGTAAAAAAATATTTTTTCATTATTTATTCCCTTTAGACGGTACCCCCTATAGATTTTCCAGTGAAAGTTTAACCATTTCTTCGCTAACAGTAGCGTCAACTACCTACAAAATTATTTTAAACAGTATCAAACCAGGTTACTGTCTGGTAACATGGATTTTCATAATCAGCGCTATCTTCTGAACTGATTCCACCAAAAAAACTGCTTTCAAAAAGTATTCTCAGTTAGACGAGTAAAATTGGGAAGCAAAGTCGCTTAGTTTCCGAGAAAAAAAAGAACTGGCGTAGAACCAAACCAGACTTGGTGCGATTCTTTAATTAGGTGATCGTGTACATGAAACCACTTTTCACGACATTTTCTGGTGGTCAGGAACTTTTTTATTTCGATAAAACTGTAAAAAAATGAATTTTCCATGAAACATGTTTTTTAACGTCCCCATCGTTATATCTTTAAAAATAATTGTGCTATGGAACTGATTTTTTTAAATTGAAGTAGACACAATAGCGCTTTTAACTATGTACAATGTGATTGTAAAATATATATTTTTTAATTGTTAAAATAATAGCAAACTTAAAGTTGTTATTTTCGTGAATGTATTTTTCAGCAATCGAGAAAAATTTTTATTTATGAAAATATGTATATACATGCTGTGAACAAATTGAAGCCAATATATGAAAAAAGTGTTTAGAATCATAATTTTTTATGTGCAGGTTATAGTATGTAGTCAGCGATTTTTTTAAAACGGGCTAAATCATATTCTTGCACGCCCGGCTCTCATTATACTGCTTACCGCCTGCGGACTACGGTTGTTGGATTCATATGTACTAATCGGGCTTTTATTAACAGCTCCAAAATAGGTACCAACCTACCTTTTATTGTTTTAAGGTAAAAAACATTTAAAAGCAGGTAAATATAAATCATTGTTATAAAGGAAGTAGCCACCTAATAAGTAGGTTATTACACAATTTTGATTGAATTAAACCAAGACGCAGGAATAAAACAACTTTATTTTTTTTGCAACTATTTTTCTATTGAAAAATGAGTATTTAGTTACGTAGGCCCTGCGCTAAAAGCATTCTAGTTCGTCTGTACATTCATCGAAACCTTTAAATAACAGTATTTCAAGTACGGCATTTACACTCGTTACAACATTTTAGGTCTTCTTTAACACAATCATATTTTCGATTTTCACAATTTTTATCTGAACAATAAATACTCAATGAAAATATTGTCCAAACATCGTCACTTAAATTCCGTCCTGAACCATGTGCATTTATAAGTGTAGTTGGCATATTGCTTCTGTACGATATTCAGTTGATACATAAACCTGCAATAGTTAACTAAATGTATTAGATAGGAAATCTATGATTTAAATATATATGTTTACCTTAAGAATGGGTGGTAAAAGGTGCCTTCAGTTTAAGGAAGCTCCTTTTGTTGTTGTTGCTAATTTGATCCTTAGGTCGTTTAATATCTGAATTTGTTTACTTTTGTTTTTGTGCAGTACTAGAATCTATTTTGTAAAGATTTTTAAAGCTTCGTCTTTAGACAGCAATGGCAGTTCCGATAGTTTTTTAAAAACAACAATATTTTTTAAGAACATCAAACGCAGATTTTTTAAATATTTTAAAAAAACCATTAGTGGTGTCGCAACCAGTAAAACAATGAAGACGAGAACAAACTGTAGTTCATAAACTTTGCACTACCTTCTATATTTACAAAAATTGTCTGCTAGTGCCGTGTACAAGTTGCATAAATAAATTAGCTCCATTTAAGTCAGAGTTCGAAAAAAGGAGAGTAAGTAAAATCAATACATCTATATCAACTGATTTCACCAATGTTTGCTAAATTTAGTTTTGTACATTGCATGCAAAATCATCCTGGTATCTTTCTGTTTGCTAAATAGATTTTTGGTCATTTCTGAATGACATTTATATAGTAAAACTACTTTTTCTGTTAATTTAAATCCTCCATCTATTATTAATATTTCGTATTCGATTAAGTACTGTGCAGCATCTGTTGCAAATCGGCGCGGCGGCACTGTATGATTGCAAAAAACGTTCATGTTTTCAAAACTTGTCTACCTATACGACAGTCTATATGATATTTTAATTAAATTTCGTCATTTAAAATATCTTTTCTGACACAATATTTCCGCGATGTGGTCTTTTTTCAGCACTAGATATTAGTGACAACAAACCTTGTATCCTAGGTCTTGGTACCACATATTTGTCATCATCCCGCGCAATTTTCTTACAAATAATGCACTCCATTATTTTAGAAAACTAAATTGCGAATATTCTACAGCATCGCATTTATTTAAAACTATTTATACGTATACTCTATATCCCGCAAACTACTAATATACGATTCAAATGTATTGACCCCTCATTTTAACCGCGAAATCTCAAAAATGGCGGACCAGAGAAAATTTGAGAAAATATATGTTCATTATGTGTCTATTGTAAATTATTCACTGAAGTTTGAATAATGTACATTGGACGGTTTTGAGGTTCTGCTAAATTTTATTGAAAGATACCCTACTTTTTAAGGAAATTTTGACCATACCAGTTTTAAATTCATTATATCTTGCAAAATATGCCTACTATATGAATAATATTTTAGATGCCGATAAAGCACGGCATTTTTTGTACGAAGAAATTCTTTCATCATTTTTTATTCTAAAATTTGGCAGTTATTGTCAAAAACGTGACTTCATGTTTATTCGGCTATTTATCAAGGTATTTAAAAGATTTTTAATAAAATAGTTAATCATATAAAATGCAAGGATTTTCAGAAAAAAGAATTGGTATATATCAAATATTAATGTAGTTATCAAGTGCAATAGATAATATTGCAGAACGCTGGCAATAATATTATCTATTGCACTTGATAACTAAATTAATATTTGATATATACCAATTCTTTTTTCTGAAAATGCTTACATTTTATAGAATTAACCATTTTATCAAAATTTTTGTAAATACCTTGATAAATAACCGAATAAACATGATGTCACTTTTTTTAGAATAACTGCAAAATTTTAGAATAAAAAATTATGAAAAAATTTCCTCGTACAAAAATACCATGTCTTATCGGCATCTAAAAGATTATTTATATAGTAGGCATATTTTCAAATATATAATGGATTTAAAACTGGTATTGTCAAAATTTCCTTAAAAAGTAGGACATTTTTCAATATAACTTAGCAGCACTTCAAAACTGTCCAATGTACATTATTCAAATTTCAGTGAATGATTTACAATAGACACATCATTTTTTCAATTTTTTCCGTTCCTCCGTTTTTGAGATATTCGCGGTTAAGGTGAGGGGTCAATAGATTTGAATAGTCAATTAGTTAGACGCATCTTATCCTACCTTCCATACGCGGTGTACGTACCTAGATTGTGAGCCGCAATAATACATATGACTAATTTAGCGCGCTTTAAAAAAAATCGCTGTTGCCAAACGATACACTTTGGGAAAAAAATAATTATATTAAAAACTTTTCTAATGTTTGGGCTACATTTGCTTCACTGTATGTGTATAAAAACTTTCAAAAATAAAAAAGTTTATCGATTGGTGAAAATTGTAATACGTAAAATTCAAATATCTAGTTTTCCTAATTTTTAAATAAATGAAATTGCGAACTGTGTAAAAACCATTAGTACAGTTAAAAGCGCTATTGTGTGTACTTTAACTAAAAAAAAACAACGTCGATAGAAACATTAGTTTTGAAGATATGACGGTGGAAACAAAAAAAAACATATTTTATTTAAAATACAATATTTTCCCTTTTTTTAATTTAAAAAGGTCCAGACCACGAAAAAATGTCGTGAAATACGATTTCATATGCCCAGAGACATGCTTAACAAAACCTACCATGTTTGACGGTTGTGCCACAGGACGCTCCTAGAATTTTGTCAAAAAATATGGTTAAAAGTGAAACGAATATGGTAAAACTTAACTGAAATAGAGCTCAATACATTGTGCATCGATTTGTGTAACTTGACACCAGGATATTGTTATTATTAAATTAATACTTAAGAAATAAGTATAAAACAGTAAACGTCAAACAATCATAGTTGGAAGTTTTGGTTTTCTTAAACAAGTGGTCAACATAAGTGCAACAAATAAGGGACAGTGACTAGTGCAGCAGGTACCTTGGGTTTAAAGGGATGAAATAACATATGGCAAGTTGAATAAGATCGTAAAAACGCCAGCCCCATAATAAACAATGTCCCGTGCTACACGATCTAAAGTAGAAAATCCAGTGACGTGCGAATGTGGAGGGATTACCGAACTTGTTGAAGATATTAAGACGAAGTTAGAAGCATGTTACAAAATTATTGTTGAACAAAGTTTGAAAATGAATGAAATGCAAAAGGAAATCAAAGAATTGAAAGGAAATAAGCCGGCAGAGACTGAATGTGCAAGTGGTCAGTCCACTTATGCAGAAATTGTGGGTAGGCAGGATCATATTTTGGTTGTTAAGCCAAAACATGAAAAAGAAATAAACAAAGTGAAAGAGGATTTAAGGAGTAATATCAACCCAGCGGATTTACAAGTTGGTTTAAACATCGATAGAAATACAAGAAATGGTGGAATAATTTTAAAATGTACAAATGTTGAAGCATTAAATATGGTTAAAGATGATATCAAAACCAAAATGGGAGAGGAATATGAAATTCAAATTCCAAAAAAACTAAATCCAAGGATTATTATTGTAGGCATTGCCGAGGAGGAATTAAGGAATGAGAGAGATTTAAAGGAGTTAGTAAGTAATACTATTAGACAAAATCGAATACCCCATGGAACCAATTTTAAATTTGAAGGTATACACATGACTAAAATACGTAGAGGTAGATTTAATCTGATAGCGGAGATGGACTCGGAAACATTTAGGTATTTAATAAACAAAGAAGACCAGGTTTTACATATTGGATGGAATAATTGCCATTTTTATGAACATTTTAGTGTAAGAAGATGTTTTAAATGTGGAGGATACAATCACGAAGCCAAGGACTGTAAAGATAAACTTACATGCGTGATGTGCGCTGGTGAGCATAATAGTGACATGTGTACAAGTGATAATAAAAAGTGCGCTAATTGTGTACGTACAAATGAAAAGCTTAATCTTAATTTGGATACTCAACATACCGCTATTGACAGAAAATGTGAGTGTTATTTAAAAATTGTCGAATCCATTAAAAAGAAAATAGCTTATAGAGAATAGCAACTAGAGAGGGAAAATGAGCTGTTTGTATCTTGTATGAATGCTGAAAGTTATTACAAAAATAAGGACCAAATTTCTGAATATGTATTTAAGTATCAACCTTACATTCTGTGCCTTACAGAGACATGCATTACTGAGAATTTTAATGAGAGTGAACTAGAAATAGAAGGATATAATATCGTTCGTTGTAACTCAAGTAGCCGTCACACAGGGGGGGTATTATTATTCATAAAACGAGACATAAAATTTAATAATGTAAAAACATTAGTTGTAGATGTGGATTTTTGGCTCTTATCTGTAGATATAAAATTAAATAATGCCTCTTACAGTGTGGCTGCTGTTTATAGATCTCCAAGTGGTAATGTCACAAGCTTTCTGGATAGATTCCTACAGTGGTTAGATGATTATGTAGATAAAAATAATAGGCACAGTATCATAGTGACAGGTGACTTTAATATTGACTTTTCTAAAAATGACTATGCGAAAAAGAGACTAAAAGAGAGTGTTGAAAATCACGGAATGAAACAGTTTGTACAAGATTATACTAGAGTACGATATAATTCTAGAACCATAATCGATCTTGTTATCAGTAATGATTATACCATAAATGCATATGTTGAACCAAATTATATAATAACAGATCATTCAATAATTCAAATAAAAATAGAAAAGGGCGGGGAAATATTAAAATATCAAACAAAGGAAATTAGAACAAGAATTAATTTTGATGAAATGACGAATTTGTTAATTGAAAAAGATTGGAACTATTCCTGTACAGATGTGAATGTAGTAGGTCAGGTTTTTATAAATAATATAATAGATGCATTAGATGTTGTTGCACCTAAAAAAATTGTAAAATTGAACTCAACTGGAAATAAATGGTTAGATAGGAACTGCAGAGAGGCAATTGATAATAGAAATAGGGCATATCAAAGATTTAAATTTACAAGGAAGGAAGAAGATTGGAATAGGTATAAGCATGAAAGAAATAATACGGTAAGGGTTGTTAATGAAACAAAAAAAAAATATTATGAAAGAAATATAGACGAAAACAAGTCAAGACCAATACTAATGTGGAAGAATTTAAAACAAATAATTGGAAATAAAAAAGGTGAACACACTTTTCAAAGTCTGAACTGCTCTGGAATAATATATAATAAAGATATGGCTGATGTATTAAATCAGTATTACGTGGGTAGTATTGAAAGTATTGTCATCAGTATAGGAACAGGTGAAATAGATATAGATAAAATCAGTGATAGCGTGCCTGTTGTAACTTCCAACATGTCAAAATTTCGTTGTATTACTTTGCAAGACCTGAGCAAACTGATTAATAAACAAATGAAGAAATATAGCACTGATGAAATTGGTTATAATATTATAAAAAATCTTCTTCATGTATTAGGGTACCCTTTTCTAAATATGATTAACTTAAGTTTGGAAAAGGGTGTTATGCCTAACTGTTATAAAACATCTATAGTTGTACCAATTCCAAAGATACCTAATACTAATTTAGCTGAAAAATTGAGGCCAGTAAATATGTTACCATTTTGTGAAAAGATTATAGAACTAGTAGTTTACAACCAAGTAATTGATTACATAAATTCAAATAACATTCTGTGTACATATCAATCGGGATTTCGTGGTAAGCATTCATGTGAAACAGCGTTACAATTGGTAATTTCAGAATGGAAAAAGTTGTTGGATAAACCAGGAGTTGGAATTTGTGCTGTTTTCATTGACCTTAAACGGGCCTTTGAAACAATTGACCGCAACATATTATTATTAAAACTGAAGATATATGGATTCGATCAAACTGTTATAAAATGGATTGGAAGTTATATAAACGATAGGTATCAAATAACAAAAATTAATGGCAAGCTATCTGAACCTAAGATGAATAACTTTGGGGTTCCTCAAGGTAGTGTTCTTGGTCCCTTACTATTCATTCTTTATATAAATGACCTTGGGAATGTGCTGAGAAAATGTAAAATCCATCTTTTCGCTGATGACACTCTTATTTACTATGAGAATACAAATTTTGAGGAGATGGTAACAACTGTAAATTTGGAGATGGAGCTTCTGACAGAAAAATTTAAAAGTAATAAACTAAAAGTAAATGAATTAAAATCGAAATTCATGTTTGTAGGTAATAATTATTTGTACAATAAATTTATCAATTTAAATCTTGGTATTGAAATAAATAGTGAAAAAGTTGAGCTTGTTCAAGAAATTAAATACTTAGGACTAATAATTGACCGTGAATTGAAATTCAATAAACACGTAGACTATATATCGAAAAAGATTGGAAAAAAAATCGGCTTTCTTAATAGAGTGGCTTCTTTTATATCAATGTCCACGCGGTTAACAGTTTACAACTCGCTAATATTGCCTCATTTTCTCTACTGCGGGTCAGTGGTGTATGTAAGTTGTACAAATTTTAATAGGTTACAGGTTCTCCAGAACAAGATGATGAGAGTAATATTAAGATGCAATAGGTTTACAAGTACTCAACTGATGTTAAATACATTAAACTGGCTTAATATAAAACAGTTTCTTTATTTTCAAACGATGACATTTATTTTTAAAATGACTAGTGACGCTTCTCCAGATTACCTAATACGACAGTTGTTACCTGTTACTGATGTACATCTACGTAATACACGATTGGCTACAAACAGCAACTTTTACGTTAGTAGAACATTTAAGAGCAGTTCAATGAATAGCTTATTTCATAAAGGAGTTGTACAATTCAACCTTCTACCCCAGGAAATTAAAACCAGTAGAACCATTAAACAATTTAAGTATAAACTAATAAATCTAATAAAAGACCCTACATTCCATCTAAGCTAGGAGTTGTTTTTGTTTTATATAGACCTTAGCTGTGCTTACTTTTTGTATTATGTTATTTATATTTGTTTTGTATTATCTTTGGATAAATAAACTAATTTTATTATTATTATTATTATTATTGACCTGGTTCTACGCCAGAGAAAAAAAACGGCACGATAGAGTCTCGAATTCGCTCCTCTAAGTTGGTGAGGCTCGACTAGAGCCCCTTTCGAAACGTAAGCGATGACACGTATAAAATATACATAAAAATTAAGAACTGATAAGATATGACAATATACTTACAACAAACTTCCTTTCGATAACACATATAATCTGTGATGCGACAATTTGGTGATTCCTATTTATAGCACATAACATTTTTAAGGTAAATTATACATGTCTCCTCCAGTATGTTTACGTATCTGTATACGTCACACTCTTATTTTATTTTATTGATGGAATTAATATCAGTCTGACATCAACGTGTCTAATGTTATTATTTTTACACCGATGACGAATTAAGCACACAATAGTGTTCTAAGAATATAAATTTTAGTTATCACTGTTGACGAGTTGTAGATTTTTTGGTTTCTGAGCGAAAAATATTAGTAGAATCATCAGATGTCCAAATTACATACAGGGTGTTTCAGTTAACATACCCTCAGTCGATATCTCCGAAACTAAAATATGTATTTTTATTCTGTAAACGAAAATAGATTTATATTGTTAATGCTTTCTCCAGTAAGTGCAATTTACTGTTATTAGGCCAGTGAATTAGAAAAACCGCTGGATGAAATTCCTTACAGGTAACTACATAGTATATTCGATGTATTCATTGATAAGGAACATACCTGTGAATTTCCTCCCATTTTACAGTGGGGGAACATTTTTTAATTAACGTTTTTTTTGTACAAAAATCGCGAAAAATCGAGTTTGGACCTGTCCGTTTTATTATTATCTTTAAACCAGTGCAGTCGTAGATGATTCATTCAGGCTGATTACATTGCCAGTCTCGGACTCGCTTGCATAGTTTCAACTACTATTCGATTCTCGATACCATTCTTAAATACATAGGACAAAATATCAAGTTAAGTGCGCACGGTCCTGTGCTTTAACACTGACCAGTTTCAATTGGCTTCATAAACACGATAACTCTATTCATCTTTGTAATAAAGGCCCTACTTCAATTTTTAATAACACTTTTTACTTAGTTAATACTTTATTATTGACCATTAACTTAATATAGATATATTAATGACGTTATAAATTAAATAATTTACTGATGAAAAATCCATAAGTTCAAGTTTATTCATAATTTAGTATATAAGAAACCCTATTATGCCTAAGTATAAGAAAATATTTAATAAAAGAGAAATGTAGAATGGCAGGTAAGAGAATCGTCAAACAGTACGCTTAATCTTATAATACTGATTTGATCATCTTCACTCGATGAGAAATTCTGCAGACGTATTTTGTAGTGTATAGCCCTGACATTAGAGATTTCGAAGACGGATGATTTTTTTTTATCGAGTTCTTTGGATGGTAAGCATAACATCATGTAAGGTTAGCATGATTTCCAGAACGGCAACATTAAAAAAAAGTAATTCAAAGACCTTGTTTTTTCGGCATTTTGCCACAATTTTGAAAATGAGTGGAGGTAGGAGAAAATAAAAAATATTTTTAGAGAGAGCATACATCTTTGCATAAAAAATGTCTTATCTGTAAAAATTAGTGAAGTTGTGGAATAAAGAAAGGACATTGATAATAGTCTAGGTGCACGCGTACAAAAAATGAATTTATACATATCCTCTTGTAACTTCTTGTATGGCTTAATTGCTCCTATAGTGCAATGCAGGTTTACACGGCCGTTGTTCAATGAAGTAGTTTCTTCCGGGTTTTGCCGCGGTCGTCGAACTTGACTTGACGTTTCGCTGATCATGCTGTCAGCTTCTTCAGAAGGGTTCCAAAGACTGAAGTTGTTGAGTTCGGCTCCTCGTTATATACCTGGGCGCTGCTACGCTTGGTTGCACATTCGTCGTGCTCCGTTGATCGTGACCGATTACATTACTGGTACTTGGCAAAGCTAGTCTCCATGTATTGCTTAGTCGATACCCATCTTCTCTGTTGAAATTGTTCTTATTTTTCATAATTTCCAGTGATTCCCTAATAATTACTAATCTGGTCCGCGTGTGCCTATCGGCGACCTATTTTCTATGGGATGGCGATTTCTACGAGCAGAAGTATGGAGCAGCTACGGGATCACCACTTTCACCAGTCATCGCCAACATATTCATGGAAGAATTTGAAGAAGAAGCTATACGCTGCAGTGAGAAGAAACCGAAATGTTGGTTACGCTACGTAGACGACACTTTCATTATATGGCCCCGTGGAGAATCGTCGTTAGCTATCTTCTTCGATCATTTAAACAATCGTCATCCAAACATCAAGTTTACGATGGAGACCGAACAAGAGGGAGGTTTGCCTTTATTAGATGTATTGGTGAACCGTTCAAACAATGGTAAACTGGCCCATGGAGTTTATAGGAAGAAAACGCATACTGATCGTTACCTGCATGCTACATCACACCACCATCCACAACAAAAGAGGTCGCTGATAAGAACTTTGTTCCACAGAGCTGCAACAATATGTGACGAAAAGAGCAAACCCGAGGAACTTAAAAACGTCCAACAGGCAATAGAAAAGAATGGTTACAAGCAAAGAGATATGCAACGAATTATTAATAGACAGATAAGAACAATAACTGAAGAAAAGGAACAACCTACAACATATGCGTGCTTACCATTCGTCGCCGGGGTCACGGATAGGCTAAGAAGAATTCTATCAAAAAAAAAAAAATAGGTGTACGTTTTCGAACAGTGAAGAAAATACAACAGTTGCTTCCCTCAAACAAGGACCCCATCCCTAAACTGTTGACGAAAGGTGTTTAGCAGTTAGACTGTATATGCGGAAAAGGTTACATCGGACAAACAGGGCGAAGTATCCGGTGCAGAATCAAGGAACATCAGAGATATACTAAACTCGGATACACAGATAAGTCGGCTGTAGCAGAACATGTTCATCATAATGAGAACCATAAGATCAAATACGAGAACGTTAGAATATTGGACAGAAGTGCACGTTATTACCCAAGAATTATTAGGGAATCACTGGAAATTATGAAAAATAAGAACAATTTCAACAGAGAAGATGGGTATCGACTAAGCAATACATGGAGACTAGCTTTGCCAAGTACCAGTAATGTAATCGGTCACGATCAACGGAGCACGACGAATGTGCAACCAAGCGTAGCAGCGCCCAGGTATATAACGAGGAGCCGAACTCAACAATTTCAGTCTTTGGAACCCTTCTGAAGGAGCTGACAGCATGATCAGCGAAACGTCAGGTCAAGTTCGACGACCGCGGCAAAACCCGGAAGAAACTACTTCATTAATTGCTCCTAATCTACAACTTTTTTCCTCTGCGAAAATTTTCGAAAACGCGGCGTTCCCCTCCACTTCTTCCGAAAGATTTCCACGCGTCGTACTGGAAAATCGGGAAATCTGTTTTGTCGGACAATTCGAAAATTGGATTCTGCATGTTACTGTTAAGCAATCTTGAAAAAATCAGCTGGTTAACAATAAAGTAAAAGTTGTTAATTCGGATTTTTTATAAAAATTCCACATTAACAACTTTCAATAACAACTTTTACAAATTTATTGATAACCAGCTGATTTTTTCAAGATTGCTTAATAGTAACATGCAGAATCCAATTTTCGACAAATGTTATGTTATGATATGAGTGTCCTTAAAAATCCTTTGGGTATCAGTTATAAAAAATATAAAATATTATTGCTTAAAATCTTACGGGCGCCAGTCACGATTAACCCCGCGACAAGGTAATAATTCCCTGGCTCAATTCAGAACATGAGAATTTTCTGCTACCTCTGCCTCTACACTTCAGGAGTAAGTTCTACGGAGATTCTGTAAGAAAGGCCCGTTGAAAACTAACCAAATTACTTGATAAATATATGGGAAAATTATGAACAATATAAATGACAATTTACTATTACCATGGATTTAAATTTAATTGGCCTTGTTTGATGTGAAAGTTATTTGGTTGCGACCATTAAAATTATTTTCCCTTTAATTTGCAAATTTAAGCTTTAATTGGGTATAGGTATGTTTTATTCTTACTCCGTCCTGGATATGGAGTTGATATTGATGCCAACTTTCCGGCCTGATGTGAAGACTTGCTGTCCTGTCTATGATTTGGAATTCGTAAATGGCTGCTTGTTTATTTATGGCGATGTGAAAATGTTTATACGACTGTGATTTATCGGATACACTTCCGCACTTTACTTAAATTATTAAGGTAGGTAATAATTTACCATTAATAATGTGAGAAACTGCTCACTTGTGTAAAATTTACATTAATTATTTAAAAAAAAAGTAGGGTTATGGTTTCAAACTTTACGAAAGGTTATTTGATTTACCTTTGGGTACCTTTTGCTTCAATTTTTGCACTTGACGTGTTCCACGTACTTTGTAGATAATTTTAAACACACACGTTATATTTGATTTACGAAATTTTTGTTAAATTTATTTTCTTTATTGCAAAATTTTGTGGAGCTCTACTACGGCGTCCCTTTCGTACCCATGCTCAAAAAACTCTCTTTTTTTTCTTAATACTTAATTTCTATTGGCTTAGATATGACTTTTCTAAATCCAAAGCAATCTAGTTTTGACATATTTAAAATTTAAATTTTTCGTATTGAATTTTCTAGAAATTTACTGAATAAATCTTTAATAATAATAATAATAATAATAATAATAATAATAATAATAATAATAATAAACTTTATTTTCATCAGACTCGCCTACACAAGTATAGAATATTGTCAATAGTAGTTACATGGAATATAAAATCACATAAAATATAGAAAACTAAAGACACATACAAATATTGAAGTAAAATACATATTAAAAACTAATTACTAAAATCGGCAGTAATGTATTCTGTGACAGAGTAGAAACTAGACCTTATTAATAAATTTCTTATAGCGGCTTTAAATTCACCTAATCTTTCAAGATTTTTAATATTAGCAGGTAGCTTATTAAAAAGTTTTATACCCATAACAGTGGGACCATTAGCAACCAGCGACAAGCGGTGATGCGGAATACTTATATTAAAATTCAGCCTAAGCCCATAACGGGAACTTCCATCTCGAGCTTGTATGAATTTTTCTGGATTTGATTTCACAAAAACCAGTGCATTAAATATATAAAGTGAAGGTACGGTTAGTATATTTAACTGCTTAAATATTTCTCTACAGGAGGTAGTGATAGGTTTAAACAGCATAGTGCGAATAATTTTTTTCTGAATTATCAAGATTTCATTAACTCTAGAGCAATTTCCCCAGCATATAATACCGTAGTTAATAGACGAGTGTATATGTGCAAAATAATATGACTTTAAAATGTCCAAGTTAACTTTACTTCTCATTTGCCATAATACGAAGCAATGTGTAGCTAATTTTCTTAATAAAAAATCAATTTGAATGCTCCACGTTAAATGGGTATCAAGATGTAATCCCAAAAACTTGACAGAGTTATTTTGCTGAATGCTCATATTATTAACTTTTACGAGAAGACTCTGGTTGTTCTCTTTTGCAGAGAAGAACAATATTTCGGTTTTTGAATTATTTAATGCTAAGCCATTGTTGGAACAAAATGTTATCATATTATTTACAGCAGCATTTGCATATATGCTGAGTTCAGCTATACTTGGGGCAGAGACAGCAGTAGATGTATCGTCCGCAAATAAAGACACGAATGAGTCATCAAAATGATCAACAATGTCATTTATGAAAATTATAAAAAGCAATGGTCCCAGTACACTTCCCTGGGGGACGCCCATGTTGACCATGCTAGTATCAGATTTATAAACGACACCGCTGCTCCTTATAACAACTTCCTGTGTCCTATCCATCAGATATGATTTCAGCCAATTTAAAGCGGTATTTTTTATTCCATATTTATCTAGCTTATTTAGCAATAAATTCAAATTAACTGTGTCGAAGGCACGTTTCAAGTCGAAAAATATGCAAGCAGTGTTATTTTTTAAGTCGAGATTATTTAAAATAAAATTATATAATGATAGAACGGCATGCTGGGTAGAAAGGCCTTTTCAAAAGCCAAATTGTCTCCCAGTTAGTATATTTTCATCTTCTAAATAAACTATTAGTTTCCCATGAAAAGATTTTTCATATATTTTTGAAAAGGCAGATAACAGGGCTATACCTCTATAATTTGATATTAAATTTGTGTCTTCTTTTTTGTGAATTGGTATAATCTGAGATTTTTTTAATAGAGTTGGAAATATACCTTCTTGAAATGAGAGATTTATTAATGATGTGAGAGGATTAGTTAAATAATCAACAACTTTAGCTAATAGTGAGCTAGTAATGCCATCAAAGCCGGCTGAGTGTTTTGAGGATATTGACAATATTAATTTATGGACTTCTTCATAGGTTATAGGTGATAATTTAAAATTTGAATCTTTAGCAATAATATTATTTAAAGAATTTCTAACCGACATACTTCCAGTTAAGGTTTGAATAGAATTAATGAAATAATCACTAAAAGCGTCGGCCGCCGCCTGAGGATTTGAAATTTCACGACCATTTGCATCCAAGAGCGTTGGTGGAAGTGATTTTTTCTTTTTATGATTACCTTCATTGTTAATTATTTGCCAAGCTGTTTTACATATATTGTTGGAGGATGAGAATAGGGATTTATAATAGCTATTTTTTGCTTCCAAAATTTGTTTTTGGTGGTTTTTCTTTAGAATATTATATCGAGTTAATAATTCTTGATCATTTGTTAATTTATAGGTTCTAAAAATTTCCCTTACCAATTTACCTTGCTCTATAAGATGGTTATTAATCCATGGTTTCTGAGATTTCGATTTTCTGTTTTTAATTTTTTCCAGAGGAAATGCCATATCTAGAAGTTCTATAAAGGTGTTAAAAAAAGCTTCAAATTTCGCATCACAGCTATCACTGGTGGCCAAAAAGTCCCACTTTTCTTTAGATAACAATAATTTAAAATGATTAAAATTCCTCTTATTATTAAAAAATCTTTTAAAGACGGGTTTATCCACATCAGTGGTGTATGTTAAAAAATTAAAATTTATCCATTGCATAAAATGGTCTGAAACATCAGTGTGAATTATTTGCGGGTTTAACAAATTTACCTCGACATTTGTAAAAATATTATCAATAGTAGTTTTTGAATTATTTTGAACTCTTGTAAATTCATGAATACATTTATTCATACCAAAAGATAAAAATAAATTTGTTAAATCGTTAGCATTTTTATCCTTGCGGATTTCGTTGAAATTTACAATGAAGTGTCCGCTAATAAATGTAGGGGTTCCTAGTTTAAGAAGTTTAATAAGAAATTCATCTATTTTATCGATAAAAATTTAAAAATCCGCTGAAGGTGATCTGTAAATACAACCTATTAAGAAACTATTATTATTTATAATTAATTCTATCACAGCATATTCGAAAATTGATTCTACTTTTTTAATACAGGAATTTTTTATTTTAAATTTTAAATTGCTTAATATGAATATAGCGACACCACCCCCTTTCATTGAACTTCTAGAGAAATAGTCAGTTAAACTGTAGGAGTGTAACTTGATATGATTTATCTCGTCAGTATTACACCAAGTTTCCGTGAAACACACCACTTCGGGTAAATCAAGTGAATGAAGTAATACGTCTAGTTCATCAGTTTTATTGCGAATACTTCGAATGTTTATGTGACATAATCTTAGTTGGTTTAGATTATAATAATTACCACGAGAGAATGAATTGTCATCACAGGCATCATGCGTTACTTCGGTGCAGGTTCGGAGGCTGTGGACGGGAAATTTTTATCAGTATTTGATTCCTTGGGAAATATGTAACGATTTACACACGCACCACTTGGCCAAATTTGAGGATTGTATACTTCCTTAACATGTTGAATTGGGAAGGAGACTATAAACGAATTTGTTGTTGAATTATTATTTAAATTTTCACACGTAAAATTTATCCTAGGAGCTGATTGTTTGAGATAATCACAGAGGTTTTGAGAGGTAGTGCTTGGGTCGATTCTGTAAATGTGATAGCCTAATTTAGGTACTGTCTTTACATTAAAAGAATCGGTGTTTGCTCCCACTCCTATAATGGGTCTCCTGCGCTTATGTGGTCTAACTCCGTTACTGCGCTGAGGCTGAGGTCGCCGGTCAATTTGTGTTGTAGCCATCGCACTGTTTACGGCTGCGTTTACTTCAGAGAGAGTAATTGTTTTGCTGCTAATGTGGGTTTTTTTGTTAGACATTTCTTTTGGTTTAGATATATTAGATTGATTTTCTGTATGGCTATTGGATATTACAGATTTATCAGACGTTTTATTATTAGCCGCAGTCATAGATGTCACTGGTAACTTTTGAAGTTTAAGATTTCGTTCTTGGGAACTTTGTCGATGTGTTTCCACTCTGACAGATGGGGCAATTCTAGTAGAATGTTGTGATTGTTTTAATAAATAAATAATTTCATCTTGATTAGTTAAGCGTTTTTCCATTTGTGATATCATCTTATTGAGTACCCGGTTTTCTCTATCAAGAAAATCACAGCGTACCTTACTTTTTATACATTGCACTTTATGACACAGGTCTTGAGGAGAGTCGGAGCTGTCGTGAAACTGATCCTCGTCAAGTTTATCGAATTCCTCAGCCGGTTCACAATAATTTTTGAAAAAATCACTTAATATTGCGTTGTTACTAACACTAGCACACAACTTTTTATACACTAAAACATGAATAATGTCTTTTTTATTTATTTTGTTGAGTTCATTAACAAGGTCATCTACACTCGGCGCCATCTTTGACTGATTCTGATTATGTTGTAACTTTTCTGACCCGCGTGTACTACTCGACCACCCTTAGAGCATTTTGAAGTTCATGCTCTCCGGAGGCATACAGGTCATCCATGTAGAATAGATGAGTGACCTTATGCCTCCGGTTGCTGGGTGGTCCACAGTGATACCCGCGAGTTTGGCGGAGCTCAACAGATAACGGCAGCAGTGAGATGCAAAAGAGGAGGGGACCCAGAGAGTCCCTTTGGAAAACTCCTCTTCGGAATGCCACCTGCTCTGTTGTAACCCGCTGTGCACCGGATGTTATGGTGAAGCGAGTTCTCCAGAGAGGCAGCAGTTGTTCTATGCATCTCACTAGTGGTTCTGCTACCGCAAGACACTTGAGCAAATGCAACAATAGTTCGTGCGATGTTGTGTCAAATGCCTTACGATAGTCAATCCAGGCCATCGATAGATTCCGCTTGTACTGCACAGAATCCTGCGTAATACAGCGGCCTATCAGCAGGCTGTCTTTACAGCCCGCCATGCCCTTCTTGGCACCACGCTGCTCGTAAATCTGTTGGAAGACCGGATCAACCTGCCGTAATGTCCTAGCATACAAGATGCGTGTAAATATCTTGTAGCAGGAGTTCAGACAGGTGATTGGCCTATAATTCCTTGGATCGGACAGATCTCCCTTTTTGGGGATTAGCACGGTACGTCCCTCGACAAGCCAGTCCGGAATCTGCTGCCCCTCGTTCAACCACGTGTTGATAACTAGGGCCAGACGACTATTATTATTATTATTATTATTACTATTGTTATTATTATTATTATTACTATTATTGCGCTTTTTCAATGGTTTTTTTTATCTCGAAATGTTCTATGTATGTATGTGTGTATGAATGTTTAAGTCTTATGATCAAATTTATTATCACTTTCCGATATTCAGTTACGCTGGAATTTTGCACACAATTTTGGTTCTGAAGATAATACAATACGATATATTCAATATTATGGTAGATCCAATATGGCGGCCACCACAAAATGGCAGATTACCTTTTTCTTGACAACCACCTCGACATGAGTATTAAATGAAAGGGTATATAAAGAATACAATACAATAAGCTATGTGACGTCATTCTAAATCCAATATGGCGGATCATTTAATTTTTACAACCCCTCGCAATGGGTATCAAATGAAAGGGTATGACACGTACAGTACAATATACAATACAATAAGATATCTGACGTTATTCTAAATCCAATATGGCGGCAGATACAAAATGGCGGATTAGCTATTTATTTACAACCCCCTTGATATGGATGTCAAATGAAAGTGTTTGAGAAGAGTAAACAAAATGATGGCTGTGGGGTTAGAAAATATTAGCGTTTATTCATCAGTTCTATTTGTTTGTTTAGTAATTTAATTTTATCGTAAAGTTCGTTAATTATAATGTTTTTTGTCTTATAATGTAGGTGAAAATTTTTGCATCTATCTTATCTGTATTTTCCATTTCTTTCACAGCATCATAAAATGCAGAGTTAATGTCATTATTGTCCTTTTCCATTTCACAACAAACTATTGTATTGTCATCAAAAAACTTCACATTTGAACATAATTTTGCACAGCTCGAGTGAAAGTGATTTGCACAATGTTTACATTTTATTCCATTTACTAATTTCTTGTTACACCGTTTACAAGTAAGAGCACTAAAATTAACGCCTGCCGTGAGCGACATGTTCGCAAACTTTTGCACTAGTTAAACAATTACAGAGTGTTCGAATTTGGAAAAGAATGTAAGTGAAATATAATAAATGGAACAAACGACTTATTTTAAGGAACTTCGTTCCATATTATATGAACACAGTCTATTCTAAAGTTCATACCCACCCACCCTGTAAATTTTTTTGGTGTATACTTTCTTTACACAGGTGAGTGTCCAATTTTTCTTAACTACTATAAATCTATTTCATAAGTACATATAGCATAAAATAAAAACTACAACAAAATCACAAATAACAGTATTTCCAATTGGACATTACTACCAATGTCAAAATTCAACTCTTTCCATGGCTAACTATGTTGATTACGAAACAATACCTTTGAATAAAGTTTTATCATATTTCATTTTTTTCTCAAAATTTTTCTTATGGAAGTGTATAATTTTTTTAAACAGATGAATGCAGAAAAAGAATTTCTACAACAATTGGCAAAATAAAGTATAGCATACCATTTAAAAAAAAAAAGAAGTTGACTATCGTTACTTTGACATTGTCAACAGTATTATTCAAATTTTGGGAAACACCCTGTATGAATCAGTGGGTTCTAAATAATTTCAAGAAGAGGTAAACCACTAACACTTTATTTAACAATTTACTGGCTATACAATACTTCAAGTTCACTTTGTTTACTTGATATCTAACCTCACTTTTCACTTTTCAACTTGTTCACTTTTATAAACTGCCTTCTTAATAAAACTTCTCCTTCTGCGCTGGTAATCGCGCCTTATATACTCCGAAATTACCTCTAGATTAAACCAGAATCTTTTCCAACCACAATCTAGAAAAGTCAATGGCTCTTTCTAGAGTCTTTCCAGTCACTATTAGTAGGCATAGGCGTATCATCTCCAGTTCCAAGGGGGTGTAATTCATAACACTGCCCCCTCCTTAAGCCTAGATCGTCCCGATCAGGCAACTCAGAATCATCGATGTATTTCGCCAGTCTATCCAAATGAACGATCTTCATCTTGAACTTTCTGCTTTGCTGAATCCGATAGACCACATCATTAATTCGGGTAATAACAGTGTACAGTCCATCCCAAGGTGATTTCGGTGACTTTCCTTTCCTCCGCTGGGGGTTGTACAGCCAAACTAGTTCTCCCACCTTGATGACCTCTTTTGAATTACCCTTCCAGTCATATCGAGCCTTCATTCGGTCATTGGCTGGTGATGACTCCGCTATATCGTTAGCCAACCTCTTGAAAGGAGCTCCGGCGCTGAACCCTTCACCCTTACTTCTGGTCTGTGGTCCCTTACTGGCTGCACAAATCTTGCATTTGCGACACCAAGCCTCCACATCCTGACGACTTCTTATCCAATAAAATCGTTCTCGTATTTTCTTCAGGGTCTTGTTAACACCGAAGTGTCCATCGGATGTTCAATTGTGCACTTCCTGAAGCACCTTCGCTACTCGACACCTGGGAATCACTAGACGCATAACCACCTGCTTTTCATCCGGGCTTTCCCATGCTCTCCGCAACAGCCCGTTCCTGAGTTTCAGTGAGTCCCACTGCGCCCATAGTGCCTTCAGTCCCACTCTTTTGTCCGAAACATCCTTCCATTTTGGACGAGTTCCCCTTTCTTTGGCTCTCAATATAGGCCCAATTTCCACATCATTCAATTGCTCTTGTCTGAGCGCCTCATCTGTCCTGTCATCCGGCACCTCCACCTTGACAGTGTTGACTGCTCCCGTGACCTGCATTTTCTCCTGGTGGTAGTACTTGCAATCTTCCTTGCACCTTCTTCCGGATGAAATATCTGCAATTTTCTGGGGTTTAACTTTACTTCCACGTCCTGGTAGTAGTGGACTTCTCGGAATGCTTCGAAGCTGGGAAATCTTTACTTCTCTCGGGGTACCATGTTATCTATCTGTCACAGTCCCTCTGGTACCAGCTTCCTCTGATTTTCCCCTCAGCTTCACAGCTTCTCCGGCCTTTACTTTCTCCAATCTTCTACTTGGACATTCAAACTAGATATGTCCTAGTTCTCCGCACCTGTAACATTTCATACTCCGTCGTCCACTTGGCCGTCCACTACTTTGTTTATTCTGTGTCCCTTCCACGTTTCTAACATTCACTTTCCTCGAGTTCCGATATCGACAATCTCTCTTGATATGCCCTGCTCTGCCACAGTTGTAACATTTAATACCGCCGCTTGGCGTGCCTTGTCTTTTTTCCTCTTGACGTCGTTTCTCCTCTTGACGTCTTCGTTCTTGATCCTCAAAAATTTTTCTTAATTCTTCCTGACGTCGTTTCTCTTCTTCTTGACGTTTTTGTTCTTTATCTTGTCGTTCTTTTCCTGTTCCTCCTTCTCTTCCTGGTGCTTCCTTTCCTGATCCATGATCATCTTTTGCATTTGGGCTATAAAGTCCTGCATTTGTTGTTCGGATGCCATGCTTCTGGTTGTTACCGGCATATAATTATGATAAAATCAAAAAAATTTATTAATCACGTCAATATCGGTAATGGAATTGTCCAGAGAAATCGCAAAACAGCACGTTAAACTACTGTCCAAATAGAAAAGTTCTAGAAAGTTCACGAAAATGCACTTAACACTATTTTCCTGTTCGAAAATAATCCTCGAACAATGTCCAGTAAATTAGTCCTTCCTGTGTTAGCACTAACTCCGAGAATACTGTCCCAGTCTTCTCAACACTTCCGAAAAATCCTCTTGTTAAAATTCCGCGTCTGACACCAATGTTGCGTTTTATTCACCTTTTGGGAAAGACCCTGTATGAATCCGTGGGTTCTAAATAATTTCAACAAGAGATAAATCACTAACACTTTATTTAACAATTTACTGGCTATACAACACTTCAAATTCACTTTGTTTACTTGATATCTAACCTCACTTTTCACTTTTCAACTTATTCACTTTTATAAACTGCCTTCTTAATAAAACTTCTCCTTCTGCGCTGGTAATCGCGCCTTATATACTCCGAAATTACCTCTAGTTTAAACCAGAATCTTCTCCAATCACATGTACCACCAACTTCTGCCCCCAGCAGGTTAGGAAGTTGAGGTTGCCCGGTTCTCGTTTAGATAGTGGAGACTGGGTCGTGGTTCGGAAATTATTCAAGAAAAACTTTTAATTTTTTTTTTGTTAAGCGCCAGTAGTCATATTAAAAAAAGCATCTATAACGTACTTGTCTAATTGTACGACTGTGACTACTCAGAGATAATTAATGTTATAGATACTCATGAAATTATCAACACTAAGTTAAAAATATCTGGTTTATTGACTCTATTATAAAACTTGAAATGGTTAATTTTGACTGATTGAAATGTTACACCTTATGGTTGGATGTAGCTACTTCCTTACAGAAAGTTTATATTTAATTAATAAGTTTTAATTAGGTTGAAGACCGAAAAATTTACAAAATATGACAAATTATTGCTAAGCGGTGATTAAGTAATTAAATTGAAGAAAATTAATAATTAGCTGAAGGCAATATATAACATAAAACAATTTAGAAATGTATAAAAGTTTGTCGAAGGTTGAATAATGTCGTTGAAAGTTGAACGTTGAAAAGAAATGTTGAAAAGCAAATTCAGTTGATACAATTACCACCGGCTGGGTTCTGCAGTAACCAACCCTGGTCCTCGTCTTACTGAATCCTCTTGTGTTGCCACCACTCGATTATTGACTCCGTAGAGATCCCAAGAATTTAGACGTCGGAACCGTTACCAAACCAAACAACTTGGTGCTCTCATCCAGCGAGGACTATTCCGTACCAGGCCACTCCAACCTTGGATTACAAAACTCCTTGGAAAATAGCCTGGTTCTCCTGGATTATAGCAGCCACCCAATTTTTCCTGGCACACAGTTAAGCCAAATATATGGTAAAATTCCCAATTTAAGGATTAACTTCAAATCTGAAGGGTCAACTTAACACCTCATTCCTACAAGAGTTATCATCTGTTACTACACTTGAAATTACTTGTTTATTAGTGGGCACTCTTAGTGCGTTTGATAAAATCCCCACGTTAATGCATTACTGGTATATCTCTAAATAAATTACATTAACATGCCCTTCTCGCCCCTACTAATATCGAGTTAAATTCTTTTGAATTTTAATTATTCGACAAGGTTACGAAAACCTAATTTAATAAATTCGAACTGTCTTTAAACCCTTATTAAACCTCAATTACTCATTAATAAAATTTACTTCTAAATATATCTTAATACTGAGTTAAACACATGTCTCGAAATACCCCGTTCATACATTAACATGACCGCGTCTCTTTCAAGCCACGCGCTGCGAATGAAGGTAATTTGTGATCGACAAACATCGCGTTTAATTATGATAAATTCAACAATTAAATTGCAAATACATGTACAACAAATGCTACAGAAGGTAATTATATTTATATTATCGACTATCTATTAACATACCACACTGGATGAGGTGTTAATCGGACAGCACGTCTGTATCGCTACGAAATCGACCGGAAAATGACCATCACGACCTGTTCGGTTACCGTGTTTGATCTCTAAACAACTAGTTACACTTCTATACGCGAGATGTCGCTTGTAGTGGGAACATAAATCATTCTTTAAATATAATACAAATCTACACAATTACTGTACTGTATCATTCTTATGCACTCATGAGTTCCAATTTAATCAGAATTATCGAATTATAATTTTGTTTATTGATTTTTGGGATTTATTCACTTATACAGATTTCTTCTTTTAAATATTTGTTGTACCAGATGACTTGTAGGTGTTTATCAAGAGAAGTAACAGATGGCGCTTGTATGCTAATTTATAATTTAAAGTTGGATTGACGAACACAATTTCTTCCAGATTCAGTAAGACCAGGGCTTTGGGATTGAACTGAAAAATTAAATAATAAGTTTACTGAATTGTGGTTTAAGACTACAAAAATTCATTGCTATTAGAATAAAAATTAACAAGTGGCATTCAGGTAATTTTGAATGTCACACACAATCTAGAAAAGTCAATGGCTCTTTCTAGAGTCTTTCCAGTCACTATTAGTAGGCATAGGCGTATCATCTCCAGTTCCAAGGGGGTGTAATTCATAACACATATATGATCACAGAGACAATTTAAGGTCGTCATTTGATAGAACTTGACAAGCAATTTACAAATATATATGGTTTGTTGTACTCTTTTTCTGAAATAAGAAAGATACAGGTGGGCGAATACCAAACAGAATCACCCGATATATCACACAACAGACACAAATATTAACGAATTGAAAATGTTTGATACTTTTGTTTCCGATTGTACCTCCATTACATCCTTAAAGGCGGCTTTGAGTATGTACCATTATAGGCTAATGTATATAAATTTAAAATCCTTCTACAAAGCGAAAAACTGACAACTCTATTAATGTCTTGAAATAAAGAGTACATTTCAAAGTCACTATTATTAGCATTACATAATTTATTCATCAATTTATTGTGTTTATTTTAATGACACCATGTTTTAATTAATTCACTAATGTAGAATCTATACCTATAGATATACAACTTAGTTTATAGAATAATCTCATAATGGCCAGGTGTGGGACAATATTTGATAAAGCAAAATTCAGAATGACAGGTAATAGACTGACTAAAAATTATTACGAGTCGTTTAAATTCTTACAATATTAGTCTGCGTTAAAATCTTCCTTCGGAAAAAAGTTTGTATAATACCAGTTTAAAGATCGACTTTTTAAAAAGAAGATTCCCAAATCGACACGTATGTATAATCGAATTCACGAATGTTTCCGTTTACTTTATCAATTTATGTACTTATCAAAGACATAATAGCGCAATACAATGTACATAACAGAATGTCACGCCTGGTGGGGCTACGACAGAAGTTCCAATCGAAACAATCCGTTTTAAAGATGGATAATACAACCGCTTGTTGTAGCAGCAACCAACGTTCAGCATCTTGCTAGTTCAGTAGCGTGCAGTTAGCGCATTTGCCAAATTTAATTATTGGCTATTTCCTCTTGTTGTTTATATAAGTTGGTAGTGTTTTTTACAGTGGTGTTTTAAGTTTCCTGTAATTATGTTGTGTAACTAGTTTGTGAGTGCTTTAGTTTTACTGTTTGTAAAGGAACCTATCTCAGAATACTCGGCAAAAGACTGAATGCAGTAGCCAGAGATATGGTGGTGAAATCAGTTGAGTACTTCAATCAGGAGAAATGCAACAGAGGTCCCCTATTACCTTAGCAAGCAGTCCATGAGGTGAATCGCAAAATGAAATATGGCAAATGTTTATAAGAAGGAAACTCGCGAGGAGCAAGACTCCTCAAATACCACTGTGGAGAATATGGACCCAGAAAGAAAAGTAAGAACTTCGTGGAGGCAGGGGTGTGAGGGATATAATTTATAATATGTACTCCGAAAGTAAGTCTGTGGCTTAGTTGATTTTGTAGTTAGTCTATCCGATCTCTCAAGTAGTGCGTATATAATGTGCTATAATATTAAAATTGGATAAAGTGTTAATTGTTACTTTTCTTTCAAATGGTGCGCCCATGCGTACCATTCTGTGTGACCTTGAGTCGATTTGATTCGGAAATTGATGACGCAAACAGCAACATTCGTGATTTGAACTTTACTTTACTTCATTAGCTCCCCCGCCTTGCGGCTTTGAGCAAAACTTAATCCCTATGTAACAAAGTTATTGTCGTATAAAATTATATGTATTGTATATGTATATGTATATGTATATCTAAATACCTGGAAGGCAGCCCTCGTACATGCAATTCTTCAATCATCATCACCCTCTCTGCCCACTCGTTCCATTTCCTCACTTGTTCCTTTTGTACTACCTTATTTTCCCTCATTCGTACCTCAGGATGACCCGATTCATTTCTCACAAACCTTCTTCCTTTGTCCTTATCAATTCTCTCACACACAAATCTCATATGCTCACTATTTTCCTCTCCTCTTCCACATTCGTACTCGCCATCCACATCCCTCAGGCGAAACCTCAGAAAACTTACATGTCCTGTCGCCATCTACACTTCTTTAAAGGATAATCCCAGGGCAGCGTAACCCATTTCCGGACATACCCCGAAGCGGGTCCTTCCAGTTTGTCCATCTTTCCATCTTTTCTGCCATTCCTCTATTACTCTCTGCCTCGTTCTTGCCCTTCTCGCTCTCCCATCAATCCAAATTTCTTCACCTTCTATTTCTTCTCTTATCCTTGCCCTTTTTGCAATCTCATCCACCATTTCATTCTTTCTATTTTCCCCACTCTTTCTCCTCCATATGATAACACATTAAACTCCCATCCCCTTCAGTCTCTCGATCATCAATTTTATTTCAACTATCTCTCTTTCCCTCGCCCCTCCTTTCTCCAACCTCACGAGAGTCTGCAGGCTATCTGTAACGATGGATGCCTGAATTCTTATTCAATCATCTGCATGGTTTTTCCCATGGCAATGGCTTCCGCCACTTCCACGGGGATACCATCCGCAATTCTCTTTTCAAATATTCCTTCTCCCAATATTCCTTCGATTACCTCCACTCTCCCGTCCTCGTCCCTACTAGTGTACGAATAACTCACACTCATTTTCAATCTATTCCTCCCCTCTCTGTCCTCAGACTAAACGCCGGGTGTCGCCTTGTATTTCCTTTCTTCTGTTTTTTCGAGGTGAAGGACCCCCGCTAGTACTTCAAGTGGTGATATACTACTTAGGACCTCCAGAGTCGCTGTAGGAATTGTAGGAGTTGTCTTCTGGAGACCAAGGAACACCTTTCTTTGAGTGGCCCTTAGATGCCTCATAATTCTACTGTCATTCTCGCTACTCCCCCAAATTTCAACCACATACATTATTGCCACTCGCATCACCCTTTCATATATAATTTTTATCAAATTTTCATTCATTCCGTATTTCCTCTTCAGCATCGCAATTACCCGGGTACAGGTTGAAGGTCCTGTCCACCACGATCCCCAGGGCCTTCACTGCATCTCCCATGTCCACAATCTCGCCTCCCATTCTAATCCGTGGCTCTCTTATTTTTCCTCTCATTTCCACAAACATTGCTTCAGCTTTTTCCGCATTTCACAAATTTTAAGTTTCATGAAATTTTGCATCACTGGTCATAATTCAAAGAAGACTTATATTTGTGGTCTTTCACCTTGAATAAAAATTTTTGCTGACGGGGAATCGGTGGGGTCTTTTGACATTTTGACATTTCATTTGTAATAGTGTATTTCAGCTCTTTATTTTAACTGGGGTACGATCAGATTTTTCCATTTAAAGAACAACCTTCATTGTTATATCACGTAAGCTATGCAAGCAATTATTTTTTTAATTGCATTTAAAAAAAACGCTGTCTAAGGAATTGCTACCTTCACATCCAGATTTCCCATCCAGGCCTCTTTAAAGGAAAACATTATACTTACACTCTGGTGGGTGGAAATAATTAATAATACAATTACTTCCACATCACGTGGGTTGGAAGTATTTGTAGTCGTAAAGAAATTTTCATTTTTTTTTTTCTCGAAATATGTTTAGAATGTCATGAAACGTCGAGATTTTAAATTTGAGCGAAAAAAATTTTTCTGTCTGTCTGTGAGTCTGTCTGTCTGTCGGTCGGTCGGTCTGCCTGTCTGTAACTTTCCGCACGTTTTCTCCGAAACGGTTTAAGAAATTGTCTTGAAATTTTGTACACGTATTGTAACGAGCACATTTTGAGCCTCCTATATAGCAAAATATCCAAACCAAATTAATCATTATCTGATGGGATAATATATCATCTTGAGTATGCAATCAGTAATAATAGTAGTCTCTAAATTAAATCAGGAGCACAAAAGAGGTTGTACCAATTTTCTTGCCAAATTTCATTTTCTTTTCGTATGCTGAAGGGGAACAATTTGTAGGCTAAGATATATTGTATTATTAAACTATTATTTACAGCTAAGGCAGAGTATTTAGTAATCACACACAGATAGTTGCTATTTATTTTATTACTTCTCTTATGAATTTAAATTTCAAAACTTAGTGAGTTCTAATAGTAATTAATTTATGTTGGCAAAGATGAATTGGTCTGAATTGTTTAGTTTTGTTATTTATTGCATTTGTCCTATATATATTTCTATTTTTTACATTTATTAAACCTAAAGCACATAATATACACATATTAGTAATAAGTTTATTTTGTATATAAAATAATTTCACTATTGTGTCCTATACTGACATATTTTTAGTAAATTGGCTGGCGCCCAGGGTAGTTTACCTAGCGCACCCCAAATTTAAACAAAAGAGAGAAAAACGTACCCACAACCCTCTATCCACTGATAGGCTGTCGAGCATCCTTGGAACGTCCTTAATATTTCCATTAAGGACACGTCACAGTATATATCATAACGAGGTCTGGAACTGGATTGTTTTTTGAAGATATTCGGTGAAGGGTTGGGGGTTAAATAGGGATAAATAGGGAGAAATATATGAAGCAAGCTGGTAAGAGTACAGAAACTTGAAATTTGATGTATGTACTACAAGCCAAGGCCTCAAAATTTTTTATAATATTTTTCAACCCCCCACCAGCCCTACTCCATTATTAAAGGGGTTGATGAAACAAAATTGAGATATTCATTTCAAATTTGGTACACTTATTTATTATAACGCCATCTGGAACTGGTGTATATTTTCAGATGATTAAGTTGAAGGGTTGGGAGTTTAATAGGGGTAAATAAGGCAAAATAAGTAAAGCAAGCTGGTAAGAGTACATTAACTGAAATTCGGTGTATGTACTAGAAGCCAAAGGCTCAGACTATTTATAATATTTTTCAACCTCCCCCCCATCTTCCTTCATTATTAAAGGGGTTTATAAAATAAAATTGAGATATTGAAATTTGGTACACGTATGTAATATAACGACATCTGGAACTAGATTATATTTTGAGATGATTCCATTGAAGAGTTGGGGGTTAAATCGTGTTAAATAGGGTTAAATAGAGTTAGGTAGGGGAAAATAGGTAAAGCAAGCTGGTATGAGTACAGAAACTTGAAATTCGGAGTTTGTACTAGAGACCAAGGCCTCAGATACTTTTATAATATTTTTCAACCCCCCAATACCCCTACTCTATTATTAAAGTGGTTGATAAAATATAATTGAGACATTCCCTTGAAATTTGGTACACATCTGTATTATAACGACATCTGGAACTAGATTATATTTTGAGATGACTCCGTTGAAGGGTTGTGGGTTAAATAGGGGTAGATAGGGGAAAATAAATAAATCGAGCTGGTAAGAGTACAGAAATTTGCGATTTGGTGTATATACTAGATACCGAGGCCTTAAATTTCTTCCTAATATTTTTAAAACCCCAACACTTACACTCCATTATTAATGGGATTGTTAACATAAAATTAAGATATTCACTTGAAAGTTAGAACCACATCTGATTGAGATGATTCCATTGAAGGGGTGGGACGTGGTAGGTTGTGAATAGGGGAAAATAAGTAGTGTAAACTAAAAACTTCATTTTTAACGCATGTGTTAGACACCAACGCCTCAAATTTTTCTGACATCTGCCCCAAAGATTAATAATTTCCACATACTAGAGTGCAAATTTAGTCAAGATGTTTCCTTTAAAGCGACGGATGAAAAATCTGGATGTGGAAGTAGTGATTCCTTAGGCAGCGGATTTTCTTATTTATCTCATTATATACAATACAAGTCATTCGAAACTCTTTATTACTAACCATTTAAAAGTAGACCTCTCTCATTTTACCTAGTGCAAATCCTATTCTTCAACTTCATGTGAAACCCGGGTCCCCTCGAAACCACCGGGCCTCCTCAAAAACCGCCGGGCCCGGGGGAAACACCCCCGACAACCCCTCTCTCGACGGGACTGATCCCAGAATATTTTACCTGGAAATTTTTGGTGGTATACCCTGTATATTGTAAAATTTTCACGTTTCATCCCAACTAGGCCAGTCATTGGGGATCAAAAGAAGAGCTTACCTGGAAATAACTCGGGAAGTTTTGAAATTTGGCAGGTTTGGGTGTGTAGAACTAAAATTCACAAAGTGCAAAATTCGAGACTTGCCGCCGGCGCCGCCATCCTGCCAAGATTGCCGCCAAAAACGGTTTTTGGTAATTCTCTCCAAAACTATGCGTTTTTAGAAAAAATATGTAAAGAGCAAAATTAAAGAGGGGGAAATTACATACAAAAAATGTGCTTATCAAAGCATATTTTCGCTAAAATTAACGGTTTAGGCTCAAGAGCTTCTCCAAGTGATTTATGCACCGAATTCCGTAGACAGGATGATATCAGGGCACGCCTTCGCTCGGGCAGTTAGAGGTCATCTTTTAGTCCACCGAGCTCTGGGACAGATCATTATGCAGACTGTGGAATTTACAGAAGAAGAACGCCTAGCCATGGAAAACATTCTTTCTAATTTGGACAGATCCACGATCTTTGTAACGGATCGCCAAGACTTACTTCAAACAATCATTGGAAAATTTGGAGAGGCACTTGCAAAACTAGAACGTAATGTACCTACCGCGAAACTCTGGGTGCACTATTTTAAAATGGTGACTCTAGTGAAACAGTTTATAGATGCAAAAAGAATGGGTAACTGGCAACTCCACCTAGAAACTGTTCAAGAAATGCTCCCATACTTCCACGCGAAATCCTGTCATTTATATTTGCAAGATATGTTATCCCTGCAGGACAAAATGCCACCTGATGAATACCAACAATTTACAAGCGACGGCTTTTTCACAATTAGACGCAGCAACAAATTTAGGTCAGGTCTGTCTCACTCATGGACGAGGGATAACGGAGAGCGTTTTAACAAAGTGGACATTGGGAATGGTGTTAATAGTTAATCGCAAAAAAAATTTTCAAAAATTTTTATTCGTGAAATACGTTTAGAATGTCATGAAACGTCGAGATTTTAAATTTGAGCGAAAAATAAAAAATTCTGTCTGTCTGTCGGTCTGTCTGTCCGTCTGTAACTTTTTTTTGTCCGCACATTTCCTCCGAAACGGTTTAAGATATGGACTTGAAATTTGGTACACGTATATATTATAACGAGATCTGGAACTGGATTGTATTTTGACTATATCCGGTGAAGGGTTGGGGGTTAAATAGGGGTAAATAGGGGAAAACAAGTAAAGCAAGCTTGTAAGAGTACAGAAACTAGAAATGTATGTACTAGAAGTTAAGGCCTCAGATTTTTTATAATATTTTTCAACCCCCCACCACCCCTACCCCATTAATGGCGTTGATAAAATAAAGTTGAGATATTCATTTGAAATTTCGTACATGTATGTATTATAACGAAGTCTGGAATTAGATTATGTTTTGAGATGATATCGTTGAAGGGTTGGGGGTTAATTTGGGGTAAATAGTGGAATATAAGTAAAACAAGTTGGCAAGAGTACAGAAACTTGAAATTCGGTGTATGTACTAGAAGCCAAAGCGTCAGATTTTTTTATAATATTTTTCACCCCCACCACCCCTCCAATATGAAAAGGGTTGATACAATAAAATTGAGATATTCATTTGAAATTTGGTACACGTATGTATTATAACGACATCTGGAACTAGATTATACTTTGAGATGATTCCGTTGAAGGGTTGGGGGTTAAATAGGGGTAAATAGGGGAAAATAAGTAAAGCAAGCTGGTAAGACAACAGAAACTTGAAATTCGGCGTATGTACTAGAAGCCAAGGTCTCAGATTATTTATAATATTTTTCAACCCCCATTACTTCATTATTAAAAGGGTTGATAAAATAAAATTGAGATATTCATTTGAAATTTGGTACACGTATGAATTATAACGACATCTGGAACTAGATTATACTTTGAGATGATTCCGTTGAAGGGTTGGGGGTTATTTAGGGGTAAATAGGGGGAAATAAGTAAAGCAAGCTGGTATGGGTACAGAAACTTGAAATTCGGTGTATGTACTAGAGGCAAAGGCCTCAGATTTTTTAATAATATATTTCAGCCACCCCCCTCCCCCCGTACTCCATTATTCAAGGGGTTGATAAAATAAAATTGAGAAATTCACATGAAATTTAGTACGCATATGTATTATAACAACGACATCTGGAACTAGATTATATTTTGAGATGATTTCGTTGAAGGGTTGGGGGTTAAATATGGGTGTATAGGGGAAAACAAGTAAAGCAAGCTGGTAAAAGTACAGAAATTTGGGATTTGGTGTATATACTAGAAGCGAAGGTCTCAGGTTTTTTATTAGTATTTTCCATCTCCTCACCACCCCCACTCCTTTATTAAAAGTGTTGATAAAATTGAATTTAAATTTTCACTTGAAATTTGGTACATTTATGTATTATAACTATATCTGAAACTAGATTATATTTTGACATGATTGCGTTGAACGAGTGGGGGTAAGTAGAGGTAAATAGTAAAAAATAAGCAAAGCAAGGTGGTAAGAATACTACAACTTGAAATTCGGTGGATGTCCTAGAAGCCAAGGCCTCAGATTTTTTTAATAATATTTTTCAACCCTTCCACTACCCATACTACATTATTAAGGGGATTGATAAAATAAAATTGAGATATTCGCTTGTAATTTGGTAGACGTATATATTATAACGACATCTGGAACTAGATTATATTTTGGGATGATTCCGTAGAAGTTTTGGGGTTAATAGAAGTAACTAGGGGAAAACAAGTAAATCAAGCTGATAAGAGTACAGAAATTTGGGATTCGGTGTATATACTAGAAACATGGCCTCAGATTTCTTTCTAATATTTTTCAAACTCCACCACCTCCGCTTCATTATTAATAGGATTGATAACATCAAATTGAGATGTTCACTTGAAAGCTATTACACGTATGTATTGTAGTGACATCTGATTGAGATGACTCCATTGAAGGGGTGGGAGGTGGTAGGTTGTGAATAGTAGAAAATAAGTAGTTTAAACTAGAATCTTCATTTTTAACGTATAAGGTAGAAAACAACTCCTCAAACTTTTTTATGACATCTGCCCCAAATGTTACTAAAATTCTGTGACCAATAATTTCCACATACTAGAGTCCAAATATAGTCAAAATGTTTCCTTTAAAGTGACTTGGATGAAGAATCTGGATGTGGACGTAGTAATTCCTTGGGCAGCGGTTTTTTTAATCTACAGAACAACACATGGATATGAGAAATTCGCGCATTATTCGAGATGACAATAATGTGGAAAAATGTTGTCTTGGCTTACGCAACACCCGCCTTTCCCAGACGTAGACGAAATAATGTCAATTTCTTCAGCCGTTGTTGGAGATCAAACACTAAATTGTTTTGAGGCGGAGCAAATTGGGAAAGTTGGAATAAATAATATAATTGGCGATGTGGTACTGAGGCTCAAAGACAAAGTACTGCCCCTGGGAGCAGTGAACTCGAACATTCGAATTGATGATAAAGTAGTGCCCGTTGACTCACTACTTATTTTTCAGAGAATTTGTGTTGCAAAACAGAGCAACGAAGAACTCGAACAACATCTGCAGTATGAGTTGGGTCCGTACCTATTGTCCCTGTTTTCTGAAGCCGGAATGCGAAAAAGTACTGTGCAAAGTTTTTTTGCCAGTTACAGACATTTACTTTGGAACCAACAAAGTGTACATAATTCACGGTGGTTATCTGTTGCATCGAGTCGTTTGGAGCCGAAATGCAACATTTGCCTAACTTTTCTGCCTAAACGGTTAACTTTAGAGAAAATATGCCAAGGGATATTTTTTGTATGAAATTTCCTCCTCTTTAATTTTGTTGTCTACGTATTTTTTCGAGAAGCGCATAGTTTTGTAGAGAATTGCGTAAAACCGTTTTTGGCGGCCATCTTGGCTAGATGGCGGCTCCGGCGGTAAGTTTCGAATTGAGCATTTTATGAATTTTAGATATAGACCCCGAAACCTACAAATTTCCAGGCAAAAATCTCCAATGACTGGCCTAAACTATAGAAAACAAAAACTGAAGTACATTTGACGATCTGATATAATTTGCTTTAATGTTTATTTAAAGAGTACGTTTTCTTTTAGATGATCCAATGAGCTTTATAGTGAAGTTTTTTGAAACAATGAAAAATAGTACTCTCAAACGTATTGCCTGGTTTATCATCCTACTATTTCAACTATTTAATTTCTCTTCTGTTTATTTACTGACCTTGGATAGACATCAATTTCATCAGTACATCACCGGATTTTTGATCTCACAGCCGGTAAGTACTAAGTAGTAGAACGAAATTTGTATGAGGTAACATTAGAAGACTACCTACGAAAGCGTTGAAGGGTTACAATGAATTTAAAATATTTTTTTGTTAAACTCCGAGTTTGAATTCGAATATTATTAAATCAGCGCTTAAAGTCAGAATAAAACATTAAATCCGATTTTATTGATTTTAGACTTTGAGCTAGGAATATTGTTATATTCCGAATTTAAACTCAGAATTTTGTTAAATTTCGAGTTCTAAGTCGAAATTTAACAATATTCAGAATATAAAGACGGAATTTAACAAATAATCTAATTTGTCTATTAAGGAATTGCGACTTCCCATGCATTTTTGCAATTCCCACCCCCGGCAATCGATAAATATTGATAAAAACTATAATTTCTATGTATTCTCGGTGCTTTTTAATTTTTCTTCACCCCATCCTCCCCCCCTCCCCACCAACGTTTTAAAAAAAATGCTTAGTAAACAAATGAAATATCTCGGCTTAGGAATAGTCTAATTCACAAGTTCAGAAGGGTGTTAATTCTTGGAGTAGCTCCTAAAAATATGAGCGAAAGCTCATTGGATTCGGAATGACGTCTAGAATAATGTATTAAAATGTTTTATTAGCACATAAAAAATTGCAAACGTTATAAACAAATTAAGATGGAAAAAAAATGGCATTTAGTTTTTCGCTTATAACTCAAAAACTATAAGCGATAACGGAAATCGGAAAAAAGATTCGTAAAGAGGAGGAAATTTCCAATAAAAAAGTCCGAACTTCCGGAACTCTATCTCCATTATTTATCATTTTAATTTCATGCTGAAAATAGGGTTCCGCGCGACCGCTGCAGGATGCGAGCACCGCCTCAAAGGAGAGTACATCACATAAAATCATTTTTTTATACTATGAAATATCAATTAAAAAATTTGAAAAAATTATGGTGTATTCGTAACACCTCAAAAAATAAGGTCCCATTGGAAAACAATGTTAGAGTTTATTTTTCAACATGTGAGGCCATTGTTACCTAACGAAATTTTATGGGACCTCCGTTATTATTGGAGACAATTTTTTTTTTTAAGAATTGGCCTATAAAATTTTCGCTTCTTGGAGTCCTTCTTATAGATATACTTAACAAGATCACATTATAAAAGTTTTTAAAAATTTCTTATTTCGTTTATTATAATTTTTTAAAATAAACAGAAAATTAAAAACCAAAGTAAAGTTGTAAACATTTATTTTTCAAATCCGATATCATATTACTATTTTATAAGTTGTTTATGAACAAATTGACTAGTTTTGTATTTAAAACATTTTTTTTACAATTTTGTTGTCTTGAGGATATTATGATTTTTAAATAAAAATGTTTTTCTTAAAAACATTATCTTATTAGTATTGGAGCTATATACTCTATGCATGTTTAAAAGTGAATTATTTATTATTTGTTTGCTTATAGTAATGAAACATATTCTTTATAGGATTTTGCAAACAGCGGAAAGAAAAACTATCTATGAGAACTAAAGGAAAAACTATATATAAAAATATTAATGAAATCTTTGCATTGTTATAAAGAATATGTTTCATTGCTATAAGCAAACAAATAATAAATAATTCAATTTTAAACATGCATAGAGTATATAGGCTCCAATACTAGTTAGTTAATAGATAGGTGAAGATCTGTTGTTTTTTATCAGTCAATGTCAAATATAAATATTTCATACTTATTCATGGATATTGTCTTAGTTTTGCATGGAACATTGTTATGAGTGGCTTTAGGCTTTTCTGATGAGTCCACAACAAGGACGAAAACCGTTTCAAAGGCTAAGCATTTCCAAGAAACTGAATGAGATTTTATGAAAATGTAACTCATTAGAATGAAAAAAATTTTAAAGACAAGGTACGTAAATAAATTAATTTCAGGCCTTTGTTCTCATTTTTAACTGAATTTACATATCGTAGGGGAACATGTAGATACTAGTTTAGCCAGCCTAGCCGTAGGGGACTATGTTGTATGCTAGTGTTAAAATGAGAATGGCAAATAAGAATTTTTACTTGTTAGCATAACCAGAAGTCAGGTTATCGAAAGAATGCAAAGATTTCATTAATATTTTTATATATAGTTTTTCCTTTAGTTCTCATAGCTAGTTTTTCTTTCCGCTGTTTACAAAATCCTATAAAGAATATGTTTCACTACTATAAGCAAACAAATAATAAATAATTATCTTATTGTTAATAATCATTTTTTTAAATTATCCATCATTTGAATAATTAGTTAAGAAATTATTGTTTTCTTAAAGAATCATAATTGGCAATCCTCAATAAAGTAACAAAAAGAAAATGTTTTTTTTTCAATAATTTCATTGTTTATTAATTTAACAATTTGTTATAAACAAATTCTGACAATTCTAATATTTTTTCCTAAATCTTAAAAAAATTACAAAAACAGCCATATGCAACAATATATTTAAAAAAATTTGTTTGTATTTTTTATAGCGCTTTTCAGTATTACACAATACAGATGAAACGGGTACTTGATTTGTCAACTAAAACACTGATATAACTTTTAAACTATTAGAGATATTACAATAGACATTCAGGTCGTTTTTATAGAGGATTAATTAATCTCCAAATGAGTTGACTTCCAAGTTTGTAACTATTATCAGTTATTATGCGCATTTGTTTATGAAAATTAAATATGTTTCCTATTTATTTTCAAATAAACAATTGCAACTTTCAGATATTTTATCAAATTGCCTTGAAGGTCCATTACCGTATCTGCATTATTTGATAAGCCAGAAGTCATAAAAGATTCAAAAACGTCGAAAACACATTTAATTTTTATAAACAAATGCGCATAATACCTGATTAATAATAGTTACAAACTTGGAAGTCAAAAGAATGGTTCACAAAAAAAGAATTTTTATTAAATTTTGAAAAAACGAACATTATCCTATTCAGAACACTACAAACAAAAATAGAAACACCTAAAACTGTGAATATTTTAAATGACAAATTAAACATTCAAGAAAACGCAAAATTTTTAGGAGTGTATATTAATGAGCATTTACACTGGTCAACATATATAAAATATTTAGGCAAAAAAGTGAATGCTATTTGTTACAGCATTCGGATTATCTGTAAATATTTAAAACAGAAATCATTACGAATTATATACTTTGCGAATTTTGAATCTAGCGCGAGATTTGGAATCATCTTCTGGGGAAGTAATAATATCCAAGAAATATTCCTGATACAAAAGAGACTTGTAAGATTAATGAACAACTTGGCTTTTAATGAGACCTGTAGGGGGGTTTAAAAAAAACAGAATTTTAACTATTATTGGAGTATATGTGTATGAATGTTTAATGTTTGTTTTTAAAAATAAAGATAAGTCCACAACTTATAATATTTCTCATGCCTATGAAACACGGTGTACTGATATAAACTATCCAGTACATCGGCTAACAATAACGGAAAAGAATCCACATTATATGTGTATAAGGCTATTTGACAAACTACCAGAGAAATGGAAAAAAATTGAAAGAATAAATAAATTTAAAAAAGAAATTAAAAATATGTTGATAAATTTAGAGCCCTATAATTTGGAAGATTATTTTGAAAGCTAAGTTATGGTTAGCGAACTTTTGTTTGGACGATATTTCATTTTTGATATGTACCTTTGATTGGAAAGTGTAATATCTTCTCTGAAATAAATAAGTATTACTATTATTATTATTATTTAGAGATTAGTTAATCCTCTATAAAAACGACCTGAATGTCTATTGTGATATCTCTAATAGTTTAAAAGTTATATCAGTGTTTTAGTTGACAAATCAAGTGCCCGTTTCAGCTGTATCGTGTAATATTGAAAAACGCTATAAAAAATAAAAACAAATTTTTTATATGTTGTTGCATAAGGCTGTTTTGTAATTTTTTTAAGATTTAGAAAAAAAAATTGAATTGTCAGAATTTGTTTATAATAAATTGTTAAATTAATAAACAATGCAATTGTTCAATAATAAAAAGTTCTTTTTGTTACCTTATTGAGGATTGCCAATTATGATTTTTAAGAAAAAATAATTTCTTTACCAATTATTCAAATGATGGATAATTTAAAAAAACGATTATAAACAATAAGATAATGTTTTTAAGAAAAACATTTTTATTTAAAAATCATAATATTCTCAAGACAACAAAATTGCAAAAAAAATGTTTTTAATATAAAACTAGTCAATTTGTTTATAAACAACTTATAAACAAAAATTTTTTTTAACGTTAATGAATGCCTGTCTTCAATGTAAAAATAGTAATATGATAACTAATTTGAAAAAAAAAATTTTACAACTTTACTTTGGTTTTTAATTTTCTGTTTACTTTGAAAAATTATAATAAACAAAATAAACAATTTTTAAAAACTTTTATAATGTGATATTGTTAAGCATATCTATAACAAGGGCTCCAAGAAGCGAAAATTTTATAGGCCAATTATTTAAAAAAAAAATTGTCTGCAATAATAACGGAGGTCCCATAAAATTTCGTTAGTTAACAAAGGCCTCACTTGTTGAAAAATAAACTTTAACATTTTTTTCCAACAGATCTTATTTTTTGAAGTGTTACGAATACACCACAATTTTTTCAATTTTTTTGATTGATATTTAATAGTATAAAAAAATGATTTTATGTGATGTACTCAATGCAATTATCGGATAATGAAAGTTAATAAAAGAAGGAAAATTTTGAGCCTAGATAGACCTCGATCCGTGAACTAGAACCGGAGATATAGACTATTTTGCGTTTACGACTGTTAATTAATTATTTTTTTCAAAAAAATCTTGTGAGAACATAAAAGTAAGAATGCGAAGAAGAAGATAAAGAATATGAAGAACATAAAGAATACGAAGAAGAAGAAGAAGAAGAAGATAAAGAATATGAAGAAGACTATATCCTCGAGGAAGCAACTAGTCAGATGGATCCAGATAAATACTTTCAACAGTGTTCTTCTTTAGCCAAGCATTATATAATAGGACTCTATAACAAAAATGAATACATTTTATATTGGTTCCCTGGAATTACACATTAGCCCAAATGCTGAAATAAATATTGGTAATAAGAAGTATGCTGGAAAGCGGGGCTTATACGAGCTGCTATTTATGAAGAAACCTAAATGTTATGATGAACAATATTTACATGACTATAAGAATATTCTAGAAGCGAGTAATGTTCATAGAAGAAATTATGATCCCTTGAGACAATTAAATGGAACTCGATCTTTTAAGTATACTAAAGTGATAAAGCCATTAGATAAGGGTAAACCGGTTGGGAAGTTGCATAGTGGAGAGAGCATCAGCATAGTTTATAATGAAAAACCTATTGAATATGTTTACTGGGATGATGTTAACGAACTAGTTGTCAAAAGCCTTAGGCTTTTGAATTCATCCAAGAGTGCTGGAAGTACCGATTCTCATGATACTGAAATTATTGCTATAATACATGAACTACGCGAAGCTGGAGTTATCTATTAAATACGTCGATACAGCTGAACTTACTTTTACATGAGACATATAATTCTATAGAACTTCTTGCTTCTTCCGATGTGGATGGATCGGAAAACAGTGAAAATGACGCCACACCTTATTCCTATTTTTAGGGTCCAATGCCTGATAATACTATGCAGAAGATGAGAATAATACTTCAAGATGGTACCTCTGAAGAGCCATATGGAAAGGCGCATGCGCTGCCACTTTCGTCCCCACCTCTCTGGTTACTTCTTCAGCAGCCCCACCCTGTCTTCAGCAGCAATTTTGGTCTCTCCTGATGGACACATCAGAAAAGTGATCCCATACTCTTATAGCTATACTACTGATGTCATTTTGTCATGGCACGTTTGCAAAATTTAATACATACATTAGTACGTACGGTTTCATTAAATAAATGAAGAATATTAATATTTCTACTCAAAGTTTTTCTTTTATAGATAGTTAATTTTTCTGCTGTTTGCAAAATCCTATAAAGAATGTTTCAATACAAATGAAGAATGGCATCTACAGAAATCCAATAATTTCAGTGTAAACTAGTACCCAAACTAGACGTATATACATCAAATAAAAGATTGATGTTTTGGGCTTTATTGGTGCAAGTAAGAAAATATGGTTACCATTTCGAAAAATTGGATAAAATTGATTTGCCTTTTCTCTTTTCAAAAAATTGTTTTTCAATTCAAAATAGTGATTTTTGCATGAAATAAATTTTTATTGAAATATAACAATAAAAATGAAGGCGAAACATCAGATTGAAGGCCTACTGCGTGAATTTTTTGAAAGAACAGTCTTGCAGTCTTTCAGTTTTTCGAATTTATGACATTTGGAAAAAACTTACCTGGTTGTGATACATCATCGTAATGAGGATTTCATGCGGAATCTAAACATGCAAATACACATACAGGTTGCTATTAAAAAATCAAAAGTTGTTGCTACTTCCGGTTGAACCGGAAGTGGTATTCTTTTTGTGTCACAAATGATTTGCCAAAAGTTCAAAATTGTATTCCTAAAATAAACTTAAAAATTTGAACGGAAATAATCTCGTTGTCACCCCAGAAAAATATCCACATGGAAAATTTTCAGTGGCGTACCACTTTTTTGGTAAATAATATCAGATGACATGCTTGCAGGGACGCCAATGGAGAAGGTATAAAATAGCTTTTCCAACTAAAATATGTAGTTTTATATCACATTAACACATTAACCCAGTGAACTTATACTTTTCTGATCTAACAAAATACATCCTTTATCTTTTTATCTTAAATCGATTTAATTTGGTGTTTTAGAGGAAATATTAAAAACCGAGAACGAGATCACCATGGCATAAAAAATTATTGAAGGTCAAAGTTCACAAAAAATTGTTTTTTTGCGTATATCGCGCTTTTTATGGTTCGGAGGTAAAATTAAGGTCATTATAAAAATGGAAGATAATGAAATTCTGCACAAAAATGATCTCTTTTTTATGTACAACGAACGGTTTAGGCAAAAATTTGCTTCAAAGTTTCCGCGTTTCCCAACCCTGTAGTAAAAAATTTAAGCTTTTGCGGACAAATGTTCATACGAACTTTTCTTCTTACAATAACCTAAGGAACCACACCCTCAAATATTAGCACGTCATTAAGGAACACCCTGTGTATTTGTTTACTTTGCGGAATTTTGTTAAATACTGCACAGAGAAAAATGTGTGTGATATTTTACCACAATTGTAGAAAATTGTACTCCAAATTGGTCTTAAAATGGTGACAGGAAGAATTTGTGCAAATAAATAATACATTTTTGGGGCAATGATTTTGTACAGGGTATGCATTAACATTGTTTGAAATTTTTGTACAAACTTAAAAATCACATAAATTGAATTCTTTACAAATTTGAATTATGGTTGCATAAAAATACATAATTTTATTCCACTTGTGGAAGTTAGTTTCTACAATTTGTGTGAAATTTTTAAATATATTCTGAAGATTTCCTAAACAAACATTCACATCTAAACCTCTTCATTTGTAAAACATACTTACAAAAAATTGTGCTCTTAAGTGACACAATGTTTATAGTTTTCCAAAAGAATGTGTTTTAGTTTTCCACAATTTCTAAATGAGAAATCCTCAAATTGTATGTTTATTTTGTCAACTTTGTAATTCATTTTGCACAATATATACACTTAATTCAAAGAAGCTCTTCAGTAATGTATGAACCGGACTTAGTTTTGCACAATTTATTACTCTATAATCTCCAAATTATGTATATATTTTTTGGTTCACTGTGCACTCATTTCACATACTATATGTATCCACTTCATTTTAATTGTATTATTCTGTAACACAAATTGTGAAATATTATTTCCAAAATTGGAGGTATTCCTAAAGGATTTCAATAAAAAAAATTAAAGAATAAATATATTACTTTAACAGAACAACAATACATAATAGAGCATGCATTTATATATTATCATATGGTAAATGAAAACATTTCTATTTTTTAAATACAAATAAATTTTATATGCCTAAAGTTTTAGTTGAAAAGAAGTAGGTGACTTACATTTATGCTTAAAATAAATCCATTTAATAATTCTAATTTGGAAGGTTTCCAGTGCTTCTACTTTTTAGCTTCTATTAACGCAGTTTGTAGTAATAAAGCTTATGCCATAGTCACGTCATATTCTTTAAAAAAATAACATTTATCAGCTCATCACCAAAATCAAATGTATTGCTTACCATCAGAATATCTTCGTTTTGAAGCAGTTCTTTTACAAGTTTGTCTTTTGGGTTTAGTAGTTTCGGAACAGCTTTCTGTCGCTTCGCATAAGAAAACGAAATTACTCTTAAGCTGTAAACGAAATCAAGTATTACAAGATGATATCATGCATTCTTCGCATATAAACAAGAAACCATTTTTATATTTATATGTTAACGAAGTTAATTTAAGAGAACATATATGCAAATCTGTAATTCTGTGTGAAGTACTTACCTCTGTGAATTCTGGAATTAGATCTAGGAAACCCCACTCGGTTAATAAGTTTTCAAGAAATTCCATCAAAAATTATTATATATTTCGGAAGTGTACGTCTTCACTTAACGAAATATCACCTGAATCTGATGCGTAATTGCCTGCGCGTATATGCGTAGCATGGCCGGCGCAGTCAGTACAATTTTTAACCAATGAACTTTACGTGAAACAAATGAAACAAATATACAACATTTTAAAACAATAACACCAAACTAATTATGAATAGTATGTCATTATATTGTGCAGTTTGTGCGTTCGGCATAGATTACTATTATTGTTCAGCGGAAATAAATATATTGGGACTCCTACTTTCACAAGTTTGTCAACCGTTTATAAAATAAAATCACACTTTTATGTTACACAAGTTGTGCAAATCCTTTAAACAATTACTTTAAACTAATTGTAAATAGAATGGCAACAAAATATATAGTTTGAGGATACTATTAACAATGAATTAAGTTAAATTTGCTATGATTTGTTGAGAATAAATAAATAAACTTAACTCTAAATTTCGCCAATTTGTTGGTCGAAGTTTCCAATAAATTCATCGTAACTAAATCTTTATATTGGATAAATAAAACGCACAAGAATTATGCACAATTAAAATGTATAAAACAATATAACGTTGTGCGTTAAAATTTTACAATTGTTTAAAAAAATGCAACAAGACGTTGTTCCACAACATTGTGCAAAATGTTCCAAGGCGATTTCTCTCTGTGTGCTCTCACATTTTTTTACTAAACAAAATGGAATTATTTACTAAATAATTCATCGCCTTGCGTTCGAAACCACTGATGAAATTGGAGAAATTGTGCTTATCATAATCTAGTATTATTGTTTTCAGGGATTCCTTGGACTAGTGGCTTTATTAAAGCTGAGCAACAAAGTGGACTACATAATCGAGGTTACATTCGACCTTTGCTGGTCTATCAAAGCAGCTGGTGCCGAAATTGAAAGGGAAATATTACGGCAGAGTAGAATTTTAAATCTCACGGCCATCTTGATGTTAATAATATCTGTGGTAGGCCATTTGGTGGTCACTTTACCATACATTGGAGATGAGAAGAACTTCATACCCTCTCTTCTCATTTTTGACCTCTATTTAACGTCCTGGTGTCCACCGTTCTACATAATATATTACACCGGTGTTATTTTCGTCGGTTACGCGATACCCTATACAGTTTTATTTATTGTTTATTGTATGTCGCAGTTGAAGTTTCAACTCCTCTTATTAAATGAACATTTGCTGATGATTTCGGAAGGTTATGAGACCATGCAAGGAGATGAGCTTGTAAACAATGAGGAGTACCAGAATGTCATATATCAGAGATTAAAGTTATGTGTTGCGCAGTATGCCAATATATTAGAGTAGGTATAGTAATAATAACTAGGTCTACAAAAAGAAAAGTTTTGTCCCAAGATTTTGACATAACTTTTTGAAGTAATTTAATAGGGCGAAGTCAATGTTGGACACAAGAAAAATTGTGTTAGTTTCCCTCTAACACATTCTTTTATTCCCTAAGAAGGCAAACATTGGATTTTTCTTCATATATCATCAGTTAGTGGACAACAAATTTTTATTTTATTTTGTAAAATTATGAGTGTATGATCATGTCAATATTACCTACCCATGTTTGTATAATTAAACCCCTACCATTACCTCTCAGTGAGGTAAAAACTAAAAAATTATGGATGCCTTTACTTTGTGATAGTTAATGATGATGATATGAGAAATTATATTAATAGTCATACACAGAAAACCGCTGACTAAGGAATTGCTACTTTCACATCAAGATTTCCCATCCAAGTGTCTTTAAAGGAAAACATCTTGATTATGTTTACAGTGAGGAAATAATCAGTACTAGAATTTTAATAATATACAGGGTGATTCGTGAGGAAAGGGTCGTATTTTACCAAAAGATAGAAAACATTGAAGTAATCTTAAATCCCTAAACAGTAATGGCTAAAGCGGCCCCGTCTTCGAAACACAGGGTGTTTTATATTTTTTGGAAGGATATTCTTTTCGCCATATATCTGTAATGCGTAGGCGGAATCCAATGAAACTTTGCATTTTGATTACAGCAGTCATTCGCCTTCTAATGCCTGCGATATTAAAAAAATATCAGGGCCGGACCCAGAATAAAAATATTTTTAAGTTATTTCTAGAAAATAACACTCTGTATACTGTTTATAAAATATTTGACAATAAAATATTTATTTGCACCTAGAAAGATACAATATCCCTTGAAAACTCTTTTGGCGCCATTTCATTGTTTAAGTAAAAAAAAATGAATTGTTGAGGGTTCAAATTTGTTTTTCTTTAAATGAGAAATTGAGAGAAAAAAGTCACTCTAGGGATTAACCACATATTATTATTTTTGTTCCCTATCTGCGTTACCAAAAAGTAGTTCTCCAAACTCTGGTTTCAGCAATATTTAATTCATTGCAAGAGTAATTAATTGTTACAATCATCTAGTCTTGCCATTACATTTGCCATTACATTTGTTTTAAAAGTTATGGCTACGTACGTTTTAATAATCAGGTAGGTACCTGTCAAAAATCAGTCACATTGTAATTAAGAAGTGTCACGTCACCACTGTTGCTTTTACTGGTTACAGTGTTGTCTTGTAATAATTCTAAATCATGTAGTTTACTTACACGAGTAGAGAATACGCAAATATGGTTTTTGTCTATGGATATTGCAATGGCAATGCAAAAGATGCTGAAAGGGAATACAGACGCCGGTTTGGAAATCAACGTGTACTAGATTATGAAACATTTTATAGAGTGTTTAGACATCTTTCTGAAACTGGAACCGTTCCCTCAATCATGAAAAGAGAATGTTCTGTTAGGCAGACCCGGCAAGAAAAGTTTTGATTTTTAATATGGTTGACCAGAACCCAAAAATCAGCACAAGAAGAATTGCTCAACAGTTAAATATTCCTCACACCAGAGAACTATTAAAGGCTAACAAATGCATCCTTATCATATCCAAATTGTCCAACGATTGGTGCCAGGTGATGAAGTATTTCGGTTAACTTTTTGCCGCTGGGTTTTATCCCATAGACGAACTATGTTAAGAGTATTGTTTACCGATGAATCTCAATGTATACGTGATGGTATAAATTATACACGAAATTTTCATATTTGGAGTCACGAGAATCCCCGTGCAATAATCCAAAAGAATTCCCAACACAGATTTTCTGTAAATGTGTGGTGTGAGATGTTCAATAATAATCTCATAGGCCCTCATATTTTTGAAGGTCGCTTAAATGGTGACAATTATTTAAACTTATTACAACATACCCTGCCAAATGTATTAAATAATGTAAACACAAGGGCAATGTGGTTTCAACATGATGGGGCTACGCCGTCGGTACGAGTCAGAAACTATCTGAATGAACAATATCCAAATAGGTGGATTGGTTGGGGTGGTCCCGTTGCATGGCCTCCGAGATCACCAGATCTCACACCCCTCGACTATTTTTTGTGGGGCTATTTAAAAACTGAAGTATATAAAGAATAAATAAATACCAGAGAGCAGCTGATTGCAAGAATTGAGCATTTTTGCAATGAAATTAAAAACAATTTAGAGATTGTTAGAAAAAGCGTAAATGAAATGATAAATCGATCAAGAAAATGTATTGAATTTGGCGGTGGTCACTTTGAAAATAGACTGTGATTCAAAATAATTTAATTGAATTTAGTAAGTTTGGTTGATTTCTTATGTTCTAGATAAATTGTTAATTTTTATTATTTATTATTTTGTTAAGTTTATTAGTTACAAATTCATTATAAAATATTTTTTTAATTTCAGGTGGATGTGGTGAAACTTTATTCTCCCTATTTGCACTATCTTTGGCTAGTGCAGATAGGGAACAAGATAAATAATATGTAGTTAATCCCTAGAGTGACTTTTTTCTCTCAATTTCTCATTTAAAGAAAAAAAAAATTGAACCCTCAACAATTAATTTTTTTTATTTAAACAACGAAATGGTGCCAATAGATTTTTTTTATGGGATGTTGTACCTTTCTAGGTGTAAATTAATATTTTAATATCAAATATTTTATAAACAGTATACAGAGTGTTATTTTCTAGGAATAACTTAAAAATATTTTTATTCTGGGTCCGACCCTGATATTTTATTAATATCCCAGGCATTAGATGGTGAATGACTACTGTAATCAAAATACAAAATTTCATTGGATTTCGCCTACGCATTACAGATATATGGCGAAAAGAATATTCTTCCAAAAAATATAAAATACCCTGTATTTTTTTGGGGATTTAAGATCACCTCAATGTTTTCTATCTTTTAGTAAAGTACGACCTTCTCCTCACGAATCACCCTGTATTTGAGGCAGATGTCATAAAAAAATGGAGGCGTTAGTTTCTAGCATATACGACAAAAATGAAGATTTTGGACTCTTGGTAACTAGCTCTATTTACCTCCTCCCTTCACTCCTTGAACGGAATCATCTCAATCAGATGTCATTACAATACATACGCGTACCAATTTTCAAGTGAATATCTCAATATTATTTTATTAATTCATTTAATAATAGAGCGGAGGTGGTGGGGGGTTGAAATATATTAGAAAAAAATCTGAGGTCTTGGCTTCTAGTAATTACACCAAATCCTAAGTTTCCGTACTCTTACCAACTTACCAGCTCTAGTTTCAGATGTCGTTATATACATACGTGTACCAAGTTTCAAGTGAATGTCTCAATTTGATTGTATCAACCCCTTTAATAATTAAATGGGAGTGGTGGAGGAATGAAAACTGTTTTTTTTTAATCCTTGACTTGCTTCTAGTATATACACCAAACCCCAAATTTCTGTACTCTTACCAGCTTGCTTTATTTATTTCACCTCATTTATCCCTATTTAACCCCCAACCTTTCAACGGAATCATCTCAAAATATAATCTAGTTCCAGATGTCGTTATAGTACACACGTGTACCAAATTTCAAATGAATATCTCAATTTTATTTTATCAACACCTTTAATAATGGAGTAGGGGTGGTGGGGGGTTGAAAAATATTAAAAAATCTGAGGCTTAGGCTTCTAGTACATACAACGAATTTCAAGTTTCTGTATTCGTACCAGCTTGCTTTACTTATTTCCCATTTTCACCCCTATTTAACCCCCAACCCTTCAACGGAATCATCGCAAAATATAATCCAGTTCCAGATGCCGTTGTAGTACATACGTGTACCAAATTTCAAATGAGTATCTCAATTTTATTTTATCAACCCCTTTAATAATGGACTTGGGGTGGTGGGGGTTAAAAAATGTTGTAAAAAAATCTGAGGCATTGGCTTGTAGCACATACATATAATTTCAAGTTTCTGTTCTCTTACCAGCTTGCTTTACATATTTCCCGATATTTACCCCTTTTTAGCCACCAGCCCTTCAGCGAATATCTTCAAAAACAATCCAGTTCCAGATCCCGTTATAATACATACGTTTACAAAATTTTTAGTCGATATCTCTAACCGTCCCGGAGAAAGTGTGCAGACAAAAAAAAAGTTACAGACAGACAGACCGACAGACAGATAGAAAGCTTTTTTCGCTCAAATTTAAAATCTCTACGTTTCATGACATTCTAAACCTATTTCAAGAAAAAAAAATTGAATTATTTTTACAATTGCTATACTTCCAATCCACTTCGTGGATGTGGAAGTAATAAAGGAGTTTTGATTTATTTATCGTATAATATAAATTATATAATCTATTTACACAAAAAACGCTATTTAAATTAAAGGAACAGAGCGCGTAAACAATGCACACCTGCAACACGTGGCCGGCACGCTTGGAAATTGCATGGACTTGGCCTAGGACCTAGTTTATAATTGTGTTTCGGGAAATCATGTTTCACACCTACGTTTTTTGGCCTAAAATTGTATTTTTATCATTTTATAATTTTTTGATGGAGTTAGTGACCCTGAAAAAAAATCCATAAATAGGTAATAGAGTCAACAACCGTCATGATTTTTTTCCGGATTTCCGCGTAAACAGCCTGAGAAAGAAAATAAAAACCAACATACCCCCTTTTTTAACCCTGTGCTAGTGGGGAAGGGGGATTGGAGTCATATAGGCTGTAGCTACCTTATCCTTTTACCCCCCAACCAATTTTGAATTCCGAGAGAAGGGAATTTTGCCATTCTTACTAATCCAGGTAATAGAGACCATATGAGCACCTTAACTTGAAAAATTCATGGTAGTTCTGGAAATAGGCTTACTTTATGTTCTTGGATCGCTGAATCCAAATTTTTAACTTCCCACCAAAAATTTCCCCGCAACCCCCCAAATTTTGAAAGAAGAAAAAATGTCGTTTTTTGGAAAACAATCGATTTTTTTGGTTTTAGGAATAAAATGCCTACAAATTTGAAATGTAGACAAAATATGCAACAAAAAACGTCCTAAAATATTTTGATGTAGGACTAACGTAGGAGGCGCTGGCGTGCCTCAAAGCATGCTCATTGGCGACTCAGGGTATCATACGCCGAGTTACGCACTTGGCTTAACAACCCACGTCGTTTACGTTCGCTCTCCCTTTACCCGTTTTATGCTTTATTTTAACCCCCCCCCCTCCCTTTAGTCTTTCTTATTTTTCAACATCTGGAAGTCCCCCAACCCTCAACCTCCAACTTTTCCTCACCTGTTTTCAGGCAAGTTGAAAATTAAGAACACGTCTACATATTTAAAGAATATAGACTTTTGTAACTAACGAAAATGTTTGACAAAAAAAAAGAAATACAAATAAATATTATAACACATCTGAACGATAAGTTTAAATTATTCTTCTCCGCTTAACTGCAGCTGAGGGCCCAGGTTCATCTATGTCACTTTGGTCACTACTATCAGATCCGTCATGTGTTACTCCGTGAGATTCATACAAGACTGAAACAAAGAAACATTCGTCAGTAGAAAAGCTGGACCATCAGATTTACGTGATTTCTTCAAAATAATCTCATCAGCTTGATCGACCTTTTTATACAACAGTTCGAGTTCCACTTTCTGTGGATCCTCTTCATCCAAATCCTCGACGATATCTTCAGGGCTATTATCGCATGAATTGTTGCACTCGGGGCACATTATTGAACATTTCAACCCTCTTTTCTTGCATCCACACGCGCCACGACAGCCTTTTTTACACCTACAGGAGATATGCTTTAGAAGTTTTGGTGGCGCGGGAGGTTTAAAGGTAGTGGCAGGAGATAGTCCGCAGCTAGTTTTTTCCCAGCCCCATTTTTGTGGTTCCATGACATTTCCTTGTCAAAGTTGGACTTGGTGGTATGTCCTGAATGAGTGTTGCTCAGCGGCAGCTTCAGTTGGAGGCAAAGAGGCTATGTTGTGTTTACTGTTGTACGCAGTCCGAATGAAACACTGATGTCTAAAACTGTTTAAAGTCATGTTTTCATGCTTACAACCATACAAACGAAGTAGAAATTGATTCCCTGCTTTTGCGATAGCCTGTGCGTCTGCATTTGGAGTCTGAAACAGCTGAGCTAGGGAAAGCAAATCCGGGTTTTGGACGAGGACTTTACTAAATTTGGTTTTACCGTGGCCAAAAATCGCATACGTAGAGTCACAGCCGCTGAAAGCGTGTAAAAATAGTATATCTTTAACCGCTGTGTTTTCTTCAAGACCAGAAGGTGAGTAGATCTGTTGTGGAATTTTGCCTTTGCACGGCTTCATGAAGTAAACATTGGCGGATTGAGAAAGTGCAGTTAATAGAACTAATAAATCTATATCTTCGCCGACAATAATCACCAATGGATGAATTGATGCCATTTCAATTGCTGTATTAACGATGAGACAAGTATGGCGACCCCCGGTAGGAGCGCAATCGCAGTGTGTAGAACGCGAGGGCCGTCTCTATTTTTATTGCAAGTGTTTTTAATTTGTCCTTTTTTCCGAAATCATCAAAAATATGCGTGTATAGATTGACATTTCTTATATAGTTAACATTTGTCTTAATTTTTATTAAAGGACATAACAGTTGTCATGCCCAAAACATAATTATTTAATTTTCAATATCAACGAGTGATAAAAACGAGAGAATTACTTGATGGCGGCTCTGAAATTCTGCACTAATCCAAGACCTCCCGCCACGGGAAACAAAGCAAAGTAAAATTGCGTCTGCGCATAACGTCCTCCAGAAGAATTCTGACTCAATCACCAACATACTTTTAAAGCTAGATTTCTACTGCGGCGACGCAAATCCCGGGGACCTTGAATTGCATGATTGAAGTATTTTGTTCACGCGCATATATCTGTATCGGTCTTCCATTTATTATGAATAGTTCAGTGATACTGATGAGCACCTCTTAAAAGGTTATGTAAGAAAGGCTACTACTGCAATAACAATTACTAGACCATATGTGTACCTGAATAATATACGCAAATTGAACCGTCGTCGATCTATGTTTAAATGTTAATAAGTAAACTAAGCTCTATAGAAAAACCCGGGTACCCAAAATAGACTTACCCTAGCAACAAACTTCGCTCCGGTAAATATCTGTATCCTAGCTGCAATTAGCCACAGTACGCGCCTTTGTATTGTTGGAAGATTTCACACACGAAACACTCTTTTCTTTTAAAACACCTTCACAGTATAACCCTAGGTTAAAATTAAGGCAGCTTAGTGCAGCAAAGCCCCAAGCCAGAACCACCCTGAGTGACTCTATACTCCACTTTACAATACCTTACTTATAGTCCACGCAAATTAGACGAAAAAATAGCGAATAGAAGAAAAAAATCATATACAAATTATATTTGGGCCATGCATAGTTCATAGGGGTAGAAGTAAGGATCCGAAAAGTTCCCACCTTACCCGTTGATGGAAACACCCTTTTGAAGGGAAAAACCACCCCTAGACAGGACTTAGTTATGATTATTCTCATTTTTCTTCGAATCCGTCATTCCCACGAAAAACAGGTATAGGAACAAAAATATTCCTCATTAAATTCTACACAAAGAAAGTTCTATGGTCGATTTGCGTACTCCCCACCGTTTTCTCGCTATCGACGTTCATAGTAGGGGGTAGTTTGGAGCGCTCGGCGAAAAATCGGTGGTACGCGATTTTTCACAGCGAATATCTCCGAAACGACTACTTTCACTTCAAAAATGGTTATAATGAAACTTTTAGAGCGGATTCTCCTCTACAAGATTCATCTTGTACTTTTTTAAATTATTTTTGTTGAATTTTCTCGCTTTTATCCACAACGTGTACTTCATAATTTTAATATTTATTATTTCTCTTCGCCCAAATTCTTTCAAAACGTCACGGTACTGTTATGTTTGACCTTCGAATTCTGTTAAAGCTGCTCGAAAGATTCCGGTTTGGGGAATGTGAGGAAGGGTTATAATTAGAGACGACGCTATTCAGATTGACACGACGCGCGACGCAGCTCTTACAGAGGCCAGTATGTACTGTAGATTCACCGCAAGATTTGGAGTCGTGTTTCAAGTTTGAGCTTGCCTCGATTCCTCTCTCCTTGTTCGACGAGAAAGGATAAATGAGAAAGACAAAAAAATCGTCTCTATGCGACACATTTAACTCCAAAAGTATGAAAAGACAACAGCGACTTTTAAAACGCATTTCGCCTGACATTGCAAGAATTTCTCAGCAATCACCACAATAAGGAACGTTTCATTGCGCAGCTCGCCCAAAGGTTCACAGAGGAAGGAATTAATACGCTCGCCGGAAGATGATGCCGACTTGCTCATCGTGCAAGCTGCGATCGAGAAATGTCAGCAGTATGTATGTAAGAGAGGAGGATATACAGTTCTCGCGTTTTACAGTCTTCGGATGTCTTGAGAAACTGTAAGGAAACTGTGCTGTTTGCACATGCATTTAGTGGTTGCGACACTACTTCCGCTTTCTTCGGTAAAGGCAAAGCGCAAACACTTAATAGCAGAAGGGATTTGGATGACATTGTGCCTATATTTAACAACCCTCAATCAACAACACTAGAAGTCGCATCTGCTGGAGAGCGTTTCACGATGGCGTTATATAAAGCGCCAAAGAAAGAGAAATCTTTAAATAGACATAGATTTCTCACATTCAATAAATTGGTTAGGCAATGAAGTAACGCTGTAGTATTATCGAGACTACCGCCAACGTCTGCCGCTTCTCATCATCATGCTTATAGGGTTTTTCATCAAATTCAGTTATGGAGAAGGATAAACCTTGACCGATACAATGAGGTTGGAAGAAAACTGACACCGTTCTTTCCCCCATTTGTACACCTGAGGCATCAGCTCCATTCCGTTCTACAACTTATATGTTGCAACTGCAGGATGGGTTGCGGTAAACGATGCGGGTGTGTAAAAATAGCATTGCGCTGCTCAACCATGTGCTCCAACTGTCACGGACAAGGCTGCTTAAATTCACATACCGAAGATGAGTTGATTAAAGAAAACCCTATCGACGACTGAAACCGACAATGACGACTGTGGAATAGGCCTACAGGGGAAACCACTTAATAAAAACGCACCGAGACCTCTACCTCATGGCTGGTGTGGAAGCGAGGTCATATTACAAAGTGCGTATCTTCGAAAAAAGCGAGAAATTTAACAAAAATATTTAAAAAAAGAAAAAGTACAAGATGAAACAATCTTGCAGAGGAGAATCCGCTCTACAAGTTTTATCATAACCATTTTTCACGTCAAAGTAGCCGTTTCGGAGATATTCGCTGGGAAAAATCGCGTACCACCGATTTTCTCGCCGAGAGCTCCAAACTGCCCCCTATTATGAACGTCGATAGCGAGAAAACGGTGGTGAATACGCAAATCGACCATAGAACTTTCTTTGTGTAGAATTTAATGAGGAATATTTTTGTTCCTATATCAGTTTTTCGTGGGAATGATGGATTCGAAGAAAAATGAGAATAATCGTAACTAAGTTACGTCTAGGGGTGGTTTTTCGCCCCAAAGGGGTGTTTCCATCAACGGGTGAGATGGGAACTCTTCGGATACTTAATTCTACTCCTATGAACTATAAACAGCCCAAATATAATTTGTATATGAATTTTTTCTCCTAAAAAGTCTAATTTTCGTAGATTAACCACTTTAAAATTAAAAGAACTTCTAGACGAGAACCCGCTAAAGAAATAATACCCTTTTAACTTTCAAATTATTCCCGAATAACTGACTTAAAACACATTAGTTCCCATTAAGTAACTCTCTGCTAAAACTTCTATAGAAAAATCCCGAAAGAAGACCCTTCTCGTGACCCGAACGGCTATTTCAAACCGCCCAATTGACTAACAAAAGCTTCGCTAAAATTGCGGCGTGCTGCCACTTCTCTGCCAACAGGATAATCCAAAACAAACCCCGAGTAACTCTAATAATACACTTTAACTTTATTTAACCTTGTATTAACACTTAATATAACTTATCGCGACATACGGCTTCTTTGCCGCCAACCGGATAATTCCAACCGCCACGAGTGACTAACTTTTTCTCTCCTCATAATTTCGCCATTTCTAAAACTCCCCTACTACTAAGGTAAAAATTGATGATTTTTCAAAAATCCTTCAAGTTATTTTACATTTAACTAATTATTTCATTTAATACCGCCACCGCCATCTATCTAACCAACCAGAACCTTCCGTTTTCCCGCGCCGGTTTCTACGTCTAGACTAGAGTAATACCAGAGTTTTCACTCAATGCTATTCCCTATGTTCACAGTTTCATTTTTTGTCGTGTGACGTATACCTGCCCAGATTATGCGCATAAATGTTCCTTGCGATAGACAGGGTTGGCTTCAGCTCAAGAGCTACTTTAGGCAGGGGTGGTATTAAGTATTTATTTCCATGTTATATTATGAATATGATAAATAAATGTGGTTAAATAAATTCTAATCAATCATAATTTTGTAACATTCACGTTAACAAATTACTTTCTCTTTTTATTGTACTTACATGCATTCCTGACCAAAATAAACCGAACTCTACTGAATTATTTAGAATTTAAAAAATATTTCATGGAAAATCCACAAGACAATATATGAAATTGAAAAAATGTTATCCAACCGAAAATTAAAAGAACATTTCTTTACGAGGATAAGCGATCATACTAAAATATAACAAAATATTAAAAGTTGTATTTCTTTTTATTCCAGTTTATCGTAAAAAACGTAGATTAACACAAAATTGATGGTTGAAAATTTGTACATAAATGCTTCTAATTGTTCAAAAGATGCATAGAATTAAGTTTTGTGAGTAAAGTTTCAGAAAATCTTCCTAGCAATAGTTTATTTCCAACATTTTCATATTATTGATTTCTAATATTAACTAGGAATAAACTGTCTGTTTGATTTTTAAAATTAACACTCAGAAGTAGAAAAATATTATAGAAATACATAAAGAACATACAATTGGTAACAATAATATAACACACTGAACGTGGGTATATACAGAGTACATTGATTGTAAATGAAATTTAAAAAAAACAGATCAACAAAAATATTTAGATATCTCGATAACTAAATATTCAAAATATAAGTTATTACAACAGTTTTCATAAATAATGGTAAAGTACATAGATATTTTTATAATTCTTGACAGTGTTACTGCAAAATATACTAATAAGTTACAGAAGACAGTCTCGGATGTCTCGGAAGAACAAATTTGTGTGACAACAGGTGCCATTTTTTTATGGTATCACATGTTATTTCTGAAAGTGATCTTCACAAAATTGAATAAATCCATCTTTTTCCATTTTTCTCCTTTTCGACTGACGTTCCTGATGAAATAATTTTCTTTTCAGTTTTATGACTTCTTCCCTAAATTTAGTTTTCCAAGACGTTGCAGTTTGGGTCTGAGCAGATGTATCTGAAAATAAATAGTTTCTGTTGTACATAATTGGTAAAAAAAATATTATGACTATTTCGTTTTTTATTTATAATATTTATCCTGAAGTGAACGGTGTACGTTGGATATACACGAGAAAAATTTGAGTCATATCCACAAACCAAAATAACAAAAAAAATGAATTTATATTATGATACACTGTATACGTCTATACAAAATAAATATAAAGCATTTTAATTTTCCTTGCATAGCCCACTTTGTTTCATATATAATGTGTATAAAGAACAATAAAAAATGGTGGATATAACATAACCTAACGTTGAAATATGAACCGTATCGAAACCAGGTAAGACATAGTTAGAGTAATGTGCATAAACAAAGAAACATACAAACAAATGTATGGACCAAATAAGGCATACTTTTATCTTTTCTGATAGGAAATTAAACAGGACTTTTTAAGATATTCATCATTTATTTATTGCTCTTCATATTTAAGGATGAATTTCAAATTAAAACAAAATCATAAAATACCAAATAACTTTCAGTATAGAGTTTGAACTCTTTAGAAACGAAAATATAACATACTAAAAGGAGGAAATTAATAACTCATCAAGAGAATCAGTACTTGAACTCGATCCCGGTTGTTCTACGGTAGTAGTCACCAAGTGGAAGGTAATAAATATGCTTTATCAATGCTGCTAGAGCACATCTGTGATTTACATGCAATATGAGAAATAATTTAAACACAAAAAAACACATTTAATTTAAGTATACTTACGTACTTAACCGATTATAACCTTACTAAAATATTTGTTTGTTTATAACAACTTGGTTGTTTTAATAAAGTTAAATTGAACTATATGCACTTAAACAAAATTTTAGCCATTTATGTCCCTACTAAACATTAAATAATAAATAATGAAATGAATGAAAATGAAGTAGGTCTTCTGTGTAAGTATTTAATAGTTGATTACAGACTTGTAAGTTCATTTATGATAAGTCTTACTTGAATCTATGACAGACTTGAAAATTGATGGTATGTATACTCATATATAATGTTCATTTAACTGGTTTTTCAAAGGATCTGAAAACATCTCTCCACCGAAATGCAAGCTGCATACCTTGCACATATACGAGTGGGGTATTTTATTATATTTCCACGTCCATAATTCCTTGCCCAGTTAAACATCTAATAAAAATATATAATTAGGTATACTTATGCTTTTATTTAATAATTAATTTCTTTTTACCTCTCATTATCCTTAGGGAACCTGAATAATATGATATTCATTACTTTAGAAAACAGTCTCCCAATTAAAGAACACCATTATAAACGTATAAAAACAATCCTACATAGAAAAATATTATGAAAAATGTTGAAATTATGAAATGTCACAGAGCCTAAACACAACGTTCGACGTTCAAGCAAATACTGATTGATATGATGCGCAGATCATTTCTAAATCGGTACCTGTCCAGAGTGGAGGAGAGAGAGACAAAAAATTAAGCCATGAAACGTCATCAGTGAAAACTCTGTATTTAAATCTACTCTGTGTCTAGACGGCCATGCGGCCCATTCCCTATACTAATTCGTCATATGACACTGGTATCCTCAAGTTATGGCTTCCGCCGACTCTCGACTTAATTCCTAGATGTCGCACCATATATCAAACCTTACAACTGGAGCTTTGGAACCCGAATTCGGAGAGGCTTCTCACGTTAGCCTGTACCGATAACGCGTTCTCGCAGGAAGTCTCAAGTATCTTTCCTGTAGCCCAGTCTAAACAATCCTAGGCAAATAATACTTCACCGTACAGGGTGTCTGGCGTACACAATTTTCCTCCATGGCATATCTAATTATCTAACGAGTAACTGATATAGTCTACCCCTTATTGACAATAACTATACCCAAGAGAGGGGGGGGTTGCTACAGGGGTGAAGGATTCACTTTGTGGTAATATCGACTTCATTATGCACTCATAACTTTACAAAAATAAATGAAAGGGTGTGGTAGAGGGAAACTAACACTATAGACGTTTTCTTGTGTCCAAAATTTCAGAAAAGTTAAATCATAGCCTTAGGACAAGACCTTATTGTTGTAGACCTGTGTAATAAATTACCCTAATTAGCTCAGGCGGTGTATCTAATTTTCTCCAGAAAAAGTTTATGTTTTATGTATAGTGTTATCATTTCCAATGCCCCGATGGTTGCAAGGATTGTGAAATCTGTGAATTTTTTTTCAGGCTCAAGAACAAATATATGTCTCTCTGCAAGATAATGTTGCTCATTGTTCCAGTAGCATCAGTAGCTCCTGTCATCGTTGGCTATTTCATTATATATGTAAGCAATCGTACTCAAGTTTATATAAACATTTGTCCGAAAATCCCCCCTAAGGGCGCTTCTGAAAGGGGCACCTAAAATTGACATTTTATTTAATATCTTAGGAACCCCTTGAATTACAGTGACTAGTTCTTGGACGTGATTTGATAACGAAAGGTCTAATGTTATCCACTAAGGGTAAATTCAATCAGGGGTGCACAAAATTAGAAAGTGGGAACTTTCCCAAATATTTAATGTGAATTTTCTGTGATTGTCTCATCGGAATATGATTCCTTGGCTATAAATTATAACCTTGTATTTTTATTATGCTCAGTCAACAATATATATAATTCACTATAGATCATAAGACATCAGGGTGCAGGGCATGTAGTGGCATGAAGATTTACGTCTTCCAGTCGTTCCTGCCTCCCATTTTATTTCCATATCCTATGTGCACGTTTTTACAGTTCCTTTATATATTTTTTGGAAGCCATATTTTTTAAATTTTTTTAGGAAGTCAGTCCTCCAAGCAACTTCCGGATGATTTTGGTCATGTTACTTTTTTCTGTGGTGGTGTTGACTTTATGTGTTACAGGACAACAACTAGAGGATAATGTATGTAATATTACTATCATTCATAATAATTAATAGGTTAGTTGTTAACAGAGCTTAAATTTTTTAATTTATTTATCTACTGATAAGGGCAAGCGCAAGCAAAAGCAAAAAATGGAATTCTTCAGAGACTACAGGGTCGCATCAGGGTGTGTTCAGTAAAACACAGAGTGCGCTCGTATACTTTTCAGTTTTTTCCGATCAACTTCAAACTTTTGCAACTACAAGTGTTTTCCTAATACACTTTTAATTAAAGAAAGTATTGTCGCGTGTTTCCACCTTTTAGGAAACACCCTGTATGAATCCGTGGGTTCTAAATAATTTTAATAAGAGATAAACACCACTAACACTTTATTTGACAAGTTACTGACTATACAATACTTCAAATTCAAAATAACCTTTACACTTTGTTTACTATCTAGTAAAAAAAAAAGTGAAAAGTGAAAAGTGAGGTTAAATATCTATTTAACCTCACTTTTCACTTTTCAACTTGTTCACTTTTATAAACTGCCTTCTTAATAAACTTCTTCTTCTGCGCCGTTAATCGCGCCTTATATACTCTGAAATTACCTCTAGATTGATCCAGAATCTTCTCACCATACTCTAGAAAAAGTTAATTTCCTTCTACAAGTTTCCAGTCACTCACTATTAGGGCATAGGCGTATCAATTTCCAGTTCCAAGGGGGTGTAATTCATAACCAATTTAGCCTACAGAAATTTCGTGCAGAACTCTGAAGACAATATAAAAAATGATTCCAATAAATTTTGAGCTTTCATCAAAAGTAGAAAAGGTTCGGCCAGTGTATCTGAAGATATGTTCTTTGAGGGATCTTCGCTAAACAATCCTTCTGATATACTAAATGCATTTGCCAATTATTTCGGTCAATCTTATAATGAGTCCTCATTAGATATCGAGGAACATCACATTGAGACCGATATACCTAACAATAACCCTATTGTTAGCATAAACTATTTCAGTGAAGATGAGGTTATTCGGGCTCTAAAACGAATTAAACCCAAAATGACGACCGGTCCTGATTCCATTCCAGCTTTTTTATTAAAGGATTGCGCTATCATCTTTGCATATCATTTAACTCTAATTTTTAACCCAATCTTAAAAAACTGCCTATTTCCTGACCTATGGAAATATTCCAAAGTATGTCCCATCTTCAAAAAGGGAAACAAACTAGATATTGAGAACTTTAGACCAATCTCTGTAATTTGTAACTTCTGTAAAGTCTTAGAAATATTACTTCATGATAGAATATATCATTCAATTTACACCAAAATCTCTATTAATCAACATGGATTTATGAAAGGGCGGTCAACAACAACAAATTTATTCTGTGTAACTCAATATATTTCTGAATCCTTAGATGAACGTGGGCAGGTAGATGTCATATATACCGATTTCTCCAAAGCGTTTGATAGACTTGATCACCAGTTGTTACTTAAAAAATTAGAAAAAATCAGCTTCTCATATTCTTTGCTCTTTTTGTTTAAATCTTATTTAATGAATAGGAGTCAGTACATTGCTTTAAATGGGTTCAAATCGATCGAATTTGCTGCCACATCTGGAGTTCCCCAGGGATCTATTCTGGGGCCCTTGTTTTTTAACATATTTATTAACGACATAGTGAACGAAATTAATTTGCCTCACCTTTTATATGCCGATGACTGTTTTCAACTTCAGACTTCTCTTGACAAAATAAACACCTGGTGTATAGTAAATAAATTATTCATGAATCCTAGTAAATGTAACGTAATGTCCTTTTCTTTAAAAACATCACCTATTATTTTTGATTACAGGTTAGATAATGTCATACTTCAAAGACCTATAACATTTCGCGACCTCGGCGTAACTTTTGATAGTAAATTATCCTTCACTGATCATATCGATACCGTTGTGTCTGAAGCCTCCAAAACCCTTGGATTTATCGTTCGTACTAGTCGAGAATTCACTAATACTGATACTCTGAAAATTCTTTATCAATCCTTCGTCAGATCGAAACTTGAGTACGCATCGCTAATTTGGAGTTCCAGTTATGATGTTCACAAAAATAACTTGGAGGCAGTTCAACGTAGATTTCTTAAATTACTGTGGTTCAAATCCGACGGTACCTATCCAGTGATTGGTTTTCCGCAAAGTAACTTGCTTGAAAGATATTCTATGACTACTCTTGAGCATAGGCGTACGTACTTTTCTCAAGTATTTTTGTTTAAATTACTACACAATGATTTTGACGCACCCGAAATAATTAGCAAGTTTAATTTTCACGTTCCCAGATTAACCTCTCGTAATCACCAAGTTTTCTATTTACGTACTAAATAATTCACCTTTATATACGATTTGCAGTACTTCTAACAAATTATGTAGCGACTTCGATATTTTTAATTGCAGCCTTAGTGACATAAAACAAATTGTTCTAAATTAAATAACCAGTGAGTGTCTTTGTTTTTCTTAATTTGCTTTGAATCACATATGTGTATATATGTATATATAGTTTTTATATGTAAACATTTCCCATGTTATTTTTTTCTCTTTCTTCGTATCATTAGTTATTCATAGTTCGTACATTTAAGTAAATTTTTTCTTAATTTTACTTTCTTTCTATGTTGCATATTATGTAATTAATGCTTTGTATGCCTTTATTCCTGTTCTGTAATTGGGTATCTTACCTGTTGAACAGTGTATGCAATAAATAAATAAATAAATAAATCAATAAATAAATAACAGTATATCTCTTTTATTTATTTAAACAGTTTCCTGAAATTTGACAACATAAAGTTTTTGTGGTCGCAGATTATAAATCTGGCCTCAAAATCGATCTAAAAATAAAATGTCTTCTATGATATGGTGTCGAAAGTATAATTTTTTATATTTTAATGAGTATTAAAGATATTATATATTAATCGATTTGTTAAAATTAACCCAAAATATATTTAAAACCAAGAAAAAAATTATTTAGTTTTCAATTTCTTCGTCCTCTACTGTATTTATTTATTTTTATTTATTTTATGAATTCAGCTGCCCAGGCAGATGTGCATCCAATTACTGGGCAGGAAATATACAAATAAGTACTGAAAATCTGAAAATTAAAAAACAAAAAATAGAAGAACTAAAATACAGAAAACGGAAAGAAAATTGAAAAACTGAAAAACTAATAAACTGAAAAACTGAAAACTGAAAATTGGAAAACTGAAAACTGACAAAATGAAAAACTGTTAAACGAAGAACTGAGGATTAAAAAACTGAAAATTGGAAAAATTTGAAAAACTGAAGAACCGAAAACCTGACAACTGGAAGATTGAAAACTGAAAAATTGAAAACTGAAAAATTGAAAACTGAAAAACTGAAAATTGGAGAACGAAAAATTGGAACACTGAAAAACTAAAATACAGAAAACTGGAAAATTGAAAACTGAAAAATTGAAAACTGATAACTGAAAACTATATAGCTGAAAACTGAAAAACTGAAAACTGAAAACTGAAACACTAAAAAATTTAAAAACTGAAAATTGAAAAACTGAAACTTGGAAAACTGAAAAACTGAAAACTAAAAAACAGAAAACTGGAAACTGATCATCAGCAAAATAAAAAACTGAAAAATAAAAAAAACTGAATGGATAAAAAAATGAAATTTGGAAAACAATTGAAAAACTGAAGAACCGAAAACATGAAAACTGAAGAACTGAACAACTAAAAGTTGAGAAAACCAAAATACAGAAAACGGGAAGATTGAAAACCTGAAATCTGAAAATCTAAAAACTAAAAACTGAAAAATTAAAAACTGAAAATTGGAAAACTGAAAAACTGAAAACTGAAAAACAGAAAACTGAAAAACAGAAAACTGAAAACCGACAAAATGAAAAACTGAAAAATGAAAAATTGTAGAATTAAAAAAGTGAAAATTGGAAAACAATTGAAAAACTGAAAAACCGAAAACCTGACAACTGAAGAACTGAACAACTAAAAGTTGAAAAAACTAAAACGAGAAAAACTAAAATACAGAAAACAGGAAGATTGAAAAACTGAAATCTGAAAAACTAAAAACTGAAAACTGACAAACTGATAACTGAAAAACTAAAAACTGAAAAACAGGAAACTACAAAATGACTGCGAAAGTAGTAAACATTGACTGCGTAAGCAGTCACACCCTGCGGTAGGAGCTAGGAAACACGCAGCGTTTTCTAGTTTTAAGTTATATTATTAGTAGTCGGTAATAATGTAATGACTCATATTTACAGATGCTAACGTATGTTAACACCAGGGTGTTAAAATCACTAAGCTTTTGCACAAACGGCACATTTACGCATGCTAGTTGATATTGACACTCGTAGATTACGTTAGTACATACCTAATTTATTTAAGTGATTAATATAGCAGTAAACAATAGAACGCTGCTGAAATATCGGATACATTTTTTAAATAGGTACCAATAAATAAAATATCAATGACAAAATATTTGACGTATATCTTGGAGAAGTCGTTTAATGAGCGGATCCATGCCCTTTAGCGTTAGGTTGACTTTTTGCAATGTTTCTTGTCAAGTTTCTAGTTCTTTTGTTCTTCTTGCTACCTCTCTTTTAGACGGCCGTCGAGATTGAATCCTGCGCGACCCGCAAAGTAGCCCTTCGCGATATTTCCTTCTGCTGATGGTAGTTGGTTGGACTTTAATTTTTCTGCCTCTAAATAGGGCATTGACATGCAAAATCAAAAAAATCTGATGGAGTTTCAATTTCGTTTAGTTTATTGTTAAAATGTCCTAGCATTTTCTTCATATGACTGCTTTGATTGGAAGTAATCATGTGCTGATTTGTTCTTATTGGAATGTTGACAAGCAAAATCTTTAAGAAATGACAATTTTGCCAAATTTGGATATATGTTTGAAAAAACGACCCAATCTGTTTGAGTCTCCATCGAATAATTTTTTACTCAATCATAAGAAGTCAATACATAGTCACTAGAAAGTTATATTCGTAACTCCACACTATATTTGCTATCATTTCAACTGTAGATTTATTATTTTACACAAAGGATCGATCCGTTTTAATAACAGAGCAACATTTTGTTCATGGCTCTTCATTTTAAATTAAATTTAATAAATGAAAACAAACGATACGCTAGCGCACATACAACTAACTGCATCACCACGCGAGATTAAGGCTCCAGGGCCAAAATTTGCGCGCCAGGCGCTTGCATATTTTAATACTAGTGTCAACATCCATTAGCGCACATAAATGTACTACTGTTAGCACAAAATCCTAGTGATTTTAACACTCTGGTGTCAACAATCATTAGCATACGTAAATGTACCGCTTGTGCAAAAGCTTAGTGATTTTAACACTCTGGTGTTAACATACGTTAGTATCTGTAAATATGCAACCCGGGGATACCCAGCGGCCAGCCGTGGTTACAAAAAATGTCCCTTTTTATACTCTGTTTTTATACACTATTTATAACACAATATTTTTATGCAATTGAAAGAAAATATATTTTGCTATACATAACAAAACTGATAAAAGATTTGCTTTTCAAAATGGCATAAGAGTAGCTTCAGCTATTTAGATTCCTGCTTCATAAATTTTAAAATAGAAGTTATAATATATCTGCTTTGACCAGACAAAGCTTTATGTTTTACTTAGCTTTCAAACACCATATTTTCTTATAAATACTGCTAGATAGTACACATAATAATGTTTAAAGTTTATAAGTAACTTCTAATAGGTACCTATGTATTAAATATAAGACATACACTACAATCACTTTTCTCGAGACTATACCGATGTTTAACACGAGGAAGGAACATAAATAAGTGAGCTCCGTAAAGGTGGCGGGCGGGTTTCGACCACTGCGCATCCTAATCTCATCGGCCATTCTAGGATAGTCAACCTGTAGATAGTTAATTACTCAAAGATTAATGATCCGATCTTGCTGAAATTTTTTGTACACTACCGGGACAATATAGATACCATTTTAGCCCTCTATGTGCAGTTGTCTTCGAGTAAAGAAAGAGTGAAAATAACGTGTTCTGGAAGCCATTTGCACCTAGCGGCCTCTGTCTGTGCTCATTTCTTAGAAAATCTCATAACGAATAATTTTCCTAATGTATATGTTATATTAAAAGTTAGCAGTAACGGAGATATTTAAAGAAATATAGAAAAATGGCCTATTTTACTCGCTAATTTTTAATTATAAAATTAAGCGGTTCACTCATTTGTAAACAGACTTAGGGTCTTCAACTATACCCTAAAGCGAAGCGATTCCTACAATAATATCGCTTATGGGCCAAAAATCCAGTCAAGATCCCTCGCCATCTAACCTAAACTGCAAAAACTACAAAATCAACTACGCCGCATACTTACTTTCAAAGTACGTATTATAAATTGTATTCCTCACATCCATATTCGTTACCTCACAGAGTCCATAGTTTTATTTTTCTTCCTGAGTCCATGTTTTGCCACCGTAGTATTTGGGGCATCATGCTTATCACGCGTTTCCTTTTAAATTCGTTGCGCAGTCCGCATACAAATACCCAGTGGATGGACTGCTTGTAAAGGTAAAAGGGGACCTCGATTGCATTTTTCCTGATGGAAGTACTCAACTAATTCCACCACCATGTCTCTGGCTACTGCATTCAGTCTTTTGCTGGTCATTTTGAGATTAGTTTCTTTATAAACAGTAAATCTATAGCACTCACAAACTACTTACACAACACCATACACAATTACAAGAAACACCACAGTAAAAACACTACAAACCTATATGTATAAATAATGAGAGGAAATGAAAAATCGTTTTGATCAAATGCGTCAACTGCGCTCTACTGAACTGACATAGTGCTGAACGTTAGTTGCGGCTATAACAATCGGTTGTATTATTCATCGCTACGCATGGAACTTCTGTCGTAGACCCATCAGACGTGATTTTCTGTTATTTACATTGTCATGCGCTAGTATTTAAGCTAATAGAGAAATCTCATGTTTTGATAAGTAAATAAATTGATGACGTTACGACAACATTCGTGGTTCGCACTGTAGTAATATGTGATCGACGAAGTAATTATTTTTTGACTAAAAAATAATCAGTTTGGTTGACTACATAACTGACAGAAAATTGAAGTTGATCTGAAAAAGACTGAGAAAGATACAGGGCCCACTAAACCAAATAACATCACAAACTCGTGAATATGTCATCACATTAGTGACTGTGACATCGTACTTTATGTTGACAACCACGTCACAATCACGCCACAAAGATGCTTAATGCCCGTAGGCAGCCACGTCCCTAAAAGTGACCCACTTACTTGCCACTTCCTAGCCACGATTAAAACACAGTTTCGTGACAAACTAAAGATAATAAAAGAAACCAATATTTCAATGAATATAAACAATACCTATAACCAGTTTTTACTGTACATTACCACACAATTATGAGGAAATACTGATCGTAAAATGAACAAAAAAAGACTAAATTTTATCTCCCCAATCACTTCAATATTATTTTTAATAACCCAGTTTGCCACGTTTAAGGCACTGATTTGCCACGACAATTGATGATTCCTGTAGACTGTCCCAGAATAAGTAAAAAGAGATGTTAATTACAAAAAAATCGAGTTAAAACTTAACGTTTTGGAGTCCAGGCCTGCCTGCTTGATTAGAATTTCTGACATGTTTTAATTTTTGTAAAATCAGTATGCTTTGATAGGAGAGCAGATTTATTTATTTTCTATGTAGCTGGTTTTATAAAATATATGTATAAAAAAACTGTATTATTCAGAATTAAAAATTATGCCTGAGAACTAATTAATAAGGAAAATTTAAAATAAATGGGCAAACTTTTTTGTATTTAGCTGTAACTATGTTTTATAAGTGCAGATAAACTATACACAGAAAAAACAAAAAGGCACTCCAATTTATTCAAATTTTCTTACACAGAAATAATTTTAAATTCTAAGCTTTCTGTAATAAAATGCTACATGGCAAAAATATTTTCGTACGCAGAAAATAAATAAATCTCACCCTGTCAAGGACTAGTCGATTTTTTAAAAAGTGTTCTAATCAAGCAAGTTATCTGGATCACAGCACATCAAATTTCAACTTGTTTGATTGCAATTTAGACATATCTCTTTTTACTTATCTTGGAACTCACTGTTTCACACAATAACATTTACTATTTAATTTTCCTGGAAAACGTATGATTTTTAAAAAAATTAGCTCTAAGTCTTATTATGAATATCAAATGTCTTGTACATTTAATCGAACGTTCGTGCTACTTGCCATATAGTGTGTGCTTCCAACGTTCAGGGGAGGCGGCATCCTAGAAAACAAACTCTAATGACGAAATATGACAATATCCAAGACACCCTATCACTTACAACTACGAAAGTCAGTAATATATTACGGTAATAAAAATAAATGAAGCATATTTTAACAAACGTTATAATTATTTAAATATCAGATCTGAACATTTTGATGCAAAATGAAAGTCTGTCCAGGAGCATAGAGCAGCTACGTCATCATGAAATATTCTGAATAAACACCTTCTTGATAATTTTCCGGCATCAGATCCTCCTACAATTTGGAGCACATTTTTCTAAAAACAATTATTACAAGTAATTGTTTAATTTAACAAAATTATAAATTTTACCAATTGAATTTTGTATTGATTTTTCAGCTTTCCTTTGAAATGTATTATGTCCTCAGTTTTTCTTAATGGTAATTCATTAGTAAATTTATCGAGTTCCAGTTGGTCATGTCCGTTGATTGACCTCCTCCTCTCTTTGCATTAGCCACCGAGGGACTACAATTTGATCCTGGAACTAACCCCATAGATGTTCATCGGTCTCCTAAAAACAGAAATTTTTCTAAATTATTGAAGAATTTACATTCATTTTTCAAGCATTTTAATTTCATATTTTAAAGCATTGGCACTGACTAAATTTAAGACACGAGAATTCATTTAATTTAGGCACTTGCCTAATATTGTGAACAGAAATAGGTATAGGTATACATGTACATACCTATATTGAATACATGAAATTCGAGTTTATTATTTTTATTGCATAACACAATAATTCACTACTTAATGAAAAAGTAAAGTGCATATATAAATCCACCCTAAGTTCCATATTCACTTAATTTTTAATGTCTAAAAAACTTTTATAGCTAAAAAGTTTGTCGGCCATGTTAGTCTATACGTTAAATGAACTTCATATTTGCTTTTTGGGGTCACAGGTCCCATACTCTAACTGAATTATTTGTATTGTAAATTATAAATATATGTATACTTACTTATAAATAACACCAATAATAACATTAAAACAAAGCACTGGATCCACAGCGATCAAGATGCCTGTCACACTCGCACTGTCGAAAATTATTGGACGTAAACTGACAATAGCTGTCATTATTACTGGCGGCAAATTCAAATTCAAGACCACTTCAAGACAAAGGAATATCACAAAGCCGGAGAACACCATTATAAAGTGAGTGCTTTTATAGTCGCATAATGAGACTAGAAATTCGGTGATTTTATAGTCTTATAATGAAACTCACTACTTGCGAGAAAATCCATATCTAAAAAGTGACAGATTTTACACTTATACATTGAGGCTCATTACTTAGTGAGGATAAATGACTCCAAAGTGATTAATTTTACAGTGGAATATTGGGACTCGCCATTTAGTATGGGACCATAGCTCTATTGTGACGGTTTTTTTCATTGGTTATTTCCACATCTTAAAATTTCACATTAAAATGATGTGGTCTTTGTCGATGTCTCAAATTTTCACTGAAAAGTAACGTGGCTGTGATGTGGTACGATAAAGGGGCTTAAACCACCACATCGCAGTCACAGCTTACCATGCCACTCACAAAATCCACTAGAATGTGAGTGGCAACGAAGTGGTTGTGGCAAAGTGTGTTTAGTGGGGGATATCTAGGCAACAGATTTAACACACTTTGTATGTAATACTAAAGAAACTAAACTAACCTATTTTCATACTTACACCATCATTTTCATTTACCCGGTTTTAGTCTACTAAAGTTTTTACCATCGCTAGTCGGTGTCCATGGATCTACTGGGATAATAAGAATAGAAGAGCCTTGCTGTTGTTTCTGCTAAACTCGATGGAACCCATGAAGTTTGCATCTTACGCCACAGTCGTTTTGAACTTTCGTTTACTGTTATCGGTAAGTTAGTTATTTACTGAATCTAGGAACAATCACCGCCAACAAAGAAGTATAGCTCATAATATTATTTACTCAACACCTCGTAATTGTGTAAATAGTTGAAATGATATGTTCATTTTCTAGAGCATTTCCATTCAGCATTTTTGTTAAAATGACTTATTATAGAAATAAAATACAGGGTGTAATTAGTTTCATGTCATTAAAAACAACTGGTAATAGGGACCGACTAGACAAACAGAAAACCTATATGACCTTTTTCTCTAGGGGCACTTTGAAAAAACTGACCTGGGTTTACATTTTTAATGTTATGGTAGGAAAGATTTGAGAATCACTGTTTTTCAGGGTCAATGGATGTTGTAGTTCCGAATATTAGAAATAATAAAAAAACTAATACCCGACTTGTGTTCCCGTCGGTAGAAGTGCGGCACTTTGATGGGATTATTTGTATCGAACTTTTTATGCCACTAATTATGAAAATGTAAATAATTCCTTCTCTTTCGGCACAACGCAAGCATAGCATGGCCGCAGGGGTTTAAATAGGATTTGCTTGCATGTGTTTTTTAATTTGGAAGAAAGCTATTGTAGCTTTTATTGTCGTTTATAAGAATTTATAAAATTTAAAAGTCATTTATAACATTTGTAACATTGTGTTAAAAGCTTAAAAACTTAGCATGTTTTACGAAATTGGAAAACGAACAGTTAGACGTCCGAGATACGACAACAGAAAATAGTTGTGTATTTTAAGTTAGGAAAAAATCTGATTTTTTTAACGAATTGAGCGCATAATTTTTCCCAATCAGGTATCGAAAACTGAAAATCAAGTCTTTGGTCTCTATGAAAATCAATGTAAACAACAATAAACAGATAAAGACAAGACAACGAATACTAATAATAATAATCATACCTTTAATGCCCAATAGGTAACACTCAATAACTGAACAATTCTTTTGAATTTTTGACAAAAATTGTACGAAATGACCTCCATCTCCACGTATACACATTTCGGTACGTCGAACTAATAACATACTTACTCCGTTCAACACATGGTAAATTAGGATCATTTTTTATGGTTTCTATGCACATTAAAATACGTCGTTGCAATTGTTCTAAAGCTCTTCCGCACCAGCTGCATTTCCACCACTTTCTCCATGTACCAAGTCCATATCTGCGAGCTCTGGATAAGTGTAATCTCCCATAATGTCCAAAATCTGCGTTTTAAAACACCACACTAAACTGTGAATTAACGTTATCAATAAAGAAAACAAAAAGAAAAACTTGGTCCAAAATCCAAAAAGTAACACAAAAAGCACGAACGAGAAGTAGTCTCTTACGTAACCAAGTACTAACGACTTGATAAGTCAATAAAATAAATCTTAACACAAGTGGCACAAAATTCAAAAAGAAAAGCAACAGACAAAACCAAGGAACGGGTACGTCTCGTCATGCGTACGTTCTTTACAAGTAAGGACAAAACTGAAAGTATTACTTGAGAATACTACAAGAGAGAGTATAGCACGCCTAATAGGATAATTGGCCGCGAAGAAGCAAAAAACATGATGATGTCCTCTGCCGGTAGCTTTTAACTGCTTTGTCGGCATACTTATTTGCAGGAATGTCAGAGTATCTCGTGCGACAAGACGCGAGGCAATAAAACCTACCCCAATATGCCAGCAGTTTTCAAACTAGGTTATTAAGTATTTTGGAAATTTTTGTTTATTTTTTTTCTCCAAAACTATGAGCTTTAGACCCCATGTTATACAGGGTTGGGCAATAGTCCTGGAACGGCTCGATTACAGCCGAACGAGATCTCGTATCAACTTCCGGGTTTTCGACACTGTATTCAGCGAAATTTTTAGAACTTCTTGACATGTATTTCAGGACCGTGACGTCATTACGTTCGGAGGTGTGACATAAGTATCAATTTTTTTAAATGAAACACCCGGTATATTTTTCCATATTTGTATACTTTAAGGATTCCCGAATTCAACGATGTAACGTTTGTATGGATTCCGTTATGTAATGTGGTCTTAATAAGGGAAAATTAGAAATTGCAATCGTAATTAACAGAGAAGAGTGAATATCCAAACAGCTGTATCCAAAAAAGACACCCTTTTTTTACCATTTTTTATAAAACTAAGACCCACGTAAACAAGTTTTTTTGTAGTCGTTTAATAAAACACAGGTCATAGTTAAATTGTTCTCATTATTTTACTAGTTTATCTAAGTAAGTCGTGGTATAAACGTCACTGTGACATTACTTTTGTACTACTAATTTATGATTCTAAAAACGTATCTTTAAAATGGCTCAACTGAACGACACTGAACGGATAACTTTACTCATGATGATTGGATTCGGAGAGAGGCGTCGATCCCTTCAGGAAGCAAGTGACCTCTTCAACGATACCTTTCCTGAGGGAAACCCGATTTCCAAGTCGACAACATGTCGAATTTTGCACAGTTTTGAACATACGGGAAATGTCAAGAATTTACCAAAAACTGGCCACCCAAAAACAGCGACAAACGACGACAGAGCTTTAGATGTACTGTTAGCGATTCAGGAGGAGCCTAAAACGTCAATTCCGAAACTTTCATTAGAAACTGGTAACGGTGAAAGATCCATTCGAAGAATACTCAGGAGAAATAAAATACATCCCTACAAAGTCAGCTTACTTCAGGAACTTGCGGAAGATGACCCTGATCGTCGAATGCAGTTTTGCCAACAAATTATGAATTTCTTAGACGAGACACCACAGTTTGTAGATCGCATTTTGTTTTCCGATGAGGCTACATTTTGTTTAAATGGATTTGTCAATCGTCACAATTGTCGCTATTGGTCTGCTGAGAATCCACATTGGATGGAAGAAATGTACACACAACATCCACAAAAAGTAAATGTCTGGGCGGGTATAATTGGAACACATGTAATAGGGCCGTTTTTTCTAAATGGTAATTTAACTGCTGATACCTATTTAACTTTATTACGCGAAAGAGTTATACCCGCTGTAATTCAGATATTTCCCAACCGCGAAAATCCTCAGGTGATCGCAAATGACGTGTACTTCCAGCAAGACGGAGCTCCGCCACACTATGCCAGAATTGTAAGAGATTTTTTGGACACTGTCTTTCCCCGGAGATGGATAGGTAGAAGGGGTCATATCGAATGGCCAGCTAGGTCACCTGACCTAACCCCTCTTGATTTTTTCTGGGGTCATTTGAAGTCTGTGGTGTATCGCACAAGACCTGCCATGGTACAAGAGCTTCAGGAAAGAATTCTAGCGGTTGCTGATAATATTACACCTCAGTCCCTCCAAAATGTTCAGCGAGAATTTGTGGACAGGCTAGCACATTGTCAGGCAGTGGAAGGATTCCAATTTGAACATTTAATAAAATAAAACTATTCTCTGTTAATTACGATTGTAATTTCTAATTTTCCCTTATTGAGACCACATTACATAAAAGAATCCATACAAACGTTGCATCGTTGAATTTGGGACTCCTTAAAGTATACAAATATGGAAAAATATACCGGGTGTTTCATTTTAAAAAATTGTCACTTATGTCACACGTCCGAACGTAATGACGTCACGGTCCTGAAGTACATGTCAAGAAGTTCTAAAAATTTCGCTGAATACAGTGTCGAAAACCCGAAGTTGATACGAGGTCCGGTTCGGCTGTAATCGAGCCGTTCCGGGACTATTGCCCAACCCTGTATAAGGTTTTTTGTTTGTCGTGTCGTTCCCTACCACCAGTTTTTTTTAATGATATGAAACTAATTACACCCTGTATAATAAAAATAATGTTTGTTTATCTTGAGACAGTGAATTGATGGCGGTGAATTGCCGACGGTGAATTGTCGGCGGTGAATTGCTGTGGATGAATTGTTGACGGTCTCGGCCGGATACATTCACTGCATAAAGCGACTTGGGGCCAGTTTATCAACAATGCGTAGTCAAAATTGATAGTTATCTGATGGTCGTGAATATCCGGGAGATAAATAGTCCAGTGTTTGACGGTACAAATAGGTTACTACCCCAGAATTCTTTCGGATAATACTGATTGACGTGAAGTTTGGATGGTAAATAGGGAACGGCTCAAGCAACAAAAGTTATATGGTATCGATGTGCGCTTTTACCCTGGAGGTAGATGCCACCCCTTCTCGGGGGTGGAAATTGGTATACTGAAATTAACCATAGAAGTCGATAGGAGGATGAATTCTAAGCAAACAATTTTCTATGAAGTTCTGTCGATAATTCAATATTTTTTTAGTTATTCTCGATTGAAAATGTTGATTTTTCATCTAGAAATGCATGCTTTAGAGCGATTTTTCACGAATAAATCGAAAACTTTACGTTTTATCGAAAAAAATAATCCGGAGCAAAAATGAATCTTATAAATTAACAGATCGATTGGTTCGATTTTCTTTCTGTAGATGCAATACGAACCAAGTTAAGGCTCGTTGAATTTGACTGCTTGTTCGCCTGAAACTGAATTCGAACCTTTCAGCTTTAAATAACGGCAAAACGACCAATTTTTAGAGGGAAACTTACCAGATCTTTTACTTCCACATCCACGTAGTGGATTGGAAGTACAGTGATCGTAAAAAAAATTCAATTTTTTTTTCTCGAAATAGGTTTAGAATGTCATGAAACGTCGAGATTTTAAATTTGAGCAAAAAAAAAATGTTCTGTCTGTCTGTCGGTCGGTCGGTCTGTCTGTAACTTTTTTTGTCCGCACGTTTTCTCCGGAACGGTTTAAGATATTGATTTGAAATTTTGTACACGTATATATTATAACGAGATCTGGAACTGAATTGTTTTTTGAAGATATGCGGTGAAGGGTTGGGGGTAAATAGGGGCAAATAGGGGGAAATATGTAAAGCCAGCTGGTAAGAGTGCAGAAACTTAAAATTTGATGTATGTATACAAGCGAAGTCCACAACATTTTTCATAATATTTTTCATCCCACACTCCATTATTAAAGGGGTTGATCAAATAAAATTGAGATATTCGCTTGAAATTTGGTACACCTATACCGGGTGAGTCACTAATTGCGCTCGCCCCGAAATTTCCTAAAATATTTGGAATGGAAAATTGAAATTTGGAGGCCTTATTACACGACTAAAATGCCATCTTTTCAATAAAAGATTAAGTTTGGTGCATATCCGGTTTGACCGGAAATGCCCACAACTTTCGATTTTTAAATGGAACACCCTATATATTTTTACATTTTTGGAATCTAGAGGAAATTTTGAATACAATACATCCATTTTGGTCACTTTTTGATAAACATTAAAAATTTTATTAAAAAATCTATTTCTGAATCCAAAGTGCTGTGGTGCCCAAAATATATTTTAGTTTGTGTGCTACGTTACTATAAAAATAAAAAGAGCATTATGATTGCATTATTTAATTCTCTAGAGGCGTTTAAAATTTTTAAATGTGATTTCTACCCACTAACTCGGTTTTTTTAAATGGGAATTTAATCGTTCACCAATATTTTTAAATACCTCATTTTCATACGAAATTACGAATCTAACGATACCAAAATTTTGAAAATTGGCTCAGAAATATTTGAGATTCCAGCCAAAATACAATGCAACCATGCTTTTAGAAACATGCGGCTAATAGATAATAGATTAGTGGGCTTTGGAAACTAAAATGGCACATTTCTGTGTAAATCTGGTAACCTAATAACATTGGAAAATTCATAGTAGCCATTGAATGTAATAAAACAATATCAGCTGTCAGACATATCGACCTTTTCATTTGTACTAAAATTATTCATTTTCTTTAATTTTTACTCAAAGAGATTTCCGCAACGCTTTATTTTGTATCTGTCTGACAGCTGATATTGTTTTATTACATTCAATGGCTACTATGATTTTTCCAATGTTATTAGGTTACCAGATTTACACAGAAATGTGCCATTTTAGTTTCCAAAGCCCACTAATCTATTATCTATTAGCCGCATGTTTCTAAAAGCTTGGTTGCATTGTATTTTGGCTGAAATCTCAAATATTTCTGAGCGGATTTTCAAAATTTTGGTATCATTAGATTCGTATGAAAATGAGGTATTTAAAAATGTTGGTGAACGATGAAATTCCCATTTAAAAAAAACCGAGTTAGTGGTTAAAAATCACATTTAAAAATTTTAAACGCCTCTAGAGAATTAAGTAATGCAATCATCTTGCTCTTTTTATTTTTATAGTAACGTAGCACACAAACTAAAATATATTTTGGGCACCACAGCACTCTGGATTCAGAAATAGATTTTTCAATAAAATTTTTAATGTTTATCAAAAAGTGACCAAAATGGATGCATTATATTCAAAATTTTCTCTAGATTCCAAAAATGTAAAAATATATAGGGTGTTCCATTTAAAAATAGACAGTTGTGGGCATTTCCGGTCAAACCGGATGTGCACCAAACTTGATTTTTTATTGAAAAGATGGCATAGTAGTCGTGTAATAAGGCCTCCAAATTTCAATTTTCTGTTCCAAATATTTTAGGAAATATCGTGGCGAGCGCAATTCGTGACTCACCCGGTATATTATAATGACATGAGAAATTGATGGTATGAGTACAGAAACTTGAAGTTTAATGTATGTACTACAAGCAAAGGCCACAGAATTTTTTATAATATTTTTCATCTCTCCACCACCACCCCCACACTCCATTATTAAAGGGGTTGATAAAATAAAATTGAGATATTCACTTGAAATTTGGTACACGCATGTATCATAACTACATCTGAAACTGGATTATACTTTGAGATGATTCCGTTGAAGGGTTGGGGGTTAAATAGGGGTAAATAGGGGAAAATAAATAAAGCAGGCTGGTAAGAGTATAGAAAATTCAAATTCAGTGTATGTACTAGAAACCGAGGCCTAAGATTTTTTATAATATTTTTCATCCCCCAATAGCCCTACCTAATTATTAAAGGGGTTGATAAAATAAAATTGAGATATTCACTTGAAACTTAGTACACGTGTGTATTATAACGATATCTGGAACTAGATTATATTTTAAGATGATTCCGGTGAAGGGTTGACGGTTAAATAGGGGTATATAGAGGAAAATAAGTAAAGCAAGCTGGTAAGAGTACAGAAACTTGGGATTTGGAGTATATACTAGATGCGAAAGCCTCAGGTTTTTTTTTAAAATTTTCCATCCCCCCCACCACCACCCCCCTCATTAAAAGAGTTGGTAAAATTAAATTTAGATTTTCACTTGAAATTTGGTACATGCATATATTATAACGATATCTGAAACTAGATTATATTTTGACATGATTGCGTTGAAGTAGTGGGGGGTAAATAGAGATCAATAGGTAAAAATAAGTAAAGCAAGCTGGTAAGAGTACAAAAACTTGAAATTCGGTGTATGTCCTAGAAGCCCAGGTCTTAGATTTTTTAATAATATTTTTCAACCCCCCACCACGGTTACTCCATTATTAAAGGGGTTGATAAAATAAAATTGAGATATTCACTTGAAATTTGGTAGACGTATGTGTTATAACGACATCTGGAACTAGATTATATTTTGAGGCGGTTCCGTTGAAGGGTTGGGGGTTAAGAGTACAGAAATTTTGGATTTGGTGTATATACTAGAAACCAAGGCCTCAGATTTATTTATAGTATATTTCAAACCCCGCCACCTCCGCCCCATTATTAATGGGATTGATAACACAAAATTGAGATATTCACTTAAAAGTTAGGACACGTATGTATTGTAATGACATCTGATTGAGATGATTTCATTGAAGGGGTGGGAGGTGGTAGGTTGTGAATAGGTGAAAATAAGTAGGGTAAACTAAAAATTTCATTTTTAACGTATATGGTAAAAAATAACGCCTCAAACTTGTCTATGATATCCGCCCCAAATATTATTAAAATTCTATGATCAATAATTTCCACATACTAGGGTGCAAATCTAATCAAGATGTTTCCTTTAAAGTGACTTGGATGAAAAATCTGGATGTGGAAGTAGTGATTCCTTAGGCAGCGGTTTTTTTTAAGAATTTGAAAGGTCTTTTAAAATGAGCTTGTAAAAGTCGTTAGCATGAGTTATGATGAAAATAAAATGGCTGTCTCATTTTTTCGGGGGAAAAGTCAGCAATGAAACCAATGGCTTAACCGCAAGAATTGAAATGAAATGTAATCCATTTACAATTTACTTTATTTAGGTACCTACTAACAATGTGTTCCAGAAGTTTGAACGGTTTGGAATGCCTAGATTTGAATAAAAGTTTCATTATGTTTTGAAATGATTTTTGAAATGTTTGAAACAATAGTCTTTTTTCACAAAAATGTAGGTTTTCTTTACAAAAATTTTTTTTTTTATTTATTTTTTTTGAGTGCGAGGACCACCGTCCCCGAGCACTTTAAACTCAAATATCTCAAAAACGAAGGGTTCATAAATTTCAACTTTACAGGCCTTATAGCAAAGTGGTTTTTGGAATGATTAGATATATTAAAAATTAAGTAAGTTAAGCCATTGGTTTCATTGCTGATTAATGGTCTTTTCAAGTACTTTAAAAAAGTTTTGACAAGTTTTCCTCCAAATATTTGTCGTTTTTCCTTTAGATAACGTTGAAAAGTACAAATTTAGTTTTCGGCCAAACAGTCACTTTCAACGAACCATAACTCGGCTCGTATTGCATCTATATAAATAAAGAAGAATACAGTTGATTTGCTATTTTATAAGCTTCATTTTTGCTCTTGATAATTTTTTTAATACAACGTAAGGTTTTCAAGTTCTAGATGGAAAATCAACATTTTAAATCGCGAATAACTCGAAAAATATTGATTTATAGAAAAAATTTCATAGGATATTTTTTGCTTTTAATCCATCCCCCTATATATTTTTGTGGTAATTTTAAATGTACTAATTTCCCCGAAAAGGGGGGCACCCACCCCCAGGATAAAAACGTACATCGGCACTATATAACTTTTATTCCTTGATAGTGGAGTCAAATAGTGAAAAAAAGTTCGGATTGGTAAATTTTTGAAGATGGACCGCGACACGGTGGAAAGTGTTTGTTTTGGTAAGAATAATAAGAATCCGAAATTTCTCCCTCCGCGAAGTGGTGGAACCATGTTTTTTTGGCCAAAAAGGGGTATTTTGGGCAATTTTAGGGGTGAATTTAAAGAAAAAATGTTTATCACCAGTTCCATAATGAGTTAAGGAACCAAAATGGTATCCTTTTATTGTCAATGTTGAGGAAACTTTCAGTTCGAATTTGACGTTGATCCGACTATCCCTCCTCCTGATATAGATGTATAGATATACAAAAAATAGAAAAAATTAAATTTCGGCTAGTTTGGTCAAATCTTGACCGATTTTGCTGAAATTTGGAGAAATAAAGTAGTCATTATCACACAAAAACTGACCCCCAAATTTCAACTAAAAATATTGAATAGTTTTGCTGAAATTCCAGTTTCAGTCAAATTTTCTGAAATTTTCAAATCCAAATATCTCATGTCCTACGAGTCGAATCGAAACGTGCTTGGCGGCAAAAGATAGCTTATTTTATGTACTTTTATATGAAATTAGTCAAAATTATTATTTTTTCAACATTCGACAGTTTTTTAGCCATTTACGGTATATACAGGGTGGCTACTTTTTATATTGAACAGTATTGCTGTCTCGTAAACCACAGCAATTATAAAATCGGTTAAATGGGAAAAAGTTTCGCATTTTGAGGGTCATTAAAATTGGTTACAAAAATTAAAAATATTCCGACTGGTTCCAGCGATATTATGATAAAACCCGAAATAGCTCATTTCCTGTTTTTTCTGTTATTGCAAAAAAAAAAAATGAAAAATATCATTTGAATGTTTTGTTACAAATTGACTTTGCTGCAACTGGTCGTATTTAAATTTCGTCTCTCCAGGGCCACCATCAACAATATTTTTTAAAATACGGACCTGTCTTTTTTATTTAAAATGTTTGAAGCATTTGAAATGCTAAATTCGTAGGTATGTCACACTTGTAAATTTTACGACGTTTCGTCAGAAAAATAATCACCTTTCATTTTATTGGCATTTTACCCTTCACAAAATTGTTTTGCTTGTTAAGCAATACAAGGGGTGACTCATCATTTGAAACTTTAAAAGTTTATTTTATGAACAGTCCAATGTATTGACTAATTTTACTAGTCTAGTTTTGCTCAATATTATTGTGAAAAATGGGCAAGAAATGAAAAATAATTATCAACTTAACAATTGGACTGTTCATAAAATAAACTTTTAACGGTTCAAAAGATTGCTTGTATTGCTTAACCAGCAAAACAATTTTGTGATGGGCAAAATGCCAATAAAATGAATGGTCGAAACGTTGTGAAATTGTCAAGTGTGACATACCCACGAATTTAGCATTTCAAATGATTTAAAAATTTTAAATAGAAAAGACAGGTCCGTATTTAAAAAAGCATTGTTGATGGTGGTCTTGGAGAGAAGAAACGTTGAAATAAAAATTTAAATACGACCAGCTGCAGCAAAGTCAATTTATAACAAAATATTTAAATGTTTTTTTCATTTTTTTTTCATATCAACAGCGCTAGAGAGAAAACAGGAAATGAGCTATTTCGGGTTTTATCGTGATATCTCCGGAACCAGTCGGAATATTTTTAATTTTTAGAGTCCATTTTATTGACCCTCAAAAACGAAACTTTTTTCCCGTTTAACCGACTTTATAATTGCTGTGGTTTATGAGATAGCAATACTGTTCAATATAAAAAGTAGCCACTCTGTATTTGCCATAAATGGCTAAAAAACTGTCGAATGTTGAAAAGTAAATAATTTTGACTAATTTCATATAAAAGTACATAAAATAAGCTATATTTTACCACTATTTGGATATGAAAATTTCAGAAAATTTGACTGAAACTGGAATTTCAGCAAAACTGTTCAATATTTTTAGCTGAAACTTCAAGGGCAGTTTTTGTGTGATAATGACTACTTTCTATCCAAATTTCAGCCAAATCGGTCAAGATCGTCGCCAAATTTGAACTGGAAGTTCCCTCAACATTGACAATAAAAGGATATCATTTTGGTTCCTTATCGTGAAGAACACTCCACAGTTTAACTTCTAAAGCAATATATCACTAGATCAAGAACTAAGTTAAATATAAGTACACAAAAAGTGTCGAATGTTCCATTAAAAAAACAAGTATCATCAATTTAAAAATAATTTTGAAATATGCCATTTAGGGCCGGTTTTTCAATGTCCAGTTAAAAGTGCCAGATAGGTAGCTGCTAGTTACGCTTAGGGCTGGTACTTTCATCTATAGATAGCGACATTTATTCTTTAGAATAAGTCTTATCTAGAAGATAAGCAAAAAATCGGTATTTTCACCTACAAATAGTGATATCAGTTAGATAAATATGCTTATTCCTAGGATAAACTATTCGGCGCCCAAACCGACGAATAAGGCTTTTATCTACAGGATAAATGAAGCCACGCCTACGCGCTTGCGCTCTGATTGGCAGTGCTATTCTATTTTCTAACCTAAGTTTTGAAAAGTTCTTTGTTATTTTGTGTTTAACAATATTTTAGATATGGTTTGGCCAGTGGTAACTTTTATAACTGGGTGATTTTATGGACTTTCACAAGCCACGGTGGGAAGAATAATAAAAAAAATCAAATAACTGCTATTTATGTATTTCCTCACGTTGTCCAAAAATATATCACATGAAACACAGTTTTATTTTATATATACCATTTAAAAATATGCAGACACAAAATCGCACAATAAAAGCCATTGTAAACACTATACTCACAATGACAAACAACCATGAAGTATAAAAATGACTCAAATGTCATTAACAGGTAAGCAATAATAGTAGGGGATTATTTCTATCTTTATTTGAAGTACATAGCTTCTGCATACATTTATATTGTTTTACCACATTTTAAGTTGGCAACACTTACTTTGGGAAGTGTCTAAAATCTTATCCATCGAATTGTTAACCTAAGGTGTGATTTGAATGAAAGTACAGATATAAGATATCCAGTAGATAGCAAATTCTGGTTATCTTATCCTTCGGATAGTTATCCGCCGGATAAAGTATATTTATACTTAAGTGAAAGTACCGGGCCTTAGTTGGCAGTTATATCTATGGTAGTGTTTATCAACAGTAATTTAACTGCCAGCTACGTATTCATGAGTTGAATTATTTCTTAGCTATGTTGGCACTACTGATTCTACATGAAGTTTCTTTCAATTGGTTTAATTCAAATTGCGCGCGTGTTTTAGTAACAGTTTATCTAATTTAACCTCAAAATTCATTGCGTTGTCAAGCGTGTTGATTGATGTTCTGTTCTTAATTTTGTATGTTTGTGTATCAGCAATAATTGCAATAGAGAGTGTAAAAAGGAAAAAAAGTTGCTAACTAAACTTTAAGTGATTGGAGAAACAGAATTATTCCTGCAACTTCCTCCATCATCTCAACGATATGTAAAACAGTTTCTTTACGCAGTCGAAATCTTATTAAAAAATCTTTATAATCATAATTCTAAACATTATTTTTCTAGTTCCCTTATGGTGTAGGGTCTCCTTTCATACTTTATAAATTGTATAATATCATCGTCATCATCACTCATATCCAGAATATTATTGTTATTATTCATTATTGGAAATAATATAACATTTAATATAAATCACAAATTAAAAACGAACATATCAATTAGTCACGTTGGTTTTTAGGTTAGAATGTTTTAGAATTGTCAGAAATTGAACGAAATGCGCATGCGCAAATCCACTAACAGTAGAATAAATCCTTAACTGGCATTTTCAACTCTCTGCTAAATTTACTTTCAGATAGTAAATTTAACCCTTCGGTAAATTTTACCTGCACATTGAAAAACAGTTTATCTGACAGTTAAGCTATTTAGGGCCGGTACTTTCATCTATAGATAGCGACATTTATTCTTTAGAATAAGTCTTATCTAGAAGATAAGCAAAAAATCGGTATTTTCACCTACAAATAGTGATATCAGTCAGATAAATATGCTTATTCCTAGGATAAACTATTCGGCGCCTAAATCGACGAATAAGATTTTTATCTACCGGATAAATGAGGCCACGCCTATGCGCTTGCGCTCTGATTGGCAGTGCTATTTTATTTTCTAACCTAAGTTTTGAAAAGTTCTTGGTTGTTTTGTGTTTAACAATATTTTAGATAAGGTTTGGTCAGTGGTGACTTTTATAACTGGGTGATTTTACGGACGTTCACAAGCCACGGCGGGAAGAATAATAAAAAATATCTAATAACTGCTATTTATGTATTTCCTCACTTTGTTCAAAAATATAACACATGAAACAGTTTTATTTAATATATACCATTTAAAAATATGCAGACACAAAATCGCACAATAAAAACCATTGCAAACACTATACTCACAATGTCAAACAACCAAAATGACTCAGATGTCATTAACAGGTAAGCAATATTAGTAGGGGATTATTTCTATCTTTACTTGAAGTACATAGCTTCTGCATACATTTCTCTTGTTTTACCACATCTTAAGTTGGCAACACTTACTTTGGGAAGTGTCTAAAATCTTATCCATCGAATTGTTAACCGAAGGTGTGATTTGAATGAAAGTACAGATATAAGATATCCTGTAGATAGCAAATTCTGGTTATATTATCCTTCGGATATTTATCCGCCGGATAAAGTATATTTATACTTAAGTGAAAGTACCGGGCCTTAACTGGACATTGAAAAACCGGCCCCTTAATCTTTTACAGTTTTACCTGGCCCATTTTTCCAAATTTCAAATAACTGAGGTGATATCTCGCCCACGTACCAGTGACTCACCCTGTATCTAACTTATTATTCTGAATCACTAAATATGTTCTTGATTTATTTTGTTTTGTTTTAGTTTCAAAAATGGATCTACACTTTGGTTACTTTGTTATACTAAAGAAGCCAACAGAATGAAAATCAATGATGTAATGTAACCTGAGCTAAGTCAAATAAAATGCTGCGGAAAATTTACAGTTGGATTCTATCACCCCTCCATTTTTAGGGTTTCGTAGCATGTCCGTTCGTCCATTCGTCCGTCTGTCTGCATGTCACATGCCCTCCCATTCTCTCATTTTTATAGCGCTTGAGACGAAATTGAGTGATCGCATAGAAAGTTTGTGTTTTTGCGTACTTGAATGCGAGCTTGGGAAAAATCGTAAGAGCTTTAGCATGACTCAAATTAATCATCATTAATAACCAAAAGAGGCAGTTCTTGGTTTTTTGAAAATGTTCAGTAATCACCCCTATTCAGGGATTGAAATTTAAAAAATATCAATAAATCTAAAAACAATTCTGTTTGTATTATTATTCCAGGAAATACATAATTTCAGGTTGCAAAATTCATGGTAGTTCTGGACATAGGCTTGTATTATGTTTTTCGGGTCGCTGAATCCGAATTTTATACACCAAAAATTCCCCCGCAACCCCCCAAATTTTGTTAAAAGGAAAAAATATCGTTTTTTGGAAAAAAATCGTTATTTTGTGTATTTTCGAGAAAAACTATCTGGAAATTCGGAAAGTAGACAAAAGTTGCGACAAAAAAGATCATATGATATTTTGACGTAAGGCGAATGGGTAAGGCGTTAGCGCGTCTCAGAACATGCGCCTCAGCGCCGTACGCGCGCCGGGACATCAGCAGCAGCAGCAGAAATAAACATCGCCTCATTGAAATGATTAAAAGGAAGTTTGAGATGGAAAATTTATCAGTGCGACAAGCTGACGAAGACGCAGACTGTCTCATCGTTAATACACAAATTGAAATGGCATCAATTCATCCATCGGTAATTACTGCCGGCGAAGATATAGATTTATTAGTTCAATTAACTGCACTTTCTCAATCCGCCAATGTTTACTTCATGAAGCCGCGCAAAGGCAAAGTTCCACAACAGATCTACTAACCTTCTGGTCTTGAAGAAAACACAGCGGCTAAAGATATACTATTTTTACACGCTATCAGCGGCTGTGACTACATCTGCGATTTTTGGCCACGGTAAAACCAAATTTATTAAAGTCCTCGTCCAAAAGGCAGATTTGCTTTCCCTAGTTCAGTTGTTTCAGACTCCAAATGCAGACGCACAGGCTATCGCAAAAGCAGGAAATCAATTTCTACTTCGTTTGTATGGTTGCAAGGATGAGAACATGACTTTAAACAGTTTTAGACATCAGTGTTTCATTAGGATTGCGTACAACAGTAAACACAACATAGCCTCTTTGCCTCCAACTGAAGCTGTCGCTGAGCAACACTCATTCAGGACGTACCACCAAGTCCAACTTTGGCAAGGAAGTATCATGGAACCACAAAAATGGGGCTGGAAAAAACTAGCTGCGGACTATCTCCTGTCACTACCTTTAAACCTCCCTCGCCACCAAAACTTCTAAAGCATATCTCCTGTAGGTGTAAAAAAGGCTGCCGTGGCGCGTGTGGATGCAAGAAAAGTGGGTTGAAATGTTCAATAATGTGCCTCGAATGCAACAATTCATGCGATAATAGCCCTGAAGATATCGTCGAGGATTTGGATGAAGAGGATCCACAAGCAGTAGAACTCAAACTGTTGTTTGAAAAGGTCGATCAAGCTGATGAGATTGTTTTGGAGAAATCACGTAAATCTGATGGTCCAACTTTTCTAGAGTCCAAAAACAGGGAAGAATTGTCAGGTTAGTCGTTTAACCTTCCTTTTTTGTGTTCCTTCCTACAATGGATCAATCAATCTACTGTAAAAACGTGACTTTGAAACAAATTATATCTTTTTCTTTTAACTTAATTTTCAGCTTGAGTGATAAATGTTTCTTTGTTTCAGTCTTGTATGAATCCCACGGAGTAACAGATGACGGATCTGATAGTAATGACCAAAATGACATAGATGAACCTGGGCCCTCAGCTGCAGTTAAGCGGAGAAGAATAATTTAAACTTATTGCTCAGATGTGTTATAATATTTGTGTATTTCTTTTCTTTTGTCAAAAATTTTCATTAGTTATAAAAATCTATATTCTTTAAATATGTAGATGTGTTCTTAATTTTCAACTTGCCTGAAAATAGTTGGGGGTTGAGGGTTGGGGGACTTCCCGATGTTGAAAAATAAGAAAGCCTAAAGGAGGGGGGGGGTTAAAACAAAACATAAAGGGGGTGAAGGGAGAGCGAACGTAAACGAGGTGGGTTTGTTACGCCAAGTGCGTAACTCGGCGTATGATACCCCGAGTCATCGATGAGCATGCTTCAAGGCACGCCTCCTACGTTAGTCCTACATCAAAATATTTTAGGACGTTTTTTGTTGAATATTTTGTCTACATTTCAAATTTGTAGGTATCTTATTCCTAAAACCAAAAAAAAATTGATTGTTTTTCAAAAAAACGATATTTTTTTCTTTTTTCAAAATTTGGGGGGTTGCGGGGGTAATTTTTGGTGAGAAGTTAAAAATTTGGATTCAGTGATCCAAAACACCTAAAGTAAGCCTATTTCCAGAACTACCATGAATTTTGCAAGCTAAGGTGCTCATATGGTCTCTATTGCCTGGATTATATGTCTATTCAATTAATATTAAAAAGCGAAATTATGTATTTTCCATCAGGAAGGGGTAAAAATTCGCCCACAAGCCTCGAAGGGGATGAAATCGTCCCCAAAATATCAAGAAAATTAAAATTATTTCTTAAAATCCTGAAAATAAAATATTTAAATGTTTCAAGTCATGACAAATATGGAAAAAATATGTCTCGCCAGTTTTGATGAAAAGGCAACCCCTACGAACGATAAAACTACCCCCAAATAAGGAAACATGAAAGAGAACCATAGCAATGTTTGTAAAAACTTGTATTAATTGTTTTTTTCTTTACAACTGACATTCAGTTGTCCTATGTTATACATTTTTATCAGTTTTCATTGGAATTTATCTCTTGACGGAGGTGTTGTCAACTGAATGTCAGATGTAGAAAAAACCAATGAATACAAGTGTTTTCAAAAATTGCTGATTTTTTCATGTTTCATGTGTTTGGGGGTAGTTTTACCGTTTGTAGGGGTTTGCTTTGTCATCAAAACTAGCGAGAACTATTACTTCCATATCCACGTAGTGGTAATAAAAAAATGTTCAAACAAATTTTTTTTTTGAAATAGGTTTAGGATGTCATGAAACGTCGAGATTTTAAATTTGAGAGAGAAACAAAATTTTCTGTCTGTCTGTCGGTCTGTCTGTAACTTTTTTGTCCGCACGCTTTCTCCGGAACGGTTTAAGATATTGATTTGAAATTTTGTATACTTATACAGGGCGTCTCACCGGGAACTGAATCGATCGATATAGAGAAAAGCACGCATCAGAAATTTTTGAAAAGTTAGATAGTTACTAGTGTCGGTGTGGCCAATCCAACTAAAATAATTAGAAGCATGGGGTACTTCCGGTTATACCGGAAGTCGATACCAACTTGCTTATTTTAAATGGAACACCCTATACATTTTCGACTTTTCGAGATGACAATTAAATTCTTAGTTCAATCATGTAGCACACTCTATATCTAAACCCAGTAGTTTCGAAGATATTTGACATTTTATAAAAAATTTGACAGGTGCAACGGCTTGCAAGAACCGTTATAACTTTTCTGTGTAGGACATCCTAATTTGCTCTTTGGCACGGAGAAAGAACACAAGAAGAACTACAACTGAAATAACTGAAATAAATTCAATAATATCATACCATGTGTTCCGTTTTTCGCGTTACATTTTGTCAACTTCAAACCGCGAAAACTTGTTTAGGTCAAATGGAACACCCTGTATTTTTTTACGTCAAGTTGTGTAAAATTGAATTCCGTTTGTCTGATATTAGCATTGAGGGGTTAAAATTTTCAACTTTTTTAAATATTTGCGATTTTATTAGAAATTCATGAATTATTGTAATCATTTCAACAAAATAGCCATGAGTAGAAACAATCAGTCATTATCTTATGTCAAAAAATGCCAGCACGTTTAAATTACACCCACGAATACTTTTTAAATTTGTTTATTATTTATCAAGAACTTGCAGCACATTTGCTACTCGATATCCACAAAAACGGAAGATAACACTAACACTGTAACCTGCGTATTAATCGAATTGAAGATGTGGCATGAACTAAAATAGCAGAGAAAAGATCGATTTAAAACATAATTCCATTTTAATTTCATAATTGCTCAAAATTCCGCCCTCGAACCTCGACACATTTTTCGCACCTTCGAGTTACTTCCTCATGGGTAGCTCTTCTAATTGAATCCTGTGATATGTTTTGAAATGCATTTCTTACTCTCTGCATACAATCTTCAATGGTTGTTAATGGGCTCTCATAAACTTTAGTTAATATTTCCCCAAATAAAAGAATCCAGAACTGATAAGTCGGACGAGCGAGGAGACCATTAGAAAAGTCCATTATTGGCAATTAATTGATCATAAAAAGTTTCTTGTAAATAATTATTAATTAAATATGCGTTATGTGGGGGAGCACCGACGCGCTGATAAAAAATGTTTCTATGTTCGGCGAGAGGTAAATTTTCTAAATAGTTATTATTCAAATTTTGTAAGATATTCAGATATCTAACCTAAAAAAAAAAAACAAAATTTACCTAGCAGAAGAGAAAATTTCATTTACCGTTTAAATTTTCCTGATAAAATTGTAATGCCACCACTCATTTCTTATGGCACAGTAAACATTGAACTGTCAACTTTCCCCTAAAGTTTCGCTCTCTGAACATATGAGGATTTGAGTCACTTCAATAATGCGAATTGTGTCTATTAAAAAGTCCATTTTTAGTAAATTTTGCTTCATCGGTCCATATAATATTTCCCAAATAAGAATCGTCACCCTCAGACCTTATTAGAATAAGCTCACAAAAATTCTGTCTTCTTAGGAAATCTGTTTCTTTTAATCCTTGAACCATATGGAATGAAAACGGGTGAAACTTATGTTTTAATAAGATTCTGTGAATTGAATCCTTGCATAGTCCCGATTCCATAGCAGCTTGTCTTAATGACATCCTTGGAAAGGCATGAAAATATCCCAGAATGACTATTTCAATGTTTTCGTCATCAACAATAGGCTTTCTTTTTTGCATTTTTGCCTTGACAGAGCCATAACTTTTAAAATTTTCCAGTTTGCGTTTTACAGTGTTTGGTGACGGTTTCCGTTTTTCTGGATATCGAGCAGCAAATGTGCTGCAAGTTCTTGATATTACCTTATCACATTCTCCATAAATAATAAACAAATTTAAAAAGTCTTCGCGGGTGTAATTTAAACGTGCTGACATTTTTTGACATAAGATAATGACTGATTGTTTCTAATCATGGCTATTTTGATAAAATGATTACAACAGAAACTTGAAATTTGATGTATGTACTACAAGCCAAGGCCTCAGATTTTTTTATATTTTTCAACCCCCCACCAGCCCTAGTCCATTATTAAAGGGGTCGATAAAATAAAATTGAGATGCTCATTTGAAATTTGGTACACGTATGTACCATAACGACATCTGGAACTAGATTATATTTTGAGATGATTCTGTTGAAGGGTTGGGGGTTAAATAGTGGTAGATAGGGAAAAATAAGTAAAGCAAGCTGGTAAGAGTATAGAAATTTGGGATTTCGTGTATATACTAGAAGCGATGGCCTCAGGTTATTTTATAATATTTCTCATCCCCCCACCACCACCTCCACTCCCTTATGAAAAGACTTGATAAAATTAAATTTAGATTTTCACTTGAAATTTGTTAGACGTATAACAATATCTTAAATTTGATTATATTTTGACATGATTGCGTCGAAGGAGTGGGGGTTATTGGTGGTAAATAGGGAGAAATAAGTAAAGCAAGCTGGTAATAGTACATAAACTTGAAATTCGATGTATGTCCTAGAAGCCATGGCCTCAGACTTTCTAGTAATATTTTTCCACCCCCCACCACCCTTAAACCATTATTAAAGGGGTTGATAAAATGAAATTGAGATATTCACTTGAAATTTGGGACACGTATGTATTATAACGACATCTGGAACTAGATTATATTTTGAGATGAGTCCGTTGAGTTGAATTGTGGTATTCGTAAAATATTAAATATTGACACTATCGGTTAAAATTTCTGTGACATGTTTTATATCCTTGGAATAAGAAAAAAATAATGGAATTAATGGCGTCATGGCCTACTTTGAGATATGTATTTTTCATTTTTGCACAATAGCGTATGTCAAAGCCAACTGCAATTTTCGATTTTTTTGTTACACGTTATTATTCTTATTGTCTTTGCCGTCAACTTTCATTCCTTTAACTTTTTTCGTATCTCCTCAAATAAGGAAGCTATAACCGTTTGTGGTTTTCCTATTTTTCAGGTTTTTGTAATATATCTCATAAAGTAGGCTATGGATTTCAAATTTCTTTTTATTGAAATATAGCTCACAAAAAATGGGATAACTGTTTCTAAAACTTTATTCTTCTACAATAGATATTAAGCGAGATATTTGGTGTGGCCCTCGTAAAATAGACAGTCTGTATATTGACTGAAATATCAAGAATGGTCATTATTATTCAAACGGGGTTTGAAAATGTATTTCAATCGATACAATTTAACCCGGCAACTTTAAAAATAGCAAAGATTTAAACGAGGCCAATCACTTCTGTTACGTAAAAAAGTACAGGCGAAATGGACTCGGTTATAAGATTGAGTGTTTTCTAATTCGACAAACATCAGTCACATCAAGCCCTTATGAGGTAAAATTACACGTAAGTAAAAATGTTAATTGCAAAAATATTTTTTCAGCTGAATGAAACCCGAGAGATTCTTGGAACATCCTGCCAATGTGTCAGCAATAAAAGTGGAAAATGCAAGCACATCTGTGCTTTAATTTATTACATAAACAATAATGAGAGCTTGTCAAAAACAGATTTTGAACAAACTTGGGGCAAACCAACTCCAAAACAGCTGGGAAGTGCTAAGTATTCAAAGGGTGAATACTTCAAAGACATGTTTCCTACCCCTACTCCATTATTAAAGGGGTTGATAAAATAAAATTGAGATGCTTGAAATTTGGTAGACGTATGTATTATAATGACATCTGGAACTAGATTATATTTTGAGATAATTCCGTTGAAGGGTTGGCTTTTAAATAGGGGTAAGTAAGGGAAAATAAGTAAAGCAACAGAAGTAAGAGAACAGAAACTTGAAATTTTGTACTAGAAGCCAAGGCCTCAGATTTATTTCTAGTATTTTGCAAACCCCGCCGCCTCCGCTCCATTATTAATGGGATTGATAACACAAAATTGAGATATTCACATAAAAGTTAGTGCACGTATGTATTGTAATAACATCTGATTGAGATGATTTTATTTAAGGGGTGGGAGGTGGTAGGTTGTGAACAGGGGAAAATAAGTAGGGTAAACTAGAAATTTCATTTTTAACGTATATGGTAGAAAATAACGCCTCAAATTTTTCTATGACATCTGCCCCGAATATTATTAAAATTCTATGACCAATAATTTCCACCTCCTAGAGTGCAAATATAGTCAAGATGTTTCCTTTAAAGTGGCGGATGAAAAATCTGGATGTGGAAGTAGTGATTCCTTAGTCAGCGGTTTTTTTTCTTCATTAGTATAAATCTATTTATAAATACAGCATAAAATAAAAACTACTTACACAATCACAAATAACAGTATTTCCAATTGAACATTACCACCAATGTCGAAATTTAATTGTTTCCATGGTTAACTATGTTGATTCCGAAACAATACCTTTGAATGAAGTCTTACCATAATTATTTATTAATTTTCTCGAAATTTTTCTTATGAAAGTGTATACTTTTTTACACAGATGAATACAAAAAAAGAATCTCTACAACCATCGGCAAAAAGTATAGCATAAAAAAAGAAGTTGACTATCGTTACTTTGATATATTTTCCTGATATTTGGAAATACTCTAAACTGTGCCCTGTGTATAAAAAAGGTGAAAGAAATGATGTTACCAATTATAGACCGATAACAATCATATGTAACTTTGGTAAAGCTTTCGAAATGCTACTGCATGATAACATTTATGCACATGTTCAACTGAAAATATCTACGCAACAACACGGTTTTATGAAAGGTCGCTCCATCGTAACGAACTTAACCTGCGCTATTCAGTACATTGCTGAATCAATTGATTCTCAAATACAGGTAGACTCACTCTATACTAACTTTTCTAAGGCGTTTGACAGACTAAACCATAGGAAACTTCTCTGTAAACTTGACAAATTCGGATTATCTGACGGTTTACTTCAATTTCTTGAGAGTTGCTTGACTGATAGAGTTCAATTCGTATATTATAATGGATATAAATCTGTTGAATATCGAGCCACGTCAGGAGTACCCCAGGGATCACTTAGACGTATATTTCTTAATATATGCCGATGAAGTCAAGATGTTGCATAGGATTAATGATTTTAATGACTGCGAAAAACTTCAAAACAACTTAACTAAGTTATCGGCTTGGTGCGATGAAAATGATTTTCACCTAAATGTTGGCAAGTGCAATGTTATGAGTTATACAATCAAGGAGTCCCCAATTATATATAATTATAATGTTAATGGCGACATGCTGAACAGAACATCTACGTTCAAGGATCTAGGTGTAACTTTTGATAAAAAATTAACCTTTACTAACCATATTGATGCTGTAATTTCGCATGCATATAGATAGGCTTCATTTTGCGTAACAGCTATGATTTTAATGATGCGAAAACCTTAAAGATGCTTTATTTTGCTTTCTCTCGATCTAAACTAGAGTATGCTTCACTTGTCTGGCAATCTGGGTATAATACTCATAATGATAAATTGGAAAATATTCAGCGCCGCTTTCTGAAATTTTTAAACTGGAAAACTGAAGGTACATATCCACCAATTAGAGCTTCTCAAAATCAATTACTTGAAAAATTTGATATTACTTACCAGTCTTTCCGAAAGGCGTGAGTCCTTTGCTTTGCGATTTCTAGATAAAATTATGCATAATAAAATAGATTGTAGTGAAATATTAAGCCAACTGAACTTTTATGTCCCACGGATTAATTCTCGTCATTCTCAAAGCTTTTATTTATCCACTCCGAGATCTAACGTATTAAAATTTTCTCCTCTGTTTAATATTTGTACTTGTTATGAAACTCATTGCAGTGAATTGGACATAATTGCCTAGTAGTCAGAAATTTCATCTACTGTCGTGCAGTCTAATCGCCTTCGTAATTTCTATTTGTATGTTTTAGTTAGGTTAGGTTAAGTTAGTTTAGATTTCCATCCTATAAATGGTTTTGTACTGTTGGATGATGTATGATTAAATAAATAAGTAAATAAATAAATATGATAACAGAGACGAATTAAGGTCGTCAGTTGTTAGAGCTTGACAGACGATTTACAAATATATAGGATTTGTTGTACTTTTTTGCTAAAATAAAAGAGATATAGGTGGGCGAATAACAAACTGAATCACCCTATATATCACACAACAGACACAGACATTAACGAATTAAAAATGTTTGATACTTTTTTCCGATTTTACCTCCCATACGTCCTTAAAGGCGGCTTTGAGTATGTACCATTATAGGTCAATATACAGACTGTCTATTTTACGAGGGCCACACCAAATATCTCGCTTAATATCTATTGTAGAAGAATAAAGTTTTAGAAACAGTTATCCCATTTTTTGTGAGCTATATTTCAGTAAAAAGAAATTTGAAATCCATAGCCTACTTTATGAGATATATTACAAAAACCTGAAAAATAGGAAAACCACAAACGGTTATAGATTCCTTATTTGAGGAGATACGAAAAAAGTTAAAGGAATGAAAGTTGACGGTAAAGACAATAAGAATAATAACGTGTAACCAAAAAATCGAAAAATGCAGTTGGCTTTGACATACGCTATTGTGCAAAAATGAAAAATACATATCTCAAAGTAGGCCATGACGCCATTAATTCCGTTATTTTTTTCTCATTCCAACGATATAAAACATGTCACAGGAATTTTAACCAATAGTGTCAATATTTAATATTTTACGAATACCACAATTCATATAATTTAATCGTAACAATCAGCTGTGCCATAATAGTAAAAATTCACTTTATAATAATTATAATTCCGTAATTATTTATTACAATTTAATACAAACCAATAAATATCTCATAAATAAAAATACAAGTACAAAACGAACATCCAAAGAAAAAAACGAAAAACTATGTATAACACTACTACCTACTACTATATTGAAAAGAAATTGTGTGTATATATTTTTCTAACTACAAATGCTCAAATTGTGCACCATGCATTCTGACACATAAACGTGCTCTACGAGACACGTCACGCATTACATTTCCGGAGTAATTGCCTCACATGCGTTTCGAATTCTGGTTTTGATGTCCTCAATATTTTCAGGGGCAGTTTGAAATACCTTGTCTATAATGTAACCCCAGACGAAAAAATCCAAGGTAATATCTGGTGATCGAGCTGGCCATAGAATGGGTCCATAGGTGCCTATCCAGCTATCTGGCATAACTTGATTTAAATAATTTGTACATATTACAGCAGTGTGAGGTGGAGCCCCATCTTGTTGAAAATATGAATAATTTAATCTTTCTGCCACTGTTAATTCATAAAGAAAATCTTGAAATTCGTTTTGCAGGAAATTAAGGTATCTACGAGCGGTTAATTTGCCATAATAAAAATAAGGTCCAATTACTTTAGTCCCTAAAAGACCCAACCAAATCTTTCTTGGAAAGCAGTCTCTCTGCACCAATGTGTATTTTCTCGTGTCCACTTATAATGCATATTTCTATTGAAAAATCCATTATTAGAAAAATTTGATTCGTCCTACCAAAGAATTTTGCTACACATCAGCGCGTCATTCCTTTTCTTATTTAATAACCATCTACAAAATCTTATTCTCCTTGGCTTATCTCCCTCATTTAAATGTTGAACTTTCCTCATTTTGTAGCATCGAAATCCGTTTTTTTTCAATATTTTTCTTGCACTGTCTTTTTTTATGCGACAGTTTCTCTGAATTTGTCTCAAAGAGGTTTCCTCATTTTGGTTAACATAATTCATTACTCTATTCACTTTTCTTACATTATCCGCAACATGCGCTCGCCTTACTACTTTTTTTGAAAATGAACCGTGCGTTTTTAGATTTTGAACTAACTTCCTAAACATAGTTCGATTTGGCTGCGGAGCATCTGGAAATCTATCTCCGTAAACAGTGACTGCCATCTCAGCGTCAAAATTGCACTGACAATAAATGCTAATCATATCGAATTTGTTATTATTGGTGTACATCATAATTACTGATATAAAATTTGTCTTAGAACTCGACAACGCAACATACAACATACAACAGTGACAATCTGTCAAATTTATTAATAACTGTATACATTGTTTTTCACTAATTATGGCACAGCTGATTGTTACGATTCAATTATATGAATTGTGGTATTCGTAAAATATTAAATATTGACACTATCGGTTAAAATTTCTGTGACATGTTTTATATCGTTGGAATGAGAAAAAAATAACGGAATTAATGGCGTCATGGCCTACTTTGAGGTATGTATTTTTTATTCTTGCACAATAGCGTATGTCAAAGCCAACTGCATTTTTCGATTTTTTTGTTAAGTACACGTTATTATTCTTATTGTCTTTGCCGTCAACTTTCATTTCTTTAACTTTTTTCGTATCTCCTCAAATAAGGAAGCTATAACCTTTTGTGGTTTTCCTATTTTTCAGGTTTTTGTAATATATCTCATAAAGTAGGCTATGGATTTCAAATTTCTTTTTACTGAAATATAGCTCACAAAAAATGGGATAACTGTTTCTAAAACTTTATTCTTCTACAATAGATATTAAGCGAGATATTTGGTGTGGCCCTCGTAAAATAGACAGTCTGTATATATAAATTTCAAATCCTTCTACAGGGCAAAAAACTGACAACTATTAATGTCTCATTGTAATAACGAGTTTCGAGGCCACCACTATTAGCATTACATAATTTATTCATTAATTTGTTGCTCTTATTTTAATGACACCATGTCTTAGTCAATTCACTAATGTAAAATCTATACCTATAGATTTTAAGTTATATTAGTTTATATAATAATCTCATAATGGCCAAGTGTGGGACAATTTTTGATAAAGCAAAATTTAAAATGACAGGTAATAGACTGACTAAAAATTATTACAAATCGTTTAAATCCTTACAATATTGGTTTGCGTCAAAATCCTCCTTCGGAAAAAAGTTTGTATAATACCAGTTTAGAGGGTCTTAATCGACTTTTTTAAAAGAATATTCCCAATTTCTACTATACATACGTGACGATGTATGTATAGTCGAAATCACGAATGTTGCCGTTCACTACATCAATTTATGTACTTATCAAAGACATGAGAATTTTCTGTCAGCTTAAATACTAGCGCAGTACAATGTAAACAACAGATAGTTACGTCTGGTGTGGCTACGACAGAAGTTCCAAGCGTAACAATGCGTTTTAAAGATGGATAATACAACCGCTTGTTGTAGCAGCAACTAACGTTCACCATTTTGCCAGTTCAGTAACGTGGAGTTGGCGCATTTGTTAAATTTAATGAATTTCTATTTCCTGTCGTTATTTATATAAGTTTGTAGTGTTTTTTACTGTGGCGTTTTAGGTTTAGTGTAATTATGTTGTGTAAATAGTTTGAGAGTGCTTTAGTTCTACTGTTTGTAAAGAAACTAATCTCAGAATACCCGGCAAAAAGCTGAATGCAGTAGCCAGAGACATGGTGGTGAAATAGTTGAGTACTTCAATCAGGAGAGGAGGTCCTCTATTACCTTTGCAATCAGTCCACGAGGGGAACCACAAAATGAAATGTGGCAAATGTTCATAAAGCAAATTTTCTTTTAGCGCAGTTCTAATACATTAGGTATTTGTATGCAGACGGTGCAACGGATTTGGAAGGAAACCCGTGAGGAGCAGAACGCCCCAAATACTACTGTGGCAAATTATGGACCCAGAAAGAAAAATAGAAGTAAGGATTTGGTGGAGGCAAGAAAGATGGATCTGAGGGACAGAGCTGGGTAATTGCTTGTAGTTTAAAATGAATTACAATTACAAATTACTTAAACAAAGAAATTATATTCATTTAATTACACTTACATGAAAAATGGACTTAGCAATTACTTTTATAATTACTTTTCTAATTGCTTTTATGATAAAGTAAATTATAGTGACCAAACAGATAAAAAGGTAAGTAAAAAATTTTAATTAAAAGTGTTGTGTAATATTGCATTTTAATATTTATTAGACTTGTCATTAGGATGGGTAGATTTTCACGAGCTTATCCTCAAAGCTACTACGAAAACATCTTCGATTGTTTTGAATATAAATTCTGAAACTTTTTTAATGCATTAACAAATGTAAAAGGAAGCCATGGGATATAGCTGAAGTGTGGATAGTTGTACCTGTGACAAATACAATACAGTAGAGGCACGTAAAGATTCATGCGTGCGATTCAGCGGCTATGTGTGGTGTCTGTGTATGCGTTAAAAATTATATACATATTCGGAAAATGCAGTTTGGGGTATAGGAATGACGATGTAATTGACCACGCCCCGCTAGTTCCATAAATTGTGAAAGCAGAGGCACACAATGAATTGAATTTAGTACGGCATGAACTAAGGATGGGTGCGGACGTAGGTAATAATTTCTATACGAAACAACAAAATATCTCTTCGCCAAAAGCGTAGAAGTTATTTGTCACAGTTTTAACAAATAATTTCTTCTATTGAAAGCATTTCTGCAGTTTCTTTTTTAGCCGTAAATACTATGGGAATAAAATAATAATTCTTATTAAAACCGAAATGAAAATAGAACATTAAAATAAAATTGAATAACTCGAAAAATAAAATCAACTAATAATTATCAAAAAATAAAGTATTCTTATTACATTACAAAAATAGAACATTAAAATAAAATTAAATAACCATCAGAAACTAAAATCAACTAATAATTATCAAACAATAAATTAATGAAGTAAGGATTCAAACAAACCACCTTCTTGTGCCAGACAATAGCCAAACCGATTATACAATGAACCTTTCATATCATTGAGTTGATTTGGAGTAATGCTTGCACAAAGTTGGATAGGTTTTTCCCTTAATTCAACTAAATTATTGGCTCGTTCAAACGCATGTTTGTACGCGGTTTCCTTTAAAAAGCTCCACAGAAAGAAATCATGGGGTGCTAGATCAGGTGACCTAGGGGGCCATTTTATCATTCCCCTCGTAGCCATTAAACGATTGGGAAATGTTCTTTCCAGAAAATTAATAACAGTTAAGGTATTGTGACTTGGGCAGCCGTCCTGTTGAAACCAAATGTCGTCAAAGTTGACAGGAATATTTTGAACTACAGGAATTATTTGGTTTTGTAAAAGCTCTAAATATTTATTGCCATTTAAATTGCCATCGATTCGCAGTGGGCTTATAATATGATTGTACAAAATTCCCGTCCAAACGTTCAACTTTTGAGGATACTGAGTTCGCACAGCAACACTCAAATGTTTATTTTTCCGAGACCACTCTACCTTCAACCTTTTTGAGCTTTTAAAAGATATGTACAAGCTGATGTATTTTTTTAAAGTATTGTTTGATTTTAAGGCTGTGGGGACAGAGAAATATGCTAAAAGCAAAATTTAACCAATATTTGAGTTATTCCTATAAAACAGAAATATGTATAGCAAAGATATGACTAACTTTATCATCTATCTTAAATAAATTTTCTATGTATACTGTTACAGACTTTCACAAGGTGAAAACTAAAATTAAATTACTATTAGAGGAATATTTGAAATTATTACCAAACAATCAAATTAGTATATGGGTATTACATAATGAACATCTAACATTTTATTTAACATTGGAGCTTCAAGCATTCAGCTAAGTTTTATGAGAGTTTTTCAAACATTTATTTTATAGAAAAATTCATTGTTTCTATGCTGAAACGAGATTTTAAACTTGAGGAGAAAAATTCTGTCTCATCTCTCTCCAATTAGCCCCGGTTGAAAAATTTAATTAAATCGTCAAGTACTGTTTGTAATCGAATTTTTTATTAACTGCATGTAAGGTGTAATGAAGCATTTTTATAGTGTGGAAATTGCACCCGACACCGCCGTCTATTTTTCTATTTAGGATATAAGTATTTTCTAATACAGGTATTGGGCGTAATTTCTGGTGTGGAAATTACACCCAAAGCCACCGTCTATTTTTGTATTTTAAATATTAATATTTTATACTGTCCACACAGAGCATAAATAAGTACTATACTTTCATTTATCAAGTAGGAATACACTCCGCCAGATGGAGCACTGTCTCCACCGCTGACACGATCGGCTTCACCGTTAACGAATACTTGGCCCAGCCAGCCAAATAATTGTCCATTAGCCTGGGTCCATTAATTTGGATCATTACCGGCTGACTGCAAACGACATTTCACAGGAGAGAGAGAGTAAGTAAAACCGACCGTAAATAAGCAGCTTGGCTGGGACTAAGTGCCATCCGTGTACTAATCCCGGTTTGCTCCGCCGTGTGTCTGGGAAGATACATTGGTTGGCAACAGGTCTCGTGTTTGCCCTCTGGCCTAGTTGCGTCGTCTGGAGGACAAGCGAGCACTTGGGAAGCTTGGGGCTTTCTGGTCTAGTTGCGTAGACCGGAAAGCTACAAGGACATCCACCAGCGCAAAGTAGCGCCCGTGAACCTCGTTGGTTTAATCTCTCCTTTGGGGTGATTACACCAACAAGGAACCGTGACCGGAAGTGTGTACTAACCTTAGGCTCTGCGCCTTAGCCAAGTTGCCCGAGTATTTGTTTATTATTGTTTATTGTGCTTTTGCTTTCCTCCGCCTGGTATCTGCTCTGTCCGTTTTTATACCGATAGTAGTTACTCCGACTTACCGTTCCGTTTCTCTAAGCTCGTATCCTGCTTATAACTGCCCTCTTGCTTCGCCACCGTCACCGTTAACCGTAATAGTTATAGGTTAGGTATAATTATATGTATTAGGAGTAATAAATATCTATATATAGGATCTGAACTGTGTCTTTTATTTTGGTGTGTGTGAAGTCTACTACCCCTAGACCCCTGGACGTACCGTGTCTCCTCTGACGCTATCCCAGCCCTACTGCAACAGGCTGTGTCAAGAGGCTAGCGTGGGTCCTTTACACCACGAGAAAAACTGTAAAGGTGGCGCCCGAGCTTACCGTAACCGCACCGAGCTCGAGTGCCAAAGTGACGCCCCTTCACTCAACCGACGAGTGAACAAAACGTCACATACTTTGGCGCCCGAGCAGGGACCGTAAATAGGGAAAGTAGTTTAGACTTCACATTCGGCAGTCACCGAAAGCAACCGAATTCTCCGAATAGACACTCATAGGCGTGTGAGGTGTCATTTTCGACTAAACCGAGCACGAGGAACCGATTCCGATCACTACCGAACCGCTCCGACCGCTCCCGAGGGCGTTATTAACCGTTTAATAACCCCCTTGGGAATTTTTCCGAACCAGAGGCAGTTTCTGTGGAGTTGACACACGAGGAGGCTGCACTTTTAGCAAAAACCCGAACTCCGACCGAACACTTCCGAAGTCCGCCGAAGGCACCCGAACACACAAAATATCGTGTGGGGTATCGTTTTCAGGGTAATCAGACCCACGGAATCGATTGGTGACGTTTGCAACCGGATCCGACCGTCCGTTCCGCGGAAAAGTGTGCTACAGCCAAGTTACGAGTCTGAATTGAGTAGGACCCATACTAGGTGATAAACAGCACCCTGAGACACCATATGCACCGACTCTTACCGACCGCCCGGATTCTGTCCGGAATATCTGACCACTCCGGAGACTGGAGTTACTAGGCAAGTGACCCCTCATTTAGCAGTAACTCAAGGACGCTGAATCGATTGCCGCTGGTTTCGTCACGATCCGACCGTCCGTTCCGGAAAAAAGTGTACCCTGGAGGAGGGGAAAGCCGAAACCAGTTAAAACCGATAGGAATCAGTTGTCCGCACCACCAGACACCGTCTAAATCGACCCTCACCGGATTTTGCCCGGAGTCCTAGAAACTCCGGTGACAGTGGAGATATAGCTTGTGACCCCTCTTGGAATAGTACATCGAGTGCGCAGAACCCAACGGAACTACTCTCGACTCGATATATCAAGCCGTTTAGGAGTTAGCAGAGGGACTTGGTCCTGGGCCACTGTAGTGAACAGATCTCTCTGAGATACCGCTCAGACTGTTCATTAACAGCCTTTGGCTACTGTTACCGTTCCGCACACTTCATAGTGATCTACCGTTGTGATAGACACTTGGTCCTGGGCCACCGTAGTGAACAGACCTCTCTGGGATACCGCTCAGACTGTTCATTGACAGCCTTTGGCTACTGTTACCGTTCCCCACACTTGGTCCTGGGCCACCGTAGTGAACAGACCTTTCTGGGATACCGCCCAGACTGTTCATTGACAGCCGTTGGCTACTGTTACCGTTCCGCATACTTCATAGTAAGCTACCGTTGTGATAGGATCTCTCTGAGATACCGCTAAGACAGCCCATTGGTATCTGTTACTGCTTACCGACCGTTACCGTTTACTACCACTTCGTGGTAGAAGAAACCACGGAAGAGTCAACCGAAGAAGATCGAAGAGACGTAAACGTAGAACCGACTGAGGATACCGCAATCACCGAAGGAATAGAGAACCGCCTCAGCTGGATATATAGGCTGAGAAAAGAACAGCTGGACGTCGAATTAGGGAAATTCCGTCTAGACCTTTCAGGCACTGTGGATGACAAGAAGCGCCGCCTAGTAAAATTCATCAAAGACGGCTGTACCTCGCCATTACCACAAGTCACCAGACCGGTCTTTCCGCTACCAGCGCCACCGCCACTAACTCTAACCATACCGTCTACTGAACCGTCTTCATCCGCTCAAACAGTGAACAGGACATTGGAACCACTGAACATCCGTAAATGGGGTATCCAGTTCAACGGGAAAGGAGACCCTGCTGCCTTTCTGGAAAGAATAGAGGAAGTGTGCTCATATACTGAAATTCATCCGGCACAACTGTTACCTGTACTAGCAAAATTATTACAGGGACCCGCCTTACTTTGGTACCGAAACAACCGCTCGCACTGGAGAACCTGGGAAGATTTTACCACCGAATTCCGCATCTTTTACTTCCCTGTGAACTATCAGGAGGAGATAGAAGCGCAAATCAGCCGCCGCCTACAGCAACCAGATGAACCTGCAGGTACATACCTGACCGACCTTCAAACCCTCATCCGCCGGCATGGAGATCTTACTCCGCAGCAATAACTCCGGTGGCTTTACCGAAACTTACTTCCCGACTATAGACAGTACAGTCCGAGGTCCGGACTAACCAATGTAGCCGCTTTGATCGCCGCAGTCAAAGAATTTGAGGCACTGCGTCAGGAAGTACAACAAGTTTACCGTCCTAATAATGCCCCGCCACGCTTGACCGTAACACCACCAGCAGCACATCCTAAACCGTCACCACCAAAACCGGAAAACCCACAGTCGCCCCCACCGCGATTGGAGCACCATATGACCGGAAATAACCTCCAGAATACACGAAGGTCAATGGGCCCAGCTCCACCTGCGAACCGAGAGACAAACCACGTAGACAGGCCATCAACCTCCGCTGGCACCGCTCCCATAAACGGAGGCACCATCTGTTGGAGATGTGGAAGAACCGGACATTTCCGCAGCCAATGCCGTTTCCCACCGAAGTTATTTTGTTCCCGCTGTGGGCGACCTGGTACCCTGACCAGAGATTGCTCATGTCCCAGATCGGGAAACTAGCCGGGAGTTGTACCGTTCCGAGGCTGGTGCAGCTCCGTACTACTGCCACCTCGCCAGAAACCGACCCCAAAGATGACCGACCGCACATCCAGGTGACTATGTATGGCCACATCTTTTCCGCATTATTCGACACTGGAGCCGTCCGATCCTACGTAGGAAACCGTGTGAAAGATTTATGCCACCAACTAAAAATACCGTCCGTCCGCATAACCGCCCCGTCTGCCCAGCTAGCCGATGGAAAATTAGTAAAAATCGACGAGTTCTACGACTTAGAGTTTGTAATAGCCGAAACTCCATTTTGTGAGCGACTGTCCTATTTTCCGAATTTATCATCAGACATTGTACTAGGAATGGATATCCTACGTACACAGAACTTTACGATCCACCTACCTACGACAACCGTCTACCTGAATAACCGCCCCGTTTCATTTTCACTTCCGAACAGCCCATTGGGAGGGATAGCTCTCGCTCTATCACAGAGTGAGGAGACAAAACTCCAAGAGTTCTTAGATACCGAACTGCCCAGTTTTCAGGACATATCTGGAACTACGAAACTAACTCAACACCATATCCGGCTCTCACAACCGGAGCCGATTAAGCAACGATACCGTCCGCAGAACCCAAGGATGCAGGAAGTCATCAACAAGGAAGTAGACGAAATGCTGGCCAACGGCATTATAGCACCGTCTAATAGTCCGTGGAGTTCACCGGTAGTTATCGTCCGTAAAAAGGATGGGAAACCCAGGTTTTGCATAGATTTCCGGAAGGTGAATGAAGTCACCGAGAAGGATGCTTATCCGCTACCGTACATCAACGCCATCCTAGACAAACTTCGCAAGGCTCGGTACATCTCAAGTATCGATCTGAAACAAGGATACTGGCAGATACCGTTGTCTGAAGAAAGCAAGCCGATCACCGCATTTACCGTACCGGGAAGGGGTCTGTTCCATTTCCGTGTGATGCCGTTCGGACTCCATTCCGCTCCTGCCACCTTCCAACGCCTACTGGACCGCATAATCGGGCCCGACATGGAACCCTATGCATTCACCTACCTCGACGATATTATTGTTCTAGGTGAAACTTTCGAGGGCCATCTACAGAATCTACGAGAAGTTTTCCGACGGTTAAGGATTGCAAACTTGCAACTTAATCCCGAGAAGTGTCAGTTCTGTAGGAAGTCACTAAAGTACTTAGGTCATGTAGTAACCTCAGAAGGAATACAGACCGACCCGGACAAAGTGGAGGCAATTGAGAAATTCCCCACTCCCCGGAACGTCCGAGACGTCCGCCGATTCCTTGGTGTTGCCTCCTGGTACCGACGCTTTGTACCAACCTTCTCCGAAATTGTGACTCCGCTTACCCGATTATTAAAGAAAAACCACCGTTTCAAGTGGACCGACGAACAAGAACAGGCTTTCAAGAAATTAAAGACTTGTCTCACCGAAGCCCCCGTACTAACCTGTCCGAACTTCGAAAAACCGTTTACTCTAGAGACCGATGCATCCGACCAAGGCCTTGGCATAGCTCTGACCCAGGAAATTGAGGGTCATGACAGGGTAATAGCTTACGCCAGCCGCACACTGTCCCCAGCCGAGAAAAACTACTCCGTAACGGAACGAGAATGCTTGGCCATTGTCTGGGGAATAGAGAAAATGAGGCCGTATCTGGAAGGATACCGCTTCACCGTACTGACCGATCACCCATCTCTGCGATGGTTACACTCTATCAAGAGTCCGACCGGCCGTTTAGCTAGATGGAGCGTATTTCTACAACAATACGACTTCGAAATTAAATACCGTAAGGGAGCCCTAAACCGGGTAGCCGATGCACTGTCCCGCCAACCGCTAGACCGACCTCTTCCCGATTCTGAAACCAACGAACTATGTGCCCTGGATGAGGCACCAAACTGTTCATGGTACCAACGGAAGAAAACTGAAGTCGAACGGAACCCAGAAGCATTTCCGGATTACTGTGTACGTAATAACCGGCTGTACCGTCACTTCTGGGATTCCAGCGATCTACGTGAACCAGATCTGTCTGATCCATGGAAACTATGTGTTCCTACAAAGCTCCGCCGCACCGTCCTACAGGAGAACCATGATGCTCCGTCCGCCGGACACATGTGGATCGCTAAAACCATTGCCCGAATAGCTCAGAAGTACTATTGGCCAGGGATGTTCCGTGACATCGCCAGATATGTACGTAGCTGCATGCAATGCCAGCGATACAAAGTCTCCCAGCAGCAGACGTCAGGAACCATGCAACCGTCCGTCAGTCAACAACCGTGGGAAACCGTCAGCACCGATCTAGTGGGACCGCTGCCCCGATCTAGTAAAGGGAATAACTACCTCGTAGTTTTTCAAGATCACTTTACCAAATGGATCCAGTGCCGTCCTCTACGAAGTGCTACTGCCCGTACTGTCAGTCAGGCACTCTACGATGAAGTCATCACCCGCTTTGGTTGCCCCCGTACTGTCATTACCGACAATGGTAGCCAATATGACAGTCGAGTATTCCGATCCTTACTGGAAGAGTTTGGAATCCAGCACCGTCTGACACCACCGTACACCCCACAAGCAAACCCAGTCGAACGAGCCAACCGTACCATCAAAACCATGATAGCCCAGTACTGTGAGCTGGACCACCGAAAATGGGATCAGCAATTGAAAGATCTCCAACTGGCTATCAACAGCTCGAGACACGAGTCGACAGGATTCTCGCCAGCGTTTCTGAACTTTGGCCGTGAGATGTCCTTGCCGAAAACTATTCTTCAAACCGCCGAACCGCCCGAGGATAACAATATACCGCCAACACATACTGACCGCCTACAAAAATTACAAGAAGTGTTTGAGCTGGTCCGTAACAAATTAGCACAAGCCTGCTCCACACAAGGCCGGTATTATAATCTCCGCCGTCGAAAAGTCCGTTTACAAAGGAGAGATGCCGCCATCCCGCTTACCGACTGCACCGAGGAGAGAACCCGGGGAACTACCCCGGAGAGCACTGGTACCACCAGTCCGCAATCCCTGCCAAGACGCCGTCTTGGCCCGACGCGCAAAGCTCATTAGGCAGGCTCACGCCCGGATCTTTTGTTCCAGGTGTGAATTACTAGGAGTCCTGTCTCGTGACTGTTCATGCACGACCCAGATCCGTATCCGCCGCCGCCCATCTCAGGGCAGACAACCCATACGGTCACGACCTCCGCCGACTTCCGGCGCCACCGCCGTTCACCGAGATGCACCATCCGTACCCATGATTTTACTTTTCTTTTCAGTGTACCTGGTTTATTTTACGAAAGGAGGTACACCTCGGAGAAAACAGATGACCTACCGGATTCATTATGTTCTTTTTTTCGTAACATTACTGTAGTATTATATTGTTTTTTTTCTCCAGTTTAGTTTTTTTTAGGATTGTAAAAGACGTACTTACCCCCTAATAAAGTTTAAGCAACCATTGTGGGGTAAGCGCCTTAATTCCGATAGGGACCGTTATTTTTCTAAGGAATGATTTTCTTGTTTTGTTTATTAGCTCCTTGTTTTCAGTTTCTTTCTTTTTAGCAACCAAGGAAGACACGGAAAAAAATAATAACCATTTCATTTTTATTATTTTTTTTAGCGAAGTAAGAGGGGGATGTAATGAAGCATTTTTATAGGGTGGAAATTGCACCCGACACCGCCGTCTATTTTTCTATTTAGGATATAAGTATTTTCTAATACAGGTATTGGGCGTAATTTCTGGTGTGGAAATTACACCCAAAGCCACCGTCTATTTTTGTATTTTAAATATTAATATTTTATACTGTCCACACAGAGCATAAATAAGTACTATACTTTCATTTATCAAGTAGGAATACACTCCGCCGGATGGAGCACTGTCTCCACCGCTGACACGATCGGCTTCACCGTTAACGAATACTTGGCCCAGCCAGCCAAATGATTGTCCATTAGCCTGGGTCCATTAATTTGGATCATTACCGGCTGACTGCAAACGACATTTCACAGGAGAGAGAGAGTAAGTAAAACCGACCGTAAATAAGCAGCTTGGCTGGGACTAAGTGCCATCCGTGTACTAATCCCGGTTTGCTCCGCCGTGTGTCTGGGAAGATACATTGGTTGGCAACAGGTCTCGTGTTTGCCTGGCCTAGTTGCGTCGTCTGGAGGACAAGCGAGCACTTGGGAAGCTTGGGGCTTTCTGGTCTAGTTGCGTCGACCGGAAAGTCACAAAGCCTTCTAGCACACCGACATATCATCCCCGACCAAATACCGCCTACCGGAGTGAGCCAGTGTGCAAGTTGGGAGAGTGTGTGGGAAACTTTCCGCTGGTAACAGGTCTCGTGTTTGCCCTCTGGCCTAGTTGCGTCGTCTGGAGGACAAGCGAGCACTTGGGAAGCTTGGGGCTTTCTGGTCTAGTTGCGTCGACCGGAAAGCTACAAGGACATCCACCAGCGCAAAGTAGCGCCCGTGAACCTCGTTGGTTTAATCTCTCCTTTGGGGTGATTACACCAACAAGGAACCGTGACCGGAAGTGTGTACTAACCTTAGGCTCTGCGCCTTAGCCAAGTTGCCCGAGTATTTGTTTATTATTGTTTATTGTGCTTTTGCTTTCCTCCGCCTGGTATCTGCTCTGTTCGTTTTTATACCGATAGTAGTTACTCCGACTTACCGTTCCGTTTCTCTAAGCTCGTATCCTGCTTATAACCGCCCTCTTGCTTCGCCACCGTCACCGTTAACCGTAGTAGTTATAGGTTAGGTATAATTATATGTATTAGGAGTAATAAATATCTATATATAGGATCTGAACTGTGTCTTTTATTTTGATGTGTGTGAAGTCTACTACCCCTAGACCCCTGGACGTACCGTGTCTCCTCTGACGCTATCCCAGCCCTACTGCAACAGGCTGTGTCCAGAGGCTAGCGTGGGTCCTTTACACCACGAGAAAAACTGTAAAGGTGGCGCCCGAGCTTACCGTAACCGCACCGAGCTCGAGTGCCAAAGTGACGCCCCTTCACTCAACCGACGAGTGAACAAAACGTCACAAAGGCAAATATTATTTGTAAATGAAATACTTATAACTGTTCTTTTCAAAAATCCTTATTGCACTGTATTGCTAAGATTAATTAATTTTTTAACTCAAAACACATTTCAGGTTTAACTGTTGATAAAGTATATTTAAGATGCATGTTAATGAAAACAAGATTCGAGCTCATATACATTTGTAAAATGGTAAGATAATATTTTAAAGTTTTATCTAAAAGTTTTATACCTAAAATTTTGTCGATGAAATTATTTCTAATATTCTAACATCTAAAAGAAGTATATGGGTTAACATGGAAAGTTCTAAAATGCAAACGGGTCCACATTGAAAAGTTTTAAATACATGTTTTTCAGTTTGGTAGTGTAGAAAATGCTTTCATTAAAATATGTATTATTTTTGGTGTTAAAATTTGCCTGAGATTATTTCTTCGTTAATAAAAATACATATCTAGATCGCCATTTTTATTCGTAAATACTTAATACATTCATTTTCAAAGATGTATATGAGTGATATTTAAAACATATAACAAGGATACATTCATATATTTCATTTTCTCTTATTTGCTATAATATAATAAACACATGTAACTTTAATAAAGCTGTAGGATCTTATGCGGTGAATCAAATCAGGTCAGGTGTTGAAATATTTCTGAAACTTTTTCCATACATCCACTAATCATCCACGTACAATTTATTTGAGAAACTGGAGAACATGCTCTGTATATTCTCGTAAAGGTGTATGAGTTCTTTCAACTCTTTCAAGTTTTTGCAGTGTTTCTCTAACCTTATTTTTAACTCTGGTATAGCTCTACTTTTATAAGCACTAACCACCACTCTTAAATATGGTTTACTTTTTCTTGCATCCTGTACATCACGTCTCTTCTTTTTACTGTAGGCATTTGAATACGATCTATACATTACGTATTATTATCTAGGAGAGCAGGCTTCAATATATTTCTGATTAATGTTTTTCACATACTGGTTCTTCTTCTTTCGTCTCTGAATCAACCTCTAGTTTAAATAGATTGAAAAATATCTACAACATCAAATGGTAAAAACATTCCAATATCGAACAAATATGCCGTCAATTTTTGTTCAACTATTTCTCGGCAAAATTCATTTATAGTGATTTTACCATCCAGATCTTCTTGACATTTATCTTGGGCTATGCCATACTGTTCTTTGAGCTGTTGAATATATGTATTGTTAAACCATCCATCACCATAAATACTTTCATGGTCAGCATCCCATACTATATATCTCGAAACATTTCCTCTAGCACCTCTACTGCACTTTTTAAATCGGTCGGGCCTTCGTACGATCTATACATTACGTATTATTAACTAGGTTAAATATGTATAAAATCAATCTAATAAAATCAGACACTACGTAATATTGCTTTTGGTTAAAATATACTTATGTAGCTGTATTTTAAAAGATTTATAGAATACTGTACATGACTCTAAAACTGCACTGATTTTATACTTCTTAAGGACATAAAAACTTGTTTTACGTCCCACTATGTAGCATTATTTTTTGTTAAAATATGTAGGAAATTAACCTAATAACGAGGTGATAAGACATAGTACCACCATAATCACATATTAAGCATGACATGCAGAAATTTTACTGATATTTCTGCAAAATTCATTTATGGTAATTTTACCATTCAGATATTCGCAACGTTTATCTAGGATAATGTCATATTGTTCTTTGTGAACTGCTGTAGATATGAATTAAATATGCTCTCATGTCAGCATCCAATGCTACATCGCGAAATTTTTAAATCTGTCGGAACCTCGTACGTTCTATACATCACCTATTATTAACTAGTATTTAACAAACGCATGAAGTAAAATACAAAATATATTGTGTTTCATATATAAGTTAAAATATGTAGAAAATCATCCTGCAGTCTATGACATTCCAGTGACATATGGATCTTTACTGCATTCTTCCACTATTTAATATTATTTTTTAGTCAGGAAATTGATAGTGACATAATAAGATATTATTAAAATATGCAGGATGTTATGAGGTGATAAGACACAAAGACTTGCCTCATGACACATTATTCATAGATAACATAATTATCTTCCGGTGATAAATAAAAAACCGGTTTTCAAAAGTGACCCCTTTCTACTGTTCCTTGTTGTTTAACAAACTCCCACTCCAAATTACTTCTTTGCCGTACAAACAGTTTTGTGGTCAGGTTAAAAGTTTACTTATAAACAGGGCTTTCTATAATTTTGAAGATTTTTTTTCGACTGATCTTGCGAATGACTTGTGTGAAATTTTGTTTTAATTTTTAATTTCAATTATAACTAATATTAAAAATATTTTAAATTTTAACACTTAACTATGATTTTAACTCATATTTGTCAAAACTATGAGAGTGTGATTTTGTGATTATTAATTGAATATCTTCGATTATATTATCAATATTTTTTTATTATTAGAATTAACCTAATATGACTTGTGTAAAACTTTTATAAGTTTGTAGCATCAATAAATTATTTCTGTTTCTAAATAGGGGATAATGAGCAAAGCAAGCTGGTAAGAGTAAAGTGAAATTCCTATTTCTAAGTCAAATAAAAAATTCCCGACAAAGGAATGTACACGGCGTGTGAAACCCCAAAAAAAGCCATAAAACTCGGCCATAAAAATGTTAAAACCGATGTAATTTATTGCGGTTCAGGACCGTACTTAAAATTATTGTGCCGTGAGTTACAATCTAATTAATTTAATGTATGGTTGATAAATAAATAGTTATTTGTTACAGTGATAATGATAAATTTAAAAAAATTATTCTGTTTTGCTTGTGTTAGGATAGGAATAATATTTTATATATTGGTGGAGCATTGATGTATTTTATTAGTCTCAATTAAAATTATACCAAATATTCTTTTGTTGCTCAGTTTCACCAATAATAATTTAATATACCTATCGAATTATTATTGTTGCCCAGCGAGGAGGTACAAGCAATTCCTTGCCAAAAAATGTGGGTTCAGAGTTAAGGTTATCGATATTATTAAAATGGGTCAAAGAAATAAAGTAAATTTTTAAATTCATTAAATAAACAAAATATTGAATTTATGTCAATAAACCGTAATCTAATTAACCCAGATTAAATAAATAAATAAAATTCTATAAAACAAACAAATAATTGAAATAAATAAATTCAATTCTGGGCAGCAAATAAATAACTATAAAATAAATAAATTCAGTTCTGAAAAAGAAACAAATAAATAATAATCAAATAAAATATGTATACATATAATATAATAAATAAAAATCACGTTATATTGCATTTACGCGTATGTAAAACACTAATGAAACGATAAATTCACAATGTACATTAAATCAAATCACATATAACATTTTATTTAAAACTCTAATCACTACACTCACTCAACACTTCACAACCACATTCTAAATCGGTATCATCGTCGGTATCTGAATCTACAGATATTATTAAACGGTCTTGATTAGGGCTGATGCTTTTTTCTATATTAATAAATTCATCTTCAATTTTAATGACATGCTGAATACACTTTTTCCAATTACTTGGTGTTATTTCTCCCACTTTAGCTTTAATAAGGTCGACTACCTTAGCATCAAATTTGGGGAAGGTGTTATTTTTGCGAATACTTCTTTTCAGCTGACTCCATATTAGTTCCATCGGGTTAAAAATGCAAAAATATGGGAGTAACCGTAAAACTGTATGTCCTTGAGCTTTAGCCATGCTATCAATCACATATTGTTTTGGGAAGTTTTGCTTCTTAACAATTTCCAAAATATCTTTCTTCCTAAAATTTTCTTCAAATTCCAAATTAGGTTTTCTGAGAAATTCTTGAATATCTTTTTTCTTTGTTCACGTATTTGGTATTTTCTCAATTTGTCGCGAATGATACCAAGCATCGTCTAAAACAATTACGCTGTTTTCTTCTATATTTGGTAGCAAGGAAGTCTGAAACCATACTTCAAAAATATCCGCAGTCATATTTTGGTGATAGTCAACGTTTGATTCTTCCATTTTTTTCCACTTAATTTGAGACCATTATGAACCCATCCATTTTCTGATCAACAATGTACAATTACTAATCTGGTTCCTTTATTTGCAGGTATATCAACTTTACATTTCTTTGAACCATCTATCCAGCTTTTTTCACTGTATCATGGGTATCATACCAAGATTCATCTAAATAATAAATAGGTCGTTGTTCATTTCGAAATTTTTTTATATTTTCCAAATATTCATTACGCCACTGCACAATTCTAAAGCTTTCCATAATACCTGCGCTTTTATTAATAATCTTGATCCTAAATCCTATATTTATTATCCAGCGCCAAAGTGTTGCTTGACTAACTGACACTGCACCATTTATTTTCAGTACCATATATATTGATTCTACCGTTGGTACCTCATTTTCCATATACTTGCTATAAATTAAATCTCTTAACAATTTCACCATAGACGAATCTAATGCTCGTGCTGCTCCTTTATCCGATCTAACTTTTCGATTAGGTACCACATCCTTAATTATTCTATAGATAGACCGTTCTGAAATTTCTGTTAAGTAGGCCGTTTTTTCCACGGCTCCTTTTTCACCTTCACTTTCTTTTATATTTTTATAAACGTTTAAAACTACTTTTTTAGTATGTTCGCAAAAATATTGTCTAGAACTTTTCTCTGTAATTTGCGAGCCATTACCATTTCCCATATCTTCGTTAAATTCTCTGCTGGTGCTAGGTTGAGGATCTTCCCAAGGCCTGAACATTATCACAATATTATTTTACCACAGCCACTAAAAAACGGAAAACACTCGAATATTTCACCATCCGCCGGAATATTTTTACACAACTACATAAAATACGCTTAAACAAAGAGCAATTTCACTTATGTGTTAAAGTATTATACATTCTAGGCACTCACAATCAAAATAAATTGTTAACACTGAACCACACACTGTATTATTGTATGAAGCACATAACCTATATATTCTAAATATAACACAACTCGTTCGAAATATCGCGGAAGACTGTGGTCCGTCTCTGCTTAATACCTGTGCCGTTCTGCTTGCCCTTTTACAGCATTATGTATGTGTGTAAAAAATTAAGTAAACAGTAGTGACCGTTAGATCGTAAAATATTTTAGGAGTAAGTGGCGTAAATGTTAGAAATTATAACTGATACTGGCGAGTTTCCCTTAATTTCTTATTTTAATCCATGCCCCGTTCTATCTTAGTGGTAATAGGCGGCAAAGCTTAGAAATTTTTTATCTGACTTAGAAATATGAAGTTTACTTTACAGAAACTTGAGACTTGGTGTATATGCAAGAAGCCAAGGTCTCAGATTTCTTTATCAAATTTTTTAAACCCCTCCACCACCTCCCCTCCATTATTAAAGGGGTTGATAAAACAAAATAGTATTACTATACTTCCAATCCACTACGTGGATGTGGAAGTAATTGTTTTAATAAACATTTAAAGATTACGTTTTTTTTTTTTAGATGATCCAATGAGCTTTATAATGAAGATGTTTGGAATAATGAAAAGTAATACTCTCAAACGCATTGCCTGGTTTCTCATCCTACTATTTCAACCATTTAATTTCACATCTGTTTATTTACTGACCTTGGATAGACATCAATTTCATCAATACATCACTGGATTCTTGATCTCACAGCCGGTAAGTGGTAGAACAAAATTCGTATTAGGACGAGGCGAAGCCGAGTCCGGAAAAAGTTGAGAAAGTTTATGTTCTATGTATGGTGTTATCATTTTCAATGTCCCGATGATTGCAAAGATTACAAAATCTGTGAATTTTTATGGCTCCCATGGTGCACAGGCAAGCAAGTCTTTGTACGCCACTTAACAGTCTCATTGCTCCCACCTGCACTGTCTTAGTCCACCATGCTACTGATCCATAGGTTATCATGGGTCTTACTACTCTAGTATATAACCATAGGCTCATTTTGGGATGTGTGACTTTTTCGATGTGAGAATTTCATGTCAGTTGAAAATGACTCATAGGCATTTTACCTCACTGGCAGATGAAATTTCCACACCGTTGAGTACTAGGGGCTTTAGGCCTTCCAAGACTCTTTTTCGTGTAAAAGTGACGACTGCGGTTTTGTGGGGATTTATACAAACAAACTAAGGTATATTGTGTGTATGCATATAAAGACAAACAGATACAATTAATTAGAGAAAAATTCATCAAGAGAGTAACAGGTTTTATCTATGAGTAAGGCCTTAAGTCTTTTTTTTTGTAAATAAAAATGTCATGAGAATTTTTTATCTCAATTGGTAAAGCATTAAATATTTTGCAACCATTAAAGTATACCGGGTGGCCACGAGTCAATATACGACACCAATATTTTTGTTGTTTCTGTATTTAAAAATTTGGTTTTTGTTACAAATAAATTAGACAATAATAGGCTAACAGGTATGAAAATATCACTTCCGGTTGAAACGGAAGTGACATCAACTTTTTTTTCTTAAATGGACTATATTTTTTTATGGTTTCTCATTAAGCATAAATTTCTAAGTGCAACAGTTTTTTCAGATGTAAGGAAATCTAAAAAATAAGTGAGATACGAAAATTTTTTAATTTTTTCAAAATGGCCGCGTCAGATAAATGCGATGTAAGAAAATTAGTAAGTAGGCTATGGAAATTATTAGCAAGGTTGTAGACTTGTGTTTAAAGCAGAAAATAGTTGTTTGAATTACTGATAGGTACCTGTGTTTTTAGTGTTTCTTTTTGAAAAAAGGGAATTTCATTTTCATTTCCGTAGGGGTCCTACGGATTTTTTTTAATGTGCTATTTCTTTTATTAGTCAGAAATAATGATTCATAAACTATAATTTTTTCGCCATTAATCATTTCTTAACGACATCCTTCGTAATAATAGAAGTATTTTTAAAAATTAAACACAAATTAAACAAGAAATAATTTTAATAGGTATAACGTTACACCCATGATTAGATTACCAAGTCGAACTCTTTCTTCCAGATCTTGCCTTGTGGTTGGAGCAGTCATGTAGATTCTATTTTTCAAATGCTCCCAAATAAAAAAATCGAGTGGGGTTAAGTCAGGCGACCTTGCAGGCCATCTGACTGGACCATGGATCCCAATTCAACGATCTGAAAATAATTGATTTAAGTAATCCCTAACGATAATAGCATTGTGTGGTCCAGCCCCATGTTGGAAGTAAACCTCGTCAATATTGGTATGGGAAATTTAATTAATCTGTGGAACTATTATATTTTGGAGAAATTCTAGATATCTTGGCTCAGTTAGAGTTTCGTTAAAAATTATTGAACCTATGATATGGTCGCCAAGTACGCCTAACCAATCATTGACCCTAAACCGTTCCTGAAACCGCCCCTGTCTCATAATGTGAGGATTATCAATTGCCCAATATCGAATGTTGTTTCGATTAAATAACCCAAGGTTTGTAAATTTCGATTCATCAGTGAACAAAATGTTTTTGATAAAATTCTCATTTCTTAATTGGCGTAACTGTAACCAATTACAAAAGTTATTCTTCGTTGATAATCATTCTCATACAAAAATTGATGCAATTGATATTTATAAGAACGATAGCCGTGTTTCTTTAAAATTTTTCTGGCTGATTCTTTGAAAACTGATAATTCATGTTCAATTTGTCTTATCGAAATGGTTGGGTCAACATGCACTAAAGCTAATACATTAATTTCCGTTTCCTCATCCACAATAAATCTTTCTTCAATTTCTGCATTAGGTTCAGTTCTAAATTGTTGCTACAACCGGGTGAAATAGTTTCTCGGAGGTTGTCTTTATTCTGGATATCTCCGTCCATACAGACTTTGTGCTCTAGTTGCATTACGTCTCTCCATAAATAATAATCATGTCAACTTTTTCATCTCTTGAATAATTTTCAGCCATTTTATATTAATTTTCTTGTTTATAACAACTTTAATACACTTGCTTCAGAAAATTAGTGAGTAAGTCAAGACTAATTCAATTGTTGCGAATGTCTGTCATTTTCATGGCTATCTTCAATTTTGGATTTAAATGTAGATAGTGTGGCGTTGTTTTGAAAGGTTTTAGTCGATGTTAAAATATTGCCCAAGTTGTTCTAAGTAGGCCACCCTACGAGCGACGTGGTTAGCGTCACTGGTTTCACCTGGCTAGCACAGTTAAGATACGGAGAGTAAAAGGGCAGTGGAGTTCAAGGCTTGGGCGCCATTGATTACTGAGTGTAATCAAGGAAAATTGAAGATGAAGATAAAGATAAACAAAAGACAAATGTTACATATGTACAATATAACTATATTACAAAATATTATATTACAAAAAATATGAGCTATCACAGCATCAGCGATACTGTATAGCAAAATATTAAACCGAAATATGTACAAGATAAACTATATTACAAGATACTCTATATTACAAATTACTCAACAGCAAGATAAACTTGAGGCGTATACGAGACAAAAAAAATATGTTACAAAAGATACGTCTCGCAACGTTACCTCAATACTAAAAATCATATATTACAATAAGATTTACATTTACGAGATTTAAACCGAACTATAATACAAAGGTATCTCGCAAACGATCCGACAACAAACTATTTACAGCACTAGATATACTAAAGTGCAACACAAGATATATTACAAAATAAGGCCTGGGGCTACTTGAGAATCTTACGAGAGACAAAATAACTATATTACAAAAAAATGTCTCGTAACGGTTTCTCAATACTCACAAAACATATATTACAACGAAATGCCCCATGGCTTTACCACATCAACTCGATGTACACTCGTTACACAAAATGCACCATGACTATTACCATATTTAACCAAACAAAAGTGCATATGCAATACGATAGAAAATTTCAACAATGAATTAAGATAAAGGTAACTGTGAATTAAAATATATTACAACGAATTCACAAAACTAAATCTTACAAAAGACGCTTGATTCTACGATTTAAACTTAAGATACTTGGCTTTATGAACCAAAACTAAGTACATTACTTTCATGAAGCGAGAACTACTATAAGTGAAAATAATCCCTTTTATGTGAGATAATAATCAAAAGTACTTATCTTTTGTTTTAATAGTCCTGGTGAGAGAAAGTCCGCTCCTGTTCTGGGATGAATACGAATTTAAATGTTATGTAGGCTGATGTTTGGTACCTCCATTTTGCTGACTTGGAATGATTTGCTTAGTAGTAAAATCTTAAAGATGCGTCATGTCGAGAAATTCCATAATAAAGAGAAACGTAGTATTGTAGAATTCATTTACTAATTATTAAGAAAAGCTGAATATAGGTAGTTGTTCACGAAGCAAAGGTGAAACATCGAGATCACTTCGAGGTTAAAATGAAATTTGTAATTATATAGAAAAAATAAAAGAACCTTATACGTCTATAAGGTTCCTTTCTATTAATATCCCCATTAGGGTCTTACAAAATTTCTATTACGTCCACCTTGAAGGACGGCTCGAGTGAAAGAGCTGGAATTTAGTCTAGCGCGGCGTATTGTGACATATGTCCCGGACCGACAGTAACGTGGCTCCGCCCAAAAAGTAGTTCTCTTTAAATTATGAAATATTGAGTTAAATAAAGGATCTATATTGTTACTGATAGTTCTACGTTTCATGTGACTATCCGACTTTATCATAAATACTCGACTCAACTTCATTTTTCAGTTAGTTTGATTTATTTATTTAATTTAATTTGAATATTATCGAACGTGCGCCGTTCAACACCCCGATGCGTAAGCATAAGCTACTACCAACTTCTCATCTGTTTAGGAAAGTTCGATATAGTACCAGAGCATAGGATAATAAAATGTTTGATTATTAAAATGTTTCTAATAAATGTTAGAAAATGTAACGAAGGATGCTTTTGTGCATTCCGCACGTTACAATAGGTACCTTATTAAAATGATTTGTTGGCGCTTACTTTTTAAAAATACTTCTATTATTACGTTTACGGATATCGTTAAGAAATGATTAATGGAGAAAAAAATTATAGCTTATGAATCATTATTTCTGATTAATAAAAGAAATAGCACAGTTCAATTTAAAAAAATTCCATAGGACCCCTACGGGAATAAAAATGAAATTCCGTTTTTTTGAAAAAAAACTAAAAATACTGGTACTTATCAATAATTCAAACAACTATTTTCTTCTTTAGAGACAAGTGTACAACCTTACTAATAATTTCCATAGCCTACTTAGTAATTTTCTTACATCGCATTCATCTGACGCAGCCATTTTGAAAAAATTAAAAAATTGTTCGTATTTCACTTATTCTTTGGAATTATTTACATCTGAAAAAATGTTGCACTTAGAAATTTATGCTTAATGAGAAACCATAAAAAAATATAGTCATTATATTTAAGAAAAAAAAGTTGATGTCACTTCCGGTTCAACCGGAAGTGATATTTTCATTCCTGTTACTCTAAAAGTAGCTTATTATTGTCTAATTTATGTGTACCAAAAACTTTTTTTTTATACAAAAACAACCAAAATATTGGGGGCGTACATTGACTCGTGGCCACCCGGTATGTGACATATAATTTCTTCTACTGAAAGTATTTCTGCAGATCCTTTTTTAGCTATAAAGGCTATGGGAATAAAATAATAATTCTTATTAAAAACGAAATAAAAATAGAGCATTAGAATAAAATTAAATAACTCTCAGAAATTAAAATCTAATAATTATAATTATCAAGAAATAAATTATCATGGTTACAAACGAAATATTTTAAAGTTCAAACAACGTAACAACTACGTTGTTTGAACTTTAAAACAACTGTAGTGGAAGGTGGTACTAAGTGAGACGGTGTACTAGGTAAGACAGAACGAACAGAAGGTACTTCTGAGATAACCGTTAAAAAAGATTCATCACCCTGTAGCAAAAAATTTAAGCCCTTGCGGACATATATGTTCATATGAACTTTTCTTCATAAGAAAACCTAAGGAATCACATCCTGAAATATTAGTACGTCATTAAGAAACACGCTGTATATTTTTCTATGTTGCAGAATTTTATTAAATACTGCTCACTTACAATTTTACTAAACACAATGGAATTATTTACTAAATAGTTTGTCGCCTCGCATTCGTAAACATGCTTGTGAAATTGAAGAAGATGCGTTACTGTGCTTATCATAATCCAGTATTATTGTTTTCAGGGATTCGTTTCACTACTGACTTTATTAAAGCTGAGCAACAAAGTGGACTACATAATCGAAGTTACATTCGACCTTTGCTGGTCTATCAAAGCAGCTGGTCCCCAAATTGAAAGGAAAATATTACGGCAGAGTAGAATTTTAAATCTCACTACCGTCTTGATGTTAATAGTATCTGTGGTAGGCCATTTGGTGGTCAGTTTACCATTCATTGGAGATGAGAAGAACTTCCTACCCTCTCTTTTCATTTTTGACCTCTATTTAGCGTCCTGGTGTCCACCGTTCTATATAATATTTTACACCGGTGTTGTTTTCGTGGGTTACGCGATACCCTATGCAATTTTATTTTTTGTTTATTTCATGTTGCAGTTGAAGTTTCAACTCTTCTTACTAAATGAACATTTGCTGATGATTTCGGAAGGTTATGAGAACATGCGTGGAGATGAGCTTGTAAGCAATGAAGAGTACCAGAATGTCATATATCAGAGATTAAAGTTATGTAGTATGCAGTATGCCAATATAATAAAGTAGGTATAGTAAAAACACAGCCCCACAAAAAAAAAATGTTCTGACCAGGCAATGAGACGAGTATATCCTCATGTATTTTTGATCGCTTATTCCGGTTCCGGGGTCAAAAAAAGTCGTACACTCCAAAAAAAATTTTAGCCAAAGAACACCATCTGATAGGGTATATATGAGATAACGCTCTGAAAATGATGTTATCAGTTTAATCAATCGTTTTGTTGAATATTTTCGGGAAAAATTGAATATATTACGATAAAAATAAAGGAGAATTGCAGTGTACACCCTATCGGTACGAAACGCATCCCCATAGAGGGTGACAACCATCCTCATCTGCCATCAAACCAATTGATAACGACAATGACTGAAAAACATCTAAATATTTATGTTTCGTTGCAATAAACTGACGTAGAAATCACGTAACACCCCAAAACTATCCCTATAGCGTTATGAAAAACAACCTTTTAACTCTTTCTGTGTAGGACATCCTCATTTGCTCTTTGGCACGGAAAAAGAACATAAGGGAACTATGTTCTACAACTGAAATAAATTCAAAAATATTATACCAAGTGTTCCGTTTTTCGCGTTACATTTTATCAACTTCAAATCGCGAAGACTTGTTTAGGTCAAATGGAACACCCTATATTTTTTTAAGTCAAGTTGTGTAAAATTGAATTTCCTTTTTTCTAATATTAGTATTGAGGGGTTAAAGTTTTCAACTTTTTGAAATATTTGCGATTTTATTAGAAATTCATGAATTGTTGTAATAATTTCATCAAAATAGCCATGATTAGAAACAATCAGTCATTATCTTATGTCAAAAAATGCCAGCACGTTTAAATTACACCCACGAAGACTTTTTAAATTTGTTTATGATTTATGGAAAATATGATTAGGTAATATCAAGAATAGAATTGAGGAAATGAATATATTACTAGCAAAAATACTCGTAATTATTTCAAACTCTTACTAAAGACTTATTCAAAGATAAGTACAAAAACATATATCTTTCTAAACAAAATACTTTGCTGGCTACATGCCACGAACAACATTGAATTATAAGAAAGAAATATGCACATTACGTACAGAAAACTGTCACAATAATGTTAGTTTTAATTTTAAATTATCCTGTTCAACAAAACCAAAAAACAACTAAAGACAAAAACACTTACCAAAAACTTTGAAAACTTTCACAGACACGTGTTTCTGTATCCTACACAAGGATACTTCTTCAGTGCTACTTCTTTCAAAGTTGAAAATGAACTAAACAGTCACTTACCAGGCAATAGGTATTTATGCAATAATTATTTATGGTTCTAACGAACAGGATAATCCAAAACAGATTCCGGAGAATTACCAATACAGGTACATATGTACCTGTATTGGTAATTCTCCGGAATCTGTTTTGGATTATCCTGTTCGTTAGAACCATAAATAATTATTGCATAAATACCTATTGCCTGGTAAGTGACTGTTTAGTTCATTTTCAACTTTGAAAGAAGTAGCACTGAAGAAGTATCCTTGTGTAGGATACAGAAACACGTGTCTGTGAAAGTTTTCAAAGTTTTTGGTAAGTGTTTTTGTCTTTAGTTGTTTTTTGGTTTTGTTGAACAGGATAATTTAAAATTAAAACTAACATTATCGTGACAGTTTTCTGTACGTAATGTGCATATTTCTTTCTTATAATTCAACGTTGTTCGTGGCATGTAGCCAGCAAAGTATTTTGTTTAGAAAGATATATGTTTTTGTACTTATCTTTGAATAAGTCTTTAGTAAGAGTTTGAAATAATTACGAGTATTTTTGCTAGTAATATATTCATTTCCTCAATTCTATTTTAGATTACTCTTACATTGTAGGGAATTTGCATTTGCATTTGATTATGTTTTATGATTGTACCTGTATTGGTAATTCTCCGGAATCTGTTTTGGATTATCCTGTTCGTTAGAACCATAAATAATTATTGCATAAATACCTATTGCCTGGTAAGTGACTGTTTAGTTCATTTTCAACTTTGAAAGAAGTAGCACTGAAGAAGTATCCTTGTGTAGGATACAGAAACACGTGTCTGTGAAAGTTTTCAAAGTTTTTGGTAAGTGTTTTTGTCTTTAGTTGTTTTTTGGTTTTGTTGAACAGGATAATTTAAAATTAAAACTAACATTATTGTGACAGTTTTCTGTACGTAATGTGCATATTTCTTACTTATAATTCAATGTTGTTCGTGGCATGTAGCCAGCAAAGTATTTTGTTTAGAAAGATATATGTTTTTGTACTTATCTTTGAATAAGTCTTTAGTAAGAGTTTGAAATAATTACGAGTATTTTTGCTAGTAATATATTCATTTCCTCAATTCTATTTTAGATTACTCTTACATTGTAGGGAATTTGCATTTGCATTTGATTATGTTTTATGATTGTACCTAATATCAAGAACTTACAGCACACTTGCTACTCGATATCCACAAAAACGGAAAATAACAGTAACACTGTAACATGCGTATTAATCGAATTGAAGATATGGCATGAACTAAAAAAGCAGAGAAAAGATCAATTTAAAATGTGATTCCATTTTAATTTAATAATTGCTCAAAATTCCGCCCTCGAACCTCTACACATTTTTCGCACCTTCGGATTAGTTCCTCACGGGTAGCTCTTCTAATTGAATCCTGTGATATGTTTTGAAATACATTTCTTACTCTCTGCATGCAATCTTCAATGGTTGTTAATGGGCATAAACTTTATTTTTAATAGTTCCCCAAACAAAATAATCCGGAACTGATAAGTCAGACGAGCCAGGAGGCCATAAGAAAAGTCCATTATTGGCAATCCATTGATCATAAAAAGTTTCTTATATATAGTTATTAATTAAATATGCGTTATGTGGGGGAGCACCGTCGAGCTGATAAAAAATGTTTCTATGTTCGGCGAGAGGTAAATTTTCTAAATAGTTATTATTGAAATTTTGTAAGATATTCAGATATCTTTCACCTAAAAAAAAAAACAAAAATTTACCTATACATATTAGCAGAAGAGAAAATTTAATTTACCGCTTAAATTTTCCTGACAAAATTGTAATGCCAACACTCCATCGTTTCTTATGGCACAACAAACATTGAACTGCCAACTTTCCTGAAAGTTTCGCTCTCTGAACATATGAGGATTTGAGTCACTCCAATAATGCGAATTGTGTCTATTAAAAAGTCAATTTTTAGTAAATTTTGCTTCATCTGTCCATATAATATTTCCCAAATAAGAATCGTCACTCCCAGACCTTCTTAGAGTAAACTCACAAAAATTCTGTCTTCTTAGGAAATCTGTTTCTTTTAATCCTTGAACAATATGAAATGAAAACGGGTGAGACTTATGTTTTAATAAGATTCTGTGAATTGAATCCTTTCATAGTCCCGATTCCAGAGCAGCTTGTCTTAATGACATCCTTGGAAAGGCATGAAAATATCCCAGAATGGCTCAACAATAGGCTTTCTTGACAGAGCCATAATTTTTAAAATTTTCTATTATGCGTTTTACAGTGTTTGGTGACGGTTTCCGTTTTTCTGGATATCGAGTAGTGAATGTGCTGCAAGTTCTTGATATTACCTTATCACATTCTCCATAAATAATAAACAAATGTAAAAAGTCTACCTGGGTGTAATTTAAACGTGCTGGCATTTTTTGACATAATATAATGACTGATTGTTTCTAATCATGGCTATTTTGACGAAATGATTACAACAATTCGTGAATTTCTAATAAAATCGCAAATATTTCAAAAAGTTGAAAACGTTAACTCCTACAGGGTGTTCCATTTGACCTAAACAAATTTTCGCGGTTTGAAGTTGACAAAATGTAACGCGAAAAACGGAACACTTGGTATGATGTTATTGAATTTATTTCAATTGTAGAACGTAGATCTCCTTGTGTTCTTTCTCCGTGCCAAAGAGCAAATGAGGACGTCCTACACAGAAAAAGTTATAACGGTTCTTGCAAACCGTTGTAGCTGTCAAATTTTTTATAAAATGTCAAATATCTTCGAAACTACTGGGTTTAGATATAGGGTATGCTACATGCCTGAACTCAGAATTTTATTGTCATCTCGAAAAGTTGAAAATATATAGGGTGTTCCATTTAAAATAAGCAAGTTGGTAACGACTTCCGGTATAACCGGAAGTACCCCATACTTCTAATAATTTTAGTTGAATTGGCCACACCAACATTAGTAACTATCTAAATTTTCAAAAATTTCTGATGCGTGTTTTTCTCTATATCGATCGATTCAGTTCCCGGTGAGACACCCTGTATAAAATGGAATTTAATGACAACCGAAAATTATTTTAAAACGTTTTTATCTTAAAATCGATTATAGATGCCGTTACTTTGTGATAGTTAATCATCACGATATGAGAAGTGATATTAACAGCCCTACTAAAAAAAAACCGCTGCCTAAAGAATTACTACTTTCACATCCAGATTTCCCATCCAAGTCTCTTTAAAGAAAAACATCCTGAGTGCACTCTACTATGTGGAAATAATCGGTATTTGAATTTTAATAATATGCTTGAGGCAGATATCAAAAAAATTTGAGGAGCTAGTTTCTAGCATATGCGACAAAAATTAAATTTCTGGACTCTTATTAGTTAGCTCTACTTATTTTCCTTATTTACCCCTTCCCTCCACTCCTTAAACGGAATCATTTCAATCAGATGTCATTACAATACATACGAGTACCAATTTTCAAGTGAATATCTCAATTTTATCAACCCATTCAATAATAGAGTGGTGGTGGTGAGGGGTTGAAATATATTATAAGAAAATCTGAGGTCTTGGCTTCTAGTAATTACACCAAATCCCAAGTTTCTGTACTCTTGCCAGCTTGCTTTACTAATTTTCGCCTACTCACCCCTCACCCGTTCATCGCAATCATACGTGTACCAAATGTCAAGTAAATGTCACAGTTTTATTTCATTAAATCATTTTATAATGGAGAAGGGGTGCAGAGTGAGGGTTGAAAATATTATTCAAAAATTTGAGAACTTGGCTTCTAGTATACCGGGTGAGTCACGAATTGCGCTCGCCCCGATATTTCCTAAAATATTTGGAATAGAAAATTGATATTTGGAGGCCTTATTACAAGTTTGGTGCACATCCGGTTTGACCGCAAATGCCCACAACATTCGATTTTTAAATGGAACATATTTTTACATTTTTGGAATCTAGAGGAAATTTTAAATACAATACATCCATTTTGGTACCTTTTTGATTAACATTAAAAATTTTATTAAAAAATCTATTTCTGAATCCAGAGTGCTGTGGTGGCCAAAATATATTTTAGTTTGTGTGCTACGTTACTATAAAAATAAAAAGAGCAATATGATTGCATTACTTAATTCTCTAGAGGCGTTTAACATTTTTAAATGTGATTTTTACCCACTAACTCGGTGTTTTTAAATGGGAATTTAATCGTTCACCAACATTTTTAAACACCTCATTTTCATACAAATCTAATGATACCAAAATTTTAAAAATCCGCTCAGAAATATTTGAGATTTCAGCCAAAATACAATGCAACCAAGCTTTTAGAAACATGCGGCTAATAGATAATAGATTAGTGGGCTTTGGAAACTAAAATGGCACATTTCTGTGTAAATCTGGTAACCTAATAACATTGGAAAAATCATAGTAGGCATTTCCGGTCAAACCGGATGTGCACCAAACTTGATTTTTTATTGAAAATATGGAATTTTAGTCGTGTAATAAGGCCTCCAAATTTCAATTTTCGATTCCAAATATTTTAGGAAATATCGGGGCGAGCGCAATTCGTGACTCACCCGGTGTACTCTTCGTTTTGTATTTGCGAGTACTACAATAAAATGAAACTAGATATTAAATTTACCGCTTTTGCCAAGTGATAGGACAAACATATCAGGATTGAAACACATTGTACACACTTTTTTTTTCAGGCTCAAGAATATATATATGTCCCTTTGCAAGATAATATTGCTCATCGTTCCAGTGGCATCAGTAGCTCCTGTAATTGTTGGTTATTTCATTATATATGTAAGCAATCGTACTCAATTTCTCTTAAGTCAAAATTATATAACCGAAATGCTGTTTGATTTATCGAAATAGCAGTATTATTGTAACACAGTGCTTGCGATTTATTTTAAACACATGGTACATCAATTTTTAGTAGCGGATATGGTTTGTTTTATTAAATTGTTGAACATATTTTTATGTCGAGACAAAGTATTATTGCGAAAGTCACAGTCAGCAAAAAATAAGGTTCGACCAGTCCACTTCGTAACCAGGCGGAGCGAAAATGCTGACTCCGGAAAAGGGGGAAGGGTGCTGTGGAATAATAAAAAAGGCAATTGGGTTTCGGTTTTGGTGACACAAAGTACAGGGCCTGCGTGGCCCAACTCCTCTCCCCCAGTGAGTGGTCCCTCCCAAGGGTAGTAAAAATGTAAGTACACATTTTTGTATTTATTTTTGTTAATAAACTTGTACCTTGTTATCTACCACTATGTTTTATTTTATAGATTATTCATTCAGTAATTAATTTTAACCCTCACGTATGCCAAGCGAGTTAAAGTGGCTTGCAGCCCTAAAAGGGGTTATGTACGTGATATATGTCACGTATACAGATTCAGCAAATTTAGTTTAAGGTACATAAACTGGTTTCTGCGCAGATAAACTACGCCTTGTCCTAGAACAATGCAGGGCATTGGTATAAAACAATAGCGCCATCACTTAACCGCGTCGAGTTTAGAACAGTGCACCCATTCTGCTTTCAATAGCGTAGCTGTTTAGACGTGTGGGAACAAAATTGATTAATCTCAATTTCGTTATTAACATGCCGTGTGTTAATGCAACTGCAGAAAAAGTGCGAATTGTAAAGTGGTACTTCGGAGGCCATTCCACTGAAGACACAATAAATTTATTTACTGTGGCATATCAAGACAGACCAATCCCCTGAGCTAGATTAATTTCATACATTATTAAAACATTCGAGAATTTCGGTTGTGTCGTAAATTATTGTAAAAAATGCTGTCAATCCGAACCTCGTCATCAACAAATGAGCGAAGAGCGTGAAATTCGCGAAACAAAGTGAATGAGAATGAAACATTCTTAAAGAATATATTGTTTACAGATGAATCATCCTTTTCATTACATAGGAAACACAATCCATCCGTAGTACGATATTGGTCTCGGAAAAATAAACATTTGAGTGTTGCTGTGCGAACTCAGTATCCTCAAAAGTTGAACGTTTGGACGGGAATTTTAGACAATCATATTATAGGCCCACTGCTAATCGATGGCAATTTAAATGGCAATAAATATTTAGAGCTTTTACAAAACCAAATAATTCCTGCAGTTCAAAATCTGTCTGTCAACTTTGACGACATTTGGTTTCAACAAGACGGCTGCCTAAGTCACAATACCTTAACTGTTATTAATTTTCTGGAAAGAACATTTCCCAATCGTTTAATAGCTACGAGGGGAATGATAAAATGGCCCCCCAGGTCACCTGATCTAGCACCTCATGATACCTTTCTGTGGAGCTTTTTAAAGGAAACCGGGTACAAACATGCGTTTGAATGAGCCAATAATTTAGATGAATTGCGGGAAGAACATATCCAACTTTGTGCAAGCATTACTCTAAATCAACTCGATTATATGAAAGGTTCATTGTATAATCGGTTTGGCTATTGTTTGGCACAAGGAGGTGGTTTGTTTGAATCCTTACTTCATTAATTTATTGTTTGATAATTATTAGTTGATTTTAGTTTCTGAGGGTTATTTAATTTTATTTTAATGTTCAATTTTTGTAATTTAATAAGAATAATTTATTTTTTGATAATTGTTAGTTGATTTTAGTTTCCGAGTTATTTAATTTTATTTCAATGTTCTATTTTCATTTCGGTTTTAATAAGGATTATTATTTTATTCCCATAGCATTTACGGCTAAAAAAGAAACTGCAGAAATGCTTTTAATAGTAGAAATTATTTGTCAAAAATGTAACAAATAACTTCTTCGCTTTTGACGAAGAGATATTGTCTCATTTCGTATTAGAAATTATTACCTACGTCCGCACCCATCCTTAGTTCGTGCCGTAGTAAATTCAATTCATTGCGTGCCTCTGCTTTCACGATTTATGGAACTAGCGGGGCGTGGTCAATTGCATCGTTATTCCTATACCCTGAACTGCATTTTCCGAATCTGTATAACATCTTTTAGGGGGCAGCAAGACTTATATCTGAGTAAAATACGCGACGTCCACAGGTATCTCCCATATTGCCCGTTTACCGGGGTCTTATCGGTGATGCCCATGAAGCCACTTTAACTCGCATACGAGAGGGCTTAAATTAATTACTGAATGAATAATCTATCAAATAAAACTTAGCTGTACAAAACAAGGTACAAGTTTATTGATAAAAATAAATACAAAAAGGTGTGCTTACATTTTTACTACCTTTGGGGGAGGCACCACTCTCTGCGGGGGAGGAGTTGAGCCACCCAGGCCCTGTACTTCGTGTCACCAAAACCGAAACCCAACTGCCTTTTTGTTATTCCACGGCACCGTTCCCCCTTTTCCGGAGTCTGCATTTCGGTCCGCCTAGTTACGAAGTGGACTCGTCGAACCTTACTTTTTGCTGATGACTTTCTCAGTCTCAAAGTGAAACATGCTTTGTCTCGACTGATGTACCGGGTGTTTAAAATAAATGTCGAGCACTGTGTGACATTATTATACTTGGAGATGACTATAAGTTTAGTGTAAAACGTTCTTTTCTGAAATGACGAAATTTTTGGCACCACTATTATTTATAGCGCCAAAGTCAAGTGCCAGGCTTGCCTTGTGAATTACTGATACGAGTCAGAGATTTGCTACCTACGCACGATTATTTGTACTTTCTTCATCTATGACATGAAGTCATATGAAAATTTTGTTGCATTAAAATACAGTGTGCTTCACTTGAAATGGCAACATCGCAATAACTTCTTTATTTTTCATTGAATTTCAAAAAAGAAATCTTTTATATATAGCTTTTAACCCTCTTTTAAAGATTTAGACTATTGGGACGTCTCGTAGATCGTAGATGAATATTATACTCCAGTAAAAACAGAAACTAAATACACAAAGTTTTATTAAGTATAAAACTCACTGACATTCATTAAAATAATTAATTTGACACCTATCGTCTTCTTTTTATAATGTATATCTGGTTGTATACTCCAACACTTCCCCTCAACCAGTTATCTCATTATTTATTACAATCTACTAAACCCAGGTCCTTTTGAAATTTGCTGAACTTAGGTCCATTTAACTCTTTAGTAAATATATCCGCCACCATATCTTCTGTTGGCAAATACTTAAGTTGAAGATTTTCAGTTTCTAAGACGTCACGTATGAAGTGATGACTAATGTCTATGTGCTTGGTTCTCGAGTGAAAAACATGATTCTTCGCCAATTTCTGAGCACCTTGATTGTCATTGAATATGATAAATTTAAAATCGTCATTTACGTATTCAATTTCACTTAAAAATCTTTTTAAGTGCACAGCTTCTTTAGCTGCCTCAGTTAATGCCATGTACTCGGACTCAGTACTAGACAAAGCTACCGTTCTTTGTTTACGAGCTTCCCAGCTAATTGCAGCTCCAGCTAGCATAAAAACATAGCCGGTGTATGATCTTCTATCTTGAGAACATGAACCCCAATCTGCATCGACAAAACCAACTGCAGATTTTCCAGACCTTTCATAACGTAATCCATATGAAGTTGTACCGTTGAGGTACCGCAGGACTCTTTTTGCTGCCTTCCAATGTTCCAGATTATAACAGTTATTAAATTGGCTCAAATAAGTCACCGTGAATGCTATATCAGGACGGGTACCAGTTGATAAATAAATCAATGATCCTATTACCTAACTATCTGAATGGATACTTTTTCATCTCCTCTTCAGAAGTGGATTCGGGCTTTGTTAGTTTTACGTTGGGTGCTATCGGCGTATTAACTGGTTTTGATAATTCCATATTAAAATGTTTTAAAATTTTCTTGATATATGTGCTTTGTGAAATCTTGATTATGCTGTTGTCCTTACTTTGTTCAATTTCAATTCCGAGACAATGGTGAATTCTTCCAAAATCTTTCATTTTAAATTTTTTCATTAGATCTCGTTTTATATCAGCTATCCAATCAATATTTCCTGAAGCCAATATCAAGTCATCAACATATACAGCAATTAACATTATATCACTTCCTTGTTTTGCTGTATAAACACACGGGTCTCCATTTAAAGATTTTAACCCTATTTCTTGGAGTTTCTTGTCCAGTTTCTTATTCCACTGACGACCTGATTGTTTTAATCCATATAAAGCCTTTTGTAACATGCACACTTTACCTCCATCATGTAACTCTTCTAGCATTCTTCTTGCATTTCTTTTTATTGTCTCGTTTTTGTAACCTTTATCATTGACAATTTGGAGCAATATCTCTTCAAAAAATTCTGGTATTTCCATGAAAATGTTTTCTTCTATATCACCATGCAAAAAAGCCGTTACGACATACAACTGATGCACAACCAATTTGTGTTCGGCTACCAGAGCAAATAATGTACGAATTGAAGTTAACCGGGCAACAGGAGAAAATGTTTCATCGAAATCGACTCCAGGACGCTGCGCGTATCCTTTTGCAACAAGTCGAGCCTTTCTTTTCTCTAACATTCCATTTGCTCCTAATTTATTCCTTAATATCATTCTACAACCAATTATATTTTCTTCTTCTGGTCTATCAACAAGTTTCCATGTATTATTTTCTAATAAAGAGATTATTTCACTTCGAATTGCGTCCATCCATTCATTTGCATTAGAACTAGACAATGCTTCTTTTACTGATATTTCAGCTAATGCTGTAAATTCCTGGTTTTCTTGTTCTTCTTCAATGTCATTTAAAATTTCCTTATATATCTTCCTCGGTCTTCCCCTTGTTTCAGTTCGTACAATCCGTGGTCTTCCTCTTCCCCTTTTTGTACTTACAACAGGATTTTCATTTCCTTCATTTTCATCATTTATTTCTTGAATTCTATTTTCATCTTCATTATTTATTTCTTGAATTCTATTTTCATCTTCATTATTTATTTCTTGAGTTCTATTTTCATCTTCATTATCTATTTCTTGAATTCTATTTTCATTTTCATTATCTATTTCTTGAATTCTATTTTCATTTTCATTATTTACTACAATTTCCAATCCTTTACTGATTTCATTTTCAGCTATTGGCGTAAACTCAATGAGTGTCTTGTTTTGCTGGTATTCATTGAGAAATTTTACGTCACGGGCAACCTGCACCTTTTTATTTTGAATCATCCAAACTCTGTATGCTTTTGACGTTTCTGAATATCCAAGAAAAATAGCTTCTTCAGAGCGTTGATCAAATTTTACCTTATTTGGTGATTTATTTAAGACATAGCATTTAGAACCAAAAATTTGAAAATAACTAACATTCGGGGGTGTTCCATTCCAAAATTCGTACGGTGTCTTATTGTCTATACTTTTAGGTGGACATCTATTTCTAATATAGTTTGCAGTAAACGTTGCTTCTGCCCAAAACTTTGGCGATAAATTTGATTCGATCATCATACAACGTGCCATCTCTACCAATGTACGATTTTTTCGTTCAGAAATTCCGTTCTGTTCGGGGGTATACGGAACTGTTAGTCTTCTTTTGATTCCATTATCTTCCAAATACTTATCAAATTCTCTGTTAATGTATTCTTTTCCATTGTCAGATTGTAGTTGTTTGATTTTTCTTCCTGTTTGATTTTCAACAAAATTTTTATAACTTTTGAAAGCTTCCAGTGCCTCGCTCTTTGATTTTAAAAATTTTATTTCGCACCAACGTGAAAAATCATCAATGAACGTAATGAAATATCTTGAACTACCAATTGACGTATGACGCATCGGACCACAAATGTCGGTATGAACGATATTCAGCATCTCTGAGCTACGGCTTGAATTGGATGGAAATGGAGCTTGAGTGAGCTTACTCAATAAACATGTATTACAAGAAGTCAATTTTTCCCGCTTCCCGATTTCAATGCCTACCACTGTTCAATTTTCAGCAATTCTCTTTAAATCTCTTTCATTCAAATGTCCCATTTTCTTGTGCCACTCCTCCATATTTGAGAACGTTATTGTTGCCAAATTTACATTTTCCATTGATTCTTCAATGTAGTATAAACCATCTGTTTTATGTGCAACCAGTAATACATCTTTATTTCTGTCTACTATTTTTGCGATGTTTCTGGTAAAAATCACATCAAAACCTTTTTCGGTTATTTTTGCAACAGACATTAAATTAGTACGAAGATCAGGCACATGTAAAGAATTTTCCAAGCTAATAATTCTCTTACCGTCATTGCAATTTATTGGTAGTTTTATCATTCCCTTGGCGTAAACTTTAGTAGTAACATTACTAGCCAGGTTTAGTTGCTTGCATGCAGAATTCTCCAAATTCTCAAATTTTGTTTCTTGGGGACACATATGGGATGTGCAACCGCTGTCTAAACACCATTTGCTACTTTCAACTTTTTGACTTGTATTGAAAATAGATTCCAACATTTCAGGTTTTACGTTAAAACCAACTTCTGCTACGTTGCCAGCATTCTGTTGTGAATAATTTCCTTTGACAGGACAATTTACAGCTTTGTGTCCTATTTTTCGACAACGGTGACATTTATATTTAAAATTATCTTTTACAAATGAATTTTGACTTTCCTTATAAGATTCAACCTTCTTTGGCTTTACATATTTATTAAAATTGTATTTTTTACGAATAAACATGGCATTCCCGTTCGATCTGTGTTCTTTGTTCTTTCTTGCATCATTTTCTTCGATAATTTTTATCTTCAAACTGTCTGGCGTTGGAAGTTCATCACGTGATTCTATAGCACATCGAAAATTTTCATAACTTTGAGGTAAACTATAAAGTAACATGATCGCCAGTAGATCTTTATTGATTTCAACCTCCATTTTTGAAGCTTATCTACTGCACCAAAAAAATTTTCTATGTGAGTTCGTACGTCTTCACCTTCTTCTAATTTTTGTAACATCAATTGTTTCAGCAGCATTGCTTTACGAGCAGGACCCTTGGATTGATAAATCTCGTGCAATTTTTTCCATACGTCATTTGACGTTATACAGCCTTTTATTTGCTTTAATTCTGAAGGATTAATCGCAAGAATTAGATCTGCACGTGCCTTCCTATCTGTAGATTCCCATACAGCAGTAGCAGCTAATGATTCAGCACTCTCATCATTTTTCGGTTTCACTTTTGTCCCACTTACAAAATCCCAGAGATCATTTTTTATTAGTAATGCCTCCGCCTGCAATTTCCAGGTATCGAAGTTTTCTTTATTCAAGGATTCAATGCGACATATACTAGTTCCGCTCATAGCGTTTTCCTTTTTTTTTTTTTTAATAAAGTTTTACTAACTTCTGTTTTATCCTTTCCAAGTTTTCTATTCTTCTCTAAGCACTTCCTGGGCCCATAACCTATTGGGACGTCTCGTAGATCGTAGATGAATATTATACTCCAGTAAAAACAGAAACTAAATACACAAAGTTTTATTAAGTATAAAACTCACTGACATTCATTAAAATAATTAATTTGACACCTATCGTCTTCTTTTTATAATGTATATCTGGTTGTATACTCCAACATAGACAAATCGAATAATTTTTAAAAAATCTTAGGAGTATAAGTATGTGTGGTGCGAAAATTTAAGATTAATGATATATAAATGAGGAAAAATCGACTCGACAGCAACAGATATCCGGAAATGGGGTGGGGTGCGAAAATATGTTTTTAGGTCTATAACGTGATTTTTTTACGGTTTCTGGCAAAAGTAGACCTCCTATCGAAAAAAGTTTAATGTAAAAGTTGGAGATAATTGAGAGATTTACAACGTTTATTTGAGCCATTTTTTACATAACCTCAAAAATATTGAGGCAAACGCCAAATACCAATTTATTTTTTTTATTTTTATCTTTCATAAAAAAACTTTGATTTTGATGAAATTCGGTGAAAGTGTACATTTTTGTGCCTCAAAAAAGCTGTAATTTTTTTGAAGCCTAATATTCATTTTTTGATTTTTTTGCGAATTTAATTTGAAAAAGGCTTAATTTTCAATAAAGAAAATCGGTAAAGGTATTTAGACAGAACTTCCATCGTTATTTGTGCATGGCGGTCATTCTAAAAAATTATTAATTACGAAATGATAATGAGAATAATAATCGGAATATAGTTATTGCTATTATTACAAAGAAAATCAGATAACTTTTGGTCAAAAAAATATACAGAGTGCTCATCCAACAGCAAAAGTTCAATACTAAATAACAGGTGCCAAATTTCAGAAAAAAAAAATTTTTGAAAATTTTTTTCACCAACATTTGAAAAAAATTTTACCACTAAAATAGATGGAATTTTTTTTCATTTGCTCAAATTTAAAATTTTCACGTTTCATGGCATTCTAAACCTATTTAAAAAAAATATATAAATTCTAAATTTGTAAAGTTTTTTTACCACTAGGTACTATAGAATAGAAGGAAGCTTTCCTTTTTGCTCAAATTTTAAATTTCCTTTCATGACATTCTAAACCTATTTCAGAAGAAGAAAAATTCAAAATTTTCTTAACCAACATTTTTAAAAAATTCTATCACTCAAATAGATGGATTTTTTTTTCTTTGTTCAAATTTAAAAATTCCACGTTTCATGGCATTCTAAACCTGTTTAATAAAAAAATGAATGTTTTTTGCCAACATTTTATTTTCAAAGAGAAAGAAAGAAAAATTTTGAACATTTTTTGTACCATTTTGAAGAAAATGTTTACAATTAGAATAGACGGAAAAATGTTTTTTTGCTCAAATTTAACATTTTCACGTTTCATGGCATTCTAAACCTATTTAAAAAAATTTTTTTGAAAAAATTTTTAATCTTTTTGATCACTACTATAGAATAAATGAAAAAAAAAAAATTTTTGCTCAAATATAAAATTTCCATACTTCATGACATTCTAAACGTGTTTCGGAAAAAACGAATTTGGAACATTTTTCTACCATTTTGGAAAAAAATTTTACCACTAGAATAGATGGAAATCTTCTTTGATCACTAGTGTAGAAAAAAAATTTTTGCTCAAATTTAAAATTTCCACGTTTCATGATATTCTAAACCTATTTTAGAAAAAAAAATTGAATATTTTCTTTACATTTTGGAAAAAAAATTTACCACTAGAATAGACGGAAAATTTTATTTTTTGTTCAAATTTAAAATTTCCACATTTCATGGCATTCTAAAACAATTTTTTTTTTAAATTAAATTTTTTTTAAAACAATTTGTAATGTTCTATTACCACTACTATAGAATAGAAAGAAACATTCCTTTTTGCTCAAATTTAAAATTTCCACGTTTCATGGCATTCTAAGCCTATTTTAGAAGAAAAATCAATTTTACTAACATTTGAAAAATTTCAAAAAAAATTAAATTTTTTTACCACTACTTTACTTCCACTCCACTACGTAAATGTGGAATTGAAAATGAGACAGATGGCAATAATATTTGGCATATGCACCTATTATACTTTTATTGAAAAATGTACAGTGTGGTCATCCCAAGAAATAATTCAACCATGGTGGATATTTGTAAAGGTATTTGTGCAAGCCTTCAATATTTGGCACCTGTTATTTAGTATTGAATTTTTGCTGTGGGATGAGCACACTGTATATTTTTTTGACCAAAAGTTATCAGGTGTTCTTTGTAATAATAGTGATAACTATGTTCCGATTATTATTCTCAATGTCATTTCGTAATTAATAATTTTTTAGAGTGACCGCCATGCACAAATAAAGAGGGAAGTTTTGTGTAAATACCTTTACCGACTTTTTCGAATTAAATTCGCAAAAAATAAAAAAATAATATTACGCTTCAAAAAAAATACAGCTTTTTTAAGGCATAAAAATTTACATTTTCACCGAATTTCATCAAAATCGTGTGGAAGATAAAAATAAAATTCAACCGCTTCTCTCAATATTCTTGAGGTTATGTAAAAACATATTCAAACAGAAGTTGTAGATCTCTCAATTATTTATTATTATTATACTATTTTCTCGACAGGAGGTCTACTTTTCCAGAAATCGTAAGAAACCAGGTTTTACCCCTAAAAGCACACCTTTCCGCACCCCCACCCCACTTCCGGTTATCTGTTGTATATTCGGTATATTCGGTTGCCTAAATAAATTTTGATCCGACTCATTGACAACCCATTTTTAATATATTTTCATGAACAATGTATTCATCAAATGAGAAAACAAAAAGGAAATTAAAGCTTACATCCTTCTCTATCCATTTAAAATGGATTGCCATCTCTTAAACTAATAGCAATATCTAGTAACCTTCTTCTTGGGTTGCGTAGATTTTAGCCACGTGGTCAATTAGGTACTCTAGTGGTGCGCTTAGAACCGACCAAGATCAGACAATTGAAGTTTGATGTCAATGTTGCGAAAAGCTCTTCGAGGGTGACCATCCTGAGGCAGAAGGTAACCTGTATGTACCTGTACTTATCACAGACACGTGCCATTTTTTCTTATGTAGTGGCATAAAGATTTACGTATTGTCTAAATGTTATTTGTGGCATTATCTTATTTTTTTTTTCCTTCTTCAATTCTTTGGGACTTCCTGCCACATGTATGTTTTCTTTCTAAGCGATGCTAGGGGAATCTACAAAATATATCACAATTAACCAGTATGTTACTGGTAAAAAACCTCTACGCCTGTGACGTTTACGTCAAAGGATCAGTTAAAGGTTGGTTTTTATAAATAAACAACACAAATAAGTATAAAAACTTGAAATTAAATATTTCGCCGACGTTTCGGAAATCTAATCTGTTTCCTTTTTCAAGGCTTTTTTGAAAAATCTTTTTTGCTGTGTATGACAAATACACAGCTCTAAGAATGTTTGTTATGTTCAATATCCATAGATACTTACTATTTACATAGAACTGTTGATATAGTTAACAGTTTTTTAGTTTCTATACAATGTTAAGTTTGTGAAGTTCTTCTTTTAACATTGGTAGCCAAGTTGTACAGACATCTACGGAACAATTCGACACGCAATTATCCTCATTCAATAATATTATCGCGGATTCTTTAATTTTTCTTTTTTTGCTATCTGCCTCTTTTGTTAAAATTTTTGCCGAGTCCCAGTTTATTCTATGTCCATTCTCCCACGCGTGTTCGCAGATCTTGGACCTCTGAATTTCATTTTTTCTGATATAATTTTGATGTTCGCCCAATCTTACACTAAAAGGTCTGGATGACTCACCCACGTATTGTTTGTTGCACTCACACGGAATACTATAAATGCAGTTTTTTGAATTTTGCTCGTGGTCTGTTGGTTTCGTCTTTGTCAGAATAGATCTTAAAGTGTTGCATGTTTGAAATACCGTCCTAATATCAAATCTATCACCGATGCGGCGCAACTTTTCGGATAATCCGCATACATAAGGAATTAACGCTGTGTAACGTTTTTCAGGTTTTTGTCGTACCTGATTATTTTCAATATTTATGAAGGTTTTATCGACAAAACCCCCAGGGTATTGGTTATTAATAAGAACTTCCTTTATAAACCGCTTCTCATTGTTTAGTATTTCATCATTAGAAGAAATGATTTTGGCCCTATCATACAAACATTTTGCAACACCCCAACAGGATTTCCGAAACGTCGGCGAAATATTTAATTTCAAGTTTTTATACTTATTTGTGTTGTTTATTTATAAAAACCAACCTTTAACTGATCCTTTGACGTAAACGTCACAGGCGTAGAGGTTTTTTACCAGTAACATACTGGTTAATTGTGATATATTTTGTAGATTCCCCTAGCATCGCTTAGAAAGAAAACATACATGTGGCAGGAAGTCCCAAAGAATTGAAGAAGGAAAAAAAAAATGATTTACGTCTTCCAGTCGTTCAAGTTCCTGCCTCCCATTTTATTTCCATATCCTATGTGCACATTTTTACAGTTCCTCTTTATATTTTTTGGAAGCCATATTTGTTAATTTTTTTTTAGGAAGTCAGTCCTCCAAGCAACTTCCGGATGATTCTCGTGATGTTACTGTTTTCTTTGGTGGTATTGACTTTATGTGTTACAGGACAACAACTAGAGGATAATGTATGTAATGTTATTATCATTCTTAATTAGTAGGTTAATTGTTAACAGAGTTTAAATTTTCTAATGTATTTGACTACTAATAAAGGCAAGCGGGCTAGATAGACTTTAAAAGCAAAAATTGGAATCAGCTTTTCAGATCAACTTCAAAGGTTTGCAACTACTACTGCTTTTTAATGCACTATTAAATAAAAAAATTATATCTCTTTTATTGATTTCAACAGTTTCCTGAAATTTGATAATAAAATTTAAATCCAGTCATGACCAATTTCCCGTATAATTTTGCCAAACAGCACCGATTTTTATAAAAAATTGGATTTATGTTCTACTTTCCCTCTTCTTCAAAGTTGACCCTGTACCGGGGGTTGCTTTTACCCTGGGAGTGGATGTCAGTCACTCTTTCTCGGGGGTGGAAAATGTTTCATTGAATATAAGGGAATGGATAGATTGGCTAATTCTAAGCAACTTTTGTTCTGTAAAGTGTCAATTTTTCAACCAATGAACTCACGTTTTCAGGCGGGTTTTTGCAAATAACTCGAGAAGTATTTTATTGAAAAAATTATTCTTAGTAAATATGTAGCTTATAAAAAAACAAGGGTGGTGTTTGTAGACCCAATACAAACGGAGTAATAGCTTGTTGAAGGTGTTGGTTCTTATTCGTCAAACGCCAAAATTGAAAGTTTCAACGTGAAGTTACAAAAAAACAATGCATTTTTCAGGGAAAGCACATGGGACCTTTTTTGAAGTGCTTGAGGATACCTTTATTTTTGGACGAACAGAAGTCCCTAGCATCAAAACTAAGCGGGCTATGATGAAAATAATGTAGGTACCTATTTTTTCGGCGTCAAAAAAATGTGAAAATCACCCCCTAATTATCACCCCAATTGAAAATAATCGTTACCACTTTACAATTCACTTTATTTATGTACTTGTAACATGCTCCAGAAGTTTGACCGGTTTAAAGTGCTTAGTTTTGAAAAAAATTGAGCTTGAAGTGAAAAGAGCATTTTTGTAATTTTGCAAAAAATTGCCTTTTCTTCAAAATTACTCAAAAACTATTAATGATACGCAAAATTTTGTAGAGTACATAATTGTAGGTCTCGCTTTTCTGAAAATGTTCGTTATTTCTTTTTTCTGTAGGATAAAACTTGAATAAGATATGGCCGTTTGAAGTTTGTATATGTTCGTAAATAGTAACTTGTTCAAGCTCTTTCAGCTTAAACCCTTTTAAATATAAGGGCTAAAGGAAAATTAAATTCATAAGAGCTTATAGCTCTTAAAAACCTACAAAACGGTTTTTTGAAGGACTTGATAGCTTAAAAACCAAGCAAATTATGGGTGAAAAACCAATCACATATTTTTGCAGATATCAGAACACGTATTGTCTAAATGTTATTTGTGGCATTATCTTAATTGTTTCCTTCTTCAATTCTTTGGAACTTCCTGCCACATGTGTGTTAACATTGTTACTGGCTTGCTCTACGGATTTTTTCCAATTACACACCCCCCCTCCCCAACCCCTTCAACAAAGAATACATACGTGTACCAAATTTAAAGTGAATATCTCAAGCCTATTTCACCAACCCCTTTATTAATGGAGTGGTGGTGGTGGGGGAGTTGAAAAATATTATATAGAAATCTGAGGGTTGGCTTCTAGTATAGGTACGCACCAAACCTCAAGTGTGTGTACTCTACACGGCTTGCTTTACTCGTTTTCCCCTATTTACCATACTTACATATCCACTCCTTCAACTCAATCATCACAAAATATAATCTAGCTCCAGATGTCGTTATAATACATATGTCTACCAAATTTTAAGAGAATATCTAATTTATTTTATCAACCTCTTTAATAATGGAGTAGGGGTGGTAGGGGGTTGAAAAATCTTTTTAAAATTCTGAGTCCTTGGCTTCAAGTACATACAGCGAATTTCAAGTTTCTGTACTCTTATCAGCTTGATTTACTTACCTCAATTTTATTTTATCAACCCCTTTAACAATGCAAGGAGGGCGTTGGAGGGATGAAAAATATTATAAAAAATTTTGAGGCCTTGACTTCTAATGCATACACCGAGGCATACACCAAATTTCAAGTTTCTGTACTCTCACAAGTTTGCTTTACTTATTTCTCCCTATTTACCCCTATTTACCACCCAACCCTTCACCAGATATGTTCACAAATCAATCCAGTTCCAGATCTAGTTATAGCATATACGTGTACCAAATTTCAAGTCAATATCTTAAACCGTTCCGGAGAAAACGTGCGGATAAAAAAAAATTAGACAGAAATAATTTTTTTCGCCCAAATTTAAAATCTCGACGTTTCATGATATTCTAAACCTATTTCAAGAAGAAAAAATCTGTAAAGGTATTTACACAGAACATCACTCTTTATTTGTGCATGGCGGTCACTCTAAAAAATTAATAATTACGAAATGACATTGAAAATAATAATCGGAATATACATACCACTATTATTACAAAGAAAACCTGGTAAATTTTGGTCAAAATAATATAGAGTGCTCATCCAACAGCAAAAGTTCAATACTAAATAACAGGTGCCAAATATGGAAGGCTTGCGCAAATGCCTTTACAAATGTCCACCATGACCATGAATTATTTCTTGGGACGACCACCCTGTACATTTTTCAGTAGAAATATAATAGCATATGCCAAATTTTATTGCCATCTGTCACATTTTCAATTCCACATTCACGTAGTGGAGAGGAAGTATAGTGGTCGTCCAAAAATTTCACGTTTTTTTTTAATTTTGCAATTTTTTTTTTTTTCTAAAATAGGTTTAGAATGTCATGAAACGTGGAAGTTTAAAATTTGAGCAAAAAGGAGTTACCTTCTACTCTATAGTAGTGGTAAACATATTCTTTAAATAGGTTTAAATGCCATGAAACGTAAAAAATTTAAATTTGAGCAAAGAAAAAAAGTTTTCCATCTATTTTAGTGGTAAAAATTTTTTCAAAAATGTTTGTGGAAAAAACAAAAAAATTTTTTTTTGAAATAGGTTTAGAATGTCATGAAACGTGAACATTTTAAATTTGAGCGAAAAAAATATTTTTCCATCTATCGTAGTGGTAATTTTTTTTCCAAAATGGTAAAGAAATGTTGCAATTTTTTTTTCCAAAATAGGTTTGGAATGTCGTGAAACGTGTAAATGTTAAATTTGAGCAAAAAAAATAGTGATAATAAATAGATTAAAAATTCTTTCAAATTTTTTTAAAATCTTTCAAAAAAAACATTAAATCAGTTTGAATAGGTTTAGAATGCCATTTAAACGTGGAAATTTGAACAAAGAAAAAAATTTCCATCTATTTTAGTGGTAAAATTTTTTCAAAAATGGTAAAAAAAAAATCGAAATTATTTTTTAAATGGGTTTAGAACGCTATGAAACGTGATAATTTTAAATTTGAACAAAAACAAAATTTCCATCTATTTTAGTAGTACCTACAAATTTTTGAAAAAAAAAATTGTTTTTGAAATAGGTTTAGAATGTCATGAAACGTCGAAATTTGAAACTACAAAGAAAAAAATTTCATCTGTTTTAGTGGTAAAAATTTATTCAAAAATGTTGGTGAAAAAAATTTTCAAAATTTTTGTTTTCTGAAATAGGTTTAGAGTGTCATGAAACGTGGAAATATTAAATTTGCGAAAAAAACATTTTTTTTTCATTATTTATTCAGTTTATTTTTCAATGAAAGTTTAACCGTTTCTGCGCTGACAGTGGCGTCAACTATCTACCTTTGACTGCTCTCCGTCAAGTAGGTTTTTTAGTTAATGCACCAACAGACAGACAGCTAGACAGACTGACGGAATTGAAAAACCTCTATTTTCATAACCTACGTGATCTGAAACGTCAAAATCCGAAAAAATCTCGGAAGGTGATTTTTCTCGAATACAATACTTCCCTTCGGTATGCGAGGGAAGTAAAAAAATTGAAATTTTTTTTACGATTAGTATACTTCCAATCCACTACGTGGATGTGGAAGTAATTGAAGTTGATCTGAAAATAACTGAGGAAGATACGGGGGTGTCTAGGCAAGAGATTTAACACACTTTCAGGTCTATTCTGTAACATGTTTGTTAATCTTTAACGGCAAGGTCACTGTTAAAATAATTAGTGGAATGAAGTTAACGGTCAGTGGTATTCTGTATACTTTTTTTAAGGTTGAATTTAATCAACATCGTTTAAAATTAGAGGCGACTTTGGACCTGCCATTAAAATTTAACGGTACCGTTAAAGAGGCAAAAACACCGTATTTTATTTTTTGGTTCATAAAATTTTGTATAATATCATTCAGTAAATGGCACTTTATTTAAGAAAGTGATCATTCAAAATACGGGAAACAAAATATTTAATCTAAACTTTCAATTGACTTGCCAACCGAAAAAATTGTATTTGCATAACTCCGAAGACAAGATAATCAGAAATTTTTTGACTTTTCACTAGAATAAAATGTTTGTCAATGAGTTTGAGATTCTTTCGACGACCCATTTTCGCATTTATATCCAGTAATTTTTTTCCGCCTTCAAATATTCGTGATCATAACCTCAAATAGAAGCGCGGGTCCTGTTTGACGATACCCTAGTAGCACAACATATTGGTCCTATATATGGGTTATATATTGGTGCAATATTGGTGCTATATACTAGCGTAATTAAATTATCGTCAAACAGGTCATTAGGTTTGTTTTTAATTTGACCTTGAGCATATAAGGGAAAGAAATAACCGGTCGTTAAAAACTATGACTTTAACAGGTCCGTTAAATGGTCGCCTACAGAATAGAAAAATCAGTTATTATTTTTAGCATTCCGTTAAAATTAAAATTTTAGCAGGTCGTTTATTTTCAACCAAAAAATTACAGATTAGACCTGTTTGTATGTAATACTAAATAAACTAAACTAACCTATTTTCATACTTACACGATCACTTTCATTTACCTGGTTTTAGTCTACTAAAGTTTTTACCACCGCTAGTCGGTGCCCATGGATCTACTGGAATAATAAGAATAGAAGAGCCTTGCTGCTGTTTCTGTTAAACTCAATGGAACCTATGAAGTTTGCAACTTACGCGACAGTCGTCTTGAACTTTCGTTTGCTGTTATCGGTAAGTTAGTCATTTAGAGCATTTTCACCATTTTTGTTAATATCACCTATTATAGAAATAATACATACTTATAATAAAAATTATGCTTGTTTATCTTGAGGCAGTGAATTGTCGGCAATGAATTGTCGGCGGTGAATTGTCAGCAGTGAATTGTCGGCGGTGAATTGTCGGCGGTAAGTTGTCGGCGGAAAAAATAGGTGGCTACCTTAGAATTCTTTCGAATAACACCGATTTGGCGTTAAATTTGGACAGTAAGTAGGGAATGTCTCAAGGTACAAAAGTTATATAGTGCCGATGTGGGGTGTCACCCTAGGGGTGGATGCCACCCCTTCTCTGGGGTGGAAATTTGTATACTCAAGATAACCATAGAAGTCGATAGGGGGATGAATTCTAAGCAAAAAATTGTCTATGAAGTTTTTTCGATAAATGGAATGTACATCAGTACAGTACATCATTTGAAGCCTCTTTCTAGGCTCTATTCATGCCTATATTAGCATTGAATATCTCCCAACCATTTGGATGTAATTAATTTTCTTGTTGAAATAATGCAATCTGCAGATGAATCACCACAGTCCCAATTATGGGTTTTAAGAAAAACTTATGTGAATACCAGTTACGAAACATCTGATTAATGTTTTTGAATCATTTTCATTTCCTAAAACTGTACAGGGTGGCCAGAAATTATTTTTCAATTAAGAACTTTTTAAATTGACTTTTCTCAATTTTCTCAAATGGAACACCCTATGTATTTTTCAACGATGTGATGTAGAAATGAAAAACTAATATCTTTTGTAAGTACTTCCCTATGGCTAATTGCAACCAATTTCGTCTTATTGAGCAATAATTACAAAATTCAAAAATCAACTTAAAAAAAATCGGTAAAGTTATTTACACAGAACATCCCTCGTTATTTGTGCATGGCGGTCAAAAATTATTAATTACGAAATGACATTGAGAATATTAATCGGAATATAGTTATTGCTATTATTACAAAAAAAACCTGATAACTTTTGGTCAAAAAAATATACAGAGTGCTCATCCAACAGCAAAAGTTCAATATTAAATAACAGGTGCCAAATATGGAAGGCTTGCGCAAATACCTTTCCAAATGTCCACCATGACTGAATTTTTTCTTAGGATGCCATTATTCAATAAAAGTATAATAGGTGCATATGCCAAATATTATTGCCATCTGTCACATTTCAATCCCGCATTCACGTAATGGACTGGAAGTATAGTGGTGGTTAAAAAGTATATTTTTTTTTGAAATTTATCAAAAATGTTGATGAAAAAAATTTTCAATTTTTTTTTTCCGAAATAGGTTTAGAATGTCATGAAACGTGGAAATTTTAAATTTGAGCAAAAAAATTTCGTCTATTCTATAGTAGTGATATAGTGATTACCCTAAACATGTTTTCAATTTTTTTTTTTTTAATTTTCAAAAACATTTTTAAATTTGTTTGAATAATTTTAGAATGCCATGGAAACGTGGAAATTTTAAATCTGAACAAAGAAAAAAAATTCCATCTATTTTAGTGGTAAAATTTTTTCAAAAATTTTAAGAAAATTGTCTGTTCTTTTTTAAAATAGATTTAGAACGCTATGAAACGTGGAAATTTCAAATTTAGAGAAGGAGAAAAGAATTTCCATCTATTTTAGTGGTAAAAAATTTTTCAAAAATGTTGGTAATAAATTTTCAAAAAAAAATGTCTTATAAATACGTTTAGAATGCCATTAAACGTGGAAATTTTATATTTGAACAAAGAAAACATTTTTTTTTGGTGGTCTGTCTGTCTGTTGGTACATTAACTAAAAAACTACTTGACGGAGGGTAGTCAAATTTGGTAGGTAGTTGACCCTACTGACAGCGAAGAAACGGTAAAATTTTCACTGGAATATATACAGGGAATAAATAGTGAAAAAAATGTTTTTTCGCTCAAATTTAAAATTTCCACATTTCATGACACGCTAATCCTATTTCAGAAAAAAAAATTTTGAAATTTTTTTTCACCAACATTTTTTAACAAATTTTTACTACTAAAATAGATGAAAAAATCTTTTTCCTTTCTTTAAATTTAAAATTTCCACGTTTCATGGCATTCTGAGCCTAAATGAAAAAAAAAATTTTTTAAATTTTGAAAAAAAACATTTTTCAAAAATTTTTTACTACTAAAATTGACGAAAAAAAATTTTTTTTTTCAAATTTAAAATTTCCACGTTTCATGGCATTCTAAGCCTGACTCAAAAAAAAAAATTTTTGAAAATTTTTTTTACCAACATTTTTCAAAATTCTTTTACCACTAAAATAGATGGAATTTTTTTTTATTTCTTCAAATTTAAAATTTCCGCGTTGCATAGCGTTCTAAATCTATTTAAAAGAAAAATTAGATTTTTTTTTCTTTGTTCAGATTTAAACTATCCACGTTTCTATGGCATTCTAAAACTATTCAAACAAATTTAAAAATGTTATTGAAAAATTAAAAAAAAAAATGAAAACATTTTTAATCTATTTATCACTACTATAGAATAGACGAAAAAATTTGTTTTGCTCAAATTTAAAATTTCTACGTTTTATGACATTCCAAACCAATTTCGGAAAAAAAAATGTTTGCAACATTTTGTTACCAGTTTGGAAAAAAATTTAACACTAGAATAGATGGAAACTTTTTTTTTGCTCAAATTTAAAAGTTTCACGTTTCATGACATTCTAAACCTAGGTATATATCAGGAAAAAAATTTTTCTTTGCAATTATAGCAATAACTATATTCCGATTATTATTCTCAATGTCATTTCGTAATTATTAATTTTTTAGAGTGACCGCCATGCACAAATAACGAGGGAAGTTCTGTGTAAATACCTTTACCGATTTTTTTTTCAGAAATAGGTCTAGCGTCTCGTGAAACGTGGAAATTTTAAATTTGAGCAAAAAAATTTTTTTCACTATTTATTCCGTTTAGATCCTGTATATTTCCCAGTGAAAGTTTTACCATTTTTTCGCTGACAGTAGGGTCAACTGCCTACCAAATATGACTGCTCTCCGTCAAGTAGTTTTTCAGTTAATGCACCAACAGACAGACAGACAGACGGAATTGAAAAACCTATATTTTCGTAATCTACGTGATCTTAAACGTCAAAATCCGAAAAAAACTCGGAGGGTGATTTTTTTTCGAATACAATACTTCCCTTCGGTATGCGAGGGAAGTAAAAAGAGGTTTCTTCAAATAACTCAGTAGAAAACTATATATTACTATATTATAACTATATTATAATAAATGTTCCACATGTTGCCCATTTTGATTGACACACATCTCTATGCGCTTTTGAAATGAGGTTGCCTCTGTTCCTAAAACTGCCGGTGTGATAGATCTAAAGGCGGTTATTATTCTTTCCTTCATATTTTGTACTGTTGTTGGTGTGTTTCTATAAACAATTTCCTTCACGTATCCCCATAAAAAATCAATTTTTGTAAGATCTGGGGATCTAGCAGGCCATTTAGTGGGTCCATTTCTCTCAATCCATTGATGAGGGTAGGTATTATTTAAGTAGTCTCTAACTGCATTTAAATAATGTGGTGGAGCACCATCTTGCTGAAACCACATCCTATTTCGATTTCTTTCAGAGAGATTTACCAATAATTGTGGCAGATAGTTTTCCAAAAAATTAAGATAAATAGCTCCAATCAATGTACCATCAAAGAAATATGGCCCTATTACATGTTCTCTAATAATTCCTCCCCAAACGTTTATAGACGTTGGTTATCAGCTTGCATAAAAGAGTGAGCATAATAGTGGAAATTGTGCCTATTAACAAATCCATTTTTATAAAATGTTGCTTCATCTGTGAATAAAACATTATTGAAGAAGTTGACACCATCTTGCATTTTACCTCTGGCCCAATTAACAAATTGTAGGCGCTTTTGAAAATCGTCAAAAGATAATTCCTAGTGCATTTGAATATGATATGCATGCAACTTATGTATTTTTAAGATTCGACCCACAGACCGTCTACTTATTCCTACTAATGAGCTCTCTTCTCTCTGAATAACATGGGGATTCTCAACCGTTGCCAGCACCACAGTAAACTCATTTTCTTCGTTCACAACACGTTTTATTCTTTCACTTTTTTATATTCGACATTTCCAGTTTTCAGAAATCTATCGAGTAGGTTTTGGAAGCTCCTAACATCAGGAATCCTTTCAGGATAACGTTGGTGATAAATTTTAGTGGCAAGTAAACAATTTTTGTCTGACTCGCCCAAAACAAAAGTCATATCTACAAGTTCCGCTTTATTAAAATTCATATTGCAAAATTCCAAATATTTTAAATTCAATAGAAATTGTAACTTACGACCGATAAGTGTGATAAATGCTCCGTTGTACACGACAATTTATACAAAGCTGAGGTTTTATTGCTTGTTGAATAACGAAAACGGCAAAAAATTATACAAAAAACATTACAGTAAAGGACCTGTTAAATACTATTTACTCATTTCAATGGATTAGAAGAAATGGTCCCACTAACTGGCCTCATTTCAAAATTGCATAAAGACGTGTGTCAATCAAAATGGGCAACACGTCGAACACCTATTATAAATTTTTCTAATGAATTATTTGAGGGAACCTTTTTTTAAGTTTATTTTTGAATTTGACACTTATATTCTTCACAAATACAAAACGAAGAGTATTGTTGCGTGTTTTCACCCTTTAGGAAACACCCTGTATGAATTCGTGGGTTCTAAATAATTTTAACAAGGGGTAGACCACTAACACTTTATTTAATAATTTACTGATTACAGAATATTTCTTAAATAACCTTTTCACTTTGTTGTTTACTTGATATTTAACCTCACTTCACTTTAATAAAACTTCCCCTTCTACGCCGTCGATTTCGCCTTATATATCCCAAAATTGCCTCTAGATCCATCCAGAGATTTCCAATTCCAGAACAATACAGAATTCTAGAAGCTTCCAGAAGAAATGATGGCATATATTCTTGGTTGCCTACCATTGGTACTTAATTAATTTCAGCAATTACTATCATGGGCGTATCAGTCTCCAGTTTCAAGGGGGTGTAATTAATAATAGCATATTGCATTCGATCGGCACATTTCTAAAATGGCTAGTAGAGAAAAAAATTCGGTTTCTTAAATGGGAACCTATATATTATTGCAAATTCAGGTTTTCTGACTGGAAATGGACTACTTTTGTTCCAAAATTTTTATTCTGAAATTCTAATTTTTTTAGTTATTCGGCGAGAAGGAATCAAGATTTTAGAGTTTTGCGACTTTTTTACTCGAAAAAGAAGTGGTTCGAACAAAAATTGCAAGAGACAAAAAGAGTTTGGAATCATCCCAGGAATATACTCAAATTTTTTCAGACCTGTCCAATACCCTTTTTGATGCACTTGATTCATTTGCAAAATCCTAACACCTCTCGAAAGAAGTGAAATTTAAAAAATGAGTAGACGAAATTGTTCGCAATAAAATGATGCAGGAGAAACATCTGATGTGTATTTTCAATAAAATCAATAGAAAAAAAGTTATAACCATAAAATGATATTATTATTGAAAATGCTAGTCTGTTCTTAATTACTTATAACTTTTTCATTTTCAATTTTACGGCAAGAAATATCTAAAACATCTTAAAATACTTTTTGTGAGACTTGCGGTTCTCAAGATATCGCGGAAAAACTGTTTATTCTCCCCTTTTCAATATGGCGGCCAAATGGGGGGGGGGGTTCAACCCCGAAAATCGAGTTTTATACTCACACTGACTCCCCCTAAACATCAAAAGAAAAAGAAATACAACTTTTGTCCTACCCAAAATGCAAGGTTCGGCCAAAATTTTGTAACATTTCAATGGACTATTTTGCTCCTGATGATTTTTTTGATAAAACGTAAGGTTTTCAAGTTATTCGTAAAATATCGCTCTAAAACATGCATTTTTAGATGAAAAATCTTTCAATCGCGAATAACTAGAGAAATATTGATTTATAGAAAAAGCTTCATAGGAGATTTTACTTCCCTCGCATACCGAAGGGAAGTATTGTATTCGAGAAAAAATCACTCTCCGAGATTTTTTCGGATTCTGACGTATCAGATCACGTAGATTACGAAAACATAGGTTTTTCAGTTCCGTCAGTCTGTCTGTCTCTCTGTCTGTCTGTCTGTCTGTCTGTCTGTTGGTGCATTAACTATTTGCTTTACAGAGAGCAGTTTTTCCAATTTATGATTTCCACGTTTCATGGCATTCTAAACCTATTTCAGAAAAAAAAATTTTGAAAATTTTTTTCATCAACATTTTTGAAAAATTTTTCACCACTAAAATAGACGGAATTTTTTTTTTTTTCTTCAAATTTAAAATTTCCACGTTTCATAGCGTTCTAATCTATTTAAAAAAAAATTTTGAATTTTTTTTACCATTTTTGAAAAAAATTTACCAATAAAATAGATGGAAATTTTTCTTTCTTTGTTCAGATTTAAAATTTCGACGTTTCCATGGCATTTTAAAACCATTCAAACAAATTTAAAAATGTTTTTGAAAAATTTAAAAAAAAAATTGAAAATATTTTTATTCTATTTGTCACTACTATAGAATAGACTAAAAATTTTGTTTGCTCAAATTTAAAATTTCAACGTTTCGTGACATTCCAAACCTATTTCGAAAAAAAAAATTTGCAACATTTTTTTTATCATTTTGGAAAAAAATTTATCACTAGAATAGATGGAAAAATTTGTTTTGTCAAATTTAAAATTTTCACGTTTCATTTCATTCTAAACCTATTTCAGAAAGAAACATTTTGAAAATTTTTCTCACCAACATTTTCAAAATTTTTTATCACTAAAATAGTTGGAAAAAATTTTTTTATTTGCTCAAATTTAAAATTTTCACGTTTCATGACATTCCAAACCTATTTCGGAAAAAAAAATTGGAACATTTTTTAACCATTTTGGAAAAAATATTAACACAGAATAGATGGAAAAAATGTTTTTGCTCAAATTTAAAATTTTCACGTTTCATGACATTCCAAACCTGTTTCAGAAAAAAATATTAAAAAATTTTTTTCACCAACATTTTTCACAATTTTTTACCACTAAAATATATGGAAATTTTTGTTTCTTTCTTCAAATTTAAAATTTCCACGTTTTATAGCGTTCTAATCGATTTAAAAAAAATTGAAATTTTTTTTACCATTTTTGAAACATTTTTATCAATAAAATAGATGCAAATTTTTCTTTCTTTGTTCAGATTTAAAATTTCGACGTTTCCATGACATTTTAAAATTATTCAAACAAATTTAAAAATGTTTTAGAATAATTTAAACAAAATTTTGAAAACATTTTGAATCTATTTATCACTACTATAGAATAGACGATTTTTTTTGCTCAAATTTAAAATTTCCACGTTTCATCACATTCCAAACCTATTTCGGAAAAAAAAAATTGCAACATTTTTTTCATCATTTTGGAAAAAAATTTAACACTAGAATAGATGGAAAAAATGTTTTGCTTAAATTTAAAATTTTCACGTTTCATGACATTCTAAACCTATATCAGAAAAAAACATTTTGAAAATTTTTCAAAATTTTTTACCACTAAAATAGTTGGAAACTTTTCTTATTTGCTCAAATTTAAAATTTTCACGTTTCGTGGCAATCTAAACCTATTTAAAAAATACATAATTTTTAAATTTGTAAACTTGTTTTAACTATTATAGAATAGAAGGAAACTTTCCCTTTTGCTCAAATTTAAAATTTCTACGTTTCATGACATTCTAAACCTATTTCAGAAGAAAAATAAATTGAAAATTTTTGTACCAACATTTTTGAAAAATTTCAAAAAAAATGAAACTTTTTAACCACCAATGTGGGATTGAAAATGTGACAGATGGCAATAATATTTGGCATTTGGCATATGCACCTATTAAACATTATTGAAAAATGTACAGGGTGGTCATCCCAAGAAATAATTCAGTCATGGTGGACATATGTAAAGGTATTTGCGCAAGCCTTCCATATTTGGCACCTGTTATTTAGCATCGAACTTTTGCTGTTGGATGAGCACTCTATATATTTTCTTGGCCAAAAGTTATCAGGTTTTCTTTGCAATAATAGCAATAACTATATTTTGATTATTTATTCTCAATGTCATTTCGTAATTAATAATTTTTTAGAGTGACCGCCATGCACAAATAACGAGGGAAGTTCTGTGTAAATACCTATAACGATTTTTTTGCTTAGATTTCTTCCCCCTATCGATTCTGCTGTTATTTTTAATGTACTAATTTCCATCCTCGAGGGGTGGCATCCACCCCCAGGATAAAAACGCACATCGGCACTATTCCAATTTCAACCTATTATTCTAAATCACTAAATCTGTTTTTAATTTATTTTGTTTTGTTTTAGTTTCAAAAATGGGTCTACACTTTGGTTACTTTGTTATACTAATGAAGCTATAATAGAATTCAAATCTATAATTTAATGTAACATGAGCTAAGTCAAATAAATTGCTGCTGAAAATTTACAATGGGATTTTCTATTACCCCTCCATTTTTAGGGTTCCGAAGGAACCTTTATAGTTCCGGCATATCCGTCCGTCTATATATCACACGCACTCCCATTCTCTCATTTTTATACCGCTTGAGACGAAATTGAGTGATCTCAAAGAAAGCTGTTTGTCGCCTGTTTTTGCGTACTTGATTGCGAGCTGGGGAAAAAACGTAAGAAGCTTTAGCGATATGGAAACATATTCTTTATAGGATTTTGCAAACAGCAGAAAAAATAACTATCTATAACTAAAAGAAAAACTTTGTGTAAAAATATTAATGAAATCTTTGCATTCGTTCGATAACCTGAATTCTGGTTATGCTAGCAAATTAAAATCCTAAAATGAATTTGTCTAATTTCTTATTTGATAATTCTCATTCTAGAAATTAGACAAATTCATTTTAGGATTTTAATTTGCTAGCATAACCAGAATTCAGGTTATCGAAAGAATGCAAAGATTTCATTAATATTTTTACACAAAGTTTTTCTTTTAGTTATAGATAGTTATTTTTTTCTGCTGTTTGCAAAATCCTATAAAGAATATGTTTCCATACAGTTATAAGCAAACAAATAATAATTCATTTTTAAGCTTTAGCGAGTCTCAAATTAATCGTCATTAAAAACCAAAGGAGGCATTGTTCTTGGTTTTTTGAAAATGTTCAGCAATTACCCCTATTCAGGGGTTGAAATTTAGAAAATACCAATAAATGTAAAATAATTATGTTTGTATTATTTCTATTAAATCAAACTTAAAAAAGCGAAATAATGTTTTTTCTTAAGAAGGGTTAAAAATTCCCATCCCTAAAATATCAAAAAAAATCAAAAATATATTTTTTTAAATTCCTGAGAATAAAATATTTAAATATTGCCCATAGGTGTGAGACTTTTTGAAACAGTCAAGTATTCAAGAACCAACCTCTGTCTGATCCGATTGGCACAGAGGTTTTTTCATTAAAAATATTTGAATATTTTTCAGGGGCAAAATACCCAACAAAAAGTAAGAAAATCTGAATATGCTACAAATAAACAGTTATAGACAATATCTGGATCACAGGTATGGGCCTAATATCAATAGATTTTTTAGAGATTTGGAAATTTTACATAAAAAATTAGCTCACACCGAAAATAGTGTTATGTGTTTCCACCCCTAGGAAACACCCAGTATGAATCCGTGAGTTCTAAATAATTTTAACAAGGGGTAAACCACTAACACTTTATTTAATAATTTACTGATTACACAAACTAACTTTTGCAATGTGTATATTTACACTTCGAATTTATAACCTGACTTTCGCTATTAACTTCACTTTAGTAAAACTTCTCCACTTTTATAAACTTCTCCTCCTGCGCCGGTAATCGCGCCTTATATACCCTGGAATTGCCTCTAGATCCATCCAGAACACAGTCAAGAATCTTCTCCCACCATACTCTAGAAAACACTATCTCTTTCTACAAGTTTCCAGTCACTATTAGGCATAGGCGTATCATAGGTGGGTGCAATGCATAACAATAGTATTACCATTTTATGCGTGTCGTCAACATGATATCGTTCCAAAAGAGTTGCGTTTAAGACCATCATATGCCAGCAGTAGACGCAATAATATCTTAAGAAAAGCCAATACTGCAATGGTTCGGGAAAGAGTACAGTTCCATAAGCAAAATAAAGCAAACATTGTAAGATACATTGAAATTAATTTAGAAAATTTATGTCACTGCGTCAAAGAGGATGACTACAACCAAATGTTTAATAGTATCTTACGTACGCACAATCTAGTTTTTAATTCACAAAAGAATTGACATTTAAATAAATTTGGAAATTTATATAGCGAAACAAAACATACTGAATTACAAAACTTTCAAAATAATCCTTTAATTGACCTAACTGTCACCACCCTGGTAAAACGGGAACTAAATATATCCGAGAAACTAGTATTAACTAAAGGCTTAAATTGTGCTTTAACACCAAAGCTATTCCCAAATTTGATGTAATAACTGCATATGAACAGGCTGCACAGAAGTTACCATTAGATGATGCTAATGAATGCCGAATTCGTTTTAAAATTGAGTTAGAGAAACAATATAAGACTAGAGACAATTTAACATCCGATGAAAAACGTTCAATTTCATTTCTAAAAAATGATCATAGCATTAAAATTTTACCAGCTGATAAAGGCAATGCTGCGGTAATCTTAGATACAGCTGTATATGATACAAAAAGTACGAACTTGATAAATGATGGACATTATTCCAAATTAACTAAAGTTCTTACATATTCTTTAGAAAACAAAATATGTAGAGTCTAAAACACAAAAACGAATTTACAGATATTGGACGAAAGATGTTAACTCCACATCATAGCAAACCTCCTCATTTCTATGGTTTGCCAAAAATTCATAAACCTGACATTCCCTTAAGACCAATTGTGAGTTCAATTAATTCTCCATGTAGCACTCTCAAAATATTAAAAATCAAGTTCCTCTGAGACTTATATTAAAAATAGCAAACATTTTTTGGAAAAGCTGGCAGAAAATCATTTTAACAATAATCATCTAATGGTCAGTTTTGATATAGTAAACCTATTTACAAATGTTCCTGTAGATAAAACATTATTAATAATTAAAAACAAATTGCAACAGATGCAGATGGGAATTTGGCGAACAGAACTAAGTTAAGAATTGAAAGAAAGTACAATGGAATTACTTACACTTTGCACTAAAACAACATACTTTCAATTAAGTAAAGACTTCTATCAGCAAGACTTTGGGATGGCCATGGGTCATTCATTATTTCCAATATTAACTAACATTTTTATGGAAAATTTTGAGCAAAGTAATATTAATAATCTAGCTTATAAACCCATTGTATAGTGGAGATATGTAGATGACATTTTTGATATATGGCCTTATAGTAAAGAATGCTTAAGTAATTTTTTTAATTCGATTAACGAAAAAGAACTCTCAATTAAATTTACAATAGAAACAGAAAATAATAATGAATTACCTTTCTTAGATATTTTAATTGAAAAATTAAATAACACATACCAAACCAGTGTGCATAGAAAACAAACATACACACAAACAGATACTTAAATTTCAATTCAAATCAACATAATTCTAAATATAATTATCATTGTATGGTTATATGTGCCTAGCCGTGTGGGTTTGTATAACCATTCATAATTAACATGTGCCTAGCCGTGTGGATTTATATACCCATTCGTAATTAAATATCTGGAAATGATAATAAAACACAGTTTCTTTTAGTCATATTCACCCTATCACCCTTCCCAATTTAGTGAAGTCACATCAAATGTTCTTATTACCCCAAAACTGTAATTTTGCTTCCAATTGTTGATTGGATTTGTCTGTATTTTTTAATGTTTATGTATATGTGTACGTCTATATATGTGCACGTATATATGTGTATGTTTGTGTGTACATTTATTTGTTTTGGTCCATGAAGTAGGCTTAGTAACCTTTAACTAATTAGTTTTATCCAAATGTTAGTTTGTATTTTATATTTAATTGCATTAATGTATGCATACTGCGCATGTATGGTTTTCATATAGAATAAATTTACGATGTACCTATCTATATATTAATGTATTACGTTCTCGAAACAAGTGTTTTATACACTTATAGAGTAATTTATTTATTTACTATTATTTTTCTACTATATCCAGTGTATTTTTGATACTTCTTGTTGTTGTAAATAAATAAATATTATTATTATTTTATTATTATTTGATGTCACATAAATGATATATTAGGGCTACGTCTATTGTCTAGTGACCTACCTCGCGTTCTATCCTCTAGCGGCAAAGTTATGTAATCTTAAGCGGGAGTTGTATAGATGGTATATAATCCTTCCGAAGGGACATTATGTCCTTGAACGGAATAAAATGTATAGTAAATTTCTAGCTACTAAGAATTCTACCTGCTTGAACCCTTTGATGTGCTGCCCACCAATTAGAATTGTTGTCATCGGATAATCGGTTTACTATAATTTATTGGCATAATGCAAAATATTCAAGTTTAGTAAATTGAATAGTAGGTAGAGAGCCGGCTTTATAGATTTCCTATGAATAAGATACATGAAAAACTTTATATGAGTGAGTAAGTAATCATTTGACAACTACCTGACAGCTTACGTTTAATTTCAAACAAAATTGTCACGGCACAATTTTCTAAATAAAAAAACAATTAAAATGATATTTTCGGACTCGGGCATTGTTTTAAACAAAATTTCAATAGTCTTTAATATTGCTGAAATTTTGGACTTTGGGTTTTCGGACAATTCTGAACAACTTTCATTAATAAAGTTTTCCGACAAAAAATGCCTAATATGATTTCTTTATTTTTTCCATTTATTTTGGTACCGCAGGTGGCTTTGCATTTGTAAGATGCGAATGTTTTTTTTTGTCATAAGTAGATCCTAATTTGTTCTATCTTTTGGTAAAATTTAGTTCAAGTCGGACAAAAAATAAAAAAGTTATAAAGGTGTTTCCATTTTACATGGGCTACACTGTATTTCTGGTGTTTATTGTGTTCCTTATAATTATTATCAGCATTATTATAGTGCGGCGCATAATATGAGTACATTTTATATTTGTCTTGCTTTGTTTGGAGTGAAAACATGAAAATCGACGACGAAAAGTCATCGTCTGCCACTCAGTAATCGAAAAGGGCATATATATAACTACATTTTTTTCTCTCTGTCAATTTTTGGTATGGTGGGAGAATACAGAGAGGGGAAATTTTTTTTAAAACGAATGTTTATCGATATTTGTCCGCATAGGTAGATAGTATATGTACTTCACATGCCCCAATTGCACTGGCAGACAAAAGTTCCGCTCAGTGCGCGATAGAGTTAATTTAAAAAAAAAAATCTCTTTAAAATTCCCTTTCCATATAGCGTTCAATCTTAGTACCTATATTATAAAACGTTGTATTTCTGTTAATTTTAACAACTGCCTTGTGTTTTAACGTATGTACATATCACTTTCCTTTTATTTATCGTTACTGTTAGCTTTAAATTACTGGCAGGTTCTACATCCCCTAATAACAACAAATGTCCCCAGGACGTACCCTTAAGTTCTCGTTAGGTCTGAACTTCCCTTGGTTATATGGTACGTCCCAAAGACGACCGTTTGCTATCGTCCCTAAAACGTTCTGAATAAACGCTTTAAGGACATCCTGCTAGAGTCTAATCCAGACAAACCTAAACACATTTATGAAATAACCTCTAGGAGTGATGTTTTTGTTGAGCACATGAGGACATGTTTAAAAAATGAAATTAAAAACAGTAAAAATGAAATTAAAATCCTTAAAAAGTTTTACTAACAAAATTTCTTTTGATAACAAAATATTTTCATTTTTCATGGTCTATTTAAATGTTGTCAATTTTATTTTTCTGATTTCAGAAATCTTGTAGGTATTTGTTTCAACTATTTTTTTCATCTTGCGAAATCATGTTAATTTGTACTTTTTTACAGTACAGTGTAGTCCCTAAAACGTTCTGAATAAGCGCTTTAAGGACATCCTGCTAGAGTCTCGTACAGACAAACCTAAACACATTTGTACAATAACCTCTAGGGATGATGTTTTTTTTTAGCACATGAGGACATGTTTAAAGACCGGTACAGGTATTTACACAAAACTTCCCTCGTTATTTGTGCATGGCGGTCACTCTAAAAAACTAATAATTACGAAGTGACATTGAAAATAATAATCGGAATATAGTTATTACTATTATTACAAAGAACACCTGATAAGTTTTGGCCAAAAAAATATACAGACTGCTCATCCAACAGCAAAAGTTCAATACTAAATAACAGGACAGGTGCCAAATATGGAAGGATTGGGCAAATACCTTTATAAATGTCCACCATGACTGAATTATTTCTTGGGATGACCACCCTGTACATTTTTCAATAGTAGTATCATAGATGCATATGCCTAATATTATTGCCATCTGTCACATTTTCAATTCCACATACACGTAGTGGAGTGGAAGTAGAGTGGTGGTTAAAAAATTTCATTTTTTTTAATTTTCAAAAATTTTTTCAAAATTTTTTTCTTCTGAAATGGGTTTAGAATGGAAATTTTAAATTTGAACATAAAGGAAAGTTTCTTTCTATTCTACAGTAGCATTTTTTTTGAAATTGGTTTAGAATGCCATGAAACGTGAAAATTTTAAATTTGAGCAAAGAAAAAAAAATGTCCATCTATTTTAGTGGTAAATTTTTTTTCTAAAATGTTGGTGAAAAAAATTTTCAATTTTTTTTTCTCAAATAGGTTTAGAATGTCAGTCATGTCAAACGAGAAAATTTTAAATTTGAGGAAAAAAAAATTCCGTCTATTCTAGTGATACATTTTTTCCCAAAGTCGTAAAAAAAATGTTGCAAATGTTCTTTTCCGAAATAGGTTTGGAATGTCATGAAACGTGGAAATTTTAAATTTGAGCAAAAAAAATTTTTTTTTCATCTATTCTATACCCAGTGATAAATAGATTAAAATTTTTTGCAAAAAAATTTTTTTTCAAAAAAATTTTTAATCAAAATAATTTTTAAATTTGTTTGAATAGGTTTAGAATGCCATGAAAATGTGAAAATTTTAAATTTGAACAAAGAAAAAAAAATTCAGTGTGTATTAGTGGTAAAATTTTTTCAAAAATAGTAAAACAAATTTCTAAAGATGTTTTTTTAAATAGGTTTAGAACGCCATGAAACGTGGAAATTTTAAATTTGAAAGAAAACATTTTTTCCATCTATTTTAGTGGTAAAAAATTTTTCAAAAATGGTAGAAAAAATTTCAAAACAAATTTTTTTTTGAGGTAGGTTTAGAATGCCATGAAACGTGGAAATTTTAAATTTAAGCAAAAAAATTTTTTTTTTCATTATTTAATCTCTTTAGACGATCCACCCTGTATATTTTCCAGTGAAAGTTCTACCATTTCTTCGCTGACAGTAGGGTCAACTACCTACCAAATTTGATTGCTCTCCGTCAAATATTTTTTTAGTAAATGCACCAACAGACAGGCAGACAGACCGACAGCCAGACAGACTGACGGAATTGAAAAACCTATATTTTCGTATCTCCGTGATCTGAAACGTCAGAATCCGAAAAAATCTCGGAGGGTGATTTTTTCTCGAATACAATACTTCCCTTCGGTATGCGAGGGAAGTAAAAAAGGAAATTAAAAACTGTAAAAATGAAATTAAAATCCTTAAAAAGTTTTACTAACAAAATTTCTTTGGATAACAAAATATTTTCATTTTTCATGGTCTATTTAAATGTTGTCAATTTTATTCTTCTGATTTCAGAAATCTTATATTTGTTTCAACTATTTCTTTCATCTTGCGAAATCACATTAATTTGTACTTTGTTACAGTACAGTGTAGTTAGTATACTACTATCCTCTGTATTGGTGTGCTACTATAATTTAGTATGAAAATATCGCAATAAAAATAAATGGAAATAGTGGAATGAGTAACAAAAATATGTTAAGTTCCAATAAAGCACTTTTATTTTAAAATTCCCGCCAAACGTCGTGTTTTTTGAGATGGGGGAATTTCGCTTAGTTGCTGTCAAACTATGGGGAAATGGGGAATTCAATTTGGCATCGCATCATTTTATCTCGTCCGCTCACTAGTCACTTTTAACGGCTACAAAAGAAAGTACCAAAAATAGGTAAGTCTATTTAATTGATTTATTAATACATAAGTATTTATATCGATATTCGGCTGTTATATCTTCGTGGTAGTCGGCAGAGGATTGCTTGATATTTTTAGCAGACAACAACAACGCATTTTACTTCCAGCATGTAGAATTATAATTCTTTTTCCCCTAGAACATGGAGCACTTAAATTACACTTTTTGGTGTTATCTACCAAAGCATATTGAACTACATCATGGGTGTCAAACCATGTTTCGTCAAGATAAATTACATCTCTATTTGCATCTTGGTATTCTTTTATTTTACGCAGATACTCGTGTCGATGATCTACGATGCGTGCTTTGTCCAATTTTTTGTATAAATTATAACGCCTGGAAGGTAACATGATGCAGCCCGAGGGCCTTTGGTCCGATGGATGTATGTTGCCTGATGGGCGTTATAATCTAATTCACGAAAAATATATTTTTCTAATGAAAAATTGACTTTTCATTCTTCAAATACATTTAGTAATCTATGACATTTGCTGGTACTTGACGTTTATTAACTGTACCTGGCAGTTGTTGATATTTTGACGTTTGTTGATGTTATAGGAAAAAGGAAAATTAATGTGGAAATACCACAAAATATCCAAAACAATGCATGAGAGGCCACAGAAAATGTAATGCCGGTCAAATCCAAACCATTATACATAAGGAATATGAAACATTTACTCTTTCTTTGCTTCTCAAATAACAAGGCATTATGGCTATAACGCCCGCTCATTATAGTTGTAGAATGCTTTAAAATCACTAAATATCCAACAGAATTCGAAAACTGACTTACCGAGCAATATGAATAACCCGGATGATATTGTTATGAATTACACCCCCTTGGAATTGGAGATGATACGCATATGCCTACTAATACAATACAATAAAATGGACTTTTCTGGAATATTGTTGGAGAAGATTCTTGAATGTTTCTAGATGGATCTAGAGAGTCAAATTCGGAGTATATAAGGCGCGATTACCAGCGCGGAAAGAAGTTTATTAAGAAGGCAGTTTATAAAAGTGAACAAGTTAAAAGTGAAAAGTGAGGTTAACTATTAAGTAAACAAGTATTGTACAGTCAGTAAATTGTTAAATAAAGTATTAGTAGTGTTTATCTCTTGTTGAAATTATTTAGAACCCACGGATTCATACAGGGTGTTCCTAAAAGGTGGAAATCCGTAACATTTTGGTGTCGGAAGCGGAATTTTGACAAGAGGATTTTTCGGAAGTGTTCGAGAAGGTTTGGCAGTGTATTCTCGAAGTTGGTGCTAACACGGAGGACTAATTTACTGGACGTTGTTCGATGGTTATTTTCGAACAGGAAAATAGTGTCAAGTGCATTTTTTGAGACATTTTTGGAACATTTTATTTGGACATTAGAGGTTAAGTGACGAAGACTCTAGATAAGACTTTTTCGTGCCGTTTTGAGGTTTTTCTGGACAGTCCCATTACCGATAGTGACGTAATTGTTAAATTAATTTGATTTCAAAGTAGTCGTATGCCTATAACAACCAGAAGTATGGCAACTGAAAAGCAAATACAGGACTTATTTGCACAATTCCAGAAAGTGTTGGAAGAGCTAGAAAGAAGGCATCGGGAAGAAGTAAGTGAAATCAAAGAGGAAATAGACCTGCTTAAGCGACAGTTGAGGGATAAAGGAAGCCAGCAAGTGGTATTATCAGATCAGCTGTTCGAACCTCCCTCCTTTGACGGCCAAAGTTCATGGACCATTTACAAGATGCAGTTTGAGGCAGCAGCGAGTGCAAACAACTGAAATGACGAAGAAAAGGCTATGGCGTTAATCGTGGCATTAAGGGGCCAAGCATTGGAAATGCTCCAGACAATCCCAGTAGACCAACAACGGAACTTTAGAGTTTTAGAAGCTGCTTTAGATCTACGATATGGCGATCAACACCTTGCCCGAGTGTACCAGACCCAGATGAAATCACGTGTTCAAGGGGCTGGGGAAAGTTTGCAAGAGTTTGAAGCTGCCGTGTGGAGACTGGCTCACCTGGCTTACCCGGATGTACCGAAGGAATTCCAAGATCAACTGGCAGTAGAGGCTTTTCTGGATGGTATACAGGACGATGAGATCGGGCGAGTCCTCAGGTTATCTCGATACAAGAACAGCAGTGAAGCGTTGGTGCATGCACTCGAGGTGGAAGCTGTCCTTCAGGATACCCCGAGTCCAAGAGTACAAGCTATGAGTCTCGAAAGATCGCAGTCGGAAAAAGAGAACCAGAACGCTATGTTGACCGACATACATAAGATGTTCAATCAGTTAATGGCTCAAGTGGATACTGCAGAAAGACAAGGCAAGCCAAGTGGGGGTATTAAATGTTACAACTGTGGCAGAGCAGGGCATATCAAACGAGACTGTCGACAGCGGAACTCGAGGAATGTGAATGCTGGAAACATGGATGAGACACAGAATATAAGTAGTGGAAGGCCAAGTGGACGACGGAGTATGAAATGTTACCGGTGCGGAGAACTAGGACATATCCAGCTTGAATGTCCACGGAGAAGATTGGAGAAAGTAAAGGCCGGAGAAGCTGTGAAGCTGAGGGGAAAATCAGAGGAAGCTGGTACCAGAGACACTGTGACAGATAGGGAACATGGTACCCCGAGAGAAGTAAAGATTTCCCAGCTTCGAAGCATTCCGAGAAGTCCACTACTACCAGGACGTGGAAGTAAAGTGAAACCCCAGAAAATTTCAGATATTTCATCCGGAAGAAGGTGCAAGGAAGATTGCAAGTACTACCACCAGGAGAAACTGCAGGTCACGAGAGCAGTTAACACTGTCAAAGTGGAGGTGCCGGATGACAGGACAGATGAGGCGCTCAGACAAGAGCAATTGAATGATGTGGAAATTGGGCCTATATTGAGAGCCAAAGAAAGGGGAACTCGTCCAAAATGGCAGGATGTTTCGGACAAAAGAGTGGGACTGAAGGCACTATGGGCGCAGTGGGACTCACTGGAAGTCAGGAACGGGCTGTTGCGGAGAGCATGGGAAAGCCCGGATGGAAAAAAGGTGGTTATGCGTCTAGTGATTCCCAGGTGTCGAGTAGCGAAGGTGCTTCAGGAAGTGCACGATGGAACATCCGATAGACACTTCGGTGTTAACAAGTCCCTGAAGAAAATACGAGAACGATTTTATTTGATAAGAAGTCGTCAGGATGTGGAGGCTTGGTGTCGCAAATGCAAGATTTGTGCAGCCAGTAAGGGACCACAGACTGGAAGTAGGGGTGAAAAGAAGCAGTTCAACGCCGGAGTTCCTTTCAAGAGGTTGGCTAACGATATAGCGGAGCCATCACCAGCCAGTAACCGAATGACGGCTCGATACGACCGGAAGGGTAATTCAGAAGGGTTCAAGGCGGGAGATCTGGTTTGGCTGTACAACCCACAGCGGAAGAAGGGAAGGTCACCGAAACTTCGACCGTATACTGTTATTACCCGAATTAATGATGTCGTCTATCGGATTCAACGAAGCAAAAAGTCCAAGATGAAGATCGTGCATTTGGACAGGCTGGCGAAATACATCGATGATTCTAAGTTGCCTGATCGGGACGATCAGGCTTAGGAGGGGGCAGTGTTATGAATTACACCCCCTTGAAATTGGAGATGATACGCCTATGCCTACTAATTGTGACTGGGAGCTGTCAGAATAAAATGGACTTTTCTGGAATATTGTTGGAGAAGATTCCTGAATGTTTCTAGATGGATCTAGAGAGTCAAATTCGGAGTATATAAGGCGCGATTACCAGCGCGGAAAGAAGTGTATTAAGAAGGCAGTTTATAAAAGTGAACAAGTTGAAAAGTGAAAAGTGAGGTTAACTATTAAGTAAACAAGGATTTTACAGTCAGTAAATTGTTAAATAAAGTGTTAGTAGTGTTTATCTCTTGTTGAAATTATTTAGAACCCACGGATTCATACAGGGTGTTCCTAAAAGGTGGAAATCCGTAACAATATTAACGACTACTTTATTTCTGTTTTGGAAAATAATAACTCATGTGAGGAAACAATAAATTTTTATTATTGTCGAAATGTTATTTGTGGCATTATCTCCTTTTTTTTTTCCTTCTTCAATTCTTTGGGACTTCCTGCCACATGTATGTTTTCTTTCTAAGCGGTGCTAGGGGAATCTACAAAATATATCACAATTAACCAGTATGTTACTGGTAAAAAACCTCTACGCCTGTGACGTTTACGTCAAAGGATCAGTTAATGGTTGGTTTTTATAAATAAACAACACAAATAAGTATAAAAACTTGAAATTAAATATTTCGGCGAAATATTTAATTTCAAGTTTTTCGGGTTTTAATTGAGCTTGGGATGCATATTAATTCTGCAGTTTTATCTTTCACTTCCAGATATGTTATATGTTTTATTCTGTTATATATATTTTTGTAGGTTTCTGTTATTTAAATTTATTAGCCGCCATTCGCGTACCCCTAAAATTTTTCGTATACCCCAAAGGGTACGCGTACCACAGTTTGAGAAACACTGCTCTAGATTATATAGTAGATCGAGGTGCCGCTTAGTATTACAAAACAGCTACTATCCTTTGACCACAATACCGCTGATATTTTGATCTACTCCCCGCACTTATTGGCTTTAGTATATAACTATTTCTGCTGTTTGACAAATAATATAAAGCATATATTTTATTATTATTACAAGCTTTAAACGTATTATTGTCACTGTATTTTAGATTTAAAAGATCGGTAAAAATATTTAGACAGAACTACCCTCTTTATTTGTACATGGCGGTCACTTTAAAAAATTATTAATTACGAAATGACATTGAGAATAATAATCGGAATGTAGTTATCACTATTATTACAAAGAAAGCAAATATACACAGTGATCATCCGACAGCAAAAATCAAATACTAAATAACAGGTGCCAAATATGGAAGGCTTGCGCATATACCGTTACAAGTGTCCACCATGGTTGAATTATTTCTTGGGATGACCATCCTGTATATTTTTCAATAAAACTATAATAGGTGCATATGCCAAACATTATTGCCATCTGCCACATTTTCAGTTCCACAGCCACATAGCGGAGTGGAAGTATAGTAGTGGTTAAAGAATTTTTTTTTTTTACTTCCCTCGCATACCGAAGGGAAGTATTGTATTCGAGAAAAAATCACCCTCCGAGATTTTTTCGGATTCTGACGTTTCAGAACACGTAGATTACGAAAATATAGGTTTTTCAGTTCCGTCAGTCTGTCTGTCTGTCTGTTGGTGCATTTACTAAAAAACTACTTGACGGAGAGCAGTCAATCTTAGTAGATAGTTGACGCTACTGTCAGCGAAGACATGGTAGAAATTTCACTGGAAAATATACAGGGTGGACCATCTAAATGGAATAAATAGTGAAAAAAAATTTTTTTGCTCAAATTTAAAATTTCCACGTTTCATGACGCGCTAAACCTATTTCAGAAAAAAAAATTTTGAAAAAAATTTTATCAAGATGAAAAAAATTTTTTTTTGCTCAAATTTAAAATTTCTACGTTTCATGACACGCTTAACCTATTTGAGGAAAAAAAATTTTGAAAATTTTGAAAATTTTTTTCACCAATATTTTTGAAAAAATTTTTACTACTAAAATGAAATATTTTTTTTTCTTTCTTCAGATTTAAAATTTCCACGTTTCATGGCATTCTAAGCCTGATTCAAAAAAAAAAATTGATAATTTTTTTTACCGTTTTTGAAAATTTGTTTACCACTAAAATAGATGGATTTTTTTTATTTCTTCAAATTTCAAATTTCCACGTTTCATAGTGTTCTAAATCTATTTAAAAGAAAAATTAGAAATTTTTCTTACTATTTTTTAACAAATTTACCACTAAGATACATTTTCTTTTCTTTGTTCAGATTTTAACTATCCACGTTTCCATGACATTCTAAAACTATTCAAACAAATTTAAAAATGTTTTTGAAGAATTTTTTAAAAAATTTGAAAACATTTTTAATCCATTGTATCACTACTATAGAACAGACGAAAACAATTTTTTTGCTTCCACGTTTCATGATATTCCAAACCAATTTCGGAAAAAAAAATTTGCAACATTTTCTTACCAGTTTGGAAAAAAATTTAACACTAGAATGATCAAATTTAAATGACATTCTAACCCAGGTATTTCAGAACATTTTTTTCACCAACATTTTTCAAAAAGTTTTTACCACCAAAATAGATCGATTTTTTTTTAATTTGCTCAAATTTAAAATTTTCACGTTTCGTAGCATTCTAAACCTATTTTAAAAAATATTTAACTTTTGATTTTTAGAATAGAAGGAAACTTTCCTTTTTGCTCAAATTTAAAATTTCTACGTTTGACATTTTAAACCTATTTCAGAAGAAAAAAATTTGAAAATTATTTTACCAACATCTTTTGAAAAATAAAAAAAAAATGAAATTTCTTAACCACTCCATTACGTGAATGTTGGATTGAAAATGTGACAGATGGCAATAATATCTGGCATATGCACCTATTATACTTTTATTGAAAAATATACAGGGTGGTCATCCCAAGAAATAATTAAGTCATGATGGACATTTGTAAAGGTATTTGCGTAAGCCTGCCATATGTAGCACCTGCTATTTAGTATTGAACTTTTGCTGTTGGATGCGAACTCTGTATATTTTCTTGACCAAAAGTTATCAGGTTTTCTTTGTAACAATAGCAATAACTATATTCCGATTATTATTCCCAATGTCATTTCGTAATTAAAAATATTTTACAGCGACCTCATGCGCAAATAACGAGGGAAGTTCTGTGTAAATACCTTTACCGATTTTTTTAAATAGGTTTAGAATAGTATGAAATGTATTCTAATGTATTGAAACATATTCTTTATAGGATTTTGCAAACAGCAGAAAAGTGCTTAGCCTTTGAAACATGTCCAAGAAACAGAATGATGGATTTCATAAAAATGTAATCCATTAGAATGAAAATTTCTTTTAAGAGAAGGTAGACAAATAAATTCATTTTAGGCCTTTGTTCTCATTTTTAACTAAATCTTCATAATCGTAGGGGGTTATGTAGATACTAGTTTAATCTGCATGGCCGTAGGGGACTGTGTGGATGCTAGTGTTAGAATGAGAATTGTCAAATAAGAAATTAGACAAATTCATTTTAAGATTTTAATTTGCTAGTATAACCAGAATTCAGGTTATCGAAAGAATGCAAATATTTCATTAATATTTTTACACAAAGTTTTTCTGTTAGTTATAGATACTTAGTTATTTTTTCTGCTGTTTGCAAAATCATATAAAGAATATGTTTCAATACAGTCATAAGCAAACAAATAATAATTCATTTTTAAACGTATTCTAGCGGTAAAAAATTTTTTTATCATCTGTTCTATAGTAGCAATTTTTTTTGATTAATTTTTTTTAAATAGGTTTAGAATGTCATGAAACGTGGAAATAAATATGAGCAAAAACAATTTTTTTTTCGTCATCTATTTTGTATTTTGTAGTGAGCCAAAATTTGCAATTTTTTTGTTTATTTCAAAAGTTCTTGGAATAGGCTTAGAATGTCATGAAACGTGGAAATTTTCAAGTAGGGCGAAAAAACAATTTTTACGTCCATTCTATAGTGGTGGTGGAAAAAAATTAAATCAATTAATTTTTTTTTTCTGAAATAGATTTAGAACGCCATCAAACGTGGAAATTTTAAATTTGAGCAAAAAAATTTTTTTTTTCATTATTTATTCCCATTAGACGGTCCACCCTGCATATTTTCCAGTGAAAGTTTAACCATTTCTTCACTGGTAGTAGGGTCAGCTACCTACCAAATTTGACTGCTCTCCGTCAAGTAGTTTTTTTAGTTAATGCACCAACAGACAGAGAGACAGACTGACGGAATTGAAACCCTATATTTTCGTAATCTACATGTTCTGAAACGTGTAAATCCGAAAAAATCTCGGAGGGTGATTTTTTCTCGAATACAATACTTCCATTCGGTATGCGAGGGAAGTAAAAAGCCGAAATCACTCGAGGTAAATGTACGTCACCATTCTCAATTAAATTTGTTCGAATGCATGTTGTGCTTACACGTGGAATTTTATAAAAACATAGTACAGTAGGTTGGGACCCATATATGTTATATTTGATACTTTGATATTGACTTTTTAAAAAATATTTATTTAGTTAATTAGAGTCATCGATGACTCTGAGTAAAATATAAAATTGTAGATTTAAAAGTTTATTGTAAAGGTGAGTTAATAACTGGCTACAAAAGCGGCTGCTGGTCATATTTATAACATTAGGAAAGCAGTCTCAGCTAGACGGAGAACAAAGGAAATGCAAATGTGCAATTTGGCATAAACTATGAGAACGGATACAAAACAATAGGTGAAACTTGATACGTAAGATAAGCAATTACCAAGAGAAGTCTTTATCAACTTATGTAATTTGATATTATTGAGGAGCTTACTTATAACTCAGTGTCGTACTGTTATTTTTTAATATAACAACTTCCCCCTTAATAAAAAAGTTGATTGTTATACAACAACTTTTGAATAAAATGATTATTGAATACAATATAAAAGTAATAATAAAACAAAATGAATATAATGCAAAGATAATAATAAAATATTGAGTGAATAAAATAATAAGCATAAAATAGAAAGAATAAAAGTCAATAAACAAAAATTAGTGGTTCACTGGAAAGTCTATGATAACTCGATATCTTCTTCTTGAGGTTTGATACCGGGTCGCTTTCTTGGAGGGACTAAACTGGGAAATTCCATGAACTTCTTGCTTCGTCCTGGAGGAGGTGAAGAAGAATCGCCTGTAGAGGGTTCAATTTTCAGTAGACGTCTCTTCCTTCTACATTTACAAAGCACGTAAAGTAGAATTATGGAAATGATGAAGGTGATGGTGAAATACGTGAACCAGGACATATGTTTGGTCACGAAGGGTTCGTTGATGAGATCGTTCAGATCCTTAGAATATTCGAATAATCGAGCAAATGTTATTGAATTTAGAATATCGTTCAAGTTATCTTCAATATACAAATAGCTTGCCATTAACTGTTCACAAATGTGTAAGAATAATAGTTTTGTTTCTACAGCTTCGATGTTTCGCGTCATGGTTTCGATTGTGCGATCGATTTCTTGCATGTCTTTATTAAATGTTTCTTCGTCAATTTGTAATTTTTGAATGGTTGAATTGAAATTTTTGATTACCGATGTTGTAACTGAAATTTGGTTTTTTATTAGATTTTCTAACTGGTGTTCGTCGTTATTTAATTTATTAATGCAATTAGCGTAATATTCGCCATCTTCGGCGTCTAGATTCCCGGTTATTGATTTGAAAATTGTGCCGATACCATTTAATATTCCGCGTTTGTATCTCTTCGTGTCTAGAAATACTTCATCAAATTTGGATTCTATAGTTTTGGAAATTTGTGTTAAAAGGTTAAGATCTGTTTTGACTTCGCTTCTGAAAGTGATCATTTTTTGATGAGCACCGTCAAGAGTATTCAAAATCGTATCTAAAATTCGTTGGTTCTTATCGAAGGCTAGTTTAAGGGATGATATGTTTTTATGTACCAGTAATGTCCATTTTTCGTTTGTCACTACGATGTCCGTGTCTTTGTGATAAAATACACCAACAGTGTTGTTTATTGGTATTATTTTATATTGTGCGAGTGCTGATCCGAACAGCAGGATAAACCTGAAAATAAATTTAATTTTCAGTATACGGTTTCATTCTATCGAAATTTACTTTAGTTTCTTGATTTGTTTCAAGATTTAATAAAGTAGCAGAATTTTGGAAAATTTCTATGATTTTAAAAGGACCGTTAAATTTATTTTGAAGTTTGTTTTTAATTTGGGAATCTTTCACATATACTTTATCACCAACTTTGTATTCAGGTCGATTTTTTGGAACATTTCTGTCAAAGCGAACTTTCGCTTTCACCTTTTGAGATTGCGTTCTACTGCGGGCGATTTTATAATAATGAGATATTCTGTTGTTTAAATCTTTTACATATTTCGTTATTAATTCCTTTTGGTTGTATAAAGTTTCGGGTGGTCTAATAGACGTATGTCCGAAAATGAGTTCGTATGGTGTCAAGCCGTGTGTTTTGTTAACCGAATTGTTATAGCAAATGATTGCATATGGTAATATTGTGAAAGGATGTTCATTCGGATTTTCAGTTTTGTGGGCTCTTATCATTTCGGCTAATGTAGCGTGATGTCCTATGCTTGAGTATGTTAATTTTATGTCGTAGAGCGTACAAAGATCTTTTAATAATTTATTATCAAACTCACCGCCGTAATCGCAATGAATTCTCAACGGGGTACCGTAGTGTTGAAAATATAGCAATAAAGTGTTTACGACTGATTTCGCGGATTTATCCGGGACAGCATAGGCTTGAGTAAATTTAGTTAATTCGTCGCGGATTGTAACAGCGTAATTTCTCGTGGGAAATTCGAATAAGTCGACATTAATTCTTTCGAATGGCGTTCTTGGAGTCTCGGTGATTACTAAAGGATTGCTAAGATTTTTACGACATACTTTAGTTTTTTCGCATGTTTCGCAGTTTTTTATGACGTTTTCAACGTCTTTGGTTAAGCCTCGCCAATTGTATTTTACTCTAATCCTTCGAATAGTTTCTTTAATACCACGGTGTAAGTTATTTTTGCCTGAATGATTTTGATCTAGAATGATTGGAATTTCGTCTTCATCGGGGGTTTTAACAATATTTTGACAGATTACTATTTTCAAATCTTTCTCTGCAAAAATAAATGATAGCATTTCGAGTATGGGAAGATCTAGATTATTTTCTACGTAATATGTTTTACAAAGATCCAAAATGTTTTGTCTTTTGTACAATACCATGAATAAATGTTCGTTTATTGAATCGACATCAAAAGGTAGAGGAACAATAAAATATTTTCTATGCCTGACCGATTTGCTTGAGACAATGTTAATAGTGTTATTATAAAATTCGGGGTGTTCTTCGAACATGTCCTCAATGATTTTGTGATGCAAATCTTCTAATTTATTTTGTTCAAAGAATGTTATAATATTTTTGTGTTCCTTGTCTAGAAGTTGTCTGTTTGAAATTTGAATTTTAGAATAGTCTATTAAGGATTTCGTCTTATACAAATTACAAAAGATATCAAATTCTTGAGAGATTTGTTCTTTAGTGATTTTGTCGTTATTGTTCGGGTTTTCGTCATTGTTTGGTTCGTCATCTTCTGATTCGTCGTCCTCGTTCGCGGCTAGAATTTTTGAGTAAAATTTGGAACATTCCGAAAAGTGATTGATTTTAACTCGCGATAGCGCGTCCGCGTTTTTATTGGTTTTACCGGGTTTGTAAATGATTTCATAGTCGTATTCTTCTAATTTGAGTCGCCAACGTGCAAGTCTGCTTCCTGGGTCTTTTATCGAAAATAGCCAGGTAAGCGGTCGATGATCGGTTACTAACTTGAACTTTCTTCCGAATAGATATGGCCTAAAGTGTTTTACTGACCATACTGTAGCTAATAGCTCGCGTTCTATGGTAGAATACTTAGTCTCCGCCGCGCATAAAGTTCGAAATGCATAAGCTATTGGTAAGTCTTTGCCCATATTTTCTTGCGAGAGCACGGAACCAATGGCAAATGCGCTAGCATCGGTAGTTAGAATGAAAACATCGTCAAAATTCGGACAAATAAGAATTGGAGTTGTTGTTAACGCTCGTTTCACAATTTCGAAAGAGTTTAAGCAATCATTGTCAAAGTCAAAGAGTATGTCTTTTTGTAATAATTTTGTTAAAGGTTTAGAAATCTTTGAAAAGTTAGGGATAAAACGTCTGTAATATCCAGCTAAGCCTAGGAATGATTTTATTTCCTTAGGGTTTCTCGGTTGAGGAAAATTTAGATTCGAGTCAACTTTAGCGGGATTTGGTTTTACACCGTCCTTGGTAATAAGATGGCCTAAATATGCGACTTCTTTGCGTATAAATTCGCATTTGTCCGGTTGAATTTTGAGATTAGCTTTTTGTAAACGTTTAAATATTTCTGTTAGTCGCGAAATGTGGTCATGAATGGTAGGCGAATAGATAATAATGTCGTCCATGTAGACGAGACACCGTTCGTTTTGTATACCTAACAAAATGTTGTGCATCACTCTTTGAAATGTAGATGAAGCGTTTTTCCGTCCGAATGGCATTCGTACAAATTCTAAATGACCGTTTTCTACTGTGAAAGCAGTTTTTTGAATATCTGTCGCGTCGATTTCGATTTGATGGAATACGGAGGCAAGATCTAAAGTCGTAAAATATTGACACTTGTCCAATTGATCAAGAAGATCCGAGATATTCGGAAGTGGATATTTGTCGTCAATAGTCAGTTCGTTGAGTTTTCTGTAGTCTACTACAACTCGCCATTTTTGTTTACCGGAGGCGTCAAGTTTTTTTGGTACAACCCAAACCGGGGATGATCAGGGTGAAATTGATGGTCTGATTATACCTTGGTCTAGCATTTTAGAGACCCGAGTTTTAACTTCCTCTTTGTGAATATGAGGATAGCGATAAGATTTTGTAAAAACCGGTTTGGAATCGTTCGTATCAATAGAGTGTTTAATCTCATTAGTGAAACTTAAATTGTCGCCTTCTAAATAAAATATATCAGAAAAATTTAGACAAAGTACTGTTATTAACTCGGTTTCTTCTTCGTTCAAATGATCTAATCGTAATTGATTTTTAATTTCAAAGTTTCTGTCTGTATGTTGGGGACTGTCCGGATTCTGAGAGTTTAAATTAAAAATTGATCTGAATTTTTGAACTGGTTCCAGTTTAAGATTCGAGAAATCGATTATTTTGGGAATTGCATTAGCGTTTATTATTGATGTTAAGAATTCTCCGTTGTCGTCGATTTCTACAATAGCGTTTGGTAAACGCACTTTTTAACTTTCCTGGACTAACAGTATAGCCTCAGTATTTCGTAAATTACATTTTAATTTAAATATTTTTTCCATGCGTGGTTCGATTGAAATTAAATTTTAATTTTTCACGTTGCACGGAATTTGATTCCGAACTTGATTTGAGTTTGTAGTTGGTTGCAAGGGTAAATTTTGTGTTTTTTCGTCACCCGTAGCTTTAAATATCGGTACGGTTTTGAAATTCGTAATTAGTCGCTTATTTTTAATATCTACCATACATTCGTAGGGTTCTAAAAAATCTGCGCCTAATAGTCCTTCAAATTCTATATCCAAATTATGAATGTAAACTTTGTGTGGATTATTGTCGGTAAATGGTATAAGAACAGATTCGTTAATGTTAATTTTTTGTTCAGTTATGCCTTGTATAATAATATTTTCAGAAAATCTTCATTTGTAGTTCTCTGCCGTTTTTGGTTTAAAAATCGAAATTCCTGCACCAGAATCAATAAGAATTTTAAATTTATTTGTGATGTCTTTGATATAATAAAGATTATTCGAATTTACAGTCAATAAAGCGTGTGAAAGTGTTTCTACATGAACTTCTGTTCTGGGAAGTTCAGAAACGGGTCGAAATTTTTGTTGAGGTTCATATTTTGATTTTGGTGGGAAATTTGGTCCAATTCGCAATTCGCTGTTGGAGTATCCGTGAGATACTCCGGACTTTTGCAAAAATCCTGAGGATTAGCAGTATAATCCTCCTGTGGTAAGTGAGAATTAGCAGTATAATTCTCTTGCGGCATCTGAGAATTAGCAGTATAATTCTCGTACTGTTCTTCTTGAAAATTAGATGCATAATTTTCCGAAAAGGTTTGATTATTTTCTAGATTGAAATTATCGTACATTGTATCAACGTTTTAATATTCAGGAGAATAATCTTCATATTGGTCAAAATTATATTGGTCATTATAAGGTTCATAATTTAAATGATGAGTCTTTTGTTGATTGAAACGGTTAAAATTTGGATTTGGTTGTATCGCTGATGGTCTTTGTTGTATAAAATTAGGATTCGGTCTAATTGCGGAGGGCCTATTTTGTTGCGCTTGGCTAACTTGATTATTTTGCGGATAAGTTCTAGTTTGTTGTGCAAAATTTTGAAAACTTTGATTGCTTTGAAAGTTTGGTCTTTGAACATTTTGTGAAGTCGATGGCATAAATTGTTGTTGCCTCGTGCGACATTTGTTTATTATATGTCCATTACGTTTGCAAAATGTACAAATTTTTTGTTGAAAGTTTGGGGTCGGTCTTTTTTGTTGAGGAGGCACTGGATTTCTAACATTATTATTATTTTTGGAAAATTTTTGGGATTCAAAATAAGAGAGTTGTAATTCTCTTCTAATCCTATTGATGGCTTGTAGCATACTTGTTGGATCTCCAGCACGTACTTTTTGCCCTAATTTTGTTTCAAGGCCCGCTAACGTGTTTAATGTCATCGTTTCAATTAATTCTGACTGAGATTGTTTCTGTTCACCGGATAAACGTTGTTTTTGTATGGCGGCGTGCATTTTTGCATTATGCGTCTGTAGACGCGCAACAAAAGTTAGTGCAGATTCACCTGGCATTTGGTGAATACGCTGCAAATCCTGAATTAAAGATGTCAAGTCGCGAGAGTCTCCGAAATGAGTTTCGAGCAAGACTCTTATTTCCGCCCATGTGGCAGGGTTGCGTGAGTTTATTAATTCGGCAGCTCTGCCGCGCAATTTATTTTTAATATGTAGGGTTAATAATATTTTCTGGTCGTTAATCGCCATGCCTTGTGCATAAATGCAAGAATTTAGAAATGTTTGTAAACTAATAGCATTACCATCGAATTCTGGTATAATAGAAAAAATTTCAGAGAGATTGTAAGGCTCAAGGCTCTATCCTTGCACTTTGTATTGTTTGTGTAGTTTGCGATGTTTCTGGCATTGTTGCTTTTATTTAGAGATTACAGAAAAAAAATTAATTAAATGTTAACTTGAGATTATTTTAAAAAAATGACCTCTTTAGAAAAGGAAATTAGTTTTAATAAAAAAAATGTATTTAGGCAGTTTGTGTATTAACTGTATAATACACGGTGACGTATTAGCAGTATAATACATTTCTTATGCTAATTAAAATTAAATTAAACTTGTCGCGTTTATTTCGTTAAGGAATAATTATTTGATAATAGAACTGTATTTTGTTCGCTGAGTGTATATAGCACTTTTATAAAATAATTGTGAAAAATAATAAAATAGAACGAGATGATTCCTAAAATGACTTACATTAATATTTTCATTGGTAGGTTCTTTCTCTTCTAAAGGATTGGGATCCACCACCTCTGTCCTGAAGTACTCCTTGTTCTCTCGGGCTTTCCCACTAGTTAGGCACCTTCTTCAGATGAACTCCTTGTTCTTTTGGGTAGTTTTCCTCGAGTTAGGCTCCGTCAACAGGGTGTTTTGAAGATCCGTTACGACTGCGCCACTGTTATATTTGATACTTTGATATTGACTTTTAAAAAAATATTTATTTAGTTAATTAGAGTCATCGATGACTCTGAGTAAAATATAAAATTGTAGATTTAAAAGTTTATTGTAAAGGTGAGTTAATACGCTACAAAAGCGTCTGCTGGTCATATTTATAACATTAGGAAAGCAGTGTCAGCTAGACGGAGAACAAAGGAAATGCAAATGTGCAATTTGGCATAAACTATGAGAACGGATACAAAACAATAGATGAAACTTGATACGTAAGATAAGCAATTACCAGGAGAAGTCGTTATCAACTTATGTAATTTGATACTACTGAGGAGCTTACTTATAACTCAGTGACGTACTGTTATTTTTTAATATAACATATATACCATGCTTCTACTAGACAGAAAGCCAGCTGTACAGATTTCCTATAAATAACATACACGAAAAACTTTGTACGAGTGAACAGGTACTACCACAGACCTACAGGGACTTTTCATATAAGCAAATTTTGCCCGCGTCATGGAATTTTACCGGAAGTGACATCAAGATGGGAGGATAGGGGATGTGGGCAAATAAGAAGAGTCAGCCTATATAGAGTATACCTCAAGACCTACCTTTAGGTACTCCATATTTTATTGGATATATTTCAGAAGAAAATTTGAAATTTGGCGCGTTTTTTGACTAGGCTGTTATTTGAACGTATTGTGACCTATCGGATGCATAAAAAATTATCCATTTTAGAGCTGGACCAGTGATTTCGTACCTTAGAATTTATGTTCTAAGACCAGTTTATTAATAATATCAAAAGCTTTCGTTAGGTCAAAGAAGATTCCTACGGTGAACAGTTTTTCATCTATACGTTTATTTATGAAATTTATGGATTCTACATGGGCTGTTTCTTAAAACAATTTGAATTTATTAAAGTAATCTACAATCCGTTCATACATGAGCTTTTCAAATATTTTATAAAACAGATAAATTTGAAACTGGTCGGTAATTCTTTATGTCTGAGTGATCGCCTTTCTTAAAAGTAGGTACAATTCTGGCTACCTTCAACTTAGAGGGAAAAATCGCCATATTTAATCGATGTATTGTGGTTATTTTTTTTTTGTAGAATTTAACTATATCCTCCCTGTTCTAGACGGGATCAAGTACCTGTTAGTCTAGCAAATACGTAAATTAAATTAAATATGTCCTTTGAGAGATTAATTTTATGAGGGTAAAATGCTAACCTAGGCAACCGATTTAGAAGGATTCAGTAGGCAAAAGAGAAGAGAGGTAAATTGATATTATACACACCGAACCTTATTAAGCCGGAAGATGTACATTATATCAAATAGGTATTAACATTTAACCGCAATACCTTTTATTTTGACATTGGTTTGTTTAAACAGGTGTATTATAGTATGGGAGCTAGGTGACCTATTTGTAAACTTATCGTATTATCGATTGTAGGTTTCAACTTAGCTTATTTGTCATATGGAACATATTCTTTATAGGATTTTGCAAACAGTGGAAAGAAAAACTATGAGAACTAAAAGAAAAACTATATGTAAAAATATTAATGAAATCTTTGCATTCTTTCGATAACCTGACTTCTGGTTATGTTAACAAGTAAAAATTCTTATTTGCCATTCTCATTATAACACTAGCATCCCACATAGTTCCCTACGACTAGGCAGGTTAAACTAGTATCTACATGATCCCCTACGATATGTAAATTCAGTTAAAAATGAGAACAAAGGCCTGAAAGTTATTTATTTACCTACCTTGTCTTTAAAATTTTTTTCATTCTAATGAATTACATTTTCATAAAATCTCATTCAGTTTCTTGGAAATGCTTAGCCTTTGAAACGTCTTTCGTCCTTATTGTGGACTCATCAGAAAAGCCCAAAGCCACTCATAACGATGTTCCATGCAAAACCAAGACAGTATCCAAGAATAAGTATGAAATATTAATATTTGACATTGACTGATAAAAAACAACCTATCTACTAGCTAACTAGTATTGGAGCCTACATACTCTATGCATGTTTAAAAGTGAATTGGTTACCATGGCATTCTAAAACTATTCAAACAAATTTAAAAATGTTTTTGAAAAATGAAAAAAAAAATGAAAACATTTTTAATCTATTTATCACTACTATAGAATGGACGAACATTTTTTTTTGCTAAAATTTAAAATTTCCCCGTTTCATGACATTCCAAACCAATTTCGGAAAAAAAATTTTGCAACATTTTGTTACCAGTTAGGAAAAAAATTAACAATAGAATAGATGAAAACTTTTTTTTTTGTTCAAATTTAAAAGTTTCACGTTTCATGACATTTTAAACCTATTTCAGAAAAAAAAATGTTTGAAATTTTTTTTCACCAACATTTTTCAAAAAGTTTTTACCACTAAAAGAGATCGATTTTTTTTTTGCTTGCTCAAATTTAAAATTTTCACGTTTCATAGCATTCTAAACCTATTTAAAAAATACATAATTTTTAAATTTTAAACTTATTTTACCACTACTATAGAATAGAAGGAAACTTTCCTTTTTGCTCAAATTTAAAATTTCTACGTTTGAAATTTTAAACCTATTTCAGAAGAAAAAATTTTGAAAATTTTTTACCATTTTAACATTTTTGAGAAATTAAAAAAAAATGAAATTTTTTAACCACCGCTATACTTCCACTCCATTACGTGAATGTTGGATTGAAAATGTGACAGATGGCAATAATATCTGGCATATGCACCTATTATACTTTTATTGAAAAATGTACAGGGTGGTCATTCCAAGAATTAATTCAGTCAAGGTCGACATTTGTAAAGGTATATATGTATATCTGTATATTTTATTGACCAAAACTTATCAAGTTTTCTTTATAATAATAGCAATAACTATATTGAAACATTCTTTATAGGATTTTGCAAACAGCAGAAAAATCCTATAAAGAATGTTTCAATACAATTATAAGCCAACAAATAATAATTCATTTTTAAACTAGCAATAACTATATTCCGATTATTATTTTCAATGTCATTTCGTAATTACTAATTTTTTAGAGTGACCGCCATGCACAAATAACGAGGGAAGTTCTGTGTAAATACCTTTACCGATTTTTTTCATGGTTGTAACGTTATACCTATTAAAATTATTTCTTGTTTAATTTGTGTTTACTTTTTAAAAATACTTCTATTATTACGAAGGATATCGTTAAGAAATGATTAATGGCGAAAAAATTATAGTTTAGGAATCATTATTTCTCATTAATAAAAGAAATAGTACAGATTCATTAAAACAAATTCTATAGGACCCCTACGGAAATGAAAATGGAAATAAAATTCCGTTTTTTGAAAAAAAAAAAACTAAAAATACTGGTACCTATCAGTAATTCAAACTATTTTCTGCTTTACACACAAGTCTACAACCTTACTAATAATTTCCATAGCCTACTTAGTAATTTTCTTACATCGCATTTATCTGACGCAGCCATCTTGAAAAAATTAAAAAATTGTTCGTAGCTCACTTATTTTTTGGAATTTTTTACATCTGAAAAAACTGTTGCACTTAGAAATTTATGCTTAATGAGAAACCATTAAAAAAGTCGTTCCATTTAAGAAAAAAAAGTTGATGTCACTTCCGGTTCAACCGGAAGTGATATTTTCATTCCTGTTAGTCTAAATGTAGCCTATTATTGTCTAATTTATTTGTACCAAAAACCAAATTTTTAAATACAAAAACAACCAAAATATTGGTGGCGTACATTGACTCGTGGCCACCTGGTATACTATTATTAAAAAAATATGAAAGCTATACAGGCAAACTATTTTTAAAGGATCAACATAATTTTTAAATTGAAAATGTGAAAAAAATGTACATTATTTATTGTGAAAAACTACCTGTAATTCGAAAAATTAGCAGGTTACAAAAAAATTCTAAGGGACAAAAAATGCTTAGAAGGCATTAATACAAACGCCTGAATTTTTGTGGCGACCCGATATAAAAATAGAGGTCATATTTCGAATAATTGTTAATAAATTAAACACTGCTTTTAGATGAATCAATCAATATATTATAAATACTCTACATATGTTTCGGCTTATTAGGCCTTTATCAAGAGTACTACATAGTGAATACTAAAGTTTCCGACGTGCATATTCAATTTATACCTGCACGTCGGAAACTTTAGTATTCACTATGTAGTACTCTTGATAAAGGCCTAATAAGCCGAAACATATGTAGAGTATTTATAATATATTGATTGATTCATCTAAAAGCAGTGTTTAATTTATTAACAATTATTTTCAAGATGTTTCACAAGGTACCTACCACAAGTTCAGTTCAGTGTATCATATTTCGAATTTTCATGTATTTCTTAATGTGCAAATATAGTACATGGTTTATCGTGAAAAAGTGCCTGTAACTCGGAAAATTAGCAAGTTACAAAAAAAACTCCAAGAGACAAAAAATGTTTGAAAGGCCTCAATGGATTTTCAAATTTTTAAATGACATGTATTTAAAGGACTACAATTTCAAAGAAAGGGGTAATTTTTCATGTTTTTCCGGAAGAACTCGGTGAAAACGCACTTTACAGAAAAGTTGCAAATAAAAAAGGTCTTAACATTTCGATGATACATACATTCAATTATCTTTTTCAACTATAACGTTTTCCCTCCCCCACTTTTCGAGTGGGCATATCTCGAAAAACCCGTGATAAAATGGTGTTTTCTACCCCTTCCGATTATTTCCTACACATGGCTTCATCAAAGTTCATTCACTAGCACTCAAGTTAGAGGTGACAACCCCTCGTTTACTGGACTAATTATAAATAAATAATTATATGCATTTTGTGTTATGAAAAAATCTAGGCACATTTTTGGTCGTGAAAAATTGTTCAAAACTCGGAAAATATGCACGTTACAAAAAAATTATAGGAGACCAAAATGTTAAAAAATAAATTAACCTATACGTCTGAATTTTTCCACACTTCTAAATTTCATAGTTTGTGAGATTTTCCATTTCCCGATAAAGGTATTTTTTCCGTATTTTTACTTCCACATCCACGTAGTGGATTGGAAGTATTATAGTAATCGCAAAAAAATTTTCAAAAATTTTTATTCGTGAAATAGGTTTAGAATGTCATGAAACGTCGAGATTTTAAATTTGAGCGAAAAAAATTTTCTGTCTGTCTGTCTGTCGGTCTGTCTGTAACTTTTTTTGTCCGCACGCTTTCTCCGGAACGGTTTAAGATATTGACCTGAAATTTTGTACACGTATATATTATAACGAGATCTGGAACTGGATTGTTTTTTGAGGAAATCCGGTGAAGGGTTGGGGGTTAAATAGGGGTAAATAGGAGGAAATAAGTAAAGCAAGCTTGTAAGAGTACAGAAACTTGAAATTCGGTATATGTACTAGAAGTTAAGGCCTCAGATTTTTTTATAATATTTTTCAACCCCCCACCACCCCTACCCCATTAATGGGGTTGATAAAATAAAGTTGAGATATTCATTTGAAATTTCGTACACGTATGTATTATAACGATGTCTAGAATTAGATTATATTTTGGGATGATTCCGTTGAAGGGTTGGGGGTTAATTTGGGGTAAATAGAGGAATATAAGTAAAACAAGTTGGGAAGAGTACAGAAACTTGAAATTCGGTGTATGTACTAGAAGCCAAAGCATCAGATTTTTTAATAATATTTTTCAACCCCCACCACCCCTACTCGAATTTGAAAAGGGTTGGTAAAATAAAATTGAGATATTCATTTGAAATTTTCTACACGTATGTATTATAACGACATCTGGAACTAGATTATATTTTGAGATAATTCCGTTGAAGGGTTGGGGGTTAAATAGGGGTAAATAGGGGAAAATAAGTAAAGCAAGCTGGTAAGACTACAGAAACTTGAAATTCGGTGTATGTATTAGAAGCCAAGGTCTCAGATTATTTATAATATTTTTCAACCCCCACCACCCCTACTTCATTATTAAAAGGGTTGATAAAATAAAATCGAGATATTCATTTGAAATTTGGTACACGTATGAATTATAACGACATCTGGAACTAGATTATACTTTGAGATGATTCCGTTGAAGGGTTGGGGGTTATTTAGGGGTCAATAGGGGGAAATAAGTAAAGCAAGCTGTTATGAGTACAGAAACTTGAAATTCGGTGTATGTACAGGAAGTTAAGGCCTCAGATTTTTTTATAATATTTTTCAACCCCCGCACCACCCCTACCCCATTAATGGGGTTGACAAAATAAAGTTGAGATATTCATTTGAAATTTCGTACACGTATGTATTATAACGACGTCTGGAATTAGTTTATATTTTGAGATGATTCCGTTGAAGGGTTGGGGGTTAATTTGGGGTAAATAGAGAAATATAAGTAAAACGTTGGTAAGACTACAGAAACTTGAAATTCGGTGTATGTACTAGAAGCCACAGCGTCAGATTTTCTTATAATATTTTTCAACCCAACCACCCCTACTCCAATATGAAAAGGGTTGATAAAATAAAATTGAGATATTCATTTGAAATTTGGTACACGTATGTATTACAACGACGTCTGAAACTAGATCATAATTTGAGATGATGCCGTTGAAGGGTTGGGGGTTAAATAGGGGAAAATAAGTAAAGCAAGCTGGTAAGACTACAGAAATTTAGGATTCGGTGTATATACTAGAAACCAAGGCCTCAGATTTCTTTCTAATATTTTTCAAACTCTACCATCTCCGCTTCATTATTAATGGGATTAATAACATCAAATTGATATATTCACTTGAAAGTTAGTACACGTATGTATTGTAGTGACATCTGATTGAGATGACTCCATTGAGGTGGTAGGTTGTAAATAGTGGAAAATAAGTACGGTAAACTAGAAACTTCATTTTTAACGTATATGGTAGAAACCAACTCCTCAAACTTTTCTATGACATCTACCCCAAATATTATTAAAATTTTATGACCAATAATTTCCACATACTAGAGTGCAAATATAGTCAAGATGTTTCCTTTAAAGTGACTTGGACGAATAATCTGGATGTGGAAGTAGTGATTCCTTAGGCAGCGGTTTTTCCAGAATAACTTGAACAGAATGCACTTTAGGAAAAAGACATAAAGAAGAAAAAGTCGTGTACAATACAATCACCAAAATTTTTCTGGGTTTTATCTCGTCATTTTTTATTCCCTCTTCCCCAGGTTTGGAAAAATTCGAACCGCTATATCTCGGAAAATACGCATTTTTACAAGAGAAAATAGTTGTTATATTTCGTCAAATTGTCTAAAAATACAATTTTGTTTTTTGTTTTTTTTTATCTACCTCTACTTATAGCGGCAATTTGTTTGTTCTTTTTTGGGGGTTTTATCTAGACATAAAACCGAACAGATTCCACAAAGTTTCGTGAAAATTGTGAAACATTTTCAATTTTAAGTCGATTTATATCTAATTTGCCTACAACAATTTTCATATTTAAGTTTGATTAATACATGTAATAAAATCTTTGAAATAAAAAAACAAAAAGTTCCAAAAACACCTCCTAGTTCCGAGAGTATCAGGAAATACCAAAATTTAAATACATTTAAAATGAGGGCAACCCTCCCCCTCCACTGATCGAGGCACCGCCCTTTAGGCAATACATCCCTCCTTAGTTTAAAATAAATGAGATTATTATCAGAGCGAAAATCAGTTTCAATTAACGTTTCGAGTGCTCTAGCAGCTTTCTAGTTACAGGCAGGTAAGAAATAATTTTGTATTTTTAATATTCTGTTTAGATTACACGGGTTTACAAAGAAAAAGGAGGTTTTGATCTGGCGATCTAGACTATGATTCCTTATGTATTTTTGGGAGCTAAAACCAAATTTTCAACATCTTAGATTTCAAGTAAATCCCGGTTTTTATTGCCAAAATATGGGTTTGACAGTAAAAGCCGGGATTTACTCAACTATACGCGGTAGAAAATGTTTTAAACTGAAAATACGGTTTCAGCACCCAAGAACACTTAAGGCCTGATATGTTTAGTCTTTGGGGAGGAACTTTTTTTTTGTAGATATGTGCACAGACGACTATGCACATATTAACAAAATAAAAAGTTCGGCTTCAATAACTAAACCTATCGTGCCTTAAGGAGGTTGAAGTGTTACAGTTCCAACCAAAAATAAGTCGGAATTCTAAATCGGAACTTTTCCATAATAAATTATTACAAAAGGTTATAAGTCGATGACACCAATAACTATTGTCATAAAGGCATAAATATAATTTTTTATTATTAATTAATTATTTAAGTAGATTTAATTATTTTAATTAATGAACTAACTTTAGGATGTTTTGTCCAAACTTATTTAAAAAAAAAATAGATTTATGTAAATATCTGTGTATTTTACAAATTTGTTTCAGTAAATAATTTTTAACAAATGAGCAACTGTAAAAATTCAAATTAAATCATTAAATAATTGAAAAATCAGTAGAAAAAAATTTTGACAGTTACAAACGTTTAATAAATTTTTCTATTAGTTAAAAGTCTCCTAGACATATTTTCCATTAGACTACATGTACAAGTTTTTTAAAATTTTAGTCTTTATGAGTTTCCTAATGACTTTGGATTTTTCACAGAAAATTGCGTCATATGTGTCATGAATAAAAAATTTTAAATTGAAAATTTGGCTACAACACTCAAAAATACAAACGGAATCATGATCTAGAACGTCAGATCACAACTTTTTTTTTGTATACCTGTGTTACCTTTTCTTAGTTTTAAAGTAGTTTAACTTTTCCTAGAGGTCCCTACTGAAAAAAATTGTTTTGAATCAAAAAGACTTGTTTTATATATAAGCAAATAAAAATAATGTTTTATGTAATATAAACTTGGATAAGTTTACAGAATGAAGGGATATTTACGAAACTTTATGGATTCTGGTCGTTTTGATGTTTAGATCAAATTCCAAAAAAAAAATTACCGCTATTACCCCGCAATTGTTGTAAACAATGATTTTGTTTCTAATTCGTTAACTAGCAATATTAAGGTCAATTAAAAAACTAAATGTATTCTTAAATAATTTAACTAAGAATGAAGAAGGGGGGGAGGAGGAATAAAATCTGACGAGACAGGACCCAAAAAAATATTTGCAATTGTATTATTAAAACAGATTTTTTTCTTTCTTTATGACTTGTTCCTAAAAGGCACCATGTAAGTTTTTCCGAAAAAACATGGAAATCTAGTAGGTAAACTACGAAATTTAGGAATCTGGAAAAATTGAGACATATATTCGTATATTCTTTAAGATCTTGTTCTTTTGTTTTTATAACATGTATATTTTTCGAGTTTTCAACAGTTTTTTATGATTAAAAATGTACCTAAAGTTCATAACACAAACCGTATCTCTGAAGTTATATTTAATTCATACATATTTTAATAGAGAAATATCTAATTTGCCTAAAAACTTTTCACAAATTAGATATTTTTCTATTAAAATATGTATAAATTAATTATAATATCAGAGATTATATCCATTTTGTGTTATGAAAAAATGTAGGTACATTTTGATCGTGAAAAATTGTTCAAAACTCAAAAAATATGCACGTTACAAAAAAATTATAGGAGACAAAAATGTTTAAAAAAAAATCGGTAAGGTATTTACACAGAATTTCCCTCTTTATTTGTTCATGGCGGTCACTCTAAAAAATTAATAATTACGAAATGACATTGAGAATAATAATCGGAATAGAGTTATTGCTATTATTACAAAGAAAACTTGATAAGTTTTGGTCAAAAAAATATACAGATTGCTCATTTAACAGCAAAAGTTCAATACTAAATAGCAGGTGCCAAATATGGAAGGCTTGCGCAAATACCTTTACAAATGTCCACCATGGTTGAATTATTTCTTGGGATGACCACCCTATACATTTTTCAATAAAACTATAATAGGTGCATATGCCAAATATTATTACCATCTGTCACATTTTCAGTTTCACGTAGTGGAGTGGAAGTATAGTAGTGTTTAATTTTTTTTTAATAGGTTTAGAATGTTATGAACTTGGGAAATTTAAATTTGAGCAAACAAAGTTTTTTGCATATATTCTAGTGGTAAAAAAATGTTTCATCATCTCTTCTATAGTAGTGGTAAAAATATGTTCAATATATTTTTTTTAATTAATTATTTTTGAAATAGGTTTAGAATGTCATGAAACGTGGAAATTTTAAATTTGAACAAACAATTTTTTTTTTTTCATGTATTCTAGTGGTAAAAAAATTTTTCGTCATCTCTTCTATAGTAGAGGTAAAAATATTTTCTATATATATTTTTTAAATTTATTCTTTTTTAAATAGGTTTAGAATGTTAAACGTGGAAATTTGAAATTTGAGCAAAACATTTTTTTCATCTACTCCAGTGGTAAAAATTTTTTAAAAATTTTTTACTTCTGAAATAGGCTTAGAATGACATGAAACATGGAAATTTTAAATTATAGCAAAACTTATTTACATCTATTCTACATATACTTAGTAGTGGTAAAAAAGATACAGTTTTTATCAAAAAAAGTTTCAAATTGTTTTTTTAGAATTAGATTTAGAAGGTCATGGAACGTGGAAATTTTAAATTTGAGCAAACAAAATTTTTTGCATATATTCTAGTGGTAAAAAATTTTTCATCTCTATTATAGTAGTGGTAAAAATAGTTTCAATATATATTTTTTTAAATAATTATTTTTGAAATAGGTTTAGAATGTCACGAAACGTGAAAATTTTAAATTTGAGCAAATAATTTTTTTTTCATGTATTCTAGTGGTAAAAAAATTTTTCGTCGTCTCTTCTATAGTAGTGGTAAAAATATTTTCTATACATATTTTTTAAATTTATAATTTTTTAAATAGGTTTAGAATGTTAAATGGGGAAATTTGAAATTTGAGCAAAAAATTTTTTCCGTCTATTCCAGTGGTAAACATTTTTTCAAAAATTTTTTAAAAAAATTTTTACTTCTGAAATAGGCTTAGAATGATATGAAACATGGAAATTTTAAATTTGAGCAAAAATGATTTACATCTATTCTACATATAGTAGTGGTAAAAAAGATACAGTTTTTATCAAAAAAGTTTCAAATTGTTTTTCTAGAAATAGATTTAGAAGGTCATGGAACGTGGAAATTTTAAATTTGAGCAAACAAAATTTTTTGCATATATTCTAGTGGTAAAATTTTTTTCATCTCTTCCATAGGAGTGGTAAAAATATTTTCATTTTTTTTTAAACAATTATTTTTGAAATAGGTTTACAATGTCATGAAACGTGGACATTTTAAATTTGAACAAACAAAATTTTTTTTCATGTATTCTAGTGGTAAAAAAAATTTTCATCTCTTCTATAGTAGTGGTAAAAATATTTTCTACATATTTTTTTTCAAATTAATAATTTTTTAAATAGGTTTAGAATGTTAAACGTAGACATTTGAAATTTGAGCAAAACATTTTTTCCGTCTATTCCAGTGGTAAAAATTTTTTCAAAAATGTTGGTAAATTTTTTTTTTTTATTTTTTACTTCTGAAATAGGCTTAGAATGACATGAAACATGGAAATTTTAAAATTGAGCAAAAATGATTTACATCTATAGTAGTGGTAAAAAACAGTTTTTATCAAAAAAAGTTTCAAAATGTTTTTTAGAAATAGATTTAGAATGTCATGAAACATGGAAATTTTAAATTTGAGCAAAAATAATTCTTTTTCCTTCTATTCTAGTGGTAAAATTTGTTTCCAAAACATTTATCTTTCTGAAATAGGTTTAGAATGTCATGAAACATGGAAATTTTAAATTTGAGCTAAAAGATTGTTTTTAGCAGCGTCAGCTACCTACCAAATTGGGCTCCGTCAAGTCGTTTCTTTAGTTAATGCACCAACAGACAGACAGACAGACAGACTGGCGGAATTGAAAAACTTATATTTTCGTAATCTACATGATCTGAAACGTGAAAATCCGAAAAAATCTCGGAGGATGATTTTTTCTCGAATACAATACTTTCCTTCGGTATGTGAGGGAAGTAATAGATGAACCTATACGTCGAAAATTTTCCGTGTTTTCTGAATTTAATAGTTTTCGAGATTTTTCATTTTCCGATAAAGGCGTTTTTTTCGTGTTTTTCCGGAAAAACTTGAACAGAACAGAACTTTAGGAAAAAGTCATAAAAGAGAAAAAGTCTTGTGCTTTATTAATACACTCACCAGATTTTTTCTGGATTTTTTCTTGTCACTTTTTATTCCCCCTACCCCTTTTTGGAAAAATTCGAAAATGTTACAAGAGTAAAAAGTTGTTATTTTTCATCAAATTGTCTAAAAATACATTTTTTTTCTCTTAGTTCACCTCTTATCTTGTTAGTTACCAAATTAGCAACAAAATGATTGTTTATAGTCTGGTAATTTTAGCATGAAAAATCTGAAAACCTCTAAAAAAAGGTACATGGTCAATTGACTTGATTTTTGTTGCAAAGAGTTCAGAACGGCATTTAGAAAAAACAATACGTTTTATTTTTTGGCGGAAATGTTTGGTTTCATTTTTTGTCAAATAATTGGCCAATAATAATGGCCAATTTAATTAAATTAATTGAAAGATTTGTTATCATATACAATATGCCATAAAATTAGACAAAAATGGTTACTTGGGGGTTTTTGGGGTTGCTGATCACGAATCTGAAGTCCAATTTTGGAAATTCAAAATGGCGCACCGGAAATCGGGCCATGTTCGAGAAGAAATGAAAATGGATATCTTAGCCTAGAAAATCTACACTCGGGGGGTTTTCGAGGGCGCTTGTTACGAATCCGAAGTCTAATTTGGTAAATTCGAAATGGCGGACTGGAAGTAAAGTCAATTTATCACAAAAATTCGTATTTTTTTCGTTCCTGAGCTGAAAATGAGTACTCAGGGGTTTTTCAGGTCGCTCATCACGATTCAGAATAGCGGACCGGAAGAACAGTCAATTTCTCCGGAGAATCTCGTATTTTTTACTATTTTGGGCTGAAAGTATGAAAAATGCTAATATTTTCTAAAAAATGTACTACTTCCGGTCCGCCATTTTGAATTCTCCCTAATTGGACATCAGATTCGTTGTGAGCTATAACGAAAACCCCCAGAGTTCCCACTTTCAGCCCAAAATAGAGAGGAATACTAGTTTTCAGGAGAAATAGACTATTATTCCGGTCTGCCATTTTGAACTTCGTAAATTAGACCTCTGATTCGTGATCAACGACCTCAGAAAACCCCGATTTTCAGCCCAAAAACGAAAAAGATACGAGTTTTTCCTGAGAAATTGATTCTACTTCCGGTCCGTCATTTTGAATTTACCAAATTAGGCCTCGTATTCGTAATCAGCGACCTCGAAAACCCCCGAGTACAGATTTCTAAGGCCAAGATATCCATTCTCATTATTTTTGGAAAATGGCTCGATTTCCGGTCCGCCATTTTGAATTTCCCAAAGTGGATTACAGATTCGTGATCAGCGACCCCAAAAACCCCCGAGTAACCATTTTCATCTAATTCTATGGCATATTGTATATGATGGCAATTTTCTCAATTAATTTAATTAAATTGGCCATTAATATTGGCCAATTATTGGACAAAAAAATGAAACATTTCTGCTGAAAAATAAAAGGTACCGTTTTTTCTAAATGCCTTTCTGAACTCTACAACAAAAATGAAGTCAACTGACCTTGTACCTCTTTTTACTTCCACATCCACGTAGTGGATTGGAAGTATAGTAATCGCAAAAAAATTTTCAAAAATTTTTATTCGTGAAATAGGTTTAGAATGTCATGAAACGTCGAGATTTTAAATTTGAGCGAAAAAAAATTTTCTGTCTGTCGGTCTGTCTGTCGGTCTGTCTGTCGGTCTGTCGGTCTGTCTGTAACTTTTTTTGTCCGCACGCTTTCTCCGGAACGGTTTAAGATATTGACCTGAAATTTTGTACACGTATATATTATAACGAGATCTGGAACTGGATTGTTTTTTGAGGAAATCCGGTGAAGGATTGGGGGTTAAATAGGGGTAAATAGGGGGAAATAAGTAAAGCAAGCTTGTAAGAGTACAGAAACTTGAAATTCGGTGTATGTACTAGAAGTTAAGGCCTCAGATTTTTTTATAATATTTTTCAACCCCCACCACCCCTACTCCAATTTGAAAAGGGTTGATAAAATAAAATTGAGATATTCATTTGAAATTTTCTACACGTATGTATTTATAACGACATCTGGAACTAGATTATATTTTGAGATAATTCCGTTGAAGGGTTGGGGGTTAAATAGGGGTAAATAGGGGAAAATAAATAAAGCAAGCTGGTAAGACTACAGAAACTTGAAATTCGGTGTATGTACTAGAAGCCAAGGTCTCAGATTATTTATAATATTTTTCAACCCCCACCACCCCTGCTTCATTATTAAAAGGGTTGATAAAATAAAATCGAGATATTCATTTGAAATTTGGTACACGTATGAATTATAACGACATCTGGAACTAGATTATACTTTGAGATGATTCCGTTGAAGGGTTGGGGGTTATTTAGGGGTCAATAGGGGGAAATAAGTAAAGCAAGCTGGTATGAGTACAGAAACTTGAAATTCGGTGTATGTACAAGAAGTTAAGGCCTCAGATTTTTTTATAATATATTTCAACCCCCCCACCACCCCTACCCCATTAATGGGGTTGACAAAATAAAGTTGAGATATTCATTTGAAATTTCGTACACGTATGTATTATAACGACGTCTGGAATTAGTTTATATTTTGAGATGATTCCGTTGAAGGGTTGGGGGTTAATTTGGGGTAATTAGAGGAATATAAGTAAAACGTTGGTAAGACTACAGAAACTTGAAATTCGGTGTATGTACTAGAAGCCACAGCGTCAGATTTTCTTATAATATTTTTCAACCCAACCACCCCTACTCCAATATGAAAAGGGTTGATAAAATAAAATTGAGATATTCATTTGAAATTTGGTACACGTATGTATTATAACGACGTCTGAAACTAGATCATACTTTGAGATGATGTCGTTGAAGGGTTGGGGGTTAAATAGGGGCAAATAGGGGAAGATAAGTAAAGCAAGCTGGTAAGACTACAGAAATTTGGGATTCGGTGTATATACTAGAAACCAAGGCCTCAGATTTCTTTCTAATATTTTTCAAACTCCACCACCTCCGCTTCATTATTAATGGGATTGATAACATCAAATTGAGATATTCACTTGAGATTAGTACACGTATGTATTGTAGTGACATCTGATTGAGATGCCTCCATTGAAGGGGTGGGAGGTGAATAGTAGAAAATAAGTAGGGTGAACTAAAAACTTCATTTTTAACGTATATGGTAGAAACCAACTCCTCAAACTTTTCTATGACATCTGCCCCAAATATTATTAAAATTCTATGACCAATAATTTCCACATACTAGAGTGCAAATATAGTCAAGATGTTTCCTTTAAAACGACTTGGATGAAGAATCTGGATGTGGAAGTAGTGATTCCTTAGGCAGCGGTTTTTAGAAGTAAAATGCCAAAATGACACGACTATTATAATTACGAGACAATAACGTCAATTTTTTTATAATAGAGACATGAAAACAAACAGAATCTACAAAGTTTGGTGAAAATTCACTCGTTCGGTAAATTTTTTCAAGTTTAGGCCGATTTTTGTCTAATGTGCCTACAATAATTTTAATGTTTAAGTCTGATTAACATATGTAAGCTTGTATTATCATTTTTAGCTCCGGGACTATCAGGAAATACCAAAATTTAAATACATTGAAAATAAGGGACTACCCTCCCCCCTCCGCTGATCGAAGCCCCTCCCTTTAGGCAATACATCTCTCCTTAGTTCAAAATAAATGAGATTGTCATCAGAGCGAAAATCAGTTTCGATTAACATTCCGCGTGCTCCAACAGCTTCCTAGTTACAGGCTGGTAAGAAATAATTTTGTATTGTTAATATGTTATTTAGATTATGTTTTTATGTTTTCTTAGTTTTAAAGTAAAGTTTGATTTTTGCTAGTGGTACATACTGAAAGAAATTGTATTGAATCAAAAAAACTTTTTTTATATACACTGGTGTCCCACTTTTCATGGAGCCACCCTTATATCTCGCTCACCTGATATCCGAATGTTTTGAAATTTTGGTTTTGAATATATACCTATGAAGTGAGTCTTTAGACGTAACCACATTCGACTGTAGTCAGTGGCGTTCGATTCTATCATGGAAAAAGAGGGTCGATTTTTGAAAAAAAAGTATTAGCGATTTTATTAGAGAAAAACTAGTAAAATATTCCTAATCAGCACATTTAGAAACCACGTTGTACAAGATTACATCGTTGTGTGTTCAAAGGCGTTTGAGATATGGGCCCTTAAAAATCAATTTTTTTCAACTTAAAATAATTTGTATCTGTGAAACGAATTGTCATATGAAAAAAATGTATTCTTTATTTTTTGTTCAGAATAATGTATTGTACTAGGATAAAATGATTCTACAAAAAAATTACTATTTTTTTAATAAGGCAAAAATTCTAATTTGTACATACCATACCTACCATGTTTCTAACAAATAATCTACGCAAATAATGTAATTATACAATTCTTTGCGTTTCTATGTAACCATCATCATTCCGAATACATTGCTCAATCCGTTTTCTTACATGCCGTACAACTTTTCTAATCTCGGCTGGAGTGATTTCAACACATGCCTGTCTAATTCTAATCATTAACTCATCTTGGCTACGTGGACTGTTATTATACACTATACTTTTTAGACGACCCCACAAATAAAAATCGAGTGGTGTCAGGTCTGGAGACCTCGAAGGAAACTCCTGAACTTGACTTCTTAAACCTATCCATCTACCTGGAAAATTATCTTCTAGCCAACCAGTTGCAACATTATGAGCCGGGGCACCATCAAGTTGATAATACAAGTATCTTCTGACATCTTGAGGCAGGTTATTGAGAAAGGGTTCAATTTCTCTTTGCAACAAATTTAAATAAGCTTCTCCATTCAATATTGGAATGAAAAAATGCCAATAATCTGATTCTTCCATAAACCACACCAAACGTTAACTTTTGACACATATTGGCTCTTAGTACTGATAGACCAGTGGGGATTTTCGTCAGCCCAAAAACGGCAATTCTGAGAGCATACTACCCCATTGGTAGTGAATGTTACTTCATGAGTAAATATGACGTTTTTCAGAAAATTAACTTTGTTTAAAAATTCACCCTGGGCCCAAAAACAGAAATCTAATCTTCTGTATGTATCTCCATCTTCTAGGGTATGTAGAAATTTTGGTTTGAAAGCTCCTTTTCTATGTTTTTTCAGGCAACGCCAAACGATGTTTTTACTAAAATTTAGATTTAATGCTACGTGCCTTGTGCTAGATCTTGAATGTTCTCTAAAATATTGTAAAATGCGTTCCTCGTTTTGAATTTGCCGATTTTGTAAATTATAATTCTTTCGTCTTAACTTACATACATTTCCTCCATTGTTAAAATTTGTATTAATGGTTGCTACCAATTTATGGCGAATGGGAGGCTGACGGCCAGGATGCCGTAAATTAAATTCATCAGCAGCTTCTCTAAATGATCTGGCATTATCTCCGACTAAACGAGCCAATTCCACTTTTTCTTGCATTGTTAAACGTTGAGCCATTTTCATAAAAAAAAAATCAGTTCACTTATTATGTAACATTAATCCTTCATTCATTAAATTTTTAACGTATTAACTTATTGACTTTCAACAATACATTGACACTTGCAGTAACTTTTGATTTCATGGCTTACTTAGGTCTTTATTAAAGATTATTTGTTAAAAACATGGTAGGTATGTACAAATTAGAATTTTTGTCTTATTAAAAAAATAGTAATTTTTTTTGTAGAACCATTTCATACTAGTACAATAAATTATTCTGAACAAAAAATAAAGAATACATTTTTTTCATATGACAATCCGTTTCACAGGTACAAATTATTTTAAGGTGGCCATTCCCTAGAAAGAGACATCCGATAGGGAAATATTTATTATTTTTAGCTATAACATTTTTTTCTTAGTACGTATATTTAAAAAAACTATAAGAGTACCTAAGTAGAACCATAACAAGACTATTACTATGAATTTTCACTCAATAATTTTAGTGGTTTGCAAAATAGCTCGATTTAAATTTATAAATTGTGTTAATCTTCCTATTTCGTAGTTTTAAATCGAGCTATTTTGCAAACCACTGAAATTATTGAGTGAAAATTCATAGTAATAGTCTTGTTATAGTTCTACTTAGGTACTCTTATATTTTTTAGAGTTCCGGGAGCAGGACTATTTTTACGAAATTTCGTTCTCTGTAAGGATCTCCTTTTTTGATTTCGGATATCTAACAATTTCCAAGATATTTGCAAAAAACCAAAACCCGCTCTTTTTTTACTAAATCGCTTATAACTTTTGTAATTTTTACCGGCTCAACTTCAAATTTCCTAAAAAGTTTCTAATAAATTCAGGGCATAACCTGTGAAAATTTCAAACAAATCCATTGTAAGTAAAAAAAGTTAAAGCTTTTTTTATAACGGTCATGCGCACACCACCTTAACAGCCAATCAAAAACGCTAGCCAACCGAAAATTCCCAAAAAACCTACGTCACGACCCTTTACTATACGTTGCCGTTTTGGAGCACAAGCTGTCATTTGTGTATACTGTATAGTGTTTGGTATAACGTCGCTCTAGTGGTCAACCTGAGAAATCAGCAGTGTTGCCGATTGGCGCAGATAATAATTTTCGCACTTTAAATAAAATCGCATAATTTCCGCATATTCCCACAAAAATCGCATAAATGCGAATAATTTCAAATCCCTCTAGCTTTCTACAAATATTTTGAGAAAAAAAGTAACTTTTTTTTAGTTTTAAAAGAAAAGTAGGCGTCTGTAAAAACTGTGTGTCATTTTAAACAATAAATCAGAATAAATCCTTTAAAAATCGCGCAAAGAAATACGCCATCTGGCAAAGAAAGCAAGATCATGGCGCTTTCTATTGGTAAGACTGGTGCAAAATTAACACTTCTGTCATGTTTTTTTTTTATAGTTAAATAAGGACCAATATGCTCGCTTATTACGCGTATTTAATAAATAAACCTTTTTTAAAGGTTCTTTGTTAAATCGCACAATGCTGCACAAAATCGGATACTTATCGACGAGGGGGCGCATAATTTTGTTCTTAGCCATTGGCAACACTGGAAATTAGTCTCAGTCAGCGCTGCCAATGTCGGGTATTTTACCCGAAATACGGGTGTTTCAGACCATCTGGCGGGTAAAATGACTGAGAGGGTAAAATCGGGGATTTAGGAAATGCCTACGCCAAATTTCCAAATTTATTTTGATGAGGTTGCCAATATGATAATCCAGTGTTGCCGATTTGCGGACAATCTATGAAGGCGGAGAATAGTGAATAATCGCCGAAAATACCCCCCCCCCGCTCTTCAAAAGTTTGAGAGAGGGAAAGAAATGCGTAGAGAAATCGTCGCCCCTAAATAATGTGCATTAGAGAAATCTTCCCCCCGCTCTTCAAAAATTTCGAGCGAGGGTAAAAAAATGTGGATTAGAGAAATCTCCCCCCCCCGCCCTTTAAAATTTGCATGGAAGAGACCAAAATAATGTTTTTACTTCTTAGTAACTCAACCGGAGTTTCATTATGAGATGCGGGTAAAAGCGGGTATTTTGTCAGGTTGGTACGAGTATTGACAATTATAAACCTGGCAACGCTGGTCTCAGTGTCAAGGATATAACCGTCTAGCCGCTACCGGTAACAAACTACCCCGAGAGCCGAACGAAACCGAATGCGAGTAACTGGGCGGAAGAATTTAAACCAATTAAAATATAAAAATGTATTTCAATTTAAGTCAAAATATTAATTACTGATTTATGGTTTTACTTTTTTGTTTAAATAAATGTTATGAACCAGAGTTTTAAAGAATTCAAAAACTGTAGGTATGTATATCTATCAAAATCTTTTAATTTAAATACCTACATAAGTAGGTATAATGAATCTAATAAACAAAACAAAAATATTATTTTTCCTGTTGCCTTTCTCTTTTTGTTACTAATTCCAAATTATTTGTTTAGTTGATATTTTCTGTTATTAAACTTTAGCGAATGAATAAAAGATAAACCTTTACATTCTTTCTGTTGGTAATGACACAGGTAAGTACATGTAGTTTTAAAAAAACTCTTTCCGTAAAATAAAAATCACTCCTCAAAATAAAACCACATTTTTTACAATAAATTGGAATAAGAAGAAATACAACTTTTAATATTTTGTTATATTTTAATATGATCGGTTATCCTCGTAAAGAAATGTTCTTTTAATTTTCGGTTGGATAAAAGTTTTTCAATTTCATATATTGTCTTGTGGATTTTCCATGAAATATTTTTTAAATTCTAAATAATTCAGTAGAGTTCGGTTTATTTTGGTTAGGAATGCATGTAAGTACAATAAAAAGGGAAAGTAATTTGTTAACGTGAATGTTACAAAATTATGATTGATGAGAGTTTATTTAACAACATTTATTTATCACCTTCATAATATAACATGGAAATAAATACTTAATACCACCCCTGCCTTAAGTAGCTCTTGAGCTGAAGCCAACCCTGTCTATCGCAAGGAACATTTCTGCGCATAATCTGGGCAGGTATACGTCACGCGACAAAAAATGAAACTGTGAACATAGGGAATAACATTGAGTGAAAACTCTGTATTACTCTGTGACACAACTCTGAACACACACTTTCGCACTTACAGCCGTATGCATAGTCGTTCTGTTCTTTCGCCAGCGAATCGCCCAGCAAGTCGCTGGCGAAAGAATAGAGCATAATTTGCATTACATAATAATAATAGCATATTCTCGAAAACAACTTAAATTTGATTATTTCTTACTTGAACGTAAACAGATAATATCTCTGGGAGATGCTACTGGCCATTAATTGAATTCTCATCTGGCGAACGGAGAAAGTTCAGCGAATCGCTGGCGAACGACTGTGCATACGGCTGTTTTAGTGTTGGTAGTTTGTGCTAGATTCTATTCTATATTAGACCTTGTCGGCTTCGCTCGGCGCTCAGGGTAGTTTGTTACCGGTAGCGGCTAGACGTTTGTGTAGTTGACTAGCTGTCGAAGTTTGAGCAGTTTGCATCATTCGTGTTGAGTGCTTCGAGCTGTACAGATCTGCTCGTTCGGTCTGTTAGCTTTGTTCTCGATTTCAGAAGTATCTTCAAGGGGACTTACGTGGTAGTGGAGTGGCAGTCTTAAATTTAAGGTAACTAAATATGAAATTAAGGGATAGTTATTTGAAAGTATTTTTCTAAAACTCTTCATTCTTTTTATATTAGGGAAAAGTAGAGTATTATTTTTTAATGGTTGGTTTTAATATTATATATCATATTTAAATAACTCAAATTTGAAAATAAATAGGCAAAGATCACAAAGCAAGCATAAACTTAGTTTTAGAAATCAGGAATCTTCAGTTTATATTAAGTGCATAGAAGCTAAGTAGGCGTCGCGTCGTGCACAAATTTTCTATGCAGAAACGGCATCGATAGGTGTGGCAGTCTTAAATTTTAGGTAACTAAATATGAAATTAATAAGGGATATTTATTTTTCTTATACTCTTCATACTTTTTATATTAGGGAAAACTAGGGTATTCTTTTTTAATGGTTGGTTTTAATATTATATAACATATCTAAACAACTCAAGGTTGAAAATAAATAGGCAAAGATCACAAAGCAAGCATAAACTTAGATTTAGTAATCAGGAATCTGCAGTTTACATCGAGTCGAAGCTAAGGAGGCGTCATACACAAATTTTCTATGCAGAAACGGCATCGATAGGTGTGGCTAAGAATGGGAACAAAATGGTGGCATTGTCAGACCCGGTCTATCTTCATTTCTAAGAATTCGGTGTATACCGACAAGCCGTAATAACACAAATAAGAATTCAATAAATGCCAGTTCTTCGGCCAAAATAAATAATTCGTTTAAAGTCAAGTAAAACATATAAAATGTATTTATTATGAAATAATACATCTAGCATTTAATAAGTTTATTTTCTTTAATGCGGTGCTGCTTGTTGTTTACGTTAACCTAGGAAATGTTATTTAAGTACTTTAAATTCCTTCTTTTCAACGCGATTTTGAGAAGACGAAACTTCTTTTAAAATATTGTCTAACATTTAACAAACTGTCGGAAATTACACCTATAAATCACACGGATAACAAATTGTTACTATTTAATGGAATTGTAGTAACAATATGGCGTAGTGATGCCTCTTTTGATCACGTGACTGCTACGCCCTTCCTTCTAACTCAATGGCAGTTTAGTAACTAGCGCATGCAGTACAGGCAAATTAACAATTTATGGTAACAAATATTAATAAAAGGAGTATCTCTGGGATTTAAGTAGGTGTAATCTGGGGAATGAGATAATGCATTCTTTGCACTTCCAAGTTTCGGGAAGATTCAAAAAAAATTGGAAAAACTTTTTGATTTTCGTTTTTTTTTTTCTCTAGCGGCCAAAATAATGCAAATAGAGAAAGAGGTTCCCAACAAAAGTTGTAGCTCGTCTTTTTCTCTACAAAAAAATCGGCAGTTATTTACACAGAACTTCCCTCGTTATTTGTGCATGGCGGTCATTCTAAAAAATTATTAATTACGAAATGACATTGAGAATAATAATCGGAATATAGCTATTGCTATTATCATAAAAAAACCTGATAACTTTTGGTCAAAAAATATACAGAGTGCTCATCCAACAGCAAAAGTTCAGTACTAAATAATAGGTGCCAAATATGGAAGGCTTGCGCAAATACCTTTACAAATGTCCACCATGACTGAATTATTTCTTGGGATGCCATTATTCAATAAAAGTATAATAGGTGCACATGCCAAATAGTATTGCCATCTGTCACATTTTCAATCCCACATTCACGTAATGGAGTGGAAGTATAGCGGAGGTTAAAAAATTTTTTATTTCAAATTTTTCAAAAATGTTGGTGAAAATATTTTCAAAACTTTTTTTTCTGAAATGGGTTTAGAATGTCATGAAACGTGAAAATTTTAAATTTGAGTTAAAAAAAATTTTTCCGTCTATTCTAGTAATTTTTTTTTCCAAAATGGTGAAAAGATGTTGCAATTTTTTTTTCCGAAATAGGTTTGGAATGTCATGAAACGTGAAAATTTTAAATTTGAGTTAAAAAAAAATTTTCCGTCTATTCTAGTAATTTTTTTTTCCAAAATGGTGAAAAGATGTTGCAATTTTTTTTTCCGAAATAGGTTTGGAATGTCATGAAACGTGGAAATTTTAAATTTAAGCAAAAAAAAATATTTCGTCTGTTCTATAATAGTGATAAATAGATTACCTAAACATGTTTTCAGTTTTTTTTTTAATTTTTCGAAAACATTTTTAAATTTGTTTGAATAATTTTAAAATGCCACGGAAACGTCATGCCATCTAGTTTAGTGGTAAAGTTTTTAAAAAATGTTTGTTTTTTTTTAATAGATTTAGAATGCTATGAAACGTGGAAATTTTAAATTTGGAGAAAGAAAAAGAAATCCATCTATTTTAATGGTAAAAATTTTTTCAAAAACGTTAAAATATTTTCAATTTTTTTTTTCTTTTAAATAGGTTTAGAATGCCATGAAACGTCGAAATTTTAAATTAGAACAGAAAAATTTTTTTGTGGTAAAAATTTTTTTCAAGAATGTTGGTGAAAAAAATTTTGTTTTTTTTTTCAGAAATAGGTTTAGCGTGTCATGAAACGTGGAAATTTTAAATTTGGAGAAAGAAAAAAAAATTCATCTATTTTAGTGGTAAAAAATTTTTCGTGTTGGTAAAAAATTTTCAAAAAAATTTTTTCTTTTAGATAGGTTTAAAATGCCATGATACGTGGAAATTTTAAATTTGTACAAAGGAAAAAATTTTTTTCGTGGTAAAAATTTTTTGAAAAATGGTGAAAAAAATTTTGAAATTTTATTTTTCAGAAATAGGTTTATCGTGTCATGAAACGTGGAAATGTTAAATTTGAGCAAAAAAAAATGTTTTCTCTATTTATTTCGTTTAGACGGTCCACCCTGTATATTTTACAGCGAGAGTTTTACTATTTCTTCGCTGACAGTAGGGTCAACTACCTACCAAATTTGACTGCTCTCCATCAAGTAGTTTTTTTAGTTAATGCACCAACAGACAGACAGACAGACAGACTGACGGAATTGAAAAACCTGTATTTTCGTAATCTACGTGATCTGAAACGTCAGAATTCGAAAAAATCTCGGAGGGTGATTTTTTCTCGAATACAATACTTCCCTTCGGTATGCGAGGGAAGTAAAAAGGTATTTACAAATTTTTGTCTTACTTAAGCCGTTTAAAAGATAAATCAAGTTTTCTACTTATAGTTTTAAGCCGCTTCGAAATGCGCGAAAAATGAGAATTCTCCAGGAGTTTCGTACGACCGGGCTCATCGATCGATAATTCTTACTATTCAGAGCCCCTAAAAAATGAAAATAACGTAAAATGTAGAAAAAAGTATCAGCTTTAATGTGGAACTAATCACAAAATTCATAAAAAATTTTACCAAGGAGAGAAAGTGTCAGAAGATGGCTTAGTGAACTTTCTACAGTTGATCCACAGATTTATTCATATCTTTGCCGGGAGTCGTTAGAATGATAATTCATTTTGATATTCTTAATGAATGATATATTAATCCAACTAACATTTTATTGCAATTACTTTTGTTGGAAAAATATGCCTTGCGATCAAAGTAGAGGGTATATTTCTCATCGATCAATCACCTCCAAATTTTGTTCAATTCGCTATATCTTAAGTAATAATAATAGCACAGTCTTAATTTTTGGATTATAAGTACAATAAAACATATTCTTTCGAATGACATTAGAGTTTTTTAAATGGATGTAGTATTTTTTGAATTTGTCTAATTATTCAAACACGTTCAGAAAATGCAATACAATACAATAAAACATACCTATACAACTTATTTGTTTCTTAACATTCTTCAACGAAATTTTCACGAAATATAGATTAAAGTGCGTGGAATCGGATCCATGCAGTGGAAAAGCACCCATTGTTACGGGAGAAATAGGCAGGATGCATAAAACTCAAAGATGTGAATAAATCAACTGTATAAAGTTTACTAAGCCATCTTCTAACACTTTTTTCTCTATGATAAAAATTTGTATGAATTTTGTGATTAGTTCCACATTAAAGCTGAGACTTTTCTCTACATTTTACGTTGCTTTCATTTTTTTAAGCGGTTCTGAGTAGTAATAATTATCGATCGACATGTCCGGTCGTACGAAACTCCCAGAGAATTCTTATTTTCCGCGCATTTCGAAGCGGCTCAAAACTAGAAGTGGAAAACTGGATTTATCTCCTAAACGGCTTAAGTAAGACAAAAATTGGTAAAGACCTATTTTGTAGAGAAAGAGACGAGCTACACATTTTGTTGAAAACGTTTTTCTGTATTTTCATTATTTTCGCCGGTAGAGCAAAAAAAAACGAAAATCAGTTTTTCCAAAATTGTTTGAATTTTCCCGGAACTTGGAAGTGCAAAGAATGCGTCATTCCATTCTACAGGTTATTAACTACTTAAATCCCAGAGATGACTCCTTTATTAATTTTTGCCAGGTTTTTACAACATTTTGCCTTAATTGCCTGTACTAATGCGTGTAACTAGAAATATATTCCTCTTGCTAATGCCTCTCCGATCTAATAGCCCGAGAGCTCACGACACCGAGGTTGAAAGAGTTATGTAAAATCTAATATTTATTTACTAGTTTGTTTATTTATTGGTTTATTCAAAAATAATAGTCAGCCTGCTCGCTGATAGAACAGCGAGCAGTCAGCTCGCATTTTCATAGAACCGACACACTGTGGGAAATTTACTACTTTTTTTGGACAAAAACCCATTTTACGCACAGTTCTTGACCAATTTGAATATATATTTTTAAATACTCGTGAATGATTCTAGTTTACTCTTGGATTGCTTCAATTTGAATGTCTATATATTCTTCCGATGAACGTATCTGACCCAATATCGGAACATTAATGTATTTTTTTTACAAAAATAGTGATTGCCCTATATTGTAGATCCAAAAGTGGTATAATTGTTAAATATTGGCCATTTTTTGGTTGTTAGGAACCTTTTTGGGATTCTTGATATATAATTTCTTACTTTAGGCTGTTGTTGAATTATTTTATTATTTTTGGATTGCTTTAGCCTATTGTTTAATTATATTATTATTTTTGGATTACTGATTACGAAGAGGTTATCTAACTTGTCCAAAAATGGTTTAGTTTCTAGATATTGGACACTTTTCGGGTTCTGGGAAGTTTTCAAGATCTTTTCGATATATAATTTATTACTCTAACTTGTTTAATTAATTACATGTATGAATAAATTTAAATTTAAAAAGCCTAACAATTATAAAAAATAAGAATACTTACTCAAGGATGCCGTTAAAGTCAAGCTCTATAAAATATAATAGTGTAATAGATGTATAGTACAGGCAAATTAACCGTTTAGGGTAACAAAAATTAATAAAAGGATCATCTCCAGGATTTAAAATAGAAAAAAAAATTCCGAACAAAAGTTGTAGCTCGTCTCTTTCTCTACAAAAAAGGTCTTTACAAATTTTTGTTTTACTTAAGCCGTTTAGATCATAAATCGGGTTTTCCACTTATAGTTTTAAGCTTCGAAATGCGTGAAAAATTAGAATTCTCCAGGAGTTTCGTACGACCGGGCTCATCGATCGGTAATTCTTGCTATTCAGAGCCCCTAAAAAAATGAAAATAACATAAAATGTAGAGAAAAGTCTCAGCTTTAATGTGAAACTAATCACAAAATTCATAAAAAAATTTGTCAAAGAGAAAAAGTGTCAGAAGATGGCTTAGTAAACTTTGTACAGTTGATCTACAGATTTATTCATATCTTTGCCGGGAGTCGTTAGAATGATAATTCATTTTGCTTATATATTATATAATGATATATTAATTCAATTAACATTTTATTGCAATTACTTTCGTTGGAAAAATATGCCTTGCGATCAAAGTAGAGGGTATATTTCTCATCGATCAATCACCTCCAAATTTTGGAGTTGAATTCGCTATATCTTAATTAATAATAATAGCACAGTCTTAATTTTTGGACTATAGGTACAATAAAACATTTTCTTTCGAATGACTTAAGAGTTTCTTAAATGCATGCAGTACTTTTTGAATTTGTCTCCATTATTTATATACGTTCAGAAAATGCACAATCATAGAGTAAAACATATACAACTTATTTGCTTCTTAACATTCTTCAATGAAATTTTCACAAAATATAGCCTAAAGCGCGTGGAATCGAATCCACGTAGTGAAAAACCACCCATTGTTACGGGAGAAATAGACAGGATGCATAAAACTCAAAGATATGAATAAATCAACTGTATAAAGTTTATTAAGCCATCTTCTAACACTTTTTTCTCTATGATAAAATTTTTTATGAATTTTGTGATTAGTTGCACATTAAAGCTGAGACTTTTCTCTACATTTTATGTTGTTTTCATTTTTTTAGCGGCTCTGAATAGCAAGAATTATCGATCCATGAGCCCCGAATTATCGATCGATGTGTCAGGTCGTACGAAACTCCTAGAGAATTCTCATTTTCCGCACGTTTCTGAGCGGCTCAAAACTATAAGTGGAAAACTGGATTTATCTCCTAAACGGCTTAAGTAAGACAAACATTTGTAAGGACCTTTTTTGTAGAGAAAGAGACGAGCTACAAATTTTGTTGAAAACTTTTTTCTGTACTTTCATTATTTTAGCCGCTAGAGCAAAATAACCGAAAATCATAAAGTTTTTCCAAATTTTTTTGAATTTTCCCGGAACTTGGAAGTGCAAAAAATGCATCATTTCATTCTACAGGTTATTTATTACCTACTTAAATCCCGGAGATGATCCTTTTATTAATTTTTGTGAGGTTTTTACAAAATGTTGCCTTCATTGCCTGTACTAGTATTTAAGTGTTTACAATTAAGGAGCATATGAGCAACTTTGAGGTTGCATATCTATGGGCGTCTTATACTTTCAACTTCTTATGCTTTCTTGGCTCCAAATTTGTAATTTGGTTAATTTTTTTACTTTACTTGCTTGTTTAATTAAAATAATATCTATACAGGGTGATTTGCGTAGGGCGTGCATTAGAAGTTTTTCAACTTCCAGTTGGATTAGAAACTTGAAATTAGGTACGCTGCCATAATCGATCATTCCCGTTCCAACAAAAATATTTTCAGTCCTCCAGCTATACAGGGTGTGCCAAAAGTGGGTACCAACTTTCTTATTTTAAATAGAAACCTACAGTTTTTTTTCACATGGTTCGATTGTACTCCTAACTCTGAGTTTAGGCAACCCGAGTTATATTAACTTATCTATTACAGTTTTTGACATATGTCAATTTTTTAGAAAAACTAACCCTGCAGTAGTTTCCGAACAAATTTGTATCTCGCAAACCATTCAAAATTTGGAGCAATTAGATGGAAGTCTAGGCTAACTCATGATGTCCCATCGGTGGTCTCACTATGTACCATATGGGCTCAGCTGATTTTCGAGTGTCACGACCAAAAATTGTCAAAAAGTCAATTGAAGTATTGTATTCGAGAAAAAATCGCCCTCCGAGATTTTTTCGGATTTTGACGTTTCAGATCACGTAGATTACGAAAATATAGGTTTTTCAATTCCGTCTGTCTGTCTGTCTGTTGGTGCATTTATTAAAAAAGTACTTGACGGAGAGCAGTCAAATTTGGCAGGTAGTTGACGCTACTGTCAGCGCAGAAATGGTAGAAATTTCACTGGAAAATATACAGGTGGACCGTCTAAACGGAATAAATAGTGAAAAAAATTTTTTTTCGCTCAAATTTAAAATTTCCACGTTTCATGACGCGCTAATCCTATTTCGGGAAAAAAAAATTTTGGAAATTTTTTTCACCAACATTTTTGAAAAAAATTTTACCAAGATAAAAAAAAAATTTTTTGTTCAAATTTAAAATTTCCACGTTTCATGACACGCTAAACCTATTTCTGAAAAAAAAAAAATTTTGAAAATTTTTTTCACCACTTGAAAAATTTGATACCAAGATGAAAAAAATTTTTTTTGCTCAAATTTAAAATTCCTACGTTTCATGGCATTCTAAAACTATTAAAAAATTAATAAAAAATTTACCAACATTTTTGAAAAATTTTTTTCTACTAAAATGATAATTTTTTTACTTCAAATTTAAAATTTTTTGAAATTCATTTTTACCAACATTTTTGAATTTTTTTTTACCACTAAAATAGATGGATTTTTTTTTATTTATTCAAATTTAAAATTTCCACGTTTCATAGCGTTCTAAATCTATTTAAAAGAAAAATTAGAAATGTTGTTTACTATTTTTAAAAAATTTTACCACTAAGATAGAATTTTTTTTCTTTGTTCAGATTTAAACTGTCCACGTTTCCATGGCATTCTAAAACTATTCAAACAAATTTAAAAATGTTTTTGAAAAATTTTTTAAAAAATTTGAAAACATTTTTAATCTATTTATCACTACTATAGAATAGACGAAAAATTTGGTTTGCTCAAATTTAAAATTTCCACGTTTCATGACATTCCAAACCAATTTCGGAAAAAAATTTTTGCAACATTTTGTTACCAGTTTAGAAAAAAATTAACACTAGAATAGATGGAAACTTTTTTTACTCAAATTTGAAAGTTTCACGTTTCATGACATTCTAAACCTATTTAAAAAAAATATGTAATTTTTAAATCTTAAACTTCTTTTACCACTATTATAGAATAGACGGAAACTTTCCTTTTTGCTCAAATTTAAAATTTCTACGTTTGACATTTTAAACCTATTTCAGAAGAAAAAATTTAATTTTTTTTTTAACATTTTTGAAAAATTAAAATAAAAATGAAATTTTTTAACCACCACTATACTTCCACTCCATTACGCGAATGTTGGATTGATGTGACGGATGGCAATAATATCTGACATATGCACCTATTATACTTTTATTGAAAAATGTACAGGGTGGTCATCCCAAGAAATAATTCAGTCATATTGGACATTTGTAAAGGTATTTGCGCAAGCCTGCCATATGTGGCACCTGTTATTTAGTATTGAGCTTTTGCTGTTGGATGAGCAATCTGTATATTTTTTTGACCAAAACTTATCAAGTTTTCTTTGTAATAATAGCAATAACTATATTCCGATTATTATTCTCAATGTCATTTCGTAATTATTAATTTTTTAGAGTGACCGCCATGCACAAATAACGAGGAAATTCTGTGTAAAGACCTTTACCGATTTTTTTCAAATGCATCTACTACTTTTTTTGAGGCTTTTCGGCTTTTGAAGGAAAATTGATTTTAGGGCGAGTTACCCTTGGGTTGAAGTTAGGTATAGGGAATGCTTGCATTCCCTAAACCTAACTTCAACCTCTACAGAGTTATTAAATAAAAATCTAGAAATGCCGAGATATTCCTTGCTTTTTCAAGTATGCCACGGAAACAAAAGACAATTGTAATAATTTAATAAAAAATGTAATAATTTAATAAGAATTATGGATTTCTATTTAATTTTCATGGAACAAAAGACTGTTTTCCATTTTCGAATAAATTTTGTTTAAGAATTAGCACTACTCCTTTTCTCTTTGGCAGTATATCACTTTCTTAATTACAATTATCTATTGTTTCCATGGCACACTTTTTATTAAATTATTACAATTGTCTTTGATTTCCATGGCATACTTAAAAAAGCAAGGGATATCTCGGTATTTCTTGATTTATATTGAATAACTCGGTAGAGGTTGAAGTTAGGTATAGAGAATGCAAAAGTAACTCACCCTAAAATTCAATTTTCTTTCAAATGACGTCAAAAAAAATAGTAGGTGCCATTTGAAAAAATTGAATTTTTGACCATTTTTGGCAGCGACTTTTGAAAATCAGCTGCGCCCATATGGTAGGTACATAATGGGACCATCATAAGTTAGCTTAGACTTCCACCTAGCTGCCCCACAAATTTGATTTTTTAATTTTGAATGGTTTTGCGAGACACAAATTTGTTTGTAAACTACTACAGTTTATTGAAAAAAATAGACAGCTGTCAAAAACTGTAATAGACAAATTAATATAACTTAGATTGCCTAAACTCAGAATTGGGAGGAAAATCGATCCACGTGAAAAAAATGTAGGTTTCTATTTAAAATAAGAAAGTTGTACCGGCTTTTGGCACACCCTGTATAGCTGGAGGACTGAAAATATTTTAGATAGAACGGGAATGGTCGATTATGGCTGTGTACCTAATTTCAGGTTTCTAATCCAACTGCAGTTTGGAATACTTCTAATGCACGGCCTACGTAAATCATCCTGTATAGCTTTTATTTTAATTAGAAAAGCAAGTAAAGTAACAAAGTAACCAAATTTTAATTTTGGCGCTCAGAAAGCATAAGAAGTTGCAAGTATAAGAAGCCCATGGATATGCAACCTCAAAGTTGCTCATCTACTCCTTAATTGTAAACACTTAAATACACCTATTGCGTATTTATATTTTATATAGCTTAGAATTTAACGTCATCCTTGAGTAAATATTTTAATTTTTACTTCCCTCGCATACCGAAGGGAAGTATTGTATTCGAGAAAAAATCGCCCTCCTAGATTTTTTCGGATTTACACGTTTCAGATCACGTAGATTACAAAAATATAGGTTTTACAATTCCATTAGTCTGTCTGTCTGTTGGTGCATTATCTAAAAAACTACTTGACGGAGAACAGTCAAATTTGGTAGTCCTAGGGAACAAATAATAAAAAACATTTTTTTTCCTCAAATTTAAAATTTCCACGTTTCATGACATTCTAAATCTATTTAAAAAAAAAAAAATTCAAAACTTTTTGAACATTTTTTTACCAGTAGAAAACCGATTTTTTTGCTCAAATTTAATATTTCCACATTTCATGGCATTCTAAATTTATTTCATAAAAAAATTTCAAAAAGAAAAATTTGAAAATTTTGTCAAAGAAATTTTTTTAAACATTTTAAAATATATTTTTACTACTTACCTATATTATATATGATGGAAAAATTTGTTTGCTCAAATTTGAAATTTTCACGTTTCATGATAATCTAAACTTATTTCAGAAAAAAAAATTAAAACCAAAATTGGTTTGAAATTTTTTTTAACACTATACCAAGAATAAATGGTGGATACATTTTTTTTTTGCTCAAATTTAAAATTTCTTCTATTCTATAGCAATGGTATTTTTTTTTAAATAGGTTTAGAATGCCATGAAACGTGAAAGTTTAAAATTTGAGCAAAGAAAAAAAAATTCCATCTATTTTAGTGGTAACAAATTTTTCAAAAATGGTGAAAAGAATTTCCGATTTTTTTTTCTGAAATAGGTTTAGAATGTCACGAACCGTGAAAATTTTAAATTTGAGCAAAAAAAATTCTTTCCATCTATTCCAGTGGTAATTTTTTTTTCCAAAATGGTAAAAATAAGTTGCAATTTTTTTTCCGAAATGGCTTTGGAATATCATAAAACTTGAAAATTTTAAATTTGAGCAAAAAAAAAAAATTTTCATCTATTCTATACTGTTGATAAAAAAAATTCTAATTTTTCTTTTTTTTAATAGGTTTAGAACGCTAGGAAACGTGGAAATTTAAAATTTGAACAAAGAAAAAAACTTTCATCTATTTTAGTGGTAAAAAATTTTTCAAAAAAAAAAAAATTTTTGAAATAGGTTTAGAATGCCATGAAACGTAGAAATTTTAATTTTGAATAAAGAAAAAAAATTTTTCATCTATTTTAGTGGTAAAAAATTTTTCAAAAATATTGGTGAAACATTTTCAATTTTTTTTCTGAAATAGGTTTAGCGTGTCCTGAAACGTGGAAATTTTAAATTTTATATTTTTTTTCATTAATTATTCCCTTTAGACGGTCCACCCTGTATATTTTCCAGTGAAAGTTTGACCATTTCTTCGCTGACAGTAGCGTCAACTACCTACCAGACTTCTCTCCGTCAAGTAATTTTTTTAGTTAATGTACCAACAGACAGACAGACTGACGAAATTGAAAAACCTATATTTTCGTGATCTAAAATGTCAAAATCCGAAAAAATCTCGGAGGGTGATTTTTTCTCGAATACAATACTTTGGTATGCGAGGGAAGTAAAAATTTCAAATCTTTTTGAAAATTTTTTTACCAGTAAAAAAATGGGACATATTTTCTGCTCAAATTTAAATTTTCCGTGTTTCATGGACATTCTAAACCTATTTCATAAAAAGAATTATTCTTTAGTGAAAATCCCATGACGATTGTATCATGTGGGTAGGACCTATGAATTTTTCCGTTTTCTGGTGTTGGTATTTTAGTTATTAAGGTATCGAGGGTTGTAGGACAATTTCCTAAATTCTGCCAAATACGCTGCAGAATAATATATAATCCGTAAGAAATTCATACAATATAAAATCTGAGTAATAACAGATTTGTTTTATCTTTTAAAAATTTCTCAAAGTTTAATGTGAGCCATATTTTTGCTCTTTCCCGTGGCCCGCTAACTACTATGCAAAAACAGGCGAATTTGTAAAGTTATTTACGCAAGCCTTCCATATTTAGCACCTTTTATTTAATATTGAATTTTTGCTATCGGATGACCACCCTGTATATTTTTTTGACCAAAAGTTATCAGGTTTTCTTTGTGATAATACCTTCCGATTACTATTCTCATATGTGGTTTCGTAATTAATAATTTTTTAGAGTGACCGCCCTGTATAAATAAAGAGGGAAGTTCTGTGTAAATAAATACCTTTACCGATTTTTTATATTTGTTAGGATTTTTAAAATTAAATTTATTCATACATGCAATTAATTAAACAACCTAGAGTAATAAATTATATATCGAAAAGATCCTGAAAACTTCCCAGGGCCCGAGAAGTGTCCAATATCTAGAAATTGGACCATTTTAGGACAAGTTGGATAACCTGTTCGTAATCAGCAATCGAAAAATAATAAAATAATTACAAAACAGCCTAAAGCAATCCAAAAATAAGACAATAATTCAACAACACCCTAAAGTAAGAAATTATATATCAAAAAAATATTATATAACAATAAAGAAATGGCCAATATTTAAAAATTATACCACTTTTGAACAAATTGAGTATCATATAATGGTTGCTACCGAATAGACGTGTATCTAGTCAGCTGCTGTTTTAAATAACTTTTAAGTATAGAAGTCAGTTGGTTAAAGTAATGTAATCATAAAAAATATAAGTCTATCTAATTACGATTAAATGAAAACGTAAAAATGTCCAAGACCCAGGAAAAAATGGATAGGAAGGAAAAAGTTCTTACTATTACAAATGCACTATTAAGTGATAAAAAAATTTTGGATTTTTTTTTAACGATGTTGCGAAAGCCGTAAGTGAAAAAATTGAAGAAACTATAGAAAATTTATTATATGAGGTTCGAGGAGAGCTGGATAAAGTGAAAAGCGAAAATACTAAACTGCAATTAGAGATAGTGGAACAGAATTCCCGCAAAAACACAGTTAGAATCTTTGGAGTAACCGAGGAAAAATGAAAATGTCACGAGAAAAGTGTTAAATATTTTTAATAACGAAATGAATTTGAATGTTAAAGAAGATTCCACTAAAGAATGATATCGCTCTGGTTCACAAATAGATGGTAAAAAACCAAGGTCGGTGATAGTGGAGTTCTACAACAGTGTCACTGAAAAACTTGTGTAGATTAATAAAAAAAGCTGAAAAACAGTGGCATCGTTGTCCGCTAAATTGAGACTAAATCTTCTTAATAAGGTTGTTGAAAGTGGGCATTAAAAATGCGTGGACTTATTAAAGTACTGTATTTATATTTTCTAATGGTAAAAGACACAAAATTAATGTATTGGCAGATTTACACTCGCTTGACGCTGGTGCTGATATATACAGCTGACAATTGACATACGTTTGTTGTTTATCGAAATTTACAGAACTTTTGAATTTATTATTAATTATTAATTTTGTTATCAAACTACATATTTCAGTATTACACATTTATAAAAGTAACATAAATACACATTTCCTTCTTTTACTTGTTAAGTTCAATTTAGTTGTATTCTATTTTAAGTAGTGGCTACTTTACTTAGGTAATTATTTATTTAACAAAAGGTGATATTAACAAATTAGGAATTTTTCATTAATTGTTATTATTCCCAAGTTGAAGTCCAAATTTATTAACAATACACAATTTAATTAATATATTGGTGTACTTCTTACTATACTTATACAAAACTATTAAACATTTATAAATATATAAAAATAACAATTGAGTGTAGTAGTATTTATTATTAGTTATTATTTATTATATATATTAATATTTCAGAATAAGTAATAAACTCAAATAGAATTGAGGAAATGAATATATTACCAGCAAAAATACTCGTAATTATTTCAAACTGTTACTAAAGACTTATCATAGATAATACAAAAACATATATATATATCCTTCTAAACAAAATACTTTGCTGGCTACATGCCACGAACAACATCGAATTATAAGAAAGAATATGCACATTACGTACAGATAACTGTCACAATAATGTTAGTTTTAATTTTAAATTATCCTGAAACGTATTCTTTATAGTATTTTGCAAACAGCGGAAAGAAAAACTATCTATGAGGACTAAAGGAAAAACTATATATAAAAATATTAATGAAATCTTTGCATTCTTTCGATAACCTTACTTCTGGTTATGCTAACAAGTAAAAATTCTTATTTGCCATTCTCATTTTAACACTAGCATCCAACATAGTCCCCTACTAGTATCTACATGATCCCCTACGATATGTAAATTCAGTTAAAAATGAGAACAAAGGCCTGAAATTTATTTATTTACGTCCCTTGTCCGCTGTTTGCAAAATTCTATAAAGAATATGTTTCATTACTATAAGCAAACACATAATAAATAATTTACTTTTAAATTATCCTGTTCAACAAAACCAAAAAACAACTAAAGACAAAAACACTTACCAAAAAATTTAAAAACTTTCGCAGACACGTGTTTCTGTATGTTATTGTGACAGTTATCTGTACGTAATGTGCATATTCTTTCTTATAATTCAATGTTGTTCGTGCCATGTAGCCAGCAAAGTATTTTGTTTAGAAGGATATATGTTTTTGTACTTATCTATGATAAGTCTTTAGTAAGAGTTTGAAATAATTACGAGTATTTTTGCTAGTAATATATTCATTTCCTCAATGGGGTCGTTGCACGTAGTTTTTTTATTGAATGTTCTGAAAATATAATGAAAAATATTAGACCCGTGTTTTTTGTTTTTTTTGTTGCATGCGTTTTAAGGGTGTAAATTAGCACGAAAGTTCGTTCTGTGACTCTTTAAACCCTTTAAACGAGGACGTAGGGCGGGCAACGCCAAATGACTTCGAAAATAGTCGGAACTTACCGATCTATCCGTGCCCGTCCCTGTCATTCAAAAACCTATCGGCTGAACGTGGACCATGACCTAGGCCTACGTGTTGATCAATAATCCGGCACTAGCGCATAAGCGTTTTCAATTTATGACGTAGCAGGGGCAAAGGAATTCTGCTGGCGGCGCGCTTTATTTTAAAGTGGTGTAGTTTAAATTTTATGCAATGGTTTGGTCAATTCATGTAACACAGGACATTAACAAACCCACAGTTACATTTTCCATACAAAATCAGTCTCAATTTCAATATGTGCAACGACCCCTTTCTATTTTAGATTACTCTTACATTGTAGGGAATTTGCATTTGCATTTGATTATAATTTATGATTATACCTGTATTGGTAATTCCCCGAAATCTGTTTTGGACTATCCTGTTCGTTAGAATCATAAATAATTACTGCATAAATACGTATTACCTGGTAAGTGACTGTTTAGTTCATTTTCAACTTCGAAAGAAGTAGCACTAAAGAAGTATTTTTGGTGTAGGATACAGAAACACGTGTCTGTGAAAGTTTTTAAAGTTTTTGGTAAGTGAAACATTTTCTTTATAGGATTTTGCAAACAGTGGAAAGAAAAGCTATCTATGAGAACTAAAGGAAAAACTATATATAAAAATATTAATGAAATCTTTGCATTCTTTTTTTTGGTAACTGTTTTTGTCTTTAGTTGTTTTTTGGTTTTGTTGAACAGGATAATTTAAAATTAAAACCAACATTATTGTGACAGATATCTGCACGTAATGTGCATATTTCTTTCTTATAATTCAATGTTCATGGCATGTAGCCAGCAAAGTATTTTGTTTAGAAGGATATATGTTTTTGTACTTATCTATAATAAGTCTTTAGTAAGAGTTTGAAATAATTACGAGTATTTTTGCTAGTAATATATTCATTTCCTCAATTTTATTTTAGATTACTCTTACATTGTAGGGAATTTGCATTTGCATTCGATCATATTTTATAATAAACTCAAGTTATGTCACTTGAATATAGTGTCTCTGTTGCCAAAATTGAATGAACTTAGAAATATTGTAGATAAGGTGAATGGTGATGTTTTGGGTCTTAGTGAAACGTGGTTATCAAATAATATTTCCGATGATGTCATTAACATACAGGGTTATAATTTTATAAGAAAGGATCGTTAAACAATGGTAGGTGGAGTGGGTATGTATATTAAAAATAGTATAAAGTATGATGTGGTTAATTTGGAGGAAATAAATATTGAACATGTATGGGTCTGCATCGATATTGGTAAAAAGAAAATTGCAATTGGGACAATTTCTAGACCACCCACTTTGACTACCACTTTGTTACTTCCCTTGCATACCGAAGGGAAGGATTGTATTCGAGAAAAAATCACCCTCCGAGATTTTTTCGGATTTTGACGTTTCAGAACACGTAGATTACGAAAATATAGGTTTTTCAATTCCGTCAGTCTGTCTGTCTGTCTCTCTGTTGGTGCATTTACTAAAAAACCACTTCACGGAGAGCAGTCAAATTTGGTAGGTAGTTGACCCTACTGTCAGCGAAGAAATGGTAAAACTTTCACTGGAAAATATACAGGGTGGATTGTCTAAACGGAATAAATAGTGGAAAAAAATTTTTTTGCTCAAATTTAAAATTTCTGCGTTTCATGAACCTGTTTCAGAAAAAAAAACATTTTTGAAAAATTTTTTACCACTAAAATAGATGAAATTTTTTTTTTTGTTCAAATTTAAAATTTCCACGTTTCCATGGCATTCTAAACCTATTTAAAAAAAAAAATTAAATTTTTTTCTACCAACATTTTTGAAACATTTTTTACCACTAAAATAGATGGAGTTTTTTTTTCCTTGTTCAAATTTAAAATTTCCACGCTTCATGACATTCCAAACCTATTTAAGAAGAAAACAATTTGTAACATTTTTTTATCATTTTTGAAAAAAAAAATTACTTACCACTGGAATAGATGGAATTTTTTTTTCGCTCAAATTTAAAATTTACACGTTTCGTGACATTCTAAACCTAATTCAGAAGAAAAAAATTTTGAAATTTTTTTAACCATTTTTGAAAAATTTCAAAAAAATTATTTTTTTTTCTTTGTTGAAGTTTGAAATTTCCACGTTTCCATGGCATTCTAAACCTTTTCAAACAAACTTAAAAAAACTGAAAAATCTTTAATCTACTTCACTACTTTCTATAGAATAGATGAAAAAAATTTGTTTGCTCAAATTTAAAATTTCCACGTTTCCACATTCCAAACCTATTTCGGAAAAAAAAAATTTAAATCGTTTTTTTTTTACCATTTTGGAAAATAATTTTACCACTAGAATAGATGGAAAAATTTGTTTTTCCTGAAATTTAAAATTTTCACGTTTCATTACATTCTAAACCTGTTTCAGAAGAAAACAGATTTTGAAAATTTTTAACCAACATTTTTGAAAAAATTTTTAAAAATTCGGTAAAGTTATTTACACAGAACTTCCCTCGTTATTTGTGCATGGCGGTCACTCTAAAAAATTATTAATTACGAAATGACATTGAGAATAAAAATCGGAATATAGTTATTGCTATTATTACAAAAAAACCTGATAACTTTTGGTCAAAAAAATATACAGATTGCTCATTCAACAGCAAAAGTTCAATACTAAATAACAGGTGCCAAATATGGAAGGCTTGCGCAAATACCTTTACAAATGTCCACCATGACTGAATTATTTCTTAGGATGCCATTATTCAATAAAAGTAGATAATAGGTGCATATGCCAAATATTATTGCCATCTGTCACATTTTCAATCCCACATTCACGTAATGGAGTGGAAGTTTAGTGGTGGTTAAAAAATATAAAAAATTTTCAAAACTTTTTTTTTTAAATAGGTTTAGAATGTCTTGAAACGTGAAAATTTTAAATTTGAGCAAAAAAAAATTTTTCCGTCTATTCTAGTGTTAAATTTTTTTCCAAAATGGTGAAATAGGTTTATAAGATCATGAAACGTGGAAATTTTAAATTTGAGGAAAACAAAATATTTCGTCTATTCTATATATAATAGTGATAAATATATTACCTAAACATGTTTTCAAATTTTTCAAAAACATTTTTCAATTTGAATAATTTTAGAATGCCATGGAAACGTGGAAATTTTAAATCTGAACAAGGAAAACAAAATTCCATCTATTTTAGTGGTAATTTTTTTTTTTTTTTTTAAATTTCTGTTTTCTTTTAAATAGATTTAGAACGCTATGAAACGTGGAAATTTTAAATTTTGAGAAAAAAAAAATTCCATCTATTGTAAAATTTTATGTCAGAAATAGGTTTAGCGTGTAATGAACCGTGAAAATTTTAAATTTGAGCAAAAAAAAAAAAAATTTCACTATTTATTCCGTTTAGACGGTCCACCCTGTATATTTTCCAGTGAAAATTCTACCATTTCTTCGCTGACAGTAGGGTCAATTACCTAAAAAATTTGATTGCTCTCCGTCAAGTAGTTTTTTAGTTAATGCACCAACAGACAGACAGACAGACAGACTGACGGAATTGAAAACCTATATTTTCGTAATCTACGTGATCTGAAACACCAGAATCCGAAAAAATTTCGTAGGGTGATTTTTTCTCGAATACAATAATACTTCCCTTCGGTATGCGAGGGAAGTAAAAATGAAATTTTTTAATCACCATTATACTTCCACTCCACTACGTGAATGTGGAATTGAAAATGTGTCAGATGGCAATAACATTTGACATATGCTATTATACTTTTATTGAAAAATATACAGGGTGGTCATCCCAAGAAATAATTCATGGTGGACATTTGTTAAGGTATTTGCGCAAGCCTTCCATATTTGGCACCTCTTATTTAGTATTGAACTTTTGCTGTTGGCTGAGTACTCTGTATATTTTTTTGACGAAAACTTAGCAGGTCTTCTTTGTAATAATAGTGATAACTATATTCCGATTGGTATTTTCAATGTCATTTCGTAATTATTAATTATTTAGAGTGACCCACGCACAAATAAAGAGGGAAGTTCTGTGTAAATTCCTTTACCGATTTTTTTTAAATATGTTTGAGGAAGTAATTTCTAGTTTACTGCCAACTTGTGATAAAATAATGTGTATGGGAGATTTCAACTTAAATATCCTAAATGATGAAGATGATAATATAAAAACACGTTAGTTCTTATTCGAGTAATTCATAAACCAACTCGAATATCCAGATCTGCAATATCGTTATTAGACTTACACTTAACTTCAAATAAGAGCACAATTTTAAATAAAGATGTAATAGATTGTGATATATCTGATCAAAATTTAATTTATTGCATAGCCTTTTTGAACAATTTTAATAAAACGACAAATATTAATTTTGGTAGGGACTTCTCGCTTTTCTACCATAATATGTTTCTCAGAGATTTGTAGTCGGTACTATGGTTCTTAATATTTGATATGGATATTAATAATAAGATAACTTTTGTTAATAATAAATTAAATATTTTCTTTGACACTCATGCACCAGTAAAACAATTTATACCGTGGATAACCGATAATATTAAATTCATGATAAAACTCAGAGACAACGCCCCTAAAAAGGTTCAAAAAGCAAGATTCCAGGACACTTAGATTATTACAAATCTTTGAGAAATCTAGTTACAAGCAGTATAAATACAGAGAGGAAAGCATACTTGGATTATCAGATTTCAACTTGCGGTAGGTCAAGTCAAATCTGGAAGGATATTTATAAACTGAAAATAATAAATAAAACAAAAAAATAATAATATTTCAGATAACTTACAAGATGTAAATCGAATAAACCACTACTTTTTAAACTTGTGTAAAATAATAATAAGTTTTCAATTGACGCAGAATTCCTTAATTATTACATAAATAAAAAAACAAACTTTATCCAGCTATTTACATTCAAAGAGGTAAATAAATCGGACCTAGAAAAAATCATAAACAATATCAAAACAAATGCAACTGTATGATAATATAAACATAGAACTTTTAAACTTAATTTTTTTAGAAGTGTTCCACTCATTTGTTTTTAATAAAACAATTAGTAGTAATAGTAAGTGTAATTACCCATATTATATATATTTTTTTGACGAATGTACCTCGGTTGTAACTAAAAGAATTCATTCTCAAATTTCGATTTTCATTTTTTAAATAATTAAAATTATTTAAAAAATCTAAAATAAGTATATAATATAGACCAACTGGTCTAACAGAGCCTTTTTGTTTCATTCGTCTAGGTAAAATGGTTTAAAAAATAGTCGTGCCAGCGCATGTTTTGCACATTTCCTCAAGGACCAATGGCCAGGGGTTGAAAATTTGCCAATAGTGTTCTTATTACTTGCCAATATTATAACATAAGTTATTTCAAAGATTAAATAGGTATAGTTACATAACGTTTAAAAGTTAAATTTACATATCTCGTGATGTACATAAAGTTCGCTCAAATTTGAGACACACTGTATATTTATATTTCAATATCTTTTACATCTACTTAAGTATATAACAACTCACATCTGGTTGTTCTAGAAAACAGAGTGCTCTGAACTTATTCTAAACTTATTTACAAACCCTGTCTCAAACTATTATATTCAAAAGAATTAAAAGTGTTATAATAAGAATAATAATAATAATAATAGCATCTTTATTTTCCATATGAAATAATACACTCATTTACAAAACTAGTTAATAAGTAGATGGGAAAATAGGCGAAGTTCAGCAAAACTTTAACAAATATTAGAAGCAGTGATAAATATACAAAAACTTACAAAATTAAGTTGCTCTTCCACTTAACCGAATTCGCGCATTACATTCAATGAAAGTAAATTAGAAATAGTTATACCTCTGGTTAATACAAATAAACGAAAACATTCAACTTAAACTAACGGGCTAATGACAGTAAACATGTTAATTATAAATAATTGAAAATCGGTAAAGTGTTTATACAGAACTTCCCTCTTTATTTGTTCATAGCGGTCACTCTAAAAAATTAATAATTACGAAATGACACTGAAAATAATAATCGGAATATAGTTATCACTATTATTACAAGGAAAACCTGATAAGTTTTGGTCAAAAAAATATACAGAGTGCTCATCCAACAACAAAAGTTCAATGCTAAATGACAGGTACCAAATATGGATGGCTTGCGCAAATACCTTAACAAATGTCCACCATGAATTATTTCTTGGGATGACCACCCTGTACATTTTTCAATAAAAGTATAATAGGTGCATATGCCAAATATTATTGCCATCTGTCACATTCACAATTCTAAATGTTATTTGTGGCATTATCTTAATTTTTTTTTTCCTTCTTCAATTCTTTGGGACTTCCTGCCACATGTATGTTTTCTTTCTAAGCGGTGCTAGGGGAATCTACAAAATATATCACAATTAACCAGTATGTTACTGGTAAAAAACCTCTACGCCTGTGACGTTTACGTCAAAGGATCAGTTAAAGGTTGGTTTTTATAAATAAACAACACAAATAAGTATAAAAACTTGAAATTAAATATTTCGCCGACGTTTCGGAAATCTAATCTGTTTCCTTTTTCAAGGCTTCTTTTGAAAAATCTTTTTTGCTGTGTATGACAAATACACAGCTCTAAGAATGTTTGTTATATTCAATATCCATAGATACTTACTATTTACATAGAACTGTTGATATAGTTAACAGTTTTTTAGTTTCTATACAATGTTGAGTTTGTGAAGTTCTTCTTTTAACATTGGTAGCCAAGTTGTACAGACATCTACGGAACAATTCGACACGCAATTAAAATTAAAGAGTCCGCGATAATATTATTTGAATGAGGATATTAATTTCGACGGTGTCGGTTCGGTTCAGAGAGATTCGCCAAGCGCCTCAAACCACATAGTTGAGTACCTCTAATTGCATTCGGTTCGGAAATAAGATTCGCCACGTGTTTCTTGCCAGCTGTACAGTGAGAAGGTTTATGTATCAAAATATAAATATAATTTATTTATTCAGAGTATCTCCTAGATTTTCCCCTGAACTCTCGGACTATAACAAATTACTGAAAGCCATTTAAAATTAACGGATTTTATCCTAATTCGCTAATCTATGAAATAGTTTAAAGCAAAATAAAATAATAAAATAGCCGGAAAACGGCGTTCTACCAATCCGACAACATGTCGGATATTATTTTAACCCAATAAATTATGAAACAACGATTAAGTTAAAACAATAGGCTTTGGAACAGTTTTACATGGCAAAATTCGGTTTAATAAAAACAGAAATTTACGGATGGCGGGTTTCTATCATTCCAACCAACTTGGCGGATATTATTTTGACTCTACAGTTTGAGACAAAATAATAATTCTCTCGAAATATCTTCTATGTCCATTTTCCCTTGGAAATTATTTGGGACATAGTTATCTGGATCAAATCTTGAGAATCTAACAGGGCCCCCGATTGGACAAACATTAACACGGAGAAATTTGGTTATGTCTATGATGGGCGTCGGTATTTCGGAAAAATATATTTACATTCTGATACATCAAATTTGAAATCGTTTTAAAGTGTTATTGCTAATCACGCGTTTCAATGTTTTATTTCTTATCTGGTAATAGCGAACAAAAACGCCGGGCAAGAAACAGTTGCTTATCTCGGATTAAATAATTTTTATCGTACACTTCTCTAATATAGACAAATCGGACAATGAATATTTAACGGAGATTTGCTAGTTTATCATGAAAATATTATTTATGAAGTGTATCAAATAAAATAAATTATGAATTTACACTGCTGGTATACGGGGCACAGTTAAGTAAACTCTCACGGGGTGCTCTCCAGGTGGGCGGTCGGTCGGTTCCGTGTTTTAGAACCCCCACGTGTTAATTCATTTAACTGTTAAGATGGAATTTAATTTTGAAATTTACGAAAATACCAAGAAATGTTTTAAAACTTACATTGCTATTATATTTTGCGGCGGTGGCAGAGACTATCGAATTACACACGTGGTGATCTCCAGGTGAGCGGTACGGTATATTAGATCCTCACGTGATAATCCTTTAGGCTCGCAGAAATCAATTCTCGTTTCTGTGTGTCTCTGAGGTTCCCCCAGAAAGTAAAAATCCCGTCCAACTTGGTGTTGAATACCAAGTGGGGAGTAATTTAACTGTGGCCAACGCCATCCGGAATAATTTATCGGAATTAATTAAAATTTTATTTTAGAAAACTTTTCCTCGCTGTGGAACCTTACATTATTTTTCTACAGGAAACTACATGTCGCGGGCTAAATAAAAATAAACACAACAAATTCTAATCTTTCGGCCGTAAGATGGGAAAAGTGGCGAAGTCTATGATTAAATTAAATTACATTTTTGTCTGCAAAAATTCACTTCGTCACAACCTGGAAATTTTAAATTTGAACAAAGAAAAATTTTTTTCATCATAATGGTAAAAATTTTTTTTTTTCTGAAATAGGTTTGGTGTGTCCTGAAACGTGGAAATATTATTTATTCCCTTTAGACTGTCCACCCTGTATATTTTCCAGTGAAATTTTAACCATTTCTTCGCTGACAGTAGCGTCAACTACCTACCAAATTTGACTGCTCTCCGTCAAGTAGTTTTTTTGGTTAATGCACCAACAGACAGATAGACTGACTGAATTGAAAAACCTATATTTTCGTAACCTACGTGTTCTGAAACGTCAAAGTCCGAAAAAATCTAGGAGGGTGATTTTTTCTCGAATACAATACTTCCTTTCGGTATGCAAGGGAAGTAATATTGTTAATTTTTTCCTGGGACAATTTACATTCGTTCCTTTCAAGTTTTCGGGTAGAGAGTTATATATTTTGCAAATCTGATACCTAAAAGAACGCTTAAATTGATCTGTTCTATGGACAGGTAGGGTTAAAAAGTCTCTGAACCTTAAATTAAGGTTGTGTACATCGGTACGAAATTTTATTTTATTATATAAGTATTCAGGAGGTTCCCTTATTAAAATTTTATGATATAAACATGCTGAATGAAGTAGTCTGCCATTCTCCATGTTCAGCCAAACTGTGTCTTTTAACTTGTGCGATATTCTCTCATTCCTGTATATACCATAAATTAACATGAGGCAAGAATTTTTCGTATTTTATTTCTGTATACAGTAGTCAAATTAGGACCATACAGGCAGTCAGTAAAATCTGACAAAACCAGGCTTTTACACAACATCACTTTAATTTTTTGTGATAAATATTGCCTATTCCCGTCATTGATTTAGTAGAATGCTTTTTGTGTGTTTATGTACATGTTTTTCAAATCGGGGATCACGATCAATAATGACCATTTCAAGATTTTCTTGATCTACATTTATTTGAAACTGATTTCTAATGAGTTGTCGAGATTTTTTGGGACCAAAATTTAAAGCATTGGATGCTGGTACTAATAATAAGACTGATCTTTTGATACATATATTTTAAATAGATTTTAAATCTTCGTTGGTGTTCTAAACATGAAATAAACTGACTGGTATTGGTCCCAAGATAGAACTTTGTGGTACACCTTATCTCAGTTCTAAGCCTTCTGAGCAGTTCTGTTCAATACAGCCTTTCTGCTGCCCATTTTGTAAATAATTTTTAAATAAATAAACCGCTTCATTTGTAAGTCCTAAATGCAACAAAAGAGATAAAAGTATTTCGTGATTAAGAGTATCAAACGTCCGACTAAAATCTTGTATAATTAAAATTGTACATAAACCCTAATCTTATGCTAACTTTCTATAGCATGGCAACTGTCAGAGGTTCTAAGCAACTTTCAGCCCTACCACTATTATAAATGATACTGATACATCAAAATAGCGTCGTGCTCTATCTCCTTTTACTGTAAACGCAATATCAACGCGCAGGCCACTATTCCCAGTAAGTATGTTCTTTTTGTAGTTAATTTTCCAAAGAGCAAAATTAATCAAAACCTGAATTAATTAGCTCACCAAAATATGTTTTTTTTCCTTCCCTTGCATACCGAAGGGAAGTATTGTATTCGAGAAAAAGTCACCCTCCGATATTTTTGCGGATTTTCACGTTTCAGATCACGTAGATTACGAAAATATAGGTTTTTCAATTCGGTCAGTCTGTCTGTCTGTTGGTGCATTAACTAAAAAAACTACTTGACGAAGAACAGTCAAATTTGGTAGGTAGCTAACGCTACTGTCAGCGTAGAAATGGTTAAACTTTCACTGGAAAATATAAAGGGTGGACCGTATAAATGGAATAAATATTGAAATTTTTTTTTTGCTGAAATTTAAAATTTCCACGTTTTATGACATTCTAAACCTTTCCCAGAAAAAATAATTTTTTAATTTTTTTTGCCATTAAAAAATATTTTATCACTGGAATACATAGAAAAAAAATTTTTTGCTCAAAAAAAATGTTTTGAACATTTTTATACCAACATTTTTTATTTTTTTTTACCACTAGAATAGATGGAAACATTTTTCTTGCTCAAATTTAAAATTTCCACGTTTCATGGCATTCTAAAACTATTTAAAAAAAATGAGAAAAGATCTGTAATCTTTTTACTACAAGAAATTTTGTTTGAAAATTTAAAATGGAAAACAAATTGAAATTTTGAAAATTTTGTATAAACTGGATGATGAAAAAAAATTTTGTTTGCTCAAATTTAAACTTTCCACGTTTCATGACATTCTAAACACATTTCAAAAACAATTTTTTTAGAAAATTAAAAAAAATTGTAAATAGGGTGATGAAAAAAAATATTTTGCTCAAATTTAAAATTTCCACGTTTCGTGACATTCTAAATCTATTTGAAAGAAAAGCTTGTTTTGAAAATAAAAAAATAGAAAAAAATTGATATTTTGAATTTTTTTTATAAAATGGATGAAAAAAAATTTTTTTGCTAAAATTTCCACGTTTCATGACATTTTAAACATATTTTAAAAATATATTTTTTTTAAATTTATCATTTTTTATAAAATGGGTAATGGAAAAAATGTTTTGCAAAATTTAAAATTTCTACATTTCATGACATTCTAAACCTATTTAAAAAAAATGAAAATTTAAAATAGGAAAAATCATTTTAAATTTTGAAAATTTTGTACCATGAAATGAGTGAAAAAAAAAATGTTTTTTGCTCAAATTAAAGATTTCCACGTTTCATGATATTCTAAACATATTTCAAAAACAATTTTTTCAAAAAATTTTTAAAAAAATGAAAATTTTTAATAAAATGGGCGATGGAAGAAATTTAAAAGTTTTTACCACTACAATAGAATAGATGATGGAAAAAGTGTTTTTTCTTCAATTTTAAAGTTTGTAAGTTTCATCATATTCTAAGCCTATTTCAACAAAAAAATGTTTTGTAAATTAAAAAAAACAAAAAATTTCCCCCACCACTATACAGTAGATGATGGAAAAAAGTTATTAGGTTTTCTCTGTAATAGTAGGGCTAACTACATGGCGATTATAATTCTCATACGTCATCTCTTAATTAATAATTTTTTAGAGTGACCGTCTTGTACGAATAAAGAGGGAAGTTCTGTGTAAATACCTTTACCGATTTTTTTCATCTAGTATGGAAAGTATGTAATTATAATTATAAAACAGTTTATCAGGACAGAGCAGCCGATTTGTTCTAAAAACTTACTAAATAACGGACTAATTTATAAATAAATAAAATAATAAAAAAAATTAAATATAAAAAAATTATTGAATGTATAAAAAGGAGCGATGAGAAAATTCTACGATAATAAGCTTTTAAGCATTTTTCTTGCAGGTGCCTCGATTTTAGAATAAATAATTTAAAAGTATTGTGCGTTCATCACATTGTAAAAGGGGATGGAGGGCTGTTGTAATCAGTCGTTGCATCACAAAAGTGATAATTCTGTAACATTAATTTTATTTCGAATAGTTTATGTACTGCCCCGAAGATTGCAGGTCAGAATGAAAGAAGTTGCGCAATTAGTTGATAGATATAGGGGAAATTCTAAGGAACATTTTGATTGATAATACAGGAGGTGAGTCTTAAATTTCTATTTTTGTTATTGTCTAAATGTTATTTGTGGCATTATCTTTTTTTTTTTCCCTTCTTCAATTCTTTGGGACTTCCTGCCACATGTATGTTTTCTTTCTAAGCGGTGCTAGGGGAATCTACAAAATATATCACAATTAACCAGTATGTTACTGGTAAAAAACCTCTACGCCTGTGACGTTTACGTCAAAGGATCAGTTAAAGGTTGGTTTTTATAAATAAACAACACAAATAAGTATAAAAACTTGAAATTAAATATTTCGCCGACGTTTCGGAAATCTAATCTGTTTCCTTTTTCAAGGCTTTTTTTGAAAAATCTTTTTTGCTGTGTATGACAAATACACAGCTCTAAGAATGTTTGTTATATTCAATATCCATAGATACTTACTATTTACATAGAACTGTTGATATAGTTAACAGTTTTTTAGTTTCTATACAATGTTAAGTTTGTGAAGTTCTTCTTTTAACATTGGTAGCCAAGTTGTACAGACATCTACGGAACAATTCGACACGCAATTATCCTCATTCAATAATATTATCGCGGATTCTTTAATTTTTCTTTTTTTGCTATCTGCCTCTTTTGTTAAAATTTTTGCCGAGTCCCAGTTTATTCTATGTCCATTCTCCCACGCGTGTTCGCAGATCTTGGACCTCTGAATTTCATTTTTTCTGATATAATTTTGATGTTAGCCCAATCTTACACTAAAAGGTCTGGATGGCTCACCCACGTATTGTTTGTTGCACTCACGCGGAATACTATAAATGCAGTTTTTTGAATTTTGCTCGTGGTTTGTTGGTTTCGTCTTTGTCAGAATAGATCTTAAAGTGTTGCTTGTTTGAAATACCGTCCTAATATCAAATCTATCACCGATGCGTTAATTCCTTATGTATGCGGATTATCCGAAAAGTTGCGCCGCATCGGTGATAGATTTGATATTAGGACGGTATTTCAAACAAGCAACACTTTAAGATCTATTCTGACAAAGACGAAACCAACAAACCACGAGCAAAATTCAAAAAACTGCATTTATAGTATTCCGCGTGAGTGCAACAAACAATACGTGGGTGAGTCATCCAGACCTTTTAGTGTAAGATTGGGCTAACATCAAAATTATATCAGAAAAAATGAAATTCAGAGGTCCAAGATCTGCGAACACGCGTGGGAGAATGGACATAGAATAAACTGGGACTCGGCAAAAATTTTAACAAAAGAGGCAGATAGCAAAAAAAGAAAAATTAAAGAATCCGCGATAATATTATTGAATGAGGATAATTGCGTGTCGAATTGTTCCGTAGATGTCTGTACAACTTGGCTACCAATGTTAAAAGAAGAACTTCACAAACTTAACATTGTATAGAAACTAAAAAACTGTTAACTATATCAACAGTTCTATGTAAATAGTAAGTATCTATGGATATTGAATATAACAAACATTCTTAGAGCTGCGTATTTGTCATACACAGCAAAAAAGATTTTTCAAAAAAAGCCTTGAAAAAGTAAACAGATTAGATTTCCGAAACGTCGGCGAAATATTTAATTTCAAGTTTTTATACTTATTTGTGTTGTTTATTTATAAAAACCAACCTTTAACTGATCCTTTGACGTAAACGTCACAGGCGTAGAGGTTTTTTACCAGTAACATACTGGTTAATTGCGATATATTTTGTAGATTCCCCTAGCACCGCTTAGAAAGAAAACATACATGTGGCAGGAAGTCCCAAAGAATTGAAGAAGGAAAAAAAAATCTATTTTTGTTGGTATACTAAAGTAGCTAGATTTCGATCAACTGTATACATAATCAATACAGCGGCACAATTTGGTATACAGACGGTTCCAGGACAGAACAGGGATTTACGGGGTAAGATTTCAGGTCAGAATGAAAGAACTTGCGCAAGTAGTTGATAGAGAGAGGGAAAATTCTGAGGAACATTTTGATTAATAATACAGGAGGTGAGTCTTAAATTTTCATTTTTGTTGGTACACTAAAGTAGCTAGATTTCGATCAACAGTATACATAATCAATACAGCGGCACAATCTGGTATACAGACGTGGAAGGACCGTTAACTAGTCGACTGACATTTTGTCCGACAGTCAAGTCAGGCTGCGCTAAGGACCAGTCGGTTCCATCGAACCGAGACTGATATGAGACTGCCTAAAAACCCGTATATACCTGGGTAGTCAGAATAAAGTTACCGTGGTATCTCTACCAGGATACAAGGGAAAGACCTGATGAGCTGGTCAGAGAAGGCACGTCTAAGGCCCTAATAGAACCCGAATCCCTTTGAGACAAGGGTAAGCCATGCATGCGAAGCATCCATTGGTAAATGAATACAAACTAAATCTCTGGAATTGTGGAAAGTTTCCCTTGACAGAGAGAAGCCAACGAGTTCACTATAGAACCATCGGCCAAATCTGCAGAGGAACTATTGGGCCTTTACAATAAGAGTGGATCATCTAACTGGACATATGAGTTTGATGTAACATGTAGGTTCTGCCAAGAGGTGGAGGAAACCTGAGTCCATGTGCGGTGCTACTGGGAAGGCCTTGCTAGACTGAGATTCCAATTACTTAGCGAATAAGGAGCAAGGGTCGATAGTTTACTAAGGGGCCCTTATCAAGGCTGTGGAGACTGATGCAAAGGACAGCTAGATAAGGAGCTCTAAGAAAAACAAGCAGGATAGTCACAATAGATTCACAGGGGTCATAGCGGTTAAGGCCAAATAGCCAGCTTCTCATTCCTAAATCTAATCTACTATACAGGGTGTTTGGTGCATCGTGTGCCAAATTGAAATGGTCGACAGAAGGGGTTATCTACTATCCCTTAACACTTTCCATGCCCTGCGGTATTTTTCATATCGACTTTTTATCTCTTTTATGAGAAAAATCCCAAATTCTACATTTAAATTCAAATTATAAAAAAAGTGTTAGGCGTAGACTGCGAATTTCATTTTTATTTTGATGTGTATTGTTGAAGGGTTCTTTTAAATCCAAAATTACTGGCATCAGTCATCTAGTTGTTTTTTTATTCACTCGCAAAATTTCGGAATAGGTAAAATTGAAATTTAACCTTAGACTTTACATGGCTATAAAAAAAACTCAAAGCGACCGGGATCTTCCAACTCCCTCTAAAATTCTCTAGTCTATCCTCTTGCTAATGATGTGCCACATGTCATAAAAATCTTTTAATAACTTCGTGAATTCGCTAAATTAGTGAATCGGGTCAGATAAGGCTAATATTCAAAATTCTGAATAAAAAATTATTTTTGCTTAAATTATGCATGGGAAACAGGTAAAATCTATTATCTCACTCTTGCGAAGTAAAACCTATCTTCAGTCTCTTTCTGTTTATGGGTTTTACTTGAAATAAAGAAACAATTACATTTTTATCATTTATTAAAAAAAAATTAAAAAGCTTGCTCAAAGTGTTGGCCTTTGTTGCGAATGCAGGCCCGACACCTGCTTCGTATTTCGACAGTCATTGTATGAAGTCGTATTTCCTTCCTAATTGTACCGAAAGCCGTTTCTATGCGTTGGACAAGTTCCTCCCTAGTCGCAACCTCCGTCGCGTACACAAACTCTTTGGCACGTCCTCAGACATACAAATCCAACGGAGTTAGGTCTGGGGAATGTGGAGGCCATTGAATAGGGCCATCCCGCCCAATCCACGCATTTGGGAACACCTTGTCTAGATATTCTCTTACAATCAATCGCCAGTGCGCGGGACAGCCGTCCTTTTTAAAAACTATAGGCGTATGCGTGTATTGGACGGGATGGCCCTATACAATGGCCTCCATGTTCCTCAGACCTAGCTCGTCTACGCGACAGAGGTTGCGACTAGGGAGGAACTTGTCCAACGCATAAAAACGGCTTTCGGTGCAATTAGGGAGGGAATACGACTTCATACAACAACTGTAGAAATACGAAGCAGGTGTCGGGCCTACATTCGCAACAGAGGCCAACACTTTGAGCAAGATTTTTAAAATGTTTTAATAAATGATAAAAATGTAATTATTTCTTCATTTCAAGTAAAACCCATGAACAGAAAGAGACTAAAGATAAGATTTACTTCGCAAGAGTGAGATAACAGATTTTACCTGTTTCCCATGCATAATTTAAGCAAAAATAATTTTTTATTCAGAATTTTGAATATTAGCCTTATGTGACCCGATTCACTAATTTAGCAAATTCACGAAGTTATTAAAAGATTTTTATGACATGTGGCACATCATTAGCAAGAGGATAGACTAGAGAATTTTTGAGGGAGTTGGAAGATCCCAGTCGCATTAAGTTTTTTTAATAGCTATGTAATATTCAAGGTTAAATTTCAATTTTACCTATTCCGAAACTTTGCGAGTGAATAAAAAAACAACTAGATGACTGATGCCAGTAATTTTGGATTTAAAAGAACCCTTCAACAATACACATCAAAATAAAAATGAAATTCGCAGTCTACGCCTAATATTTTTTTAAAATTTGAATTTAAATGTAGAATTTGGGATTTCTCTCATAAAAAAGATAAAAAGTCGATATGAAAAATTCCGCAGGGCATGGGAAGTGTTAAGGGGTCTGAAAGGATAGCAGATAACCCTTTCTGTCGGCCATTTCAATTTGACACACGATGCATCAAACACCATGTATAATCATTTTTTTCCTCCAGATTTCCGGCCTTGGCCACATGTATACATATTTCAATTTTTTTTCCGCTATACCTATTTCCCTAGCCGTTACCTGAACCTGAAACGAGATCAACCAATAGGACGTACAACAAGGAAGACAATCTTCTTACGCAGGGATAATTCAGAGCATTTTTAAGACCTCGGATAATTTGGTTATTACTATACACAGGTTAGAAGATAGTAGAGAAGCTAAGCTGTAGGTTCCACCAGCTGTTGTACTATTTATATTTTAACATTAATTCTGTTCAAGAAATCTATGACCAAATTAAAAGTTAATTATTATTTGTTTGCTTATAATTGTAATGAAACATTTCTTTATAGGTTTTTACAAACAGCAGAATAGTTTTTTCTGCTGTTTGTAAAATTCTATAAAGAATATGTTTCAAATCCACGACCAATTTAAATAGAAAAAAATTGTTTGTAATTAATATATCGAGTAGTGACATCAACCCTATTATTTCTTTTTTCTTAATTCATTATAATCATATATATTTGTTAGTGTGTTCAACGTGATATCTTCAATAGAAATGTATGCTTTTTGGAGGAAAAAATAAGTTTTAAAAACTGTATTTCGGAGCAAAAAACTCATAATAATAATGATTTATTAAAACACTTATTTTGTTTCTACCACTGTATATTATGGTAACTTAACGCTACTATAGTTTCGATACTTCAACGTATCATCTTCAAAGCGACTCAAGTAAATGAATGAACAAGCGATAAGCTATTTGTGATTTACATTATTTACCTAGTTTTATTATTACGGTGTAGGGGATTTAAAATGAACAGAACTAGATAGTAAGTAATAAAGGGATTAAAGGATTATGAATTAAATATATTAAAGGGGGTGTTATATAGATCCACCTGGTCATTAAGTAAGTAATCACCTGGGGTTTTGTTTGATTTAAAAATGTCTAATGATTCTAATAAATTTAATTTAAAATCTTTATTTTGTACGTATAATATATTAAGAGTATTTATATCTGGAAAATGATGATTTGATTCTAACAAATGGTTTAAAAAGGTGGAGTCTGTTTTTTGTAGTCTGAAAGAGCGAAGATGTTCTTTGTATCGTGCTTCAAAGGACCGACCAGTTTGACCTATATAGAAGGCATTATAGCCCAAACATGATAATTTATAAACTCCTGAGTTCGAGAAATGGCTATTTTACTGTGAATTGTTTAACAAAAAATATTTATGTGGCATAACTTAAATGCAATCAACGGTGTAAAATGACTACCTTCGTGTACACTCCACTCAGGATGCAATTATTTCCTTATACACATTTATAATTCAAACTATTAACCAAAAAAAGAAGCGTGAATGTCTATTCTTTGATATGTCGAGAGCATTTGATACAGTAAATCACGATTTGCTACTTAATAAAATGTGCGCTTATGGTATAAGGGGAGTACCTAACTCCTGGATTAGCTCCTACCTAAGTCAACGTACTCGAAAAGTCATATTGAAACTCGGCAGCATGTCGTATCAATCAGATGATAAGCTGGTAACAACGAGGGTTCCTCAAGGTACCACCTTAGGACCTCTTCTCGTCCTTATTTTTATAAATGATCTACAAAGCCACTTAAAAGTAACGAATGCCTTCCATGTTACTCAATTTGCTGATGACGTGCCAGTTGCATCAACAGCTGACAACGTACATGAGTTGTCAAGTAATGTAAACATCTGCACCTCACTTATGAATAGTTATTGCGATAAATTGGGACTAAAACTTAATGGAGCAAAAACTCAAATAATAATAATAATAATAACACGTCTTTATTATTTTCCATCTTAAAAAAAATACAATCTATTATTGATTTTATAAAATAAACAATGAAAAATAAATGGCGAAGTTAAGCAGTCACAATTCATAAGAAATCATGAACGCTTTTCTTACACTTAACCATATTTCTGCTTGAAGCGTACAGAATCGGTCCCTCCTGTATCTTGGAGGTACACAAGGGAGGCGAAATCTGCACACTTCGAACAGAATCGAAAATAATCTATAATAATTTCAACATGAATACATAAAAAGGCAAGGCTGAGAATGAGATTTAAAGAAAAATTTTTCCTTTTTCTTTCTTTTTTATTATTAATTTTCTATACAAAGAGCTACAATAATCCTGTGCATTGACGTTCGAGCAAATATGATTTATATATCTTTTTGAACCTAGTAATGCTGTTCCTTTTTAGCTGATTATTCAAACCATTATATTTTTTACAAATTTGGTAACTAAATGATCTCTTAAACAGTTCAGTACGGTGCTGAGGTGGAGTTAGAAGACCCTTAAATCTAATATTTAATGTGTGCACATCAGTTCGAAATTTAATTTTTTGATAAAGATATGTAGGAGTTTTGTTTAATATAATTCCATGAAAAAGACAAGCTGTGTGATGCAATCTTCTGTTGTACATGTTAAGCCATTTTACCTCCTTGAGTGTATGAGAAATTTTCTGATTTCGGTAAATTCCATAGATGAGTCTAAGACAAGAATTTTGTAATTTCTGAATTTTCCTTGCATACAGTGTATTTATACAAATGCCATATAAACAGTCTGCATAATTTAATATAGATAAAACCAAAGTTTCACAGAGGAGAATTTTGGTTTTATGTGGGACGTAATGGCGATTACCATATATTAATTTTAATATGGAGTAACCTTTTTGTAGCATTTTATTTACATGGGCCTCAAATCTTAAATCACAGTCTAATATAACTCCTAAACTTTTTGCCTTGTCTACTTTTACCAAAGAATCATTACCAATTTTAATATTTGTACGCTCTTTAACATTATTTCGCTGGTTCTTTGGACCAAAAATTATAATATTAGATTTAGTGGGATTAATGACAAGACAATGATCATTTGCAATTTTTACAAAATTTTGAAGATCTTCATTAACAAATGAACAGGCGATATCAGCATCAGAGGGCCTGAAAGAATAGTAGAGCTGAGTGTCATCTGCATATAAATGTACTTTGCAGTAATTTAAGTGATTAATAAAATTGCTTGCATATATGGTAAATAGCAATGGACCGAGGATTGGCCCTTGGGGAACACCAGATCTTAGGGTTAGGTAATTTGAAATATTATTATTTAATTTTACACGTTGTTCCCGATTTTTTAAGTAGGCATTAAATAATTGTATTGCTTCCTTAGAGAGCCCTATGTAGTGTAAAATATTATATTATTATTAAAGTATATCGTAATTTATAGTATCAAATGCCCTGCTGAAGTCAAGCAAAATTAAGGTGGTACAAAATCCCTGGTCAGTAGCCGCTATAATATCATCCACTATGTGTAAGAGAGCCATAGTGCAACTGTGTTTGGGTCTAAATCCTGACTGAACCGAAGGTATTAAATTGTACTTTTCTGTGTGTTCTCTTAACTGTTGTTCCATTACTCTTTCAATAACTTTGACATGGTCGGTAATAAACTAATAGCTCGGAGATCTTTGAATTCTTCTGGATTATTTTTTTTAGGCAGCACAGTTACATCGGCCCTCTTCCATATTGCTGGAAAAACATTTTCAGTTAAACAGAAATTAATTATATGCGTCAAATATAAAACAATATGTGGACAACACAATTTTATCAGATTAACATTTAAATCATCACACCCAGCAGCAGTAGTTTTTATGTTATTTAAAATCTTATATACCTAAGGTAAGTTCGTCAACAGGCTGAAATTTAAAATTTGAATTATTTATATTATTATTTTTATAAAAGTCAATAACTTCAGCCGATGCACTTGTCTGAGGAATAGCATTTATAAAAAAATTATTTCTTTCGTCTACGTTCTGTAAATGAACCGGAATATTTTTATGTTTATTTTGAGGTACAAAATTATTTTCTCTGAGAAATTTCCAGTTCTGCTTTGGGGTAGAATTATTCATTTTGTGTTCGATATAGATTTATTTCTCTTCTTTAATTGCTCGAGTTGTATAATTACGTATTTCCTTATAAAACTGAAAATGTACTGGGTTTTTTGTTTTTTTTATAACGTTTCTCTGCTTTATCCCGTGTTTTCATCATCATTTTTATATTATATGTTAACCAAGGGGCATATGGCTTAGTGAATCTGGATGTGATAAAAGGTGCATGTATATCAAACAAGTCGTTAATATTATTGACTAAAAATTCTAACTTTTCATCAATATTATGTAAATCAAATATTACATACCAGGGAATAATAAGATCTGCTTCGAAGTGTTCGTAATCAAAATTTTTAGAATTTCTGTAAGTAATTAATTTTGGTTTAGTTTTTTCACCATATACCTTTAAAGTACAAGATATAATTTGATGATCAGATAAATCATTATCTAAGACACCCTTCTCCAAAACTTCCAAACCCTCGGACACTAAAATGAGATCAATTAATGAGGAAGTAGTTTCTGTGATTCTAGTTGGAACGTCAATTATTTGTTCTAGATTAAAAGAGTTTAAAACAGAAAAAAAATTGTTAACAGTAATATTATGAAGATTTAGTAAATTTATATTGAAATCCCCTGTACAAAGAACATAGTTTACTGTGGGAAATATTAAACTTAAGTTGTCTTCTAACTCGTTAAGAAAAACTCCTGTATCCTGGGTGGGAGGTCTATAAACAACACCTATAGCTACAGAAATATTATTCAATGTTACCTTTATCCATAATTGTTCTATAGTATTGTTTGTAAGAATTAGATCGCTATTTAAACTACTTTTTAGATAAATGCATAATCCTGCCCCCCTAGCTTCACGGTCACGTCGAAACACTTTAAATCCATCAATATGTATTAAGTTATCTGATATATTTACATGCAACCAGCTTTCAGATACTAAAAAAATATGAAATGATTGTTGAAGAATAATTTCTTTTACTTCATGTAAGGTAACAGAGATCTTATATTTAGGTGGCCGACTTTTAAGGTTTTTAAACTCATTGTTTTTAAATATAGACAAGCATGCTAAAAAAGAACTTAATCAATAGGCACCAAGCAAATAACAAGTAGACACAAAATATTTTATTTACAATTAAGAAAATAAACTAGATATAAGTTATACGTATTACTTATGAGTAATATATAAAGGATAGAAAATACTTGGGTTCAGTGTCAAAAGTTATTAAAATATATTATTATAGCCCAATACAGAAAGATAAAATATGCAGAGAAATAAAATGTGAACAGAAAAAGAAAAGATAATATTCCTTTTACAAAAAGGAAAAAAAAACTGGTGAATGCAAGAGCTGTTTTTCTACTTGATACCCTATGAAACTTTGTTTACTACCTAATCTGAAAATATCGACTTTAATATAGCAGTGCAAAAATTCTAAAGAAACAAAACAATGGAAAAAAAACAATAGGCATAAATATCATTACTAATAAAATTATAAATTTTCAACATCTGTTTCTGATTTGATTCTAATAATTTCTTCGCCTTCATTAAACTTGTAAAAATACCCGACCGTCACTTGTCCAGACTTTGCCGATTTCGCCCACTTGCTAATAACCATTTTCAGTAAACCTATTTTGTCTCTGGTTAAGTCTTCCCGTATTATTAATTTACTACCTTTCAGGTTCTTCTTTTTGCCATATACAAGTTGTTTATCTCCAAGTCGTGCAAACTGAACGATAATTGGACGAATTTTATCTTTATTGTGCTTACCAATTCTGTAATAGTGCTCAATTTCAAGTTTTTCGGTGTCTATTCGTACATTGGTTTTTAACACTTCAGTTAAAACTTTGTAAATACTTTCATTTTTTTGCTCTTTCACACCATAAATTCTAATTGTTTATTTACGAAGTATCTGATCCATGTTCTCACATTTTTCTGATACATTTTGCAACATTTTATTTTGCTTTTCCATGGCAACTTTTAAACTTTTATTTTCTGCCTGTAGTAGTGTGATTTTTTCTTCAAATTCTTTGGTTATAGTACTAGTAATTGTTTGTGTAATTAAATTTACAAATTCATCAGATGTGCAAATTTTATTGACTAACATTTTTATGTTGGCTTGTAATTCAGAGAGTTCCTCCTTATCTTTACCTGCTTTGATTCTGCTAGACATATTATTAATAAATTTGCACTTATTAATCACCTTTTACACTCCACAACTATAGTTATATTAAACTTGGACTTTAAAAGATCGTTTGGTACTAGACAGCAATAATTATTTATACTGGTAACCACTTTAATTTAAATATTTTTACGGAGCTCATGCAATTACACCTTCACTCGAGCAGCGCCATCTGTATTTCTGATGTTTGCCAATAACAGTCCTGATTGCCAATGACAGTCCTGATTATAGCTTATTAGTAAAAATAAATAATTTATCTATAGAAAACAGTCACTCTGTAAAACTATTAGGCATAACTATTGATAGTAATTTAAACTGGTATCAACATATTGAAGACTTAACAAAAAACAATTCAGTTAGAAGCTATGTCATCTTGCAACTTCGTTCTTACGTGAGTTTAGAAATACTTAAAACCTATTACTTTGTACAGGTGCAGTCATTATTAAATTATGGCATTCTCTGCTGGGCAACTCCAGTAGAGTTAATGATCTATTCATCATACAAAAAAAGATAATTAGGACTATGTTGTTCAAAGGTTCTACCCATTCATGTAGAGATTTATTTGTTTTGCTTGGAATACTAGCGCTGCCAACTTTATATATTTTATCATGCTGTTTGTTTGTTAAGTCTAATATTAATCAGTTTATCCAGTTTTCCGATCGAAATATACAATATGTGTGAATGCCATAACACACGTTATAAATACATCATTTGAACATTCTACTGTTCCCACCATTTGGAAAAAATCGATAATAACTCCTCTACCTAAAGTTTCAATAACTACCGAACTTAAAGATCTTAGACCAATAAGTGTTCTACCACCTTTATCAAAACTTCTGGAAAAAATAATGAGTAGAAGACTCACTAATCATATCATAAGTAACGATGTACTTCCTCCCACGCAATCTGGATTTAGAAAGCATCACAGCACTACAACAGCGCTGTTGAAAATCACCAACGATCTGATAGGAAATATTGACAAATCACAAACCACTTTCCTATTAGGCTACAGCAAAACGTTCTACGTTATCAACCATGATCTTCTTATTGCCAAACTCCATTATAATAATATAGAGTCTACAGTGTTAAAGTGGTTTGCTAACTATCTATCTGATGGTACCCAAATGGTTAAAACTAATGACCATTTCCCTTGACTTGCCCATTAGCAAAGGCGTACCTCAAGGAAGCATTCTTGGTCCGTTTCTATTTATAATATATACCAGTGATCTGCCAAAAATATTATCTTCTCTGTGTACTATGCATCTTTATGCAGATGATGCGCAACTTCAAATAGCAAGTGATCCACAATATCCTGATCGATCAATTGCAATGTTAAATGAAAACTTAAAGCGGGTATCTGAATATTCTATGAACCACGGTATGGTAATTAATCCTTCCAAAACAGGAGCTTTATTCATTGGAAATCTAGTGTTATGTGCCAAAACTAAACAAAATGCCTTATGAAATTTTTTTGGATAACAACCACATTAAGTTAAGTGACACTGCCAAAAACTTAGGACTTATCATTGATCAAAACATGAATTTTGAAAAGCAGGTAATAAATAAATGTAGCATAGCATATTCTAAAATTAAATACCGGATGTTAGAAAAGTATGGGAACGGTGAAGAATCTCGAACAGTTTGCATCAAATCGAAAAATAAAAAAATACGCGTCAAAAAGTTTTCAAAAAACTATCTACTGATACCAAAAATGACCTCCCCACCCACCCCCAGTGGGTGGGGCGAGGGGCAACTTTAAAATTTCAAATGGTAACCCCTATTTTTTATTACGGAATCGGATTCTACGCCAAAAAATACGTAAGTTTTATTCAGGACATTTTTTTCGATTCTTGCGCGGTGTCACTGTAATCGCAAAAAATGAAAAGAATGCATGACTGTTTCAAGAGTAGCGTCTTGTGCCCATAAAAAAAGTCCAATTCAAAAACTGAAAAACACGTATTTGTTACTTTTACGAAATCTATCCAATGACATTGGATTCGACTCTCTCACTCCCAACCCAGTGGGTGGGGCGGGGGACAACTTTGTTTGTAATGAAAATCCCTATTTCTTATAGCGGATTCGGATTCTACAGCCAAAAATACGTGAATTTTGTATCGGACACTTTTTTCGGTTCTTGCAAGGTGTCGCTGCAATCGCAAAAAATTGAAATAAACCTGAAGTCTCCATAAGTTTGTAAATACAGCTACTCGTGTTGACAGAAAAACATTCAGTTTAAAAAACAATATCTGTGATATCTTGATTTTTATGAATGTTTTTTAAGTGTTGTTAATAACAGTATTTGTTTTGTGAAATTTCTACGAGTTGTAACATTTTTTGCGATTGCAGCGACACCTTGCGAGAATCGAAAAAAAATCCCGTTATAAAATTCACGTATTTTTGGTCGTAGAATCCGAATCCGCTATAAGAAATAGGGATTTTCATTACAAACAAAGTTGTCCCCCGCCCCACCCACTGGGTTGGGGGTGAGAGAGTCGAATCCAATGTCATTGGATAGATTTCGTAAAAGTAACAAATACGTGTTTTTCAGTTTTTGAATTGGACTTTTTTTATGGGCACAAGACGCTACTCTTGAAACAGTCATGCATTCTTTTCATTTTTTGCGATTACAGCGACACTGTGCAAGAATGGAAAAAAATGTCCTGAACAAAACTTACGTATTTTTTACCGTAGAATCCGATTCCGCAATAAAAAATAGGAGTTTCCATTTGAAATTTTAAAGTTGCCCCTCGCCCCACCCCCTGGTTGGTGGGTGGGGAGGTTATTTTTGGTATGAGTAGATAGTTTTTTGAAAACTTTTTGACACGTATTTTTTTATTTTTCGATTTCATGCAAACTGTTCGAGATTTTTCACCGTTCCCATACTTTTCTAACACCCGGTATATTCATAAATATAAGTAGGTACATTCTGCCTTGTGATGCTAAATTGAGGTTAGTGACCAGCTTGATATTAAGTCATTTTGATTACGCCAGTAGTGTATACTTTCATCTTCTCAGCAAAAACTTTCAGAACAAAATTCAAGTTGTGCAAAACTGCTGTTTTAGATTATCTTACAACATAGATAGAACGGACCATATTACACCATATTATGTAGATAAAAATATTTTAAAAATAGAAAACAGATTTTCTTTCCTGTACGGTACGCTTTTTTATAATATTGTCTCCAACAATAGACCTAAATACTTATCTGTCCTTCTTGAACGCAGATCTGGTATTCATAATGTACAGTTAAGGCACATTGATAATTACAACATTCCAAAACGTAGTACAAGAAAATTTGAGGGCTGCTTTTCTTACGTAGCATCTAAATTGTTAAACAAGCATCTTAGTATATTCATTTCGTCAAACTCTGTATTCCAAATAAGTTTAGGAAAGAACTGTTAGACCAGCAGAAAATCATTAACTCTTATGTCATGTCTATAGTAAGTATTTACTACCTAGCTGTATTTTCGTTCGGGAGCAGTTGCAATAACGATACTTTCGATACTTCCTCCCATTTGATTTGTATATGTATTTATATACAGATTCGGAAAATGCAGTTTAGGGTATAGGAATAACGATGTAATTGATCACGCCCCGCTAGTTCCATAAATCGTGAAAGCAGAGGCACGCGATGAATTGAATTTAGTACGGCATGAACTAAGGATGGGTGCGGACGTAGGTAATAATTTCTAATACGAAACGAGACAATATCTCTTCGTCAAAAGCGAAGAAGTTATTTGTCACATTTTTGACAAATAATTTCTTCTATTGAAAGCATTTCTGTAGTTTCTTTTTTAGCCGTAAATGCTATGGGAATAAAATAATAATTCTTACTAAAACCGAAATAAAAATAGAACATTAAAATTAAATTAAGTAACTCGGAAATTAAAATCAACTAATAATTATCAAAAAATAAATTATTCTTAATACATTACAAAAATTGAACATTAAAATAAAATAACCCTCATAAACTAAAATCAACTAATAATTATCAAACAATAAATTAATGAAGTAAGGATTCAAACAAACCACCTTCTTGTGCCATACAATAGCCAAACCGATTATGCAATGAACCTCTCATATCATTGAGTTGATTTGGACTAATGCTTGCACAAAGTTGGATAAGTTTTTCCCGTAATTCTAAATTATCGGCTCGTTCAAACGCATGTTTGTACGCGGTTTCCTTTAAAAAGCCCCACAGAAAAAAATCATGGGGTGTTAGATCAGGTGACCTGGGGGGCCATTTTATCATTCCCCTCGTAGCTATTAAACGATTGGGAAACGTTCTTTGCAGAAAATGAATAACAGTTAAGGTATTGTGACTTGGGCAGCCGTCTTGTTGAAACCAAATGTCGTCAAAGTTGACAGGAAGATTTTGAACTGCAGGAATTATTTGGTTTTGTAAAAGCTCTAAATATTTATTGCCATTTAAATTCGATTACCAGTCCCGTCTAAACGTTCAACTTTTGAGGAAACTGAGTTCGCACAGCAACACTCAAATGTTTATTTTTCCGAGACTAATATCGTACTACGGATGGATTGTGTTTCCTATGTAATGAAAAGGATGATTCATCTGTAAACAATATATTCTTTAAGAAGTTTTCATTCTAATTCATTTTATTTATCATGATTTCACAAAATTCCATCCGTTTGAAATTGTCCTCGGGAAATATTTCTTGCGTTGTTTGAACTTTAACACAACTGTACCCATTTCTTTTCAAAATATTTCTTACAGTTCTTTCCTTCATGTCAACTTCATCAGCATTTTCCCTCCTAGAACAAGGTTCACTAGTTTCAATAAGTACACATACATTAGTTTCGCGAATTTCACGTTCTTCGCGCATTTGTTGATGACGGGGTTCGGATTCACAGCATTTTTTTACAATAATTCACGACACACTCGAAATTCTCAAATGTTTTAATAATGTATGAAATTATGCTAGCTGAGGGGATTGGTCTGTCTTGATATGCCACAGTAAATAAATTTATTGTGTCTTCAGCGGAATAGCCCCCGAAGTACTACATCACAATTTGCACTTTTTCTGCAGTTGTATAAACACATGGCATTTTAATAACTAAATTAAGATTAATTTATTTTATTTCCACACGTCTAAACAACTACGCTATTAAAAGCAGAATGGGTGCGCTGTTCTCAACTCGGCGCGGTCAAGCGATGGCGCTATTGTTTTATATCAATACCCTGCATTGTTCTACGACAAGGCGTGGTTTATCTGCGCAGAAACAAGTTTACGTACCTTAAACTAAATTTGCTGAATCTATATGTCAAATAAAGATTATTATTATTATTATTATTATATAGCTTAAGACACACGAATGATATTTTACTGCCTAAACACAATCTCTCTGCTGCTAGCAATGGTGTGACAGTTATGCCTATTAAGATATACAACCATCTCCCTAATTATTTGAAAGAAATAGCTAGTTTAAAATTGTTTAAATTAAAATTTAAAAAAATACTATTACAAAAAGCAATTTACAATCTACAAGAATTTTTTAGTATTACCTTTTAACACAGGTGACAAATATTGTATTACATGTCGTCCTTTTCTTACTTTTTTCTTTAAAAAAAAGTATTTTACTATTTTATGATTATTGCGTTTACAGGGATTTTATGTTGACTAGATTATCAATAATATTATTGTTGGTAGCTCCCCATACCTACGTTTTGACTAGGTTTTCATCTAGTTATTGAAAACCATTATTTTTATATACTATATTATTGTGACGTTTTTTTTATATACATGTAATGCATGTCTACTTAAAGAGTATTATTAATACCGAGGACAGCGAAAATATTAGCCGGCCGGCATAATCCGTCAACAGAACCACCACGTTGTGAAAATCACTACAGTTCATATTTTCATTTGATTATTAATTTCGGAATATTACCAGAGACATGTTAAATTGATTCCCATACAGTAACCTCGCTATTTATTTTATTAGTGGAGATGTTAAAAACTCAAATTCGTTCAGTCGATTTTTACAAAATTTCAAAAATTATTAGATATCATCGATAAACGTGGGCCATGCTAAAAATGTATTAAATTTTTTATTTTATTTATTTTTTTTTTTTAATTCTTATGCCTTATTTATATTAATGTCCTGGCGGAGTTCAGCTATTGCTGCTCTACCACTCAACCAGGACACGCACACAAAGACATCAAGACAATAACCATTCCCTGCGATATTGCCATCTACTGCAGCTGAGACTAGAACTCAGGAGAGATAACAGCGATTAGACATGTTGTGCCACCCAACAGTGGTCTAGGTCACTGCTACCGTCTCGGTAACACATGAAAAAACGCCACTAACATCCATACCCTGGCCAGGATTGGAACCCGGGACTCCGTGGTCGCAAGCCAAACACCTTCAGCATTGCGCCACCGAGCATGGTTATAATTCACATTGAAAGTTCCTTCGCATCAAGAATCGCTGTGAAACCGTAACTAGAGATCGAATTTACCTACCGGGTTCCAGGGATGGTTTTTACAAATATGTATATTGTAAACACGTAGGTACTGAAGCGTTTCCAAAGTATAAAAGCAAAGTCATGCAACACACTAAATTTTATTTAATTTTGCAATGTTAATGGGTAACTTAGTTTTATCGAAGAACGTACTAAATTAAATAAAAGGAAAATACCTAATAGATTCTTTTAGGCTTTTGGCAAACTCTGGTATCCAGGTCTGCTATTAAAAATCAAAAGAAACCCCAATAAATACTTCATTCTACTGAAATCTTACCCAAATCAACGAGAATTCCTAACCAAAGTCAATGGAGAAACGTCCAACCGTTTTACTATTCTTTCTGGAGTGCCCCAGGGAAGTGTACTTAGCCCACTCTTGCATGTGGTATTTACATCTGACCTACCAACGTCTGAAGATATAACCACCGGTACATTCGCAGATGACACAGCATTAATATCAACAAATACATACCCAAATACCGCATCACACAATCTTCAAAAAAACTTAAGATCGCTAGAAATCTGGTTAAAAAAATCGGTAAAGGTATTTACACAGAACTTCCCTCGTTATTTGTGCATGGCGGTCACTAAAAAATTATTAAATATGAAATAACATTGAGAATAATAATGGAAATATAGTTATTGTAATTATTACAAAGAAGCCCTGATAACTTTTGGTCAAAAAAATAGTGCTCATCCAACAGCAAAAGTTCAATACTAAATAACAGGTCTACCATGAATTGTTTCTTGGGATAACCACCCTGTATATTTTCCAATAAAAGTATAATAGCATATGCCAAATATTATTGCCATTAGACAGACACATTTTCAGTTCCACTTTCACGCAGTGAAGTGGAAGTAGAGTGGTGGTTAAAAATTTCAATTTTTTTTTGAAATTTTTCAAAACTGTTGGTTAAAAATTTTCAGTCTCTTTTCTTCTGCAATAGGTTCAGAATGTCATGAAACACGGAAATTTTAAATTAGAGCAAAGAAATATAATTTTCCATTTGTTTTAGTGGTAAATTTTTTTTTTTAAATGTGTGAAAATAATTTTCAAATTTTTTTTTTCTGAAATATGTTTAGAATGTCATGAAACGTGAAAATTTTAAATTTCAGCAAAAACAAATTTTTCCGTCTATTTTAATGGTATTTTTTTTCCAAAATGGTAAAAAATGATGCAATTTTTTTTCCGAAATAAGTTTGGAATGTCATGAAACGTGGAAATTTTAAATTTAAACAAAAAAATTTTTTCATCTATTCTATTTATAGTAAGTAGTGAAATAGATTTTATCAATTTGATTTTTAATTTGTTTGAATAGGTTTAGAATGCCATGGAAACGTTGAAATTTTAAATTTGAACAAAGAAAAAAAAATAATTTTTTTGAAATTTTTCCAAAATGTTGGTTAAAAAATTTTCAAAATTTTTTCTTCTGATATAGGTTTAGAATGTCATGAAACGTGTATATTTGAAATTTGAGCAAAAAATTTTTTCCATCTGTTCTAGTGGTCATTTTTTTTTCCAAAATGGTAAAAAAATGTTACAATTTTTTTTCTTCCGAAGTAGTTTTAGAATGTCATGACGCGTGAAAATCATAAATTTGTGCAAAAAACATATTTTCTTCTATTCTATAGTAAGCACTTACAGTGATGAATGCATAAATTTTTTCAAGAAAATTTTTCAGAAAAACTTCTAAATTTGTTTTATACGTTTATAATGCCATGGAAACGTGGAAATTTTAAATTTGAACAAAAAAAAATCCACCTATTTTAGTAGTAAAAATTTTTTCAAAAATTTGGTAAAAAAACTTTCAAAAAAATTTTTTTTTTGAAATACGTTTAGAATGCCTTGAAACGTGAAAATTTTAAATTTGAAGAAAAAAAATGTTTCTTCCTATATTTTAGTGGTAAAAATTTTTTCAAAAATGATTGAACAAAATTTTCAAAAATTTTTTTTTTTCTGAAATAGGTTTAGCGCGTCATGAAACGTGGAAATTTTAAATTTGAGCAAAAAAAATTTGTTTCACTATTTATTCCGTTTAGACGGTCCACCCTGTATATTTTTCAGTGAAAATTCTACCAGTTCTTCGCTGACAGTAGGGTTAACTACCTATCAAATTTGACTGCTCTCCGTCAAGTAGTTTTTTAGTTAATGCACCAACAGACAGACAGACAGACAGACTGACGGAATTGAAAAACCTATATTTTCGGAATCTACGTGTTCTGAAACGTCAGAATCCGAAAAAATCTCGGAGGGTGATTTTTTCTCGAATACAATACTTCCCTTCGGTATGCGAGGGAAGTAAAAATGGAAGATAAAGGTAAATGAGTCGAAATCAAGTCACATAACTTTTACTCTTAGAAAAGAACGCTGTCCTACAGTCACTAGTAATCTAGAGACGATACCTCAAGTAGACGCAGTAAAATACCTTGGACTTCACCTAGATAGCAAACTAAATTGGAAGGAACATATAAACAAAAAGAGAAAACAAATAGATCTAAAAGTTAAAGAGATATATTGGCTTAGAGAACGTAAATCAATATTATCAATAGAAAATAAATTGCTAATATATAAATCTATTATTAGGCTCATCTGGACCTATGTAGTTGAACTTTGGGAGTGTGCAGCTAAACCTCACATTGCTATTAGGCAGAGAGCCCAATCAAAAATCCTCCGTATCATAACAGATGCACCATGGTATGTATCTAACCATACATTATATACCGACTTGAATATTCCCTACATAAGAGAAGTTATCCAGGACAAAATCCATCAGCATCAAAATAAACTAGAAGTTCATACCAACCCACTACTAGAGACATGACTACAACCGATGCAAAACAGAAGACTGAAGATATGCTGGCCATCAGATCTGAATAGACACTGAGGTGACTTCGTTGGATTTTCACCTCTTCACGCCACCAGTGCAAGCATCTACAAACCCTTGCACAAGACAACACATTAGCTAAAAGGTGTATCTGATTGCTAATAAATCAAAATGACGCAGTTGCTGTTTCACAGACGCAACAGGCATTTATGGATCCAACTGTTCAAGAAAATCTGGAGACCATACACAGATGTTTTTCAAGAATTCCACTAGCGATTCGGGGCCTTCAATATCAGCCAACTTCAGAATTTACTACATTGGATCCAATAAACGTTGTATTCGATCTTCGTCAACAGGGAGACATTGCTGCGAGGGTACAAAGACAATTTCAAACTATTTAAAAAAATCCCGGATTTGTTACTATGACAGATGTAATAGACCTTTTAAACGGCAATGAAGTAGACTTTGCTACACTAGGCATGAATATGGTGACTGCGAAAATTTAGATATTTTAATTATGCCCCAGTAACATCTGTCGGCGTCGAGCGGTCTTTCTCGCAATATAAATGGATTTTCAATGAAAGGCGCCGACGTTTAACTCCAAAACATTTCGAACAGATTTTAGTAATATACTTTTATTCTTATAATCGGCATTGAAAAATACTTATGTATGTTAATTCAGTGTTAAGAACGTCCCTTTATATCTCCAGTTCTCTTCGAAAGTGTTTATTATAAATTTACTTTATCACCTTTGGATAATACGGAATTCGTGAAAAAAAATTCGAGGTAAGATATTGTTTCATATATGCATTCAAATCTTTATGCGCTGACACATAACCACCTAACCACCTAAATATCTGATAGGTAATTCCTATCCGTGGCCATAACTCGTCTCTTAAATAATTGTTAAGGTTTTACATGTAGAATTAAATTAAAAAGCTTTTGCTTTTAAGATTAAAAATACTTTTTGCAACGTTTAGGATATATTTAAGAAATCATTATTTTTTATCGGTGTGTCTAAATGTAGCGATTTTTTATAAGCGTTACTTAAAAGTTGTTTAGTTGTTTTATAAAGATAATGTAACAATCAGTGAAGTGTGTTTTACAGCGCAATTAGATGAAACTTTAAAAAAACTGTTATATAGTGACGCTACTGAGTTTTCTTGAGGTCTGCGGAAATGTGTACATATTTATTTTGTGATGGTTACAGCAGGTTTTACAGACTATAAACAGCAACTGACATATTATATATGATGGTACCAATTTTACATATACTATAGCTGCTGTAAAAACATTTTAAAAGTGTTCCTGAGAGTAATATTAAAATTAATGTCAGAAACATTTCTATAACTTTTGTAAGATATAAAATTGATAGGTGGGTGGTACTTTAATTATCACAACATCTATTACTATTTTCTAAGAGTTTGCTAATACTGATATTATTTGAAGTTATTATTGAGGAGGCAGTTTTTCCTTTATTTTACCGAGATTTGCATTTACTATTTCAGGCTTAGGAAGAAACGCTTCGCCAGACGATTAAGTAGTGTTGAAGAAGGCATAACAACAGCTGCAATAGTCCACTCAGAATAACATGTATGCTCAGCAGAAGTGCTTGCAACGACCTGAAGAGCAATACAATATGCACCAAGCGTCGAACGTCAGTTTGGACGTTGGTACTAGAGTAGAGTATGTTCAACAGGAGCCTTACAATGGTTTTGCAGAACTAGAGCAGCGCATAGCAGCTTTGAAGGATGACGCAGCAGCGAACTGTGAAACGGATTTCAGTGCTATTTACGATTCTTCAGCTTTTAGAGATCTGGTCGCATTCGTTCTTAACCGTTATCCAACAATTATCGAAGATATAAGAAATGCTGAAACTGACATGTATAAACACATATTTGGAAATGAAAACAATCATTTACCGCCCGAGTTTGAGAATCAGTATATCGACAAAGGTAACTTAGTGGCATATTCTAGATTGGACCTTAATAAGACTCAAATAAATCCAGCCGATCAAACCCTCCAACAAACGGCTGAACAGCAGCAACATCAAAATCAGTTGGGACTGTCTGCCGATTCCAGCATTGGTTCTTCCAATATTCAGTCGCCGTATCCCGGCTACCAAGTCCAAGGCAACTACGGTAGACGCTCCAATGGTTTCCTTAAGAATAGTCCCACCGCACCACAACCAAACATAACAAAAGAAAAATTGATCTGCGATGGAAACAAATTGACAACAAATATGAAACGAAAAAGTGAGGGAAAGTATTCAGCAACTATGGCGGACATTAGTAAATATCCGGATTATTCACCGCACAGTAGTCCGAGTATGGGTAGTGGGAGTCCAGGATACTTGTCGCTGAGTGGCACCGTGTCCAACTCCAATGTCGATTCAAGTGACTCCTCAGGATCTCGTGATGGAAGTTCTGGACCAGCCGTACTAATTAGTAAGCAGAGCCAGGCAATAGACGGATCAGCCGGACAACAAGGGATGCATTTTAGACAACACAAACCTCAAAACGAAAGGGTACAATCTCCGAATACCCAGAATTTTCAGCATGGACAAACCTACACGAACCATCAATCGAGATCACAAGTGAGAAATTCGATGCTCTCAGGCGGTGGACTGCTGTCCAGTTGTCATTTTGGCTATCAGCAGGAACCGATGGGATCAAGATTCCAAGGAGCTGGGGGTATTGGAAGTTCTGGATGGTTGCTCGATGCTGAAGAATTGTTTAATTCTATGAGCGGTATGCAAAATCTGGCTATGCGTGAGGGTGGCGTCATGGGTAATCATGGGGATCCCAACTTATTACCTTCGATGCAAACTATGAATGCTGCAGCAGTAGATGTAATACCAATCTCGACAGAATCAAGCTGTCCTAAGGGCAAAGGACCAATGCGTCGCAAAAGACAACCGAAGAAGGAACAAAGCCGAATTCAGCGGCAACAATCTCCGGCTTCAGCAGGCTCTGCTGCTGTTGGAAGATTGCCTCTTAATAACATTGGATACTTACAGCAGACGGCCACTTTGCCATTTCGAGAAATCGGTGCACAGCAAGGTATAAATCATGCTATGAGTCAGGCACAGGCAGCAACCTACGGAAACAGTGCAGTAGCACAAGTATACAATACAAATCAGACCATGTTGCATATGGAGCAGCAACCGCTGCAAATCCCAATGCAGCAGCAACTACTGCAAAGGCCAATGCAGCAGCAACTGCTGCGAAGTCCAATGCACCTGCAACCGCTGCGAAGTCCAATGCACCAGCAACCGCTGCGAAGCCCAATGCACCAGCAACCGCTGCACAGTCCAATACAGCAGCAACCGCTGCGAAGCCCAATGCACCAGCAACCACTACAAAGCCCAGTGCAGCAGCAACCGCTGCAAAGCCCAATGCACCTGCAACCACTGCAAAGCCCAATGCCGCAGCAACCGCTGCAAAGCCCAATGGAGCAGCAGCCGACGCAATGCCTAATGCAGCAACGAAATTCTCAGGTCCCTATATCTGGCAACTATATGCATCAGATAAACTCAGCAACTGCAACATATAACGCAATGCAGTGGCAGGGGCAAGTCAACTTGTACAATAGAGGTGTAAATGATGAATACGACAGTCAGTACAACCAACTAACTAACTTTAATCCAGGGGTAGGCCCGGTAAATGAAGTGTCGAATTCTTTTGTAACTTATGGTGTGTTTAATTCAGTATGTAACCAAGGTTAACAAATACACCAAGAATTAAACTACAAAAACCGGCAGCAATTGCTTGGAATACAACAGGGACAGTAGAAGGCGAACCCTCAATACTGAAATCAGAAGTGGAGGCAGCTATATAAAAACTGACAACCGGCAAAGCAGCTACAGTCGACAATATCACAGCTGAAGGACCTAAGTCAGTTGAAGACAACGTAGTGAGAATCCTTCACACAATATGCCAAACAATATGAGAGACAGGAATCCCGCCCGAAGATTGAAAACGTCAATCTATATGATAACTATAGATTGCTGTCACTAATATCACACGCTAGTAAAGTAATGGCTGTATATTATTTAATCCAGACTACAGAAATGTCTGTCTTGGCAAATACCTCCCGAGCAAGCAAGCTTTGTTAAGGTACGTGGTACTAAAGAATAAATATTAAATTTACGTCAACTCATCGAAAAGGCAGGAGAGTATTACAGTTCACAGAAAGTAGCTCTGCGGCTAGGTATTAGATGCGCAGTAGCAACCATTTAATTTAAAGCCGGAGCTCAGTTGAAATCTCTCTCTAATCTCTTTGTAACAGTCATCTATCTCTGTTCTTTCTTTGCGCATTTCACCCGCAAAGCTACTTTCTGTGAGCTGTATGTGCCTATGTTCCTATGTTTCGTAGACTACAATCTGGTATTTGACAGTTACGGAGGAAATAAGAAATGCTGAAACTGATAAGTATAGACTCGTATTTGGAAATGAAAACAATCGTTTACCACCCGAGTTTGAGAATCAGTATATCGACAAATGTAACATAGTGGCATATTCCAGCTTGGACCTTAATAAGACTCAAATGAATCCAGCCGATCAAACCATCCAACAAACGGCTGAACAGCAGCAACATCAAAATCAGTTGGGACTTTCTGCCGATTCCAGCATTGGTTCTTCCAATATTCATTCGCCTCAAAACGAAAGGGTACAATCTCAGAATACCCAGAATTCTCAACATGGACAAACCTACATGAACCATCAATCGAGATCTCAAGTGAGAAATTCGATACTCTCAGGCGGTGGACTGCTGTCCAGTTGTCATTTTGGCTATCAGCAGGAACCGATGGGATCAAGCATCCAAGGAGCCGGGGGAATTGCAAGTTCTGGATGGTTGCTCGATGTGGAAAAATTGTCTAATTCTATGAGCGGTATGCAACATCTGGATATGCGCGTGGGTGGCGTCATGGGTAATCATGGGGATCCTAACTTATTACCTTCGATGCAAACTATGAATACTGCAGTACCAAACTCGACAGAATCAAACCGTCCTAAGGGAAAAGGACCAATGCGTCGCAAAAGACAAGCAAAGAAGGAACAAAACCGAATTCAGCGGCAACAATCTCCGGCTTCAGCAGGCTCTGCTACTGTTAGAAGATTGCCTCTTCAGATCACATTACCATTTGGCCCTATTCATCGTTCAAAGTGGCATGTGACTGAAAGCAGCAGGCATAACAATAGCTGCAATAGTCCACTCAGAGTAGCATGTATGCTCTGCAGAAGTGCTTGCAACGTCCTGTCGAGCATCATGCACCAAGCGTCGAACGTCAAGCTGGACGTTGGTACTAGAGTGGAGTACGTTCAACAGGAGCCTTACAAGGGTTTTGCAGAAATAGAGCAGCGCATAGCAGCTTTGAAGGATAACGCACCAGCGAACGGTGAAACAGATTTCAGTGCTTGGACCTTAATAAGACTCAAATGAATCCAGCCAATCAAACCCTCCAATAAACGTCTGAACAGCAGCAACATCAATAGCAGTTGGGACTTTATGCCGATTCCAGCATTGGTTCTTCCAATATTCAATCGCCGTATCCCAGCTACCTAGTCCAAGGCATCTACGGTAGACCAAGCTCCAATGGTTTTCTTAAGAATAGTCCCACCTCACCACAACTAAACAAAAGAAAAGTTAATCTGCGATGGAAACAAATTGACAACAAATATGAAGCGAAAAAATGAGGAAAAGTATTCAGCAACTTTGATGGACATTAGTAAATATCCGGATTATTTACCGCACGGTAGTCCGAGTATGGGTAGTGGGAGTCCTGGACACTTGTCGCTGAGTGGCACCGTGTCCAACACCAATGGCGCTTCAACTGACTCCTCAGGATCTCGTGATGGAAGTTCTGGACGATCCGTGCAAATTAGTAAGCAGAGCCAGGCAATAGACGGATCAGCCGGACAACAAGGGATGCATTTTAGACAACGCAAACCCCAAAACGAAAGAGTACAATCTCAGAATACTCAGAATTCTCAACATGGACAAACCTCCATGAACCATCAATCGAGATCTCAAGTGAGAAATTCGATGCTCTCAGGGGGTGAACTGCTGTCTAGTTCTCATTTTGGCTATCAGCAGGACCCGATGGGATCAAGCATCCAAGGAGCTGGGGGTATTGCAAGTTCTAGATGGTTGCTCGATGGTGAAAAATTGTCTAATTCTATGAGCTGTATGCAACATCTAGATATACGCGTGAGTGGCGTCATTGGTAATCATGGGGATCCTAACTTATTTCCTTCCGTGCAAACTATGAATACTGCAGCAGTAGATGCAATACAAAACTCGACAGAATCAAACTGTCCTAAGGATAAAGGACCAATGCGTCGCAAAAAACAACCAAAGAAGGAACAAAACCAAATTCAGCGGCAACAATATCCAGTTTCAGCAGGTTCTGCTACTGTTAGAAGATTGCCTCTTCAGACCACATTACCATCTGGCCCTATTAATTTACAGCCAGATTTAAATAACATTGGATCCTTACAGCAGATGGCCATCTTACCATTTCGAAAAATCAGTGCACGGCAAGGTATAAGTCATGCTAAGAATCAGGCGCAGGCTACAACCTACGGAAGCAGCGCAGTAGCACAAGTAGATAATACAAATCAGACCATGTTGCATATGGAGCAGCAACCGCTGCAATGCCCAATGCAGCAGCAACCGCCGCAAAGCCCAATGCAGCAGCAACTGCTGCAAAGCCCAATGCAGCAGCAACTACTGCAAAGGCCATTGCATCTTGAATATAAATCAACACAACTAATTTATTCCAATTCAATGAAAATATTCCAGTCTGAGGAAGAAAAGCTTTGCCAGACGATTAAATAGTATGGAAGAATGCAAAACAACAGCATGCAATAGTCCATTCAGAGAAGCCTGTATGCTCATCATAAGTTCTTGCAACGGCCAGCCGAGCAATACACAACATGCACCAAGTATCGAAAGCCAACTTGAACGTTGATACTAGAGTGGGGTACGTTCAACAGGAAGCTAACAGTGACTGCAGAACTAGAGCAGCGCATAGCAGCTTTGGACAATGACGCATCAGTGAACGGTGATGCAGGTTTCAGTGATGTTTATGATTATCCAGCGTTTAGAGATATTGTCGCATTCGTTCTTAGCCGTTATCCAACACTTATGGAAGATATAGCAAATTCTAAAACTGACACGTACATACCGGTATTTGGAAATGAAAACAATGATTTACCTCTTAGTATTTAACAATCAGTACACCAAGGACAAAAAAAATCGCATATTCTAACTTGGGCCTTAATAAGACTCAGATAAATTTAGCCGATCAAACACTCCACAACACACAGCTGACACTAGTAAATATCCGGATTATCCACCGTAAAATAGTCTAGTATAAATAGTGGGAGTCCAGGATACTTGTCGCTGAGTGGTACTGCGTCTAACGCCAATGTCGAGTCATTTGGCTCCTCCAGACCTCGTGAAGGAGGCTCTGGACCATCCGTACAAATCAGTCAGCAGAGCCAAGCAATAGACGGACCAACAGGACGACAAGGCATGCATTTCAATCAACACAAACTTTAAAATGGATTGGTACAATCTCAGAATACTCGGAATGGACAACATGGACAAACCTCGATGAACCGTCAATCGAATGCTCAAGTGAGAAACTCGATGCTCTCAGGCGTTGGACTGCTGTCCGCTACTCAGTTTGGCTATCAGCAGGAACCAGGGGGATCAAGTATCCAAGGAGTTGAGGATATTTAAAGTCCTGGTGGTGAAAAATTGTCTAATGCTATGAGCGGTATGCGACATCTGGATGTGAGCGTGGATGACGTGATGGGTAATCATGAGAATCCTAACTTATTATCTCCGATGTAAACTATGTGTTTAGTTTAGCTCTTATGGAAGATATGAGAAATGCTGAAACGCACGTACATACCTGTATTTGAAAATGAAAACAATTATTTATTTACCTTCTGTGCTTGTCAATCAGTACACCAACAAAGGCAAAATAATAGCATATTTTAATATGGACCTGAATAAGCCTCAGATATCTCTAGCCGATGAAACTCTCCAACAAACTGCTGAGCAGCACTAACATCAAAATCAATTAGGAAAATCCGCGAATTCCAGCATATTGGCTCCAATATCCAATCACCCTATCCTAGTAAAAGGCAACTACGGTAGTCCAAGCTCTAACGATGTCCCACGTCGCTACAATCAGACATAACTAAAGAAAAGTCGATTGGCAAAGGCAATCAGTCTGATATGAAATGAAAAAGTGTGGAATACCAGCAGCAGTATTCAGCAACTTTGGCAGACTTTAGTAAATATCCGGATTATCCACCGTACAGTATTCAATCGCCGTATCCCAGCTACCACGTCCAAGGCAACTACGATAGACCAAGCTCCAATGGTTTCCTCAAGAATAGTCCCACCTCCCCACAACCAAACATAATAACTAAAGAAAAGTTGATCCACGATGGAAACAAATTGACAACAAATATAAACGAAAAAGTGAGGAATAGTAAATATCCAGATTATTCACCACATAGTAGCCAGAGTATGGGGAGTGGGAGTCCAGGATACTGGTTGCTGAGAAGCACTGTGTTCAACACCAATGTCGATTCATCTAGCTCTTCAGGATCTCGCCATGGAAGTTCTGGACCATCCATACAAATTAGTACGCAGAGCCAAGCAATAGATGGATCAGATGGACAACAAGGGATGCATTTTAGATAACGCAAACCTCAAAGCGAAAGAGTACAATATACCCAGAATACTCAACATGGACAAACCTCCATGAACCATCAATCGAGAGCTCAAGTGAGAAATTCGATGCTCTCAGGTGGTGGGCTGCTGCCCGGTTGTCAGTTTGACTATCAGCAGCTGGGGGTATTGCAAGTTCTGGAGGGTTGCTCGGTGCGTGATGGGTAATCATGGGGATCCTAACTTATTACCTTCGATACAAACAATGAATTTCAGAGCTGCAGCAGTAGATGCAATACCAATCTCGACAAAATTAACCGGTCCTAAGAGTAAAGGACCAATGCCTCGCAAAAGACAATCAAAGAAGGAACAGAACGGAATTCAGCGGCAACAATCCCCGGCTTCAGCAGGCTCTGCTACTGTTAGAAGATTGTCTCCTCAAACCACATTACCATCGTTCAAAGTGGCATGTGACTGAACAGCAGCAACTAACACCACAAGGGCAGAAATATATAGAAATCAGCAGGGTTCCATGGGCTGTATAGAATCTAACCTGTATAACAGCTCGCAGCTGGGACATTTAGGAATTTAGCAGCCAAATTGTAATAGCTATTCCGTGAGACCAAATTTCCTACCAGATTTAAATAATATTGGATACTTACAGTAGATGACCGCCTTTCCATTTCGAAAAATCAGTGCACAGCAAGGTATGAATCAATCTGAGTCAAGCGCAGGCAGCAACTTACGGAAGTGGTGCAATAGCACAAGTATACAATACAAATCAGAAGCAACCATTGCAATGTCTAAAGCAGCAGCAACCGCTGCAAAGCGCAATGCAGCAGCAACCGCTGCAAAACCTAAAGCTGCACCAACCGCTCCAAAACCCAATGTAGCAGCAAACGTTTCAAAGCCCAATGCAGCAGGAACCGCTGCAAAGCCCAATTCAGCAGCAACCGCTGCATAGTCCAAAGAAGTAGCAACCGCTGCAAAGCCCAATGTACCAGCAACCTCTGCAAAGTCAAATGCAGCAGCCACCTCTGCAAAGTCAAATGCAGCAGCAACCGCTGTAAAGCCCAATGCAACAGCAACCGCTTCAAGGCCAATGTAGCAGCAGCCGCTGCAAAGCACAATGCAGTAACAACCGCTGCAAAGCCCAATGCAGCGACAGCCTCTGCAAGAACCGATACAGCAACGAAATTCTCAGGTGCCAATGTCGGGCAACTATATGCAGCAGTCAAAGGTAACTACGGTGATCCAAGCTCTAACGATGTCCATCAGAATAGTCCCACCTCGCTACAGTCAGACAACTAAAAAAAGTTGATTTGCCATGGCAATCAGTCTGTTATGAAACGAAAAAGTATGGAATACCAGCAGCAGTATTCAGCAACTTTGACAGACTTTAATAAATACCCGGATTATCCACCGTACACTAGTCCGAGCATGAGTAGTGGAAGTTCAGGATACTTGTCGCTGAATTGCACTGCGCCCAATGCGAATGTCGATTCATTTGGCTCCTCCGGACTTCGTGAAGGAGATTCTGGACCATCCGTGGAAATTTGTCAGCAGAGCCAATCAATTGGCGGATCAACCGTACAACATGGGTAAGCAACATCTGGATATGCGCATGGGTGGCGTAGTAGTGAAGAAGATATAACAGCTACAATAGTCCACTCAGAGTAGCATGTATGCTCAGCAGAAGTGCTTGCAACGACCCGCCGAGCAATACAACATGCACCAAGCTTCGAACGTCAGCTTGGACGTTAGTACTAAAGTGGAGTACGTTCAACAGGAGCCTTACAATGGTTTTGCAGAACTAGAGCAGCGCATAGCAGCTTTGAAGGATGACGCAGCAGCAAACGGTGAAACAGATTTCAGTGCTATTTACGAGTCTTCAGTTTTTAGGTATTTGGTCGCATTCGTTCTTAACCGTTATCCAACAATTATGGAGGATATAAGAAATGCCGAAACTGATAAGTATAGACTCGTATTTGGAAATAAAAACAATCATTTACCACCCGAGTTTGAGAATCAGTATATCGACAAAGGTAACATAGTGGCATATTCTAGCTTTGACCTTAATAAGACTCAAATGAATCCAGCCGATCAAACCCTCCAACAAACGGCTGAACAGCAGCAACATCATAATCAATTGGGACTTTTTGCCGATTCCAGCACTGGTTCTTCCAATATTCAATTGCCGTATCCCGGCTACCAAGTCCAAGGCAACTACGGTATACCAAGCTCCCATGGTTTCCTTAAGAATAGTCCCACCTCACCACAACCAAACAACAAAAGAAAAGTTGATCTGCGATGGAAACAAATTGACAACAAATATGAAACGAAAAAGTGAGGAAAAGTACTCAGCAACTTTGGCGGACATTAGTAAATATCCGGATTATTCACCGCACAGTAGTCCGAGTATGGGTTGTGGGACTCCAGGATACTTGTCGCTGAGTGGCACCGTGTCCAACACCAATGTCGATTCAACTGACTCCTCAGGATCTCGTGATGCAAGTTCTAGACCAGTCGTACAAATTAGTAAGCAGAGCCAGGCAATAGACGGATCAGACGGACAACAAGGGATGCATTTTAGACAACACAACCTCAAAACGAAAGGGTATAATCTCAGAATACCCAGAATTCTCAACATGGACAAACCTACTTGAACCATAAATCGAGATCTCAAGTGAGAAATTCGATACTCTCGGGCGGTGGACAGCTGTCCAGTTGTCATACTGGCTATCAGCAGGAACCGATGGGATCAAGCATCCAAGGAGCTTAGGGTATTGCAAGTTCTGGATGGTTGCTCGGTTCTGAAGAATTGTCTAATTCTATGAGCTGTATGCAACATCTGGGTATGCGCGTGGGTGGCGTCATGGGTAATCATGGGGATCCTAACTTATTACCTTCGATGCAAACTATGAATGCTGCAGCAGTAGATGCAATACCAAACTCGACAGAATCAAACTGTCCTAAGAGTAAAGGACCAATGCGTCGCAAAAGACAACCAAAGAAGGAACAAAACCGAATTCAGCCGCAACAATCTCCGGCTTCAGCAGGCTCTGCTACTGTAAGATTGCCTCTTAATAACATTGGATATTTTCAGCAGATGGCCACCTTGCCTTTTCGAAAAATCAGTGCACAGCAAGGTATGAATCATGCTATGAGTGAGGCGCAGGCAGCAACCTACGGAAACAACGCAGTAGCGAAAGTATACAATGCAAATCAGACCATGTTGCATATGGAGCAGCAACCGCTGCAAAGCCCAATGCAGCCGCAACTGCTGCGAAGCCCAATGCAGCAGCAACCGCTGCAAAGCCAGTATATCGTCAAAAGTAACATAGTGGCATATTCTAGCTCGGACCTTAATAAGACTCAAATGAATCCAACCGATCAAACCCGCCAACAAGCGGCTGAACAGCAGCAACATCAAAATCACTTGGGACTTTCTGCCGATTCCAGCATTGGTTCGTCCAATATTCAATTGCCGTATCCCGGTTACCAAGTCCAAGGTAATTACGGTAGACCAAGCTCCAATGGTTTCCTGAAGATAGTCCCACTTCACCACAACCAAACATAACAAAAGAAAAGTTGATCTGCGATGGAAACAAATTGACAACAAATAATATGAAACGAAAAAGTGAGGAAAAGTATTCAGCAACTATGGCGAACACTAGTAAATATCCGGATTATTCGCCACACAGTATGCCAAGTATAGGTAGTGGGAGTCCAGGATACTTGTCGCTGAGTGGCACCGTGTCCAACACCAATGTCGATTCAACTGTCTCCTCAGGATCTCGTGATGGAAGTTCTGGACCAGGCGTACAAATTAGTAAGTAGGCAGTAGACGGATCTGCTGCTAGACGGTGGGCTGCTGACCGGTTGTCAGTTTGACTATCAGCAGGAATCGATGGGATCAAGCGTCCAAGCAGCTGAGGGTATTGCAAGTTCTGGAGGGTTGCTCGGTGCGTGATGGGCAATCATGGGGATCCTAACTTATTACCTTCGATACAAACTATGAATTTCAGAGCTGCAGCAGTAGATCCAATACCAAGCTCGACAAGATCAAACAGTCCTAAGAGTAAAGGACCAATGCGTCGCAAAAGACAATCAAAGAAGGAACAGAGCGGAATTCAGCAGCAACAATCTCCGGCTTCAGCAGGTTCTGCTACTGTTTGAGGATTGCCTCCTCAAACCACATTACCATCTGGCCCTATTAATCGTTCAAAGTAGCATGTGACTGAACAGCAGCAACTAATACCACAAGAACAGAAATATATAGAAATCAACAGGGTCCCATGGGCTGTATAGAATCTAATCAGTATAACAGCTCGCAGCTGGGACATTCAGAAATTTAGCATCCAAATTGTAATAGCCATTCCATGAGACCAAATTTCCTGCCAGATTTAAATAATATTGGATACTTACAGCTGATGACCGCTATGCCATTTCGAAAAATCAGTGCATAGCAAGGTATGAATCAATCTATGAGTCAATCGCAGACAGCAACTTACGGAAGTGGTGCAATAGCACAAGTATACAATAAAAACCAGAAGCAACCATTGCAAAGTCTAAAGCAGCAGCAACCGCTTCAAAACCTAAAGCTGCAGAAACCGCTGCATAGCTCAATGCAGTAGCAACTATTGCAAAGTCCAATGTATCAGCAATCTCTGCAAAGTCAAATGCAGCAGCAACCGCTACAGAGCCCAATGGAGCAGCAACCGCTGCAAAGCCCAATGCAGCAGCAACCGCTGCAAAGCCCAATGCAGCAGCAACTGCTGCAAAGCCCAATGTAGCAGCAACCGCTTCAAAGGCCAATGCAGCAGCAGCCGCTGTAAAGCACAATGCAGTAACAACCGCTGCAAAGCCCAATGCAGCGACAGCCTCTGCAATGCCCGATACAGCAACGAAATTCTCAGGTGCAAAGGCAACTACGGTAATCCAAGCTCTAACGATGTCCTTCAGAATAGTCCCACCTCTCTACAGTCAGACAACTAAAAAAAGTAGATTTACCAAGGCAATCAGTCTGATATGAAACGAAAAAGTATGGAATACCAGCAGCAGTATTCAGCCACTTTGACAGACTTTAATAAATATCCGGATTATCCACCGTACACTAGTCCGAGCATGAGTAGTGGAAGTTCAGGATACTTGTCGCTGAATTGCACTGCGCCCAATGCGAATGTCGATTCATTTGGCTCCTCCGGATTTCGTGAAGGAGCTTCTGGACCATCCGTAGAAATTTGTCAGCAGAGCCAATCAATTGGCGGATCAGCCGTACAACATGGGTATGCACCATCTGGATATGCGCGTGGGTGGCGTAGTACTGAAGAAGCCATAACAACAGCTACAATAGTCCACTCAGAGTAGCATGCTCAGCAGAAGTGCTTGCAACGACCTGCCGAGCAATACAACATGCACCAAGCCTCGAACGTCAGCTTGAATGTTGGTACTAAAGTGGAGTACGTTCAACAGGAGCCTTACAATGGCTTTGCAGAACTAGAGCAGCGCATAGCAGCTTTGAAGGATGACGCAGCAGCGAACGGTGAAACCGATTTCAGTGCTATTTACGAGTCTTCAGATTTTAGAGATCTGGTCGCATTCGTTCTTAACCATTATCCAACAATTATGGGGGATATAAGAAATGCTGAAACTGATAAGTATAGACTCTTATTTGGAAATGAAAACAATCATTTACCACCGAGTTTGAGAATCAGTATATCGACAAAGGTAACATAGTGGCATACTCTAGCTTGGATCTTAATAAGACTCAAATGTATCCAGCCGATCAAACCCTCCAACAAACGGCTGAACAGCAGCAACATCGAAATCAGTTGGGACTTTGCCGATTCCAGCATTGGTTCTTCCAATATTCAATCGTCCTATCCCGTCTACCAAGTTCAAGGCAACTACGGTAGACCAAGCTCCAATGGTCTCCTTAAGAATAGTCCCACCTCACCACAACCAAACATAACAAATGAAAAGTTCATCCGCGATGGAAACAAATTGGCAATAAATATTAAACGAAAAAGTGAGGAAAAGTATTCAGCAACTTTGGCGGATACTAGTAAATATCCGAATTATTCGTCGCGCAGTAGTCCGAGTATGGGTAATGGGAGTCCAGGATATTTATCGCTGAGTGGCACTGTGTCCAACACCAATGTCTATTCAACTGAATCTTCAGGATTTGGTGATCTAAGTTCTGGTCCAGCCGTACAAATTAGTAAGCAGAGCCAGGCAATAGACGGATCAGCCGGACAACAAGGAATGCATTTTAGACAACACAAACCTCAAAACGAGGGTACAATCTCAGAATACCCAGAATTCTCAACATGGACAAACCTACATGAACCATCAATCGAAATCTCAAGTGAGAAATTCGATGCTCTCAGTTGTCATTTTGGCTATCACCAGGAACCGATTGGATCAAGCATCGAAGGAGCTGGGGGTATTGCATGCTCTGCTCGATGCTGAAGAATTGTCTAATTCTATGAGTGGTATGCAACATCTGGGTATGCGTGTGGGTGGCGTCATGGGTAATCATGGGGATCTTAACTTATTACCTTCGATGTAAACTACGAATGCTGCAGCAGTAGATTCAATACCAAACTCGACAGAATCAAACTGTCCTAAGGGTAAAGGACCAATGCGTCGCAAAAGACAACCAAAGAAGGAACAAAATCGAATTCAGCGGCAACAATCTCCGGCTTCAGCAGGCTCTGCTACTATTAGAAGATTGCCCCTTAATAACATTGGATACTTTCAGCAGATGGCCACCTTGCCATTTCGAAAAGTCAGTGCACAGCAAGGTATAAATCATGCTATGAGTCAGGCGCAGGCAGCAACCTACGGAAACAGCGCAGTAGCAGAAGTATACAATACAAATCAGACCATGTTGCATATGGAGCAGCAACCGCTGCAAATCCCAATACAGCAGCAACCACTGCAAAGTCAAATGCAGCAGCAACCGCTGCAAAGCCCAATGCAGCAGCAACCATTGCAAAGCCCAGTGCAGCAGCAACCGCTGCATAACCGAATGCAACACCGACCGCTGCAAATCCGAATGCAGCAGCAACCGCTGCAAAGCCAAATGCAGCTGCAACCGCTGCAAAACCCAATGCAGCAGCAGCCGCTGCAATGCCCAATGCAGCAACGAAATTCTCAGGTCCCTATGTCTGGCAACTATACGCAGCCGATAAACTCAGCAACTGCAACATGTAATGCAATACTGCGGCAGGGGCAAGTCAATTCTTTTGTAGCTTATGGTGTTTAATTCAGTATGTAACCAAGGTTAACAAATACACAAAAAATTAAACAACAAAAACTGGCAACAATTGCTTGGAATGCTACAGGGACATTAAAAGACGAACCCTCAATACCGAAATGAGAAGTGAAGGCAGCCATACAAAAACTGACAACCGGCAAAGCAGCTGGAGTATGCGACATCTGGATGTGAGCGTGGATGGCGCGATGGGTATTATCAGGATCCTCTTATTATCTTCGATGTAAACTGTGTTTAGTTTAGTTCTTATGGAAGATATAAGAAATGCTGAAACTCATACGTACATACCTGTATTAGAAAATGAATACTATTTACCTCCCGAGCTCGGTGGTCAAAAATTGCATACTGCTATGAGCTGTATGCAACATCTGGATATGCGCGTGGGGGGCACGATGGGTAATCATGGGGAACTTATTACCTTCGATACAAGCTATTCAGAGCTGCAGCAGTAGATGCAATACCAAATTCGACAAAATCAAATGGTCCTAAGAGTAAAGGACCAATGCGTCGCAAAAGATAACCAAAGAAGGAACAAAACCGAATTCAGCGGCAACAATCTCCGGCTTCAGCAGCTTCTGCTACTGTTAGAAGATTGCCTCCTCAAACCACATTACCATCTGGCCCTATTAATCGTTCAAAGTGGCATGTCACTGAACAGCAGCAACTAATGCCACAAGGACAGAAGTATATAAAAATCAACAGGGTCCCATGGGCTGTATAGAATCTAATCAGTGTAATAGCTCGCAGCTGGGACATTCAGCAACCCAATTGTAATAACTATCCCATGATACCAAATTTCCTGCCAGATTTAAATAATATTGCATACTTATAGGAGATGACCGCCTTGCCATTTCGAAAAATCAGTGCACAGCAAGGTATGAATCAATCTATGAGTCAAGCGCAGGCAGCAACTTACGAAAATAGCGCAATAGCACAAGTATACAATACAAATCAGACCATGTGGGATATGAAGCAGCACCTACTGCAAAGTCTAAAGCAGCAGCAACCGCTGCATAGCCTAAAACAGCGGCAACCGCTGCAAAGCTCAGTGCAGCAGCAGCCGCTGTAAAGCCTAAAGCAGCAGCAACCACTGCAAAGCCCAATGCAGCAGCAACCGCTGCAATGTCCAATGCACTAGCAACCGCTGCAAAGCCCAATGATGCAGCAGCCGCTGCAAAGCACAATGCAGCAGCAACCGCTGCAAAGGCCAATGCACCAGCAACCGCTGCAAAGCCCAATCCATCAGCAGCCGCTGCAAAGCCCAATGCAGCAGCAACCGTTGCAAAGGCCAATGAACCTGCAACGGCTGCCAAGCCCAATGCAGCAGCAACCCCTGCAAACTACGGTAATCCAAGTACCAACGGTTTCCTTCAGAATAATCCCACCGCACAATCAGAGATAAGTACAGAACAGTTGATCTGTCAAGGCAACCAATTTGATATTAAACAAAAAGTGTGAAAATGTACAAGCATCAGTATTATGCAACTTTGACAGATATTAGTAAATATCCGGGTTATCTACCGTACAGTAATCCGAGTATAAGTAGTAGAAGTTCAGGATACTTGTCGCTGAGTGGCACTGTGTCCAATGCCAATTTCAAATCATTTCACTCCTTCAGACCACGTGAAGTATGTTCTGGACCATCTGAAATGTAGCTCGACCGGGGCCTTCCCCCTGTGGCTTCATTGGGGCCAATGAAACGCCGACTGCTGCAACCATGGCTAACAACGCCGCCCCTTTCGAATCACCCAACAATTGTGTTGTAAATAAAGTCCTAGGAGGATTATACCCCATAGCCAAACAGGCCAGGCAAGCAGATATACTTCGGTGTCATGCACCCCCGTCAGTTGGCTACCCCGCTGTAGTGGGTTTCCAACCTCCCTACGAAGGTTTAGACAACCGCATGACCTATGCGCTGAATACCATCGGCCAAGTATACACGGGACCCTTGGCGAGTCCTATACAGACCGCGGAGTCTTTTACGGCCGGCAGTCTATACTTTCCTTTTAACACGCGATTCGGTAGTCGACTGATAGCGACGAAAGCGAAAATGATATAATTCCGGTCTAAGGCCAATGACGGATGAGCCCCACCAGTATGGCGACGGCACTGGACGGCCAATGGAGAGTATGTTTCTGATAAGTACGTCACGTTACACACCCCATCTGCAGGCTCGGGGTATTACTTAGGAGCTGAAGGCACTCCCAATTCGGTAGGGAATTGGAGCGGCTATTCCAAATTCTAGCAGAACTACGAAGCATATAGTCCCATTCCTGAAACAACCCGGCCAGAGCTTGCGAGCAATGTCCTCGTTGATGCCTAATGGAACACCAACTGCCACAATCATGGCTAACAACGTCCCTCTTTCGGACCACCTAACAATAGTGTTGTTGTAAATAAAGTCCTAAGAGGAATGTACCCCACAGCTGATCAGGCTACCGCAAGCAGTCATAGTTCAGCGACATATACTCCTATCAGTTCATCACCCCCCATAGTCCCCTCAGGTTGGTTGGCTAACCACAGCACACCTCATTCACCGCACTACGCACAGGTACTCTTTGTAAATTACACTGTCGTTCCTCAAGGATTACGCATGCCTCCCGCGTCCGAAGCGCAACGGGTTATAGAGAATGTTATTGGTTCTTTAAAGGACCATGTCGAGACCATGGGTACTCGGATGGAAGAAATACTGGATGATACCATAAATGTATTAAGTACCCACGTACAATCACAATTAGGATTAGTATTGCAGGCTCCAAACTATTTAGCAGCACATTATATAACATCGCTCGGGTACACGGCACCCCCGCCATCCGTTCTTCGTTCACCTGATTCCGTCAAAGTGGAAAAATCCACATACAATAGAAACAAATACAAGGAACCCCCAGTGAGTGGAGACAACAAACCAATATCAGTAAAAATCATAAATTCCACGCGACCTCCACAGGGAGCTACAAAACAATGAAGGCCATATAGTTGTTCAGGTAACGTAGATGAAGAACGTAGATGAAGATGAAATTGATGACGCATTCATGATATAAATGAAGCCCTTAAGGAGGACGGATCTGTACGGCCCATCTAAAAACGGACAAGCCACAGACGAAGCTAGGCATATTAAAGTATATGACCATGGAGGTCATCATGACCTTAGGACAACAAATTAGAGCGAATCTTGATCCAAGGGCTGCATGTCTAAAGCTAGGATAGGAAGAGGAAAAGCTGAGGATGGGCCTAAATTAGGTCCAGGCCCACATAATATATGCTTTTTGCCTATCATTGCCCCACACTACCTGTGCTCCCACAACCGAAGACAGACTCCCTATTTATGTAAATTGAGAGTTTCTTCAGTGACAGCGGGTACCATTTCAAACTACAGGAATTCTTTTTACTCTTTGAGACTAGCAACATCACGTGTTATTTGTCTTAAGCTTATCTCTAATAAATTCTTTTAGAATTAATATTGTCAATTTTCATGATGACTCATGGTTTATTATATCTTATTGAATAAAATTTTTATTAACTCCAATTCCTTTTTTTAATTAATTTTAATTAAACCTTTATTAAAATAATACTTACCTACTAATAGGCAGCAGGCAGAGTAATGCGGCATTATAACTATCTCATTGAAGAACCTTAAAGGCATTAGAACCTAAATAGGAGTAAATAAGTAAAGCAAGCTGGTGAGAGTCCAGAAACTGGAAATTTAGTGTATATACCAGAAGCTAAGGTCCCAATTTTTTTTCGACATCTACCATTCCCACTTCATTATGAAAAGGGTTAACAAAATATCTCCAAAACGTTGCTTGCATCAGTCACTCCCATAATCACCTTGGGGTAAATGATTACAAATATAATATTAAGATTATATGAGTAATTGGTTCCACGTGCTGGAGTGCAAACATAGTATAAAAATGTATTTGTTTAAAGAGAATGGATGGAAAATATGAATGTCGAAATAGTGATTCCTTGAGCAGCAGTATTTTATGTGGTACTGGCAAAAGTAATGACTGATTTTGAGATTTGTGTATCTCTAGTTTTGATGGACCACAAAATACATTGTGATCCATCCCAAGCAGCTCATAGTCTTAAGAGAGCTTTATAACTATGATAAACGTTTCTGTCACTTATGTTATTTGAAATGATAAAACTAAAAAGTTAACGACGGTTATACAACTATTTTTACTTTTATGTACTGTCTTGAGCAAAGAAAATGGGATAAGTCTTAAAAGGTATTTTTTCTAAAATCTAGTGTACATCTAACTTTAATTTTTGTGATATTGTTAGTTAGTTGTGAAAATTCATTGTAAGTGAGCCAAAACTATATGCCACATATGAGCGATTTTAGTTAAAGCTGGAGTTGTGGCTAAAGCAGAAGATAGATGGTAAATGAGACAAATTACACTGCGTTATAATATTAACAAAAATTATGTGTTTAACATTTAAAAATAATGGCAAATAAACACTACGATTAGTGGAAATCCTGGATCAAATCGAGTACCTAACTCACAACAGCTCATTGTTATATTATATTTAACTTTAAGTGTATTATACCTATACAGTAAAATATTGAAGACTATAACAAAGTCACCTAGTCGTATGTTATTGTAGATGAACCTAGTATCGTTTAGTCTGAAGAACACGACAAGGATTTTATATAATTTAGGCCGCAGCCGTGTCGACGCTACAATACTGATCAACTCTGCTCACAAGGGGGATTCGAGATACCCTTCAGACTCCCCAAGAGGGAAATAGACAAAATTATACTTACTGTGATTGTTACAGTCTGCTCTCTCCGTCGAAATCTTATGTCGGAGTGCACTTTTAATGAATATATCTTATAATTAGCACTTTCTCAGAAACACTTCTTAATAATTAAGACCGCCGATGGATTCTGAGTATTCGGACAAGTACACAGACTTGGCGAGATCAGCGGTGGCCCACAGAAAGTAATTGTCCGACTCGCGCCACAGAATCGCCCGTCGGTCACAAATCTTATAATTAGTGGATCAATAAGAAATCGAATACAAAATATATTCTCATTTATTGAAAAAATTCGTAAAATGTAAAAAATATAAATATGCAATACTTAGCTAATGTGTATAAGGCAAACATCAAAGAGCACCACCACTCGGCAAGCCGTTACCTCCCGTAGGAGTGTAACTCATCCAGCGTCGAGAGAACTATGACAATCGACTGTACAAAAAGATTCAGACTCCCAGTTAGTAATATTTGTAAAATGTATGCGAAACTTTTTGAAAATTATTCACTTTGAAATTTGCACTAAAATTATCGAAATGATTGTCAGGATGCTTAAAGAAACTATCTATGTGAGTTCGATGGCTTTCCTGCTCTTATAAACGTACTAACGGCATCGAACACAATTATACTTTTTTTCCGTCGACTCGCCTTCGAGCGATTAGCATGGTGTTGTCCACCTGAGCCGGGATAAAAGTTATTTTGGATTCGTCGAAATCGACCCTCCGATTTTGAATTCTTTGACTATTTTTCTGTACGTTTTTGGGGTTTTGTATGAGGATTATGCTCCAACCCTTTGAGGAATATTAAATGAGGATTTTGGTTTTTATTGGAAAAACCTCCTCCCATCGAGTTTTCCTAAATTTTGACGTTTAAAATAGCTACTCGCTACATCCTAACTGAGGATTTCGACTTGTGAACCACCAAATTCGTGGTACTTTCGAAAATTCGAAAAATTCGTCTCGAGGAGCAGTTTTTTGCTTTATTTTACGTCTTGTTATTGTATTTTTATAAAAATAATTTTTTGAGATTTTCAAAAAATTAAATTCGTTGTACCGAAAAATTTGTTGTGCGGAGCATTTTTCCGTCTTATGCGATTTTATTCGTTGTACTTTCGAAAAACCAAATTCGTGGTACTTTCGAAAAGTTCGTTGGGCGGAGCGGTTTTCCGCTCTGTGCAACTTGAAATTTTTGGAGTACTCTTGACAATTCGAACGACGGAGCCCAAAGGCGATTGAAAAATTACTTACTTTTTTTTACTTTTATAAATAGGTTGCAATAACGTCTACATATCATTCCACGCATGCTGTTGAGATGCCGATATAAAAATAAAACATCTGTTTAAGGTTAGTTATTTAGAAGTGTTAAAGAAAATGTTAGAAACGGTACTGCAACTTTTTGTAAGTCTTACAGATTCCCCACTTTATTGATATAAACGTTTATAGAAGTGAAACACATTATTTATAGGATTTTGCAAACAGCGAAAAAAAACTAAGTATCTATGACAACTACAAGAAAAATTATACTTATGTAAAAAATATTAATGAAATATAAATTAAATTAGTATCTACATGACCCCCTACGGTATGAAGATTCAGTTAAAAATGAGAACAAAGGCCTAAAATGAAATTTATTTACCTGCCTTGTCTTAATTCTTTTTTTTTTTCATTCTAATGGATTACATTTTCATAAAATCTCTCATTCAGTTTCTTGAAAATGCCTTTGATACATTTTTCGCCCTTGTTCTGGGCTCATCAGAAAGACAAAGCCACTCATAACGATGTTTCATGCAAAACCAAGGCAATATTCATGAATAGGTATGAACTATTTATATTTGACATTGACTGATAAAAGCAACAGATCTTCACCTATCTATTAGCTAACTAGTATTGGAGCCTTGTAGCATTTGAAAAATCTACATTAATAATTTCAGTTTGAATACTGTAAATTAACCTTGATTAGTTTACTTGTTTGAGTATGCAACCCACGAGCTAGAATCTGATAGTGGATGGTTGCCTATCTTAATGAGAAATTATGGGTAGTAAACATATATTCTTTAAGCATACTTTCGAGTTAGGGGTGTTATTCACATATTCTTGTAGTTGAGATATTACATAATTGTGTAATTCAGTCTTTTAAATGCAAAGCCCTTTGTTGGCGCATTTTTATTGGCTAGAGAAAGAGTTCTCTAGATGCTTAAGTTGGCAACACTGAGAACGGTAGGAGATTTTGGTCTGACTTTCGTTCTTCGACAGCGACGAGATTAGCGGAATGGCGGCGGTCCCGGTTTTGTAGTGAAGAATTTGGGTTTTACATCGTTAACACTGAAAAGGGATTTGATTTGATGTACCCAGTGTTTCTTTACCGTCCTGTCAGAAGCATTTTGTAAATTCCAGGAAGGAATTTTGTTGCTTGTCGTAATCCGATTGCCACGTGTTTCGTGAAGGTTATGTAATACTCTCTATATGAGGTGAGCTTTCATTTTACTTAGTTTGGTGTTTTATTTAGTTCTTATTTATTGTAATTATTACAGAGTGTTTGGAGGGACTGGCCCTTTGAAAATAAGTTATGTTTTGGAGAGGCTTATGTTTGGTATAAGCACATGTTTGGAGGGGTATATGTGTTTGGAGAGGCTTACAATTGGGATGAGCACAGGTTTGGTGCTGTAATTTTGGTTAAGTAAGGGGGCCTAGCATTTAGAGGAGTAATAGGAGGAAGTCTATTACTCAGATGTTTGGTTTTATGTGGGTTCCGCTGACACTTTGAGAAGTTAGGACTGGCAGAGTCGTTCGCAGCAGTCTCCCGGAGATTCAGGTAGCAATTTGATGCAACACGGAACTGCAGTTGCAGCCAACGTCGAGAACGTCTATGAAATGGTGACAAATCGCACTGCAGTCGTCACAGAAAATGCCAAGGCCTTGACCAGGTTTTTTTGTTCATTTTAGTTAAATATTTTAAAGAAAATATTATAGTTTAATTCAGTGATTTTGTTCGTATATTGAAGTAAGTTATACTAGAATCTTGCAACTAAAAATTAAGCACTAAGTTATGTGTAGAATGATGATACATTTAAGAGTCTTACTGTAAAACACCCATGGTACCGTGAGATGTTAATTCACCTACTATTATGTCACACATATAATATTCAATTCATGGTAAATCTTTAATCCGTGGTTGTAAGTCATAACTCATGGTTGTATATTGGCAAACTCGTAGTTGCAAGAAAGTCTCAGTCAAAGATCTAAGCTTGAATTCAAATCAAGTTTTTTATCAACGGTATAGAATATTTTTAATACGCATAAACCACAATTAGGTGAAGTTTTTTTATTTATTCTTTTTATTGTTGCATATCTCACGTGTGTTGTAATAAATGTCTAATGTCTACATGTTCTTATTATTTGCACTGGTGCTCCTGATATTTGCTTAAATTTTGAGATTTAATAGAGTAAAGTAGAGTTTTGATATCACAGATATATTTTGAGAATTCCATCGCATGGTTGCTAGTGACTTAATTTTGTTCCGAGCTGGCAAAATTATTTAAATCTTATTACGTAACATACAGCCGGTGGCGCCCTTTTGAGTGTCCACACACAATCCTAACCCATGACATTGTGCTCTCCACCAAAAATCGGCTGCCGTTCGCAACGGAATAACATGTTTTAATATTTAGGTATCAAAATATGTTACAGCCTATATATTCTATGAATGTTTAAAAGTGAATTATTTATTATGTGTTTTCTTATAATAATGAAACATATTCTTTTTAAGATTTTGCAAACAGCGGAAAAAAAAATCTATGAAAACTGAAAGAAAAACTATATGTAAAAAATATTAATGAAATCTTTGCATTCTTTCGATAACCTGAGTTCTGGTTATGCTGGCAAATCAAAAATCCTAAAATAAATGTGTCCAATTTCTTATTTGATATTCTCATTATAACACTAGCATCCAACATAGTCCCCTGCGGCTAAGCAAATTAAACTAGTATCTACATGACCCCCTATGGTATGAAGATTCAGTTAAAAGTGAGAACAAAGGCCTAAAATGAAATTTATTTACCTACCTTGTCTTATTATATTTTTTTTCCATTTGACTGAACTGAATCTTCGTACCGTAGGGGGTCATGTAGATACTAGTTTAACCTGCTTAGCCGTAGGAGACTATGTTGGCTCAGGTAGAGAGTCGATTAAGATATGGAATCTGCTTTTGGGGGGACTCTACCCTTTCACATGACGTGTTTGTTGCTCAGAAACGAATTTTACGATGTATTGCTGGCGTATCCAGCACTCACACGTGCAAAGAGATCTTCAAGAAATTTAAAATACTCACTTTATATAGTTTATATATTTTTGAAATTTGTTTATTTGTTTTCCATAATAAATATACATTTTTAACAAATGGTAATTATCACCAGATAAATACTCGCCAAATAAATAATTTACATCTACCTTTCTCCAGACTTTCTCACATTTAAAACCCCCACCCGCATAGGTGCCAAAATATTTAATTACCTGCCAAATGATATAAAATCAATAGACAAGGAAAATATATTTTAAAAAAAACTTAAGCTATTCTTGCTTGATAAATGCCTATACAACACCACGGAATATTTTAACTGATAGACTACTCCACTTTGTTTATTTAATTTCTATGTCATATAAATGTGCATAGGCTATGTAATCTATTCATATTTTTGTATATCCCTCTTTGTTTGTTTTCGTTTTAATGGCAAGTTTAAAACTGTGCTTTTTCTTATACACATATTTATCTTTGAGAATAAATACACTCGAATCTGAACTTAAATTGACTATTCTATATCAGAATTTATTTTTATATATATAACGTTAAGTCTAATCAACAAATTAACATGTATAAACTTTGTTTACTAAACTTTTAATTTGTCTCCGAATTTTACATTGCTCGTCTCTCCCCAGTGTTTTGTCTTATACAATTGTGTGTTTTAGTGTATAATACTGTAATGGCCATTAGCATAAGTTTTTTTTTATATTATGTATGTAAAATTGTGCCTAAATGACCTGTCCTATATCATGTACATGATCAGCAAGGACCAATAAATATTTGAATTTGGATGCTATAATGAGAATGTCAAATAACAATGCAAAGATTTCATTAATATTTTTTACATATAGTTTTTCTTTTAGTTCTCATAGATAGTTTTTTCCGCTGTTTGCAAAATCCTATAAAGAGCTATAAGCAAACAAATAATAAATAATTCACTTTCGAAGTTTATAGAACGTTGAAATAGCTAAGTTTTGGTTTTATTAGAGTTTTAGTACAAGTTTACTGAGTTTTAAACAAACTTTTATTAACGTTTAAGCTATAAGCAAACAAATAATAAATAATTCACTTTCAAAGTTTATAGAACGTTGAAATGGCTAAATTTTGGTTTTATTAGAGTTTTATTACAAGTTTACTGAGTTTTAAACAAACTTTTATTAACGTTTAAGCTATAAGCAAACAAATAATAAATAATTCACTTTCAAAGTTTATAGAACGTTGAAATGGCTAAATTTTGGTTTTATTAGAGTTTTATTACAAGTTTACTGAGTTTTAAACAAAGTTTTATTAACGTTTATTAAACCATTATATAACCCGCGTGATGTGCTACTTGTGATATGTATGTAAAAGTTCAATTCAGTTTAAACGTAGTTATGAATTTTTAGGAAAAATCCTGAAACGCGTAGAAGCGCCATTTAAAATTGTCAATTTTCAGCGTGTAAACAGTACCTCTTGCATTCACCCCCTTTGAACTACGACTACCCCTTCAAAAATTTTAAATTTGAAAGATGATCTTGTTGCATCTCGTTCGAAAGTAATTTTGATTCTTTATTCAACATTATAAAGCTCTTTAAATTTGTTGCATTAATTACTGAGCAAACACAGCCCCTTTTACGGTCACCCTCTCGCCTACACAATAATGTGCTTTCCGAGTGTTTTAATCCCTTTCTACTCTTACCTGGTCAGAATATTAAATTTATAATACCTACAAAAAGATTTTATAGGAAGTGTGTTCATAGCAGTAATAACGAGTGTTAGATGTACCCAGCCATATCATCGGTGCATTGTTATGCTTATTTAGTTATTATACTCTTCGAAATACGAAGAGTATATTGCATTCGACAGCACATTTATAAAAAAGGTAATATTGCTCGTAGAGAAGAAATTTTCATATCACTGGGTTGATGATCAAATTCTGAACAACTGTCTATCTGCCTGTCTCTCCGTCCGCCCGTCACGTTTTTTTGTAAGCACGATAACTTAGAACGAAAAGTCCGATTGTATTTAAATTTGAACAGTAAGTTAGTGTTAGCTAGAGGAAGAACCCTATTGTTTTTTAACAATATCGATCAATAAATAAAGAAGTTATTAATTTTTCAAATAAAAAAAATTGTTTTAATGTTATGTAATTAAATTAAAAATGTCTAAAATTAATATTATTTACTAAAAAAAAAAAAATCGGGAAAGGTATTTACACAGAACTTCACTCGTTATTTGTGCATGGCGGTCACTCTAAAAAATTATTAATTACGAAATGACATTGAGAATAATAATCTGAATATATTTATTGCTATTATTACAAAGAAAACCTTATAACTTTTGGTCAAAAAAATATACCGAGTGCTCATTCAACAGCAAAAGTTCAATACTAAATAACAGGTGCCAAATATGGAAGGCTTGCGCAAATACCTTTACAAATGTTCACCATGACTGAATTATTTCTTGGGATGACCACCCTGTACATTTTTCAATAAAAGTATAATAGGTGCATGTGTCAAATATTATTGCCATCTGTTACATTTTCAATCCCATTCAACTTGTATGTTTCACAAGATTATCACAAAGAAGGCCCCATCTTATCTCTACAATAAACTATCTTTTCGCAGTGATGTGCATAATCTTAATGTCAGGTCCAAAGGTTTACTCAGTCCACCTATGCATAGAACTTCGTTTTATGAGAGGCTCAGTATTTATAAATTATATAATCAGGTTTCATTTAGTGTCGTAAAATTCAAAAGGTATATGGAAGCTATTTTGCTAGGACAGACAGAATAATTACATGTGCCTATTTTTATTATTGTTTTTTTTTTTCAGTTTCCTGACAATGAACAGTGCTTCCGTCGCCTCCGACACCACATGGAGAGAGCGGAGCGCCAGCAAAATGTCCACAATCACTCCCCACATCCCACGGGGTTAGTGACTGCAGATTTCAGAATCGTGTGCTCTAAGTAGGCGAAGGGACCCCAAAATGACTGCCTTCCGCATTTGGCCTGCCAACGAAACAGCAGATTTCTGTCCGGCCTTATTGTTATTATTATTATTATCATTATTGTTATTATCTGTTTTATTATTATTATTTATTGTTTTTATTCATTATTTACGTATATAATATTTAGTTAATATAATATAATACAATATTTACTGTTCTATACTACTTCGACTTTAGTACACTTACTTAAGAGCATTTTCTTCTTTACGGTAAAACAAGGGTTAAGTGGTAGAGCTCACTTGTTGCGAACTTCCCCTTGAGATTTCCAAAAATTATGCCACGTACAACTTCATTATATTTCAGGCCTTGTTCTCCATAATTACAGTTTACATAGTAGTACCACTACTTTCCGCTAGATGTCACCAACATTATTTTAAGCTATCGAAAATATTACCTAGGTAACCACCCCTTCATATTTTCCCTTCAATACACATCTTAAAATTTGAAAAAAAGGGAAAGTTTCCCATGATATCTATTCTGTAAGCCTTCCAATAAAACAGAAAAAAGAAAAAAATTGGAAGCAAGAAATACATTTTTTTTTTAATAGGGAAAGTTTCCCATGATATCAATTCTGTAAGCCTTCCAATAAAATACAAAACAAAATTGGGAGCAAGGAATAAAATTTAAAAAAAATAGGGAAAGTTTCCCATGATATCTATTCTGTAAGCCTTCAAATATAAAGAAAAAAAATTGGAAGCAAGAAATAAAATAAAAACAAAAATAGGGAAAGTTTCCCATGATATCTAATATGTAAGCCTTCTACATAAAATACAAAAAAAAGAACGAAGCGAGAATTCGTCAATGTGTAATGTATGGTTGAGCTTATACAAGATATAAGACAGGGCCGAAAAATACTTTACAAACGTATAAAACAGTTTACGGTTGAACTTATTCTTGAAGTATTACCTACTTCTGTACAAAAAATAAACTGTTTAAAAAATACGGTCATCTTGGCTTGGCAATAAAAAAGACTCAAAAAATGTTTACCTATTATAATATATTCAGTAAATTCTTTGAAAGATGTAAAGTATAGAAAAAATCTTCGCCTAATCCTTTAGTTTATGATTTAATATGCATTACTTCCAGTAATTATTTTGGGCTCTAATAAATATGCTAATTAGGGGTAGGTAAATCTCATTATTAACAAACAGATTGTCCATTGTTGTACTGCTAATAATTTTAGTTTAATATATTATGTCAATAACTAAAAATTCACCAATTGATACCTTCAAGAAGTAACACCACAAATAATCGCCTTTTAAGGAACGGTTACAAAAAAAACCGCTGCCTAAGGAATCACTACTTCCACATCCAGATTCTTCATCCAAGTCGTTTTAAAGGAAACATCTTGGCTATATTTGCACTCTAGTATGTGGAAATTATTGGTCATAGAATTTTAATAATATTTGGGGCAGATGTCATAGAAAAGTTTGAGGAGTTGGTTTCTACCATATACGTTAAAAATGAAGTTTTTAGTTCACCCTACTTATTTTCTACTATTCACCTCCCACCCCTTCAATGGAGGCATCTCAATCAGATGTCACTACAATACATACGTGTACTAATCTCAAGTGAATATCTCAATTTGGTGTTATCAATCCCATTAATAATGAAGCGGAGGTGGTGGAGTTTGAAAAATATTAGAAAGAAATCTGAGGCCTTGGTTTCTAGTATATACACCGAATCCCAAATTTCTGTACTCTTATCACCTTGATTTACTTATTTTCCCCTAGTCACTCTTATTAACAATAACCCTTCTACGGAATCATCCCAAAATATAATCTAGTTCCAGATGTCGTTATAATACATACGTCTACCAAATTACAAGTGAATATCTCAATTTTATTTTATCAACCCCTTTAATAATGTAGTAAGGGTAGTGGAAGGGTTGAAACATATTGTTAAAAAATTTGAGGTCTTGGCTTCTAGGACATACACCGAATTTCAAGTTGCAATACTCTTACCAGCTTGCTTTACTTATTTTTCCCTATTTACCTCTACTTACCCCCACTCCTTCAACGCAATCATGTCAAAATATAATCTAGTTTCAGATATAATTATAATATATAAATGTACCAAATTTCAAGTGAAAATTTAAATTTAATTTTATCAACTCTTAATAAGGGAGTGGGGGTGGTGGGGAGAAATAGAAAATACTAATAAAAAAACCTGAGACCTTCGCTTCTAGTACATACACCGAATTTCAAGTTTCTGTAGTCTTACCAGCTTGCTTTACTTATTTTCCCCTATTTACCCCTATTTAACCTCCAACCCTTCAACGGAATCATCTCAAAATATAATCTAGTTCCAGATGTCGTTATGATACATATGCGTACTAAATTTCATGTGAATATCTCAATTTTATTTTATCAACCCCTTGAATAATGGAGTAGGGGTGGTGGGGGCTGAAATAAATTATCAAAAAATCTGGGGCCTTTGCCTCTTGTACATACACCGAATTTCAAGTTTCTGTAGTCATACCTTCTTGCTTTACTTATTTCCCCCTATTTTCCCCTAAATAACCCCGAACCCTTCAAAGGAATTATCTCAAAGAATAATCTAGTTCCAGATGTCGTTATAATTCATACGTGTATCAAATTTCAAATGAATATCTCAATTTTATTTTATCAACCCTTGTAATAATGAAGTAGGGGTGGTGGGGGTTGAAAAATATTATAAATAATCTGAGACCTTGGCTTCTAGTATATACACCGAATTTAAAGTTTCTGTAGTCTTACCAGCTTGCTTTACTTATTTTCCCCTATTTACCCCTATTTAACCCCCAACTCTTCAACGGAATCATCTCAAATTATAATCTAGTTCCAGATGTCGTCATAATACATACGTGTACCAAACTTCAAATGAATATCTCAATTTTATTTAATCAACCCTTTTCATATTGGAGTAGGGGTGGTGGGGGTTGAAAAATATTATAAAAAAATCTGACTCCTTGGCTTCTAGTACGTATACCGAATTTTAAGTTTCTGTACTCTTACCAACTTGTTTTACTTATATTCCCCTATTTACCCCAAATTAACCCCCAACCCTTCAACGGAATCATCTCAAAATATAATCTAATTTCAGACGTCGTTATAATACATACGTGTACGAAATTTCAAATGAAAATCTCAACTTTATTTTATCAACCCCATTAATGGGGTAGGGGTGGTGGGGGGTTGAAAGATGTTATAAAAAAATCTTAGGCCTTAACTTCTAGTACATACACCAAATTTCAAGTGTCTGGTCTCTTACAAGCTTGCTTTACTTATTTTTCCCTATTTTCCCCTATTTAACCCCCAACCCTTCACCGGATTTCCTCAAAAAACAATCCAGTTCCAGATCTCGTCATAATATATACGTGTACAAAATTTCAAGTCAATATCTCAAACCGTTCCGGAGAAAACGTGCGGACAAAAAAAGTTACAGACAGACAGACCGACAGACAGACAGACATTTTTTTTTTTTCGCTCAAATTTAAAATCTCGACGTTTCATGACATTCTAAACCTATTTCACGAATAAAAATTTTTGAAAATTTTTTTGCGATTACTATACTTCCAATCCACTACGTGGATGTGGAAGTAATTATTAAATAAAATTTAAGCATCTCTTGGCTGTACGAACTTTATTGCCCGTATAAATATTGAGGTCTGTTAAAGCTACATAACTACTAATTTTAACAAATTTTACCCAGCGCTTTTACCGAAATTCGTGAAAAGGGTCAAAACAAAACACTTTTCCTGTTATTGCTCACTTTATATTAGACATAGTTTGCCTAGCCATATTTAATACAAATCAGTTCGAAAGAACTGATTGTTCCAAAGTCCAAAGGTGAGATAAATATTTTGACGAATTTGGTATCTTGAGGATCATAATGCAAAACGATATACCACAAATGTTGACACCTATATATTTAGTGCACATAAAAAAGGCAGAAAATCCGACCATAAAAATAATATGTCTCGTTATCACAAGTCTATGGGAAAGTGATGTTATATTATGGTCTTTTCTACAATAAAATATATTATTATTATTACTTATGAATTAACTTCTCTAGAAAAACAAACCATGCGCCGCTCTCCCCTATACGTAAGCGGCAACGCCGAATAATAATATTTTCTCGAAAAACCAACAACAAAAAAGTTTACGAGGGTGTACTGGGTAGTCCTAATATATTAACTTATGGTAAATATAAATCATTATATTTCTCAAACAGAATTTTAATTCTTATTAAATAATGCCTCTTTGAAAGATGTATATGTCGGGCTCCAATAAATATGCAAATTAGGGGTAGGTAAATCTCATTATTAACAAATACATTGTCTATTGTTGTACTTCCCGGTAATAATTTTAAATTAGTGTATTGCATCGATAATATGGAAAGTGGTGGAAACATTGTTGAATTTGTGTATTTGTTAATCCCATTTAAGCCGTTATAGCTATGTTTCCATAATTTCTAAGTAAGAAAAAGGTTTTTTCCTGTAATTTTTGTACCCAAAGATCAAGTATTAAACATTCATTTACTTTACATTCGGGGGTAGAAATCGACAATTTTTTAACATATTCCTTTTCTTATTTTTTATTGGATATTTTGACGCTGAAAAATATTTTAAAATTTAATGGAAGGATACCTCTGCACCCAATGAATCACACAGAGATTGGTTCTTGAATACTTGATTGTTACAAAATATCCCACACCTAAAAGTATACTGAATATTCCTAAATGGCGTGCTAATATTTTAGGGCGTATTTTTTTACATCGTTAAGTTTTAATATCTCAGGCAATACTTCAGATATTATTTTCAATATCGATATGTGTTAATAGGATATAAAACCACATATTTCCGTTAGAATGGTTATTTTATCGCTCCACCAGTGGCGTCCCTGCAAATAGACGTATTCTCTGATATCTTATACCTAGAAAGTGGTACGCCACTGATATTTTGCGATGTGTCACCAGCCTCTGGACACTTAACATTGTACCTAAGAGACCTCACATTATACTACAATTTTTTTTTTACATCCACATCCACGTAGTGGATTGGAAGTATAGATAGTAATCTTAAAAAAAATTTCAAATTTTTTTTCTTCCCAAAATAGGTTTAGAATGTCATGAAACGCCGAGATTTTAAATTTGAGCAAAAAAAATTTTCTGTCTGTAACTTTTTTGTCCGCACTTTTTCTCCGGAACGTTTTAAGATATTGACTTGAAATATTGTACACGTATACCGGGTGAGTCACGAATTGCGCTCGCCCCGATATATCCTAAAATATTTGGAATAGAAAATTGAAATTCGGAGGCCTTATTACACGACTAAAATGCCATCTTTTCAATAAAAAATCAAGTTTGGTGCACATCCCGTTTGACCGGAAATGCCCACAACTTTCGATTTTTAAATTGAACACCCTATATATTTTTACATTTTTGGAATCTAGAGGAAATTTTGAATACAATACATCCATTTTGGTCACTTTTGGATAAACATTAAAAATTTTATTAAAAAATCTATTTCTGAATCCAGAGTGCTGTGGTGCCCAAAATATATTTTAGTTTGTGTGCTACGTTACTATAAAAATAAAAAAAGCAATATGATTGCATTACTTAATTCTCTAGAGGCGTTTAAAATTTTTAAATGTGATTTTTACCCACTAACTCGGTTTTTTTTAAATGGGAATTTAATCGTTCACCAACATTTTTAAATACCTCATTTTCATACGAATCTAATGATAGCAAAATTTTGAAAATCCGCTCAGAAATATTTGAGATTTCAGCCAAAATACAATGCAACCAAGCTTTTAGAAACATGCGGCTAATAGATAATAGATTAGTGGGCTTTGGAAACTAAAATGGCACATTTCTGTGTAAATCTGGTAACCTAATAACATTGGAAAAATCATAGTAGCCATTGAATGTAATAAAACAATATCAGCTGTCAGACAGACTCGTGTAGTTATAGGCAATCTTGAGCTATCAAACATTTAATAATTGTGAGTGCAAAGAACGTTACAATTAAGTTTAGCAGGTATGTGGAGGTAAACACAATTACATCCACAAGGACATTTGCAATAGAATGCGACATCAGTTCGGTTTTCAGAATTTTATTTAATTGAACATAAAGATCGGGCCTATAAATAAATAAAAATCAATTCCGTTTGAACAATTAAACTTAAACTAGGTAACAGTAGGTATCTTTAAAATAATTAATATAATTAAACCATAAATTGACATTTATAGATATTGTTCAAAATGTCCACCATTTTTTTCTATACACATTTCGGCTCTGCGTACAGTTGCTTGGAATGGCTCTACGCAATTCAGCCGGCGTTATTTCATTAAGAGATCGTACAACTTTATTTTGCAGCTCTTCACGGGTATTTGAAGAAGTTTTATAAACTTCATTTTTGAGAGTGCCCCATTTTAATGTTTATCAAAAAGTGACCAAAATGGATGTATTGTATTAAAAATTTCCTCTAGATTCCAAAAATGTAAAAATATATAGGGTGTTCCATTTAAAAATCGAAAGTTGTGGGCATTTCCGGTCAAACCGGATGTGCACCAAACTTGATTTTTTATTGAAAATATGGCATTTTAGTCGTGTAATAAGGCCTCCAAATTTCAATTTTCTATTCCAAATATTTTAGGAAATATCGGGGCGAGCGCAATTCGTGACTCACCCGGTATATTATAACGAGATCTGGAGCTGGATTGTTTTTTGAAGACATCCGGTGAAGGGTTGGGGGTAAATAGGGGGAAATATGTAGAGCCAGCTGGTAAGAGTGCAGAAACTTGAAATTTGATGTATGTATACAAGCGAAGGCCATAAAAATTTGTATATTATTTTTCATCTCCCACCACCACCCCCACACACCATTATTAAAGAGGTTGATAAAATAAAATTGATATATTGGCTTGAAATTTGTTACACGTATACATTATAATGACATGAGGAATTAGATTATATTTTGGATTTATTCTGATAGAGGGTTGGGGGTTAAATAGGGGTAAATAAGGAAAAATTAGTAAAGAAAGCTGGTAAAAGTACAGAAACTTGAAATTCGGTGTATGTACAAGAAGCCACCCACACAACACAAGGCTGTCCAAGGGACGTACTATGGCAAAGACCATTTGGGATTTGGGCTTGCCTATGGACGTCCCAATATCCCAATATGTATGCTTTTCGGCACTCTTTTGGTCATCCCAATGTCACAACTTGGTACCAGATAAAGGCAATACGACGGACGTCCTGAAGGATGTCTGAAGCTCATAACTAAGGACATACCAGGATATCCCGGGATATTTCGGGACGTCGTAAGTACTACGAATGGGCATCCACAGGGACATTAGAGGATGTACAAAGTACACACTGAAACGTCGCAGAACATCCTAATATTATATTTTCTTATATTTCAATATATTTCACCATCGCCAAAGAAACCACATTTTTACAAAAAATATAAACTAAAAATATTTTATATGTATGGACCGAGGTGCTACCTACTTATAATTATATATAAGTAGGTAGCGCATAAATCCACATATATATATTTTTTGTTCTTTGTAAAATTGTAGTTTCTCCGACGATGGTTAATACACTGAAACAATAGAAAATATTATATTAATATTTCTCATATATTTGAACTGACCGAAAAACCCAAGGAATCACTCATCTAGTTATTTGATATAAACGGTCAAGAAAATAAAATCAGATGTAAGACAGAGTTTTAAAACAAATTCACATTTGTAATGTCAAACGAGAAAAAAATATAGAATAATAAAATAAGTATGTTGCACATAACTCCATAAATATTTTGTTTTTTGTAAAATTTTATTTGTCGAAGGTTAATATACATGAAAAAACTGAATTATATAAAAACATATTTTTTTTATCAAGTAATATGTTCCTACTTCTCTACTCTCTTCATTGTCTCGCTCTTCTTTTTTCCCTGCTCGGATTCTTTTATACACTTCTCTGCTTCGTACCTATTTCATAATATTATAGGGAGGTACCCATTCATGGTTGCATCTAAAACAAACATTTACTTATTATTTGAATCAGCATTATCAACAAAAATTTAGTCTATATGAAAACTGGGTAAGATAAAGATAAAAGAAAACATCGAGGGATACAGGTTTAAATTGAAGCACTAATAAGAATAATTTGTCGCATTATAAAATATAATCCTGCATTACTTCATTTTAATGCATTATATCTGTCTTCCATACACGTCACATATGGCTGTGGCTGCGAAGCCATTTATATAACACCATTCATAAACCAATAAACCGTTTTGTGCAATTTACTCAAGAGGAAACAATAGGTATATCAGGATCAGGACGATTTGCAAATTAACTGAAAATTTATCCACGCATGTCCTGTCTGATACATATTTTCCTTTATGAGTGTAATGAAAGTTTCAAACAATTATCTTGAAGCAAAATTATTTTTACTTACCTATTTTCATACACTGTTCATCGTTAAACTTCACAGACTAAATACGACCTGGTTCACATTCTCTCTCCAACCTGTCTTCGTAACATTCAATTCTTGGGCCAAATAATAAGCTTCATTTTGTAGGTTTGTTGGTCATTGAAAATAAGGAAGCCAGAATTTTTGTTTAATACTGTAAGTTTTCTGTAAAGTTTCTTTTTTTTAGTTTCCTTTGGCATCCTAAAAGTTTACAAAATTGTGTTAAATTTGGGAAGTTTTATAGGTTATGTTATTTTTACATGACTTGTACTTACTTTCTATAATGTCGAACAAAAAAGTCTCAAATAATACTGAATTAAACAGATAAAACACAATCAAAAGTGTTAAAAATATTTCCTACAACCACTAATAATTTAAATTATTTGATGTAGATAAATTAACTGATATTCCAAGCTTGTTTTGAGTTTACACTAAAGAATACCAGATACAATAGAAAGTGAAAGTACAGGTTTGTGAAATTGGATATGGTCACCGGAAATCGTAATGGCGCCTTATTTGAACATATTAAAGAAATATATTAGGTCACAGTTCAAGGAGATTTAGGGCCCTTCACCGGACGTCCTTTTTTAATCCCAATGTCAATTCACAGTTAATGCCAAAATGAAACCAGTTCAGGATATCCTCTTGGCCTCCTTTTGAAGGATATCCTGGGATATCCTAAATGGGACGTCCATTTCACTATCTACTTTACGTACTGGGATATCCAGGTACTTCAATTTGACATCCCATATCCCGATTGTGCTGTGTGGGCAAGGTCTCAGATTGTTTATACGCCTACGTCTACTCCATTATTAAAGGGGTTGATAAAATAAAATTGATTAGAGATATTTACTTGAAATTTGGTACACGCATGTATCATAACGACATCTGGAACTAGATTATACTTTGAGATGATTCTGTGGAAGGGTTGGGGGTTAAATAGTGGTAAATAGGGAAAAATAAGTAAAGCAGGCTAGTAAGAGTACAGAAACTTCAAATTCGGTGTAGGTACTAGAAACCAAGGTCTAAGATTTTTTATAATATTTTTCATCCCCCCAATACCCCTACCTAATTATTAAAAGGGGTTGATAAAATAAAACTGAGATATTCACTTGAAACTTGGTACACGTGGCGATATCTGGAACTAGATTATATTTTAAGATGATTCCGGTGAAGGGTTGAGGGTTAAATAGGGGTAAATAGGGGAAAGTAAGTAAAGCAAACTGGTAAGAGTACAGAAACTTGTATATACTAGATGCGAAAGCCTCAGGTTTTTTTTTTATATTTTCCGTCCCCCACCACCACCACTCCCTTATCAAAAGAGTTGATAAAATTGAATTTAGATTTTCACTTGAAATTTGGTACACGTATGTACTATAACGATATCTGAAACTAGATTATATTTTGACATGATTGCATTGAAGGAGTAGGTGGTAAGTAGAGGTAAGTAGGAAAAAATAAGTAAGGCAAGCCGGTAAGAGTACAAAAACTTGAAATACGGTGTATGTCCTAGAAGAGAAGGCCTTAGATAAAATAAAATTGAGGCATTCATTTGAAATTTGGTAGACGTATGTATTATAATGACATCTGGAACTAGATTATATTTTGAGGCGGTTCCGTTGAAGGGTTGGGGGTTAACTAGAAGTAAATAGGGGATAATAAATAAATCAAGCTGATGAGAGTACAGAAATTTGGGATTTGGTGTATATACTAGAAACCAAGGCCTCAGATTTATTTCTAGTATTTTTCAAACCCCGCCACCTCCGCTCCATTATTAGTGGAATTGATAACACAAAATTGAGATATTCGCTTAAAAGTTAGTACACATATGGTAATGACATCTGATTGAGATGATTTCATTGAAAAGTTGGGAGGTGGTAGGTTGTGAATATTGGAAAATAAGTTAGGTAAACTAGAAATTTCTACTAATCTATATATTAATCTACACCGTTGGTTTTATTACATTACTGTTGTTTTCGAGCATTTTATGCTGTCTCGATTAATTTTCAAAATATTGACGAAAGAGTATGAACAGTAGTCTGCTCTTACCTATATGTGTTGCTACTAGAGTTGATGGAAACACCCGTAGTAATATAGCTCACATATTTATAAATAAACAAAGTAATAATAGTCTTAAACTATTACCTTTTATTTTAGATGTTTCAATTACTGATCATTTTGCAACAAGCTTAAATACACGTTTTGAGAAAATTGATACGCCAACAATTACTGAACAAACTATTAGAAAGATCGATGAAGACAGACTCTTAGACTTACTCTCTAAAAAAACATGGACTGAAATACTAAATTGTCAGAATCTTGAAATTGTTACAAATAAATTTGTTTCTACATTATTAAAATGTATAGATAAAAGCTCAAAAAAAAATGTTATTGAAAATAAATACAAAAAAATAAAACCTTGGATTACTTCAGGTATTATAGAGTCTATTAAAACTAGAGATAAGTTAAAACAAGAATTGAGCAAAAATCTAAACAATAGAGTAGTTTCTGATAAATATAAGAGGTATAGAAATAAATTAAATATAATAATAAGAAATACAAAAAATAATTATTATAGGGATATACAAAATTCTGTCAATGACTCTAAAAAAATGTGGAATGTAATAAAAGAGGCCACAAACACATCTAAAAGTCATTTGAATAACATAAAGATTAAGGATAAGAATGGGGATATAGTTACTGACGACATTAAAATGGCCAACTTATTTAACGAGTATTTTATTAACATATGTGTACAAATGGCCAGTTCAATAAACAACGTAAACAATAATATTAATATAAAAGAAGAAATTACACCACAATCTCTGTATCTTACACCTGTAAATGAAAAGGAATTAATTATGCAAATAAATTCTTTAAAAATAAATTTAGTTCAGGATTAGATGGAATATCTGCAATGCTTATTAAGAATATACACTTACATATATTAATCCATTTAACACATATAGTTAATTTAATTTTTACCACAGGAATTGTTCCTACACACTTTAAACAGTCTGTCATAGTTCCAATTCATAACGCAGGAGTTAAATATGATATGAATAATTATAGGCCAATTACATTAATTAATAATCTGACAAAATTATTTGAAAAATGTCTAAAAAAAAAGAATAGTTGATTTTTTAGAGCAGTTTGAACTACTGTCACACAGCCAATTTGGATTTAGATAACAGAAAAATACTGAATTAACAATATATGAACTTATAAATTTTATTAATGACAATTTAGATGAAAAAATTAAATGTGTAGCCATATTTCAAGATCTTGCTAAGGCATTCGATACGGTCTCACATAGTATATTATTCGAAAGAATGCAAAATATGGGAATACGAGGAATGCCTTTACAAATAATCAAAAATTATTTGAATAATAGAGAACAATATGTAAAAATTAATAACAAATTAAGTTCAGCATTAAGAATAAAAATTGGTGTCCCACAGGGCACTGTACTGGGGCCAATTTTATTCTTGATATATATAAACAATCGCACAAAACATTAATGCAAAAATACTATCATCTGCAGATGATACTGTCTTAATATTTAGCGAAAAAAAGTGGGAAACGGTGATAAATAATGCATCAATTGGGCTCAGTAAAGTGCGTATGTGGTTGGATAAGAGCTTACTAACATTAAATTATGAAAAAAACAAATTTATCTCCTTCTCTTCTACAGATATGGGCCATAATTCAATAGCTGATATAAAGTTGCATTCAAACACATGTTTGCATAATAATAATAATGTAAATTGTTCCTGTACAGAGACCATCCATTCTGTATATAAAATAAAATATTTCGGTGTAATCGTCGACCAACATCTAAGACGGAAAGAACACATAGAATTTATAATTGCAAAAGTAAGGTCATTGTTACCAATATTTTTTCAATTGAGAAATATACTAAATCATAAGCAATCGTTGATGATTTACAATGCTAAAGCAATCTATATTCAAATATGCTATAATAAACTGGAGTGGGCTGTGTGGCAGTACTTTAAAAATGCTACAAACAACACAAAATTATTTAATTAAAGTGATATAATATAAAAAAGAAAAAAGATATTCTACGGAACAACTATACGATGACACAAATCTATTCAATATCAAGTTAATATACATATTACAATCAATAATTTTTATTGATAGAACATATCAAAAACAACATATTAGGCATAATTATACTACAAGAACGATAACAAACGATAAAATAAGGCAAAATTTTTAGAGAAAAACGTCTTGTCAGAGATTTATTTCATGCCTTGGTCCTAAATATTATAATGTTTTGCCGATAAATATCAGATATATTAATAATGTGAAATTATTCATCAAACATGTTAAACACTACCTATACACAAATAAAGGTACTTTTCTAAACATTTAAATTCATTTGAAAATTAACAATAATTATTGATCAATACTGCATTCTCGGAGTTTTCACAGCAATCATACATACTTATTTTTTTTGTCTTTTTGATAATTATTATTTTAAATTACAAATTAATTTATGTTGCACTACGACTTTTGTCTCTGTCTTTTTAATGCCAATTACAATAACTAAACAAGGAGCACAGCACAAGTTATTATTTAATTTAGAGTGCTCCTTTAATAATATTCATATTTTAGGTATTACATATTTTTCCTGCGTTTATTTTTCTTGTATTATTCTATTTATTCTAAATATAATTAAAAAAAATATATATATCCTAAGTTTAAATGATATATGATAGATAGAAACCATATCATTATTATGTGGAAAGACAATAATTCTGTAATAAAATATAACATGTATGTACTTATTGAATTGAATTGAATTGAATTGAATTGAATTGAATTGTCGTTAATAACTGTTTTATCCCAAGAAATAAGGAGGCACATACCTCAAAATAAGTATAAAATTGTTAAATAATTCCGTTTTTGAAAACGGCAACTTGTAAAGACTTTTCTTTAGATATCCCTTGGATTTAGTTAATATTCTTGATCTATTATTGTTAGAATAATTTGTCCAAACAGGTAACATAATAAAAACGATTATTTGGCATTCCATATTTTTTTAAAGAACGACTAGGGAGACCCCTAAACGTGACAAAAAAACTAAAATAAACAAAATGGTTCCCTCTGCACATATTTTTCTATACTTCGTTTTCTAGACCATCCTAATGGTCACGTATACCAACCTCTCAAGGGCATTCGACGGGGAAATACTAAGAGCATAACGTGTGAAAATTCGAAACAAATCCATTGTTGGTTAAAAAATTTATAGCAGTTTTATAACAGCCATGCGCAAAGCGCACTTAACAGCCAATCAAAGATACTAGCCACCCGGAAATTCACAAACGGATCTACGTTACGACCCTCTACAATAAATAGCCGTGCTGGAGCACAGGCCCTCATTTATTTACAGTGTTTCGTAGTGAGCAGAGCGTCGCTCTAAGCTATCAACCAGTGCAAAGTGTCAGTTCCATCATTTGTATTCAGTGCTTCGAGTTAGATCTACTCATTCAGCCTGTAAGTATGATATTTTTTATAAACTGTAAATTCTAGACAAAGACGTTCAAGATATTTGAAATTAACAGGAATTAAATAATAGCAACAGAAATAAATAAAGATATATTTGTACCTCTTTACTATGTATTTTGTACTGGTAAATAAATGTATTATTATTATTATTATTATTATATATATTACAAAATACCTATCACATCATCTTACTTCGCAATGGATTTTTTTTACCTTAAATATCAATAGGCTTGTTCGGCTTTTTTTATTTCATAAATCGAAAGTGCAAGTATGACATAATAAATCTGCAAAAAATCAGAATTTTATTCGCATGTTTAGTGCCTTAAAAACAATTACAAACCCCCATCTCGAAAAAATAGGGCGTGGCCGGGCCCCGCGTCACTATACGCATAAGGCGATCTCAGTCAACTCGTTGCTTTTTAGTTGTTATTATCTATATACAAATCGTGTTGATCTGCACCCCTCTAAAATTGCGGATCGGATCTATCAAAGGCTTTTCGTGGGGGTGGTTTTTCGGGACGCGACCGGTGTTTTTCGATTCGGGAATTAATTTTACATTATTTAGGATAAATTCAGAGGGGATCTTTTTAATGTTTTTTGTCTTAAATTTAGGAACGGGCCGTCGTGGGATTGTAGGTGAATGTGAGTTGGAGAAATTTTACCAAATGTCAAAAAATGACGATTTGCATTCGCTCCTGTCGGGCCGAATTATCAATTTTGACCTTGCACTTCATCGCCGTAAGGACATATAGGCGAGCGGTTCACCCCCATAAAAACAGCACGGACCGACTAAATTTTTTTAATAAAAGACTTCTACTTGAAACATTTTCAGCATTGTAGAGCATATTTTTCTGACAATTTACGTATTTTTTGCATAATTTTTTAGGCTATCCTTCAATAGTTATAAACAAAAATGTTGTAAAAAAAAGAAAACTTAATAAATCGCTCTGAAAACTATAATAAAAACCGACCAAAATAAACACTTTTTGCCTGTTGGATTTTACTCGAAAAATGCACGGTTTCCGAGATATGGCCAATTTTTCAACAAAAAAACGCAATTTTTTTTCTCAATAATTTCTGAATGCACAGTAATTCTGCACACCCCAAAATAAACGGCAGTTCATCTACTACAGGTGTGATTTTTTGTGTGTGGAATTATGCTCATTAAGATTAATTAAAATTGAATTTAGAAAAGTACCATTGAAAATCAAAACAATAACAAAGCAAATAACATGGCGGCCGGGGGTTACTCAAATTAAACACGAATCGAACAAGTTTACACACGACGATTTTAGAGCACTTCCAGTAAGAGTAAACATTAAAAACTATTTAAAAATTATGTTGTGGAAAATGTGAGACAAACAATTGTAATTGTGTATCATTAAATCTGAAATGCTGTTCTGTATGTGCATGCACCGATGAATGTCAAAATGTGACACCAAACATTAATGAACAAACTTCAGCTTTAGATATTATTGAATAAGAACACGAAGATATTATTTAAACAAAATTTTTCAGTTCCTATAAATTTTTTATGACTTTGGAAATATGAAAAATCCTTTTATTAAAAATGTGGTTTATACAACATCATTAATTAAAAATATATAAAGCTAAAACGCCTTGTAACTTTATGAATTAAAATAATGAATATTTTTAATTAAAAACCACTCAAACTTCATTCTATTGATGTATAATATAATTTTTACATTTCTTATTCAATTATATTATATTATTATTATGATCAATGTGCATATTTATAAATGAAAATGTGAAATCAATCAAAAATATAAAATATTTGGATTTGAGTAGGTCGCGTGCGCGTCATCTGCTTCCCTAACCCCCGGCAGCCATGTTATTTGCTTTGTTATTGTTTTGATTTTCAATGGTACTTTCTAAATTCAATTTTAATTAATCTTATTGAGCATAATTCCACACACAAAAAATCACACCTGTAGTAGATGAACTGCCGTTTATTTTGTCGTATGCAGAATTACTGTGCATTCAGAAATTATTGGGAAAAAAAATCCGAATGGTCGCCTATTTTCGCGTTTTTCTTTTGAAAAATTGGCCATATCTCGGAAACCGTGCATTTTTCGAGAAAAGGCCAAGACAAAACGTGTTTATTTTGGTCGGTTTTTATTACAGAAAACGTTTTCAGACCGATTTATTAAGTTTTCTTTTTTTTACAACATTTTTGTTTATAACTATTGAAGGACCGCCTAAAAAATTATGCAAGAAATACGTAAATTGTCAGGTTAAATTTGTAAGATCCCAGAAAGCCACTTTTGTTTCGCTCACGACGGGCCCAATTTTCGATTTTTCCGATAAAACTTTGTATCGCGAGAAAGCGTCACTCTTCCCTAGAGACGTCTAGCACTGTTCCACTCCGAGTATTTATTTATTTATGATTTTTTTAATTACTTACGGTTTTCAACGTTTACGGAAACAATCATTTTTATTTCGCAGCGGAAATTTCGTTTTCTACTGCGGCACTTACGATGTTGATAAAATGCCAATCTATCTTTTTAAATAAAGATCAAGATAGATCCTCCACTACAAGAATTAACTTTGAGGTGGGCATTTAAAGATTTTATGTTTTCAAATCTTCTTCTCGCTCTTGCAGAGCCGAATTTCGGAGTTTGGTATTAGAAGAAAGGACCAATCTTTTTCTTTCCATAGAGACCTAGAACGGACGTCCTTTCAACGCATTTACTTTATGAATTTTTGAAAATTCAATGTTTTTCAATTTTTAACAGAAATGCCATCTTTCGTTCACCCTTGCCAAGCCGGATTTCCGGTTTTGTCCATTCACTTTGGTATCATACAAAACGCCACTCTTTTTCTTTAATTAGATAACTAAAACAACCCTCAACTGCGCATTTACTTACTACTGAACGGCTGTTAGTGATCGCGGTATCTCGGTAGATCTCCGAGTTCATTGTTTTGCAACTATTACTAATTTCGACCCCTTATATATCGAGAACGGAAAAGTTAATAATATGAAATTGTTAGTGCATAATAAGAATATCGAGTACTATATAAGAACGTATAAAATTCATATAAAAAGAATATACGTTCATTGTCCTTCGTTGTCCAGAAATGAAACAGTAAGTTTCTTGATTTTATGTACTATGATGTGGCGCGTGGAGAACAATACGTCTTAGTAACGTTGATAAAATGGTATCGTGATTGATGTTTTTTACTTCCCGAGTGGGAGCGGTAGACAATTTGACCATTTTCGTGTTAGCATCGGACATTCGGCGCGTGGCGTGATTTGCTGACAATTTCGATGTCCAAATAGGCATAAATAAACAGTGGCCTAGTTAGTGCGAAAACGCGAGTAACATTTGAATCGGCTTAGGAATTAGAGCAAGCAGTTTCGCGTAGTAGCCGTCTGTAGTTACCCAAATCTTGTATGAATTAGGTTGTGAAACCTGATGAGGGTTAACTACTGCAAGAAATGTTTTGTTTTCATGTTTAACTACACGATCCACTTTATGTTAACGTACGTTTTTGTACTGTTTAGAATTTAAGTCGGCTAGATGGGTTTTCGTATTAACTTGTAACCTAAAAATTTAATAGATTATTTTGTTTTCATGTTGTTTAATTTTGATTTATCGTTCATTCAAATTATAATAGCTCAGTGTTTCCTTATTGTGCCGGGCCTAGCTATAGTTTGAAGTTGTAGGTAATATTTGTTTTAGTTGCTTTCACGTACGCAAAATAAGGTGGCGTCCAACGATTTTTTGTTGAGTTTTTCAGAACCCTGTATTATCTTTTCTGAATTTTCTGTTAGTATTTGCCAAGGTAAGTGATTACCAATATTAAGCCAAGCCATCACGGAGAAACTGCACCCCTGAGGTCTTAAGCCCCATTTTGAATTTTGAATTTTAATTATGATTGCGGATATAATAAAACAAAAAGGAAAGGTTATAGTACTCAGAGCATGACTTGTGAAAATTTCAAACAAATCCATTCTCTGTTAAAAAAGTTAATGCAGTTTTTTTAACGGCTATGCGCACACCGCGCCGAACAACCAATCGAAAACGTTAGCTAAGCGGAAACTTCAAAGCGGATCTACGTCACGACCCTTTGCAATAAGTAGCCGTGTCGAACCACAGGTCCTCATTTGTGTGTAGTACTTCGATGTGAGTACCGGCGGCGTGGCGCTCCAAGCAGTCAATCTATGCAATTCGTCAGTAGTTGTTACGAGCAGTTTACCTCATTTGTATTCAGTGCTTCGAACTGTGCAGACGTACTTATTTAGTTTGTTAACTTTTTTCCGATATCGAAAGGATCGTTAGAAAGACCTGCGTGGTGCTTGAGTGGCAATCTATGTAAGTTTTAGTATTAAATTTAAGCTAATTAAATTTGAAATTAATAGAGAATATTTATCTAAAATTAATGCTGGCACTTTGCTCTCGTTGAGACGTTTCGTCGAATATCTCAGTTAGAGTAAAGTGCTAGCATAGCAGGAGGTAGACATTAATGTGAGTAATATGTTCCATATTTTTCTAATTCTTTCGGACTTCCCGCCACATGTATTTTTTCACCTTCTTAACCGGCGCTCGGGGAATCTACAAAATATCACAATTAACCAGTATGTTACTGGGAAATAACCCTGTGGCTTTTACGCCAAAGGATTCGTTAGAGGTTGCTTTTTGACAAATAGCACAAATAAGTATAAAAAATTGAAATTAAATATTTCGCCGACGTTTCGGAAATCTAATCTGTTTCCTATTTCAAGGCTTTTTTGAAAAATCCTTTTTTTGCTCTGTTTGATAAATACATAGCTCTAAGAATGTTTGTTATATTCAATATCCATAGATACGTACTATTTACATAGATATAACAGTTTTTTAATTTTATACAATGTTAAGTTTGTGAAGTTCTTCTTTTAACATTGGCAACCAGGTTGTACAGACATCTACGGAACAAGTCGACACGCATCTATTCTCATTCAATAATATTGTCATATTTTTGTATTTATCATACACAGCAAAAACAGATTTTTGAAAAAAAGCCTTGAACGAGGAAACAGATTAGATTTCCGAAACGCCGAAGAAATATTCAGTTTCAATGTTTTATACTTATTTGTGTTATTTGTCAAAAAAGCAACCTCTAACTGATCCTTTGACGTAAAAGTCACAGGCGTAGAGGTTATTTCCCAGTAACATACTCGTTAATTGTGATATTTTGTAGATTCCCCGAACACCGCTTAAAAAGAAAACATACATGTGGCAGGAAGTCCCAAAGAATTGAAGAAGGAAAAAAATTAAGATAATGCCACAAATAATATTTAGACAATATGTTGTCTGTGTTATTTAAAAAATTTGAAATATTCAATAAATAGGCGAAGAGTACAAATGAAATCAGTACTGGGATACGCACATCGCGCGGCCACTAGTGTAATTAAACAAAACGGTGGCCTAGATTAGAAAATTTATCACATCATATTTATCATTTAGCATAGTAAGCAAAGAGATTTAAATGATTTTTTTCGATTAGAAGTGCAAAATGTTTCTGTCAACGCATATTTTCCTATGCATCGTTCTTTTCACTGCCTTAATGGCCACGTATAATGACTGGAGACAATGGAGAACTGTTCTAGATACGAACATGGGTTAAACGTCATTTGACGAGCAAATACTGTAACGGCCACGTTATGAAGGAACACTCAGTACCTTAAATTAAATAAAAGCATGTATAAAATTGGTGCATTTATAAGATTGTTTTCGTACGTTCGTAAAAACGGTTAATTCTAACAGGTAAAAGACCGTTTGATCTTTCACTCGCTGCACGCGGGGACAGGGGGTGTTGTTTACTTCGTGCAGGAGAGTGGTCAATTTGACCTCTCCGTTATAATTAAGTGGTAATCAAGTTGTTTAAGTAAGAATATTTAAAGTCTTTTTATGCACTCCTGCAGGTCTTAAGCTCTATTTTAAATTTCGAATTTTAATTGTGATTGCGGGTATAATAAAACAAAAAGGAAATGTTATAACAGTCAGAGCATAACTTGTGAAAATTTCAAACAAATTCATTCTCAGTTAGAAAAGTTAAAGTAGTTTTTTTTAACGGTCATGCGCACACCGCGCCGAACAACCAATCGAAAGCGTTAGCTAAGCGGAAACTTCAAAGCGGATCTACGTCACGACCCTTTGCAATAAGTAGCCGTATCCAACCACAGGTCCGCATTTGTGTGTAGTACTTCGATTTGAGTACCGCGGCGCTCCAAGCGGTCAATGTACACAAATTGTCAGTAGTTGCTACAAGCAGTTTACCTCATTTGTGTTCAGTGCTTCGAACTGTGCAGACGTACTTATTTAGTTTAACTTTTTTCCGATATCGAAAGGATCGTTAGAAAGACCTGCGTGGTGCTTGAGTGGAAATCTATGTAAGTTTTAGTATTAAATTTAAACTAACTGAATTTGAAACTAATAGAGAATATTCATCTAAAAATAATGCTGGCGCTTCGTCGAATATCTCAGTTAGAGTAAAGTGCTAGCATAGCAGGAGGGAGACATTAATGAGAGTAATATATTCCATTTTTTTCTAATTCTATGTATTACATGTGTCTTTTCTTTTTTTTTAACAGGTGCTCGGGGAATTTACAAAATATCACAATTAACCAGTACGCTACTGGTAAATAACCTCTACGCCTGTGACTTTTACGTCAAAGGATCAGTTAGTGGTTGCTTTTTGACAATAACACAAATAAGTATTAAAAATTGAAATTAAATATTTCGCCGACGTTTCGGAAATTTAATCTCTTTCCCTTTTCAACGCTTTCTTGAAAATTTTTTTTTGCTGTGTATGATAAATAGCTAAAGTTAAAGGTTGGTGTTTTTTTAATAAACAACACAAATAAGTATAAAAACTTGAAATTAAATATTTCGCCTACATTTCGAAAAACTATTCTGTTTCCTTTTTCAAGGCATTTTTTGAAAAATCTTTTTTACTGCGTATGATAAATACACAGCTCTTAGAATGTTTGTTATATTCAATATCCATAGATACTTACTATTTACTAGAACTGTTAACAGTTTTTTAATTTTATACAATGTTAAGTTTGTAAAGTTCTTCTTTTAACATTTTCAACCAAGTTGTACATACCTCTACGGAACAATTCGACACGCATCTATCCTCATTCAATAATATTGTCGTATCATCGTATTTTTCATACACAGCAAAAAAATATTTTTCAAAAAAGCCTTGAAAAGGTAACAGATCAGATTTCCGAAACATCGGCGAAATATTTAATTTCAATTTTTTATATTTATTTGAGTTATTTTTCAAAAAAGCAACCCGTAACTGATCCTTTGACGTAAAAGTCACAGGCGTGGAGATCCTATATTCCACGCTTGCGCCTATCGTAAAATACAAGGAATGCTAATGGTTGGAAAATTATTGTATTCTGTATTATAGCGATAATATTAACATCAACGAAGTGTGATTTATAACGCAATTAAATGAAACTTTAATAAAACTGTTGTATAGTGACGGTACTTAAATTTCTTGAGCTCTGTGGAAATGTCCATTAAATTATTTTTAATTGTTCCAATAGGCTTTACAGGATATAAACAAAGAATGAAATACTTTATAAGATGTTACTAACTTTGCATTTATAACTGCTGTAAGAACGGTTTAAAACTGTTCCTGGGAATAATGTTAAAAGTGTTGGAAACATTTCTACAGGTTTTGTAAAATACAAAATTGATAATTGGGTTGCCGCCTTCACTACGGTATAATAATTACAAAATCTACTACTATTTTCCAAAGGTTCGCTAACATTGACTTCATTTGAAATTATTATCGAGCGGGTAGTCTTTTCTTTACTCTACCGACATTTGCATTTACTACTTGACAAATAGTTTTACTGCAGTTTATTATTTTGTTCTCAAAAAATTATTCTTTTAACATAATACCACGGATTTGAAGGTCTCAATATTATAATGTAGGTAGTATCTTTAGCCCTGCCTACAGGATATATCAGTGTGAGACAAAATACATCACGAATAAAATCAATACAGCTAATTGCATTCTAATTAACTAAAGATATTTCAGGCTGAGGAAGAAAGGCTTCGCCAGACAATTGAGTAATAGTGAAGGAAGTAAAACAACAGCATGCAGCGCAACGATGAGTTCTTTGCAGATCTGTGCGATCAGTATCTGCAAAAAGTCATGAGCTTCTTGGATGCCAACGGTGGCACAGATGGTGAGCAGCAGGAGTCCATTGTGAGTAGCGTGTACCCTCAGCAGAAAATATTGAAGCAACCAGCGGAGCCCACCAAAATGCAGCAAACGACGAATGTTCAACAAAACGCTGACAATGGTTTCGCGGATTTAGAGCAGCGCGTGGCAGCCTTGGAGAATGATGCTGATATTAATAGTATTTATGACTCCCCAGCATTTAGAGATCTGGTCTCACAAGTACTTAACCGTTATCCCACACTTTTGGATGACATTGACTTCGACGATAAGTCCAAAATGAACGGTCTAGAAGTCGTACCTTCAGACATAAGGTATGCAGAGACTGACACATACACTTCCGTATATCAACACCAAAACAATCATTCACATCCTGTATTTGACAATCAGTATATCAACAAAGGCAAAATGATTGCATACTCTGACTTGGACTCTAATAAGTCTCAAATTAATCTGGCCGGTCAAACCCTCGCAGAAACGGCTGAAAAGCAGCAATACCTAAATCAGTTCGGACTTTCCCCCCAAGTCAACAATAGTTCTTACAATGTCCAATCGCCATATCCAAGTAGTCAAATCCAAGGCATTTACGGTAGTCCAAGCTCTGACAGTTTCTGTCAGAATAGTCCCGTCTCCCTACAACCAGACGACACGACTAAACAAGAGATGGTCTGCCAAGGCAACCAATTTGCACTAGAGCAAAAAAAAGTTGAAATCTACCACCAGCAGTATTCAGAAACTTTGGCAGACAGTAGTAAATGTCTGGATTATCCACCCTACACTAGTCCGAGTGTCAATAGTCATGGTGATCCTGGATACTTGTCGCCAAGTGGCACTACGCCCAATGTTAATATCGATGCATTTGGCTCCTCCCGACCTCGCAATGGAGGTTCTGGACCATGCGAACAAATTGGCGGGCGTGAACATGCAACAGACCGATCATCTGGACAACAATTTCCAGACAACAGCTTAAAATCAAACGGCGTCAAAGGCGATTTCTCCACCACAGTGCAACAAGGAATGTACATCAATCAACAGAAATCTCAAATCGTATTAGTACAGTCTCAAAATACCCGGGAAAATAGTCAATACTTCCAACAAGGTCTGCCGTCGATCCCACATCCAACGAATTCTCAACATGGAAAAACCACGATGAACCATCGATCGGGACGCCAATTGAGATATTCGACGCTCTCAGGCGGTGGACTGCTGCCCGCTGCTCAATCTGGCTGTAAGCAGGGGCCAATGGGACCAAGTATCCAAGAAGCTGGGGGTGCTTCAAGTTCTCTAGGGTTTATCCGTGGTGGAAACTTATCTGGTTGTATGAGCGGTACGCAACCTCTGGGTATGCGTGTTGGTGGCGTGATGGGTAGTCATGGACATTCCAACTCATTATCCTCGATGCAGACCATGGATATGAGAGCTGCAGCAGCAGAAGCAGTACCGTGTTCAACAAGATTAAATCATCCCATTGGACCAGGACCAGTGCGTGTCCAACGCCAACCAATTAGGGAAGAGATGCAACAAGTACCTCCACCACGACAACAGCGCGTGTGGTCTCAAGCTCCAAATTATAAAACAAGTGCAGAAATATGGCAGGGAGTTCGAACTCGGTACGCTGCAGGCCCCGCTACTGATAGGAGGTTGGCTCATTTATATACGTCACCATCTGATCCTATGAATTCCTCAAATAGGCATGTGATTCAACAGCGGCAACAAATTTTACAACGCCCGGCAATTTACGGAAGTCCACAGGGTGTCATGGGCTCTATGGAATCTTTCCAATATAACAGCTCTCAACAGAGATAGAGGAATGCAATAGAATTCTATTAGCAGTCCTGTGACACCAAATTTTCATCCAGAATAAATAAAATTGGAAACATGTGAACGCCTTGCCGTTACAAAAGTCCATGCGCGGCACAGTAGGTTTCAAGTGTAACATCTTACATTCAGCAGGATATGAATCATGATACGGGTCGGGCGCAAAGAGGCAGTCCGATGACACAAATATACAATATAAATGAGACCATGTTGCATATGCAGCAGCAACCGCTGCAAAGCCCAGTGCAGCAACGAAACTCGCAAATGTCTTTGCGTATCATGGATATGCAGCAGTTACAATCAATAACTGCAACAAATCAAGCAACGCAGAAGCAGGAGCGAGTCAACGTGAACAATAGAGGTGAAAACAATGAATTCTATGACCAGAACCACCAACTAAACAACTTTAATACTCAGGCCGGTTGTAACTCAGAGTTTATCGATAGCTGAGTATCTGGAAATATAGGGAGATGCAATGTTACGGATGCCACAATGATGGCTAATAATGCCACCCCTTTCGGCTCACCTGATATTATTTTTGTAAATATACCCCTAGGAGGAATATACCCCAGAGTCGAACAGGCCAGCGCAAGCAGTTATAGTTCGGCGCCATGAACTCCCATCAGTTCGCCACCCCCCCAAAGTCCACTCAGGATGGTTCTCCAACCCCAGCACTACAACTACTACAAGGAGGACCAGGAAGGAGATCTACTACCTACATACAATAGTCCTAGTGTCCGACTAGAAACGATAGTCTGGAATATTTGTCACTGTGTGGGGATTAGTCAGCAATGCATACAATACTGTTATTAGCTAGACAACGTTTACTAAGTGTAAACAGCAATGGAGACACCAAAGCGACATTTAGCTCCGAAGGTATTTCAGATTCAACGGAATACCTACAAGAAGACACAAAGGGAGACAGCAATATTTTTTAAGTTTTATTGTCTTGAGGCTATCAACATAACGTACTGTACATATTGTCTATCTTAAAATTATCTTAATAAATTTTTTGTACTGAAGATTGTCAGTTCTCATAATGACTTAAATGGTTTATATCTTATTGAATAAAATTTTTATTAACTTCAACTACTTGTTTTCTGTTTTAATTTATATTTAATTAAACATAACTAACCGGTAGCAGGCAGAGTGATATGATACATTAACTATCTTATTAAAGAACTTTAAAGGCACTAGGTCCTCATTTTACGACATTTACTTCCACTTGCTTCCTCAAAGTACTTGAGTGAGTATAGAAAGCTGGTAATAGTTCAGAAACTTGGGATCTGGTGTATTTGGCGATGTAAATTTATTTCAAATGTTTTTTGAGATATGCATTATACATTTTATGTTTTTGTAGAGATGAAAGATATTTCTTTGGATAAAGATGTGTACTTGGCGCTATTTTTTTTACAGAGAATCTGTTTTTGTGGGCATACAATATATCATAAAGGAATTACTAATAATAATCAGCATAGCTGTTTATATAGGATGCAAATGTAAATCTAGTGGCGAATCCAAGATTTTGATCAGAGGGAGTCAAGGTCATGAAAAATTTGTATCGTTGTGATGTCTCCAAATTCTACTGGATGGGACGATGTTGTTTTCTTAATCTTTTATTTATATATCAGGTGTTGTAATTAAGATTTTAAAGAAAATTAAGATTTTACACTTGACCACTTTTCTGGAAAATCGGGGAAAGTCAGGAAATTTCATGTTGGTAAGAGAAACCAGGGAATTCGTACTAATTTCAAAGTAAAATCAGGAGTTTTTAAGAATTTTAAGAAATAGTCAGGGAGGAACGACTTTGTTTTAATACATTTATATTCTTGTTCAAAGTTTTCTATTCATTGCGAATTTATGCGAGTCAAAAGAAAAATGCACAAACTGGTCAACAATGGCTACTCATTATATTCGGTCACAATTTTCATTAATAAAATATAAAAAATAGTTGAAATTGGCTTTTGAGTTATAAAAATTAATCACGGACAACTGAAGTCAGGGGATTCCAAGAGCATCTCCCTTAAACCCAGTTAATGAGTGTAGACGATTCATTTTCATTAAGAAAAGTAGACCAATTGAGAATATACCTCTAACGGAAAATGCTTTACTCCAGCATATCAAGCGAGCCACTGGTCAAGCTCTTATATGGAAACACTGCCTGGAAAAGGAATATCAACCTCCTTCACCCGATACTTGCAGATGGGAAAAAACTAATGACGGGTTTCAGACATTGTGGTCAACTATTCCGGATGAGGCAAGATGTTGTGAAAAATTGCCTATAGCTGCAAACAAAGGTGTTCTATGTGCAAATGCGTCAGAAATGGTCTCCGGTGTACGAAATTGTGTGCATGTGAATGACACTCTTCTGAAAGTTATTGGTTGTAAACATTTTCTTTTAGATGTAAAACATTTTTTTATTAAAATAGTTACACAAACTTTTTTGTTTCTTTTTTTCGATTCAAAGGATGGAAGACTTAAGGCGGGGGGTAACTATCTCTTTACAGATTCATCTCAACAAAATTTGAATTTTTTTGACCACAACAACATTAGAATTGATACCAAATGATGATTTTTAATACTGTCCAACCGCACTATACTCTTCGTTTTCTATTTACGAAGAGTATAGTAAATATGAATATGAAATAACTATAGCTATAATCGGAAGTTTAAAAAATGTTTTCGAAAAAAAAAGTTCGAGTCTGTCAAGCCCTAAGCAATGTAGCCAAGTTTTTCAAAAAGGAAAGAAAGTGAAGGAAAAACGAGTTTAGTGAATTTTTTTCAACAAGTTCTTCACACTTACACTCTGATCGTTTATTTATGCATGATTATTCTTGTAAATTATCGCTTGCTATTGTCTGGTACTCGTACACCGCCCACTTCTTTACTACTTACTGTTGTGTTGAAACATATTCTTTATAGGATTTTGCAAGCATCAGAAAAAAATAACTATCAATCTAAAAGAATAACTATGTGTAAAAATATTAATGAAATCTTTGCATTCTTTCGATAACCTGGATTCTGGTTATGCTAGCAAATTAAAATCCTAAAATGAATTTGTCTAATTTCTTATTTGACAATTCTCATTCTAACACTAGCATCCACACAGTCCCCTACGGCCATGCAGATTAAACTGGTATCTACATAACCCTATATGATCATGAAAATTCAGTCAATGTCAAATATAATTATTTCACACTTATTCATAGGAATTGTCTTGGATTTGCATAAAACATCTTTATGAGTGGCTTTATGTCTTTCTGATGAGCTCCTGAATAAGGGCGAAATAAATAAACCCTCAGTTTCAATAACTAAACAAAAAAATCGGTAAAGTTATTTAAACAGAACTTCCCTCGTTATTTGTGCATGACAGTCACTCAAAAAAATTATTAATTACGAAATGACATTGGGAATAATAATCGGAATATAATTATTGGTATTATCACAAAGAAAACCTGATAACTTTTGGTCAAAAAAATATACAGAGTGTTCATCCAACAGCAAAAGTTCAATATACTAAATAACAGGCGCCAAATATGGGAGGCTTGCGCAAATACCTTTATAAATGTCCACCATGACTCAATTATTTCTTGGCATGCCATTATTCAATAAAGGTATATAATAGGATATGCCAAATATTATTGCCATCTCTCACATTTTCAATCCCACATTCACGTAATGGAGTGGAAGCATAGTGGTGATTAAAATATAGAACAAATTTTCAAAAATGTTTTCTGTCTATTCTAGTGTTAAATTTTTTTCCAAATTGGTGAAAATATGTTGCAAATTTTTTTTTCCGAAATAGGTTTAGAATGTTATGAAATGTGGAAATTTTAAAGTTGAGCAAAAAAAATATTTCGTCTATTCTATAATGGTAATAAATAGATTACATAAACATGTTTTCATTTTTTTTAAATTTTTCTAAAACATTTTTAAATTTGTTTTAATAAATTTGGAATGCCATGGAAACATGGAAATTTTAAATCGGAAAAAAAAAATTCCATCTATTTGTGGCAAAATTTTTTCAAAAATTTTTTATTTTTTTTTATTTTTCTTTAAATAGATTTAGAACGCTATGAAACGTGGAAATTTTAAATTTTGAAAAAAAAATTCATCTATTTTGGAGGTAAAAATTTTTTCAAAAATGTTGGTAAAAAATTTTCAAAATTTTTTTTTCTTTTAAATAGGTTTAGAATGCCATGAAACGTGGAAATTTTAAATTTGAACAAAGAAGAAAATTTTTTTTAGTGGTAAAAATTTTTTCGAAAATGATTGAAAAAAAATTTCAAAAATTTTTTTTTTTCTGAAATAGGTTTAGCGCGTCATGAAACGTGGAAATTTTAAATTTGAGCAAAAAAAATTTTTTTTCACTATTTATTCCGTTTAGACGGTCCACCCTGTATATTTTTCAGTGAAAATTCTACCAGTTCTTCGCTGACAGTAGGGTTAACTACCTACCAAATTTGACTGCTCTCCGTCAAGTAGTTTTTTAGTTAATGCACCAACAGACAGACAGACAGACTGACGGAATTGAGAAACCTATATTTTCGGAATCTACGTATTCTGAAACGTCAGAATCCGAAAAAATCTCGGAGGGTGATTTTTTCTCGAATACAATACTTCCCTTCGGTATGCGAGGGAAGTAAAAATTGACGAATCAATCCCTAGCCAACAACAGAAATTGACGAATTTTTTCTTTCAAAGGAAAATAAATCACTTGAAGCTGTGCTTGCGCGCATGATGACAAAAGATGGCCTTCCCTTTCAGATTTTTGTAACATCTGAAGATTAGTGGATACTTTAAGGGCAAAAGCTTTTAGTGTGCCTACCTCGGCGAGTACCATACGCAATAAGGTTCTTCGTTACTGCGAAAAAGTGAAAAATTTTATTTGTTCCAAAATAGCAACTGTTAAAATAGAAGGTGGGAGTTTTTTCCTTATATTTGACGACTAGACCTCGAATTCTAACAAACACTATGTTAATATAAATCTTCACGATCAAAATGGCGTATTCTGATATTTAAGATTAGTGCGAATTTTTGGATCAATGTCTGCCACCGCCTGTGTTGAACTGGTTGACAACCATTTAAAGACATATTATTATGACAGCTTTAAAATCGATATTGTTTGTATTACTGCAGACGGGGTAGTTATGTCAAAAGATGCCAAACTAATCACTACGTTTCAACAATCATACTTTGCTCATGGCATTCAGCTTGCTGTAGTAAATGTACTTATACAGTAGTATAAGAAGCGTAATGAGTCTCAAATGGAAGAACAAATTGAGGCTGACGCCGTTGGCGGTGGCATCTCATACGTTGATGATGACGATTGTGATGATAGGCTAATCATTGAGGATGGAAGTGACGAAGAGACTCAATATGATTCGACTGAAAATTATAACCTTAGTGACATTATTAAAGAGGTTTGAATTTAGCAAATTATTTAGGTTATCATCAACAAAAGATGCTATTCTTCAAGTATACGTCGAAGAACTTTCATAAGTGAAAGTTCTTCGAAGTATACGACCAATCCAGGATAAGTCCTGGATTGCCGTACAAGATGGAACAGTTTATATCATATGCTTAAGAGTTTTATTCATCTGACAAATAAAAATTAATGTGTTTATTTTTTATTTACTTCCGGTTTGTTCTTTCTCATTAGTGTACGTGAAAAATAAACTGCCCATATTTACATTTAAAACAAAATTATTCCATCTACCTACCACCATTTTTAATAGAGAACAACTTCTTCCGCGGAAGTATTGTCGTAAAACCTAAATAGAAATGTATACAAGCCAATAACTCGTTTTCCGTAACTTTACTTGTTAATTCAACAGAGAGGCACTAATTTTCATCTGTTGGGTTTTAGGTACAATAGTTATACATACTGAGATAATAGATAATACGTTTATTTTTTAGCCCTTGGCTATACATTAAAATACATAATTTACATTGCAAGTACCCACATATATAGGCATAAAACTAGAACTAAAACTAAAAAACTACCTAAAGCTAACGCTACAAAAATACATAATTAAAACTACCCAGAACCAACGAAAAAATATAATCTAGACAGAGACATGTATATTATTGTATATAATTCATAACAGAACAACTTTTAATAGTCTTTTAAAAGTACTATATCAATACCCAAACGGTTGTACTCAACCACTCCCTTATAGAAAATTGACGGTGCGTAGATGCATTATTACCTTTTTTTATTACAAAATTATTAATTGCTCGGGTATTGTAATTATGCAAATCCCGTGATTTAGTTAAAATATTTTTTTTGGTAATCTGGAACTATGCCTTTATTAATTTTATGAATAAAAACTAAAACGTTATACTTAAGGAAATTTTCTATATTCATCCAATTTAAACAATTTAGCATATCGTTTATTCTAGTATAGATATTGCATTTTAGTGTAACTCTCATTGCTCTATTTTGCAACACTTGTAGTCGTTCTAGATCGCTCTGATTGGCCATATATAGTATCGTACTACAATAGTTAAATTGAGGTAATATTATATTATATTATAATAGAGTTATAGACAGTTTTTCCTACATTTATAGATAGGTACCAACTAATGCGTTTAAGAACACTGATTTACATATATAGTCCACATGGTTCTTAAAGTTCAAGTTGCAATCAACAATAACTCTTAGATATTTGATTTCTGAGACCAATGACAAGTTTACCTCTTGGATCTTGATTGGTAAATCTTTTAATAAACTGGATTTCTGCTGATTTGAAATATTTAATTTTAATTTATTTATGTGCATCCATCTAGAGACCAGTTCTCAATCGCAGTTTATTTTATACACTAACTCTCTAGAATCATTCTCATCGATGTAGATTATAGTGTCATCAGCAAGAAAGTGGTATTTACAATGTTTAAAGATTTTAGACATATCATTGATGTATAGTATAAATAGCAATGGTCCAGATATGCTCCCCTGAGGCACCCCCATATCAATAGGTAGTTCACTTGAGAACATATGTTCACATTTCACCCTTTGTCTCCTGTTTTTTTAAGGAACATTCGAACCATTTCAATACTACACCATTAATACCATACTTACTGAGCTTATCTAATAAAATCTTTGTGTCAATCGTCTCAAATGCTCTTTTCAAATTTTCCCTTATCATTGGCTTCCTTCCACTCAACTCATTGATAACATATTGTAACGCACTTTTACAACTAAAACCTGTTCTGATATGTGCTAAGTGTTTTTTGATCCATTATAAACTCTAATAATTGCACGTATACTATTGAGAGGTACATATTTCCGCAGAAAAATTCTTTTCAAGCGGACTTTTTCTGGCTCCTTTGCCTAGGCTAATTATTTACTCTAGTATAATAGAGTTGCTATACTGTAGCCCCATTTATACAACTGAAATAGAAATATTAAATTAAAATGTGACTAATATGGTAAAAACTAGATAAGTAAATAAATTAAATTAAAATACAAGCTCTTTAAAACCAACGGAAACTGTTGAAAATGCACTAGGGACAATTAAAAAACGTAAAAGCGTGAGGCGTGCGATTAGTAAAATGTTCTGCTTTTACCTTTATTAGAACCAATTACATATTATTTCTTTCTCTTTAATGCATTCTCTCGACAGTTTTAGTCAGCTCTTAGAAGAATGTTTTTAAATTTCAGTAAATTGTTGATTTATTTTCTTCTTTTTTGTTTTATCCCAATTAGACTAGGGCATTTGTTCCATTTGGAAGCACAATAAAATTTCCTACTCATCAATGACAAACCATATTCATCGCCTTGAAGTCACCGTTTTGGATTTCTATCCCTAGATACCGATTTTCAGACCATAGATTACGATAAATTACAAAACTTATAAATAATAAAACAAAAAAATATGTTATTCAAGCAGAACAAAACATAAAAAATTACGTATTTCCTTCAAAATATTTCGGATCTTGTACTAATAGTCTAGGTGCCCACGTACAAAAAATGAATTTATACATATCCTCTTGTAACTTATTATAAGGCTGAATTGCGCCTAATCTATATCTTTTTTCCTTTGTGATAATTTTCGAAAACACGGCGTTCCCAGTCCACACCCAGATTTCCAAGCGTCGCGCGTCGTACTGGAAGATCGGGCAATCTATTTTGTCGGAAAATTCAAAAATTGGATTCTACATACTACTATTAAGGACTTGTTATAATAAATACCTAATAATAATAAATATTTTATTGCCCAACAGAATACAAAGTAATCCAATTACCGGACAAAATTTAAGTTGTATAAGCTAAGTTTGTGTAAACTAAACTAAACTAAGTTCAAATTATTTAAATTAACTTAATATATTAAGACGAATTAATTAGGATAAAAAAAGATGAAGAGAAAGAAAAGAAGACAGAGAAAAAATATAAATGTATGTATGTAAGCAAATAAAAAGTATGCCAAAAACAACAAAATAACAAAAAGTCGATCAAATTAAGTAAATTAACTTAAGCTAGGTAAGGATATAAACGAATGTTAAATGAGGTTGATATGATTCGTGATAATTCTCGTCAGCTTGCTTAAGTTATTATAATGTATATCACAGTACATAGCAATGCCATTAACACTATTGCACATTGTATACAGATTCAGCAAATTTAGTTTAAGGTACGTAAACTTGTTTCTGCGCAGATAAACCACGCCTTATCGTAGAACAATGCAGGACATTGGTATAAAATAATAGCGCCATCGCTTGACCGTGTCGAGTTGAGAATAGTGCACCCATTCTGCTTTTAATAGCGTAGCTGTTTAGACGTGTGGGAATAAAATTAATTAATCTCAATTTCGTTATTAAAATGCCGTGTGTTTATGCAACTGCAGAAAAAGTGCAAATTGTGAAGTGGTACTTCGGGGGCCATTCCGCTAAAGACACAATATTATTATTTACCGTGGCATATCAAGACAAACCAATCCCCTCAGCTAGCATAATTTCATACATTAAAAAATTTGAGAATTTCGGGTGTGTCGTAAATTATTGTAAAAAATGCTGTCAACCCGAACCCCGTCATCAACAAATGGGCGAAGAACGTGAAATTCGCGAAACTAATGTCTGTGCACTTGTTGAAACTAGTGAACCTTATTCTAGCAGGCAAATTGCTGATGAAGTTGACATGAAGGAAAGAACTGTAAGAAATATTTTGAAAAGAAATGAGTTTTAAAGTTCAAACAACGCAAGAAATATTTCCCGAGGACAATTTCAAACGGAGGGAATTTTGTGAAATCATGATAAATAAAGTGAATCAGAATGAAAACTTTTTAAAGAATATATTGTTTACACATGAATCATCCTTTTCATTACATAGGAAACACAATCCATCCGTAGTACGATATTGGTCTCGGAAAAATAAACAAAACTGTAGGACGTCGATGGTACGTTAAGTTTTTAGTTCTATTTTAGAATACTACATAGGGATAATGGGTCTGGTTCACTGGTCTGATTTTTTTTGTGAGGCTGTGTAATTTTTATATCTCTCGCATTTTACCAGTTATTTCCAAAACATTTTTTTTTTAAGTTTGACGCCATTTTCTTTCATGTCCCGTTCACGGTGACTCTGATAACTTTTTTAAATACGTTTCTACTTGCCTACCAAAAAATCAAAGGCTCTCATCAGGATGTTTTTTACTACCTTTTGCCACTTCCCTGGGAACTATGCTAATATAAAAGAAAACGAGCTTAAACTTACCAACAGCAATAAACGATAATTTAAAGTAACTGATGCGTAACTTGAGGCCCGAAATGGTTCTGTTGAATTTGCTAGGAATAGCCATAACGCTTGCCTATTCTTTTTATTCCAGTAAACCCATGGGCACTGAGTGGCTACGTCAAAAATCTCACCAGACTGAAAAAAATCAGGAGAACCAGTTATGTATGAGTCAGTGAAAAATCAACTAAATAAGAATTATTGCAGCAAAACTAAGAGTCTAAAATATTAAGTACAGCAATTTGGATGATTTGGATGAAATCCAAGTTGTGGTCAGCGGAAAAATTTTGTTTAAACAATAATGTTCACAATTTTTTTTTTTAGGGTATCCTAAATATCCCTGAGTGTATAACTCATCGTGATGGTCTACACAGAGAGAAATCGCTTTGGATCATTTTGCACAATATTGTGGAACAACGTCTTGTTGCATTTTTTTAAACAATTGTGAAATTTTGAGGCACAACGTTATATAGTTTTATACAATTTAATTGTGCATAATTCTTGTGCGTTTTATTTATCCAATATAAAGATTTAGTTACGATTAATTTATTGGAAACTTCGACCAACAAATTGATAAAATTTAGAGTTAAATTTATTTATTTTTTCTCAACAAATCATAGCAAATTTAACTTAATTAATTGTTAATAGTATCCTCAAACTATATATTTTGTGGCCATTCTATTTACAATTAGTTTTAAGTAATTATTTAAAGGCTTTGCACAACTTGTGTAACATAAAAGTGTGATTTTATTTTATAAACGGTTGTTGACAAACTTGTGAAAGTAGGAGTTCCAATATATTTATTTCCACTGAACAATAATAGTAACCTATGCCGCCCGCACAAACTGCACAATTTAATGACATACTATTCACAATCAGTTTGGTGATATTGTTTTAAAATTTTGTATGATTGTTTCATTTGTTTCACGTAAAGTTTAATGGTTAAAAATTGTACTGACCGCGCCGGCCATGCTACGCATATACGCGCAGGCAATTACGCATCAGATCCAGGTGATATTTCGCTAAGTGAAGACGTACACTTCCGAATTATATAAGGACTTACATTTGTGATGGAATTTGTTGAAAAATTATTAACCGAGTGGGGTTTCCTAGATCTAATTCCAGCATTCACAGAGGTAAGTATTTCACACAGAGTTACAGATTTGCATAATATGTTCTCTTAAATTAACTTCGTTAACACATAAACACAAAAATTGTTTCTTGTTTATATGCGAAGAATGCATGATACCTATCTTCTAATACTTGATTTCGTTTACAGCTTGAAAATAATTTGGTTTTCTTATGAGAAGCGACAGAAAGCTGTTCCTAAACTACTAAACCCAAAAGGCAAACTTATAAAACTGCTTCAAAACGAAAATGACACTTCTGATGGTAAGCAATACATTTGATTTTGGTGATGAACTGATAAATGTTATTTTTTTTAAGAATATGACGTGACTACGACATAAGCTTTTTTACTACAAACTAAGTTAATAGAAGCTAAAAAGAAGAAGCACTGTAAGCCTTCCAAATTAGAATTATTAAATTGATTTATTTTAAGCATAAATGTAAGTCACCTACTTCTTTTCAACTGATACTTTATGCACATAAAATTTATTTGTATTTAAAAAAATAGAAATGTTTTCATTTATAATATATAAATGCATGTTCTATTATGTATTGTTGTTCTGTTAAAATAAAATATTTATTCTTTAATTTTTTTTATTGAAATCCTTTAGGAATGCCTCCAATTTTGGAAATAATATTTCACAATCTGTGTTACAGAATAATACAACTAAAAAGTGGATATTTATAGTGTGTGAAATGAGTGCACGGTGAATAAAGAAATATATGCATAATTTGGAGATTATAGAGTAGGTAATAAATTGTGCAAAGCTAACCCCAGTTCATACATTACTGAATAACAGCTTCTTTGAATTAAGTGTATATATTGTGCAAAATAAATTGTTGACAAAATAAACATACAATTTGTGGATTTCTCATTTAAAAATTGTGGAAAACTAAAAACACATTCTCTTAAAAAACTATAAACATTGTGTCACTTAAGAGCACAATTTTTTGCAAATATGTTTTACAAATGAAGAGGTTTGGATGTGAATGTTTGTTTAGGAAACCTTCAGAATATATTTAAAAATTTCACACAAATTGTAGAAACTAACTTAATCTGTTCAGAGATTTGTTCCACAAGTGGATTAAAATTATGTATTTTTATGCAACCATAATTCAAATTTGTAAAGAATTCAATTTATGTGATTTTTAAGTTTGTACAAAAATTTCAAACAATGTTAATGCATAAACTGTACAAAATCATTGCCCCAAAAATGTATTATTTATTTGCACAAATTGTTCCTGTCACCATTTTAAGACCAATTTGGAGTACAATTTTCTACAATTGTGGTAAAATATCGCACACATTTTTCTCTGTGCAGCTTTCCAAAATAAATTCATGAAATATATAAGAAGTCAACCAATTACATGCCGCCTCGCCCAATCAAAAGTTTCGTAATTTCAGATTCTATCGCGACATAAGTTCCTGAATACTATTGTTAAGGTGGCATTACTTAGTTATTAGATAAATTGGTTTTTGGGCTGCGGACTAGGATTCAGCATAAAGAAATCGGTAGAGGTATGTACACAGAACTTCCCTCTTTATTTATACAGGGCGGTCACTAAAAAATTATTAATTACGAAACCACACATGAGAATAATAATCAGTAGGCATTATTACAAAGAAAACCTGATAAGCTTTGGTCAATAAAATATACAGAGTAGTCATCCGATAGCAAAAATTCAGTATTAAATAAAAGGTGCCAAATATGGAAGGCTTGCGTAAATGCCTTTACAAAGAGTGACCGCAAAAAAACGCTTAAAATTCACCTGTTCTTGCATAGTAAAGAGCAAAATAAATCATATAGAGCTTAAAATAAACTTTGAGACATTTTGAGGTAAGCATATGTTTTACTTTTGTACCGTCCTAAAGTTCCAGGACGCTACAGAATAAATATAATTTAATTATGGGGTTCTTAAAACCACTATAATAGCAGATGCTTTAAATGTATTTACATTTTGTTCACAGGATTCCTGAAGCTGCCGAAGTTCTCAGTTCCACTCAAAGATTTATCAACCTGCCTCTATCGCTACAGTATAAATATGAATAAAAGTTTAAAACATACACCGAGCGCCATCTGTATTTTACAAGCAGACCCACCGATTCTTAACGAATAAACTTGAATTAACTTTAGAACATACACCGAGCGCCATCTGTTATTTGACAAGCAAACCACCGACTCTTACTCGTTAGAAATCTGTATAATATTGGGAAATATTTAAGAACAAATTGACAATTTAAATGAATAGAAATTTAATAACAAATAAGAATTATTAATGGGAAGTAAAATAGTGCAATAATTAAGTAGATTTTATAATAAAAACAGAATTTCAAGTAAACACTTTTTATCATTTTGCGGTTGGCAGAATTGAAAGCTATTTTAACGGAAGCAATGAATTATTAGGATTTTTTTCCTATTCTTGAAGCAAGCAATACAGACGTTCTAGGCTGACTTGCCGCAGAATAAAGCCTCAAATTCCAGGAGATAGGTGTGAGGTATTAAGTACCGGCTTGAAGTCGATGTTAATGACCAGCCAATATTAAGCACCGGTTCGACGTCAAGGTTTTGTACCGGTTCATGGTCGAGTTAAGAGCCGGTTGGATGTCAATTTAAGTGACCAGCTTGATGGTGATGGTCCTGTGAGGATAACCTTGTTTAGCCCAAGAGGGAATTTGTTTTGTCCATATCTACACATGTCACTGAATATGGAGCTTGAATAGCGACAATAGAGTAATCAGTCAAGTTTCAACTATTATCAGTAAACGAAACAAACAGAGGAAGGGGAAGAGGAGATTTGAGTGGGACGAGGCGCTCCGGCAGCTCTCGAAAAGGATCTGTGGTGAGAGTATCATTCTCATAACTACGTTATTACTCAGATTTTATATTGCATGAATGTTGAAGGATTATATATTATTTTGTAGCGGATTTGGAAGAATCAAGGAAATTGTCCTACAACCCTCCAACACCTTGTAATAATTAAAATACCAACACCAGAAAACGAAAATATTCATAGTATCGGTCCTACCCACATGGGGGTCAAGGAGTTAGCTTCACGGCCACTGACTCCAGGGGGACAGCTGAGAGGAGATGGCCATCCCTCAAGGAAGCTCTTCCCAAGACCGTCCGTGCGCGGCATAATGTCGCATCCTGCGCGAGGTGACCCTGCATTCGGCTAAACACGGCGGATCTAGACGAGGCTAAGTCGACAATCTCCCCCAAGCCAAGGTGTTGTGCGACCCGTGCCGTAGGCTGAATGGCACCGGGGTGAAAGGTGTCTCTAACGGGGCCTCCGGAAAACCGGGCAACCTTCCGGAGTACTCTGCCTTACCACAGCAATGCGGGGCTCTACTGTGGCGGACTACCCTTCCCTTGCTACTCGTGGGAACCCTATGGAACCAGTAACTTTAATAAAACCCAACGAGGGGGGTATTACCCTCGATCTCCAACATGGAGAAGACATGGAGGTTGGGATAAATCCCACTCCAGAAACTTACCCGATCCCACAGGATCAGGGAAGGGAGCCGTCAAGGCCCCCGACCGCTGATCCTGAGGGTGAAGGTATGTCAGGGGACGAAACACCCAATCCTACCCTGAAAAGAAAGCGACTGAGTGGGTCTAGAAAAAGGCGCCTCAGTCGCTTAATCAAGAGTGGTGTCCCTTACGACACTGCCTTGCAAACGGTGTTGGAAGCACGTGGCACCAACCAGCCGCCTGAGGAAGGTCAATCCACCTCTGGCCGCGCTGAAACGGCAAAGCGTCTGCGCTCCGACGGCAGCTCACCTGACCAACAGGCTAAAAGGCCTCGGGTTGGTGAAACTGTCAAACCATCTTTCAAAGCCGTTGCGGGGTGTATCAGGGTGGGAATTATCCACCCTGATTACCCTGGGACGACTTTGACAAACGACCAGCTGGAAACGCTGCAGAGTTCCATAATGAATTCTGTGGATGATCTTCCAGAAGGAAGTCCACAGGTAAGGTTCCATGGCTGCACCCATCGGCCTGGATACCTCCTGATTTCCTGTGCAGACCAGACGAGCGTCTCATGGTTGGAAGAGACACTAAAGTCCCTCCGACCTTGGGATGGAGCTCGTCTCAAACTTGTGCAGGGACAGGACCTCCCTAAGCCACACGTTTGTGTGGCATACATCCCAGACGAGGCCGGAAATCGGCTCTCATCTGAGAAAGTATTAAACAGGCTGAGGAACATGAACCACGGTCTGAATACCCGACAGTGGGTTATCCTACATCGGGAAGAATCAGGTCCGGGGCAGACTTGGACATTTTCAATAGACGAAATGTCTAAGGCTGCACTGGAGGGGCTGGAATACAGGCCTTTCTTTGGATACGGGCAGGTGCAATTCCGCCTGAAATCCAGAGGAGGGAATGTATCCGCCCCACAACTGACTCCGGCGGCTAAACCACCCTCTAAAGGGAGCAAGCCCGTCTTGCCCCCCAAAGAGGGAAAATCCCAAAAGCCCGGGAAAGGAAAATCCTTCCCAAACAAACCTTCTCTGAAGAAGCGGGGTGCAATACCACCTTCTAAGGAGAAGGACAACAAATCGCCCCTCCTAAAACACCCACCCACCCACACCCCCAAAAACAAGTAAACAAAACTCCCCTCCTTCTTCCCTCTCTCGCAGCCTTTCGAACTCCTTCTCTTCCCATCCTAACACCAATCCTAACCTGATGACTACCCACATCAGGTGCCTCCAGGCGAACATACAACATGCCAAGGCTGCCACATACGTCCTTGGCAAGCGATTCAAGGAAGAGCAATTTGATGTTGCTTTTATCCAGGAACCTTGGACAACTAACACAGGCCGAATAAACGGACTAGGCAACACTTCTGGTAAGGTAATATCCACTGGCTCCGGCGAAAGACCAAGAGCCTGTATCCTAATCAGAAACAATATAGAATACTCTGTACTTTCAGGTTACTGCACCCAGGATGTTGCAGCCATTCATCTAACGGTACCGGCGAAAGAGGGCAGGATGGACATAATAGCCTGCTCTGCTTACTTCCCGGGAGACAGGGATGCAGGTCAACCTCCTCCGGCTGCAGTTAGGTCGCTAATCGCCTACAGCAAGAGGAACAACATTCACCTGGTCATTGGATGTGACGCAAACTCCCATCATACTGCATGGGGGAGCACAGACATCAACCAAAGAGGTGAGTCACTTTTTGATTATTTATTAGGTGAAGGACTAATTGTGAATAACATTGGAACGGAACCAACCTTTGTCACTAGAAATAGGAGAGAGGTACTAGATTTGACAATCAGCTCAACCTTTATGAGCAATAAGATATCCAATTGGAGGGTATCCTCTGAACCTTCATGTTCAGATCATAGACATATCCAATTCAATATAGAAGTTGGACCAAGACCAGTGGTGAGTTATCGGGATCCCAGATGTACAGACTGGAAGGGATACAAACAGTCCCTCGAGTCGCACCTTGGATCCGCTCTCACCACAATCAGGAATCGTGATGAAGTAGAAATTGCGGCGGAACAGATCCGGAATGCAGCTGTTTCAGCTTATCACGAAAATTCTCCACTAAAATCCAAAAAGCACAACAGAGGGGCACCATGGTGGAACAAAAAACTAGATAAAATGAGAAAAGAAGTTCGACGCCTCTTTAATCGAGCTAAAGATTCGGGCAACTGGGAGCAATATAGATCTACACTAACAGATTATAATAAAGAAATCAGAAAAGCAAAAAGGGAGTCTTGGAGGAAGTTCTGCGAGGGTATTACTGACTTACCTGGCAGCACTAGGATCCACAAGATCATCTCCAGAGAACCGGCTCGAGTATTTGGTATGGTAAAACGACCGGATGGCTCGTTTGCCGAATCTGGAAAAGAAACCCTAGAAATTCTTGCACTGAACCACTTCCCAGGAAGTTCGATTCTGATGGATAATCAATTGCCGCCACCATCGGGGGGACGACTAAAACGTCCACACAAAAACGACTGGCAGGTGGCAAAAAAGGTTTCACAGCGTCAGCGGTAGAATGGGCTATTGGATCATTCCAACCATTCAAATCGCCTGGTGAGGATGGCATATTTCCAGCGCTACTACAAAATTGACTGGAGGTACTGCTACCTTTCCTCATCAGACTATACAGAGCTAGTCTGGTATGGAATTATATTCCATCCAGTTGGGCAGCGATTAAAGTGGTATATATACCAAAAATGGGTCGGACAGAACCTGACCCAAAATCGCTTAGGCTCATTAGCCTGACATCATTTCTGTTGAAAGGTCTGGAGAAGGTACTGGATGGGCACATCAGAGGAAACATCCTGAGTATACGTCCTCTCAGTGTCCATCAATATGCCTATCAACCGGGCAAATCAACAGAACTAGCCTTAAATAACCTGGTTGGGAAAATCACCCAATCTCTACAGGCAAAGGAGATTGCGGTGGCAGCATTTCTCGACATTGAAGGAGCATTTAATAATGCACTGCCCGACTCCTTATACACAGCAGCAGCTGCCAGAGGAGTCGAGCCAACCATAAGTGACTGGATTCGAGCTATGCTAGAAAACAGAATCATCACGACGTCTCTAAAGGGGGAAACGGTGAGCTTTAGGGCCGCGAGGGGATGCCCACAGGGCGGGGTTCTCTCCCCGCTCTTGTGGTCACTCCTTGTGGACGACCTGCTTGCCATTATCTCCCTGTGGGAAGTCGAGATTCAGGCATATGCTGACGACCTAGTCATTCTGGTTAGAGGAAAATCTGAAGAGGTACTCTCAAATACCCTTCAAGAGGTACTAGATGCTATTCACATCTGGTGTGAGAGAGAGCAGATGTCTGTTAACCCCCACAAAATGGTAATTATACCCTTCACCAGAAAAAGGAAGCTGGACAACCTGGAACCACCTTCCATATCGGGTGAAATTATTCCATTTGCGGAAGAAGTGAAATACCTAGGTGTCACCCTAGATAAGTCACTCAACTGGAATTCCCACTTGGAAAAGATAATCCACAAAGCGAGACTGTCCCTGTGGACATGTCGAAGAATTTGCGGAAAATCTTGGGGCATTGGTCCCCAACAATTGTATTGGATATACGTTACGGTCATCAGACCAATGATAGCGTATGCTTCAATAGTTTGGTGGTCGAAAGGGCTGCAACAAACGACCAAAACCAAACTCTCTGGATTGCAGAGACAAGCAGGCTTGGCAATAACTGGTGCAATAAGCACCACACCGTCAGCTGCTCTGGAAGTCCTCCTGGAACTACCTCCTCTCCATATTTACCTGGAGAGAGAGGCCAGGTGGGCAACATACAGAATCTATCAAGCGGTAACTAATATGCCGCAGGCTAGCATCATGGAGCACAACAGGCTGTTGGATGACTTACACTGTCACAACATCCTGGGAATGCCATCAGATGTGATGCCTACCTTTATCAACCATGAACTGCCCTTTAAAGTCCTGTTTCCTGGAAGAGATGAATGGGATCGGAACAAACCCGACCTACAAAGGGCAGATAGTTGTTGGTTTACAGACGGCTCCAAAACCCCTGAGGGAACTGGAGCCGGTGTATATAGTCGCAAGCCAAAGGTAAGGATAATTTCGAGCCTTGGTGACAATGCGACTATATTTCAGGCAGAAATTCATGCCATTGAACTGTGTGTACGGAGGCTCGAACAGACGCAACCTAGACACAGATCAATAAAAATATTTTCAGACAGCCAAGCGGCTCTTAAAGCCCTTGGATCCTACCGTTGTAACTCTAAAACGGTTAGGAATTGCCAGGAAGCTCTTGCCCGACTGGGCAAAAACAACAAACTGACTCTGATTTGGATACCTGGCCACTCTGGTATGGAGGGCAACGAAGTTGCCGATTCCTTGGCCAGAGAAGGTGCGGCAACCAAATTTATAGGTCCAGAACCAGCACTTGGCATATCCGCAAATTCTGCCAAGGCTGCTATCCTAGCCTGGGCTGAATTGAAAACAATCCAGCACTGGCAGGAACTACCAGGATTAGTTCACTCAAAGGAGTTTATTACATACCCCTTGAAGTCAAGAACTAAAAAACTATTAGAGTTGAATAGGCTACACCTAAGAACTCTAATTGGCCTATACACTGGGCACTGCAGATTAAATCATCACCTACACAGAATTGGACTGGTGGAAAGCGCCGAATGCCGTCTGTGTTTGGAGGATGATGAAACGGCAGAGCACATTTTATGTACCTGTCCTGCTGCAGAAAGAACCAGGTTCTCACTGTTTGGCAAAGGGCGACTGAAGCCAGAGGACCTGGACAGTTTCTCACCCAACAAGATTATCAGCTTTATTAAAAAGCTGAATCTGTTGGGTGAACTATTTTTTTTTTCTGAAATTTATTTAGAATGTCATGAAACGCGGAAATTTTAAATTTGAGCAAAAACAATTTTTTTTCAATATTTATTCCCTTTAGACGGTCCACCCTGTATATTTTTCAGTCAAAGTTTAACCATTTCTTCGCTGGTAGTAGGTCAAATTTGACTGTTATTCGTCAAGTAGTTTTTTAGTGGGCTGTTTTATAAAATATTTTAAATTTTCGCGGGCAGCTGCCATAATACCTTCATTGTAAACCAGCAGTTATCTCAGCTTTCTCGAACATTTTGCGTCCAATTTCATCCAATTTGACAAAAATTGAGCGGAGGCTGGAATTTGGGAAATGACAACTCATAAATTTCACTCTGTGCGCCATTCGAGCCTGGTTGCTCCACTATAGAGCACGTGCAGAATTTGACAGCTGCTGGGATTGGAGTACACACAACCCCATCTTCCAAAGTAATTAACGTGAAATGCGCAGTTTTCGTTTACTTTTTAAACTTTCCTATGCTATCCGCTATTGAAATAAACAGTTTTAAGTATAGCTTTCATTATTTATCGACAATTATGTATTTTGAAAGATATTCTTTATATGATTTTGCAAACAGCGGAAAGAAAAACTATCTATGAGAACTAAAAGAAAAACTATATATAAAAATATTAATGAAATTTTTGCATTCTTTCGATAACCTGACTTCTGGTTATGCTAGCAAGTTAAAATACTGGAATAAATTTGTCCAAGTTCTTATTTGACATTCTCATTATAACACTAGCATCCAACATAGTCCCCTACAGCTAAGCAGATTAAGCTAGTATCTACATGACCCCTTACGGCATGTAAATTTGTGACATTCAAAATTACCTGAATGCCACTTGTTAATTTTTATTCTAATAGCAATGAATTTTTGTAGTCTTAAACCACAATTCAGTAAACTTATTATTTAATTTTTCAGTCCAATCCCGAAGCCGTCCTAGTCTTACTGAATCTGGAAGAAATTGTGTTCGTCAATCCAACTTTAAATTATAAATTAGCATACAAGCGCCATCTGTTACTTCTCTTGATAAACACCTACAAGTCATCTGGTACAACAAATATTTAAAAGAAAAAATCTGTATAAGTGAATAAATCCCAAAAATCAATAAACAAAATTATAAATCGATAATTCTGATTAAATTGGAACTCATGAATGCATAGGAATGATACAGTATAGTAATTGTGTAGATTTGTATTATAGAATATATTAAAGAATGATTTATGTTCCCACTACCAGCGACATCTCGCGTATAGAAGTGTAACTAGGTTTTTTTTAGATCAAACACGGTATCCGAACAGGTCGTGATAGCCATTTTCCTTTTGACTTCGAGCAATACAGACGTGCTGTCCGATTAACACCTCATCTAGAGTGGTATGTTAATAAATAGTTGATAATATAAATATAATTACCTTCTGTAGTATTTGTTGTACATGTATTTGCAATTTAATCGTTGAATTTATCATGATTAAACGCGATGTTTGTTGATCACAAATTACCTTCATTGGCTTGAAAGAGACGCGGTCATGTTAATGTATGAACGGGGTATTTCGAGACATGTGTTTAACTCAGTATTAAGATATATTTAGAAGTAAATTTTATTAATGAGTAATTGAGGTTTAATAAGGGTTTAAAGACAGTTCGAATTTAGTAAATTACGTTTTCGTAACCTTGTCGAATAATTAAAATTCAAAGGAATTTAACTCGATATTAGTAGGGGCGAGAAGGGCATGTTAATGTAATTTATTTAGAGAGATACCAGTAATGCATTAACGTGGGGATTTTATCAAACGCACTAAGAGTGCCCACCACTAGTAAACAAGTAATTTCAAGTGTAGTAACAGATGATAACTCTTGTAGGAATGGGGTGTTTAAGCTGACCCTTCAGTTTTGAGTTTAAGTTGACCCTTCAGATTTGAGGTTAAGTTAATCCTTAAATTGGGAAATTTACCATATATTTGGCTTAACTGTGTGCCAGGAAAAATTGGGTGGCTGCTATAATCCAGGAGAACCAGACTATTTGCCAAGGAGTTTTTGTAATCCAAGGTTGGAGTGTCTTGGTATGGAATAGTCCTCGCTGGATGAGAGCACCAAGTTGGTTGGTTTGGTAACCGCTCAGACGTCTAAATTCTTAGGATCTCTGCGGAGTCAATGATCGAGTGGTGGTAACACAAGAAGATTCAGTGAGGCGAGGACCAGGGTTGGTTACTGCAGAACCCAGCCGGTGGTAATAGTATCAACTGAATTTCTTTTCAACATTCAACTTTCAACGACATTATTCAACTTTCGACAAACTTTTATACATTTCTAAATTGTTACCATTGTTTTATGTTATATATTGCCTTCAGCTAATTATTAATTTTCTTCAATTTAATTATTTAATCACCGCTTAGCGATAATTTGTCATATTTTGTAAATTTTTTTTGGTCTTCAACCTAGTCAAACTTATTAATTAAATATATAAACTTTCTGTAAGGAAGTAGCTACATCCAACCATAAGGTGTAACATTTAAATTAATCAAAATTAATTCATTTAAAAATTTATAATAGAGTCAATAAACCAGACATATTTAACTTAGTGTGTTTATCTGTGAGAATCATGAGTATCTATAACAAATGAGTTATCTCCGAGTAGTCACAGTCATACAGTTAGACAAGTACGTTATAGATGTTTTTTAATATGACTACTGGCGCCTAACCAAAAATAAAAAGTTTTTCTTGAATAATTTCCGAACCACGACCCAGTCTCCACAAACTAAACGAGAACCGGACAACCTCAACTTCCTAACCTGCTGGGGGCAGAAGTTGGTGGTACAAATTCAGTTAAAAATGAGAACAAAGGCCAAATTAATGTATTTGCCTACCTTGTCTTTAAAATGTTTTTCCTTCTAATGGATTACATTTTCATAAAATCTCTCATTCAGTTTCTTGGAAATGCTTGGCCTTTGAGACGTTTTTGGCCCTTATTCTGAGCTCATCAAAATCCTATCAAGAATGTTTCATTAGAATGAAAAACATTTTTAAAGACCAGGTAGGTAAATAAATTATTTTCAGGCCTTTGTTCTAATTTTTAACCGAATTTACATACCGTAGGGGGTCGCTAGTGTTATAGGTAATGAGAATGTCAAATGACAAATGACAAATTTATTTCAGAATTTTAACTTACTAGCATAAGCAGAAGCCAGGTTATCGAAGGAATGCAAAGATTTCATTAATATTTTTACATATAGTTTTACTTCCACATCCACGCAGTGGATTGGAAGTATAGTAATCGCAAAAAAATTTTCAAAAATTTTTATTCGTGAAATAGGTTTAGAATGTCATGAAACGTCGAGATTTTAAATTTGAGCGAAAAAAAATATTCTGTCTGTCTGTCGGTCTGTCTGTCTGTAACTTTTTTTGTCCGCACGTTTTCTCCGGAACGGTTTGAGATATTGACTTGAAATTTTATACACGTATATATTATGACGAGATCTGGAACTGGATTGTTTTTTGAGGAAATCCGGTGAAGGGTTGGGGGTTAAATAGGGGAAAATAGGGAAAAATAAGTAAAGCAAGCTTGTAAGAGAACAGACACTTGAAATTTGGTGTATGTAGTAGAAGTTAAGGCCTAAGATTTTTTTATAACATCTTTCAACCCCCCACCACCCCTACCCCATTAATGGGGTTGATAAAATAAAGTTGAGATTTTCATTTGAAATTTCGTACACGTATGTATTATAACGACGTCTGAAATTAGATTATATTTTGAGATGATTCCGTTGAAGGGTTGGGGGTTAATTTGGGGTAAATAGGGGAATATAAGTAAAACAAGTTGGTAAGAGTACAGAAACTTGAAATTCGGTATACGTACTAGAAGCTAAGGAGTCAGATTTTTTTATAATATTTTTCAACCCCCACCGCCCCTACTCCAATATGAAAAGGGTTGATTAAATAAAATTGAGATATTCATTTGAAATTTGGTACACGTATGTATTATAACGACATCTGGAACTAGATTATAATTTGAGATGATTCCGTTGAAGGGTCGGGGGTTAAATAGGGGTAAATAGGGGAAAATAAGTAAAGCAAGCTGGTAAGACTACAGAAACTTTAAATTCGGTGTATATACTAGAAGCCAAGGTCTCAGATTATTTATAATATTTTTCAACCCCCACCACCCCTACTTCATTATTACAAGGGTTGATAAAATAAAATTGACATATTCATTTGAAATTTGATACACGTATGAATTATAACGACATCTGGAACTAGATTATTCTTTGAGATGATTCCTTTGAAGGGTTCGGGGTTATTTAGGGGTAAATAGGGGGAAATAAGGAAAGCAAGCATTTATGACTACAGAAACTTGAAATTCGGGGTATGTACAAGAGGCAAAGGCCCCAGATTTTTTGATAATTTATTTCAGCCCCCACCACCCCTACTCCATTATTCAAGGGGTTGATAAAATAAAATTGAGATATTCACATGAAATTTAGTACGCATATGTATCATAACGACATCTGGAACTAGATTATATTTTGAGATGATTCCGTTGAAGGGTTGGAGGTTAAATAGGGGTAAATAGGGGAAAATAAGTAAAGCAAGCTGGTAAGACTACAGAAACTTGAAATTCGGTGTATGTACTAGAAGCGAAGTTCTCAAGTTTTTTATTAGTATTTTCTATTTCTCCCCACCACTCCCACTCCCTTATTAAGAGTTGATAAAATTAAATTTAAATTTTCACTTGAAATTTGGTACATTTATATATTATAATTATATCTGAAACTAGATTATATTTTGACATGATTGCGTTGAAGGAGTGGGGGTAAGTAGAGGTAAATAGGGAAAAATAAGTAAAGCAAGCTGGTAAGAGTATTGCAACTTGAAATTCGGTGTATGTCCTAGAAGCCAAGACCTCAAATTTTTTAACAATATGTTTCAACCCTTCCACTACCCTTACTACATTATTAAAGGGGTTGATAAAATAAAATTGAGATATTCACTTGTAATTTGGTAGACGTATGTATTATAACGACATCTGGAACTAGATTATATTTTGGGATGATTCCGTAGAAGGGTTAGGGTTAATAGGAGTGACTAGGGGAAAATAAGTAAATCAAGGTGATAAGTGTACAGAAATTTGGGATTCGGTGTATATACTAGAAACCAAGGCCTCAGATTTCTTTCTAATATTTTTCAAACTCCACCACCTCCGCTTCATTATTAATGGGATTGATAACATCAAATTGAGATATTCACTTGAGATTAGTACACGTATGTATTGTAGTGACATCTGATTGAGATGCCTCCATTGAAGGGGTGGGAGGTGAATAGTAGAAAATAAGTAGGGTGAACTAAAAACTTCATTTTTAACGTATATGGTAGAAACCAACTCCTCAAACTTTTCTATGACATCTGCCCCAAATATTATTAAAATTCTATGACCAATAATTTCCACATACTAGAGCGCAAATATAGTCAAGATGTTTCCTTTAAAACGACTTGGATGAAGAATCTGGATGTGGAAGTAGTGATTCCTTAGGCAGCGGTTTTTCTTTTAGTTCTCATAGATAGTTTTTCTTTCCCCTGTTTGCAAAATCCTATAAAGAATATCTTTCATTACTATAAGCAAACAAATAATAAATAAATCTCTTCTAAACGTGCATAAAGTATAAGGTCACTTGGGGTATTTGGGCCATGATTTTACAACCTAAGCGAGAAGATTATACTTTGAACTTGCCTGAGAACCACTAATAAGTTATATTAATATCTAAAATATTTTTTTATATATAATACAATATACAGTCTTTAAATATATAAAATTCAAATCCCGAGGCAAATTTAATTTTCTTTATAATTATAATTAAATAATATAAAGTCTGATGGGCCCAGTTACCCCTAGAAATTGGGGCAACTGGACCATACGGGTCTTGGTTTCATACAAACGATTGTTATTTGAACTGGGGTAAGTGGGCGTGGTGGTAAATATGTAAACTTCGTACAAAAATTACAAGTAATTTAAACCACACCATAGTCGAGTTGTCGACGTTGTAAGAGAACTACTACATAACCATTAGGTGAAAATTTATTCAAATTTAGGAGTAACACAACTTCTGTTAAAGTAAGAAGGGCAAAATTAAATGTAAAAAACATCCAATTTCAAGTAAGCATAAATAACACAGGCCCACAAAAAAAGTGATCTATACCAGGGACCTGACAGTAATCCTATGTATTTCGACGTGCTGAACACGAATCCAATGTCCGTTTAGCTCCGTTACCCACCAACTTTTTGTAAATCGCGAAAATAATCCAAAGCAATAAGGTTGCTTAGGCTATTTTCGCGATTTACAAAAAAATGTTGGGTGATGGAGCTAAACGGACATCAGATTCGTGTTCAACAAACTACATAGGGATTAATATGTCGCGTCCCGGGTTCAGATCGCCATTTTTTGTGCGACTGTGGGCAGTGATCTACCTAATAAATAAAAACAAAAACAACATACTTAATGTGCTTGGGGTAACTTGGTCCCAGCCGTGCCCAGATGCCCCAATTAACTGGCCCACTTACCCCATTTTTGAAAAATTGTGGGGGTAACTGGGCCACCCACTCAAGCTTATGACCTAACGCAGAATACATGCTTGCAATAACATTTTAGGGATATGTCGTGCTTCTAGTTTATGCTAAATTAACTGTGACGTTGATAATATATACAGTAAACCTGTAGTATTTCATAAAAATCAAGATTACATCACGTTGCTATGAAAATTTTGCACTACAAAATTTAAAAAATTGCTACATGAAAGCAACAACACTCAGAAACATGAGACTAATTGTTGTACTGAGATGACATTGTCCTTCGGTGCTGCCAACTGCTTGAAGTGAAATTACCTCCACAAATTCTACGGAAGAAAACCATGGCACAGTTACCCCCTGGGCCCAGATACCCCAACTGCCTTTTAGGCTCCAATACTAGTGTAGCTAATAGATAGGTGAAGATCTGTTGTTTTTTATCAGTCAATGTCAAATATAAATATTTCATACTTATTCATGAATATTCCCTTGGTTTTGCATGGAACATCGGTATGAGTGGCTTTGTGCTTTCCTGATGAACTCAGAATAAGGGCGAAAAACGTTTCAAAGGCTAAGCATTTCCAAGAAACTGAATGAGAGATTTTATGAAAATATAATCCGTTAGAATAAAATAAAAATTTTAAAGACAAGGTAGGTAAATAAATTAATTTCAGGCCTTTGTTCTCATTTTTAAATCTTTAAATACAGAAACTTTTTACAGATATTTGCAGAAAAAGAACCCTATCAGAGGAATGGAATGTAGGTATACTAGGTACTGTCTACAAAAAGGCGACACACTGGAGTGTGCAAACTATCGAGGAATCACCCTATTGAATACCGCATACAAAATATTTTCGACAATACTTTGCAACCGCCAAATCCTAGAGAAAATTCATGAATATGGATTCGACACGCACCATATCTTTGTCGACTTCAAGGCCGCCTATGATAGTATAAATAGAGGGAAACTCTATGAAGCTATGAGGGAGTTCCAAATACCAAGAAAATTGGTAAATAAGGCAAGGCTGATGATGGAAAAGGTGAAATGCATGGTACGCCTAGACGGAAAACTATCAGAACCATTTAAATCCTCAAATGGATTGTGGCAAGGAGACGCACTCTCCTGCACCTTATTTAACTTAGCCTTCTAAAAAACCATACGAGTATCAGGTGTACCAACTACAGGGACCATATATAACAATTTAAACACGAAGAAAATAACTTAAAACACATAGGTAAACAATGCACATGCACATCGTCTGTATATAGTGAAAGCGGCAGATATTCTCCGTGGTTTAATTGTAGTATCATAAAAAAAATAGCATTAAGGAACATCTTAGGAGACAGTATGCAAGAACCAGTGATCCACTTATACATGATAACCTCAAAAACATCAGAAGGGAAATAAAATATGACACCAATTTAGCCTACAGAAATTTCGTGCAGAACTCTGGAGATAATATAAAAAATGATCCCAATAAATTTTGGGCTTTCATCAAAAGTAGAAAAAGGTCGGCCAATGTATCTGAGGAGACGTTCGCTAAACAATCCCTCTGATATACTAAGTGCATTTGCCAATTATTTCGGTCAATCTTATAATGAGTCCTCATTAGATATCGAGGAACATCACATTGAGACCGATCTACCTAACAATAACCCTATTGTTAGCATAAACTCTTTCAGTGAAGATGAGGTTATTCGGGCTCTAAAACGAATTAAACCCAAAATGACTACCGGTCCTGATTCCATTCCGGCTATTTTATTAAAGGATTGCGCTATCATCTTTGCATATTCTCCAACTCTAATTTTTAACTCAATCTTAAAATACTGCCTATTTCCTGACCTTTGGAAATATTCCAAAGTATGTCCCATCTTCAAAAAGGGAAACAAACTAGATATTGCGAACTTTAGACCAATCTCTGTAATTTTTAACTTCTGTAAAGTCTTAGAAATATTACTGCATGATAGAATATATCATTCAATTAACACCAAAATTTCTATTAATCAATATGGATTTATGAAAGGGCGTTCAACACAACAACAAATTTATTCTGTGTAACTCAATATATTTCTGAATCCTTAGATGAACGTAGGCAGACAGATGTCATATATACCGATTTCTCCAAAGCGTTTGATACACTTGATCACCAGTTGTTACTTAATAAATTAGAAAAAATCAGCTTCTCATATTCTTTGCTCCTTTTGTTTAAATCTTATTTAATGAATAGGAGTCAGTACGTTGCATTAAATGGGTTCAAATCGATCGAATTTGCTGCCACATCTGGAGTTCCTCAGGGATCTATTCTGGGGCCCTTGTTTTTTAACATATTTATTAAGGACATAGTGAACGAAATTAATTTGCCTCACCTTTTATATGCCGACGATCTAAAAATTTTCACAGTAATTAATGAAATCGATGACTGTTTTCAACTTCAAACTTGCCTTGACAAAATAAACACCTGGTGTATAGCAAATAAATGATTCATGAATCCTAGTAAATGTAACGTAATGTCCTTTTCTTTAAAAACATCGCCTTTTATTTTTGATTACAGGTTAGATAATGTCATACTTCAAAGATATATAACATTTCGCGACCTCGACGTAAGTTTTGATACTAAATTATCCTTCACTGATCATATCGATACCATTGTGTCTGAAGCCTCCAAAGCTATTGGATTCATCGTTCGTACTAGTCGAGAATGCACTAATACTGATACTCTGAAAATTCTTTATCAATCCTTCGTCAGATTGAAACTTGAGTACGCATCGCTAATTTGGAGTTCCAGTTATGATGTTCACAAGAATAACTTGGAGGCAGTTCAACGTAGATTTCTTAAATTACTGTGGTTCAAATCCGACGGTACCTATCCAGTGATTGGTTTTCCACAAAGTAACTTGCTTGAAAGATATTCTGTGACTACTCTTGAGGATAGGCGTACGTACTGTTCTCAAGTATTTTTGTTTAAATTATTATACAATGATTTTGACGCACCCGAAATAATTAGCAAGCTTAATTTTCACGTTCCCAGATTAACCTCTCGTAATCACCAAGTTATCTATTTATCCACGCCGCGTACCAGCGTACTAAATAATTCACCTTTTTATACGATTTGCAGTACTTCTAACAAATTATGTAGCGACTTCGATATTTTTAATTGCAGCCTTAGTGACATGAGACAAAATGTTCTAAATTAAATAACCAGTGATTGTCTTTGTTTTTCTTAATTTACTTTGAATCACATATGTGTATATATGTATATATAGTTTTTATATTTAAACATTTTCCATGTTATTTTTTTCTCACCCTTCGTATCATTAGTATTCATAGTTCGTACGTTTAAGTAAATTTTTCTTCATTTTATTTTCTTTCTATGTTGTTGTATATCTTGTAATCTAGGCTTTGTATGCCTTTATTCCTGTTCCGCAATTGGGTATCTTACCTGTTGAACAGTGTATGCAATAAATAAAATAAAAAATAAATAAATAAATAAATAAAACTAAACTTAAAATTGTTTATTTCAATAGCTGATAGCACAAGAAAGTTAAAAATGGAAACGAAAACTACGTATTTCACGTTAATTACTTTTGAAGATTCAGGTTATTTGCGTTCCAATCTTGGCAGCTGTCAAACTATGCACACGCCCGATACTATTTATACTGTTAACACATTATTTGTTGATATTTGTTAATTAATAATTAACGAGTAACAAGTTGAACATTGTAAAACTTTTAAGCTAACAAACATTATTAATATTATACATACGAGATCCTCGACATGTTGCCCTGTGATACATAAATTCATTACTGCTATGGCGCAATTGATCAAAACTAAAATCATCCTGACGTTGCTTGGAGGGCTGATGTCCTAAAAATACAATGCGCGTCAGAAGAAAATACAGTTAGTGCTGGCAGTGCATGACAAAACGTCGATGATAACATGATACAATTAGAATAATCGTCTTATTTATTGAAAACATTTGCCACAAACTTTGGCCGGTTTGATTATAATGCGATTCGGGTTTTTTTTTTCTGATTGCGCGCACCGCAACGCTCAATGAGAACACCCTCGCCGAGTGTATCAATGCAGTCCTTTCACCTACAATACAGTCAAACCGAATAACCTAGTGGTTTGATTACGATGAAATACGTTCAGTTTTTCACAGGCCCGCACTATAAATGGCCGGCCCTTAAACTGTAGGGAAAAATTAGCTCACCTGTATAATGAAATAGCCAGCACTGACAGGAACAAGTGAAGCTACCGGTATGAGAAGCATTACTCGTTTTGAAATAACCATATATGCGCCTGTTAATCTAAAATGTGATAATTTAAAAGTTAGTAAAATATCTACTCTATTGTGTATTGTGCCTAGTAATGATCTGGAAAAAGCAAAACTGACTGTGAGATGCTAAGAAGTTCTTTTTCTATGACAACTGTGAAGTTGCTCATCTAACGAGCGCAATCAATCATATATAACTTCATTTTGCACAAACTTTTATTTCGCAATGATTGCTAGGCAACACATGCGATATGAAATATTTCGTGGTCAGGCTACTGTAAACTAAAGGGTCTGTACTCTTTACTCCTTGAGGTTTCGCACCAATAGCGAACTCTTTAAATGAGTTAAAAAGCTGAAACTCTTCCCTTTAAAATGTTTCTTACTTGCAACACTTTTCAACTTTAAACAGCAATATTCAAATAATTATCACTAACCGACAAATTTTAACTTTTACTTTGTATCGTTAACCAAAACCACGCATTTGTATTGTTTTGATCCCAGCTACGTCTAATACAGCCCTAATAAAAATTTGTTGGCTCTGAAAAATGTAATAACTGACCTAACTTACACATTATGGTATAATTTTAAGAAAAGTAGCAATTACATCATGCCAATTTGCCATTTTGATATATATGTATTTCAAATACATGTTATATAATACACCGGGTGAGTCACGAATTGCGCTCGCCCCGATATTTCCTAAAATATTTGGAATAGAAAATTGAAATTTGGAGGCCTTATTACACGACTAAAATGCCATCTTTTCAATAAAAAATCAAGTTTGGTGCACATCCGGTTTGACCGGAAATGCCCACAACTTTCGATTTTTAAATGGAACACCCTATATATTTATACATTTTTGGAATCTAGAGGAAATTTTGAATACAATACATCCATTTTGGTCACTTTTTGATAAACATTAAAAATTTTATTAAAAAATCTATTTCTGAATCCAGAGTGCTGTAGTGCCCAAAATATATTTTAGTTTGTGTGCTACGTTACTATAAAAATAAAAAGAGCAATATGATTGCATTACTTAATTCTCTAGAGGCGTTTAAAATTTTTAAATGTGATTTTTACCCACTAACTCGGTTTTTTTAAATGGGAATTTAATCGTTCATCAACATTTTTAAATACCTCATTTTCATACGAATCTAATGATACCAAAATTTTGAAAATCCGCTCAGAAATATTTGAGATTTCAGCCAAAATACAATGCAACCGAGCTTTTAGAAACATGTAGCTAATAGATAATAGATTAGTGGGCTTTGGAAACTAAAACGGCACATTTCTGTGTAAATATGGTAACCTAATAACATTGGAAAAATCATAGTAGCCATTGAATGAAATAAAACAATATCAGCTGTCGGACAGACTCGTGTAGTTATAGGCAATCTTGAGCTATCAAACATTTAATAATTGTGAGCTCAAAGAACGTTACAATTAAGTTTAGCATAGGTATGTGGAGGTAAACACAATTACATCCACAAAGACATTTGCAATAGAATGCGACATCAGTTCGGTTTTCAGAGTTTTATTTAAATGAACATAAATATCGGGCCTACAAATAACTAGCTAACAGTAGGTATCTTTAAAATAATTAATATAATTAAACCATAAATTGACATTTATAGATATTGTTCAAAATGTCCACCATTCTTTTCTATACACAATTCGGCTCTGCGTACAGTTGCTTGAACGGCTCTACGCAATTCAGTCGGCGTTATTTCATTAAGAGCCTGTACAACTTTATTTTGCAGCTCTTCACGGGTATTTGAAGAAGTTCTATAAACTTTATTTTTGAGAGTGCCCCATACATAATAGTCGAGGGGTGTTAAGTCAGGTGACCTAGGAGGCCACCTGATATGACCTTGATTTGCGATAAAGCGTTCACCATGCAAGTTGTTTAAATATTCCATCACTCTTCTGGAATTATGTGGGGGAGCACCATCTTGTTGGAAAAACAGATTTCGTAAATAGGCAAGAGGAAGTAGGTCAAGAAATTCTGCTCTCTGGTTTTGTAAAAAGAATAAATATCGTTCGCCAGTACATAAGTGTTCCATCAAAAACTATGGGTGCGATTATTCGATCTCCAAGTACTCCAAGCCAACAGTTAAACCCAAATTTTTCCTGAATATTCCCCCGCCCTACCAACCTCGGATTTTCTTGAGCCCAGTACCTAATATTATTTCTGTTAAACATACCTTGGTTCGTAAATCTACTTTCATCTGAATATAAAATATGAAAAGGAAAACCTGGGTTTTGTTGTACTGCATTTAAGAACCAGTTGCAATATAATAGCCTCCTGTCGTTATCATCTCCATGAAGATGTTGGTGTATTTGGTATTTATAAGACCGAAACTTATGTTTCTTTAAAATTCTGCAAACCGAAGACTGACTAATGTCGCATTCCATTGACAATTCCCTTGTTGATGTTGTTGGGTGTACCTGTGTACCATCACAAATCCTAATACATCAATTTCTTTGTCCTCACTTACAATAAATGTTTGATGGTCATCTTGTTGATTGGGTTCGTTTCTTAATTCTTGTTCCACTCTGGCAAACAAGTGTCTGCTTGGATGACGTCTGTTGGGATATCGTTGCTGATACAGTTCTGCAGCTGCAGTTGAATTTTTGAGACGCTCTCCATATATCAGTAACATATCGACCTTTTCATTTCTACTAAAATTATTCATTTTCTTTAATTTTTACTCAAAGAGATTTCCGCAACGCTTTATTTTGTATCTGTCTGACAGCTGATATTGTTTTGTTACATTCAATGGCTACTATGATTTTTCCAATGTTATTAGGTTACCAGATTTACACAGAAATGTGCCATTTTAGTTTCCAAAGCCCACTAATCTATTATCTATTAGCCGCATGTTTCTAAAAGCTTGGTTGCATTGTATTTTGGCTGAAATCTCAAATATTTCTGAGCGGATTTTCTAAATTTTGGTATCATGAGATTCGAATGAAAATGAGGTATTTAAAAATGTTGGTGAACGATTAAATTCCCATTTAAAAAAAACCGAGTTAGTGGGTAAAAATCACATTTAAAAATTTTAAACGCCTCTAGAGAATTAAGTAATGGATTCAGAAAGAGATTTTTTTAATAAAGTTTGTAATGTTTATCAAAAAGTGACCAAAATGGATGTGTTGTATTCAAAATTTCCTCTAGATTCCAAAAATGTAAAAATATATAGGGTGTTTCATTTAAAAATCGATAGTTGTGGGCATTTCCGGTCAAACCGGATGTGCACCAAACTTGATTTTTTATTGAGAAGATGGCATTTTAGTCGTGTAATAAGGCCTCCAAATTTCAATTTCCAATTCGAAATATTTTAGGAAATATTGGGGCGAGCGCAATTCGTGACTCACCCGGTATATTTAACCGGAAAATAGGCTCTTTAATCATAAAATTGATTATCCTTCTTGCGCTTCTTAGCCCGTCTCTTATAAGTTACTTCTGGAACATCTCTTGTACATATCCAACAGTAGTCTGCTGCAGAAGTCCATTTGCCCTGATATATCTTTTCCATATTTTGAATATCCCCGTGGAATTTCTTTCCATGCTCGTCACTTACTACACCACAGTTTTCTGGGAAATAATCTAGATGTGGATGTAAAAAGTGGACTTTTAACGGCGTATTGCATCCTAATTTCTGGTAGCAAGAAAGAAGATTCTCAACAAGGTCTCTATAGTTTTCTGCTCTTTTGTTACCAGAAAGTGTGTTGCTACCATTTGAAAAGAATTCCAAGCAGCTTTTTCATTACCTTCTAGAATGTTGTCAAATACAGCATCTTTGAATAGGTTCTTGATTTGAGGACCTACAAAAATTCCCTCATTAATTTTCGTATCACTAATCCTGGGAACTTTTTGTTTTAAATAACTGAAAGCACGTCCTTCTTTGTCCATAGCTTTTACCAAGTTTTTCATAAGCCCCAGTTTTATGTGGAGTGGTGGCAGTATTACCTTTTGTGAATCAACTAATGGAATGTCAGTGACACTTTTTGCTCCTGGTTAAAACACAGTGTTGGCGAACAAATTTCTCTTTTGTAATGTTGTAGTCGCGCTCGACTGTCCCATTCACAAAGAAAACAGCAATATTTGGTATACCCTTGCTGCATACCAAGTTAGATAGCTATCACTTTTAAGTATCCACAAATCTGCCACTTATACTTGCTATATTCTATAGTTTGTAGCAATACATGCATGTTACTGTAATTTGCCTTCATATGGACAGCATGGGCAATTGGAATTGATAGCAATTTATTTCCATTGTGGAGTAACACAGCCTTTAGACTAAGGTTCGAGGCGTCAATAAAAAGTCTCCAATCACTAGGACCATGGGGAATGTGTAAACCACTCATTAAACCCTCAATGTCCTTGCAGGCAACCAAGTCATTTTCCACTTGGAAAAAGGTATAAAATCTTTTTGACGACTTCGATACATGGAAATTTTAACATTTTCTTGTAGTAAATTCCATTGCTCCGCTTTAGCCTTCGACAGATCAAGGTCTCTTATAAGATCACTTAGTTCGCGTTGATTAGTTTTGTGTGGAGCACCACCGAACACTTCGGCAGAGAAATCGGAATCTTGTGATGTTTATGGCTGGACTAAGTCGTCATCTACATTATCATCCGATTGTTCGTCAGAATCAAGATTATTCTTGAGGTGGATTAGGAATAGGTAGTTCATCACTATGAGGAACCGGGCGAATGACAGATGGTAAATTAGGGTATTGTATTTCCATCCTTTTTTTCGTGTTATTACTCTGTCTAATAGGAGGTATCACGCAAAAATAACAATCGCTAACATGATCTTTAGACTCTCGCCATATCATGGGCACAGCAAAAGCCATTGAACGTCACTTAGCCAACTGCATAGATTGTTCGCACAATTGCTGCGATATATATGAGGTGTCCATTTTTTGTCTTCATCTCCAATTGTACAACCAAAATACAACTGGTATGCCTTCTTAATTTTGGGAGTAAAATTACGTTTAAAAGCTATCAAGATGTTCAAAAGCCTCTCCCATTTTTAACCATATACTACACAAGTCAATTATTCTGTTTGTTGATGGTGTTTTGAGGTATTATTCTTGTTGCGGATATTATGATCGGCCGTATATCAACTCTATTTACTCTCCACATTTGTTTTATTTCTGCTGCAAGTTCTATGTATTTATTTATTTTTGTTGCATATGTAGTTTGTAGGTTATTGGATAGTGAGACAGCAACATCAATAAGAGTGACTTCTTTCTTAGTTTTGTTTTAAATTACTATATCCGGTCTATTGGCCTTGTAATGAAGCATCCTAAAGTCATACCTCATTACTAAGAAGTTTCAGTGTAGTGCCGTGTGCACATTTGCCACACGACGGCGATTCATACTCGATATACTAAATTTGCACACCGCCCGACCCCGACCGTCTCAAAAAGGAGGGATAGTTTCGTGTATAAAAGCCCAGCCGCGGATCGAGAAGAGCACTGGGTACATCTCTCCGTAAACTGCCGATGGCGCGCTGAGCCGAAGACACTTTGCTGATTTATGCACCAAGTGACGTGACTCTCCGGAGCGAATATATCTTGACCTAGAAAAGTTCTACGGCGCGTTGAACCGAAGAACGGACCTTGTGCCAAATGTTATTTAGTCCAGCGATGTCCCGTCGTCCCGACGAAACCGACACGGAGCAAATATAAATTAACAGAGGAGTGACCCGGCGAGTTGAGCCGATAGCTTGCTCGGGTTGACGGTTATTAGCCCGCCGCCGTTTCCGCCGCCAAAACCCCTACTCGTCGCATCACTGCATTACACTCTCGTCGTCTCTCTCATTCATACGATTTAAATGTCACCTGATTACCAATAACCGTAAAAGATACGGACCTGAAAACCGGTAACCTGTAACTATTGTATATTATGTAAACCTGCATATTTTACCTGTTGAAGATAATAAAATTGTTAATTTTGATTGGGTTGTCTTATTAAACTAATCTGGATCCTGAACTAATCTCCGACTCCAGCTACCCAGAGCAAAACACCGTTACATAATTTGGCGCCCGAACAGATTTTAGGACATTAGTTCATTCCGGATAACCCAAAAGGTGACATTGACAAACGAGAGATAGACAAATCGAAAGAGTGTAACATAATTTAACACCCGAAACAGATTTTAAAAGGTAGATTTACTCCAGACAACCCAAAAGGATACATTTATACTAAGAGAGAGATAGTAAAATATTTAGAGGGAGACACAAAATATTCCAAGCCATAGAAATGAGTTTGTCAGACACAGATGGTGCTTATGGACTAGAAGTCGCAGATACCACAGTAGGATGGATATATAAATTAAAGAAAGATGAACTACTAGTAGAATTATCCAAGTACGGCGCAATTACAACTGGAACAGTGGAAGAACTCCGAAGTAGACTAAAAAGTTATTTACGTAGCGAGGCAGCCAAGAAAGTTGATGCCACGCCCACCCAAATAAATCCTACAATACCAGACATGTCATACATTATACCAACACCCATGGGTACGGTTTTAATTGAAGTTCGCAAATGGAACGTTCGTTTCGACGGCAGAAAAGACGTTTTCTCATTTCTAGAACGTGTAGAGGAGCTACAGTCTGGATACAATTTCAATGATGAACAAATGCTACGAGCCCTACCCGAACTACTACAAGGCGATGCATTATTATGGTACAGAAATAATAAAACGTCCTGCAATACGTGGGATCAATTTGTCACAAAGTTAACAGCATTTTACGCACCCTCAGATTACCATTTAAAGTTGGAAGACGAAGCAAGGCTCCGTGTACAAAAAGACAACGAAAATATAAAAGATTATGTAGTAGCAATCCAAACTCTACTGCGGAGGCTTAAAAATATCACTCCAGAACAGAAGTTATACCGAATATACTCAAATTTAAAACCAGAATACCGAAAATATATCAAACGAACCGATTTCCAGACACTCGATCAATTAATAACCCTAGCAAATGAACACGAAACTGTTTGTAAAGAAGAAAAGACAGCCAAACAAAATTTACAAACAGGCACACCAAGATTAGGTTTTAATTACACACCAGACAGATATTATCAAGCACCGAATTATAGAAATAATTATGGAAACAACACACAAAACCACAATAGGCCGGCCACCCAGAATTATTCTAGATCACAAGATCAGGTACAGAGACAAACCGCCGCCGAGTACCCCACAACACAAAGCAATTCTAGGAATAACACACAAACAAATTCCAGGCACAGCGTAGTTAATAACTACAATAGAAATACAAACTGTTGGCGTTGTGGAGGCCAGGGTCACACCCGAGATAACTGTACAAACACACCCAAAATATTTTGCTCCCGCTGCGGACAACTACGCATATTTTCCCGTGATTGCAGCTGCAAAAATGAGGCCTCGGGAAAACGGCAATATGGCTGCCCTGCCTCGCGAACAGTCCAGCCAGTAAACAACTTCCCCGCGGCCACCGTCCAAACTCCAGTTTTCAATGTCAACGACCGACTGAAGCTCCCGATACAAATCGGAACCGAACACTTTACATCGCTCCTCGACACGGGCTCAACCCGCTCTTACATAGGGGACGCTGTATACACGAACTGCAAAGCAAACTTACTAGAAATAAATTGTACCGGACATAATATTAAACTGGCGGATGGAACTGAAACACAAGTAAACAGAGAATTCAAATTAAATTACTACACAACAGGACTTCAATTAACCGATAATTTCTTGTACTTGCCAAATTTAACTTATGATATTATTTTGGGGATGGACTTTCTAAGGAACCATCACGTTACCATTGATTTTAAATTACTAACAGGGCAAATTATGGGAAAAATGATAGACTTTAATCAGAAAATAGAAGGAACAATACCGCTCTCTCTAATTCAGCCCTCAGATAACGAAAAACAGATCCTGTCAAATTTTTTACAAGTCGAACTTCCGAAATTTGAGACAATTCAAGGTGTTACCCCACTAACACAACACAAAATTAGACTCCTGGACGACACGCCGATTAAACAGAGATACCGCCCATTAAACCCAGCCATGCAAAAAATTGTTAATACCGAGTTAGACAGAATGTTGGAAGAAGGTGTAGTAGAACCGTCTAAAAGCCCGTGGAATTCCCCAATTGTCATGGTAAAGAAAAAGGACAATAAATATAGATTTTGCATAGACTTCCGGAAAGTAAATGAAGTTTCGATGAAAGATGCTCACCCATTACCTTTTATAAACGCCATTTTAGACAAATTGCGAGAAGCCCGGTTCATATCTACTTTAGATTTACGCTCCAGCTATTGGCAAATATCTTTGACAAATGAGAGTAAGCCAATAACCGCATTTACGGTACCCGGAAGAGGGTTATTTCAATTTAAAGTTTTACCTTTTGGCCTCCATTCAGCCCCTAGCACATTTCAAAGACTCCTGGACCAGATTATAACCCCTGATCTGTCATATGCATTTGCGTACCTGGACGACATCGTCGTAGTAAGCAAGACATTTAACGAACATTTACAACACTTACAGGAAATATTTCAGCGTTTAAAAGATGCAAACCTACAACTAAATCCAGATAAATGTACTTTCTGCAGAAAAGAACTAAGATACTTAGGACACCTGGTAAGTGAAGATGGCATTAAGACAGACCCCGAAAAAGTAAGTGCCATTGTGGCAATCCAGCCTCCAAAGAATGTCAAACAATTACGACGTTTTCTTGGCATGACTTCCTGGTATAGGAGATTTATAAAGTCATATTCGGACACTGCCGCACCCTTAAACAAATTACTGAGGAAACATATCCGCTGGAAATGGACATCAGTTGAAGAAGAGGCTTTCACAAAACTCAAAAATGCATTAACAACGGCTCCTGTACTCAGCTGCCCCGATTTTACGAAAACTTTTTATCTCCAGACAGACGCATCTATACAAGGACTTGGTTCAGCACTGCTACAGAAAATTGACAATCAGGACCGTATTATAGCCTATGCAAGTCGCTCCTTGTCAGACGTAGAAAAAAGATGTCAGCCGTGGAATTAGAATGCTCCGCCATACTCTTCGCAATCCGGAAACACATTAGTTACATACAGGGATATCATTTTGTTGTTGTAACAGATCACCAGAGTTTAAAATGGTTATATTCCACAAATCCCACCAATGGACGACTGGCTCGATGGGTAATGGAATTACAACAGTACGATTTCGAAATAAAATACAGAAAAGGAGTGTTAAACAAAGTGGCAGACGCACTTTCCCGCCAGCCAGTTATCACCGAAGAAGGAAATAACACAGAGGAAGGTATTTTCGCAATTGAAAATTCAGAAAACTGTGCTTGGTACAAAGAGACCATTAAACTAGTACAAAGTAAACCCGAAAGAAAACCGGAATACTGCATTATCGACGGAAACCTGTACCGCCATATATGGAGCAGTAACAATTTTACAGACCCCGAATTTTCCAGCCCATGGAAACTTTGTATCCCGCAACCGCAACGAAAGCAAATCCTGAAGGAAAATCACGATGCACCATGCGCAGGACACCTAGGTATAACAAAAACTATAACCCGAATTGCCGATAAATACTACTGGCCTAGGATGTATAGAGATATTGCAAATTACGTAAGACGCTGCCCGAACTGTCAAAAATATAAATCATCTCAACAACAGACCGCAGGAAAAATGCAATTCCCTAAAATAAACGGATGTTGGGATACTGTCAGCATCGACATTGTCGGACCACTTCCTAAGTCTAGCAAAGGCAACAATAATCTCATCGTGTTGCAAGATAGATTCACTAAATGGATAGAATGTCACCCTATAAGAAAAGCAACAGCAGACGCCGTTTGCAAGGCATTAAAGGAAAAAATTATCGCCAGATTTGGATGTCCAAATTACATTATCACCGATAACGGGAAACAGTTTACCAGCAACGAATTCACTTCGCTGTTATCTGAATACGGTATTACACACCGTACAACGACGCCGTATTCACCCCAATGTAATCCAGTAGAGAGGACAAACAAAGTAATAAAGACGATGATTGCCCAATATACCGAAAACGACCACCGAAAATGGGACCAATTTTTACCAGAATTTACGTTAGCCATAAATTCGTCCAGACATGAATCCACGGGATTCACACCGGCAATGCTTAATTTCGGTAGAGAGTTAACACTACCTAGCTCTCTCAACAAAGAAAACCAGAATAATAACCCAACAAATCCAGATACCCCGAAGAAACACATTGAAAAGTTGCAGAAAATGGCCGATATATTTGAACTTGTACGAGTAAACCTAGCCAGAGCATACCAAACACAGAGTCACCACTACAACCTGCGTCGCAGGGAATGGACCCCCCGTGTGGGAGACAGGGTCATGAAAAGGGAACACCCTTTGTCCTCAGCAATCCGAAATTTTAACGCAAAACTGGCACCTAAATTCTCAGGACCATACATCGTGGTGCAGACTATATCACCAGTTATCGTCGAAATTAGATCCCCCACCGGTCGCAGGAAGCTGCGCGTACACGTAAAAGATTTGAAACCGGCGCATGTCTAAAACATATAAATTAACATGCACTCGCAGCAAATATTCAGTCGACCAGAAGCATCAGACCAAGATGTGGCCACGAACACCAAGCTTACCACCCTGGTACCCTGAGTCAGACGACCCGACGCCGTCTCCTCCACCACGCCCGATGTCTCCGCCCGGACCAGGTTTTGAAAACCTATATATATACTATGATCCTCCCAGGACGATCAATCCACAGACGCCGCCACTCACAAAAGTTTGGGCCGACACCAAGATACCAGCCCTACTGTCACCCCTACCCCCGACGCCGGAAACCAAGAGTCTCCCCTGCCAGGGAAACGTTGGAGTAACAACGACGCCTCCACCGCTAGACATGCCATCCCTGCTGCCGTCCCCGAGGTGTCCCTCAACCTCCAGAGCTGAGCCGTCCCCCTCACCGCCAGTCAAATATGTGCCGTCCCCGATACCGTCCCCTGGGCTACAAATGATGTCTCCACTGTCCAGGTCAATGGAAGTGAAGTTCAGGGAGTTATTTGGAGAAAGCCCCAGCCCTCCAAAACCACCGACCCCAGGTAGGTCAATTCCCTGCCTTAGGGCCTTGTTTCAGGTAGAGGACTCTAAAATACCAAAACGGAGACGGAAGTTCAGACACCGCAGCAGCGACGGAACAACCACCCGCATTCCGGGAATCACCGCCCTGACCGTCATCAACCCCTGTACGCCAACACCCATGCCGCAGACGTCCGCTAACGCAACCCCACGAGTGCGCGGGAACGTCTAAGTGCGCGGCAAACGAGTGAGCGAAAAACTTATTAAACGGAATTTGTCATGTTATGTTATTTTCCGATGTGTAAATTTTGTTAATTATGCTTTAGAATCCATTTGTTTTACCTTTTATACCAATGTTTTCTTACGATTTATTTCGATTTATGCCATTCCTAGTTTAGTTATTTTTTTGCATAGTACATTTTATTTTCCCTGTTATCTCTACCGTTGTTTTACTGATAGATTGCTGTTGACAAAACTTCAAATTTTATATTCACATGTTTATACAGGGTGTCTACGGAAATTTTTACCATGTTTTCGTTAGTTGGATAAAAATGTATAATAGGTTAGGATTTGTTTTAAAATGTTTAAAAATTGTATATTCACATGTTTATACAGGGTGTTTACGAAATCTTACCATGTTTTCGTTAGTTGGATAAAAATGTTTAATAGGTTAGAGTTGTTTTGAAATGTTTAAAAATTGTTCCTGATGTCAATTTTTTCACCCGACGAACGAGGGGAGTGTAATGAAGCATCCTAAAGTCATACCTCATTACTAAGAAGTTTCAGTGTAGTGCCGTGTGCACATTTGCCACACGACGGCGATTCATACTCGATATACTAAATTTGCACACCGCCCGACCCCGACCGTCTCAAAAAGGAGGGATAGTTTCGTGTATAAAAGCCCAGCCGCGGATCGAGAAGAGCACTGGGTACATCTCTCCGTAAACTGCCGATGGCGCGCTGAGCCGAAGACACTTTGCTGATTTATGCACCAAGTGACGTGACTCTCCGGAGCGAATATATCTTGACCTAGAAAAGTTCTACGGCGCGTTGAACCGAAGAACGGACCTTGTGCCAAATGTTATTTAGTCCAGCGATGTCCCGTCGTCCCGACGAAACCGACACGGAGCAAATATAAATTAACAGAGGAGTGACCCGGCGAGTTGAGCCGATAGCTTGCTCGGGTTGACGGTTATTAGCCCGCCGCCGTTTCCGCCGCCAAAACCCCTACTCGTCGCATCACTGCATTACACTCTCGTCGTCTCTCTCATTCATACGATTTAAATGTCACCTGATTACCAATAACCGTAAAAGATACGGACCTGAAAACCGGTAACCTGTAACTATTGTATATTATGTAAACCTGCATATTTTACCTGTTGAAGATAATAAAATTGTTAATTTTGATTGGGTTGTCTTATTAAACTAATCTGGATCCTGAACTAATCTCCGACTCCAGCTACCCAGAGCAAAACACCGTTACAGCCTGTATTCTTATGCCGGTTCGTATCTCCCTGTTCCAGTACACTTTATACTGATTGCTTTCAAGAACTTCTTTAGGTTGATATTTGTAGTATGGCACAGTTTCAACTATTAATTTGCATTCTCGTGAAAGTTCTTGATGCATTAAACGAGCTATGTTGTCATTTCTGCAGGTATAATCATAGTTGGCTAGTGTCTCACATCCTCCTGTTACATGTTCTATGGTCTCCGATCTTTGAGCACGTCTTCGGCGTCGATGTTTTCATTCAGGATATATTTTTTATAGTTTCTTGTAGCGAATCCTATTGTTTCTCCATATAGAGTGCTACGGCTTAACCATTGAAGCGAATGTTGATAAACAATATCAACATTCGCTTGGTGAAAGTAGTTAGGATGAGTACCATGAAATCGCCTTTGTTTCCATGTAGCTATCGTTCCATTATGTATTTCTTCTGCTTCATTTGCATTTATTATTATTATTATTATTATCTCTAAAGTTCTCACACACTGAGGGTGGGGTTCGCTTATTATCGGCTCTTTAAAGCAAGATATTATTATTATTATTCCCGCAAGGGGAGATCACTTTGATCTACGAGCGTAGCGAGCACGCGGACCCCTAGCTACAACCGACCAGGGACCCCACTTTGCGGGCACGGGCGTTGGCACTCCCGGTTTACCCTAGCCAACCGACCAATGGGGTTTGCACCACCTTTGGACGTGACAAAATAGCACCAACTACACGGAACCAAGCCTCGGTAGGGCGCCGTAACGATCGGGAACGGCGCTCTAACACTCAGCCCGATCATGATGACGACCCGGCTATGGAAAATAGGAATCCAGCTGAACGACGTGCTTCCCCGGGAAGACTAGGGACCACTATAGCTGGAAAACCCCGGCAACGCATGAAATGGACAATGGAAATGAATGGAAGCATCATGCGTAGCTACTATCATATTACGAGGAATGAAGCAGACACAGTAGCATATAGACCATTACTGCACCAAGCTTTTCTCCAAAGATATCCTGATCATCAGGTCACCGAACAACGTGTTGCAGATCAAAGACGCACCATAGTACAAAGAAATCTCGTACCCGAAGCTAGATTAGCCCAAATAAGGCAAGAGGTTATTATTATTATTATTATTATTATTATTATTATTATTATTATTATTATTATTATTATTATTATTATTATTTTCATTTCACAGTCTTGCTGGTTGGTATTCTACATCACTAGGGAAGAAATTCATCTTATCCTACTGTGTTTAAAAATTTTCTTGTTATACGGCATGTTTGGAGAATCACACTTTTCTGATTATGTGGCGTAGAATAATTGATAACCCCAGTCGTTTGATGTTATTGACAGGTTGTTTGGTCATTACTCCTTCGACAGAGATGATTAGTGGGATAGTTTCCACAGTGCCGAGGTTCCATATATGCTTAATTTCAATGGCTAGGTCTTCATACTTCCTAATTTTCTCATTCTCCGTCTTATTATTATTATTATTATTTTTTTTTTTTTCGGTTTCACCGTTGCTGGGCAGGGCTTCCGTGCTTTCCGACCGATACCACACGGTAGCCGGGCCGGCGATAATAACAATCACTCCCCACTACCTGTAGGGTTAGTGACTACATTCCAGATTCGTGTGCCGTAAGTAGGTGAAGGGACCCCAGGATGACCACCTTGTGCATTTGGCCTGCCAACCATTCGGCTGATTTCTGACAGGCTGGTATGGTCTTTAGTTCCGAGAGCAGCGTAGGCTTCATACCTCCGAGTACACCGATTATTAGGACGACCATCTTGACCGAGTAGTCTGGGTACAGCAATTGGAGCTCGTACCGGAGATCACGGTATTTGGTCCGTTTTTTCTCCTCTTTCAAAGCGATGTTTGGCTCAGCAGGTGCTGAGAACTCGATCACAAACATCACCTTGTTTTGATGGTCGTGGAGGACTATATCAGGCTTGTTGGCTTGAATTAGCCTGATTGTCGGAAACGAGAAGTTCGAATAAATTCGGCACCTCTCGTTCTCGACAACGGACTCGATGTCTCTGGGAACGTAAGGCAGCACTGGTGTCTGGTCTACTCCGTACTAGTGCCGTAGATGATAATACAGCATCCGTAACGCCGCGTTATGGCGATGGATGTAGGCCGAAATCGCATATACCGGGCATGCAGATAGTAAATGCATGGGCGATTCCGGCGCCTGGCGGCAGGTCCTGCAGTTGATATCAGGAACCTCTGCACCCTCTGCATCGTACTACAAGGAGTAGTAATAGTAATGCCCACGGTAACAGGGTTGGAATGATCTCCGAAATTAATCGTTGGTTGCTAAAGTATTAAGCATATATTTTTCTTTTCTATTTCATTGAAGAGTGTTTTATCTTTTGGGCAAATCTTGCCTCAGTATTAATGTTTTGTGTGTACACAAATTTTGAAGTATTGTTTATTACTCGTTGAAGTGTTGGACTGTAAAATTTCATCTTTACTCTTTTAAGTGAATTAACTTACTTATAAAAGCTTGTCATTATTTTTTCTGAAAGTAAGGTAAAATACTTTCGTAATATTTTTTATTAGTAGTAGTAAGTACATTAAATTCAGAGGGCTAGTATTATTCTTCCTCTAAGGGGACTTTTTCACTACCTACCTCTAAATATACACGGTTCACGGATTCACAGCCACGAAGATCACTACCTACCCATTAATTATTTCTCTGTTAAATCAGAGTGGTGGCAGCGAAAGTACCAACTATTCTCTTAAATTCTTTTATATTATTAATGTTTATTTTAATGTTTGGGTGTTTTGTTGTGGGGTTAGTAACCACGTTTTCGAAATATTTTATATTTTATAATTCTTTGGAAGAATATTCTTTTCGCCATATATCTGTAATGCGTAAGCGGAATCCAATGAAATTTTGTATCTTGATTACAGTAGTCATTCACCGTCTAATGCCTGGGATATTAATAAAATATCAGGGCCGGACCCAGAATAAAAATATTTTTAAATTATTCCTAGAAAATAACACTCTGTATACTGTTTATACAATATTTGACATTAAAATATTAATTTATACCTAGAAAGATACAACATCCCATTAAAAAATCTTTTGGCACCATTTCTTTGTTTAAATAAAAAAAATAAATTGTTGAGGGTTCAATTTTTTTTTTTTTCTTTAAATGAGAAACTGAGAGAAAAAAGTCACTCTAGGGATTAACTGCATATTATTTTATTTGTTCCCTATCTACACTACCCAAAGGTACTTCTCCAAACTCTAGTTTCAGCAATACTTAATTCATTGCAAGTGTAATTAATTGTTACAATCATCTGGTCTTGCCATTACATTTGTTTTAAAAGTTATGGCTACGTAGTTTTTAATAATCAAGTAGGTACCTGTCAAAAATCAGTCATATTGTAATTAAGAAGTGTCACGTCACCACTGTTGCTTTTACTGGTTACAGTATTGTCTTGTAATAATTCTAAATCATGCCGTTTACATACACGAGTAGAGAATACGCAAATATGGTTTTTGTCTATGGATATTGCAATGGCAATGCAAAAGCTGCTGAAAGGGAATACAGACGCCGCCGCCGGTTTGGAAATCAACGTGTACCAGATTGTAAAACATTTTATAGAGTGTTTAGACATCTTTCTGAAACTGGAACCGTTCCCTCAATCATGAAAATAGAACGTCCTGTTAGGCAGGCCTGGCAAGAAAAAGATTTTATTTTAAATATGGTTGACCAGAACCCAAAAATCAGCACAAGAAGAATTGGTCAACAATTAAATATTCCTCAAACCAGAGTTTGGAGAACCATTAAAGGCGAACAAATGCATCCTTATCATATCCAAATTATCCAACGATTGGTGCCAGGTGATGAAGTACTTCGGTTAACTTTTTGCCGCTGGGTTTTATCCCATAGACGAACTATGTTAAGAGTATTGTTTACCGATCAATCCCAATTTACCCGTGATAGTATAAATAATACTCGAAATTTTCATATTTGGAGTCACGAGAATTCCCGTGCAATAATTCAAAAGAATTCCCAACATAGATTTTCTGTAAATGTGTGGTGTGGGATGTTCAATAATAATCTCATAGGTCCTCATATTTTTGAAGGTCGCTTAAATGGTGACAATTATTTAGATTTTCAGTTATTCACGGTTAAAATGAAGGCTTAATACATTTTAATCGTATGTTAGCCGTTGTTGTACCTACTTTAATATATTTACATGTTGTGTGCAACACAAAGTTAATCTCTTGTATATAGTGTTTTGGTACCCTTCATCGTACATTAACTCATCTTCATTGGCATTCTCGTAACCTTCTGATATTCGGAATAAGTGTTCCTTTAGTAAGTAAAATTGAAAGGCCACCTCGGATGTCAAGTATGCTGAAAATACCATACAGAAAGAGAGCCCATAACCGAATATTAAGGCTCCAACGTACAGAAGCATCATTAACGTATGGAAAAATGGACCCGTGTAAAGACGACAAATCTTAATGATGTGTATGTAGTTTTCTTCATCTCCAATTAATGGTATGACTAGTGCCAAGTGAGTTACTGAAAATGTAATTGTAAGTAAAATAGTACTTATCTTCAACATTTTACATCGTCCAAATATTTTGTTTTCGATTTGGAGCCCAGCAGAATTTACAGACCAGGAAAATTCGCTTGTAACTTTCGCTAGATAGTCGATTTTACTGGTTATTATCAATGCCACCAATATCGAGAAAAATCCCTAAAAATAAATCATTTATTTATTTATTTATTTATTTCTATACACCACCCAACAGGTAACCAATTACAGATTGAGAGACATTACAGTGAAGTAATATAAGACATTATAGTCGAGTCAGTGAAGGTTTTTACTTCTTAGTCCTTATAATAATAATAATAATAATACTTTATTATCCAAAAGACCAATAACAGTGGTATAGGATTAGTCACACGATTAGACACCACGCTAGTGCCCCCTGATTATGACATAATTAAGAGCTTAAAATAATAGAAACTATTACACTAACAAGTATTCTAAAAACAAAGACAACTTACATATAAAATTACATTGTCACAAATGACTTTAAATATATACATTTAATATGAACGTGCGTCGAATTTTCAATTAAAATAAAATAAAATAAATAAGTAGATCAACAAGTACAAAATTCACATGTCTAAAAATTCTTCAACTGAGTAGAAACAGTTATTAATTAAAAATGTTTTAACATCTTTCTTGAAAGTTCTGACATTGCCAATATTTTTAAATTGTTGAGGTAGCTTGTTGTATAAGATTATTCCCATATACCTTGGATTTTCCTCATATTTTGATAAACTGTGTATAGGGATTAACAAATTGTGACCTCCTCTTGTACTATAATTATGATTATAATTACTTGGCAAAAATGAATTAAAATTATTTTTTACGTAAACGAGTACTTCTAAAATATAGATGCAGGGCAAGGTTAATAACTGCAGATCTTTAAATATCTCTTTACACGATTCAAATTTAGATGTTCCTAAAATATAACGAATTGCTCTTTTTTGTAATCTGAATAATCTTTCAGATTTGTGAGTTGAACCCCAGAAGATAATACCATATGATATTCTTGATAGAAAGTGTGCATAATAGTAGGTTAACAGTGTTTGTCTACTGGCTAATTTTGATAATCTGTACAATGCATAACAAGTGGAAGAGATTTTCTTAGCAACAGACATTATGTGGGTATCCCAATTTAGGGCATTATCAATAGGTATTCCTATAAATTTTGTAGAATGTGTTTGTTGTATAGATTTACCCCATTTGATTAAATGACTATTAATATATCTGGAATTTCTAGGAGAAAATATAATAAATACTGTTTTAGAAATGTTCATCTGTTTATTTTAAATCTGTTTATTTTAAAATATTCAGCATATCTTACTATGTTGTCTTGTAAGGAAGTTAAAGCATTTTGCATAGTTTTTCCGCAACACAAATAGGAATTATCGTCAGCAAACATGATTAAATACTCATCAAAGAAACTAGGTAAGTCGTTAATATGAAATAAAAACAATAAAGGCCCTAAAACGGACCCTTGTGGTACGCCAAATTCTATTTTCAGTTTATTCGATTGAGTACCATTAACTTCTACTAATTGGAATCTATTTTTAAGGTATGATGTCAACCAGTCTTTTGCTTTACCTCTAAGGCCATATATTTCTAGTTTCATAATAAGGATCGAATGATTTATTAGGTCGAAAGCTTTGCTTAGATCCATAAAGAGTCCAGAACATTTATTATTTTGATTTAAATTTTCGTAAAGTTTCTCTAAAAACGCTAATATTGCAGTCTGAGTCAATTATTTTTTACGAAAACCATGTTGAGCATTTGACAATATTTCATTTTTTTTTCTGAAAAAATTACAATTCTGTTAAAAATAACACGTTCTACTATTTTGGAAATAGTCGACAAAAGTGCAACGGGTCTATAATTCTCAGGCAAGGCATTATCTCCTTTTTTGTGTAGAGGAAGAACTTTAGCTATTTTTAAGATAGATGGAAATGTTCCTTCAGTTAGGGACAGATTTATTAAATATGTAAGTGGGGCCACTAGAAATTTGGCTGATTTTTTAATCAAATTAGCACTTAAATTGTCTACTCCTGATGCGTTGCTATTTTTTAATGCCATGATGATATTAAATATTTCATTTTCTGTCACAGGTTCTAAAAAAATTGAGGGTTATACTGATATAGGATTTAGGTTTAATTCGGGAGTGACACCAAGTTCGTCATTTAACTTGGAGGGTAGATCTATAAAATATTTGTTGAATTGTTCTGCAATGATAGATGATTCAGTTATTGTTTTATTATTAATTTTTATTTCACTTATTTCATTTATTTGTCTGTCACATGTATTTTTATTTATTATTGATCATATTGCTTTTGTCTTATTACTGGCCTTACTATAAAAGGAATCGTTATACATTTTCTTTGCATCAATAATAAACCTTTTTATAAATTTGTTTATACTTATTGTAATAACTTATGTCATTTGGGCTATTTGTTGATGATTTAATTTGATATAAGAATTTCAACCTTTCTGATGATTTCTTAATGCCTGGTGTTACCCAAGCAATTTTTGCATGTTTAATATTTATTTTTTTATAGGGAAAACTTGAATCATAGTGATACGTCAAAATATTTATAAAATTATTAAAACCTTCATCGACCGTCACTGCATTAAAAACATCATCCCAGTGTTCATTCCGTAACTGATGATAATAAGTTTTATAATTTGCCTCACTATAGGTTCTTGCATAACGCTCATTTTTCTCAACAGTTTCTTTTATTATATATTTGCACTCTAATATTTGAGAGGTGTGATCCGACAAACCATCATTTAAAACTTTACAAGTTAGTTTGGGAGTATTTCTGATATTTGTACAAATGTAATCAATACAGCTTTTGATTCTCACAGATATTCTTGTCGGTTCATTTATTACCATGTTTAAATTGTATGTTTGGAGTAAATCACACAACTCATTTTTGTTAGCAGAATTAGAAAGATAGTCAATATTTAGATCACCACAAATTATCATGTCACATTTTTTGACTGTTCTGTGTAAAACCCTATCTAAAGTAGTTATAAATTCATTCATATTCAGGGAGCTGTAAAGGTAAAAAGTCCGAGATGCGGTGGACGTCCGTCGACTTGATAGATGGTGCAAAAGGTCCCCCTGAAGCACTCGGTACCATTGGTTTAGCTATTGGTCGTGATCTGTACAATTTATAACGTCGTGGTCACTCCGAATGGACGAAATTTGGAACCTGTCTGTCTACTAAAAAATTACATTCTAGGACTCATCAGAAACCCGGTGCAAATTTTATTTGCATTCGGTCCATGAGGTCTAAAATTATGGGCAACTAGCCGATTTTTTTTTTAAATTATTCTGTCGGAGATGTGAAGACCCTTCAAAATCTTTGCCAACCTGTTCTCCCAGATGGAAAAAGTACCAAAATCCAATCGGCAGACAAAACTATTCAGCAGAATTTTTTTTGGGCGACTTTGAAAATTAAGAAAATTCCAAAATTTGATGTTATTCCACCTAATTTTCGGAATTGTGTGGGAAAATGTCTGTCAACTATTTTCCTGCTAATTGAAACCATAAACAGCGGTGAAAAACGATCGACAGAGAATTTCATCCCTTAAACAATTTTTGGCCACCCTTCAAAAATTTCTAAAATGTGCCAATTTATAAAATAGCGGAATAAAGTGTCTATTTATCTAAGGTGTCCTCTGTGTTTATTAATATGTTGACCGGAAACCAGGAAGACCAGAAAACCCTAAAGAAAAACAAATTCTGCACCCCCAACCCCCTCAGGGATTGCAAATTCGCAAAATGGCTAATTTGTCGAGTAAAGTAGAAAAAATATTATTTTGCTTTGTATAAAGATTTTTTTTAATATATCGGGTGGCCACGAGTCAATGTACGCCCCCAATATTTTGGTTGTTTTTGTATTTAAAAATTTGGTTTTTGGTACAAATAAATTAGACAATAATAGGCTACTTTTAGTCTAACAGGAATGAAAATATCATTTCCGGTTAAACCGGAAGTGACATCAACTTTTTTTTCTTAAATGGAATGACTATATGTTTTTGATGGTTTCTCATTAAGCATAAATTTCTAAGTGTAACGGTTTTTCAGATGTAAAAAATTCCAAAAAATAAGTGAGGTACGAACAATTTTTTAATTTTTTCAATTTGGCCGCGTCAGATGAATGCGATGTAAGAAAATTACTAAGTAGGCTATGGAAATTATTAGTAAGGTTGTAGACTTGTCTGTAAAGCAGAAAAGAGTTGTTTGAATTACTGATAGGTAACAGTACTTTTAGTTAAAAAAAAAAAAAAAACGGAATTTCATTTTCATTTCCGTAGGGGTCCTATGGAATTTTTTTTAATGGAACTGTGCTATTTCTTTTATTAATCAGAAATAATGATTCATAAACTATATTGTATTCGCCATTAATCATTTCTTAACGAAATAATAGAAGTATTTTTAAAAAGTAAACACACATTAAACAAGAAATAATTTTAATAGGTATAACGTTACAACCATGAATAAATTACCAAGAATAACAAAACTATTTAAAACCTAAATTATAATAAACCATTATACACATTGTTGAAACTGTTCACCGTTATAATTAATACACAGAGTAGCGCGACTTATCGTTGCACGTCTAACATTCTGTAATTGTTGAGGTGGTATTTGTTCAATTTCGCGTCGAACTCTTTTTTCCAGGTCTTGCCTTATGATTGGAGCAGTCATTTAGACTCTATTTTTCAAATGCGCCTAAATAAAAAATCGAATGGGGTTAAGTCAGGCGACCTTGCAGGCCATCTGACTGGACCATGTGTCTCAATCCAACGATCTGGAAATAATTGATTTAAGTAATCCCTAACGATAATAGCATTGTGTGGTCCAGCCCCGTCTTATTGGAAGTAAACCTCGTCAGTATTGGTATTGGGAATTTGATTAATCTGTGGAACTATTATATTTTGGAGAAATTCTAGATATCCTGGTCCAGTTAGAGTTTCGTTAAAAATTATTGGATGGTCGCTCAGTACGCCTAACCAAACATTGAAACCAAACCGCTCCTGAAACCGCCCCTGTCTCATAATGTGGGGATTATCAATTGCCCAATATCGAGTGTTGTTTCGATTATATAATAATAATAATAATAATAATAATAATAATAAATAAAAAGGCTGTTATAATCGATATAGGATGTCCACTGACACACAATTTGTCGAAGACGGAGAATGAGAAAATTAGGAAGTATGAAGACCTAGCCATTGAAATTAAGCATATATGGAACCTCGGCACTGTGGAAACTATCCCACTAATCATCTCTGTCGAAGGAGTAATGACCAAACAACTCGTCAATAACATCAAACGACTGGGTTTATCAACTAACCTAAGCCACATAATTCAGAAAAGTGTGATTCTCCAAACATGCCACATAACAAGAAAATTTTTAAACACAGTAGGATAAGATGAATTTCTTCCCTACTGATGTAGAATACCAACCAGCAAGACTGTGAAATAAAAATGATAATAATAATAATATAAAAATAATATAACCCAAGGTTCGTAAATCTCGATTCATCAGTGAACAAAATTGTTCTATCTGTATTACTATCAATGATAAGCGCACATGCGCGGGATAGCTCAAGTCCGGGCAACCGACTCTCTGACGCTCTCTCTGCTCTCGACTGTTAAAGTATTCAGAGTTCTGTTACCTTTCCACGTCCGACAAACAATTATATGTATAGAGTTTTATGGATATTTGTAGTGATACAATAAAGTACCTAATATTACATCGTGTATTAATACATTCCCTCCCACATACACAACACTGGCGACGAGGAAAATATTTGGAAAAGCGCGAAGGTATATTTAGTTAGTGTGGGAGAATTTGTAGCGAGCACGTGGTGAAAACAAAATGGCGACTGTACCGAAATTTATTGAATTCTGCCCAGAGTCCGATGAGTGGTTGCTGTATTCCGAAAGGCTCGACCAGCATTTTGAAGCCAACAGTATCGGAGACGAGAAAATTAAGATTGCAATTCTGTTAAGCTCGGTGAGTCCAATCACGTATAAATTACTTAGAGATTTATCGCATCCAGTATTACCCAAAGAAAAGAGCTATAAAGACCTCTGTAAGATACTAAATAACCAATATAATCCACACATCAGCATCTGGAGAGAAAGAAAAAAGTTCTATGAATTGCGCCAAGCTGATGAATCTGTAACAGAATGGTACGCCAAGGTGAGAAGTTACTCCACAGATTGTAAATTCGAAGCAGATTTAACGAAAGTTTTAAAGGACAAATTTATTTGTGGTATGACATCAGGGCGAGTTTTTGACCGCATTTGTGAAGAGGATGAATCAAAAACATTGGAGGAGATTATAAGCCTGGCTCAAAAAGTAGAGAATGTGGCAAAATTAAATTACGTCTCAAGTTCAAGGTCAAAAATCGCAGTAAATCCGATGAACAGGAAGAAGCATGGTTGGAAGGAAAACCATCAACGTCATGGATCGGCGAATGTCAAAACTTTTGGGGGCGGAGCGAACAACCAAAGAAGCAATGTCGGTAAAACAGTGAGCAAGTTTGTGTCAAAAGGTAACATGTCAAAAACTTTTTCAAATAAATGTAAACATTGTGGTGGTTTTAATCATAAAAACGAATGTCGCTTTAAAGATGCAACATGTAATGTTTGTAATAAAGTGGGACACATTGCAAGGGTTTGTTATGATAGAAATAAAAATATTAACTATGTTGATGAAGACATAATAAATGAAAATGACGAGTCCCTATTTTATTGTACAAAAAATATTGAAAATTGTTATGTGACAAATGTTGAAGATTTTAATGTATTTCATGTGAGAGCTGATGATAATCCTTTTAATGTTACTTTAAGAATTAATAATAAACCTTATAATTTTATTTTTGATAGTGGTGCATCCATTTCAGCTTGTAGTCATGACACATACTTAAATGAATTTCAAAATTTCAGGTTAGTGAAATGTACCACATTATTAAGAGGGTACAATGGTGAAACATTTTTACCAGAAGGCCAGTTTACGGCAGACGTAGAGTATAATGAACAAGCTACGCAAATAAAATTCTTTGTGGTTCCTAATGGAGGGCCAAATTTGGTGGGAAGAGACTGGATGAAAGCGTTTGATGTAAAGGTAAAATTAATCAATAATATTTCTGTGAATTCTGAGATTGACACATTATTAAGTAAATATCCGTTACTTTTTCGAAACGAAATAGGTAAATTCAAGCACAACGAGGTAAGCTTATGTTTAAAAGAAAATGTTGACCCTATATTTCGCAAATCAAGACCTGTACCGTTTGCATATAAAAGATTAGTAGAGGATGAGCTAGATAATTTAGAATCGGAAGGTATTATTACTCCGGTGGACAGTAGCGAGTGGGCGACACCACTTGTTCCTGTTTTAAAAGCGAATGGTTCAATAAGGTTATGCGGGGATTACAAGGTAACCCTAAATAAAAATTTAAAAGATTTCAATTATCCTTTACCTAGAATAGAGGAAGTGTTCGAAAAGCTAAGCAGGGGGCAGCATTTTTCCAAAATTGACTTGCGAATGGCATATAACCAATTACCAGTGAATAAAAAAACAGCGGAACTTTTAACGTGGAACACACACAAAGGGTTATATCGGGTAAATAGGTTAGCTTTTGGTGTCACCCCGGCGAGTAGTATTTTTCAAAAAACTATAGAGACTTTGTTGCAAGGTATCGATGGGGTTGTAAATTTTTTAGATGACATTGTGGTAACAGGGTCAACCACAGAGGAACATATGAAAAATTTGGAAAAAGTTTTTGAAAAACTAGAGAAATCAGGATTTACGGTAAGAAGACATAAATGCAAGTTTTTCCAAGAAGAAATTGAGTATTTAGGACATAGGATTAGTCGTGAAGGTTTAAGGAAAACGCAAGATAAAATAAAGTCAATTTTAGACGCACCGAGACCTACCAACGTCTCGCAAGTGCGAAGTTTTACAGGTATGATTAATTATTATGCAAAGTATGTACCAAAGCTAACGGATATTCTTAATCCAATATATGAACTGTTGAAAAATGAAAAAAAATTTGTGTGGTCAAAGCAATGTGAACAGGCATTTAATACGGTCAAAGAAGTGATGGCTTCAGATCAAGTGCTGACACATTTTGATCCTGATCTACCCATAATTTTGCAAACCGACGCCTCAAATATAGGCGTCAGTGCAGTGTTAATGCATTTAAAGGACGGACAAGAAAAATTAATAGGGTGTGTTTCTAGGAAATTAATGCCTGCTGAATTCTCATACCCCACCTGTCAAAAAGAGGCACTTAGTATTTATTACGGTGTAACCAAATTTTTCCAGTATCTTTGTGCTAATAAATTTATATTACGCACTGATCACAAACCGCTTACAGCTTTATTTGGAGAACATAAATCCATTCCGCAGATGTCGGCAAATAGACTGCAACGTTGGGCAGCTTTTCTATCAATGTTCAATTATGAAATCCAGTATGTAAAAGGAAAGGAAAATGTGGTTGCAGATTATTTTAGTAGAAATCCTTCCGATATTAATTATATTTCGGACGAACATTCGAACAAGGGCAGTTATATTAATTTTGCGGAATCGGCAGAAGGCTGGCCAGTAGACAACAAAGAAATTGCCATCCATACCAGCAATGATGAAGATTTGAAAAAGGTAATGAACTATGTTGTTACAGAGAAATGGCCGAAAAATATAGATGAAAATTTGAAACCATACTTTAATAGGAAATATGAATTGACAGTAGAAGGAAATATTCTCATGTGGGGACACCGAATCGTTATACCGAAGTCATTAAGAAAACAATTTTTGCAAGAACTTCATAGTGGACACATCGGAATGGTAAAAAGCAAGGCTTTGGCAAGATCAATCATTTATTGGCCAAGAATCGATGCTGAAATTGAGGAGGCAACCAGAAGCTGCATAACGTGTTTAAAGTATAAACCAGATCCACCAAAGACAGACTTAACATCATGGCCGAGGACGTCAAAACCATTTGAACGTATCCATATCGATTTTTTAGGACCTTTTAAAGGCAAAATGTACATGATTGTTATGGATTCTTATTCCAAGTGGATAGAAGTAGTTAAAATGAAAAACATCACAGCTTTTGAAACCGAAAAAAAGTTACGTAAAATTTTTGCTACTTTTGGGTTGCCGAAGTTTGCAGTAACTGACAACGCGCCTCAATTTGTTTCAAAGTCATTAGAAATTTTTTTCAAACGAAACGGAATAAAACATATAACCTCACCTCCATATCATCCGCAGAGCAACGGTACCGCAGAAGTTGCTGTCAAAATTTTCAAAAATAGGTTAACAACTGCAATAAATGATCCTATAAACAAGGACGTGCCTATAACAACGCTTATTTCTCGATTTTTGTTAACCTATAGGACAACTGAACATAGTACGACAGGCAAAACTCCGTCATTTTTAATGTATGGACGTGAAATCCGGACTAGATGGCATCTTTTGCGAGAAAACGACGATTTGGAGAAGTCAGGTAATGAAGTAACAGACAAGACTGAACTGTCAAGAGAAAGGGCGAAGCGTGATTATGGTGGTAAAAGAAGAACGTTTAAAGTCGATGACATAGTAATGGTAAGAGATTACCGAACTCTCAATCAAAAACATTGGGTAGAAGCTAACATCAGGAAACAATTGGGACGAACAACGTATTTATGCGAATTAAGTACCGGACAACTTTGGAAAAGACATGCTAACCAAATTAGGGCAATAGGTCAGTCTGATTTGCTAAATAAGGGTAACACATGCATAACGGTAAAGACGGGAGAGAGCAAATCTCAAAATGAGATTTCACACAAAAATAAAGTCTCTAGAATGAATAAACTCTCAAATTGTTTTATAAATATACCTTGTACCAGCCACCAAATTTTGCCAGCCGAAGATATCACAAGGAATGTAAGTAGTAATGTAGTCAATGTTAACGAGTCTGTAATAGACAAGCATAATGACAATGCTAGTAATAGTGTAATGGACAGTCACGGAAGTGACCAAAATAACATTAATATTTTTTCTAGTAGCAATGTACAAGCTAAAAGGGAAGTGTTAAATCAAGGGAGGGGTAGTAGTATCGGAGAAAGCGATAAAAAAAAGTCAAATAAAGGACCTACACAGGCAGTAGCTAGAAAATCCACAAGGAAGGTAAAACCTCCCAGTCATTTAAGTAACTATATTCTGAAATTTGATGAAAGTGAAAGGTAAAATATATTCTTTTGCTTGTGTGTTAAAAAAGGGGTGATCTACATCAGAAAAGAAATTATCATCAGTCTGCCACAAAAGTTTTAAATAATGTATGTTAGTTAAGAAATACATATTTTGTGTTTATAAATCTTAATGTATTGTTTTGACAAAAGATAAAAAGGTTAGGTATATAATTGTTTGTTAAAATAGAGTAAGTGCACACTTTAGCAAAATTTTAATTGAAGTACATATGTACAAATGTTCAATATGAATAAATGACAGGCAAATTTACACAAATAGGAGAAAACTTCATCTGTTAGTTTACAAAAATCACGAGGTATTTTTAAATAAAACGATTAAGTAAAAATTGTTAAAATAGATTTTAGGCAATATCAGGATACATGAAGATCAGGGAACTTTGTATTTAAGTGTGGGTGTGTTCTATCTGTATTACTATCAATGATAAGCGCACATGCGCGGGATAGCTCAAGTCCGGGCAACCGACTCTCTGACGCTCTCTCTGCTCTCGACTGTTAAAGTATTCAGAGTTCTGTTACCTTTCCACGTCCGACAAACAATTATATGTATAGAGTTTTATGGATATTTGTAGTGATACAATAAAGTACCTAATATTACATCGTGTATTAATACATTCCCTCCCACATACACAACAAAAATGTTTTTGATAAAATTCTCATGTCTTAATTGGCGTAACTGTAACCAATTACAAAAGGTTATTCTTCGTTGATAATCATTCTCATACAAAAATTGATGCAATTGATATTTATAAGAACGACAGCCATGTTTCTTTAAAAATTTTCGGGCTGATTCTTTGGAAATTGGTAATTCATGTTCAATTTGTCTTATCGAAATGGTTGGGTCAACATGCACTAAAGCTAATACATTAATTTCCGTTGCTTCATCAACAATAAATCTTTCTTCAATTTCTACATTAGGTTCAGTTCTAAATTGTTGCTCCAACCGGGCGAAATAGTTTCTTAGAGGTTGTCTTCTTTCTGGATATCTCCGTCTATACAGACTTTGTGCCAGGGGCGGTTTTAACGTGCTTGCCGCCCCGGCACTATTTTAAGATGCCGCCCCTACTCTGAAAAACGACAGCCAAATAGCGTGCCGGAATCATACCTCGGATCTTTTATATACCGCTGGACCGGCTGCATATACGCCGGGTGGGACATGGGACATGCTTGTTGTCAGCAGCAAGAGCCACATGACACATAGTGTAGGAATATAGGATGGGAAGTGTAGGTGTTTGTGAGATGCTTCTTTTAAGTTTCCATGCTTCCTTTAAGTTTCCATCTATCATCATCTTATTTTTCTTCTTCTAAGTTTTCTGTTTCTGAATCTAGCAGCTTTTATTTTTATTTATTAACCGTTCCACAGGTAAATAACCATTTACGGTGGAACCGCTGGGAAGGGGAAACCAAATAAGAGCTTTTTTTAGCGGGTTATGAGAAAGAGGTTCGAAGGAATACTTTTTACACACTGTATATTGGTTTTTCTTTTTGAGGCCACCAGTTTCAATTTCCGCTTTCCAATTCCGGGAAGCTATTCCATTTCATCATATATATTTAGTTTAATACCTTTTCAATATTAATCTTAATTTATTTTGTAAATTTTACTAAAGAGATAAATACATAAACTAGTGCTAATGCTTCAACAAATAAACAAAAACTTATTTCCCTCCATCCTCATCTGGCTGGCTGGCTGTTTATATTGCCCATGTTGTTCTCCATACACTTGAAGAAGGGACGGGACGCAGGTAGTGTAAATTCTACGATACAAGCTATAGTGCAATAATACAGATACTATTTACTTTTATTTTTAGGGATCGCTAACTTAATTATTCAATTATTAATTCTATGCGTGCTTTGCTCCTCCACCATTACATTTCATTTTACGCAGAATTTTTTAAATCTAACGACGCGACGACTTGAATTTTATCGAGTTTAATGGAGTTTTAACATGTTCTTTTGGCGTTTTCCCGGGAGCGTTGCAAACTCATCCTCTCTCGATGAAGATAAACCGACTCCTTCATTGCCACTGAATACCTTCAAAATGTTAATAAAATAATACACCATCATATATGTTATATAAAATATTACCAAGTAACTTACAATATTTAGAGTCATATGAAAGTAGCCTTATCAGGCGTATCATATTACATATGGCAGCTGCTCCTTTTGCTAACTCAACATCACCTGATTCACAGGCTCGTTCACAATATTCCTTTGTTCTAAGACTCTTCAAGTCAGCACTTTTAAACTTATAAATATATGTAAAGGAACGTTTGTTCCTCAGTTATTAACTCACCTTTGTATTAAAATCATATTATGTCAGGATAGTACGTACTATCCTAATAATTAAATAAATCTTTTTAAAAAGTTAGTTGTGTCGCTTGTGATCTAACAAGATTTGGCGCAGTCGAAAAGGATCTTCAAAACACCCTGTACCGGAGCCTAACTACCAGAAACTACCCTAGAGAACAAGGAGAACATCTGCAAAAAGGTGCCTAACTGGAGGGAAAGACTGGAAGAACAAGGAGCACTTTAGGACAGGAGTGGTGAATTTCAATTCTTTAAGAAGAAAAAGAACCCGGACACAGCACACAACAACTCAACAATCAAAGAAACAAATTTTTCAAGCAACAAACCAACAAGCAACATTTCAACAATCAAAGCAACAATTAATTTTAAGAAGCAACCACACAAGAAGCAATCACTCAACAAGAAACAAAACTTATTTAGCAAGTAAGAAATCATCCCTGGTCACACAAGTTGGTGTCTTCGACGTCAGACAGACGGAGCCCGCTTTACGAAGTCGCATTCAACTACAAGACTCCACGGAGATGAAAATATTGATGTAAGTACAAATAAGAATCATCTCGTTTATTTTGTGCTTTACATTTAACATTTTTTCAAACCCATTCATTTAATTTATTTCAATTTGCGTAACGTAATATAAATAACAGCAGTTCTATAACCCAGATTAGCGAAAGTCTCATTAAACTTATCAAGAAATTTAATACATTTAAATATATCAGATTTCAAGTTCAATTTTACAACAGAAATATTTCAGAGTTAACATTTATTTTGCATTGAAACGCATTCCAAGCTAATCAGTAAATCATAAGTTTGTGAAACATTTGTCACACCAGTGCCGTATCATTCTGATTTTCACCTCATAAATTTTTTTTTAATTAACTAAATTTCCTTTTCTTTAAAAGTTAAATAATAACCTATTAAAAATGACTGACAATCAAGTCACTGGAAATGAAAATCAGAACGTTACAATGAATGAAACAGTAAACATCGAACCCTACAAGTTAAGTGAAATCTTTTCTATAATACCTGAGTTCGATGGGAACCCCATATTTTTGCATACATTTATCTCTGCGTGTGTTCATGCTCAAGGCATGGCAGTAGACGATCAGAGAATTTTAGTGACTCTACATATAAAAAATAAGCTTCGCGGAAAAGCGTCAGAGCTCATAAATTCGCAAAACTCTGCTACTTGGGCAGAAATAAAAAGCTTGCTCGAGGCGCACTTTGGCGATTCACGCGACCTAACAGCGCTTATACAGGATCTGCAAAGAGTTCATCAATTGCAGAATGAAACCGCCCTTATTTTTATTTCTCGACTTCAAACGCATAACGCCAAAATGCACGCCGCTGTGCAAAAACAATCCTTGACATTAGAGGAGAAAAATGCACAATCACGCCTTATCGAAACGATGACATTGAACACGTTACTTACCGGACTTGAACCCAAATTAGGTCAAATAATTCGTGCAGGTAACCCCAGAAACATGTTAGATGCTATTAGTAGAGTTAAACGAGAACTTCAATTGTCATACTTTGAATCACAAAAATTTCCAAACAAATCAGCCACTAAAAACCCTGTACAATCTCAACAAAGACGTCCAAATTCCCAACAATTTTGCAATTATTGCAAAAGAAATGGACATAATTTTAATGAATGTCGCGCAAGGCAATTTTCACAGCAAAATCCCAACTACAGGCAAAACAATTTTGGTGGAACTCCAACACAATTTCCTAGGCCCAATTTCCAACAATTTTCTAGGCCAAATTTCCAAAGTCCATCAAATTATTATAGCCCAGGCAACTTTGCCTCTCAACAAAATTTCTCACAAAATAATTCTCCACAACAAAATAGGCCTTCTGTGATAAGACCTAATCCAAATTATCAACAAAGACCTCCCAATCAACAACCTTCAAATTTTAACCGTCAAAACCCTCAAAAAACTCACCACGTTAATTTTGATAATTACTATGATGCACAAAATTATAACAATTGTAATCCTTATTGTGATCAAAGCTACCAACAATTTGATAGTTTTGAAAATTTCCAAAATAATTCTAATTTTAATAATGAGGTACATTCCCAAGAATATTTTACTGGTAATGGGGATTATCAAAATCCACATGCTTATAATCAACCAGACCAATACGAGAATCATATTGATTACCCACCAAATCAATACGAAAATTGTTTCGATTATTCACCAAACCCTCATACGGATTATTCTTTTAATCAACCGGATTTTTACCAAGGCCCGGAGTATCCTACAGATACTCCAACACAACAACCGGATTCCCAAATCGACCAAATGTCGAGCCAAATTCAAACCATGAATTTAAAGGACAACCCCAGTCCGTCCCTGAACCATTTAGAAGAAATTTTAATGTAATCTCGTATCCATCTCTAACTGTAAATTCAAGGAACCTCTATTATATTAAAGACATTACAAATAGGTTCAAAATGTTACTCGATACCGGTGCAGGCATATCAATATTTAAACCAAAACTTGCCGAAAATTATAAGCGCAGATCTCCCGAGAACGTTGTTATACAAGGTATAACAGAACAAAAAATTGCTATAACCGAATCTGTTCTTATACCTTTCACAGCTAATGACCCGCATAAAGTATACATTTGCGATTTAGACATCGAATTCGATGGATTATTAGGAGCCGACTTTTTCAAACATTATAGATGCGTTATTGACATGAATAACAACAAGTTAATTACTAACTTTAAAACCGTTCCTCTTTTTGAAGTAAATCGAGATCTACCGGAACCACCAATAAAAAATTTTAGTAATTCTCAAACTCCAATTTCAAAAACCCCTCATGAAAACAAAAATCAAAATTTAATTTCCATAGAACCACGTATGGAAAAAATATTTAAATTAAAATGTAATTTGCGGAATACTGAGGCTATACTGTTAGCCCAGGAAAAAGAGAAGGTTCGCTTACCCAATGCTCTCGTTAAGGTAGACGAAAACGGAGAATTCTTAACAACAATTATTAATGCAAATGCCATACCGAAATCAATCGACTTTTCCAACTTAGAACTAGAACCAATTCAAAAATTTAAATCGATTTTTAATTTCAACACTGACAACTCTGGCCAACAAATACCGACAGACAGATCGTTTGAAATTCAAAATCAGTTACGTTTAGATCATCTAAATGAAGAAGAGGCCGAATTAGTAACGCAGCTTTGTTTAGATTTTCAAGACATATTCTATTTAGAAGGTGACAACCTGACATTTACAAACGAAATTAAACACCCGATTGATACGAATGATTCCCGACCTATATTTACAAAATCTTATCGCTACCCCCAAGTCCATAAAGAAGAAGTCAAAACTCAAATTTCTAAAATGTTAGATCAAGGTATTATTCAACCCTCGATTTCACCCTGGTCATCCCCTGTTTGGGTAGTCCCCAAAAAACTGGATGCCTCTGGCAAACAGAAGTGGCGAGTCGTAGTTGACTATCGGAAACTTAACGAAGTTACCGTCGACGATAAATATCCTCTTCCCAACATCTCTGACCTTCTTGATCAACTAGGCAAATGCCAATATTTCACAACGCTAGACCTTGCATCTGGATTTCACCAGATACAAATAGACCCGAAAGATATCCAAAAAACTGCTTTCACAGTTGAGAATGGTCATTTCGAATTTGTAAGGATGCCATTCGGACTCAAAAATGCCCCATCAACTTTCCAAAGAGTAATGGACAATATCTTGTTAGGTATTCAAAATGAACGATGTCTTGTCTATATGGACGACATTATTGTCTACTCCCCTACCATCCATGACCATATTTCACGTCTAACAGAAGTTTTCAAACGCTTACAAAAAGCAAACCTCAAAATTCAACCCGACAAATGCGAGTTCCTTCGCAAAGAAGTCGCTTATTTAGGCCATCTCATCACTAAAGACGGTGTAAAACCGAATCCCACCAAAGTTGATGCAATTTTAAATTTTCCCCAACCGAAAAATCCCAAGGAAATTAAGTCATTTTTAGGCTTAGCCGGATATTATAGGCGATTCATCCCCAATTTCTCTAAAATAACCAAACCATTAACGAAGCTACTACAAAAGGATATACCTTTTAACTTCGACAATGACTGTTCAAATTCCTTTCAAAATTTAAAACAAACTTTAACGACAACACCGATTCTCATTTACCCTAATTTTAACGATGAATTCATTTTAACCACCGATGCAAGTGCATTCGCCATTGGTTCTGTCCTTTCACAAGGCAACATAGGCAAAGACTTACCTATCGCATACGCATCTCGAACTTTATGCGCTGAGGAAACCAAATATTCCACGATCGAACGCGAGCTTTTAGCCATAGTATGGTCAGTAAAGCATTTTAGGCCATACCTGTTCGGCAGAAAATTCAAGTTGGTAACAGACCATCGACCACTTACCTGGTTATTTTCAATAAAAGACCCAGGAAGTAGACTCGCACGTTGGCGATTAAAACTAGAGGAATACGACTATGAGATCGTATACAAACCTGGCAAGATCAATAAAAACGCGGACGCGCTATCCCGAATTAAAATCAACCATTTTTCGGAATGTTCGAAACTTTACTCAAAAATTCTAGCCGCGAACGAAACTGACGAATCAGAATATGACGAACAAGACGATGACGAAAACCCAAACGAAAATGCCCAAATAACTAACGAGCAAATCGCTCAAGAATTCGATATTTTTGTCAATTTGTACAAAACAAAATCTCTAATAGACTATTCGAAAATTAAAACTTCCAACAAACAGCTTTTAGATAGAGAACATAAAAACATCATAACCTTTTTTCAGCAAGATAACTTGCAAGACTTACATCATAAAATAATCGAAGACATTTTCGAAGAACATCCGGAATTTTACAAAAACACTATTAATATCGTTTCGAGTAAATCAGTCAGGCATAGGAAATACTACATAGTCCCTCTGCCATTCGACGTTAAGTCTACAATAGAACATTTGTTCATGGTGTTATATAAGAGACAAAACCTTTTAGATCTTTCCAAAACGTATTACGTTGAGAACAACTTAGATCTCCCTATCCTCGAAATGCTATCGTTCATTTTCGCAGAAAAAGACCTAAAAATTGTAATATGCCAAAATATCGTTCAGACCCCTGACGAAGATCAAATTCCGATCATTTTAGACCAGCATCACTGCGGTAAAAATAATCTTCACCGCGGAATAAATGAAACGATGCGGAGAATTAAAAATAAATATAATTGGCAAGGATTAACTAAAGATGTCGAAAACTTTATCAAATCTTGCGAAATTTGTCAAAAGAATAAAGTATATCGTAAGAACATGTCTAGTCCTTTAGTAATTACAGAAACACCAAGAACGCCATTTGAACGAATCAACATCGACATATTCCAAACCCCAACTCGAAATTATGCTCTTACTATTCGCGACGAGTTAACCAAATTTACCCAAGCTTATGCTATACAAGATAAATCTGCAAAATCAGTAGTAAATACCTTACTACTATATTTCCAGCACTATGGCACCCCTTTGAGAGTCCATTGTGACTATGGCGGCGAATTTGATAACAGACTATTAAAAGATCTCTGTACCTTATATGATATAAAACTAACGTATTCAAGCGTAGGACACCCTCAATCTAACGGATCGATAGAACGATTTCATGCTACCTTAGCTGAAATGATTAGGGTCCATAAAGCCGAAAACCCCGACGAACACCCACTGACTATTTTATCCTACGCAGTAATCTGCTACAATAATTCGGTCAACAAAACTCATGGTTTTAGTCCATACGAATTAGTATTCGGACACACATCTTGTAGACCACCCGAAACGTTGTACAATCAAAAAGAACTTATAACTAAGTATGTTAGAGACCTCAACAATAGAATCTCGCATTATTATAAAATAGCACGTAGTCGTACGCTAGACCAAAAAGCGAAAGCCAAAATTCGTTTTGACAAACACGTCCCCGGAAAACGACCAGATTACCAAATTGGAGACAAAGTCTATGTAAAAGAATCTCAGATCAAAGACAAATTACAAAACAAATTTAACGGCCCATTCGAAATTAAAGAAATCTTTAAAAATTCAGCACTTTTATCTAATCCAGAAACAGACCAGACAACTAAAGTTAACTTTGACAGGATGAAACCTTATTTTGAAAATTAAACTTTATTTTCAGGTTTCTCTTGCTGTTCGGATCAGCAGTATCCCAATATTCAATAACGCCAATAAACAACACTATCGGAGTGTATTACCACCGAGACACTGACATTGTAATCTCCCACAAGAAATGGACGTTACTAGTACATAAGAACATTTCCACACTCAAGACAGCAATCGACAGGAACGACAAAATCTTAGATAAAATCTTCATTACTCTTGACCCGGCATATTTAGACATGGTAACCTTCACAAGTGAAGTTAAAACACACCTTAGTCTATTAACGCAAATTTCTAAGTCCATAAAGAATAAATTCGACGAAATACTGTTCGACACGAAACGCTACAAACGCGGACTCTTGAACGGTATAGGTTCAATATTTAAATCAATCACCGGCAATCTAGATGCTGAAGACGGCGAATATTATCTAAACTGTATTAATAAACTTAATAATGACGAACACCAATTGGAGAACTTACTTAAAAACCAAATTTCAGTCACAACATCAGTCATAAAGAATTTCAATGTAACTGTTCGACAATTACAAATTGACGAAGAGACATTTAATAATGATATAAAAGAAATCGAAAAACAGATCTTAAAAATCGAAGGCGAAACGCGAATAGCTTATACAAAATTAAAATTCTTAAGTATTTGCGAGCAACTCATGGCAAGCTATTTATTTATCGAGGACAATTTAAACGATATTTTAAATTCTTTCACTTTTGCGAGACTCAAGATAATTCACACATCAATCATTAATCCTCAGGACTTGTTAAACTCTCTACAAGAGATTTCACAAAACTTACAAAAGAACAATTTGCCCCTCCCGATCAAATTATCAAAGGTTTCACAATACTTAGATATTATTGAATTGAAAGCTTTTCAGGTAAATTCAGAATTAATATTTGTATTAGACATACCACTAATAGACCCTCAAACATATTCTGTTTTCAAACTATTTCCCATTCCTATTCTGGATAATAGAACTGGTCTATCTCATATTTTATCAACTTCTCAAAAATATATCGCGAGAGATGATGATTCTTTGATGTTCATACCCATCGCAGACCTCAAAGATTGCAAATCAATTCGTTTTAATACCAAGCTATGCTCAAATTTATTTGCATATCCAATTGACAACAATGCCATATGCGAAGCCCGTCTCTTCAAGAACCTCGACACACTACCCGAAAACTGCCAGACGTCACTTATCATCAGTCAAGGTTACAACGTGCAAGAACTAGGTGAAAACAAGTGGTTAGTGATAAAGGCGGAACCTTTACATGTGACCATTAACTGTCCCAAAATAATTTCGACTGACACAATCTCCAAAAATTCAATTATTAGACTCCAATCAAATTGCTATGCTTTTGTAGGTATTACCAAAATCCAAGCTAGCACAAGTGACTTTACCAGTGTAGAAGACAATAATCACCCAATTCGAGTCCCTTTTGAGTGTTGTGGCCAAATTCCCGAAAACATTCGAGTGCCTAATCTAAAACCTTTAAAGTTGAACAATTTAAACACCGAGGACCTCGAAATCGCTAAACATAAGCTGGACCAGTATTCAAAAGACTTAGACGATCTAATAAATGAACCCTTCGTTACCAAACACATCTCTTGGTTCACTTATTTAATAATTGTTTTAATCTTTGGACTATTAGTTGTGTACCTATTCTATAAATATAGAATACACCGAAGAAATTCAACCACCGATGTCTCCACATCGCCCCCAGCTCCTCCGAGACCTAGTAAACTCTCCAGGACATTTACTAGCTTACTCCCTCAACGAAGACGACCTCCACTAAGAAGAGAAGACGAAGAATCCGAAGACATAGAACTTAATTAAACAGTTTTGTGCCTTTCATAAACTTTTGTACTGAGACTCTTCAGTGAAATTTATTCAATTTTATTTCAATATTTTTTATGCTTTTATTACATGCACTGTATTGCATTTTTACGCTTACCATTTTATATTCTATATTTTTGCATTTTATACTTTTACAATTTTACATTTTTTGCACCTTTTACATTTTTGTCACATTTTATTGTACTTTGTATTTCATATTTTTCAATTAATTTCAATTTCAAAAGTTGCTGTATAATCACCAACTTTTTCTATAAGGGGGAAGTTGTTATATAAAATATTACCAAGTAACTTACAATATTTAGAGTCATATGAAAGTAGCCTTATCAGGCGTATCATATTACATATGGCAGCTGCTCCTTTTGCTAACTCAACATCACCTGATTCACAGGCTCGTTCACAATATTCCTTTGTTCTAAGACTCTTCAAGTCAGCACTTTTAAACTTATAAATATATGTAAAGGAACGTTTGTTCCTCAGTTATTAACTCACCTTTGTATTAAAATCATATTATGTCAGGATACTACGTACTATCCTAATAATTAAATAAATCTTTTTAAAAAGTTAGTTGTGTCGCTTGTGATCTAACATATATACATACTACCCAAAAAATGTTTCCCCCCAAAAAAAAAGAATACTTACTAAACATTTTTATTTTAATTTTAAAAGAACAACACTATACCTTAGAGGTGAGTAGTATATAAAATGACTCTTCTGTATAACACCTATTTATTAAAAATAAAGAAAAGATAAAATAATTTAAAAAATAAAATGATTTTAAGAAAATTATACAAGATCAAGACAAACTTTTGTGGCCTTTTTCACAGCAAAATCATTGATTATATATCACCTGTTTTCATAGTTTTTAAAATTTCATTTTCAATATTTAATACTGCTAATGAATTTAGCCTTTACTGCGTCGTTGTGGACCGTAAATAATTCTTTACACGTCGCAAGGTCGAGAAACTCCTTTCTCCAGAACAGTTTGTAGCGGGTATTTATTTTTTAATAATAAAAATTAGGTATGCAAGAAAGCCGCTTTTGGCTGCCATCCACAGCTCTCAGTGCGTTGTCTTGGTTTCAATGGAACTGTCGCATTAGCGTAATCATAAAAACGACTAAAGCAATATTCGAAAGAAAAAAATGTTGCCGCCCTTGGAATTTTGCCGCCCTGGGCACTCGCCCAGTGCGCCCAGTGGTAAAACCGCCACTGCTTTGTGCTCTAGTTGCATTACGTCGAGTCTCTCCATAAATAATGATCATGTCAACTTTTTCAACTCTTGAATAATTTTCAGACATTTTATATTAATTTTCTTGTTTATAACAACTTTAATACACTTGCTTCAGAAAATTAGTGAGTAAGTCAAGACTAATTCAATTGTTGCGAATATCTATCATTTTCATGACTATCTGCAATTTTGTATTTAAATGTAGATAGGTACCTTATTAAAATGATTTGTTGGCGCTTACTTCTTAAAAATACTTCTTTTATTACGAAGGATATCGTTAAGAAATGATTAATGGCGAAAAAATGATAGTTTATGAATCATTATTTCTGATTAATAAAAGAAATAGCACAGTTCCATTAAAAAAATTCCATAGGACCCCTACGAAAATGAAAATGAAATTCCGTTTTTTGAACAAAAACTAAAAACACTGGTACCTATCAGTAATTCAAACAATTTGAAGTACAAATGTATTTAATTCATAAGATATGAAAAGTTCTTTAAATATTTTCTTCTAAAATTTGTAAATTAAATACAGACTGTCCCATTTAAAGGACTGAAATGTTGAAGAGATTACAAAAATTGTAAATATCTCGAAAAGGGTTAGTTTTATGGTATTTTTTTAGAACATAATCTGCTTAGAAACGCATTTTCTTTCACATAAACCCCATTTCAAAATTTCTCCCATCAAAATATTTCTTTAGAGCACATAAGTGCCATCTATATACTGATGTATTAAAAAAACAATTATATTCAGAAATAAAGCTCTCTCTATGCTCTATAAATTGGTTTTTACAGAATTAAAATATCTCTATTCGTTTAGAATATATTCTGCCTGGGAGTGAATGAAACATTATCCTGAAACATTTTCATTTCTACTGCTACTGCTCTTCGTTGCTTGAACTGAACTGTTCAGTTTAGTTCGAGTAACGAGGAGCAGTAGCAGTAGCTACTAGGATAGTTTTTCATTCTAAGTGGATGACCATAGTGTAGGACAAGTTATCCAGTTAAAAAGTTAAAAATATGTCGAGTAGGTTTTTAAAAAAATGTATTTTAAGACATAAAGATTGAAATATCTCAAAAACCATTAGGTTTTGGATAATGCATATTAGGGTTAAATTTACTCCTTAGGTCATATCCTATCACATCTCCAAAGAAATGTATCGAATTAACAGTAACCCTGTATATATTTTTTTCGCGCCCTCTAGCGGCGAAACTGTGCGGAATTCGGACAAAAATGAAGAGGCAAAATTTGTTGCAAATTTTATGCTCTACAACTTTGCTCTCCTAATATTTTTCACCAAAATGCATAGTTTTTCCTCAAAATAGAGAAAGCGAAAGAGAGCTAAAATTCGTATGTATTGTCCACGTAAGTTAGCCTTTTCTTGGCCGTACGGCTGTGATTCGTTACGTGCAGTAATGGGTGGCCGGCAATTTTCTTGCTGCCGGGTAATGGAGGCTAGGTTTGAAGTGGTCAGAGCCAGGAGTTGCGCTAATTGTTCATAGCTGGGTAGTCCCAAGCTCGGTTGGGGTTGGTCCGTTATGGCGGCAGAGGGGACTGGGATCGTTCCAGTCGTTTGGTTTTGGAGCACTATTTGTCTTTGGGGCGTAGCACTAGGTCTTGCCGTCTGGTACGGCGGGGTGACGTGGTAGGCGCCGGCCGACGAGGTAGGCGTGACGAAGTACTGTGCGTTGGGCGGCGTGCTTGGACTTGGGCTGGTTGCTGTTGGTGGTACCATGCAGTGCGGGGTGGCCAGCTGGCGGCGAGGTGTCAGCGAGGCGTCGCTGAAGAGTTGGGGCCAGTCGGGTGTGGCAGCGATGGTGTACTGACCGCTGGGCAGCCCTGAGCCTGAGTGGGAGGCTTCCCCATGTGTGGAAGCGAATCCAGCGAAGCGGCGATCTCCCAGCGTCGAGGAATCGTCGTTGGCCCGGGATGCTGTTGGGTCCACCATACAGCGAGGGGGCATCACCATGTCATCATCACCATCTAATCCCTGTTCCATCGCCGAGTTTTCGTGCCACGATGCTGCGTTGCGCTCCATGCAGTAAGGGGGCATCGCCTGGGAATCGCTGCTACTCCATTCCATATTTGTTGCCTGGGTTCCATGCCAGGTGGTTGCGCTGCGTGCCATGCAGCGAGGGGGCACCGTCGTGATGACGTCATGCGTGACCCCAGTGTCGTGTCCTATGTTGGTGGCGAGTCCTGCCTCGCTATGCCTAGGCGCGGAGCCCGGCGACGCACAGTAGTGGGGCGCCGTCGTCGCGACGCCATGCGTAGCACTTGTGCCTGTAGAGAAATCAGAGGACATGCTTACCTCGCCGAGCCGGGTTGCTGTGTTGCTTGCTGTGCAGTGTGGGGCCACCGTCGTGGAGACGTCGGGCGTGACCCCCGTACCCCTTGTCAGGGCGTCGTGTTGGCGGAGCACTTCGTGGTCAGATGCTGTGAGGGGCGTCGTGCAGTAAGGGGGGGCCGACGTGGAGACGTCGCTCTCGACCCCAGTGCCTACTGCCTTGCCACTCCGGGTATGCATTGCCACTTGACACTCAACACAATAAAACTCAATTAAAACACACTGTCTGGTTACAACACAAGAGGAAGGGATAACCTCATCAGCATTGGCGTTGGCTTCTGTGCTCAGATGACTTCTGTTTCGGCAGAAGACTATTAGTTGCTGAAGGCTGGAACATTACTACTTGAAGGATCGATCACTACTTGCTCGCTGAGAAAAAGTGTTTTCTTATATAGACTTTTTTTGTGCTCAAATGACTTCTGTTTCGGCAGAAGACTATTTTTGTGCTCAAATGACTTTTGTTTCGGCAGAAGACTAAAACATCAGCACAGCGCGCTAGACAAGTCATAACTTGTTCGCGACGCCGACGCCGATGACACCACCCCCCTTTTTTGTGACTTTATTGAACATTAATAAAGGCATACAGGTTATGTTTCAGTTCAATAATTTCAATTATATAATGTAAGAGTGAGTGGATACAATATTTTCAAAACTATAAACTAAGAGTAAGTGTTAAGATATTTCAACAACTAAGATATTTTAACATATATAGACTAAGATTAAGTGTGGTAAGATATTTTATATAAGTAACTAATAATAGGTCCATTAAGATATTTTAGGTAAAACAAGATATTTAAAATTAAAGTATTTTATGTGACAAATCATAAATGTATTCTAGTTTGAACAAAGTTTTCGCCCTGTGGCGTTGAATTATTTACAATGGTATATTATCGCACGTTTCGTTTTTTCTGGACGTCGTCTCCGCGACGCCCGGGGCTGCCTGATCCTGTTGTGAATTGGGGGCTGCTAAGTCCTGCTGTGCTGCGTGCTACGGCAGCGGGATTCTGGAGCGAACCTTTGAGGCTGCAACGTCCTGCTGTGTTGCTTGCTAGGCAACTGGGAGACTGGAGCGATTTATTGGGGCTGCAACGTCCTGCAGTACTGCGGGCTAAGGCAGTGGGATACTGGAGCGCCTCGTGGGGGCTGCTAGGTCCTGCTGTGCTACGTGCTAAGGTAGCGGGATCCTGGAGCGGTGCGCCGGAGCCGGCTGAGCTCGGGCTGGCGTTAGAGTTGACGAACACTCGTGTCCGGACTGGGACAGGCATCTGGCTGGCGGATGGCTGCTGTCGGTCGTGGCCAGGCGTGGTCACGGCCTTCGCCCAGAACGGCATCGGGAACAGTATTGGCGTCGGGTAGAGCGGCTGCTCTTGTCTTGACGTAGAAGGCCCAGGGTCTGCTGGCGGCGTCGGTGCGGCTGACAGCGCCGGAGGCTTCTTATCTTGTTTTGGTTTCCTCTTGGCTGAGGTGGATGGGCCAGGCACGACTGGGGGCAGTCGGCGGGCTGGAAATTTTGGTTTAGCGGCGGCTGTGGTGCTATGTCCACGTATATTGTCGCCATGTCCATGGAAGTTGGCCTGTGCTTCGGCATCTGGCTTCGGGGCAGCGGGCACTACTAATCCTGTGATAGTAGGCGTGACTGGCTTCTGGGCAACGGGCGCTACTGGTCCTGTGACAGTAGGCGTGGTTGGCTGTTGGGCAGCGGGTGCTGCTGGCTCTGGGGCAGCGGGCGCTACTGGTCCTGTGACAGTAGGAGCTGCGAGCCTTGGTGGGGCTGGATGACCTGGATCCTCGGGATCGTCATCCTCGTCGTTGCTGTCGTCATCGTCGGTATCAGCTGCGATGGCTCGTACCGCTGGAGGCACTGGAGGTCGCTTGTCGGGTTTCTGGCCTGGCATGGGCCTGATGTCATCAATGTGAATGGGCACTGGGATCTCGTTCCTGAGAATTTCGTACGTGTTATCACCCAGGGCTCGAATGATAACAAAAGGTCCCTCCCATGTGGGTCCAAAGCTGGTCCGGCGCTCCTTGAAGCCTCGGCACATCACTTGTTGCTGGGGTCGATACTGGATCGGGGCTGTCCTCGGTTCTGGGAAAAGATTCCTCTGGTAGACTTGCTGTCGCTGGGCTGCTTTCTCCTGTCTGCTCCTAGCTGCTCGTCGAGGTTCTGGTAGCGGGCGGCGTTGCTCTGGGTGTTGCCAGTCTCCTGGGCGAGGCAACTCGGTCCCAAGCAGCAGCTCGCTGGGTGAGTAGCCGGTGGCAGCATTTTTCCTATTGTGCAAAGAAAAGATTATTTGCGGCAGCACGACGTCCCATCGGTTTTGTCGTTTTCCCATCAGCTTCTCTCGTAGGGCCTTCTTTATCTCCTGATTGCGCCTCTCTACGGGATTGGCTCTCTGGTGATAGATCGGCGATGTAAAATGTCTGATTTTATTCCGCTTGCAGAAGTTGAGGATCTTCTTGGCGGTGAAGGTAGGTGCTTTGTCGGTGATGAGTTCATCGGGATATCCCCATCGGAGGCAGACTCGTTCCAAGGCCCCTAAGATGTGGTTGGCATCAGCTTGGGGTGCAGCTTCGGCCTCGATCCACTTGGAACAGAGATCTGTTATCACGATGATAACTCGGTTGTGGGTTGGTGTCTCTTCGTAGGGTCCCATGACGTCTAACGAGAGTACTTGCCAGGGTTTGGTGGGTGGTCTCGGGCGGAGTGGAGCGGCAGCTTGAAGGGGTCCTCGCTTGGTCGCAGCACACACCATGCATAGTCGCACATGCGTCGTGACGTTCTTGCGGAGTTGGGGCCAGTAATATCGGTTGTTTACTGCCCGGTACGTCTCGTCGCGGCCTGGATGACCTGCATGCGGGGCGTCGTGGTAGTGGTGCAGAATGCGGGGCCTCAAGGCTTCGGGCACAACGAGGGCGGTCCTCTCTTCAGTGACATGCCATAGGCGTCCATCTTCTACCCTGAATTGTTCTTTCAGGCGCTTCTCCCAGGGGTCTAGGCCTCGTTCCTGATCCTGGATGTCCCCCCAATGTCCGATGGAACCAGAAATGGCGTAGTCCGCGAGTTGGGCGGCCTTGATCTCATCGAACAGAGTGGTTAGCTCCTCAGGTTCGGCTTCCATCATCAAAATTTCCTCCGTGGTCGGGGTATCGATGATGGCCCTTGGCGTGGTTGGTTGTTGGGTTGTGGGTTCCTCGTCAGGAGGTAGCAAGCGGGAGTCATCGCCGGTATCAGCTGGCATGGCTTCTTGAGGATGACGTGACAGGAAGTCGGGCAGTTGGTTCAATCGTCCTGGACAGTGCTCTACGGTGAAGGTGTACTCTTGCAGCTGCAAGGCCCACCGGGTGAGCTTGGCCCTCTCGTCTTTGAACTGATGTAACCAGTGCAATGCTCGGCTGTCCGTGACAAGTGTAAAATGCTGGTCCTCCAGCCAATGGCGGTATCGGCGACAGGCCCATACTACGGCGAGTGTCTCCTGTTCATTGATGTGGTAACGTTTCTCAGGTCCTGTAAACTTTGCACTGGAGCAGGAAATGATCCGTTTCTCCCCCTCTGGCGTTTTTTGATACAAAGCCGCACCCATGCCGTGGTTGCTTGCATCGGTTTGGAGGTAGAAAGGCAGTCCTGGCTCCGGTCTGCAAAGGGCTAGAGGCTGTGATAGCTTCTCCTTGATCAGTGCGAACGCTGTCTCCGCTTCTGTGTTCCACTGGAACCTCTCCTTTCCTGTTAGGTTTGTCAGCGGGGCTGTCAGCTCGGCAAACTCGGGTACAAACTCTCGTAACCAGTTGGCAGTGCCTAGGAATCCCTGGAGTTCCTTCTTGGTGCGAGGAGTGGGAAAGTCTCTTATTTGGATGACGTGTTTCTCCTGGGGTTGATTTTGAGTAGTAGTTATCCTGTAGCCCAGGTAGTCCAGCTCGGAGGCTCCAAATCGGCACTTCGGAAGTCCACAGTGCAATCCATGTATCCTCAGACGTTCTAATACCAGAGCCAAGTGACGAAGGTGGTCTTGATGATCTTCAGAGTATACTATTATGTCGTCTAGATATACTTTCACGAAGACGTCTATGAAGTCGGCCAGCACTTCTGTCATTAACTTCTGGAACGTTGAGGGGGCGTTGCGTAGCCCGAATGGCATTACAAGGAACTCGAATGTCGCTCCGTCTGGGGTACTAAAAGCTGTCAGGGGTACACTATTCTCGTGCATCGGGACCTGCCAGTATCCACTCTTTAAGTCCAAACTAGTGAAAACCTTCGCTGCACCTAGCTCTCGGATCGTCTCCCGTATCGGCGGCAACTGGGACACTTCTTCCAGCGTCTGGGTGTTCAGCTGGCGGTAATCGACACAAAAGCGGGAAGTCCCATCCTTTTTGTTCACAATGACGATCGGTGAGCAGTAACGGCTGTTACTGCGTCGAATTACCCCAGCTGCCAGCATCTTCTTCACTTCCTCAGTGATTATTGCCTTTTTATTCGCCGAGTACTGGTAACGTCGTATTTTAAATGGTTTGTCGTCTTTCAGACGGATTTCATGGGTAGTGAGTTGTGTAGTAGGCTGTTTGAGCGTCTCTTGAAATACATCAGAAAATTTAGTGATGACTTCCTCATACGCACGGCTGTGCGTCTCTGGTAGCTGCTCCGGGTTGGCTGTTACGGTGCGGGCCGAGTCCTCGGTCCTAACCTCCATGTCCCAGAACAGGGTGTGCCGTTCTGACACCCCTGCGTGTATGCAGTGCCGCGGAAAATCGATCACCACTTCCTGTTTCGCTAGGAAGTCCCTTCCTAGGATGATGTCCTTGGTCATATCCTCCAAAATATGCATTTCGACCGAAACTGTCCAGTTTCCGATCTGCAGGGGCACTTCCACGCTGCCTTGGGTGTGCTTGATCTCCTTGGCGGCAGCCAAGAGCACGGGCATCGTCGGATGGTTAGTCCTAGGAAGGTCCTCTACGTAGTTGCTGTGGATGAAGGAATGAGTCGCCCCGCTGTCCAGCAGGGCCAGTAAACGGCATCCGTTGGCCTCGACCCACAAGTGGGATGATGGGCCGGGACCGGCCGTCAATCCTATTGATGCACTTAATTCTGGAGCCGGGCACCCTGGCTTGGGCCGGCTCGCTGCTCGTTTCCCGCCTGGGGCTGACTGTTAGCTTGCTGCCGGGGGGCTGCCTGACTTCGTTGCTGCGGTGGTGCCGTGGATGTCTGTCCTGGGCCCGGGTTATTGGTTGGACCTGCCTGTTGGCTAGGGTTGTTTAAGTTGGTGCCATGCCCTCGGAAGTTGTTACCCCCTGTCTGGACATTTTGTTGGCGGAAATTAGGGTTTCCCTGCTGATTGGAGTCGTGTCCACGGAAATTGGGGTTGGCTCGCTGGTTGGAGTCGTGTCCGCGGAAATTGGAGTTGCCTTGCTGGGGCTCTGACTGAGTTTGGTTGGTGGGGCAGTCTCGGTGATAGTGAAATCCCGGGCACTTGCGGCACTTTGGTAGACTATTGGTAGTATTACTCGCAGGCGGGATGGTGGCTGGCCTCGGCAGCGGTCGGAGTTGCCTCTGAAATTCCCTGTAGTCACCCTCGGCGTTTTCAGCCACTCGGCTCAAGCTTTCCATCGTGGCCACTGGGACATTTCTAGTTGCGAATCTCAATTCCGGTCGCAGGAGCTCGCGCACCTCCATAACCATCTCTTCTTCCGGCGTATACCGTTCTACTCTCAGCCAGAGTCCAATTTTGCGTTGTATAAAAACGGCGGCGGGTTCGTCGTCTTTTTGCCTCTCACCGTGTAACCTGGAGCGTAGCTTCCCCAGGGTGGCAGTGTCGTTGAACTGCCGCAGGAGCTTTTCCTTTAAGAATTCGTATGTGATGTGGGACTTCCACATCTCCAGGGTGCGTCTGGCTTGTCCCTCGAGCTGTTCAATGGCCACTCTCACTTTATCTCGGCCGTGGATGTCTTCATGGAGCATCGCCTCCTCGAGCTCATCCAGGAAGTTGACTGGATCCTCCCATTCCAGGCCTGAGTAAGTGGGCAGCGCTCTCGTTCTTCTTGTGGGCATCCTGTGATGACCTTGTATTGCGTGTATTGCGGCTTGAACGCTTCCCTCCATTAGTCTTGTCATGCTCTCTGCTAGGTTTTGTGTTGGGCGCCACTGGGGGTCCATTTCCCCAGGATTTGTATGTTCGGGTCGTCGTGGATCCTCTTCCCTCCGGAAAGATCTGGCCTCACGTTGTTGGTCGCCATGTCCACGTAGGTAAGCCTTTTCTGTGGCGTACGGCTGTGATTCGTTACGTGCAGTAATGGGTGGCCGGCAATTTTCTTGCTGCCGGGTAATGGAGGCTAGGTTTGAAGTGGTCAGAGCCAGGAGTTGCGCTAATTGTTCATAGCTGGGTAGTCCCAAGCTCGGTTGGGGTTGGTCCGTTATGGCGGCAGAGGGGACTGGGATCGTTCCAGTCGTTTGGTTTTGGAGCACTATTTGTCTTTGGGGCGTAGCACTAGGTCTTGCCGTCTGGTACGGCGGGGTGACGTGGTAGGCGCCGGCCGACGAGGTAGGCGTGACGAAGTACTGTGCGTTGGGCGGCGTGCTTGGACTTGGGCTGGTTGCTGTTGGTGGTACCATGCAGTGCGGGGTGGCCAGCTGGCGGCGAGGTGTCAGCGAGGCGTCGCTGAAGAGTTGGGGCCAGTCGGGTGTGGCAGCGATGGTGTACTGACCGCTGGGCAGCCCTGAGCCTGAGTGGGAGGCTTCCCCATGTGTGGAAGCGAATCCAGCGAAGCGGCGATCTCCCAGCGTCGAGGAATCGTCGTTGGCCCGGGATGCTGTTGGGTCCACCATACAGCGAGGGGGCATCACCATGTCATCATCACCATCTAATCCCTGTTCCATCGCCGAGTTTTCGTGCCACGATGCTGCGTTGCGCTCCATGCAGTAAGGGGGCATCGCCTGGGAATCGCTGCTACTCCATTCCATATTTGTTGCCTGGGTTCCATGCCAGGTGGTTGCGCTGCGTGCCATGCAGCGAGGGGGCACCGTCGTGATGACGTCATGCGTGACCCCAGTGTCGTGTCCTATGTTGGTGGCGAGTCCTGCCTCGCTATGCCTAGGCGCGGAGCCCGGCGACGCACAGTAGTGGGGCGCCGTCGTCGCGACGCCATGCGTAGCACTTGTGCCTGTAGAGAAATCAGAGGACATGCTTACCTCGCCGAGCCGGGTTGCTGTGTTGCTTGCTGTGCAGTGTGGGGCCACCGTCGTGGAGACGTCGGGCGTGACCCCCGTACCCCTTGTCAGGGCGTCGTGTTGGCGGAGCACTTCGTGGTCAGATGCTGTGAGGGGCGTCGTGCAGTAAGGGGGGGCCGACGTGGAGACGTCGCTCTCGACCCCAGTGCCTACTGCCTTGCCACTCCGGGTATGCATTGCCACTTGACACTCAACACAATAAAACTCAATTAAAACACACTGTCTGGTTACAACACAAGAGGAAGGGATAACCTCATCAGCATTGGCGTTGGCTTCTGTGCTCAGATGACTTCTGTTTCGGCAGAAGACTATTAGTTGCTGAAGGCTGGAACATTACTACTTGAAGGATCGATCACTACTTGCTCGCTGAGAAAAAGTGTTTTCTTATATAGACTTTTTTTGTGCTCAAATGACTTCTGTTTCGGCAGAAGACTATTTTTGTGCTCAAATGACTTTTGTTTCGGCAGAAGACTAAAACATCAGCACAGCGCGCTAGACAAGTCATAACTTGTTCGCGACGCCGACGCCGATGACAGTATGTATACAGGGTGCGCCAAAGTTCTGAATTTGGTCGATTACGGCTCTATATGAAATGGTGGAAATATATTGTCTATAGATTATTTTCTTGATTTTCAATTCTGAATAACCAGAAAATATGTACAATTATACAGGGTATTCCGTTTTCGTTGTCTGGGCAACAACTTCGTTATTTTAAATGGAACACCCTATATTTTTTTCCTTTATCGAGTTACTCATCTAATTATATTCATAAATCTATTAAGGTGGTAGGTACTTAAAATTAACCGTTTACGATATAAAAGAGATTTTTTGACAAAAAGTGAGGTTTACTGACAAGTTTTTGAGTACCTCTGATTTCATAGACAAGAGAGTTTTCAAAATTCTGCTTATACCGTTATGTTGGGCATATTAAGGGCTAGTAGGGCAGAAACATTATTAACATTAATCTTATACATAGTGCTGAAAAAATTGAGTTTATTTTTTCGCTAATAAAAAAGGCCGTAATTCAATTTTTTCAAATGGGACGTACTATTTTCAGTTCTGTCATCTAATGAAGTGTTAAATTATCTTTCCACTGATATATCATAGTAGGTATTTATCTTTAAAAGTTGCATAGATATTAAGGTTAATTGTCTGGATCAGACTAATTGTGTAGTAGTACAAGCAGTTTTCCATAATTAATTATTAGCCTTCTGAAATATTATTTTTTTACTTAGAATTGTTGGACAAAGAATTGAAATTAATACCAGCACGTATGTAATAAAGAATTTACTTATAATAAAAAAACAATTATTTTAACAAATGTTCAAAATGTTCACCATTTCGATCGAGACACATCTGAGTCCTCTTCCTAAATGAATGACGCATTTCTTGCAGCATCTGCGGAGTAATGGATGCAAAGGCACGTCTGATCCTATTTTTCATGTCATCAACAGTGGTAGAAGTGTCGCGATAAACTATATCCTTTACATAGCCCAGTAAAAAAAAGTCCATACCTGTCAGATCGGGCGACCTTGCAGGCCATGCTATTGCTGCGCCACGCCCTATCCACATATCATTGAAGTTGCGATCTAACCATTCTCTGACATTTGCTGCAAAATGAGGCGGAGCTCCATCTTGTTGAAACCACACTTTTTGCCGTATATCAAGAGGAACGTTTTCTAGGAGAACCGGCAATTCATTTTCCAAAAAATCGTGATATATTCTTCCATTTAAGGGTCCATTAAAGAAATGAGGTCCAATAACAATCGGCCCTACTACAGCACCCCATACATTTAATGACCACCTCTGTTGGGAAACTGTTTTTAATAAATGAGGATTGACATCTGAATAATAATGAAAATTGTGTCCATTGACAGTCATTTTTCTTGCTGGAACTTAATTCATGAGGTTTGTACTGCACCACCAATTTCGATAAATCTGTCTCTAAGATTACTAAATGCAGGTTCTAAAGGGTGTCTCCTTTCAGGATATGTGGTTTTATAGACTCGGGATGCTAAGAGGCTGTTCCTTGAGCACTCCCCCAGAATAAAAATCATGTCAACCATTTCTTCCCGCGAATAATTCATATTTATTTTGAAACACTTCTTCACTGGACAAATCAATAGACAAACATAAACTAACGACAAGCTAGAATGTGCAAATACCTAATACGTTCCACTCCTGGCAAACCTAGAATTACGTAGCGGGTTACAACGTGAATGAATGCGATGGATTTAAGATAAACAACGATAGATATAATTTGCAGCGATGTTAAGTTAATAACAGTGTCCACACCCCAGATTAGTAAAGTGGGAGGTTGCCTATTGACTTTTCAAGGGCGAGTCAAGATGCCATATTGCGCGTCATTGTGCCTGCCCTGTGTTTGAACAAAGTTTTTCTGTATGATTTCATTTTGAATACGAGTAATATAGAACACTAAAACTTAGGTCGAAAAGAAAAACACGGGAATGTTACATAAATTACACCTTTTCAATATGAAATCATACAGAAAAACTTTGTTCAAACACAGGGCAGGCACTATGATGCGCAATATGACGTCTTGATTCGACCTTGAAAAGTTAGTAGGCGACCTCACTCATGTTTACTAATCTTGGTCCACACCATCGCCTCGGCGCGGAGCGAACAAACTCAACACGTGGCATCAACGGATGTATCACCTCTCTGTCTACATGAGCCACCATGAGCAGTATGCTTTGAAGATTGTCGTGCCAGCTAGTAAAAGTTGAGTTTGCACGACAAACAACAAGTCATACTGTCAAAGTTAATTTATGTGATGTAATGTGATGTAAAATTATGTGAATTTCAGTCAGACAGATATTTAACCTTAATATCTATGCAACCCTTAAAGATAAATACCTACTATGATATATCAGTGGAAAGATAATTTAACACTTCATTAGATGACAGAACTGAAAATAGTACGTCCCATTTGAAAAAATTGAATTACGGCCCTTTTTATTAGCAAAAAAATAAACTCAATTTTTTCAGCACTCTGTATAAGATTAATGTTAATAACGTTTCTACCCTACTAGCCCTTAATATGCCCAACATAACAGTATAAGCAGAATTTTGATAACTCTCTTGTCTATGAAATCAGAGGTACTCAAAAACTTATCCGCAAACCTCAATTTTTGTCAATAAATCTCTCTTATATCGTAAACGGTTCAGTTTAAGTACCTACCACCTTAATAGAGTTATGAATATAATTAGATGGGTAACTCGATAAAGGAAAAAAATATAGGGTGTTCCATTTAAAATAACGAAGTTGTTGCCCAGACAACGAAAACGGAATACCCTGTATAATTGTACATATTTTCTGGTTATTCAGAATTGAAAATCAAGAAAATAATCTATAAACAATATATTTCCACCATTTCAAATAGAGCCGTAATCGACCAAATTCAGAACTTTGGCGCACCCTGTATACAGGGTGTAATTAGTTTCATGTCATTAAAAAAACTGGTGGTAGGGAACGACAATACAAACCAAAAAACCTTATATAACATGGGGTCTAAAGCTCATAGTTTTGGAGAAAAAAAAAAAACTAAAATTTCGCAAATTTTCAATAAAATTTTTTGAGAACTGCTGGAATATTGAGGTAGGTTTAGATCTAGATCTGATCTGAAGAAAACTATAACTCTCCCTTGTGCAATATTTTAGTTACTGTGAGTATTTCGTTATGTACACACGTCCAACCCGCCGTTCGTTGTTTTTGTTATTTTTGAATTTCGCGCCATTGTGTATTTATAATTAAGATTTATTTTATTGACTTACCAATCAAGTTGTCAAATTCTTGATTACGTACAGACACAACTTACTTGTTCGTTCTTTTTGTATTCCTTTTTGGCTTTTGTACCAAGTTTTTATTTTATTTTTCTTTATTGACAACGTTAGTTGATAGTTTAGTGTTTAGTGTTGAACGAAGTGCGTAAGTCCTTAATTCGACGTACCGAACTGTGTATTGATGCAGATGCACAGATTTTGAATCATTTAGGTAGGTAGTAAGCTTTTAACCCAGGACACTCATTTATGTTACAAATGTTAATAAACCACATTTAAATTTTCTAAATTATAAACAATCCAATATTTTGTTCCAAATTAAAAAAATACACATGTAAAGAAATGCTCTGTTTAAACCTCTATGGCCATTATTTGCTTGCAATTGTGCACGAAGGGAGAACGAATTATTTACCTCTTTATACTTGTCTCAGTTCGATTGAGGCGGTCCATCAAAGGCGGTCGATGATCATTTGACACCGCGTGTGCCGGCGAGCACTTTTTTTATGACAGTTTAAAAGTTGTATAATTGGGAACTACAAGTCCATTGTCAAGAAAAGCAGTGGTTCTCAATAGTTGTCTATCATAATATTAAAAATATTGACCCAGATCAGTTTTTTTCAAAGTGCCCATAGAGCGAAAAGTCATAAAGGTTTTTTGTTTGTCTAGTCGGTCCCCATTACCAGTTTTTTTTTAATGACATGAAACTGATTACACCCTGTATTTCTCAAAAACCACTCTTTTTTGAACTGCGGTGGATAAAATTTATGTTATGTAAGCTGCAATAATATGTTATTGCAGACAACTAAATATATGTTCAGTTAGAATAGTTTAGAAAAGACCATGATTTTAAGAAACACAGCTGCATAAACACTCCTCACAGTACAGTAGCTGGCAGGAAACAGCTCTCAAGTCAGGCTCTATATGGCACTGCCAAGCAAGCGGTTGAGACGAATGTAGGGGACAGTGTATTGTCCTTTCCTTACTTTTTATTGGGTATTTTGCCACTGAAAAATATTTAAAAATTTTAATGAAAAAACCTCTGCGCCAAACGGATCAGACAGAGGTTGGTTCTTGAGTACTTGACTGTTTCAAAAAGTCTTACACCTAAAAATATATAAACTAGAACAATGTTATAAACTAAAAACTCAAAATCAAAGCTATAGGTAGTTAACGTTTCGGAAGAGAATCTACTTCCGTTCTCAAAACTTTTTTGGCCGTCAACCATGACAGTTCTTTGTTTATGTATTTCCATAGTCACGTGAGACATTAAATTATATTTATCTTATTTTTACTTACTTCGTCTCTAAGGATGGGCAACCAACTAGTACAAAAATCTATTGAATAATTACGCATCTATCCTCGTTTAATAAAATAATCACGGATTCTTTAAGTTTTCTTTTAGTTCCGTTGCTCTCTTTTTCCAAAATCTTCGCCGAGTCCCATTTAATTCTATGATTATTATCCCACGCGTGTTCACAAATTTTGGATTTTTCAAATTCTCCCCTTCTAGCGTAATTTCTATGTTCACCAAGCCTTACGTTGAAAGGTCTAGATGATTCACCTACGTAATGTTTTCCGCACTCACACGGAACACTATAAATACAATTTTTTGAATTTTGAACAATATTTGGAGGTTTGGTTCTTGATAAAACCGATCTTAGCGTGGAGCCCGTTCCTTAGAGACGAAGAAAGTAAAAATAAGATAAATATAATTTAATGTCTCACGTGACTATGGAAATACATAAACAAGGAACTGTCATGGTTGACGACCAAAAAAGTTTTGAGAACGGAAGTAGATTCTCTTTCGAAACGTTAACTACCTATAGCTTTGATTTTGAGTTTTTAGTTTATAACATCGTTCTAGTTTATATATTTTTAGGTGTGAGACTTTTTGAAACAGTCAAGTACTCAAGAACCAACCTCTGTATGATCCGTTTGGCGCAGAGGTTTTTCCATTAAAATTTTTAAATATTTTTCAGTGGCAAAATACCCAATAAAAAGTAAGAAAATCTGAATATGCCACAAATAAACAATTACAGACAATAGTGTATTGTCTTATTTTATTAATTTAATTGACTATCATCGCCATTTTGATGTTCACCACTGATTTATTTTGATAGAAATTTTGCAAAAGTCCTCGATTGTCTTGAAAATGCAAGACTTAGTAGCGACCTCTAAAACATTATTTGAAAATCTGAAGTGTTTTTTTATCATAGAACCAAATAAGAGTGTGCCCCGGGTAAATTTTAAAAGTTACTTTTAAGGACCACCGTAACCCTAACCTATATATTATTTAGTATTCGATTAAATTCTATACAGGGTGTCTCACCGGGAAACGAATCGAGCGATATAGAGAAAAGTACACATCAGAAATTTTTGAAAATTGAGATAGTTACTAATGTCGATGTGGCCAATCCAACTAAAACAATTAGAAGTATGGGGTACTTCAGGTTATACCGGAAGTCGATACCAACTTGCTTATTTTAAATGGAACACCCTATATATTTTCCACTTCTTGAGATCATAATAAAATTCTGAGTTCGGTCATTTAACACACCCTATATCTAAACCTAGTAGTTTCGAAGATATTTGACATTTTATAAAAAAATTGACAGGTGCAACGGTTTGCAAGAACCGTTATAACTTTTTCTGTGTAGGACATCCTCATTTGCTCTTTGACACGGAGAAAGAACACAAGGAGAACTACGTTCTACAACTGAAATAAATTCAATAATATCATACCAAGTGTTCCGTTTTTCGCGTTATATTTTGTTAACTTCAAACCGCGAAAACTTGTTTTGGTCAAATAGAACACCCTGTATTTTTTTACGTCAAGTTGTGTAAAATTGAATTCCCTTTTTTCTGATATTAGCATTGAGGGGTTACATTTTTTAACTTTTTGAAATATTTGCTAGTTTATTAGAAATTCATGAATTGTTGTAATCATTTCATCAAAATAGCCATGATTAGAAACAAACAATCATTCATTATCTTATGTCAAAAAATGCCAGCACATTTAAATTATACCCAAGAAGACTTTTTAAATTTGTTTATTATTTATGGAGAATGTGATAAGGTAATATTAAGAACTTTCAGTACATTTGCTACTCGATATCCAGAAAAACGGAAACCGTCACCAAACACTGTAAAACGCATACTGGAAAATTTTAAAAATTATGGCTCTGTCAAGGTAAAAATGCAAAGAAGAAAGCCTATTGTTGATGACGAAAACATTGAAATAGTCATTCTGGAATATTTTCATGCTTTCCAAGGATGTCATTAAGACAAGCTGCTCCGGAATCGGGACTATGCAAGGATTCAATTCACAGAATCTTATTATAACATAAGTTTCACCCGTTCTCATTTCATATGGTTCGAAAATTAAAAGAAACAGATTTCCTAAGAAGACTGAATTTTTGTGAGTTTATTCTAATAAGATCTGAGGGTGACGATTCTTATTTGGGAAATATTACAACATTTACTAAAAATTGACTTTTTAATAGACACAATTCGCATTATTGGAGTGACTCAAGTTCTCATATGTTCAGAGAGCGAAACTGTCAGGAAAGTTGGCAGTTCAATGTTTACTGTGCCATAAGAAACGATAGAGTGGTGACAATTTTATCAGGAAAATTTAAACGGTAAATAAAATTTTCTCTTCTGCTAATATGTAAAGGCAAATTTTTGTTTTTTTTTTTTAGGTGAAAGATATCTTACACAATTTGAATAATAACTATTTAGAAAATTTACCTCTCGCCGAACATAGAAACATTTTTTATCAGCACGACGGTGCTCCCCCACATAGCGCATATTTAATTAATAATTATTTACAAGAAACTTTTTATGGTCAATGGATTGCCAATAATGGACCTTTCTTATGGCCTCCTCGCTCGCCCGACTTATCAATTCTGGATTATATTATTTGGGGAACTATTAAAAATAAAGTTTATGAGAGCCCATTAACAACCATTGAAGATTGTATGCAGAGAGTAAGAAATGCATTTGAAAACATATCACAGGATTCAATTAGAAGAGCTACCCATGAGGAATTAATCCGAAGGTGCAAAAAATGTGTCGGGGTTCGAGGGCGGAATTTTGAGCAATTATTAAATTAAAATGGAATCATGTTTTAAATTGATTTTATCTCTGCTATTTTAGTTCATGCCATATCTTTTATTCGATTAATACGCATGTTACAGTGTTAGTGTTATTTTCCGTTTTTGTGGATATCAAGTAGCAAATGTACTGCAAGTTCTTGATATTACCTTATCACATTCTCCATTAATGATAAACAAATTTAAAAAGTATTCGTGGGTATAATTTAAACATGCTGGTATTTTTTGACATAAGATAATGACTGATTGTTTCTAATCATGGCTATTTTGATGAAATTATTACAACAATTCATTAATTTCTAATAAAATCGCAAATATTTCAAAAAGTTGAAAACTTTAACCCCTTAATGCTAATATCAGAAAAAAGGGAATTCAGTTTTACACAACTTGACGTAAAAAATACATGGTGTTCCATTTGACCTAAACAAGTTTTCGCGGTTTGAAGTTGACAAAATATAACGCGAGAAACGGAACACTTGGTACAATATTATTGAATTTATTTCAGTTGTAGAACGTAGTTCTGCTTATGTTCTTTCTCCGTGCCAAAGAGCCACTGAGGATGTCCTACACAGAAAAAGTTATAACGGTTCTTGCAAACCGTTGCACCTGTCACATTTGTTATAAAATGTCAAATATCTTCAAAACTACTGGGTTTAGATATAGGGTATGCTACATGCCTGAACTTAGAATTTTATTTTCATCTCGAAAAGTTGAAAATATATAGGGCATTCCATTTAAAATAAGCAAGTTGGTCTCGACTACCGGTATAACCGGAAGTACCCCATGCTTCTAATTATTTTAGTTGGATTGGCCATACCGACTTTAGTAACTATCTAAATTTTCAAAAATTTCTGATGCGTACTTTTCTCTATATCGATCGATTCAGTTCCCGGTGAGACACCCTATACTCACTTTGTAAGACTAACGAAAATTAAGAATAATGATAATAACGATAATAATTATTATTATTTTTATTTTTATTGTTATTATTATTATATGTCAATATCAGATACATATTTACCGGTTGCGTCAACAGAAATCCTGCGATGTACTGGCGAAATGTACTCCTATCCAGTGTCATTAAATATACAGAAGAAATATTGAACACTTGAAAAGCAAGCACTGCGGACAACGACACTTTTTTGAAGATACCATTTTTCAATAATCTCATGAAAGTTAACATAAACTTCAGCGGGTCATCTATAAAGAAGTATTATATTAGCGTTTGTACTATATTCATGTAAATTATAACTTATTTCAATATGTTCACGATGAAAGAAACAAATTCTATGAGAACTTGCCAATTTTCTTCAACGATTTCTATTTGTGAAGTAGAATTTTTGGGTCTATACGGTTACTCAAAATCACTTCCGGTTTTCGCGGAAGTGACACCAATTTTTAAATGCAAAACCCATGATATTTCCATAGATTTGAATGAAGAAACCTTATAGTCTAATAGCTAGTGAGGTGGTTGCAATTTTGGTATATGATTTAATTGTAGTTGACAATAATATGGAATGAAAGTACTGATATAACATACCGATTAGGGTAGCTACCGAGTTTGGTTGCTGCTGATTTTTTAAGTAAATGGACGTCAAATTTGCAAAAAAAATTCTCCTATATTATTTTGTTGTTTCAGCCATTGATATAAAATTGTTCGTTTGTCAAAAATATTAATAAGAAAATAGTTGGCTGATGTCAATGCCTCTGATATTTTTGTAAAACTAATTGTTAACTTGCAAAAAAAAGAGCGCTATAAAGTCACAGCTGTATCCCGTTACGTATTAGATGTACAATAATAATGCATATACAAAAAATGTAAAAAATTGTATCCACTTCGACTTTGTCTAGAACATGTTTTAAACCTTTTCAATCAAGATGGCGGCTCGCCAAATTATTACTACTCCACCTTTCGTCCCTACTGACTGTATTGAAAATGAATTGTCGTATTGTGTAACGTGCGGAATGCGCAAAATCATCCTTCGTTACATTTTCTAACATTTATCAGAAACATTTTTAATTATCGGAAATGTTATTCTCCTATGCTCTGGTACTATTACGAACTATTCTTATGACAGATGAAAAATTATCAGTAGCTTATGCATTCTCCTCAGGATAATAGATGGCGCATGCTCTATAATATTCAAATTAAATGAATACATGAAACTTACTTTAAAATGAAGTTGAGTAGGTTAAACTATAACTATAATAAAGTCTGTTAGCCACATCAGAATGTAGAATTATCAACACAAACATAGATCCTTTATTTAATTTAATATTCCCTGAATAAAAGAGAACTACTTTTTGGGCGTGGCAACGTTACTACCGATCCGAGAAATATTTAACGATACGCCATGCTAGGTTAAACTTTTTCCCTTTCACTCGAGCCATCAATCGAGATGGACGTATTTGAAATTTTGTTAAACCTCTAAAGGGGATATTAAGATGGAAAAACCTCGTAGATGCATGGGGTGAGAGTTTAAATAATTATATATCGTTAAATACCATGTAACGTTTAAAATATTATTTTAAGCTTTTCTATATAAGAACAAAATTTTCATGCACTATAATAACTATAATATAATAATATATAATAATTAATAACTATAATTAAACAAAATTTCAGAGCTGCACTCAAACACTTTGTTCAGATTAAAAATTAATGCGTTTATCCGCCCGTCCAAGCTTCCCTCCCCGGGAGAGACTTCCAGTTGCAGAGCAATGTATTTTTCTGCTAATATGGAAGCTATTTGTATAAAAATTTTCACCGCACCTTATTATTTTTAATTTTCGTAGCCAGCTCTTCTCCGCCTATTAGTTTTTCACAATTTTCTAAATATTTACCATGTTTCAATTTTTGAAAATAGTGTTATTTTCGGAATATACACAATAAGCAGGCATATTTACAGAGAATCATTTTTCTGGTAAACTTACAAATATAAAAAATCCCTCTTCCGAACTCAATACGTGGACATGGCATATAACAAATTTAATAATGAAAGAGTTACAGTAAAATGTAAATATACATTGACCAAGATTTTATTATTATTATATTAATAGTTTAATATATTGTCGACCTGCCTAATATATACAATAAAAAGAAAACATCTGTGATCATCTTTTTCCATAATTCTATTACTTACCTGTCATCTTCTCCTTCTGCTTCTCAAATATGTACGTAGACCGACTCATGATGAGGTTGCTTATACACTGTTACGACATAACTTGGCAACGGTTATATTTTATAGGAATAAAATGTTTATTTAGCATTATCATTATACATTCGAGGAACGAGGAGGATTTATTAACGACATAAAAAATAGCATTTAAATTAAATGTAAGTACATAATATGTCGATATTAAATTTATTGAATGGTCATTAGGTCAAAGAAAAATGAATAAACTAAGCAATATCTCATTTAGATGCTTACATAATTAGTCCACGGACATTGGCCAAAAAAGGAGGAAACCTGGACAAAATTAGTAAAAATCTAAATTTTTGCACAGACGTTCTTTTAAGTTTGGCAAACCCAAATCCACAAAAATCACAAAAATCCCAACATGGCTACCGAAGATATTGAAGGTCAACGTTTCTTGCAAATATCTCTTGTCCTTTGCATCGGATGCCCATACCGCAGGTGGCTTTGCATTTGTAAGACGCGAATGTTTTTTTGGTCATAAGTAGATCCTAATTTGTTCTATGGTTAAATTTGGTTCAAGTCGGACAAAAAAAAAAAGAAGTTGTACAGGTGCCCCGCTTTTAAATGGGACACTCTGTATGAGAACTAAAAGAAAAACTATAAGTAAAAATATTAATGAAATCTTTGCATTCTTTCAATAACCTGAATTCTGGTTATGCTAGCAAGTTAAAATTCTAAAATGAATTTGTCTAATTTCTTAATTGAAAATTCTCATTCTAACACTAGCACCCACACTACCCCACTAATAGATAGGTGAAGACCTGTTGTTTTTATCAGTCAATGCCAAATATAATTATTTCATACTTATTCATAGAAATTGTCTTGGTTTTGCATGAAACATCTTTATGAGTGGCTTTATGTCTTTTTGATGAGCTCCAGAATAAGGGCGAAAAACGTTTCAAAGGCTAAGCATTTCCAAGAAACAGAATGATAGGTTGCACGAAAATGTAATCCTTTATAATGAAAATTTCCCACCTCTACTTTTTAACCAATAAGATACCTTAATTTTGACTAGTTACCATGGCAATTAAAAAAATTTCCGGAATTTTTTTTAAGTGAAAATTTTTTGACACTTGAAAAGGTAAACATATGATCTACAACCATTAACTAATGTAGATATACCTGTGAATAATGCAAAATTTCTGAATTAACATTATTATTTATTCTTCGCTATAAAGTTTCATAAAACAGAAAACACAAATTTGTTAAATTATTATGCATTAACAATTTATAATTCAAAAAACGTAGGATGTACAAACATAGTCAGATTTAAATGTTGCTTGAATTCTAACCCATCCTCTCTTCTTAATAGTGAATAGGAAGGTGACGAATTAATTAGATGTCTGTGTTTTAAGACATATATGTAATATTTTGAAACAATTTTGTTCAAATCTCTTTTACGCAAAAGGCCATATTTACTTGACATCTGCAGCAGACTTTCCTGGATTTTCGTAAACAAACCATTCGACTCTAACGCTTCCTGATCGCAATCTTCCATTAAATTCGTTAAATATATTAATATTGGATAACATATTTGCACTTGACTCAACTCTTTGCAGTATTTACATAAATTGTACTTTTCAAAGCATTCCATTTTTCTCAAATTGTTTAACGCAAATGCTTACAAGAAATGTTTTACATAAAAATATCTTTGTTTGCTGGTTTACTATACAGTAACTTAATGTAATTTACCTATGTAAACCTCATCTGTCAAAAGCATGGCCGCCTATATCACGGCCACCTACTGCAACAAACCATGTTAATATTATATTTTTTAAATTAGAAGTGTTATGGATTACTTTAACAAAAAATACATTTCTACCACCTTTAGTAACCTAAAATTATGAAAGGGCGATAGACTGAACTAATACCATCTGAGTTTTAGCATTTGGTGTAATTAAAGTTGGTAATTTTTTTTATTTAACGAAATATGGTGGATATACCTATATGATTTTTTTAGAATTTATTTCATGTTGAACTAATATCTTCATTGGCAAATCTCTAATGATATCGACTAATAAGCAAAATATTAACGAAACAAATTTAATTATTATAGGTTTTATTAATATTAAAAACACAATTATTATAAATGTTTGTGGGCTGGCTTGAATTGGTGGGTTGAATCTGGGTACTTTCTGTTTTATTTTGCATTGTGCTCTGATCATGATTAAACTTGCTAGTACTTGATGAAATTCTCCTCATGGATTCAATCATCTGATGATTATGTTCAACGTCCAATTGTAAGTAAGGTTTGATTGACACTATTACTGTGTCCAGTAATTTTAATAAGCTGTTGTTCATCAACTCCTTCCTTGGCCAATTTCGAAACAGCTGTTGCTCTTGCAGAATGATTAGTTATTTTTACTTTTTTAGTGTCAATTCCTATATCAGAGGCTGCTGATTTAAACCATGAAGATACAATGTTCTTACCAACTGGGCTATTCTCGTACCATCCTTTCGAATTGGGTTGACTCCAATATGGGTTTGGTGTTAAGAATAATCTGTCGGTCGGAACAAGATTTCCCCTTTTTGCCATCAACTTCTTAAACAAACGAACCGAACACATTTGTGGATTATCGAAATTTGTAATCAACCATTTACTATCCGACAGTTTTTTAGAACCACCTTATGTGGTTTTGGAGAATATTGGATTATATTCTATCCGACCTTTTGGGTTTCCGAAATTATCAGTTTCTGCTTTGAAGTACTGGATACACGCAGAATATCCTTCCCCTCCTCTCCATGCCAGCTCATGTGAAACTATGTGAAAAAATTTACCCTGCAATCCATCTGGAGTATTTTCATCCCACATTTCAATAATTTTTTTGTATTCGTCGCTGGTTAAGGCTGAAGCATTCACTTTTCTTTTTAATGGGTCTCTCTGTAATTTTTTGCACTTAGCATCGCGTGCAGCTCTGGCGGTCGCAAATTCCACATCAGAAAACGGATTAAATTTTATTTTATATTTTTCGTAATAAATGTCTTGTAACTGCTTAGCAGTAGAGTTCCACATCACTTTGACCACACTTTCCTTACAATCTTCAACATTTTTCTTTTTCATATTAAATGCGTAGTCCTCCAGTATAGTAGCCACCTGTACTACATTCATACACTCATGAATATTATACAACTTTTCGTCACAAAATTCAACAAACTGTTTCCGTACACTTGATTTTGATTTTCGGGTGTTATCTGGTGTTATATTTTGAATTTCTTGTCTAATTACTTGTTGATTTTCATTACCAAATCGCGACATTTCACTATACACTTATTAAACTCAACGTACAGACCTTTTAAACTAGTAATTATTAAGCTTTGTGACAGAACCCGTTAAATAAAAATGCCAAATCAACATATGTCAAAAACAACAATACCCTGGCCAACTTGACAAGCAGTGAAATTAATTTAAAATGTCAGGTTGGATTAATAATTTTTTTCCAAATTATGGTGTTAAGTAGTGTGAAATTTTCTTACCGAATACCACGCAAGCTTAAATTATTCCTGGAAATAATTTAAGCTCTTGTGATATTACAAGTGAAAATTTTTTTTAAGACAAGGTAGATAAATAAATACATTTTAGGCCTTTGTTCTCATTTTGAACTGAATCTTCATAATCGTAGGGGGTTATGTAGATACTAGTTTAATCTACATGGCCATAGGGGACTGTGTGGATGCTAGTGTTAGAATGAGAATTGTCAAATAAGAAATTTGACAAAATCATTTTAGGATTTTAATTTGGTAGCATAAAGAGAATTCAGGTTATCGAAAGAATGCAAAGATTTCAATAATATTTTTACACAAAGTTTTTCTTTTAGTTACAGATACTTGTTTTTTCTGCTGTTTGCAAAATCCTATAAAGAATATGTTTCAATACAGTTATAAGCAAACAAATAATAATTCATTTTTAAATAGGTATACTTGTAGGATACTTTCCAAATATTGGAAGTGTAATGAAAGTTTAAAATGATAAGACAGAGTTAAAGACATGGATGGACTGCACATTTTTAAGAAATATTGAAGCATACCATCCGGTCCTGGATTGGAAGGAATATAAATGGGAAAAATTTATTATAGTATATTTATCATAGAACTAACGACTGGTTAATAATATTCAACGTATTTATTACACACATTTAATTTAAACGTTGTTTTAAATTTGCTGACAAAGGTACACTTAATTTTATTACTTCCACATCCACGTAGTGGATTGGAAGTATAGTAATCGCAAAAAAATTTTCAAAAATTTTTATTCGTGAAATAGGTTTAGAATGTCATGAAACGTCGAGATTTTAAATTTGAGCGAAAAAAAAAAATTCTGTCTGTCGGTCTGTCTGTCGGTCTGTCTGTCTGTAACTTTTTTTGTCCGCACGTTTTCTCCGGAACGGTTTGAGATATTGACTTGAAATTTTGTACACGTATATATTACGACGAGATCTGGAACTGGATTGTTTTTTGAGGAAATCCGGTGAAGGGTTGGGGGTTAAATAGGGGAAAATAGGGAAAAATAAGTAAAGCAAGCTTGTAAGAGAACAGACACTTGAAATTTGGTGTATGTACTAGAAGTTAAGGCCTAAGATTTTTTTATAACATCTTTCAACCCCCCACCACCCCTACCCCATTAATGGGGTTGATAAAATAAAGTTGAGATTTTCATTTGAAATTTCGTACACGTATGTATTATAACGACGTCTGAAATTAGATTATATTTTGAGATGATTCCGTTGAAGGGTTGGGGGTTAATTTGGGGTAAATAGGGGAATATAAGTAAAACAAGTTGGTAAGAGTACAGAAACTTGAAATTCGGTATACGTACGAGAAGCCAAGGAGTCAGATTTTTTTATAATATTTTTCAACCCCCACCACCCCTACTCCAATATGAAAAGGGTTGATTAAATAAAATTGAGATATTCATTTGAAGTTTGGTACACGTATGTATTATAACGACATCTGGAACTAGATTATAATTTGAGATGATTCCGTTGAAGGGTTGGGGGTTAAATAGGGGTAAATAGGGGAAAATAAGTAAAGCAAGCTGGTAAGACTACAGAAACTTTAAATTCGGTGTATATACTAGAAGCCAAGGTCTCAGATTATTTATAATATTATTCAACCCCCACCACCCCTACTTCATTATTACAAGGGTTGATAAAATAAAATTGAGATATTCATTTGAAATTTGATACACGTATGAATTATAACGACATCTGGAACTAGATTATTCTTTGAGATGATTCCTTTGAAGGGTTCGGGGTTATTTAGGGGTAAATAGGGGGAAATAAGTAAAGCAAGCAGGTATGACTACAGAAACTTGAAATTCGGTGTATGTAAAAGAGGCAAAGGCCCCAGATTTTTTGATAATTTATTTCAGCTCCCACCACCCCTACTCCATTATTCAAGGGGTTGATAAAATAAAATTGAGATATTCACATGAAATTTAGTACGCATATGTATCATAACGACATCTGGAACTAGATTATATTTTGAGATGATTCCGTTGAAGGGTTGGAGGTTAAATAGGGGTAAATAGGGGAAAATAAGTAAAGCAAGCTGGTAAGACTACAGAAACTTGAAATTCGGTGTATGTACTAGAAGCGAAGGTCTCAGGTTTTTTTATTAGTATTTTCTATTTCTCCCCACCACCCCCACTCCCTTATTAAGAGTTGATAAAATTAAATTTAAATTTTCACTTGAAATTTGGTACATTTATATATTATAATTATATCTGAAACTAAATTATATTTTGACATGATTGCGTTGAAGGAGTGGGGATAAGTAGAGGTAAATAGGGAAAAATAAGTAAAGCAAGCTGGTAAGAGTATTGCAACTTGAAATTCGGTGTATGTCCTAGAAGCCAAGACCTTAAATTTTTTAACAATATGTTTCAACCCTTCCACTACCCTTACTACATTATTAAAGGGGTTGATAAAATAAAATTGAGATATTCACTTGTAATTTGGTAGACGTATGTATTATAACGACATCTGGAACTAGATTATATTTTGGGATGATTCCGTAGAAGGGTTAGGGTTAATAGGAGTGACTAGGGGAAAATAAGTAAATCAAGGTGATAAGAGTACAGAAATTTGGGATTCGGTGTATATACTAGAAACCAAGGCCTCAGATTTCTTTCTAATATTTTTCAAACTCCACCACCTCCGCTTCATTATTAATGGGATTGATAACATCAAATTGAGATATTCACTTGAGATTAGTACACGTATGTATTGTAGTGACATCTGATTGAGATGCCTCCATTGAAGGGGTGGGAGGTGTATAGTAGAAAATAAGTAGGGTGAACTAAAAACTTCATTTTTAACGTATATGGTAGAAACCAACTCCTCAAACTTTTCTATGACATCTGCCCCAAATATTATTAAAATTCTATGACCAATAATTTCCACATACTAGAGTGCAAATATAGTCAAGATGTTTCCTTTAAAACGACTTGGATGAAGAATCTGGATGTGGAAGTAGTGATTCCTTAGGCAGCGGTTTTTATATAGAAATACAAATGAGAAAAAAGAGATTAGTACATTAATTTGTCTTAGAACTAACAGCTAGTTAATAACAATAATCGACGTATTTAATACACATATTTAAATTAGAGTTTTCTAATGTCTTGTCATTAACCGAGTTTTTAATGATAGTGATAAATGAACGTCATATAAATATCTACGTATAAAAACATATGTTGAATAGTAGTGTAGCAGCAACCTCACCATGACTAGGTCCACGTACATATTTGACAAGGAGAAACAAAATATGACATGTAAGGAACAAAATTATTTAATAATTGTAGAAAGACGATGTTGAACCCGACAATGGAATTTGAAAGGTGTTGCGGGTTAACGGGGGGTAAATAGGGAAAAATAAGTAAAGCAAGCTGGTGTGAGTACAGAAACTTGAAATTCGGTTCATGTACTAGAAAGAAGCCAAGGCCTCAGATTTTTTTATAATATTTTTCAACCCCCCACCACCTCCATAATTAAAGGGGTTGATAAAATAAAATAAAATTATTATAACGACATCTGTTAAATAGTGGTAGATAAAGGAAAATAAGTAAAGCAAGCTGGTTAGAGTATAGAAATTTGGGATTTGGTGTATATACTAGAAGCGATGGCCTCAGGTTTTTTTATAATATTTTCCATCCCCCACCACTCCCACACCCTTATTAAAAGAGTTGATAAAATTAAATTCGTTAAATTTGTTACACGTATAACGGTATCTTAAACTTGATATTTTGACATGATTGCGTTGAAGGAGTGGGGGTTATTGGTGGTAAATAGGGAATAATAAGTAAAGCATAACAGTGCATAAACTTGAAATTCGATGTATGTCCTAGAAGCCAAGGACTCTGATTTTTTAGTAATATTTTTCATCCCCCCCACCACCCTTAATCCATTATTAAAGGGGTTGATAACATGAAATTGAGATATTCACTTGAAATTTGGTAGACGTATGTATTATCAGGAAATCTGGAATTTGATTATATTTAGAGATGATTCCGTTGAAGAGTTGGAGGTTAAATAGGAGTAAATAGTGGAAAATAAGTAAATCAAGCTGAATCTTTGACAATAAAAGTAATTAGTATAACAAGAAAGAAAGGGGTACCTACGTAAAAAAATATATTTTCAGAATAATATTAACGGATTTCATATTATAAAAGTAATTAGCATAATAATAAAAGATAATAAATACCTTATACAAGATATTATATTTGGAATAAATTTAGAAAAACTATACTACCTATGCAAATTATTTCCAAGTAATGTTAAGTAGTGGTGAATGATTTATCTCGATTTGACCATTTAACAAATTATCCAAACGTTTATATTTATTAATTTCTAAACATTCCAATAAATCTAATCTCAATCCTTTACTCTCTACGTGTAAAATTTCGAAATCATCCTGAAAGGAATGTTTTTCTTCTAATAAATGATTTGCATATGTAGAGTCAATTTTGTTCTTAATGTAACTAGTTTTGTGCTCATAATGACGTTTCTTGAAACTTCTACCTGTTTGACCAATATATACTCCAGGGCAAGAACCGCAAGTCAACTTATAGACTCCTGATTTATAGCGTTTTTGAGTTGTGTCTTTATTATTTTTAATGTATTTTCCTAATGAATTATTTGTCTTATAAGTAATATTCAAATTGCGTATTCTTAAATATGCTGAAACTGTTTGCGTTGGGGAGCCCAAAATTCAAAAAAATCACGTTGTTTTGAATTTTTATTCGTTTTTCTTTTTGATTGGATGTATTAATTCCAGGTCCTTATTATACTTCTTTTTAGCTATAATATTTTCTGTTACTTGGAGGTCAAACCCGTTATTGAGAGCAACTTGCTTAGTGATGTTATATTCTTTGTTCTAATTCCTTGTTGACATTGGAACATTCAACAATCGGTATATCATGCTATGATAGGCTGCTAATTTATGTTGAAAGGGATGTGTCGAATTGTTATGTATAGTTGAGTATGTATGCGAAGGTTTATCACAGATCGAAAAATCATGTTTGTTGTTTAGTCTAGTTATAGCTAAATCCAGAAAATTTATACTTTTACCGGCTTCTTCTTCAATAGTAAATTTTATATTTGGATGTAGGTTATTAATATGATCCAAATAACCTACATCCGAATATAAAATTTACCATTGAAGAAGAAGTCGATAAAAGTATAAATTTTCTGGATTTAACTATAACTAGACTAAACAACACAAACATGATTTTTCGATCTATCACAAACATTCGCATACAGACACAACTATACATAACAATTCAATACATCCCTTTCAACATAAATTAGCAGCCTATCATCATGATATACCGATTGTTGAATGTTCCAATGTCAACAAGTAATTACAACAAAGAATATAACATTAAGCAAGTTGCTGTCAATATAAAAAGAAGTATAATAAGGCCCTGGAATTAATATATCCAATCAAAAAGAAAAACGAATCAAAATTCAAAACAATCACGTATTTAGGCTCCCTAACGCAAAAAGTTTCGGCATATTTAAGAAAACGTAATTTGAATATTGCTTATAAGACAAATAATTCATTAGGAAAATACATTAAAAATAATAAAGACAAAACCCAAAAACACTATAAATTAGGAGTCTATAAGTTGACTTGCGGTTCTTGCCCTGGGGTATATATTGGTCAAACAGGTAGAAGTTTCAAGAAACGTCATTATGAGCACAAAATAGTTACATTAAGAACAAAACTGACTCTACTTATGCAAATCATGTATTAGAAGAAAAACATTCCTTTAAGGATGATTTCGAAATTTTACACGCAGAGAGTAAAGAATTGAGATTAGATTTATTGGAAGGTTTAGAAATTAATAAATATAAACGTTTGGATAATTTGTTAAATGATCAAACCGAGATAAATCATTCACCACTACTTAACATTACTTGGAAATGATTTGCATATGTAGTATAGTTTTCTAAATTTATTCCAAATTTAATATTTTGCATAAGGCATCTATTAGGTATCTTTTTTTGCTAATTGCTTTTATAATATGAAATTCGTTAAGATTATTCTGAAAATGTATTTATTTAAGTACCCCTCTCTTTTTTGTTATACTAATTACTTTTATTGTCAAAGATTCAGTATTTAAGGATAGTTTATAGATTGTAAGTTAGTTATCAACTCGCAATCCAATGAAGCCTATGTTCGTTAAATTTAAGTTTAATATGGATTTTCATCAAGTAAAGGCCGAATCAATCAACTATATACTAGAAACCAAGACCTCAGATTTCTTTCTAATATTTTTCAAACCCCACCACCTCCGCTCCATTATTAATGGGATTGATAACATAAAATTAAGATATTAACTTGAAGGTTAGTACACGTATGTATTGTAATGGCATCTGATTGAGATGATTCCATTGAAGGGGTGGAAGGACATCTGTCCCAAATATTATTAAAATTCTATGACCAATAATTTTCACATACTTACTAGAGTGCGAATCTAGTCAAGATGCTTCCTTTAAAGTGATTCCTTAGACAGGGTTTTTTTATATTATACCGGGTGAGTCACGAATTGCGCTCGCCCCGATATTTCCTAAAGTATTTGGAATAGAAAATTGAAATTTGGAGGCCTTATTACACGACTAAAATGCCATATACGCAATAAAAAATCAAGTTTGGTGCACATCCGGTTTGACCGGAAATGCTCACAACTTCCGATTTTTAAATGGAACACCCTATATATTTTTACATTTTTGGAATCTAGAGGAAATTTTGAATACAATACATCCATTTTGGTCACTTTTTGATAAACATTAAAAATTTTATTAAAAAATCTATTTCTGAATCCAGAGTGCTGTGGTGTCCAAAATATATTTTAGTTTGTGTGCTACGTTACTATAAAAATAAAAAGAGCAATATGATTACATTACTTAATTCTCTAGAGGCGTTTAAAATTTTTAAATGTGATTTTTACCCACTAACTTGTTTTTTTTTAAATGGGAATTTAATCGTTCACCAACATTTTTAAATACCTCATTTTCGTACGAATCTAACGATACCAAAATTTTGAAAATCCGCTCAGAAATATTTGAAATTTCAGCCAAAATACAATGCAACCAAGCTTTTAGAAACATGCGGCTAATAGATAATAGATTAGTGGGCTTTGGAAAGTAAAATGGCACATTTCTGTGTAAATCTGGTAACCTAATAACATTGGAAAAATCATAGTAGCCATTGAATGTAATAAAACAATATCAGCTGTCAGACAGATACAAAATAAAGCGTTGCGGAAATCTCTTTGAGTAAAATTTAAAGAAAATGAATAGTTTTAGTAGAAATGAAAAGGTCGATATGTTACTGATATATGGAGAGCGTCTCAAAAATTCAACTGCAGCTGCAGAACTGTATCAGCAACGATATCCCAACAGACGTCATCCAAGCAGACACTTGTTTGCCAGAGTGGAACAAGAATTAAGAAACGAACCCAGTCAACAAGATGACCATCAAACATTTATTGTAAGTGAGGACAAATAAATTGATGTATTAGGATTTGTGATGGTACACCCAACAACATCAACAAGGGAATTGTCAATGGAATGCGACATTAGTCAGTCTTCGGTCTGCAGAATTTTAAAGAAACATAAGTTTCGATCTTATAAATACCGAATACACCAACATCTTTATGGAGATGATAACGACAGGAGGCTAGTATATTGCAACTGGTTCTTAAATGCAGTACAACAAAACCCAGGTTTTCCTTTTCATATTTTATATTCAGATGAAAGTAGATTTACGAACCAAGGTATGTTTAACAGAAATAATACTAGGTACTGGGCTCAAGAAAGTCCGAGGTTAGTAGGGCGGGGGAATATTCAGGAAAGATTTGGGTTTAACTGTTGGCTTGGAGTACTTGGAGATCGAATAATTGGACCCATATTTTTTGATGGAACACTTACTGGTGAACGATATTTATTCTTTTTACAAAACCAGACAGCAGAATTTCTTGACTTACTTCCTCTTGCCTATTTACAAAATCTGTTTTTCCAACAAGATGGTGCTCCCCCACATAATTCCAGAAGAGTGATGGAATATTTAAACAACTTGCATGGTGAACGCCTTATCGCAAATTAAGGTCCTATCAGGTGGCCTCCTAGGTCACCTGACTTAACACCCCTCGACTATTATGGATGGGGCACTCTCAAAAATAAAGTTTGTAAAACTTCTTCAAATACCCGTGAAGAGCTGCAAAATAAAGTTGTACGGGCTCTTAATGAAATAACGCCGGCTGAATTGCGTAGAGCCATTCAAGCAACTGTACGCAGAGCCGAATTGTGTATAGAAAAAAATGGTGGACATTTTTAACAATATCTATAAATGTCAATTTATGGTTTAATTATATTAATTATTTTAAAGATACCTACTGTTACCTAGTTTAAGTTTAATTGTTCAAACGGAATTGATTTTTATTTATTTATAGGCCCGATATTTATGTTCATTTAAATAAAACTCTGAAAACCGAACTGATGTCGCATTCTATTGCAAATGTCCTTGTGGATGTAATTGTGTTTACCTCCACATACCTATGCTAAACTTAATTGTAACGTTCTTTGCGCTCACAGTTATTAAATGTTTGATAGCTCAAGATTGCCTATAACTACACGAGTCTGTCTGACAGCTGATATTGTTTTATTACATTCAATGGCTACTATGATTTTTCCAATGTTACTAGGTTACCAGATTTACACAGAAATGTGCCATTTTAGTTTCCAAAGCCCACTAATCTATTATCTATTAACCGCATGTTTCTAAAAGCTTGGTTGCATTGTATTTTGGCTGAAATCTCAAATATTTCTGAGCGGATTTTCAAAATTTTGGTATCATTACATTCGTATGAAAATGAGGTATTTTAAAATGTTGGTGAACGATTAAATTCCCATTTAAAAAAACCGAGTTAGTGGGTAAAAATCACATTTAAAAATTTTAAACGCCTCTAGAGAATCAAGTAATGCAATCATATTGCTCTTTTTATTTTTATAGTAACGTAGCACACAAACTAAAATATGTTTTGGGCACCATAGCACTCTGGATTCAGAAATAGATTTTTTAATAAAATTTTTAATGTTTATCAAAAAGTGACCAAAATGGATGTATTGTATTCAAAATTTCCTCTAGATTTCAAAAATATAAAAATACATAGTGTTCCATTTAAAAATCGAAAGTTGTGGGCATTTCCGGTCAAACCGGATGTGCACCAAACTTGATTTTTTATTGAAAAATATAAATATTTAGGAAATATCGGGGCGAGCGCAATTCGTGACTCACCCGGTATAGCCTTTCATTATCATAATTAGCAAGAATGCTGTGTCGGTTGCAGTGGAGAATGTACCACCGAGCCAACGTACAAGATGCCGCCTGATTTAATAGTAAATATGTGTATAGGCGGTTCGATGAAAAAGCATTTTCATCCAAATCTGTGGAATGTACAGGGTGTTGTATTTAAAAGAACAGAGTAATTGTCACTTCCGCGAAAATCGGAAGTGATATTGAGTCACCGTATAGACCTAAAAATGCTACTTCACAAATAGAAATCGTTCGATCTGAGCGTTTTTTTCAAAAGAAATATTAGTAAGTTTTTGTCGAATTTATTTCCTCCATCGTGAACATATTGATATTAGCAATAATTTACATGAACATATTACAAACGCTAATATAATTATTCTTCTTCGTAGATGACCCTCTGAAGTTTATGTTAACTTTCATGAGATTCCTGAAAACTGGCATCATCAAAAAAGTCACGTTGGTCATAATGCTTGCTTTTCAAGTGTTCAATATCTTTTCTATATATTTAATGACACTGGATAGAAGTACATTTCGCCAGTACATCGCAGGATTTCTGTTCATGCAACCGGTAAATATGTATCTGATACTTATACGTATAAGAATAATAATAATAATTATTATTATTATAATAATTCTTTATTTTCATTAGACTTACAAAGTAGGTATAGAGTATAGTCAAATACTAAATAATATATACTTTGCAAAAAAGCACGCAAAATAATATCTCACATGTTAAGTCCAAGGAATAAGATTTTGCTTTTGGCTTATATTTCGAAAACTCTGTAGTAGTGTAATCTTAGTTAGCATTTCATGTTTCTAGAAGCTACCTACCATGGATTTCTTTGAAACTGGAAATTGTTTCAAAATGATATGAATAAAAAAATTATTTTTTGTAATACCTGTACTGTAAATGGATCATTATTAACAAATTTTTATTAGAGTAAGCTGAACTTACAATTAATTTACTGGTTGCCATGGTTACAGGGCTGTAATATTCACTTACAGTCCGACGTGGGCTGTAAGTGAATATTACGTACTAGTTATTATTTACCTGCTCAGATCAACAGAAATTTTAGGTAAAAAAAATCTATCGTTGAAACCAAACATTTCATGCATACACAAAAATGAAGATATTATTTTAAGCATCTTTATTATTTATGGAAATGTGAAAAGTACAATTATTCATATTATCAACAGTCAAAATTGATGTTAAATTTTTTGTATTTCTTTAATTACTTCAGGACCATCTAGTGGAGTATTCTCCATATTATACGAGAGATCATTATCAGATGTTTGACGAGATGAACCGGCTTCTAGGTTGCTAATGTTGAAAATCTTGAAAAAAAGCTACTTGTATTTTGTTCGTTAAAGATTCCGTCACATAACTTTCTGCTACTGCCGAGGACTTCCACCCACCGTGCCTTTTCAACGCAAGAACGTCGACTTCGCTGTTAGCCAAAAGAGTTGCCGAGGTTCTGCGAAACGAATGTCCACTGTAATTTTCTGCATTTTCCAAATTTAAAAATGTTGCAATATCAGACGGAATTTTAGCGAAAATATTTCTCCCAACTGGTTGGTTAACGCATTTCCCATTTTTATATCTCAAGAATAATCTTTTATTTTCTGAATTTTTTGGTCGCAGACCTGAATAATTCCAGACAGTGGAAATTGTCATTGTCTACGATAGTGAAACTTCTTGAAAGGTGATTTTTAGAATCAGGTATTTTGATAAGTATTACGCTTCCTTTATCAACAATATCGTCTACTGTTACCTTGCATAATTCATCTTTGCGGCAGGCTCCCGCAATTCCCATAATAGCAACGACCTTCTTCATCAGATATGTTTGATCAGATGCTTCACTCAAAAATTTTACAATTTGTTCTATAGTAAACACCTCACTTTTTTGGGACGATATCCAATATTTTTGTTTTTTAAAAATGCCCTTAATTTCGCATATTTTAAAATGTCAACATTATCATTTAAGGAGATGGTTGACCGCAGCATGGAATATTCGCACCATAAGCTGGCTGGAGATGTATATTTTTTAGATTTCTCTAGAAAATATGCGAGTAAAACCGCCTCACTGGTATGAATATCCACATATTTAGCGTCGCACCACTTTCTAAATACGTCATATGTGATTTCGTACCTTTTTTTAGATTTCCCAGGTAGAAGCGAAGCAATATTTGCAGCTTCTTCGATATCCATAATAGTATTTCCTCAAAAACTGCTTGTCAAACTTGACTTTTCAACGAGTTGTTTATCTATTAGGCTTTCTTTTGTTAATTTCTAGTATATACGATATACCTAATTTATTTAAAATATTAAAAATAAAATTTAATTTTGACAATAATTCAAATTTAACTGATTGATTACTTCTCTTTGATTTTCGCAGGTATTACAAAAAACTATTTACTAACCGCGAACAGTAAGTGACTTTTCGGGTCGAGAATGTAGTTTGGGAAAAGTATCACTTACAGTTCATGGTACGTAATATACTATAGGTGGGATGTGTTGCATTTGAGTATTAATTGTAAAATAAACAATTATAATTAATTAACAAAATAAATGCAATGCAGAATGGGGTAAAATTTTATTTCCATAGGTTTTGGAGGTCACTTACTACGAATGTAAGTTTTCCATGCAGTGGATTGGAAAAAATTCAAAAAACGCTTGGTTTTGATTGAAACAAGCACCATCCGAAAGAATTATTCTCAATTAAAGCGTTTTGTTGTAGAATGTGATTTCTATACTTATCGCGGCCGGATATATTCTAAACGACTAGAGATATTTTAATTCTGTAAAAGCCAATTTGTAGAGCATAAAGAGAGCCTCATTTTTGAATATAATTGTCTTTTTAATATATCAGTATATAGACGGCGCTGTGCTCTAAAGAAATATTTCGATGTGAGAAACTTTGAAATGGGGTTTATTTGAAAGAAACTGCATTTCTAAGCAGATTATGTTGTAAAAATAATATCATAAATCTAACCATTTTCGAGATATTTGAGTCCAAATGTTGGCATTTGCCAATATTGAATAATTGTGTTCTCTTCTACATTTCAGTCCTTTAAGTGGGACAATTTGTATTTAATTTACAAATTTTAGGCGAAAATATTTAAGGGATTTTTCATATCTTATGAATTAAATATATTTGAAGTAACCCTTGGAAAAAATAAACTAAAAATATAATTTATCATATAATTCAAACATTTAAGCAATAAAAAAACAATTACGAACATAAAACAATTTATACGAACTAATGAAATTAAAATAACTATTTTAATAGGTGTTCAAAATTATTGCCATTTTCATTAACACATATCGTAAACCTATTAATTAGTTCAGATCTACAAACTTTTAATAATGTATGCCGATTAATGGCGGCAACACTAGCATACATTTTATTATAAAAATCTGCCATATCTTCTATTGGTTCTTTGTACACTTCACTTTTTAAAAATCCCCATAAATAAAAGTCTAATGGAGTAATGTCAGGAGATCGAGCGGGCCATCTAAGTACTCCATTGGTACCAATCCACCTTCCTGGGTATGTTTGATTTAAATAATTAACAACGTTGTGATGATTATGTAGGCCTGCTCCATCCTGATGAAACCACATATTATCCAACTGAGCGGGCAAATTCCTTAATAGTACTTGTAAATCATTTTGCAAAAATTGTAAATATCTTTCACCTGTTAAATTCTCATGGTAGAGGTAAGTGCCAACATTAACGATACCACACCAAACATTTACTCCAAACCGATTCTGGGGTCTGGTATGTCTCATCCACCTAGGATTCTCTTGAGACCAGTAACGACAATTATATGTTGTGATTACTCCATTATTGTGGAATCGATTTTTATCACTCCACATAATTGTATCTAAGAAGAGAATGGAAAATTGCGCCAAAAACTCTAATCTCCGCTCATTGTCCCCTGAAATAAATGAAGAACTAAATGAACTTTATATGGAAAAAAATTGTTTGTTTTAAGAATTCTGTGGCAGGTGGAACGTGCAATATTTGTTTCTTCCGTCAACTTGCGTACTGACATGTTTGGGTTATTTTCTACTTGTTGTAATACCAATGCAATATTTTCATCAGTTGCAGTTCTTTTTCTTCTTGTTGTTTTTAGTTTCTTAAAACCTCCATAATTTTTCAAATTAGAACACAAACAAAAGTGTTCCGATATGGTAAAGGTCTGTCAGGAAAACGTATTTCATATAAACTTACAACTCTTGAAGCATTTTTACGACATTGAGCAACATGAGAAAACATATTTAATAATAAATATTCACAAAGAAAACAATAATTAGGTACAATAATACAGTTCTCTTGAGACACGAGTTAACACCCCTCGACTATTATGTATGGGGCACTCTCAAAAATAAAGTTGAATTGATTTTTATTTATTTATAGGCCCGATATTTATGTTCATTTAAATAAAACTCTGAAAGCCGAACTGATGTCGCATTCTATTGCAAATGTCCTTGTGGATGTAATTGTGTTTACCTCCACATACCTATGCTAAACTTAATAGTAACGTTCTTTGCGCTCACAATTATTAAATGTTTGATAGCTCAAGATTGCCTATAACTACACGAGTCTGTCTGACAGCTGATATTGTTTTATTACATTCAATGGCTACTATGATTTTTCCAATGTTATTAGGTTACCAGATTTACACAGAAATGTGCCATTTTAGTTTCCAAAGCCCACTAATCTATTATCTATTAGCCGCATGTTTCTAAAAGCTTGGTTGCATTGTATTTTGGCTGAAATTTCAAATATTTCTGAGCGGATTTTCAAAATTTTGGTATCATTAGATTCGTATGAAAATGAGGTATTTAAAAATGTTGGTGAACGATTAAATTCCCATTAAAAAAAACCGAGTTAGTGGGTAAAAATCACATTTAAAAATTTTAAACGCCTCTAGAGAATTAAGTAATGCAATCATATTGCTCTTTTTATTTTTATAGTAACGTAGCACACAAACTAAAATGTATTTTGGGCACCACAGCACTCTGGATTCAGAAATAGATTTTTTAATAAAATTTTTAATGTTCATCAAAAAGTGACCAAAATGGATGTATTGTATTCAAAATTTTCTCTAGATTCCAAAAATGTAAAAATATATAGGGTGTTCCATTTAAAAATCGAAAGTTGTGGGCATTTCCGGTCAAACCGGATGTGCACCAAACTTGATTTTTTATTGAAAAGATGGCATTTTAGTCGTGTAATAAGGCCTCCAAATTTCAATTTTCTATTCCAAATATTTTAGGAAATATGTAAAATAATTTACAACAGCAATAAAACGATCAGGTACCAATAGCACGGAGTTCATTAAATAGAAAATAAAAACTTAACAATTATATGAAAAGCTAAGAGAACAAGGAACCAGGCGATGAGAAGCTAGCCAACTACTGGTTACTACTGTTAATTTGGAAGTTAGCGGTGGTAAGCAAGCATATGGGTGACTTTAATATAGATGTGTCACAGAACACATTTTATGCTAATAAATTGCGACAAATTTTATCAGAAAATCGACTTAGCCAATTAATTAAACAACCTACATGAATAACAAATAAGCAACAATAATAGATTTAGTTATAACTAACTGTGAGCACATAACTTATCAAGTTAATCACACTCCAAGAAGATAGATAAGAAATGGATAAATCAAGAAAGTCTGGAATGTATGAGAGAGAGGGATCGGAGATATACAGCTGCAACAATAAGTAATGCAGATGAAGACTGGGAAATATATAAGAGAAAACGAAACGAGGTTACATCATTATTAAGAAGACAAAAACAATTATTACGAACGCAAAATCGACGACAATAAAAAAGACACAAAAAAAACCTCTGCCTAAGGAATCACTACTTCCACATCCAGATTCTTCATCCAAATCACTTTAAAGGAAACATCTTGACTATATTTGCACTCTAGTATGTGGAAATTATTGGTCATAGAATTTTAATATTTGGGGCAGATGTCATAGAAAAGTTGGAGGAGTTGGTTTCTATCATGTACGTTAAAAATGAAGTTTCTAGTTTACCGTACTTGTTTTCCACTATTCACAACCTACCACCTCCCACCCCTTCAATGCAGTCATCTCAATCAGATGTCACTACAATAAATACGTGTAGTAACTTTCAAGTGAATATCTCAAATTGATGTTATCAATCCCATTAATAATGAAGCGGAGGTGGTGGAGTTTGAAAAATATTAGAAAGAAATCTGAGGCCTTGATTTCTAGTATATACACCGAATCCCACATTTCTGTACTCTTACCAGCTTGATTTACTTATTGTTAACCCCAACCCTTCTACGGAATCATCCCAAAATATAATCTAGTTCCAGATGTCGTTATAATACATACGTCTACCAAATTACAAGTGAATATCTCAATTTTATTTTATCAACCCCTCTAATAATGTAGTAAGGGTAGTGGAAGGGTTGAAAAATATTATTAAAAAATCTGAGGCCTTAGCTTCTAGGACATACACCAAATTTCAAGTTGCAGTACTCTTACCAGCTTGCTTTACTTATTTTTCCCTATTTACCTCTACTTACCCCCATTCCTTCAATGTAATCATGTCAAAATATAATCCAGTTTTAGATATAGTTATAATACATAAATGTATCAAATTTCAAGTGCAAATTTAAATTTAATTTTATCAACTCTTTTAATAAGGGACTGGGGGTGGTGGGGAGATGGAAAATACTAATAAAAAAACCTGAGACCTTCGCTCCTAGCATATACACCAAATCCCAAATTTCTGTACTTTTACTAATTTGCTTTACTTATTTTCCCCTATTTAACCCCCAAGCCTTCAACGGAATCATCTCAATGTATAATCTAGTTCCAGATGTCGTTATAATACATACGTGTACCAAATTTCAAGTGAATATCTCAATTTTATTTTATCAACCCTTTTAATAAGGGAGTGGGGGTGGTGGGGGTTGAAAAATATTATAAAATAATCTGACGCTTTGGCTTCTACCCTTCAACGGAATCATCTCAAAATATAATCTAGTTCCAGATCTCGTTATAATACATATGCGTACTAAATTTCATGTGAATATCTCAATTTCATTTTATCAACCCCTTGAATAATGGAGTAGGGGTGGTGGGGGACTGAAATATATTATTAAAAAATCTGAGGCCTTGGCTTCTAGTACATACCTGTACTCATACCAGCTTGTTTTACTTATTTCCCCCTATCTATCACTAAATAACCCCCAACCCTTCAACGGAATCATCTCAAAGTATAATCTAGTTCCAGATGTCGTTATAATTCATACGTGTACCAAATTTCAAATGAATATCTCAATTTTATTTTATCAACCCTTTTAATAATGAAGTAGGGGTGGGGTGGGGGTTGAAAAATATTATAAATATTCTGAGAGCTTGGCTTCTAGTACATACACCGAATTTCAAGTTTCTGGAGTCTTACCAGCTTACTTTACTTATTTTCCCCTATTTACCCCTATTTAACCCTCAACCCTTCAACGGAATCATCTCAAAATATAATCTAGTTCCAGATGTCGTTATAATACATATACTTGTACCAAATTTCAAATGAATATCTCAATTTTATTTTATCAACCCCTTTCATATTGCAGTAGGGGTGGTGGGGGTTGAAAAATATTATAAAAAAATTTGACGCTTTGGCTTCTAGTACATACACCGAATTTCAAGTTTCTGTAGTATTACCAGCTTGCTTTACTTATTTTCCCCTATTTACCCCTATTTAACCCCCAACCCTTCGACGGAATCATCTCAAATTATAATCTAGTTCCAGATGTCGTTATAGCACATACGTGTACCAAATTTCAAATGAATATCTCAATTTTATTTTATCAACACTTTTCATATTGGAGTAGGGGTGGTGGGGGTTGAAAAATATTATAAAGAAAATCTGACGCTTTGGCTTCTAGTACATACACCGAATTTCAAGTTTCTGTACTCTTACCAACTTGTTTTACTTATATTCCCATATTTACCCCAAATTAACCCCCAACCCTTCAACGGAATCATCTCAAAATATAATCTAATTTCAGACGTCGTTATAATACATACGTGTACGAAATTTCAAATGAATATCTCAACTTTAATTTATCAACCCCATTAATGGGGTTGGGGTGGTGGGGGGTTGAAAAATATTATAAAAAAATATGAGTCCTTAACTTCTAGTACATACACCGAATTTAAAGTTTCTGTATTCTTACAAGCTTGCTTTACTTATTTTCCCCTATTAACCCCTATTTAACCCCCAACCCTTCACCGGATATCCTCAAAAAACAATCCAGTTCCAGATCTCGTTATAATATATACGTGTACAAAATTTCAAGTCAATATCTTAAACCGTTCCGGAGAAAACGTGCGGACAAAAAAAAGTTACAGACAGACAGGCAGACAGACAGACAGACAGACCGACCGACAGACCGACAGACAGAAAATTTTTTTTCGCTCAAATTTAAAATCTCGACGTTTCATGACATGCTAAACCTATTTCACGAATAAAAATTTTTGAAAATTTTTTTGCGATTACTATACTTCCAATCCACTACGTGGATGTGGAAGTAATATGTGGAAAACTTTGAAGAATATGTGCCAAAATAAAAGCCACTCAGCACCCAAAGAAATCCAGTTCGGGAATGAAGTAATAAAAAATTAATTGAAAATCGCGGAAAAGTTTAATGAACATTTCGTAGGCAGTATTGACGACATTATTAAAAGTATCCCTAAACAAAGTGGGTATAAGTTAGATAGTATAGAAGTAAAAAATAAATTAACTGAATTTAAACCTATTGAAATGCACAGTCTTAGAAAAATTATATCTGACTTACCTAATAAATCAAGTATTGATGGTGTGTCCACAAGAATTACAAAAACTGCTTTTGAAGTAATTGGTAATTGATTTTTAGATGTGATTAATAGCTCACTACAAAAAGCAATTTGTCCTAATAGCTGGAAAATATCGGTGGTTACACCCATTCCCAAAATTTTGAGTACAATAATATGTGAAGAATTTAGACCTATTAATACATTACCAGTATATGAAAAAACGCTAGAATTGGTAGTAAATGGACAATTGACAACATATTGCATGGATAATAACATTTTAATGGACAATCAATCTGGATTCACAGAAAGCCATTCCTGCGAGACCGCACTACAGTTCATTATATCAGATTGGGTTAAGACAATAGGTAAAGATCAAATAAAAGTTGCAGTGTTCAGTGACTTTAAACGTGCATTCGAGACGGTAAATCGGAAGTTACTGGTATCAAAGTTACAAACAATGGGCATTGGAGGGACTGTACTTGAATGGATCGAATCCTGCCTAACTGACAGAAGACAAAAAACAAAATATATAAATAGTGAGTCGAACGTAATAGACAATGAATTTGGAGTACCGCAAGGATTGGTGCTAGGACCTTTATTATTTGTGCTATTTATAAACGACATAGTGAAATCTATAAAAAATTGTAAAGTACATTTATTTGCAGATGACACGTTAATATATTTGTATGGAGACAATATAAATGAAGTTATTAATGTTATTAATCAAGATTTAAAAGATATATTTGTGTGGTTGTGTGATAATAGCTTAAAAGTAAACATCGACACATGTAAATATATGATTCTCGGCAAAAAACACATACTAAGCAGGCTACAAATTGGGGAAAGTATTGTATTAAATAATAAAAAGTTAGAAAAAGTTTCGGAAATTAAAAACCTTGGTTTTATAATAGATGAGTTCTTGACTTTCAAAAGTAATAGTGATTATATTATTAAAAAAGTTGCAAAAAAGATTTATTTTTTACATAGAATTTCAAATTATTCATCAATGTTTTCAGGAATATTAGTATATAAATCTATAATAGCTCCACATTTTGAATATTGTGCAACGCTACAACTATATTTAAATAACAATGAGATACAACAATTACAAAAGATGCAAAACAAAGCTATGAGGATAATATTAAAGTGTAACAGATATACTCCCATTGACACAATGTTAAATGTTTTAAATTTTTTAAATGTTAGACAACGTATAGTATTAAAATCACTGCAATTTATATTTAAAATAAAGCATAGTATGGCTCCAAGGTATTTATGTGATAAATTGAGTTTCGTCCGAGATATTCATGGTTATAACACTCGAAGTGTAAATGATATGGTGGTAGAGAGGTATGACAATTTAAAGGAATCAAAATCTTTGTTTTGTAAGGGTATTCAATTATTTAACGGATTGCCAAATGAAATAAAATATTGTGAAAAATATAATATTTTCACTAAATTATGTGTTAGTTATATTAAAAAAGAATTTTGATTATCTTGTAATTAGGTTAGGTAATTTTACAAGTTATATTAATATACAAATAGATTTGTAATAATTTTACAGTCACTGTTATATGCATAGAATTAAGATAAATTAATGAAAAGTTAATGTGATTATGATCTGTATATTGTTGTGATCAAATTGTAGCTTTTGAGCTAATAAAGATACATTATTATTATTATTATTATTATTATTATTATTATTTCTACAGTAAAGCAACGCATGGTACCATGAGATGCTAATTTACCTTCTACTATGTTACACATATGAAGCATTTTTAATAGAATATACTTATTTTAGAACATTCATTAACATCTAGGTGTAAGCAGCGAAGATTGCAGCTGTTAGCTCATGAAATCTGGTTCATTATCTAAAACTTTACTGATGAGCCGTAAATTTGATTCATAGTAAATCTTTAATTCACTGTTGTAAGTTAGAACTCATAGTTGTGTATTAGATGAATCGTAGTTGCAAGAAAATCTCAGGCAGAGAGCAAAGTTTAATTTTCAGTGAAGTTTCGTTAGATCAAGTATACAGAATGTCTTTAATGCGTATGAATTACATTTGGGTAACATCTGCAGTATTTATTTGTTTTTGTTGTTGTTTAATGTTTACATGTTCTTATTATTTGCACCAGTGCACCCATAGTGCACCTGATATCTGCCTAGATTTTGAGATTTTATAATAGTGTAAATATTGACAGTGTTAGTTAATTACTTCCACACCCACGTAGTGGATTGGAAGTACAGTAATCGTAAAAAAAAATTCAATTTTTTTTCTTCAAATGGGTTTAGAATGTCATGAAACGTCGAGATTTTAAATTTGAGAGAAAAAAATTCTGTCTGTCGGTCTATAACTTTTTTATCCGCACGTTTTCTCCGGAACGGTTTAAGATATTGACTTGACATTCTGTACACGTATATATTATAATGAGGTCTGGAACTGGATTGTTTTTTAAACATATCCGGTGAAGGATTGGGGGTAAATAGGGGAAAATAAGGGGAAATAAGTAAGATAAGAGTACAGAAACTTGATATTCGGTATATGTACTAGAAGCCAATGCCTCAAAATACTTTATAATATTTTCCGCCCCTCCATCACCCCTCCACTCAATTATTAAAGGGGTTTACAAAATAAAATTGAGATATTCACTTGAAATTTGGTACACGTATGTATTATAATGATATCTGGAACTAGACTATATTTTGAGATGGATTCGTTGAAGGGTTGGGGGTTAAATAGGGGAAAACAAGTAAAGCAAGTTGGTAAGAGTAGGTACATAACTTGAAATTCGATGTATGTACACAGAGAAAAATGTGTGTGATATTTTACCACAATTGTAGAAAATTGTACTCCAAATTGGTCTTAAAATGGTGACAGGAACAATTTGTGCAAATAAATAATACATTTTTGGGGCAATGATTTTGTACAGTTTATGCATTAACATTGTTTGAAATTTTTGTACAAACTTAAAAATCACATAAATTGAATTCTTTACAAATTTGAATTATGGTTGCACAAAAATACATAATTTTATTCCACTTGTGGAACAAATCTTTGAACAGATTAAGTTAGTTTTTACAATTTGTGAGAAATTTTTAAATATATTCTGAAGGTTTCCTAAACAAACATTCACATCTAAACCTCTTCATTTGTAAAACATATTTACAAAAAATTGTGCTCTTAAGTGACACAATGTTTATAATTTTTTAAGAGAATATGTTTTTAGTTTTCCACAATTTCTAAATGAGAAATCCACAAATTGTGTGTTTATTTCAATTCAAAGAAGCTGTTATTCAGTAATGTATGAACTGGGGTTAGTTTTGCACAATTTATTACTCTATAATCTCCAAATTATGTATATATTTTTTGGTTCACCGTGCACTCATTTCACACACTATATGTATCCACTTCATTTTAATTGTATTATTCTGTAACACAAATTGTGAAATATTATTTCCAAAATTGGAGGTATTCCTATAGGATTTCAATAAAACTTTTCTATTTTTTAAATACAAATAAATTTTATATGCATAAAGTTTTAGTTGAAAAAAAGTAAGGTGACTTACATTATGCTTAAAATAAATCCATTTAATAATGCTAATTTGGAAGACTTCCAGTGCTTCTTCTTTTTAGTTTCTATTAACGCAGTTTGTAGTAACAAATCTTATATCGTAGTCGCGTCAAATTCTTTAAAAAAATAACATTTATCAGTTCATCACCAAAATCAAATGCATTGCTTACCATCAGAAGTGCTATCTTCATTTTGAAACAGTTCTTTTACAAGTTTGCATTTTGGGTTTAGTAGTTTAGGAACAGCTTTCTGTCGCTTCGCATAAAAAAACGAAATTACTCTCAAGCTGTAAACGAAATCAAGTATTAGAAGATAGGTATCATGCATTTTTCGCATATAAACAAGAAACCATTTTTATATTTATATGTTAACGAAGTTAATTTAAGAGAATATATATGCAAATCTGTAACTCTGTGTGAAGTACTTACCTCTGTGAATGGTGGAATTAGATCTAGGAAACCCCACTCGGTTAATAAGTTTTCAACAAATTCCATCACAAATGTAAGTACTTGTATAATTCGGAAGTGCACGTCTTCACTTAGCGAAATATCACCTGGATCTGATGCGTAATTGCCTGCGCGTATATGTGTAGCGTGGCCGGCGCGGTCAGTACAATTTTTAACCAATAAACTTTACGTGAAACAAATGAAATAATTATACAAAATTTTAAAACAATATCACCAAAAATTGTGAACAGTATGTCATTAAATTGTGCAGTTTGTGCGGGCGGAATAGATTACTATTATTGTTCAGCGGAAATAAATATATTGGGACTCCTACTTTCACAAGTTTGTCAACGACTGTTTATAAAATAAAATCACACTTTTATGTTACACAAGTTGTGAAAATCCTTTAAACAATTGCTTAAAACTAATAGTAAATAGAATGCCAACAAAATATACAGTTTGAGGATACTATTAACAATTAATTAAGTTAAATTTGCTATGATTTGTTGAGAAAAAATAAATAAATTTAACTCTAAATTTCGCCAATTTGTTGGTCGAAGTCTCCAATAAATTAATCGTAACTAAACATTTATATTGGATAAATAAAACGCACAAGAATTATGTACAATTAACACGTATAAAACTATATAACGTTGTGCCGTAAAATTTTACAATTGTTTAAAAAAATGCAACAAGACGTTGTTCCACAACATTGTGCAAAATGTCCCAAAGCGATTTCTCTCTGTGTAGTAGAAGCCAAGATCTCAGATTATTTATAATATTTTTCAACCTCCACAACCCCTACTCCATTATTAAAGGGGTTGATAAAATAAAATTGAGATATTCACTAGAAATTTAGTACACGTATGTATTATAACGACGTCTGGAACTAGATTATATTTTGAGATGATTTCGTTGAGGGGTTAGGGATTAAATAGGAGTAAATAAGGGAAAATGACGAAGTCAAGCTGGTAAGCATACAGAAATTTGGGCCTTAGATTTCTTTCTAATATTTTTCAAACCCCACCATCTCCTCTTCATTATTAATGGGATTGATAACATAAAATTAATATATTCACTTGGTACCTAGTTAGTACACGTATATATTGCAATGATATCTTATTGAGATCATTCCATTGGAGGGGTGGGAGGTGGTAGGTTGTGAATAGGGGAAATAAGTAGGGCAAACGAGAAACTTCATTTTTAACGTATATGCACACAGTGCAAATGAAAGCTAACAAATTTTTCCATCAACCGCAAAAAGTTCTACAAAAAATATTCAATCCCTGAAGAGTTATGCGCGTTTTTGACCTTTAAAAAAATATCTCCCGCAACGTGAAAATATTAAAATTTGACGAGCAATAGGGTGGCAGGTTCGATCCTTGGTGTGGGCATTTTTTTTTGTCAAATTTGCTTTTTTTTCGTGTGACCAAGTATTTTTATGATAATAAATGTTTTTACTTTCTGAGAAATTTTTAAAAACGTCGTAAATAATTTGTTTTTGCAATTTTCATTAAATAAATGGCTATCTTGCAACAAACATATGATTGTTCTTGTCCAACGAGGATTTGTCGGTAGTTTTTGTTTTTTTTTACCACTTTTTGTGAAAGAGAAAGCTTGTTTTACTTTATTTGAGGTGGGTGCCTGTCGAAAAAAAGACTAAAAATAAAAAGGAAACCAATTTATTTTTCACTTTTTCCTTATAATGAAAAAAGTTTATGTCTCATGAAAGAAACACACACTTTGTTATTTTTAAATGAGAAATAATCAAAAGATTTAACTATTTTAATGGTATTATTATTTTATTTTCGGTATTTTTTTCGAAAGGCACCACCCTCAAATAAAATAAAACAAGCCTTCTCTTACATAAAAAGAAGTAAAAAAAAACAAAAACTACCGACAAACCCTCCTTGGGCAAGAGTAATCATATGTTTGTTGCAAGATTTATTTAATGAAAATTGAAAAAACACAATTTTTTAAGAATTTCTCAGAAGGTAAAAACATTTATTATCATCAAAAATGGTTACATGAAAAAAAAAAACAAATTTGACGAAAAAAAAAATTGCACACACCGAGGATCGAACGCGCCACCCCATTGCGCGTCAAATCTTACCATTTTCACGTTGCGGGAGAGATTCTTTTAAGGGTCAAAAACGCGTATAACTATTCAGGGATTGAATATTTTTTGTAGAACTTTTTGTGGTTGGTGGAAGAACTTGTTAGCTTTCATTTGCACTAAACCTCGTGTCCAAAAAGTTGATAATAAACAAATTAGAGCCTCTCACGCAATATCACTTTTATTTCCGGTTCCGGTTATCCCATCAACTTCTTTTTGGTCTCAAAATTTTCCTTTATCCAAGCACTTTCATATGCACAAACCCCCATTTCGATACGCTTGCCCAGAGCCGAGATATTCCATTTGTTAATTTGCAATATTAAATAAACAAAAGCAAAAAGTTTCCTTCGAGCAGACTTCTATGGGGATTATGTCCGACATCAATATTTATCGTTTAAGGTAGTTATATCGCAATTCACGTTATTCAAGAAAGTCTTCTGCAAATTTAATTCACATGTCAATAAACATTCTGATAAAATTTGAACTCTATTTACCGGTCCGTTTCCGAGATTCATTCGCAAAGTTCGTGGTTTTTATCGACATTTAAAATTGCGTTTATGGACGCATGCGAAATAAATTGATGTCGTGACACTATTTTCCCTCTTATGACTGATCCTTATTCGAGAATGATCTCGAAAACGAGGCAAATTGAAATGAATTCGCTCAAAGACCGCAGTTTTTATCGACATATAACATCGCGCTTATGAAAGCCATCCGAAATAAATTGATGTTGCGACATTGTTTTCCCTCTTACAACTGATCCTTATTTAAGAATGATCTAAAAAACGAGGCAAATTTAAATTAATTCCTGACGAGGCACGTGCACAAATATCGAGATGATTCACGGTAAAATAACGTAATGGCTGCATCCCGAAAATTGTTGAAATTGTTAAATTTATTGAATGGAGGACATGAGTAGTAGCTGTGGCAACATCGTACTATTTCTAATACGTGGCGCGGATATTTGAAAATACTTTACGTTGATTTTAAATGCAGTATCATATAAAAAAGTAGAAGATTTACAAGTTTTCATTCCGATTTTATTTGTTGTATGTATAATAATATATTTTTCCATTAATTTATTGAAAGAGGTAATAATATCTTGACATTAGTGACGAATCGATCAACTGGCGTCAGAAATTATATGTGGCGTTGCCAAATCTTTCACAACTCTCTCCCTCTCTGTCTCTCGCGTCTCAAGTTTATCGATTCGCTAACAGAATCAAGATTTTTTTCAGATCTCTCAAACCGTTTTCATTTTATTAAATAAAAACGAAAAAAATTGTTTAAACAATTATTTGACCACAAAGCTCGCGGTTTAGGAAAATTTTTCATAAGAAAATCTCGTTCAGCAGAATTTTTCCTATAAATATCCGTGGCTAACTCAAACGGTACCTATATAAAATTTTTGGGAAAAATCCCAGACAGACTCGCCTAAGTAGCCCATTAGCGAACTCGCGAGAATTATGCCAATGTAGGGAATTGTGTATTTGTATTGTTGTCATTATACTATACATGAGTATATTTACCAAGTGATACACCACCTAAAGCCAGACCTGGTCGACGTCATTTATCGCTGTCTTCCGATCTCTGCGGTACGAATGGTTTTGACAGTTCTGACAGTGCACTGTTATGACAAAAAATTGTGTGACACTACATTATGACCTCCTTACATATTTCGAAAGAGGATGCGATAGACATTCTTGAAAAACCCTCACCAATATCTGAAAGAACACAATCACTTCATGGGATATCAGACGAAATCACCTTGGATAAACCCAAATCAGTAACAACCTCAATTTCAGAACCCGTGCTATACCACATAGGAAATGAGAAATGGAAAGAATTGTTAATGTCTGCAAGTGAACCCACATATAATCAGAGTCAGCCAGTATACATGTATAATGGCTATGACGGTTATCGAGGTAACGTAGGATCAACACCAGTTTATCAAGCTAGGAGTGGTTACTATCCGGTAAAAATTAAAACTATACACCGTACCAAACTTATAGCAGTTTAAGTCGTAAAACAGAGAAGTGCTCGATCTAATAAAGACAGGACAGGACGTTCGTTTGTTCGACAGGAACTTAAAATATTACAATTTTTCCACCAAATAATTGGGGACACAATTAAATTCTCTTGCTGATTAAATTGGATTGACTGAATCTTATTGAATACTTCTTGTTAGTTAAATCTTATTGAACAGGCATGTAACTTGCTTGTAAACAAAATTGTACATTATTAATATTGTTATCTAAATTGACGGCTACTGTGAAAATAAACCCGAGTAAAATTGGACGTCGGTCTTTTAACTCGAAACGCTGCCAATACCGTTAGAAAAAAATGGATATAGACAATTTTATGAACAATTAAATTTTCTATAAAAAAGTCAGTGGTGGCATATGTCTATCTTTAATACTTTAGGCGTGAGAGTGATCGTAAGTTGAATATAAAATTTACAGTTGTCCAGTGCGCGACTTTCAACCATCTTCTGGCCAAAAGTATTTAAGATAGACATACCAGGTGGCCACGAGTCAATGTACGCCCCAAATATTTTGGTTGTTTTTGTATTTAAAAATTTGGTTTTTGGTACAAATAAATTAGTCAATAATAGGCTATTTTTAGACTAACAGGAATGAAATCAACCGGAAGTGACATCAACTTTTTTTCTTAAATGGAACGACTATATTTTTTTTATGCTTTCTCATAAAGCATACATTTCTAAGTACAACAGTTTTTTCAGATATAAAAAATTCCAACAAATAAGTGAGATACGAACAATTTTTTATTTTTTTCAAAATGGTCTCGTCAGATGAATATGATGTAAGAAAATTACTAAGTAGGCTATGGAAATTATTAGTAAGGTTGTAGACTTGTCTGTAAAGCAGAAAATAGTTGTTTGAATTACTGATAGTTACTAGTATTTTTTTTTTTTTTTTCAAAAAAACGGAATTTCATTTTCATTTCCGTAGGGGTCCTATGGAATTTTTTTTATTGGAACTGTGCTATTTCTTTTATTAACCGGATATAATTATTCATAAACTATAATTTTTTCGCCATTAATCATTTCTTAACGATATCCTTCGTAATAATAGAAGTATTTTTAAAAAGTAAACACAAATTAAACAAGAAATAATTTTAATAGGTATAACGTTACAACCAGGAATAAATTACCAAGAATAACAAAAATATTTAAAACCTAAATTATAACAAACCATAATAAACATTGTTCAAACTGTTTACCGTTATGATTAATACACAGAGTAGCGCGACTTATCGTTGCACGTCTAACATTCTGTAATTGTTGAGGTGTTATTTGTGCAAATTCGTGTCGAACTTTTTCTTCCAGATCTTGCCTTGTGGTTGGAGCAGTCATGTAGTCCATGTAGACTCTATTTTTTAAATGCGCCCAAATAAGAAAATCGAGTAGGGTTAAGTCAGGCGACCTTGCAAGCCATCTGACTGGACCATGGGTCCCAATCCAACGATCTGGAAATAATTGATTTAAGTAATCCCTAACGATAATAGCATTGTGTGGTGCAGCCCCGTCTTGTTGGAAGTAAACCTCGTCGATATTTGTATTGGGAATTTGATTAATCTGTGGAACTATTATATTTTGGAAAAATTCTAGATATCTTGGTCCAGTTAGAGTTTCGTTAAAAATTATTGAACCTATGATATGGTCACCCAGTACGCCCAACCAAACATTGAAGCCAAACCGCTCCTGAAACCGCCCCTGTCTCATAACGTGAGGATTGTCAATTGCCCAATATCGAGTGTTGTTTCAATTAAATAACCCAAGGTTTGTAAATCTCGATTCATCAGTGAACAAAATGTTTTTAATAAAATTCTCATTTCTTAATTGGCGTAACTGTAACCAATTACAAAAGGTTGTTCTTCGTTGATAATCCTTCTCATACAAAAATTGGTGCAATTGATATTTATAAGAACGATAGCCGTGTTTCTTTAAAATTTTTCTGGCCGATTTTTGGAAACTGGTAATTCATGTTCAATTTGTCTCATCGAAATGGTTGGGTCAACATGTACTAAAGCTAATACATTAATTTCCGTTTCTCCATCCACAATAAATCTTTCTTCAATTTCTACATTAGGTTCAGTTCTAAATTGTTGCTCCAACCGGGCGAAATAGTTTCTCGGAGGTTGTCTTCTTTCTGGATATCTCCGTCCATACAGACTTTGTGCTCTAGTTGCATTACGTCGAGTCTCTCCATAAATAATGATCATGTCAACTTTTTCACCTCTTGAATAATTTTCAGCCATTTTATATTAATTTTCTTGTTTATAACAACTTTAACACACTTGCTTCAGAAAATTAGTAAGCCAAGACTAATTCAATTGTTGCGAATGTCTGTCATTTTCATGGCTATCTGCAATTTTGGATTTTTATATAGATATGTAGGTACCTTATTAAAATGATTTGTTGGCGCTTACTTTTTAAAAATACTTCTATTATTACGAAGGATATCGTTAAGAAAGGATTAATGGTGAAAAAATTATAGTTTATGAGTCATTATTTCTGATTAATAAAAGAAATAGCACAGTTCCATTAAAGAAAATTCCATAGAACACCTACGGAAATGAAAATGAAATTCCGTTTTTTTTTGAAAAATAAAAATACTGGTACCTATCAGTAATTCAAACAACTATTTTCTTCTTTACAGATAAGTCTACAACCTTACTAATAATTTCCATAGCCTACTTAGTAATTTTCTCACATCGCATTCATCTGACGCGGCCATTTTGAAAAAATTAAAAAATTGTTCGTATCTCACTTATTTTTTGGAATTTTTTACACCTGAAAAAACCGTTGCACTTAGAAATTTATGCTTAATGAGAAACCATCAAAAAAATATAGTCATTCCATTTAAGAAAAAAAGTTGATGTCGCTTCCGGTTCAACCGGAAGTGATATTTTCATTCCTGTTAGTCTAAAAGTAGCCTATTATTGTCTAATTTATTTGTACGAAAAACCAAACTTTGAAATACAAAAACAACCAAAATATTGGGGGCGTACATTGACTCGTGGCCACCCGGTATACGTATACCAATTTTCAAGTGAATGTCTCAATTTAATTCTATCAACTCCTTTAATAATGGCGCGGGGGGTGGTGGTGGGATGGAAAATATTATGAAAAATTTTGAGGCCTTGGCTTCTAGTACATACACCAAATTTCAAATTTCTGTACTCTTACCAGCCTACTTTACTCATTTCCCCGTATTTACCCCCAAGCCTTAATCGTATATGTTCAAAAAACAATACAGTTCCAGATCTGGTTATAATATATACGTGTACAAAATTTCAAGTCAATATCTTAAACCGTTCCGGAGAAAGCGTGCGGACAAAAAAAGTGACAGGCAGACCGACAGACCAGACCGACAGACCGACCGACCAAATTTTTTTTCGCTCAAATTTAAAATCTCACTTAGTTGGGTTTCAGAAAAAAACCTGGTCAGTATCAGAGATCCGTTGACTGAACTATTTTGATAAATTTCATTCTTCGACAAATGTACTATTTCATATTCTCACAGATTTATATTTGTCTAGGGTTATTCACAAGGACCAATAGAAGCAAGCCGCACTCCAATGTATCAAAGAAGATATTCCTCAGACTCTGTGTTTGATGCTTTCGATACCATTAAAATCAGAAACAACTTTGTTAGGAAAGTATATGCGATACTGTCTATCCAACTGCTTATAACATTTGGATTTGTTATCTTCGCCATACATTAGTAAGTATTAGTGGACTACAATTAGATTTTTTTTTCTGGTAAAACCGCACAGCGCACATCGCACATCGCATACTCTTTTGCACGGGCGATACCGTGTTGGTGAATCCCTATTTGCAATAAAAGTGATAAATATAACTGCACCAGTTTGATTTTAATAAAATTATGGAATGAAATATATGAACAATTAGCACAATCTCTTTTGTATTAAAATTTATAAACATGATATAATAAAATAAACTTCACGATAAATACACCAAAAGGTGTTTCGCGTGAAAATAACATAAAAGATTAGGCCAATAGTACAGGCAATGAAGGCTTGTTGTAAAAACCTTGTTGTAAAAACCTCGCAAAAATTAATAAAATAATCATCTCTGGGATTTAAGTACTTAATAACCTGTAGAATGGAACGATGCATTCTTTGCACTTCCAAGTTCCGGGAAAATTCAAAAAAATTTGGAAAAACTTTTTGATTTTCGGTTTTTTGCTCTAACGGATAAAATAATGAAAATACAGAAAAAAGTTTTCAAGAAAATTTGTAGCTCGTCTCTTTCTCTACAAAATAGGTCTTTACCAATTTTTGTCTTACTTAAGCCGTTTAGGAGATAAATCCAGTTTTCCACTTATAGTTTTGAGCCGCTCCGAAATGCGCGGAAAATGAGAATTATCTGGGAGTTTCGTACGACCGGACATATCGATCGATAATTATTACTATTCAGAGTCGCTAAAAAAAAATGAAAGCAACGTAAAATGTAGAGAAAAGTTTCAGCTTTAATGTGGAACTAATCACAAAATTCATACAAACGTTTATCATAGAGAAAAAAGTGTTGGAAGATGGCTTGGTAAACTTTATACAGTTGATTTATTCACATCTTTGAGTTTTATACATCCTGCCTATTTCTCCTGTAACAATGGGTGCTTGTTCACTACATGGATTCGATTCCACGCGCTTTAATCTATATTTCGTGAAAATTTCATTGAAAAATGTTTAGAAACAAAAAAGTTGTATATGTTTTACTGTATAACTGTGCATTTTCTGAACGTGTATGAATAATGTAGACAAATTCAAAAAGTACTGCGCGCATTTAAAAAATTCTAAAGTCATTCGAAAGAATATGTTTTATTGTACTTATAATCCAAAAATTAAGACTGCTATTATTATTACTTAAGATATAGCGAATTGAACTCCAGGAGGTGATTGATCGATGAGAAATATACCCTCTACTTTAATCGCAGGGCATATTTTTCCAGCAAAAGTAATTGCAATAAAATGTTAATTGGATTAATATATCATTATATAAGAACATATAAGCAAAATGAATTATCATTATAACGACTCCCGGCAAAATATGATTAAATCTGTGGATTAACTGTACAAAGTTTACTAAGCCATCTTCTGACACTTTTTCTCTTTGATAATTTTTTTTATGAATTTTGTGATTAGTTCCATATTAAAGCTGAGACTTTTCTCTACATTTTATGTTCTTTTCATTTTTTTAGGGGCTCTAAATAGTAAGAATTATCTATTGATCGATGAGCCCGGTCGTACGAAACTCCCCGAGAATTCTAATTTTTCGCACATTTCGAAGCGGCTTGCAACCACAACTTCTCAGCTGGCTGCTGAGGAAGCTATGAAAGCGTAGCAACCGGTTAGCTCAGGGCTGGTCGAGGGTCACTAGGTGGCGAGAAGAGTTATATATATTTTTTTTAACAATTATCTGCTTGTCAAATTTACCAAACAAAACTTTAATAAACTATAAAAATTTGGACGCCAGCGTATTCAGTAAATAATACTCTTGCTAACTTTATCAGGGGGAGAAAACAATCAAAATCAAATATAAAACAAATAATATATTAACAGTATAAAAGATTGAAAATTTTACAACACTTTACAATTATTAAAAATATTAATGGTGAAATTTGATTTAATTAGTTGAACAAAAATTTAGTTTAAAAAAAATATATTAAATTTGAAGATTAACAAAAAAGGAAACGATCAACTGGTTTACAACAAAGGAGGACGTAATATTCAGATCCTGACAACGCTGATTTCCAGGAGACGCTGCGTCGGAATAATATCCAATGCTTTGAGGATAACTCCAAATATTCAAGCTATGCTTTGTGCCTTGCTTCAATGGTGGTTTGGTCGAGGATTTTACATGAATAAGGGGTAATGTAAAGAACCAGTTGATGATATAAAAAAATTAAATTAAATTAAATTTAATCTCCCAAAAAAAATAAACTAATAAAAAATGATCTCTTAACCTCTTGTACTAACACGAGGTTAACTAAATGCGACTTTAGGTTTCGACTTTTAATGAGATAAGATTGTCTACACACGATTAAGAAACAAAGATTCTAATTTATCCTTTGATTAATTTCCGAGTTTAATCCTCGTCCACAATAATCTAAATAATGGCAAAACACCACGGTATTGTGTCTCAAGAGACCACAAAACACAAAATTGCCGCGATAATTAATGAGTTAACATGTGTCCAATGGACGCGGAAATCATACAAACATGTGCGTTAATAAAAATTAATTATTACACGGAATATCCTTTAATTTCCAGAAATAACTATACAGCAACGTTAACTCAATAATATAACCAAATATATTCAAAATATCAAAGGATTAAAGAAATAAACGTGAAAATCCGTTAAACAACAAGTAAACGATCTTACCTCAGCCAGGTCAAAAACGAAAAGTAAGTGTAGCATGGATATTTCAAATGATGCTTCTACCGCGTATGCGCATTTGTTGACTTCCCGTCGGCATTTCCGCGGGTAATTCAAATTTATTTAGCACGGGTGCTTAAACGGAAAAAATATTTTTTCGTTACAGGCTTAAAACTATAAGTGGAAAACCCGATTTATCTTCTAAACGGTTTAAGTAAGACAAAAATTTGTAAAGACCTTTTTTGTAGAGAAAGAGACGAGCTACAGCTTTCGTTGGGAACTTTTTTCTCTATTTTCATTATTTTGGCCGCTAGAGCAAAAAAAACGAAAATCAAAAAGTTATTCCAATTTATTTTGAATTTTCCCGGATCTTGGAAATGCAAAGAATGCGATTTTCGAGGTCGCCGAAACAGATTATGATGTCAAAAAAAGGTTATTCAAAATCGCTGATGCAATATGGCCGACTTTTCGCTAAAAATTCCATTAAAAATGACTCGATAAATTTTAAACAAATTTCGCTCGGATTGACACTGTGGGTATTTTTTAGGTCGCTGAGATAGATTATGATGTCAAAAAGTAATAATATAAAATTTTAGCCAAAAATCAATGGGGCAGTTTTTTAAATAAAAACCGTTAAACAAATATTTTTATTCTGAAAGTGGTGGAGAATATTTCGAGTCCGAACCACAAGAACGTCCGATAAAATTGGTCACAAAATTCAAAGTCGAGGAACCGATTCTGACGGACCCAAAGTCATATAAAGGCCTAGGCGGGTATCGCCATAGGGGTCGTTCGAATGCGACTCGACGCCAAAACGGTATCAATGCCGTTAGTAGTTAAAGATTTCGGTATTGTCTAAAGCAGATTGAGTGCCGAGACATGCAATATCCCCCAGATTAAAAACTACCCCCTCCCCTGATACTAAAATCGTTCCAAAAATTCAAATGTTGTGAAAACTGTTTATCCCCGTTTTCGAGGGTGCTCAACACGATGACAACATAATTTCCTCCCTATCCATCACTGAGCCACCTTCAAATTCTAAAAACCACCCCCTTGTAATATTTCTTGCTACTGGGCATCCCGATCCAACACATGCCTTGTTACCACTACGTGGACGTGGAAATAATACACGCCATTTAGTTATACCTTGAGTATCCTATTAACCTGATTAACTCAGTTTTCACTGTATTGCAGCTGCTACATCAATAATTATTCTTCTTTTTCAGCAAACCTTTAGGAGACTTTATGCGAGGCAATCTCCCCCTCTACATTTTGTTTATGTAAGTACATCACACGTCGCCATATAGTTTATCGCTTTTAGATTTGTAGAAAGTTGGCTATTAAGGAAATATACCTTGACCTCCATGGATTTGAACGAAACCTCGTGCAATATACTCTAAAAAATGATCGATTTAAAAGTTTACACATTAAAAAAGTGTGAAAATTAAAATGGATTGAAAGGACACCAAAAAAAACCCTTCCTAAGGAATCACTACTTCCGCATCCAAAGAGTTGTGACGTTTCGTTCACTCGTCGGTTGAGTGAAGGGGCGTCACTAAGGCACTCGAGCTCGGTGCGGTTACGGTACGCTCGGGCGCCACCTTTACAGTTTTTCTAGTGGTGTAAAGGACCCACACTAGCCTCTTGACACAGCCTGTTGCAGTAGGGCTGGGATAGCGTCAGAGGAGACACAATACGTCCAGGGTTCTAGGGGTAGTAGACTTCACACACACCAAAATAAAAGGCACAGTTCAGATCCTATATATAGATATTTATTATTCCTAATATATATAATTCTACCTAACCTAGAACTACTACGGTTAACTATGGTGACGGTGGCGAAGCAAGAGGGCGGCTATAAGCAGGATACGAGCTTTGAGAAACGGAGCGGTGAGTCGGAGCAACTACTATCGGTATAAAAGCGGACAGAGCAGATACCAGGCGGAGGAAAGCAAAAGCACAATAGACAATGAGATTAAAAAAAAACACAAATACTCAGGCAACTTGGCTAAGGCGCAGAGCCTAATGTTAGTACACTTCTAGTCACGGTTCCTTGTTGGTGTAATCACCCCAAAGGAGAGATTAAGGCCCGGTTGTACCAAAAGCACGTTCAAGGTAAGTTTAACTGAACGACAGTTCTACGATGAACTCGGTTCAGGAGCAATTATGTTGTACCATCATTTTTAAACGTTCGTTCAGTTGAACTTGATTTCATCGCTCGTTGGCACTATTGGATCAGAGTATGGCACATAATTCTCTAACAGAAGAAGAAGATTCCACCGTTATTAACCATACTTTATTTATACAACTTATTAGTTACCATAGAGAACTGAAACATTTTCTTTGTCTATGTTATTTACCATTTGTTTATATCCAACTATAACGTTATAAGTTTGTTTGACATGACAGCGATAAAAACTATGAAATTTAATAGAACGACAAATAAAACTGGTAACAGAATAATTAACAGCATTTAAATTTTAAATATTCTAAATATGCTTTATATATAACAATAAGATCAATCCCATACGTTGTTTAAATACGAAGAAAATAACTTGAAACACATAGGTAAACCATGCACATCTCACCAAATCAAAGGAAATATTATTATACAAAACACGTAATTGTCTATATATAATGAAAACTAAACTTAAACATGTTTATTTCCATAGCTGATAGCACAAGAAAGTTAAAAAAGCAAACGAAAACAGCGAATTTCACGATAATTAAATTGGAAGATTGAGGTTATATGCCCTCCACTCTCGTTAGCTGTCAGATTTTCTACGCGCCCTATGCAAACATTCGGATATTTGAAATCTCGGCAAATAACAATTTAATTTAGATTAAGTTAGGTTATGTATGGGCTTGAACTACTTGAACTTTCCTTGAACCAACCAAAAGGACCGTTCAACTAAATTGAACCTTAATGGTACAACTTAAATTCATTACTTGATCTCTGTTCAGTAGTGAACCAAAGTTCAACAAGATGGTACATCCGGGCCTAAACCAACGAGGTTCACGGGCTCTACTTTGCGCTAGTGGATGTCCTTGTAGCTTTCCGGCCGACGGAGACTAGACCAGAAAGCTCAAAGCTTCCCCAGTACTCGCTTGTCCTCCTGACGACGGTGCTAGGCCAGAGGGCAAACACGAGTCCGGTTACCAGCGGAAAGTTTCCCAGTCACACACTCTCCCAACTTGCACGCTGGCTCACTCCTGTAGGCGGTATTTGGTCGGGGATGATATCTCGGTGTGCTAGAAGGCTTTGTGACTTTCCGGCCGACGCAACTAGACCAGAAAGCCCCAAGCTTCCCAAGTGCTCGCTTGTCCTCCAGACGACGCAACTAGGCCAGAGGGCAAACACGAGACCTGTTTCCAACCAATGTATCTTCCCAGACACACGGCGGAGCAAACCGGGATTAGTACACAAGGTGGCACTTAGTCCCAGCCAAGCTGCATATTTACGGTCGGATTTACTTACTCTCTCTCTCCTGTGAAATGGCGGTTGCGGTCAACGGATAGAGATCCAAATTAATGGACCCCAAATTAATTGATGATATTACGCTGGCTGGGCTAAGTATTCGTTAACGGTGAAGCCGATCGTGTCAGCGGTGGAGACAGTGGCTCCATCTGGCGGAGTGTATTCCTATTTGATAATTTTAATAATTAAAGTATAACACTTATTTATGCTCGGCATCGACATTATAAAATATTAATATTAAAAATAGAAAAATAGACGGCGGTTTTGGATGCAATTTCCGCACTATAAAAATGCTTCATTACAGAGTGACCGTATAGTCCATGAAAAACTTGCCAGAAAAGCCGAAAATATCAAAAGTTCTGTGACCAAGATGAGACCTAGGGCCCCCTGTTTTTGGGGCGCTGAAAATGATGGTGATATTCTTAGGCCTCCCACCCCTTAGAAACTACCCCTAAACGCGAAAAACCACCCCCCTTTCTCGTTTTTTCAATTCTAGGCATGAGAAGGCTTGTCGAATCTGGTTTTTCGTATAAAAAATAGTTACAGACAGAAAATTTATTTTTCGCTCAAATTTCAAATCTCGACGTATCATGGCATTCTAAACCTTTTTCAAGAAAAAAAAAATTAGAAATTTTTTTCACGATTACTATATTTCAAATCAACTACGTGGATATGGAAGTAAAAAATGAAGTTTCTAGCTTGCTCTACTTATTTTGCGCTATTTACAACCTACCACATCCCACCCCTTCAATGGAATCAGTAGAATAGCTATGGGGATTCGGGGACAAAATCCCATGTTATTTCTTATGGAGGTTCATTCTGGTCATTTTTGTCTGATTTTACCCCCCACCACTTTTAGGCTCCGCCTTCGGGGAAGGTCCTACCGGTCGGGTTAAACAGGTTTTAAACAGAATCTGTATACAGGTCTGTACGATTTTAAACAGGTTTGTACAGCTTTTAAACAGGGTCTGTATACAGATTCTGTTTAAAACCTGTCCAAACCTGTTTAAAAGCGTACAGACCTGTATACAGATTCTGTTTAAAGCCTGTTTAACCCAACCGGTAGGACCTTCCCCGAAGGCGAAGCCTAAAAGTGGTGGGGGGTAAAATCAGACAAAAATGACCAGAATGAACCTCCATAAGAAATAACATGGGATTTTGTCCCCGAATCCCTATAGCTATTCTACTGGAATCATCTCAATCAGATGTCATTGCAATACATACGTGTACTAATTTTCAAGTGAATATCTTAATTTTATGCAATCAATCCCTTTAATAATGGAGTGCAGGTGGTAGTGGTGGTGGGTTGGAAAATATTAGAAAGGAATCTGATGCCTTGGTTTCCAGTATATACACCAAATTCCAAGTTTCTGTATTCTTACCAGCTTGCTTTACTTATTTTTCCCTATTTACTTCTACTTACCCCCCACTGCTTCAACGGAATCAAGTCAAAATATAATCTAGTTTAAGATGTCATTATAATACAAAATTTCAAGTGAAAATCTAAATTTAATTTTATCGTATCTTTCAATAAGGGAATGGGATGGTGGGGGGGAGGGGGGTGGAACATATTATTTCGAAAATCTGAGGCCTTCCGTTCTAGTATATAACGGCATCTGGAACTTGATTAATTTTGAGATGATTCCGTTGAAGGGTTGGGGGTTAAATAGGGGTTAATAGGGGAAAATAAGTAAAGCAGGCTGGTACGAATACAGAAACTTCAAATTCGGTGTATATACTAGAAGCCGAAGCTTCAGATTTTTTAATAATACTTTTTAACCCCCCACAACCCCTACTCCATTATTAAATGGGTTGATAAAATAAAATTGAGATATTCATTTGAAATTTGGTACACCTATGTACTATAACGACATCTGGAACTGGATTATATTTTGAGATGATTCCGTTGAAGGGTTGGGGGTTAAATAAGGGTAAATAGAAGAATATAAGTAAAGCAAGTTGGTAAAAGTACAGAAACTTGAAATTCAGTGTAAGTACTAGTAGCTAAAGACTCAAATTTCTTTATAATATTTTTCAACCTCCCACCACCTTTACTCCATTATTAAAGGGGTTGATAAAATAGAATTGAGATATTCATTTGAAATTCGGTACACGTATGTATTATAACGATATCTGGAACTAGATTATCTTTTGGGACGATTCAGTCGAAGGGTTGGGGGTTAAATAGTGGTAGATAGGGGAAAATAAATAAAGCGAGCTGGTAAGACTATAAAAATTTGGGATTTGGTGTATATACTAGAAGCGATGGCCTCAGGTTTTTTTATAATTAGCCCAGTTAAAATGCGAGGGGGGAGGGGCGTGAAATTGGAAACCAAATCGAGCTTACCTTACCGGTACGTTTTTTGGGTCGCTGAATCCCAAAATCGGAGTCCCGAGGGCTGAACTCTGTCCGTTCACCCTTAATTTGCAAAATACACCCCTTTTTAGGGGGTTACTAACAAATTTATGTATTTGAGCGCTCAGATTACGTTTTTTGGGTTGCTGAATACAAATTTACGGGTCTCGAGTATTGCCAGCACCCTTAAATTTGCAAAAACTACCCTTAATTAGGGTATTTTTGCAAGATTCTTAGTTAACTGTATTTCAACAAACTTTTACACGTAGGATACGTTTTTTGGGTCGCTGATTACGAATTCCAGGGTCCCGAGTCCAAAAAACATTGCCAGCACCCTTAAATTTGCTAAAACTACCCTTAATTAGGGTATTTTTGCAAGATTCTTAGTAAACTGTATTTCAACAAACTTTTACACGTAGGATACAGTTTACTAAGAATCTTGCAAAAATACCCTAATTAAGGGTAGTTTTTGCAAATTTAAGGGTGCTGGCAATACTCGAGACCCGTAAATTTGTATTCAGCAACCCTAAAAATGTAATCTGAGACCTCAAATACATGAATTTGTTAGTATTTATGACGTAAGTGCAGAATATTTCACAAAAACACCCTAAAAAGGGGTGTATTTTGCAAATTAAGGGTGAACGGACAGAGTCCAGCCCTCGGGACCCCGATTTTCGGATTCAGCGACCCAAAAAACGTACCGGTAAGGTAAGCTCGTTTTGGTTTCCAATTTCACAGCAAAACTCGCATTTCAACTGGACTAAATATTTTCCATCCCCCTACCACCCCCACTCCATTATTAAAAGAGTTGACAAAATTAAATTCAGATTTTCACTTGAAACTTATTACACGTATAACGATATCTTAAACTAGATTATACTTTGACATGATTGCGTTGAAGGAGTGGGGGTAATTGATGGTAAATCTGGAAAAATAAATAAAGCAAGCTGATCAGAGTGCAGAAACTTGAAATTCGGTGTATGTCCTAGAAGCCAAGGCCTCAGATTTTTCAGTAATATTTTTCAACCCCTCACCACCCTTAATTCATTATTAAAGGGGTTGATAAAATGAAATTGAGATATTCACTTGAAATTTGGGACACGTATGTATAATAACGACATCTGGAACTAGATTATATTTTGAGATGATTCCGTTGAAGGGTTGAGGGTTAAATAGGAGTAAATAGGGAAAAATAGGTAAATCAAGCTGGTAAGAGTACAAAAATGTGGGATTCGGTGTATGTACTAGAAACCAAGGCCTCAGATTTCTTTCTAATATTTTTCAAACATCACCAGCTCCGCTCCATTACTAATGGGTTTGATAACATAAAATTGAGATATTTACTCAGCGTTGCCACATTTGGTAGATTTCTATTTTTTTAGTAGATTTCAAGAATTTTTTTGTAAAGTTTGGTAGCTAAATTTGCTGGTAGATTTCTGATAGATTAAGTTTTTAATATCAGAATCGGTCTGTTTTCTTTTCTGTGCAAGTTTTAAGATACATACTTAGACAACAATTATGTTTTGTAATATATGTTTAAGTTTTGACGTAAATAAATTAATTTTCTGACTTTATGCCACATTCCCGAGGTGTACTTTTCAGTTCCTGTGTCGTTTTTTGTTTTCCCTTAATTTCTTATGTTTTTCTTATGTATTTAAAATTAAATAATACTATATAATTACATTAAAAAAAATCGGTAAGGGTATTTACACAGAACTTCCCTCGTTCATGGCAGTCTCTCAAAAAAATAATAATTACGAAATGACATTGAGAATAATAATCGGAGTAGAGTTATTGCTATTATTACAAAGAAAACTTGATAAGTTTTGGTCAAAAAAATATACAGATTGCTCATCCAACAGCAAAAGTTCAATACTAAATAGCAGGTGCCACATATGGCAGGCTTGCGCAAATACCTTTACAAATGTCCACTATGACTGAATTATTTCTTGGGATGACCACCCTGTACATTTTTCAATAAAAGTATAATAGGTGCATATGCCAGATGTTATTGCCATCTGTCACATTTTCAATCCAACATTCACGTAATGGAGTGGAAGTATAGTGGTGGTTAAAAAATTTCATTTTTTTTTAATTTTTCAAAAGATGGTAAAATAATTTTCAAATTTTTTTCTCCTGAAATAGGTTTAAAATGTCAAAGGTAGAAATTTTAAATTAGAGCAAAAAGGAAAGTTTCCTTCTGTTCTATAGTAGTGCTAAGAAAAGTTTAAAAATTAAAAATGATGTATTTTTAAAATAGGTTTAGAATGCTATGAAACGTGAAAATTTTAAATTTGAGCAAATAAAAAAAAATTCGATCTATTTTAGTGGTAAAAACTTTTTGAAAAATGTTGGTGAAAAAAATTTTCAAATTTTTTTTTCTGAAATATCTAGGTTTAGAATGTCATTTAAATTTGAGCATTCTGGTGTTAAATTTTTTTCCAAACTGGTAACAAAATGTTGCAAATTTTTTTTTCCGAAATTGGTTTGGAATATCATGAAACGTGGAAATTTTAAATTTGAGCAAAAAACATTTTTTCGTCTGTTCTATAGTAGTGATACATAAATGGATTAAAAATGTTTTCAAATTTTTTAAAAAATTCTTCAAAAACATTTTTAAATTTGTTTGAATAGTTTTAGAATGTCATGGAAACGTGGATAGTTAAAATCTGAACAAAGAAAGAAAAATTCTATCTTAGTGATAAAATTTCAAAAAACTTTTTTTTTTAATCAGGCATTGAATGCCATGAAACGTGAAAATTTTAAATTTGAAGAAAGAAAAAAAATATCATTTTAGTAGTAAAAATTTTTTCAAAAATATTGGTGAAAAAAATTTTCATTTTTTTCCTGAAATAGGTTAAGCGTGTCATGAAACGTAGAAATTTTAAATTTGAGCAAAAACAAATTTTTTTCATCTTGGTAAAAATTTTTTCAAAATTGTTTGAAAAAAATTTTCAAAATTTTTTTTTTTTCTGAAATAGGTTTAGCGCGTCATGAAACGTGGAAATTTTAAATTTGAGCAAAAAAAAATTTTTTTCAACTTGGTAAAAATTTTTTCAAAAATGAAAAAAATTTTCAAAAAATTTTTTTTCCTGAAATAGGTTTAGCGCGTCATGAAACGTGGAAATTTTAAATTTGAGCAAAAAAAAATTTTTTTCAACTTGGTAAAAATTTTTTCAAAAATGTTTGAAAAAAATTTTCAAAAAATTTTTTTTCCTGAAATAGGTTTAGCGCGTCATGAAACGTGGAAATTTTAAATTTGAGCAAAAAAAAATTTTTTTCATCTTGGTAAAAATTTTTTCAAAAATGTTTGAAAACAATTTTCAATTTTTTTTTTCCTGAAACAGGTTTAGCGCGTCATGAAACGTGGAAATTATAAATTTGAGCAAAAAAAAATTTTTTTCACTATTTATTCCGTTTAGACGGTCCACCCTGTATATTTTTCAGTGAAAATTCTACCAGTTCTTCGTTGACAGTAGGGTTAACTACCTACCAAATTTGACTGCTCTCCGTCAAGTAGTTTTTTAGTAAATACACCAACAGACAGACAGACAGACAGACAGACAGACAGACAGACAGACAGACAGACAGACCGACAGACAGACAGACAGACAGACAGACTGACGGAATTGAAAAACCTATATTTTTGGAATCTACGTGTTCTGAAACGTTAGAATCCGAAAAAATCTCGGAGGGTGATTTTTTCTCGAATACAATACTTCCCTTCGGTATGCGAGGGAAGTAAAAATCAATAACAACTTCTTACATGGGATATACAGCAATAAAAGATTTCCCGTATTTTTAAAAAACTGCTTTAGTAGATTTTTAGTAGATTAAAACAAATAAATTAATAGATTCGCACGAAAAAATGTGGCAACGCTGTATTTACTTGAAAGTTAGTACACGTATGTATTGTAGTGACATCTGATTGAGATTATTCCGTTGAACGGGTGGGACGTGGTAGGTTGTAAATAGGGGAAAATAAGTAATGTAAACTAAAAACTTTATATTTAACTTATATGGTAGAAACCAACGCCTAAAACTTTTCTATGAGATCTGTTCCAAATATTATTAAAATTCTACGACCAATAATTTCCACATACTAAGGTGCAAATCTAGTCAAGATGTTTCCTTTAAAGTGACTTGGATGAAAAATTTGGATGTGGAAGTAGTGATTCCTTAGGCGATAAAATGCGCGGCAAAGCACAGCCAAGCAAACATAGCGAAGGAGATACTTTCACGAATCTAATTAAGAGCTATATGGTGAATTTGCTAGTAGTACTCAGGAATATGTTATCACCCTCTATGTACACATTGACGAATTTAAAAAAATCTAATTTCTGTTCGAATTTGGTAATTATTCTTGTCGATATTTTCAATAATTTACGATTTTTTTTTAATATTGATTTAATCAAATACATTAATTTCACACTATTGTTTATCAACTTAAACACGAGTTACAGATAACAAATTCCAGGAGAAGACGATGAATATGCATAATTGCACATTTCATACAAATGTTATAAATAGATGTGGGAAGCTTATTAGAGTCAGTTTATTGTTACGTTTTGTCATATACATACCTTTGTATTTAAACTTCAATAAATTCATTTTCGCTATTTTATTTTGTTAAAAAAATTAATTTCAAATTAAATCAATTTTTAAGAAGATCTAAACCGCTCGACAAAAAATAACTGGCGCAGTCGGAACGGCTTTTCTTTGGAGTATTTTCGACCTAGTATTATACTCATGAATTTCACGATTAAGGGTGATGAATGATCTGAGATAGGAGAGCAATAGACCTTTTGATATTTTGTATATAAATATCATACTGATCATACAAATGTATTGTCTTAAGGAAAATAATTGATATTATTATTATTATAATTATTATTAAGTCCAAAACTCTGATATATACCCCGAAGGTATGAGATCATAATCTTGCTGTTAGAAAACTATGCATATCTCATCGTTTTTTTATCTTCTTTTTACTGAACTATTTAAGTGAAATTGTTTTTAGGATTCTTTTTATAGCTACATACTTAGTGTTGATCTGTGTCCAGCATGCCAGGAAAACGTATCCTTTGAATTATATCCTTTTATTTACAATGGTGAGTAAATATTTTTTAATTAAGTAATTTTGCATCTAATCCTTTATTTCGTTTAAGACAATATCTATGGCATATTTAACAGCACTGATTTCATGTTTCTATAAAACAAACGTAGTAATGATAACAATTGGAGTTACGGCAGCTATATGTGTTAGCATTTCCCTGATAGCCTGGCAAACCAAGGTAAGTTTTCCAGTGCGATTAAACTGTTCCTCTTTAGTCCAGGCAAAACGGAGTTTTTTAATAAAAAATGGCAACCGGGTATTTTCAACTGGAATATGTACCTCCTAATATACAGGATGTCCCGAATTGCATAGGCCAAACTTCACTAAGTAATACAACTTTTCAAAATTAGAAAAAGAGTACCCATAAACATGGGTCGGGAAGTGATTAGTGATAAACAAATAATCATCTAATAAACAATCATAATGACTGCAAAAAAGCAGTTTTTATTTGGAAATTTTACAAAGTTGTAGCGGCCCCTCTCCTTCTGATGTTAGTAGAGGGAGGGTCGCCCTTTTTGGTGCAGTCTGATTCCCCCCTATCTCCGAGACAAGTCCCCGAGATAAACGGGCAATCGAAAAACCCCTGCCCTTTGCTAGCTACTTGCTGTGAGTATGCGTGGGTTTGTCTTATCTGTTGTGTAGCTTACCTAATCACCGGAGGAAAGTACACTGCACAATTAACCAGTCACACAATTTGTTCTGATGAAAGGAGGGTGTGTAAACAAAAGATTTAATTGTTAGACGCCACGTGTAGCGTATGACAGATACTATTCAACCCACTTCTTATCAGAACAAAATTCCTACAGGTAAATCCAGATAGGTTAAAGTTAATCAGATGAATAAAAATGTGAAGTTATGAATAATATAAAATTTATTCAAATTGAGGGTTAAACATCAACAATTGAACCATCAAATGAGTCATAAAAAATGTTCAGTAATGTTATTAGAAAATTTATGATTATCCAGGAGAAATATTTATACTAAATTTTTCCAAATTTCAAGAAACACATGATTAAATGGCAAATCAACATATAAAATAGGCACAAATGGTAATTTCAAAAAGCAAAGCCTAACTAGCCAGAATACAGGAATAAAACACCAGTGATTTTATACAGGGTGTAATCAGTTCAATGTCATTAAAAGAAACTGGTAATGGGGACCGACTAGACAAACAAAAAACCTTTATGACTTTTCCCTCTAGGGGCACTTTGAAACAAACTGATCTAGGTTAACATATTTAATATTGGTAGACAACTATGGAGAACCACTGCTTTTCTTGGTCGATGGACTTGTACTTCCCAATTATACAACTTTTAAATTGTCATAAAAAAGTGCTCGCCGGCACAGGCGGTGTCAAAGGATCCTCGACCGCCTTTGATAGACCGCCTCAACTGAACGGAGGCAAATATAAAGAGGTAAATAATTCGTTCTCTCTTCGCGCACAATTGCAAGCAAATAATGGCCATAGAGGTTTAAACAGAGCATTTCTTTACACGTGTGTTTTTTAATTTGGAACAAAATATTGATTTGTTTATAATTTAGAAAATTTAAATGCGGTTTATTAACATTTGTAACATAAATGAGTGTCCTGGGTTAAAAGTTTACTACCTACCTAAATGATTCAAAATCTCTGCATCTGTATCAATACACAGTTCGGTACGTCGAATTAAGGACATACGTACTCCGTTCAACACTAAAGAATAAACTATCAATTAACGTTGTCAATAAAGAAAAATAAAAGAAAAACTTGGACCAAAATCCAAAACGGAATACAAAAAGAACGAACAAGTAAGTTGTGTCTGTACGTAATCAAGAATTTGACAACTTGAACGGTAAATCAATAAAATAAATCTTGAGTATAAATACACAATGACGCGAAATTCAAGAATAACAAAAACAACGAACGGCAGGTTGGACGTGTGCATATAATGAAACATCGACAGTAACTAAAATATTGCACAAGGGATAGTTAGAGTATAGTTTTCTTCAGATCAGATCTAGATCTAATCCTACCTTAATATTCCAGCAGTTCTCAAAAAATTTTATTGAAAATTTGCGAAATTTTTGTTTATTTTTTTTCTCCAAAACTATGAGCTTTAGACCTCGTGTTATATAAGTTTTTTTTTGTTTGTCTTGTCGTTCCCTACCACCAGTTTTTTTTAATGTCATGAAACTAATTACACACTGTATAACACAGAACTCTCACCGTGTCTTTAAAACTCGCTAAGGCTCGTATAGTTTAAGCGGTACATCGAGAAAATCGGCAAAATCTGACGGTTAATGCAGAAAGCAAGAAAATTTGCATGTGATTTGTACACATTCATTGTATTAAATTTACCCGCAGCACTTCGATTTCCGGACATGTAATTCCAAAATGGCGGCCAATTTGTAAAAAAGTAACTTTTATTACGATGTAAAAATTGCGTTATAATTGGGGTGATGATATGATGATATAATAGAAGCATTTGAGTATATTGGTAGCCCAGGTCTACCCCCTACCGAATGAATAAATATTATTCCCTCCTGCAAAGCACCTTTTTAACGAACCCCAAGTAAGAACAAGAAATCCAGTTGAAAGGTGCATCGGTGTTTGGAAAATGCGATTTCCTGTTCTTTCCTTGGGGATTCGACTGAAGATCGAAAGTAGAAGCCATTGTTGCAGCAACTGCCATACTGCACAATATAGCATGTTTACGGCATGAGGAAATACCACCAGTTGATGACCAACAGCAAGAAGCTATTAACATTGTCAATGAAGTGGTGGTGGAGAATATGGGGGATAACAGGGTGATTGGCAATGATACAGTCACATTACAGTTAATAAACTATTTTAATGGACTTCTGTGAAAAATGTTATGTAACAGTCTTTTAGGTTATAAACGCTCCTAACACCCATTGTACATCATATGGTGACGAGTATGTTTGTTCGTGAGTGTAAAAAATAAATAAATATTTTTAAAATTAATTTTTTATTTTAAGAAAACTTAGCTTTTACTTAATATCGTATAAAATGTGTAAATACAAATAAATAATTGATATAATAAAAAAAGTATAAAATGAAGGTAATTTTCTAGAACACGGCCCTCTGCAATTATAAGAGGTGAATTTGTAGGTAATTTATAACTTCTTGTTAAGTAACGTCGCCTTTTGAATTTCTAATATTTTCAATTTTGCTCGATGATATTGTCTCATAAACTCTATTTCCACATCTGCTTTCCTCTTCATATTCATCATCTCCAATCCATGCTTTTTTCTCATAAATTTGAGTTTTTGGCATTGTTCTTCTTCCATAAAACGTGCCTTTGCTGCTTCTACAGCAGATTTTGCATCTGCCCACTGGGAAACTCTGATAATTGCAGCTTCAGACTTGCATCGAGTATTCTACTTAAGGACGTTAGACTTACTTGCCCTTATCATGGCCGGACTGTACTTTCACCAATTTCCTGATTAATTTTGACTTTGAGATACTACAAAAGTAAAAAAAAGTGTAAGAAAATCTGTGACGTAGGTACCTATTATTTACTTTTGCTAATTTCTACTGTAATTTCTATCTGTGGCTGAATTACTTTCCTATTTTCGGGTAGAACTTCAGTATGGAGCTGCGATGGGCTTGAAGTGCAGGCATATACTGAAAAGGAAATAACTCGAATATAGACTTATATAAGTAGTGCGTACAACTTACTGTGGTCTTCTAAAACGTCCAGAGATACAGCTTCTTCAATAATTATTTCGTTCAAATCTTCTTGGCTTGAAACAGACTTAAGAGCTTGATTCTGTCCATCAGATTGCTCCATTATTGCTGGAATAAAATGTTGAAAATGATTTGCAAAAGAAACTTATTATTGTAGACTAACAATTTTTAAACAGATATGTTCAAAGTATATTTGTATCAACTTATTTGTATCTCCATCAAACTGTGAAATGTCTCCATCAATTTTGCTCGAGCCAAGAAGTTCTTTGACTTCTTCATCCAGTATCGTAACTTTGGTTTCTCGATAAAGACCACCACCAGTACCTCGCATATACAATTTTTCATCAGGGAACTTCTTTTTCGTTCTCTTTTTAATATTATCGTTTTTTTTTAGTACTTTACCATTACGGGAATTCTCTCCAGAAATACTATTAAATTCACTTTCTATCTTTCGCCAAGTCTCTCCTTTCTGGAAATTTGCTTGGGAATCAGAAAGCTTGAATTCGACGATATTTCTATATTTTCTTACCGAGTAGATTAATATAGACTCCTCTTTGGCAGAAAAGTTTGCAGATCTTTTTCTATCATTCATATTCTCTCAAAACAAAAACTAAGGTTCACGATTGTATTGTAAAACTCTTGAATATGAATCACAGGTAACTATCATGAATGCCGAATGTCTAATGTCCACAAACTACCCACTAGTTTGTGCTAATGTCACATCACAAATTCTTCAAAATCTACAGTGTGTGTGTAGCACTACTGAACCCGGATGAATTACGCTTTACAGAACGGGAATATACCTGAGCTTCGGTTCAGCTTGAGCCGTGGCTCAGTTGAACCTACGCTAAACATGGTATTGTAAAACTGGCCCTTAGAGCAGCATATCAAGTAGGTCAAATCTAGGACAGATCTGATGTTTTGGAAAGTCCACCAGAGTCAAGTAAATGGGGATGGAAAAGTATTGAAAATGGATGGAAGCCCATCTGGTCCAAATTGCCAGGAATCTGGCAAGGTTGTAGAGAGCTAGAAAAATGCGGTTGTTCAAGCGATTGTAATACCATGCGTTGCCTATGCAGAAAAAATGATTTCCCTGCACCCTTAAGTGCAAGAAATGCAAAGGAAAATGTAGCAGCAAAAGGTATAGGGCCTTCTACATTTATTAAAATACTTTCTTGTTAATTTCTTTTTTTTTAATTACAAGCCATATGATTCCAGTAGCGACGACGAGGAAACTGTTATGATTTTATTTTGTATCTTGTTAATAAAAGCCATCTTTCTAACTTCAGAGTTGTATTTTTGTTATAATTCCTTTAGAATTTTATTTCTTTGACGTCACCATTGGAATCAGCGACCTCAAATTATACTTAAACGATACCTCACATAACATATTGCATTATTTTAAAAAAATATTAAAGTTTAAAATAGCCGCCGAGTTTTTAAACAAATTCTATTATTCTTGCATTATGACTATTTTTGTTACATATGCTAACCTTAAAGCGTTCACCTACAGTTTGAAAACAGTCTTTGGATATATTCTTCTTTTGTTTTAAAACATTTTACCCGAATTTTTGAAAATGGCTGCCATTTTTGTCTATGAGGTCAGGGGTCAAAGTGCTGCGGGTCAAATTACTTCTATAAATATACAAAGTATACATGCCAAAGGACTTGCTTTCTGCATTATTCGTCAGATTTTTATGCGTACCGCTTATACTAGTATGGAAATCGAACAGGACGAGTTGCTTCCACCTACATTCGATATCCGCAATAGTTCGACTTAATTATACATTTAACGACTCCACTTAAAATCGAGGTGTCTTGTCTTGAAAATACTACGGCTATGGTTCCAGGTATTGAGTCTATTCCACCTACGTGTCTGGTGTGGAAAGTATAACCAGAAAAAAAATAGTAAATGCCCTGGAGAGACCTGACTATTCTTCTGGATTATTGAACATTTAATTTTGGTAGAATTAAATTTCAAATTGATTTTTATTAATTGTTAAAGTCCAATCGTTCACAAAGATTTATTTTCCATACTTTAATCTAATATTCAATGACGAATACATAAATGACTGTAGATAAAAAAATATATTGAATGAAGCACGGTGCAAGTATGCCCGCGCCCGAGCGGGCAGTATTTGGCTTGCTAAAATCCCTTTTAGATGGAGAGCCTGGCTACGGAAATTAAAAATGATAAGGTTCAGTGAAAATGTTTATGTAAAAACCCTCCTTGCTAGCTGAAAAGTACAGAGCTCTGCAGCCAAAAGACCATCCCGGGGAGGGAAACGTGGGCGGGTGGTCAAAGGCATTGATCTTTAATTGAAATAGAATCTTTAAGTGTAGCTCTAAAAGTTTGTGTAGTCATAGTTTTTAACTGTAAAAATAAATAAATAAATGCGACGTAATTTTAGGATAAGAAATATCAGCCAAAAAGTTCAAAACAAATTAAAATAGTACACCCGTACAGGATTCGAACCGAGAAATCCGCTGTGAATGTCGTCGCTTAACGCGATGTGCTACGGTCGGGATCGACTTGAAATTTCAATTAGTCTCGTCGGGATAGTAAAACATGAAATTTTTAAATGTTCATAACTAAATAAATACCTCAGCAGGAAGGCTTTTTAATCGATACCGAAAGATCGAAATTGGCATTTTCACGGCATCGTTAATTGCATGGGCGAAATTGAAAATTCGAGCCGACAGCAGTGAATGAAAAATAAACATTTCTTGACATTTCGAGAATTTGATTTGTTTTTTGTTCCATTAATGTCAGTGGTACGTTAATAACCGAAAAACTCGGAAGAATGATATTTTTTGCACTGTCCATCCATGACAATCGCGAAATATTGAAAAAAAACTACCTATGAGACTTTTCTACCAGTCCACAGTGGGTCAAAATTCTTAAAAGCTGGCCAAAATTGCAAATTACCAACTTCTTAGAAGGTTCCCAAACAAGTTTTACCATGAAAGAGAAACCTCCAGAGCACACAATACAAAAGATTTTATGGTGGTAGGTAGGCAAATTTGTCCTGTACAGGTAGAGGAGTTCGACTGTTCATATCGTGCTATCGGTGTACAGAGTCGGGTCAAGTTTAAAAAGGCCGATGTATGAATTAATATTGCACATACGTTTTAACTATCTCTTGCACACAAGCCATAGCCTAAAGACATTGTCAATGTATGCCTACCAAGACTCTTTCCCACTTCTTTTGAGACGGAAATATGAAATGTACACTGAGGAGTGAGAAACATAGTCATAAACTCGGTGATTCTCAAACTGCGTGATTTAACGACGAATATTATTTATTTCCGTGAACTAACACCTGTAAATATGAAAAACGTCTTTATATGAAATATTTAAGTTATTTTTAGTGGTAAATAGTGGATATTCATCCGTCAAACGAACAATGTCAAACCACTAAGTCTTACAATTTTCTAGTACGTAGATATTACGCGTTTTAGAGTAGAATAAACACGATTGCGTAGCTCAATCGGTGAGATGCTCGAACAACAATAAATATAAATGGGGTTGTTGTGAGATCGATCCCCAGCACTTCAACTTTTTTTTAATTTGATTAATTATTAAAAGTTAATAATTTTCCTTCTAAAATTTTTATTTTATTAAACTGCGCCGCGAGTTTTGTTAAAACTTTATTTTTCCCAAAAATGTGTCATTTATTACTACTAGCGAGTATTTATCTCTAATAAAATCTACTTTCTTACGTTATACATTAATAAACGAATGGTGAAACGTGCGTCAAGTAGATAAATTGTTCAAGTGTAGTGTTTTAGTGTTTATGAAAACGTGCCAGTGCGTTGTTCTTTCAGAATTGGTTTAATTTTTTTGTTTTAAAATTATTGTTAATTTTTTTAATATTTATTTTGTCAACCAGAATTTTTATTTATTACCGCTAAAAGAAAAATAATTTATTTTCGTTATCCTCATAGAGATTTCAGATTTTTTTTTTGTTATATGAAATATTTTATTTTTACTGACATCGTTTCCCCTACTAATTCTACGATCCTATCCTTTCCTGGCAAGAAATGCCCAAACCTTCCCGTATGTCTTGCTGGACTGTAGCAATATTAGTCTTTGATATCTTTTTCTGATCACTCATTGTTATTGACTGAAGTGGGCAATTCATATTTTGTTATCAGTTTCATTTGTGCCCGAACCTATATACCTGCTGTGTCCGTCGTAAAATTGGCTACATATGGGAACAATTTGTATTATTGAGATTTCTAAAAAATACTATATTGGGGGTTCGTTTCTTTTTTTACATGCAAATACCTTTATTCAACTAAAATACACAAAGTTCTTGTCGAAACTAATAAAATATTTGTGAAATAGACACAAGAGTTTATGATAAATATTGGTAGGGGTAACATTTGCACTTTTTTATTTTCCTCATATCTGCTTCAAAGTTGATATATGGAGTCCTTGTTGTATTCTATATGCACTTTTTCTTTATAAAATTTTTCGGTATCTTAACAGTTTGACCCACTTTTCGGTACCACGGTCAACTATTTTTTACAGTCCTGCCAAACCGGTGATCACATGACATGTGTCAAAATGTAATTTCTTGTTGTTCCACATGCATATACGAACCCCCAATAGAGTTTTTTAGAAATGTCAAAAATACATTTTTTTCCCATATGTTGCGAACTTTATGAATACTGATTATTCCACTAAAATTATGAAGTTACTAAATTAATAACAACATTTTATGATAACATCTTTCCTGTTTTTTTTTTTAATTATTTAGCGACATTATTGCTGAGAACTGTTTGAGAACTATTGGCATTTCTTATGCATCAAATCTTAGTTCAGACGTTTTAGCGGCCATGATACAAATCAGTTTAAATTGTACCCGAATCTACAGTTCGCTACTTTAAGATATACTAACTTTCTCTGTGTCGTGAGTGAATTTGAAAGACGTTATCAAAGAAATTTAAGATGGAACATCTTCCTCTGGGTAAGTACAGTACAGTATCAGATGTTTTTTTTAAATAACCTATCACTTTTAAATTGCCAAACGTGCATTAAAAGTACTTAATGCTGACGCTTTTGAAATTCACGAGAAATGAAAGTTTCTGTTGAGCTGCAAATCGAAACCCGCTATACCCCCTGTGTTTTTGACATCAATTGATCAGTTATGGAGGCTAGTATCTGCACATAAAAAAATGGCTGTTAATACGTGCTATTCCAGGAGCTTCGATTTTTCTTATACAGCATTGACAATTTAAAAAATTCAGATATGTTATGATTTTGTGGCATATAGGTTTAAGTAGTGAATAAAACATATATTTTAAAACAGGAAATTTGCAATGACGTGTTGTTATGTAATTAAATAATAATAACCCTGAAGTAATAATAATAATAACACTAATACCCTTAAACAATTATTATATTATTTCCAGCTAAATAAGAAGCAGAGGTATTATTATAAACATTTCAGTAATTCATTAATTGTTTTTTTACAAAAAATAAATCCATCAGCACCAGAATGGAGCTATTTCAAATTTGGCAACAAAAATCTGGAAGAGAAAACCAAATTCATCATCAACACGTGCAAACAGTAGGTTTGAGTCGTTTTGAAGACAACGAGTGTACTGAAGCCAATATCAAGTTAATTAAAAAAAATTTAAGCCGATTTATCTATAATAAATTTAACTTTTGAATGCATTTTATCACATTATTTGACAATGTTAACAATATATAATTTTTCTCATAAATACCTAAGTGCAATCAACCCTTATAACTCATCCCCAGTGGATCATAATTTTGTTTCCTTATTTTTCTCATAGAAATGTAGGTATCGGAAGTACGTACTCTGAGTTTCAAAAATATCAAAGGTTGTTTATATTTTCAACCCCTACAGGGTGTCCCAATAAAAACTCCCAGGCCGGATATATTCTAAACGAATAGAGATATTTTAATTATGTAAAAGCCAATTTGTAGAGCATAAAGTGAGCTTCATTTTTGAATATAATTGTTTTTTTAATATATCAGTATACAGGGTGTTTCACTTAAAAGTCCCCAGGCCATTATCTCTAAAACTAATAAAGATATTTTATTTTTGTAAATGGCAGATGATTGATACCAAAGAAAGGTTTAAATAACGGTGATTAGAATTTTTCCTCAACAGCACACAGAGATGGCGCTGCGATGCAAAACTATTTTTTGATGGCTGGAACCTTGAAACATAAGTCATGTGATTAAACAATAATTTGTGAATAATTTTGATGGTATAGAGAATTTACAAAAAACAAGCCGTTTTGGAGTTACATGAGTTTCTTTCAATAATGCCAGTACACGTGAATTTTGATAAATCCCTATAATTTATTTATTATTTATTATAGAATATTGGTTACCAAACACTTTTTTTCAAGATAAGGAAAGTGATATAATACACTATCATAAAATTATGTTTACCACTTCCGGCCAAACCGGAACTAACATGATGAACCAATATCCATATGTTCCTACATATTACATTTTTTTTTCTAATAACACTTCTAATAAAACGGCTCCCAAAACTTAAAGTAAGTAAGACAACAAAGAAAATACACACTAATTTAGAATGGGCTAAATTTATATTAACAATTCAGTAAAGAACGTAAACAAAAGTTTTATAAACAAACATTTAAAAACTATCGAAATATTATTAAAAATGAAATTAAACTACTTTCTTTCTTATTAGTAGGTACTTATTATATTAAATGTTCAAAATTTCTCCCTTTTTCATGAATACACATATTGTACCGTTTCAGTAACTCTTCATTGCAAACTTTTTGTAACGTATGTCTATTTATAGCAGCAACACTTGCATATATTTTATTATACAAATCGGCCATATCCTCAATGGGTTCAATGTATACTACACTTTTTAAATACCCCCAAAGGTAAAAATCTAATGAAGTCAAGTCAGGTGATCGTGCTGGCCATCTGACTACTCCATTAGTACCAAACCATCTCTGAGGGTACATTTCATTAAGACAATCTTTGACTAGTAGTGAGTTATGGGGTGGTGCACCATCTTGGTGAAACCAAATATTCTCCTGGTTATGAGGGATAGTCTCTAATAATCCTGGCAATACATTTCTCAAAAATATCTCATATTTTCCTCCATTTAAAGTCCCATGGAATAGATATGGTCCCATAATATATGAATTTAATATTCCACACCACACGTTAACTCCAAAAGTTACCTGATTTCGGGTCATTCTCATCCATCTAGGATTATTTTGTGACCAGTATCGGCAGTTATGCTTACTCACAACTCCGTTGTTGTGAAAACGGCTTTCATCGCTCCAGAGCACATTTTTTAAAAAATTTGGGCATTCTTCAGAAAGAACTGAAAATTCAGCTAGAAAATGTAATCTTCGTTCATAATCACCAGGCCTTAAATGATGGATCAATTTTAATTTGTATGGATGGTATTTATTTGATTTTAATATTCTATGGCACGAAGATATCGACAGATTAGTTTCCGATGCCAATTTCCGGAGAGAACATTGAGGATTGTTGACAACACTATTTAACACCAAGGCTGCATTCTCATCGTTTCTAACTGACCTATTTCTGCTACGAATAGTTTTCATAAAACTACCCCAGTTTCTTAAATTATTAAACAGCATGATAAATGTTTTTTTTAATCGGGTGTAGGTCTATTTGGAAATCGTAAACAAAACAATCGTTTTGCTTGTCGGGAATTTCTTTTGCATTCACCGTATATTAAAATCATATTTAACTTATCTTCATTGGTGTATCTAACCATTTTAAAAAAAAAAATTTTTTATTGCCTTATTTGGATTAATTTGCTTTGAATTGTTTCTAAGTACACTATTTCTGTTTAAAACTATGATTGAAATGCACCAACTACAAACTTTGTTTAATAATTGTCAAACTTAAAATTAAATCAAAGCCTACTAATATCTCTTAAGTAGATTTTTCATTACCATTCTAAATTAGTGTGTATTTTCTTTGTTGTCTTACTTACTTTAAGTCTTGGGAGCCATTTTATTAGAAACGTTATTAGAAAAAAAAAATTTAATATGTAGGAACATATGGACATTGGTTCATCATGTTAGTTCCGGTTTGGCCGGAAGTGGTAAACATAATTTTATGATAGTGTATTATATCACTTTCCTTATCTTGAAAAAAAGTGTTTGGTAACCAATATTCTATAATAAATAATAAATAAATTATAGGGATTTATCAAAATTCACGTGTACTGGCATTAATGAAAGAAACTCATGTAACTCCAAAACGGCTTATTTTTTGTAAATTCTCTATACTATCAAAATTATTCACAAATTATTGTTTAATCACATGACTTATGTTTCAAGGTTCCAGCCATCAGAAAATAGTTTTGCATCGCAGCGCCATCTCTGTGTGCTGTTGAGGAAAAATTCTAATCACCGTTATTTAAACCTTTCTTTGGTATCAATCATCTGCCATTTACAAAAATAAAATATCTTTATTAATTTTAGAGATAATGGCCTGGGGACTTTTAACTGAAACACCCTGTATAGATGGCGCTGTGCTCTAAAGAAATATTTCCATGGAAACTTTGAAATGGGGTTTATGTGAAAGAAAATGCATTTCTAAGCAGATTATGTTAAAGAAAATACCATGAAACTAACCGTTTTCGAGATATTTGAGTCCAAATGTTGGCATTTGCCAATACCTATTGAATAATTGTAATTTCTTCAACATTTCAGCCCTTTCAGTGGGACAATCTGTATTTAAATTACAAATTTTAGAAGAAAATATTTAAAGAATTTTTCATATACTTAATTGCTTTGTTATTAGGTTAGATTATAATTAAAAATATTTGATATCTAGTGATTATAATAACCTTATACCTTATAATTTAAATACAATTAAAGTTACCTTTGGAATTATAGTTTTGACATTTCTCAATTTCAATCACATTTTGTTTATTGGTGTGTCAATAGAACTGTATTATTGTACCTAATTATTGCTTTCTTTGTGAATATTTATTATTAAATATGGTTTCTCATACAAATGAAGATAAATTAAACATGATTTTAATTCATGGGGAATGTCGTAAAAATGCTTCAAGAGCTGTAAGTTTATATGAAATACGTTTTCCTAACAGACCTTTACTAGGTCGGAAAACTTTTGTAAATTTGTGTTCTAATTAGAAAAATTATGGAGGTTTTAAGAGACCAAAAACAACAAGAAGGAAAAGACTGCAACTGATAAAAATATTGCATTGGTATTACATCAAGTAGGAAATAACCCAAACATGTCAGTACGCAAGTTAACGGAAAAAACAAATATTGCACGTTCCACCTGCCACAGGATTCTTAAAACAAACAAATTTTTTACATATAAAGTTCATTTAGTTCATCATTTGATTCCAAGGGACAATGAGCGGAGATCAGATTTTTTGGCGCAATTTTCAATTCTCTTAGAAGAAAATCCAAATCTTTTAGAAACAATTATGGGGAGTGATGAAAGTCGATTCCACAACAATGGAGTAAACACAACACATAATTGTCGTTACTGGTCTCAAGAGAATCCTAGATGGGTGAGATATACCAGATCCCAGAATTGTCTTGGAGTAATTGTTTGGTGTGGTATCGTTAATGGTTACATTGTTGGCCCATACCATACCATGAGAATTTAACAGGTGAAAGATATTTACAATTTTTGCAAAATGATTTACAAGTACTATTAAGGAATTTGCCCGCTCAGTTGGATAATATGTGGTTTCATCAGGATGGAGCAGGCCCACATAATCATCACAACGTTGTTAATTATTTAAATCAAACATACCCAGGAAGGTGGATTGGTACCAATGGAGTACTTAGATGGCCCGCTCGATCTCCTGACATTACTCCATTATACTTTTATTTATGGGGATTTTAAAAAAAATGAAGTGTACAAAGAACCAATAGAAGACATGGCAGATCTTTAAAAAAAAAATTATGCTAGTGTTGCTGCCATTAATTGGCATACATTATTAAAAGTTCGTAGATCTAAACTAATTAATAGGTTTACGATGTGTGTCAATGAAAATGGCAATAATTTTGAACACCTATTAAAATAGTTATTTTAATTTCATTAGTTCGTAAAAATTGTTTTAGGTTCGTAATTGTTTTTTTATTGCTTAAATGTTTGAATTTTATATGATAAATAATATTTTTAGTTTTTTTTTTCAAGGGTTACTTCAAATATATTTAATTCATAAGATATGAAAAGTTCTTTAAATATTTTCTTCTAAAATTTGTAAATTAAATACGGATTGTCCCACTTAAAGGACTGAAATGTTGACGAAATTACAATTATTTAATATTGGCAAATGCCAACATTTGGACTCAAATATCTCGAAAACGGTTAGTTTTATGGTATTCATTTTAAAACACAATCTGCTTAGAAATGCATTTTCTTTCACATAAACCCCATTTCAAAGTTTCTCCCATCGAAATATTTCTTTAGAGCATAGCGCCATCTATATGCTGATATATTAAAAAAACAATTATATTCAAAAATGAAGCTCACTTTATACTCTACAAATTTAGTACAGGCAATGAAAGCAACATTTTGTAAAAACCTCACAAAAATTAATAAAAGGATCACCTCCGGCATTTAAGTAGGTAATAACCTGAAGAATGAAATGATGCATTCTTTGCACTTCCAAGTTCCGGGAAAATTCAAAATAATTTGGAAAAACTTTATGATTTTGGGTTTTTTTACTCTAGCGGCTAAAATAATTAAAGTACAGAAAAAAGTTTTGAACAAAATTTGTAGCTCGTCTCTTTCTCTACAAAAAAGGTCCCTTACAAATGTGTGTCTTACTTAAGCCGTTTAGGAGATAAATCCAGTTTTCCACTTATAGTTTTGAGCCGCTTAGAAACGCGCGGAAAATGAGAATTCTCTCGTAGTTTCGTACGACCTGACACATCCATCGATAATTCTTACTATTCAGAGTCGCTAAAAGAATAAAAACAACATAAAATGTAGAGAATAGTCTCAGCTTTAATGTGGAACTAATCACAAAATTCATAAAAAAAAATTATCATAGAGAAAAAAGTGTTAGAAGATGGCTTAGTAAACTTTATCGAGTTGATTTATTCATATCTTTGAGTTTTATGTCTATTTCTCCCGTAACATTTTCACTACATGGATTCGATTCCACGCGGTTTAGCCTATATTTTGTGAAAATTTCATCGAAGAATGTTAAGAAACCAATAAGTTGTATATGTTTTACTGTATGATTGTGCATTTTCTGAACTTGTATGAATAATGTAGACAAATTCAAAAAGTACTGCATGCATTTAAAAAACTCTTAAGTCATTCGAAGGAATATGTTTTATTGTACCTATAATCCAAAAATTAAGATTGTGCTATTATTATTAATTAAGATATAGCGAATGGGCCTTTTCAGCATATTTTTTTATTGCGGAATCATAAATTTTATGAAAAATTAAAATACCCGTATTTTTTCAATTTCTATTTTGATGCAGATTAGAGCCAGAAAAAAATAATTAAAATCACCTATTTACAAGTCCAGTTTAAACGATTATCCGTAACGCGCCATTAATACGTCAGCAATCCCAAGCCAATAGTGTAAAAGGCGACTCGGCAACGTTGTACAACATCAGCATTCAATTGACGTTTGTAGTGATGGGCGACATCGCGATTTTCCAATCACTCCTTAACGGCGACTTATATTTTTCACTTCCGGTGGTTTTAAACTAACGCCGTCACAATCTGCAAGCTGATATGTTTACCGTTCGCCGTAATTTGTTTGTGTGAATGTATGGCTGCATTAAGCAGCACTGGACAAGTATAAATTGAAAGTAAAACGATGTAAATTACAGTTTATATTAATATTTTATATAATCACGGTAATTTAATCACCGTGATTTAATCACCGGCAGTGACATATCGCTCATGACTAGACGTTTGACAGCTTGTTGATGTTAACATTTTGGTTTTGAGGTTAGCGTAAATTGAAAGTCTCTGATTTCGATTAAAATGTCTAGCAAGCAGTGTTTTGTTCCATTCTGTGAAAATACGACCGAAAATGCCCCAGAAAAGACGACAGCTCAAATGAAACTTTAAGGTTATCCGCTATCCGCACGCTCGGTGATCGCAGTGTTGCCGGTTTGCAAGTTCTTCTGTTGTGTCCTCGATGATGATTGGTGGGATTACGTGTGCAACCAAGGCGCGTGAAACTCGAGCGTTTGAAATACCCCGTGAAAGTTGTTGTATTTCGCTAATTTATTTCTCAGAGATTGCTGTTCTAAGACGCCTCATTTAGATAAAAAATTATTTTATTTTTCCCAAATGACACCCACCATATTTAAATGTCAAAATTCGAATGTACTGTAAAGGCCCAATGGCAAAATTTGGAGGTGATTGATCGATGAGAAATATACCCTCTACTTTGATCGCAAGGCATATTTTTCCAACAAAAGTAATTGCAATAAAATGTTAATTGGATTAATATATCATTATATAAAAATACACAAGCAAAATGAATTATCATTCTAACGACTTCCGGCAAAGATATGAATAAATCTGTGGATCAACTGTACAAAGTTTACTAAGCCATCTTCTGACACGTTTTCTCTTTGATAAATTTTTTTATGAATTTTGTGATTAGTTCCACATTAAAGCTGAGACTTTTCTCTACATTTTATGTTATTTTCATTTTTTTAGGGGCTCTGAATAGTAAGAATTATCGATCGATGAGCCCGGTCGTAGGAAACTCCCGGAGAATTCTAATTTTTCGCGCATTTCGAAGCGGCTTAAAACTATAAGTGGAAAGCGCGATTTATCTTCTAAACGGCGTAACTAAGACAAACATTTGTAAAGACCTTTTTTGTAGAGAAAGAGACGAGCTACAACTTTTGTTTGGAACTTTTTCTCTATTTTCATTATTTTGGCCGCTAGAGCAAAAATACCGAAAATCAAAAAGTTTTTCCAAATTTTTTTGAATTTTTCCGGAACTTGGAAATGCAAAGAATGTATCATCTCATTCTCTAGGTTATTACCTACTTAAATCCCAGAGATGATCCTTTTATTAATTTTTGTTTCCCTAAATGGCTAATTTGTCTGTACTAATTGGCTTTTATAGAATTAAAATATCTCAATTTGTGTGTTTCAGAATTTTGGCCCAGAAATTTTGGATTCTGGCCCATTGTGCAGTCTTCAGAATGTCAAAACAAAGATTTATACAAATTTATAGCTTATTCCCTTCCATTCCGAGTTTGAATTCTTATTTTACTGGAGTATTGTTTTTTTTTTCAGTTTGACGTGACAGAATGTGGAGTATTTTTGTTTATGGCACTTTTGATCATTATGATCTATGGGATAATAGCTGTGTTCATTACCATCTTCACTGGTAACAAAATTGTCTACCTTGTTTACTGTTTTCTTGCAACGCTGTTATTCTGTGGGGTAAGTCTATTATGGTTGTGTCTTAAGAAAGTAACAAAATATAGACCGGCAGTTAGCAAACACGCTGTTATAAAAATAAGGTACAATAGTAGTTTATGTCACAAGGACGAAAAATCTAAAAAACAGTTTTTCGAACGTGTGTCATACAATATTTTTTATTCGAATGTGCTTATGGTTATTAAAATGATAGGGAAAATTAAAATATTATGTTCTTAAGATTTACTTGCTACCAGTGATGCAAAATTTCAAATTTCATTTTGAAAGTTTCAATTTCAATTTGAAATTTCTGAAAGTTTCAACATACCCTCATAAATTTCTGAAATATCTGAATTTTATGAAAGTTGCAGATTAATCTGAAAATTACCACATTTTTTAAACTTTCATGGAAGTTTCAGCTGCAAAATCTGTATTTCTGTTACATCAAACGAAATTTGAATTTCGCGCGCCTTTTTAACTTGTTTTCAACCAATGAGGATTAAAGTCTGGTTTAAAACATTTATTTTAGAGGTTAGAGGTTAGCTATTCAAGTATAAGAATCTACTGCTTTTCATTTCTTTCGTTCATTTCTAGGTTCCCAGGTTCTATTATTTTCGCATTTAATAAGAAAAACTTATTTTGAATGAAAAAATATATCAATGATATAATTTCTAACTGAGGTCATTGATGAATGACGTAATGGTAATGTATTGTATTAGAGTTTGGATTTCAATCTGAATCTACAAGGGACAGGGACCCTATTCTTGAATCAGGAAGTGGAAGATCTGAATGTTTTATCTCTTTTCATGTTGCTACGTTTCCTTCTTTTTCTTTCTCCCGATATGAGCATTCTCTCGAGTGGAGAATAGGGGTCCAGGAGATTTTGTAAATACATTGACAAATTACCTACTCGTGTATTTTGAAAAATGCATTATTATTTTTTTCAATGGTCTTCTTTAGCTCTAAATGTTGTACGTACGTACCTATGTATGTATGTATGTATGTATGTATATTCCCTATATCCAATCAGGCTGAAATTTTGCACATATCTTTGATTCTGAAGACAATACAATACATTATATCAACATTATGGTAGATCCAATATGGCGGCCAGCACAAAATGGCGGAATACATTTTTCTTGATAATCCCCTTGACATATCGAATGAAAGGGTATATAAAATGGTACAATAAGCTGTGTGACATTATAAATCAAATATTATGGCACAATAAGGCGGATCACCTATTTTTTTACAACTCCCCTCGACATAGGTATCAAATGAAAGGGTATGACAAATGACAAGTAAAATACAATAAACTGAGTGACGTTATGCTAGATCCAATATGGCGGCCCACATAAAATGGCGAATTACCTATTTCTTGACAACCTCCTCGACATGGGTATCAAATGAAAGGGTATATAAAGTAGAATACAATAAGCTGTGTGACGCCATTCTAAATCCAATATGACGGCCGGTATAAAATGGCGGATCGCCAATTTATTTACAACCCCCACGGCGTGGGTATCAAATGAAAGGGTATGACAAGTAGAATACGATAAGCTATGTGACGTTATTTTAAATCCAATATGGCGGCCGACACAAAATGGCGGATTACCTATTTTTTTACAACCCCCTTGATATGAGTATCAAATAAAAAGTTTGACAAGAGCAGTTGAATTGACGGCGTTTGAATTAAAGAAAATAAGGCAGACAGGAAACTAAAACAATGGTTTTCTTTTAAAACTGGATTGCACTAAAAAGTAGAAAATAATTTTAATTCAGTGATTAAACTACAAAATGATGAAAAATAAAATCATTGGGCGCTCATAAAGTATTGCTGTTGCTGCTACATTACAACATACTATTCATAACGTTTTATCACAATGCTGATTGTTGATAAAGGTAATATATTATATTTTATGAGCATCCAATGGTTTTCTTTTTCATGATCATTTTGTAATTTAATCACTGTGTAAAAATTATTTTCTACTTTTTGGTGCAATTCAGTTTTAAAAGAAATCCATTGCTTATTTTTTTTTTTTATTTATTTATTTTTTACTTTTCACGAACATATTTGTAAGTTCTAACCTTATTAAGGAGAAAACATTCTTTATATTAAAGAAAAACATTGAAAAATAAAAGTGTACGAGACTAGTCTCAAAAGTGGCATTTATTAGTCATTATCTTTCGGAAGTTTAAAAAATTGCGAATATTATACAGAACTTAAGTTTCATCATTTAAAATATTTCAATGAAATTTTGCTTAACTTTCATAATATTAGGGAATCATTCAATTTAAATTTCATAAAATGAAAGTTTCTTTGAAATTTCACGAAAGTTTCATACTTAACGTTTAATTTTATATTTCAGAAATTTCATAAATTTCAGATGAATTTCGAAACTTTCACAAAAATGTCACTAAAATTTTCGCAAATTTTAAGTTTCATGAAATTTTGCATCACTCACTGCTTGCTACCCCGCAAATGATACAATTTTCAAGTTTTCTTGTAACAGCCGGCTGTGAATTAAGGCCAGATATAATAAATAACAACTGCACAACTGCTGTCATATCAGTTTGCTTGAAATTAGTATCGAATTCATTCAATTTATATACTTATTATAATATCGAATTTAATCGAAGATATACTACATAAAATAAATACAATAAAATGAATAGTGAAGAATTTGTTGCGGGAACACCCCTAGAAGTAAGAGAGCTAGCATATTTGGCTTCGATGGATTTAATTCCAGAAAAATCAAAAATTATTTATGAAAGAAGCTATTATAAATTTGAAAAATATTTGGAGCAAAACCATATAAACATGATTTCCGAAAATGTGTTACTTGCATATATGGCTAAACTTGCAGAAAATTATAACTCATCAACTTTATGGTCGGCTTATTCAATGTTAAATTGTATGTTGACAATTAGGAGAAACGTTGACATTTCAATATTTATGAAATTAAGGGCCTTTCTAAAAAAGAAAAATGTTGCTCTGTACCAAAGAAGTCGAAAATGTTGACACGGGAACAATTTGAAAAATTTTCAACAGAGGGGCCAGACGACAAATATTTAATGCATAAGGTAATTTTTTAAAACTAAATATCTACCTAGCGTTAACATCATATTATTTGTAGGTGGTATATACAGGGTGTAATTAGTTTCATGTCATTAAAAAACTGGACTAGACAAACAAAAAACCTGTATGACTTTTTTCTCTAGGGACACTTTAAAAAAACTGACCTGGGTTTACATTTTTAATGTTAAAGTAGGAAACTTTTTGGGAACCACTGTTTTTCAGGGTCAATGGATCAATAGTTCCGAATATTAGAAATAATAAAAAACTGTAAAACCTGACTTGTGTTCCCGCCGGTAGAAGTGCGGCACTTTCATGGGATTATTTGTACCGAACTCTTTATACCACTAATTATGAAAGTGTAAATAATTCCTTCTCTTTCGGCACAACGCAAGCATAGCATGACCGCAGGGGTTATAATAGGATTTGTTTACATGTGTTTTTTAATTTGGTACAAAGTTATTGTAGCTTTTATTGTTGTTTATAAGAATTTATAAAATTTTAAAGTGGTTTATTAACATTTGTAACATTGTGTTAAAAGCTTAAAAAATTAGTAATTATTTCATGAAATTGGAAAATGAACAGTTAGACGTCCGAGATACGATAACAGAAAATAGTTGTGTATTTTAAGTTAGGAAAAAATTGATTTTTTTAACGGATTGAGCGCATAATTTTTCCCAATCAGGTATAGAAAACTAGAAATCGAGTCTTCGGTCTCTATGAAAATCAATGTAAACATTAATAAACAGATCAAAATAAGACAGCGAATAATAATAATAATAATAATAATAATAATAATAATAATAATAATAATAATAATAATAAATACAGTGAACTTGCAGAAGAAATTAAAAAGATGTGGCAACAAGACAAGGTATCCATTGTCCCGATCGTTCTGTCCTCAACTGGCGTTATTCCTAATGACTTGAAGAAGGGCTTGGACACACTCGGCCTTAGTCAGCATATTATTGTTTTGATACAGAAAGCTACGATACTCAGCACTTGCAATACAGTCCGGAAGTTTTTAAATCTACCAACTTAATAAACCTACAATAGAAACTTATTATCTTGCTTTAAAAAGCCGATAATAAGCGAACCCCACCCTCAGTGTGTGAGAACTTGGATAATAATAATAATAATAATCATACCTTTAACGCCCAATAGGTAACACCCAATAACTGAACAATTCTTTTGAATTTTTCACAAAAATCGTTCGAAATGACCTCCACCTCCACGTATACACATTTCGGCACGTCGAACTAAAGACGTACGCACTCCGTTCAATACATTTGATAAATTAGGATCATTTTTTATGGTTTCTATGCACATTAAAATACGTTGTTGCAATTGTTCTAAAGTGTCAATTGGATCACGGTAAACCAGAGATTTAAAATTCCCCCAAAAATAAATGTCCATCGGATTTAAGTCGGGCGATATAGCAGGCCATGGTACTGGTCCACCACGTCCAATCTATCGTTCCTGCTCAAAAAATTTCGAACAGCCAAACTAAAATGGACTGGCGCGTCATCGTGCAAATACCACATTCTTCTGCGCGTAGCCAAGGGTACATCTTCCAGCAAATTTGGCAATGTTTGTTGCAAAAATTTAAGTATACATCACCATTTAATCGAGCGGGTAATTGTATAGGTCCAATTATTTCATTACCGCAAATTTCTGCCCACAAATTAACGCTGAGAAACGTTCTGTGTTTCTCCGATGAGTCGTGTTTTACCAGAAATGGAGTGTTTAATTTTAAAAATATGCACCATTGGGCAGATGAAAATCCACGTGTAATAAGAAGGGCGCATTTTCAACGACGCAACACGACTCATCGGAGAAACACAGAACGTTTAAAAAATCCTCATTTGCCGCGTGTTTTCTTAAAATCCACGTACAAAATTGCATTCGCTTTGCAAAATCTTGAGGTTCTAGTGCATGGACACGTTGATAGTGATAAGGATGTAAGTTCATATCTTTCAATGTCCTCCATACCACAAAATGGGATACTTCCACACGGTTCGCGATATCGCGGGTGCTTAAAGTTGGATCCACTTCTACAAGTTTCAAAATTTGAACCTCTGCGTCAATTACCCTTTCTTCACGTTGTGGACTTCGTTCTCCTCCATGCCCATCGAGACGACCTGTTTCTCGAAGACGCTGGTCATTACCAACAAATGTACGAGCACAAGGATGACGTCGATCGGGGAACCTTAAACGATAAAGCTCTTCCGCACCAGCTGCATTTCCACCACTTTCTCCATACACCAAGTGCATATCCGCGAGCTCTGGATAAGTGTAATCTCCCATAATGTCCAAAATCTGCGTTTTAAAACACCACACTAAACTGTGATTTAACATTATCAATAAAGAAAACAAAAAGAAAAACTTGTTCCAAAATCCAAAAAGTAACACAAAAAGCACGAACGAGAAGTAGTGTCTTATGTAACCAAGTACTAACGACTTGAACGATAAGTCAATAAAATAAATCTTAACATAAGTGGCACAAAGCCAAGGAACGGCTAGGTCGCGCGCCGTATGTGCGTTATTTACCAAGTAAGGACACAAACTGAAATTATTACTTGAGAATATTACAAGGGAGAGTATAGCACTCCCAGTAAGATAATTTGGCCGCGAAGAAGCAAAAAACATGGCGGTGTCCTCTATCGGTCGCTTTTAACTGCTTCGTCGGCATGCTTTTTGATGATCTCTTAGACGCACCATACTTATTTGCAGGAGTATGCCAGCAGTTCTCAAACTATTTTATTAATTATTTTGTCAATTTTTGTTTATTTTTTTTTCTCCAAAACTATGAGCTTTAGACCCCATGTTATATAAGGTTTTTTTGTTTGTCTTTTCGTTCCCTACCACCAGTTTTTTTAATGACATGAAACTGATTACACCCTGTATATTAGGCGTAGTAGGTGCCTGTCGACGTGAAGAATTGGCATTTTTAAAATTGTCACAAATAGAGGATTTAGGAACAGCTTTTTTAATAAAAATTCCCAATAATAAAACAAATAGAGCTCGCTCATTTACTGTAACATGGGGGGAATATTTAAGATATTATCGGAGATATTCTTTGCTGTGACCACCAAATTTTGAAGGAAATGGCCGATTTTTCTTGGGTTATAGAAATAGCAAGTGTTGCAAACAAAATGTGGGAATTCATAAAATCGGGGCAATTCCTTTTTGAAATTGCGTCTCATTTGAGGCTTGCGAATGCCAAAGAACATACGGGGCAATGCTTCCGAAGAACGTCGGCTACGCTGCTGGCTGATGCAGGAGCAGGCATAACCTTAATTAAACGCCACGGAGAATGAAATGATGAAAATCTTTCACTGTAGCTGAGGGCTATGTGGATGAGTTGATAAATAACAAACTTGAAATAGCTAACAAAATATTGAATCACTTACCCCACACTTCTACGGTTCGAAACACAATAACATCACAATATTCACAAGAAAATAGTATTTTAGACACAGACTTGACCACTACTGTTACTCAAACAGAATATAACACTAAACACACACAAAACATCTCACCCCAATCCACTTTAACTGAAAATGTTGCACTAGACTTAGAAAGTTTGAACCGACCGATAATTATACAAAATTGTTCCAATTTTGCTATTAACAAAAAAGGTTAAGAGACAATGTAGTCATATATAAGTACATTTTTGTACATTAAAGTAAGTTTAAAAATAGGTTTTGTTGTACGTTGTACTGTTTTTTAGGTTAAAATAAAGACTTCATTTAGTATTTTTCTGTGCAATTTTAAGCTTTGCTACTATGCAGGCTCGAACGTAAAAAGTGTTGCATATCTATAAGGTGAGAACATCAGCAGTTATTTCTATTCGTTTTACAACATGTAGGTATTATACTTACTAGTCATTATAATAATTAATTGACAACGTTTAATAATCCTCGGTTTCTTATTCAATTAAAATTTAGCAATCTCTTATTTTATTCAATTAAAATTGCCTGCATTGAAATATATTTGCTTGTGCAATATGTGCATTACCATTTTATAGTAGAAAAGAAGCTCCAGCATTTTAATAAGTAGGTTACTAGAAACGCTTAATCTTTTTGTCTGTCACTTTTCCAGTCTAGGTCGGAAAAGTCTTTTCAGGCTGCTTACTTGAAGTAGATAGAAAAGTTCTACCTTTCGCTTTTGTTTTCTAACCGAGAAACGTCATTTTTTGACACATTCGAATAGGTCGTGTGCGCGTGACGTCATACATTTTGACAGTCGTCAGACCTGAGGGAAAACAAATCAATATTCCTCAGGTCTTGAATTGCAACTGATCGAACTATTTGTTAAATTAGTACCTTTATGGACATTATATTGTACAAAATGAGAAGTTTTGACTGTAATATTAATTGTGGAAGTAAGACAATACGAAATGACGCCAGTTTTTATTAAATATAATCGATTTTTCAACTAGGAAAAGTTGATGTTGGAATATGCCAACTGATTGCAAGCAATGAAAAGAAAGGATTTTTCAAGAGTATTCCAAGCATTTTGTTACTGGTAAACTGTTATATATTAATATAAGAATTTTATTTTTAACGTGGGTTCATATTGTAGGCCACACTGCTGTGTTATAAGACCAAAATCAGGTTAGGTTTACTCTTTTAACATCAGATATCAAATAAGAAACTGAACGTGGTTGTGATAAAATAAGTGCTGCTAGAGCAATCTACAAACAATTTGGTATTGAAATTAACAGTTTATATTCGTTTGAGTGATATTTTTGGTATCTAAACTTGAGTTGAGTGAAGAAAGAGGCTCGTGCCGAAGGTGAAAAATTTTACTGAGACGCTCATTTTAAATATGGTACAATTTAAGAAAAACTTGAAAGAAAAGCTACATATTATATAAAGATCTGAAGATGAAGTTTATAAATTAAGAGTGAAAGTTCAAAGTATAGTTTTGATCGATGATCTGCGGACTAAATGTATCTATTATTTTAAACCATATATTGCGGTTATTTAAAAACTACTCAGTGCTGAATTCTTTAATATTTGAAACCTGGGTCTAAATACTGACTTAAGTCCATTTTCACAGTTTTGTAATGTAAAACAACAGAATTGAGTAGTTTTTAATCACCACACGATATATTTTAAAACAATACAATCACTCGCTAGATCACTCGATGAATTTAATATAAATGTCATCCAAGTTATAGGTATTAGAAATGTTAAACTTATTGATAATAAACAGTTCTATATTTAGTAAATATATTTTTGTTTTGTTCTCATTTACAGGCATGAATGCAGAAGTTCAACGTAGTCGGCATTCAACTTACTGCTAACGATAGTAATAACTGATAAATAAAACAATAAAAGGAAAGGAGAATATTTAATAAAATACATAAGTTATACAATAATAACATTAATATGACATGACAAAAAGTTCTTACAGAAATTACAATGATTTGCACAGCTCCATGCATAAATATACCATAGACGATGAGTGAACCGCCAGATAAATTGTCTACCTTATTATAACATAACTAAGTCCTTTGTTCGTATCTTTTCATGAGTAACTTTTTTACAAAATCTACGCGTTGTATTGCACAATGGTTAACTGCTTAGCCATAGCCATTTTTACTGCTAAAAAACTAAAAGGAGTGACGTCTTATCATCTCGCTCTGTACCTTATAAATTGCAAATCAGGCTAGCGAACGTGTTTTGCCTGTACCTGCAACACACTCACAGTGAGTACTAACAACTCATCTGGATCGACTGGATCCGCAATAATCTAAGGAATGATGTTTTTGTTGACAATGTAGAGAGACCATAACCTGAAAAATTGATGTGTTAGTAATTATTCATAAAACATTTAATTATGCAATTACATGGCGAAGATGATTTATAATTTATAACTAATCCTTACCTTTGTGATAATAAGTTGTTATCCTATAAATTTCTTGGAGAGAACTTCTTTCACCCAACCACTAACAAACTGGTTATAAGCTTCGTCTTTTGAATGCCTTGTACTCATTCTTTTAACTATGCACTCCTTTAAAAAATCATGTAATTACAATATATGTATGTCTAATATTCGGAAATACATTGGCATCTGTACTAAGGTCTTCTTTATTTAAATATATAGGGATTTAAATTGATAGCACCAACTTTCTTCCGTACACCAATCCTGTACATCATGAGGTATTTTCGTAAAATATAAACTCGTCTTCATCTTATCAAACAAAATTCGCCACATGAATTGATTAAACATAATTGTAGATGTTAAATAATCCAAAATTAAGTTTTAAAACATCACGGAATCCACAAAATATACATTTAAAACAACACGTTCGATCGGCGAATTTCAAAATGGCGGCCGTTTGTTTTCCCTCAGGTCTGAAAAGTTGTGACGTCAGCGCACACGACCTATAAAAAAGCTTTAGCTGTATTCACAATATCCTATTTACACAGGTTCCAAAGGCCAAACACGGTCATGAAATCAACTTATGTATAACTAAATATTCATATCCAAGGATATAGTGGAGTAAAAGTAGTAAAAAAATGCATTGTCTCGGATTAATTGGTAACTGCATAAAAATTCATAGAAACTTTTTAATTGTGTTCTAAATAAATTTAAGGTTGGTATTGTACGCTAAATCTCTGTTTGTTTATTAATAACGAGAAACTGCAAAATTACTTGTTAAATGAAATATCTCGAAAATTAATCGAAGAATAATCATGACAATCAGGTAATAGGGGTTTTGGGTATGCTGATTACGACTTTGATGTCAGATTTGCAAAATTCAAAATGGCGGATACAAAATGGCCGACTGAAACGGGGAGGAAGCGCGAAGTTCGCAAAGAAAAGAGCAGTTGTGGTTTTTTACGGTTTTTGGGTACGCTGATTACGAATTTGATGTCAGATTTGCAAAATTCAAAATGGCGGATACAAAACGGCCGACCGAAACGTATTATCGGTGCGAAATTCGCCATGAAAATGAGCATTAATGGGTTTTTACGGGTTTTCGGATATGCTAATTGTGTAGACAAATGTAAAATGTTTAATATAAACAAATACAATGTACTATAAAAATACTTTTATTATAAACTACAATGGAAGGAAGTATTTTAACTATAATGTATGATACATACGGTTTTTCACTCAAGAATGTAATAAAAATAGACTTTATTTGTGGACGTACAGTGATTGTCCGATAGTTGATTTTTAAATAGAAACACGTTGAATGAAAAGATAAAACTTTTTAGGATTGTAAATCTTCTGATTGTACTTGTACCAGTTCGTCGCTTTCTTCGTGTAAATCCCTTCAATAACTTTGGAACGGAAAGAAATTTTTGCATTCTGAAAAAACATTCTGGAAGTGCAAGGCTTTAACTTCAAAACGCCGAAGGATTATAAAAAATACATCAATATAAAAGTTACACCGATTTCAAAATTGGGAGTTTTCGGCGCAGCGCGCCATGCTTTTGCGATTACAGGCCATGTGTGTGACAGCAGGCAACCTAAGTATAGTAATCATAGTATGCTATCTATAACTTTGGAACCATTGATGCAATTTTTATAAACCTTTGGGCATTTTAAAAGAATCTAGACATTTCTTTCATTCAAAAGTTATTAAAGGTTAAAAAGACCAAAAATCGCATGTTTAAACGTTAACAACTTACTAAATTGTATGAAGAAAACCAAACCATAATAGGCAACAAATGTTGTTACAAAACATATTATTCAAGAACCCGGATTCCGAAGTTTAGTTAAATTCTGCAACTCTCCGAAAAGTTATGAACAATAACAGAAAGCGAATTAATGGAGTTATATAGTGCTGATGGAGGTTTGATATAGAACATAATATTTAATTCTTTTGGTTGTATTTATTAATCATTTGTGTAAATTGTTTAAAAAAAATAAATTCCTTAGAAGGATTTTTTCATCGAGACCTCATTTTTTAGAAATTAACTAAACTTTGAATTCAGGGTTTTTGAATTTAGTATAGTAGATGGCCTTGCATTTAATGATGGAAAGTGATTTGGTGGTCTTAAATAGACCACACCACGGTGACCTCTATTTTTTAAGATCAGTTTGATTCAAATCGGATAAAAAACAAAACAATTATTATGCTGTTACATTCTTAAGTCAAACACACTGTGTACATAAGACTTTTTTCTTATATTAACCTATACTCTACGACAGAAGTGTTTTGGAATCGAAAACTGTGTTCTTTATGATTTGTTTATAAAATTGTTATTAAGAAAATGGGTTCCCAAGGGAGCATTTCGCTAATAATTTAAATTTCAACCAAGTTTTAGAAACTGGTATAAAAATTAGTAAAATATCCTAAGCCTAGAAAAGAAACCCTAAACACATTAGACCTTAAAGTATACTATATGACTATAGACGCGATGTATAATTACAATTACTAACCTATGATTTTACTAGTCTTGACCTCGCTGTCCCCCGGGCATGTGGGGTTTAAGTCGCTTGTCTGCGGTTTACGAGTGTTGAACTTACTTTCCCCCGGCCATCTGGTATTTAACTTTAACTCTCCTGTCTGCGGTTTTACGAGAATTGCAAAAATGCCCCTCAAAATTTTAGCCAGAGGCACACAAAGTCTTAATCCGCCCCTGCCTAATTGTATTAAAAACATTTAACTTGATTGGCGTATTTGTCATACGTATTATTTTTCCGGAAGAATTTCGGACTTCGCCAGATTAATACTCTTTCAAAATAGGGGGGGGGAGCAGTTGCCTACCCTTGCCCCCTCTCCGAAATACGCCTATGACTATTCCCGCCAAAAAATAAAAAGTACTGTTTTTCTGAACTCTGCAACAATAATGAAGTCAGTTGACTATGTACCTTTTTTTAGAAGAAAAAGGACGCAACTAGTAGTTTTTCGTGGATAAAATCAAACATTTTGTACCTTATGGTTTTATAACTGAGTGTTACCTAACTGCCGCACAGTGGGACAGATTTAAAAGAGTGGACAAAATATGACGCGTTGTTCCATACATTTGAAATGTTGGTTACAAGTGTTTCTGACGTCAGCGATTACGAACCAGTAGAATAGCGGATCCAATATGGCGGACGATTTATCGAAAAACTTATAATACTAATCACGAATGTTGTCCGTGACGTCATCATCTTTTAGTTGCCGAATTCCGCATTATTCATCTCTAAAACGGATCGTTACGCTTGGAACTTCTGTCTTAGTCCCATCAGACGTTACATTTAATGCGGTAGTCTTTAAGCTGAGAGAAAAATCTCATGACTGAAAAAAATATAAATTGATTCATAATTAGTATAATATCTAATTTTCACAAAAATAGTTATTCAAGGTTTTTTTACGTCACCGTTTATGAATCAGTTACCGGAATGTTCAATGATATAATGGTGGATCCAATATGGCGGAAGAAAATCTTATCGTTTTTCACGTTGTAGATTGCGAATCAGTTATCTGAGTATTCAAAAACAAAATAGCCGATCCAATATAGCGTACATCTAAATAGAAAAACTAGCAGCACTTTACGCAGATAACGTGTCCACAGCTAAGTTAAGGATACGTGGATATGTCGGTAACATGCAGGGAGGCTCCCTCTCTGGGATAATACAAGAAGAAATGCATTATTTGAAACTTCCTTTTTTTATTTCTGTCCACTTTTTTGAAAATCTAGCCCACGGTGTGCCGGTCTAATAGTGCCTTCTGTAAGTCGGACAGGAATTCAAATTTTTCCTAGCCCAACGAGACTATGTTGGGCCCCCGTTCTCGAGGACGTTGAATACGATGGCGGTGGTTAAATCTCTCTCCGAGGTCACCCCACCCCTAAACGTCTAAAAACTATCCCCGAGAGGGGTAAACCGCGTATCCGCCGTCTTCTACCATTCAAACATGTGTTACCTCCATTTTTGAGGAAGCTGAGTACGATGTTGATGTCGAGACCCCTCCTCTACACCCGCCAACCCCCCAAATGGCCAATAACCACTCCCGAAAGGGGTGAAACGCGTATAAGGCGTCTTCTCTCTGCTATACTCATGTTACCCCCCGTCTTCGAGGCATCACGTTTATGTCGAGACCCCGTCCTCGACCCCCCAAACGGCCAAAAATCATCCCAGAAAGGGGCGAAACCCGGATAGGTCGTCTTTTCTCGGCTAAACCCGTATTACCCCCCGTTTTCGAGGATGTTGAGCATAAGAAAAATATCGCGACCTCTCCTCGCTCAGCAAACGGACAAAAATATAATCACAGTCTTACTTATTACTAAATTGGCAAAATGATCATTATGCTCGTACTTTTTGATTTTATTATGGACGAATTTAATTCAAAAGTACGCGGGCTCGCGGAAGCAAAGAGTACACACAGAGATGTTATCTGATATACATCATCCCGCGCAGCATCTCCACGCAGGATCTCCGCGTCTCCATTTTTACTGTAGCTGGTCCACATGCAAGATTCCTTCTCTGAGTCCACTGGCATAAAAACAAGAACTCAGTTACTGTTACTCAGCATCGTCGAAAACGGGGGTAACACAAGTTTGGCTTGTAAGAGACGTCCTATCCGTAGTTTACCCCTTTCGGGGGTGGATATTGGCCGTTTAGGCGTTGGTGGTGGTCTCGACAACAACATCGTGCTCACCATCCTAGTAACTGGGGGGTTTTCGCGGGTTTAGCCGAAAGAAGATGGCCTATCCGCATTTCACCTCTTTGGGGGATGGTTTTTGGCCGTTTGGGGAGTTGGCTGGAGTCGAGGAGGGGTGTCGACATCACCATCGTGCTCAACATCCCCGAGAACGGGGGTAATACAGGTATGGCTGGTAGGAGACGGCGGATACGCGGTTTACCCCTTTCGGGAGTAGTTTTTTGGCGTTTGGGGGGTGGGGTGACCTCGGAGAGAGATTTAACCACTGCCATCGTGCTCAGCATTCTCGATAACGGGGGAAGGGACACAGTCTCATTAGACTAGAAAAGCTTTGTGTTTTTCGAGGTTCAATCCGACTCACAGAATGCACTATAATGTATTATACAATATTTTAGTATTTAATGTACGATACACAACAAATTTTGGGAGGACGAAGAATTCAATTGTCGCCGGAGGAGTATATTATTGGAGCGCTGTCATTGTATGTTGATATTATGCAAATTTTCTTGAATTTATTGTACATATTTGGAGAATACATCCGTTAATTATAATTATGTTAACATTTTTTGTTTTTTTTTTATTGATAGCAGTGGCTGTCACGCTAACTTTCCAAATCTGATATTTTTTTTCTTAGCTAGGTTGTTCACCTAGCTAAGATAACAAGTGATTGCTTGTCGGCTACTCAGTTTTTTGCGACTATACAGGGTTGGGCGATAGTCCCGGAACGGCTCGATTAGAGCCGAACGGGACCTCGTATCAACTTCGGGTTTTCGACACTGTATTCAGCGAAATTTTTAGAACTTCTTGACATGTATTTCAGGACCGTGACGTCATTACGTTCGGAGGTGTGACATAAGTGGCAATTTTTTTAAATGAAACTCCCGGTTTATTTTTCCATATTTGTATACTTTAAGGAGTCCCGAATTCAAAGATGTAACGGTTGTATGCATTCTGTTATGTAATGTGGTCTCAATAAGGGAAAATTAGAAATTACAATCGTAATTAACAGAGAACAGTGGATATCCAAACAGCTGTATCCAAAAAAGACACTCTTTTTCTACCATTTTTTTTTGCAAAACTAAGACCCACGTAAACAAGTTTTTTTGTAGTCGTTTAATAAAAACACAGGTCATAGTTAAATTGTTCTCATTATTTTACTGGTTTATCTAAGTAAGTCGTGGTATAAACGTCACTGTGACATTACTTTTGTACTACTAATTTATGATTCTAAAAACGTGTCTTTAAAATGGCTCAACTGAACGACACTGAATGGATAACTTTACTCATGATGATTGGATTCGGAGAGAGGCGTCGATCCCTTCAGGAAGCAAGTGACCTCTTCAACGATACCTTTCCTGAGCGAAACCCGATTTCCAAGTCGACAACATGTCGAATTTTGCACAATTTTGAACATACGGGAAATGTCAAGAATTTATCAAAAACTGGCCGCCCAAAAACAGCGACAAACGACGACAGAGCTTTAGATGTACTGTTAGCGATTCAGGAGGAGCCTAAAACGTCAATTCCGAAACTTTCATTAGAAACTGGTAACAGTGAAAGATCCATTCGAAGAATACTCAGGAGAAATAAAATACATCCCTACAAAGTCAGCTTACTTCAGGAACTTGCGGAAGATGACTCTGATCGTCGAATGCAGTTTTGCCAACAAATTATGAATTTCTTAGACGAGACACCACAGTTTGTAGATTGCATTTTGTTTTCCGATGAGGCTACATTTTGTTTAAATGAATTTGTCAATCGTCACAATTGTCGCTATTGGTCTACTGAGAATCCACATTGGATGGAAGAAATGCACACACAACATCCACAAAAAGTAAATGTCTGGGCGGGTATAATTGGAACACATGTAATAGGGCCGTTTTTTCTAAATGGTAATTTAACTGCTGATACCTATTTAACTTTATTACGCGAAAGAGTTATACCCGCTGTAATTCGGATATTTCCCAACCGCGAAAATCCTCAGGTGATCGCAAATGACGTGTACTTCCAGCAAGACGGAGCTCCGCCGCACTATGCCAGAATTGTGAGAGATTTTTTGGACACTGTCTTTCCCCGGAGATGGATAGGTAGAAGGGGTCATATCAAATGGCCAGCTAGGTCACCTGACCTAACCCCTCTTGATTTTTTTCTTCGGTCATTTGAAGTCTGTGGTGTATCGCACAAGACCTGCCACAGTACAAGAGCTTCAAGAAAGAATTCTAGCGGTTGCTGATAATAGTACTCCTCAGTCCCTCCAAAATGTTCAGCGGGAATTTGTGGACAGGCTAGCACATTGTCAGGCAGTGGAAGGACTCCAATTTGAACATTTAATAAAATAAAACTATTCTCTGTTAATTACGATTGTAATTTCTAATTTTCCCTTATTGAGACCACATTACATAACGCGGAATCCATACAAACGTTACATCGTTGAATTTGGGACTCCTTAGTATACAAATATGGAAAAATATACCGGGTGTTTCATTTAAAAAAATTGACACTTCTGTCACACCTCCGAACGTAATGACGTCACGGTCCTGAAATACATGTCAAGAAGTTCTAAAAATTTCGCTGAATACAGCGTCGAAAGCCCGAAGTTGATACGAGGTCCCGTTCGGCTGTAATCGAGCCGCTCCGGGACTATTGCCCAACCCTGTATACGTTAGCCACCTTTATAGCTAGGGAGATGGTGCATACTAGCACCAAGAAGTCGTCAGTAGAATCAGGAGCGTACCGATTTACGAAATTCGAAGAAATAAAAGCACTCGGATTGTGTTAATTACACAGCCTCACAAAAAAAAAGTTCTGTGCAGCAAGCCTGAGGGCATGGAATCGACAATTTTTTTTACGCCGATTACGAATCCGAAGACGAGAAATTGATCTATCGTCTCAATTTTTCAGGGCCGGTCCTTTAATGGGTCCCGCGGGGGGATTTTCCTAAATCCGAACCAGCAGCAAGAAAAGGGCCAGACTTAGGAAAATTCCCTTGCGGGACCTCATCATGGGCCGGCTCTGAGATGCCCAGGGTTTGCAAATGGGGCGAGCGACCTTGTCCATGCCCTCTACTAACTTCTCAGTGCTATAGGAGTCTACCAACTCTGTTTCTCTGGTCACCAGTATCAAAAGGCCCGGACGGAAAATCTCCCGCGGGACCCCTTAACGAGCTGGCCCTGAAAAATTGACACAATAGATCAATTTTTCGTCTTCGGATTCGTCATCAGCGTTAAAAAATCTGTCGATTCCATACCCTCTACCCGCTGCAGAGAACTTTTTTTTGTGGGGCTGTGTTGTGTATGAGCCACCAATGTCTTAAATTTAAAATATTATTCTTAAATCTGGCAAAATTATCTCCACGTATTGTAGCAGTGCAGCCGCAAATATTTATCCGTTGCGTTAAAATCGTTACTATTGTAAATACATATGTGGCGCCATTGAATGCCGTAGTTTAGCCTCGTGAAGTTTGTTTATCAGAGTTCCACCAGTAGCTGAACAAATTATTAAGTATAAAGGCACCACATTCAAACGTTTATTCTATTTGTGCGATTGTACCAATTACACATAACGACATAGTCGTGGTTTTCATTTCTAGTAGACGGATAAAACGTAAAATATTTCTCTGGATTATGTGGGATTATATAGAAGAACGAGGTGCTGCTTAAGTATTACAATCCATTCTTTGACCAGAATGTAGCTGATTTTTTTGCTCTACTGCCAAAACCTTTTGGCCCTACTATAGTTAACAATAATATGGAATGAAGGTATTGATATAACTGACCGATTAGATAGCTACCGAGTTTGGTTGCTGCTGATTTTTTAAATAAATAAATGTCAAATTTGCAAAAAAAATGCTCCTATATTATTTTATTGTTTGAATGTTTATTTCTATGAAGTAATATTTATTTCTAACAACAAAATATTGATATATGGGGCTTTAAAGTAGCCAGAAATTTATTGGTTTTATACTTTCAGCATCAGTTATAGTTTTGTGTTTTATTTACTGAATATGAATAGAAATAATTAAGATATTAGTGTTGATAATTTGTTGTTTAACTGGGGCCTTTGGTGCTTGCAACAAACCTTTAAAGGTGTAAGTTTTAAAGTTATATATATATTGCCATTATTTTATTATCTTTTGGGTATAGGTACGTTTATAGAAGTATTATTTCAACCAGTGACTTTTTTGCATGATGTACGTATAAATTTAGATACTTACATCAGATCTATATATATTTATACAACTCGTATATTTCAAACAAAATATTTTTATTCGATAATAAAATACACTGAAAAAGTTCAACTAAACCCTTTGTCGCCATATTTATTTCTGTTGCATTAACAATTTTCTGAGAAAAATGTCAATGGTTTTGCTTGTTTTGCAAGTTATGCAATAGATAAAATCATTGCAATATATACATAACTTTAAAACTTACATTTAAAGGTTTGTTGCAAGCACCCAAGGCCCCAGTTAAACAATAAATTATCAACACTAATATCATCACCTACAACTAAATCAAATCAAGGATTGTTGTTAAGAAAGAAATATTGTTATGTATTACACCCCCTTGAAACTGGAGATTGCTACGCCTATGCCTAATAGTGAGTGACTGTGGAAAGAGATAGACTTTTCTAGAGTGTGGTGAGAGAAGATTCTTGATTGGTTCTGGATGGATCTGGAGGCAATTTCAGAGTATGTAAGGCGCGATTACCGGCGCAGAGGGCGAAGTTTATAAAAGTGAAATTAATAGCGAAAAAGTGAGGTTAAATATCAAGTACACAAAGTGTAAAGGTTATTTTGAAGTATTGTATAGTCAGTAAATTATTAAATAAAATGCTTACCCCTTGTTCAAATTATTTAGAACGCATGGATTCATACAGGGTGTTTCCTAAGAGGTGGATACACGTAGCAATATTTATTTATTACAAATAATATTTATTCGATACAAATAAATCCAAGTAAATTTATAAGAAGCATTGTTTATGACAAACAAATATTTACTGCTCAGAAACAAATATTTCTTATTCGTGAGTATTTTGATTTATTTGACAATGATAAATATTCAGTTTTCATTTTCAAATGAATGCCTTGGTATCCACAAAGAAATATTTAATGGGCCAAATACAAATAAATCATTTCTTTCGTGGAAACAAAATTTGTTTCTCTCAAATTAATCATTCGTTTAGTTACGTGGAACAAATACGCTGTAAATAAATCATTTTGTTCTGCCAATTAAATGAATATGTGGCATATTCTTATCATAACAGAATAATTATTTGGGTTCAATAAGTAACGATTACTAAATATTTGTTAAATTGAAAAAAATAAGCCTTCTTTCACATGCCAAGCCTCATATTTCTCCCAGTGTATGTTTTTTAACACGCTGAAACCGATTTTAATATTAAAAAAAATCTACAGCAGCAGTTTTTATCTACCACCCCTTTCATCCCCTAAAAAGGGGGAAATGATCTTATCCTGTGGCTTTGATGTAATTTTTCTGAAGTATTTTGACGTGATGAAGCCAATTTTGGATAAAAAATTATACTAATACGACCCCCTTTATCCCCTAAAGAGGGCAAAATAATGATCTTGTTCTAAAGTTCTGATCTAACTTTTCTGAAGTATTTTGGCGCGCTGAAGCCAATTTTGGGCAAAAAATTTCTATCGGTTCAGTTTCTCTCTGCCACCCCTAAGAGATAAAAGGGGGTTGTAGAGGGAAACTGACACCACAGATAATTGTTATTGTCCAAAACTGGCTTCAGCGCGTCAAGATACGTCAGAAAAGTTAGATCAGAACCTTAGAACAAGATCTTCATTTTTCACTTTTTAGGGAATAAAAAATTAATGCGGTAGGTTTCTTTCAACATCAGAATCGGTTTCAGCATATCAGAAAACATGGGATTGGGCAGTTCTGATCAAAAGAACAGCCCCACCTTTTGTTTTTTGTCAGCCTGTGTAATGATTAAGAAACGTCAGCAAATGAAAAATCAGCATCTCAGATTTCAGCCACTATTATTTCAGTGTCTTTTACGTATAAAAAGCTTCCTGCTAACAGGCCTGGGTTGGGCCGGCGAGTTACCGAGTAAAACTCGGTGGGCCAGTTTTCCAAATTAAGCTATATTTTAAAGAGGCCGAGAAATTGCTTACCGAAAGATCACTTGGAGGCATTTTTATTTATGTGGATAGAAAAGGACATTCTTGTAGAATTAGAAAATGATGAAATCATTGATGAGATTGCTCAAAGAAGTTCTAGCCTTAAAAGTTTGTTATTATTTTAGTTACGTGCAGTTTTGGACAGTGAATATGGGGCACCAAAATTTGTACAATGTAAAGTGGACTTTTATTTACTTAACCTCGAAGAAGCCATGGAAAGTCGTAAATAATTTAATTCAGATTCTGATCAAACTTTATTTTAATTTCAGTATTAGTAAGCTATCAGCCTTTAAAGGGTAGTAAAATATAGAGAATATTTACATGTCGGTGTTTGAAAGAGGGTTAAAAACTAACATTAAAAACCGCTGCCTAAGGAATCACTACTTCCACATCCAGATTCTTCATCCAAGTCACTTTAAAGGAAAATTCTTGACTGTATTTGCACGGTAGCTCAGTGGTTTAGCGCGTCTAGCTTGCATACTGGCATACCTAGCGAAGCAGGTTCGATCCCTGCTCACCGCGAAATAATTTTAATTATAAAATTATCCCCAAGATGTGGTTCGGACTCCACTATAAACTGTAGGGCCTCGTTTCTCTTTACCTCACACAAAATCATTCTGGATTTTCAAGGAGTTACCTCGGTGACTTGAGAAGCGGTTAAGAAAACATTTTAAGAAAACATTTTAAACATTTTAAGAAAACTGTAGCATGTGGAAATTATTGGTCATAGAATTATAATAATATTCGGGGCAGATGTAATAGAAAAGTTTGAGGAGTTGGTTTCTACCATATGCGCTAAAAATGAAGTTTCTGGTTTACCCTACTTATTTTCCACTATTCACAACCTACCACCTCCGACTCCTTGAATGGAGTCATCTCAATCAGATGTCACTACAATACATACGTGTACTAACTTTCAAGTGAATATCTCAATTTGATGTTATCAATCCCATTAATAATGAAGCGGAGGTGGTGGAGTTTGAAAAATATTAAAAAGAAATCTGAGGCCTTGGTTTCTAGTATATACACCGAATCCCAAATTTCTGTACTCTTACCAGCTTGATTTACTTATTCCCTTCTACGGAATCATCCCAAAATATAATCTAGTTCCAGATGTCGTTATAATACATACATCTACCAAATTACAAGTGAATATCTCAATATTCAATCAACCCCTTTAATAATGTAGTAAGGGTAGGTAGTGGAAGGGTTGAAAAATATTAAAAAATCTGAGGCCTTGGCTTCTAGGACATACACCGAATTTCAAGTTGCAGTACTCTTACCAGTTTGTTTTACTTATTTTTCCCTATAGGTATACCTCTAATTATCCCGACTCCTTCAACGCAATCATGTCAAAATATAATCTAGTTTCAGATATAGTTATAATACATAAATGTATCAAATTTCAAGTGAAAATTTAAATTTAATATTATCAACTCTTTTAATAAGGGAGTGGGGGTGGTGGGGGGATGGAAAATACTAATGAAAAAACCTGAGACCTTCGCTTCTAGTTTATACAACAAATCACAAATTTCTGTACTTTTACCAGCTTGCTTTACTTATTTTCCCTTATATACCCCTATTTAACCCCCAACCCTTCAACGGAATCCTCTCAAAATATAATCTAGTTCCATATGTCGTTGTAATACATATGCGTACTAAATTTTATGTGAATATCTCAATTTTATTTTATCAACCCCTTGAATAATGGAGTAGGGATGGTGGGGGGCTGAAATATATTATTAAAAATTCTGAGGCCTTGGCTTCTAGTACATACACCGAATTTCAAGTTTCTGTACTCATACCAACTTGCTTTACTTATTTCCCCCTATTTACCCCTAAATAACCCCCAATCCTTCAACGGAATCATCTCAAAGTATAATCTAGTTCCAGATGTCGTTATAATTCATACGTGTACCAACATTCAAATGAATATCTCAATTTTATTTTATCAACCCTTTTAATAATGAAGTAGGGGTGGTGGGGGTTGAAAAATATTATAAATAATCTGATATCTTGGCTTCTAGTACATACACCGAATTTGAAATTTCTGTAGTCTTACCAGCTTGCTTTACTTATTTTCCCCTATTTACCCCTATTTAACCCCCAACCCTTCACCGGATATCCTCAAAGAACAATCCAGTTCCAGATCTCGTTATAACGTGTACAAAATTTCAAGTCAATATCTTAAACCGTTCCGGAGAAAACGTGCGGACAAAAAAAAAGTTACAGACAGACAGACCGACAGACAGACAGAGAGACAGACAGACAGACAGACAGACAAACAGAAAATTTTTTTTGGCTCAAATTTAAAATCTTGACGTTTCATGACATTCTAAACCTATTTCACGAATAAAAATTTTTGAAAATTTTTTTGCGATTACTATACTTCCAATCCACTACGTGGATGTGGAAGTAAAATTATTTCCGGAAATATGTTTCCTATTTACAAATATGACAACGGGGCTTCATCAGATGACATCGCTGTCGTTGATGACACAAACCTACAACACTAAAATGTCACAAAAATCGGATTCAAGAGCTGCGCCATATTTACTGTCCTAAACTGTACTTAGGTATAAGTATTTTGTTTTGAATCAAATTTATTTAGTTTTTACATTTGTTCCTATTACGAATATTTCAGTTTTTGTTTGTTTCTTGAAACTTTTATAACTGTTTCTTAACATGTCAATACTTTTTTTAAATTTATTTTTACAATTCTATCTGCTCTTTAGCAGGCTGATGGTTTAGTTTTAGTTCACCTTTCTCTGGTAACTAATGTCCCTCTAATGCTTTATTCCGAAAATTATTCTTGTGAAAGTCTATATTTTTGTATAAATGGATTTTTCATTGAAATTCTAAGGTGTCAGAAGAACGCGTGACCTTGAAAATTTTTGCATGCGGCGCCATTTCAGGAAGCACAGATTATAGATCCACAACTGGTGGACCAATATGAGAAATCAAACTCGGGCTGAAAAAATTTCCCAATCCGGGCCTGCCTGCTAAGTGGCTGACAAAATAATATGGAAACGTTTCTTTTACCCCATTTTTGAAAATTCACCCCCTTTAAACGCAGCAGTACACATGTGACTGAAGTGTGTTTTATTATTTCTTATCACCCACATAACAAAATGATATGCAATATACATACATTGTATATTCAATATATGGATATGTATATATCCACACGATGGAGAAAGTATATCTAATGTACATCTAATGGATGTGGAATTAACATTCCTGGCACATACATTTGTCACCGACTTCCATGTCTATTTCATATCCAATGAACGTACATAAGTATATGCAATGTACATTCACTGGATATGAAACACACGTCATATACACAATCGCATATTTTATGAATATACATTACATATCTGAAGTAGTTTCCACGGACATCAAAACATTTATTGAATACTGCACTCGACGCGTGTTGTCCCAGTCATGTTGGCATCATCGGGAGATGATAAAAACGAACAATTTTAATCATCTCGGTGATACCAACACGATTGGTACAGCACGCATCGAATGAAAGTGTTCAAGTGTTTTGATGTTCGTGGGAGCTACTTTAGATGTATCCATATAAGAGGTAATAAAACACAGATAGTTTAACAAGGAATATATTTTATATAACTATTTTAAACATACACAAACTTTACAAAATAACCTAAATTATTACACAATATTTAAAATTTTCAGTATTTACGTATACTTTTTTTCCTTTCGGTAGTTTAACAAATTGTAAACATATATATAATACTATAATACTGAAAAAGCCCTAGAAGTCCTAAATACAAAATTGAATTTAAACCTAGGATCAGAAAATCTAGATAACTGCTTCAGGGTGGGGAAATTAAGAACTGGGAAAAGACCAATACTGATAACTTTCGCAAAAGAACATATAAAAAAAACTGTAATCCAAAACAGAGGAAAACTTAAAAACACCGGCATATCCATCGCTGAAGACGTAACTCCAGAACGATACAATCTATTTAGGGAAGCAAAAGAAAAACTAGGGAAAGAAAATGTGTGGATAACAGGTGGAGAGATCAGAGCCCAAATCAACCAACAGCGACGTGTGATAAAAGACAAAGCCGAACTTGACCAACTTTAACAAAAACCCTCTGGCAAGCGCGCACCGACAGCAAAATACCTAATCAGGTAAACTTGGAAATAGTGATATTTTATTTTCTCTTTAGTATAGACATTTCATAAAAACTTTTTCTCATAATACAGTTTAGGTACATACTGTAGTATTAGTAATATAGATTAGCATAAGTTATAGCATATAAATATGCATACTTAAGTAATTTACGTGAAATGGAGGACTTAGAGGAGGCAATGAGAATATTAGGAAACTATAACAATATCGAAACAAAAATAAGTAGCGATTTTGACGACTTAAAATCACTTCTTCCCACGAACATAAAAAATCTTTCTATAATTAGTTACAATATAAGAAGTATTAAGGCTAACTTTGACGAGCTTTGTGTAAGCATAGGCGAAATAAATAAAGCAAACGGAAACTTAGGTATAATTGTCCTAACTGAAACGTGGACGGTAACAGATGCACAGGATTATTTTATAGACGGGTACAAACCATATTATAATGAGGGTAACTACAACCAAAATGATGGCGTAATTATTCTTGTAAGAAATGACCTGTATCCAGAAATTAAGATAATAAAACTCACTCAGGTTACTATAGGTACTAGAATGCAAATTTACCTATAATGAAGTTAAATGTACGATAACGGGCGTCTATAGACCTCCACCTACAAATACAAATATATTTATCAATGACATAGACAACTACCTAAAATCAATAAACGACAGCAACCTAATAACTTTGATCGGAGACATGAATATAAATATAGGAGACTTATCGGACGTCACTGCGTTAGCCTATATAAACATGATGGAAAAAAATGGCTTTCGTTCACAAATAAATCAACCCACAAGGGAAACCGAAAATAGTTCCTCAATAATAGATCACATTTTTGTAAAACTAAATGCCAATTTAAAAATGAACTCTACGCCTATTGTACTAAAAAATAGCATAACAGACCCTTATCCAGTAATTTTCAATATAGAATTTAACGAAACCTCACAGCCCAAACCGGAAAAGGAGCATTTCATAAAAAAAATAGACGACAATAAACTTTTTAGATCTATAGCATTAATAAAATGGGACAAACTATACGAAGAAAGAAACCCCGAAAAGGCAATTAATATATTCTATGAAAACATAAATCTAAGTGTAAATGAAGCAACCAAGGTAATTAAAATAAAAAATAAAAACACTAAACTCAAACCATGGATGACCCAAGGTATTCTAAACTCTATAAGAAAACGTGACAGACTTAAACAAAAATTACTAAAGAACAAACATAACACTGATATTAAAAACTATTACAAAAACTATAGAAATATAGTAACGACACTAATTAAAACTTCAAAAAACAACTTCTATAAGGGGAAAATTCTCGAGGCCGGAAACAATTACAGAAAAGTTTGGGACTGTATCAACGAAGCCACAAATTGCAATAAAAAGTGCAAAGACAATGTAGAGCAAATAATAACAGACGACAACATAGTAATCACAAACAATAATGAAATAGCGTCGACCTTTAACCAGTTCTTTATTGACATCGGCGAAAAAATATCTAGTGATATTCCGAAACACGCACAGAATCTGACCTTAAACGACAACACAAGCCAGCATCTAAACTCCATGTTCCTGGAAGACGTTGATGATAATGAAATAAAAAATATAATATGCACCCTCAAAAACTCCTCCTCTCCAGGAAAAGATGGAATAACGGTAAAAACACTAAAACTTCTATCGGCTCACATCTGTAAACCTCTAGCACATATTATCAACCTTATCTTCAAAAACGCAGATATACCTGAAGCCTTTAAAGAAAGCATAGTTGTTCCAATTTATAAAAATGGTAACAAGAATTACATGACAAATTTCCGTCCAATATCGTTGATTAATAATGTCGCAAAAATTTTCGAAAAATGTCTGAACCACAGGCTTCGTCCATATCTTGAGAAAAATAAAATTATCTCAAAAAATCAGTATGGATTCCAAAAAAACTTAAGCACAGAAGATCCTCTCCAATTACTAACAGATAAAATTACAACTAATTTTGAAAAGAACGAAAAAATCATAGCTATCTTTTTGGATTTACAAAAAGCCTTCGATACGGTGTCGCATAGCCAGTTACTGGAAAAACTAAACAAGACGGGAATTAGGGGAGTTGCCTACAACTTATTAAAACAATATCTGTCAAATAGACCCCAGCAAGTAAAAATTGGCAACGCTCTTAGCACTAGGAAAACAATAAAAACTGGAGTTCCACAGGGAACAGTCTTAGGTCCTACTTTATTCCTGCTGTTTATCAATGGCTTACTGAACAGAAACTTTGGATGCAACATCATATCATACTTAGCGCGACAAAAGGCGGCTGAGGCAATTAGTAAAGTCAAAAACTGGCTAGATATCAATTTATTAAAACTGAATATAGCAAAGACTAAATTCATGACTTTTTCTCCAACGAAGGCAGGACTACCCCAAACGGTACAACCTATTCTTATAGATAGAGAAACGAATACTTACATTCAATATACCACAACTATCAAATACCTCGGCGTTATTTTCGATAATCACCTAAAATGGGATAATCATATTAAATATTTAAACGGGAAGCTAAGAAAATTAATATATAAATTCTATAACCTGAAAAGTATACTAAATAGAAAGACTCTCCTAGTGACATATAACAGCCTAGCGGAATCCCTAATTAGGTATGGTATTAGCGTCTGGGGATCAGCCTACAGTGCAACCCTCCAGCCTCTTCAGATAACACAAAATTATATACTACGGACAATTTTTAACAGGAAAAGTAGAGACAACTGTGGAAATATATTTATTGATAATGAATTACTGAGTGTGAAGGGTTTGTATATGCATGCGGCTATAGTTTATACTCACAACAAGAAACATACATTTGGATCGCCGGTAAATCACCAATATGAAACAAGAAATAGATCTAAAAACTCGTATCAAACTCCAAAATACAACAAAACAATATGTCAGAAGCAAATCAAATTCAATGGAATTAAACTATACAACCAACTACCTGAATATATTAAAGTCCATAATAAAAAGAAATTCAAAAGGACATGTAAAAAGTATATAACAGACAATTACACCACACTCCTCCAACTATTGGCCTAATAATAAAACAAATCCATCCCCCGTAACTACCGACTCTTGTAACTAACCAAGTCGTAAATAAAAATAATATATTTTAAATATAATTAATTATAAATTCTCCTTGTCTTCCTCTGTCTAATTATTTCACTTTATATTATATTATATTGTATTATGTCTTTATATTATATTATAACTATAAATCGTAATAGAAAATGCAACCACAATGTAAAAAGATTTAAAAAATAGTAATAATAATAATAATGCATGAACAAAATGTTAAATACTGCTAGACACAACACGAGGTCCCCTCAGGTGTCATAACACGTAATGTTAATAAATTGAATTATAAATTAATAATAAATAGATTAACTAGATATTACAAAAAATGTACAACTTGTAAATTGTTGCAGTAATAAATAAATAAAAAAATAAAAAAAAATAGTTACTCATGTCCTGCATATGCGTATAAAACATTTTCAACCAACAGTAAGTTATATAATATGAACGTATGTAAATTTCATTCAATTTCAATATGACCTGACATAACAGAACATTTTTAAGCCTCTGTGACTTTGCGCCATCTTAACTAAGCACATCTGCCACAATTAGTTAAATACGAAACTTGCAAATTTTCTAACCCTAAGAGAATATGTATTTACAAATCTAAAGAATTGCATTATCATAAATATACTCTTACATCATGAGAGCTTCATGCAAATGAAACAGCATGATATAGCAATAAACAAATATAAAATCCAGAGCATGATAAAAAGTTAACTTCCATCACACATAAAAACTATGCACGCAACACTATGGGGCTTAATGGCTGCCGGCTGTTGCAACCTAAAATCCGTAGACAAATGATGCGTGGTGCGCCGACGTACTATGCCATAAATTATTAGCGCAGGCGCATCAGATTACGAGATAAAATTCATGTACGTGTATAATTTAATTATTTGGGCACTTTGCGAAACTTTTGATATAAGGTACACCGACAGTAAAATCACTTACTGTTTAGTATTTTATAAATTAATAAAAAAAATTAAATTGCAAAAAAACGCAGACACCCAGACACGTGCATTTCAGCCGACTGCATTTATATCAATGTCATATTGACAAGCAACGTGTAAAACAAGTGGCTGACAATAAAATGATATAGAAGCGTTCTTTTTAATTGGATGTTTAATGTAGGTACTGTTAATTAAAAAATCAGCAATGACTGAAATGGCTTTTTATTATTACGTCTTTGCAATGTTCAATTTCAATCACAATAAAATATAAAATTCTCTGCCACCAGCTCCCCAACTATTGTTCTTTATCCAACTCATTCTCTTTTCTAACTTGACAATCCAACTGTAACTTAGGCGCCTATCGACACCTATCGTCGTAGCTGTAAACTACTCGGAAAAATTACATTATTTCTCACTCTAGGAAAACTGTAATATCCTATAAATTAAAATTATACACATTTGTTTTATTTTCTGTGTCGTAAAATTAATATTTTAAATTCATAGTGATATCTTTTATTTGTTACATGTTAATAGAAACAGCTTTCGTTACAATAAATAAATAGTATTCTTCCTAGTATAAGAAATGAATAATTTTAGAGTTTTTTCTAGTAACGGAGACTGACTGACAGATGGCGCAGCAAATAATGTACAGCAGTTAGAAAAGATAGACGAATCCTGTAGCTTGCAGTATTCTGCAATAAGTAATAAAATTCAAATGTTGATTTTAACATTATGTGCTTCCGTACAAGCCTCTTAGAGGACCTTAATGTTGTTCTGCATTTTAACGCCAACACTAGTCAGTTTAAGGACAGGATCGAAATGTCAAAAACTCGTAAGCTAGTACTTATGTTAATCCTAGATGGCACAGTGTGTATCTTATCTTATTTTATTGGCAAGTTTCAATATTTGTCGGAATGTTGTCCGCATTGCCACATGTACAAAAATTTCTTTAGTATAAGATATAATAAATGTTACAAATTATAATTATAAATAAAACCCAATTACATAAATAGTCGTAAAATAGGTACTATCTGGTTAGGTAAATTCTAAAATGTAGGTGTGCATAATTTATGCCATGTACAACTATATAATATCATATAGGGATATTGTTTAAATTTTACAATTAAATGGTTAACCACATTATTAATTTCGAATTAAACAGCAAGAAACTTTTATCAAAATTATGGGAACATATCAAAGTTTTAATTGTTGAAAATGGCAAAGACAATATGTATTTAAATTTGGCAACTGTGCATCATCTAATTTTTATTTTACCTAACAGTTGTAAATATGTCCTTGAACGTAGTATTTGAGAGAAGCGTCTATAGGTACACCAAAAGTCCGAAGCTTCGACTTTGCGCAAAACGTGATATCATTTATCTGACTATTTAATATTTATTCCTTGTTCTAGCGTTCACCGTCAGCCGAGTGGCTAGCGCGTAGATAAAACCATGGAAGAAGGTCTCGGGTTCAAACTCCTACGTCCGCTGATTTTTTTTTCTTTAATTTTGTAATGATTAATATATTTTTTCACTAATTCTTTTCTATGATTTTTTTACGTTAGGTTAGAGGTTTTTATTCTGCTTAAAATAATTTTATTATTTCGTGTGATTTCTTTAGGTAAGATTAGTAGGTTTTTATTCTGATATCCAATTGTTATAATAATAATTATTAGCGCCGCAGGCAGTATAATCGTCGCTGATAAAGAAACGGGGGGTGCGGGGTGTCCCCCCGCCTTTTTATCACAAAATAACACGAAATACTTCAATTTCAACAATTTCTCGACTTGTAGAATTTATTATACATTTACAAGGTAATGCGCATGCTCGAAGCTCGGGACTTTCTGCAAAGATCAGGGAATTAACAAGATAGGAAGGACAGCCAGCGGAGTTTTCGCGCCAATAATGAAAATTGGACAACAGTGTCTCCTGATAGAACGACCGAACTCAGCTGACTGTCAGTAGCCAAGGTCACTAAAAAACAGGTTGCTTAGTAATATATGTCACACGAAGTATTTCTATGTTTATATGTAAGGTATCTATTTGGTTAGGATAGAATTGTACATTGAAAGAATAATTTTGAAACTTTTTTCTATAAAATGAGGAAAAAACAGCCACACGCAGCTGTCATCGAGGTCTATAAGTGACGTAGCACTTGTCGATTTTGATGAGCCAACCTATCTTTTACTAAGCTTGGTCAAATTCGTTTAATGCATAACCGACAAATCCCGAAACCGCTTCCGCTGGATGTCGTGTCCCTTCAAATTGGAGTGCACAACTGTCTTCGTCTATTTCGTCTTCTCCGTCTGACTGTCCTATCTTGTTAGGTCTCTAATCTTTGCCTGACCTCTAGATATAGTGTATCATTATCCTATTTTCCAAAAAAATTAACATGCTTTTGCACATATCTAAGAAAATAACATAACCAATATCCGAGTAAGTATATTGGGTTAATCATTCTTACACAATAAAAATTTGCCAAAACTGGCTGATTGAACCCGTAACTTTAGGGTTTAGGTTACACGTTGTTTCCTCTCGGTGAAGCAGTCACACAATGAAATATAAGATACTCTTTTCTGTGGAAGCATAAACGAGATAAAGTTATGGACAGTTGATTAAAACACCAATGCCGTGAACCATATTCATGGTTCGAACCTAATTTATATATTTACATTCATTGAAAATTCACCTAATTTTTGACAAAAATGAACAGAATTTATTGTATATATTGTATATTTGGAATATAGTGCCATTTTAGTGCTTGAATACAGTTGCAAACTGTTGACCATTTAATAATACTTTCATTGTTTAATTTATTTAACAAATTTAAATGTCACTTTTCATTTCATTCATAAATCAAAATCATTACCCCTTTTCATTCATAAGGCTATTGGCGCCATCTTCTAGTTATATGATGAACTTATTCTAAATATTCTTTACAATTATTCTGATGACTCATCGATTTGTGTTAAAAATCAGTTTCATACATTAAAATGTACAAAAGCAATTTTATGCAATTTTTTACACAGATAAGAGATAATGACTGTAATACGCATCAAAACGACCTAATTAAATGTACTTAAATAACTCTGATTATCTAATATAACTGCAAATGTAGCGTCTGATAATTAGGCAATTTTAAAAATTTATTCCGAATTTATCGTGCACTTAAAAAAGAAACAAACAGGTCAGTTGTCTTTGGCCGACTTCTGTTATAATACTGCCCACTTGAAAACTTCGTTTGAATTACTTATAAAAAAGTTATTTATGAAATACCAAGTGTCGATTTGACGCAATTTTAATGATTATTAGGCAACCACATATACATTTTTTGACATTTCGATCCTGACCTTAATGCCAAATAACGCATTCAACTGAATCTGAAAACGTAATTTTTTAATGTTTTAATCTCAAAGTTAGCGATGATATCTTGGCATTGTATGTTTTATTGAAGTCAAAACGAAAGAAATTAGTTAATTGGTGAATTACAGTTTTCTATATATCTTCACTTCACAGTTTTTAATTACAAAAGATGTCGGGTAGTATTCTCATCCCTCATTCAAATACTCATCTGCTAACATTAAGCATATAATGTAAGAGATGTAAGCGCTTATATAAATATAAAATATAATAGTAGTGGCAAAACTCCGAATAAAAAATGTTCATGCTGATTTTTCATTCTGTAAGGAGATTCAAACTAGTGTTCAGTTCAGAGTACGACTAGTGCCATCTGGACACATAACGTTGTACGAAAATTCTCCAATAAGAATTGATTTCCTGAACCATAGGCAACCGTCTTTAAAGAAGTATACGGGGTTGCATAATCGAATAACTTTAGGCGTACAAAAGGGGTTTTTGTTTACAAACACCAACTCGGTTTATTTAATGCCTAAGAGCCAATAAATTCAAATAATTAAATGTAAGTAAGCAAGCAATTTTGATTACAAGCTTCGTTTTCCGCCGAAGTCGTTTACATAACGTTGTCATAAATTTAGAAAGTTGTCAAGTGAATGTTTTTATCCTATAAAAATCAACATGGCGGTGACGAGTAATAACTGCAAATAGTATACTGAAGAAAGCAGTCCATAACACATAAAATACATGGATCGAACAAGAAAAAAGTGATGTTTATCAACATATCTATATTAATTTCAAGAAAAAACCCTTTGTTGTACATAAGGTAGGTGTGGACATTCAATTATTTCACGTTTAATAGGGCAATTTTTGACAGTTATTAAAATTGTTTATTCGTTTGTTTCTAGATAGTAACAAAATAAGTAGCAACTGCCACAATGGCAGATAGCCAGGGCCAAACAATTGAGTATCAATGGGCCTATTCGATAATGGACTCGAGTAGAGTTTCCACGTTCCTAATATCGATGCTCCTCATTGTGTACGGTTCGTTTAGAAGCTTGAATATGGAACAAGAAGCCCGAGAACGAGCGAATGGTACAACGAATTGTCTTCTGAACCCTTCTCAAACTGTCCAAAACGAAAATAATGTACAGACGCTGGATACCATGCAGGCTTTATGTTTACCGTTGGGAGCGAGCATATCTTTGTTGGTTATGTTTTTCTTTTTCGATTCCATGCAGATGCTCTTCGCTATTTGTACAGCTAGTAAGTACCCAGAATGCCTATAGTATAAAGTAGATTAATTTGAAACGATGTAGGAGAAATTTAATTTTAAAAAGGGTTTAACATTTGAATAACCATTAGCGGCGTTAAGGTACGGCGTGGTTGGGCGAACACCCGGGGCGCTTGGGATGAAGGAGCGCCCCTACATGTTATAACTTGGTACATTCTTGGCGACGGCTAGGCGTATAGATTTTTCAGCTTTTCCCTTTTTGCAGTATGTTTCTTTAATCTTGTTATAATTAAACATTTTGTTTTTCCAATATTTGGGTTGCCTGAAAATTGTTGCAATTTATTTTTAATAAATAACTCATATCTAGAGGGATACTTGATAAACGATGAATGAATAGAGATATGCGAAAGTCGTAGTTTTAATTGAGGATATAGCTAAGAGCAATGAATAATCAGTAAGTTTAGTTGAAAATTAATTAGGAAACACAGATTTAATCAAATCAGGATTTGCTGTTATTAAGCTTTGTGTCTCCATTAAGTGAATAAAACATCATAAAATTGTGACTAATTGTCAGATACTGCAACCAAGTGTTATCGATAATTATTGAACAATGATTACAGAAGCTATTAAATTGACCCGAATATTACACATTAAAAATACTTATTAGATGATTAAAAAAAAATTATAAACAAAAGATATGACCGTTGAACTGATTAACCATTTGGTAATAGTATTAAAATTATTCATATACAGGGTGAGTATAATGTCTGGACGGTCAGTATCTCCTCAACTATTTCAAATTTAAGGATATGAATAAAATCTGCAAAATTGTAATTTATTTTTTTGGCGTAGAACCAGGTCAAACATGGTAGGTTCTCTTAAGCATGTCACTGAGCATATGAAATCGTATTTCACAACATTTTTTCGTGGTCTGGAACTTATTAAAATAAAAAAAGGGGAAAATATTGTATTTTAAATAAAATGTGTTTTTTTGTTTCCACCGTCATATCTTGAAAACTAATGTTGCTATCGAAGTTGTTGTTTTTTTTCAATCAAAGTACACACAGTAGCGCTTTTAACTGCACTAATGGTTTTTACACAGTTCGCATTTTCATTTCCTTAAAAATCAGGAAAACTAGGTATTTGAATTTTATGTAGGTATTACAATTTTCACCAATCGATAAACTTTTTTATTTTTGAAAATTTTTATACACATGCAGCGAAGAAAATGTAGCCCAAACATTAGAAAAGTTTTTGAAGTAATTATTTTTTTCTCAATGTGAATCGTTTGGCAGCGGCGATTTTTTTAAAGTGCGCTAAATTAGTCATATGTATTATTACGGCTCACACTGTAGGTACGTACACCACGTATGGAAGATAGGATAAGATGCGTCTAACTAGTTGCGGGATTTAGTGTATACGTACTTTTAAATAAATGCGATGCTGTAGAATATTCCCAATTTAGTTTTCTAAAATAATGGAGTGCATTATTTGTAAGAACATTGAGCGGGATAATGACTCTATGGTAGAAAGACCTAGGATACAAGGTTTGTTGTCACTAATATCTAGTGCTGAAAAATGACAAGAAATCGCTGAAATGTGTCAAAAAAGTTTATATTTTAAATGGCGAAATTTTAATAAAATATCATATAGACTGTCGTGTAGACAAGTTTTGAAAACATGAACGTTTTTTGCGATCATACAGTGCCGCCGCTCCGGTCACTCAAATTATTCTGGTGAACTATGTGATTTAAACTGATTTATATCACATAGTTCTGGTATCAGAGAGCCATTCAAAAATTACCAAAAATCTATTTAGCAAACAGGAAGATACCAGGATGGTTTTACATGCTATGTACGAAACTAAATTTAGCAAACAAATATTGGTGAAGTCAGTTGATATAGATCTATTAATTTTACTTACTATCTTTTTTTTCGGACTCTGACTTAAATGGAACTAATTTATTTATGCAACTTGGACACGGCATTAGCAGACGATTTTTGTCAATATAGAAGGGAGTGCAAAGTTTAGGAACCACAGTTTGTTCTTGTCACTTCATTGTTTTACCGGTTGCGACACCATTAATGGTTTTTTTAAAATAGAAAATAATCTGTGTTTGATGTTCTTAAAGAATATTGTCATTTTTCAAGAACTGACATTGCTGTCTAAAGACGAAGCTTTAAAAATCTTTACAAAATTGATTCTACTACTGTACAAAAACAAAGACAAACAAATTCAGATATTAAATGGGGGGCGTGACATAGTCTCGTTAGGCTAGGAAAAATTTATATTCCTATCCGTCTTACAGAATGCACTAACCCTCAATGGAATCATTTCAAAATATAGTCTAGTTCCAGGTGTCGTTATAATATATACATGTACCAACTTTCAAGTGAACATCTCAATTTTGTTTTATCAACCCCTATAATAATAGAGTGGGGGGGATGGAAATTATTTTAAAAAAATCTGAGGATACCAAATCTAGTATATATACCAAATCCCAAATTTTTTTACATTTACCGGCTTGCTTTAATAATTTTCCCCTTTACCCCAACCCTTCACCGAATTTTTTGTTCAAAAAACAATCCAATTCGAGATCTCATTATAATACATATGTTACGTGTATAAAATTTCAAGTCAATATTTCAAATCGTCCCAAAGAAAATGTGCGCACAAAAAAAGTTAGACGGACCAGACCAACAGACAGAAAATTTGTTTCGCTCAAATTTAAAATCTCGACGTTTCATGACATTCTAAGCCTATTTCAACAACAACAAAAAATTAGTTTTTTTTACGATTACTGTACTACCATTCCAATACGTGGATGTGGAAGTAAAAAGTATAGTAAATCTGTGAAAAGTATAATGGTTAGCTTGCTTTGTCTCCCAGTCTGTTTTACAATTTTTTTATATTGTTCATGAATTTAGTAACCACATTTCATATTCCAATCATTTATGATAAGTTTTATTCCTGTCATTTATTTTAATTATACTTTTTTTTAATTCTGTATTGTATTTTATGTTTTTTAAATTGACGAGTGTATATCTCACATGAAATAAAATCTATCTTTAATATTGATATCGGCTAAAAATGTTTTGTTACACATTCCATTGTATGAATTTGCTGAAACTATGATTTTTTTTTCAGTTATTGCGACTGTGGCCTTGGCCTTTCTACTTCTGCCCATGTGTCAATATATAATAAGACCGTGTTCCGATGGCAATAAGATTTCCTTTGGCATGTGTGGTAGGTTTACCGCCGCTGAGCTCCTCTCATTTTCGCTCTCTGTGTTCATTGTGTGCATTTGGGTCTTAACGGGTAAGTTTGTAATAGTTTTATATTGACTTTATTCTTTTTCTAAATAATTGAATCAGGAAGGTTGTTCTTCGGAACCCACAAGAACATTCAATTATTTAAATTGTTTAAGCAATTATGGATAATTTATGAAAACTATTATTTTTTCTAATCAAGTGGGAATTGAGCATTTAGTCTAGGAAATAAAATTTGTGTAGACAAGCAACAAAATTTGCAAATGTTAATTTTCTATTAGCGGTGAAAAAGGTAATTATCAAGGGTCGGAACCCTTCAGCGATAACAGGGTCACACTCAGGAGCATTAAGTAGAGTACCATGAATTATATTGTTATGAATTACACCCCCTTGGAAAAGGAGATGGTACGCCTATGCCTCCTAATTGTGACTGGAAGCCAAGAGAATAAAACGGACTTTTCTAGATTATGGTTGGAGAAGATTCTGGATTAATCTAGAGCTAATTTCGGAGTATATAAGGCGCGATTACAAGCGCGGAAGAGGAAGTTTTATGAAGAAAGCAGTTTATAAAAGTGAACAAGTAGAAAAGTGAAAAGTGAGGTTAGATAAATAGTAAATAAAGTGAATTTGAAGTATTGTAGTCAGTAAATAATTAAATAAAGTGTTGGTAGTGTTTAATCTCTTGTTGAAATTATTTAGAACCCACGGATTCATACAGGGTGTTCCCAAAAAGGTGGAAATCCGTAACATTTTGGTGTCGGAAGCGGAATTTTGACAAGAGGATTTTTCGGAAGTGTTCGAGAAGGTTTGGCAGTGTATTCTCGGAGTTAGTGCTAACACAGGAAGGACGAATTTACTGGACATTGTTCGAGGTTTATTTTCGAACAGGAAAAACAGTGTTAAGTGCATTTTTGAGACATTTTTGGAACATTTTGTTGGACATTAGTGGTTAAGTGACAGACTCTAGATAAGACTCTTTTTTTTGTGCCGTTTTGAGGTTTTTCTGGACAGTCCCATTACCGATAGTGACGTAATTATTAAATTTATTTGATTTCATCATAATTATATGCCGGTAACAACCAAAAGCATGGCATCCGAACAACAAATGCAGGACTTTATGGCCCAAATGCAAAAGATGATGATGGATCAGGAAAGGAAGCGCCAAGAAGAATTAAGAAAAATTTTTGAGGATCAAGAACGAAGACGTCAAGAGGAGAAACAAGAAGAGGAGAAACGACGTCAAGAGGAAAAACAAGAAGAGGAGAAACGACGTCAACAGGAAAAACAAGAGGAGGAGACACGACGTCAAGAGGATAAACAAGAACAAGAGAAACGACATCAAGAAGAAAGAGATGAACTAAGGAAAATTATAGAAGGCCAACAGAGTGCCATATTTGCCGTCACTGAAGAACTCAAAAATAAGGTAGCTGAAGAAGTCGGTGGAGTCAAACAAGAGGTAAGCGAAGTCAAAGGAGAAGTAAATGAAGTCAAAGAGAAAATGCACCAGGTAGAAGGAGAAATTGACCAGCTTAAACAACAGTTGAGGGATAGAGGAAACCAGCAACTGGTATCGTCAGGCCAGCGATTAAAAATTCCCTCCTTTGATGGTCAAAGTTCCTGGATGACTTACAAGACACAGTTTGAGGCAGCAGCGAGTGCAAACAACTGGAACGACGAAGAGAAGGCTAAGGCATTAATCGTGGCTTTAAGAGGCCAAGCGTTGGAGTTGCTCCAGACAATTCCGGCGGACCAACAACGTAATTTTAGAGTTTTAGAAGCTGCCTTAGATCTACGATATGGGGATCAACACCTTGCTCAAGTATACCAGACCCAGCTGAAAGTGCGCGTTCAGAAAGCTGGAGAGAGTCTGCAAGAATTTGAAGCTGCGGTGGAAAGACTGGCACACTTAGCATATCCTAATGCGCCAAGAGAATTTAAAGAACAATTGGCAGTGGGGGCATTCCTAGACGGGATAAGGGACGAGGAGATCAGGCGAGTCCTCAGGCTATCCCGACATAAAAGTAGTAGTGAAGCCTTGGTGCATGCACTAGAGGTAGAAGCCGTCTATAGGGATACTCCAAAGTCAAGAGTGCGGGCTATGACGCTTGAAGAATCGCAGCCAGAAGAGAACCCTATCTTGATCCAGATACAAGAGGTAAATAAAATGATTAGTCAGTTACTAGCCAAATGGAATCCTCCGAAAAGACAGGAATCACAACTAAATAGAGAGAAGCCAAGCGGGGGTATTAAATGCTACAACTGCGGCAAGATAGGACATATCAAACGAGACTGCCGACAGCGGAACTCGAGGAAAGTGAATGTTGGAAACAGGGCAGAGACACAGAATAAACAAAGTAGTGGAAGGCCAAGTGGACGGCGTATGAAATGCTACAGGTGCGGGGAACTAGGACATATCCAGCTTGAATGTCCACAGAGGAGCTTGGAGAGAGTGAAGGCCGGAGATGCTGTGAAGCCAAGGGGAAAACCAGAGGAAGTCGGTACCAGAGAGGCTGTGACAGATAACGAACGTGGTGCCCCTAGAGAAGTGAAGATTTCCCAGCTTCGGAGCATTACAGAAAGGCCACCACTACAAGGATATGACGATAAAACGAAACCTGAGAGAAATGCAAACATTTCATCGGGAAGAAGGTACAAGGAAGGTTGCAAGCACAACCACTGGGAGAAACTGCAGGTCACGGGAGCAGTCAACACTGTCAAGGTGGAGGTGCCGGATGATAAGGCAGATGAAGCGCTCAGATAGGAACAACTAAACGATGAGGAAATTGGGCCTATATTGAAAGCCAAAGAAAGAGGAACTCGTCCAAAATGGAAGGATGTTTCAGGCAAAAGAGTGGGACTGAAGGCACTATGGGCGCAGTGGGACTGAAGGCACTATGGGCGCAGTGGGACTCACTGAAAGTCATGAATGGGCTATTGCGGAGAGCATGGGAAAGCCCGGATGGAAAACAAGTGGTTATGCGTCTAGTGATTCCCAGGTGTCGAGTAGCGAAGGTGCTTCAGGAAGTGCACAATGGAACATCCGATGGATACTTCGGTGTTAATAAGACCCTGAAGAAAATACGAGAACGATTTTATTGGATAAGAAGTCGTCAGGATGTGGGGGCTTGGTGTCGCAAATGCAAGATTTGTGCAGCCAGTAAGGGACCACAGACTGGAAGTAGGGGTGAAAAGAAGCAGTTCAACGCCGGAGTTCCTTTCAAGAGGTTGGCTAACGATATAGCGGAGCCATCACCAGCCAGTAACCGAATGAAGGCTCGATACGACCGGAAGGGTAATTCAGAAGGGTTCAAGGCAGGAGACCTGGTTTGGCTGTACAACCCACAGCGGAAGAAAGGAAGGTCACCGAAACTTCAACCACCTTGGGATGGACCGTATACTGTTATTACCCGAATTAATGACGTCGTCTATCGGATTCAACGAAGCGAAAAGTCCAAGATGAAGATCGTGCATTTGGACAGGCTGGCGAACTACATCGATGATCCTGAGTTGCCTGATCGGGACGATCTAGGCTTAAGGAGGGGGCAGTGTTATGAATTACACCCCCTTGGAAAAGGAGATGGTACGCCTATGCCTCCTAATTGTGACTGGAAGCCAAGAGAATAAAACGGACTTTTCTAGATTATGGTTGGAGAAGATTCTGGATTAATCTAGAGCTAATTTCGGAGTATATAAGGCGCGATTACAAGCGCGGAAGAGGAAGTTTTATGAAGAAAGCAGTTTATAAAAGTAGAAAAGTGAAAAGTGAGGTTAGATAAATAGTAAATAAAGTGAATTTGAAGTATTGTAGTCAGTAAATAGTTAAATAAAGTGTTGGTAGTGTTTAATCTCTTGTTGAAATTATTTAGAACCCACGGATTCATACAGGGTGTTCCCAAAAAGGTGGAAATCCGTAACAATATTAAAAGTATTGTTGCGTGTTTCTGCCTTTTTGGAAACACCCTGTATGAATCTGTGGGTTCTAAATAATTTTAGCAAGGGGTAAACCACTAACACTTTATTTAATAATTTACTGACTATACAATACTTCAAAATAACCTTTACACTTTATTTACTTGATATTTAACCTCACTTTTGTTACCGAACGTCACTTTTCAACTTCTTCAATTTTATAAAACTTCCTCTGCGCCGGTAATGGCGCCTTATATACTCTGAAATTGCCTCTAGATCAATCAAGAATCTTCTCCCATCACACTCTAGAAAAATTTATCTCTTTCTACAAGTTTCCAGTCACTCACTATTAGGCATCGGCGTATCAATCTCTAGTTTCAAGGGGGTGTAATACATAACACTACATCGAAAGATCAAATCAAATCTATTTAAATTAGTATACTGAGTGTAACAGGATCATGGTACACCCCCTTTTCTCCTTTGTTTTTGGGGCAAAACTCAATTTTTTAAACGGAACCATATCGGTACCGTGGTACCATTTATTGGTACTGTTACGCATTACACCCCCCTGAGGCCTGGCGAGTGATATGCCCATGGTACTAATAGCTGAAAGTACCAGTGGTTAGGCAACCAGTAATACACGCCATCTCTGGAAGCCTGTAGATGGCTCTAGAGTTATATTGTTCTGAAAATTGGAAATCTAGAGACAATTTTAGGATATATGAGACGAAATAGACGGCGGAGAAAGAAGTTTTTTTAGAAAATAAAGTTTAGTAGCGAAAAATGAGGTTATAAATTCGAAGTGTAAATATAAACAATGTAAAAATTAGTCATCAGTAAATTATTAAATAAAGTGTTAGTGGTATGTCTAAAAAATTTGGAAAAGGTTTTGATATATTTTCAATGATTTTTGAGTTGTAATGTTCAGTAAGAGTGCAGGAAAAGATTGAAAAAAATTGTCGTAACTCGAAAAAATTTTTAGCAGAGTTTAAACTTTGATTATAAGTTTAAAATAGGCCAAAGTACACGAAACAAAAAAGTTTAGGAGAGCAGATCCGCAGGAACCTATAGTGAGTAACAAGGTGTATTTTTAATAAACAAATCGATTTTTCTGTGTTTTCTCGCGAAATATGGCATTTGCAAAAGAAGAGTTCAAATAAAAGTTGTTTCTGGCAAAATTATCTTTAATTTGGTATTTTAAAATTAACTTTATAGCAATAATTAACCGAAATACGGCCAAGCCGAGAAATGTTTTTGTGTTTTACAAACCAAAACTTGGTAAAAGATCGTCAAAACTGCATTCGTCAATAGATTTGCAAGGAGGGTGCTTACAATAATATAAAAAAGTGTATACTTTTAGCTCACACGATAAGCGGCTGCGATACAACAAGCGCTCAATACAATAATTAAAGGAAGGAAAAAAGGAACAATAAAACATGCGAAATAAATTGATGTGACAGTATTTTCCCTCTTATGACTGATCGTTATTCAAGAATGATCTTAAAAATGAGGCAAATTGAAATTAATTCGCTCAAAGTTCGCAGTTTTTATCGACATTTAATATTTTGCTTATGTACGCCATGCGAAATAAATTTATGTCATGACACTATTTTCCCTCTTACAACTGATCCTTATTTAAGAATGACCTCAAAAACGAGGCAAATTTAAATTAATTCCTGACGAAGCACGTGTATAATAGGGAGGAGTGAAAAATCTGACATTTTAGTTTCTGAACGCCTGTATGTGGAAAAGTGGTGGGCCAAGTAATATTAATTCCCTGCAAAACCTGGAGTCGGTTGGATGACGTTCAGCGGTGCCCCCACCACTTTCAAAATTTGTCGCCGACTGCCAGAAACAAAGCCGATTCAATTATTCCTCCAGCAACTGTCGTTAAGTGAGTGTGCGTTTAAGCTGCCGATATTCATTCGAAAATAGTTTTACAGCCGCATAATTGTATCTTGGTTACTTTGGTTGTTATTTAGTGAATTTTGATATTCGAGTTTTTTTGTGAAATATGCCAGAAACTAGAAAATATATTGACTGCCCTGTATTTGGGGCTCCTTCCGTGTTTAGGAAAAATACGTTACCTACATATGCGGATGTGATGAAAAACTATGCATATATACGTCAAACCTTAATTCAGGTAAAAATAAAGCAGAACTGACCTTAAGTCTATTCTCGTGGTGACAGATCAACAAATTTTACATGTGATAAGACAATATCACGAAACATTGAGAAACCTTAAGAAACCTCTAAAATCCCGATTCAATGATGCTCTTAGACAAAAAGTGAAAAAATTTAAAGAAATTGCAGAAACAAAACTTTTCGATATTTCGTCCTGCAAGTGCGCGAATTTTTCATTGTGTAAGTGTAAAAACAAAGTGCCAGTTAGAGGAAGAGAATTCTAGTAGACCAGAGAACTGAGAGAAAAATGTTTATTGGCACAATTGATCCAGTAGCTACGCGATACATTTAGCGATCCTTACATCGGAGAGTCTTGGAAATATGATCGCTACCTTCAACTTCTACTTCCAATGTGCTGCATATGGAACTATCAGATGGTGAAGAGACAGATGATATTTATGGCAGTTCTAATGCAAAGGAGGCTAGGCAAAAACTACAATGCCAACGATCTAAACAAATGCGTATTAACTTACCAAGTCTTGCACAAGCGTGCGATCACACAGGTGTTTCTGATAGATCCGCTGCTATTATTGCGTCCGCTCTATTAAAAGATATTGGACTGGTAAGCAAAGAAGAAACTTGTAAAATAATTGATAGAAGTAAGATAAGGAGAGAGAGAGAAAAAGAAGACGAAACACTTTAAGAACCAAGCAAGACAAGGATTTTCTACAAGTCATTTATTTCGATGGACGAAAAGATAATACCCTCGTTCAGCATTCAATTGGTAATAAAAATCACTGAAGTACAATTAGCGAAGAACATATGTGATTGTTTCAGAACCCGGATCTAAATATTTTGGACATATCACTGTTCCATGTAGCACAGCAGAGGAAATTTCCGAAAATTTGATACAGTTTCTGCAGCAACATATGGATTTGATGAACTTAGTGGCTATTGGATGTGATGGGACTGCTGTCAATACGGAAATTCATAATGGTGTAAATAGAAAGCTAGAAATGCATATTGGAAGGCCACTACAGTGGTTCATTTGTATGTTACACGCAACTGAATTACCTTTGCGTCATTTAATACAACATGTAGATGGGGAAACTACTGACCCTTCTGAATTTTCTGGCGAAATCGGAAGCATTACAATCTTGCGAATCTATACCAGTCACAGAGTTTCAAAAGATTACCACAGAACTTCCCAAAATTGACTTACAAATGTTAAGCACAAACCAAAAATATTTGTATAACATGAGTTTGTTTATATCGAAGGGTAACATATTGGAGGATTTGGCCATGCAGCCACCTCCACGTGATGCGTTCTGGGTTGTTTTATATTAAAACAAGCGAAGAGCTGCATAAATCAAGAGTTTTAATAGTTTCACTTATTTAGAAAAAAGTCATGGTGCCTGGGGCACCGGGAAACATAATGGTATGAGGCTCAGTTTTCTCACAGTAAATTGACCCTACATGTAGCCACTTTTCCACATATAGGAGAAATCAAATTCGAAAAAAAAATTTGTTTTACCATTTTCGCTCCACCCTAGTGTATAAATATCGGGATGATTCACCCGTAAGATAACGTAATGGCAGCTACCCGAAAATTATTGAAATTATTGAATGCAGGACATAAGTAGTGACATGGCAACATCGCACTATTGCTAATACTTGACGCGGATATTTGAAAATATCTTGCGTTTATTTTAAATGCAGTATCATATAAGAAAATAGAAGATTTACAAATTTTCATTCCGATTTTATTTATTGTATGTACAATAATGTAGTTTTCCATTAGTTTACTAAAAGAGGTAAAACCAATGACTTCAGAAAACTAGGATAGACAAAGCATCCTCGTAGTTTGTTATGTATCATTTTATTTGTTTACATTGCTTTAAAAATAAATATCGGTACGCAACAGTCTATTGGCTAAAGGCACGTGGGTATATGCGCACGCAGTCCCTCTCCAAACGTTTTGTTTACGATTCAGTTGTAGCGTTGGCCGCCATTAAAGTGTTTATGATAAACCGAGGTTAAACGTTGTAATTACAGTGATTTTGTAGTGTCTTTGAAGACTGAATTTGTTATTGTGAATAAACAATGGGAAAATATTGTGTTATATGTAGATGTCCCTTTAAAATTGGAGTTAATCGATCTTTTCACAGGTAGGTGAAATTATCTCATAAGCGTAACTTCGGGTTGGAACGACAAATAAGTAAAATTGTAAATATTCAGTACAGTAATATTGGGAGTATAGAAAATGTTTTTTTATGTTTTAAAATTGAGTAATATAGTTAAATGAAAATAAAGTTTTAGTGCAAATGGTATTATTTTAAAAGTGCAATATTATATTATTTGTAGAATTATTTAGTTATCAAATTTGAAACATTTCAGATTTTCTAATTCAGAGTAAGTTTTTCTTATAACATTCTTTAATATACTGCACAGAAATGTCAGTTTACTTGAAAACATTTTTATTTTTAAACTATTATCAGCGTCCTCTATAAATTTTAAAGTCCTAATGTATTGAAAATAGATTTTGTGCCCAACAAGATTACAATACAGAAAATTTGTGCATAATAATAAAAAAAGTCAATAACACCACTTGCCTTTTATATGCTCCTATATTTTCTGTAATTTACAGGCATTATTACCTGGGCTACCTGGTGAAATTGCAAGAAGAATAATTGATTCGAAATCGAAAGAGAAGTATTCACCTGAGCTAAGAGCTTTTGCATTAACGTTACACTTTTATTCTGCTAAAGCATACAATTATGTAAGGGAAAAATTGTGTCATGCTCTTCCTCATCCTGCCACCATCACAAAATGGTTTATGTCAGTCGACAGAAGTTCTGGATTAAGTGAAGCTTCCCTCAGAGCAATACAGACTAAAGTATCAGAACTGGCAGTACGTCATCAAAAAGTATTATGCAATTTAGTTTTTGATGAAATAGCAATAATGAAGCGAGTCGAATGGACGGGAAAAAGATTTATTTCCATTGGTATCATTATTTGACAACGACAAATCATAACTTGTATAACTCTCTAGGTATCCCGGTAATGTAGCTGAAATATGTATCCATTTATCTGTCCTTAGAATATAATTGTTTCGAGTTTTATTTCTGTATTATTTATTTAGTTCTTTTTTTAAAAAGATATATTCACGAATATTGTTTATGTATATTGTATAATAGGATACCAACCTAGTTAATAAATATCCATGTCACACCTGTTTTTTTTTTCTGAAAGCATTTGACTTAAATTGATTTTATTGTTTTTTTCAACTACTTTTATTCATTTCATTATTCTTAATTTATATAATAAAAGCGTGCCTTTTATGTTGAATTAATTTAAATATATTATGCTAGAAGAAGTTTATATGAGAATATCTAAAAAATAATTAACCTTTTTGAAATATTTTGTATCACACAAGTTGTGTGTACTATCACTAAAGTTAATAATTATGTATTATTAAACATACCATTATTCTTGACATATGTACTGTTTTCTGTTCTTGTGTTCTTAATATTTAAATAAATAATTTTGAATTTAATACAAAATAACAATGTTATTCATATTACTTTGAAGTCGAACTAGAAGAGAAATTTATATATTAATTATACAAAATTATCACCCTCTCTAACATATACGCCACTGGCAACGAGTACCAAAACATAAACAAAACTATCTCCATCCTTTTTTAAGAATAGAATGTATCATATTATAGGGAAACACAACAACACCTGCATTAATGTATAGGGAATGCTTTGTCTATCCTATCTGAAGTCATTGGGTAAAACTATATTGACATTGACAACTAGATCAGCTGGCGTCAGAAATTATATGCAGCGTTGCCAAATCTTTCCCAAAACTCTCTCTCTCTCTCTCTCTGTCGCGTCTCAAGTTTATCGTTTTGCTAACAGATGTCGCACTTCTCGCGATGTAACTACAGTAGTGTCGCGATAATTCGGATCAATTAAAACCAGGCTAATCCGGATTATTTGATAATCCTTGATTATCAAAACGTTTTAAATTCAGCTTTTAAAATTGCAAAAAAATAAATAAAAGCCTGTATTTAACAAAAGTAAGCACTGTACTTATATAAAAAAACAAGAAAAATAAAAAAGGGGATCCTACATCAAGAACACGAAATATTAAAAATATGTAACTACATTATGTACATACGTAATTAACATTTTCACTTTCTTGTACATTAATTTCATCGGCTTCATTAGAATTGTGTGGTACCCTCTTTTACAGTTTTCGGCACCAACTAAAAAGAATGATTTTACTCTGATGACTTATGTGCTGTGTTTTTCAAAAGCAACTTCCTTGAGATTTTGTAGCATCATAATCTTTTAAAGGAATGTCATTTTCTGTAGCCCACTGTAAAGCAAGATTTAAGCTTTTGACAGCATCTTCGTTTTTACTTCTACCGGAGTGGCAATTTCCATCACATCATCAGTCAGCACTATCATTTGCATGAATTAAATTTTCTTGTTCAATCAATCCATTTAATTTCTTCTGCTAGTATCTTTTGTTGCATAGCACTTAAAGGGATCAAATCCTCCGAGTAATCTTCTAAGTCATTCTCATTTTTTGGTTTTAAAATCTTTTTCCAGCATTTTTCTAAGGAACTGGCTGGTACATTTTCCCGAGCATTGTGAACCAAACATACAGCATGTTGTAAGTTTAAGTTCTTAAGACACTTTACAAGATCAAAGAAGAGTTACCTGAATGAATTCGGATTACAAAATCAAGTAAAATCCGAATTACAGAATACTTCAAGAGAACAAGAAGGCAATCTGGATTATAGAAGCATCCGGATTAACGCGGGATCGGATTATCGCGACACTACTGTACCTTAAGTAAAGTAAAAGAGGCAGGAACGAGAATTTTTTTGCGTCTGTATGGATGTAAAAAAAAATATAACAGATAAAGAAGATTGAAGATTTCATATGTTTCAACAATCGCTTCAAGAAACATCTGCTCACTTGGAATCATTGCTTCTAACGGCTGTTGCTGCAGCACAACACTCATAGAGAACGTATTATCAGGTGCAAAAATGGCTTTGCAATGAAAAATTTCTTGAAGAGTGGGGATGGAAAAAAAGAGGAGATATTCTGCAACCAGTCCAAACCACTTTAGACCCTGCACTAAAAGACATTTTAAATTTAATAGCATGTGGGTGTAAAGAAAACTGCTCCACGTTACAATGCAACTGGATGAAAGCAGGTTTAAAATGTTCTGTAATGTGCAAAATTTGGTAAGGCTCTGTATGTAGTAACTGCGAAGCTCAAACTGCAGCAGTAGATGACGTAATAGACTGTGTTCGTAGAACAAACAGATCAACATCTTGCCCAACTATTGTTGTTGTGAAGTCTTTGTAGTTGCTAATCGCAGTATCAACAGTCAACTTCTCGTCATCATCACAAGCTTGATCAACTTTGATGTTATTATCAGTACATGTTTGCATTAACATTCTGTACCTGCCTTTTTAAATGATCCACATTCATCCTTCCAAATTTAATAATTACTTTGGGACACTGGACACAAAATGGCTCAAGATATAATAAAAAATAATATGGATGAAATTTTGAGAGAATGCACAAAATCTATTATAAAAAATACGATATTTTTGTATCCAGTCTCAGAAAATGAAATAATAAATAGTGTAGATAGTTTGAAATGTAACAGTGCTCCGGTGGGTATTGATGGTATTAGGGTAAAAACAATCAAGGAATCTCTTACTTACATACTAAAGCCATTACAGTATATTATAAATCTGATTTTTCAACAAGGATATTTCCCGAAAGCACTAAAAAGAACTATTATAAAACCACTATTTAAACAAGGAAATATAAATAGCATTTCAAACTACCGTCCCATATCTATCATTAGCAATATCCCAAAAATTATAGAAAAATGTATAAAGAAAAGGTTACTAGAACATCTTAACAAGTGTAGCATAATATCTAGTTCACAATTTGGATTCAGAGAGGTAGTGTCAACTGTCGACGCAATCTATAATCTGACAAGTTATCTGTATCAAAAGCTAAATAACAACCAAAAGCCTTTGGCAATATTTTTAGATCTAGCTAAAGCTTTTGATACGATTTCTCATGAAAAGCTACTAAAAAAATTAGATACATATGGTTTCAGAGGTATATGCAGTGATTTACTTAAAAGTTACTTAACAAATCGTAAGAGGGCTGTCAGCATAGATTCAGAAAAATGAGAAGAAAAGACAGTTACCTGTGGAATGCCACAAGGAACAGTCATCGGCCCTATTCTTTTTCAAATCTACATAAATGATATGCTAAACTTGAATATCTCAGGGGAAATCATCTCTTATGCTGATGACACAGTCTTATTATTCTCTGATGTCAGCTGGGAGGAAGTTAAAATTAAAGCGGAAAGGGGATTTCACGATGTAACAATTTGGCTAAAAACTTACTTATTAACTCAATAAAACAAAAACAAAATTTTTAACTTTCTCTCATAATGCAGCAGGAAAATCTGCAATAACTAAATTAAAATGTCATGAATGTAAAAACCTCATTATTTGTAACAGTTGTCAAGAATACATTGAATCATCCGAAAATGTTAAATATTTAGGTTTGTACATTGATCAGTTTTTGAAATACACGTGGAGAAAATAATAGGAAAAATTTGAAAATTAGTATACAAATATTATCAACTGAGACAATATATGGACTTGCAATCTTTCTTAAATATTTATAAAGCCTTAGTCGAGTCTATAATTAGGTACGGCTTAATAATTTGGGGAGGAGCATATGACAATACATTAAGTAACCTTAATGTAATTCAAAGATGCATATTAAAAATTACTCTAAACAGACCTAGATATTCAACAAAATCATTGTTTGAAAATACCAAAATAATAGATGTTGAAAGTTTATATATTTTAGATATTCTGAACTATGTACAAAAGAATCCCAAGACAAAAAATATATCACATAACCCGTTCTACAACAAACAATGTTGTAGTACTAAAGTCAACAAAGATTACATTGGAATTAAAATGCATAACATTTTATCTATAGCAATAAAAGAAATAAGATATTTGAGAAAATATAAAATAAAGACTAAGGTATATGTACAAGAAAACATAGATCAATTCAAAAAAAAATTGAGAAAATAGTTTTGAGTATATCCCCTGCACTCTGTTTATTCTGTTCATTCTATTTATTCAATTATTTCAGGTACTGTTTATAAACTTTCTTTTATCAGATAGGTATAGGTAGGCACAAACAAGCTCCCAGTGAGTTTAGGTGCCGTAATTTGTAGGATTAAATGATTTGTAAATAGTATTTATTACTTGATATGAGGATGTTTAAGAAATACCTTGATTGTAGAATTTATCTAGAATTTTGAACAATAAATAAACAAAAAAAATATTATTAATAATAAGTTGTTTTTTTGTTCTGAGTATATGACAAAAACTTTTCTTGGCTTATGTTTGAAAAATTGCTGTTATTTATGACTATAAAATTAATTTAAAAACACCAAATTAAAGATACGGGTCCGTAAAAGACCTAAACTTTTTTTTTTCGTGAACTTTCGCCTATTTTGAACGTATAACCAAAGTAGGTCTGCACAAATTTTTTTCGAGTTAAAGTAAAGTTTTCCTGTACTACTATATTTCCCGTATGAACTAGAATCATAAACAGTTTAGTGAATCGATTTTAAATTTATTGGGGTGATTTATGAATGCAAAGAACAATTTCCCAACATTTCATTAATTTCCTAACCTTTTTGAATGGCTCGTATGCATCCTTAAGTAATTTTGATGAAAATGTAAAACTTTTGGCACTCACCAGTGAGGACAGGCGTACCTTTTAAAAAAAGTTTATATGAAGCACCCCTTAATTTATTCTTGAATCCTAAACATGTTCACACTACCCCCTCCGTTTAAAAAAAATTAATAAAGACAATTTCTGTTGTAGGCCATTGGTTGTTAATGGATGCCATGGGCATGGGCTTATGTGTAGCGTTCATAGCTTTTGTTAGACTGCCCAGTTTGAAAGTGTCAACTCTCCTATTGACTGGTTTATTAATTTACGATGTCTTCTGGGTATTTTTCTCGTCCTATATTTTTAGTACCAACGTTATGGTAAAAGTAAGTATCCACTCCTCACTTTTTGCATATTATTAAAGCCTGAATCGCAGTCATAAATGACGTCAGAACCAGGGTTGGCTCTAGGAAATATGTAATTGCTTGAAGTTTTTGATGAATAAGTAATTCAGGTACTGTCGTGAGCAAAAAAAATAATACAAGTCTTATAATGTATTTTTTCTGAAATCTAGTTGTGCACATCTAACTTTAAGTTTTGTGACATTTTGGCTTCTCATTACATATTCAAATAGAGACAGATTTACATAAAAAAAAAATTGTTGACCTGTTTTTTTGTGCTCACAACAGTATCTTGCCAATTTTATCCCGAGGCACACACGCAAAAATTTCACATAGTTGTGAGACGGCTGTACAATGTGTGTTGCATGAATGGAAACTAAATTTAGAAAAAAATCAAGTTACACTTGCAGTATTTTTAGACTTGCAACGTGCGTTTGAAACGATAGATAGGGCAAGATTATTAATAAAATTAAAAAATATAGGTATGGATGGAACTGCATTACTATGGTTGACTGATTATTTGGATAATAGATCACAGAAATTAAAATTAAATAATATAATATCTTCTGAAATAAGTAATAACACTGGAATACCGCAAGGTAGTGTCTTAGGGCCGCTATTATTTTTAGTTTATATAAACGATATAGTGGAGATTATGGAAAATTGTAAAATACATTTATTTGCTGACGACACCCTTATTTATGTTAGCAGTGCAAATAGTAGTGATTGTTTCACCATAATAAATAACACCTTGGAAAAAGTTAACAAGTACTGTTGTACTAACTCATTAAAAGTTAATTCACAAAAAACTAAATGGATGCTTATTGGAACAGGTGCAGATTTGGTAAATAGACAAATAATTCATATTGGTGCAGATGAAATTGAGAGAGTTCCAAAAATTAAATATCTGGGAGTAATTATAGATAAGCAATTATCATTCAAAGATCACACTAATTATGTATGTAAGACTATAGGTTTAAAAATAAGCTTCTTAAGTAGATGCAGTGGTTATTTAAGCCACTGGACCAAACTTACAATATATAATACATGCATATTGCCCCATTTCAATTACTGTTCTTCAATTCTATACCTCTTAAATAAAAATGAGATGGGTAGGCTTCAAAAACTACAAAACAGAAGCATGAGAATAATTTTAGGTTGCTCTAGACTAACACCTATTAGAGTTATGCTAAATACATTAGGATGGCTTTCTATAAATAATTATATAACATTTTTCAGTCTCGTGTTTATATATAAGATTAAAAATAACTTAACCCCTGAATATCTGCAGAATAAATTAGTTTATAATGCAGATATTCATAATTACAACACTAGAAATAATCTAAACTTTCATTTACAAACATATAGGAAAAAGTCAACACAAAATAATTTATTCTATAAGGGGTTAAATGAGTATAACGATTTACCAGTAGGCATTAGAAACAGTCCCACATTAAGTATATTTAAAAGTCGACTTAAGAAGTATTTGTTGGATGAGTCAAATCTATCAAATGAAATGTGATAATTTTAAGATATTGATTGTATGTGTATTAGTGCTAAGTGTGATATTTTAATGTGTATTTGAGTGTCTAATGATTTCTTTTTTTATATATATTGTTTTATACTTATATGTACTTATTCAAAATGTATTAGTCTTTTTGGCTAAATAAAGGATTTATATATATACATTTAGCTGTACAAAATACAACAATCATTAACATTCTATGTTTATTGATCTTGTACACCATTTCTATATTAGGCCGGTCGTCGTAACTTTTATTTGGTAAAAAATTTAAACCAGCAATTTCATTGACTTATCTTACAGGAAAAATTGCGCCGAACGAGATGGTGACATTAAAAAAATTATAAAACACAGGCTTCATTGCAAAAACAATGGTTTTTAACGAAATTTCTCATTTTTTAAATGTTTTTTAACTCTTTAACGAAAACGGTGCATTGGACAAAAAAGTTCAGATATAAAAAATGGAGATTTTATCAATACGCCTCGTTTGAGACTTGTAGCAACCTTTGACTGTTCAACTGTTATAAACAAATTAAGGGTCCTAAATTAACAATATTTTTCCTATTCAACGAAAGGTCATACGGATATTTTATTGTAGTCAAAATGTTGCATTTTGTTCATAGAATTTATTGTTTTTTTTGTGTGGCAATATCTCGCGCATTTTATAATTGCTTAAACAAATAAGCTAATTTGCTTGTTAAGGATTTGCTACTTTCCATGGCATTTTTTGCACTCTCCACCCCCGGCAATCGTTAAATATTGATAAAAACTACCATTTCTGTGTGGTCTTGCCCCTTTTTTCTGAACACCTTTCAAAATGTCCATTAAGCGTTTAGTCTACATAAACACTATCTCTTAATTTATCACTGCGATCCAGGCACAGCTCATTACTTGCTGGTTTAATACAGCAGATTCACTAGAAATATCCCTCTATCTTAAAAGTTAATGTATAAATAGCAGAAAAAATAAAACCTAGTACTTTATTTTGTAGGTAGCTACTAGACCAGCCGAAAATCCTGTGGGTTTAGTAGCTAGAAAATTGCACATAGGTGGGGTAGCTAAGGAGGCGCCAAAATTGAGTTTACCTGGAAAATTGGTGTTTCCAAGTATACACAACTCAGGACATTTCAGTATGTTAGGTAAGTTTTTCTGTAGTATATAGTCATAATATAGTCACATTTTATTAATGCGTAAGTGGCGCAATGAACTTTTTCAGTAATTACTTAAATCTTAAAACTAATAAGCTAGGGAGGTGGTGGCAATACGGTTATATGATTTCATTCCCATAGCAATTTGATATTTTATAAAAGTTGTGGCAATGTTTCTGATACTGTAAAACAACGTTACTCTCAGAAACACTTTCATAACGTTCTCACCGAAGCTATAAATGCAAAATTGGAACCATCCTGTAAAATATTTCGGTCACTGTTGATAATTTGTAACGCCTATGGGAACCATTATAACGTAATTGTATAAACATTTCCAGAAGCCCTATGAAAATTTAGTACCTTCAATATACCGGGTGAGTCACGAATTGCGCTCGCCCCGATATTTCCTAAAATATTTGGAATAGAAAATAGAAATTTGGAGGCCTTATTACAGGACTAAAATGCCATCTTTTCAATAAAAAATCAAGTTTGGTGCACATCCGGTTTGACCGGAAATGCCCACAACTTTCGATTTTTAAATGGAACACCCTATATATTTTTACATTTTTGGAATCTAGAGGAAATTTTGAATATAATACATCCATTTTGGTCACTTTTTGATAAACATTAAAAATTTTATTAAAAAATCTATTTCTGAATCCAGAGTGCTGTGGTGCCCAAAATATATTTTAGTTTGTGTGCTACGTTACTATAAAAATAAAAAGAGCAATATGATTGCATTACTTAATTCTCTAGAGGCGTTTAAAATTTTTAAATGTAATTTTTACCCACTAACTCGGTTTTTTTTAAATGGGAATTTAATCGTTCACCAACATTTTTAAATACCTCATTTTCATACGAATCTAATGATATCAAAATTTTGAAAATCCACTCAGAAATATTTGAGATTTCAGCCAAAATACAATGCAACCAAGCTTTTAGAAACATGCGGCTAATGGATAATAGATTAGTGGGCTTTGGAAACTAAAATGGCATATTTCTGTGTAAATCTGGTAACCTAATAACATTGGAAAAATCATAGTAGCCATTGAATGTAATAAAACCATATCAGCTGTCAGACAGACTCGTGTAGTTATAGGCAATCTTGAACTATCAAAGATTTAATAATTGTGAGCGCAAAGAACGCCACAATTAAGTTTAGCATAGGTATGTGGAGGTAAACACAATTACATCCACAAGGACATTTGCAATAGAATGCAACATCAGTTCGGTTTTCAGAGTTTTAGTAGTAGTATACAGCTTTATTGGAAATTCCAATTGGCTAACGACCGAGGTCTTCCAGCCTATGTACAATACATTATTTTACAGTCACATTGATTTTGTACAATATAATCTTACAAAAAAAAAAAAATTACATATTATATATAAGTAGTTGTTTATGTGTATGACAAAATTAAATTAATAATATTAGTCACTACGTAGCAATATAAGGGATTCGTAAATTGATTGTGTAGGGAATATTCTTTTAGGTGGGATGTTGGGATTGGTTTGGTGTATTAAAGGATTTATAATTTCGATGTTAAGTGAATTATTGGCAAATTTTTGTGATAGTCTTTTAAATCGGGAGAGGATAGGTTCAATGTGGGTTTTTTGATAAAGAAAGTTATTAGAGGGATTATGCAAGGGGTTGTTGGGGTGTCTAATCTTCGTGATTTTCCTCAGACTGCTTCTCTCTCCTACTTCGATGTTGTTTAAAGCTGGCTTCCGACAATTTCCAAATAATATAAAACCATACTCTAGTCTTGGTCGACAAATCATTTTATAAATTTTGCAAGCTGTTTGTGTATCTATTCCTCTTCATTTTTATAAGTTAACGATCGAAAATGTTTGGTTCTTGTTATGATATTTTGTTTGCAAAGTCTGGTGTGCAATTTAAAATTTAATTTGCTATCAATATTGACTCCTAGGTATTTGCATGATGATGAAGGATGGAGTGTTTGCTGAAGTAGGTTGATTGATGGAGAATTGTTGGAAATTTTATGGTTAAATATAATCAGATGAGATTTATTTGGATTTGGTATAGTTCGCCATTTCTTCATCCAGAATATTGTGTTGTTCGAGAGGTGTTGTAGGTTTTCAACGGTTTCACTCAAATTTTTTCCATGTGACACAAGACAATTGTCATCAGCGAATTGCAGGATATATGCGTTGTGGTCAATAATCTGTGGATGTTCCAGATTGTAATTATATATGTCGTAGCAGAAAATATTGTAGAGTAATGGAGAGAGAGGAGAACCTTGTGGTAAACCTTGTTCGGGAGTAAACATTTTGGCCATTTTGTTTTTAACTTGGATTTGAATAGAACGATTTGACAGGTAGTGTTTTAAAATCCATATTATACAGTTCGGACACTGGATTTGATGTAATTTGTATAAAAGTCCGTGATGCCAAACACTGTCGAAAGCTTTCTTGGTGTCAAGAAAGATTGCTGCCGAATTGTTTCCTAATTTATTGTTTGTTTGGATATTATTTGTTAATATTGTTAGGAGATGCATTGTTGATGTTCCTTGTTTGAAGCCAAATTGATAGTTGGGTCAGAGTTTTATTTAAATGAACATAAATATCGGGCCTATAAATAAATAAAAATCAATTTCGTTTGAACAATTAAACTTAAACTAGGTAACAGTAGATATCTTTAAAATAATTAATGTAATTAAACCATAAATTGACATCTATAGATATTGTTCAAAATGTCCACCATTTTTTTCTATACACAATTCGGCTCTGCGTACAGTTGCTTGAATGGCTCTACGCAATTCAGCCGGCGTTATTTCATTAAGAGCCCGTACAACTTTATTTTGCAGCTCTTCACGGGTATTTGAAGAAGTTTTATAAACTTTATTTTTTAGAGTGCCCCATACATGATAGTCGAGGGGTGTTAAGTCAGGTGACCTAGGAGGCCACCTGATATGACCTTGATTTGCGATAAGGCGTTCACCATGCAAGTTGTTTAAATATTCCATCACTCTTCTGGAATTATGTGGGGGAGCACCATCTTGTTGGAAAAACAGATTTTGTGAATAGGCAAGAGGAAGTAAGTCAAGAAATTCTGCTGTTTGGTTTTGTAAAAAAAATAAATATCGTTCGCCAGATAGTGTTCCATCAAAAAATATGGGTCCAATTATTCGATCTCCAAGTACTCCAAGCCAACAGTTAAACCCAAATCTTTTCTGAATATTCCCCCGCCCTACCAACCTCGGATTTTCTTGAGCCCAGTACCTAGTATTATTTCTGTTAAACATACCTTGGTTCGTAAATCTACTTTCATCTGAATATAAAATATGAAAAGGAAAACCTGGGTTTTGTTGTACTTCATTTAAGAACCAGTTGCAATATACTAGCCTCCTGTCGTTATCATCTCCATAAAGATGTTGGTGTATTTGGTACTTATAAGACCGAAACTTATGTTTCTTTAAAATTCAGCACACCGAAGACTGACTAATGTCGCATTCCATTGACAATTCCCTTGTTGATGTTGTTGGGTGTACCGTTACAAATCCTAATACATCAATTTCTTTTTCCTCACTTACAATAAATGTTTGATGGTCATCTTGTTGATTGGGTTCGTTTCTTAATTCTTGTTCCACTCTGGCAAACAAGTGTCTGCTTGGATGACGTCTGTTGGGATATTGTTGCTGATACAGTTCTGCAGCTGCAGTTGAATTTTCGAGACGCTCTCCATATATCAGTAACATATCAACCTTTTCATTTCTACCAAAATTATTCATTTTCTTTTATTTTTACTCAAAGAGATTTCCGCAACGCCTTATTTTGTATCTGTTTGACAGCTGATATTGTTTTATTACATTCAATGGCTACTATGATTTTTCCAATGTTATTAGGTTATCAGATTTAAACAGAAATGTGTCATTTTAGTTTCCAAAGCCCACTAATCTATTATCTATTAGCAGCATGTTTCTAAAAGCTTGGTGGCATTGTATTGGCTGAAATCTCAAATATTTCTGAGCGGATTTTCAAAATTTTGGTATCATTAGATTCGTATGAAAATGAGGTATTTAAAAATGTTGGTGAACGATTAAATTCCCATTTAAAAAAACCGAGTTAGTGGGTAAAAATCACATTTAAAAATTTTAAACGCCTCTAGAGAATTAAGTAATGCAATCATATTGCTCTTTTTATTTTTATAGTAACGTAGCACACAAACTAAAATATATTTCGGGCACCACAGCACTCTGGATTCAGAAATAGATTTTTTAATAAAATTTTTAATGTTTATCAAAAAGTGACCAAAATGGATGTATTGTATTCAAAATTTCCTCTAGATTCCAAAAATGTAAAAATATATAGGGTGTTCCATTTAAAAATCGAAAGTTGTGGGCATTTCTGGTCAAACCGGATGTGCACCAAACTTGATTTTTTATTGAAAAGATGGCATTTTAGTCGTGTAATAAGGCCTCCAAATTTCTATTTTCTATTCCAAATATTTTAGGAAATATCGGAGCGAGCGCAATTCGTGACTCACCCGGTATAGCAGTTTTATTAAAGCTTCATCTAATTGTACCATAAAACACACTTAACTGTTTGTTAAATTACTACTATAGAACAACTAAATAACTGTTTTATAAGAGCTTTTAAATAGTCATTATTTAAAAAAAAAATCTGCTTTATGCACACTAATAAAATAAAATAATTTCTAAAATGTATCCCAAAATCTGAAATTTTATCCCTTTTTTTTTAAATCTTGACTAAATATGACGGTCTCGGATGATTAGGGGTCGAGCTTGAGCTCTTTGCCCCAATCATCGCTGTAGACCTGGACCGGCCTCGTAAGGGGTGGGCCTGCTTTTTCGCCTATCCCCCCCCGCAAATGCGGACAGTATTGGCGATGTTAGCAAACCTCCCCAGGTCCTGGCTGTTGGACTCTGTCAGCTGGGTCGTTTCTTCTGGTGCTCTTCTGTCTTGGTCTTCTTTCTGCTCTGGCATGTACAACCTCCCGGGAGCGTCTTTCGTCTGTCGTGAGAGGGAACGGCTGTTACCGAGCCCTCTCGGAGTTTGAAGGGATTTGGGGGTGTTGACTAGTCGGAAGCCCAGGGTGCCAATTGGCATCATATGCTCTGATTTCGTCGGAGGGATGTTTATCCCTCTGCCAACCCTAGGAGATAAAAGGGGGTTGTAGAGGGAAACTGACACGACATAAATTAGTTTTTGTCCAAAATTGGTTTCAGCCTGTCAAAATGCTTCAGAGAAGTTAGACCAGAACCTTCCCCTGTAGCACAAACTGATTGGACCAATATAGGATTCACATATTGGGCCAATATACCGAACGTCAGATTTTTGCAATAAATGCAATATGTAATAATGCAATAAATATTGCAATCACATATTGGTGTTATATTGTATATCAACATAGATGCCATATTGAATACCAACATTGGTGCCATATTGGACACCAATATTGGTGTTATATAAGATAGAATAGAATAACAATATAGGTGCTATATTGGATATCAATATTGACATTATATTGGATACAGTAGCATATTGGATACCAGCATTGGCGCCCCATTGCTACACAATATTTAAAATATATAGTGTGCCGAAATTCTCACATTTCCTTTTAGACATTGATGCTACATGCAAAAATAGTAAGAAAATTTCCTGTGTCTCTAAATGTTTCCTAAGGAAGTTACAACCCACGCCTTGGCACAGTGAGATGAAATGAACCATTTTTTGGTCAAAATTCTGAAACTTATGAAACTCGTCTAAAATCAGCTGGCGATTGCAGAAATAACAATTTAAAAAATGCCATAAAAAATTGGGGTAGTTTCCAGGGGGTGAAATTCGAAATTATTGAGTAAAATTCTGAAAAGAAATATTCACATTTAATTCAACCTATACCAATTAATATAAAAATTGCGAAAAAATTGCCTGTATAAAATATGGTGGTTTTAAGGGTGCAGCAGTAGGACAGAATGCCTTAAAACTTATTACAATATTACTAAATGGCTTTAAATGCGTAATTTGTTACTAGTGATGGTTTACGTTGGAATAGAAAAAAAAAGAAAATATACATTTTAGTTGTTTATTTCTTACAATAAAGAAGCGCACAACTGCTATAGGTGGCATAAACTAGTTCTTCAGACACAAATTTTTTACAAAGTTCTGCGCTCTTTTTATGATCTGATCTTTCACTGCTTTCATCAAAAGATAGATTCTGTCTCCCTACTAATCCAGAAGTGCTGGGTAAATCATTTTCCACCTCAACATTTTGATACAAATTAAATTTTACTTTCAGCCAGTCAGCATTAACTTATCCATTTTTGTTCATCGTTCTCCAGTTTTGCTACAAACTCGATATATATTATGTCGTACATCATTCTGATTTCCTTTTTGGAAGTTCCGAAATATGTGACTGGTATAAAATTACATTTACAACGTACTGACACTTTATAGAAGAATCACAACCAGATTTCTCTTTCCATATTTGAAAAATATGTATCCTTCTTAGTCCCTTTCCATTTCCACCTGATATAAAAAAAAATTATTTAGAATTCAGTTAAATAGGATAAAAAAAGTAGAAAGAATGTAATATTCTTCTAAAAGTTGATTAAAATATTACATAAATTAAAATTATTTAATTTTCGCTCTTTCTCAGCAGCTAACATGTAGGAGTTTAATATTACATAACTCAGGTGCCCAAAATTTTCGTATTTGTTTTACAATGTATAAGGTTCGTATGGTAAAAAAATTAACGCGAGTCTAAGCGGGACTAATTTTATAACTCAACGGAAGTTTTGTTATTCAATAATATAATCTTTATTGGCGAGGTTTATTGAAATAAAGAAATGATTATACATGTATAAAACAATATTATCCATCATTGTTAAGTAGCATTAAAGAGTACATACCCTGAGGAATTTGATCCATGTTAATGAAATGTTTTAAAGCACAAAGTCCAGCGTAAGCACACATAATCTTTATTAAACTTTCAAAGCTATTATAATAATTCTTGTTACAACTTAAATTAGACATATTAAAATATTAAAAGACAAAAGTTACAAAATGATATTCCAACGATTTTTCATCTAAAAGATAGAAAGGTCAAGAAAATATCAATTTTTTTTCATTCGAAAGATCGATAATCATTGATATTAAAGGATATTAATATTAAATTTGGTTTGTTACCTAAACGCTTCAACATTTGAATTAATGTAAATTACAATGGTAAATATCTTAATGCCTTAATATAGTTAACTTGCAAACATTCCTGAACATTATATGTCCCCGGTACATTAATTTCTATTGAAATTGAACAGAACACAAGAGGCGACAAACACAGGAAGCGTTTGTAAACATGAGGAAATTTACCTGAAATAATGCGCTGTTTGCTACCAATTACTACTTAAATAGGATCATGAACATTTACCTATTAAATTACTGCACTTTTCACAAACTGTACACTATTCTTATTGGCAAATTTGCAAATTTCTCGAGCACCACAACACGTTACTGCCATAACCTGGCATTTGCAATATGGTCGAGACAGGCGTAGGTGTGGCATAGTGCGTACACTACCATATCTAAATTTGTTACGCGCGGCAAATTTAAAATACAAAATATACATAATTTGTACTAATATATGTATCTTAATTACATATTTAGATAAATATTATTGTAATTTTGTTTTTCTTAGATATGTATATATTTTCATCTTTGTTTATGTGCCTGTTTGAATGTTTGTTATAAGTATATCTACCTCGAAAACAGCCTAATATATTTTGGTAAAATTTTGTAACTTTATAGACATCTTTTCAACTTCGACAGTAGGCTAGTTTATATCGAAGTTGGTAGGGGATGATAATGGAAAAACGTGAAGGGAAAGTGTGGAAATATTATGGAAAACGTGAGGATAGTGAGATATGGTGGGAAGATAGGGGAACAGTGCCTATAGTGGAAATTGGGGAAAATGGTGGAACACGGGAACACGTACATGAACAAATGATTAAAGCAAAATGATAATTGAATACCTGAAAGTAATAAAGTGGTTATATTGGTTCAATATTCAGAACTAATATTAGTTTCTACACATTGCGCCAATATTGGTTAAATAATGTTAATGTTGAATCTGATTTGCCAATATTGGTGAAATGTTGGCTATATATTGGCTGACAATATTGAAAATACAGCTAATAATCATATAGGTACAATATTGGTTAAAGCTGACATATATTGGCCCAATTTACAATATAGGTAACATATTGTACCTATATGCACCCAATATCTTGTGCTACAAGGGTAGAACAAGATCTTTATTTTGCACTTATTAAGGGATAAAAGGGGTGGTAGACAAGAACTGATGCTGTAGATTTCTTTTTAATATCAGAATCAGTTTTACCATGTCAGAAAATATAAACATAAACACCACCGCACATTCTTGTAAAATTCAAAAAAACCTTTAAAAAAAACTTAAAAAATGGATATTTAAGCACGGGGCACCAAACCAAGCTATTTAAGATATATTCCAGAAGGTAGCATTCGATAGTTAAGAACAAAATGACAAAAAAAAAATCATGTTACACCTGCGTCTTTTGGGCGAAAATTCCATTTTTTACATTTTAGAATTTATTTAATGGGGCTAGTGACCTTAAATGACCTTGAAAAAAATTCCGTAGATAGGTAATGTGGTCAACTACCTTCATGATTTTTTTTCCGAATTTTGGCGTCAACTGCCTGAGAAAAAAAAAACATGAAAACCAAAATAACCGCTTTTTTACCCTGTGAGAGTGGAGGGAGAGGTTGGGGTCATATGAACTGTGACTACCTTATTTTTATACCCCCATAACCAATATATCAAATTTATTTTGAATTCCGAGAGTGCGGGCATTTTGCCATTCTTAACGAGGGAGACCCTTTGCTGTTAAAATCTTAAAACCTTTCTTAAATAAGTGTGTTTTATAGTGCTTTATTATAAGTGTGCAAAAGATGGGTGCTGTCAGTGCAATGGTTTTTGTACAATCGTATTTGTTTATCCTATCAAAGGAAAATATGGACAACTTTGACCTCCGGGTGAGCTCGCAATTTCCAACTAAAATCGATTCACAAAACATTTTTGTAATAGTCAAGATCTAACTCATGTTTTTGAAAAAAGAGCAACCAATTTTTGCAAAGCAGGGCTGTGAATTATTACCTTAAAAGCGGCTTGATTTTGCTAAAAAACAAAAGTCATAACTTTGTTGTTTTTTAAGCTGCGCTCTTGCAAATTAAACCAATGAAAACATGGTTTAAACATGCTCATTTAAAAAAAAAATGATGTTGACAGTGAGCATGACAGCACTGTCTAATTTTAAGACCTTATAAAATTTAATTTATACACAATAATGCAGGTTTTTTTGTGATAACTTTTTTACTGCTGGTGCAACTTTAATTGGGAGTCTCATAATGTAGAGAATTTAACTGCGCACCAATCCCTCATTGTTCACTTTCAGCTACGACCAATAGGTTTTCCAGTATTTTAAGAAAACTGATAAATTTGACAAAATACGATACAAATGAAATTTTTTGACTCTCGATGTGAGAAGCCTCTCCCAAAGCCATTCTACAAAAACATTGCGGCTACTAATTTATATAGATACATAGATAGATAGTTTATTTCAACATATACATAAAGTCTAAATATATATAAAAAAAGACATTAGACAGAAAAAAAATCATTCAATGGATAACAGTTTCTTTCTAACAAATAATTTTTAAGTTTCCTTTTAAAAATGTAAGTTCGTTAATTCCCTGGTTCCTTGAGGTAGGTAGTTAAATAGTTTGCAGCCATTGTATCGTATACTTTTTTGGTACAAAGAGGTAACGTGGGGGTCAGGTTGGACATCTGATTTATGACGAGTGTTATGATCGTGAGGGACAGCATTTTGCGTAAATATAGATCTATTTTTAAAAACAAAGAGGCAGACTTCATGAATATAGGTGCTAGCAACTGTTAGTATTTTAAGATGTTGAAATGCCTCTCTACAGGAATCACGAAAACCCAGATCTGCTAATATTCTTATGGCAACTATTTGCAGAATAAATATACGTTGATTCTGCAAACTGCTTCCTCAGTTTATAATTCCATTCCTTAAGTGAGAATGAACGGATGAAAAATACGTTTTCAGAATATGATTACTACAGAGGTTTTTAAGAAATCGTAGTGCATGGCAGGATTTACTCAATTTTCCACATAGAGCCTGGATATGTGAATTTCACTGCAAATGGCAGTCTATGGTAATACCCAACATCTGAACATTATTTGTGGTTTGCAAAGAGAAATTGTTGCTCAGAGCATACACAGATCTTTGCGACTTAAATAGTACACACTGGGTTTTATTCTGGTTTATCAGTAAACAATTTTTCTGAGCCGAGATTGTAATCATATCATACACTCTATATGCAGGTATCATAAGAACTTCCACACTTTCAGTTGTTAACAAGACATTAATGTCATCAGCATATTGAATAGTTGTTGGAGATATATTTCTGAGATAGAAATTCAGGTCATTTACGAAAATTACAAAAAGTGTGGGACCCAAGATTGAGCCTTGAGGTACTCTGGTTTGGATGAATTATTTTGTATGTATAAAGATATATAGTCTACTTGGAGAAACTTGAAAGAAGACTAATAGATCTATAATTGGAAATTATGGTTGTGTTGCCCTTTTTATTTAGTGGGTTAACTTAAGCTTGGAGGGAAAAGTTCCTTGTTGAAACATCAGATTGACTATAAATGCTGGAGGATCACAAATGAGGTGCTTACACTTTAATATTAAAACCTCCATTTGCCCGGCCTAATATTCAAACACTTTTGTCAATGCTACACGAAAATATTAATCCAGGACAATTAGCTTGAAAATCATGCAAACTTCGAATCGACCTCCCCACAATGTTGTTTTTTTAAACTGATTATATATGACATATAAGAGGTCAAAGGTCACGGATTTTGTTATCTCACTTCCTATCCCTCCAACGTGAAAAACACCTTACAAAAGTTGACATTCTCAATTTTTAATACCTAAAAAAAACATTTGACCTAAATAAGCCTAACCGTTAACCGAGATATGAAGCTGAATATGTGTAAAAATGCAAATATAGCCAAATTCGGGTATCTAACGTGTGTTGATGCATTTTTCTCTCTTCCTACTGCTCAATCGGCAATTACACCTACATACTTATGTTTTTATAAATAAACGCCCTTTCTGAAAAGTCCAGTTTGGTTTTCGTACACCTACCGATTACTAATTGTCCTGGACTATATCGTGAAATAAGATTTTAGTGCCTTTAACCCCTTCAATGAAATTCCACAACTTTATACTCCAGAAGAAAATTTTGGGGCATTTTAATGCCCTTCCTGCTACACATACTCATCTTATATTAACCAATCTTAATGTTCCAGGTTTAGGCGATATCGTGATGCCGGGTCTACTGCTGTGTTTCGTCCTCCGCTATGACGCTTACAAGAAATCTCAGGGCTTAGCTGGGTCTCGACTGACTTATTTCCACTGTTCACTTCTCGGATACTTCCTGGGCCTCCTAACGGCCACGGTGAGCTCCGAAGTGTTCAAGGCCGCCCAGCCCGCCCTTTTATATTTAGTTCCGTTTACCTTACTGCCCTTGCTAACCATGGCATACCTCAAAGTGAGTATCTACTAATAAATTTTCCACATTGGTTTTTAGCGGATTTGAAGGTCCCTCTATTAGTATGACGTATTTAAGGAGGGATTTCCATTAAACGACCTGAAAAATTGGTGTTATTAGGAATTTTTACTGGGAAAACCATTGGACAAATCATTTTCAAACTTTGGAGATATATTTATTATACATTAAAGCTACTACATTAAAATTTTTATGTGATTATAATAATTGTAGATTTGGTGCCCCATGAAGTGAAACGCCTCCCAAAATTTCTCGGTTGCTGACTGACACAATTCCTTCTCTCCACATATCATCTAAAACAAAAAAAATCGAATTTCTTTTTACTTGTGAATATAGGTATCGCATAAACTACGGAGAATTTTTTTATTTTTTTTTAACTTTTTTCTCATAAAATATCACATTCTTTACGATAAAAGAAAAGTTTTGCATGTATTTTATTTTCCCTATTTTATGAGAAAGACAGTTGTGTTCTCAATATATGTGCCAAATTTCAGGGCAATCGGCTTAATAGTTCTTGAGATATCACGTCGACTCAACCAGCTTCTTGAATCTGCCATAACTTTTCGCCGTTAACTTCAACCAGTTTTAAATTTCTTCAGAATCTTCCTCGGGGATGGAAGAAGATGCTGGACCACAGCCAGCCATGGCACACCAACTAGAAAAATCAAGACACACAAGAATGGATTTAAATAAAAAAATTCTACACATTTTTTCTGTGCTCTTTAAATCTGACATAACTTTTCACGGTTTTATTTTGCCCAAGTTGGTCAAAGTGTGGGCCACCCTACGAGCGACGTGGTTAGCATCACTGGTTTAACCTGGCTAGCACAGTAAAGATACGGAGAGCAATAGGGCAGTGAGTTCAAGGCTTGGGCGCCATGATTACAGAGTATAATCAAGGAAAAATAAAGATAAAGATAAACAAAAGACACATGTTACATATATACAATAGTACTATATTACAAAATATTATACTACAAAGAAAAAGGATGAGCTATCACAGTATCAGCGATACTGCATAGCAAAATATCAACCAGAGGAAATCTCTTCGCCTACTGGGCGAAGAGATTTCCTCTGGTTGATATTTACAATATTATGTACAAAACGATAATGCAAAACGTAGTATCAAAATCTTGACTTCACATGAATATTAGTTGCTTAGTAGTAAACTCATAAAGATGCGTCAGGTCAAAAAATTCCCTAATAAAGAGAAACGTAGTATTGTAGTTTAATTACTAATTATTAAGAAAAGATGAACATAGGCAATTTTTCATGAAACGAAAGTGTAACATTGAGATCACTTCGACGTTAAAAGGAAATTTGTTATTTTATAGAAAAATCTAAAACAATATTTTTAAACGTTAGATGGTATTTAACGATATATAATTATTTAACTATTACCTTATACGTCTATAAGGTTCCTCCATTTTAATATCCCCTTTAGGGCCTAACAAAATTTCAATTACGTCCATCTCAAAGGACGGCTCGAGTGAAAGAGAAGGAATTTAGTCTAGCGCGATGTATTGTTCGATATGTCTCGGACCGGCAGTCACGTGGCTCCGCCCAAAAAGTATTTCTCTTTTATTAAGGAAATATTAAATTAAATAAAGGATCTATATTGGTGTTGATAGTTCTACGTTTCATGTGACCAACCGACTTTATTATAATTACTTGACTCAACTTCATTTTTCAGTTTGATTTATTTATTTTATTTAATTTGAATATTATCGAACGTGCGCCGTTTAATATACAGATGCGTAAGCATAAGCTACTGACAATTTCAAATCTGCCTAGGAATAGTTCGTTGTAGTACCAGAGCATAAGAGAATAAAATGTTTGATTATTAAAATGCAGTTGATTAGTGAATCTCAAGCAAGTCACATAGATTATTTGAGCTCACAGTGTAGAAGTGTTTTTATAAAGTATTAATCTGAATTTTACATCTAAAGTGTGCCAAGATGGCAAGTACAAGTGATGGAGGTTTAGAAAATATGGATATCTGTATGGAGGGAAATGGGAAAGGCGAAAAAAGGAAATTTAATGAAAATGAACTACTAGCCAACCTACAATTCCTTGATGAAGAACAAATAAAAGAAATCATAGGAACAGTTAAAAAAATTAATAAAGAAAAATTACAATATAAAAACCAGCCTTCTGAAATTGATACAATAAACCCACAAAAAATTATTAGTCCTGCAAACATCACTCAAAACCAAAACAACAAAAAATCCATCAATAGAAATCATTCATCTACTATGAAAGAAATAATAAACAAACAATTTTCAAATTTATTCTACATAACTGCTACAGACAGTATTAAAAATCGAACACAAATGGCTGATATCTGGGAAGAAGTTAGAGCAAATAACCAGGATGTTATTCTAAAAACTTCCAAGGGTTACCTATTAAAAACAAACACACCTAAAGTAATTGTGGCCAATACATTAAAAAACTTAGAAAAATACAAGAAAATAGTATCTTTTACTGAAACAACACAATATAAAAGTTACTCTAAAAATGCCACACAACCAACACCATCATACTCTTGTATTATAAAAGGAGTAGAGCATGACATAAAAGACACTGACATTAGTAATAAACTTTCAAACTTAAATATTGAATTTCAATATTGTAAGAGAATTATTTCAAGGGCAACAGATCAACCAACAATGCTAGTAAGAATTATTACCAATAACTTAGCTTCTTATGAAAAACTGATGAACGAGGGACTCTTTTATAAATGTAGACATTATGCCATATATCCAAGTTCCCCACCAGCCCCAGCACCAATACCATGCAACAAATGCTTAGAATTCTCCCACACCACTGAAAACTGTAATTCTCCGCAACAATGTTTAAAATGCAGTCAAAACCATTCTACGTTGAAATGTCCCAGTGAACTTTTGCCAAAATGCAAGTCTTGCGGTTCTGAAGACCATCAAGCCTGGTCGTTCAAATGTCCAAACCGACCCACAGCACCAATCGAAGGCATTCCGAATATCCCAGTGAAAACGCTAAATAAAAAATCACTCGAAATAATTGATGACAAAAAGAAAAAAAGCAGAATTCACTCCCCAGTGACTATCCATGATGTTATCATAAATACATACGTCGAAAAACTAAATAAACCAAAATACAATGATAGAAAGGAACTTATCGAAAAACTGAGAAAAAGATTTATAAACCAATACAACATTGAAACTTCAGTCACTTTTGTTGGGAATAATAAAATATACATACTAATGTTCGATATGGACAAAAAAGATTTTAATTCTCCTACGGAACCTACACCAGGAAATAATAATATTCAAATTCAACGGCAAATTTAATATTCTCTACACCAATGTAAACAGCTATGCTCCCAAAAAACTTTTAATAAATCATACAATAGAGAAATATGACATCAAGTGTGCTATGTTCGTTGAATCTAAAACAAAAACAGAAACGAATACATCATATCGCAATTGGAATGTTTTAAGACATGACGGAAATATAATAAATGCAAACACAAGAGGTGGTAGCCTTATCCAAATGCATCCGTCGTTAAAAATGGGAAAAGCAAACTCTCCTGCCATTAACAATCCGATAAATGACACATTACACTGTACCATCCCCTTTAAAGATGAGGAGTTGCACATTTTTCTGGTCTATATTCACCCCACCAGTAATATAGAAGAATCAATATTCACCATGGCCGCGAGATGCAAATATGCAATCATTGTCGGAGATATGAATGTCAACAATGCTACAAAACGTAAACAACTAAACGATTTTCTAAAGAACACTAATTTCGAAAGAGCTGTAACTCCACCAACATTTATAATGCCAAATAATAATGATTCTACACCGGACGTGGTTCTGTATACCAAAAATATAGTCAACAATCTACATAAAATTGATGTCCTGCCTGATATTGGTGCAGACCATTTATCCATCATGATCGCATTTGATGTGCAAGCTCCGATAATGCCAGAAGATCAAATTATTAAATACAAATATGACAAATGTAACATTGAAGCAGTGAATCAGGATATATCTTATTATTTAGAAACAATACAAAACAGTGAAATAACATCAGATATTATATCACAGTTCAATGCAAGGTTAAGTGATGCTATTCTGCGTAACTCACCAACTTACCAACACCATTTTTACAGTCACCAATTACCGCCTTATATTATAAAGCTAATCAAACTTAAAAGAAAAATGTATAGAGAATATCAACAATATAAAATGCCAGAGATAAAAAGAAATATTAACGATCTCAACAAGAACATTCACATTTTGATACAACAGTTTAAAACACACAAATGGCTACAGGTATGTGAAAAAATTAATCAGGCACATGGCAGGAATTTTTATCAAGAAGTGAACAAACTCACTAAATATAAAGCGAAACAAGGCATATCGACACTAGTGGAAAACAACAAGGAATATATCTCTGACGCTCAGAAAGTTGACATTTTTTCGGAGCAGTTCAAGGAAAACTTTTCTGAAGACAATCTTCCATATTTTGACCAAGAAAATTTCAACCATGTCAATGAGTGGTACGACGATTATTTTAAAAATACAGCTCTTGAAGAAAATATTTCGGTCGAAGAAGAAGAATATTTTCAAATTTTAGAAAAACAAAGAAACTCAGCTCCCGGTTACGACAACATCCCTTGGTTGGTAATAAAAAAACTTGATTATAACATACATTTATATATACTGAAAATTTATAACCACTGTATCGCTCAACAATACTTCCCTAAAATATGGAAAAAAGGCATGGTAATAGTCATTCCGAAACCAAACACAGATCACTCAAGAGCAAACAACTATAGGCCAATTACTTTGCTTCCTGTATTAGGCAAACTTCTTGAGAAACTCCTTAAAAATAAAATTCAGGCTTTAATGACAGACAAAATTCCGAGACATCAGTTTGGTTTTAAACAAAAATGCTCCACGTTACACCCACTCACCATTTTAACATCAAATACGCAGTCAGCTAAACTAAATAATTATAAAACAGCTGCTTTATTCCTGGACTTCAAAAAGGCGTTTGATAGTGTATGGCATAAAGGATTATTATGGAAACTGAAAAGACTCGACTTACCAGACAAAATTATTTACATGGTGAAAAGTTTCCTTGAGAACAGAAACTTAACAGTGAAAATAAACGATACCATGTCTCAAGAATTTACAGCTGAACAAGGAGTCCCGCAAGGTTCCTCACTATCTCCTCTTTTGTATAACATTTATTGTTCCGACATATTTAATAATCAACCTGAACAACTATCATACATTTTACAATATGCAGACGATACAGCCTTGATCTCACATGAACGTTCCATTGCAAAGGCAAGGGACAAACTTCAAATATTACTGAATAATACTCTCGCATGGACAAGCAAATGGAGACTGCAAATCAATCCGCTGAAATCACAATTCATTTTATTCAATCACGCAATAACCAACAATTCTCCCTCTATCAAAATAAGTGATCACCAAATTCATCCAGTAACCAATGTCAAGTATTTGGGGGTTTATTTAGACAATAAATTAAACTTCAACATGCATTCTAAAATGGTAAAAAAAAAATGCATATCCAGAGCGAAACATTTCAGAGTATTGACATTCAAAAATAAGGGGATAAAAACCACAGCAGCTGCCAAAATATACAAAACAATTTGTAGACCTATTTTAGAATATGGACATACATTATACATGAACAGCAGAAATCCAGCTAAAAAAAATTTAAGAACAGCTGAAACGACTGCACTAAGGAAAATTACAAAGATTCGACACCCACACAATCCTTTACACAACCCTCCTAATGCACTTTTGTATGAATTGGTGCAAATACTGCCTATCGAGGAGAGATTACAACTTCTCAACGAAAAATTTGCACAGAGAAACTATAATATCGAAGTAATGCAACCTCTAATAATCGCTAGCAACAACAATACACCCAGATTCGCATATCCGGAAAGACCAATTTTTGACCAGATGATGTTGATGTCGCAGGAGTACTGAAGCACTACGTCTCACATTGGATTTTTTTTTTTTTTACAATTTATCTATGTAATCAACCTTTTGTTTCCCACCATATTTTTTTTTATACAAAATGTTAAATTTAATATTATTATCTCCTTGGCTGAAGGACTTAGGTCGATGGCCTTTTGATTGTATTATATTACATTGTATATTAATGCAATCAATAAATAACTTTTATTATTATTATTATTAAAATGTTTCTAATAAATGTTAGAAAATGTAACGAAGGATGCTTTTGCGCATTCCGCACGTTACAGCATCTTCCTCTATACCAGAGAAGGAGGCATATTTGAAATCAATTGGTGTTGACCGTGACCAGTTATGGCTAATTCAAAAAACGCAGGAACAAAAATAATGTAGAAAAATTCAAAATTTCATGCGTCTTGGTCTTTCTAGTCGGTATGCCCTGGCTCATTCTGGTGTGGCATCTTCGTCCATCCTCGAGGAAGATGCTGACCAATTTGGAACCTATTGAAGTTAAACATGAAAAGTTATGACCGATTTGAGAATACCAAATGGTAAAAGAAATGCTCCACGTTTTGATTTTCAATCAGTAATTGGACGAGTACAATGTTTGAAATATCGCGAGAGATCGTGTTGAATTATACTACAATAACGAACTTTTTGAGGCAGTAAACAAAAATTACCCTCCGAGATATGAGTTCCATAAAAAATGTATTGATTTTAGAGTTGTTTGGAGCCAGTTTACATGAGTATTAAGTTGTATGCAGATATAATGTAACCTTTGAATTTCAGGGTGATTTAAGAAGAATGTGGTCAGAGCCTTTCAAGTCGTTGGCCGTTTCAAAGCATTTACAAGACGTGTGATAGACTGTTCGACCGTTGTTAACTGTTGACTTAAATTTAGGAAATAAAAAGTGTTAAAACATTTAGTGAGTGGGGAACGTACGTGCATTTCATGAACAAATTTAACGAATTTTCATTTATTATATAATATAGAATCTATTGTCAATTTTAAAAAAGATATTACCTATTTATAGTGAAAATGACAGAGTGGGGAAATATATAGGGCACCTCGTGAAACAGGAAATTACCTAGGGGGAGCTTCCCTACATGTATAAAGACAGATGCGACCGAATCGCTTCCTAACAGAGCTACAATACCGATCTTCAAATTTGAGGGAAGACGTATTTTTTATTTTTATTGCAGTGAGAGGTCTGGACACGAACTTCGTAAAGTGAACTGGACTCAGCCCGATATACTGGCCGCCAAAGCCTAATTCATATTCGTACCTCAGAACATCGCATATGCAAGCACTTGTCACATGGATAAACTGACTTTTAACTTTAATTGTCAAGGAACTAAACTTTTTTGCATAAAAATATTCATTTTCCTCAACATTCACCTTATTAATAAATGATAATGAGAATGTATCAATGCAGTTGTGACTTTATGCCAGAACAGGGTTGGGCCCCGTCTGGAAAACCTGGAAATGTACGGGATTTTAAGAGCATGTCAAGTAGTCGGAGAATTTTCAAAATATTGGTAAATGTCAGGGAAAAAAATGAAAACCTGGAAAATATAGATATATAAACAAATGAATTATTATTTATATTATTTTAATGCTGCCAGGAAATTAGTTTTAAAAAATCATGGAAAGCCTGGAAAAGTCAGGTATATTTATGATCTTTTAAGAGTCCTAATCCTTCAGGAATTCTGAAATACGGATATGGATTTAGCCTTGACGAGCTATCATAGCAGTCTACATGTCAGTGTTTCCAGCTCATGTGAAGTCCAGGTTACTTTAAGACATTCGTGCCTCAAATTGAAATATTCCAAGAGCCAGGGGCGCCCAAAAGTTTCTTGCATGTGAACTGATAGTCATTCTTATAGGCCGATTGAGAGATGTATCGAGATACTCTGTTGAAAGTAATAAAGTGTTATCTATCAGCGTTTCCGTGTAGTGGGGATTATTTAAAAGTCTACTTTTTATATAAGGTCCAACTGATGGGCATTCGTGTAATATCTTCAAGTGAGGAAATGTAAGAATTTCTGTAAAATTGCTTGCTTGCTATATAGACGCCAATATTCTTGACTTTTTTTTACGGTCTCGGATGATTAGGGGTCTAGCTTGAGCTCCTTGCCCCAATCATTGCTGTTGACCTCGACCGCTCTTCTGTCTTGATTTTCTTTCTTTGCTGGCATGTCTGCTCCCGAGAGGATCTTTCGTCTCTCGTGAGAGGGAACGGCTGTTGCCGAGTCCTCTCGGAGTTTGGAAGAGTTTGGGGGTGTTTGACTAGTCAGAAACCCAGGGTGCCAATTGGCATCATGTGCTCCGATTTCGTCGGAAGGAAGTATTGGGCTGTGTTTGCTATATAGAAGTGATTCCATGTAAAATAGGTCAATCAAACTAAGCAGAATAAGATCGTTTTTTAAAATTCCCATTAGAAAAAAAAACACCGGGATCATATTCAGTACATGTGAAATATCAATTTTCAAACCAGTGCATCCAAAACAATGTTGTAGAAACAAAATGGCGGACGTTTTATGTACGAAAAAATGTGAAAAAGTCGTTTTTTCTCGTTTATATGCAAATGTAACTTTTTCATCGAAAAAAGTTGCAAACAATAGTTGTAGGCATTTTAAATACCTACAAAATAGCGCCCACTGTATGAAAATTCAAGTCTTACATTTCTCGGAAATTAAAAAAAAACATCGGAAAATGACATTTTTTAATTTTGCAGTAGCTTTTGCAATAATTAATTTGTGGTATCAACAATCTCAGGAAATATGCATCATAATGTGCTTAAAAAGTGGCTATAACCGGAATTCCTACTGATGTATAGTTTCCGAGATATTCAATTATTTAATACACTGAACTGAACTTGTGGTAGGTTCCTTGTGAAACATCTTGAAAATAATCGTTAATAAATTAAACACTGCTTTTAGATGAATCAATCAATATATTATAAATACTCTACATATGTTTCGGCTTACTAGGCCTTTATCAAGAGTATTACATAGTGAATACTAAAGTTTCCGATGTGCATATTCAATTTATACCTACATAAATACTTTTAGGTATAAATTGAATATGCACATCGGAAACTTTAGTATTCACTATGTAATACTCTTGATAAAGGCCTAGTAAGCCGAAACATATGTAGAGTATTTATAATATATTGATTGATTCATCTAAAAGCAGTGTTTAATTTATTAACGATTATATTCAATTATTTATTAAAAAAGTGAATTGAATTCCCAGAAATGAGGCGGTCTGATTTCAATTTGGCAAAAAACTTTCTACTCTACAAGAGTTGTGCTATGATGATAATAATAATAATAATGATTTATTCATCACATAAAATTTCACACACAATGATGTATAAAATTTATCGGACGAGTCCAAAATTTAGAAACAAACATAAATAAGTACAAATATAGTATAGAAATAAAGAATATGAATAAGTAATTGTATATAATAAATCATTGAATAAAATAGGTAAGTGTATAAGACAACAATTATGAACACATATAACGAACAAGAAATGTTGAATATCATTGCATTTTCAAATATTCGGCAAGAGAGTAGAATGCCATATTTAATAAATAGTTGTGTAGTGTTGATTTAAGTTTATTAAAGTTACTAATTATTCCAAACAGAGATATGAACTTATTATAGCAGATAATACCTTGGTATATGTGAGAATTTTGTCCAACAGAAACTCTCGAAAATGGTAGATATAGATTATTTTTATTGCGTATGTTATGAGTATGTACTGCCTTATTTCTAATTAATAAATGTTATTTATGCTTCCTTGTAGTTAAGATCAACAAATAAATGTACAGGGATGGAAGAGTGAGAATTCTGAATTTTTAAAATATTTTTCTGCAATGTGTTTGGGGATGTACTCCGACCATACAGCATATAATTTTTTTTTGCATTATAAATACCTTCTCAAAATGGGCTGAGGAGCCCCAGAATATAAGTCCATATGACAAAATTGATTGTACAAGACCAAAATATGCCAATCTTAATATTTCTGCCGTAACAGTATTACGTAGCTGTCTTATTAAAAAGCAGGTTGAACCTAATTTATAAATTGAAAAGTTAATGTGTTTTTCCCAGATCATTTTTTGATCTAAGGTCACCCCTAAGAACTTTGTGAAATCTACATGCTCAATAGATTGATGATTCGTTTTTATAATTCATATGTATTCATGTATTGTGCGTATATGTGTGACTTTTTATTATTCACTAGTTACTATTTTTAATTTGGTTTTTATCTCGTATTCTGTAATTGGGATTTTACCTGTTGAATAGTGTATCAAATAAATAAATAAACAAGGAGTTAACCGATCGAGTAGGCGCATAAAATGCGACAAAATGACACCAATTTCAAGCGGTTGGGTTATGACACAATTTTTTACTTTTTTCTTTCGAAGATATTTCACAAATGCCTATCAGTTGGAGTGTGCATAAAAAGCAGACTTTTAAATAATCCCCACTACAAGCAAACACTTATAGGAAACACTTTATAATTTTCCACAGAGTGTCTCGATACCTTTCTGAATCGGCCTCTAATGGCTATCAGTTTACATACAAGAACTTTTGGATGTCACCAGCTCTTGGAATAAAAGGTAACACCTTCGTTAGGTAGCAATCGCCAATTTTCGCCCATGGTACGTTTGAACTAATTGGTCCACTTCAAGGAAACCCACCCTAGGAGGTGTCCTGTTTTTCCGGGATGTCCTGTGCGAACCATGAGTGTAAAATTATATTTGATAAACATTGTGTTACATTTTATAACTTTTAGCAATGTTTTTCCGCCACTATTAGACTGTTATTTAAATTTTTTATACATTTATTCCACAGGGGATAAGTTACAAAGTAGTGTTTGTATAATTTTATATTGGAATGGTTTTTCCCACGCACACAAGGGGTGAGACATTTTTGAGGTATCTGCATTTACTAATAGTATATGGAAATGTTACAGAACAACCATTAGGAAAGTAACCATGTGTATAATAAGTACAGGAAATTAAGTTAAAATTTGGTGTAATACCATTAATACATGGTTGGCTAAGCTTTGGCTAGTATATGGGTAGTAACATATACTTTATGAACAAAGAAGTTGAAGTGTGTGACCTACCTGCCAGTTGTAGCACAGAGGGGCGAAGCCCAAATCAGTCTACACGTCTTTAAGTTAAAGTTATCACAAACTTTTTTTTTTAAATATTTGTTTTGAAGTCCTCTATCAATCTGTCTATCCAGAGTTTTTATTCTTAGCTATAATTTTTTACAATTGTAATCTAAAATTGAATTTTTACTAAAAGATATCGTTTTTTTTTCTTTCTTTCAATAAAGCCAGTCTACAGGTCACAAATATTCCTTGCTAATACTAGTCTTCAACTTCTCCCTCAAAACTCTCAGGAACCGCCGGACTCGGGGGGAAACACCCTCGACACCCCCCTCTCGTCGGGTCTGTAGAGAATCAAATTTTCTATTGAAATGGCACTTTATAAAATCAAAAAACTTTTTTTCAACAAAATCAGTCAAAAAAACTATTTAAAAATAAACAAAAAATTTATATTTTTAGTTTTTCTGTTTTTTTCAATTTTTGTGTACAACTTTTTTCTGAGTGGGTTTAGGTATAGACAATAGTTCATAAAGAAGGAAGCTGACGTAATTTCCGTCAAAATAGTGACCGATAAAAGTATTTTTGCTAAAAATTGGCTGAGATACAATCGTTCAAAGTTACCTACTTTTTTACGGTTGTACCACTTTTTACCTTTATACCATGTTATTTTTAATTTTTACACGCAAAAGTTATATTTATTCATTTATGATGAAGGTATTTGTTTAAACTTTTGATATTTATATGTTCTTAGACATAGAAAACTTTAATGTTGTATTGAACAGATTGAGCCATGATAATAATTGGGAAGAAAACTATATTAGGTTTCGATTTTCACTTTATTTCTTGTCAACATGACAATTGTTTCGCCAAACGATCGTCGTGTTGACGTGATATATGTGAAAACGTTAAAAACAGTTTAGTGTTTTTTTATTTCATTAGTTATAATGGATATTCACCAAGTAAAGGTCGAGTCTATCAACTAGTTGTAGACAGACTGTATCTGACAAAAATATTTAAAATGTATGTAAGACAATCTGAAACAGGCCATGCACAAATTCTTAACGAAGACCAAACTAATTTATGTGAATTACACATTAAGGCCAACTTCATGTAAATTTTTGTCGTATCAGTGCTTAACAGATTATATAAACCCCACAAGTTTCGAGAAATTAGGCGGATTGCCTAACTTGAATCACCCAGTAGCTCTGTTTTAAATTTTTGATCATCCTGTATATCAACTGGAATTTTTTGAAAGGTCTAAAACCCGCAACTATTTCAATTCAATCAGCTAATGGTCGTAAGATTTCACTTTCAGTTATCTTATTACTACCCTCAAAAATGTCTTACCATTGTTCGAACCAGTAATATGGATTGTTTAAAAACAAATGGGACAGACATAATAATATCAAATCAAGTATTCTGTACCTTTTTATTAAACTCTCATCTGTTTTTAGGCAGAACATTTACTTGATTCGAATATACCTACAGGAACTTTTATAAAAATAACTAATCTTTAAAAATACATTGCATCACAATTTGTCTCTCGAAGTTCTATTGAACAATTTCTGCCCTTGAAATGATTTCTATTCATAAATTCTTTTCTGTGATAATTTCATCTTTAAATGTACCTCATCGAAGACATGGTTAGTTTATAACATTTTGCGAGTATATTAAAACTTATTTTTAGGTTAGGTTGCCATTCGCGTTTTAATTGTGTAATGCCTTGGTTGATGGATAACAGAACAACCTTCAATAAATACTGTCTGAAGCCAAACTCCTTAAAATATGAAATACATAGTGTTTAATGAATAATAATAATAATAATAATAATAATAAAGGTACACTGTATTGGTAAAACCAAACGACTAGACTGTAATCCTGCCAATAGACCATTTTCGGTTGACGTCATGCGGTCGGTGTGGAGGGCACACGCCGACAGCAGTTTGTTTTGTTTTCTAGAGATGGGTAAAAGCTGTTATTTTTTAATAACGGGTTTAAATTGCTTCTGCTGTTCTGAAATAACAGTTTAGAAATAACATCGCTGAGAAATAGTGGCATTCACAAACCGCAGCGTGCAGTTTGTAGTTTGCAATTTTTTCTGTCACCTGATTATGTTGCAAATGAAAACAATTAGCGATGAGTTTATTTAACAGCCTGTTATTTTATAGCTGTTATTTCTAGAAAGCATTAACAGACTGGTATTTCTGTTCTAAAATAACAGATGGCAGTGGCCAAGATACTTTCTTGACTATTTTCGGTTGACGTCACGCTGTCGTTGACGCCATTTTGGGTGGAGGGCAGACAACTGATCGTTTTCATTTGCATTCCTGTGTTACTGAAGTGTGAATGTTATAATAGGCACTGTATTCATGTACAAAAATTACGAAAATGCCTTTGTTCTGTTCATTAGTGAATTGTGGTAATAGAGGAGAAAGAAACAGCGTTCGTTTCTTTAGAATTCCTTTAAAAAAAGGATCGTGGAGAAAATGACAAGTTGTCAAAGGAGCACCACGTAGCATGAAAAAGGTCTCTAAAACGCGAAGAAATAAATGAGACATTTCTGAAAAATGCTAGGATTTGTTAAAAAATCCTCAGAACTAAGAGAATAAGGCTCGATACTGTCGAGAGTATTATTCAAATTAAAAGATTCAATACTTGAAAAACTAAAGAAAACTCGAAACATTGAAACGTTAAATTCTCTTAAGTGGAAATAAAACGAATCATTGAATTTAACTTAATGATTTACTAAAAAAATACACAAACAAAGGCAGAGCAATTGACATCAGGGTTGTGAGTAAACTTTACAAAAACCTTCGTCAGAATAATCTTGTAAACAAACCATTAAAAGTCCATCTGATATATAACAAAAGACAAAGTAAAAATTTGTACACTTAATAAGAAGCCGTATACAGTAAATAATGAAACTAAACTAAACGCGGTCTGGCCAGGGTTGTAAACAAATAATTTTTATGATAACAATTAAGCTTAGCTCTAATATTACTAACTGTACGCAAAATTAATGACAAAAATGGCCCGACAATTAATAATTTCGACATAAACTGGTTCGGCAGTTGAACACTATGTTTTTATGCCCAAAACACACGGGATATGCCAAAATAACGAGACAGTATAGCTACGCCACCAAAACGAGCTTATTCACGCACTATTATCTTCTCATGGGGTATGAGAAGTCTTTATCGGACGGTAATACTGGATGCAATCAAGAATATTACTAGCCAAACGTGGAATGAGGTATTGAAGCCATCAATAATTCTGCATTTCCGCAATCGGTTTCAAACACGCATCACAAGACGCATACATAATATAAAAGTCTGTTGTACTTGCAGTTGATTCGACCAAAACATTGCCTTAATGTAACTATGGGCAATGTTACACTATATCACAGAACATAGAAACTAAAATAACTACTTTACTGATTCTATCCGCAGTTATTATTCACTATAAATGTACAGATATTTACAAATATATGACGGCTTTTTAATTCTTACAGCCTACTGGCCAACCTCCTCTATGCCATCTTTTTCGCATCTCCTCTTAGCCAGAGTCGGGTCGTATATTTTCTACTATTCACTAAACTTGGTCGTACAAGCTACTACGCTATTGGTCAAGCATTTGTCATGACTAGCCAATAAAATTTAAATGCATATAATGCTAAAATTAATATCTTATAATTTATATTTAAATAGTAAAAGGAATAATCGCGCGCTTTATCTAATTTAAGGTACTGAGTGTTCTTACAAAACGTGACCGTTACAACATACTCTGGAAACCTTCTGCACACAATAATAAACAAACAGTAAATGAGGAGTTGTATGCGCTTCAGACAGCTGCGTCAAAGTCCTGCGACTGAAAAATTTGCAAACTGCATGCTGCGGTATGCGAATGCCAGTACTTTTCAGTGATCTGTTATTTCAAGCAGCAGAAGCAGTTTAAACCTGTTATTAAAAAATAACAGCCAAAAATGGTCTATTACTTGTCAAAATAATTATAATTGTCACCTTCAAAGCTCTAGCACTGATATCTACTATCACAATAGAACACTGGGTGGATGAGTGTACCGTGGCCTATGTCGATGAAATAATAGATATAATAGTATTCTGAGTGACCCATCATCGCATGACTTGAACTATTCTTTTTTGACTAACAGTAAATGGAAAAGAGTGATGTATGATATATCGTTGAAGTCTGAGTAATACCTACTTTAAAATGGTATAATAATAAAAGTCTATGTTCCAAAAGGGCACTAAACGTCATCCAATCTGCACCAAAACCTTTTCAGAGTTTCTTAAGTATAAGGAATTTTCTAACCATGCTTTTTCTTGTACTTTGAATCATATCTCAGCTAATTTATATCGCAAGGGAATAAGATGGGTCTCAAATTAAAAGTCACTGAATAAGCCTTCAATTTCCTTTGTTTTTGACTTAGGAACGCATTGGAAATATAGCAGAAAAGTTTAAATTGGGGTGAGAAAAGGTCATAACATCCAAATGCTAATGTTAAAATAATGAGAAGTTCCTAAAAAAAGATTTCTTAACATTTTTCGATAAAAATATATATTTAAACATTTCTGTCTATGGCTTATGCAGTTCAAGTCAGTGGGTAGGACCCATCAATATAATGTACACGTTAGGAAATTGTCCAGTAATAAATAATAAACTATACTAATTTATTTTGAAGAGCAGATGAAAAAAACAAACTTATCCTTCAACCAAGGATTTAAATATATAGCATTAGTAGAATTGCAAAATTCGGCAAAACCAACATCTTTGTTTTGTATAAAAAATCAACCTTTTCCAGAGACTTTTCTAAAATATTAGCAAATACTCCACAAACTATAAACTAACCATAATTTCTCATGAACAATATGACCCATTTTAATAAACCAATGTACACAAATTTGTAAATATATTAATTTAAGGTTAAACTTCTTAAGATGTTAAGATGATTCAGGTGTTAGAGTATATTAAAAGTGAGTTTATAATGTTAGATCAATGAAAAAATATAGTTTTTTGCCCTTAAATCAATAAAAATTTAAGTGTGATAAACTACACACCATCAAATAGAGTGGAACTGCAAACTAGAGTGCCGTAGCTAGGGGGGGAACGAAGAGACAACAATAAGTTTACTATGTTCATTTTTTTTAGCAATGATAGTATTTACAGTGATTAAATGAAAGCGCCAAGGTTGCCTTATGAATATGATCTGACGGTCAGTGTTTCGCTACTTACGGTACAATTTTTGAGTCCTTACCTAGCTTGACATAAAAGCCAAAATCTGACTTCAAGTTGTAGTAGGGCTTAATGAGTTGCATTTATATGTTGGGTTGCCAAATTTTGATCGAATTCGTTTGCAACCCGTTTTTAATATATTTTTTAGACACTTGCTGTACTCTTAGAATGAAGGCAAAAAAACGAAATTAAAGAGTATGACTTCCTCTCAGTCAATAGTCTAAGGGCTTGTGACATTTTTTATATATGATCTGGTCATATTTTTTACTATATAGCAGGGTTGCCACTGATCTGGAAAACCTGTAAAACCTGGAAAAGTCAGGGAATTCTGCCTTTTTTAAAATGTTAGGGAAAAGTACTAAAAAGCTATAAAAGTCAGGGAATTTATTAGAGAGTCAGGGAATTTCTGCTCATCTAATTTCTTTTTATAATTATTAAAAATCGGGTATATTTATTATCACGCGCACTTTTTTAAACTGAAGGAATGATGTCTTAAGGTTGGTAGCGTAGTTTAGCCCGTCAAGCAAGCAGAAGATTCGATTACCTATCCTTGTTACTTGCGCAAAATGTTTAATGTAGTGCCAGTTGTCTTACAAAAATAGCTGTTATTCACATGGCATGCTTTTGAACACGTTTCTCTGTTTAACACCATCGCAACACATATATCTATCTCAAATGGCCAACAGGTTCTAACACAGATAAGATTTATTCTGTTTTTCTTTCGAACAGGGAATTGTCGTCTGTCAAAAGTTCAAAAGAAAATTGACATAAGATTTTGGCTGGAAAGAAGTTTGGTCTATTGTTAATAATAATAAGTAATAATCATTTCGTTTGTTTATGTGTACGTAAATCATGTAGGAATTATGTAGCAATTTTGTTTTATTTATGCAATTTCCAAATACCTAAATTGTTGAGTTTTTGTTTATTTAAAACCAATAAATTAGGACTAACTTGATAGGTGATGTTTAAAATTGCTTTTACGTTTTTTCAGTTTACACCAGATAAAATGATAAGTAACATGGGCAAGCAGTCTGTTATTAGCCACATGAAAAGTACGGGCCATTTAAAGAAATTGTCTGTAAAGTGCAATAATAATAACATAATGACATTCATGAATGCGCACAACCAAAGTAAACCTCAACCGAATCTTTCAATTGATTTCACTGAAGACGAAACTAGTCAAACCAAAAAAACTGATAACTCTAAATCTGTAGCACCTCAATCAGTGTCTGTGTTGGATGATTCAAAAATTCATGGGAATGTGTCTATTTCCACAGTCTCTGAAATATTATGGTGTTTTGCACAATTGCACATTGTTGAACCCCATGCATCGATTAATTCTTGTGATAAGTCAGTCCCTGTAATGAAAAAAAATGTTCAAAGACAGCAAAATTGCCCAAAAAATTAGCATGGGCAGAACCAAAGCAAGTTACATAATAAATCATAGTATCGGCCCATATTTTAAGGACACTTTAGAGGATTTTTAAAAACCGTGCCAATATTTGTTGTTAGTTTTGATGAATCTCTGAATAAAGTTATACAAAAGGGGCAGATGGACCTCCATATACGATTTTTCAATGAGATTACGAAAGCTGTCGAAGTTCGATATTTCAATTCAGTATTTTTAAATAACTGTAAGGCTGAGGATATTCTAACTGCATTTAAAAATGGTTTAAATCCTTTATCGTTGAAAAAATACTGCAAATAAGTAATCAATTAAAATATGAAAACAAATTAGCTCCTAATTTTTTATTTTAAAAGGCGTCGATGGACGGTCCAACCGTAAAAAATTATAAATGGTATAATCTTTAAAATAGTTCCAGGTACTCCCCATTGCCTCTAAGGAATACAGCTATATACAGTTTTTATTGTAATTTTTTTTATATAGTTAAATGCCTTACTCTGATAATGAAATTATGTTCATTATTAAACTACAATATTCAAGTACAACGGAAATTTACAATAAAAAAATATAATTGTATTCGTTAGAACAATAGGAAGTACTTAAAACAGTTTTATAGATTATACTATATTTGGTTTTTTAAATATTTTTAATAAACCGAAAATAAACGTATATTTCCCTCTCACTCTGAAAATCCTGTTCTTACGTACATATTATTTTGTAGTAGTGTTTTTTATAAAATCGAAAATAAAATCTATAGCAACTACCTACGCTTTACTTTTTAAGGCAGAACTGAAATTTATTTGGTATAAAATACTTGCCTCTGAAGAAGTAGTTTCCATATACACCAAAACACTTGAATACAACACTCGAATACTATTATTCGACGAGCGTTTCGACAACCAAGTTGTCATCATATGGAGATGATTAAAACAGAGTATTAATGAGTTTAATCATCTCTAGATAATGACAACATGGTTGTTGAAACGTCTGTCGAATAATAGTATTCGGGTGTTGTATTCAAGTGTTTTGGTGTTTGTGGAAACTACTTCTTCACAGACAGCGTCATACCGAAGGTTTCAAACCCCTCCAGGACTAAAATACAAGCGTTTTAGCAGGTATGGAAAAATATTAGTTTGGTCAGGGAAAACCTGGAAAAGTCAGGGAATGTAATTCTATAATTTAGGTGGCAACCCTGTATAGGTATCGTACTTTATGCTATTGTCCAGAAAATCCATGTGATAAACCTCCTTATTGGGTCAATTAACAGCAGTTTAAAGTAAAAAAACGACTGTACTGTCATATGATTATGTCAGCTCCTGTACAAAACGAATAAATACGTATAGTGCAGTCAATGAAGGTAAAAGTAAGCTATTACTTCCGAAATCTTTCAACCGCCAAATTTGGGAGCAGGCTTATCTTCAAAAGTGACATTGTGCGGAATTGTGCTTTTTGCGTTTTAGGGGTGAAATCAACCCCTTTTGTGAAAATTTGAAAAAAATGCTAATTTAAGCATTCTATCAATGGAATCTTACTTAGTTATGTAGAATAAATATTCTTTAACATTTTGAAGCATGTTATATGATTTCCATAAAGTTTTCAACCCTTAAAAACTACCCCGTAAAGTCGTAAATCAAGAAAAAATCGTTTTTTTTTTGTCTCTGTCATGTGAATTCGCATATTAACGAAACAAAGAATTGTTTAGTGCTCATTATATATAATTTATTTATGAATTGTAAATTTTCAACCCTTAAAAACTACCCCTTCTCCTAAAATTAAAGGAAAAATAATTTTTTAGCAGATTTAACTGTTTCAATTTTGGGTTTCCAATAAAAGATAAATAAAAATGGATCCTACCGAAGATTTACAAGTTTATTAATTCATTTATTTATTTATTGTTTCATTTCAACCCCTAGAAACCACCCCTATCTTTAGAATAAATTAAAAACAATTTTTTAGCAGCTTTATTAGCTTCAGTTTTCCAGAATCGTTTTCACTGCTCATGATTTATTTTATTTATTTATTTCTAATTTTCAACCCCCAAAATTACCCTTTATGTATAAATTGGTGAAAAATCATTTTTTTAAGATTTTAAAACATTTTACTACTGCATCCGTTGCTTATAATAGTTCAATTTATTAGTTTAGATTTAGATTAAAATAAGCATTGCAATATATAAAACATTTCAAAGTTTTTTTATTTTTTATCAAATATTACAACATCCTGTTTTTCAAACTACTCTTCATCAGAGCTATTATCACGTTCGATTTCTTCTTCCTGGTCAAATGGAGGACAATTCTGACAACTTTCACCACTACTCATGTAGCAGTGCAAAATAGACCAACTCTTCGGCAACTGCAAGAGGTTTTTTGACGATATCTCCGTCAATTTTCATGCTATTGAGCCGATCTAAAAACCATTTTAAAGGTAATTTGATGGACCACAAGACTAAGGACTTTTCGGAGGTTCGGCCCCCTAAATTTTTAAAGCTAAAGGGTTAAAGGGCTCAGAACAGCTGTTACTAACACGTCGGTATCTACTTCAATCGCCTGTATCTTCATTATTTTTCATCGTATAAAAATTAAAAAATTTTATTGAAAAAAATCTATATTTTCGTTTTGTACTAAATTTTACGTATCTATCACCCTTTCGAAGTTTTTTTAAAAAAAGAAAATTTTTTGGAAAAATTCAAAAACGTTAAAATTAAAATTAACGTTTTTCAAAAAGAATGCATTTTAAATCAGTTAAATTGTTTGAGCATATGAATAACACTAAAATAAAACATATTGTAGGAGAAAAATGATGCATTTCAATTCTGGTGGTCGTGAGGGTAATTTTACTGTTCATTTCTTCTTAAAAAAAGTTGAGTAGTCAATCTTTTTGGCATTGTATCTGACTTAATTTAAAGGCAATCAACTTTTTACAGTGCTCATTTTAAAGGTCCTTTCAAACACTACAAAAATTGTTATTAGCATTATACCCCTAAAGTCGATTATTTTTCCGTTATTTCAAGTTGAATGCACCGATTCGAGCACTCACAAAAAAAAGTTTCCTTTCGTCAACCATATCTCCCTTTATATTGCACCTAGGATATTTCTAAAAAAAACGAATCTCTTTGTTTTTTTATAAGCTGCAATTATGTCCCTTACACTTTTTTTCATTAGACGTATAATTTTCGAGTTATTCGTAAAAAACCGTTGAAAAAAGTGTCATTTTTTAATGAAAATGACGAGTTTTCAATCACGAATAACTTAAAAAGTATGGAATTTTCGAAAAAACTTCATAGAACATTTTTTGCTTAGAATTAGGTTCTCTATCGACTCCCGGGGTTATTTTGGCCATAAAAATTTAAGCCCCTGAGAAGAGGTGGCATCCACCCCCAGGGTAAAAGCGCAAGTTGACACCATGTCACTTTTGATATCTGAGGCATACACTAACTTTTCTCAAATTTTCACGCAAATCGATGACGGTTGAAAGATTTCGGAAGTAAAAGCCTTCATTGACTGTACTATAATAACAAAAACTAAGAATATACTCGAGGCAGACGTCTAAAGCCTTGCCTTATCAGCAAGAGTCAGAATTTTTCAGTAATAACAGGAGCATTAAATAAAATATAATGAATTATATTAAGAATACATTGAAAAATAATATAATATAAAACGTAAAGTAATTTTTGGCTGACAATAATGTAAATCTAAAATATTTGATATTCTTCACTTCAAAGCACTCAAATTATTAACAGCTCCAGGTCTTTTTGTTTATGAATGTCTTTGTTTCATTTTCAAGCATATGAACGAGTTTAAAGACAATATCAGAGATCACAGCTATGATACAAGATGTAAAGACACTCTCTCATACCCAATTCATAATACAACAATTCTCGAAAAAGGCTGCTTTTATAAATGTTTGTATTATTATAACTTGTTGCCCACTCAACTGAAAAAAATTACATCTGTAAATATTTTCAAAAATACAGTAAAAAAATTCTTAATACTTGCAGAACCTTACACCTTAGAGGAAGTGAATGAAACAACATTTACTTAAAAATAATATTTTTACTAAGTTAAGCTATTATCATTATTTGAATTCTTGTAAATTTCTGGACATGTAACAAACATAAATTGTAAAATTGTTGTCACCGTTACGCAATAAAATTCTATTCTATTCTATTCTATTCTATTCTATTCTATTTGTTGAAAGTGAAATTAGCTATCGCGTTGCATTATTCACATACTTAATAGCGAATAAAATAAATTTAAAACAAATACTGTTACAACCCGTATTTATATTTGAATGACGAAAACACGGTTAATATATAAACAAAAATTAAAGAACACCTAGCAAAATACCAAGATAACATTTACGCTGCGGCCGTGTGTTTACTGCTCAGTGATAGTTTCAATGATGCCATCGACCTGCAAAGTTATATGAGTCAACCGGTATTGTCTATTAATCGTGGGCTGGATTTTAGCAGTTTGCTGCGAGTAGGCTGTATTTTAGTATTCCATGTAATTCTTTAGCGAACTGTTTATCTAGCAATTTTCCTCGATTTCTGAGTAGTTCTTATTACGCAAAATGCCAAAAGTTAAAAGACGTAACAACGTGCACTGTGATGCTTGTAAAATAATGGTTGATTTTAAGACAAAGTGCAACTTTGATTATCTCGTCGATTCGATGAAACATGTATCAAATATTAAAGACTTAAGGCACCAAGCAAAATAGCACAGTTCTATGAATATTGTCGGGGATACCGCTGCCATCGAAACTTGTTGTTACGAGGTGGAGCACTTGCTGCATGCAGCATTTTATTATGCTAAAAATTTCGAAAATATTAGATCTTTAATCGACACGTTCGATTCCCTTGAATCTATTGCAATATGTAAAGAGCAAAATATTTTTGAGAAAGCAACGCTAAAGACAGAACTGGAATATATAATCACCAATTTTAACTTTATAATAAATGTCATAGAATATCTATAATGGTCTGAGCTGGCAATTCATGAATCTCTGCAAAAAATTAGTTCGGTCCTCAACAGACTCGAGGAAGCAGAGGGAATAAAGGTACCACAAATTGAATCAGACGTTCTCGAAAATCAATGGATTTAAAGGAATTGTGACAATTAGCAAACTTTTGGAAGGTTATCTGGGTAGTACCGAACATTCAAAGTATTTGGCCGTGAGGTATGCGCCGATTACTTTTGCCAATGTAGAACGCTCCTTTTCAGCATTAAAGTGGATGCTTAACAATAGGTGTCAAAAAATGACTAGACAATTTTTCAATGCATTTTCTCTTTAATTGATTGTTATTTGTTTTTAAAAATTTCTCTACTCAATAAAGTAACTTTACAGAAATACGAAAGGCAGAATGTTGATGTAATAAATAGGGATAACATAAAGAGAGAAATTACAATTACAAATTCACAATTGTCAAAACACAACATTGTTATGTTATATTTCTTGAAAACTTAAATATCAAGTCGAGTCCAGCTCTGTTAACACTGAAAAATTCCGACCCTTATCAGTGACAGTGGTTAAAAAATGTAAGATTATGCAACTGCATTAAATCATTTCATCATCTTACAACCTTGGTTTATTTCGTTCATTATGATCCTCTGAATGTGAAAACATTTTAGACAGACGTATTGGACGACATAATTGAATTTAGCTTTACGATGGCTACTATGTAGCTCACTGTTTGAAATTAAATATAAATTTTTATTATTTAATATGTGATAGTTAAATGTTATAATTTATTTAAATTGTATGGTTTTTAAAACTTGTTTATTATTTATTTTGGTATTAAAAAGTGAAAAGCGCCTTGAATAATCAGAAAATCAATAGTTATTCATCCTTGTGATTGTCAGGTTTTAACTTTTCATAATAATATATAACCTTAACCGTTTCACTGATTAAATCAATATTGGGTAAATTATACATTAAAAACCAGATTAAAAGAATGACCAATATTAATCAATAAAGGAAGAAAATGGAACATTAATTTTAACAAATTAAAAATTAAATTAAAAATGTTTTAATATAAATTTTCAAACCTTTTTAAATATGTATTCTTGAAAGAACCTAAAGTCCCGAGGGATAAATTAAGAACTTTACAAAATATATGAAATATGTCAATGCAATCGTTTAAATCGTCTACTTTTGCAAAATATGTGATCAAGACGTCTGCCTCTGGTATATTCTTGAATATTATTATATATTTAATTGTTGGGCTCGGAGGTAGACACGATCATGTGATATAATTGAGCTTCCTTTTCTTCCCACGTAGACTGTCAATTGACAACACATCCACGCCATGCTAGGAGCTTTTGTCTCTATTGCTCTTTACAATCTATTAATCTCTGCCGGATGATCACGTTTATGCATTTTTCAAATTCATGGGGATTTTAAAAATAATCAATTACATCTTGATGAAAAACACCTGGCTTGGGTATATATTTGTTTTTATTATGTATTTAATCGTCACGGATAGCACTATGTTCATGTGGACTTGTTTTATTTGTTAATGAAAATGAATAATTTAGCCAAAAGAGTAAACTGTATAACTTTGAGCAAATAAATATTATTATTATTATTATTATTATTTGACCTAGAGGCAGACATGATCACGTGATATAGTTGGGCTTCTTTTTTCATCCCACTTTATGGCGCCGTCATTTGACAACACAACTTCGTCATGTTGGCAGTTTTCGTCTCTATTGCTCTATTAGTCAAAACTAATAACGTCTGCAGGATAATTAGATCATTTGAAAAAAATTGTCACAAGTCCATGGTGTAAAATAAAATAAATTGCCACCTCTTAAACTGATAGCAATATCTGGCAATGTACTTTTTACATCATGCATTGCTAGAGTATTGTCATCATAATTAAGTTAAATTTTTTTTAAATCTATTCAAATTGTGTATTTTGTTCCATTCTATTTTTTGGTGTGTATTTTATTGTTACAATTCAAGTGGCATTAAACATCTTATTTGTTGGCCTATGTATTATTTTTGTTTCCGTAAAAATCCTGAGGTTTATTTTGAAAATAAAGAAGTGATGTGACGGCAAATATTTTCCCCTGAATCATCCAGTCTACCGTTGGTCCCTGTATCTTTCCATTTTTTCTTTAAAAATGTTTTATTCTAAATACTTGTCTCTATGTTATGATAAACCAGCATAGGGGTGATATAGCCAGAAATGTTTAATGTTTAAAATATATACGTTAAGTATCACATGCAGTCACAAGAATAATGTTAATATATCAAAGTTCAAATATTGTAGCATGGAAGTTTTTAATACTTTCAATATTTAAAGTGAAGTTAAAACTAATGTCTTAATAGGCCAAACAAATGAAGGGAAGACAGACAAAATTTTTAGATAAATTTAGCTTTGGGAGAGGTAATGGAAGAGGCTTCTCATTTCGTGACAAAAAATTCCATTTGCGTCATCATTTTTTATTAACAATTAGAGCGGAGAATCAGTTTTTTTAAAATACTGAAAAAACTACCAGTCATAGAGAAAAGTCAAGAATGGGTGACTTGTGTGCAATTAGAATTCCTACGTTATGAAGCTTTCCAAATTAAAATCGCTCCAATGGTAAAAAAGTTATTGCAACAAAAACTTTCAATATAGTCATTTTAATTATTAACATAACATTTTAATTTGTCGTTGAAATTTGATAAAGCTTAAAGAAGTGTGTTTTATAGTGCTTTATAAGTGTGCAAAAGATGGGTGCTGTCGGTGTAATAGTTTTTGCAGCAGCAGTTTGCAGTTTATCCCACCGAGGGAAAAATAGACAACTTTAATTCACAAAATATTTTTGTAATATTCAAGATATAACTAATAGGGGAGTCAAATTAGATTTTCACTTCGGAATAATTCCTTGATCGATAATTTTTGTTTAAACGTGTTCAAAAAGGTGTGGACAACTAAATATCAAAATTCCACCGCGAAAAATTGTGTGGAAAATTTCACACGTCCCTTTCTTAGCCAATCAGAAGTTTGTTCTTGGTTTCGTTACCATAGAAATTCAAAAAAGTTCCGGAAATTTTTATCCTTAGCAAAATTAAGAAGTGGAAATTTTTCTGTCAAATTTCACATTTGGTTTAACCGCTGCGCGACTCAGGATAATTTTTAAAAAATTCATATACTCAAAAAACTTCCGGCAACAATTCAAGCACAAAACAATTTAGGTGCAAAAATACGATATTTCACGAATAAGTTTTTAAATTCAATTTGTATAAAAAACTAAGAGTACCATTGGAAGGAACAGAAAATTTTACGAAAGAAACATATATGACATGTGGTTTTCGAATTAAAGTGAAGCAAGCAGTAATTTGTTAACTAATGCTCCAAGCCGCGCTATGTCGGCCATCCGCTCAAGTTGGAACAGACTTGCGGGAGCGCGCGCCTGTACATAAGTGGCTCTCTATAACTTTTGATTGGCAAAAGCAAATGATATAAAACCAATTGGACATTAAAACGTAACATTTTCTCGGAGTATTATGTGTATTGCAATAATTATTTGAGTACTTTAATTATTGTAATATCACTTTAAAGTGGAGCATTGCATAAATTATCGATTGTTTCATAAAATTCGGCGAAATATGAATAATTTATTGAAAAAATTTAAATAAATACTTGGTTAGCATATTTAAAGGAATTATCTAAAATACATCTTCAGTCAAAAAACATGTATTTTAGAGAGTCCAGGCCTTCAAAGTTTCTCAATTTTCGAAAAAAACAGTTTTCCACTATGAGTACCTAACTTTGATTGTTAATACTAAAGTTTTGAAAAGTGATATTGGCACTTTATAGGTGATGAAATTAAACCTGAAGATATGCATTATAAGTAACAGCAATTTATTTTGTGATAATTATAAGTTTTCATGCTTGTTTTCTTCAAACAAGACGATTCTTTAATTTTGCAACGAATAAACCGGAAAATTCAAGTGTGAACAAAGTTAAATAATTTTAAATAAAAATTTTTTTTGACAATTGCACCTTTTGGAGACGGAAGCTTTGGTATTAATCTTCAAAACTGCATCTCAGTTTTATTTTTATTGTTTTTAATGAATCGTAATACGTTGAAAATTAAGTGGTTGTCGGTATTGTGACGACAGTAACAAAATATTTCAATGTAAATTGACTAGGTACGTGACTGTACAGGATGGCCCAAATTGCTTGATTTTGGCTGGTTTTCCTATTTTCAGGCCAGGTAGAGAAAAAGTGACATGAGTCTAGAGCTTGATGTTTGTGAAACGCTGATTGGTGAAAACCGCATTTCGATATCTCTAACCGTTTCCAAGATATCGGCAAAAATTGACATTTGGCAGATTCCGAAAAACTGTCATAACTTTTTTATTTGTGAATATTTTTTCAAACGGTAAAAACTTTCTAGAAGCACTTTTTGACGTAGAATAAGATGCATTTGTCAAAAAAATATATTGCTTTTCAATTGTTCAATATCAAAGCTAACTTTGTTATTTCAAATGGAAACCATAGTTGGCTTTGACTTTAGAAAATAGGAAGAAAAATAAGCTTTCGAAAAAATATATATGTCAAGATATGTCTAGTCATCCTTTCTGCCAATATAACACATTTCTCTTTAAAAATGGCATTTTAGCAGAGTTGGCCATAGAAAACAAGAGTTTCAGTTATTTAAATGAAAACAATAGCTTTTCTATTAAATTAATTTTATTAATTAAACATATTTTATTAAGTAGGTAACAAATCTTTAACGATTGAAATATCACAAATAGTGTTCAAATTGTCTACCATTTTGGTCGATGCACAATTGACATTTCTTCTTTACTGATTTCTTGGCAGTTAAGAGTTGTAAAGGTGTTATCCCAGCGAAACCCCAAACAAAAAATTCTAAAGGACTTAGGTCCGGAGATCTTGCAGGCTATGGTATGGGCCCCCTTGTTCCTATCCACCGATCCTCGAACATTTGATTTAGTTTGTTCCTTGTAACCGCCGCGTTATGGGCTGGTGCGCCATCTTGTTGGTAAAACTTTCGTACCAAATCGGCAAGGGGCAACACTTCTAAATATGGCTCAACAATGTTTTCCAAAATATTAACGTACCGTTGGGCGTTAAGGTTTTCGTCATAAATAAAAGGACCAATCATTCGTTGCCCCACTATTCCAATCCAAATATTGAAACCAAATCGTCCTTGCATATTTCTAGGTTGGAAAACATGCTCATTATAGTCCGACCAACGATGCCGATTATGTCGATTAAATATTCCATTGCTGGTTACTCTTGCTTCGTCGGTCCAAATGACATTTCGGTGAAAATTGTCATTTTCATTTAATTTTCTGATGAACCAGTTGCAGAAATTAATCCTGCGTTCTTGATCACCAGGGAATAGTTGATAAGTGAGCCTGATTTTATAAGGTTTATATTTATATTTCTTGAGAATTCTTTGGCTACGGCTTTTGCTCACACCCTTAGTTACAGTTATTTCTCTGGTGAAATTTCAGGATTTTCTAAAACCGCTCCAATTACTTCTGCCTCCACCCACCTCGTCTCTACCTTCAATAGCATACTGTTTAGGTCTGGGCTTGACAAATGATCCATAATTCATCAAAGCATTTTCCAATCTAGGAAATATTTGTTCGCTTGGCTGCTGGCGTTCAGGGTAATGTTCGAAATATAGATTTAATGCATCTTCAGAATTTCGGCCTGATTCAATATAGCATATAAACATATGACATTTTTCAAAGTTTTCATACATTTTGGAATAATGCAGAGAGATTATAACAGATGTCAACTTTAACACTTATTTTATTTACTGTCAAACTAACTTTTAGATATGCAAAGCAACTGTTTTTGTGTGGCCAACTGGGTCAAAATGTTAAATGTTAAAAAAATGTAATTTTTAAAGAGAAATGTGTTATATTGGCAGCAAGGATGACTAGACGTATCTTGACATATATATTTTTGGAAAGCTTATTTTTTTTCCTATTTTCTAAAGTCAAAGCCAACTGTGGTTTCCATTTGAAATAACAAAGTTAGCTTTGATATCGAACAATTGAAAAGCGATATATTTTTTTGACAAATGCATCTTATTCTACGTCAAAAAGTGCCTCCAGAAAGTTTTTACCGTTTGAAAAAATATCCACAAATAAAAAAGTTATGACAGTTTTTCGGAATCTGCCAAATGTCAATTTTTGCCGATATCTCGGAAACGGTTAGAGATATCGAAATGCGGTTTTCACCAATTGGCGTTTCACAAAAATCGAGCTTTTTATAGAAAAGTATTCAAAAATATATTATCCCAAAAATTATTATTTCTTTAAATAAATGCATCAATAACTTTTTGCCTTAAAACTACTTCAAATATATGTTATTGTAGGTACATTTCTTTTATCTGATGTTATATTTTTTTGTCGACATATAAAACTTCATGAATAGAATATCGTTTTTTTTGTCGAGTCAGTTTTGCATATTTACTGCATTTGAGTGGGTCATTTTGTAAACTCCACTTTAAATTTCACAAATCTAACATCAGATTCATATTCAGCATACCCAAAAACATTTAGAAATTAATTTTAATAATTTTTCATCAATTCATATTCGAGACACTGTTTGGAGAATATTCCAATAGATTTCATAAAAAAATATGGTTCAAGGAATTATTCTGGAGTTCGGGTACTATTTTGTCTAATTTAATAATAATAATAATAAATGGTCTTTATTAGAAAAAAGAAATACAATTTCTTATTTTTGGAAGTGTCTACGCAACCGCCGCGGCGGATCTTTTGCACGACTTATTGAACCGCCGCACAGAGAAATTGGAATATTTTATGCAATTTTCTGAAAAAAGGCGGGAGACACCCCCCACACCTCCCTTTTTGTCTGAGACGCTAATGCTGCCTGCGGCGCTGATAATTTATTAACAATTATTATTAAATAAAAATCAACCTAACTAACCCAACTACCTAACAACCTAAAAGAATCACATGAAAGAGATAAATTATTATATGAAAAAGAAGAGCATTATTTCTGTCGTCAAATCCAACCAGAATTTGTGAAAAAGGATATTAATCATTACAAAATACTTTTTAAAAAAAGTCCAGTGGGCAGCAGTTAAACCCGGGACCTATTGCTCCACAACATGACGTTACGCATAGGCCAGCGATCCACGTCGAGAACACCGCTATAGCACAGAATAAATAGTATGTCACCAAACCAATTGCCGCGGCGGTCACGTAAATAGTTAAAGCAACCGCCGCGGTGGTTCGATAGCTATTTATTACAATACTGCCGGCGGTTTACTAGACACTTTCATTTCTTATTCTAAATTGACTCCCTAACCTATAATCTTTTTGCAAAAAAGAGCGACCAATTATTGCAAATCATGGCTGTGAATTATTATCTTAAAAAAGGGCTTGATTTTCACCAATAAATAAAAGGCTTAACATTTTTATTTTTTAAGCTGCGTTCTTGCAAATTAAACCAATGAAAACTTTGTTAACACACGCTGATTTTCAAAATAAGTAATGAAGTTGGCCATATGACACTAAAACAGTACTATCTAATTTTGAGACATCGTGAAATTTAATTCATGCACAATGAAGATTTTCTTGCAATAACTTTTTTACCTCTGGAGAGATTTTAATTCGAAAAGTCTTCATAATGTGGGATATTAATTGAGCACAAATCACCTATTTTTCAATTTCCTCTATGACCGATAGTTTTTCCAGTATTTTAAGGTAGTTATATCACGAGAGGTGCAACATCTCTTAGCGAATCAAAAAACTTGAGACGAGAGAGAGAGTATTGAAAGATTTGGCAACGCCGCATATAGTTTCTGACGCCAGCTGATCAACTCGTGTTGAAAATCGTATCGTTGATGTGCAACTCTTGGGAAAAATCTGAAATGTTCTAAATGTCAAAGTGTGTTATCTCTGGAAAGAATTGTAGCTAAAAATAAAAACGGATTAGTATTTATTATTGAATATATTATTTATACATACAATAAAATTGGAATGAAAATTTGTAAATCTTCTACTTATATGATATTGCATTTAAAATAAACACAAAGTGTTTTCAAATATCCGCGCCAAGTATAAGAAATAGTGTGACGTTACCACATCTACTCTTATCCTCCATTCAATAACTTTTGGGTAATTTACGTTATTTTATGGTGAATCATCTCGATATTTATACACGTGCTTTGTCAGGAATTAATTTCACTTTGCCTCGTTTTTGAGATCATTCTCGAATAAGGATCAGTCGTAAGAGGGAAAATAGTGTCACGACATCAATTTATTTCGCATGGCGTCCATAAACGTAATGTTAAATATCGATAAATAGTGCGAAGTTTGATCGAATGAATCTCAGAAACAGAACAATAAATGGAGTTCATATTTTACCAAAATATTTATTGATACGTGAATTAAATTTGCAAGTTTCGTGGCCTTCTCCAATAACGTGAATTGCGATATTACTACCATAAGAAAACTGATTTTCCAGATCATCAACATAGAGCAGGATACATAGCAAAACATACACGGTAAACAACCTAATATTAAATATCATTACAAACGGTAATAAACAAAAAAATTGTCAGTTGATTTTTTCTATATAATAACATTCAGATATTGCTGGCTATATTCACTAGCTGTGCTGGACTGTATTTTTTCAAGTTATACAATAGTTTCGTTTGATAAGAATACTCCTTTTTGGAATGTTTTTTTAACAATACTAACACTACAGTTAGTGATAATTTTAACAGTTTTTACTCTGATTTGCCAGACTGGACAATTTAGTCCATATAATGTTATATCTTATTTTAAAAGTCGGTTGCCTACAACCAATAGAACAAATTTTAACCACCTGATAACTATTGTGCAATTATTTTTTAAGCTCATGCAACATATATCGTCTTTCCACACACCATTTTTGTATTTATATTTCGTTTTTTTTTTTTTAGTTGCTTTTTTATGGAATAAATTTGAAAATGTGAAATAAATTAGGATAAGACATTTGTGTTATTGTTTTTTTATATCTGAAAATATAATTTAAATAAATTATGTACTGATATATGGCATTTTCCTTGAACTCTTTTTTTTCTTACCTGCGAATTTAGGTCAATAGGGCATTTAATCCCCTAACTCTCGACGTTGCAATGTATTCTGGAAAGGGTAAATGTAACATATTTAATTTAGGGGTGGTTTCCACCCCTTTTTCAGAGGTGAATATTTTTTTCTAAACTAACCCCTGGAAGTGAATATCAGAATCAGAATTTTTATTCATCACAAAATTGATACATACACCATCATGGTTGACGGCCAAAAAAGTTTTGAGAACGGAAGTAGATTCTCTTCCGAAACGTTAACTACCTATAGCTTTGATTTTCAGTTTTTAGTTCATAACATTGTTCTAGTTTATATATTTTTAGGTGTGAGACTTTTTGAAACAGTCAAGTACTCAAGAACCAACCTCTGTCTGATCCGTTTGACGCAGAGGTTTTTTCATTAAAATTTTTAAATATTTTTCAGTGGCAAAATACCCAATAAAAAGTAAGAAAAACACCATCAATTATCGGACTAGTCACAACAGAAACTTAACTAAAAGACAGATCACTAGTAGGATGCACATTAAACTTAAAACTGAAATTCAAGACAAACAAAATAAAAAATATGGTGAAATATATAAGCTGTTATTTAATAAAATACATAAAGACGAGAATAAATAAAATTATATACATAAAAATTCATTATATTTCTTTAGAAAAAATGTCCTTTTTAAGGAACTCATCCACAGAATAGAATGATTCATTTGAGAGAATGAGTCTGGAAAATGGTTGATGTATATTTTCTATCTTCCGTGTGCAACATGAGTGCATGTCACTATTTTTTAAGAAGGATGTTTCATTCTCCTTCACATACATTATCAACTGATAGAGGTAACGTAACGGAGGATATTATATTTAAATGTTGGCTTACAGTGAGAAAGAGGGTGAGCATTATTCATACATCTTAGGATTTTCTTTTGTACTATGAATACCTTATTAAGGCAAGGGGAAGAGCCCCAGAATATCAGTTCATATTGTAACAGACTGTACAAGACCATGATAAAGCAATTTTAGTGTGTCATTTGTGACCGTGTCTCTTAGCATTCTTATGTAACATATGCTACTTAATTTTAAACAGATTGTATCCCAGGTGAGTTTCTGGTCTATTGTTACTTCTAGAAATGTGATACTTTCAGTGGATTCTATTGTTTTTCTATTTACCACAATAAGAGGATCAAAATTTGGTTTTATATTTTTTGGTAAGAGTGTTTTTTTAGCATTAATATGGAGGCCATTCTGATTACACCAGTTACTGAATTCATTACAAGCTATATTACTGTTTTGAATCAGATCACTTATATTCTTATTGGACATAATATTTGTAATCGTCTGCATAGAGGATAATTTTGTTAGATGTAATACAAATAGTTGGCAAGTCATTCATGAATATTATAAAAAATAGAGGGCCGAAGATAGAACTCTGGGGTACCCCTGATGTAATTCCTTGAAAATCTGATTTAAAATTGTCTAAAACTACGGTCTGTGTACGTTTTGATAAGTATGAATAAGTAGCCCATTGGAGTTCTACACCCCGAATCCCTGTATTTTCCAATTTCAGTAAAAGTAATTCATGGTGGCTTATTGTGCCAAAAGCACGTTTTAAATCATAGAATAAACGTATAGTGTGACGTTTGTCATTTAGAGCATTATATATAAATTCCAGGCATTCAAGAATAGCATTATAGGTGGATTTCCCCTACCTAAATCCATTTTGAATATTAGAGAATAATTTATGAAATTCCAGGAATTTACATACCCTAACATTATAAGCCAGTTCAAAGAGTTTGCCTAATTGGCTTTGCATACATATAGTTCGATAATTGGTGATGTCACCTATTGAGCCTTTATTTTTTAATATAGGTACACATTTTGATTCTTTTAGCAGATCAGGGAACTGCCCCAAGGTGAACGATTCATTTATTAGGTAAGATAATGGCTCAGCAATCAGATGACTGACTTGACTTTAACATGTCACCATTTATGTCATCTTTCCAGGTGCTGGTTTGGAGCAGGTTTTTTTTAACAAAACCACAATTTCATTTGGTGTTGTAGGAGTCAGGAAAAGAGTTGTAATATTATGGCTGCTCTTGTTATCGAGGTTAAAGTTGGGTATTGTGTAAGAGGAGGAATCTGTGAAGCAGCCGTTAAAATGATTCAATCATTCAGATCATGTGCTTATTTGCATAAAACTTAATAATTTTTAAGATATATAGTTTGAAAGTTGTAATTTTTACCAAAAAAGGAGGTATTTTTAGACGGTTTTAGCACGGTTATTTTCAACAGTACGGAGCAACAGCACATATATGACAAGATAAAATAAAGGGTGTCTCATGAAGAACTGTACATACTTCCATGGGCGGTAGAGGATCATTTGGGTATTCAGGAACTACCTTGAAATTTTCCAGTGCCGGACTTTTTTAATTAGATTTTTCCGATTCCTGTAAAAATGATAGATAGATTATCAATCTAATCTCATACGCTAACTCTAATAATTTAGAGATATATGACTGAAATTGGTCTATAATTTGTGAGAGATTTATTGTCGCCTTAAAAATAATATAATAATCACTCTTGATGATTTAAGACATTACGGGACGATGTCTTTTTCAAAGCATGTGTTATAGTGTGTAACCTGAGGTATAAGTTCTAATCTTACACCAGTTTCCAATAGTGCTGATGCTATTCATACATTTCTAATAGCAAATTAAGCTCTCGTTGCTAACAATTTTTTTCCTTAAGAAATAATCAAGGCGGAGGGTTTTCAAATCGACACAATATTTATTTTCTTAAAGTTATACGAAAAAATACAACACTGGGTTTACTAATACTAAAAAAATGCTCGTGCTTAAACATTTTCTTTTTGAAAAAGTCAACTCCTATTACTACCGGAGTATACCTCGTGAAGGTATACTGCTTATCTATCACCGTTGTCGTAAACATTTTAGTAGTGTTAGTTACGCTAACATCTAGAACAACAAATCTATTTAAAATCAAGAAAATTATAGTTTGCGATTCTAACAACTCGTGAGAAAAAAACTCTACTGCATGTTCCTTATAGCTTAACTTGTGTCTCTCATTGAAATGCAACACTAACTCATCAAGTGTGCCAACCTGTTGACAGTTCATCAACGGACAAATCCTCGGTGGGTGGTTTTTACAGTTGTGATTAACTCTGGTCACAGGACCGCAACCCCACTTACAAGTCAAACCTATCTCATCGAATATATCGTACTCTAATATAACTTCCTCTGCAAAGTGTTCTAGTATCACCAGCGCACACTTATCACAGATATATCTTGACATTTCCGTGAGCTCGTAAACTTTCAGGAATACTCTAACTAGTTTACCGTGACAAATGAAGCAAAACACTGGTAGCACCACAGTAGCATTTACACCGTTGTTCTTCTTAAGGAACTGTTCACAGTCCGAGATGAAATATTCTGGATGTTTAATTTTAAATCTCTCGTTCAAAAGCGGCAACGGATACAATCTTTCCTCTAACTGTTCCGCAGTACAAGGCGCTCCTACATTAGCCTGTTGTGATATACCGACAGACTTTGGTAAAACTGTCAAATTGGCAAGCGCTGAAGTATCCAACTGAAGTTTACAAACGATATAATTCACACTCCCCATATCTGAATATCTTACTTTGAAAGTATCTTCACACATTCCAATAGCGTTGCATGGTCGTTTCTCGGTGGCACGAATGATCCGCCTATCAGCTAATGAGTAAATCGATAGTCTGTGTAGTATTTTGAGAGCTGTTGCTTCTTTTCCAATAAAGCATACGTTGAAACCAACAATGTCATCGCTTTGACTTGCTTTTACGTTAATTACGAATAAACAATTATATTGCTTGTAGAAATACCATTGCAGAATTTCCATACATGACAAATCTATAACAACCTCTGGCTTTCCCAAGCATGCATTCGGGTGCTGTGTTTGAAAATGGTCAGGTAGTAGAAATGTTGCAAATTTCTCGGTTGGGCCGCAAATAAAGCATAGGAAGGTATCGCTTAGGCATTCTTCTTCGTGACTTTGGACCTCACGATAAGTTAGAAGTTTGTTGCAACCGTCAAATCTGTTGATGCATTTAAAGAGGCTGTCTTCTGCTACAATTCCATACAAGGAAACCGCTCCATTATCGTTCGGTTGTGAACAACGTCCACACTTTATTTGGTTATTGGGGTAGACCTTAACGGGTTTCACGGATAAATATTTTTTACAGGCACTGCATTTAAGTGAATCTAAAACTTCATCGGATAATATGAACACCATTTTTCTTTTTGCTTTTACTTTGTTTTGTGTGGCAAATTGAAATTGAGGAGCAATTGTTTACTTCTGGCAAAATTTTATAGAAAGTGGTGATAAGACGAATGTTATCTATATCAGTTAAATTATCTACACTTAGATTAGACATATTTATTTACATTAAATGGGCAACAAATCAATATACAGAGTGAATCAAAATTGAAACTTATTTTTGGTTGGGTTTTTTCAAGTTTTAAAGCGTCTGGCGGAATAAGTTAGGGTCCACGGAAAGTGTCTGGCAATAATGAATATTGGTTTTTAACAGTATTCTGTCAAACATATACGAAAACCAGCTATTATACTTTAACGTAGGTTAGTAAGGTTTTTTTTGTACCTTTTGTGCCTACCTGTTATCTGTAAAAGGGGCCCACTTTCAAGCTAGCAAATATGCATACTTCCTATAGTTCTAGTCAATATTTATCAAAGCGTTCATGAATACCATATGAGTTTTAGTATGATTTTATGATCGACAATGTCAATTTTTTAATATAAAGAATATATTTCGATACAATAAAATTAATCTTTTGAGTTACAAAAATGCTGTCATCATAGTAAATTTTTTTAAATATTTACGAAAACTGCATACACCACAGGTAATATAACTTCTAATTGTATTCCAGCAGACACCTTGTGAGGAAGAAGGTATGCAGGACAGTCACTCAAGAAATCATACTCGTTTTGTTTTATACTTTTGTTCTATAACAAAATATTAAACACACTATACTTAATAAATAAATTAAGTATTATACTGAGACTTTTTACAACATATAGAGTATATTATAGAGTATCTTGACAAGAGACGTAAGCGTCATTAATCAAATTTTACACAATAAAATCTAAATATATCCTAGATTCAAATTTATATATCGTACTGCATACTAACTTTTCTATGAAGTTAAGCGATATGCATAAATATGTTTACTTATTCTTACTTTGCTTTGTTCATTATGTCTTGGAGAATGATTCTTACTAAATACTCTGCAGGAGGCAGAACGACACGAATATTCCTTGGAGAATAGTTTACAACATTTTGAGATATTCTGGAGTTGCTTCTTATTGAACAAATGCGAGCTGTAAGAAAAACATTTTTTCTTTCTGACCACTTTTGTGTTAAATAACAAATATAAACTTTTATATCGTAAATAAGTGCATCTTTTACCAATACATATTTTGTAATTATTAGCATTGATTAATTTCTAATTAATCAATGATTGGGGTTAATATTTCTTCCTTCATGCTGACGTAGTTGGCCGAAAAAGTTTTCCATGAGGTCTTGATTGATGGCTCAAGGCCTAAAAAACGTTTTTGTACATCTTTCAGAAACGTTTACTCAATTGATCCACCACACGTAATTAAACAATATAGTAGTGTAATAGAGGTCCATTTGATTCAAGAATGAGTACATATATAAATTAATAAAAATAAATAACTGTCAATATAATAAAATAAATTAGATATTCTTTAAAGAAACATTAAAATAAGTAATATAAAATGCCATAAATAAAATTCTTTTGTAAATATAAGAACAGGAGGTATTGTAATAACATAATATTTTGCCCTCGAATTGTAACATTTGTTATAATGGTTCAATCCAACCATCTGTCAAAGTATTTCAATATAGCCGGCGATTAGCATACATTTACGTTTGGTGTATTGTTTTTATGAGATTCTGAATATAAATTTACCGGAAGTATAAAGCAAAAAGTGTTAAGAGCTTAATATTCTGGGACTATTATTGATATATTACTATTATCACGTCTCCTTAGTTAAAAATAAGGTAAATATATCAATTTTATTTGGAATAGTCAGGGTAGTGTGTCTTGATTTTGTTTAGTTTAATGTTTTAGAAACTCTTTGGTTTTAGATATTGAAAGTAACAAAAATAAAAATGCCTTTAACGTGTATTGTTGTACAGTGTGGAAGCAGGGCAGACAGGGATAAATTATCTTTTTTTGCTGTTCCAAAAGCTTTGCATTTTTCACACACTTAAACGTTTTATCAGAACAAAGAAGAAGAATAACTGTGAGTTAGTACTAGGTAGGTAACAATATCCATATTAGTTATAGGTGGTACAGAATCAAGCCCAAAGTCAAAATCTGAATCCTTTAAATTATAGGGGTCACATTGTAGCACTTTAATTTTTTCTAAATATCTAGTAGCTGACTCTGGACATGTATTTGCCAATTCGGACAAATAACCACTTTGTTGCAGAGCCATAGCACAATTAAAAAACAAATCAGACCACGTCCAATTTTAACTTTTTACTTATATGCCAATGATCCGCCATGTGGAATGTCAAAATGTCAAAAAAGTCAGCTGGTTTGGAAAGTTTGGATTGTCCCATTCAGTTTGTTCATTTGTGTTGATTTATAGCAACTTTGAAACACGTTATCTCTCTCACACTCACATTATTTGTACTCACTGCACTCTCTTTATTTAACTGCTTGAAGCTGTTTTAAATCAACACAAATGAACAAACCTATTGTAACATTTGTTAAGGGCAACACTGACCGTATTCTGGTATTTTACCTACATTCAGAATAGTTTCGATCACAGACTACCAAAATCTACTAACCTAAAATTAGATTCTACTAATAATCTACCGCTATCTGGCGTCGAGCGGCAATATTATGAAAGAATTCCTGTTTAGGGTACACCTATAAGTTAATGTTTGCCGTGAGTTAACACGAGTACCGCTAGATGGGGCTGTACTACTTTTAATCAAAAATACCAGCAGTAATAAACACTTAACATTTACTACAATAAAAGTCATCATTTATTAAAACAACAAGCGAATAAAGGCATTTTGAACTAAAAATTCATACCTAAATACTAAAGCTACCTAACATGTCAGAATCAGGTTTAAACTTAGTACAGTTTCCTAATTCCGATAGGTATACCTTGGTAAATCTAGTACGACATTTTTCGGAGAAGGACTCAACTTACCTGCGGCAGTTGTCTTTATAGTCATTTAATTGAGTTTGGTGCTATTCCAGTAGGTGCCACTTAGGTTACTTGCTCAAATTATTACAGATATGGGGATAAAATATAGCATTAGAAGTGGGACTCAGAAAATCTACTGAAATTTACTAAAATTATTAACTCTACTAAAATTCTACTGTCCACCCTCATTTTTCTTGAAAATCTACTAATTTAGTAGGCAATCATAGATAAAGAATTATATATATGATATAGATAGGCAACTCTTCCAGCAACCGCCGGGAAATGCGTAAAGCGCCCTCGCGTGTCTGGTGTGTGTACTAAGTGATTATTGGCGGTCATTTCAAATATATTAATATTACTTTGGTTTTAAATTACTTAAATATTTATAGTGTCCACGAATTGTGTTCGGAAGGAAACTTTATTTGCAAGTTTACGAGGAAAAGCCATTTATAAAAACACCAGCTTTTTATGGAGTCCGAAGATGATACTGTTTTTCAAAATATATATATACAGGGATATTTACAAAAATCTGAAAAAGTACAAAAAGTGAAGTAGGTACCTTTTTTTTTTTAAATATTAATAAATGTTATTAAAACAAATGTTTTAGATTAAAACATGAATGATTGAAAGAGAACAGAAAAATGACTACAAGTTTTAATCCATATCGTGTCTGTAACTCGGACTTAATAACATTTATTAATATTTTTGAAAAAAACATACTACATTTGCACATAAAATTTGGAAAATAGTGTCACTTGGTGTTTCCATGAAAATCATTTTTATAAACAATGACTTTTTCCGTAAACTTACAAATAAAAAAGTTTTCCCTCCTCCTAACACAATCCGTTGACACACTGTATGTCTCAGCCAGATAGCAAAATCAGTCAATTCACATAGACTGACCAAATAGTGTGAAGAATGGTCTTTTTTATAAAATTACCTATTTTGCTATCTGATTGTGGCATGAAGGCAAGATAAAGATCTCAAATAAAAAAATAACCTTTGTTATTAATATATTTGAGGCCTCTATTACAGGAGGGAGGTTTGTGATTGAAAAAAATATATGTCATATAAATGTAGGTACTTATATTTTTTGTACTATAATTATACAGAGTGCACAAAATATAAAATTTAAAATAAAAACTATAGTGATAAAATATTAAAATAAAAGGCATTTTCGTTAAAATAGAAAAAATACATATTGACATTCTCTTCCCACATTGTCACCCTAGGTTGTTTTTGTTCCCCTTTTTCCTTTTTTACAAATAACGTTTAAATTCAATACACCCCATTATTTAAATTTTTAAAAAGTGCTTAGTGCTCGTGAATATAAAACACTTTTTCAGAGTCCTTAGTAATCGCGAACACTTTGCTATTAAGACAACACAAAACAAAGCACTTCCAATATCCCATACGGTCACCACTTGTACTGTATATGCATGTCTTTTAATTGTTTTCTATATATTGTACCCTCTTTGCATACTAAATGCAGCCAAAGCTTCATATTTTACTACAAATAAATATGAAGTTGGCCTCTCAAATATTTATTCAAAAAATCGCTATCGTCGAATCAGGTCCCGTCTATACTAGGACACTTATAATACTAGTGAGCTAAAACTTTTACATCCAAAGACGAGCAAAAACGATTACTACTGTAAGTCTTTCATGGCTTTAATTTTTAACCGAAATGTTCTATGTTTTTCATACTTCTGCATCGCCTTTTTTTTAATCGGGTCAGAATATTTTCGTGACCGATCTTTTCCTTTCAATATTTTATTAACATTTTTGCACCATGTGTTGATATGAAAATTGCAAATGAATTCTGAATATAAATGCAGAACATCATGAGTTTCACAATGAAACATAGTTTCTAGACTTGCATCGTTTACAATATTTTGTTGTAGTACAAATTTTAAATTGTTTTTGTGACAAATTTTTGGCAAAATGTACCCTAAAATGTGTAAACTACTATTAAACAATTTACAGAAATTTGAAGATGGATACAATAGTGCTCTAGGATCATATGCACGATTCTCTATTACAAATTTATATTGTTCATCAAGTTCATCGGCATTTCCTAACAAATCACGTCTACATTGTCTACAAACTTTTATAGATTTTAACAATTTCTTTGCTACATATCCTGCTAGATATGTCAATTTCCCTTTATTAATATGAGACAATTCAGGTTGATAGGCTATACTAAAACATTGATATTCAGATGGAGTTTCCTCATTTTCGTCAGTTTCATTTGAGGTAATAAAATGTTTTAATGAGTCCAACCCAGGTAAATCATCATTTTCACAATTTCCTGATGTAGAATGTGGTGACATATAATTATTAATAATTAAAGATTTAAAAGAACCAACAAATGATCTGCAATTTGGATTTACATTACGTACACCATGACTTCTCACTAAACCAAAACAATTTTCAAGTGGATCTTGATTGAAATTTCTGGGACACATAAATTTAAAACCAACAGCTTTTAGTTTCGTCCAGATGTATCGGAAGGCTTTCAAGGTGTGTACCCAATTTTTCACCGAAGGAGGCACATGATCTTCCTTCTTATCATTAAAAAACTTGAGACTTTGGAAAACCTTTATCGCTTCGATCCAAAACTCATGATGTCCGGAAGTCCCCGACACTGCAGTTCTTAATAATTTACCACTTACTGGAGTCACATTTGCACCATTCACGCTGTCAAATGCTTTGTCCATGAATAATAAGAACTCAGCAGTGTCAACTGCTTCTTCAGGCATATGCTGAGGACCTAAAAATAATATATAATAATTTAATAAATACACAATTTAAAATAAGCGTAACATAAAACTAGCATCTTATACTAGTTTTCTGATCACTTAGTACACAGCTCCATAAAAAAACAAAAAATGTTTAATATTAATGATATTAAGTAAAAACTTATTGTAACATTTTTTTTAAATAATTGTATATATCTTACCATAACGAGATAAGCTTTTGATTGCAGCAGCCAGTCGTGCACTAAAAATTTGTGCAGCTACATTCACTTTCATTTTTTTGGTGTTTTGTATATGGGCTTCTGTCAATTTATTACATAATTTGTAATCTTCATCCACATCTTCCAGTTCATATAGTTTTTTAATGTATCTCCAAGTTGCTATCTTATTTTCTCCGTTTCTCCAAGTATATGTTGCATCATAATCAAAGAGACCATTCCTGATCCCCTTTAGTAAATGAGGAGGATCGTATAGAGGCACCACTTCTTCTCCATCAATTTCAAATCCAAAGTTTCGATTTTCTTTTTGCTGTTTTTTATAGAGATTATCAGTCTCTCTATACAATGCTTGATACGCTGCAACCTGTGAAGATCCTTGATCACATACAGTAGCAATGACCTTCAATCCACAAGACCTAGCCGCTCGCACTACTTCTTTAATGGTTTTTGCCAGCATATCCTTCTTCATTCCTCCTTCATTAAAATAATATGATAACGGTTGCTTCCACTTTCTACGTATACCTCTAGCCATAAATACCATGGCTTTATCTGCAATAACGGGCTTTCTTCCACCATCTCCATTATCCTGGAACCCTTCTATAAAATCTTTTTTTTTATTATATAATAGGGAAGGATCTAACCATATTTCATCAAACATAATGGTGCAATATTTATCTAGATCTTCCATTTTTTCTATGGTACTTTTCAATACATTTAATATAGCATCGTTGAGACCTATGTTAAAAGGAACCTTTGTTAACAAATTGGTTAAGGTTTTTCTCGAGGGTAGTGCAAAAATTTTGCGAAGCAATTTATAGCCTTTTGGGCTTTGTTTTAATAACGAGAGAGCCAAAATTTTATCGTCAAAAGAAAATCTTCTGCCCCTTGGAGATTTTCTTTGAAGTTTTAGTTGTGACATTACAAATTTGTAAGATGCTTCATTTAATGTAGCTCTCAAAAATTCGGGAGATTCACTGAATTCATGGGCTTGCTTGAATCTCTCTCGTAAATCAGTATGTTCCTTATTTAATTGCTTGGCAGTCTTTCTGAAACCATTAACCATCCTATACAGTCTTCTTGCCTTTGGTGTTAATTCGCCCACATTTCTAGAATTAATGCTTTTCAGGACATCAATTCGCCTTTTTAGACCTATATAAAAACACAATTAATAAAATAAATATCACTTCAAAAAATAAATACGTACCTGTTCTGCTAGTTTCTGGAGTAGAAGATATTTCATGCTGAGGCACGCTGGTAGGAGTAGAACATTCTTGTAGACGCGATGTTGATGGACCACTTATGGCAGCTGGTTCTTCCATTTCCTGTAGCGTTGATTTTGATGGAGCACTTATGGTGGCTGGTTGTTTCATTTCTTGTGGTATTTCTAATAACATAGAGAAGTTTAGTAAAAAACAAGGCAAACGAACATCCCTCAATATTAACAAATTTACGTGCAGTTTGAACAGCTGTAGCTCGTTTACACCAAAATACATGGACAAATTTTGAGAGAAAATCAAGCTGCATTCTTTATATATAACATCATGTTTTTACTACTACAGACGAACTGCAGTTGGGCTTGCTAATTAACACATTATGGATTTATTTTTAGCCCACTTTATCCAAATCTTCCTTTAATATTACTAATAAACAGGTTAGACAGAATTAATGAAGAATGCAGACCTGTGTTATTATTTAAAATGATCTTCCATGCAAACGATAAAGAAAAATTGAAGCAAGCAAAGGCTAAAGTAAATGAATCATTCAAAGTCTTCATAGTTTCGAGGCCCTCAAGATCTCTAATCTAAGAAACTTATAGTGATTTACTCACTTAATTATAACCTCTAGAAAAAACATTGAAGACAAATGTTCTATTAGCATGTTTAAAAAAGAAAATTTACCTGGAGTGTAGTACGGTAAATGCATGGAAGGCACACTGTCAGCTTTCAAATTCGCTCCCCTTCGACCAGAAATTCGACAATCATTTGCAAAATGAATATCACAAATTCTGTAGCTAGCTCTGATATTACTCATTTCCTTGCCTTCAAATTTGCTATTTCTAATACGTGTTAACCACTCACTGAAAAGCTGTAAAAAAAATGTATCACTATATTTATTTGAGGATTAATAATAACAATATTACTTAAATATAATAAAATGTAATGCAATTTATACAACAAGTGAATAAAGTAATACTTTTTGGTGAATGGGGAGTTCAGCAATCCCATGAGTGAAACAAAGGTACATTATGCATAAGTTTCATTCAATATTTCTTTTACGACTGTCTGCAATTATAAAAAGAAAAAAAATTAAATTTAGAATTCACTAATACAAAGGTCAAAAAGTAGAGTATAATAAAGTTACTTTTTCTCACTCTTTTTACGTTTTTTTCCCACTCTTATCGTAACAGTTATTTGTGTATTTAAGCGTTAAGTATATCTAGTATTTTGATGGCGATTTTGACATTCTTTACTGCCGATTTAAAAAAAAATGTTACAAAAAAAATTATATAGAAACTACACTTCTTTTAACAGCCTGCCTTAGAAAAACATTTCCAACTGTATATATATTCAATGATATCTTGGAGCATAAATTGCAAATGCAAATATTTTAAGTACTGATAAAAAATTTAATAATTTACCTTTTGATCATTAGGAAACCGATGCATTTTATAATTACTTGATATGTTTTTACACGATGGAACACAACAATAAAAAACCATGATAAGAACACACACACTTTGACAACTATACTTCTCACAATCCGGCAAAACACGTGCAAAATGATTAATGACTGCATAAATAAATATTAATGGCTGTCACTGTCATTTGTCAGGAATGTCTTTAAAATCATACGCAGGCGCAGAGTAAACAATACCATACTAGCGACATACCGTGTTTGGTGTGTCAACTATTTGACGACTTCTTGACCTTGGGCATATAAGTTTCCCACCCATGTAGGCAATCTACTGAAAACGGCAACACTGCAACCTACACAGCAGTTCAGGAGACTCCTCCCAGTCCTCCCCTTTTCTCGGTCAAAATTTACAGCACGCTTGTACTCCTCGTCTCCTCCTAGTAGTCCTACCACAGAGTAGATTCCTAGTATACAAATTCTTGATGCGCAGTAAACAGCTGAGGCGTGGTAAGGTTTGTTAGTTATTAGGTTTGTTCATTAGTGTTGATTTAAAGCAGCTTCAAGCAGTTAAATAAAGATAGTGCTATCACAAATAAGATGAGTGTGAGAGAGATAATGAGTTTCAAAGTTGCTATAAATCAACACAAATGAACAAACTGTATATGTATATGATAAGGAGCCATTCTGAACGGTATCCTGATTTTATTTCTTAGATCATTAATCTCAGAGAAGAATATTAACAGGTCAACAGGTGGAGGTACTGTAGTCAGGGAGTCGTGGAAGTTAATGAAGTTATTACTTATTTTTTTACGTTATTATTATTCTGTGGTTAATAGTCTTATCGCCTTTATCAGTTTTGACTGTGCTACAGAAGTTAAAAATATGTTCATATTATCAGACGAAGTTTTAGAGAAACTTATATGCAGTGCGTGTAAAAAATATTTATCTGTGAAACCCGTCAAGATCTACCCTGATAACCAAATAAAATGCGGACGTTGTACACAACCTGACGACAATGGGACGGTTTCCTTGTACGGAACTTTGGCACAGGAGAGCCTCTTTAAGTGCATCAACAGGTTCGACGGTTGCAACAAGCTTCTAACTTATCCTGAGGTCCAAGACCACGAAGAACAATGCCTAAGCAACACCTACCTGTGTCCTATTTGCGGCCCGAGCAAAGAATTTGCAACTTTTCTATTACCTGACCACTTTCAAACACACCATCCCAATGCATGCCTGGGCAAGCCAGAGATTGTCATTGATTTATCACCTATGGAAACCGAAAGGAAATATTTCTACAAGCAATACGATTGTTTGTTCATCGTTAATGTAGAAGTGAGCCAGATTGACGATATTGTTGGTTTCAGCGTAGACTTCGTTGGAAAAGAAACAGCTGCCTGTAAAATACTATATAGACTGTCGATTTATTCCTTACCCGATAGGCGGATTATTCGTGTCACTGGCAAGCAATCATGCACCGCTCTTGGAACACGTGAAGCAAATACCACAAAAGTAAAATATTTCGATTTGGCCAGTGCCAATCAGGTGCTCTATAAACTGGAGATAGATACTTCGATGCTTGCCAGTTTAACTATTTTACCAAAGTTTCTCGGCATACCCGCGCAGGATAACCTAGAAGTGCCTTATACCCCGAAGCAATTAGAGAAAAGACTATTTCCGACACCGAACTTGAGTAAAAAGTTTAAAGCTAAATATCCTGACTACTTCGTCTCAGACTGTGGACTGTTTCTTAAAGAAAACCACAAAGACACTGATGCAACAGTTACATTACCTCTTTTCTGCGCCATTTGCTACGGTAAATTAGCTAAAGTATTTTCTGCAGTCTACATTCTTACCAAAACCGAATATCTGTGTGATATGTGCGGGGTTGTATTATTACGAGGCATTCCGGAAAAATTCGTACCACACCAAGACATATATAGTGAAATAAGTCTGATGTGCAGGTGGAGATGCGGACCTGTGAATGGAGTTAATCATAATTGTAGAAATCACCCATTAAGATTATGTCCGATGACGGACTGCCAACAACTTGGTACACTCGACAAGTTGGTGTCACACCTTCGAGTGACGCACAAACTAACCTATATGGCAGATAAGATACATTTCTTTACTAACGAGTTGTGGGAATCGCAAAATGTAGTTCTCCTAATTTTAAATAGATTTGTGCTTCTGGAGGTTGACATAACTAATACTACGAAAACCTTTACCGCAAAGGTGATAGATAAGCAGTATGAGGTAATGAGGTATACTCCGGTAATAGTGGCAGTATATGACTTTACCAATCCTAAAAGTTTTGACCATAAACACTGTTTCAGTGTGGATATAGACTCGGATGTATGTTTCTGTGTAACTCTAAGAAAAGAACAGTGTTGCGATTTGGAATCGAAGTATAGTAATAAAAGCTCATCAAAAATGGAAATCGTGTAAAAAGCCAGAGTGTTTATTAATAAGTTCCTTCTATTATACAAGGTTGATAGCAGGTACATCCAAAAATAATGCTAAAATTTTATACAGGGTGCACCATTAATAATAGGCCATAGTGCAGGGGTAGATTCTTTGAGCCAAAATATGAGGATATAACCAAAAAATGTTGCTGTGGAAAAAGATACAGTGTCAAAATTTAAATTATTTATTCGTTTTTTTGCAATAACTCAGCCTTTTGACTGATCTTTGCCAAATCTGCTGGAGGAACTTTTTTTATTCCAAGAAACGATAATTTATGTATTACATGACGTTAGATCATAGAGGGCGCCGCAGGACCTGTATCTGATGATGAATTTTTTACATATATTTTTTGGACGAAACGTTGTACTTCTGACCAGAAAATCTGATAAGGCATCATTTCCATGTATAAAACGTACACTTGGTAGAACTTGATAACTCCAACCGTTTTCGAAGAAACTGTCGTTAAACATTTGAATAAATTTTTGAAAGACAAATTTGTCTTTCAAAAAATTCAAATGTTTTAACAGCAATTTCCTCGAAAACCATTGAAGTTATCAAGTTCTACCAAGTGTACGTTTTATACATGAAAATGATGCCTTATCAGATTTTCTGGTCATTTTCCAGTTAAATATTTTATTGCCCATTTACACAGTGCTATATCTTAAGCTAAAGGTATCTCATGTATTCGATGTATTTCAAACATACATAAAACATCATTTTATAATTTATCACAAGGATAAATACATAAAAAGGATGACAGTCGATGGCAAGACTGGGGACTTTTAAAAGCTTATCAAAGTTTAAAAATAGCTATCAAACACCTCTTTTTCATTTATGTTTATTGTGAATGTTTTTTACCGCAAGGTTAAAATTCATGATAATAGTTCAAGAGTAGCGGGGCATAACAAAAATTACTTTTAAAATATGTAGGGAAAAATAAGAAAAACCCTACTTAACAATTTGTCAATATATAAAAACAGATGACGAGAAATAATGTAATTTTTTATAAACAAAATTGGTGGGTATCTTTGGGCAGGGGGCATGGTATGGTTGGGATAGGAATTTATATTTTTGAGGATTTGTGGGTGTTTTGTCTTGTCTGGCATTAGTTATGGTTGGAAAAAGACGGGTAGTCTCTGGTGGATTAGGGTATGTCTGTGGGTAGGGTTGTGATGTGATTTTTTTTGTAATATAATTTTTAGTTGTTCATTTAAGTGTGTCATGACGTTCCGATTTATTCTAAATGACCTGTGTAATGCTACAAAAATCGAAATCCATTAAAAAACACTAAATTACGTGATTTATGAGCATGCAAATAAAATTCACCAAATTTGTTTTTGGGGCAAAACTCAATTTTTTTCAAATGGAACCATATCGGTACCGTGGTACCATTTACTAGTACTATTAATAAGGAATTTATTCATATGTTGTATTAAAATCTGCGATAAATATAAACAAAATATCAGCTATAAGAAAACACAATTTTATTCTAATTACCTTGTTACACATAAGGTGGTTTTGGAATACAAAACTTTAACACAAAACATTACAACAGTAGTTCAAAATGCTGTCCATTAACGTCAATGCACTTCAGAACTTTCATAGCTGTTTCTCGAGGAACGTTCGCCAATTGCTGGGCCATTATGCTATTAATTGCTCGTCTTACTCGTAGCTCCAGGTTGTAACGGCGGTTGCATAGACACTATTTTTTAAATGACCCCAAACCGAGAAATCAAGGGGCATTAAATCAGGTGACCTTGGAGGCCACCTCACAGGACAATTCGTCGAAATTACGTTTTTCCCGAATCTCCGTTGAAGGTAATCAATTACTATACTTGAATTTTGGGAGGAGCGACATCTTGTTGGAAATACATTCCCTGTCCTAAATCTAAAGGCAACTCATCTGAAATGTCCTCAGTCTCATTTTTCAGGAATCTCAAGTATCTGGCACCAGTCAAAGGTCTTTCAAATATTATTTGACCAATGATTCTACTACCGATTATTCCAAGCTAAACATCGAAACCGAATCACACTTGAAAGTTACCCTTCCATAATAAATTGTGATTTTGTTGTGACCAATATTTTGTATTTTGTCGGTTAAATAATCTCAAATTTGTAAACCTTGACTCGTCCAAAAATAAAATCAGTTTCAAAAAATTATTGTTTGCCTGCACGTTATTATACAAAATCCAATTGCAATATTCCATCCTACGTTCATAATCACTTTCGTACAAATGCTGGTGCAACTGGTATTTAAAAGATTTATAATGGTATTTGTGCAAAATTCGGCTTACTGTTTTGTGACTGATGTTCAATTCAAACCCAACTTGCCTTAAAGAAACAGTCTTATCAACTTCTATTTGAGCCAAAACATTAATTTCCGTTCCTTCGTCAATAATGAAGTTTTCTGCGGGATCATTGTTGGGCTCACTTTGGAATTGGTTTTCAACACGTATAAAATAATTTTTCGCTAGACATTGTCTATCAGGATATCGTCGGCCATAAAGATCCACAGCTGCAACTGCATTTTTTCTACTTTCCCCATAAATAATTAACATGTCCACTATTTTACCTCTTGTATAAATTTGCAGCATTTTGAACACAATTAACAAGAATTTTAAACAATTTTTAAAGATACAATAAAAGCATCGTTAAACCAACAAATGTTTGACAAGGTAAATATTTCATTGTTTTCAAAGCCACCTTAGTTCTTAATCTTAACATTTAATTAGAACGAAATTGTATTTTCTTATTTTCTTTTAGCTGTAATTTTGTTTGTATTTATCGCATATTTTATTTATTTTATTTATTTATTTATTTATTTATTTAGGTACAATATCCAACGGGATAAACCCAATTACAGGATAAGGTTACAAAGTGATCAGCATTAAAAAAGAATAATGCTGATAGCAATACAATTAAAATACAATTAAGCATAAATTACAATAAATCACAACGAAAATATACAATGAGAAAAGTGAGGAAAGTGAACAATAAAATGCAGCACTACTTATTAAATGCAAAATCAATGATTTGTACAAGACTGGACAATTTCAAGAAAGATTAACAAGGATTAGATTATTCATACAGGCGTTTGATGCTACTAGCATTACAGAATAAAATGTCTAAATTTGTTTCAACTTCTGAATAACTGACAAACATGTGATATATAGGGGACCTTTTATATATATTAGTATGATGATTTCTTGTACAAAATAGTCGTTTCTGGCGAGAATTAATTCTGGGTACATGAAACTCTAACATCTCTAGTAATGCTATACAGTTAGTTATGTTGTTGACTATTTTGTACAAGAAAAGAACGGCGTGCATGTTGCGGCGTTGTAACAAGCTGTTCATTTCAAATCTGGCATAGAAAATTTCCTGTGGAGTGCCTCTTTGGGGATATTGATTATTATCTAACTGATACGTTGCTAGCTTAAAGAATTTTCGTTGAACTCGCTCAATATTAATAATGTGGGTGTTATATATGGGATTCCAAACTACTGAACCATATTCTAGCTGTGATCTTACGAAAGTAGTGAAAAGTAACTTCAGGGTATTAATGTTGTTAAAGTCCTTCATATTACGCACGATAAAACCGAGATTCTTATAAGCTTTAGATATTATTGAATTAATATGAGGGACAAAGGTAAACTTATGGTCAAATATTATACCTAGATCTTTAATGGTATTCGGACGTGGAAGGATTGTGGTATCGATGTTATATTCGTATGATATTATATTATGTTCGTCCTTCCGGCAGTATGACATAACATTGCATTTAGCTGCATTAAGGTGCAGTTTGTTTTCTTTGCACCAAGAGTTTAATGTGTTTAAATTGTTCTGTAGTGTGACGCAGTCCATTTTGGTTTCAATTCTTGAAAAAAGTTTTAAATCATCTGCATATACTAAGTAGTTTACGTTCAAGCCGACCGAAATATCATTAATAAAGATTATGAACAAAAGGGGCCCTAATACAGACCCTTGTGGAACTCCAGAGGATTGAGTGAAAGTAGAAGATTTGTATCCTAGACAGTGGACATACTGGGTACGTTGATATAGGTATGATTGGAAAAACATCAACATATTATAACTCAGACCTATCTTATTTAATTTCATAAGTAATAAACCATGATCCAGACTGTCGAATGCCTTGGAGAAGTCAGTGTAGATGACGTCTACCTGACTTCTCTCATCAAGGGCTTCACAAATGAACTGAGACTTGCAGACTAAATTAGTAATTGTTGATCGTCCTTCAATGAAACCGTGCTGCTCGGGTATAATATTGCTTCTGACATGAAATGAGAGGTAATCAGCTAGAAGAATTTCAAGTGCCTTACTGAAATTACATATTATTGTTATTGGTCTATAATTTGTGATGTCCATGTTATTATCTTTTTTATACACGGGACATACTCTGGAAATTTTCCAGGCATCTGGAAATACTTGTGTCTTAAAAATTAAGTTGAATATAATTTGCAACGGCTTAGAGAGTACAACGGCGCAATCATTTAACAGGAATGCCGGTATTAAGTCTGGACCTGCAGTCAGTTTGGGTTTGATTTGTTTTAATGCCTGTATGACTTCTTCCTCACTTACTGAGGTTATGTGTAGGGTACCGTTAGAATTATTTATAACAGACGCATATTCAGTATCATATACTGTAGAATTGAGGAAGTTATTGGCAAAGAATTCTGCAAATCCGTCTACTATTTGCTGAGGACTATCCAGTCTGGTATCATTATAAGTCATTGCTGGTGGTATTGATGTATTACCTTTTTTTTCAGATATATATGACCAAAATTTTTTTGGATTCGATTTAATATTAACTTCGGTTTCAGTAACATACCGTTGAAAAGCCAGTTTAGTCTTATTTTTTACATCACTTCTGATGGATCTGTAGTATTTATAATTTTGATCGGTGCAGCACTTACGATATTGTTTCCACGCTTTATTCTTTTGTCTAAGTGTTCGGATAAGGTCCATATCAAACCAAGGTGGGTAATGTTTATTGACTGGTATTTTTTTTGGCACATGTTTGCTAAATATTTCATCAAGTTTTTCATACAAAGTATAGACTGCAGTATTTACACATTCATAATTTTGTAGGAATAACCAATCGGTTGACATTAGCTCCTGATAAAGGTCATGGAAGTTGGCCTTCTTGAAATTGAAGCCTAAATTACTTTTTTGTTTAAACTGCTGCTTATTGTTGTCAAGAAATATTTCAATACAAAGGGGTGGATGATGTTCATCTACCGTAGACATGGGATCTGAAGACTTTGACACACTGCAGAGTATGTCACATATTACTAAATCTAATAGTCTGCCATTTAGGTTTTGTACCGTATTATATTGTTTTAGATTAAAAAAGTTTAGAAAATTATTTAGTGATAAGACGACATATGAATAAATTGCTCATTAATAGTACTAATAAATGGTTCACAGTACCGATATGGTTCCATTTGAAAAATTTGAGTTTTGCCCCAAACACAAATTTGGTGAATTTTATTTGCTCATAAATCACGTAATTTAGTGTTCCTAATGGGATTTCGATTTTTGTAGCATTACACGGGTCATTTAGAATAAATCGGAACCGTCATGGCACACTTAAATGGAAAACTAAAAATTATATTATAAAAAAAAATGGTGTTTGAAATGTCACTTATTTGGCATCGTTGGATTCAAAAAATTATGCAGAAATCAAAAATGCAATAGTATATAGGGTGTTCCATTTAAAAATCGAAAGTAAGTGTCACTTCCGGCGAAACCGGAAGTAAAAAGAAAATTAATTTTATGTCAAAATGTGCCACTTATTATGTATGTAGTATATCCTAAGCTTCAATCAATTACCTTCAAAACTAAAGGAGAAAACGGGGTATACCATCATCCTGTTACACCCGGTATATAAAATAGTTCTCCGTCATGTTGGGTCCGTTATGGCACTCAACTTACCTGATTTTAATCAGTAAACTCTGAGATGTTTTCAGTTACAATAAACGTGAAACCTAACACAGTTTACTATTAAATACATTCCCCCCATGTCCAGCCTCGAGTCCCAAATGCCCATCATCATTTTCATGCCACTTTAATCATTTTTCAAATTTCATATGTTTGAGATATTGACGACACTGTTGACCCACCTTGTATCATTGTATAACTTGAAACTAAGAAAGGTACTAGAATATCGAAAACAGCCACGTTCAATACTTGGTGATATTATTTTTGTGCAATTTAGTGTTTTTCCTTGTCGAACGTTCTTATCGAATATTTTATATAAATCAAATTCTATTTTTTATGAGATTTTTTAATATACATTTTTTATCCAATATTGTGTTTCATTGACTATTTCCCTCTACCGCGCACCGAGCGGAATTTTCGTCTGCCTGCCAGTGTAACTGGGGTATGTCAAGTACATATACTAACGACTTATGAGGACAGATATCGATAACCATTTGTTTAAAAAAAAAACGCCCCCTCCCTTCCATATTTTCCCACCACACCAAAAATTTTCAGAGAGAAAAAAATTTCGTAGTTATATGTTTTCTTCAATCACTGAGTGGCAGACGGTAACCTTTCGTCGTCGATTTCGCACTATTAGGGTGTCTCAAATTTGCTCAGGTTTCATTATTTTTTCTTGGGGGTTGTCAATTTAAAATATTTTGGTTACGAAATTTATTCCGTAACAAATTTATACGTGTAATATTTATGTATGAATTTTTTCCTCACGCCCTTATATCAGTTTGAAATTAAAAAAAAAAAGAAAATAGTAATATACACAGAACTCCCCTTTATATTTATACAGGGTGGTCACTCTAAAAATTATTAATTAAGAAACAATATATGAGAATCAGAATGTAATTATTACTAATATTACACAGAAAACTTAATAACGTTTGGACAAAAGAAATATACAAAGTGGTCATTCGACTGCAAAAAATACATATTAAATATAAACTGCTAAATATTTATTTATTTACGAAAACGTACAATATAGAGTAAAGTAGTTTGAATACACAACATATATCAAACATTTTCCAAATAATATCAAGAGGTTACACTAGTTTGGTTGATTTTTAAAAGATAAAGTTGAAGATCCAGAAAATTCTATATTAGTTGAATTGTATTAGCAGTCCTTAAAATTCTAAATTCTAGTTATCGTCTCATTTTATCCATAATTGATATGATGAAAGGATACATGGAACATATCCAAGTTGCGATTTCTCCTATCATTTATTTTAAATTTTATAGATTAGTAGGGTCAGGGCACTGAATATAACCATTTAGTATTTTGTGCAGAAAGCCCATCATAGTCATATTCATCTCTCAAATACCCCAACTTAAATGTACAAAACCTTAAGAATTGAACACCTTCTATATTGTTAATATGAAGATTACAATTAGGACACCAGATTATAGAGCAATATTCCAGTACTGAACGTACCAATGAACAGTATAACAATATGAGACTGGGGATAGAAAAATTTGCTCCAGATCTTTTAATGAAGCCCAGCATTTTCAATGACAATATTTCGCATGTATGGATGTGATAAGATATTAGTTTATTATCAAGATTAATTCCTAGATCTTTTAGAAGATTGGTCTCGTGCAACACTTTAGGTATCATTAATTTCGTAAGGATGACTATAAGGTGAGTTTATTCTTGCAAATGTAATCTTGTGGCACTTATTCACATTCAAATGTAGGACATTTTCATCGCACCAATGGAACAAACCATCCAAATCACTTTGCATCAATTCAGCATCAGAAAGATTTTTATTTACTCTGAACGCTGTTAAGTAATCCGCAAACATTAGGAAATTACTATTTTCTATTACTGAAGCTAAATCGTCCACAAAGAGATTAAATAATAGAGGACCAATGTGAGATCCTTGAGGAACTCCTGATGTTACCTTAATCGGTGATGATAGAAAACTACCACATTTTACACTTTGTAACCGACTATTAAGACAACTGTTAATCCATTTCAATATATTGCCACTGATACCTAACCCTTCTAATTTTACAATAAGTAGATCATAGTTGACTCTGTCAAACGCTTTGGAAAAGTCGGTGTAGACAGAGTCAACCTCAACTTATATTCCAAGGAGTTGAGAATAAAATTGTTATAAATAGCCTAAATTGCTACATGTAGATCTACCCTGAGAAAAACCATGTTGCTGATTTACAATTATCTTTTTACAATCACATGATAAATTTTGGGTTATTAAATAATCTAATAATTTTGGAATATCCGACTGTATGCAAACTGGTCTATAGTTTTCGATGTTTTCTTTTGATCCAGATTTATGTATCGGTCTAATAAGGTAGCTCTGCCTCGAGAAACAGGGAAATATGCCTGAATTTAGAGATAGTATGTAATGGGTTTGCTAATGTAAAAATGAACTGTTTCAATAAGTAGGTAGGGATGCCATCTGGACCAAAGGAAACTTTCCATGGTACATTCGTAACTGTCAATAGTATCTTTCACATCAATATAATAATTGCTAACGTCAATAGTTATATCAACGTTAAAATTGGGAACTTGATTGGAATTACCATTAGAGTACACATTTGAAACGAAGTTTGCAAATAGTCAAGTATATCCTGATTATTTTCACTAGCAATGACACGGTAGAACATCTTAGGAGGTAAGCTATATATGATTTTCTCTTTTCATTTTTGAATTTCCAAGGTTCTTGGATCATTGTTCATATTAGTTTCAATTTTCATCTCATAATTTTGATAACATATTACTTCGTTAATTCTTTATATCGCGATCTTATCTGTTGGATATAAATATAATAATCTTTTTTTCTGTACAGTTTATACAGAGTGTCTCACAGGGAACTGAATCGATCGATATAGAGAAAAGTACGCATCAGAAATTTTTGAAAATTTAGATAGTTACTAATATCGGTGTGGCCAATCCAACTAAAATAATTAGCATTTTAAATGGAACACCCTATATATTTTCGACTTTTCGAGATGACAATAAAATTCTGAGTTCAGGCATGTAGCACACCCTATATCTAAACCCAGTAGTTTCGAAGATATTTGACATTTTATGAAAGATTTGACAGGTGCAACGGTTTGCAAGAACCGTTATAACTTTTTCTGTGAGGACACCCTCATTTGCTCTTTGGCACGGAGAAAGAACACAAGGAGAACTATGTTTTACAACTGAAATAAATTCAATAATGTCATAGTGTTCCGTTTTTCGCATTACATTTTGTCAACTTCAAACCGAGAAAACTTGTTTAGGTCAAATGGAACAAACTGTATTTTTTTACGTCAAGTTGTGTAAAATTGAATTCCCTTTTTTCTGATATTAGCATTGAGGGGTTAAAGTTTTCAACTTTTTGAAATATTTGCGATTTTATTAGAAATTCATGAATTGTTGTAATCATTTCATCAAAATAGCTATGATTAGAAACAATTATCTTATGTCAAAAAATGCCAGCACGTTTAAATTACACCCACGAAAACTTTTTAAATTTGTTTATTATTTATGGAGAATGTGATAAGGTAATATCAAGAACTTACAGCACATTTGCTACTCGATATCCAGAAAAACGGAAACCATCATCAAACACTGTAAAATGCATACTGGAAAATTTTAAAAATTATGGTTCTGTCAAGGCTAAAATGCAAAGAAGAAGGCCTATTTTTGATGATGAAAACATTGACATAGTCATTCTGGGATATTTTCATGCCTTTCCAACGATGTTATTAAGACAAACTGCTCTGGAATCGGGACTATGCAAGGATTCAATTCACAGAATCTTATTAAAACATAAGTTTCACCCATTCTCATTCCATATGGTTCAAGGATTAAAAAAACAGATTTCCTAAGCAGACAGATTTTTGTGAGTTTATTCTAATAAGGTCTGAGGGTGACGATTCTTATTTGGTAAATATATGGACAGATGAAGCAAAATTTACTAAAAATGGCCTTTTTAATAGACACAATTCGCATTATTGGAGTAACTCAAATCCTGATATATTCAGAGAGCGAAACTTTCAGGAAAGTTGGCAGTTCAATGTTTACCATGCCATAAGAAACGATAGAGTGGTGGCGTTACAATTTTATCAGGAAAATTTAAACGGTAAATTAAATTTTCTCTTCTACTAATATGTATAGGTAAATTTTTGTTTTTTTTTTAGGTGAGATATCTGAATATCTTACAAAATTTCAATAATAACTATTTAGAAAATTTACCTCTCGTCAAACATAGAAACATTTTTTATCAGCACGACGGTGCTCCCCCACAGACCGCATATTTAATTATTAATTATTTACAAGAAACTTTTTTTTATGATCAATGGATTGCCAATAATGGACCTTTCTTATGGCCTCCTCGCTCGCCCGACTTATCAGTTATTTGGGGTACTATTAAAAATAAAGTTTATAAGAGCCCGTTAACAACCATTGAAGATTATATGCAGAGAGTAAGAAATGCATTTCAAAACATATCACAGGATTCAATTAGAAGAGCTACCCATGAGGAACTAATCCGAAGGTGAGAAAAATGTGTTGAGGTTCGAGGGCGGAATTTTGAGCAATTATTAAATTAAAATGAAATCATGTTTTAAATTGATCTTATCTCTGCCATATCTTCAATTTGATTAATACGCATGTTACAGTGTTAGTGTTATTTTCCGTTTTTGTGGATATCAAGTAGCAAATGTGCTGCAAGTTCTTGATATTACCTTATCACATTCTCCATAAATAATAAATTTAAAAAGTCTTCGTGGGTGTAATTTAAACATGCTGGCATTTTTTGACATAAGATAATGACTGATTGTTTCTAATCATGGCAATTTTAATGAAATGATTACAACAATTCATGAATTTCTAATAAAATCGCAAATATTTCAAAACGTTGAAAACTTTAACCCCTCAATTGTAATATCAGAAAAAACGGAATTCAATTTTACACAACTTGACGTAAAAAAAAACTGGGTGTTCTATTTGACCTAAACAAGTTTTCGCGGTTTGAAGTTGACAAAATGTAACGTGAAAAACGGAACACTTGGTATGAAATTATTGAATTTATTTCAGTTGTAGAACGTAGTTCTCCTTGTGTTCTTTCTCCGTGCCAAAGAGCAAATGAGGATGTCTTACACAGAAAAAGTTATAACGGTTCTTGCAAACCGTTGCACCTGTCAAATTTGCTATAAAATGTCAAATATCTTCGAAACTACTGGGTTTAGATATAGGGTCTGCTACATGCCTGAACTCAGAATTTTATTGTCATCTCGAAAAGTCGAAAATATATAGGGTGTTCCATTTAAAATAAGCAAGTTGGTATCGACTTCCGGTGTAACCGGAAGTACCCCATGTTTCTAATTATTTTAGTTGAATTGGCCACACCGACATTAGTAACTCTAAATTTTCAAAAATTTATGATGCGTACTTTTCTCTATATTGATCGATTCAGTTCCCGGTGAGACACCCTGTATTGTTTCTGTATCCGCTTCTCATAAATTAAACTCAGAGTTTAGAGTTAAACCATACAGAAAAAGAAGAATGTTTATATTTATTTAATGGAATATATGTCTATTGAATTATACAATGTTTAAGTAATGATACAACCATATTAATAGCCTTATTGTTAAGAAGAGTTTACACTAGCGAGATATTCATTTGTCACAAGATAATTTCCATTGTAATAATCATTGTAGTATTCATTTCAAAATGGTTTTTTTTTTTTTTTTGTTGAAATGGGTATTGAATGTCATGAAACCTGGATTTTGCTCAGAAATCATATTTTTTGGATTTCGAACAAGTCTGGAGAGTGAAACAAAAAAAATTAAAAATAATATCCATCCTTACTCATATCACTCTTTACTAGATGATTGTTTCAGAATAATTGATCGGCAATCTAATCAATACAATTGGCATTTGCTGCTTAACAATCAAAATAAAAAACAAACTATTTAAAAATATTTATTAAAACAAAAAATACCAAAAATATAATCTAGTCTTTTTCATCCTCGGCATCCTCGAAATCTCTCGTCTTAATATCCTGATCTTCCCCGTACTGGATAACATTGTCGATGGTTAGCAAAACATCAGAGATGCTTTCAGGATCCTTTAAATTTAGAGGAATGAAACGTACCAAGGAATAGTCTTCTATTAATTTACCGATAGTCTCCGTGAGTTTTCTGTGCTTCTCGTTAAAAGTTGTGTTACCAGATAGTTCAACATCTCCTGAAAAGATAAGCTGTTGCAGACTAATTTTCTACTTATATAACTAATAAGCAGAGTCCGTATCTCAGAGTGCACTTCCAGAAATTTTTTTTTTTTTGTTGGTAAAGCCACTTACTGCTACCACCAGGGTTGTAGTACGGAAGCCCATCTACAAAAGTAACTTGGCGTACCGCAGTTGTCACCGTTTGGTGGAGATGATGTAGGCATCTGTAGGTGCCATTTCCCCCCAATGGCAGGTCATGTGCCCGCGCTCTCTTCGAGAGAGAGGCAAAAAATAAAAGGCCGCTTAGGTGTTGCGAAAAAATTAAGGCACATTTTCTGGGCAAAAATGAGCATCTTTTGTCTCTTGGTGTTTTTGTCAAAGTATTTCCTTGCAGGAGAATGAGGAACTTTCGAGAAAAAGTCTAAGAGGCTAAAGTTGCTTATATTCAACCGAGGAACACGCCTGGATTTTTTGGGAAGAAAAAAAAATCTAGGGAAAGTCTTGGCCGAAATTATTTTAGGCTAAAAATTAAAGAATCCACGATAATATTATTGAATGAGGATAGAGATAGAGAGAGAGATAGTCGAATTGTTCTGTAGATCTGTACAACTTGGTTGCCAATGTTAAAAGAAGAACTTCACAAACTTAACATTGTATAAAAACTTAAAAAAACTGTATCAAGAGTTCTATGTAAATAGTAAGTATCTATGGATATTGAATATAACAAACATTCTTAGAGCTGTGTATTTATCACACACAGCAAAAAAGATTTTTCAAAAAAGCCTCGAAAAGGGAAACAGATTAGATTTCTGAAATGTCGGCGAAATATTTAATTTTAAGTTTTTATACTTATTTGTGTTGTTTATTTAAAAAAGCAACCCCTAACTGATCCTTTGACGTAAAAGTCACAGGTGTAGAGGTTATTTACCAGTAACAAACTGGTTAATTGTGATATATTTTGTAGATTCCCCTAGCACCGCTTAAAAAGAAAACATATATGTGGCAGGAAGTCCCAAAGAATTGAAGAAGGAAAAAAAATTAAGATAATGCCACAAATAACATTTAGACAATATTCGTTAATAAGATCCCACTAAATACATATATGTTTTTAAAATGTATTCTCAATGTCTCTTTAGTAGTTGATAATTCCTGTTACGTTAGAAAATCAATCTTTTATTTGTGGTTGAAATATAAAGGCCTATCGAAATGTTACACAATAATCCATTGTGTAACAATTCGAACAAAACCGTTTTTGTGAGGTTGAAATAAAATAATAATTTGTGAAAAGTCTACATTACCCAAAATAGAATGGGAATCTGGTTCCAAGAATCTGTCTAATCTCTTCCTTGCTCCTTTACTTAATAGATCCATTTTCGATAGTATATTTACGTGTGGCAATTCCAAATTTACCATGACGCTCAGTGCAGCCATTGTACCTAAATCAAGATTTAACATTAATATTTTCCAAATGACTATGGTACAGTATAGCTCAGTAGTACATCATTAAAATGTAACCGATAATAATAATAATCCATTTATCGACCCAAGAGAGTAGAGTACACGACATAGGGTAAGCCTAATAAAGTTCAGTTGACTTAAAATTAAAGGAAAATGATTACAATATAGTATATTAAAGTATAAGTGGATATTAAGGTCGTTAAAACGCGCGATTTTTCGAGCACAACGGCGCAGCCGGAGTGCTCGAAATAGAGCAAATATTTTAAAGACCAGTTATCCACGAATACTTAACGCTATTTTTTTTATTGGTACACTTTGAAATCATAAATACTGGTATTATTACTACAAAAAATGGAAATAAGAATTAAGAATGTAAATGGTTGAATTCGTGATGTGACATTAGGATACCTGTCAGTGTCAAATGAGGAATACAAAAATTGATTTGCAATCTGTCACATAGGATTAATTATTGTCACTACAGTTGTTACTGATTGTATATTGCTTTAAAATAAATTCTTACATTGATTACTTAAATAGAAAAGCAGATTCGCAGTTAATACCGCAGAAATTCCTGGCAGATCAATAATTAAAAAGTTGACATTTTGACTCGGGTTGTAGTTGTTCCATGGTAACTTTAAAACACACGCGATTTTAAAAGTTGGATTTAAACACTCTGAGGCGTACTTTAAATAAGCAAAATAGGGTACCAATTTTAAAAAAATAATTAATTAAAAACATGAAAAAGAAATTCATTGACAAAGTAATTTGTTTAAACTAACATTTTTAACACTAGCTGTAATCCAATAACTTTATACATTCTACCTGACATTAAATAGGGCATCTATAATTTTTTAATATGTTGTATATGACTATAAATTAATGTTGAATCCTAATTTCGACCTCAGCAGACCCACAGATCTTGGTAAAAAAGAAACCGAGATTTTTTACTTTCAGTTTTCATCAATTTTGACCCCTAAGACCTACTGTTTTGGTAAAAACAATTAAATACTTTTTGAAAATAGACTAAATTTGCTACAAAGTGGTACCAGAAAGGTATCTGTAGGCCAAATAGTCTCCGAGGTACAGCTATTTAAAGTTTTGCAAAACTTTTCATATTTTGCCATTTTTGGCAATTTTTAACCTAAAAATCTGTGAAATTTTAACTTAAAAATCTGTGAGTTACCTGCATATCTCTAGATAAAATACATATCTCCCTATATTTTCTGTTACTAATTTTTTAAATAAATTTAAGACTGATATTTTACAAAGTTATCACAAGTCTCTTACTAGAGAGTGTGGTGGAGATATCTGCACAAAAATGTTGCTAAAATTACTTTTTCGGCGATAACTTGAAAATAATGCCTGTATGAGAAAAAAATATAATTCAAAGTTAAAGAGGATTTGAAAATATTGGATCTGTGCTAAGGTTTGTCCAAAAATATTAATTAGATCTCGACTTATGGGTAGGTAATTAAAGAATGTGCCGAAAAAGTATTTTTGCAGGTGGTTTTAAGTGTTAAACCGATGATTTTTCTAGGAAAAAAGGTGATAGGTACCTGAAATTTTCAGTGGATGTAGGGAAAGTGTAAAGTTTAATTCTGGTCAAGGTGGAAAGGAAGGGAGGGAGAGAGGGAGTTGGTAAAAATTTTGGGAGCTACGTAACCTCGCCCCAAATCTCGACAAACTGATGGGTCTTTGCTCTTGTGTGTATCTATAAACTTCCATACATGAAAACGGTTTTTGATTTTTCAAAAAAATTGCGAAGCTACACCTGAAAAATGATTTTGCATTTTTTTCAAACTGCGTTTTTTGCACGAAAAAAGGTTGTATTTAAATAGTGCATTTTGTACATGGAGGGACTCCTTTTCTCTCTTTAATTTGAAAAAAAACCCTTGCTAATAGGACGGGAGTTAGAGATGATAACGCTTTTGCATCTGTGGAGGGGGAACAAAAAGGGTTGTTGACTTCAGACTAGGCTCATTTTCAAATTCAACTCTCTATTCAACTTGTGTTAAAAGAGAGATCAAATCAAAGAATATTTTTGGGCTGAAACGGCGAGTTATATAGGGTGTTCCATAATGACGTGCTTTCAGGGTGTGATTCCTTAGGTCCTACTTTAGGTATTATTTTCAATTTTGGTTTGTGTTAAGAGGATATGAAACCACACATTTTAATTAAAAACGTTATTTTATAGCTCCACCAGTGGCGTCCCTGCAAACATACCCTGTGATACATTTTACGAACAAGTGGTACGCCACTGACATTTTTGCATGTTGATGTTTTTTCTGATTAGTCTAGTCAATTCTACATGAAAACTGTCTCTTGCGTTTTTCTCGTCAGATGCAAAGTTCTTGATTAAAACAATTACATTTAAATTATTCATATTCAATTAGTTTCAATTTGAATTTACTTGTTTTAATTAAGAACTATGCGTCTGACGCGAAAAATGCAAGAGACAGTTTTCATGTAAAATTGACTAGGTTAATTAGAAATAAATATCAGCATGGAAAAATGTCAGTGGCGTACCATTTTTTGGTAAAAAATATCACAGAGCATGTTTGCAGGGACGTCATTGGTGGAGCTATAAAATAACGTTTCTAACCAGAATATGCGGTTTTATACCCTGTTAACACAAACCGAAATTGAAAATAATATCTAAAGTACTTAGATATATTAAAAATAACCATTAAAATAAAAAGAAAATCAACATCCTGTAGCAAAAAATTGAAGTTGTTGCGGACATATATTCATATGAACTTTTCTTCCTTAAATGACCTAGGGAATTACACACTGAAATAAATTTGCATGTCTTTAAGGAAGGTCGAAGGTATAGTTCGAAGTCGATAACTCTTTTTGTTCCACCTTCACAGAGTCAAGAGCGTTATCAGCTCTAACTCCCGTCTTGATCGTCCTATTGCCATGATTTTTTTTTTTTCAAATTGAAGAGAAAAAAAAGTTCTTCCATGTGCAAAAAGTATTATTAAATATAATTCTTTTTTCGCAATTTTCTTCAAAAATTAAAAACCGTTTTCACCTATAGAAGTGATTATACATACAATGAGCAAAGACCCATCAGTTCATCCAGATTTTGGGCGAAGTTACGTTGCTTTGAAAATTTATCCCATCTCCCTCTCTAATTCCCCACAAACTTCTCACCCCGACCAGTATTAAGCTTTACACTTTCCCTACAACCACCAAAAATTTTAGGACCCTATCATCTTTCTTTCCAGGAGAAATCATCGGTTTAACACTTGAAGCCACTGGCAAAAAACTTTTTCAGTGCATTCCTCAATTGCCCATAATTTGAGATTTAATTAATATTTTTGGATAAACCTCTGCTCAGATCACGTATTTTCAATTTTTCTTTAACTTTGAATTAGAATTTTTTCTCATACAGGCATTGTTTTCCGAATTATCGCCGAAAAAGTAGTTTTTGCAAACTTTGTATGCAAATATCTCCCGCTTGGAAACTGAAGTTTCAATTATCTCCCGATGATGCTAACGTAGTTGGCGCACGTCAAATATTTTAGTGATTTTGGAAACATGCACATTTCCTGTTATTTACCTGATAAAAACTTGGCTCCATCCGTCATAAACTGGACATCTACGAGGAAAACGGAACAAATACTGAAATTCCAGTCCTGCAACTGCTTGACTAATTTCCGAATCGCTGTTAGGTGTGTGTACAACTCTATTTGGCCGGGACAATCAAACAGAAAGTAGTCGTCTTCTTGGTCACCAATTTTATCATGTAACCAATCGGAGTTCTCTAAGAGGTACTCTATACAAAACACCAAACCACCTGAAACACACGGTTATGTCTTAAAAAGTGAGAAAGCACGTGGTCACCTGACAGGATATGCAGCTGAGCTATTTTAAATAGCACCCGGTATATGTTCTAATCTTATGTATTTTTATGTTTAATATCCTGTACTTTAATTTCAAATTTTTATCGTGACAAATAAAGACGTATACCTGATCTAGTGGATGCAAACCTTTTTTGTTTACTTTAAAGCCTGCTCCAAACTACATTATCTGTATCTTGAAATACACTCATTAATGTAACATGTTCCGTTGGTTATGGGATCTTTGTACGTCACATTTAGATATCATGGTAGTCAAAAAATTTTCTAATGTTCGGACATAAAATGAGTCTACTTTTAATATAGTCAAAATAGACAAAAAAAAGTTGAAACTTCATAACAATTTGTATAGAGCTGAAAATTGGTACAGATCTTGAATACGCCCAGCTAGCACACTGACGTCAATTTGCCGTCATCAGACGTCAGTTTAAGTATTGGTCTACGACGTCATTTGCCAAATAAATGACGTCAAAACTACGTCATGTTTTAGTACGTCGCAAAGACGTCGTTGACAGAACGTTGTTATGACGTCATTCTTGAGTCATTTTCTGGCGTCACACACTGGATTTAAAAATGACGTTAAAGCTACATTGAACGCCGTTATATTGGGACTTACGACGTAAATCATGACAAATAAATGACGGCAAATTGACGTCAGTGTGCTAGCTGGGACACCATTACAAATGAAATGTCAAAAGTCCCCACTGATTCTATGTCGGCTAAAAATAATATTCAAGGTCAAAAGTCACTAATATACAACAAGTGAGGATACTTATGATATCAATGAGGAGATAACTGATCCATTTTTCTTACAACAATTTACAGAAATCCAGCAAGGAGAGGAAGAAGAAAGCAAAGAAGACATGAATTCGAAGATTATTAATCATACGACGATTTTTAAAAGTCAATAATAATCAGTCCCACTCTGATAATTACCAACACTACCGTTTCTTTATTCAATAAGAAACTGTCTGATCAAACTTGCTTAATTCAATTCAATTCAATTCATTTATTTATGTTAATACATTGTAAAATGTTTACACAAGTCAATACATAATTAAAATTTTATACAGAAAGAGCATTACAATAGACATTCTTTCAGACAATAAAGTTTTTGTACATATATAAGCAACACAATTTAAAATAACAATAAAAGAAGTACAATAGAAGAATAAGAGTTAAAAGTAGTTTAAATTAACAAATATATATTAAAATCATATATTTGAGGTGTCTACATTCTCCATGCATAGTCCATCAAAGTCCTCGATGCTGTACAGACTGTTTGATGACAGAATTAATTTCAGATAGTTTTTGAATTTATTGAAAGGTAAGTTTCTAAGTGACCGAGGAAGTTTATTGAAAAGTTGAATTCCGATTCTATGGGTTTTTTTTAACCTTTGGTGAGGTATTACTAGATTATACCTAAATCGAGTGTTGTGATTGTGTATATCCTCATGAGTTACATAGTCATCACAATGTTTTTTGACATTTAATAAATTTTCATACACAATAATAGCATAAAGAGTCATTATTTTTAGCGATGAGAAAATTGGTTTACAACTGGCATCCCAGTTTGCTCTTGCAATGCCTCTTACTGCCGCTTTTTGTAAAATAAATAATTTTTGAAGGTGAATGTTTGCAGCATTGCCCCATACCAGAATTCCATACCGTAGAAGTGAATGGAACAATCCGTAGTAGGTAGTTAACGCTACTGATTGATTTGATAAGTCTCTAATTCTTCTCACAGCAAATACCACTTTAGCTAATCTAGTACAGAGAAAGTTGATATGATCCTCCCATATTAATTGAGCATCTATATGGATTCCCAAAAATTTTACGTTTGTAGTGGCATCATTTGAGATTGGTTTGATATTGAAATTTATGGAAACAGTTTTACTTTCATTTAAGAATAGATCATTTTTAGTAAACCATTGTTTTGCTTGATAGACAATGTTATCATAGACAACACTAGAGTCCTCTTCCTTGTTAATACTTATTGCAAATGTTGTATCGTCAGCAAATAATATCGTTAGTGAATTTTTATATATTACATTCTTTGGCATATCATTTATATATACAAGGAATAGGAGAGGCCCCAGGACTGAACCTTGAGGTACTCCTCTCAGGACTTCCAATGGCTTACTTCTTTTGTTACCACTTACTACTATTTGAGATCTATTTCTTAGATATGAATCAAATAGATCCAGGCATTTGCCCCGTACACCATAGAAAGATAGTTTTTGTAAAAGAATTGAGTGATTCACGCAGTCGAAAGCTGCCGACAAATCAGTAAAAATTCCTAAGCAATTATTTTTTGCTTCAAAGCTGTTTTCAATGAATTTAGTGAGTGACATTATGGCATCTACGGTAGATAGGCCTTTTTGAAAACCGAATTGGTTAGGGTTTATAAGTTTATTCAGATTTAAATAGCTGGCTAAGTTGTTGTAAACAATTATTTCCAAGATTTTTGAGAAGGTTGGAAGGACAGAGATCTGTCTGTAACTTCCAGGTTCCGACTGGTCACCCCTCTTATACACAGGCACAATCTTTCCAATTTTTAGCATAGATGGGAAATGACCTTGCTCGAGGCTTGCATTTATGATATCCGTTAAAGGTTCAGTCAGATACATTGCACATTTTTTAATTACGAATATATTAATTCCGTCAAGATCTTCGGTTTTTTTATTTTTGATAGACATTATGGCTGTTCGGACGTCATCCGTAGTTACAGGTCTAAAAAACATTGAATACATTAATGAGATATTATTGATTAGACAGTCTCTATTTAGATTCTGATCTTGCTTAGACATATCTTTCACTAAATTGTTTGCATTATTCGTGAAGAACTCATTTAAATTATCAACAGATAAGTTTTCCGGATGTACCGTAGGTTTCATAGTACGACCAGTTTCTGTGTTTATAATGTGCCACACTGTTTTATTTAGATTGTCTGATTCCGTGAGTCGTTTATGTATATGATTCTGTTTAGCTTGCCTTAGAATTCGATTATATTCTTTTTTGTACTCTTTGTAAATGCATTTGTTTTCAATTGTAGGATTCTGTTTTGACACAGATTCTAGAAACAACAGAAGTTCTCTCGCCTTCACAACTTCAGGTGTAATCCAGTTTGATGGAGTTCTGGATTGTTTTTTAGTTAGTGGGAAACATATATTATAGTAATAAACAAAGGTACAATAGAATTCGATATATTTCATCTCTGCAGAACTAGCTTGGAATGTTCGGAGCCAATTTTCATTACTTAAATAGTTTATCATTTGGTTTATATTAACCACGCTATAATTTCTATTATAACTAATATCATTTGGGAATTCGTAATTTTGAATCATTTCCAATAATTGTCCCTTATGATCAGACAGACCTAATTCAATTACGGAAGAGTTTAAATATCATAATTGATCGTGGATTATGCCTACTGGGGAATCCATATTAAAAAAAATGCGCCACGTACGCTACCTTATAGGTGGCATAGAAATGTGTGCATATTATGCAGAACATGACGTTTCAAACTTTTGAAATCAAGATTTTTCATGAATAATGACTCGTAGGAAACAAGTATTGAAACAGATAATTGCATGATCTACAAACTTTGTGTGACCTATTTTTACGATAAACGATAAGTGTTATCGTTTATGAAAAATATGCGAAAACTGATATTTGTGACCTTTGACCTTGAATAACATTTTTAGCCGGCATGGGATTGGTGGGGACTTTTGACATTTCATTTGTAATAGTCTCTTCAAGGTCAGTACCAATTTTCAGCTCTATGCGAATCATTACGAAGTTGAATGTCTATATTAACTGGGGTATTAACATTTTTTGTAATTTTCAAGATGCTTGCAAATAATGAAGATCTAACTTTGACACATGAAAGAAAAACTAAAGCTAAGGCTTAGCTACTTTTAAGTAACTATGTCCATTTTTACTTCCCTCGCATGCCGAAGGGAAGTATTGTATTCGAGAAAAAATCACCCTCCGAGATTTTTACGGATTCTGACGTTTCAGATCACGGAGATTACGAAAATATAGGTTTTTCAATTCCGTCAGTCTGTCTGTCTGTCTGTCGGTCGGTCGGTCAGTCTGTCTGTCTGTCGGTCGGTCGGTCTGTCGGTCGGTCGGTCTGTCTGTCTGTCGGTGCATTTACTAAAAAACTACTTGACGGAGAGCAGTCAAATTTGGTAGGTAGTTGACGCTACTGTCAGCGCAGACATGGTAGAAATTTCACTGGAAAATATACAGGGCGGACCGTCTAAACGGAATAAATAGTGAAAAAAATTTTTTTTTGCTCAAATTTAAAATTTCCACGTTTCATGACGCGCTAATCCTATTTCGGGAAAAAAAATGTAGAAAATTTTTTTCACCATTTTTTAAAAAATTTTTACTAAGACGAAAAACAAATTTTTTCGCTCAAATTTAAAATTTCCACGTTTCATGACGTGGTAATCCTATTTCTGCAAAAAAAAAAAAAATTGAAAATTTTTTTAACCAACATTTTTGAAAAATCTTTTACTACTAAAATAGTTGAAAAAAAAATATTTTTTTCGCTCAAATTTAAAATTTTCCCGTTTCATGGCATTCTAAGCCTAATTTAAACAAAAAATATTTTTGAAAAATTTTTTACTACTAAAATGGATGAAAAAATTTTTTTCTTTCTTCAAATTTAATATTTCCACGTTTCATGGCATTCTAAGCCCGATTAAACAAAAATTTTTTTGAAAATTTTTTTTACCAACATTTTTGAAAAAATTTTTACCACTAAAACAGATGGAAATTTTTTTTTATTTCTTCAAATTTAAAATTTCCACGTTTCATAGCGTTCTAAATTTATTTAAAAGAAAAATTAGAAATTTTTTTTACTATTTTTAAAAAATTTTACCACTAGATAGATTTTTTTTTCTTTGTTAGGATTTAAACTATCCACGTTTCCATGGCATTCTAAAACTATTCAAACAAATTTAAAAATGTTTTTGAAAAATTTTTAAAAAAATTGGAAACAATTTTAATTTATTTATCACTACTATAGAATAGACGAAAAAAATTTTTTTTTGCTCAAATTTTAAATTTCCACGTTACATGACATTCCAAACCAATTTCGAAAAAAAAATTGCAATATTTTACCAGTTTGGAAAAAAATTTAACACTAGAATAGATGGAAACTTTTTTTTTGCTCAAATTTAAAAGTTTCACGTTTCATGATATTCTAAACCTATTTCAGAAAAAAAAATTTCAAAATTTTTTTCACCAACATTTTTCATAAAGATTTTACTACCAAAATAGATCGAATTTTTTTTTATTTGCTAAAATTTTAAATTTTCTCGTTTCATAGCATTTTAAACCTATTTAAAAAAATTAATAATTTTTAACTTTTAAACTTTTCTTTATCACTACTATAAAATAGAAGGAAACTTTCCTTTTTGCTCAAATTTAAAATTTCTACGTTTGGCATTTTAAACCTACTTCAGAAGAAAACATTTTGAAAATTTTTTTACCAACATTTTTGAAAAATTTCAAATTAAATGAAATTTTTTGACCACCACGATACTTCCACCCCATTATGTGAATGTTGGATTGAAAATGTGACAGATGACAATAATATCTGGCATATGCACCTATTATACTTTTATTGAAAAATGTACAGGGTGGTCATCCCAAGAAATAATTCAGTCATGGTGGACATTTGTAAAGGTATTTGCGCAAGCCTGCCATATGTGGCACCTGCTATTTAGTATTGAAATTTTGCTGTTGAATAAGTAAACTGTATATTTTTTTTGACCAAAACTTATCAAGTTTTCTTTGTAATAATAGCAATAACTGTATTTCGATTATTATTCTCAATGTCATTTCGCAATAATTAATTTTTTAGAGTGACCGCCATGCACAAATAACGAGGGAAGTTCTGTGTAAAGACCTTTACCGATTTTTTTAAATCATAATTCAGATTCACAGGAATTTGTAATATAGTTCATGTATTTTAAAGTCGGAGTGTTTTTTATAAGTGTATCTTCAGTATTGACTTTTAACCTACAATGAAAGAAAGATAAATATCCGATATTTCGATCGTATATTGTGGAATTTTTTGTAGTGGTCGAGACATATAATAAGCGGGTACAAAACTTCCAACTAAGGCAGCCTTTGCAGCACAGGTACTGGTTTCATCACACAATGAATGTCTAAATTATGTAACGAGCTGATCATTTATTCACAGTTATTGTTATTTCTGTGCTGACACTCACGGAAAAAGCTATTGTTGAACTCTAATTGCTATTTTGCACAAAACCGATTAAATATGCGAAAGTTTAGCTCGTCTGATGAGTACTCTATGGTTGTGTGTATGTTTTATTTGCTTATTACTTTTTTGTAAGGTACACTTCTATGGGTTTTTTGTATTTTGCGTTTATTACAAAGAAATGTTGTTTTAGGTTATAACCACAAGCTTAGAGAACTTTTATTATACTCTTCTATTAGCAAGGACCTACTTCTGTGCAAAGTTTCACATAAGGATTGTTTGATCCTAGTTTACAATCCCCTGCTGGGACTGAGCTAACTATACAGAAAAGAATAATACAGAAATTTTTCTCTGTTAACCCGTAAGACTCCTGTATGCCAATCTTCACAAAAAACATTGTATCTTAATGCTTCACTGTTTAACTATTTATAATCTTTGTTAAAATAAATCAAGAAAAATTCTTGCAAAATAATTCATTGCACTCTAATGATACTAGGTCAAATGCCAATACTCATATTTCAAATTTTAACCTTTCAATGTATACAAAGAGCCCATACTGTTTTTGTAGTCATATTTTTAATCATTTGCCCAACAGTTTTAAATATATCAACCCGATAAGCAAATTTAGAAACCATATAAAACACTACCTCTTAGAAAATTGTTTCGACTGATTTTTTCAAGAATATTACAAATGTAATTAATTCTAACTATACAGGGTGTCCCAATAAAAACTCCCAGGCCGGATATATTCTAAACGAATAGAGATATTTTAATTCTGTAAAAGCCAATTTGTAGAGCATAAAGAGAGATTCATTTTTGAATATTAATTGTTTTTTAATCTATCAGTATATAGATGGCGCTATGCTCTAAAGAAATATTTCGATGGGAAAAACTTTGAAATGGGGTTTATGTGAAAGAAACTGCATTTCTAAGCAGATTATGTTCTAAAAAAAATACCATAAAACTAACCGTTTTCGAGATATTTGAGTTCAAATGTTGGTATTTGCCAATATTGAATAATTGTAATCTCTTCAACATTTCAGTCCTTTAAGTGGGACAATCTGTATTTAATCTACAAATTGTAGAAGAAAATATTTACAGAATTTTTCATATAATTGCTTTGTTATAGAGGAGACAAGCTCCATAAGTGTAATGTATAAGCAGTGGGAGGCTGTAGGCTTCTCATCCTTCTTACACAGTTCGTTCTCTCTTTGTCGTACAGTACATGAGGGGAGGTGACGATTGCAATACAATGACAGTATGACAGATGACAATAGGTGTATACCAAGCTGGGACTTATGGGCGACTTAGATTTTCTACAAATTTTACAAATATAAACCATTGTCACAAAAAAAAAAAATTAACATACAAATTAAACATTATAAACAGATTAAACTTTATAAGCAGTAGAAAAATTTGAGAAAACAGTGTAATTGTAAATAAAGCAGAATGCTATTCAAAACAAAGATTCAAAATTGACGCTATTTGTTTGAAATCAAAGCGCGGCGGGTAAGGTTGTGTTGCTCTGTAAAACAGAGTGGAGAGAGAGGGTACGAGGTGTGCGGCAAGGACGAAGAGCCTACCGTCTCCAAGGCAACCAAACCGTGACTCCCGGCAAATCGACAGCTTGTCTTCTCTATTTATTAAACTCTTTGATAATAACCCTTATACCTCATAAATTAAATACAATTCAAGTTACCTTTGGAATAATAGTTTTGACATTTCTCAATTTCAACCACATTTTGTTTATTGGTGTGTCAATAGAACTGTATTATTGTACCTAATTATTGTTTTTGTGAATATTTGTTATTAAATATGGTTTCTCATACAAATGAAGACAAATTAAACATGATTTTAATTTATGGGGAATGTCGTAAAAATGCTTCAAGAGCTGTAAGTTTATATGAAATACGTTTTCCTGACAGACCTTTACCAGATTGGAAAACTTTTGTAAGTTTGTGTTCTAATTTGAAAAATTATTGAGATTTTAAGAAACCAAAACCAACAAGAAGAAAAAGAACTGCAATTGATGAAAATATTGCATTGGTATTACATCAAGTAGAAAATAACCCAAACATGTCAGTACGCAAGTTGACGGAAGAAACAAATAATGCACGTTCCACCTGCCACAGAATTCTTAAAACAAACAAATTTTTTCCATATAAAGTTCATTTAGTTCATCATTTGATTCCAGGGGACAATGAGCGGAGATTAGATTTTTTGGAGCAATTTTCAATTCTCTTAGAAGAAAATCCAAATCTTTTAGATACAATTACTTATGTGGAGTGATGAAAGTCGATTCCACAACAACGGAGTAATCACAACACATAATTGTCGTTACTGGTCTCTAGAGAATCCTAAGTGGATGAGACATACCAGATCGTTTTGGAGTAAATGTTTGGTGTGGTATTGTTAATGGTTACATTGTTGGCCCATACCTCTACCATGAGAATTTAACAGGTGAAAGATATTTACAATTTTTGCAAAATTATTTACAAGGACTATTAAGGAATTTGCCCGCTTAGTTGGATAATCATCAGGATGGAGCAGGCCCACGTAATCATCACAACGTTGTTAATTATTTAAATCAAACATACCTAGGAAGACGGATTGGTACCAATGGAGTACTTAGATGGCCCGCTCGATCTCCTGACATTACTCCATTGAACTTTTATTTATGGGAACTTTTAAAAAGTGAAGTGTACAAAGAATCAATAGAAGACATGGCAGATCTTTATAATAAAATTTATGCTAGTGTTGCCGCCATTAATCGGCAGACATTATTAAAAGTTTGTAGATCTGAACTAATGAATAGGTTTACGATGTGTGTTAATGAAAATAGCAATAATTTTGAACACTTATTAAAATAGTTATTTTAATTTCATTAGTTTGTAAAAATTGTTTTATGTTCGTAACTGTTTTTTTTTATTACTTAAATGTTTGAATTATATGATAAATAATACTTTTAGTTTTTTTCTTCCAAGGGTTACTTCAAATATATTTAATTCATAAGATATGAAAAATTCTTTAAACATTTTCTTCTAAAATTTGTAAATTAAATACAGATTATTCCACTTAAAGGACTGAAATGTTGAAGAGATTACAATTATTCAATATTGGCAAATGCCAACATATTTGGACTCAAATATCTCGAAAACGGTTAGTTTTATGGTATTTTTTTTTTTTTAGAACATAATCTGCTTAGAAATGCATTTTCTTTCACATAAACTCCATTTCAAAGTTTCTCCCATTGAAATATTTCTTTAGAGCACAGCGCCATCTATATACTGATATATTAAAAAAACAATTATATTAAAAAATGAAGCTATTTTTATGCTCTACAAATTGGCTTTTACAGAATTAAAATATCTCTATTCGTTTACATTATATCCAGCCTAGGAGTTTTTATTGGGACACCCTGTATACCTCATTTAAACTCTGTATTAAAATTCTATTTGTGACTCATGTTTCTGCTCTGATGTAAATATCTCTATTGTTACTTTTTACTATTTTGTTCATTTTTGTTATTATTTTAACTCTTATGTATATGTACTAGTGATGGGTCGTTCATGAACGAGTCGTTCAAAGTGAACGACTCACTTCAGTGAACGTGAACGAACGGCTCACATTTAAAATACAACTCGTTCAATACGCCATTACAACTCCGTATCATTCGTACCGCACTGCAGTTCAGTGAGCGCTAGCGCCTGAGTGGCACACGGCACAGATTGTGTGCTGAATGGTAGCTTGAGCTGAGGAAGTTTCGAATGGATCACGAGCTGCCGTATCGTTCAGTCGTTCACTCGTTCATAAACGACGCAAGTGCAGGCTAACTCATACATTTCTTCCACAAATTCGGCTCAGTTTGCCATGCTATCCGCAAAATTATAACGTAAAGATAAATGTATAGAGTTTTTTGTTCGTTAGTTGTTAAGAAATCAATTATTTTTTCACTTTTTATTTATAATAAAACAAATTTAAAACATTCTGCATACATGACAGAAAATAATAATTCACTTTTAAAGAAAATAAATAAACTAAATGAAATAAAAACATTAAACACATAATGCTTGTCGATTTATACATAATATGACATAAAGAAGTGCGCATTGCGCAATTGCATTGATACGATACATATCTTTGTCTGAGTAGTTAGAATGAATGAACGAAGTGCCGTCGTACATCAGTACGTCGTTCAAATGAACGACTCTCGATGAACGACTCACCTCGGTGAGCTGAATGAACTGAGCGGGCTCAGTAAAATTAGGTGAGCGACCCATCACTAATATTACACTTAAATGACATTGTCAATATCTGTTATAAGATACTACGACAATAAAGTTATTATTATTATTATAAAAAAACATCTTGAGCCAGGAAAATTATTTAGAAAATATTTTAACAGATTTCGTAAGGAATAATTAAAACTGAAAGATCAAGATTGCTGAATGCCAAGTGAAAGTGCCCTACACTTACCGTTAACCCTATAATTTTTATTTCAGTTAAGTAGTACAAATTAAACGTATTTGCTCAGGTCTGCCAAACAAAAAATCAGACTTAAACAACATATAGCGGTCAAATGACCAAAACAATTATCCCATATTCTCGCTAAATAAATCAGTTTATCAATTAATTGCAAAGTGGCAGTTTCACATTCAGACAACTTAGTTTAATGGTACTGGAAATGCTTACCATTAGGGCCAAAATGCAACTCCTCATCTTCCATTGTATCTTGGACGTGAATTAACTCCCTTATATCTACTAAAGGCTCATAGTCAAAATGTTCAGCGGCAGGATCAAGGTTTATTACTTCGATATTCCTCTTCACATCCACTCCATGTTGTACCAAAGCACTGCAGTATGTTGACTAAAACATAATAAATATAGTACTCACCTGGTTTAAATGAAATATTTGTTAACATCATTTTGCGATTATTAAAGTTTGATTAATGTAGATTTCTTTACCTTCCCACTTCCTGCAGGCCCGATCACAAGTTGTGCATATCTCATTTTTTATTTGTGAATATATTTAATTTCAAAACTAATCCTTGGTCTTTAAACATGTACATGCCAAAAGTTGTCACATTTTTAGGTTACCCTCTTCAGTTTTCAACCACCAGTCATGCACAAACATTAAGCACATTTTTGCGACACACCGGGTTAAATAAGAGTGGTATGTAGTAGTTAGACCCCCCACCATATTATTATATATTTGCAAACCAGTGTCGCGAAAATGCTAATAGTAAGAAGTTCCTACCCTCTTTTAGTATTCAAACTATTAATAAAATAGGTGTCTATACCAAAATATCCTTTGAGGGAAAGAGGAAAAATGTACAGGTAGAACAGTACAGGGGGATCTAGTCAATTTCAATATTTTTAAGCAAAATAATTGGAATATGTATTTAGCGCTTAATAATATATTTGCAGTCTCCATGTCCACAACAAGTCTCACATCCGAACCTTCATGGTTTACAGATATTTCGAACAATTCGTCCATTATTATGATATATAGTTTAAATTATTTTTTATTTTTAAATTCAAAGAGAGGTTAGTTTCTGGGCTTCACAGTAAACAAGGACAGCGATACATACAGCTTCTAACCTACGTCGAGCGCTGGGTAAGCTGCGGTTAGTGTTTTCACATACCAAGAGTCACGTGAAACCGTACTCCCCTATTAAACCACTCCTCGCGAAAATGAAGCGGTAAGCTAATAATACATACCACAACTTACCCGGTATGTCGCAAAAATGTGCTTATTAACCAATGACCTTAGATTTAGACTTGCAGAATTACAGTTGGTACTGTGGTAGATTGACTAGATAACTAGTTGCGATTGCCTATCTTCGCTTCAGTTCTGCAAGTTGCCTCTTGTTGTCTCTCTCTCTCTCTCTCTGTTAAACATGTTATTTCAATTTCATTGAAACTGATCCAAAGAATTTATTTTGAACTGATCTTGTACTGTACACTTGTACAGTCTCCAGATATTATGATGAACAGTAATAGGGGCAAACACGTCGTAGTTTAACATATTTCTCTACTGTGGTTTAACTATATCCTCCTATGTCTCAATAATAATGAAATGATCAAAGGAATTTATCAATTTATCTGATGTTCGATCGTTCAGAACAGATCACTGTAATTAATTCTATGATACTGCCTTCCGGACTCCGGTGGTAGATGTCACAAGTATTTAATGAAACATTCTTTCTTACCAACCTCTCTACGTCTACCTTACCTACTGTGCCCATCCTTCGCCTTCGTCCTTCATGTTTTGACGTTTTGAGCAATTTGAATTTTGAAGGCATGATGGTGGAAAAATGAGAGGCAGATGGGTGATCTGTTTGAATGAGACATGTGCGGCTAAACTTCACAAGTACATTTGATCGTTTAATTATATTTCGCCTTCTTCTCTAGATTACTTTGGTTGGGTAAAAGGAAATTTTGATGCGTGGTTGAAATGCCCATCGGTGAAGATGTTTGCAAAGATTTGGGCTTCTTGGGCCACATACTTAGATATATCCATCAGCTTAAAGTCTTTATTATCTCGGGTAGGTAGCCAAAATATTTAAAACTGTTTTGTGTACGAAACTAAGTGGAGTGATATTTGGATTTGAAGGGAGTAGGTAACCTTGAGATGCCCTTCAAATATTTCTTATTCTGAGATACTTGCCAATATCTCACGGAAACAACAAGAATTAAAGAAGAGCAACAAGCAGTAAACATAAGCCCATGTTTTTGACTCCAACTGTTCCTGCAGTTCGATGACTTCCGATACTCCTGATTGATATAACGAAAGTTGGTATAATCACAGGTATAATGGGCGAGTGTGGCTGCAAGGAGCAAATTAACTGCGGATTCAAGTATTACTGGGTCACTTGTTAAGATATTCATAAATAATGAATACCAGGGTTGTAACAGCCAAATTCGTACCACGACAGTACCTGCGCCTTCAGCTTTATACCGGGTGTAACAGGATCATTGTATACCTTTCTCTTTTAGTTTTGAAGATAATTGATTGAAATTTAGGATATACTACATAAATAATAGGCAGCACTTTTTGACATAGTTACAATTGATTTTTTTTTTCACTTCCGGTTTCGCCGGAAGATAGATATTATTGCATTTTTGAATTCTACATAATTTTCTGAATCCAACGATGCCAAACAAGTGACATTTCAAACATCTTTTTTTTTTATAATATATTTAGTTTTCCATTTGTGTGCCATGATGGTTCCAATTTATTCTTAAAAACCCTAAATTACGTGATTTATGAGCAAACAAAATTCACCAAAATTGTTTTTGGGGCAAAACTCAATTTTTTCAAATGGAACCATATCAGTAGCGAGGTACAATTTATTAGTACTATAAATAAGGAATTTATTCATATGTCGTATTAAAATGTGTGATAAATACAAACAAAATTACAGCTAAAAGAAAATAAGAAAATACAATTTTATTCTAATTACCTTGTTACACATAAAGTGGTTTTGGAATACAAAAAATTAACACAAAATATTACAACAGTTGTTCAAAATGCTGTCCATTAACGTCAATGCACTTCTGAACTCACATAGATGTTTCTCGAAGAACGTTCGCCAACTGCTGGGCCGTTATGCTATTAATTGCTTGCCTTACTCGTAGCTCCAGGTCTTCACGGATTGTAACGGCAGTTGCATAGATATTTTTTAAATGACTCCAAACAAAGAAATCAAGGGGCGTTAAATCAGGTGACCTTGGAGGCCACCTCACAGGACCATTCGTCGAACTTACGTTTTCTCCGAATCTCTGTTGAAGATAATCAATTACTATCCTTGAATTATGGGGAGGAGCGCCATCTTGTTGGAAATACATTACCTGTCCTAAATCTAAAGGTAACTCATCTAAAATGTCCTCAATCTCATTTTCCAGGAATCTCAAGTATCTGGCACCAGTCAGAGGTCCTTCAAATATTATTGGACCAATGATTCTACTACCGATTATTCCAAGCCAAACATTGAAACCGAACCGCACTTGAAAGTTACCCTCCCGTAATAAATTTTGATTTTTTTGTGAACAATATTTTGTATTTTGTCGGTTAAATAATCCCAAATTTGTGAAACTTGACTCATCCGAAAATAAAATCAGTCCAAAAAAACCATTGTTTGGCTGCACGTTATTATACAAAATCCAATTGCAAAATAGACAAAATTATACTTACCGTAATTGCTACAGTCTGATCTCTCCATCGTAATCTGATGTCGAGCGGTACACTTCTACTGAATATATCTTATAATTAGCACTTTCTCAGAAACACTTCTTAATAATTAAGACTGTCGATGGATTCTATGAGTACTCGGATAGTTACACAAACGTGACAGGATCAAAGGTGACCGGTAGTAAGTAATTATCTGACTCACGCCACAGAATCGCACCTCGGTCTCAATCTTACAATTAGTGGATCAATAAGAAATCGAATTCAAAATATATTTTCATTTATTGATATAATTCATAAAATATAAAAAATGTAAATACTCAATATCTAAGTAATGTATATAAGGCAAACATCAGAGAACACTATATACCACTTGGCAAGCCAGTAAGTCCCATAGGATCGTAACTCGTCCAGCGTCGATGGAACTATAACAATCGACTATATAAAAAGATTCAGACTTCCAGTTAATTATGATTGTAAGGTGTATGTAGAACTTTTTGAAAATAATTCACTTTTAATTTTGCACTGAAATCTTCGATTTACTTATAATCTTTGTCAGAATGCTTCAAGAAGCTAAATATAATAATAATAATAATAATTTTATTTGTCACTTAAGCTGATACATAGAAACAGATGTGAAAGTCAAAGAAAAAGTAAAATTACATGTAAAATACACAATTAATAGTAAAACACAAACAATAGATATATAACATCATAAACAATAGACATTTAAACGAACTCATTAATACTGTAAAGACAATTTTGAATTAAATATTGTTTTAATAACGATTTAAAAGAATTAAAATTCCTAGCATTTAATACGTGTGTAGGTAATTTGTTGTAAATTTTAATGCCCGAGAAATAAGGTGATTTTTCATAGAGAGACAAATTATGCACGGGAATTGTTAATGAAGATCCATGTCTAGTGGTATACAGATGAAAGCTACCATTATTTTTAAATGAGGATAAGTTTTTTCTTACATATTTAGCAATGTTGTATATATAAATGGGCCTTTCCCGCATGACTGAATTTTACTACTTCACTATAATCAAGCCATATAATAAACTGCAATATAATTTTATTTTAATTTAGTTTCTTCCAATTTTTTACGTTCTACCAAATATTTACATTACAAAATCAGTTTTATTTCAGGTAATTTGAAACGTAAGTTTTAAGGCGCCATGCTTGACGTCACACTGATTAGACCAATAAAAGTCGTATTCTTAATGAGGATCCTCTATTGCCAGATGTATGTCTTTTTACATGAACATCGTATCTCCGTTATCAATTGTCTACTTTGAATAGCGCATTTTTTCGTTACAACGTATTCTTCGTTTCTCTGACACTAAATTAAAGCAAAAATTGTATCAACTTTTGACTGTATGAGTTTCAAAAATCTATGTATCAGATTTATATTCTCTATTTTTGTTCATTTGTTTCACATATGGTATAATGCCAGTTTCATTTGGCAACGCTGTACTGAAATGTTCAAACTTTATTCGATAACCTCACTTTCTGTTGTTTACGTTCGATACGAAAATTAATTTTGCTCTCTTCTAATTATAAAATGCCGCTTAAAAAGGTTTGTTTTGTACCAGTGTGTCCAAATAATAGTGAAAATAGTACGAAGTTATTTTTGCGAGTTCCAACAAATTTGAAAATTCGAAAATTATGGTGGAAAGTTGCAAAGTTCCAGGTATTGTTTATACTGCTCCTGGATTTTTCTGTTGCGAAGATCATTTTAACGTATGTATATATTGTTCTTTCTTTTAGTGGACTTGATTTTATACCTACTTTATTGTCTCTTTAGATTGAAGAAGATTCAGAGAACTGGATGTATTTCAAAACTATGGGATCAGTTTTAAAACTTAAGCCAGGGATTCTTCCACACAAATTTATTGACGGGCCCCCAGATGTTCCGTTACCTAATGTTTTAAGTAATTCGGTGAAAAAAAGAAAAATGGAATATTTGGAAAATATTAAATATACACCTACAAAATTAACAAACTTTGATAAGATGCCTGAAAGTGTTTGTGATATTATTCAACCTTCAACATCAAAGCAAATCTTTTCTGATGAATCTGAACCATTAACAGCATTAAAAGAAAATACCATTGTTACGTCTCCTTCTGGAGCATTTAAAATTAATAAGTGTAAATGCATTACACCAGGTACATCAATAATGACTAATACTGTTGGCATACAGGTTAATAGAAAAAGAAAAAAGGTGCGCAGTGTACATACAAATACGGAAAAGATTACTAAGACTGATCATGCTAGTTCCCCCATAATAGTGAAAGGTGTGTCGCAGTATTCTCGTAAAAAAATTGCAACTACTGTAAAAGACTCTCCTATGTCTACAACATCTACTTCGACAGCAGACTCTTGTGATTATATTAGCAGTGAATTTTTACCAAAAACGTCGTCGAGTAGTGGAGAATTAAGTGAAATTGCTATACTAACCTGTATTTTTTGTTTTTATGTATTATATGTTCCAAATTAAATGCATCTTTGATTTACCTTAATAATCCAGTAACCATTTTCAAATTTATATGAGGTGGTAACGTTGCAGGCCTAGTTTTAAATGCTTGTTGCTTCGTTATTAGTCAAGGTATTAATAATATTGACATAATTTGGCCCATAGAATGTTTGCCATTAATGTTATCATTTTTTATATATGGTGGGCATGTCATTTTCAAAATTACATAAACTGGTCTGACTAATTTTGAAACCAGTCTTATTTCATATACGTACACAAAATTTAATTTACATAGCTCTTAGTATTTTTATTGTTCATTTTATGACTTACTGTCCAATAGGACAACTCAGTAACTTACATTCATCAAAAAAATAACTTTAATACTTGTAATACTTATTTGTCTTTCATGTTTTATACACTATGAATACAATTTTAAAAAAATAAATCAGAAAACCTTTGGAATAATACAATAACAAGTTGTACAGTACTTTTTACCGTGCTACATTATACATATACCACAAATTTTAAATCTAACAAGAGTTATCGTGTTTACAAGAAACGGTCTACCCACACAGACACACACGTACGTATAAAAATATGCTTAGGTAATAAATAACATAAATAATTATATTGGTGGTATATCCATTAAACTTTAATTTAACAAGAAAACACATTTTATTTTTGACATCGAGAAAAAAAGCAAGAAAAAAAATTTCAACTTTTAGATAAGACTGGATATATTGCATTTTTCCAGAATGTCTCTGCTATCTTCATAATTTCCATTAACTCCCCTGTATTAAGTGCAACTTCAAATATTCGAATTTCTTTATTCACTTCAAAAGAAGGAGATGCCACACAGAAGAGTCCTTTCTTTTTATTTGCAAAAAACATTTGCAATTGTATTTGATACCAAAATTTTTTAACTATTTCTCCCTTGGATATATACCTTTCAATACTTTTATCTTTTGCAGGACATTTCACTTCTATTACAAAGTCGTTGGTTACTCCATCAGGTGAGGCACCAAATATTGGATATTCTTTTTTTTTAAATATACCAGCCTTTTTTACAGTTAATTTTTTTTGTTTAGCGACTTCTTCTAATACCAACGGCTCTAATTTTTTTCCTCTAAAGATAGCCTCTGTTTCTAAAGGTTGCGAAGCACCCAAAATCCTTTCTGTTAATGCCCCCGACATCGTTTTACATCTTGCAGATTCATAAAGCACAGAAGCTGTAATTCGACCAAATCTGAGTTCAAACCAGTCATGTGACTCTGACTGATTTCTAGTTTTTAACTCAGCTTCTTCACAAATATTATCTGTTATTACAGACATTGCCTGTTTTAAAAAATCTTCGGGTGAATGCTTGTTAGGATTTACTTTTAAATAATTAATTAGTAGGTTATAAATCGAGATATTATTATGAATTGGTGTCTTAAAAAAATTAAATAGAGTTCCATCTGATTCACAAAATTCAACGACTTCTTGTAGAAATGTTGGGTCCTTTGGCTCCAATTTCGGCACCTTCTCTTTTAATAAAGCTGAAATACACATTTCACTTTTACTGATTCTTGCCAAACTAGAGGCTTTCCAGTAGCATATTGTAGATGTTACAGAAGGTTCTTCGCTTCGTCGATGTAGCCACAATAGAAATGCTACCCCATGTTTACAGCCACCTAAAACATAATATAAAGTAACAACTTGCTTTGAATCATCGCTTTAGTTAATTCTAAAAGTCTGTTCCACATTCTGCCTAAGAAACGTAGCGCCACGTAATAAAATGTAGTATTGTAAAAAATGTTGCTCTAAAATTATTATGTAAAATATCTACCATTTATCATTTATTTTTAATACAAAATAATGTTATTTACAAATTTCAGCACACGACAAACAGTTCAGTATTATGAATCAGATTTCTATGCAAATATTTATCATTGAGATTTTATAGTAGGTAATATGTAAATACAGATACTAACAAATTAAATTTAATAAATTGTAAGTACATACCTTCAGAAGCTGGACAGTCTAAGCAAGAACAACTAATAACTTCCTCTTCTCGTTCATTTACCACTGCACAGACATTATATGCTTTTTTGTGGATTTTATGCTCCGGTGTTACTTTTCCTTTGACTGTGCAAATATGTCCATTTCTTTTCAGCTGTACGTAAGCTACAGCATTATCACCGTATGACATTTTGGTTGATCTGGAATTGTGGAGAATAACGGGGCATTGGAATTTTCGCGTAATTTTTTCAGGGAACACTAATTTGGGGTCGTAGAACACGAATCTGAAGTCAGTTTTCAATGCAAATGCATCGTTTTTCCAAACAAAATTTTTGAAATTTTCGACCATAACACGAACTTTTTGTCAGTGTAAACACTAAAAACACCTCGATTTCGGCCGATTCGAATCCCGTATCCACAATGTAGGTGATTTTAAGAACAACACACTTTTTACGCACTGCAAAAAAATTGCTGTTTCATAATAATAGATAGTATAAATAGTAATATTATTTATAAGAATTCAGAGCTCCATTATTTGACAGATCAGCCATGCCATAACTGCCATAAATTTTCCGCGCATGCGTGTCAAAATACCCTGAGAAGTTGGTGTCTCAAGGCACAACAAAGAAATTCATTTTATAAATACCTTAGAGTAGGAAAGATATATATTGTAAGGAGTCGTAACGCTACTGCCAATGGTGAAGCCACCTGCCACCAGAGAGCAAGCGAAAGTGGCGGAACATATGTACAATATGTAGGTGTCAAGTTTATCACATCAAAGGAATAAAACGATACAAAACTGGTATTTTTCCAAAAACAGCTTCATAATAATACAATTAATATTCACTACCATAAATATATTTACTTATATCTTACATACCAGAATTTATTCTACATTCTATATAATATAACACCATAATCGATATATCTACGCCCATGGAAAAAGTGTCATTTTGGATGCACTGTTCTATATTCAATGAAGAAAAGATGAATGAAAATTTCAATCAAATAACGTGCAAATTGCATACCAGAAAATGATATACTATGCTTCTCATTATCATTGCATGCACACGGATATAATTAAGTAAATAATAGGCCTACGGTTAATTTAACTAGGTAAAGTGAAAACTGCATATACTTTAACCTGCAAAGCGTCACTCCTTTCAATTTTTTCCCGCTGTGATTTTTACAGTAGTTTATAGAATATGATACCATCATGTAGGTACATTACATAAATTAGCACTAAATCACTTATAAATCACTTCTATTGGAAAATTTCATTTTGCTCTCTACCGTTTGTGTGCCACCACCGCAATGGCGTCTTAGGCACAACTTGTTAGCGTGGCGATTATGCGCTGTTACGAGTCCTGACCATCTATCTTTCCTAGTCTAAGATAAATAGGTACCTATTAAAATTCAAAATAACAAATATAATTTAAATAAGAATGATTTTATGATCATCGTAGCCAGAACCAAAAACGGGTGTTCTGTTAAGAATATTTTCAATATATAGTGTGTCCCAAATTGGTTTACTTAGAAATGGTCCTGTTTTGTTATTGCCCAGTAAGGAGCTGGGGGAGATGAGATCACACATACCTTGCCAGGAAAGGAAATCCTCCTTACGCTTCTCGGATACCACCTACTCACTCTCAATCTTAAGTGGTATCCGAGAAGGGCAAGGACCATTTGCGCCAGCGCAAATGGTCCTTGCCCTTCTCGGATACCACTTATTGCTGATAACCAGGTTGAGAGTGGCGCAAATGTTCCTTGCCCTTCTCGGATACCACTTATTGCTGATAACCAGGTTGAGAGCCTGTAGGGCAAGGGGTATTTGCGCAGGCACAAATGCCCCTTGCCCTTCAGACTCTCAACCTGGTTATCAGCAATAAGTGGTATCCGAGAAGGGCAAGGAACATTTGCGCCGGCGCAAATGGTCCATGCCCTTCTCGGATACCACTTATTGCTGATAACCAGATTGAAAGTGAGTAGGTGGTATCCGAGAAGCGTAATGAGGATTTCCTTTCCTGGCAAGGTGTACGTGATCTCATCTCCCCCTGTTCCTTACTGGGCAATAACAAAATAACAGGACCATTTGTAAGTAAACCAATTTGGGACACACTATATATTGAAAATATTCTTAACAGAACACCCGTTTTTGGTTCTGGCTACGATGATCATAAAATCATTCTTATTTAAATTATATTTGTTATTTTGAATTTTAATAGGTATTTATAAAATGAATTTCTTTCTTGTGCCTTGAGACACCAACTTCTCAGGGTATTTTGACACGCATGCGCGGCAAATTTATGGCAGTTATGGCTGATCTGTCAAATAATGGAGCTCTGAATTCTTATAAATAATATTACTATTTATACTATCTATTATTATGAAACAGCAATTTTTTTGCAGTGCGTAAAAAGTGCATTGTTCTTAAAAGCACCTACATTGTGGATACGGGATTCGAATCGGCCGAAATCGAGGTGTTTTTAGTGTTTACACTGACAAAAAGTTCGTGTTATGATCGAAAATTTCAAAAATTTTTTTTGGAAAAACTATGCATTTGCATTGAAAACTGACTTCAGATTCGTGTTCTACGACCCCAAATTAGTGTTCCCTGAAAAAATTACGCGAAAATTCCAATGCCCCGTTATTCTCCACAATTACCTTGATCTGTAACAAAAGTATTTTCCATTATGTTTACGAAATATTCATAAAATATGTATTTACTTAGGTTATCAATAAATAGAGCACGTAAAGAAAAAGATATAAAAGACATTTCACGTATCTACCTATATTGGCAAATAAATAAAATTGCATAATTTACAAAATTAAATAATACTTTTCAACTACTAACCTCTTTGTTTTGACGTTGAACTTCGGCACTTAAAAATTTCGTATTCGCAATATAAAAGTCATTTACCATATCACTGTTCACCACAGGTAAATTATCAGAATCACCTTTTACAAATCCGTCTTCACATTTACTCATATTTTTAAAAGAAATTAATACTATAACACCAAACAAGAAGTAAACACGCTGGGCTGCACTCTCGTGATTTATGACGTTTATGACAGATTCTTCTTGGCACTGTCAATGGGCGTCATAAACGCACGTTCTCAATTAAGCGTTACCACTTTGCAATATGAGATTCTATTGGTAGTTCCTCATAAATGTACTTCAGGCACCAATAGAATTGTAGGTTGTGGAAAGCAAGGCAGAGAAGTGAGGTTCTTTTTGAATGCACCTTCATAGCTAATTCTGACGGCCGTTTAATCTCATACTGATTGGTGCAGTTTATGATGACGTCACATTGGCGCCCGAAAGCTATCGTTTCAAACTGCTGTTCATTTACGGAACATTTGCATTTTTTTTGTGGTATTTTATGCGCTCAGAAAAAAAATAAAAATTCGCTTTTAGTAATATTTTGATAGGCTCTTTCCAATAACACAATAAAAAAAAATTGAGGGAAAGGCCCATTGATGGAAGTGTTAGAATTTTATGATTTATAAAGTATGGTCTACAAGACTCTGTGGTTTTTAGATTAAAGATGACTCTAATGACTCTCTTTTGTTGTATTTTAAGATTCGATTAATGGTGGATGATCTACCCCACACCATGATATTGTAAGACAGATGCGGATATATCATAGCATAGTAAATATTAAGTAAATATTCTTTGGGTATATTCTGTTTTAATGAGGAAATAGCATACAGAGAGGTGTTAATTTTCTTCGCTATGTGATCTATCTGGTCGTTCCACGTTAGATGCGAATCTACAAATGTGCCGAGAAATTTAACGGAACTAGAGAAGTTAATATTTCTGCTGTTAAAAAAATTGTCAGCAATAGTTGTTTCTCGTGGAGAAAAATATATACAATCAGTTTTCGTGATATTTAATATTAAACAATTTTTTGAGCACCATAAGTTGAAGCTATCCATCACATCATTTGTGAGAGACTGGAGTTCTACAAAACTTGGTGCTGAGACCATGACTGACGTATCATCCGCATACATGGTAATTTTTCCTTTTATATGAGATGGGAGATCATTTATGTATAGTGAAAATAGTAGAGGTCCCAGCACGGAGCCTTGTGGAACTCCCAGATTAATATGATAATCATTTGAGGTAACATTTTGTATTTTGACTCGTATTAGTCTATTAGATAGGTAGGAAATAATCCAATCTAGGAAGATACCCCTAAACCCCAATCTGTATAATTTTTCAGACAAAAACTCGATACCAACTGTGTCAAAAGCTCGACTGAGATCGAAAAATAAACCTATGACATAGTGACCTTTATCCAATTCGTCATAAATATATTGCAAAAACTGATTAGTTGCAGTCTCCGTGGACTTATTTTCACGAAATCCATGTTGCGAATTTGTTATGATACAGTAATTATTTCAAAATTTGTTCATTTTATTATATATAGCTTTCTCAATTATTTTCGAAAATATACTAAGTATAGATATGGGTCTATAATTGTCCTTTTCAAGATCATTGCCTTTCTTGAAAATTGGTACCACTGAGGCTATTTTTAAGTAAGATGGGAAAGTACCTGTTTGTAAAGATAGATTGGCTAAGTATGCTAGTGACTGTGCTATTATGTCACTAATTGATTTTACTACCTCTAATGAGACTCCATCTATACCACTAGAATTGGTTTGCTTAAGATTATTTATAATGGTTATTACATCACCAGGCAATATAGGTTCACAGAAAAAACTAGTTGGCAACATTTCACTATATGTGCATTCCTGAGATATTTTATCAGAAAAATGTTCAGTTAGTTTAGTTGATGCTATTGTGGCAAAATAAGATGCGAAAGACTCAGTTATTTGCTTAGTGTTTTGTAATATTGTTCCATTTTCTAGAATTTTGATATCATTTCTTTGAGTTGTTTTGTTTAATTGAGAATTTACAATTTTCCAAATTTCCTTGGGTTTGTTATGGGCGTTATCTATTTTGTTCCTAAAATATTCCTTTTTTGCTATGCTGATGTTATTTTGCAGGTCCTTCTTTTTGCTTTTATAGGAATTATATAATTCATCACTATTTAAATTTTTGGTTAACCAGTGAAGGTTTTTTAAATCTTCACTTTGCTTAATTAAGGTTGGCGTGAGCCACTCTTTTTTATTGTACGAACAACAACTCTTACTTTTGCATACGATTACAGGACAGGTTAGATCAAGGCCATGTGTAATTATGTTAATAAAAGTGTTGAAAGCAGCGTTGACATTTCCCAGGTAGATATTATCCCACTGAGTTACTTGGAGAAGATTTCTGAATTTCATCAAGTTAGGTTCTGAAATATTTCTAAAAGATATGTAATTATCAATATTCTTAATGTGATCTTTATATAGAGAAATACTTAATATGTGTGCATTATGATCTGCAATGTTTGAGGTCGTCACGTAGTTTGATACAATGCTTTCATCCGAAAAATTAGTAACCATATAGTCTATGGCGGTTTGGGAGGTGGGGGTTATCCTAGTTGGTTTTATTGAGCGTTGGTAACCCTACGGATTTATCCGTAGATCTACGGATTTTTTGTGCCAGTTACGATTTTCCGATAAACCGTATTTATCTACGGATTTTTAAGGATATCAATTATAGTAATATTAATTAATAGTGAAATATGAAAGTCAGCGAGTTCGTCTGCTGAGCCCGCAATCACGGTTTGCGATTTTAATAGTAATGAAATGTCTGAATGCACTGTCATGATGAGATCCTATTTTGAAATTTTATTATTTAGCAATTCCTATTTTTAAAAGTCCCTCTGATCAAAGAAAAGCATGATAAAAGCTAAGTGAATGTGTATGATGTATTGCAAAAACTCGCATTGAGTCTTTATAAAGCCTCGATAGCGAATAAGCGCCGAAAATCCCCCCCCCGCTCCTCAAAATTTCGAGAGAGAGGAAAAAAACGCGTAGAGAAATCGCCCCCCCGCTCATTAAAATTTGCAAGGAAACATTTCTGCACCACCACCGAATCGAACATTTCATGTCAGTTGGCGGATAATTACAGCTAATATCATCGGCAACACTGCACCACCTACTTATCATGTTTAAAAATTATCGTGTTTCTAAGTACAATGTAATACAATATAATAAAACAAAGTAGCCCAAATTCATTATGTATTTTGAATATTTATTACATTGTGTTAAAATTTTCACGGATTTATGATCAATCGGGTGCTACGGATTTAGTATCGATTCTACGGATTTCTTTTAGCTTGTCTACGGATATGCAAGTCGAAAAAGTTACCAACGCTGATTGAGGTTAACTTTAATTGAAATGAGTCAAAAATATCACTGAGAATATCTTTTGTGTTTGAGCTTTTTAAGTAATCTATATTCAAGTCTCCACAGAAAATTATCTTATCATATTTGTTATAACAAAAGCTTAAAATTGTAGACAGATTATTAAAGAATATGTCTGTATCTCCATTGGGTGGTCTGTAGCATGTAATTATACAAAATTTGAAGTCAACAGTGGCCGCTGAGATAGCGCAAACCTCTATATCCATCTCAGAGGTCATTCTATTTACATTATCAATATTTTTAACTTTTAGAATGTTTTTAATGTCATTATTAATATAAACTGCGACCCCTCCATGGATATGTTGGTATCTGCAGAAATTAAGGAAAAATTATTGATTGATATTGACTGCAATTCTAGTTCAGAAGCCCAATGTTCTGAAATGCATAGAATGTTGATGTTCTCATTCAATGTAAATAAATCAATAAGATCAACCTTATTTCTCAGACATTGAACATTTACATGAGCAATTTTATATAACAATGTTTTGCTAGTATACTGATTTTGGATAGTGTTCTCTGGTATATCAGAGGGTAGATTAATTGTTACATGAGCATTATTTATAAAAAATCATCACTTTGGTTTTTTAGATAGATTCGATACTTGCTAAAATCAAAGCGTCTATATCCCACACCTGCACACATATATGAATTCAATGGTTTTTCAACTTGAAACAACGTATTAATGGCTTTGAACCCAAAGATACCTTTTTGGCGCTGACTCACATTCGTGCGACTACTATGGCGATTCCCGCCTGGGCCTGGATCAAGGATATTTTGGGTCCGTCGGAATCGAACCTTCGACTTTGAATTTTTTGGTTATTTTTGATGGACGTTCTTGTGGTGTATTCTCCACCACTTGCAGAATAATTAACTGTGGATTTTGGTTTTTATTGGAAAAATAACCATCCCATTGATTTTTTCTTAAATTTTAACATTTCAAATAGCTACTCGCTACATCCTAACTGAGAATTCCACCCTGTGCAAATATCTTCGTGGTACTTTTGAGAAAATAATTTCGTGGTACTTTCGAAAAATATTTCGTGGTATATTCGAAAAAGTTGTCACGCGGAGCGGTTTTCCACCCGTAGCATCTTGAAACCTTTTCTAAGTCAAATTTTTGGTACTTTCGAAAAATAATTAATTTTCTAACAACAGTGCCCAAAGATGATTGACCGTCGTCCTGGAGCTAAAAAATGTTGTCATTTTGTAGAACATTTTTAGTGAAATTATTTTTTATGCAGATCTCAATGAAAGACGATGCCAAAAGCTAAATTTAATTTTAATTTTAAATTTTTAAAATGGATCATTTTATAGGGTTCAATAACAATATCACACAACAGCTTCTTTTTATAATATTTAAAATAAAGTTAGAAACCCCCTTTATGGATTAAAATTGGTGTCATCGAAAAACTGCTTTTTACTATCAGACTTATTTTTAAGTGCCGCGCCCACATTTTCTATGAATATAGTAAGATCAGACCACTTACATGGCATAACTCCTTCAACTTTTTTATGTTTACGAATAAATTTTCTGCCTTAATGTTTTTTTACTAGGTCCGACTTAATTTTTTAAGCACCGCGGCCCATGAGGGGCAAATTTTAATCCATAATTGGGTTTCTAACTTTATTTAAAATAATTCAAACAAGTTTTTTAATACGTTAACAGTCATGCTTGACTATATTCGTTAAAAACGTGGGCGCAGCGCTTAAACAAATTTCAGACCTAGTAAAAACATTTCTTCTATGAAAGGGGGCTCTAAAGATTATTTGTAAACATAAGAAATATAAGGAGTTATGCCATGTAAGTGGTCTTGCCTTACTATATTCATAGAAAACGTGAGCGCGGTGCTCAAAAAATTAAGTATGACATAGTAGAAAGCAATTTTTCGATGATAGACCAATTTTAATCGATAAAAGAGTTTTCCAACTCTATTTTAAATATTATAAAAAGAAGTTGTTAAGTGATAACGATGATCAGATGTTCAGTTCATCTCATGGGTGAACTCTGCTCAAATAAAATGCTGTAAGACATAGTAAAAACAGTTTTTTCATTGTCAGACAATTCTCAAGAGATAGAGGTCTTCAGCTTTATTAAAGTAGCAGATAAAAATGGTCTTATATGAAGTATTTTTCGTAAAAAAAATTGAGGTATAAAAAGGTCCGACAAGTGTTAATTACCAAAATCGGTCAGTCAGACACGGTTTTTCAAAAACTATATATTCTCAATAAATAGTAAAAATTTCAAGTTGGTGTTTTCTTTTGTAAATGTAAAATTTAAAACAACAATAGAAAATGACAATTGAAATGTAGTCTGACGGGTTTAACATTTTTTATCGGGTTTTCCTATCATTCTCATATGTTTAAATTTTGGTGTTTTACGAGGTACAAATTTGTGCTATGGGAGCGTGGACTATAAAGAGCAAAGAAGTTCCGTCATCTTAAAAACAAGTAAAATGCCAAGAGGTGACACCCTATACAAATAACAGCAAAACTATGAATACATTTGTATTCCTCTCATCAAAAAATCCCCGTTCACGAAATTTTGTTAAAATATTTAAATTCTTTCAGAACTTATTTAAAAAAGTCAAAAAAGAAAAAAAATCACCGATACCATATACAGGGTGATTCGTGAGGAGAGGGTATTGCTTTACCAAAAGATAGAAAACATTAAGGTGATCTTAAATCCCCAAACAGTAATGGCTAAAGCGGCCCCGTTTTCGAAATACAGGGTGTTTTATATTTTTTGGAAGAATATTCTTTTTGCCATATATCTGTAATGCGTAAGAGGAATCCAATGAAATTTTGTATTTTGATTACAGTAGTCATTCACCATCTAATGCCTGGGATATTAATAAAATATCAGGGGCGGGCCCAGAATAAAAATATTTTTAAGTTTATAAAATATTTGACGTTAAAATATTAATTTACACCTAGAAAGAAACAACATCCCATAAAAAAATCTTTTGGCACCATTTCATTGTTTAAATATAAAAATTAAATTTTTGAGGGTTCAATTTTTTTCTTTTCTTTAAATGAGAAATTGACTCTAGGGATTAACTACATAATATTTTTTTTGTTCCCTATCTGCACTAGCAAAAGGTAGTGCAAATAGGGATAATAAAAATTCATCACATACACCTGGTGAAATAAAAAAAATATTTTGTAATGAATGTGTAATTAATAAACTTAACAAAATAATAAATAATAAAAATTAACAATTTAACTAGAACATAAGAAATCAGTCAAACTTACTAAATCCAATTAAATTATTTTGAATCACAGTCTATTTTCAAAGTGACCATCGCCAAATTCAATACATTTTGAAACCGCATTCCTCTTGTGTTTACATTATTTAATAAATTTGGCAGGGCATGTTGTAAAAAATCTAAATAATTGTCACCATTTAAGCGACCTTCAAAAATATAAGGACCTATGAGATTATTATTGAACATCCCACACCACACATTTACAGAAAATCTATATTGGGAATTCTTTTGGATTATTGCACGGGGATTCTCGTGACTCCAAATATGAAAATTTCGAGTATTATTTATACCATCACGGGTAAATTGAGATTCATCGGTAAACAATACTCTTAACATAGTTCGTCTATGGGATAAAACTCAGCGGCAAAAAGTTAACCGAATTATTTCATCACCTGGCACCAATCGTTGGACAATTTGGATAAGGATGCATTTGTTTGCCTTTAATAGTTCTCCAAACTCTGGTTTGAGGAATATTTAATTGTTGACCAATTCTTCTTCTGCTGATTTTTGGGTTCTGGTCAACCATATTTAAAATCAAATCTTTTTCTTGCCAGGTCTGCCTAACAGGACGTTCTATTTTCATGATTGATGAAACGGTTCCAGTTTCAAAAAGATGTCTAAACACTCTATAAAATGTTTTATAATCTGGTACACGTTGATTTCCAAACCGGCGTCTGTATTCCCATAGACAAAAACCATATTTGCGTATTCCCTACTCGTGTATGTAAACGGCATGATTTAAAATTATTACAACACAACATTGTAAACACTAAAAGCAACAGTGGTGACGTGACACTTCTTAATTACAATATGACTGATTTTTGACAGGTACGTACTTGATTATTAAAAAATACGTAGCCATAACTTTTAAAACAAATGTAATGGCAAGATTAGATGATTGTAACAATTAATTACTCTTGCAATGAATTAAATATTGCTGAAACCAGACTTTGGAGAACTACCTTTTGGTAGTGCAGATAGGGAACAAAAAAAATAATATGTAGTTAATTCCTAGAGTGAGTTTTTCCTCACAATTTCTCATTTAAAAAAACAATAAATTTGAACCCTCAACAATTGAATGTTTTTATTTAAACAATGAAATGGTGCTAAAAGATTTTTTATGGGATGTTGTATCCTTCTAGGTGTAAATTAATATTTTAATGTCAAATATTTTATAAACAGTATAGAGAGTGTTATTTTCTAGGAAATATTTTTATTCTGGGTCCGGCCCTGATATTTTATTAATATCCCAGGCATTAGATGGTAAATGACTACTGTAATCAAAATACAAAATTTCATTGGATTCCGCTTACGTGTTACAGATATATGGCGAAAAGAATATTCTTCCAAAAAATATAAAGCACCCTGTATTTCGAAAACGGGGCCGCTTTAGCCATTACTGTTTGGGGATTTATGATCACCTCAATATTTTCTATCTTTTGGTAAGTACGACCCTCTCTTCACGAATTACCCTGTATTTTGGTTACTATTAGCTTTTGAACCAAGGTAAGTTGGGCTGAATCACATTATTCTTATGTAACTAATCTGCTGTTGGCCCGTGTACCTATTGGCTATGAATACCCTGTATGCTTTACAGATCATTATTAGAATATTCTAAGAATTGATTACCTTTATGAGGGATGGAAGATTAAAACGTCCACTTGTATTTCTAAGTCACCATGTATTTTCTTTATTTTAATTCTATCTTGCAATTATTAATTTTTTTAAAATAAATTTACTACATAGGTACTTGAAAAATAATAATACAAAACTTAAATTCTATTGCCCGGGCGCAGACAACGACTTGTCCATGAACTTCTTTTTGGCGAAACACAACCACCATTTGCTGGGTTTCCCATCATCACCGAAGACCCTGTCGCATACCCTGAATCCCACTTCTTGCCTCAGCTGTGTCAAGTATGCTCGGAATGCTTCCACATCGTTTTGGTTAGTTGGTTTACTAAAACACAAAAGACTTTTTAGTACTTTATATTTTCTGCTTGATTCATGTAGCGTCAGCCTATTTCTGCGACTAAGGCCAATCGCTGATGCCAGAGGATGGGCTACCTTCAACCATTGTTGCAAAATTTCAAAATTATTTTTGAAAGTTTCAATTTAAACTTGAAGTTTATGAAAGCATGAACAGACCATCATAAAGGACTCCACACATCGTTTATGGGAATCCGGGATCTGTTAAATTGTCCCATTTTTTGGCATACTCTATGCACACCAATATTATATTTTATTGTGCATAATGTAAAAAAAACAACAAATACAAAAGGACTAGGAACATATTAATGATTTTAACCTAATTCTAAGAATTTACAATTCGAAGGAAAAAAACAAATACAATACAAAGAAATAAGTCCGTTTTAAAATAAGTACGTAACATTTGTGAATTATTAAAATTTAGTAAAATCAATATTATTTAGTCTATTGTCAGAAATAACTTGTTTGAGTTTCTGCTTTAATGCATGTACTGTGAGATTTTGAAAACTAGTTAAATTATTTTGAGTATAGGCCGCAAGATTTGAAAAACTTGTTTGAAATAGAGCGATATGATGCAAGGAAACTGTGAGTCTGCTAGTAATATTTCTTAAGTTCCTCTCATGAACTTGGATATGTCTAACAATTTTAGCAGCCAGGCAGCCCAGCTGCTAAAAGGTCGCAGCTATTTTTGTGGAAAATTCAATTTTCTACAAAAAAGTACTCTTGTATATTTTTTCGAATTTCACTTGGTTTTTGAGTTATATTAAAAAAAACCCAAAACCACCCCCTTCGCCACGTTCTCAAAAATGCGCCCCTAAATTTAATAGCATTTTGCGATTTTATCATTATTTGGTGGCCATCTAAGGATGAAACATTAAAAACCCTTTAAAGCAATTGTTCCTTACCTCCTCTTTTTTTGTACACAGTGAATAGCCTATACTTCATAAAGTAAAATACGCACCTGTACACAGAATTAAGAGGAAATCCTGGATCTCCCGGAATGTCGAATCTGGATATCGCCAAGGTTTTCATTTCATTCTGTGCCTGATTTTTGTTACTACACCTCTGGAGTTTCTTTAAGCACTCCGTTATATATAGTGTGATGTAAATGAGCAATCGGTCAGCTTCTGACTGAAACAATAATTAGAAAGTGGATTATTTGTGGTTTGTGGGCAATTCATTACAGAATAGTACAAGTAATTCTTAATTTCCTTTTGCGATTTCCCTTTTCTACTTTCGATTTTGTCGTTTACTCATTTTTACATCTATTTCACCATTCATATTAAGGTGGTTATATTGCGAGATGTGAGACATCTGTTAGTGACTCGATAAACTTGAGACGTGAGAAAGAGAGAGATAGTTATTTATTTTGTGTGTGACAATACAATATTGTTGATCATCAGCTGGTTCTAGGTAAATTATGTATATGTCATCAATGGGCCACCTCATGTCTAAATAACAGTAACAAAAACAAGGAATTAAATCACAAACTACAAATAATGACCTTGGAGTCCCACAAGGCTCAATTCTTGGACCCTTATTTTTGATAATATTCACCAGTGATATCACTGATACATGTCTAAGTTCCGATAGAAGGATTCTTTACGCAGATGATACAAATATTCTTATGAGCCAAGCAAATATCAACACACTTGTGGAAAAATCCAAGACAGCCTCCACTGAACTCTCCCAATGGTGCAGTGATACCAGCCTTTTACTAAACATAACAAAAACGCACTATATGCAGTTCCTGCCAAAAATTGTAAATCCAGACTTTAGCCTATTGATTAGATCATGCAATCAATATACACAGAAGACTGATAATATTAGGTTCTTGGGAATAACAATTGATCACAAGCTTATTTGGGAAGAACATATTTCCACCGTTTGTTCAAAACTTGGCAAAGCTGATTATATAATACTTCATCTTAGTGAGTGAGTCAGTTTTAAAAAAAGTGTACTATGGAATGGTTCAATCCACTTTACAATATGGCGTGCTCTTTTGGGGTTCCTTGGCACATTTAAATGATGCGTTTATTATTCAAAAAAGGATAGTAATACATATGACTGGCGTACCACCCTTAAACAGTTGCAAACCACTATTCCAATATTTTAAAATACTGACATTACCATGCTTATATATATTCCAGCTTATAATGCACACAGGAATGAATATACATAGCTACAGCAAAAGGCATGTTATTCATGATCACAATACAAGAAACTGTAGTATGATACATCAACCTATTGCAAGACTAAATACAACTCAGAATGACCCTGAATATATAGAACAGAATAGAATAGAAAAATATTTATTGTGTAATATATAAGTGTACACATAGATACAATATTCTACACAAAAGATGACGTTCGTATCAACGTTCCTCCACGCCACCAAACAAAGAAACAAAAAGAAAAACTTACTTCTAACCATCACATATAACTCAAGTAGCCCTAAAATTACATTATCTAAACAATCATATTTTGTACCTGCAATAAGTATTCTTCATAATTTTTTTAAATAGATACACCCTCGATCATTTTATAATATACATCATTATTTAATAACTCGACAGATAAATACGCAAAGCAACACTGAAATCTTGCTGATTTATGTTTGTATATATTAAATTTGTTTAATTCCCTAAGATTGATATTATGCATCTCTTGTCTTGGTTTCAGGTACTCTTTTAGATATTCTGGTTTTCCACTGGTATAAATTTTCATTAACAAACTGCCAAAAAATAATTTATAACGATAATCTATTTTTAAATACAAATGTTCTTTATATATCGGAGTGACATGATCATATTTCCTTATTGAATGAACAAAACGCAGACATGTGTTTTGAGCTAACTGTAGCTTGTTTTTAAATTCCATTGTCAGAAAACTATAGTATACAGTTAAACAGTAATCAATCTGGGGATACAAAATTGATTCGACAATTCTGTGTTTTACTTTTTCATGCAGCATATATGAGTATTAAATGCTATAATAAAATAAATTTCTTTAAAAGCACAGGCACTGTTGCTATCTATATGCAAAAACGAATTATTCATATTTTTAATACAGAAAGCCTTTTACTCGGTGGATGAGTTCCTAAACTATCAATTTTAATCTGTTGTTGGTCTCAATGTTTGTCTCAATTACATATATTAATTTTTTCTTACTTGTGTATTGTCATTTTTATTTATTTATAATTAAGATGTATTTCACTTCCCATTATATTGACTAGTCAGATAAGTTAATTTTATATTTGCATATATAGTGTAACTTTACTGATGAATAAATGATTGATTGATTGATGAGCCTCACACCAGGACTTCTTGGTCCCCAGGTACATCGAGGAACTTCTTGAACATTATATTCATGATAAGCGACCCCAAAAACCCCCCAAGTAACCAAATTGGGCTAATTTCCACCATGGATTACCGAATAATGAAATTTTTTTAAATTGCCTCAAAAATTGCAAAGGAAAAAACAAATTTTTTCGATACACCAGTGCAATTTACCATTTGTAACATTAAAATAGGTAACAAATTGAATAAATGCATCAATGAATCGAATGCAAAAAACAGCATTTTGATCCAACTTACTGCACGTTTTCAACAGAGGAATGCTATATTCCCCGACTATTTCTGTAACACAGCAAGAATTTATTTATTTATTTATTTATTATTAAGATCATGTCAATACACATATCGTTTACATTCGTCAACAACAACAGAGACATTACCTAATATTTATATGTAAAATTATCGGTTAGAAACACAAAAATTGTGATTAAAATTTTGAATAGAAAATATAATAATAATACTAAAGACACAGAACACACTACAGTTTAAAACACACTACAGTTTAAAAATCTACTAACATAAAGTATAAAAATAGGTGCACTAATCAACATGGAAATCATCATTTATCATTTCATTCAAAGAATAGAATGTTCTTTTGGTAAGGTATGCTTTTATTCTCTCCTTATATTGATTAGCAGGTAAGTATTTAATATGGTTTGGCAGTTTATTGTAAAGTTTAGGTGCATAATAGTTTATAGAGAATTTGCTTTTGTTTACTCGATGAAACTCTATTTCAATCATTACATTATTTCTCGTATTGTGGTGGTGAATATCATTATGATAGTTGAATAGATGAATATTGTCTCTTATCCATAGTAAACATTTCAGCGCATACACACAATAGAAAGTGGGAATTTTTAAATCAATAAATTTTTGTTTTATATCTTCACGATATCCATATCCTGTGATAACTCTAATTGAACGCCTTTGAAGTTTACAAATATGCTCGGAGTGTGATGAATGTCCCCAAGCTAATATTGCGTAACACATATTAGAGTGGAATAGACCATAGTAAGCAGTTAATATAACTGAACTTTCTACAACAGGGTATAAATTTCTCAAAACGTAAGTATTTTTGGAGAGTTTTTTTGACAGTTGTTCTACATGTGTTTCCCATGAAAGCCTGGACTCTAGATGCACTCCAAGAAATTTAACTGAGGGCGGGTTATCAAACACGCAGTGTTTTAGTGTAAATATGCATTTCATAGTTTTACTTTCATTGAGGTGTAGTTGATTTGCTGTAAACCATGAGGCGGCATCTGATTGTGTATTATCAATTAAATTTAAGAGCTGATTTAAGTTGTTATGTTCGTCCAGAGTAGTCGTATCATCTGCATACAAAACTAGATCGCTATTTGGAAGGCAGTTAGTTATATCGTTAACGTAGATGAGAAACAGCAATGGTCCCAGTATTGACCCTTGTGTTACTCCATATTTAATCGGACTTAAGCTAGAATTCATGTCATTATAGTGGCGTCTGTTGGTTAGATATGTTTGGATCATTTTAGTGCTCAAGGGATTAAATCCATAAAAACTTAGTTTTAGAATTAGCGTATCATGTGCTACACAATAAAAGCCTTGCTCAGGTCACAGAAAGTTCCACCTATATACGTCGCTTCATCAAATCCCTTGGAGATTTTATCTACAAGTGATAAAATTGCCATTTCCGTATTACGATTTTGTCTGAAACCAAATTGTTCATTAACAAATAAACTGTTACTTTCGAAATACTCTGCTATTTGCTTGGCTAAAAGCCATTCCACTATCTTGGCAATGATAGGAACTAAAGATATCAGTCTGTAATTACCTGGGTCATCGCGGTTTCCTTTTTTAAAAATCGGGATCACTTTAGCAATTTTTAGAGAGTCAGGAAATTCACCTGTCTTTATCGATAAATTTATTAAATGTGTTAAAGGTGTTATTATCATATTTTTTATTTGTTTTATGATTTTTACATTTATACCATAAATATCCAGGGAGTTTTTATTCTTTAGATTATTTATTGCGTCCCGTACTTCATTGAATGTTACTTCACGAAATATGAATGTTTTATTAATGTTAATGTTTCTGGTCAAGAATTCTTCAGGTAGATGCCTTACCTTTTGTAGTTGGGATACTAATACTTCTGCCTGATTAATGAAGTAATTGTTAAAATTAGTGGGATCTATTGCGTCATCAGGAGAAGCATGAACTTTTGGCCTACAATTATTAATTACCTCCCACATCGATTTAGAAGAGTTATTTTTGGACTTTATATACTCACTATTTATTCTTTTCTTGGTATTTAGAATTTCAACTTTATATTGTCTTTTTAATTCCACATACATGTTATATATTTATATCATATTTAGGATACTCGCACAATCATTGAGGTGAGACTGTGTTATTGTTTTAAAAATTGTTATGCTTGTTGTTATTGTTAAATATTTGGAATTTCTGGATTGGAATAACAGTTTTTTCAATATTTTCTTTTGTACATGCACAAAATATTTTTTTAAACTTGTATCATTACTAATAATGATGCCTAAATAATTAATTTCTGTTATCAATTCTAATTTATTGTTACCAAACACTATATTAACATTGTTTATATTTAATTTAGACTAGTTATATACAGGGTGTAATTAGTTTCATGTCATTAAAAAAAGCTGGTGGTAGGGAATGACAAGACAAATAAAAAACTTTATATAACACGGGGTCTAATGCTCATAGTTTTGGGAGAAAAAAAATAAAAATTTCGCAAATTTTCAATAAATTTTTTTGAGAACTGCTGGAATATTGGGGTAGGTTTAGATCGTCGCACGTGTCTTTGCCTATGATACTCAATATTTGTGTAGATAGCTATAAAATGTCGGCGGTCTTTAGCGATGCGGTAAAGTTGAAAGACGTCGATGTTTTCTGAGTGTTTAATAGATCTGATCTGAAGAAAACTCTCCTTTGTGCAATATTTTAGTTACTGTGGGTGTTTCGTTATGTACACACGTCCAACCCGCCGTTCGTTGTTTTTATTATTTTTGAATTTGGGGTCACTGTGTATTGATAGTTAAGATTTATTTTATTGACTTACCGTTCAAGTCGTTAAATTCTTGATTACCTACAGTCAGACAGACCACCGCGTGTGCCGGCGAGGACTTTGCACTTTTTTTATGACAATTTAAAAGTTGTCTAATTGGGAACTACAAGCCCATTGACCAAGAAAAGCAGCGGCTCTCAATTGTTTTCTACCTTAATATTAAAAATGTTGACCTAGGTCAGTTTTTTCCCAAAGTGCCCCTAGAGGGAAAAGTTATAAAGATTTCTTGTTTGTCTAGTCGGTTCCCATTACCAGTTTTTCTTTAATGACATGAAACTGATTACACCCTGTATATTAGTACAAACCATTGCTTTGGTTTTATTTACATTTAGCTTACTTTATTAATGTTAATAATAAGTAGAAGAGCCGTAATCGATAAAAATCAGAACTTTGGTGCACCTTGTATGTAAAAAATATGTAAAAACGACTTTTTGTTGAAAATACGTCGTATTATGTAACAAAAAAAATTGTAAAAATATGTAGATTGTGTACAAGTCTAGATGCAGCAGACACAGCTTTTCTTCTATTGAGAGTAAAATCATTCAACATTATATCAGAACAATGGATCGTTACTTGACTGGTAAAAGACGAAAAGTTAATTTAGGCACTTACCTTAATTTCATATGTTCGGAAAAACACATTGGCTTTGAAGTAATACAGTGCCTCATCGATGATATCCTGATCATTGGCTTGCTGTGATGCTGGACCCCGGAACTGCGTTCTAAATGGCAAGATGGCTGTGTTCCCTATTACTTGCGGAGCGTCCAAGAAACTGGAATGATAGGCCTAAAAAGAAAAACAGCTAAAAACGAGTATTTATATTAGAACTTCTACCAATATTATTCCACACCACCCGAGAAGTCGTGATATGAGTATGAAATTAAAAAAATTGTATTGCTACCAGAGTTGAGAATGTGTACCAATTTTCAGCTCTTTAGATACAGCAGAAGTCTGTAAAGTTGTAATTGCAAAGTGGAAAAAGATATATCCATGTAACAGTTACCTATATACACACACTGGCAAAAGCAATAGTCGGTTAAGCTGGGTGAATTTCCCCCACATGGATTAAATACAGTTCACTTATTCATTGGCAAAAAAACTAAACATACTGACATATTATACGTAATGTAACAGCAATTTGTCACCCACTGCATGTTGCGCAAACACGTCTAACTGACACAAAAAATTCCCAAAGTTTTACACATTTCTTTGTTTACATTTCCTATCTGACATGTTTAGTACGGTCATCTTACTCACTCATCGCATCACACTACTTGATTGAGAGTTGCTGTATTAGAATACCTGAAATAAATTGTGTAATTGTATCTGTATATCGTTCTCCAAATGGTGACATCAATATGTTCAAACAAAAACTCTATCAGTCACTCCAGACCATATTCAATCATTTCAAACACTGTAAATTAGCAGTAGGAGGTGATTTTAATATAAACTTTGCAACCAAGAACAAAAATGCCTGACATATTCCACTCTTTTGACATGAACAAATGCACAACAGAATTTACAAGAGTGCAGAAAAGTTCGCAGACATGTATAGACAATATTTTCACCAATTCTGAAATAAACGATGCCATTGTTACCGATTTTCTACTTTCAGATCATAAAGCGCAAATAATTACATCTAATTCTTACTTAAAAAAAAACAAAACCTAGTAGCAAAGTTATACTGAATAAAAGTAAGGCAAATAAAAATAAATTTTTCAACTATCTCCTAACTGAGGACTGGTCAGAATTATATGCAGAATCAAACCCAAATAAAGCAGTAGACATTTTCTATAATATTATAAATTATTACCATGAGATATCTTTTCCTAAAATTTCGATACGAACAAACTGTAAAGATAAAAATTATTCCATACATCTAAATCCAAATCTAGCCTCACTAAAAGAAGAATTAGTATGTCTAAATAATAATATTAGAGTAAATATACCAAACAATGAGGCATTAAATAAAAAATTTAAACAAAAGAAATATGAATATGAACAGATGTTAATAAAACTGAAAAAGGAACAAGCAAATAGAGAAATAACAGAATCATAAAATAAACAAAAAACTATATGGAATATCATAAATCGAAATGTAGGAAATACTAAAAAACAAACCAATGAAACCTCAATATCCCCCAACGCCTTCAATGAATTCTTTGTAAGTGTTGCTGAAAATATTTTGGAAACAATACCAATGTCGAACTTAACTCATTTAGAATACTTAAATAAAATATCAAAAAATAACATTTTAATAGACCTATAGACACAATTTATCTAGTAGTAGAGTACCTCACTAGTATTGTCTGTGCAATAAGTTCATTAAACTTAATTAAAGTTGGAAATATTTCAAAGTTAATTATAAAACTTATATTGAAGTGTTTCTTAAATTGTGCTGCACAGATTGAGTGAATTTCCCAGGAAGAAAAGTGCTTAGATTGTGTGGTAAAATGCAATTTGATTGAAATTTATCAATATAAAAACCTGATAAACTAAAAAAACTAGGGAATGCAAGAAATGAAAGTGATATCTTTAGTATATTTTTTGCTGGATAAGAATTCTAAAATTATCTACAATAATGGATTGTTCAAACCATGAAGAATGCAAAAATAAAAACATTGATTTGAAGCAACTCATAATATGTGATGCTTGCTCCAATGGATACTGTAAATTATGTGCAGGAATTGCACCAACAGAAATAAGAGTTATGGAACTCAGCAAGAGAAGACTACAATATCATTGTCCCAATTGTACCTTAATTACAAATAAAGTGAAACAACTAAACAGCCAACTCACTGAGGAAAATAACATATTAAAGAAAAAGCTTGACGACCAGACAAATACTCTTGAGAAATTAGAAAACCTCGAACTAGCATTTAATAAAACACACGAAATATATATTCAGGCACTGAAACAAACAACTGCTACACTGCAATTGAATTACCAACAGGAAATTACAGTTCTAAAAAACGAAATAAAAAGTATCCGAGATAGCAATGTTGACTTGGTACGCCTTCTGACAACCGACAAGTTTAATGCCAACACCAAAAGCAACCCTCCAATGAAAAAAACCGGAGACAAGTGTGACGTTTACGATGAAACAACAAAAGAGATAGATCCAACTAAACTGCTGATATCTCACAATGTGGCAGGAGCAACCTTAGCAGGAACTAATAAAACAACCCACAGTAATTCCTACAAAACTGCACTAACGAAAAATTTGAATACACCCCACCATGTCAAACCAATACCAGCTGAAGCGAATGCTGATATTCCCCAAAAGGAAAATGAGGAGGAGGAGAAGGAAACGTCCAAGAGTTGGCAATGGAGAAGGCGACGAAAACCTGCACGGAAAAAATTTCAATAAGCAGAAAAAAATATGGCTGTTTATATCCAAAGTTCCAGACAGTATAACCACTGAAAATGTTAAAAACTATATATCTAACCGAACCAACACCCAAGAAGTCTACGTAAAAAACTTACCAACTGCTAAGAGAGCTAAGGATAACCAATCATTCATGGTAGGGGTTGAAACACACTTAATAGATAAGGTTTATGATCCGAGCTTTTGGCCTAAAAAAGTATCATTTGATAGATTCGACTTTAGACTGGGAAAACGTTTTCTGGATAAACAGCATTCCGAATCGTCTGGTTTACACGAAAGCCCTAGTAAAGAAAACCCAAGTTCTTTTTTAGACAAATGACTCGAGCACGCCGCCAAACTATTAAGAACCTGCACCAAAAAAAGCCTGAGCAAAGCAACCAGGAATTTAGTAATAAAGCATTACTTCATCAATCCCACAAAAAGCAAAACAGAGTATTGTCAGTCGCCCATGTTAATATTCGTTCTATAGTACCCTCGTTCAATGAAGTCAAGGAAATACTTTTAGAAAAAAAATTCCACTTGATGGCCCTAACTGAAACATGGTTAAACCCAGATTATCCAACACCACTACTTGATATTCCAGGATACAGTTTTCTAAGGTACGACAGATTATCAAGAGGAGGTGGCATCGGCGTTTATGTGAGTTCTATATTTGAATTTGCGACGCTAGACATATCACATTTAGAGAACGGAGATGTCACTCAAATTGAACATCTATGGTTAAGTTTACATTATAAGACAAACAAAATACTAATAGGGGTAATCTATAGACCACCTGCTATTCCTTATTCAAAACTTAAAGTGATTGAAAACATTTTAGCTGCTTTCTCAGCTGAGCATGATTTTACTGTTATATTTGGTGACATAAATGTTGACTTGCTTGTAAATAACAATGAGAAAACGTTTTTCTTAGACATACTTAGGACATTCAATTTAAAACAAGTAATAAATGACCCAACCAGAATAACGTTAAATAGTAGCACACTAATAGATATAATTGCAGTAGATTCCAACATGTATATATCAGAATCTAGCACTATGGATATGTATGATCTCACTGACCATAGCCTAGTTTATTGTAATATTTCTCTGGATATTGAAAAACAGGAAAATAAGTTAATTCAATATAGAGATTTCTCAGATTTTAATATTCGCGATTTTGAATATGATGTGCAGCAAATTCAGTGGAATGCTCTAAATAATATCGGTGATATTAGCGAGCGCATTGACATCTTCAACGAACTAGTTATTAATGTGTACGATAAGCACGCGCCGTTAAAAACAGTAAGACTTAAACATCCTTATCGGCCATACATCACAAATACGATAAAAGAAATTATAAAACTGAAACGCAAGGCGTTTGATAAATTTAAGCGCACAAAAAGTGAAGTAGATAGAAACTACTACATGGTTTTAAAAAACTATCTATCCACAGCAATTAAAAATGAAAAAAAGGCATACATGCAATTTGAAATAAATAAAATAAACAAAAATTCTAAACAAATGTGGCTTAGATTCAGACAGTGGGGCATACACAATAAGGGAAATATGGACTTACCGCATCATTTGAAAGACCCAAACGAATTAATCAGAGTAATCAATGATATGAACCAATATATACAGCCAGTTAATAATGATCAGTTATTATTTTATAGAAACAACACAATTTCTGATAATCACCCATATACTTTTACTACAGTACAAGAAGAAGACGTTCGTAAAGCAGTAAGCGAAATTAAATCCAGAGCAATGGGAGCCGATAATATCAGCTTAACAATGATTGAATTTATTTTGCCATTCGTTATTGGCGTAGTAGCGAAAATTATAAATGATTCCCTAAAATTAGGTATATTTCCATCGTTATGGAAAACATCAGTAATAAAGCCACTGCCGAAAAAACCAAATCCAATGGAGTACAACGATTTAAGATTAATACACTTAGTACCTGTTCTATCAAAAATAGCAGAAAAAATAGTATGCAAAATGCTGTTATGTCATATAGAGAATAATACCATTCTACCAAAAACACAATCAGGTTTCAGATCACATTATAGCACTTGCTCTGCACTCACTAAAATAGTGAATGATTTAACAGCAGCCATAGACCAGTCAAAGGCCGCATGCTTAGTCCTACTGGACTATAGTAAAGCATTTGATTTAATAAATCACGAAATGCTATTGGCTAAATTACACTATATTGGATTAGATGCCTCATTTTGCAACTGGTTTAAAGATTACCTAGAAAATAGATCTATAGTTGTAGATATAGAAGGTAGTAGGTCATCGATTAATAGAGCAGCCGCTATAGGAGTCCCACAAGGAAGCATTTTAGGCCCTATATTGTTCTCTATATATACCTCAGATCTGCCAAGCGTACTCCAGCACTGTAACATTCACCTTTATGCAGACGATGTACAATTGATCATGTCATTTGCTGCACCGGATACTAATATTGCTCTGCGACATCTAAATGAAGATTTGGATAGAATATCAAATTGGTCACGTAACCAAGCCATGATCCTCAACGCCAATAAAAGTTGTGTTATGTTTGCGGGTAATCAACGAACACTAGCTAAAGTCACTCAATATAACTTCTCTACTATTCACATAGACAACATAGAAGTACCTACCAAAGAAAATGTTAGGAATTTAGGAGTAACATTTGATAATCATCTGAATTTTGAGCACCACATCATAAATAAATTAAAGACATGCTATATAAAGTTAAAAACTTTATATTCATTCAAATTTTTACTCCCTGAAAAAGTTAAATATAGATTAGTTGAGTCTCTAATTTTCCCCCAGTTCGATTATTGTTTGCCAATGTATTATAGCTTTTTAAACACCAACTGTAAAAACAAATTGCAAGTGGCTCAAAATGCATGTATGCGTTTTGTATACCTAACAAATAAATACGATCACATAACACCTTTATATAATGACCATAAACATATGAAAATTGCATATAGATATCAATATTTATTTGGAGTATTCCTCATGAAAATATTTACATATAGAAAACCTGAGTATTTATATGAGCTATTAATTCCTAGGAGAAATGTACATCAACTAAACCTAAGAAACAATGACTTATTTAGCATATACCAACATAACACCACTAAATTTGAATGCTCGTTTAGTTATATCTCAGTCAATTACTTAAATAACCCCACATTTCTAAATTTGTTAAATTCTTACAGACCAAATTCTTTCAAAGTTAAATACAAGCAAGCAATAATTTCTCACCAAATTAGTGATACTTCTTAAATTACAAATTATTACGTACTTTTGTGTATTTTTTTAATTATTTTGTAAGTTTTATTTAGCTTTACTAATATCCACACTCAATTTTTACACTGTGACAGTTATTGTTGATAATTTTATGTTTTTACTACTATGTATGTATTTTTGTAGGGATTGTGGAAGAACGTTTCTAACGAACAACTCCCCTTTGTGTTATGTATACTTTTATTTTTATGTGTATACTTAATGCAATAAAGATTATTATTATATTATTATTATTATTATTATTATATCCTGCCTCTGAAACAGAGGTAAGGAATGCCATAAAATCTCTAAAAAAATCAAAGGCTACGGACTTGTACAACCAGTCTATATATATATATATGTATGAAGAAAATCTGAGTTTCCCTGTAACGTATTTAGTAAACCTTATTCTAAAGACGGGTATATTTCCAGATAAATTAAAGATAGCCAAAGTAGTACTTTAAATCAGGTAATATTGATAACACCACAAATTATAGGCCCATAGCTTTACTACCCATATTGGCCAAAATAATAGAAACAATTATTGCTATAAGGATTACAAAATTTTTTGAGGGAAATAAATGGTTCAATAGTTCCCAATTCGGCTTTAGAAAGGGTAAATGCACATCAGACGCCATTCTTCAACTTGTCAATTATATAGGTGATGGTTTCGAAATGAAATCATCAACACTAGTCATGTTTTTAGACCTCAGTAAGGCATTTGATTGTATATCTGGACCAATTCTATTACAGAAATTAGGTTTTTATGGCATTAATGGAGTAACTCTCCAATTAATATCATCTTATCTATCTGGGAGGCAACAGTGTGTAACAGGCAAAGCAGGTGGAATAAGTAATTTATTACCTATAAAGCATGGCGTTCCACAGAGCAGTATATTGGGCCCACTATTATTTTTAATATATATCAATGACTTACCCGAAGTCTTACCACTATTTATGGTGTTATTTGCTGATGACACAACTGTCGCCAAGCAGATAAAAGACAGCAATAAGGAAACCATTAAGGAAGAATTAGATGAACTTAAACAATCACTCGACTGGTTTAATGCAAATAAGCTATGCATAAATCAAAGCAAGACCAACTCAATGGTATTCTCTACTAAACCAGTTGCATCTGAAAGTGTTAAATTTTTAGGATTAACCCTGGATAATCGGCTAACATGGCATGCACATGTTGACATATTGTCAACTAAATTATCTAAAAAAATACATGCTAAAAGGCAAATCAAAATCAGAATTGGTATAACCTCAGCAATAGTCGCATACCATGAGTTATTCCATAGCTTGATGACATATGGTCTAATTAACTGGGGTACCTCTAATCATGTCCAGCAAGTTTTTACTGTTCAAAAGAGAGCAATTAGAACCTTATCAGGAATAAGTCAGTTAGATAGCTGTAAACAGTGGTTTATAGAATATAAAATAATGACTTTGCCATCTTGTATAATCTATTACAATCTAATATACATCAAAGATCACCTTGATGAATACTCTAGAAATTGTGACAACCACAGTTACCTCACTCGCAATCGAAATGATATACAGATACCACAGCAAAGATTAACATATACAAAAAGAAACAATTTCGGAATTTCACTGTTCAACTCTCTTCCGATATCACTAAAACATGCACCATTGACACGATTTAAGCAGAAACTCAAAATCCATCTTATAGCCAAGGCTTATTATAGCATCAATGAATTTAACTATACAGATTCGTAATTACACAAAATTAATCACGCCTTGACTTAGTCAAAAAAATTTAGTACTACTTGTTATCTATGTTTAGTGATTGTCATGTCATTTCTAACTTACGCCTTGACTTAGTTAAATTCTTAATGTTATTTGTTATGTATGTTTTATGTTTGTTATATACAACTATGTGTAAGATTGTACATTTTTTCAAATTATTTTTTATTGTACCTTATTTTTTGTACTATTTGATGTGTCAACGCACCACGGTGCATTTTTATGACCAATAAAATCTATCTATCTATCTATCTACTGTCTCCATTCCCAGTCAGAAAGGGCTGGATTGTTGCCGAGTAACAACTTGGACAAATGTCTACTATCTTCTATCGCGCACAGTTAAAAAGAAGTAAACAAAATATTATTCACTTTACTGCAGTAACTTTTACTAATAAAGGCAACACTGTACATACATCACAAGATATTTCTGAATTACATCTGTTGATTCTGGTAATCTACCGCCGGAATTTACTGGAAACGCACATTTCACAAACAATTCTATATTTGAGACACAATATAATATTATCTTTTTATATAAACTAAACTGTATTCAACATTTTGTGGCAATTAGTTTATATAAACAAAATGCAGTTATTTCATTGGATACATATTCAAAACGACGTTAGGGGTTTTGTGGTACAGATAGTGAATATAAGTCCTTTGTTTTAGCTGCGTCTTGCATTAATGCTCGCTCCGCTATTCACAGTTTCTGTCTCTTACAAATTGTGCATCTACATCTTCTGAGATGGTTATGCGTTAATTAAAAGCCATGTAAGTTATATTATTTATACAGTTACTTCTATTAACGTAATAATACATGTACCTTATAATGATTATCGAATATAAATTGCAAAAACGCCGAAAATGTTCCTTCTCGAAAAAGAAAAATTGCGGACAAAAAATTTGCAAAACAATTTTTATGCAAATTGCAAATAGTTCTACAATCTTACCGGAATGTGGAGTGAAAAGGGGTGCTGGGTGGGTAAAAGAATGTAATTGTAAAAAGTACAAATCTAAAAAAACACAAATGCAACAAAAAAGAAACAATACATCTCTCTTCTTACATCGTCTTACCTACCCTGCATCCCTTTTCGCTCCACGATTCCGTAAAGGTACACTCAGAGTGCATAAGCATTAAGCCATAAGATGTAAGCATAAGACGTATGACTTAATTTTAGAGAGGTGCATTCATAGTGTGGTAAATGTAAAATCGGTGCATGCGCAGTACACTACAAATCTACATGACAGAAGTAGTTATATTGCCTTGATTTATTCTATTTTAGTTTTATTTTCATTCAATAAAAGCCGATTATCACCAAAAATTTTTCTATATTCAAAATTAATATATTCTATCCTGAAATATCGAAATTTCTTACGCCATACGTCTTATGTAATGTATACTATGAATGTGCATATAAATTTGGGTATGTTTATTTCTGCTATGGCATACGCATACGCTTACACCATACACCTCATGCCTAATGCACCCTGAAGCTAGTGTTGGGCAGCATCGATACTTTTTTGTATCGATATACATATCGATACTTGAATAAAGAATCAAATAAATATTTGATAAAAGTATTCACTATTTTTGTCCTGTTTCTATTCTTGAATATCGATCAGTACCGAATTGATACTATTTATAATTGTACTTTCTGACGTTTTATCAATAATGAATACTGAATCGAATAGAATAACTATTTCGAATAAGTGTTTAGTATAAGCGAGCGTGAGTTGTCGTCAGGGCTAACACACGATATGTCAAAGCAGCGGCATTGCACTACTATGCTATTCGTAATCCATAAATCTCTATACATATTTATTTTTTCATGTATGACATATATTTACAGTGCCAGTCATTATAATAAATTATGGGTTCTCTTCTTTATCAACTAATAAGGATATTTTAACACTTTGTTACTTCATTATACATTTGAAACACCAAGAATAAATAATAAATATTAAATAAGAAAATATTTTGCTTATATCCCTTATGAAAATTGAAACGTTATTAATCCTCTAGAATTTTGGAATAAAAATATGCAACTTTTTCCACAGCTTAGCACTTGCCTAAAAATTATTTATATGTTCCCGCAACTTATTCTGTACCTGCAGATTTTTTTTCTAAAGCCTGGCTTGATAACAAAAGATAAGAATAGGATTAAAGAAAAAAGGACCCCACACGGAACATATGGAAATTGGCCCTCGGTTAAAGTGTTTGATACTCGGGGATATTATCCAAATATCGATGTTGATCAAAAGTCTCTATGGGCTCAAGGTCGGAAATTGAACGGTTTTCCAGATATCGGGGGTGTAAAGGGGGATGCTCATTTCTTGTGGGAAGTGGCCCCGGCTCCAGTAAAATTCGCTGGAATCGACATATGTTATTCCCCTTGGCCTCCTGATAAAAATTCTCAGGGGCACAAGGCCGGTACATGCACAGTTTTCCAGATATCGGGGGTTGAAAAGTCGACTTTGAACCCCCGATATCGAAAAAATTGTGCATTTACCGACCTTGTGTCTATGAGAACTTTTGATCAGGAGAGGAACAACATATGTCGATTCCAATGAAATTCACTGGCGGTCACTTCCTATAGAAAATGAGCAACCCCCTTTGCACCCCCCATATCTAGAAAACTGTTTATTTTCCATACTTGTGCCCCTGAGAATTTTTGATCAGGAGGTCAAGAGGAATGACATGATATTTGGATAAAATCCCCGAGTATCAAACATTTTAACCGAGGGCCAATTTCCGTATGTTCCGTGCGGGGTCCTTTGGATTACCTCATTTTTATGAGTAAAAACTACGAACTTCGTTAGTGTAGTGACTGCAGTGTATTTAAAAACTAATGACTCTATTTAAATATTATACTTATATCTGGTTTTAAATCATCAATGTTAAATTCGATGGCTGCAATTTTAACTTTCAATCCAAAAAGGTAAATTCATATATCCTTATATCTAAATTATTAATTCGCAATAAGGGTATATTTATTTATTTTACATTTAGCTTACATCGATCAACTATACTTAAATGTGGTGTAAATATTTTAATACCAAAAGAGCTATCTAATTATTAGCAATGATGAAAAAAACACTTCATCAACTTAACAATCTCCTAAAATTAATTGTCAAAACACATGCTTCTATAAAGTGAGTAACAGTGTAGCTGTTAATAAATTGTTATACAAGTACAAATACGTAGGTAGTGAGGCAGGGCCTGAACCCTAGCTGGCTATGTTTCAGAGAATCAAACTTCAGTCAATGCGCGCACGATGGCTTGTCGAATCACTCTGCTGAAGGAAAGCAGCTATTTTTATATTCATTAAAAATATGTATTCGATAATTCTATTCGATACATTTTGGTATAGAATAAATCGATACTTTTATTCGATTCTGCCCAACAATATCTGAAACCAGCTTTAAGATTACAGGACTATTTGGTATTTGCATATTTCATTAGTCATAAAATACTTCTAATAGTACCTACTACCTAAGTGGATGTCGTAAACATTTACCAAAAATAAATAGCAAGCTGGTATTGGACTGGAAAATTGGTTAAATATTGCTTGAAACACAAGACACAGACATTAACACACCCCGCCGATTATAACCTTCATGAGAATACTTCATACTTAAATGTTGTTAACAGTAGACACCTCAGTTTATTATAATAATGTAAAGTAATAAAGTATACTTACAGGCATTATAATATTTTGTATAGTTTTTCGATAATGAACACCTATTTATTTAATTTGAATATTTCATAAAAATTATTAGTCACAGAAATCACATTACGTCAAAATTGGATGACAATGACAGCCCAGCTGATTAGGAAAAAAACGACATATGACAGCAGAACTTTTCGATTGTTGACCATTTTATAAGATGACTAAGCGGTCGCCATTTGGTCGTATTGGTCAGACTAGAGAAATTTTCTGTGTAATTACTATTCTGTGTCGTCAGTTTCGTTATTTTTGTGTTTTGTTTTGCTTGAGAAACTACTCTTATTTAGTTTGATAAGGTTTGTTCATTTGTGTTGATTTAAAGCAACTTCAAGCAGTTAAATAAAGGTAGTGTTATCACAAATAATGTGAGTATGAGAGAGATAACGTGTTTCAAAGTTGCTGTAAATCAACACAAATGAACAAACTGTTAGTGATTGTAATTTAGCGAGGATTCTTTTAATTTTAAAGAACCATATTGTTAATGTGAGTATATTTTAAAGAAAAATTAAGTATAATTATAATAATGACTGTTTTTTTATTACTAATATTCTTATATACCTATATATTTATATATTTCAATATATCTTTCAAAGGTTTAACAAGCTTGCACGTATTTTTTATTTTATAATAATTAAAAAAAAAAATGAAAACTTTATTAATGAACGAGAACAGGGTTTTTATATTCCATTTTCCAATTTTATATTAGATATAATACGTGATGCTCCTGTTTAATGGTGTCAAAATTTAAAAGATAGCCGATTTAAGAACCAATTTAGTAGGGGTAAGAGTCGTTTTTAATACAAAATTAATAATTAGTAACCGAACTGATCAATAGATGGCGATTTGACATATGTGGAAAGCCATATTTGTACCATATGTGGAAAACCACATGTTTTACCATTGGAGTTTCCAATTTATAACTCCCAGTTATCTATGATGACTCGTGTACTATAAGAAATGATGACCCAAATTATTTAGTTTCACATGGTTTATGATTTATTTGTTTTCAATTTTTGCTCAAAACTTATTTCCGTTGCCGACTAACCAACAGAATGGGTTGCAAGCAATGAGATACTAAATGCTAATTTCACTAATATAACCTTATGATATAGCTATAATTTCATAAATAAGAAGAATAAGAAGGTAACCTTTTGTCCAGTCCAGTTGTGTTTCACGACTTTAGCAGGATAATTTACTACAAAAGTTTTTGGTGCAGAAAATGAGGAATCAGGAAGAAATATGCAGACTTTGTTTTAAAATATGTAATAACTTTAAAGTTATAGAGGGAAATGCGAAATACGCCTTGGATGTCCTTCTGCCAAAAATAGTAAGTTTCGAAAATTAACATTTTTAACAATTTTAAAGAGTTTGCATAAATAAAAGTACATCTGTTCAAACTTTGCTATACAGTTTGACAGTATGGTAGGTTCAGAGAATTTTGTTTTAGGATTTAGCTGCAATACAAAAACCTGTGATGTGTTCAAACTGTGAGGAACAGCTTATGAAATGTTTCGAATTTAAAATGGCATGCTTACATACACGTGATTGTATAGTTCCATTTGCTTTTAAGGACGCTGTGAAAGTGGATGTTAAAGATGTTTATCTAAGCAAAAATGAAGGTAGTACTGGTATTCCAGAGGATCATGGCATATGTTTGTTTTGTATGAATTCTGTAAAAAGTTGTTTTGCCATACCGCTTAGTGTTGAAGTGGGAGATATTATATTGAAGAATATGATAGAACAATGTCTTCCAGAATTGGTAAATATGAAAATTTTTTGGTTTTTGCAACGAGTCAACCACCTGTAAAAATTTGTACACAGACTGCCCAGACTGTAGATTTCATTAATATTTTTACTCATAGTTTTTCTTTTAGTTATGGATAGTTATTTTTTTCTGCTGTTTGCAAAATCCTATAAAGAGTATGTTTCAATACAGTTATAAACAAAAATAATAATTTATTTTTAAACATGCATAGAGTATATAGGTCCCAAATACTAGTTAGCTAATAGATAAGTGAAGACCTGTTGTTTTTATCAGTCAATGTCAAATATAATTATTTCACACTTATTCATAGAAATTGTCTTGGTTTTGCATGAAACATCTTTATGAGTGGCTTTATGTCTTTCTGATGAGCTCTAGAATAAGGGCGAAAAATGTTTCATTTTCCAAGAAACAGAATGATAGATTTCATGAAAATGTAATCCATTAGAATGAAATTTTTTTAAGACAAGGTAGATAAATAAATTCATTTTAGGCATTTGTTCTCATTTTTAACTGAATTTTCATAATCGTTGGGGGTTATGTAGATACTAGTTTAATCTGTATGGCCGTAGGGGACTGTGTGGATGCTAGTGTTAGACTGAGAATTGTCAAATAAAAAATTGGACAAGTTCATTTTAGGATTTTAATTTGCTAGCATAACCAGAATTCAGGTTATCGAAAGAATGCAAAGATTTCATTAATATTTTTATTTATATTTTTTCTTTTAGTTATAGATAGTTATTTTTTTCTGCTGTTTGCAAAATCCTATAAAGAATATGTTTCAATAATGTTTGTATTTATCGCACATTTTAATACGACATGAATAAATTCCTTATTAATGGTACTAATACATGATACCACGGTACCGATATGGTTCCATTTGAAAAAAATGAGTTTTGCCCTAAAAACAATTTTGGTGAATTTTATTTGCTCATAGATCATGTAATTTAGTGTATTTAACGAGATTTCGATTTTTGTAGCACACGAGTCATTTAGAATGAATCGGAACCGTCGTGGCACACTTAAATGGAAAACTAAAAATTATATTTCGGACCTCTCGAAACTTGTGGTGACTCGTGTGGGCGATTCACGGGTGATGGAGAGGGGGAAATTTACATGTAAAGATACAGAATATTAGTTTTTTGGACATAACTCTCTTAGTTTGATTCGGATCGAAAAATTGTATGGGGTAGAAATAAAGAGCTCACAAATGCTTGTAAACTGATTCGTCGAAATCGGTTCAACAATTCTCGAGATATTGCAATTAGAAAGTCTGGTTTTGTATATGGATTTTTCGCTGCGACGGGAACATACCGAGAGCCGTTTTCGCGTTTTTTTTGCAGGATAAGAAAGTGACTTAGCGACTTGCTTTTTTCCCCAGTAGATAGGCGGGTGCAAAGTACTATGTCCAAATTTCAAGTCGCTAGGTTGATTAGGAGGGGTGGGGGGTGTGGAAAAGGAAAATCAAGTTAAAGCTCAGCAAACACGACATTGTATATTAATGTTCCTACTTCAACGTTTTATCATTTGTTTATAACTTTTGGCATAAATAAATAAATGGTTGTGGAAAAACCAATTTTTTTTTTTTTTTAGAAAAGTCGTTTGATCCTGACCAGTTTGCGATCGGATAATTAGAAGAGGAGGGAGGGGAGCACAAAGTTGTTAGCCCATAGAAGGGCAAGGGAAAGGGTTAGGGACTTGGGGTTGGTCTCATTTTCAAGGGCAATAATTTCTCTTTCGGTCTTTTTTTTACAAAATAAGTTGAAGGTCAAAATTCCCCGAAAAAAATCTCATTCAGGCATTAGATGAAATGAGCAAATTCGTGAAAATGGATCAACTGACACACGCTTGTCGTGGATACAAGCGTGTGTCAGTTGATCCATTGCAAATGTTCCGACGCATTTGCCCCTTGAAAAAAAGCTATGAAGACTTGGAGCAATTGTTCAATAGTATGGCAGAATTTTTGTGTTAGTAAGAGTGGAGAGCATTTCGCTGCATGGATGTTGAACTGCCCCTGCGTTCTTATAAATGTATCATGTGCACATGCAGGCCCTAATGTAGTTAGAGCTTCGTGGTAAAAAAATTCTGAAAGATAATTGATTGTCCTTGAAAATGAGCCCGGCCAGAAGTCCCTAATCCTTTCCCTTGCCCTCCTATGGACTAAAAACTGTGTGCTTCCCCCCCCCCCCCCCCCCTTCTAATTATCCGATCTCAATCTGGCCGGGCTCAAGTCAAAGGGAAAGAAATTTCGCATCCGATGGCGAAGAAATTTCCTGCCCCACCACTTTCCTTCCTGCCGAAAAATGACTAAAAAAATCGTTTTTTCCGCAACCATTTGTTTATTTCTGCCGAAAATTATAAATAAATGATAAAAAGTTGAAGTAGGAACATTAATACAGCAGTTTTGATTTGATTTTCGTTTTCCCCTCCCCCACTCCACTTAATCGACCTAGCGACTTGAAATTTGGACAATGTACTTTGAACCCGACTATCTATTGGGAAAAAAAGCAAGTCGCTAAGTCGCTTTCCACCCACAATAAAACGCGAAAACGTCTCTCAGTACATTCTTGTCGCAGCGAAAACCAAAACCATAAAATTGCAATATCTCGATAACCGTTGGACCGATTTCAAAGAATCAACATTAATACATAACACTATCAACACAATTTAAATTTTCTAAATCCGTGTTAATTTACTGATAATAGTTTATGTTTAGTTAGAACCCATTTGAATCGATTCACTACAATTTTTGCAAGGATTTTAGAAAAGGTCAGTAGTCCAGTTATAGATCTATAGTTTTCGATTAGTTCGGGGTTGCTTTTTTTTATAGAATGGTGTAACTTCACCAATTGCAAGATTAGTTGGGAAAAGTCCCGTTTTCAGGGACAGATTAAAAAGGATACATAAGGGAAAGTGGATATCATCCCAGATAAATTCTAACGCGAATACTGGTACATCTTCTAGACCACTACAGGAATATTTATCGCTAAGTTGTATCATAGCTAGATAGACTTCATCGACTGCCAACTCCTCCACAAAAATAGAATTATTAACTGGATCAGGCAGGGTGCAGTCTTTTTCGCAAATAATTCGTCAACACTATATTTCTAAGAGCTCTTCAGTGCTTAATGTTTCTAAGGTTATTACAGTCTTCTGCTTTACCCTGCCATCCTGCCAAGGTAAGTATTTACCACTTGCCAGATGGTTTTACTGCAATTAGCTGAATTTATAATTCTGTTCAAATAAATTATTTGTAGCTGTCTGAATTTTTTCAAAAAACAGTTTTCTGACAGTCTGATATTTCTTTCTATATTCTTCTATGTTACTATTCTGCCTAATCGAAGATAAGTTTTTTAGTTCTTGACTTTCTTTAACAATGTCAAGATTTATTCAGCTGTGACAAGATACATGAAGAACAGTAATTCTTAATGGGACAAGTTAGGTCCAAGATGTATTTAAAATTTAGTTTTTAACGAAAAGTTGTCGGGTATTCTTTGTAGTAATGGTGATAACTATTATGTCATACCTTAATTAATAGAATTGAGGAAATAAATATATTACTAGCAAAATATACTCGTAATTACTTCAAACTCTTACTAAAGACTTATCATAGATAAGTACAGAAACATAATATATCTTTCTAAACAAAATATTTTGCTGGCTATATGTCAAAAACAATATTGAATTAGAAGAAAGAAATATGTACATTACGTACAGCGTAATTGTTACAATAGTGTTAATTTTAATTTTATCCTGTTCAACAAAACCAAAAGAACAACTAAAGACAAAAACGCTTACCAAAAAACTTTAGAAACTGTCACATACACATGTTTCAGTATCCTACACCAAGGATACACTCTTCAGTGCTACTTCTTTCAAAGTTTAAAATGGACTGCATAGTCACTTACTAGGCAATATGTATTTATGCAATAATTGTTTATGGTTCTAACGAACGGGATAATCCAAAATAGATTTATTAGTAATTTTCCGAAATCTATTCTGGATTATCCTGTTCATTAGAAACATAAATAACACAGGTTTACAAAACAAAAGTTGTCTGGATCTGGGGTTAGACCATATGTTTCTTATGTATTCGAATCTAATTTTAGTTTTGCCCTATCACGTCAGCATTTTGAGATATCCTAGCCTAAAAGCGCAAAAACCCGTTTTTTTGACATATTTGAGGTTATGTAGCTTTGCGAATTTTTTTCTCTCGAAAAGCCATATATGGGATCTTAAAGTACAAATCTTCCTCTTTAAAATACCGTAGAGTTTGCTCAAATATCTTTTCTTTTCGCTGAGATATCGAATTTTTAAAATTGTCTGTTCATATCATGTCTTTCCCGATACATTTAATTAGTACGGAAACCTTATGGTTATTATTTAAATTGCAATATCTCGCCGAAAAAAAAAAAAACATTTGAGCAAACTCAACAGCATTTTAAAGCTGAAGACTTGTACTTTAAGACACCATGCATGGTTTCTTGAGAAAAAAAATCGAAGCTACATAACCTCAAATATGTCAAAAAACCGTGTTTTTTGCATTTTTAGGTTACGATATCTCAAAACCCTGACGTGATAGAGCAATTCTGAGACCGGATTCAGATTCAGCACATCGAAAACCTTCAGAAAACTATAGTAGTGTTTTTGATACATAAAATTTGCCTAATTTTGTAGGCCTGTGGTATTGGGACAGATATGATATGAACAATCTTCAAAATTCGGTATCTCGGCGAAAAAAAAAAGATATTTGAGCAAAGTCAACGGCATTTTAAAGAGGAATATTTGTACTTTAAGATCCCATACATGTTTTTTAAGGAAAAAAAATCGCAAAGCTACATAACCTCAAACATGTTAAAAAACCATGCCTTTTGCACTTTTAGGTTAGATTATCTCAAAATCCTGACGTGATAGAGCAAAACTAAAAATAGATTCGAATTCAGCATCGAAAAATACATAAGAAACGTATGGTCTGACCCCAGATTCAGATAACTTTTTTCTTTTTGTAAAACTGTGTAATTATTGCATAAATACGTATTGCCTGGTAAGTAACTATTCAGTCCATTTTAAACTTTGAAAGAAGTAGCACTAAAGAGTGTATCCTTGGTGTAGGATACCAAAACACGTGTACCTATGTGAAAGTTTTTGATAAGTGGTTTTGTATTTAGTTGTTTTTTTTGTTTTGTTGAACAGGATAATTTAAAATTGAAATTAACATTATTGTGACACTACCACTGTACGTAATGTGCAGATTTCTTTCTTTTAATCCAATGTTCGTAGCATATAGCCAGCAAAGTATATTGTTTGGAAAGATATGTTTCTGTACTTATCTATGATAAGTCTTTAGTAAGAGTTTGAAATAAATACGAGTATTTTTTGCTAGAAATATATTTATTTCCTCGATTCTATTTTTGAGTACTCTTACATTGTAGGGAATTTGCATTTGCATTTAATTATATCATTTCTTAATTATATTTTAGAGTGACCACCCTGTATAAGTAAAGAGGGAAGTTCTGTGTAAATTACTTTATCGATTTTTTTATTTGTAGGATTTCAGTGTTGTCAAGAAGCCCATAATTTGCCCATCCTGCCATGAATCCCTAAAGAACTGCTACCATTTTGTAACGAGCTGTTTAATTGTAGAAGAAAACATTAAGAAATACTATGAAAATCTAGATGTGCATAAAGGGCAAATAGAGATAAACGGTTTATTACAGTATACAATAGGAGATGGAACAACAAACCACGTAGATGGTAATTTGGTTGATGTAGTCAAAGTCGAAGAAGGACAATTGTGTGAGGAGAGAGGAGTTGTTGAAGAACGTGTGTTTAAATTAGAGCCAATGTTCTGTGACTATAGTGAAGATGCTAAAGAGGTCATTGAACATGAAATTAAAAGTTTTATGGATGAGGATGAAATGAAATTTCATAAGGAAGCTATGTTTACATCAACGTGTGAAGAAGAGAATAATAAACCTTATGTTAAAATAGAACAAGCACCTTGTGCAGAAAGCAGAGTTAAAGAAGAAAACGTTTGTGAAATTGAGGACCAAAAATGCCTTCCTTACGAAGAAATTAAAATAAAAACTGATTTCAACAGGTAATATTAATTCACTCTAAAGTACTCATTTCATTTCAAATTAAAGGCACATTATCAATTGTTTATTTAATAGCAGTTGCTAGTAGATGCATTTTTACCTGCGTCTTAATATATAATATTTGTCGCATACTTTGACACTTCTCGTGTTATAATTGAATGTTATTTTCATTATACAGGGTGTCTCAGATTTAAACAGACATACTCTAGTGGAAGGTAGAGCACACTCAGCTGAGTTCAAAACACCCTTACTGTTGAATGTGGTGCTTTATGGTGTTTGACCACAATTTCAGTACGCCATATTTTTGAAATGACTGCACATATTTAGATAAAATACATATGGTATACATATTATACTCTCTTAGGTTAATGAATAGTTAAGGGACACCTTGTAACTCTATCTGTGATGTTAATTTGAATGATTTTAAAGTGTAATTTTACATTTTTTGTTTTATATTTGTTTATGTCCTATACGTATTACGTTTCATATCTATATAATCTACAGCTACATAAATATAATCTTTTTTATCTTCATATAATTGCGGGGATTTTTATTACCCAAGGCAAAAATGATTTGTAGAAAAGGTGACAATACTCAACTAGTGAAGGCTAATATTCTTTGACTGGTGGACTAGTGATCAAGACTCAACATTTGCGGACCATATTGGCAGCACCTAATATAGCAGCTTTTTGAATGAGGTGTTCATGATTTTCCTGTAGTTGCAATCTTTTCTTAACATCTTGCCAATCCTTTCTCGTTAATCCATTTACAGGCACTACCACTGGAATTATTTCTACTTCCCGTGGTTTATATATGATGTCTTTCAATTGTACAGCAAGTTGTTGGTACTCCCTCTTTCTCGGCAACGGTTGCCACTAGTTTGGCATCTGTGGGAACTGCAGCATCCATGATTGTTGCTTTTGTTTTGTGGTATCAAATAGGACAATATCAAGTCTGTTGACTTCAACCGTCCTGTCAGTGATGATAAATTTATAGTATTGCAGTTCAGTCTCGACGAGTCGGTACCTCTTTGCAAGTGCTTGGTGAATCACTTTGGCAACGTTGTTGTCTTTGGAGATCCTCAATTTGTGCCGGTGATGGACATATATGCTGGATTGATTCATTGGCAGTTCTACATAGGCAGCATTTACTATCAATCAGTTGACCCAGGATATATTTTCGTTAGGCCCTGGTCTTAATTCCTTGAACCTTTATTACAAAGAGGAAACTTTCTGTTTCCCCATAGAGGCCCCCTATTCGAAGTCACTTTATGAAACTTCTTTCATCTATATTATCTGAAGTTAGAGCTGCGACAAATCTACCATCATTACTGGTTGCAGTCGGCCACGACCGATTGCAACTGGTACTCCTTATTTTTGTAATATTAATTTTTTTGTAATTTTCAGGTTTGAGGATGGCATTATTTTGCAACAATCAGAGGCCACCACTACCTTACATAGGGAGCCAAATTGTGTAATGCCAAAACTTAAAGGGAATGCGTCGATACCATACAATAAAAAAAATTATTTGGTTAAAACTGTCTCCCTTATGACAACGTACCAATGTAAATACTGTTCATATGAGACAAATTATAAAAGATGCATTAAAATACACTTGCTGAAGCACACAGATCTCTCAGATGTAACGTTGTACAAATGTGACTCTTGCTCTTATCAGACCGTAGACAAGAGTAATCTGCAATCTCATTTGTTGCTTCATAAAAATCTTTCAGAAGTAACAATGTACAAATGTAGCAGTTGCTCATATGAAGTAAATAACCATCATAAATATAAAATTCACTTGTTGAAACATGAAGTAACAACGTACAAGTGTGACTCTTGTACTTTTCAGACACAAGTTAAGTATAGCCTAAGAATGCATATGATGCTTCATCTGGATCCGTCAAAGGTAGCAACATATAAGTGTGATTCTTGTTCTTATCAGACTCTTAATAAACACTACCTCAAGAGACATTCGCTCAGTCATGAGGATCCTTCGCAACGAACAACATACAAGTGTGACTCTTGTTCTTATCAGACAAAAGTTAAATATAACCTAAGAATGCATATACTGATGCTTCATCAGGATCCGTCAAAAGTAGCAATGTATAAATGTGATTCTTGTTCGTTTCAGTCAAGAGGTAAAAGGAACCTTAAGAGGCACTTGCTGCAGCATAAGGATCCCTCAGAATTTGTAATGCACAAATGTAACTTTTGTTCTTATCAGACAAGAGATAAAAAGTGTCTCAAAGTGCACTCACTGAGACATGAGGATCCTTCAGTAATACCAATGCACAAATGCGACTCTTGTTCATTTCAGACAAAACGTAAATTTGACTTAAAACGGCATTCGCTGCGCTGGCATAAAGTTGCTTCGGATAAATAAACAATTTGAAAAAGGCATATACCTCTACTAACCACATACAAAACCCACATGATGTGATTAAATCTGCAGAAGTGGTGATAAACTCATTTACTGTCGACTTTTCAATAATGGGTGAAAGTTAGAGCTAAGTAATTCTTACCTGCAACTTAGCCTGAAATTAAGTCAAGTTGATGCCAGTTTCACAATCGTTAGTTATCTTTTAGGTTGAATAACCCGAACCAGAAAGTTAACTGTTGGTAAATTTGTGTTTCATTTGTTTTATATTAACTAATGTAACTAATGGTTTCATTTAGGTTTTAAATAGTTTGTATGATATTTTCTAGGGTTTTGATATGTCCAAATATTTATTTTAGAAAAAGAGGAGGAACTTGTCATAAATTTAATGTTTTGGTTAATCAATGTTATTACGTGGTAGTTTTCTGTGATCGCGTTACTTGAAATTTAGAAGAAAATTAGTTCTGTCTGGTCAGCATGAGAATGTATTTTCTACATTATATGAGTAGTCATTAATTTCCTATATTTTCTCTAATAAATTTTCAACGCTTATACTGAGGCGAAATCGATTAAAGAAATCTTTTTGAACATATTCTTCAAAATAATTAGTTCTCTACCTAAATATTCTAGACCTTCTAGCCTAATATCTTCATCATTCACATCTTAATCATCAAAATCCATTATTAGCAAAAGAACTAAAAAGCATTTCACAATATAAAAACAACAGTATAGTTGCCAATTTGTTACTTTTAGTTAACCACAAATTGTTGGTTTGCCAATACCTCATCTACTGGTTTTCTTATCTACAAGATAACCAAGACCTTGACATTAACCAGTTGAAACAGATTTTTCCCAATTAGCATTTTCATATTCCTACGATATACTATACATATTCCAAAATAAAATTAGTATATTGCATAAATATTTGAAACTAATTCAAAATAAGTTGTATACTGGTTGTTTTGTCACAGGTTTTCACATTGTATACATACTCCTGCAATATTCATATGTATGTTGCTGACACGTTGTAAACATATTCTGAAATGTACATTCATTCTACAATATAGTTACAATATACACAAACCTTTTCCGTACATACATGCAACATTATCCATGTATACTTTCAATATACAATGTATATTGCAAAACAACAATGGTATATTGAATAAATATTTAATACTGATTCAAAATAAGTTGTATACTGGTTGTTTTGTCACAGGTTTTCACATACTATACATATTTCTGCAATATACATAAACATGTTGGTGACACATTGTAAACATATTCTGAAATAAACATTTATTTTACAATATAGTTATAATATACACAAATGTGTTCCCTACATATAGGCAATGTTATCCATGTATACTTTCAATATTGCAAAGCAACAATAGTATATTGAATAAATGTTTAATACTTATTCAAAATAGATTATAGAGTGTCCTAATAAAAACTCCCATGCTGGATATCTTCTAGATGAATAGAGATATTTTAATTCTGTAAAAGTCAGTTTGTAGTACATAAAGAGTGCTTCAGTAATAAATATAAATAATTTTTTAATACATATATGACACTGAGCAAGAAATATTTCGACGAGAGGAACTTTGAAATGTGGTTTGTGTAAAGGGAAATGCATTTCTATGTAAATATTGTTAAAAAAAATCGCAAATCCAACTGCTTTTGAGATATTTGTATCCAAACGTTGCCACTTGCTCCTGTTAAATAATTATTTCCGAAACATTTCACTATTTAAGTGATTTAAAAAAAAATCACATTTAAGGCATTTTCATATAAATCAAAATTTCAAAGTTTATGATATACAGATTGTCCCCCTTAAAGACTAAATAAATCTTTCAGAGATTACAACTATTCAATAGGAACAAATGGCAATATTTGGACATATCTCAAAAACGGCTAGATTTGCCTTTTTTCTTAAGAACAAAATCTACTTAGAAATGTATTTCCCCTCCACAGAAACCAGGTTTTGAAGTTTCTCCCAAAGAAATAAGATTTATTTAGAGCCTAGCACCATCTACACACTGATATATTCAAAAACCATTCATTTATATTCAAAATTGAAGCACTATTTATGTGCTACAAACTGGCTTTTACAGAAATAAAACGTCTCTATTTGTTTAGAAGATATCCAGCCTGAGACTTTTTACTGGAACATCCTGTATACTAATGGTTGTTCTCATCCCACAGCATATCGTACACATACGTCTTGTAGATCTGCATGTATGCTGAAAAAATATTGTAAAGATATTTCGAAATATATATTTATTGCTTCTAACAATGTACACTGCATGGAAAATTTGTTTTTACCATTACTTTTCAGTTAAACTCAAACATGTTTTATTGATCAAATTTTGTTGAATGGAGCACACAAATGCTAAATAAACCTACCAATAAAACTGCATTTGCCATAACAATACTTTACAAAGGCCCAAGAATATCATAGCAAAAAAAAAATACTACTTTACATCGTCGTAACAATTATGTATCTTAAATTATAAAATAGGAAGTGTTATAATTAAAACAGTTGTGTTACTTTAAATATATTTTTATTTTTTGTTACAAAATGAATTGCAGTAATAAATAACAATTGTGCCAAGAATTTAAATCGACATTTTTTAAACAAAAAAATGTGCTTTGCAACTTATGAACTGATTAATATTTTTTTAACAAAAAAATGTTGTTTGCAACTTATAAACTGTCATATTTTACTATAAGAAATATTTGGCCAGTAAGTAAAAAATAGTAAAAACTGGAGGGCTTACATTTTCAAAACCAGTGTCCGGGTGTTGCCGATGGCGCTACTTCTAATTGCGAAACTCCACTTGGCATTCTGAACACGTCACCTGCTCCTATTGGCTGAATACTTTCTTTTGGCTTTTCCAATTTTTGGGAGAAGGTATTTTTTTCCTGAGTAGAGAGGAGGTGGGGATACACGAGCTATAGTTCCAACTATAAAAGAAAAAACAATTAATTATATTTGAATAGGTATTTCAATTTAAAAACTGTCCTTGATGAAGGTAATAAATAAAATAATAAACACATCTTACAGAAAAAAATAAAAATAATCAAAAATAAATTAAACAAATTGATATTATCATAAAACAAAACATAGTTATAGGTATTTTTTTGAAAATCGGAAATGTTTGTGTTTGTGATTTTAAATGCCTACCAGAGTTATTAGAAGAACACATATTCTCTTTCAACTTCCAGTAAAGACACCATTTCTTTCACTTTGGGAAGGCGACGGCTTCCAATACGTTCTTCGATATCACTATGTTCATCTGACAATAATAATCTTTTCGGAGGGCTAATATGCTTTTTGTACATATAGTCCCTTGATTTGTTTCTGTTCACTCTGTACATCTGATTTTTTCCATTTACCTAATTGCAGCTTTTTATAATCCTCTGAAATAGATATAAAGCAAATTAATACGAATAAATATAACAACTCGTATGTTGTAATTAAAACCAATGGTTGTGATTTAAATAAACAAAAGCACCTTAATATTGAAATAGATCGAACCTACCTTCTTAAAAATAAGATTTAAACACCCCGTAAAGTGTCCAAGTTTCATCTGGGATTTCTCCTGTTTTTCAATGATTTGTCAAATTGGTTCCGTTTGAATAGTGACCACCAACCACTACCTCCGTTTCTTTTCAAAAAATTGGTGCCTACAAACGCCGCCATTATTATAACAACAGGTAAGTACAAAGGGATACATTAAACTTTAGTATCTGAATATAAAATATCTGCAAATAGCAAATGACAACAAAGGGGGTCATCCTTAAAACTATATATGTGGTAGGTAGTTGTATTGTGTATAATTGTAAAATACTTACTGCAAAGCAATTAATGTACCCACACATGAACTAATAATTAATAATCACGGGAAAACAAAACACAAACGAATTGAAATCGACATTTGACAGCATGTGCGCTGTGGTGGCAAAGAGCATGCGCTAATCTAAGGACGTGGCGCGCATTTAAAAAATTCGACAAGGGGCGATTGTAACGACATGGAAAGCGGAAATCTAATTATAACGATAAAATGTAATTAAATAATCATTTCTCAAGTCCGAACTACCTGCTTAAGAAATGCCGATAGCTATTAATTAATTAAATACAGTAGGAAAATTGAAAAAGGGATGAATAAGTTATCATTTTTATTATGCATTATTATTTAATAAACGATCACAAGTCCAAAGTCTGGATTCAAAATTTAAATCATATTTCATATCTACAATTTTAACCAACGATTTATAATTTATAAAACGTATGCCATTCGCCACAGGAGATGATTATAAATGCACTTAAACCAAGCCTAGATAGAGAAATATCGATTTGTTTTTGTTATGAGGTAGATAAGCACTATATACCGACACTGGCGTAGAATTAATATTTAACTTACCATAATTTTTATGTAATATAGCCCAAATGCATGCAGCATTACGCTGTCAAAATCAGTCAAAAACCGCATAAATCTTATTGGTACTTTGCAAAATGTAACATATTGCTGTGCAATATTACTAGAGCTATATTGTTTCAAGTTTCAGTTGCAATGTTGCTAAAACTGCTTTGTCGGTGGGTATACATAATTTACGTGTGCCAACGATTGGCTCAATATGTTTACACCCCATTCTAAAATTTAATTTGTGTTTTATTGCATACAGCAGTAGTGTACATGTGTTCAACTTTTGAATGTCATTTTTTTAATATTAAAAATACAAACATGAATTCTATGTTGCAGAAATGTTCCACTGGTACATTATCAGGATATATATGATGATACACATATATTATCCATTAAATGTTTATGTGATATTTATTAAAGATTTCAAAATTAATATAGCTTTTTGTATATGTCTACAGTATACGAAAATATCATGTTGTAAAAATATTCCATTTGTAAATTGTAAAGAGATTGAATTAAGTACGTAGCATAAATATTGCCTATTGTATATCTATATAATATTTGACACATCAGTAAATTTTTGAGAAGATTCGTACAATATTCTGGGTATATCGCAGAATCAACATTATTTCACGTATATTATAGGTATATATAGGAATATCGTACAACGTACTGGCAATATCTTTCCTATATTGATATAAGTACGTCGCAAAATGTATATTACGGCTATATGTAAAAGAAGTTCTGAATATTGTTTGAATGTAGACAATGAGTTTTGAATGTTCATTTCATATCGCGTGCTATGTGGGTTATAGTTAATCATTGGTCAAATTTTAACCATTAGTTAACCAACGATTGTGAAACACTGCAAATGTTACAGCTGGTTTTCAATATTGTTTTCGATCGAGATCTCGCCACTGAACTGATGTTTGTGACTTGTATTCGATACTTTATATAAAATAAGTGAGCCCTCAATAATTTTGTAAGGCTTATGATTTAATTAATATAGATAAGAAATATTGTCCCAATTTTACTCATGACAAGAGCCAACTGTATCCCCCACGAGTATTGGCCAGCAGTGGGGTCTATAGGGGAACATAGTTGACCTATCGGAGAACGGCACGATCATGTGTTATAATAATTCCAAATTATACTACACCAATCATGATAGTGATGCGTATGCTGTTTCTATATCACTCTACATACAGATTCCCCTGCTTGTAGAGGATACTAGTAGCTTTAATTCAAGATAACAAAAACATAGAATGCATAAAGACTAATGTAGTAAGTTAGAAAGAAAAAGATAATACATGGAAGAAACTTGAAATAAAATTTAATACTAGCTGTAGTGTATTCAGAAGCAGCACATGTGTGAAAAATGGATGCAAGAATATAAAGAAAAATTCCAAACAAACATATTCCCAAAATTAAAAAAATCTGTTTCTAACAGGAGGTGGCCAGGGGAAAGTTATCAATATTAACCCGTTCGGGCAGTTGGTCAGCCTTATAAACATTTTTTCATAGACATTTTAGTTCAAAATGACTAATAGTAGGCCCCTGAAAAATAACTGTTGTATGGATACTGGCTCATCCGACGTAGAATATATTGTGATTACAATGATTATGGTTGGAAGAGCGTTGAATTACAGTCTGCAGAAGATCTGTGAAAGTCTAACGTATGCATGAATTGTAAGCTATTATATTTTAGATCCTGGGCAGGTGGCAGATGATGAAGTGGTAGAACCAGACCAAGAGCCTGTTGCAAATAACACCAATAACGAAGGACCAGCAGTGGCCCGTCCACTTACTCCTGCCACATACACACATAAATCTTATAAAATGAAAAAAAGAAATGTTTCGTACAATGTCATAATAAATAGATTTATTTTAAATACCTCTAGTATCTTTTCCAGAGGTTAAGTATTCCAATTATTAGATAAATACAGAACCGCTGAGTCACAATGTAAACTGTAGTGCAATTAAATTTTTATTTATCATTATTAAATTTTTCCCTCAGTGTATGATTTTGCAAACTACGAAAAGAAAAACTATCTATTGGGTTAGGTGGAAGAACAGGATGCCTTTAGGCTTTACTGAACCTCGCCCAGTAAAATCGTTATTATAAATTGTAGTATTAATTTGGTTAATAAAGTCCTTTATTATTATTATTATTATTATTATTATTAAAGGAGAAACTAGACATAAAAATATTAATAAAATCTTTGCATTCTTTCGATAACCTGACTTCTGGTTATGCTAGCAAGTTAAAATTTTGAAATAAATTTGTCGAATTTCTTATTTGACATTTTCATTATAACACTAGCATCCAACATGGTCCCCTACGGCTAAGCAGATTATACTAGTATCTACCTGACCCCACATGGTATCTAAATTCAGTTAAATATAAGAACAAAGGCCTGAAATTAATTTATTTACCTACCTTGTCTTTAAAATTTTTTCGTTCTAATGGATTACATTTTCATAAAATCTCTCATTCAGTTTCTTGGATTTGCTTAGCCTTTAAAACGTTTTTCGCCCTTATTCTGAGCTCATCAGAAAAGCTTAAAGCACAATAAAGCCACCCACAACGATGTTCCATGCAAAACCAAGGCAATATCCATGGTAGAAATATATACAGGTATGCTGTTGCGCAGCTTTTGCGGTAACCAATCATATGCTTTGTCACCAACGGGAACCATATTGATAATCGGACCAATAGCGTTTCGTGCGCATATTTCAAATAATGTAGTGTATTCTATTGTACAAAAGGATATGATTCCACATACCATTTAAAAACAGATGCCTCATTTTGGAAATAAAGTTAAAATTTGACGAAATATTACTCATTTGGAAATATTCTAGAATGGTTTTGAATAATAATTAAGATTGTACATACATACATTTCGACATTGATGTAGCAAATTTTCATTGTAATTTTAGTGTTTTTTTACTACCGTGTAGTTATGGATATGCAAGACATTCTTTGTAAAAAATATGGTAAAAAGGTACTTCTTTGATGCAGTATATAGGTATATATTTTATATGATCTAGTTCGGCGATTTAAAGAGTTTATAGGTTAAGTTATCAATACTAAAAAAATTAACGTATATGTATATATATATATATATATATATATATATAGTTCTATATAATCAATATTTATCAAAGGGTTCATGAATACTATATGAGTTTTTAGTATGATTTTATGATAAACGTCAATTTTTTAATAAAAAGAATATATTATATGTAATATAATGGTAATATATAAGTTATTTGTACAATATTAATCTTTTTAGTTACAAATGCTATCGTCATAGTAAATTTTAACCAATATTTACGAAAAATACATACACCACAGGTAATATAACTTCTAATTGTATTGACACCTTGTGAGGGTATAGCGGACAATCACACAAGAAATCATAATACACTCGTCTTATTTTATACTTTTATTCTATAACAAAATAAATATATACTATACTTAATAAATAAAATAAGTATTATACTGAGACTTTTTACAACATATAGAGTATATTATAGAGTATCTTGACAAGAGATGTAAGCGTCATTAATCAAATTTTACAGAATAAAATCTAAATATTCCTACACAGTTTTAGATATATCCTAGATTTATGCATCATACTGCATACTAACTTTTCTTTGAAATTAAACGATATGCATGAATATGTTTACTTGTTCTTACTTTTTGCTTTGTACGTTATATCTTGGAGGATGATTCTTGCCAAATGTTCTATAGGTACGCATGAGGCAGAAGGACACGGATATTCGTTGGAGAATAGTTTTCAACATTTTTGAGATACCTTCTCTGGAGTCGCTTTAAAATCTGCCCTCTTAAAATGCACTGAACAAATGCGAGCTGTAAAAAAAACAATTTTTATTTCTGACCTCATTTGTGTTAAATAACAAATGCAAACTTTTATATCGTAAATAGGTACATCTTTTACTAATACATATTTTGTAATTGTAAATAAGCCAATATATTAACTAATTACTGTTTTTATAATTACCGCTTTTGAAATGATCAGGTTTTACTGGACAAATTTCTAACCATTTTATCGATATTCTTCATTTTTTGGGAACCGAAAGAATATTACATTTCTTTCAATTGAAGTTCCACTCCTATTTTTGCAGCTGTTTATACTGCACCCAACCATGTCTTAAGTTTATTATAAATAATCGTTTCTTTTTTAACCTCAAAAATATCACACCATAGAGAAACCAAACACAAAAATGATATTACGCAGTTACGCACCCCAACACGACTACTTTTACACCTGGTTGCAGGGGTACAATGTTAAGGTATAATATTATAAAAACTTGAAATATGTGTATCTAATATCACAGAATATTAGGATTCTCTGTCAATATACTGTGATATAACCAAAGAGTTTAACAAATAGAGGAGACAAGCTCCATAAGCGTAATGTATAAGCAGCCGGTAGACTGTAGCATTCTCATCCTACTCACACAGTTCGGTCTCTCTTTGTCGCATAGTACATGAGGGGTGGTGACTATTGCAATACAATCACAATGACAGTATGACGTGCGTCATAACTTTTCAGACCTGAGGGAAAACAAATGGCCGCCGCTGTGTAAATCGTCGATCGAACGCTGTATATTTTGTGGATTCTGTGATGTTTTAAAACTTAATTTTGGATTATTTAACATCTACAATTATGTTTAATCAATTCATGTGGCGAATTTTGTTTGTTAAGATGGAGATGAGTTTATATTTTACGAAATTACCTTATGATGTACAGGATCAGTGTATGGAAGAAAGTTGGTGCTATCAATTTAAATCGCTATATATTTAAATAAAGAAGACGCCGATGTATTTCCGAATATTAGACATACATATATTGTAATTACATGATTTTTTAAAGGAGTGCATAGTTAAAAGAATGAGTACAAGGCATTGAAAAGACGAAGTTTATAACCAATTTGTTAGTAGTTGGGTGAAAGAAGTTCTCTCCAAGAAATTTACAAGATAGCAGCTTATTATCGCAAAGGTAAGGATTAGTTATAAATTATAAATCATTTTCGCCATGTACTTGCATAATTTAAGGTTGTTTTATGAATAATTACTAACACAGATCCATTTTTTAGGTTATGGTCTCACTACATTGTCAACAAAAACATCATTCCTTGGATTATTGCAGATCCAGTCGATCCAAATGAGTTGTTAGTACTCATTGTAATTGTGTTGCAGATACAGGCAAAACACGTTCGCTAGCCTGATTTGCAATTTATAAGGTACAGAGTGAGGCGATGAGACGTCACTCCTTTTAGTTTTTTAGCAGTAAAAATGGCTATGGCTAAGCAGTTAACCATTGTGCGATACAATCCATAGATTTTGTAAAATTACTCATGAAAAGAAACAAAGGACTTAGTTATAATAAGGTAGACACAATTTATCTGACGGTTCACTCATCGTCTATGGTATATTTATGCACGGAGCTGTGCAAATCATTGTAATTTCTGTAAGAACTTTTTGTCATGTCATATTAATGTTATTATTGTCTAATTTATGTATTTTATTAAATATTCTCCTTTCCTTTTATTGTTTTATTTATCAGTCATTACTATCATTAGCAGTAAGTTGAATGCTGACTACTCTGAACTTCTACATTCATGTCTGTAAATGAGAATTAAACAAAAATATATTTACTAAATATATAACTGTTTATTATCAACAAGTTTAACATTTCTAATATAACTTAGATGGAATTTATACTAAATTCATCGAATGGTCTGTATTGTTTTAAAATATATCGTGTGGTGTTTAAAAACTACTCAATTCTGTTGTTTTACATTACAAAACTGTGAAAATGGACTTAAGTCAGTGTTTAGACTCAAGTTTCAATTATTAAAAAATTCAGCACTGAGTAGTTTTTAAATAACCGCAATATATAGTTTAAAACAATAGGTACATTTAGTCCGCAGATCATCGATGAAAACTATACTTTGAACTTTCACTCTTAATTTATAAACTTCAACAGATCATATGTAGTTTTTCTTTCAAGTTTTTCTTAAATTGTACCTTATTTAAAATTAATGTCTCAGCAACATTTTTCGTGATAAACAGATTAAACGTTATAAACAGAAGAAAAATTTGAGAAAACATTACTTGTAATTGTAAATAAAGCCGAACGCTATTCAAAACAAAGATTAAAAATTGACGGTATTTGTGAAATCAAAGCGCTGTGTTGCTTTGTAAAACAGAGTGGAGAGAGAGGGTACGAGGTCTGCGACAAGGACGAAGAGCCTAACGTTTCCAAGACAACGAAATCACAGCATGCTGTGACCAAATCGCGACTCCCGGCAAATCCACGGCTTGTCTTCTCTAGTTATTAAACTCTTTGGATATAACCAATATGGTTCCCGTTGGTTCCATGCGCAGAAAAGTCAAATTCTGGTAGCCCGGACGAGCATACTAGTGTTGGGCGATATCGTGATTTTTCAATCACAACGTGAATCGTGACTGTGAATTTCTGATATCAGTGAATTTAAACCGTGATGTGATCACGACTTTTCATAATACAGCGAATAGGAAAAATTGTAAATTTTGGTGAATTGGTGAATTCGCTACTTTGGTAATCTGTGCAGCCGTAGATATATAATACGTATGATATTTACATATACATGCATATTGATATTATGATTTGCTTATCCAACTAACCTGACATGGATTGGTGATAAAGCCAAAACACTATATAAAGTTTGAAATGGGACGCCTATTTGAACTTCGCAATAGCATATTTTTGTAAAGTTATACAAATATGTAAACATTTCGGAAGCATCAATAAACTATATTTAGGTTTTAGGTTGCTAGTTATCAATCAGGGATTTTAATTTTTGCTGGGTTATTGTTTATATTGTTTATAATAGTGCTGCAACCTTTTTAATATAAGCCTCGGATTTTAATAAAAGTGTACAAATTAAATAATGAATATAATGTTTATTTATATAATTATTCTTATTTGCTATTATTTAATAGGAAATATTTTATTTAATAAAGTCCAAGTATTTCTTCCATTCAAATATTTATCAAAAATTTGTTACCTACTTCTTTCTTACAATTTTGGTCAACGGCATAAGGCAGCACTTCTAACGTATGCAAGCTATATATATAACCATTATACTCTTCGCCAACTTACTGTACTTTTTTATTAATTGTTGCATATTCTATATATATATATATACCTACCTACAGGATACTCATCTTCGCAGTTGATTATAAAATTGCAAACCCTTTGAGAAAAGATGATTTCTACTATGGTTAGTCGATGTGTTTTCGATGTAGAGAAGTTGTGGTTATTTCTCTCCAACAAAAACAATTATCCAAAACATGTTTTGGAGCTATAAGCATTTCACAATTTTAAAAATCAAAAAGAATACAAACAGAATACATTGTCGAATTCCATATTTTTATTATATGCCATGCCGAGACGTGGATGTTCAATTGTTCAATATTTGCAATAAAATTGCTAGTACATTTAATCAAAAAAATATTTTAACGCATGGTTTTAGTAGGTGTTCTTGTAACAGAAATGTTCCGCCACGATCCTGCCTTTAATTGCCAGTGAATAAAATATATAAAAAGATAAGTATATAAATATCTATATAGGTAGTATGAGACGCGCAAGATCTTGTGAAACGCGTACCTACCTATCTAATATCGTTAAGTCACGGAATCGTTTGCTTTACGTGATATACATAAGGTCGCAAACAAGATATTTATATCGTCAAAAATATATTGATATATGGAAAGTCGTGATCACGTCACGTTTTTCTTCCAATTTTATTCACAGTTGTTACTTGTGATTTTTTAATATCAGTGATTAAATCACAGTTCGCGATATATCGCCCATCACTAGAGCATACCTTATATATGTTTCTACCATAGCAATATCCATGAATAAGTATGAACTATTTATAATTGACATTAACTGATAACATTGTTGTGAGTGGCTTTGTGCTTTTCTGATGAGCTCAGAATAAGGGCGAAAAACGTTTCAAAGGCTCAGTTGCTATACTGTTGTTCACAAAAGAGTAGTAGATATATGATACTACAATATAACAAAAAATATCAGACGATCATTAACCTTTTAAAGGTAGAAATACTATCAATCCCGAACCATAGATAATAGCTGCTTTCGTTTGCAGTGAACATAATAAACAGGATTTCAATGAACAATTATCATATGATACAAAATTGCATGATAGGGACAGAGACAACGTATAAAACACGATTACCAATCACTGTTGAACGAAAACAGCTATAGTCGATGGAATAATAGGCTACATTCAGAGCCATAATGTAGCTTTAGGAAAATTAATTGTTGGTTAATATACTAACCTATTAGATTTCACCAATTGCCATGCTGATATAATTACTAATCGTCTTGATTTTCGTTTTCGTCACTGTATCGCAGTGATTGAGTCACGGCTGTGAAATATCGCCCATCTCTAGTATTTAAATCTACTCTGTGTCTCTAGCTTGCGACACGTTGCTATTTTTATTTCACTGAAATGGTTTGTTAGGTTAAAATGTCAGCTTGATATTAATGATTGATTAAGACAAATAATCCGTCTACAAAATGGGTAGCAATGAAAAAACAATATGCAGACTCTGTTTGGAAATATGTGATGACTTTAAAGCTTTAGAGGGAGATATGAAAGAGGTTTTGGATGTACTTCTGCCAAAAGTAGTAAGTGTCCAAAATTAACTATCGATTTATTTTAGTTCAATCAGTGTTTATTACAAGTTTTGCTGTAATGCTCTCGATGATTTTTGTTCTAGGCTTTAGTTGCAATACGGGAATCTGTGATGTGTACAGGCTGTACCGAAAAGCTTATGAGTTGTTTTGATTTTAAAGCAACATGCTTTTATACGCATGATAATATATTTCCATTTGTCAACAACAAGGGCGCTGTAAAATTGAATCTAAGAGATGTCTATCTGAGCAAAAATGAAACTGGAGTTATTGTTTCGAAAGATGAGGACGTATGTGCATTTTGCATGGGTCCAGTGGAAATTTGCTCTGCCATATTCCTAAATGTTACTGATGGGGATGTTATGTTGAGGAATATGATAGAACTGTGCCTTCCAGAGTTGGTAAGTATTAATATTTTTTTGTTTAAGTTCTTATTGATTGGGAAACAGATGCAAGAGATCATGGGTGAAGTGCATAGATAGGTGCGTTCTCCGCAGGCTCATGACTTGCTTTTTTGGCACCATTGTGCATTTTAATATATTTTGCCGCCAATTTCTATAATGATGATATATGGGTACAGTTAATTTGGTACTATCCCTCATTGAAAAATTATTTTAAAATGTATTTAGATAAAAATATTTTTGGTTTTATATTTTATAACATGTACAAGACATATAAGTATTTTCTCCCTGAGGTACATAGTTACATTCAGATATTAAAAAAATATATTAAAAACATTTGAATATATGCCTTCCATCACATGAGACGAATATTAAAACAAAAAGCACTACCATAAGATCTAAAAATCGATATAAACTAGTTTTGAAAAGAAAATATTTTTTCGCTTAAAGCCTTTTTACTATAGAAGTTAATCGTGCATCGGGCAACCAATAAAGTCACAACCTCCGCAGCTCTAATTTTTATAATTTTGTACATTGCAAGTTCAGAGAGGAAAAGAAGCATTTGTTTCCTCGTTGCAAGTCAAGCTCAAACACAAATAGAATCAGATTCCTGTTTGAGTTTGCACAATTCATGAGTAACCCTTTCTTGGGCCCATTGCGTGACGGCAGCTCTTCGTCTGGGAGCGATAGGTCTGGGTACGGATTTTTTCTGAGTATTCTCACCTAGGTGCCGGGCGCCACCTAACCGAGATGTAGGGCTAGGGGGAAAAATAAGCGAAGAGGTTTTTCCCTTAATAATATAATCAATATAAAGATAAGCTTCACAGTCAGAAGTGAGATAACCTTAATTTGTATAAACTAGATTAAATTGGGTAATTTCTATTTTTGAACCCCCACCCGCAGCGTTACACGTGGTTCACACTTTAAGGTTACTTGAATAATATCTGTGGATCTTATTATAATATTAATAAAATATAATTAAATAAATTTTCAATTTTTCTTTTTGACGATTTCTCCCTCGCAGGCTCGGTGATAAGAATTAAATATCAATTCGCCGTAGGTAGGAAACCTTTTGAGAATGGCACACTACTTGCCCTGTGGAATTTTCTAATAGAAAGTGGAAAAAAAATATTCTGACCTCACGATCTTCGTGAGAGGTTCCATTGTCGTTTAGAGCATCTTAGGGTTGCTTACGATCCAAGTTCGGAAGACCTACTCCACTGGTATGGCAGTTAGTCCCCAGAATACAATATGTTATATTGTTTTGGCAGAACCAATAATAAAAACAAAAGGCCGGCGAATCTAAAATAGAGTTATTTTTAAGTGATGCCGAGTACACCTGATTACTAGTTTCCTATTTCCCATAAATTTATTAAATCTAGGTATTTGACGTACCTCCTGCTTAGAAAGGCCTTTGTATAAATAATTTATAATATACAGCACCACAACAATCGTACAAAATGGCGATAGGAATTTTTCTGTTCCTTTGCTCGTTAACTTAATTAAGAAATCCCATTTTCAATATTCAATTTGCGCAGATCGCTTAGGTGGGGCTCGGATAGGAAATATCGGAACGGGCGGCAACCACATATACCAATAGGTTACCTTATTAGTTGACTATAACTACTGTAAAAGACTTAGCAAGATCTCACTTAATTTGAACAGGCATACAGAGTGTGTGAGAAAAATCCATTACTGTTACACATGTTATCACGTTTTACGTTAGGTAGGTATCAAATGAAACATTATAAAAATATATAATTTGCAAGAAGTACTCCGGTTCCCTCGTCTTAAAGAATAGAAGTAAATAACAGATAACTAAGTAACTCAATAAAAAAAACATATTAGATTGCAATTCCCCTTTGTTTCTTATATTACTTAATATACATTCTAATAGATGTTATTTTTTTTTTACAATCGGCGCCACCGTACACTGTGCTCTTATGTACAGCAAGGACCTGCTCCTAAGTGCTCAATGTGTGTTAGTTGGGAATCTAGATTCTCAAATGATGCTCCTAAAATGTTGAACACTTGACTCAAAGATATAGTTTTAAAAACGTGGCTTCTGACTTTTAACTAGAAAACATTTACACCAAACTAAATCTCTTAGGTATTGGCTCATAATAAATTTCTTAATTATTTATTTGTTTTTTTATTGCCAGGATTTTACTGTCATCAAGGACCCTGTAATCTGTACAACCTGTCATGGCTCGCTAGAGGATTGCTTCCGTTTTGTGTCAGATTGTTTAGTCTCAGAAGAAAGGATTAAGAAATATTGTGAAACTTTAGATATAAGCAGCAAAGGACAAGTTGAACTAAATGGTTTATTACAGTTTGCGATGGGAGACGTAACCATAAAGAAAGAAGAAGTACAGTTTACGTCAAAAATGCTAAGCTGTAAAGAATGGAGTAATATAAATAAAACAGAAACATTCTGTAAGCAAAACGAACTTAAGGAGGAAATCGTTGAAATCGAAGACCAAAAATGTTTACTTAATGAAGAAATTGAAATAAAAAGTGATACATCTGATTTCAACAGGTAATACTAATTTAAAATTAATTGAATTGAATTTATGTATGAATAATAGATAGATAGATCATTTATTGGTCTTCTTACACCGTAGTGCTTAGACAGGTCAAAGATACATAGATATATAAAAAACATATTAGGTAAACAATTATTATAAAATAAAATAAATATATCACACAGTACAAAAAATATACTAAAGTCAAATAACAAATAATAAAATGTGTAAGTATATCAACATGCAACAAAATACATTATATTTAAAATTTTACCTAAAACTAAAGTTATCTACGTCATAGTAAACATTTTCAATTAAATGTTTCTTTATAATTAATTTATACCTAGTCAGTGGTGCCTCTCTCACAGTTATTGGTAGTTTATTGAAGAGTTTTATACCCATATATGTTTTATTTGTGTTTGTTAATCTGTGTAAAGGAATAACTAAGTTTGTCCGTGACCGGGTCAAGTGATCATGAAATTCCATATTAGTAGCAAACTTGTTCAGATTTTCTTTTACATAAACTAAATTAAAGTAAATAATTGCAGAAGGCAGAGTTAATATGTTAAGCTTAGTGAACCACGGTTTACAACTTTCATAATTTGGAATACCAGCCAATGTTCTAATAGCTCTTTTTTGGAGGATGAAAATTTTTTGTATATGGCAAGAAGTTCCCCAATTTAATAATCCGTACGTCATAGTACTGTGGAACAAAGCATGATATGTTATTAAAGCTGCATCTATATTTATTTTATATTTTATATTTTTTATAGCATATATGATGGATGACAATTTTTTCGAAAGATTGTCAATATGACTTTGCCAATTTAAATTTTGATTGATGTTAAGTCCTAGGAATTTTACAGTGTCATTTGTTTTTGAAGTTAGTGAGAACTCTAATGATTGAGTTTTATTTCTATTAAGACATAAATAATTTGCATTGAACCAATCAGAAGCAGTCTCAATAATTTCCTCTCTAATACGGTCAGTATTCACGTTTTTATCAATATTTACAGCTAGGGTAGTGTCGTCAGCAAAAAGTATGTTAAAAAAGGCATTTGATGTGGAGAAGTCATTTACATAAATTAAGAAAAGCAGTGGCCCAAGGACACTTCCTTGCGGGACCCCATGTTTGATTTTCAAACTTGAGCTTAACTCATTATTAAAGAGCGTTGATTGGTATCTGTTCAAGAGATAGGAGCTTATTAATTTTAGTGCAATTCCTCTAACCCCGTAAAACTGCAATTTGGATAGTAAGACTTCGTGTGACACACAATCAAATGCCTTACTTAAATCAATAAAAATAGCTAGGCTTTGTTTGCCCTCTTCAAATCCCTCACATATAAAATTCACTAGTTCATGTACAGCATCAGATGTACTACGGTTTTGCCTAAAGCCATACTGCCTTTGGGAAAAATAGTTATTTGATACAAAATAATCTGTTATTCTTTGTACAATTATTTTTTCTATTATTTTAGCTAAAATTGGAAGTAAAGCAATAGGTCTGTAATTGGCAACATCATTTATATCTCCATATTTTAACAACGGAATGATCTTTGCTATTTTTAATTTATCAGGAAATGTTCCACTTTCTAGTATTAAATTAACAATATATGTAATTGGGCCAACAAGGGATGTTAAGTTGTCTTTGAACATACTAACAGTGTGATTATATATATCAGTTGACTTTGAGTTTTTGAGGTTTTTAATTATATGTAGGATTTCTTGTTCTGTAGCAGGATAGAAAAAAAATGAATGACTGTTGTCAATTTTAGAATTTCCTAAGTATTGCTGATAGGTTTTATTGGGAGCTGGTATATTTTTTAATATGTTTTCTGCTACTTCAGTAAAGTAGTGATTGAAATTTTCTGGAGATACAGAGCATTCATTAATGATTACATTTTTTTTGCCTCTACTTTCATTTACGAGTTTCCATATAGTTTTTTGTTTATTTTCAGAATTTGATATTTCATTTATTGCTTTTTCTTTCTTTATTTTTTGAAGGAGCTGTTCGTATTCATATTTTTTAATTTTTAGTCTGTTTAATATGTCATCCTTGTTTGGTAAATTTTGATTAAAGATTGTATCTAAAGAATTTATTTCTTTTTTAGCCTGCACTACCTCATTATTGTACATCTGTTTTCTTCTCTTTACATTATTGTTTATTAGAATTTTAGGAAAATTGACATCATGGTGATAGTTCATTATATTATAGAAAGTTTCTACAGCTTTAATAGGATTTTTTTCCTGTACTAACTCAGACCAGTCTTCATTTTCAAGACATCTATTAAATTTCAACCTGTTTGCCATGTTTCTATTATGTATCCATTTAGTCTGTTTTTTAATGGCAATACCACCTGAATTAAATTTTAAAATTTGGGCCCTATGATCTGACAAATGAAAATTATGAACACTTGAACCTTCGGTCGCAAAATTAGTAAATATATTATCAATGCAAGTTTTTGATAGGCCTTGTATCCGTGTAAATTCAAAGATTTTTTGTTCAAAGCCATTTGATAAAAATATGTTCACTATTTCCTCACGCTGATTAGAACGCTTGAGAAAATTTATATTGAAGTCACCACCAACAATAACTCTATTGGTTTGAATGGGTAAAATATCAAATAATTGATACAGTTTATCTTTGAAAATATTTAGGTCACCACAAGGGGACCGATATACAGTGACAATATTTACCTTATAGCTAGTTATATAAATACAACAAACTTCAAAGTGTTTATCGACACTAATGGAGTTTACAGAAACAACAGGAGTTGAAGAAATGTCATTTCTAATAAAAGTACAAACACCTCCGTGTATATTTTCCTTTCTGCAGTACGATGCGGCCATGTAGTAATTTTCTATTTGATATAGATTACATTCTTCTTCTCTCAACCAATGTTCACTTACCAATATACCAATAAAATTGTACTGTAATATTTTTTGTTCAAATGAGTTACACTTATTTCGCAGACACTGTATATTTATATGCAATATTTCACTAATATAAGCATTTGACATTAAACTTTGGACATTAACAGTGTCATTTCTCCCAATTATACTAGAATTATCTGTGACAGACGTGGGTATAAAAAATCGTTTATAGCATCTTCTGTGGTTGAATCTATATCAGTTATGTCAGGTGGAATACTATTTGTCGTTTGAATAAATTTTAAATTTTTACTTTCTTTATAAAATAAAGCATTTTTTATTTTAATAGCTAAAGATGCATTATTATGATCATTTTTTATCTCCCCTCTATTTATCTCTACATACCTTATGTAACCCTCTGTAAATGAGTTAAATTTGTACAGAAATTCATACAATTTTTTATTGTATTTAAAGATATACTTATTTCTAACACTGTCACTTTTGCTGTAAGGCACTGAAACACATATTACGTTAGTTTGTGTACAAAGTTTGAGGTGATTGCAAAGGATGCGAAAAGATGGGATTCTTTTGTTGTCAATATCATTTCTTCCTCCTATAATTATAACGTAATCTTCAAGTGTAAATTTTTTTGTTAATGTAGAAATATTGTTCATTACTTGATTTAGCAATGCTCCAGGTTTTTTTATTGAAATTATGTTGTATGAGTTTAGATTTAACATTTTCCTCAGTTGGTGTGTTATGTTTTGACCATATTCATCTGCTAATATAAGGATATTTTTCTTATTTTCATTTTCTTTTATTTTACACTTCTGTAGAGTTTTGTCAACAGATATTTCTGTTAATTTTTCATCTGTATTAGCCTTCACTTTTTTCTGAACAATATTTCTGTCAGTCCTATTTTTAAATTCATTATTATTGTTACGGATTTCCACCTTTTTGGAAACACCCTGTATGAATCCGTGGGTTCTAAATAATTTCAACAAGAGATAAACACTACTAACACTTTATTTAACAATTTACTGACTGTACAATACTTGTTTACTTAATAGTTAACCTCACTTTTTACCGAACGTATCACTTCTCAATAAACTTCCCCTTCCGCGCTTGTAATCGCGCCTTATATACTCCGAAATTAGCTCTAGATTAATCCAGAATCTTCTCCAACCATAATCTAGAAAAGTCCTTGGCTCTTTCTAGAGCCTTTCCAGTCACTATTGGTAGGCATAGGCGTACTATCTCCTGTTCCAAGGGGGTGTAATTCATAACACTGCCCCCTCCTTAAGCCTGATCGTCCCGATCAGGCAACCCAGAATCATCGATGTATTTCGCCAATCTGTCCAAATGCACGATCTTCATCTTGGACTTTTTGCTTCGTTGAATTCGATAGACGACGTCATTAATTCTGGTAATAACAGTATACGGTCCATCCCAAGGCGGTTGAAGTTTCGGTGACCTTCCTTTCTTCCGCTGTGGGTTGTACAGCCAAACCAGGTCTCCTGCCTTGAATCCTTCTGAACTACCCTTACGGTCATACCGAGCCTTCATTCTGTCACTGGCTATGGTGATTTGGTCTCTAACTAACTCATGGACATTCCTTAGCCGTTCACTCACTTCATCTACATAGCTGTTCACAGGAAGCCGTTCTCCACCTGGTGTTCCAAACATCAAATCACATGGCAGTCTGATCTCATGGCCAAATACTACATGAGCCGGAGTCTGTTTTGTAGTTTCGTGGATAGCAGCTCTATATGCCATGAGGAAAAACGGTATGTGGAGATCCCAGTCATGTTGATTTTTATGAACGACTTTAGAGAGATGTTCTTTCATAGTCTTATTATGTCGCTCCACCATTCCATCTGATTGCGGGTGAAGTGCTGTCGTCCGTGTTTTGTGTATTCCCAATAACTTGCAGATTTGCTGAAATACCCCTGACTCAAAATTTCTCCCTTGATCTGAATGCAGCTCCAGGGGTACACCAAACCGACATATCAAGTTATCTACCAAGACTTTGGCGACAGTAACCGCTTCCTGGTTTGGAATTGCGTAGGCTTCAGGCCATTTACTAAAATAGTCCATGGCAACCAGTATGTACTTGTTACCGTCCTTGGTTACTGGGAATGGTCCGGCTATATCGATCGCAATCCTCTCAAAAGGAGCCCCGACGTTATATTGCTTCATTGCACCCCTACTTCTAGTCTGTGGTCCCTTACTGGCTGCACAAATTTTACAATTACGACACCACGCTTCAACATCTTGACGACTATTTACCCAGTAAAATCGTTCACGTACTTTATTCAGGGTCTTGTTAACGCCGAAGTGTCCACCGGATGCTCCATTATGCACTTCCTGAAGTACTTTCGGTACTCGACACCTGGGAATCACTAGACGCATAACAACTTGCTTCCCATCCGGGCTCTCCCATGCTCTTTTTAACAGCCCGTTCATAACTCTAAGTGAGTCCCACTGTGCCCACAAAGCCTTCAATCCAACTGCTTTGTCTGAAACATCCTTCCACTCTGGTCGAATTCCTTTTTCCTTTGCTCTCAATATAGCCCCAATCTCTGCATCGTTCAGTTGTTCTTGTCTCAGGGCTTCAGTTGTCCAGTCATCCGGAACGTCTATTTTAATAGTGTTGACTACTCCCGTGCCCTGCTGTTTCTCCACATGGCGGCAGTGCTTGCAGTCGTCCTTGCATGGTCTTCTAGATAATGCGTCTGCGTTCTTATGAGATCTTCCCGGTCGATGCTCGATTTTAAAGTCGTACTGTTGCAGCCGTTCTATCCAACGAGCCAGTTGACCTTCCGGGGTTTTCAACTGCAATAGCCATTTCAACGCAGCATGGTCGGTCCTGATTTTGAAATGTCGTCCGTAGAGATACTTATGAAAATGGTCCACTGATTTGACGATGGCCAATAACTCTTTCCTGGTTACACAATAGTTTCGTTCTGGTTTGGAGAGCACCTTGCTGAAGTACTCAATCACTCTTTCCTCTCCGTTCTGAATTTGGGACAGCACACAACCAATCGAAGAATTGCTGGCATCTGTATCTAAAATAAAAAGTCCATTCTGTTGTGGGTATGCTAGTACAGGACCAGTGCATAGAGCTGCCTTCAATTTTCTCCATGCCGTTTCACACTCCGGTGTCCATTGGTACTGAACTTTCTCCTCTGTTAGCCGGTGTAATGGCTTCGCAATGTCTGCAAACCCTTCCACAAAGCGTCTATAATAAGTGCAAAGGCCAAGGAAGCTTCGTACTTCATGAACGTTAGATGGCCTTGGCCAATCTCGTACGGCAGAAATTTTGTCGGGATCCGTTTGTATTCCCTCCGAAGACACTACGTGACCAAGGAATTTAACTTCTTTCTGAAATAAAAGGCACTTCTTCGGGTTCAATTTCAGGTGTGCATTTCTGACTCGTCCAAATACTTCTTGAAGATTTTTCAAATGTTCTGTAAAGTCTCGTCCCATAACCAGCACGTCGTCAAGGTAAACCAGGCACGTCTTCCAGGTTAGCCCTCGTAGTACAAATTCCATCAATCGTTCAAAAGTGGCTGGAGCATTGCAAAGTCCAAAAGGCATCACCGTAAATTGGTAAAGACCACTTCCTGCCGAAAACGCTGTCTTTTCCTTATCATCAGGATGAAGCCCAACTTGCCAATAACCGCTCCTAAGGTCTAACGTCGAAAACCACCGTGAGTCTGCCAATGTACTTAACGTGTCATCAATCCGGGGTAATGGGTAACTGTCTTTCTTCGTCACATCGTTCAATTTTCGATAATCGACACAAAATCTTAACGTTCCGTCCTTTTTGGCAACCAAAACTACTGGCGATGACCAGGGACTCGTTGACTCCTCAATGACTCCATCTTGTAGCATCTTATTTATCATTGCCGAGGCTTCTTCTTGTTTTGCTAGCGGAAGCCTCCTAGGTTGTTGTCGAATAGCGGGCGAGTCACCAGTATTTATCCGATGCTGGACTATATCTGTTTTTGTAAGGGCCTCCGTACTTTTGGCAAATACTGAACTTTCCTTTTTCAGGAATTTGATTGCTTCCCCTCGTTCATCCTTAGATAAATGCTCCAACTGGGAACTCAGCAAGGTCAAAACTTCCTGGTCTATATTCGTACATGAATTTCCCTCCGTTTGTTCTTCGCACCTTGCTACCCACGTGACCGGTTCATAGGAGCCAATCGGTTTGCCTTCTTTAATTGTTACTGCATGGGAATTTAAGTTGACGACTCTAATTGGGATTTTATCTTTAGTCCGGGTTAAAGTTCTTGCCACAACAATATTGGTTAGGGACTTAATCGATTCGTCACCTTCCACCAGGCCAACACGGTAACCTCCAGGATTTCCTTCCACGGCAGCATCGATGATCTGTTCCGAGTGAGCAGGAATCTTAATCGTCTGCGTTGTCAATAACCTTGCTTTATGGAATTGGTCATCTGCGGTTGCCAGGATAAATTCCTCATTTCCAATTTTCAAGACTCGCTCCCCTACGTCAACAATAAACCTCTTCTCTTCCATGATGTCCAATCCCAAAATGAAATCATCTGTAATGTCAGCCACAATGACCTTGTAATTGAATCTCAATCGTCCAACCTGCAGTTCCAAATTGACTTCTCCATGGACCGCAGCCCTGTCTCCCGTGGCTGTCCGAATAATTACTTCATTTTGCTTCTTCTTAATCTGCAAGCCTGATATAAACCCTGGCCGCACTATTGATGACGTAGCGCCTGTGTCAACAGTAAACACACACTTTCTTCCATTCACATATCCTTGCAACAGCAGACTACTTGGAATTCTTCGGAGCTGGGAAATCTTTATTTCTCTGGGGGCACCGTGTTCCCTAGCCAGCACAGCCCCCTTGGTGCTGGCTATCTTTAGTTTTCCTGCTGCTCTTCTACATTTACAGCATTTACTCGTCTGTCCGAGTTCTGCTGTCGACAGTCTCGTTTCATATGTCCCATCCTGCCGCAGTTGTAGCATTTAATACCTCCACTTGGCCTTTCTCTGTTTTGTTGGTTTTCCTGTCTTCTTGGAGGATTCGATTGAGCCAGTAATTGACCGATCATTTTATTCGTTTTGAGAATCGCATTCAAGATAGGGTTTTGGTCTCTCTCTTCTGGCTGCAATTCTTCAAGCGTCATAGCCCGCACTCTTGACTTTGGGGTATCCCTATAGACGGCTTCTACCTCTAGTGCATGCACCAAGGCTTCACTACTACTTTTATGTCGGGATAGCCTGAGGACTCGCCTGATCTCCTCGTCCCTTATCCCGTCTAGGAATGCTCCCACTGCCAATTGCTCTTTAAATTCTTTTGGCGCATTAGGATATGCTAAGTGTGCCAGTCTTTCCACCGCAGCTTCAAATTCTTGCAGACTCTCTCCAGCTTTCTGAACGCGCACTTTCAGCTGGGTCTGGTATACTTGAGCAAGGTGTTGATCTCCATATCGTAGATCTAAGGCAGCTTCTAAAACTCTAAAATTCCGTTGTTGGTCTACCGGAATTGTCTGGAGCAATTCCAATGCTTGGCCTCTTAAAGCTACGATTAATGCCTTAGCCTTCTCTTCGTCATTCCAGTTGTTTGCACTCGCTGCTGCCTCAAACTGTGTCTTGTAAGTCATCCAGGAGCTTTGGCCATCAAAGGAGGGAATTTTTAATCGCTGGCCTGATGATACCACTTGCTGGTTTCCTCTATCCCTCAACTGTTGTTTAAGTTGGTCTATTTCTCCCTCTACCTGGTGCATTTTCTCTTTGACTTCATTTACTTCTCCTTTGACTTCGCTTACCTCTTGTTTGACTCCACTGACTTCTTCCGCTACCTTATTTTTGAGTTCTTCAGTAACAGCAAATATGGCACTCTGTTGGCCTTCTATAATTTTCCTTAGTTCGTCATTTTCCTTTTGACGGCGTTTCTCCTCTTCTTGATGTCGTTTCTCTTGTTCTTGTTTATCCTCTTGACGTCGTTTCTCCTCTTCTTGTTTCTCCTCTTGACGTCTTCGTTCTTGATCCTCAAAAATTTTTCTTAATTCTTCTTGACGTTTTTGTTCTTTTCTTTCCTGTTCTTCTTTCTCTTCTTGGCGCTTTCTTTCCTGTTCTTCTTTCTCTTCCTGGCGCTTCCTTTCCTGATCCATCATCAACTTTTGCATTTGGGCCATAAAGTCCTGCATTTGTTGTTCGGATGCCATGCTTCTGGTTGTTACCGGCATATAATTATGATAAAATCAACAAAATTTATTAATCACGTCAATATCGGTAATGGAATTGTCCAGAGAAATCGCAAAACAGCACGAGAAAGTCTTTTATTTAAACTACTGTCCAAATAGAAAAGTTCTAGAAAGTTCACGAAAATGCACTTAATAACTACACGAAAGTCTTGCTCAGAGTCTTTATCACTTAACCACTAATGTCCAACAAAAATGTTCTACAATGTCTAAAAACGCACTTGACACTATTTTCTTGTTTGAAAATAATCCTCGAACAATGTCCAGTAAATTAGTCCTCCCTGTGTTAGCACAAACTCCGAGAATACTCTGCCAAACCTTCTCGAACACTTCCGAAAAATCCTCTCGTCAAAATTCCGCTTCTGACACCAAATTGTTACGGATTTCCACCTTTTTGGAAACACCCTGTATGAATCCGTGGGTTCTAAATAATTTCAACAAGAGATAAACACTACTAACACTTTATTTAACAATTTACTGACTGTACAATACTTGTTTACTTAATAGTTAACCTCACTTTTTACCGAACGTATCACTTCTCAATAAACTTCCCCTTCCGCGCTTGTAATCGCGCCTTATATACTCCGAAATTAGCTCTAGATTAATCCAGAATCTTCTCCAACCATAATCTAGAAAAGTCCTTGGCTCTTTCTAGAGCCTTTCCAGTCACTATTGGTAGGCATAGGCGTACTATCTCCTGTTCCAAGGGGGTGTAATTCATAACATTATGTTTAAGTTTGTGTATGGTTTGTATTTTTGTATCAGAGATAATTTTTATTTTGTTACCCTTTAGTGTTTCCACGCCACTGGTCATTTCGTCGGTATTGGTAGATTTAACTTTTTTTTGGACCTTCTCAGTTTGTGTATATGTTGTTTTTGTTTCCAAATTTTTTTCCTTAATTTTTTTATGAAGGTTTCTTATTTCCTGCTTTAGTTCATCTATTATCTTTTGTTGCTCCTCAATGATCTTGTTTAAAGAATTTTCCATATCAACTGCCTCTTGTGTCATTTTATCATATTCCTTTTTTTGTTTTTTTATGTGGCTGTTCATCATTAAATTCTCTTCATAAAATTCACTTACTGTTTTTTCTAGACTACTCAGTTCTTGCTGTTCATCTATCCACTCACTATCTTGGTTGCAACATATTATTTTATTTACAGAGTGAGTCATTAATGCTTCAATATCTCCTCGACCATTTAAAATTTGGAAAAATGTCTTAGGTAAAAATTGTAGAAGATATAAAGAATCATATATTATAGAACTATTTTTAAATGAGTTCTTCCCGTAGTAGTAGAAAGTTAATTCTAGGATTTTTAAAAGGAGAACCCAATTATTTCTATATACAAGGTGGTCCAAAATTGCTAGTACATCCAAAAATAATGGTAGTCTTTTATATAAACTTATTCTTCCCTTAAGGCTGTGTTATCAATGTCAAAATACCACGTTCACAGTCGTAAATCTTTCAACATATTGTTCTCAAAAACAAACCAACAAAATTCAGATTTGATTTAAATATTAGAACTAGTTAACTTAAATCTAATACGTATCATGTTTTATATTTGAAAACTAAATGAAATTAAGTATTTTTTTGTGGATTATTACACGCGAACGTGCCACTCAACCTTCCGTAATTCATGATTAATTTTTTTTATATTCTTTAATGGGACTCAAATATTCAAATAAAATATGATACGTACTAGAATAAATATACTAAATGCGAAAAAAAGTTAAAAATCTGCATAATATTTGCTCTTAAGGGAGATTAATATGTTAGAAAAAATATATTAAATTTTGCCAATTTGATTAGACGGTTTACTAATAGAGAGCGAAGCAGTAGTTCTTCGAAGTACCAACCATGCTTCAAATCACTAAAAACTGCAGGGTCGAACTTTTTGTTTTCTCTAGAGTTTGAAATATAGTTTAAAATAATTTAAATTTACTTACCAATTGAATTGTTACATTTCTAGTTTATTCTACATCTTCAATAACTTTTTGTTAGTAATATTGCTAATAAATCCGGAGCATATCTAACAATAAAATATCATTACTATATAAAAAGTAATTTTTATATGGACTAAATGTACCTATTTTTAATCCATATTTTGAAAAATCAATGCCACGCGGGATTCAAAAGAACTTTGATCTTGTGGTATATGGACAAACTATCTTTGCATACACTATAATAGTGTAGATTGTAGATAATCAATTATTATTTTGAAAGAGTAAAATGTCTCTTTTACTCCCCGAAGGAGAGTTTACATTCTTTCTGGGAACAAAAGTGACACTTTAGTCTTTGAAAATGATAACTAAACTAGCAGTACAGAAATATTGTTTTGAAAAATTCCGATTTCCTCATTTCCTCAAGCACGCAAAAGGTCTCTTTCCATTGCTTTCCTCTGGTTTTTGTAATTTCCTTTTTCAAACATTATAATTTTATGGTTATTCATTGGTTGTCATGTGTATATGTTTTTCGTGATATTTCACTTTCGGTGTGAAAGTGATCATCATCAGGTGAAAAAATTCAATGTTTACAGAAAAATCTGCAAAAATTTAGGGGTGCGTAGGAAGGCGAGAAAAATCGATTGGCGGACACTTGAGTGTTCCATCTGCATTCTTTTTCTGAATAGGGCCCTCGGAAATTGAAAATTTGTCACATTTTCCATGTTTACGCGTTTTTCGTTAAATTTTCCTTTCGGTGCGAAAGTTGTCATCATCGGGTGACAAAAATTCGATGTTTTAGGAAAACCTAAAAAAAAGGAGAGATACGCAGTAAGCGGAAAAAATTCGAATAGTGGACACCGGATTTTTCCATCTGTGCTCTATCTCCGAATAGGGGCCTTTGGAAATTGGCAAAATGTCAAATTTTCCGGGTGTTTTTCGTGATATTTTACTTGGTGTGAAAGTAGTCATCATCGGGTGACAAAAATTTCGATGATTTAGGAAAAATGTGGAAAAATTCAGGGGTAGGTATGAAGGTGAGAGAAATCGAATGGCGCAAACGGCTCTATCTCGTTTCGTAGTGGAAAAATTTTTACCGCTAGAATAGATGAAAAAAAAGGAATTCTTGCTCAACTTTAAAATTTCCATGTTTCATGGCCTTCTAAACCTAATTTTTTTACTACTACTATAGAAATGATGTAAATTTTTTTTTTTTGCTCAAATTTAAAATTTCCACGTTTCATGACATTCTAAACTTATTTAGAAAAAATTTTAACAAATTGTTGAAAATATTTTTACCTACTATAGGATAGATGATACAAAATTTCTTTACCACTAAAATATGCATATACACCTACGAGTGCACCTATTATAGTTTTATTGCAAAATGTACAGCGTGGTCATCCCAAGAAATAATTCAATGATGGTGGCCATTTGTAAAGGTATTTGCGCAAGCCTTCCATATTTGGCACCTGTTATTTAATAATGAATTTTTGCTGTCGGATGACCACCCTGTATATTTTTTTGACCAAAAGTTATCAGGTTTTCTTTGCAATAATAGTAATAATAATATTCCGATTATTACTCTCAATGTCATTTTGTCATTAATAATTTTTTAGAGTAACCTCCATGCACAAATAAAGAGGGAAGTTCTGTATAAATACCTTTATCGATTTTTTCTGCTGTTTGCAAAATTATATAAAGAATATGTTTCCATACTATACTCATATTTTAACTTTAATTTTATCTAAGAACTCTATGGAAATCATGGAGGGTTCCCTGCTCAATTGTATAAAATTACAAATTCTGCAAGGCCCTAATTGCATATGTGGCGAATTTGGTGATCTTAATCATATATTTTTTAACTGTCAAATTAACCAAGTACCTGGCGAGTGGCTTTCTAATGAACTTCTTATTTGTTAGTTAGGGAAAAATACAAAAATTGAAATAACTCATAAACAATCAGCAACTGGATTACTCTGTATATGGTTATTTTGATTATATTTGAAATAACCTTCCTTATCAACTCATTTCGTTTGATTATCCACTTAAGGGACTACATGTAGGATTATTCTGGTTGCATATGATAAGATATTTATATTATGTGGAAAACAAAACAAATACATATATGTTTACAATCATTGTTGGCTGTTTACTATGTGGTCCCTAGTTCCTCGATTTGTCCCTACGAAGTTTTTTTTTTTGGAAAGTTTCTGTTACTGGCTGTTTGAGGGTTGTTTTTTATGCAGAGAGGTCCGAGTATTGATATGAAGTAGGTTTTGCCGCGGTCGTCGAACTTGACTTGACGTTTCGCTGATCATGCTGTTAGCTTCTTCAGAAGGGTTCCAAAGACTTCAGTCTTTGGGCAACGGCCGTGAAAACCTTCATTGTACTATTGGAGTATTGCTATGTTGTGGGCAGTCTTAGTGAATTTAGTGGATAATTTGGATATTCTTTCTGCAGTCTGCTCCTTGTTGGTTATTTGATAAAGAAGGGCATTTGGCGGATTGTACATAGAATTTCTTGGCTGTCATTTGGTAACATTTCTGTGACATGAATATTATTTTCTGCTGATTCCTTCATTTTTGTAGGTTATGCAGCGAAATTGTTTATCTCTAGAGATGCACTTCTTTATGGATTTGGTGCGGTGATGTGCTTGTGATCTATAAGCGGTTAGTGTATCATTGTTGACAGTAACTGACAAAAGATAATGGTTTGGCATTTTATTGAATTGATTATGGTTAATTAGGACAGTATTATCAGCATAGTGTAGGGTACTTATATGTATTAGGATTAAAATAGTCAAAGCTCTTTTCAAAGTTGTGAATGCCGTAGCAGTAGATTTTGTATAACAGTGGCCTTATGGCAATTATTATATTCAACAATTTTTAGTAACTTGTATTTATTTTAATTTGTAGAATTTAATTTTTTAGAATAATTTTGTATTATGCATACAGGATGAGTGCCAAACTCTGAGTGTGCATATCACACAAAAGTATATGAAAAGGAACCCGAACTTTATAGTCCGATTTTTATTTGTTTTCGAATTACAGCCTCTTAATCATTTATTAACAAATTTTTGTGGACAGCTCGAATCACTCTTTATAAGTTTAATCAAACAGTCACTTTTGAATTGTCAAGCATTAACTTGTCATATTTATTGATTGGTTATTAATTTATAAAAGCGATAAACAATGTCACACATTTTGAAAATATGTTTGCTGCAAAGGAAGTGGCTATGTGTGCATTCATAGATATAGAGGGTGCATTGAGCACCTCTTACATACAAGGAGCCGCGGAGAAAAGGGGAATATAGTCCCCAACAATCAAATGGATACAATCCATGTTAAGAAGTCGAATAATTACTACGGATGTGGGTGGGGAGTCCACCACTGTGATTGCAGTGAAGGGTTGTCCACAAGGTGGAGTTCTATCGCCCTTGCTGTGGTCAACGGTCTTGAATGACCTCCATAAGCTGAGTAATTCTGGCTTCAACGTTCAGGGCTAAGCTGATTACCTGGTTATTACTGTCAGAGGCAAGCATGAGGTTATGATTTTTAATCTCATGCAAATCGCCTTAAATATAATATCGAAATTCAAGCAGGGAAAAGGAACTGAAAGAGTCCTTCCTACTGGAGGAATACTCCACGCTAAAGACAAGCGAAGAACTTCATAACTTATTCGAAAAAGAATGCCACAAGGCTTCTCAAACTCGATAAGTCCGACTTAAGGCTGATGACAGGCCCTTTAACAAGCCATTGCCCCTCGAAATATCTCAAGACTAAGGGCAAAGCTGATGAAGATACGTGCAGATACTGTGATACTACAATAGAAACTGTGGAACATATTCTTTGCGAGTGCAAGATGCTAGTCCACACTAGGCTAAAGTCCCCAGAAAAGGTGGAATTAACGCCTCAAAACAGGGAAATTAGCCCCCAGGAAAATCATAAGATTTGTAAAAAGCTTGGCAGTCCTGGGCAATAACTAATTGTAGGCTAATTCACAAAAGATCTTTTAGGCAGATGTGAATAAAGACTGTTCAGAGTCGAGCGACCCTTTAAACAATCTACTTGTCACACATCTACTTGTATCTTGAATATGAAAATATGTTGTTTGTTTCGGTTTTTGCAATGAGAATGCTCACACTGCGAATGAGAAATATCACATCATGGCATTTTTAGTGCAAAGGCTTTTTTCACGGTCCAGGACGATGGATTGGTCGCGACAGTCCTATTAGTTGGCCAGCAAGGTCTTCAGACCTAGCACCTTTAGACTTCTGGTTGTGGGGATGGATAAAAAGTGGTATATAAATCAAAAGTGAAAAATCGTGATGAACTGAACAATATGATCTCTTCGGAATCGAGCCTTAACGTTTCCGGAGGTTCATGGAGACACTTGAAAATTGATTGTAGATTAAATTTTTATATTTTAACTTTTTCGATTTTTTGTTATTAATCGTTGAAGATGCTGTAATTCTAACAAGAATTGGATGGCAACTTTCGAGTCTTTTAGTAAATCGTGTATGTGTGGTATACACTGCTGGAGTTTGGCACTTTCGTCCCAACTCACCTTGTATGAGTAGTTCAACACTGCTTTCTTATATGATAAGTTGCCATGCCATACACTGTTAAAAGCATTGTTTTATGTCAGTAGTCAGTGACAGTTCAAAATAATAGTAATTTTTTTAATTTTCAGATTAGAAGATGGTATTTTGATACAACTACAAACCACTACTAGTAGGTTAGTTAAAAAACGGGAATTGAGGATTAAGAGTGCCTCGACTATAAAATTATACCAGTGCCATGGCTGTTCATTTCAAACATATTATAAAAGTTACCTAAGAACACACTTGCTGAAGCATAAAGATCTCTCAGAAGTAACAATGTACAAATGTGACTCTTGCTCTTTTCAAACAAAATTTCAAGGGGACCTCAAAAGACATTTGCTGGTACATAAGGATCCCTCAGAGGTAACAATGCACAAATGTGACTCTTGCTCTTTTCAGACAAAATATCGCGAGTCCCTCAAAAGTCATTTGCTAGTACATAGGGATCCTTCAGAGGTAACAGTGTACAGATGTGACTCTTGCTCTTTTCAGACAAAACAACAAAATTACCTCAAAATACATTCGCTAGTACATAGGGATCGTTCAGAGGTAACAATGCACAAATGTGACTCTTGCTCTTTTCAGACAAAATATCGCAAGTCCCTCAAAAGTCATTTGCTGGTACATAGTGATCCTTCAGAGGTAACAGTGTACAAATGTGACTCTTGCTCTTTTCAGACAAAATATAAAAATAACCTCAAAACACATTCGCTAGTGCATAGGGATCATTCAGAGGTAACAATGCACAAATGTGACTCTTGCTCTTTTCAGGCAATACATCGCAGATATCTCAAAAACCATTTACTAGTACATGGGGATCCTTCAGAGGTAACAATGTACAAATGTGACTCTTGCTCTTTTCAGGCAAAACGTCACAAGGCCCTCAAGATACATTTGCTAGTACATAGGGATCATTCAGAGGTAACAATTTACAAATGTGACTCTTGCTCTTTTCAGACAACACGTCAAGAGGACCTCAAAAGACATTTGCTAGTACATAGGGATCCCTCAGAGGTAACAGTGTACAAATGTGACTCTTGCTCTTTTCAGACAAAATATAAAAATTATCTCAAAACACATGCGCTAGTACATAGGGATCCTACAGAGCTAACAATGCACAAATGTGACTATTGCTCTTTTCAGGCAAAACGTCACAGGTCCCTCAAGATACATTTGCTAGTACATAGGGATCCTTCAGAGATAACAATTTATAAATGTGACTCTTGCTCTTTTCAGACAGAACGTCACAGTTACCTCAAAAGACATCTGCTAGTACATAGGGATCCTTCAGAGGTAACAATGTACAAATGTGATTCTTGCTCTTTCCAGACAAAATATCACAGGGCCCTCAAAACACATTTGCTAGTGCATAAGGATCTTTCAGAGGTAACAATGTACAAATGTTGCTCTTGCTCTTTTCAGACAAAACGTCACAGTTACCTCAAAAAACATTTGCTACTACATAAGGATCCTTCAGAGGTAACAATGTACAAATGTTACTCTTGCTCTTTTCAGACAAAAGATAAATCTGTCTTAAGAAAGCATTCGCTGCTGCATAAGGATAAGCATAAGGATTCTTCAAGATAAACAATTAAAAATGGCAAAACTCAGATATGATAAAATTTGCAGAGGTGCTGATAAACTCATTTATGGCCAGTTTTTTAATTGAGTATTAAATATTATTCACAGTAGGGAGCACCAGCAGATCAACGTAAGCTTTCTAAAAATATGTTGGTACTTTATCTGCACCTATTGCTGTCTTAGGTTTTAGCAATTGTATTATTTTGCGAATCTCATCCGCCCTTATATTTTTAATAATTAATTTATCCATAGTCCTTGTGATTTGCATCTGGTATAGATTTAAAGTTCGAGTTAAGTAATTCTTACCTACAACTGACTTAATGTAACTGTTTTTCAATATAGTTTTTTATTTGAATTAACTAACTTCTGATATTTGAAATATTATATTAAGTTGGTATGGGAAGTGTAATAATTAATTACTTTTTGCTCTGTGGATACATTTCCACATGTATATTGTTTTATAGTTCCTTTTTTATGAACACATTTTTATAGATATTGTTACGGATTTCCACCTTTTTGGAAACACCCTGTATGAATCCGTGGGTTCTAAATAATTTTAACAAGAGATTAAACACTACTAACACTTTATTTAACTATTTACTGACTACAATACTTCAAATTTACTTTATTTACTATTTATCTAACCTCACTTTTCACTTTTCTACTTGTTCACTTTTTATCTTCATAAAACTTCTCCTTCCGCGCTTGTAATCGCGCCTTATATACTCCGAAATTAGCTCTAGATTAATCCAGAATCTTCTCCAACCATAATCTAGAAAAGTTCTTGGCTCTTTCTAGAGCCTTTCCAGTCACTATCTGTAGGCATAGGCGTACCATCTCCTTTTCCAAGGGGGTGTAATTCATAACACTGCCCCCTCCTTAAGCCTAGATCGTCCCGATCAGGCAACTCAGAATCATCGATGTAGTTCGCCAGCCTGTCCAAATGCACGATCTTCATCTTGGATTTTTTGCTTCGTTGAATCCGATAGACGACATCATTAATTCGGGTAATAACAGTATACGGTCCATCCCAAGGCGGTTGAAGTTTCGGTGACCTTCGTTTTTTCCGCTGTGGGTTATACATCCAAACCAGGTCTCCTGCCTTGAACCCTTCTGAACTACCCTTCTGGTCGTATCGAGCCTTCATTCGGTCACTGGCTGGTGATGGCTCCGCTATATTGTTAGCCAACCTCTTGAAAGGAGCTCCGGCGTTGAACTGTTTCTTTTCACCCTTACTCCCAGTCTGTGGTCCCTTACTGGCTGCACAAATCTTGCATTTGCGACACCAAGCCTCCACATCCTGACGACTTCTTATCCAATAAAATCGTTCTCGTATTTTCTTCAGGGTCTTGTTCACACCGAAGTGTCCATCGGATGTCCCATTGTGCACTTCCTGAAGCACCTTCGCTACTCGACACCTGGGAATCACTAGACGCATAACCACCTTTTTTCCATCCGGGCTTTCCCATGCTCTCCGCAATAGCCCATTCATGACTTTCAGTGAGTCCCACTGCGCCCATAGTGCCTTCAGTCCCACTCTTTTGTCCGAAACATCCTTCCATTTTGGACGAGTTCCTCTTTCTTTGGCTCTCAATATAGGCCCAATTTCCACATCATTCAATTGTTCCTGTCTGAGCGCCTCATCTGCCTTATCATCCGGCACCTCCACCTTGACAGTGTTGACTGCTCCCGTGACCTGCAGTTTCTCCCAGTGGTTGTGCTTGCAACCTTCCTTGTACCTTCTTCCGGATGAAATGTTTGCATTTCTCTCAGGTTTCGTTTTATCGTCATATCCTTGTAGTGGTGGCCTTTCTGTAATGCTCCGAAGCTGGGAAATCTTCACTTCTCTAGGGGCACCACGTTCGTTATCTGTCACAGCCTCTCTGGTACCGGCTTCCTCTGGTTTTCCCCTTGGCTTCACAGCATCTCCGGCATTCACTCTCTCCAAGCTCCTCTGTGGACATTCAAGCTGGATATGTCCTAGTTCCCCGCACCTGTAGCATTTCATACGCCGTCCACTTGGCCTTCCACTACTTTGTTTATTCTGTGTCTCTGCCCTGTTTCCAACATTCACTTTCCTCGAGTTCCGCTGTCGACAGTCTCGTTTGATATGTCCTATCTTGCCGCAGTTGTAGCATTTAATACCCCCGCTTGGCTTCTCTCTATTTAGTTGTGATTCCTGTCTTTTCGGAGGATTCCATTTAGCTAGTAACTGACTAATTATTTTATTTACCTCCTGTATCTGGATCAAGATAGGGTTCTCTTTCTTCTTTTCTGGTTGCGATTCTTCGATACTCACAGCTTGTACTCTTGGACTCGGGGTATCCTGAAGGACAGCTTCCACCTCGAGTGCACGCACCAACGCTTCGCTGCTGTTCTGGTATCGAGATAACCTGAGGACTCGCCTGATCTCATTGTCCTGTATACCATCCAGAAAAGCCTCTACTGCCAGTTGGTCTTGGAATTCCTTTGGTACATCCGGGTAAGCCAGGTGAGCCAGTCTCCACACGGCAGCTTCAAATTCTTGCAGACTCTCCAGCTTTCTGAACGCGCACTTTCAGCTGGGTCTGGTATACTTGAGCAAGGTGTTGATCTCCATATCGTAGATCTAAGGCAGCTTCTAAAACTCTAAAATTCCGTTGTTGGTCTGCCGGAATTGTCTGGAGCAACTCCAACGCTTGGCCTCTTAAAGCCACGATTAATGCCTTAGCCTTCTCTTCGTCATTCCAGTTGTTTGCACTCGCTGCTGCCTCAAACTGTGTCTTGTAAGTCATCCAGGAACTTTGACCATCAAAAGAGGGAATTTTCAATCGTTGGCCTGATGACATCACTTGCTGGTTTCCTCTTTCCCTCAACTGTCTTTTAAGCTGGTCAATCTCTCCTTTGACTTCTTTTTCGAACTTGTTTACTTTTTCCTCGACTTTATCTGTTTTTCCTTCAACCCGATCTACTTTTTCTTTGACTTCACTGACTTCTTCCGCTACCTTATTTTTGAGTTCTTCAGTGACGGCAAATATGGCACTCTGTTGGCCTTCTATAATTTTCCTTAGTTCATCTCTTTCTTCTTGATGTCGTTTCTCCTCTTCTTGTTTCTCTTCTTGACGTCTTCGTTCTTGTTCCTCAAAAATTTTTCTTAATTCTTCTTGACGTTTTTGTTCTTGTTCTTCTTTTTCCTGTAGGCGTTTTTGTTCTTTTTCTTGTCGTTTTCTCTCACGTTCCTCTTTCTCTTCCTGGCGTTTTCTTTCCTGATCCATCATCATCTTTTGCATTTGGGCCATAAAGTCCTGCATTTGTTGTTCGGATGCCATGCTTCTGGTTGTTACCGGCATATAATTATCAACAAAATTTAATAATTACGTCACTATCGGTAATGGGACTGTCCAGAAAAACCTCAAAACGGCACAAAAAAAAGTCTTATCTAGAGTCTTTGTCACTTAACCACTAATGTCCAACAAAATGTTCCAAAAATGTCTCAAAAATGCACTTAAACACTATTTTTCCTGTTCGAAAATAAACCTCGAACAATGTCCAGTAAATTAGTCCTTCCTGTGTTAGCACTAACTCCGAGAATACTGTCCCAGTCTTCTCAACACTCCCGAAAAATCCTCGTCAAAATTCCGCTTCCGACACCAAAATGTTACGGATTTCCACCTTTTTGGAAACACCCTGTATGAATCCGTGGGTTCTAAATAATTTTAACAAGAGATTAAACACTACTAACACCTTATTTAACTATTTACTGACTACAATACTTCAAATTTACTTTATTTACTATTTATCTAACCTCACTTTTTACTTTTCTACTTGTTCACTTTTTATCTTCATAAAACTTCTCCTTCCGCGCTTGTAATCGCGCCTTATATACTCCGAAATTAGCTCTAGATTAATCCAGAATCTTCTCCAACCATAATCTAGAAAAGTTCTTGGCTCTTTCTAGAGCCTTTCCAGTCACTATCTGTAGGCATAGGCGTACCATCTCCTTTTCCAAGGGGGTGTAATTCATAACAATATTTTTATACATTTGTACAACAGCAATGCTAAAAAATCAGTGCAAAATAGAATGGTGTTTAATTAACACCCCTTTCAACATTACAATTATAGTATAAGTTATTACAAATGGCGACGAGGATTTAAAAACAATAAGTAACAGAGTTTAGAATATTGTTAATATACTGTTATAAAACCCTCAATTCAAATTATTTAAAATCCAAGGAATGTTTGAACGAACCACTCAAGTCAGTATAAGTAGACTGATAAAATAAGTCAGTGTACAACGCTGAGTCTAGAGTATAAAGAGTTGCCTAACAAGTCTCAAGTACCAGAGCCAGTTAATATTTATAGGTGATAAAAGCTAATTTAACATAAAGTTAAAATAAGTCAATAAATGATGTGAACAAATATGAAAGTGGACGAATAGACTTGAATGAAATTTAAAAGTATAGTAGAATAAGAATTGTAACTACAAGGATGAAACTTTCTTGATTTAAGAAAAAGGTTATGAACATAACAAATCTATTCACAAATTTGAATATAAGCCAGGTATAACTAAACCAAATGGTAGATATCATCATGACTCCTATTATCTAAAGAAAGAATAAAAAGGACATATTAATGAATCTAATGCATACCTAATGCATTGAATATAGTGAAAAAACGTTTTAAATAAAATGATAGAGACAATATAAAGTCATAAGGGTAAAAGAACTAAAAGCAACAATTCATAGATATTAAGTAAAACCCGCTCGGGAGGAAACGTAAAATGATCAAGATAAGATTAATCATTGCTGGTAATAAAATAAATTGTTGTAGACTTTATTAATACTTACAAATACATGGTTCACGTCTTATAATAGCTAGGAAGTAGCGTTCATGAACCGTCCTAGAGGCTTTTGAAAACAAGTCCAGTGACTTCCTATAGTTAATAAGATTTATATTAGTGTAAAATGTTAACAAGCTAAATTGCTATCCAGGAGTGGGAGAATATAATAGTAATTGATTTCATGGAAACCAGAGATACGGAAATTTTCTCACAGAGGCCCACAGGGTACATGAACCCCAATATCCTAAAAGTGGAAAATAAGTAATTAATATTTAGTAAACATTGTTTCAATGTGTTGAATAATGTTAGAATAAGTGTTTTAAAGCATAGTAATGGGAATTTTCATCAATATCAATAGTTGTAAGGCATATTTGTAAGTAAAAAGGAAAATTTATTAACAAAACCTAAAGTGGCATAAAAACATAAAAGGGGCATCAAAATGTTCCTTAGAAAGAACAAACATTCAAAATTCAAAATCAACCACAATTTTGGAAAATACTCAAAATTTAATCTTTTTGGAAGATTCATTAAAATTATAAATCCAGTAGGCCGTCTCAATTATTGTCACATGTGGACCAATTAGAGCAAAAGGACACTTAATTTGAGAGTCTGTTATTAGCATTGTAAGAGAAAGGATGCGAGTTAGCGTCTTTCCAGAATTTAATTAAAATTTGAAAATAATGCAAAAAGCATATTAAGAGTAATATTCCAGAAAGCACACGTAAAAGTGCAGATCCTATTAAGTGATTATAGTCAAAATTGTGAAATTTAATTTATTGTGATAAAACATTACAAAATTTTGTCAGCAGTAAGTAATAAATTTTCTATTTTATGAAAGACATAACCTGTTCTGCTTAGTATAAAGGATATCACTGTATAAAAGGGAAAGTAAAACTTCCAATATTTCAAAATTGACAAAAAATAATAACCCACCGTGACTATCAGTGCTGGATTGTAATATCCTTTTAAATAAAGTGTTGTCGAACATAAACCAACACCAAAACTGGAGAATCGTATATCGAGAAGTCATCTGCAAGAACAAATCAGCTGTTCCCAGAATTAACGCGTGCAGCACGTGAAGTTAGTTTTAAAAATCGATAAAGCAGTTTCTGTCAACAGTGTGGTACGTCAGGTTTTCGAATGGTAAGCTTACCCACAAACCACATTATCTTGATATTGAAATCAAAAGCAAATTTGCGATTCATGATTAATAAAGTCCACAAAGTATACAAATACAATTCAATTCCTGGTTAGGATATAAAATTTATTGTCATTGTCTTTTTTTTATATTTATGTTATTGTTTAGATTTATAAAAGATTCCCATTGATTAATATTTAAGATTATTCAAGTTGAATTTACACTTTCATCCATTTGTATCAACATAAAACATTTCTTTCAGATAGTGCCAGATTAAAAAAAAATCATGCAACAGATATAAATTGAGCCCGATATCTGGGACTAGAGGTTTTCTCATGTTCATTCATAACTGGCTAGTTAGTGGTTTATTCGCTTTCTAGTGCAGCGTGGCTTAACCACGCCTTGCACTCGGTATCGCGAAATTAGTTTAAACAAGTTCTGACAAAAAAAATATAATATATCGTAACAGAACAATGTATACCTATAGTAATAATTTTGTTCTTTTTATCCATAATTTTCACTTATGTAAATACTTGTATATGTACATATTAATATGAATAAATGTATTGTAATGTAATGTTTATATTACTTCCACATCCATGTAGTCAAGTGGAAGTATAGTAATTGTAATTTTTTTTATTTATTAGAATGAATTTACTGTAAGAGTAGATTGTATTCAATGCTAAATTAAAATCAATCTATTTTCTCCGAGATATAAATATTTGTAATAAAGATTTATTTATGCCAAGAAGTGTTCTTATTTATTTTAATCATTATAATAATTTAAACAAAATGGGATACTTAATTAGTGTATAAAAAGTACATATTTTACAAAATATTGGTAGCGTTTACAATTATTTTATTACTACTTACTTTGGCATCTGTGTATTATACTATATTATATGAGCGATTATGATGGCCATTATTCATGAAGTTGATGTTTGGGCCCGTGAGCCGTAGGCAAGTGGCGCAAATCCTCTGAGTGACTTGTAGGTATGATTTTTCACCAAAAAGATGCAAGTAATTGTCTTATAATTAAATAGGTGTATAAAAACACATTTAATTAACTATAACCACAGAAATTGTCGGTGACACGTGCTCATACTTTCATCGTGTATACAGAGGTTAATTTACTATACATTTCAGTGTATCCGTCTATTAGTCGGTAGGCTGTCGACTGAGACAGTTCCTGGCCATTAAGTCGCTTAGTAAGGTGGCGCCGATGGCACAGGGCAACTGTCTTCGCTGCAGAGAAGACCCCAAGGGCTATTGGCCCGCCAGAAAGGCGGTGAGATGGCCAGGGGTGGTCATAGTTGATAGCCGATGACCGTGGTTTGGAGTCCACGCAAAACTGTAGATCCCTACGAGCACAATGGGCCTTGAGGCCTGAGTGTTGTAGTAAAACAAATCCACTAATGTATGTATGTACTATACATTTCTAAACAAAAGTTTGAATCACGATAAATTCTTTCTATGAATAGTTCCTTGCTACTGTGAAAATATACACAAAAATCACACCACTCAAATCCCGTAACCAGCATTTGCCCCTGTACCTGATAATAATAAACCTTTTGTCAAAGTTATAAACTTTTTGGAGTATGGGAATTTGATTTCTAAGAGACCATAGCACTATCGAATACAATTCCATCAAGGCTTGCACCCAAATGTGGACTTTATGGATGGTTAACCAATCCACTTTGCAAAGCCTTGTGTTGTATGCCTTTTATATGCTTTTATGGCTACACCTTCAAAGTTCATCCCATGCTTGATACTAGGCACATAATTTAGGTCTGATGGCCCAGAATTTATCACAAAATGTGAAGCTGTAAATCGAAGTGTTCTGTACAGATGCCACATTTGATTGCTAGCTTGGCTCCTTGTCATTCTTTTCAGATCAGTTTGATTCAAATCGGACAAAAAAACAAAAGAATTATTATGCTGTTACACTCTTAAGTGAGACACACTGTACATGTAAAGAGAGTACAGGGAGAGATGAAAGGAGATTAAAAATGAGTATTGAACAATAACAATTTTCCTATAACTGATTACTTTAATTTGTAACTTATTTTACTTTCGTAAGGAGAATTTAACTCAAGAACTAGCCATTTTTTAAATTTAATTTGTCACTTATTTTACTTTCGTTAGGAGAATTGAATTCGAAAACTGGCCATTTTTTAAAGATTGCTCCTATTGAGACATTTGATCAGGACGTCAATATGTGCATTATACTTGCAATTTCAGCCAATTCCAACGAAAGCTATTTCCATAAGATTCGAGCGTCCTATATATAAAGTATAGGGGTAGAGCTCTTTAATATGCTGTAGGTAACTTCTTTAGGAAGCATTTTCAGACATCTGCATAATGAGCACGTTCCATGATATTCTTTTTATATGGTTTTTATACTTTTTCATATAGTACTCGATATTCTCATTATGCACTTAAAATTTCGTATTAACATTTTCCGTTCTCGAAATATAAGGAGTTGAAATTAGTAATAGTTGCAAAAATCGAGCGCTCATTTGTGACGTCACTATACGCAAGTGACGTAAGAAAAGTGGCTTTCTGGGATCTTTAAAATTTAATCTGAGAAATCGAAAAACATGGAATTTTCAAAGGCTGGTAACTAAATAAATACGTCGAGTGGAAGTTCGTTCTATATGTCTGTACGGAGAAGAGAACGTCGGCGATGAATCCTAATCATAAATTGCATGCAAAATCAATAATTCGTCCGGACAGGAGCGAGAGAAAATTGTAATTTTTTGACATTTCACCAAATTGTACTCCCCTACTGTCAAGAAGTAAACAAAACAAATAATACTTCGAAAACACTTATAATTATAACAACTAAGGAGCATCAAGTCTATTGAGATCGCCGAGTCTACGCGTATAGTGACGTGTAGCGCCTGGCCACGCCCAACTTTCGCGAGGTGGAGATTTGCAAGAGTTTTTAAGATACTAAACGTGCGAATAAGATTCTGATTTTTTTCAGATCCATTATTTTATGCTTGACCTTTCGATTTATGAAATAAAGAAAAATGCCGAACAAGCCCATTGAACTTTATCTGTCAAATTAATCAAAAATGATAATGGAATTGCAGGGTTTATATTTTTTAATGCTGACAACACTTTCATTTCCTTGTCTTGTGCATTCTCTTCTGTTATGCTGGTATTTGGCTTTAAATAACTTGACGAAACGCCCTTCTTTCGTAATATTTTGGTCGGTATGCAAAAAACCATTTTATGAACAGACTCTGGAGTCATTTTGCGACCCCTGGGTCTGTTCTAAGTCATAGGCTGGTAGGTCTTTGGACATATGTTCTGGAATGGTGTTTATTTCCATAGACACTAAGTCCTGTAAGAAGTATACCAAACTCCTCAAATGGTGACATGACAGTGATAACCTAAAAGAAATTACTTATTAATATAGAATGTGTGCACCGTTTGACAGGTGACAAGATTGGAAGGCAAACAATCTCAATGTTCCAATGTAATTAATTTGAAATTAACAGTTTTCATTACATATAGGCACTTACATGTTGTCGCAACCACCGGGATGGCTACAACAGGGGCCACTTGGCTTTACTAGAGGTTGGGGTTGTCGGGAATTAACAAAACAGATGTAAAAAACAATACAACATTTATTTTCTGGCGCTGGGCCATAAAATGGTTTAGGGGCAAAGAACATAACAACGATAGTTATAACATTTTGAGGAGGGCCTTACCATTGGTGCATGTTGGAAGGAATATGTCACTTTATTTACACAAACTAAAAAACTAACTGTTGATACTGAAACGTCGGAACTCAATGAAATAAAAATAACCAAGAGCCTCGTTTGTTTTGATTGTTCGATTTATATACTTGTTTATTTAGCAAATCTTTATGCCGGTCAATGTTATGTTTATATATATTTGTGTTTTATTATTAAACAATTCTACTAATTGGCATTGAAATTATTTAATTGTTTTTTATTTAATATGGACTAGGGTCGAATATATTTAATTTATACAAACATTTGCGACTTTCCCGGATTCGGCTGTTTCCTGCGTGACATATTTCCCTCCCGTCCAAAAGCTGGCCCTCCAGCTTAGATTAGCCCTTCATATAGGGAGAAAACAACAAAGAGGATTTTATTTATTCTAATATCACAGTTCAACAGGGGTAGCATCAACAAAGTCTCGTTATAGGTAATTTACTAATGCAACACCAAAAAAGAAGAGGAATAATGAGAACTTTGCCGATGCCTACCCTGCCGAAATATTAAAAAAATTTTACATCAATTTTAAAAAAATGTTTGGCATGTTCACCACTCGGTCTTTGATCAAGTTTGTTGGCACACCCGGTTCAAATTCATAGTTCGGCACTATCACTACAGTTCGTTCACGCAGTTCTTCCCGGACTGTGGGGGCATTGTACTTGTCACCTATTGTTCGTTTGTCTCATTTTGTGAGATAACGGTTTCAAGTGCCCGGAGGTGTGGTCGAGTTACATCATGGTAGTTTTTGTTGGTCCCTGGATGGTTATACAGCATCTCCTGTGTGCCAAGGGTCGGGCGTTGACGATACCGGCCGCCTTGGGACTGTCGGCCAGCCTGTTGTTTTTGTCATTCGAGCAGTCAATGTTTTTGTTCCCTCCGAAATGCCTGTGTTGGTGGCATTTTGTATGACCAAAAATGCTTGGAGGCATCGCTCGGCCTGGGTCCGGCGGACGTTGGCGTGGAAGGCTTCTGTGGTATTTACCTGCCCCTGAATTTGCAGATAGTTCTGGATTAGTTGCAAGTCCTGCCCTTGTACAACTTGGAGGATGCTGTATATGATGTTTGGATTATACGTATGAATGTAACTCCCCGATTGGTTGACTGAATTTCCATTTCGGGTACCATCCCTCTGGAATGGTGCGCCCCTGCCAACTGCTGGGAGACGCTTGGTAGTGCCGGCGAGTGTCCATGGGAGTGTGCCAAAAGATCCCGTGAAACATGTAAAAAAACAATTTATAAATAAATGAACATTTTGGCCTTATGATCTATTCTTATTCTTTTTATTATTATTCTAAATGCTTATTTTTGCCAAGAGAAAAAAAAATTGAATAATTGTTCCTAACTATAATTGCATTCCCAGCTTATTGACATTATATACATTTAACCTAAAGAATTTGCTGAGGCTACATTTCTATTCTTATCAAACTAATCTACCTGCGGCCAGTTGCGTATGAACTTATGCTAGTTTGCAAAATTGCTGAGTTGTACTATCAGTTTAATGGTCTTGACATTCTATAATAATAGCGTAAGCTTTGTGTGGGTGCATTGTTTAGTAGTAAAATTGACCTTGACACTCGGTAACAACAATTAAAATCGTTTGCGAAAGTACTTTAAGTATTTTCACCTCTCGTAAACTAATAATAAAAAAGAAGAAACATTCTTTACAATTTTCGTCACTAGGTAATGCTTTTAACTTTGCATGGGGGGAAATTGTGGAGAAAAAAAAATATTGTGAGTTCTTTTAACTCTTTTTATACCTAGGCCTAGGGTATTATTTCTTTTATTCATAATACCTTCAAGTATTCTTTTAAGTGTCCAGCAGACTTTCTACTATGTGAAACCCGTTCTCTTTCTTGAACAACTACTGTCTCGGCTACGATGACCATTGAATTATGAAAAAAGAGAATAGGTTTTTCATTTAGGTTTTTTCTGCTTGACGTGGGGCATGTTTATTGCAAACTTTTATCCGACGGGGTTGACGTTCAGCTCGTTTCTTGAGCCATCTTCCACGTATTCCTCGTCTTTACCTTTACTAGGTACTTTAATTCATCATATACTTTATTTTTTATTTGCCCTCAACTTCGTAATCTTTCACATGCCAAAATTACATATATATATATATTTATCATTATTGCTATTCATTTGATTATGCATAATCTTTTCTCGGTATATTTGTCTGCATTACTTTTCCTACATTGTCGTCAAGCTGTAATCTGTGCTGCGACGTTGTCTACAGGGCAGTTCGGGCGGAGTAGTGGATGTTGCGCACCATCTGACTACTGGCCTGACCCACCTATTCGACTTCGAGTACAGCCAGCTTGATAATTTGCTTACAAATAAACAACCACAAATCTGTGTGCATGTGAAAATTTGCACCCCGACTTTTTCCCCCTTAACATTATTCGTAACCTTGTGTTTCCACTTATTTTTAAGCCACTATAGCCCTTTACTGGTGACCATATATTTATTTTACTTACTGTTTGACTACTCTTTGTAGCCCCTAAAAAAGAAAAAAAAAAATCTACCTACTTTTCATATAATATTTACTGCTTGCTCTTTTACGCGGGTATTTCGTAGGTATAGAGCAAGAGACCAAGGATTTTAGATACTCTCTTCTTCCTCTTTTTCACCTTTGTGTAGAATACAGTGGATCATTTGACCCTGCTCTATGTCAAGTGATCCACTTGGTATTTCCAGCATATACGTCCTCAGGCCTGCTGGAGTTGTCCCTTGGGAGGTTTCGGCTCGCGTGGTTTGTGGCTTGTTTCCTCGGGTTTTGAGGGAGCTGCACCATTTTAGGAGAATCCTTATGATTAAGTAAAACATGAATAAGGCTAATGCCCCACACAGCAGGCCGAAAAATATATCGTGTTGAATCGGAGTGCCGTTATCACCGTTCACAGGGTTGATAATATGTGGGAGTACAGCCAAATGATTTTGCCCCCTGAAGAGAAGGTAGGCGAGGCCTATTGAGAGCATGGAGTTCCATAGTAAAAAAATAGTGTCACTATGGAAACCGTACGTATTTGCGTATATATATTTAATATGCTCCTTCACATTATCAACCACTTCCTGTATGTTGTCATTCGTAGAGGTTAGGTTTAAATGTGGGACGTCAAGTGTCCAGTTCCTATTGAGTGATTCGGACAAATTTAGGTATTGTGGGTGATTTTGTGATTTTGGGTTCAGAACAAATGATTTTAAGTTTGACCAGGCAGCTGGAATAATGTGGGTAATAGATGCTTCTTGGGGTAAATTTTGACATGGGAACCTTTTTGGTATTACGTCTTCGTTTTGCATGACAAGTTTACAGTTACAGGGTACTACAATTTTGATGGCTCCAGGGAAGTTGTACGCATTGTCAGTGAGGTGGGTCGTTTGGTTATTACAGATAATTTTGGTAATTGGTCTAGGATGTGCCAGGACATAAACTTCTTCATCGATTTCTGATATTGTCATAGATGTTGACTTGTGACAGTGCATGGGACAATGGTAGTTAAGTTCGTCAACCGTTGCCCCGGTGTACAGTTTTTTGGCACAAGTTGGCCCTTGGATGGTGTCTGCCGAAAATCGTGGGATATAACAAAGTCTATCATGATACGGTTTGCAGTGGTGCAAACCAGTACCTGAGATTTGCCGTATCTGAATTTTAAAACTTTGGGAGTTCCTCGATACCGCCAACAGCACCGGTTCATGTTGGATGACACAGGTTTGGTCCTTCCACGCGAACGGTGTCGTTGTTAGTTCGAACAATTCCCATTTCTGAAACTGTTGAGTAATAGGCACTCTGACATGTATGGTAATTTTGTTATTTGAAAATGTGCAGTCGCATAATGGTAACTGATAATATTTCGAGATTTCCGAAGTTTTTATTGCTAGTTCCTGTTCAAATTTTGTCAGTTCAAGTTTGAGGGTTGTTAGATCGTGTAGTAGTACGGAGGGGTCGATGACGGAAATTGGGATTTGGTGTTGTCTGCATGAATTTATAATGCCCTGTCTTTTTATAGCCCTGGTAATCCTAATATTCTGTGTTAAGCTTTGAAATTGTCGATATAAGACTGATAAAACTACGTGACTTTGTTCGTTTTCGTGTACCAAGATTTGGTTTTTGAGGTTGTTTGTAAAGTCTTCTAGGTCGTGTATTTTGTTTTGAGTCACATTAAATGAAGTTGCGACCGATTTCTCATATTCTGAGAATTTCGCCGAATCTTGAGAAATTTTTGTAATAGATTTTGATAGTCCGTTATTTAGTCTAGCAAGCTGTTCTTGTAGGTCGTGTTCGTCTGTTATTAAGTTGTCTAGTTTGTGTTGTGTTGCCACTCCACAACACCACGAAAGTCCTTCCCCCAAGAAGTCTAATGCCCTTTTATTTCTAAAATAGGATTCCACTTGTGTGGTATAGTTTTTTAGGTAGCTAGTACTCCAGCTACTTTCTAAAGCGTCGAACTCCGATTCAAACGCGTTTTCCAAATGATTCAAGTTGGCCAGAATTTCGCATTCTGGCCTGTTATCTTTATCGTTGATGCAGCCCCCCTTAAATTGGGAATCATCCCGACCTTCCGCCTCGTACCACTTTGCTTCATATACCAGTGGCAGCGTGGCCTCGTAGTTCACCGTAGATGGCAAGGCCCGCCAGAAGGCCCCTGCCGTAACCTCTAATACCTGGGAATTGACGTTTCCCAAAAGGAAGTAAGCGAAAACCCTGTGGTAAAGTATATGTCAGTATGTTATTATAATATGACTTACTTGCTAATTTATTAATTCACTATGACGACTGAGAAATATGTATATCTGGGTAGGTCGTACCTACCCCTATTCCTATCTTAAGATAGTATATGTTAATTGTTTACACCATTTCTATTATCTACTATTTACAACATTTATGTAATCTATCCTATACAAAGTTATCCTACTTTTCGTGATTCTATTCTTGTGGCACCACTTCTGGTGTCCACGGGTCGTGATAGGGTAAAATACGGCTGACGTGAACAATCTCCTTTTTCGCCTTCTTCGAAGGTCCTTTCCGAATTTGGTAGTCCACCTCACCGATCCTTTTTATTATATAGTAGGGGCCGAACCACCGTAACAGGAGTTTCTCACTCCGGCCTACCTTCCTCACCGGGGTGAACACTTTCACTTGGTCCCCTTTTTTGTATACTAGGTGACGATGCTTTTTGTCGTACCTTTTCTTGTCGCGTTTCTGCCTAGCAGTTATATTCTCTACTGCTAGGCTACGTGCCGCCAGTGCTCTTTCCCTAATCCTGCAGGCGTCTACCGAGTTACTCGGTTGCATTAGGTTCGCCTCCGTGGGTAGGACCGGCTCTCTTCCATACACTAACATGAACGGAGAGAACTTTGTTGTGTCTTGCCTTGCCGTGTTGTACGCGAATGTGACATGTGGCAGGAAATCGTCCCAGTCAGTTTGGTTTGTGTTCGTGTAAATGGCTAACATATCTGCGAGCGTCTTGTTTAATCGCTCAGTTAGGCCATTACACGCAGGGTGGTACGCTGTCGTGTATTGATTCACCGTGCCCATTCCCCTCAGGAGTTCCTGCACTAACTCGGATCGAAATGTCTGCCCCCTGTCACTTAAAATATGACGTGGTGCGCCATGACGGGTGATAATTTTTTCCAACATAAATTTGGCTACTGGTCCTGCTTTTCCCGACGGTAATGCCTCTGTTTCTGCCCATCTCGTAGCATAATCAGTTGCAACTACTATGACTTTTTTACCATTCCTACTTCTCCTGAATGGTCCTAAAATATCGATCCCCACTCGGTCGAAGGGAGTTCCCACTGGAATGGGTTGCAGCAGCCCCACAGGCTCCCTATTTTGTTGGCCTTTCCTGGCCTGGCAGTCTACACAGCCTTTTACGAATCTCTCTACATCCTTCTGTAATCCCTGCCAATAGTACCGGTTTTTTATCCTGTGTAGGGTTTTGCTAATGCCTAGGTGTCCTGATAAAGGTTCGGAGTGATGGGAAAAAAGTATTTCACTTACTAGTGATTTTGGAATCACCAGTAAGTTCTCTAGTCCATCCGTTGCTGGGTTTACCTTATACAGGACGTCATCGATAACCCTGAAGTTCTTTGCCTGTTTTGCTAATCCTATCGATGAGGCAGCAGGATTGATCACGGCGTCTTTTATTTTTCTAATTTCCGGATCCGCGCTTTGATGTTGTGTGATATCCGACGGTAATAACAGGAATGTTGGAATCTCGTCTATGTCAAACTTTTCCAAATTTACATCTGGTTTTAACACAGGATTCCTGGAAAGGCAATCTGCGTCTTTATGAGCCACCCCACTCTTGTGAACTATTTGATAGTCGTACTCTGACAGTTTGAGAGACCATCTTGCCAGTCTACCAGTGGGATCTTTTAGGGAGCGAATCCAGCATAACGCATGGTGGTCACTAACAATTTTTACCGGTCTGCCATATATTAGATGGCGAAGGTAACCTAGTGCCCAAATTGCTGCCAGTGCCTCGAGTTCCGTTATTGTGTAGTTTCTCTCGGCCTTAGAGAGGCTTCTGCTTACATACGAAATTGGGTGCATCTGCCCGTCTGGCCCTTCCTGCAGGAGGATAGAACCGATTCCTGTCAGCGAGGCATCCACACGTAACTCACATCCTTTATTAGGATCGAAGTGTTGTAACACTGGTGCTGTGATCAATTTTTCTTTTAGCAACTCGAAGGCATCGCTTTGTTCTTGGTTCCATATAAATCCTTTCTCTTTTTGTGTTGCAACATGTAGAGGTCTTGCAATCATTGCGAAATTTTTGATAAATTTCCTGTAATAATTGCAGAGTCCCAAAAAACTTTGTATGTCCTTTACCGTCTTAGGTTTAGGAAATCCTTTTATTGCTACAAGTTTTTCAACATCGGGGGATAGCCCGTGTTTACTTACGATATAGCCTAAAATTTTGACCTCTGGTTTGGCGTACACGCATTTACTTGGTTTAAGTGTGAGACCAGCTTCCTGCAATCGCGTAAAGACTTTTCTTAGTTTCTCCAGATGTTCCTCTTTGGTCCGTGAGAACACAATAATATCATCCAGGTAGATAAGGACATCTTTCCACTTCATGCCCTGGAAGACTGTGTCGGCCAATTCTTGAAATGTGGCTGGCGCGTTACATAGGCCGAAACTTAATACGTTAAATTCGTATGAACCGTGTCCTTGTGCTACGAAGGCTGTATATTGTTTTGAATTTTCCTCGATTTTCACCTGATGATATCCGCTGAACATGTCGAGACAACTGTAATATTGACATCCTCCCAAGTAAGTTAATATGTCGTCTATATTGGGTATTGGATAGGTGGACTTTTTTGTGACGTTATTTAATTTTCTATAATCCACACAGAACCTTATTTCGCCGTTTTTTTTCTTGACTAATACTATGGGACTTGCCCAGGGGGAGTGGCATGGTCGAATTATGTCATTCTCCAGCATCTCTTTAATTTGGCCGTCTATTATATCCCGTTCTTTTTGCGACACCCTGTATGGGCGGCACTTGATAGGTGTCGCATCTCCGACATCTATCTTGTGTTCCGTGAGATTTGTCAGCCCCATGCGTCTAATAGATTTTGAAAATATATGCGAAAATTCCATCAGCAAAGATTGCAGTTTATTCTTGAAACCTTCTTCCTGTATGTGGTCCAGATTATGGTCCTCTAATGTAACTTCATCGTTTTCTTCATCTAAATATAGGACAATTGCGTTTTGTGCCGAATTATCCTTGATTGCATGCTCCTGGAGGAATCCTATAGTTGTGTGCTTCAGTATTTTAATTGCGTTTACTCCCTTATTTACTAGTTTCACCGTTATTTTGTCATTTTCCAACGTGGGTTGGTTTGAAATTATTAGTCCACGGGGTACTAAAAACTTTTCATTTGCATAAAATTTTTTGTTGTAGAGAGGGTTTGCGTTACCGTGGCCGTTTGTCCCTAAGTTCATAATACATTTTGTGGCTGGTTTTACGGTATAGTCCTGTAGAGGAAATAATTTAATAATTTCTGGTGCCGGTTTTTGATCGTCGAGGCGTTGTGTTAGTAGTTCATTTTCATGGGATAAAACGGTTATCTGTGGAACTTCGTCTGGGGTGGGTGGAGGGTTGCATATCACAATGTCTATCTCAACTTCTCTAAATATGTAGGTTATCATTTTCTTGACGTCGCGCCATTTTAACCTATCACAACCACAACCCAATCGCGGGATTGCCAACTTCTTTATATTATCCGCCAAGATATGTTTCCTCATTTCTATTAGTGATGACCATAGCGATTCCATTGAGGGCTTTTCCCAAAAATGTTCTTTTGTTACCAGGTAGTAAATATATCTTCCGCCATGCCTTAATACTGCTAAACCGCCAGCTGATTGGTTCTGCTGTAATAATTCCTGAACTCCTCCAAATTTTTCTTTGAAAGGCTTTGCAATGCCTTTACCCATTTTCATGTCTGCTGACACGCAGTGCGCCAAACAATAGTCGTCCCCTACCGTAAAAAGATCCTCTGATTTTTCTTCAATTTTAGCACAGGTAATGTCGATATCCATCTTATATACATTGCTAAAGGGAATATAGTCATTATCACCCCCATTTTGGGTTAAAATTTCTTCAGGCTTTTCCATGTCCGTTTCCCTGTTATACCCAATTTTCTTATGTGTGGCCTGTTTAGACTTTTCTTCTGGTATTTGCTGAGTGTCCTCGCTCCTTTTTAAGGTCGTTGCCGGCTGTGCTTGAGGTCTGGGGTTAGTTTTGTGAAGTATCTCTTTCCTAAGGTTCTGTTCCCGTATAGTGTTCTTAATGTTTCTTAAACATTCCTCCATATATGCTTCATAAAAAAAAATATTTGCGAACTTAGACGGGCGATTGCAACGATTGTTATGATTCATTAACAATCTTAGGTTTTCCGTGTTACCAGTTGTATTGTTAACAGGAATTTTTCTTGTTACATTCTTATCAGCTAGGGTCATTATGTTGGCTTCTAGGTTGATAATTGCTTTAAATTTTGACAAAAACTCCATCCCTAAAATTAGTGGATGTGGTAATGTCTCTATTACCAATGCAGTGCATCTGGTGGTGAAATCATTAATTTGCAACTTAAATTCGGCAATTCCCAAAACGGTAATTCTCAGTCCGCCTGCAGCCACCAAACTTTGAGAACCTTCGTAGGGGGTAAAGTTCTGAACACAACTTTTTGTAATAACATTTTGTTGTGACCCCGTATCCAAGATGGCAGTTATTTCCGCTTGATTGACCATAGCTCTTGTTGTCAAAATTGCCGACCCATGGTCACCCCGCTTCGCCCCTTGAGTAGGTAGGACGACGTAGGGGTCTATGCACGACGTCCTCCTGCTTTTGGGTGACCGGTGTTAGGCTGGCTACGACAAGCGGAGGCGAAATGCCCTACTTTGTTACAGTGGTAACATTTCGGTCGTCCATCGTGGTTTCTCGTATTAGGGACATAGTTCCTTGGTGTGCGCTGATGTCTGTCCGTCTGGAAGCTTTGATCATAACCTCCATTTCTCCCATGTGCTCTTTGGGGTGCATAGTTCTGTCTTTGCTGGGGTTGGTTGTTTGAATAATTTTGGGGGCGGGGGGCATTTCTCGGTGGCGTGAACTGGAATTTATGACGTGGAGGCTGTGACCAAGTATAATTTGGCTGAAAGACCTGCCTCGTAGGTTGACTACGTGTGCCACATTGTGTGGGTGCTGCGTATTGCCTACAATGGTTATCGCAATCCCTTGCACCTGCCACAGGGCGTGTAGTAACCGAGATGTCTTCCAATTTGTCCACAATCTTCTTAAATTTTTTCCAGTCCATGTCATCGTCCACAACTAGCCGGTAGTGCGCATACAGATCCATACTTATCCCGTTTTCGAAAAATTTTTTGAACTTCCGAATATCCAACAAGGGGTCGTACTCCCCGTACAATGACAGAAGGTCAAAGTAGTATTCTCTGATACCTTCGTTTGTCCCTTGTCGTCTTCTGTACAATTTTCTCTCCAGGGACTGATTCTCGTCGTCCGTACTAAATTCCCCTAGAAAATCGGACTTTATGTCCGCCCATGTCTTCGTATTATTTATTGCTTCACTCCTGTAATTTTCGAACCATAAATTTGCAGCACCCTCCAGGAATGATTGCAGGTATGAAATTTTCAGGGCGTTATTCCAACCGTTTGCCGCGCTCGTCCTGTCGTATTGTTTTAAGAAGGACATAGCGTTGTCCACACATGGGTTGAATGTCGTAGGGCATAAAAACGTCGGTGTTGCAGGAGTCTTCTCCGTATTAAAACTGTCCATGAGGGTACAGTTCGCCATATTTGCCACTTTTTTCTGGATAATGCTTCGATGCTTTTTCTTTCTTCTAAATTTATATTACGTGCAGGTTCATCCACGAAGTCCAAAATTCTTCTTACGGCTTCTAGACTTGTTGCCTGCTGTTGCCCTTCCGCCGGCGTTTTTGGGCCCTCCTGGACTTGATCCTCTTCCTCGGAGTCGCTAGTAATTCTTCTACTAGGTTCCTCGTTTAATAATTCGGTCTCTTTCGCTGGCGATTTCGGGTTTTCCCTAGTTTCTGCTTTATTATTGTTACCCTCTGTTGGGAATTTTCTTCTAAGTATGACTCCTGGTGGCGTTGGTTCTACTTCTTCCTCGACTTCTGTAATTGGCGTATGTGTTGGTGAGCGTGAAAGTCGTGGTTTTCGGCCAAAAGGATTATCTTCGTTGAATAACTCGGTGCTACAGTGAGGTGGTTTGAAAGGTAGTTCCCTAATCACGCCGCATACCTTACCCTTTGACCTTGTGTTTCTCGTGTTCTCTTCCTTCGACATACTCTGACCCACACGAGATTAAACGCAACTTTATAATTTACTATAATTTACTAATAAATAGCGATACGCACATTAATAAGCACTCACAGGAAAAAAAAATGTTGTAAAAAGGAGACAAAATAAAGCAAATATTTTAGTTCAAGTCCTAGAAAGAAATTATAATAAACTGATTGTCCCCAAACAATCTTATGACTTTAGCTTCAACTTCTGGCATTTCCAGATCCTGTTTAGCTGATTGCAAATAAAACTAATATATGTACATTTTTATATTAAATCAAAACAAAGACTCATAACAAGGGAAGATCAAATATCGTTAAAATGAAAGGAATGTACTAACTACCTCCCTGCTTATTCATGATAATGAATAGATTTAGTTGCTGAATTAGTCATATTTAAAAACAAGTTTTGAAAATCCCACGACAACCACATTAACCTAGGACCGAAGACGAAGCCTCCACCATATGTCGCAACCACCGGGATGGCTACAACAGGGGCCACTTGGCTTTACTAGAGGTTGGGGTTGTCGGGAATTAACAAAACAGATGTAAAAAACAATACAACATTTATTTTCTGGCGCTGGGCCATAAAATGGTTTAGGGGCAAAGAACATAACAACGATAGTTATAACATTTTGAGGAGGGCCTTACCATTGGTGCATGTTGGAAGGAATATGTCACTTTATTTACACAAACTAAAAAACTAACTGTTGATACTGAAACGTCGGAACTCAATGAAATAAAAATAACCAAGAGCCTCGTTTGTTTTGATTGTTCGATTTATATACTTGTTTATTTAGCAAATCTTTATGCCGGTCAATGTTATGTTTATATATATTTGTGTTTTATTATTAAACAATTCTACTAATTGGCATTGAAATTATTTAATTGTTTTTTATTTAATATGGACTAGGGTCGAATATATTTAATTTATACAAACATTTGCGACTTTCCCGGATTCGGCTGTTTCCTGCGTGACAATGTTTTATACAATATTTCCTTTCATTTGGTGAGGTGTATTACTTGTAGGAATTATATAACAACAGTTGGTAAGTCGTTTTATTTTTGTCACAGTATGTATATATTTTTTTAAATAAAAAAGGTAGTCAGTTTGTCAAAATATAAATGAATCACCAAGGGGCCATTTGCTTCAAATCCTAAGAAATGAACTGCCGCATGATTTCCTGTAAATTAGGTAGGTACTTCTTTTCTGATTCGTAAGGGATGCCAACCAATTTCTGAATCGGCTTATTAAATGAAACCTCCATACTTAATTCGACTCTATAGTACACATCTTTCTCCGAATCCATGCCCCCTTAAAATTAATTGCATAGCTGTAATTTGACGGTAAATAAAAGTGTCAATTTAAGGAAAATAAATAGGTAAGTATACAGCTCACAATAGGTTTTGACGACAGACACATACTTTGTCTTTAAACTGTCGTCGTATTAGAGAAACAGCATATAAACGTTATTTGATGCAATTTTAAGTCATATTTTGTCTCTTCAGCACTTGAAAATATTTTATTTACAGATCAAAATGCTTCACAAATTGGGCGATAAAGTTTATATTTATTTATTTGTCATGTCAAAATTACGGTGGCTGCAACAAAGATGGGGCTATAGTAGTTTTGGCCATAAAGAAAGAGATGATTATAAAATGTAATGTCTGAACTATGTTGTCAACACACTTGTAAATATGTATCTGCTTCTATTTACATAAATTCGTTGAATACACTACACTGATTGTAACTTCTTTATTGAAAGAAAATAAAGGCATATCCTAGGCACAAGGACACAAACAAGACTAACTACAAAACAACGACTTCCTATTATAATCTGTCTTCCTTAACCGGAAAGATATGCATTGCCCTCTACTGGGCACGTTAAATAAGACAGACAGCAAAACATGAAGCTTATTATCATAACAGGAAGTGACCCAACCGTATATTATTAAACTGTGGTATCGTATGACATGACTTTTACACTTTATCAGGTCTATTCAGTGTTGCCGATTGGCGGATAATTATCCGATTTGCGGATAATTTAGGGAGGTGGAGGATAATTTTCTCACCCTGTTAAAAATCGAATAAAAAACGGATAATTTCTATCCAGTTATTTATTGTCTATGTATTGCAATGTTGCTGACTGGCGGGTTTTTTCGGGCTATTTTAATATTAAATGTGGAAATGAAGATTTGTTTCGTGTAATAGTGAATAATCGCGAGTGTACACACTGTAGTGCAATTAAATTTTTATTTATCATTATTAAATTTTTCCCTCGTGTATGATTTTGCAAACTGCGGAAAGAAAAACTATCTATGAGAATTAAAGGAGAAACTATAGATGTAAAAATATTAATGAAATCTTTGCATTCTTTCGATAACCTGACTTCTGCATGGTTATGCTAGCAAGTTAAAATTCTGAAATAAGTTTGTCCAATTTCTTATTTGACATTTTCATTATAACACTAGCATCCAACATGGTCCCCTACGGCTAAGCAGATTATACTAGTGTAACGTTTATTCACTTTTTTGGAAACACCCTGTGTGAATCCGTGGGTTCTAAATAATTTCAACAAGAGATAAACACCACTAACACTTTATTTACTTAATATTTACTGACTATACAATACTTGTTTACTTGATTTAACCTCACTTTTCACTTGTTCACTTTTATAAACTGCCTTCTTAATAAAAACTTCCCCTTCCGTGCTGGTAATCGCGCCTTATATACTCCGAATTTGACTCTCTAGATCCATCTAGAAGCAATCAAGAATCTTCTCCAACCACATTCCAGAAAAGTCCTCCATCTGACAGCTTCCAGTCACAATTAGTGGGCATAGGCGTATCATATCCAGTTCCAAGGGGGTGTAATTCATAACACTAGTATCTACCTGACCCCCTATGGTATGTAAATTCAGTTTAAAATGAGAACAAAGGCCTGAAATTAATTTATTTACCTACCTTGTCTTTAAAATTTTTTCGTTCTAATGGATTACATTTTCATAAAATATCTCTCATTCAGTTTCTTGGATTTGCTTATAGCCTTTGAAACGTTTTTCGCCCTTATTCTGAGCTCATCAGAAAAGCACAATAAAGCCACCCCCACAACGATGTTCCATGCAAAACCAAGGCAATATCCATGCATAAGTATGAAATATTTATAATTGACATTAACTGATGACATTGTTGTGAGTGCATGGCTTTGTGCTTTTCTGATGAGCTCAGAATAAGGGCGAAAAACTTTTCAAAGGCTCAGTTGCTATACTGTTGTTCACAAAAGAGTAGTAGATATATGATACTACAATATAACAACAAATATCAGACGATCATTAAACCTTTACAGCCAGTTTTTCAATGTTGAGTTAAAGTTCGAGTTAGATAACTCTTACTCGCACCTTAACTCGAGGCTAAATTCGAGTTAACGTTACAACTGTTTTTCATTACTATTTCTCATTCGAGTTAGTTAACTCGAGTTGTGTGAAATATTTTGTTATGTTGACATGAGAAGTATGAATTTTAACCATATTTTCGGAATTTTACACAAGTATTCTAATGTCTTCTATAGTTCTGTGATGTTAAAAATGTTACTTTAACCTAACTTGTAAAATGTAATATTTATATATTTGTTGATACAATTTATTTTAACGAGGTCACTTTAATGATGGTCTGTTGATCGGCAATAGTGGCCATCCTGTGAAACTCTACCTTATGACGCCTCTTGTGTGGATCAGAAATAATGTTGAGAATTTATTTAATTAATCCCACATAATAACGAGAAACACAGTGGAGTGGAGCATTAGCACTAAGGCTGCGCCTTAAAATGGATACCATACAGACAGTTGCGGCTACAACAATTCTCCACAACATAGCATGAGATGAGAGGAAACCAGTTCCCTCATGTAAAATAAACATTGCATATTAATATTTATACAACACAAGATAACAAATACATATTCGTAGAATACGAAATAATATATTGCACTTCTTTTAATATATTATCTACGGTTCTTGGAGGCAAATGAAATCGCGCAAAAAAAATCGTGTCGATCCCATTCTTCCATGTGGTTTGGCCTATATCTGATTACCTTGGGTCTTCTAGCTTTTTCATCACTGCTATAAGCATTTACATTAAAATCATAATCCATGATGTGTTTGAAAAATGTCATAATTTATTTACACCATAAAATAATTTTAGGTTAGTTTTAAGCCGAAATTTGTAATTAACTCATACCTCGTCTAGAGTTATCTTTACCTCGATTTAACTCGAGGTTTCAAGTTAACTCGCATTTGAAATACGCAACAGTACGCTTAATCCAGAGTTAACTCCAGTACAAGAGTTAACTCGACATTGAAAAACTGGCTGTTAAAATAGCCGCTTTCGTTTGCAGTGAACATAATAAACAGGATTTCAGAACAATTATCATTTGATACAAAATTGCATGATAGGGACAGAGACAACGCATAAAACATGATTACCAATCACTGCCGAACGAAAACGGCTATAGTCGATGGAATAATAGGCTACATTCAGAGCCATAATATGTAGCTTTAGGAAAATTAATTGTTGTTGATTACAATGGAACCAACGTCAATACCGGGTGGAAAGGCGGGGCAATTTAACTAATAGAAACTCGAGCAAATAATAAATCATTACGATGGAGTATTTGACTGTTACACACGTTACACGCTCACGAGGTTCCATTCACTTGCTACAAAAACTAGATGAACACACACGCTTTCCATGCTGAATGTTTTTGGCCAGGCCCCTGGAGCCTCAAACATTTTCCTTCTTTTTAAAATTTTTGGTGGGGCTAGTGCCCAGCATATACATATCGGTACTGTTATATTCGCGAAAAACAAACAAATGAATCCAAGAGGGATTTACCTTTGATACAAAGGAATTCACCTATAAAGAAAAGTTTGTATAGTAGCATTGATTAAATAGAAATAGATACTTAACCAAAGAATTTGTACTGTTAGTTCCGGTCTTAAATTCATAGATGTCGTGTGACCTTTCGAGTCGAAGTTTAAGCTGGGGTTTGCAAGCAAGGAGGCATAGATTAAATCTATCCCTCCTTGGTTTGCAAGTCGGGTAAATTAATTCATGAATGAAATGAAAGGTTGGGCGGGCGGGCCCGTGGGGTGTGGAGGGAGCTAGACGACCTAGCAACTAAGACTGCAGTGCAACCAACGTTGCCAATGATTCGGCATGATATAAGATCCACCTACTCGCAGAAAATTATCTGATTTTGTAAGAAATTATCGGCGTTTTTTTACTTTTAAAAATAGCATATGGAAAATAGTTACATGTGTATATATTGTTTATAATATTATAATCGACTAAAAACATTATGTTTAATTAGTCTTAGACATTATTTTACGAAGAAGAGCTTTTTTATTGTTTTGTCTTGATGCAAAAAGAATAGGTAGGTAGGTATATGAAATTTATTTAATAGGTATGAATAAAAGTTTTTTTTATTCAAGAAAATACCAGGAAGAAAATAAAATATATTTTATATATAAAAGAAATAGGTACCTATAGGTATAAATAAAATAAAAAAATCACACATATTTGGCAGGCATCACCATTTGTAGCATTGTAGCTATAGTGTAATAGAGTGTAGAGAGTAAATGTACCCCAAAACGAAAAATGAAAGATACTTCACGTATAAAAATTGACTCAGGTAAAAGAGGCCAAGAATATTGAATATCATGCTTTGGCAACAGTTTTTATTTAGTGCCACATTGTTTAAATAATTCGCAAAGTTGAGAAAATCATACATTATACACTATAATTTTTCCTGAGGTGTAATTTGAGGCCCGAGGGCAACAAATACATCGAGGGAAAAATGGCGGTCTCTCCCGAGGTGTATATACTATTTTTTCCACGATCGGGAGTAGAAACATTTATTTCATAAATAAAGAATTATAATAAATCGCAGCGAAATTACAATAGTTTTCCACGACCGGGAGTAGAAATCGATTTCTATGGCATCAAAATTGTGACAGAAGTAAAGCATTTCCTCCCCAGGGACGAAATAAGACAACAATTTCATTAGGGAGTAAATGTTTTACTTCTGTCACAATTTTGATGCCATAGAAATCGATTTCTACTCTCGGTCGTGGAAAAATATAATTATATAACTCAAGTAAGTAAATACTTTAATACTAAGAACAATCACAAGTGCATATTTTTTCTCTACTAAAACGCGAAAATCCTCCACCGCACTGTCTCAGCCAATCGGCAACACTGGGTGCAACCAAACATTTCTATAACTAGAGGACACAAGCCGTCGATTTGCCATAAGACACGAGTGTCTTCGTCCTTGTCGCACACCTCGTACCCTCTCCACTTTGTTTTACAAAGTTACAAAGCAACACAGTAGTGTTGCCGATTGGCGGATAATTACCCGATTTCAGAGCTGGGTAATTACTTGTAATTTAAAAATAATTACAATTACAAATTACTTTTTTTAAAAAGGAACTAATTACAATTACAATGTACGTGTTTTTAAAAAAGGAATTATATTCATTTAATTACAATTACATGAAAAATGAACTTAGCAATTACTTTTCTAATTACTTTACTAATTACTTTTATGATAAAGTAACTTATAGTGACTAAACAGACAAAAAGGTAAGTTAAAAATTTTACTTAAAAGTAGTAAAGGCACGTAAAACTTCATGCAAGCGATTTAGAGGCTATGTGTGGTGTCTGTGTATGCGTTCATAATTATATATTTTCCCTCCATACTCGACTATTTATCCTCCTATTCACTAAGAAAAATGTTAAAAATGTGTAATCAGAAAGAAAGAAAGGCTTTATTTTAATCGTGTGAGCTGGTAATAATGTTTAGGGGTTTAGGGTCTGCATTTAGACATTTAACTGTGTGATTGGCCGCGCAGAGTGACAAAATTACTTCACTATTTTTTTTTTCCAGGAAGCCATGGTAGGCTTTAGCGATACATGTTATTAGGACATTTATTGTTCAGGAACACGTGATCTATCCACCTGTATTTTTTATTTTTTCCTACCCTGACTTAATTTCAAAATTTTGAAAAAATGACTGAATGAAAAAAAATTTTTTTATGTTCTGCATCCGAACGAAATGTGAACTTTTCAGGATATTATTCTGTAATATACTTCCACGAACTCATAAAAAAAAATTGTTCAGTTTGCAACTTTTCATGGGTTTCACTATAAAATGTTCTCAGGCGTTTGGTATATTAGTTGCTTGCGATTATTTCGCAAAGTAGGTGAAATTAAAATAAATTTTATAATAATATTAAAACAAATTAAATATAAATAGTTTACTAAATAAACGTACCTATTTGAAATGAAAAATGCCTTTTATTTAGGAATATATATAAGTTTCATGTTTTAGGAAGTGATGCACCAATGTCTCGAAAACAGTTGCTTTTGATTTTCCTTCATTTTATATTATAAAATGGAAAAGCATTATTATATTCGTAAAAAAAACATTAAAACATTTTTATTGTTTATTTTTCCGTTTTAATTCTGAAGAAAGTCAATTTCAAGTTATTGTAGTAACAAAATTCCCTAGACACTCAGTAGACAGACAGGCACTCAAGCAGACAAACTGAGAAGACATTTTTTGTTCGAAATTCATTTTGTTCTTTTACCTAAAATGATTTAAAACGTAAAAAACAAAAATTACCATTTACTTTTTTTCCCACGAGCACAATGGTTTCTCTTATATGAGATGTTGGGACAAAAATAATAATTATTAAAAAAATTACGAATCAAAAAAGTATGACCGAAAGGCTGACTAACCGAACCAAAAGTTTTCTTAGCTCAAAATAAGGGCAGTAACACATAATATATATTTTTATTAATCTTGGTGCTATAGACAACATATTTTCTAAATTAATAATAATTGTAATAAAATAAAATGTACTTATTTTATGTTAATTCCGAAGTTATTTTACTAAATCACTTCTTAATGTTCACGGGGCACAACGCTTTCTTCAAATGGAATAGAAACAAACAGGATGATGCGATTTCCAAAGATGGAACTGCAAGTCTGCGTTTGTTTGTTAAACCACGTACGCATGTTCTTAAAGTAATTGTAATTGGAAAAAGTAATTGTAATTGAAAAAACTAATTGTACTTATAGAAGTAATTTGTAATTAGATAGTTCAAATAATATAATTACAAATTACAATTCCTTTAAAAATTTTCCTGCAATTACAATTCCAAATTACTTTAATAAAAAAAGTACTTAAATACAATTACAATTACACGAAAAAAAAGGGAATTGTAATTGCTAATTACTTTTTCACCAGGGCTTACCCAGCTCTGCCCGATTTGCGGATAATTTAGGAAGGTGGAGGATAATTTTCTCACCCTGTTAAAAATCGGATAAAAAACGGATAATTTTAATCCAATTCGGACTTTTTCGGGCTATTCTAATATTGAATGTGGAAATGAAGATTTGTTTCGTGTAAAAGTGAATAATCGTCGAAAATTCCCCCCCCCCCCCCCCCGCGCTCTTAAAAAAGGTAAAGAATTTCGAGAGATGGGAAAAAATGTGCATCAGAGATATCGCCCGCCCTGCTTTCCAAAATTTCGATCTATGGGGGAAAAAAAAATGTGCACCAGAGAAATCTCCCCCCCCCGCTCTTCAAAATTTTCCAATAAACATCTTGAACGAAAATCTACGCAGAGGCTGCGGCACCACCGAATCGGATATTCTTGAACATGTTCGGATATTTTCATGTCAGTCGGCGGATAATTACAGCTAATATCATCGGCAACACTGCAACACAGCCTTCTAACCCCGCGCGTTCTTTATTTCAATTTGATTTCAATTTTGATTTCAATAGCGTTCTGCTTTATTTACAATCACACATGTTATGTTTTCTGATATTTCTCTTCCGAGGGTTTATAGTTCTTACTGTTTTGTTTACAATTCGATTGCGCAATTAGGATAGGACCACGACGGGCTTCGTAATTTCCAGCTGTATATGTGGTATAGATACCTATATATACATAGTAAGGGGTCCAAAGCATTGAAAATTGAAATGACCCATTCCAACAAGGTAAATAAGTTTTGAGCTCGCATATCGAAAGAGTGTCCTAATGGGCATCAGAAATGGCTTGTTGGACTTTTGTTGAGGATTGCACAACTTCTCCACAAGAAAAAAAGATGGCGGAATGTTATTTCAAGAATTCGTGTCTTCGTATACCTCTCGCTAGAAAATGAACTACATGCGATATTGATCTGATTTTTTTTCTTTACATACTACTGACATGAGCGCATATGTCTGTACTAGTAGAGTTTCAAAGTCACTTACGGTTTTTTTTTAATTAAATCCTAAATCACAGGAACGAAATTTGTGTGTTTGAAATTTCGACGTGCGGACAACTACATTAAATGTTTAATTTTCTTATATATTATATGTGAATGAAATATGGTCTAAAGATCAACAAAGTTTTTGCAAAAAAAATTAACTCGATATCTCATACAGTTTTCGAGTTACAGATTTTTTAATTCGATCGTAATAATGTCTTGTTATGATAACGCGCAACGTGACAGCTGCGGCAGGATTCGGTCTGTGTAATTGTGGATAGACATTAGTCTAATAACTAATTTGATTAAGGTATTATGTTACTATTAATCAGTAGGTCACCAATTGTCTGAAAATTAGACAATCATTTATGTGTTATGTTACAACTACGTGATTTTAAAATAGAGTCTGTTAAAATATAGATGCAGAAATAATGGTTTAATGATTACTGAAAAAAGGAAACTTTGAAGTACGTCCAATTTGCTTAGAAAATTTTCAGTTACCACATTTTGGCTTAGAAGGACTGTATATATCGAAAGGTGCAAATACAGTATGAATTCGTCAATAAATTATACAAATATATGTGAGATTAAAAAATAAAAATTGTTCGAAATTTCATATTTAAGAAAATGTATGGTATGACTTAAAAACCCATCAGAATTATATGAATTCACCATAACAGACTCAATTCTTATTCTAAACTGGAATTACTTTATAAATAGTAAAAAATATAAAGCGAATAATCCAAAATACATTTTAGAATATTGGTGTAAATAATGATATACCTACGTTGCCCAATAATGTGAACTTACAATAATGAAGAAGGGAACACAATAATATTTGCGCAAGGTATGTTTACCCACTAAACATGAAAACATTACCGAAATAAAACAGTAATGTATCATCGTTACTTTGTAACATTATTCAATAGATAATTTTAACGTTTATATAACAAGTATGTTATAGATTATGTCCCTGTCAGCAATGTTACAAAGTTATATTATTAAAAACACAACATTAAAGCAATATCCTCTCAACATATCTACATTAATGTTTTAATGTTATATTTTAAATACTACATTATGACTACATTTTTTAAATGTAACAAAATAAATGTTTTAATTTGATTACTACAATAATATTTCAGTAATATTAAAAGAAACATAATTTAATTATGAAAATTATATTTAAATAATGTTCTTTTGATGTACTGTTTGTTAACATTTATACAATTTTATATTTTATAAATATTTACAGGGTGATCTTTAAATGATAGCTACAAGATTCTTTAATGATGTTCTTACTTTTGATTTGGAGATGACTGAATGACATTTACACAACTCTAAAATTGAATGGATCAAGTGGAAATATAGGCTCATATTTAAAAATATAATAGCTCAAAATGCAAGGAATATAATATGCTACTGTACAGTATAGTCGCCATTACATTCCTTGCACTTTGTGCTGTTAGATTTTTAAATGTGATCTTATATTTTCACTTTTCATCCCTTCAATTTTAGAATTGTGCAAATGTCATTCAATCATTTCCAAACAAAAAGTGAAAAAGCAGAAGAAACGTATTATGTGAAAGAACCTTGTACCTATCATTTAAAGACCACCCTGTAAATAATTATAAAATATAAAATTGTATCATAGAATCATAAAAATTAATTTGAGAATTTATAAAACATAATCACAATTATTATATGTGCATGTATGACACAATACACTTAGCATTTCAAAACCGCTTGCGTTTTACAAATTGTTCACTAATTATTAATAACAAAGCACCAAATATAACTTTTGTGCCTTTCAATGTTGTTTAGAATAGGTGAATTTAAAAAATTAGTTAATTACTTGAAACCCAGAATTATTTAATATATTTAGTTATATTTCGAATTTTAAAACCAAATAAAGTGCATGTATTAGAAACAAACATCTTAGAGATCACTTACTTGTGGGACAACTATAAACAGAATTATCTAGAGGTTTTTGTATTGAAAATAAAATAAAAATTTGAAAATGCACCATTATGTGTAATTGTGTGTTTATACATAGTGTATTACCTGTTCTGAACCAGCTTATGAATAAAACCAGCAGAAATGTATAAATGTTCTTTATTATTCAAACCCGGTTAAATTATTAGTACGGATGATATAGTATTCACCACACAATATTTTTTCTGATGGAGTTTATCATAATCAATTTGATTTGTATTATGTATTTTGAGATAATGTGCATTATTTAATATAGAAAAAATAAACATTGATTTACAAATTGTGTGAAAATAGCATAAAATATTTTATGTAGACATTCTTTGTTTTGAAAATCGTAGACACTCGAAATTTCGAAACATTCTTTGGTGGTATTCGGGAAGCAACTTTAAACCGCATCTGAAATTAAAACAGAGAAAATTGTTAAAATTATTGATAGTGTATGGAACATTCTAAATTCGGTGTCATATGGGAAAGAGGAAGTTTAGAAACGAACGCTCGTTTAGGGGGGGGCTTCCATAAATGTTACAAAGGAGAAGGGGGGATTGCTTTTTGCAAACATGTTTTTTTTTGATAGCCTCTTAAATGTAACATTTATCACAACACAACCTATAAGTTTGACATATACTTATTAACAAATTGAATATTTAAAATTAAACCATGCAATAATAATACTGAACTAATGGAGTAGGTAGGTATATTAAAAAAATGTGGAATACCATTCTTGCAATCAAAAAACTTTTATCAAATTTGTTTTAGTAAATATTAACAATCAATTTGTCAGTCGATCCGAACTAATTATTATACGCAGGAGCAATGAAGCAAAACAAAACTACAGCGAAGCACATATTTTCACCTTTGTAGTCGTAAATCTCAAAATATTAATAGAGAAAAAAATGCAACCTTTATTTCCTACAATATTGGTAATAACTAATTTCAGAGTAGAACTAATGGGAAAGCAAAAAATCAAGAAAAAATTATTTTGACCGACAATTTTCCAATATAAAAACTTAAAATGATTGTTCCATGTACTTATATATATAAAACCAAAATTTATTTTTAAATATTAAATACCCTATATAGTTTCACTTACCGATTCTCCATGTTATCTGTTTCTAGTTCTTTTACTAGCAGAAATTCATCGAATTTTGTTGTCTTTCAACAAGTCCTTTTCAGTATAGTTTCACCACTTGCATTTACTGCTTCTAATAAGATCCGCTGCATCGTAGCTTTAATTGCCAAGATCAAGTAAGAGTTGGAATTTATATGAGTTGCTTGATCTAGATTAATTGCTTCCTAAAATAGGGATTTAAAACATTAGTTCATTAATTTCAAATATACCTACATAAAAACACATTTTTACATTTTTAATGAGTATTGAGTGTGAACCGTTAGCTGGATAAGTACCAAATTATTTTTCATCTCTTCTCAATGTAATTTGTCAATGTGAGCTTTGATTTTTAAGAAAACCGAACTTTCGAAAAAATGTTAAATATTACTGAACTTATTTACTTACCCTTTGTTTTCGGACATATTGAACACTAACTAAACTATTATATAAAGTCGTCTTTGCGAACAGGACTTCAACAATCAATTTGTTAATGACGAAATCAGGACAAAATATGCTTACTCTTTTGTTTTCGGACATATTGAACACTATTAACTATTAAGTCTTATAATGCTATCTTTGCAAACAAATTCGAGGCAAAATGGCGTGTGACTGACGATTTTCCGTTTCTTCTTGTTTAGCCGTCTCGGTCTCGGATGCGTCCGTTACGTTCGGTCTGGAATGGCCAATAAATAGCATTTAGGCGTATCACGTGACTATAGATGAATGTTGGTTTAATAACATTTATAACTATAACCTATAAATGTAACTTTAATTTAACAACAATGTTAATGACAAGTGTTTTTAATATAATTTTATAAATATTACATAATAACATTATGGAGCTGTTATAGAATAATATTGCATTACGTTACATTCCAGTAATATTATCAGAGTGTTTATGAACAATATGGCATATATGTTATATTTTAAACACATAAATAATATTGATTTCTTGTAACATAGCTGTTTTAATAAATAATGTTTTTTGGATATATTAAAATAAAATTATAATTACGTAAAAACAATATTACAAAAGAATATTGACAAAGTAACTTTAAAAAAATGTTTTTTAATATTTTAGTTATGTTTCATGTTTAGTGGGTAATTTTTGCAAAATAGAAAACCTACAAAAATTGTGTGGGTACATGACAACAAAGGGTATCTTAGGATACTCACGAAATCAGTAAATAATTAAGTGGAAAATATTGTAAAAACGTTATTGGCAGTCGGTGTATTGTGTGACCTGTCAGTTATCCTTTCCGAAGAGGATAAATGAGCAATTATTGTTGCCTTAAAATGAACACGCCAACTAGGTATATATTTTGATTAATTTTGGAGATAACTGAGATGCAATTGATGATCATGTAATTTAAGATGCTCGTAAGTCCTATGTGAATCTATCCATACAGATTCACATAGGACTTACGGATTAGAGATTTAAATTCACTACGGCCATCTGTAGTGAATTTAAATCTTTAGATTTGCTTAGGCATTATTTATTTTTCCTTAAGGTTATTAGACTTACGTTAGCTACGTCCGAGTCCTACACAAGACACTTCCTCACTGCATTTAAAACGAGCATTACAGGGGACGGTAGTCCAATGGTTTAGTGTACTTAGCTTAGCTAGCAACTGAAGAACCTAGCGAAGGAGGTTAAAACCCTGCTCACTGCGAAATACTTTTAATTGTAAAAATTATCCACAAAAAGTGGTTTAGATCCTTACCTAACACAAAATTCTGGATTTATAACAAATTTTCTCGACTTAAGAAGCAGTTAACAAAGCAAATAAAATTTTAGTGTCCAAGCGATTTTCCGATCTCCTCAATTTACCCTTTCCCAGAAAATTTGGATATCTGATAGAGAATAACCTAATAAAATCACAAATGATGACAAAAAATCACAACTGGTTCTAATGAAAACAAATAGTGGAATTGTAAAGTAAACTGTGATTAAAAATGCGCGTCCACTTGGTGTTCTGTTGTATGTGCAGCCTTTCCTAACAATTGTTTTAAGGGCAGAAATAATACAGAGCAGTTTTTAGCAGACAGTGCTTCTTAATAGTAATGCCTATGTAGTGGTTTGTCAATGCTTACTGAGCTGTGTATACTTATTATGCATTATTATTATTACTTATGTATATATTACAGGTTTTGTGTACGTTTTTATATCTTCATATTTGTAAAATGCTATATCATTTGTACCACAATAATGATATACTTAATAAATAATATCTCTATACAACACCTTCATAATTAATAGATCGAGTAAATCATCTGCCAAATGAGTTTCTTTTTACCTGTTCATATTTTTGCAAAATTGTAAAAATGTAAATAATAGCACAATTTCAAAAATGTATTGGCTTACTATCTTAATGCATTACACTTAGCCAGAAAACAGCCGCATGCTAACAGGAATACCACGAATCTAATTATGGTTTATTTTAAAAAGTCGTTAACTCAAAAACTGTATAAGATATCGAGCTAATTTTTGTTTGCAAAAACTCTGTTGATCTTTGGCCATATTTCATACGTATATAGTATATAAAAAAATTGAATATTTAATATAGTTGCCCGCACGTCGAAATTTCAAACACACAAATTTCGTTACTGTGATTTAGGATTTATTTAGAAAAAAACCGTAAGCGAGTTTGAAATTTAATTAGTACAGATAGATGCGCTCATGTCAGTAGTATATAAATAAAAAAAATCAAATCAATATCGCATGTGGTTCACTCTCTAGCGAGAGGTATACGTTTAAAAACACGAATTCTTGAAATAACATTTCGCCATCTTTTTTTCTTGTGGAGAAGTTGTGCAATCGTCAACAAAAGTCCAACAAGCCATTTCTGATGCCCATTAGGGCCCTCTTTCGATATCCGAGCTCAAAAATTATTTACCTTGCTGGAATGGGTTACTTGGCGATTTAGACGGCTTTCGAAGGCGTGGACCCTCTACTAATACATGTAAGCATCAAGTCTATTTTTGTTGTTAAATTGATTACTTTAAGAAATTATCATAAATAAGTAAGTACAAGTTTTATAAACCGTTTGTAGGTACATTTATTTGTAAAAATCGTTGAACAGTGATCACTTGACGCTAAGAAGACAGACACGTCTCTCTCTTCCTCTCTGTAATGGGCGTCCACTGGATGTTTTCAAAGATTATTGATAATTATAGAATTATCAATGGTAGCAAGACGTAATATCGCGTACTACGGTAGGCGGGGCTTACCCGAGATCGGGCTAAGACGTTATCGGTAGAGTAGAGCGGAAGTCAACTGTTTTGTCGAGTGCCACATTATTATGGGATTACGTTGCTTCGGACATTCATCGATAGGTACCGCCACTCTCCAATAATTACGGGATTAATTATCTATTACTATTTAATCAATGATAGTAGGTAACAGAGGGGAAAGGCGTAATATCTAAATCGCTCTCACGTATTGGTGAATTTGTGTGTATCGACGGTAAATCCATCTTGGGTTCATTTATTTGATTTTCGCGAATATAAGAGTACCGATATGTTTATGCTGAGCATTAGCCCCACCAAAAATTTTAAAAAAGAAAAAATGTTTGAGGCTCCAGCAGCCTGGCCAAAAATATTTAATCCGGCCCAAAATTGGTATGGAGTATTGCTTTGAAGTATTGTGGCCACCATATACAGGGTGATTCACGTAGGCCATTCATTAGAAGTTTTTCAACTTGCAGTTGGATTAGAAAGGTATTTCTTGATTTTTATTGAATAACTCGATATGGGGTGAAGTTAGGCATAGGAAATGCTTAAGTACCTCACCCTAAAATTCAATTTTCTTTCGAATGGTGTGAAAAAAAATAGTAGGTGCCATTTGAAAAAATTGACTTTTTGACAATTTTTGATTGCGACATTTGAAAATCGACTGCGCCCATATGGTACAAAATGGGACCACCGATGGGACATCAAAAGTTAGCCTGGACTTCCAGCTAACTGCTTCACAAATTTGGTTTCATAATTTTGAAAAGTTTGCGAGATACAAATTTGTTCGTAAACTACTACAGCGGCAACTTTTTTCAAAAAATTGGACATATGTCAAAAATTGTAATAGATAAGTTAACATAACTTAGGTTCTCTAAACTCAGAATTAGAAGACCAATCGAACCATGTAAAGAAAAATATAGGTTTCCATTTAAAATAAGAAAGTTGGTACCAATTTCTGGCACACCCTGTATAGTTGGAGGACTGAAAATATTTTAGATAGAACGGACATGATCGATTATGGCTGCATACCAAATTTCAAGTTTCTAATCCAACTGCAAGTTGAAAAACTTCTAATGAATGGCCTACGTGAATCACTCTGCATATAATTTCCGATTTTTGTTTTTGCCTTTTTTGGTCCGGCCTCTTATTTGGACATGTTTGCAATAGTATCGTATGACTTTTACACTTTGTCTTGGCTTCTATTTATATAAATTCCTTTCACAGTCCCGTTGGGCCCAAAGCATATCATTGGTTACTTCAAAAGTTGTGCAACAGCAACCTTGTATCTTTGTACCACATGAGTAAATTCAGTCTGTCTTGAAACGGATTTCTATATGAAAAATGTTGTGACGATTAGTAAAAAAAATTTGTCCGGTGATTAATATACCAACCTATTAGATTTCACCAATTGCCATGCTGATATTAAAATTACTAATTGCCTTGATTTTCGTTTTCGTCACTGTATCGCAGTGATTGAATCACCGGCAGTGAAATGTCGCCCATCTCTAGTTTGCGACACGTTGCTACCTTTATTTCACTGAAATAGTTTGTTAGGTTAAAATGTCAGCTTGATATTAATGATTGATTAAGACAAATAGTCCTTCTACAAAATGGGTAGCAATGAGAAAACAATATGCAGACTCTGTTTGGAAATATGTGATGACTTTAAAGCTTTAGAGGGAGATATGAAAGAGGTTTTGGATGTACTTCTGCCAAAAGTAGTAAGTGTCCAAAATTAACTATCGATTTATTTTAGTTCAATCAGTGTTTATTACAAGTTTGCTGTAATGATCTCGATGATTTTTGTTCTAGGCTTTAGTCGCAATACGGGAATCTGTGATGTGTACAGGCTGTACCGAAAAGCTTATGAGTTGTTTTGATTTTAAAGCAACATGCTTTTATACGCATGATAATATATTTCCATTTGTCAACAACAAGGGCGCTGTAAAATTGAATCTAAGAGATGTCTATCTGAGCAAAAATGAAACTGGAGTTATTGTTTCGAAAGATGAGGACGTATGTGCATTTTGCATGGGTCCAGTGGAAATTTGCTCTGCCATATTCCTAAATGTTACTGATGGGGATGTTATGTTGAGGAATATGATAGAACTGTGCCTTCCAGAGTTGGTAAGTATTAATATTTTTTTGTTTAAGTTCTTATTGATTGGGAAACAGATGCAAGAGATCATGGGTGAAGTGCATAGATAGGTGCGTTCTCCGCAGGCTCATGACTTGCTTTTTTGGCACCATTGTGCATTTTAATATATTTTGCCGCCAATTTCTATAATGAGGATATATGGGTACAGTTAATTTGGTACTATCCCTCATTGAAAAATTATTTTAAAATGTATTTAGATAAAAATATTTTTGGTTTTATATTTTATAACATGTACAAGACATATAAGTATTTTCTCCCTGAGGTACATAGTTACATTCAGATATTAAAAAAAAATATTAAAAATATTTGAATATATGCCTTCCATCACATGAGACGAATATTAAAACAAAAAGCACTACCATAAGATCTAAAAATCGATATAAACTAGTTTTGAAAAGAAAATATTTTTTCGCTTAAAGCCTTTTTACTATAGAAGTTAATCGTACATCGGGCAACCAATAAAGTCGCAACCTCCGCAGCTCTAATTTTTATAATTTTGTACATTGCATGTTCAGAGAGGAAAAGAAGCATTTGTTCCCTCGTTGCAAGTCAAGCTCAAACACAAATAGAATCAGATTCCTGTTTGAGTTTGCACAATTCATGTGTAACCCTTTCTTGGGCCCGTTGCGTGACAGCAGCTCTTCGCCTGGGAGCGTTAGGTCTGGGTACGGATTTTTTCTGAGTATTCTCACCTAGGTGCCGGGCGCCACCTAACCGAGATGTAGGGCTAGGGGGAAAAAATAAGCAAATAGGTTTTTCCCTTAATAATATAATCAATATAAAGATAAGCTTCACAGTCAGAAGTGAGATAACCTTAATTTGTATAAACTAGATTAAATTTCTATTTCTGAACCCCTACCCGCAGCGCTACGCGTGGTTCACACTTTAAGGTTACTTGAATAATATCTGTGGATCTTATTATAATATTAATAAAATATAATTAAATAAATTTTCTATTTTTCTTTTTGACGATCTCTCCCTCGCAGGCTCGGTGTTAAGAATTAAATATCAATTCGCCATAGGTAGGAAACCTTTTGAGAATGGCTCACTACTTGCCCTGTGGAATTTTCTAATAGAATGTGGAAAAAATATTGACCTTACGATCTTCGTGAGAGGTTCCCTTGTCGTTTAGAGCATCTTAGGGTTGCTTACGATCCAGGTTCGGAAGGCCTACTCCACTGGTATGTCAGTTAGTCCCCAGAATACAATATGTTATATTATTGTGGCAGAACCAATAATAAAAACAAAAGGCCGGCGAATCTAAAATAGAATTATTTTTAAGTGATGCTGAGCACCTGATTACTAGTTTCCTATTTCCCATAAATTTATTAAATCTAGGTATTTGTCCTACCTCCTGCTTAGAAAGGCCTTTGTATAAATAATTTATAATATACAGCACCACAACAATCGTACAAAATGGCGATAGGAATTTTTCTGTTCCTTTGCTCGTTAACTTAATTAAGAAATCCCATTTTCAATATTCAATTTGCGCAGATCGCTTAGGTGGGGCTCGGATAGGAAATATCGGAATGGGCGGCAACCACATATACCAATAGGCTACCTTATTAGTTGACTATAACTACTGTAAAAGACTTAGCAAGATCTCACTTAATTTGAACAGGCATACAGAGTGTGTGAGAAAAATCCATTACTGTTACACATGTTATCACGTTTTACGTTAGGTAGGTATCAAATGAAACATTATAAAAATATATAATTTGCAAGAAGTACTCCGGTTCCCTCATCTTATAGAATAGAAGTAAATAACAGATAACTAAGTAACTGAATAAAAAAACATATTAGATTGCAATTCCCCTTTGTTTCTTATATTACTTAATATACATTTTAATAGATGTTATTTTTTTTTTTACAATCGGCGCCACCGTACACTGTGCTGTTATGTACAGCACGGACCTGCTCCTAAGTACTCAATGTGTGTTAGTTGGGAATCTAGATTCTCAAATGATGCTCCTAAAATGTTGAACACTTGACTCAAAGATATAGTTTTAAAAACGTGGCTTCTGACTCTTAACTAGAAAACATTTACACCAAACTAAATCTCTTAGGTATTGGCTCATAATAAATTTCTTAATTATTTATTTGTTTTTTTATTGCCAGGATTTTACTGTCATCAAGGACCCTGTAATCTGTACAACCTGTCATGGCTCGCTAGAGGATTGCTTCCGTTTTGTGTCAGATTGTTTAGTCTCAGAAGAAAGGATTAAGAAATATTGTGAAACTTTAGATATAAGCAGCAAAGGACAAGTTGAACTAAATGGTTTATTACAGTTTGCGATGGGAGACGTAACCATAAAGAAAGAAGAAGTACAGTTTACGTCAAAAATGCTAAGCTGTAAAGAATGGAGTAATATAAATAAAACAGAAACATTCTGTAAGCAAAACGAACTTAAGGAGGAAATCGTTGAAATCGAAGACCAAAAATGTTTACTTAATGAAGAAATTGAAATAAAAAGTGATACATCTGATTTCAACAGGTAATACTAATTTAAAATTAATTGAATTGAATTTATGTATGAATAATGTACAGAGTGAGTCATTAATGCTTCAATATCTCCTCGACCATTTGAAATTTGGAAAAATGTCTTAGGTAAAAATTGTAGAAGATATAAAGAATCATATATTATAGAACTATTTTTAAATGAGTTCTTCCCGTAGTAGTAGAAAGTTAATTCTAGGATTTTTAAAAGGAGAACCCAATTATTTCTATATACAAGGTGGTCCAAAATTGCTAGTACATCCAAAAATAATGGTAGTCTTTTATATAAACTTATTCTTCCCTTAAGGCTGTGTTATCAATGTCAAAATACCACATTCACAGTCGTAAATCTTTCAACATATTGTTCTCAAAAACAAACCAACAAAATTCAGATTTGATTTAAATATTAGAACTAGTTAACTTAAATCTAATACGTATCATGTTTTATATTTGAAAACTAAATGAAATTAAGTATTTTTTTGTGGATTATTACACGCGAACGTGCCACTCAACCTTCCGTAATTCATGATTAATTTTTTTTATATTCTTTAATGGGACTCAAATATTCAAATAAAATATGATACGTACTAGAATAAATATACTAAATGCGAAAAAAAGTTAAAAATCTGCATAATATTTGCTCTTAAGGGAGATTAATATGTTAGAAAAAATATATTAAATTTTGCCAATTTGATTAGACGGTTTACTAATAGAGAGCGAAGCAGTAGTTCTTCGAAGTACCAACCATGCTTCAAATCACTAAAAACTGCAGGGTCGAACTTTTTGTTTTCTCTAGAGTTTGAAATATAGTTTAAAATAATTTAAATTTACTTACCAATTGAATTGTTACATTTCTAGTTTATTCTACATCTTCAATAACTTTTTGTTAGTAATATTGCTAATAAATCAGGAGCATATCTAACAATAAAATATCATTACTATATGAAAAGTAATTTTTATATGGACTAAATGTACCTATTTTTAATCCATATTTTGAAAAATCAATGCCACGCGGGATTCAAAAGAACTTTGATCTTGTGGTATATGGACAAACTATCTTTGCATACACTATAATAGTGTAGATTGTAGATAATCAATTATTATTTTGAAAGAGTAAAATGTCTCTTTTACTCCCCGAAGGAGAGTTTACATTCTTTCTGGGAACAAAAGTGACACTTTAGTCTTTGAAAATGATAACTAAACTAGCAGTACAGAAATATTGTTTTGAAAAATTCCGATTTCCTCATTTCCTCAAGCACGCAAAAGGTCTTTCCATTGCTTTCCTCTGGTTTTTGTAATTTCCTTTTTCAAACATTATAATTTGATGGTTATTCATTGGTTGTCATGTGTATATGTTTTTCGTGATATTTCACTTTCGGTGTGAAAGTGATCATCATCAGGTGAAAAAATTCAATGTTTACAGAAAAATCTGCAAAAATTTAGGGGTGCGTAGGAAGGCGAGAAAAATCGATTGGCGGACACTTGAGTGTTCCATCTGCATTCTTTTTCTGAATAGGGCCCTCGGAAATTGAAAATTTGTCACATTTTCCATGTTTACGCGTTTTTCGTTAAATTTTCCTTTCGGTGCGAAAGTTGTCATCATCGGGTGACAAAAATTCGAATAGTGGACACCGGATTTTTCCATCTGTGCTCTATCTCCGAATAGGGGCCTTTGGAAATTGGCAAAATGTCAAATTTTCCGGGTGTTTTTCGTGATATTTTACTTGGTGTGAAAGTAGTCATCATCGGGTGACAAAAATTTCGATGATTTAGGAAAAATGTGGAAAAATTCAGGGGTAGGTATGAAGGTGAGAGAAATCGAATGGCGCAAACGGCTCTATCTCGTTTCGTTGTGGAAAAATTTGTACCGCTAGAATAGATGAAAAAAAAGGAATTCTTGCTCAACTTTAAAATTTCCATGTTTCATGGCCTTCTAAACCTAATTTTTTTACTACTACTATAGAAATGATGTAAATTTTTTTTTTTTTGCTCAAATTTAAAATTTCCACGTTTCATGACATTCTAAACTTATTTAGAAAAAATTTTAACAAATTGTTGAAAATATTTTTACCTACTATAGGATAGATGATACAAAATTTCTTTACCACTAAAATATGCATATACACCTACGAGTGCACCTATTATAGTTTTATTGCAAAATGTACAGCGTGGTCATCCCAAGAAATAATTCAATGATGGTGGGCATTTGTAAAGGTATTTGCGCAAGCCTTCCATATTTGGCACCTGTTATTTAATAATGAATTTTTGCTGTCGGATGACCACCCTGTATATTTTTTTGACCAAAAGTTATCAGGTTTTCTTTGCAATAATAGTAATAATAATATTCCGATTATTACTCTCAATGTCATTTTGTAATTAATAATTTTTTAGAGTAACCTCCATGCACAAATAAAGAGGGAAGATCTGTGTAAATACCTTTATCGATTTTTTCTGCTGTTTGCAAAATCCTATAAAGAATATGTTTCCATACTACTCATATTTTAACTTTAATTTTATCTAAGAACTCTATGGAAATCATGGAGGGTTCCCTGCTCAATTGTATAAAATAGAAATTCTGCAAGGCCCTAATTGCATATGTGGCGAATTTGGTGATCTTAATCATATATTTTTTAACTGTCAAATTAACCAAGTACCTGGCGAGTGGCTTTCTAATGAACTTCTTATTTGTTAGTTAGGGAAAAATACAAAAATTGAAATAACTCATAAACAATCAGCAACTGGATTACTCTGTATATGGTTATTTTGATTATATTTGAAATAACCTTCCTTATCAACTCATTTCGTTTGATTATCCACTTAAGGGACTACATGTAGGATTATTCTGGTTGCATATGATAAGATATTTATATTATGTGGAAAACAAAACAAATACATATATGTTTACAATCATTGTTGGCTGTTTACTATGTGGTCCCTAGTTCCTCGATTTGTCCCTACGAAGTTTTTTTTTTTGGAAAGTTTCTGTTACTGGCTGTTTGAGGGTTGTTTTTTATGCAGAGAGGTCCGAGTATTGATATGAAGTAGGTTTTGCCGCGGTCGTCGAACTTGACTTGACGTTTCGCTGATCATGCTGTTAGCTTCTTCAGAAGGGTTCCAAAGGGTCTTTGGGCAACGGCCGTGAAAACCTCCATTGTACTATTGGAGTGTTGATATGTTGTCGTCAGTCTTAGTGAATTTAGTGGATAATTTGGATATTCTTTCTGCAGTCTGCTCCTTGTTGGTTATTTGATAAAGAAGGGCATTTGGCGGATTGTACATAGAATTTCTTGGCTGTCATTTGGTAACATTTCTGTGACATGAATATTATTTTCTGCTGATTCCTTCATTTTTGTAGGTTATGCAGCGAAATTGTTTATCTCTAGAGATGCACTTCTTTATGGATTTGGTGCGGTGATGTGCTTGTGATCTTTAAGCGGTTAGTGTATCATTGTTGACAGTAACTGACAAAAGATAATGTTTTGGCATTTTATTGAATTGATTATGGTTAATTAGGACAGTATTATCAGCATAGTGTAGGGTATATGTATTAGGATTAAAATATTCAAAGCTCTTTTCAAAGTTGTGAATGCCGTAGCAGTAGATTTTGTATAACAGTGGCCTTATGGCAATCATTATATTCAACAATTTTTAGTAACTTGTATTTATTTTAATTTGTAGAATTTAATTTTTAAGAATAATTTTGTATTATGCATACAGGATGAGTGCCAAACTCTGAGTGCATATCACACAAAAGTATATGAAAAGGAACCCGAACTTTATAGTCCGATTTTTATTTGTTTTCGAATTACAGCCTCTTAATCATTTATTAACAAATTTTTGTGGACAGCTCGAATCACTCTTTATAAGTTTAATCAAACAGTCACTTTTGAATTGTCAAGCATTAACTTGTCATATTTATTGATTGGTTATTAATTTATAAAAGCGATAAACAATGTCACACATTTTGAAAATATGTTTGCTGCAAAGGAAGTGGCTATGTGTGCATTCATAGATATAGAGGGTGCATTGAGCACCTCTTACATACAAGGAGCCGCGGAGAAAAGGGGAATATAGTCCCCAACAATCAAATGGATACAATCCATGTTAAGAAGTCGAATAATTACTACGGATGTGGGTGGGGAGTCCACCACTGTGATTGCAGTGAAGGGTTGTCCACAAGGTGGAGTTCTATCGCCCTTGCTGTGGTCAACGGTCTTGAATGACCTCCATAAGCTGAGTAATTCTGGCTTCAACGTTCAGGGCTAAGCTGATTACCTGGTTATTACTGTCAGAGGCAAGCATGAGGTTATGATTTTTAATCTCATGCAAATCGCCTTAAATATAATATCGAAATTCAAGCAGGGAAAAGGAACTGAAAGAGTCCTTCCTACTGGAGGAATACTCCACGCTAAAGACAAGCGAAGAACTTCATAACTTATTCGAAAAAGAATGCCACAAGGCTTCTCAAACTCGATAAGTCCGACTTAAGGCTGATGACAGGCCCTTTAACAAGCCATTGCCCCTCGAAATATCTCAAGACTAAGGGCAAAGCTGATGAAGATACGTGCAGATACTGTGATACTACAATAGAAACTGTGGAACATATTCTTTGCGAGTGCAAGATGCTAGTCCACACTAGGCTAAAGTCCCCAGAAAAGGTGGAATTAACGCCTCAAGACAGGGAAATTAGCCCCCAGGAAAATCATAAGATTTGTAAAAAGCTTGGCAGTCCTGGGCAATAACTAATTGTAGGCTAATTCACAAAAGATCTTTTAGGCAGATGTGAATAAAGACTGTTCAGAGTCGAGCGACCCTTTAAACAATCTACTTGTCACACATCTACTCGTATCTTGAATATGAAAATATGTTGTTTGTTTCGGTTTTTGCAATGAGAATGCTCACACGCGAGTGAGAAATATCACATCATGGCATTTCTAGTGCAAAGGCTTTTTTCACGGCCCAGGACGATGGATTGGTGGCGACGGTCCTATTAGTTGGCCAGCAAGGTCTTCAGACCTAACACCTTTAGACTTCTGGTTGTGGGGATGGATAAAAAGTGGTATATAAATCAAGTGAAAAATCGTGATGAACTGAACAATATGATCTCTTCGGAATCGAGCCTTAACGTTTCCGGAGGTTCATGGAGACACTTGAAAATTGATTGTAGATTAAATTTTTATATTTTAACTTTTTCGATTTTTTGTTATTAATCGTTGAAGATGCTGTAATTCTAACAAGAATTGGATGGCAACTTTCGAGTCTTTTAGTAAATCGTGTATGTGTGGTATACACTGCTGGAGTTTGGCACTTTCGTCCCAACTCACCTTGTATGAGTAGTTCAACACTGCTTTCTTATATGATAAGTTGCCATGCCATACACTGTTAAAAGCATTATTTTATGTCAGTAGTCAGTGACAGTTCAAAATAATAGTAATTTTTTTAATTTTCAGATTAGAAGATGGTATTTTGATACAACTACAAACCACTACTAGTAGGTTAGTTAAAAAACGAAAATTGAGGATTAAGAGTACCTCGACTATAAAATTATACCAGTGCCATGGCTGTTCATTTCAAACAAAATTTAAAAGTTACCTAAGAACACACTTGCTGAAGCATAAAGATCTCTCAGAAGTAACAATGTACAAATGTGACTCTTGCTCTTTTCAGACAAAATATCGCAAGTCCCTCAAAAGTCATTTGCTGGTACATAGTGATCCTTCAGAGGTAACAGTGTACAAATGTGACTCTTGCTCTTTTCAGACAAAATATAAAAATAACCTCAAAACACATTCGCTAGTGCATAGGGATCATTCAGAGGTAACAATGCACAAATGTGACTCTTGCTCTTTTCAGGCAATACATCGCAGATATCTCAAAAATCATTTACTAGTACATGGGGATCCTTCAGAGGTAACAATGTACAAATGTGACTCTTGCTCTTTTCAGGCAAAACGTCACAAGGCCCTCAAGATACATTTGCTAGTACATAGGGATCATTCAGAGGTAACAATTTACAAATGTGACTCTTGCTCTTTTCAGACAACACGTCAAGAGGACCTCAAAAGACATTTGCTAGTACATAGGGATCCCTCAGAGGTAACAGTGTACAAATGTGACTCTTGCTCTTTTCAGACAAAATATAAAAATTATCTCAAAACACATGCGCTAGTACATAGGGATCCTACAGAGCTAACAATGCACAAATGTGACTATTGCTCTTTTCAGGCAAAACGTCACAGGTCCCTCAAGATACATTTGCTAGTACATAGGGATCCTTCAGAGATAACAATTTATAAATGTGACTCTTGCTCTTTTCAGACAGAACGTCACAGTTACCTCAAAAGACATCTGCTAGTACATAGGGATCCTTCAGAGGTAACAATGTACAAATGTGATTCTTGCTCTCTCCAGACAAAATATCACAGGGCCCTCAAAACACATTTGCTAGTGCATAAGGATCTTTCAGAGGTAACAATGTACAAATGTTGCTCTTGCTCTTTTCAGACAAAACGTCACAGTTACCTCAAAAAACATTTGCTACTACATAAGGATCCTTCAGAGGTAACAATGTACAAATGTTACTCTTGCTCTTTTCAGACAAAAGATAAATCTGTCTTAAGAAAGCATTCGCTGCTGCATAAGGATAAGCATAAGGATTCTTCAAGATAAACAATTAAAAATGGCAAAACTCAGATATGATAAAATTTGCAGAGGTGCTGATAAACTCATTTATGGCCAGTTTTTTAATTGAGTATTAAATATTATTCACAGTAGGGAGCACCAGCAGATCAACGTAAGCTTTCTAAAAATATGTTGGTACTTTATCTGCACCTATTGCTGTCTTAGGTTTTAGCAATTGTATTATTTTGCGAATCTCATCCGCCCTTATATTTTTAATAATTAATTTATCCATAGTCCTTGTGATTTGCATCTGGTATAGATTTAAAGTTCGAGTTAAGTAATTCTTACCTACAACTGACTTAATGTAACTGTTTTTCAATATAGTTTTTTATTTGAATTAACTAACTTCTGATATTTGAAATATTTTATTAAGTTGGTATGGGAAGTGTAATAATTAATTACTTTTTGCTCTGTGGATACATTTCCACATGTATATTGTTTTATAGTTCCTTTTTTATGAACACATTTTTATAGATATTGTTACGGATTTCCACCTTTTTGGAAACACCCTGTATGAATCCGTGGGTTCTAAATAATTTTAACAAGAGATTAAACACTACTAACACTTCATTTAACTATTTACTGACTACAATACTTCAAATTTACTTTATTTACTATTTATCTAACCTCACTTTTCACTTTTCTACTTGTTCACTTTTTATCTTCATAAAACTTCCGCGCTTGTAATCGCGCCTTATATACTCCGAAATTAGCTCTAGATTAATCCAGAATCTTCTCCAACCATAATCTAGAAAAGTTCTTGGCTCTTTCTAGAGCCTTTCCAGTCACTATCTGTAGGCATAGGCGTACCATCTCCTTTTCCAAGGGGGTGTAATTCATAACACTGCCCCCTCCTTAAGCCTAGATCGTCCCGATCAGGCAACTCAGAATCATCGATGTAGTTCGCCAGCCTGTCCAAATGCACGATCTTCATCTTGGATTTTTTGCTTCGTTGAATCTGATAGACGACATCATTAATTCGGGTAATAACAGTATACGGTCCATCCCAAGGCGGTTGAAGTTTCGGTGACCTTCGTTTTTTCCGCTGTGGGTTATACAGACAAACCAGGTCTCCTGCCTTGAACCCTTCTGAACTACCCTTCTGGTCGTATCGAGCCTTCATTCGGTCACTGGCTGGTGATGGCTCCGCTATATTGTTAGCCAACCTCTTGAAAGGAGCTCCGGCGTTGAACTGTTTCTTTTCACCCTTACTCCCAGTCTGTGGTCCCTTACTGGCTGCACAAATCTTGCATTTGCGACACCAAGCCTCCACATCCTGACGACTTCTTATCCAATAAAATCGTTCTCGTATTTTCTTCAGGGTCTTGTTCACACCGAAGTGTCCATCGGATGTCCCATTGTGCACTTCCTGAAGCACCTTCGCTACTCGACACCTGGGAATCACTCCGGGCTTTCCCATGCTCTCCGCAATAGCCCGTTCATGACTTTCAGTGAGTCCCACTGCGCCCATAGTGCCTTCAGTCCCACTCTTTTGTCCGAAACATCCTTCCATTTTGGACGAGTTCCTCTTTCTTTGGCTCTCAATATAGGCCCAATTTCCACATCGTTCAATTGTTCCTGTCTGAGCGCTTCATCTGCCTTATCATCCGGCACCTCCACCTTGACAGTGTTGACTGCTCCCGTGACCTGCAGTTTCTCCCAGTGGTTGTGCTTGCAACCTTCCTTGTACCTTCTTCCGGATGAAATGTTTGCATTTCTCTCAGGTTTCGTTTTATCGTCATATCCTTGTAGTGGTGGCCTTTCTGTAATGCTCCGAAGCTGGGAAATCTTCACTTCTCTAGGGGCACCACGTTCGTTATCTGTCACAGCCTCTCTGGTACCGGCTTCCTCTGGTTTTCCCCTTGGCTTCACAGCATCTCCGGCATTCACTCTCTCCAAGCTCCTCTGTGGACATTCAAGCTGGATATGTCCTAGTTCCCCGCACCTGTAGCATTTCATACGCCGTCCACTTGGCCTTCCACTACTTTGTTTATTCTGTGTCTCTGCCCTGTTTCCAACATTCACTTTCCTCGAGTTCCGCTGTCGACAGTCTCGTTTGATATGTCCTATCTTGCCGCAGTTGTAGCATTTAATACCCCCGCTTGAATGAATGAATAAATGTATTGTAATGTAATGTTTATATTACTTCCACATCCATGTAGTCAAGTGGAAGTATAGTAATTGTAATTTTTTTTATTTATTAGAATGAATTTACTGTAAGAGTAGATTGTATTCAATGCTAAATTAAAATCAATCTATTTTCTCCGAGATATAAATATTTGTAATAAAGATTTATTTATGCCAAGAAGTGTTCTTATTTATTTTAATCATTATAATAATTTAAACAAAATGGGATACTTAATTAGTGTATAAAAAGTACATATTTTACAAAATATTGGTAGCGTTTACAATTATTTTATTACTACTTACTTTGGCATCTGTGTATTATACTATATTATATGAGCGATTATGATGGCCATTATTCATGAAGTTGATGTTTGGGCCCGTGAGCCGTAGGCAAGTGGCGCAAATCCTCTGAGTGACTTGTAGGTATGATTTTTCACCAAAAAGATGCAAGTAATTGTCTTATAATTAAATAGGTGTATAAAAACACATTTAATTAACTATAACCACAGAAATTGTCGGTGACACGTGCTCATACTTTCATCGTGTATACAGAGGTTAATTTACTATACATTTCTAAACAAAAGTTTGAATCACGATAAATTCTTTCTATGAATAGTTCCTTGCTACTGTGAAAATATACACAAAAATCACACCACTCAAATCCCGTAACCAGCATTTGCCCCTGTACCTGATAATAATAAACCTTTTGTCAAAGTTATAAACTTTTTGGAGTATGGGAATTTGATTTCTAAGAGACCATAGCACTATCGAATACAATTCCATCAAGGCTTGCACCCAAATGTGGACTTTATGGATGGTTAACCAATCCACTTTGCAAAGCCTTGTGTTGTATGCCTTTTATATGCTTTTATGGCTACACCTTCAAAGTTCATCCCATGCTTGATACTAGGCACATAATTTAGGTCTGATGGCCCAGAATTTATCACAAAATGTGAAGCTGTAAATCGAAGTGTTCTGTACAGATGCCACATTTGATTGCTAGCTTGGCTCCTTGTCATTCTTTTCAGATCAGTTTGATTCAAATCGGACAAAAAAACAAAAGAATTATTATGCTGTTACACTCTTAAGTGAGACACACTGTACATGTAAAGAGAGTACAGGGAGAGATGAAAGGAGATTAAAAATGAGTATTGAACAATAACAATTTTCCTATAACTGATTACTTTAATTTGTAACTTATTTTACTTTCGTAAGGAGAATTTAACTCAAGAACTAGCCATTTTTTAAATTTAATTTGTCACTTATTTTACTTTCGTTAGGAGAATTGAATTCGAAAACTGGCCATTTTTTAAAGATTGCTCCTATTGAGACATTTGATCAGGACGTCAATATGTGCAATATACTTGCAATTTCAGCCAATTCCAACGAAAGCTATTTCCATAAGATTCGAGCGTCCTATATATAAAGTATAGGGGTAGAGCTCTTTAATATGCTGTAGGTAACTTCTTTAGGAAGCATTTTCAGACATCTGCATAATGAGCACGTTCCATGATATTCTTTTTATATGGTTTTTATACTTTTTCATATAGTACTCGATATTCTCATTATGCACTTAAAAATTTCGTATTAACATTTTCCGTTCTCGAAATATAAGGAGTTGAAATTAGTAATAGTTGCAAAAATCGAGCGCTCATTTGTGACGTCACTATACCCAAGTGACGTAAGAAAAGTGGCTTTCTGGGATCTTTAAAATTTAATCTGGTAAATCGAAAAACATGGAATTTTCAAAGGCTGGTAACTAAATAAATACGTCGAGTGGAAATTCGTTCTATATGTCTCTACGGAGAGGAGAACGTCGGCGATGAATCCTAATCATAAATTGCAGGGTCAAAATCAATAATTCGTCCGGACAGGAGCGAGAGAAAATTGTAATTTTTTGACATTTCATCAAATTGTACTCCCCTACTGTCAAGAAGTAAACAAAACAAATAATACTTCGAAAACACTTATAATTATAACAACTAAGGAGCATCAAGTCTATTGAGATCGCCGAGTCTACGCGTATAGTGACGTGTAGCGCCTGGCCACGCCCAACTTTCGCGAGGTGGAGATTTGCAAGAGTTTTTAAGATACTAAACGTGCGAATAAGATTCTGATTTTTTTCAGATCCATTATTTTATGATTGCCTTTTCGATTTATGAAATAAAGAAAAATGCCGAACAAGCCCATTGAACTTTATCTGTTAAATTAATCAAAAATGATAATGGAATTGCAGGGTTTATATTTTTTAATGCTGACAACACTTTCATTTCCTTGTCTTGTGCATTCTCTTCTGTTATGCTGGTATTTGGCTTTAAATAACTTGACGAAACGCCCTTCTTTCGTAATATTTTGGTCGGTATGCAAAAGACCGTTTTATGAACAGACTCTGGAGTAATTTTGTGACCCCTGGATCTGTTCTAAGTCATAGGCTGGTATAGGTCTTTGGACATATGTTCTGGAATGGTGTTTATTTCCATAGACACTAAGTCCTGTAAGAAGTATGCCAAACTCCTCTAATAGTGACATGACAGTGATAACCTAAAAGAAATTACTTATTAATATAGAATGTGTGCACCGTTTGACAGGTGACAAGATTGGAAGGCAAATAATCTCAATGTTCCAATGTAATTAATTTGAAATTAACAGTTTTCATTACATATAGGCACTTACATGTTTTATACAATATTTCCTTTCATTTGGTGAGGTGTATTACTTGTAGGAATTATATAACAACAGTTGGTAAGTCGTTTTATTTTTGTCACAGTATGTATATTTTTTTTTTAAATAAAAAAGGTAGTCAGTTTGTCAAAATATAAATGAATTACCAAGGGGCCATTTGCTTCAAATCCTAAGAAATGAACTGCCGCATGATTTCCTGTAAATTAGGTAGGTACTTCTTTTCTGATTCGTAAGGGATGCAAACCAATTTCTGAATCGGCTTATTAAATGAAACCTCCATACTTAATTCGACTCTATAGTACACATCTTTCTCCGAATCCATGCCCCCTTAAAATTAATTGCATAGCTGTAATTTGACGGTAAATAAAAGTGTCAATTTAAGGAAAATAAATAGGTAAGTATACAGCTCACAATAGGTTTTGACGACAGACACATACTTTGTCTTCTCTGTCGTCGTATTAGAGAAACAGCATATAAACGTTATTTGATGCAATTTTAAGTCATATTTTGTCTCTTCAGCACTTGAAAATATTTTATTTACAGATCAAAATGCTTCACAAATTGGGCGATAAAGTTTATATTTATTTATTTGTCATGTCAAAATTACGGTGGCTGCAACAAAGATGGGGCTATAGTAGTTTTGGCCATAAAGAAAGAGATGATTATAAAATGTAATGTCTGAACTATGTTGTCAACACACTTGTAAATATGTATCTGCTTCTATTTACATAAATTCGTTGAATACACTACACTGATTGTAACTTCTTTATTGAAAGAAAATAAAGGCATATCCTAGGCACAAGGACACAAACAAGACTAACTACAAAACAACGACTTCCTATTATAATCTGTCTTCCTTAACCGGAAAGATATCCATTGCTCTCTACTCTACTGGGCACGTTAAATAAGACAGACAGCAAAACATGAAGCTTATTATCATAACAGGAAGTGAGCCAACCGTATATTATTAAACTGTGGTATCGTATGACATGACTTTTACACTTTATCAGGTCTATTCAGTGTTGCCGATTGGCGGATAATTATCCGATTTGCGGATAATTTAGGGAGGTGGAGGATAATTTTCTCACCCTGTTAAAAATCGAATAAAAAACGGATAATTTCTATCCAGTTATTTATTGTCTATGTATTGCAATGTTGCTGACTGGCGGATTTCTTCGGGCTATTTTAATATTAAATGTGGAAATGAAGATTTGTTTCGTGTAATAGTGAATAATCGCGAGTGTACACACTGTAGTGCAATTAAATTTTTATTTATCATTATTAAATTTTTCCCTCGTGTATGATTTTGCAAACTGCGGAAAGAAAAACTATCTATGAGAATTAAAGGAGAAACTATAGATGTAAAAATATTAATGAAATCTTTGCATTCTTTCGATAACCTGACTTCTGCATGGTTATGCTAGCAAGTTAAAATTCTGAAATAAATTTGTCCAATTTCTTATTTGACATTTTCATTATAACACTAGCATCCAACATGGTCCCCTACGGCTAAGCAGATTCTAGTGTAACGTTTATTCACTTTTTTGGAAACACCCTGTGTGAATCCGTGGGTTCTAAATAATTTCAACAAGAGATAAACACCACTAACACTTTATTTACTTAATATTTACTGACTATACAATACTTGTTTACTTGATTTAACCTCACTTTTCACTTGTTCACTTTTATAAACTGCCTTCTTAATAAAAACTTCCCCTTCCGTGCTGGTAATCGCGCCTTATATACTCCGAATTTGACTCTCTAGATCCATCTAGAAGCAATCAAGAATCTTCTCCAACCACATTCCAGAAAAGTCCTCCATCTGACAGCTTCCAGTCACAATTAGTGGGCATAGGCGTATCATATCCAGTTCCAAGGGGGTGTAATTCATAACACTAGTATCTACCTGACCCCCTATGGTATGTAAATTCAGTTTAAAATGAGAACAAAGGCCTGAAATTAATTTATTTACCTACCTTGTCTTTAAAATGTTTTCGTTCTAATGGATTACATTTTCATAAAATCTCTCATTCAGTTTCTTGGATTTGCTTATAGCCTTTGAAACGTTTTTCGCCCTTATTCTGAGCTCATCAGAAAAGCACAATAAAGCCACCCACAACGATGTTCCATGCAAAACCAAGGCAATATCCATGAATAAGTATGAAATATTTATAATTGACATTAACTGATGACATTGTTGTGAGTGCATGGCTTTGTGCTTTTCTGATGAGCTCAGAATAAGGGCGAAAAACTTTTCAAAGGCTCAGTTGCTATACTGTTGTTCACAAAAGAGTAGTAGATATATGATACTACAATATAACAAAAAATATCAGACGATCATTAAACCTTTACAGCCAGTTTTTCAATGTTGAGTTAAAGTTCGAGTTAGATAACTCTTACTCGCACCTTAACTCGAGGCTAAATTCGAGTTAACGTTACAACTGTTTTTCATTACTATTTCTCATTCGAGTTAGTTAACTCGAGTTGTGTGAAATATTTTGTTATGTTGACACTTAGAGTAGGAAAGATATATATTGTAAGGAGTCGTAACGCTACTGCCAATGGTGAAGCCGCCTGTCACCAGAGAGCAAGCGCGAGTGGCGGAACATATGTACAATATGTAGGTGTCAAGTTTATCACATCAAAGGAATAAAACGATACAAAACTGGTATTTTTCCAAAAACAACTTCATAATAATACAATTAATATTCACTATCATAAATATATTTACTCATATCTTACATACCAGAATTTATTCTACATTCTATATAATATAACACCATAATCGATATACCTACGCCCATGGAAAAAGTGTCATTTCGGATGCACTGTTCTATATTCAATGAAGAAAAGATGAATGAAAATTTCAATCAAATAACGTGCAAATTGCATACCAGAAAATGATATACTATGCTTCTCATTATCATTGCATGCACACGGACATAATTAAGTAAATAATAGGCCTACAGTTAATTTAACTAGGTAAAGTGAAAACTGCATATACTTTAACCTGCAAAGCGTCACTCCTTTCAATTTTTTCCCGCTGTGATTTTTACATTAGTTTATAGAATATGATACCATCATGTAGGTACATTACATAAATTAGCACTAAATCACTTATAAATCACTTCTATTGGAAAATTTCATTTTGCTCTCTACCGTTTGTGTGCCACCACCGCAATGGCGTCTTAGGCACAACTTGTTAGCGTGGCGATTATGCGCCGTTACGAGTCCTCACCATCTATCTTTCCTAGTCTAGTCTAGTCTAGTGTTGACATGAGAAGTATGAATTTTAACCATATTTTCGGAATTTTACACAAGTATTCTAATGTCTTCTATAGTTCTGTGATGTTAAAAATGTTACTTTAACCTAACTTGTAAAATGTAATATTTATATATTTGTTGATACAATTTATTTTAACGAGGTCACTTTAATGATGGTCTGTTGATCGGCAATAGTGGCCATCCTGTGAAACTCTACCTTATGACGCCTCTTGTGTGGATCAGAAATAATGTTGAGAATTTATTTAATTAATCCCACATAATAACGAGAAACAGAGTGGAGTGGAGCATTAGCACTAAGGCTGCGCCTTAAAATGGATACCATACAGACAGTTGCGGCTACAACAATTCTCCACAACATAGCATGAGATGAGAGGAAACCAGTTCCCTCATGTAAAATAAACATTGCATGTTAATATTTATACAACACAAGATAACAAATACATATTCGTAGAATACGAAATAATATATTGCACTTCTTTTAATATATTATCTACGGTTCTTGGAGGCAAATGAAATCGCGCAAAAAAAATCGTGTCGATCCCATTCTTCCATGTGGTTTGGCCTATATCTGATTACCTTGGGTCTTCTAGCTTTTTCATCACTGCTATAAGCATTTACATTAAAATCATAATCCATGATGTGTTTGAAAAATGTCATAATTTATTTACACCATAAAATAATTTTAGGTTAGTTTTAAGCCGAAATTTGTAATTAACTCATACCTCGTCTAGAGTTATCTTAACCTCGATTTAACTCGAGGTTTCAAGTTAACTCGCATTTGAAATACGCAACAGTACGCTTAATCCAGAGTTAACTCCAGTACAAGAGTTAACTCGACATTGAAAAACTGGCTGTTAAAGGTAGAAATACTATCAACCCCGAACCATAGATAATAGCCGCTTTCGTTTGCAGTGAACATAATAAACAGGATTTCAATGAACAATTATCATTTGATACAAAATTGCATGATATGGACAGAGACAACGCATAAAACATGATTACCAATCACTGCCGAACGAAAACGGCTATAGTCGATGGAATAATAGGCTACATTCAGAGCCATAATATGTAGCTTTAGGAAAATTAATTGTTGTTGATTACAATGGAACCAACGTCAATACCGGGTGGAAAGGCGGGGCAATTTGACTAATAGAAACTCGAGCAAATAATAAATCATTACGATGGAGTATTTGACTGTTACACGCTCACGAGGTTCCATTCACTTGCTACAAAAACTAGATGAACACACACGCTTTCCATGCTGAATGTTTTTGGCCAGGCCCCTGGAGCGTCAAACATTTTCCTTCTTTTTAAAATTTTTGGTGGGGCTAGTGCCCAGCATATACATATCGGTACTGTTATATTCGCGAAAAACAAACAAATGAATCCAAGAGGGATTTACCTTTGATACAAAGGAATTCACCTATAAAGAAAAGTTTGTATAGTAACAGAGGGGAAAGGCGTAATATCTAAATCGCTCTCACGTATTGGTGAATTTGTGTGTATCGACGGTAAATCCATCTTGGGTTCATTTATTTGATTTTCGCGAATATAAGAGTTACCGATATGTATATGCTGAGCATTAGCCCCACCAAAAATTTTAAAAAGAAAAAATGTTTGAGGCTCCAGCAGCCTGGCCAAAAATATTTAATCCGGCCCAAAATTGGTATGGAGTATTGCTTTGAAGTATTGTGGCCACCATATACAGGGTGATTCACGTAGGCCATTCATTAGAAGTTTTTCAACTTGCAGTTGGATTAGAAACTTGAAATTTGGTATGCAGCCATAATCGATCATGCCCGTTCTATCTAAAATATTTTCAGTCCTCCACTATACAGGGTGTGCCAAAAATTGGCACCAACTTTTTTATTTTAAATGGAAACCTATATTTTTCTTTACATGGTTCGGTTGGTCTTCTAATTCTGACTTTAGAGAACCTAAGTTATGTTAACTTATCTATTATAATTTTTGACATATGTCCAATTTTTTGAAAAAAATTGCCGCTGTAGTAGTTTACGAACAAATTTGTATCTCGCAAACCTTTCAAAATTATGAAACCAAATTTGTGAAGCAGTTAGCTGGAAGTTCAGGCTAATTTTCGATGTCCCATCGGTGGTCCCATTTTGTACCATATGGGCGCAGTCGATTTTCAAATGTTGCAATCAAAAATTGTCAAAAATTCAATTTTTTCAAATGGTACCTACTATTTTTTTCACACCATTCGAAAGAAAATTGAATTTTAGGGTGAGGTACTTATAAGCATTCCCTATACCTAACTTCACCCCATATCGAGTTTTCAATAAAAATCAAGAAACACCTTATCTTGCCGAGAGATTCCATACTTCATCAAGTATGCCATGGAAACAAAAGACAGTTGTAATAATTTTTAAAGAAAAATATGGATTCTTATTTAATTACACACACCAACAAATTATTATTAACGAACAAGAACAATGTTGACGAAATTCTGTCAGTGAAAACGGTGCACACATATTGAGCATTTGTATTGAAATAATTATTTTGTTAATCTGTTTATTTGTTGTTATTTTGTTGTTATTATTTATTATTGCAATACGATTTTTGAATAAAAATTAAAATGAAATGATTTTTTCCAAAGCTTACTACCCTTGAGAAAAAAAAACAATAATTTTTTCAAAAAATGCCGCAATAACTCAGAAACGACTGTAGATAGACATACACAATGTTAATAAAAGTGGCCTTAAAATTCAATTTTGCATTGATTTCTGGCGTCAGAAATGGTAGGCGCAAAGATGTGCTACGCAATCTGTTGAAAGTAGAATAATAGAATATTTAAACAAAAATATGGTGGTCACATTGAACATTTACGTCAGAATTTCGTCAACATTGTTCTTGTTCGTTAATAATAATTTGTTGGTGTTGTGTGTAATTAAATAAGAATCCATATTTTTCTTTAAAAATTATTACAACTGTCTTTTGTTTCCATGGCATACTTGATGAAGTAAGGAATCTCTCGGCAAGATAAGGTATTTCTTGATTTTTATTGAATAACTCGATATGGGGTGAAGTTAGGCATAGGAAATGCTTAAGTACCTCACCCTAAAATTCAATTTTCTTTCGAATGGTGTGAAAAAAAATAGTAGGTGCCATTTGAAAAAATTGACTTTTTGACAATTTTTGATTGCGACATTTGAAAATCGACTGCGCCCATATGGTACAAAATGGGACCACCGATGGGACATCAAAAGTTATTAGCCTGGACTTCCAGCTAACTGCTTCACAAATTTGGTTTCATAATTTTGAAAAGTTTGCGAGATACAAATTTGTTCGTAAACTACTACAGCGGCAACTTTTTTCAAAAAATTGAACATATGTCAAAAATTGTAATAGATAAGTCAACATAACTTAGGTTCTCTAAACTCAGAATTAGAAGACCAATCGAACCATGTAAAGAAAAATATAGGTTTCCATTTAAAATAAGAAAGTTGGTACCAATTTCTGGCACACCCTGTATAGTTGGAGGACTGAAAATATTTTAGATAGAACGGACATGATCGATTATGGCTGCATACCAAATTTCAAGTTTCTAATCCAACTGCAAGTTGAAAAACTTCTAATGAATGGCCCACGTGAATCACTCTGCATATAATTTCCGATTTTTGTTTTTGCCTTTTTTGGTCCGGCCTCTTATTTGGACATGTTTGCAATAGTATCGTATGACTTTTACACTTTGTCTTGGCTTCTATTTATATAAATTCCTTTCACAGTCCCGTTGGGCCCAAAGCATATCATTGGTTACTTCAAAAGTTGTGCAACAGCAACCTAGTATCTTTGTAGGTACCACATGAGTAAATTCAGTCTGTCTTGAAACGGATTTCTATATGAAAAATGTTGTGACGATTAGTAAAAAAATTTGTCCGGTGATTAATATACCAACCTATTAGATTTCACCAATTGCCATGCTGATATTAAAATTACTAATTGCCTTGATTTTCGTTTTCGTCACTGTATCGCAGTGATTGAATCACCGGCAGTGAAATGTCGCCCATCTCTAGTTTGCGACACGTTGCTACCTTTATTTCACTGAAATAGTTTGTTAGGTTAAAATGTCAGCTTGATATTAATGATTGATTAAGACAAATAGTCCTTCTACAAAATGGGTAGCAATGAGAAAACAATATGCAGACTCTGTTTGGAAATATGTGATGACTTTAAAGCTTTAGAGGGAGATATGAAAGAGGTTTTGGATGTACTTCTGCCAAAAGTAGTAAGTGTCCAAAATTAACTATCGATTTATTTTAGTTCAATCAGTGTTTATTACAAGTTTGCTGTAATGATCTCGATGATTTTTGTTCTAGGCTTTAGTCGCAATACGGGAATCTGTGATGTGTACAGGCTGTACCGAAAAGCTTATGAGTTGTTTTGATTTTAAAGCAACATGCTTTTATACGCATGATAATATATTTCCATTTGTCAACAACGATTGCGCTGTAAAATTGAATCTAAGAGATGTCTATCTGAGCAAAAATGAAACTGGAGTTATTATTTCGAAAGATGAGGACGTATGTGCATTTTGCATGGGTCCAGTGGAAATTTGCTCTGCCATATTCCTAAATGTTACTGATGGGGATGTTATGTTGAGGAATATGATAGAACTGTGCCTTCCAGAGTTGGTAAGTATTAATATTTTTTTGTTTAAGTTCTTATTGATTGGGAAACAGATGCAAGAGATCATGGGTGAAGTGCATAGATAGGTGCGTTCTCCGCAGGCTCATGACTTGCTTTTTTGGCACCATTGTGCATTTTAATATATTTTGCCGCCAATTTCTATAATGATGATATATGGGTACAGTTAATTTGGTACTATCCCTCATTGAAAAATTATTTTAAAATGTATTTAGATAAAAATATTTTTGGTTTTATATTTTATAACATGTACAAGACATATAAGTATTTTCTCCCTGAGGTACATAGTTACATTCAGATATTAAAAAAAAATATTAAAAATATTTGAATATATGCCTTCCATCACATGAGACGAATATTAAAACAAAAAGCACTACCATAAGATCTAAAAATCGATATAAACTAGTTTTGAAAAGAAAATATTTTTTCGCTTAAAGCCTTTTTACTATAGAAGTTAATCGTGCATCGGGCAACCAATAAAGTCGCAACCTCCGCAGCTCTAATTTTTATAATTTTGTACATTGCATGTTCAGAGAGGAAAAGAAACATTTGTTCCCTCGTTGCAAGTCAAGCTCAAACACAAATAGAATCAGATTCCTGTTTGAGTTTGCACAATTCATGTGTAACCCTTTCTTGGGCCCGTTGCGTGACAGCAGCTCTTCGCCTGGGAGCGTTAGGTCTGGGTACGGATTTTTTCTGAGTATTCTCACCTAGGTGCCGGGCGCCACCTAACCGAGATGTAGGGCTAGGGGGAAAAAATAAGCAAAGAGGTTTTTCCCTTAATAATATAATCAATATAAAGATAAGCTTCACAGTCAGAAGTGAGATAACCTTAATTTGTATAAACAAGATTAAATTTCTATTTCTGAACCCCTACCCGCAGCGCTACGCGTGGTTCACACTTTAAGGTTACTTGAATAATATCTGTGGATCTTATTATAATATTAATAAAATATAATTAAATAAATTTTCTATTTTTCTTTTTGACGATCTCTCCCTCGCAGGCTCGGTGATAAGAATTAAATATCAATTCGCCATAGGTAGGAAACCTTTTGAAAATGGCACACTACTTGCCCTGTGGAATTTTCTAATAGAATGTGGAAAAAATATTCTGACCTTACGATCTTCGTGAGAGGTTCCCTTGTCGTTTAGAGCATCTTAGGGTTGCTTACGATCCAGGTTCGGAAGGCCTACTCCACTGGTATGTCAGTTAGTCCCCAGAATACAATATGTTATATTATTGTGGCAGAACCAATAATAAAAACAAAAGGCCGGCGAATCTAAAATAGAATTATTTTTAAGTGATGCTGAGCACCTGATTACTAGTTTCCTATTTCCCATAAATTTATTAAATCTAGGTATTTGTCCTACCTCCTGCTTAGAAAGGCCTTTGTATAAATAATTTATAATATACAGCACCACAACAATCGTACAAAATGGCGATAGGAATTTTTCTGTTCCTTTGCTCGTTAACTTAATTAAGAAATCCCATTTTCAATATTCAGGATAGGAAATATCGGAACGGGCGGCAACCACATATACCAATAGGTTACCTTATTAGTTGACTATAACTACTGTAAAAGACTTAGCAAGATCTCACTTAATTTGAACAGGCATACAGAGTGTGTGAGAAAAATCCATTACTGTTACACATGTTATCACGTTTTACGTTAGGTAGGTATCAAATGAAACATTATAAAAATATATAATTTGCAAGAAGTACTCCGGTTCCCTCGTCTTATAGAATAGAAGTAAATAACAGATAAGTACTGAATAAAAAAACATATTAGATTGCAATTCCCCTTTGTTTCTTATATTACTTAATATACATTTTAATAGATGTTATTTTTTTTTTTACAATCGGCGCCACCGTACACTGTGCTCTTATGTACAGCACGGACCTGCTCCTAAGTACTCAATGTGTGTTAGTTGGGAATCTAGATTCTCAAATGATGCTCCTAAAATGTTGAACACTTGACTCAAAGATATAGTTTTAAAAACGTGGCTTCTGACTCTTAACTAGAAAACATTTACACCAAACTAAATCTCTTAGGTATTGGCTCATAATAAATTTCTTAATTATTTATTTGTTTTTTTATTGCCAGGATTTTACTGTCATCAAGGACCCTGTAATCTGTACAACCTGTCATGGCTCGCTAGAGGATTGCTTCCGTTTTGTGTCAGATTGTTTAGTCTCAGAAGAAAGGATTAAGAAATATTGTGAAACTTTAGATATAAGCAGCAAAGGACAAGTTGAACTAAACGGTTTATTACAGTTTGCGATGGGAGACGTAACCATAAAGAAAGAAGAAGTACAGTTTACGTCAAAAATGCTAAGCTGTAAAGAATGGAGTAATATAAATAAAACAGAAACATTCTGTAAGCAAAACGAACTTAAGGAGGAAATCGTTGAAATCGAAGACCAAAAATGTTTACTTAATGAAGAAATTGAAATAAAAAGTGATACATCTGATTTCAACAGGTAATACTAATTTAAAATTAATTGAATTGAATTTATGTATGAATAATGTACAGAGTGAGTCATTAATGCTTCAATATCTCCTCGACCATTTGAAATTTGGAAAAATGTCTTAGGTAAAAATTGTAGAAGATATAAAGAATCATATATTATAGAACTATTTTTAACTGAGTTCTTCCCGTAGTAGTAGAAAGTTAATTCTAGGATTTTTAAAAGGAGAACCCAATTATTTCTATATACAAGGTGGTCCAAAATTGCTAGTACATCCAAAAATAATGGTAGTCTTTTATATAAACTTATTCTTCCCTTAAGGCTGTGTTATCAATGTCAAAATACCACGTTCACAGTCGTAAATCTTTCAACATATTGTTCTCAAAAACAAACCAACAAAATTCAGATTTGATTTAAATATTAGAACTAGTTAACTTAAATCTAATACGTATCATGTTTTATATTTGAAAACTAAATGAAATTAAGTATTTTTTTGTGGATTATTACACGCGAACGTGCCACTCAACCTTCCGTAATTCATGATTAATTTTTTTTATATTCTTTAATGGGACTCAAATATTCAAATAAAATATGATACGTACTAGAATAAATATACTAAATGCGAAAAAAAGTTAAAAATCTGCATAATATTTGCTCTTAAGGGAGATTAATATGTTAGAAAAAATATATTAAATTTTGCCAATTTGATTAGACGGTTTACTAATAGAGAGCGAAGCAGTAGTTCTTCGAAGTACCAACCATGCTTCAAATCACTAAAAACTGCAGGGTCGAACTTTTTGTTTTCTCTAGAGTTTGAAATATAGTTTAAAATAATTTAAATTTACTTACCAATTGAATTGTTACATTTCTAGTTTATTCTACATCTTCAATAACTTTTTGTTAGTAATATTGCTAATAAATCAGGAGCATATCTAACAATAAAATATCATTACTATATAAAAAGTAATTTTTATATGGACTAAATGTACCTATTTTTAATCCATATTTTGAAAAATCAATGCCACGCGGGATTTAAAAGAACCTTTGATCTTGTGGTATATGGACAAACTATCTTTGCATACACTATAATGTAGATTGTAGATAATCAATTATTATTTTGAAAGAGTAAAATGTCTCTTTTACTCCCCGAAGGAGAGTTTACATTCTTTCTGGGAACAAAAGTGACACTTTAGTCTTTGAAAATGATAACTAAACTAGCAGTACAGAAATATTGTTTTGAAAAATTCCGATTTCCTCATTTCCTCAAGCACGCAAAAGGTCTTTCCATTGCTTTCCTCTGGTTTTTGTAATTTCCTTTTTCAAACATTATAATTTTATGGTTATTCATTGGTTGTCATGTGTATATGTTTTTCGTGATATTTCACTTTCGGTGTGAAAGTGATCATCATCAGGTGAAAAAATTCAATGTTTACAGAAAAATCTGCAAAAATTTAGGGGTGCGTAGGAAGGCGAGAAAAATCGATTGGCGGACACTTGAGTGTTCCATCTGCATTCTTTTTCTGAATAGGGCCCTCGGAAATTGAAAATTTGTCACATTTTCCATGTTTACGCTTTTTTCGTTAAATTTTCCTTTCGGTGCGAAAGTTGTCATCATCGGGTGACAAAAATTCGATGTTTTAGGAAAACCTAAAAAAAAGGAGAGATACGCAGTAAGCGGAAAAAATTCGAATAGTGGACACCGGATTTTTCTATCTGTGCTCTATCTCCGAATAGGGGCCTTTGGAAATTGGCAAAATGTCAAATTTTCCGGGTGTTTTTCGTGATATTTTACTTGGTGTGAAAGTAGTCATCATCGGGTGACAAAAATTTCGATGATTTAGGAAAAATGTGGAAAAATTCAGGGGTAGGTATGAAGGTGAGAGAAATCGAATGGCGCAAACGGCTCTATCTCGTTTCGTTGTGGAAAAATTTTTACCGCTAGAATAGATGAAAAAAAAGGAATTCTTGCTCAACTTTAAAATTTCCATGTTTCATGGCCTTCTAAACCTAATTTTTTTACTACTACTATAGAAATGATGTAAATTTTTTTTTTTTGCTCAAATTTAAAATTTCCACGTTTCATGACATTCTAAACTTATTTAGAAAAAATTTTAACAAATTGTTGAAAATATTTTTACCTACTATAGGATAGATGATACAAAATTTCTTTACCACTAAAATATGCATATACACCTACGAGTGCACCTATTATAGTTTTATTGCAAAATGTACAGCGTGGTCATCCCAAGAAATAATTCAATGATGGTGGCCATTTGTAAAGGTATTTGCGCAAGCCTTCCATATTTGGCACCTGTTATTTAATAATGAATTTTTGCTGTCGGATGACCACCCTGTATATTTTTTTGACCAAAAGTTATCAGGTTTTCTTTGCAATAATAGTAATAATAATATTCCGATTATTACTCTCAATGTCATTTTGTAATTAATAATTTTTTAGAGTAACCTCCATGCACAAATAAAGAGGGAAGTTCTGTATAAATACCTTTATCGATTTTTTCTGCTGTTTGCAAAATTATATAAAGAATATGTTTCCATACTATACTCATATTTTAACTTTAATTTTATCTAAGAACTCTATGGAAATCATGGAGGGTTCCCTGCTCAATTGTATAAAATAGAAATTCTGCAAGGCCCTAATTGCATATGTGGCGAATTTGGTGATCTTAATCATATATTTTTTAACTGTCAAATTAACCAAGTACCTGGCGAGTGGCTTTCTAATGAACTTCTTATTTGTTAGTTAGGGAAAAATACAAAAATTGAAATAACTCATAAACAATCAGCAACTGGATTACTCTGTATATGGTTATTTTGATTATATTTGAAATAACCTTCCTTATCAACTCATTTCGTTTGATTATCCACTTAAGGGACTACATGTAGGATTATTCTGGTTGCATATGATAAGATATTTATATTATGTGGAAAACAAAACAAATACATATATGTTTACAATCATTGTTGGCTGTTTACTATGTGGTCCCTAGTTCCTCGATTTGTCCCTACGAAGTTTTTTTTTTTGGAAAGTTTCTGTTACTGGCTGTTTGAGGGTTGTTTTTTATGCAGAGAGGTCCGAGTATTGATATGAAGTAGGTTTTGCCGCGGTCGTCGAACTTGACTTGACGTTTCGCTGATCATGCTGTTAGCTTCTTCAGAAGGGTTCCAAAGACTTCAGTCTTTGGGCAACGGCCATGAAAACCTTCATTGTACTATTGGAGTATTGATATGTTGTGGTCAGTCTTAGTGAATTTAGTGGATAATTTGGATATTCTTTCTGCAGTCTGCTCCTTGTTGGTTATTTGATAAAGAAGGGCATTTGGCGGATTGTACATAGAATTTCTTGGCTGTCATTTGGTAACATTTCTGTGACATGAATATTATTTTCTGCTGATTCCTTCATTTTTGTAGGTTATGCAGCGAAATTGTTTATCTCTAGAGATGCACTTCTTTATGGATTTGGTGCGGTGATGTGCTTGTGATCTTTAAGCGGTTAGTGTATCATTGTTGACAGTAACTGACAAAAGATAATGTTTTGGCATTTTATTGAATTGATTATGGTTAATTAGGACAGTATTATCAGCATAGTGTAGGGTATATGTATTAGGATTAAAATAGTCAAAGCTCTTTTCAAAGTTGTGAATGCCGTAGCAGTAGATTTTGTATAACAGTGGCCTTATGGCAATTATTATATTCAACAATTTTTAGTAACTTGTATTTATTTTAATTTGTAGAATTTAATTTTTTAGAATAATTTTGTATTATGCATACAGGATGAGTGCCAAACTCTGAGTGTGCATATCACACAAAAGTATATGAAAAGGAACCCGAACTTTATAGTCCGATTTTTATTTGTTTTCGAATTACAGCCTCTTAATCATTTATTAAGAAATTTTTGTGGACAGCTCGAATCACTCTTTATAAGTTTAATCAAACAGTCACTTTTGAATTGTCAAGCATTAACTTGTCATATTTATTGATTGGTTATTAATTTATAAAAGCGATAAACAATGTCACACATTTTGAAAATATGTTTGCTGCAAAGGAAGTGGCTATGTGTGCATTCATAGATATAGAGGGTGCATTGAGCACCTCTTACATACAAGGAGCCGCGGAGAAAAGGGGAATATAGTCCCCAACAATCAAATGGATACAATCCATGTTAAGAAGTCGAATAATTACTACGGATGTGGGTGGGGAGTCCACCACTGTGATTGCAGTGAAGGGTTGTCCACAAGGTGGAGTTCTATCGCCCTTGCTGGTCAACGGTCTTGAATGACCTCCATAAGCTGAGTAATTCTGGCTTCAACGTTCAGGGCTAAGCTGATTACCTGGTTATTACTGTCAGAGGCAAGCATGAGGTTATGATTTTTAATCTCATGCAAATCGCCTTAAATATAATATCGAAATCCAAGCAGGGAAAAGGAACTGAAAGAGTCCTTCCTACTGGAGGAATACTCCACGCTAAAGACAAGCGAAGAACTTCATAACTTATTCGAAAAAGAATGCCACAAGGCTTCTCAAACTCGATAAGTCCGACTTAAGGCTGATGACAGGCCCTTTAACAAGCCATTGCCCCTCGAAATATCTCAAGACTAAGGGCAAAGCTGATGAAGATACGTGTAGATATTGTGATAGAGGTGTTTTAAAACCTCATGAGCTGTGACCTTCATATGCGCAAAGACATCATCCGTCCTGTTGACTGAGTTACACTTCTTAAAAATATTATATTTATTGTTTACAATTTATCCCGAGCTCTTGTTTATGTATAGAGCAAGGCAGCCTCCGGTGGCTTCAAAAACATACTTATAACTCAGATTAAACTTTGCCTTTTGCGCATTTCGCGGCTCATGAGATTCTGAAACACCTCTACTACAATAGAAACTGCGGAACATATTCTTTGCGAGTGCAAGATGCTAGTCCACACTAGGCTAAAGTCCCCAGAAAAGGTGGAATTAACGCCTCAAGACAGGGAAATTAGCCCCCAGGAAAATCATAAGATTTGTAAAAAGCTTGGCAGTCCTGGGCAATAACTAATTGTAGGCTAATTCACAAAAGATCTTTTAGGCAGATGTGAATAAAGACTTTAAACCCTTTAAACAATCTACATGTCACACATCTACTCATATCTTGAACATGAAAATATGTTGTTTGTTTCGGTTTTTGCAATGAGAATGCTCACACTGCGAATGAGAAATATCACATCATGGCATTTTTAGTGCAAAGGCTTTTTTCACGGCCCAGGACGATGGATTGGTCGCGACAGTCCTATTAGTTGGCCAGCAAGGTCTTCAGACCTAACACCTTTAAACTTCTGGTTGTGGGGATGGATTAAAAGTGGTACATAAATCAAAAGTGAAAAATCGTGATGAACTGAGCAACATGCTCTCTTCGGAATCGAGCCTTAACATTTCCGGAGGTCCATGGAGACATTTGAAAATTGATTGTAGATTAAATTTTTTAATTTTAACTTTTTCGATTTTTTTTTATTAATCGTTGAAGATGCTGTAATTCTAACAAGAATCGGATGGCAACTTTCGAGTCTTTTAGTAAATCGTGTATGTGTGGTATACACGCTGAAGGTTGGCACTTTCGTCCCAACTCACCCTGTATAAGTGAGTAGTTCAACACTGCTTTCTTACATGATAAGTTTCCATGCCATACACTGTTAAAAGCATTGTTGTAAGTAGTCAGTGACAATTCAAAATAATAGTAATTTTTATAATTTTCAGATTAGAAGATGGTATTTTGCTACAACCACAAACCACTACTAGTAGGTTAGTTAAAAAGCGGAAATTGAGGATTAAGGGTGCCTCGACTATAAAAATATACCAGTGCCATGGCTGTTCATTTCAAACAAAATATAAAAGTTACCTAAGAACACACCTGCTGAAGCATAAAGATCTCTCAAAAGTAACAATGTACAGATGTGACTCTTGCTCTTTTCAGACAACACGTCACCAGGTCCTCAAAAAACATTTGCTAGTACATAGGGATCCTTCAGAGGTAACAATGTACAAATGTGACTCTTGCTCTTTTCAGACAAAATTTCACGGGGACCTCAAAAGACATTTGCTGGTACATAAGGATCCATCAGAGGTAACAATGCACAAATGTGACTCTTGCTCTTTTCAGACAAAATATCGCGTGTCCCTCAAAAGTCATTTGCTAGTACATAGGGATCCTTCAGAGGTAACAGTGTACAAATGTGACTCTTGCTCTTTTCAGACAACACATCACAAGGCCCTCAAAAGACATTTGCTAGTACATAGGGATCCTTCAGAGGTAACAATGTACAAATGTGACTCTTGCTCTTTTCAGACAAAACAACAAAATTACCTCAAAATACATTCGCTAGTACATAGGGATCGTTCAGAGGTAACAATGCACAAATGTGACTCTTGCTCTTTTCAGACAAAATATCGCATGTCCCTCAAAAGTCATTTGCTGGTACATAGGGATCCTTCAGAGGTAACAGTGTACAAATGTGACTCTTGCTCTTTTCAGACAACACGCCACGAGGACCTCAAAAGACATTTGCTAGTACATAGGGATCCTTCAGAGGTAGCAATGTACAAATGTGACTCTTGTTCTTTCCAGACAAAATATAAAAATAACCTCAAAACACATTCGCTAGTACATAGGGATCCTTCAGAGGTAACAATGCACAAATGTGACTCTTGCTCTTTTCAGGCAATACATCGCAGATATCTCAAAAAACATTTACTAGTACATGGGGATCCTTCAGAGGTAACAATGTACAAATGTGACTCTTGCTCTTTTCAGGCGAAACGTTACAAGGCCCTCAAGATACATTTGCTAGTACATAGGGATCATTCAGAGGTAACAATTTACAAATGTGACTCTTGCTCTTTTCAGACAACACGTCAAGAGGACCTCAAAAGACATTTGCTAGTACATAGGGATCCCTCAGAGGTAACAGTGTACAAATGTGACTCTTGCTCTTTTCAGACAAAATATAAAAATTATCTCAAAACACATGCGCTAGTACATAGGGATCCTACAGAGCTAACAATGCACAAATGTGACTATTGCTCTTTTCAGGCAAAACGTCACAGGTCCCTCAAGATACATTTGCTAGTACATAGGAATCCTTCAGAGATAACAATTTATAAATGTGATTCTTGCTCTTTTCAGACAGAACGTCACAGTTACCTCAAAAAACATCTGCTAGTACATAGGGATCCTTCAGAGGTAACAATGTACAAATGTGATTCTTGCTCTTTCCAGACAAAATATCACAGGGTTCTCAAAACACATTTGCTAGTGCATAAGGATCCTTCAGAGGTAACAATGTACAGATGTGACTCTTGCACTTTTCAGACAAAATATCAGAAAGCCCTGAAAAGACATTTGCTAGTACATAAGGATCTTTCAGAGGTAACAATGTACAAATGTTGCTCTTGCTCTTTTCAGACAAAACGTCACAGTTACCTCAAAAAACATCTGCTAGTACATAGGGATCCTTCAGAGGTAACAATGTACAAATGTGATTCTTGCTCTTTCCAGACAAAATATCACAGGGTCCTCAAAACACATTTGCTACTACATAAGGATCCTTCAGAGGTAGCAATGTACAAATGTTACTCTTGCTCTTTTCAGACAAAAGATAAATCTGTCTTAAGAAGGCATTCGCTGCTGCATAAGGATTCTTCAAGATAAACAATTAAAAAAGGCAAAACTCAGATATGATAAAATTTGCAGAGGTGCTGATAAACTCATTTATGGCCAGTTTTTTAATTGAGTATTAAATATTATTCACAGTAGGGAGCACCAGCAGATCAACGTAAGCTTTCTAAAAATATGTTGGTACTTTATCTGCACCTATTGCTGTCTTAGGTTTTAGCAATTGTATTATTTTGCGAATCTCATCCGCCTTTATATTTTTAACAATTAATTTATCCATAGTCCTTGTGATTTGCATCTGGTATAGATTTAAATTTCGAGTTAAGTAATTCTTACCTACAACTGACTTAATGTGACTGTTTTTCAATATAGTTTTTTATTTGAATTAACTAACTTCTGATATTTGAAATATTTTATTAAGTCGGTATGGGAAGTGTAATAATTAATTACTTTTTGCTCTGTGGATACATTTCCACATGTATATTGTTTTATAGTTCCTTTTTTATGAACACATTTTTATAGATATTTTTATACATTTGTACAACAGCAATGCTAAAAAATCAGTGCAAAATAGAATGGTGTTTAATTAACACCACTTTCAACATTACAATTATAGTATAAGTTATTACAAATGGCGACGAGGATTTAAAAACAATAAGTAACAGTTTAGAATATTGTTAATATACTGTTATAAAACCCTCATTTCAAATTATTTAAAATCCAAGGAATGTTTGAACGAACCACTCAAGTCAGTATAAGTAGACTGATAAAATAAGTCAGTGTACAACGCTGAGTCTAGAGTATAAAGAGTTGCCTAACAAGTCTCAAGTACCAGAGCCAGTTAATATTTATAAGTGATGAAAGCTAATGTAACATAAAGTTAAAATAAGTCAATAAATTATGTGAACTAACATGAAAGTGGACGAATAGACTTGAATGAGATTTAAAAGTATAGTAGAATAAGAATTGTAACTACAAGGATGAAACTTTCTTGATTTAAGAAAAAGGATATGAACATAAATCTATTCACAAAATATAAGCCAGGTATAACTAAACCAACTGGTAGATATCATCATATTATGACTCCTCGTATTATGTAAAGAAAGAATAAAAAGAACATAATGAATCTAATGCATACCTAATGCATTGAATATAGTGAAAAAACGTTTTAAGTGATAGAGACAATATAAAATCATAAGGGTAAAAGAACTAAAAGCAACAATTCATAGATATTAAGTAAAACCCGCTCGGGAGGAAACGTAAAATGATCAAGATAAGATTAATCATTGCTGGTAATAAAATAAATTGTTGTAGACTTTATTAATACTTACAAATACATGGTTCACATCTTATAATATCTAGGAAATAGTGTTTATGAACCGTCCTAGAGGCTTTTGAAAACAAGTTTAGTGACTTCCTATAGTTAATAAGATTTATATTAGTGTTAAAATGTTAACAAGCTAAATTGCTATCCAGGAGTTGGAGAACATAATAGTAGTGGATTTTATGGAAACCAGAAATATGAAAATCTTCTCACGGGGCCCACTGGATACATGAACCCCAATATCCTAAAAGTGGAAAATAAGTAATTAATATTTAGTAAAAATTGTTTTAATGTATTGAATAATGTTAGAATAAGTGTTTTAAAGCATAATAATGGGAATTTTCATCAATATCAATAGTTATAAGGCATATTTGTAAGTAAAAAGGAAAATTTATTAACAAAACCTAAAGTGGCATAAAAACATAAAAGGGTCATCAAAATGTTCCTTAGAAAGAACAAACATTCAAAATTCAAAATCAACCACAATTTTGGAAAATACTCAAAATTTAATCTTTTTGGAAGATTCATTAAAATTATAAATCCAGTAGGCCGTCTCAATTAATGTCACATGTGGACCAATTAGAGCAAAAGGACACTTAATTTGAGAGTCTGTTATTAGCATTGTAAGAGAAAGGATGCGAGTTAGCGTCTTTCCAGAATTTAATTAAAATTTGAAAATAATGCAAAAAGCATATTAAGAGTAATATTCCAGAAAGCACACGTAAAAGTGCAGATCCTATTAAGTGATTATAGTCAAAATTGTCAAATTTAATTTACAAAATTTTGTGAGCAGTAAGTAATAAATTTTCTATTTTATAAAGGACATAACCTGTTCTGCTTAGTATAAAGGATATCACTGTATAAAAGGGAAAGTAAAACTTCCAATATTTCAAAATTAACTAAAAATAATAACCCACTGTGACTATCAGTGCTGGATTGTAATATCCTTTTAAATAAAGTGTTGTCAAACAGAAACCAACATCAAAACTGGAGAATCGTATATCGAGAAGTCATCTGCAAGAACAAATCAGCTGTTCCCAGAATCAACGCGTGCAGCACGTGAATTTTGTTTTAAAAATCGATAAAGCAGTTTCTGTCAACAGGTATGTCCGGTTTTCGAATGGTAAGCTTACCCACAAACCACATTATCTTGATATTGAAATCAAAAGCAAATTTGCGATTCATGATTAATAAAGTCCACAAAATATACAAATACAATTCAATTCCTGGTTAGGATATAAAATTTATTGTCATTGTTTTTTTTATATTTATGTTATTGTTTAGATTTATAAAAGATTCCCATTGATTATTATTAAAGATTGTTCAAGTTGAATTTACGCTTTCATTTATTTGTATCAACATAAAACATTTCTTTCAGATAGTGCTAAATTAAAAAAAAATCATGCAACAGATATAAATTGAGCCCGATATCTGGGACTAGAGGTTTTCCCATGCTCATTCATAACTGGCTACTTAGTGGTTTATTCGCTTTCTAGTGCAGCGTGGCTTAACCACGCCTTGCACTCGGTATCGCGAATTTAGTTTAAACAAGTTCTGATAAAAATAATATAATATATCATAACAGAACAATGTATACCTATTGTAATAATTTTGTTCTTTTTATCCATAATTTTCACTTATGTAAATACTTGTATATGTACATATATTAATATGAATAAACGTATTGTATTGTAATGTTTATATTACTTCCACATCCACGTAGTCAAGTGGAAGTATAGTAATCGTAATTTTTTTTATTTATTAGAATGAATTTGCTGTAAGAATAGATTGTATTCAATGCGAATTTAAAATTAATCTATTTTCTCGGAGATATAAATATTTGCAATAAAGATTTATTTATGCCAAGAAGTGTTCTTATTTATTTTAATCATTATAATAATTGAAACAAAATGGGATACTTAATTAGTGTATAAAAAGTACATATTTTACAAAATATTGGTAGCTGTTTACAATTATTTTATCACTACTTTGGCATCTGTCTATTATACTATATTATTATATGAGCGACTATGATGGCCATTATTCATGAAGTTGTTGTTTGGGCCCGTGAGCCAAAGGCAAGTGGCGCAAATCCTCTGAGTGACTTGTAGGTACGATTTTTCACCAAAAAGATGCAAGTAATGGCCTTATAATTAAATAGGTGTATAAAAACACATTTAATTAACTATAAACCACAGAAATTGTCAGTGACACATGCTCATACTTTCATCGTATATATAAAGGTTAATTTACTATACATTTCTAAACAAAAGTTTGAATCACGATAAATTCTTTCTATGAATAGTTCCTTGCTACTGTGAAAATATTGTTATGAATTACACCCCCTTGGAACTGGAGATGATACGCCTATGCCTACTGATAGTGACTGGAAAGACTCTAGAAAGAGCCAAGGACTTTTCTGGAATGTGGTTGGAGAAGATTCTTGATTGCTTCTAGATGGATCTAGAGAGTCAAATTCGGAGTATATAAGGCGCGATTACCAGCGCGGAAGAAGAAGTTTATTAAAGAGCAGTTTATAAAAGTGAACAACTTGGAAAGTGGAAAAAGTGAGTTTAAAGTAAACAAAGTGTATTTTCAAGTATTGTATAGTCAGTAAATTATCAAATAAAGTGTTAGTGGTGTTTATCTCTTGTTGAAATTATTTAGAACCCACGGATTCATACAGGTTGTTTCCAAAAGGTGATTAAATTTAACACTGGTGTCAGACGCGGAATTTTAACAAGAGGATTTTTCGGAAGTGTTGAGAAGACTGGGACAGTATTCTCGGAGTTAGTGCTAACACAGGAAGGACTAATTTACTGGACGTTGTTCGAGGGTTATTTTCGAACTGGAAAATAGTGTTAAGTGCATTTTTTGAGACATTTTTGGAACATTTTATTTGGACATTAGTGGTTAAGTGACAAAGACTCTAGATAAGACTTTTTTGTACCGTTTTGAGGTTTTTCTGGACAGTCCCATTACCGATAGTGACGTAATTATTAAACTTATTGGATTTCAACGTAATTGTATGCCGGTAACGACCAGAAGCATGGCATCCGAAAAACAAATACAGGACTTATTCGCCCAAATGCAAAAGATGATGATGTACCAAGAAAAGAAACGTCAGGAGGAGAAAGAAGAACAGGAAAGAAAACGCCAGGAAGAGAAAGAGGAACGGGAAAGAAGACGACAAGAAAAAGAACGAAGGCATCAAGAAGAAGAGAAAAGACGTCAAGAAGAGGAAAAACGCCGTCAAAAGAAAAATGACGACTTAAGGAAAGCAATAGAGACACAACAGAATGTCTTGTTTACAGTCGCTGAAGAACTCAAAAATAAGATCGAAGTAAAAATGGACAAGGTCGAGGAGGAAATAAGTGAAGTCAAAGAAAAAGTAGATCGGGTTGAAGGAAAAACAGATAAGGTCGAGGAAAAAGTAAACAAGTTCGAAGAAGAAGTCAAAGGAGAGATTGACCAGCTTAAAAGACAATTGAGGGAAAGAGGAAACCAGCAAGTGGTATCATCAGGCCAGCGATTAAAAATTCCCTCCTTTGATGGTCAAAGTTCCTGGATGACTTACAAGACACAGTTTGAGGCAGCAGCAAGTGCTAACAACTGGAATGATGAAGAGACGGCTAAGGCATTAATCGTAACTTTAAGAGGCCAAGCATTGGAATTGCTCCAGACAATTCCGGTAGACCAGCAATGGAACTTTACAGTTTTAGAAGCTGCCTTAGATCTACGATATGGCGGTCAACACCTTGCTCAATTATACCAGACCCAGCTGAAATTGCGCGTTCAGAAAGCTGGAGAGAGTCTGCAAGAATTTGAAGCTGCAGTGGAAACACTGGCACATTTAGCATATCCCAATGCGCCAAGATAATTTAAAGAGCAATTGGCAGTAGGGACATTCCTAGACGGGATAAGGGACGAGGAGATCAGGCGAGTCCTCAGGCTATCCCGACATAACAGTAGTAGTGAAGCCTTGGTGCGTGCACTAGAAATAGAGGCCGTCTATAGGGATACTCCAAAGTCAAGAGTGCGGGCTATGACACTCGAAGAATCGCAGTCAGAAAAGGAGAACCAGAACCCTATATTGGCCGATATACATAAAATGATCGGTCAATTACTGGCTCAATCGAATCCTCCAAGAAGACAGGAAAATCAACAAAACAAAGAAAGGCCAAGTGGAGGTATTAAATGCTACAACTGCGGCAGAGCAGGGCATATCAAACGAGACTGTCGATATCGGAACTCGAGGAATGTGAATGTTGGAAACATCGAAGAGACACAGAATAAACAAAGTAGTGGAAGGCCAAGTGGACGACGGAGTATGAAATGTTATGGGTGCGGAGAACTAGGACATATCCAGCTTGAATGTCCACGGAGAAGCTTGGACAGAGTGAAGGCCGGTGACTTTGCAAACTGCGGAAAGAAAAACTATCTATGAGAATTAAAGGGAAACTAGATGTAAAAATATTAATGAAATCTTTGCATTCTTTCGATAACCTGACTTCTGGTTATGCTAGCAAGTTAAAATTCTGAAATAAATTTGTCCAATTTCTTATTTGACATTTTCATTATAACATTAGCATCCAACATGGTCCCCTACGGCTAAGCAGATTATACTACTGTAACGTTTATTCACCTTTTTTAAACACCCTGTGTGAATCCGTGGGTTCTAAATAATTTCAACAAGAGATAAACATACCACTAACACTTTATTTACTGACTATACAATACTTGTTTACTTGATTTAACCTCACTTTTCACTTTTCAACTTGTTCACTTTTATAAACTGCCTTCTTAATAAAAACTATCCCTTCCGCGCTGGTAATCGCACCTTATATACTCCGAATTTGACTCTCTAGATCCATCTAGAAGCAATCAAGAATCTTCTCCAACCACATTCCAGAAAAGTCCTCCATCTGACAGCTTCCAGTCACAATTAGTGGGCATAGGCGTATCATCTCCAGTTCCAAGGGGGTGTAATTCATAACACTAGTATCTTCCTGACCCCCTATGGTATGTAAATTCAGTTTAAAATGAGAACAAAGGCCTGAAATTAATTTATTTACCTACCTTGTCTTTAAAATTTTTTCGTTCTAATGGATTACATTTTCATAAAATCTCTCATTCAGTTTCTTGGATTTGCTTATAGCCTTTGAAACGTTTTTCGCCCTTATTCTGAGCTCATCAGAAAACCACAATAAAGCCACCCACAACGATGTTCCATGCAAAACCAAGGCAATATCCATGAATAAGTATGAAATATTTATAATTGACATTAACTGATGACATTGTTGTGAGTGCATGGCTTTGTGCTTTTCTGATGAGCTCAGAATAAGGGCGAAAAACTTTTCAAAGGCTCAGTTCCTATACTGTTGTTCACAAAAGAGTAGTAGATATATGATACTACAATATAACAAAAAATATCAGACGATCATTAAACCTTTTAAAGGTAGAAATACTGTCAACCCCGAACCATAGATATTGGGTGCATTCAGCAGAGCACATCGATTAGTAATCGATGAGTGTTTGACTGCTGAACGCACGTGATGAAAACTCATCGATGAATAATCGGACGCCATATTTTTCATCATATTTAGAAACTGATTACTTGATTAGTAATCGTCTAAGCGATAGTTTTACCGTTTTAATTCAAATTTGTGGAAAAATAAAATAAAGTAAACATGTCTATAGAAATTATTTATCATTATAAAAATATGTCTTACACTATTATTGCTGATGAGGATACGCATAGTAAATTTAGAAATGGTAAGTTAAATGAGATTGAAAATTGGGCAATTGGAGGTTAGGAATAAAAGCCACATGCGAATATTCTTTCATGTAATTAAATTAAATATTTTGTCTTTCCCTGATCGTTTGTCGTTTCTTGCAGATGAAGATTATCTTGCGAATTTCATAGAAACAAACATGAATTCTTTAGAAATGCAGGTTCCATCGGAGTCGGAGGATCCTCTAGGTATGTGTGACTCAATATATGGATATATTCAGGAGTTACATTATTATTATTTAACTGTTAAATAAATGTACTAGTACTTATTTGTGATCATTTGTATTTTATTTTAGAAGTAGAAACGGCAAAATGGACAAAAAAAAGCACAATGCTGCTATTGGCTTGTGTGGCTGAGAAAAAAGACGATTTAAGGAATGCGAAGATAAAGAAAAAAGATATTTGGAGATACATAAGAAATAAAATGGTGAAACATGAGTTGACAGGTTTCGATGAAAACATGATCGAAAGAAAATATAGAAATATGAAAAGTACCTATAAAAAAATAATAGATAACAAAAAAAAGAGTACTACTGGAAGAGGAAACATAAAATGGGAATATTTCCAGGCAATGGAGGAGATTTTTGCAGACGATAAAAGTATACATATGGGTCACACTGTTTCGTCTTCACTACCTACTCCATTATCCACAGCTACTTCACTCCCATCAACATCAAAAAACATTGTGGGAGAAGGTGAAGATAGGGAATATGAAGGAACTGAAGCCTTGGAACCTTCAGATAATCTGTATGTACCTTCTATTTCAGATGCATTTTCGCCATTACCTAACGTAATGCAAAGTACACCTTCCACTGCAACCGTCCAAATCCCAAAGAATTCACCAAGCACACCTTCGAATTCTTCACGTGGTGCGGGCGGTTCATCTTTAACTAAAAAAAAAGAGAAAGCCCAAAGAGGGCAACAACTGTATGGGTTAAGAAAAAAACAGTTGGAAGTAGAAGAGAGCAGGTTACAGGAGATACGGATGTTGCATGAAGCCATACAAGAAAATAATAAAATACAAAAAGAGAGAAATGAATTACTAAAACGTTTCTTAGAAAAACGGTGAAATGTAGATTTTAAATAAATTTTTGTACGTTTAATAAAACTCTTATTTTACTTAAATCTTTTTAATTCAATAGCACATCAAGATATGTTTCTATACAAGGTGTCCTGTATTATTATAATTCAATTTTGAGAGCGCAAAGTACACTTTACTGTAAGATAAAACAATTTTTTTTTACGAATTTAATTATGTTTATTTACTGTTTAAAATAAAAAAAATTACTGTCTTGTATGGGTGTATATTAAATAAAAAACATTTCATTCAAAGAGTGCAGTAATATTATTACGTTTCACCACAGCAGCTGGCAGTTCAATTCCATCATCCTGCTGCTGTATTACATTGTCTGTTGGATCTACATTGACCTCTTCATCTTGATGTGACACTACATCATCTGTAAGATCGTGGTGGTCCAAAATAAAATTATGCAAGACACAAGCTGCTGCAATCATATGATTTCCAAACTCAAAGTCGTTTATATCTAAATATTTCAGCCTTCTAAATTTTCCTTTCAGTAGACCAAAGGTTCTTTCAATTACTGAGCGGGCACTGCTTAGCGCTGTGTTGTAAGCAATTTGTGCTGCAGTCAAGTGTCCTGTATCACGAAATGGTGTCATCACATTTTCCATTAATGGATAAGCCGCATCGCCCAAGAGATGGTAATCTGTTGGAATTATGCCATTGTCTCCAGTAATTCTCTCAAAGAGGGGACTGGTGCGGAACACTCTACTGTCATGCATTCTTCCTGGACTACCGATATATACATCGATAAATTTACAATTATGGTCACAGGTACCTGCAAATGAAAAAATATTAATTCAACCAATTCATTTTTTCATTTCTAAATAATAACAATGATTAGGAGATTTCATACCCTGTAGTATTATTGAATGAGTCCCTTTCCGATTGTAATAGTCGACTTCATTTCCAAATGGCTGCTTGCATTGGATGTGGCAACCATCTACAGCACCAATTATGCCAGGGAAACGTGTACGACGTAAAAAAGTCTATATATAAAAAAAAGGGAAAGACATTACATTTTCTTTTTGTAAACGTTGACATTTTAAAAGAATTATCACAATATCAAAATCTATGCTTATCATATACTGGAATGAGAACTTACAGTTGCAATGGTCGTATAATTATTCTGATTAGGCCAGGTAACAAATTGTGGCAACAAATTTGAAATAGTAGTTATTATACTCTTGAACAGTGTGTGACCCGTACTTGGTGGAAGTCCAAAACGGTCGCTTGTTGCCAAAAAACTTTCTTGTTTGCTGAGGACCCATACACTGAACAGCACTTTTTTTTCCAAAGGGGCCAATTCGTTAGGATTTTCCAGATTATGACCAACAATGTTTACTAGTTCCTGAAGTATAGAATATTCAAATTATCAAATAAATGGGGCAACACAAATTTATTTAATGTGATTTACCTCAGCAGTTTCTCTAGACATTCGGAAAAATTCATAAAACTGAATATCGGTGTAATTCGGAATAATTATCTCAGAGTAATTTTTATTTCTACATTTTTGCTTGCGTTTTTCTATGTTTAAGAAAGGTAATGGTCTAGTTAAATCATGAATCATGTGCGTAACAACACTCATGTCTAACTCGCCATCGAATAAAATATTTGTAATTATATTTTCCATTTTCATAACATAAAATAACACAAATCACCTAACCTATCTAATCAAACACGGAATGTGTCATGATAGAAAAGTGACAGATCCTCTAAAAACTGCGTTCAGAAGAATTACTCATCGATAGGTAATCGATTATAATCATTTGCCAGCGATTACTTATCACTTTTTATCTGCTGAATGCACCCAATAGTCGCTTTCGTTTGCAGTGAACATAATAAACAGGATTTCAATGAACAATTATCATATGATACAAAATTGCATGATAGGGACAGAGACAATGAGATTCCATTGCGACACTTGCTACAAAAACTAGATGAACACACACACTTTCCATGCTGAATGTTTTTGGCCAGGCCCCTGGAGCCTCAAACATTTTCCTTCTTTTTAAAATTTTTGGTGGGGCTAGTGCCCAGCATATACATAACGGTACTGTTATATTCGCGAAAAACAAACAAATGAACCCAAAAGGGATTTACCTTTGATACAAAGGAATTCACCTATAAGGAAAAGTTTGTATAGTAACAGGGGAAAGTCGTAATATCTAAATCGCTCTCACGTATTGGTGAATTTGTGTGTATCGACGGTAAATCCATCTTTGGTTCATTTATTTGATTTTCGCGAATATAAGAGTACCGATATGTATATATATGCTGAGCATTCGCCCCACCAAAAATTTTAAAAAGAAAAAATGTTTTGAGGCTCCAGCAGCCTGGCCAAAAATATTTAATCCGGCCCAAAATTGGTATGGAGTATTGCTTTGAAGTATTGTGGCCACCATATACAGGGTGATTCACGTAGGCCATTCATTAGAAGTTTTTCAACTTGCAGTTGGATTAGAAACTTGAAATTTGGTATGCAGCCATAATCGATCATGCCCGTTCTATCTAAAATATTTACAGTCCTCCACTATACAGGGTGTGCCAAAAATTGGCACCAACTTTTTTATTTTAAATGGAAACCTATATTTTTCTTTACATGGTTCGATTGGTCTTCTAATTCTGACTTTAGAGAACCTAAGTTATGTTAACTTATCTATTATAATTTTTGACATATGTCCAATTTTTTGAAAAAAATTGCCGCTGTAGTAGTTTACGAACAAATTTGTATCTCGCAAACCTTTCAAAATTATGAAACCAAATTTGTGAAGCAGTTAGCTGGAAGTTCAGGCTAATTTTTGATGTCCCATCGGTGGTCCCATTTTGTACCATATGGGCGCAGTCGATTTTCAAATGTTGCAATCAAAAATTGTCAAAAAGTCAATTTTTTCAAATGGTACCTACTATTTTTTTTACACCATTCGAAAGAAAATTGAATTTTAGGGTGAGGTACTTAAGCATTCCCTATACCTAACTTCACCCCATATCGAGTTATTCAATAAAAATCAAGAAACACCTTATCTTGCCGAGAGATTCCATACTTCATCAAGTATGCCATGGAAACAAAAGACAGTTGTAATAATTTTTAAAGAAAAATATAGATTCTTATTTAATTACACACACCAACAAATTATTATTAACGAACAAGAACAATGTTGACGAAATTCTGTCAGTGAAAACGGTGCACACATTGAGCATTTGTATTGAAATAATTATTTTGTTAATCTGTTTATTTGTTGTTATTTTGTTGTTATTATTTATTATTGCAATACGATTTTTGAATAAAAATTAAAATGAAATGATTTTTTCCAAAGCTTACTACCCTTGAGAAAAAAAAACAATAATTTTTTCAAAAAATGCCAATAACTCAAAAACGACTGTAGATAGACATACACAATGTTAATAAAAGTGGCCCTAAAATTCAATTTTGCATTGATTTCTGGCGTCAGAAATGGTAGGCGCAAAGATGTGCTACGCAATCTGTTGAAAATAGAATAATAGAATATTTAAACAAAAATATGGTGGTCACATTGAACATTTACGTCAGAATTTCGTCAACATTGTTCTTGTTCGTTAATAATAATTTGTTGGTGTTGTGTGTAATTAAATAAGAATCCATATTTTTCTTTAAAAATTATTACAACTGTCTTTTGTTTCCATGGCATACTTGCATGATGAAGTAAGGAATCTCTCGGCAAGATAAGGTATTTCTTGATTTTTATTGAATAACTCGATATGGGGTGAAGTTAGGCATAGGAAACGCTTGAGTGTACCTCACCCTAAAATTCAATTTTCTTTCGAATGGTGTGAAAAAAAATAGTAGGTGTGTTTCGTCCTTACTTATTTTCCTCCCTTCCCTCCGCTACTGACCCACCTGACCTAACTCAATCCCAGACAGCACACGATATCCTGAGGATATCCTATCACAGTCCCGTTGTCCCAGATTTGGGATTATCCCATGGACATATCCCCAGGTCATCCCAAGGTTGACCTGACTGGATATTAATGTCCTGTAAAGATCCAATTATGGATATCCGTAGGATATCCGCAACTGATTGCCTACGGATATCCTGACGGGATGTTAATATCCTATAGTTGTACAAAATACATATATCCTACGGATGTAATAGAATCGATATCCGTGGGTTATCCTGTCCAGATTGCCCACGGATATCCAATGATGGGATGGGATTTTTACCACTTTTTTTAAGAAACTTATTTGTACAAAAACGGTAAAACATTAAACTATATTTATTTAGGCACACATTTTATTCTAGAATAAGAAATCGAAAATTTCAAAAATTTTGATTTTTCCTCGCCGGATAACTAAAAAAAAATATAATTTCAGTCAAAATGTTCTGAACAAAAGTAGTCTATTTTGGTCAGGCAATCCGAATTTGCAATAAAAAATAGGGGTTTCCATTTAAAAAACTAATTTGACCTTGAATGACCTATATATGTTCTGTGGAAATTATTTTTATTATATTTTTTTTTCCGGAGACGGTTGTCTTTTTAAAACGATGAAATACTCATTAAGATTCATATTGATAATTTCGAATGTAATGAAATAATTAATCAACAATAATCATGGAGTAAATTAGCTCTTTTGTAATTTAAATCTGGCCCTGGGGGAGGTGATGTATTATAGCTTATGCTCATTGGTTGAAAATCCAATGCAATTTCTTTAATCATTTCCCGAAACCGAATAACACTACGCTGATAATAAAGATGTCAATAATGCAGAAAATATAAGTCAGAGAGAGAGAGAGTTACAGTAGTGCAAACCACAAAAAACACAAACGAAAATTCCCTGTTTCTGTCCTATCATCGTGAACATCAGCTGCTGTGAACAACGCCATATTTTTCAATTTTCAAAGTTCGACTGTGTTCTGTGTTTGAAGATAGACCATTTTAATGTGTAAAGTGTATTTTTTAATGCAGGTAAGGCTTACTGTGCTATATTATATACATAATTTAAGATAAATCTAGAGCAGAGTATTAGCTGTTTGATCTAGTGTAGTGGTAGAGACACTATAGAGACCGGTAAATTATTTTGCATGTGGCATGTGCTGTAAAAGGTAACCTCGAACATGTCTACAACAGGTAAAATAAACCAGTAGTAAAACTAGTAAAACAAACAGAGCAACATACTATAGGTGTATCAAGAACAACTCTGTCAAAATATCATTACTTGTTAGTGATGATATTTCCACAAACGCAAATCACGTAGGTAGGTATCTAATATATTTAAAAAAAACGAATTGCACTGAACAATACACAGTATGATTTCTTATACAGACACAGGTTCTTTATTTGCGATTGAATCACTTTTTCTTATAACACGTTCTTGCATTTGAAACATTTTGGTATAGGAAAGCCCAAGTTTTCTATACTATGTGTATTATTTCTATATACATTAAGCCACGAATGGAGAAAATACATGAAGTATTTCATTTATATAATAACATCCTAATCTGGTATGACATTATTGTGAAAGACTAGTTATAGTCGAGGCAGAAATTCTGACTACATCACAGAAAACAAGTGATAATGTCCTTTTGTCGTATAGAATAATGTTTTTACATCTGTGTCCTCAGTCCTCTACTATAGTCACACATATAACAACTTACTACCAATTTGCATAAGGCCAAAATAACCATACGTTAAAATGTGTCAAAAGTTTTTGTCCGATATCGCTACCTTTTTTTTTTTTTTATTTAACTTTGGCTGTCTAATTGTAGCCTCAGCAGAAATTTTAATGATGCATGTCACAGAGGCAATGTTATTTAATTACTATACTTATAATTGAGTTTTTCCCATGACGACTTTCCTATCTAGATTATTACACTACGTCTGTTTTTGTGTCGCTGAATAATCATTATTTATGAAGATTAAGCGCATCTTTATAAGTCGTTTACAAATGTGTACTAATCTAGAAATAGCATTTATGATCGAGGCAGGAATTCTTACTATGCATATGTCATAGTGAAAACATGCGGAGCCAAAATTATGTTCATGTCCTTGTATAGAAAAATTACTGCTGTTGTGACTTGTATCTTCGGAATTTTTGCTTTGATTATATTTTAAAAACTTTTTTTTTTGTTTTAAATGTAAATGATTTTCATTTGTGTTATTTGTATATTTTTTAGAAGCTGTTTTAAAAAAACCCAAACTGTGTCAAGGCATCAGAAAAAACTGTGGAAGCTGCTATAAAAAATTGACTCCGACACGCCAAAGAAAGACTAGAAAGGGATAAGGAAAATGGAGATATAAGGAACAAAGGAAATTAAGCTGCTATAAAAAATTGACTCTGACACGCCAAAGAAAGACGAGAAAGGGATAAGGAAAATGGAGATATAAGGAACAAAGAAAATTAAGTGGACCAAGGAAATGCAGACAAAGAGAACCAATAGATATACTCATGTATATAGGTATAAATAAATAGATTTTTAAAATAAAGCTCAAGTGATTTTTTTATCCAAACATTATTAATACAAAGTGCATGATAAAAAGATGATGGAGTAGTTTTACAAACACCAAAACACTTGAACACAGCACTCGAATACTCTACTCGACTCGCATTTCACCAACCATGTTGGCATCATCTGGAGATGATTAAAACCTAAAAAAAACAACTCTTAGTTTTAATCATCTCCAGTTGGCAAAACGCGTGTCGAGTAGAATATTTGACTGTTGTGTTCAAGAATTTTGTTGTTTGTGGAAACTATTTTTTGGTGTTCGTGAAAACTACTTCATCGTCAGTGTCACACCGAAGGCTCCAAACCATCCAGATCCACGTGTATGACTCGGTGTATGATAAAAGGTAAAATATTAGTAAAATTAAAATAATATCGTCTCATATCTCATGAACTGACGTATCTCGAATTTTGACAACTTTACAGAATTACAGAAGACGCACATTTAACTTTTTGGACAGTTTTTAGAAATCAATACAATAGTGTGAATCAACTTAGTAGTGACTTTATAGCACAGTGTAGTTCATATGTATGCTAAACTAATAGCAATCGGTTACGTCAGTGTGAGTCGGATGCAGATAACAATATTGCTTTTTGTGTCACAACTTCAACAAAATTAGAGTAGTGTTTTTTTTTTGTTTATTAATATTGTGCCAATTTAATTATCTATTAGAGGTGTTTTAAAATCTCATGAGCTGTGACCTTCATATGCGCACAGACATAATCCCTCCTGTCGACTCAGTTACACTTCTTAAAATTATTATATTTATTGTTTACAATTTATCCCGAACTCTTGTTAATGTATACAACAATTCAGCCGCCAGTGTCTTCAAAAAAATACTTATAACGCAGAATGAACTTTGGCGTTTGCGCATTTCGCGGCTCATAAGATTCTGAAACACCTCTAACTTTATATCAGTATTTATTTTGTGAGATTACGTAATAGTTCTGTCATGTAGTTGTAATTCTCTTAGGATACTTGAATTCATGTTTATATCTTGTTTTTTTTCTTATTTATCTAGAACCGTATAAATTTCTAGAATTAATTTACAAACATCCTATATACTAAGGTTATCGAAAGGATATCCTTAAACACTTATCTAACTGTTTCCTAAGGATATCAAATCAAGAACAATATCGAATATCATCAGGATATACAAAAAAGGGATATGCATGTAGAACACTATTTCCAGCGGTTATTGTAGGCTTATCCTAGATATTGCCCCGATAGATCCTAAGGATATATGCAAATGTGTCCGAAGGTTGTTCTCAGGACATCTGGAACTGTCTCACCTGTACATCCCAGGGAAATCCTATGCAAATTTTAGGTCATCCAAAGGATATAGTCATAAACCAAGCTTTACGTCCTTAGAATATCCATCGGTTAACCTTGTGCTGATTGGGATGTATGTACCCTCTCGTGCCTAATATAGAAAAAGAGAGAAGAGAGTCGTTTCCAGATGATTAATATGTGTACATCGATAACACACCGTGTGTGAAAGTTGTTGTGTTCCTGGCAATACAAAGGTGACAACTCAAGAAGCCGGCAACCTATATCTACGGGCGACCTACGGTCCTATAAGGTACATTCCATTCTTATCCACCCCTTTTCTCAACCATTTCATTGGTCCTTCTTGCACGCCGGATTCATCGTAAATTGATAGTTATTAATTATTAGTATTTCATTAGTCCTTCTAGCAAGCCGGTTTTGCGTAAATTTAAAAAATTAATGGTCATTCTTTGTATGCTAGATTATCGTAAAATTTAATATTCGCATAAAAGTAAATTTTAGTATTTTAAGTTCATTTGAAACAACAAAACATTACTTTGCTCATTTACAATTGGTTTGTTAATAATTATATCGAACATTTTATTTGAATTTCTTGGTGTTTTAACGTCGAAGGCGGTAGCACATTTTTTACCTCTTATCGCATACATACCTATACCGGCAGGGTTCTTGTTTACATGTTATCATCGCTGACCTTGAAACCGCCTAATAGTGCCGTTTTTTTTTTTGTTTTTCGTCGAACACTAGAAATTTACAGCAATACTTGTAATAAATAACATTATATTTATTCTTGAACTTATGGTATCGAAACTATTTCGTTTATTTCATTTGGTAATATTTACCTACTTCGTTTTAAAAGAAATCAGATCGTAAAAAGGTGCCTACCGACATTTGTTTCTTTGATACAATTTTCTTATTATAAGTAACTTCGGAATTTATCGACTTTGCTGCATTTCGCGTGTTATATTGTCACACCCAGTGGCGTACTGAACAACTTACCCTTCGTTATTGCATTAACAGTTAAATTTTAACTTTAAATGCATAGTCATTGTTCAGTTGGTCTCGGTTATTTGCGAATTTGATTGATCAGTGTCGTAGTTTTTTGTTCCTTTTGTGGGATATTTATTCGAATTATTTAGTAAATACATACTTAAAAAATAGTCGAAACTAAAACCATTTATTGATTGCCATGGCCCCAAGAAAAGAAGCTATAGCAACTCGTAATTTACTCGTGTCTCGAATTAAGGAAACTTTGGACTTTGCACAAGCTGCACAAACAGATAATTCAAAATTGTCTCTTTTTAAAATAAAATACAAACTGTTAGACAAAACTTATGAAGATTTCCAAGCAAGCCACATTGATATTGTAACTCAAACATCTGACGCAGATCGGGAAGCTCAAGATGGCATTAGAAAAGAAATTGATGACATATATGTTGAAATATTAGCAATATTTCAGGACTTATGTCCTATTACTACAGTTCCTACCACACCTAGTGGGGAATTATCACCATCTATAACTCGTTCTTCGACATCTGCTCCTTCTCAATTCAATGTAAGGCTGCCTAAGCTGGAATTAATTAAATTTTCGGGAGATTTAAGAGGGTGGCAAACCTTTATTGATGTGTTTAACAGCTCAGTTCATGAATGTTCTCATATTTCGGAAATAAATAAGTTTCAATATTTAATCACTGCATTAACCGATGAACCACTGACATTGGTCAAATCAGTTCCATTAACTGCGGCTAATTACCAAGTAGCTTACAACGCCCTTGTCGATCGCTATTCGAACAAGCGGCTTCTCATACTAAACCATTGGCGTACCTTAAAAAATTATCCTGTACTAACCACAGATAATTTCAAAACACTTCGTAAATTAATCGACACCTTTAGCGAAAATATTGCGGTATTAGGGCATTTAGAATGTAACATAAAAGAGTGGGATTTTATTTTAACGGATTTGCTCTTAGACAAACTGGATACCTCTACACGCAAACGATTCGAATTAAACTGTAATGCTGCAGTCATGCCTAAATATGACGAATTAAAAGATTTTCTCCTTAAACAATGTGCCGCTTTGGAAACAGTTGAGAGTTCCAAATCCTCGACTTCGCATGCCGCGACTTCGCAAAAATATAATAAATCGTCGACTCAATCCTTTTCTTCTAAGCATTTCACCGATTACAAAAGCGCCCCTTCTCAAAGGGCCTTTGTGGTGAATACCAATTCAACCTCACCCAATCAATCATCATCTTCGAAGTCGGAAACTTGCACCCTTTGCAAAATGAACCATTTGCTATATCGCTGTCCATCTTTCTTGGCAAAATCACCTTCAGACCGATTCTCTATAGTCAAACAAGCACGTCTTTGTGTCAATTGCCTGCGGCAGTTCCACCCGGTGGTCAACTGTCCGTCACAGCATACTTGCAGGACTTGTGGATTTAAGCACCATTCCTTACTTCACTTTGATAGGTCTTCAGGTACTGTTAGTGACAAGTCCAATTCTAATATACAGGCGCCTCCGCCTCAAAGTAGCCCTGCTACTCCATCATCTGGTGTCAATGCTTGCACTAGTGTTTCTTCAACAAATACCTCATCTCGACTTACTGTTCTTTTAGCAACTGTTTCTTTGGAGATCAAAAACAAATTTGGTAATTTCGGCACCATTCGCGCACTGTTGGACCCTGGTTCACAGGCTTCATTTATCGTTGATTCGGCGGTAAAACAACTCGGGCTGAACAGGTCAAAAAATCATACTCCTATTTTTGGGCTAGGCCAAACCACTGCAAACACATCCGAGGGTATAACCACGTGTCAAATTCGTCCTCATGGATCCGAAAGCCCTTTATTGGAAATTGACGCCCTAATTATTAAAACTATTTGTTCTAACATACCTAGCTCACCTGTCGAGTCATCGCAAGTGGAGTTTCTTCGCAATTTACCATTAGCTGATCCACTTTTTCACAAGCCCGGCCCTATTCAAATGTTATTAGGTGCTGATATTTATCCCTCATTGTTAAAAGGTCATACTATCACTCATGATAGGGCCCAGGGACCGATGGCTATTGAAACTATCTTTGGATGGGCTCTCTTAGGACCTATTAATAACGTGACTTCTTCAGAAATTCGTTCCTTCTTCACCAGTGTCGAACCATGTTCCGACTTAATCCTCAAGAGATTTTGGGACATTGAAGAAGTTCCTTCAAAATCAACAACCTCTCTGGATGACAAGGTAGTCGAGGCACATTTCCAGAATTCATATTTTCGCACATCTTCAGGTCGTTTTGGTGTTGCGTTACCATTTAAGATAACCTCGCCTCACTTCGAAAATTCTTGTACCATTGCCGATCGTCGTCTGATCGTTCTTGAAAGACGGTTACAGTCTCAAGTTTCATTGCGTAAACTTTACCTTGAGTTTATGGCAGATTACCTCACATCTGGTCATATGTCGCTTGTTAGTCCATCTCCAGATGGTTCTGACAACTATTTTATCCCACATCATGGGGTACTCACCACTGATGCAGACAAACAGAAAATTCGTGTCGTCTTCGATGCTAGTGCTCGGGCAGGCAATAACCTGTCACTTAACGACACTTTGTATCCTGGTCCTAAACTTCAATCCGATATCAGTAGCGTTTTACTTCGTTTTCGTTCTCATGCCATTGTTTTCACATGTGACATCCGTCAAATGTACCGGCAGATCTTAGTTACTCCGGAACATAAAAAATACCAGCTGATTAGATGGCGTTTCAGTCCCACTGATCCTATCCAGACCTACCAGCTAAACACTGTTACTTATGGCGTCAATTCGTCCCCTTACCTGGCTATCCGAACTTTGCTTCAACTAGCCGAGGAAGGTAGTCAACAATTTCCTCTTGCCGCCGAGGCGCTTAAAAATGATGTATACGTTGATGATTTGGTTTGTGGCGCCTCATCCATAGACGCTGCCCTGAATCTTCGAGATCAACTCATTTCGCTATTACAGTCAGGATCTTTTGAACTTCGAAAATGGTCATCCAATAACCCCATGATATTGGAGGACATTCCGATATCGTATCGGCAGCAACAAGATCTTACCTTCGACAGTGAGTCCAATTTAATTATCAAAATTCTTGGGTTACAATGGCATTCATCTTCTGACTCGTTTTCATTCAAAGTGGTACCACGAGAGTCCCGTTGTACCAAACGGTCAATCCTGTCCGAGGCCGCCAGAATTTATGATCCTCTTGGTTTTCTTTCTCCATTAACCCTATTCGCCAAACGCATACTTCAACATTTATGGACTCTAGGACTCGATTGGGATGACACTCCTCCTGAAGACGTAAAAAGGTTATGGCAGCAATACAAATCTGAATTGTCATGTCTTAGTTCACTTCGAATACCTCGTCATTTATTTAATTCCTCTCTACAATCATGCCAGTTGCATGCATTTTGTGACGCTTCAGAACTTGGCTATGCTTGTGTAATTTATTTCCGTACTATTGACTTAAACGATCAGGTATCCACTAGCCTAGTTATGGCCAAATCTAAAGTGGCCCCTTTAAAACGGCTATCAATTCCACGTTTAGAACTCTGCGCAGCGGTTTTACTTGCAAAACTCTTCGAATTCGTCCTTCATACGTATCAATCCCTTGTTACCTTTGATCGCATAGTGGCATGGAGTGATTCCACAGTTGCCTTAACTTGGATTAGAGCTTCGCCCCACCGATGGAAAAGCTTTGTAGCGAATCGCGTTACCTTCATTCAGGAACGTATAGCCCCATCATGCTGGCGCCACATTTCGTCTGCCGAAAATCCAGCCGACCCGGCTTCTCGTGGTCTCCTTCCAAACGACGTGCTGTCATGCTCGCTTTGGTGGGCGGGGCCAACATTCTTAGCCCAGTCTCCCGACTCGTGGCCATCAGACTCTTCCACTTCTCACCTAGTCTTTGAGGAAGACTTGGAAGAAAGAGTAATCACTCTTCTTGGGCAAACTGTGACGTCAGACGTCATTAACCTTCTCGACAAATTTTCGTCACTTCGGAAAATTCAAGGTATTGTCGCATATATTCTCCGCTTCTACAAGAATAGTAGAAAGCACGACAAGTTCACTGGACTTTTGTTAATTGAGGAGTTGCACCAAGCCCTACTTCGTATCGTCAAAGTAGTCCAATCCCTAGCATTTTCTCAAGAAATCAAGGCTATTCAAAGCAAACGTAAATATCCAAAATATTTAAAAAAGCTGTCGCCATTCCTTGATGCCGATGGAATCCTACGGGTCGGTGGCAGACTAAAGAATGCCGATCTGCCCTTCTCGGCCAGACATCCCGCGCTGCTTCCACGCAAACATCGCCTCACTGAATTGATTATTTTACAAACTCATCGTCAAAATTTCCATCCAGGAATAAATACAACAATGTACTTACTTCAACAAAATTTTTGGGTTCTCTCTGCTCGTCGAGCCATTCGACATTATTTATCGACTTGTAACCAGTGCTTTCGAACTAACCCCAATCCCTATGTCCCTCCGATGGGAGATCTTCCAAAGGTTCGTATTTCGCAAATCAAACCATTTAGTTGCGCAGGCGTTGATTATGCCGGTCCTTTCACCATCACCTTAGCAAAAATTAGAGGTGCTAAAACCATGAAAGCCTATTTATGCTTGTTCGTATGCTTTGCCACCAAGGCAATTCACCTCGAGTTAGCCTCCGATTTAACTACAGAGGCCTTTTTGGGTGCTTTGAGACGATTCATAGCGCGTCGTGGCCGGTGTTCTCAGCTGTTTTCAGATTGCGGCTCTAATTTCGTCGGTGCGGATCATGAGCTCAACCAATATATGAAACATTCTGCCGAGGCAGAAAACATTATCTGGACTTTTAATCCACCATCCGCTCCCCATTTCGGTGGACTTTGGGAGAGTGGAGTTAAAGCCGTTAAAACGCACTTTTATCGGGTCATCGGAGACCAAATCCTCACGTATGAAGAAATGAATACTCTATTTGTACAAATTGAATCTCTACTCAATTCACGACCCCTTTGTTGTCTAAGTTCGGATCCAAATGACCTTAGCGTCTTAACTCCCGGACACTTTCTTACTCTCGAACCTTTAACATCAGCTCCAGACCCAGACCTCACTCATTTATCGATAAATCGGTTGTCACGTTGGCAATTGATACAGCAGATGCACCAAAGATTTTGGGTGCGTTGGAAAGATGAATATTTGCACAACCTGTATCAGAGAAGCAAATGGTCGGATTCACATCGGTTTGAACCTGTCGATATCGGTACGATCGTTCTTATAAAAGACAACCTAGTTCCACCCCTCAAGTGGAGGATAGGTAGAATTTCTAAACTCCATCCTGGTAAAGATGGAATACCCCGCGTCGCGTCTGTAAATACCTCCGAAGGTATTCTAAAACGCCCAATGGTAAAATTGTGTGCATTGCCTTCACAATAAAATACCAAGTTCGCGTTTAATAGAATTTTTTGTTTCGTTTTTGTTTTATTTTTTGCTATTTCTTTCTTAAGCCATGATCGTTATGGCGTTCAATAATTTTATTTTTGTTTTCTATATAATTTATCAAAATTCTGTTACCCAGAATTTGGTGGGCGGTTATGTTTCGTCCTTACTTATTTTCCTCCCTTCCCTCCGCTACTGACCCACCTGACCTAACTCAATGTATGTACCCTCTCGTGCCTAATATAGAAAAAGAGAGAAGAGAGTCGTTTCCAGATGATTAATATGTGTACATCGATAACACACCGTGTGTGAAAGTTGTTGTGTTCCTGGCAATACAAAGGTGACAACTCAAGAAGCCGGCAACCTATATCTACGGGCGACCTACGGTCCTATAAGGTACATTCCATTCTTATCCACCCCTTTTCTAAACATTTCAAGGTGCCATTTGAAAAAATTAACTTTTTGACAATTTTTGATTGCGACATTTGAAAATCGACTGCGCCCATATGGTACAAAATGGGACCACCGATGGGACATCAAAAATTAGCTACTACAGCGGCAACTTTTTTCAAAAAATTGGACATATGTCAAAAATTGTAATAGATAAGTTAACATAACTTAGGTTCTCTAAACTCAGAATTTGAAGACCAATCGAACCATGTAAAGAAAAATATAGGTTTCCATTTAAAATAAGAAAGTTGGTACCAATTTTTGGCACACCCTGTATAGTTGGAGGACTGAAAATATTTTAGATAGAACGGGCATGATCGATTATGGCTGCATACCAAATTTCAAGTTTCTAATCCAACTGCAAGTTGAAAAACTTCTAATGAATGGCCTACGTGAATCACCCTGTATATAATTTCCGATTTTTGTTTTTGCCTTTTTTGGTCCGGCCTCTTTGGACATGTTTGCAATAGTATGGTATGACTTTTACACTTTGTCTTGTCTTCTATTTATATAAATTCCTTTCACAGTCCTGTTGGGCCCAAAGCATATCATTGGTTACTTCAAAAGTTGTGCAACAGCAACCTCGTATCTTTGTACCATATGAGTAAATTCAGTCTGTCTTGAAACGGATTTCTATATGAAAAATGTTGTGACGATTAGTAAAAAAATTTGTCCGGTGATTAATATACCAACCTATTAGATTTCACCAATTGCCATGCTGATATTAAAATTACTAATTGCCTTGATTTTCGTTTTCGTCACTGTATCGCAGTGATTGAATCACCGGCAGTGAAATATCGCCCATCTCTAGTTTGCGACACGTTGCTACCTTTATTTCACTCATGGTAGAAATATGAAATAGTTTGTTAGGTTAAAATGTCAGCTTGATATTAATGATTGATTAAGACAAATAGTCCTTATACAAAATGGGTAGCCATGAGAAAACAATATGCAGACTCTGTTTGGAAATATGTGATGACTTTAAAGCTTTAGAGGGAGATATGAAAGAGGTTTTGGATGTACTTCTGCCAAAAGTAGTAAGTGTCCAAAATTAACTATCAATTTATTTTAGTTCAATCAGTGTTTATTACAAGTTTGCTGTAATGATCTCGATGATTTTTGTTCTAGACTTTAGTCGCAATACGGGAATCTGTGATGTGTACAGGCTGTACCGAAAAGCTTATGAGTTGTTTTGATTTTAAAGCAACATGCTTTTATACGCATGATAATATATTTCCATTTGTCAACAACGATTGCGCTGTAAAATTGAATCTAAGAGATGTCTATCTGAGCAAAAATGAAATTGGAGCTATTGTTTCGAAAGATGAGGACGTATGTGCATTTTGCATGGGTCCAGTGGAAATTTGCTCTGCCATATTCTTAAATGTTGCTGATGGGGATGTTGTGTTGAGGAATATGATAGAACTGTGCCTTCCAGAGTTGGTAAGTATTAATATTTTTATGTTTGAGTGCTTATTGATTGGGAAACAGATGCAAGAGATCATGGGTGAAGTGCATAGGTAGGTGCGTTCTCAGCAGGCTCATGACTTGCTTTTTTGCCACCCTTGTGCGTTTTAATATATTTTGCCCCCAATTTCTATAATGATGATATATGGGCACAGTTAATTTGGATCTATCCCTCATTGAAAAATTATTTTAAAATGTATTTAGATAAAAATATTTTTATTTTTATATTTTATAACATGTACAAGCCATATAAGTATTTTCTCCCTGAGGTACGTAGTTACTTTCAGATATTAAAAAAAGCACTACCATAAGATCTGTAAATCGACATAAATTAGTTTTGAAAAGAAAATATTTTTTCGCTTAGAGCCTTTTTACTATAGAAGTTAATCGTGCATCGGGCAACCAATAAAGTTGCAACCTCCCCAGCTCTTACTTTTATAATTTTGTACATTGTAAGTTCAGAGAGGAAAATAAGCATTTGTTCCCTCGTTGCAAGTCAAGCTCAAACACAAATAGAATCAGATTCCTGTTTGAGTTTGCACAATTCACTTTATCACGTTTTACGTGAGGTAGGTATCATATATGAAACATAAAAATATATAATTTGCAAGAAGTACTCCGGTTCCCTCGTCTTAAAGAATAGAAGTAAATAACAGATAACTAAGTAACTGAATAAAAAAACATATTAGATTGCAATTCCCCTTTGTTTCTTATATTACTTAATATATATTTTAATAGATGTTATTTTTTTACAATTATATTCTTTCGGCGCCGCCATGCATGACACGGCTGTGCTCTTATGTACAGCACGGACCTGCTCCTGAGTGCTCAATGTGTATTAGTTGGGAATCTAGATTCTCAAATGATGCTCCTAAAATGTTGAACACTTGACTCAAAGATATAGTTTTAAAAACGTGGCTTCTGACTCCTAACTAGAAAACATTTACACCAAATTAAATTCCTTACATATTAGCTCATAATAAATTTCTTAATTATTTATTTGTTTTTTTATTGACAGGATTTTACTGTCATCAAGAACCCTGTAATCTGTACAACCTGTCATGGCTTGCTAGAGGATTGCTTCCGTTTTGTGTCAGATTGTTTAGTCTCAGAAGAAAGGATTAAGAAATATTGTGAAACTTTAGTAGAGATGGGAAAAACGGTTCCACTTATGTAGCGTTACAAACGCGATCGCTCCAGAAAAATACCGCGACAAAACAACGCGATTTTGGAACGAAATAATTCGATTAGCTCCGTCAAACGCAACGCGATTAAAAGACACCACGTTTGTCGCGTACTGTAGTTACTTCAGAGAGTTACGTAACCTAGTCAGTTCTTCAGTCGCCTAGTCGCGTTGCCAATGCATAGAACGCTTTTTAGTTTCTATTTATACATAGGTTCTTAAATTTTTTTTAGTAAATGTTAGACACCAATAAGGATATATGTATATGTTATAATAAGACTAGTATTATGTTATAAGGTAAAATATAAATAATTTCAACTAGAATATATATCTATAAGGCCGGTTTGGGTGTGGTATGCCGAGTGGTTTAGCCAATACAGGACACTTGTAACTTTTGAATGGGTCGATGGATTATTTGCAAATTTGGTGTAGCAATATGAAAAAATCGGTAAAGTTATTTACACAGAACTTCCCTCGTTATTTGTGCATGGCGGTCACTCTAAAAAATTATTAATTACGAAATAAAATTGGTCAAAAAAGTATACAGAGTGCTCATCCAACAGCAAAAGTTCAATACTAAATAACAGGTGCCAAATATGGAAGGCTTGCGCAAATAACTTTACAAATGTCCACCATGACTGAATTATTTCTTGGGATGCCATTATTCTTTAAAAGTATATAATAGGTGCATACTGCATGTGCCAAATATTATTGCCCTCTGTCACATTTTCAATCCCACATTCACGTAAAGGAGTGAAAGTATAGTGGTGGTTAAAAATATATTTTTTTTTGGAATTTTTCAAAAATGTTGGTGAAAAAATTTTCTAAACTTTTTTTTTGAAATAGGTTTAGAATATCATGAAACGTAAAATTTTTTAATTTGTGCAAAAAAAAATTTTTCCGTCTATTCTAGTGTTAAATTTTTTTCCAAAATGGTGAAAAGATGTTGCAATTTTTTTTCCGAAATAGGTTTGGAATGTCATGAAACGTGGAAATTATAAATTTGAGCAAAAAAAAATATTTCGTCTATTCTATAATAGTGATAAATAGATTACCTAAACATGTTTTCAATTTTTTTTATTTTTCAAAAACGTTTTTAAATTTGTTTGAATAATTTTAGAATGCCATGGAAACGTAGAAATTTTAAATCTGAACAAAAAAAAAATTCCATCTATTTTGGTGGTAAAATTTTTTCAAAAATTTATAAAAAGTTTTCTATTTTTTTTTTAATAGATTTAGAACGCTATGAAACGTGGAAATTTCAAATTTTGAGAAAGAAAAAAAAATCCATCTATTTTAGTGGTAAAATTTTTTTTAAAAATGGTAAAAAATTTTCAAATTTTTTTTTTTAAATAGGTTTCGAATGCCATGACACGTGGAAATTTCAAATTTAAACAGAAAAAAAAAATTTTCCTAGTGGTAAAAAATTTTTCAAAAATGGAGAAAAAAAATTTCAAATTGACTGAAATAGGTTTAGCGTGTCATGAAACGTGGAAATTTTAAATTTGAGCAAAAAAAAATTTTGTTCACTATTTATTCCGTTTAGACGGTCCACCCTGTATATTTTCCAGTGAAAGTTTTACTATTTCTTCGCTGACAGTAGGGTCTACCTACCAAATTTGACTGCTCTCCGTCAAGTAGTTTTTTAGATAATGTACCAACAGACAGACAGACAGACTAACGGAATTGAAAAACCTATATTTTCGTAATCTATGTGATCTGAAACGTCAGAATCCAAAAAAATCTTGGAGGGTGATTTTTTCTCGAATACAATACTTCCCTTCGGTATGCGAGGGAAGTAAAAAGAATCCAATTATATGATGTTAAAAAACCAAAGTCGCCGACTTCCATTACGATGGTAATCCGATTTTCAAATGGGATAACTGGTAAATTTTTGTATATTTCGATCCTGCTATCCAAAATACATATAATCCAACTTCAGATGTTAGAGTAACCGATTACTAGCCCGTTGCAGCGACAGGGCAGCGCAGTTGTACAACGTGCTGTCGTTACTTGGTTGCTCGTTGCGAGTAACCGGTTATTTTGGCATTTCGTAGCGCGACGGTACGCTACCTAAAAATACCGCGACAAAACAACGTTACAGAAATAACGACCCATCTCTAAACTTTAGATATAAGCAGCAAAGGACAAGTTGAATTAAATGGTTTATTACAGTTTGCGATGGGAGACGTAACCATAAAGAAAGAAGAAGTACAGTTTACGTCAAAAATGCTAAGCTGTAAAGAATGGAGTAATATAAATAAAACAGAAACATTCTGTAAGCAAAACGAACTTAAGGAGGAAATCGTTGAAATCGAAGACCAAAAATGTTTACTTAATGAAGAAATTGAAATAAAAAGTGATACATCTGATTTCAACAGGTAATACTAATTTAAAATTAATTGAATTGAACTTATGTATGAATAATGTACAGAGTGAGTCATTAATGCTTCAATATCTCCTCGACCGTTTGAAATTTGGAAAAATGTCTTAGGTAAAAATTGTAGGATGTCAAAAATCATATATTATAGAACTATTTTTAAATGAGTTCTTCCCGTAGTAGTAGAAAGTTAATTCTAGGATTTTTAAAAGGAGAACCCAATTATTTCTATATACAAGGTGGTCCAGAATTGCTAGTACATCAAAAAACAATGGTAGTCTTTTATATACTTATTCTTCCCTTAAGGCTGTGTTATCAATGTCAAAATACCGCGTTCACAGTCGTAAATCTTCCAACATATTGTTCTCAAAAACAAACCAACAAAATTCAGATTTGATTTAATTATTAGAACTAGTTAACTTAAATCTAATACATATCATGTTTTATATTTGAAAACTAAATGAAATTAAGTATTTTCTTTGGATTATTACACGAGAACGTGCCACTCAATCGTCCTTTATTCATCAATTTTTTTTATATTCTTTAATGGGACTCAAATATTCAAATAAAATATGATACGTACTAGAATAAATATATTAAATGTGAAAAAAATGTCAAAATCGGCATAATATTTGCTCTTAAAGAAGATTAATATGTCAAAAAAAAATACAGGGTGTTTGGTGCATCGTGTGCCAAATGGAAATAATAATAATAATAATAAGCTTTATTCAATAAAAAACATACAAGTCATAGAATACGTCAATAAAAGATAAAAAGATGCTGTGTACTTTGCTCAGTTACACTGCAGTACATAATGTAAAGACACTTTAAAAAACCTTAAATCTAATAATTTAACATACAGGAATAAAAGACGGAAAAAGCTAACCATCACACATTACAAAATTAAAATTCAGAGTCAGAGAAATACTCGTCCACCTTATAATAACATTTTTTAACTAGAATATGTTTAAATTTTTTTTTAAATTTGCATAAAGGCAACTTTCTCAGTATCTCTGGTACATGGTTGTAGACCTTAATTATTGAGATTGTTACACCTTTCTGTACTTGTGTGAGATTTGTACAGTATGGGACTAGTAAATCTTTATGTCGGGTTTCATAAGGATGTGTTTGTTCGTATTCTTCAAAAAATGTATAGTTTTTCTTATAAAAAACTGCACACTCAAAGATGTAGAGTGACGTCAATGTAAGTACATTATTTTCTTTAAAATACAATTTACAGGAATCTGTCTTTTTTAGATTAAATATGTTGCGAATACATCTTTTTTGCAAAACTTGTATTCTATTAGCGTCCACTGAGTTTCCCCAAAAAATAATTCCATATTTTGCAATTGAATGGAATTAGGAATGATATACATTGGCCGACAGAAAGGGTTATCTGCCATCCTTTCAGGCCCCTTAATACTTCCCATGCCCTGCGGGATTTTTCATATCGACCTTTTATCTTTTTAATGAAAAAAATCCCAAATTTTACATTTAAATTCAAATTATAAAAAAAGTTTTAGGCGTAGACTGCGAATTTCATTTTTATTTTGATGTGTATTGTTGAAGGGTTCTTTTAAATCCAAAATTACTGGCATTAGTCATCTAGTTGTTTTCTTATTCACTCGCAAACTTTCGGAAGAGGTAAAATTATTATAGGAGGAGATTTTAATGTTGACCGCTTAAAAAATACTATAAATAAACTGTTGTTTGACGACTTGTTGGTGATGCATGATCTTAAGTCAACGATTAATTTACCAACGAGAGTAAAGGATAATAGTGCCACATGTATTGACAACATTTTTATAAATGTAGATCTTGTCGATTACACGATCAAAAACATTAATTTATGTCTCTCTGACCATTATACTCAAATACTAAATTTTAATGCGTATCGAAATAAAAATGAGTCAAATAAGCCAACATTTATTACCAAAAGAAACATGTGTAAAGAGAACATCGACAGATTTAATGACCTTTTAGGAAATGAAAACTGGACAAATGTTTCTTCTCAAACCTGCCCAAATTTTGCCTTTAATAATTTCGCCGATACTTTAAGTTATTATTTTGAAATCTGTTTCCCTCTGCAACGTGTCAAACAAAATAAAAAGGAATCTCCGCCTATGTGGGTTTCAGAGGAGCTTCTAGAATTAAAACAGAGAGTGTGTTTGATCTCGGACTTTGCTCAAAAATATCCTCAACTAAAGCCTATCTGCAGAAATGTAAATATTGAGTATAAAAATAAATTAAAAGAAACCAAAATAGCATATAATGATAATAAAATTTCAGAGTCAACAAACAAGGTTAAAACCATGTGGAATATGATAAACGAGGTGGTAGGAAAATCCTCTGCCTCACAGACAAAAATAGTTGTTCATGAGAATGGTTCCCTTCTCGCAGATAAAGTTATTGCAGATAACTTCAATGCTCACTTTACCACAAGTCATATAAATATCCAAGCTGACCCCATCGACTTCAATTTATTAAACACAAACATACCACTTTTTTCTCAATCTCTGTTTCTTCAACCAGTCACTGAAATAGATACGGTATCTTTTATTAGCAGGTTAAAGTCCTCTCCCTCCAGTGGTCTGGACAATATGTCTAACAATTTATTAAAAAAATGTAAAAATAATTTCACCCTACCGTTAACCTATATAATTAACCTATGCTTTGTAAACGGAATTTTCCCTGACAACTTAAAAATTAGTAAAGTCATTCCACTATTTAAGAAAGGAGACAAAAACTCTTATAACAATTATCGAGCGATTAGCATAATTTCAAGTATGTCGAAGGTTATAGAACTTGCATTTTTAGAACAGCTGAGTGGTTTCTTTTTAAAAAATAACCTTTTATCGTCAGTTCAACATGGTTTCTTAAGAAATAAAAGTGTTGACACTGCATTAGTAAATTTTCACAGCTCGATAGTGGACGCCTTAGATAAAGGATTATTTGCTTTTGGATTTTTTATAGATTATTCACGTGCCTTTGACTGTGTAGATTATGACTTACTTACTGCGAAGTTGTTTAGATATGGTATTAGGGGTCCTGCCTTAGATTTTTTATCAAGCTATATTAAAAACCGTACGCAAGTAGTCTATGTGAATGGAACAAAGAGCAATACATGTACAATAAATGCCGGTGTACCACAAGGTTCCATATTAGGGCCGTTCATTTATCTCATCTTTGCCAACGATCTCGCTATATACATTCAAACCAAATACAATGTTCATATTACGTGCTACGCCGATGATACAAACTTTTTAGTTGTGCAAAAAAGTCCTGACGCAGTAAGAAATATATCTAAGGATCTATATAAAGACATCATAATTTGGTCAGAGAAGAATCGGCTTACGCTTAATAAAGAAAAAACAAATACTGTATCATTTAGGTATAATATCGAGCAGAACTCTAGCGACGAATTTCTAATAACAGATTCTGCTAAAATATTGGGTATTGTGTTCGACCGAAATTTGACGTGGGCTGCTCATATAGATAGTGTGTGTGTGAAGCTCAGTAAAGGTTGTTATGGTATGCGCAACTTAAAAAATCACTGCGGTAAAGATTCTCTAATGACATTCTATTATACTAACATACATTCTCATCTGCGTTATGGAATTATGCTGTGGGGATTGAGTACTACTTATGTTCGTCGGGCATTTATTCTTCAAAAGCGTGTCATTAGGATTATGGAGAGTTTACATCCCCGAGATTCATGCAGAGAATCTTTTAAGACCTTAAGAATATTAACTCTGCCTTGCTTATATATTTACGAAATATGTTGCTATGTTTTTAAAAACAAATCAGCGTTTCTTACAAATCAAACACACCACAATTATCAAACAAGATTTAAAGATCAGTTAATTCCACATCAGCACACAACAGCATTGTATCAAAAAAGCGTGTATTACAACGGCTGTAAAATTTATAATCATTTACCCACTGATGTGAAAAATTGTAAGAGCCTATTTACTTTCAAAAAGAGGATAAAGAATTTGTTAACAGAAAAATGCTTGTATGATGTCAATGAATTTTACTTAGTCTGACCATTTATATATCCATTTATTTATTGCGTGTTTATATATTTATATATATTCTTTTTGTGTAGTTTGTTAATATGTTAGTGTTTTGTTTTATACAATTTTAGGTGTATTTTATTTTATATTATTTAAAATGTATTATGTTTAAGTATGCATATTAGCTTCGATTTTGACGCACTCCTAAATTACTTGTATGGTTATCAATTAATTGTATTTGTGATTGGGAAATAAAGATTATTATTATTATTATTATTAAACTTTACATGGCTATAAAAAAAAAACTCAGATCAACGGGGATCTTCCAACTCCCTCAAAAATTCTCTAGTCTATCCTCTTGCTAGTGATGTGCCACATGTCATAAAAATCTTTTAATAACTTCGTGAATTCGCTAAATTAATGAATCGGGTCACATAAGGCTAATATTCAAAATTCCGAATAAAAAATTATTTTTGCTTAAATTATGCATAGGAAACAGGTACAATCTGTTATCTCACTCTTGCGAAGTAAAATCTATCTTCTATCTTTCTGTTCATTGGTTTTCTTGAAATAAAGAAACAGTTACATTTTTATCATTTATTAAAAAAATTTTTAAATCTTGCTCAAAGTATTGGTCTCTGTTGCGAACGCAGGCCCGACATCTGCTTCGTATTTCGACAGTTGTTGTATGAAGTCGTATTTCCTCCCTAATTGTACCGAAAACCGTTTCTATGAGTTGGACAAGAGGACAAGTTCCTCCCTAGTAGCAACCTCCGTCGCGTACACGAGCTCTTTGGCACGACCTCGGACATAAAATCCAATGGAGTTAGGTCTGGGGAACGTGGAGGCCATTGAATAGGGCCATCCCGCCCAATCTACGCATACGCCTATAGTTTTTCAAAATGACAGCTGTCCCGCGCATTCGCGATTGATTGTAAGACAATATCTAGACAATGTGTTCCCAAATGCGTAGATTGGGCGGGATGGCCCTATTCAATGGCCTCCACGTTCCCCAGACCTAACTCCGTAGGATTTTTATGTCAGGGGACGTGCCACAGAGCTCACGTACACGACGGAGGTTGCGACTAGGGAGGAACTTGTCCTCTTTTCCAACGCATAGAAACGGCTTTCGGTACAATTAGGGAGGAAATACGACTTCATACAACAACCGTCGAAATACGAAGCAGATGTTGGACCTGCATTCGCAACAGAGACCAATACTTTGAGCAAGATTTTTAAATTTGTTTAATAAATGATAAAAATGTAACTGTTTCTTTATTTCAAGAAAACCAATGAACAGAAAGAGATAGAAGATAGATTTTACTTCGCAAGAGTAAGATAACAGATTTTACCTGTTTGACATGCATAATTTAAGCAAATATAACTTTTTATTCGAAATTTTGAATATTAGCCTTATGTGACCCGATTCATTAATTTAGCGAATTCACGAACTTATTAAAAGATTTTTATGACATGTGGCACATCATTAGCAAGAGGATAGACTAGAGAATTTTTGAGGGAGTTGGAAGATCCCGGTTGCTCTGAGTTTTTTTTATAGCCGTCTAAAGTCTAAGTTTAAATTTAAATTTTACCTATTCCGAAAGTTTGCGAGTGAATAAAAAAATCGGTAAAGTTATTTACACAGAACTTCCCTCGTTATTTGTGCATGACAGTCACTCAAAAAAATTATTAACTACGAAATGACATTGGGAATAATAATCGGAATATAATTATTGGTATTATTACAAAGAAAACTTGATAACTTTTGGTCAAAAAAATATACAGAGTGTTCATCCAACAGCAAAAGTTCAATATACTAAATAACAGGTGCCAAATATGGAAGGCTTGCGCAAATACCTTTATAAATGTCCACCATGACTCAATTATTTCTTGGGATGCCATTATTCAATAAAAGTATATAATAGGATATGCCAAATATTATTGCCATCTCTAACATTTTCAATCCCACATTCACGTAATGGAGTGGAAGTATAGTGGTGATTAAAATATAGAACAAATTTTCAAAAATGTTTTCTGTCTATTCTAGTGTTAAATTTTTTTCCAAATTGGTGAAAATATGTTGCAATTTTTTTTTTCCGAAATAGGTTTAGAATGTTATGAAACGTGGAAATTTTAAATTTGAGCAAAAAAATATTTCGTCTATTCTATAATGGTGATAAATAGATTACTAAAACATGTTTTCATTTTTTTTTTATTTTTCTAAAACATTTTTAAATTTGTTTTAATAAATTTGGAATGCCATGGAAACGTGGAAATTTTAAATCGGAAAAAAAATTCCATCTATTTGTGGTAAAATTTTTTCGAAAATTTTTATTTTTTTTAAAATTTATCTTTAAATAGATTTAGAACGCTATGAAACGTGGAAATTTTAAATTTTGAGAAAAAAAAAATTCATCTATTTTGGTGGTAAAATTTTTTTTCAAAAATGTTGGTAAAAAATTTTCAAATTTTTTTTTTCTTTTAAATAGGTTTAGAATGCCATGAAACGTGTAAATTTTAAATTTGAACAAAGAAAAACATTTTTTTTAGTGGTAAAAATTTTTTCAAAAATGATTGAAAAAAATTTTCAAAAATTTTTTATTTCTGAAATAGGTTTAGCGCGTCATGAAACGTGGAAATTTTAAATTTGAGCAGAAAAAAAATTTTTTCACTATTTATTCCGTTTAGACGGTCCACCCTGTATATTTTTCAGTGAAAATTCTACCAGTTCTTCGCTGACAGTAGGGTTGACTACCTACCAAATTTGACTGCTCTCCGTCAAGTAGTTTTTTAGTTAATGCACCAACAGACAGACAGACAGACTGACGGAATTGAAAAACCTATATTTTCGTAATCTCCGTGATCTGAAACGTCAGAATCCGTAAAAATCTTGGAGGGTGATTTTTTCTCTAATACAATACTTCCCTTCGGTATGCGAGGGAAGTAAAAACAACTAGATGATTAATGCCAGTAATTTTGGATTTAAAAGAACCCTTCAACAATACACATCAAAATAAAAATGAAATTCGCAGTCTACGCCTAATGCTTTTTTTATCATTTGAATTTAAATGTAGAATTTGGGATTTTTTTCATTAAAAAGATAGAAGGTCGATATGAAAAATCCCGCAGGGCATGGGAAGTGTTAAGGGGCCTGAAAGGATAGCAGATAACCCTTTCTGTCGGCTATTTCAATTTGGCACACGATGCACCAAACACCCTGTATTTCTTTATCTTCCTTGTCTTAAAAAATTGTTCATTCCAATGGATTACACTTTCAAAGGCTAAGCATTTCCAGGAAACAGAATGATAGATTTCATGAAAGTGTAATCCATTGGAATGAACAATTTTTTAAGACAAGGAAGATAAATAAATTCATTTTAGGTCTTTGTTCTCATTTTTAACTGAATCTTCATAATCGTAGGGGGTTATGTGGATACTAGTTTAATCTGCATGGCCGTAGGGGACTGTGTGGATGCTAGTGTTAGAATGAGAATTGTCAAATAAGAAATTAGACAAATTCATTTTAGGATTTTAATTTGCTAGCATAACCAGAATTCAGGTTATCGAAAGAATGCAAAGATTTCATTAATATTTCTACACAAAGTTTTTCTTTAGTTATAGATAGTTATTTTTTCTGCTGTTTGCAAAATCCTATAAAGAATGTTTCAATACATATATCCTTCTTATAACAATTATAAGAAAGAAAATATGCCCATTATGAACAATACAACTGTTATAATATTATTTTTAATTTAAATTATCCTGTTTTGGTAATCCATTGATAGTTATAACACGAGTATTTGCTTACATATTTCAGTTGATTTTGAACTTTAGAAAAGGCCGCACCGAAGAGACATAGATGTCGAAACACGTGTCTGTGGATGCCCTAAAGTTTTGAGCAGGATAATTTAAATTAAAAATAACATTATGATAACAGTTGTACTGCCCATAATGGGCATATTTTATTTCTTATAATTGTTTTAAACTTATCTGTAATAAGTATTTTGTAAAAGTTTGAATAATTACTAGTATTTTCTGGTAACATATTTTCATTTGTTTCTATTGTTATAGAGCATTTACAGTTCCAGGAAGTTGCATTTTGCATATAATTATATAAATACATATATGTTTACAATCATTGTTGGCTGTTTACTGTGGTCCCTAGTTCCTCGATTTGTCCCTATGAAGTTTTTTTTCTGGAAAGTTTCTATTACTGGCTGTTTGAGGGTTGTTTTTTATGCAGAGAGGTTGGAGTATTGATATGAAGTAGGTTTTGCCGGGGTCGTCGAACTTGACTTGACGTTTCGCTGATCATGCTGTCAGCTTCTTCAGAAGGGTTCCAAAGACTTCAGTCTTTGGGCAACGGCCGTGAAAACCTCCATTGTACTATTGGAGTGTTGATATGTTGTCGTCAGTCTTAGTAAATTTAGTGGATAATTTGAATATTCTTTCTGCAGTCTACTCCTTGTTGGTTATTTGATAAAGAAGGGCATTTGGCGGGTTGTACATAGAATTTCTTGGCTGTCATTATTTGGTAACATTTCTGTGACATGAATATTATTTTCTGCTGATTCCTTCATTTTTGTAGGTTATGCAGCGAAATTGTTTATCTCTAGAGATGCACTTCTTTATGGATTTGGTGCGGTGTTTGATGTTTAGCTTGTGATCTAAACTTACACTCAGATATTTGACTATTGTTTAAGCGGTTAGTGTATCATTGTTGACAGTAACTGATAAAAGATAATGTATTGGCATTTTATTGAATTAGGTTTTAATTAACACTCGTTGAACCATGTCATTTATTCGGTTTACTAGGTATTGCAGTTGAACGTTTTTCCAAAAGTACGATTATGGTTAATTAGGACAGTATTATCAGCATAGTGTAGGGTATATGTATTAGGATTAAAATATTCAAAGCTCTTTTCAAAGTTGTGAATGCCGTAGCAGTAGATTTTGTATAACAGTGGCCTTATGGCAATCATTATTGTCAATAATTTTTAGTAACTTGTATTTATTTTAATTTGTAGAATTTAGTTTTTTAGAATAATTTTGTATTATGCATACAGGATGAGTGCCAAACTCTGAGTGTGCATATCACACAAAAGTATATGAAAAGGAACCCGAACTTTATAGTCCGATTTTTATTTGTTTTCGAATTACAGCCTCTTAATCATTTATTAACAAATTTTTGTGGACAGCTCGAATCACTCTTTATAAGTTTAATCAAACAGTCACTTTTGAATTGTCAAGCATTAACTTGTCATATTTATTGATTGGTTATTAATTTATAAAAGCGATAAACAATGTCACACATTTTGAAAATATGTTTGCTGCAAAGGAAGTGGCTATGTGTGCATTCATAGATATAGAGGGTGCATTGAGCACCTCTTACATACAAGGAGCCGCGGAGAAAAGGGGAATATAGTCCCCAACAATCAAATGGATACAATCCATGTTAAGAAGTCGAATAATTACTACGGATGTGGGTGGGGAGTCCACCACTGTGATTGCAGTGGAGGGTTGTCCACAAGGTAGAGTTCTATCGCCCTTGCTGTGGTCAACGGTCTTGAATGACCTCCATAAGCTGAGTAATTCTGGTTTCAACGTTCAGGGCTAAGCTGATTACCTGGTTATTACTGTCAGAGGCAAGCATGAGGTTATGATTTTTAATCTCATGCAAATCGCCTTAAATATAATATCGAAATTCAAGCCGGGAAAAGGAACTGAAAGAGTCCTTCCTGCTGGAGGAATACTCCACGCTAAAGACAAGCGAAGAACTTCATAACTTATTCGAAAAAGAATGCCACAAGGCTTCTCAAACTCGATAAGTCCGACTTAAGGCTGATGACAGGCCCTTAAACAAGCCATTGCCCCTCGAAATATCTCAAGACTAAGGGCAAAGCTGATGAAGATACGTGCAGATACTGTGATACTACAATAGAAACTGCGGAACATATTCTTTGCGAGTGCAAGATGCTAGTCCACACTAGGCTAAAGTCCCCAGAAAAGGTGGAATTAACGCCTCAAGACAGGGAAATTAGCCCCCAGGAAAATCATAAGATTTGTAAAAAGCTTGGCAGTCCTGGGCAATAACTAATTGTAGGCTAATTCACAAAAGATCTTTTAGGCAGATGTGAATAAAGACTGTTCAGAGTCGAGCGACCCTTTAAACAATCTACTTGTCACACATCTACTCGTATCTTGAATATGAAAATATGTTGTTTGTTTCGGTTTTTGCAATGAGAATGCTCATACGCGAGTGAGAAATATCACATCATGGCATTTCTAGTGCAAAGGCTTTTTTCACGGCCCAGGACGATGGATTGGTGGCGACGGTCCTATTAGTTGGCCAGCAAGGTCTTCAGACCTAACACCTTTAGACTTCTGGTTGTGGGGATGGATAAAAAGTGGTATATAAATCAAAAGTGAAAAATCGTGATGAACTGAACAATATGATCTCTTCGGAATCGAGCCTTAACGTTTCCGGAGGTTCATGGAGACACTTGAAAATTGATTGTAGATTAAATTTTTATATTTTAACTTTTTCGGTTTTTTGTTATTAATCGTTGAAGATGCTGTAATTCTAACAAGAATCGGATGGCAACTTTCGAGTCTTTTAGTAAATCGTGTATGTGTGGTATACACTGCTGGAGTTTGGCACTTTCGTCCCAACTCACCTTGTATGAGTAGTTCAACACTGCTTTCTTATATGATAAGTTGCCATGCCATACACTGTTAAAAGCATTGTTTTATGTCAGTAGTCAGTGACAGTTCAAAATAATAGTAATTTTTATAATTTTCAGATTAGAAGATGGTATTTTGATACAACTACAAACCACTACTAGTAGGTTAGTTAAAAAACGGGAATTGAGGATTAAGAGTGCCTCGACTATAAAATTATACCAGTGCCATGGCTGTTCATTTCAAACAAAATATAAAAGTTACCTAAGAACACACTTGCTGAAGCATAAAGATCTCTCAGAAGTAACAATGTACAAATGTGACTCTTGCTCTTTTCAAACAAAATTTCAAGGGGACCTCAAAAGACATTTGCTGGTACATAAGGATCCATCAGAGGTAACAGTGTACAAATGTGACTCTTGCTCTTTTCAGACAAAATATAAAAATAACCTCAAAACACATTCGCTAGTGCATAGGGATCATTCAGAGGTAACAGTGTACAGATGTGACTCTTGCTCTTTTCAGACAAAACAACAAAATTACCTCAAAATACATTCGCTAGTACATAGGGATCGTTCAGAGGTAACAATGCACAAATGTGACTCTTGCTCTTTTCAGACAAAATTTCAAGGGGACCTCAAAAGACATTTGCTGGTACATAAGGATCCATCAGAGGTAACAATGCACAAATGTGACTCTTGCTCTTTTCAGACAAAATATCGCGTGTCCCTCAAAAGTCATTTGCTAGTACATAGGGATCCTTCAGAGGTAACAGTGTACAGATGTGACTCTTGCTCTTTTCAGGCAATACATCGCAGATATCTCAAAAAACATTTACTAGTACATGGGGATCCTTCAGAGGTAACAATGTACAAATGTGACTCTTGCTCTTTTCAGGCAAAACGTCACAAGGCCCTCAAGATACATTTGCTAGTACATAGGGATCATTCAGAGGTAACAATTTACAAATGTGACTCTTGCTCTTTTCAGACAACACGTCAAGAGGACCTCAAAAGACATTTGCTAGTACATAGGGATCCCTCAGAGGTAACAGTGTACAAATGTGACTCTTGCTCTTTTCAGACAAAATATAAAAATTATCTCAAAACACATGCGCTAGTACATAGGGATCCTTCAGAGGTAACAATGCACAAATGTGACTCTTGCTCTTTTCAGGCAAAACATCACAGGGCCCTCAAGATACATTTGCTAGTACATAGGGATCCTTCAGAGGTAACAATGTACAAATGTGATTCTTGTTCTTTCCAGACAAAATATCACAGGGTCCTCAAACCACATTTGCTAGTGCATAAGAATCCTTCAGAGGTAACAATGTACAGATGTGACTCTTGCTCTTTTCAGACAAAATATAAAAATTATCTCAAAACACATGCGCTAGTACATAGGGATCCTTCAGAGGTAACAATGCACAAATGTGACTCTTGCTCTTTTCAGGCAAAACATCACAGGGCCCTCAAGATACATTTGCTAGTACATAGGGATCCTTCAGAGGTAACAATTTACAAATGTGATTCTTGCTCTTTTCAGACAAAACGTCACAGTTACCTCAAAAAACATTTGGTAATACATAGGGATCCTTCAGAGGTAACAATGTACAAATGTGATTCTTGCTCTTTCCAGACAAACTATCACAGGGTCCTCAAAACACATTTGCTAGTGCATAAGGATCCTTCAGAGGTAACAATGTACAGATGTGACTCTTGCACTTTTCAGACAAAATATCAGAAAGCCCTGAAAAGACATTTGCTAGTACATAAGGATCTTTCAGAGGTAACAATGTACAAATGTTGCTCTTGCTCTTTTCAGACAAAACATCACAGTTACCTCAAAAAACATTTGCTACTACATAAGGATCCTTCAGAGGTAACAATGTACAAATGTTACTCTTGCTCTTTTCAGACAAAATATAAATCTGTCTTAAGAAAGCATTCGCTGCTGCATAAGGATAAGCATAAGGATTCTTCAAGATAAACAATTAAAAAAGGCAAAACTCAGATATGATAAAATTTGCAGAGGTGCTGATAAACTCATTTATGGCCAGTTTTTTTAATTGAGTATTAAATATTATTCACAGTAGGGAGCACCAGCAGATCAACGTAAGCTTTCTAAAAATATGTTGGTACTTTATCTGCACCTATTGCTGTCTTAGGTTTTAGCATTTGTATTATTTTGCGAATCTCATCAGCCCTTATATTATTTTAACAATTAATTTATCCATAGTCCTTGTGATTTGCATCTGGTATAGATTTAAAGTTCGAGTTAAGTAATTCTTACCTACAACTGACTTAATGTAACTGTTTTTCAATATAGTTTTTTATTTGAATTAACTAACTTCTGATATTTGAAATATTTTATTAAGTTGGTATGGGAAGTAATAATTAATTACTTTTTGCTCTGTGGATATATTTCCACATGTATATTGTTTTATAGTTCCTTTTTTATGAACACATTTTTATAGATATTGTTACGGATTTCCACCTTTTTGGAAACACCCTGTATGAATCCGTGGGTTCTAAATAATTTTAACAAGAGATTAAACACTACTAACACTTTATTTAACTATTTACTGACTACAATACTTCAAATTTACTTTATTTACTATTTATCTAACCTCACTTTTCACTTTTCTACTTGTTCACTTTTTATCTTCATAAAACTTCTCCTTCCGCGCTTGTAATCGCGCCTTATATACTCCGAAATTAGCTCTAGATTAATCCAGAATCTTCTCCAACCATAATCTAGAAAAGTTCTTGGCTCTTTCTAGAGCCTTTCCAGTCACTATCTGTAGGCATAGGCGTACCATCTCCTTTTCCAAGGGGGTGTAATTCATAACACTGCCCCCTCCTTAAGCCTAGATCGTCCCGATCAGGCAACTCAGAATCATCGATGTAGTTCGCCAGCCTGTCCAAATGCACGATCTTCATCTTGGATTTTTTGCTTCGTTGAATCCGATAGACGACATCATTAATTCGGGTAATAACAGTATACGGTCCATCCCAAGGCGGTTGAAGTTTCGGTGACCTTCGTTTTTTCCGCTGTGGGTTATACAGCCAAACCAGGTCTCCTGCCTTGAACCCTTCTGAACTACCCTTCTGGTCGTATCGAGCCTTCATTCGGTCACTGGCTGGTGATGGCTCCGCTATATTGTTAGCCAACCTCTTGAAAGGAGCTCCGGCGTTGAACTGTTTCTTTTCACCCTTACTCCCAGTCTGTGGTCCCTTACTGGCTGCACAAATCTTGCATTTGCGACACCAAGCCTCCACATCCTGACGACTTCTTATCCAATAAAATCGTTCTCGTATTTTCTTCAGGGTCTTCTTCACACCGAAGTGTCCATCGGATGTCCCATTGTGCACTTCCTGAAGCACCTTCGCTACTCGACACCTGGGAATCACTAGACGCATAACCAGCTTTTTTCCATCCGGGCTTTCCCATGCTCTCCGCAATAGCCCGTTCATGACTTTCAGTGAGTCCTACTGCGCCCATAGTGCCTTCAGTCCCACTTTTTTGTCCGAAACATCCTTCCATTTTGGACGAGTTCCTCTTTCTTTGGCTCTCAATATAGGCCCAATTTCCACATCGTTCAATTGTTCCTGTCTGAGCGCTTCATCTGCCTTATCATCCGGCACCTCCACCTTGACAGTGTTGACTGCTCCCGTGACCTGCAGTTTCTCCCAGTGGTTGTGCTTGCAACCTTCCTTGTACCTTCTTCCGGATGAAATGTTTGCATTTCTCTCAGGTTTCGTTTTATCGTCATATCCTTGTAGTGGTGGCCTTTCTGTAATGCTCCGAAGCTGGGAAATCTTCACTTCTCTAGGGGCACCACGTTCGTTATCTGTCACAGCCTCTCTGGTACCGGCTTCCTCTGGTTTTCCCCTTGGCTTCACAGCATCTCCGGCATTCACTCTCTCCAAGCTCCTCTGTGGACATTCAAGCTGGATATGTCCTAGTTCCCTGCACCTGTAGCATTTCATACGCCGTCCACTTGGCCTTCCACTAGTTTGTTTATTCTGTGTCTCTGCCCTGTTTCCAACATTCACTTTCCTCGAGTTCCGCTGTCGACAGTCTCGTTTGATATGTCCTATCTTGCCGCAGTTGTAGCATTTAATAACCCCGCTTGGCTTCTCTCTATTTAGTTGTGATTCCTGTCTTTTCGGAGGATTCCATTTAGCTAGTAACTGACTAATCATTTTATTTACCTCCTGTATCTGGATCAAGATAGGGTTCTCTTTCTTCTTTTCTGGTTGCGATTCTTCGATACTCACAGCTTGTACTCTTGGACTCGGGGTATCCTGAAGGACAGCTTCCACCTCGAGTGCACGCACCAACGCTTCGCTGCTGTTCTGGTATCGAGATAACCTGAGGACTCGCCTGATCTCATTGTCCTGTATACCATCCAGAAAAGCCTCTACTGCCAGTTGGTCTTGGAATTCCTTTGGTACATCCGGGTAAGCCAGGTGAGCCAGTCTCCACACGGCAGCTTCAAATTCTTGCAGACTCTCTCCAGCTTTCTGAACGCGCACTTTCAGCTGGGTCTGGTATACTTGAGCAAGGTGTTGATCTCCATATCGTAGATCTAAGGCAGCTTCTAAAACTCTAAAATTCCGTTATTGGTCTGCCGGAATTGTCTGGAGCAACTCCAACGCTTGGCCTCTTAAAGCCACGATTAATGCCTTAGCCTTCTCTTCGTCATTCCAGTTGTTTGCACTCACTGCTGCCTCAAACTGTGTCTTGTAAGTCATCCAGGAACTTTGACCATCAAAAGAGGGAATTTTCAATCGTTGGCCTGATGACTTCACTTGCTGGTTTCCTCTTTCCCTCAACTGTCTTTTAAGCTGGTCAATCTCTCCTTTGACTTCTTCTTCGAACTTGTTTACTTTTTCCTCGACCTTATCTGTTTTTCCTTCAACCCGATCTACTTTTTCTTTGACTTCACTGACTTCTTCCGCTACCTTATTTTTGAGTTCTTTAGTGACGGCAAATATGGCACTCTGTTGGCCTTCTATAATTTTCCTTAGTTCATCTCTTTCTTCTTGATGTCGTTTCTCCTCTTCTTGTTTCTCTTCTTGACGTCTTCGTTCTTGTTCCTCAAAAATTTTTCTTAATTCTTCTTGACGTTTTTGTTCTTGTTCTTCTTTTTCCTGTAGGCGTTTTTGTTCTTTTTCTTGTCGTTTTCTCTCACGTTCCTCTTTCTCTTCCTGGCGTTTTCTTTCCTGATCCATCATCATCTTTTGCATTTGGGCCATAAAGTCCTGCATTTGTTGTTCGGATGCCATGCTTCTGGTTGTTACCGGCATATAATTATCAACAAAATTTAATAATTACGTCACTATCGGTAATGGGACTGTCCAGAAAAACCTCAAAACGGCACAAAAAAGTCTTATCTAGAGTCTTTGTCACTTAACCACTAATGTCCAACAAAATGTTCCAAAAATGTCTCAAAAATGCACTTAAACACTATTTTTCCTGTTCGAAAATAAACCTCGAACAATGTCCAGTAAATTAGTCCTTCCTGTGTTAGCACTAACTCCGAGAATACTGTCCCAGTCTTCTCAACACTCCCGAAAAATCCTCGTCAAAATTCCGCTTCGACACCAAAATGTTACGGATTTCCACCTTTTTGGAAACACCCTGTATGAATCCGTGGGTTCTAAATAATTTTAACAAGAGATTAAACACTACTAACACTTTATTTAACTATTTACTGACTACAATACTTCAAATTTACTTTATTTACTATTTATCTAACCTCACTTTTTACTTTTCTACTTGTTCACTTTTTATCTTCATAAAACTCCTTCCGCGCTTGTAATCGCGCCTTATATACTCCGAAATTAGCTCTAGATTAATCCAGAATCTTCTCCAACCATAATCTAGAAAAGTTCTTGGCTCTTTCTAGAGCCTTTCCAGTCACTATCTGTAGGCATAGGCGTACCATCTCCTTTTCCAAGGGGGTGTAATTCATAACAATATTTTTATACATTTGTACAACAGCAATGCTAAAAAATCAGTGCAAAATAGAATGGTGTTTAATTAACACCCCTTTCAACATTACAATTATAGTATAAGTTATTACAAATGGCGACGAGGATTTAAAAACAATAAGTAACAGAGTTTAGAATATTGTTAATATACTGTTATAAAACCCTCATTTCAAATTATTTAAAATCCAAGGAATGTTTGAACGAACCACTCAAGTCAGTATAAGTAGACTGATAAAATAAGTCAGTGTACAACGCTGAGTCTAGAGTATAAAGGGTTGCCTAACAAGTCTCAAGTACCAGAGCCAGTTAATATTTATAGGTGATAAAAGCTAATTTAACATAAAGTTAAAATAAGTCAATAAATGATGTGAACAAATATGAAAGTGGACGAATAGACTTGAATGAAATTTAAAAGTATAGTAGAATAAGAATTGTAACTACAAGGATGAAACTTTCTTGATTTAAGAAAAAAGATATGAACATAACAAATCTATTCAGAAATTTGAATATAAGCCAGGTATAACTAAACCAAATGGTAGATATCATCATGACTCCTATTATCTAAAGAAAGAATAAAAAGGACATATTAATGAATCTAATGCATACCTAATGCATTGAATATAGTGAAAAAACGTTTTAAATAAAATGATAGAGACAATATAAAGTCATAAGGGTAAAAGAACTAAAAGCAACAATTCATAGATATTAAGTAAAACCCGCTCGGGAGGAAACGTAAAATGATCAAGATAAGATTAATCATTGCTGGTAATAAAATAAATTGTTGTAGACTTTATTAATACTTACAAATACATGGTTCACGTCTTATAATAGCTAGGAAGTAGCGTTCATGAACCGTCCTAAAGGCTTTTGAAAACAAGTCCAGTGACTTCCTATAGTTAATAAGATTTATATTAGTGTAAAATGTTAACAAGCTAAATTGCTATCCAGGAGTGGGAGAATATAATAGTAATTGATTTCATGGAAACCAGAGATACGGAAATTTTCTCACAGAGGCCCACAGGGTACATGAACCCCAATATCCTAAAAGTGGAAAATAAGTAATTAATATTTAGTAAACATTGTTTCAATGTGTTGAATAATGTTAGAATAAGTGTTTTAAAGCATAGTAATGGGAATTTTCATCAATATCAATAGTTGTAAGGCATATTTGTAAGTAAAAAGGAAAATTTGGCATAAAGGTGGCATAAAAACATAAAAGGGGCATCAAAATGTTCCTTAGAAAGAACAAACATTCAAAATTCAAAATCAACCACAATTTTGGAAAATACTCGAAATTTAATCTTTTTGGAAGATTCATTAAAATTATAAATCCAGTAGGCCGTCTCAATTATTGTCACATGTGGACCAATTAGAGCAAAAGGACACTTAATTTGGGAGTCTGTTATTAGCATTGTAAGAGAAAGGATGCGAGTTAGCGTCTTTCCAGAATTTAATTAAAATTTGAAAATAATGCAAAAAGCATATTAAGAGTAATATTCCAGAAAGCACACGTAAAAGTGCAGATCCTATTAAGTGATTATAGTCAAAATTGTGAAATTTAATTTATTGTGATAAAACATTACAAAATTTTGTCAGCAGTAAGTAATAAATTTTCTATTTTATGAAAGACATAACCTGTTCTGCTTAGTATAAAGGATATCACTGTATAAAAGGGAAAGTAAAACTTCCAATATTTCAAAATTGACAAAAAATAATAACCCACCGTGACTATCAGTGCTGGATTGTAATATCCTTTTAAATAAAGTGTTGTCGAACATAAACCAACACCAAAACTGGAGAATCGTATATCGAGAAGTCATCTGCAAGAACAAATCAGCTGTTCCCAGAATTAACGCGTGCAGCACGTGAAGTTAGTTTTAAAAATCGATAAAGCAGTTTCTGTCAACAGTGTGGTACGTCAGGTTTTCGAATGGTAAGCTTACCCACAAACCACATTATATTGATATTGAAATCAAAAGCAAATTTGCAATTCATGATTAATAAAGTCCACAAAGTATACAAATACAATTCAATTCCTGGTTAGGATATAAAATTTATTGTCATTGTCTTTTTTTTATATTTATGTTATTGTTTAGATTTATAAAAGATTCCCATTGATTAATATTTAAGATTATTCAAGTTGAATTTACACTTTCATCCATTTGTATCAACATAAAACATTTCTTTCAGATAGTGCCAAATTAAAAAAAAATCATGCAACAGATATAAATTGAGCCCGATATCTGGGACTAGAGGTTTTCTCATGTTCATTCATAACTGGCTAGTTAGTGGTTTATTCGCTTTCTAGTGCAGCGTGGCTTAACCACGCCTTGCACTCGGTATCGCGAAATTAGTTTAAACAAGTTCTGACAAAAAAAATATAATATATCGTAACAGAACAATGTATACCTATAGTAATAATTTTGTTCTTTTTATCCATAATTTTCACTTATGTAAATACTTGTATATGTACATATTAATATGAATAAATGTATTGTAATGTAATGTTTATATTACTTCCACATCCATGTAGTCAAATGGAAGTATAGTAATTGTAATTTTTTTTATTTATTAGAATGAATTTACTGTAAGAGTAGATTGTATTCAATGCTAAATTAAAATCAATCTATTTTCTCCGAGATATAAATATTTGTAATAAAGATTTATTTATGCCAAGAAGTGTTCTTATTTATTTTAATCATTATAATAATTTAAACAAAATGGGATACTTAATTAGTGTATAAAAAGTACATATTTTACAAAATATTGGTAGCGTTTACAATTATTTTATTACTACTTACTTTGGCATCTGTGTATTATACTATATTATATGAGCGATTATGATGGCCATTATTCATGAAGTTGATGTTTGGGCCCGTGAGCCGTAGGCAAGTGGCGCAAATCCTCTGAGTGACTTGTAGGTATGATTTTTCACCAAAAAGATGCAAGTAATTGTCTTATAATTAAATAGGTGTATAAAAACACATTTAATTAACTATAACCACAGAAATTGTCGGTGACACGTGCTCATACTTTCATCGTGTATACAGAGGTTAATTTACTATACATTTCAGTGTATCCGTCTATTAGTCGGTAGGCTGTCGACTGAGACAGTTCCTGGCCATTAAGTCGCTTAGTAAGGTGGCGCCGATGGCACAGGGCAACTGTCTTCGCTGCAGAGAAGACCCCAAGGGCTATTGGCCCGCCAGAAAGGCGATGAGATGGCCAGGGGTGGTCATAGTTGATAGCCGATGACCGTGGTTTGGAGTCCACGCAAAACTGTAGATCCCTACGAGCACAATGGGCCTTGAGGCCTGAGTGTTGTAGTAAAACAAATCCAATAATGTATGTATGTACTATACATTTCTAAACAAAAGTTTGAATCACGATAAATTCTTTCTATGAATAGTTCCTTGCTACTGTGAAAATATACACAAAAATCACACCACTCAAATCCCGTAACCAGCATTTGCCCCTGTACCTGATAATAATAAACCTTTTGTCAAAGTTATAAACTTTTTGGAGTATGGGAATTTGATTTCTAAGAGACCATAACACTATCGAATACAATTCCATCAAGGCTTGCACCCAAATGTGGACTTTATGGATGGTTAACCAATCCACTTTGCAAAGCCTTGTGTTGTATGCCTTTTATATGCTTTTATGGCTACACCTTCAAAGTTCATCCCATGCTTGATACTAGGCACATAATTTAGGTCTGATGGCCCAGAATTTATCACAAAATGTGAAGCTGTAAATCGAAGTGTTCTGTACAGATGCCACATTTGATTGCTAGCTTGGCTCCTTGTCATTCTTTTCAGATCAGTTTGATTCAAATCGGACAAAAAAACAAAAGAATTATTATGCTGTTACACTCTTAAGTGAGACACACTGTACATGTAAAGAGAGTACAGGGAGAGATGAAAGGAGATTAAAAATGAGTATTGAACAATAACAATTTTCCTATAACTGATTACTTTAATTTGTAACTTATTTTACTTTCGTAAGGAGAATTTAACTCAAGAACTAGCCATTTTTTAAATTTAATTTGTCACTTATTTTACTTTCGTTAGGAGAATTGAATTCGAAAACTGGCCATTTTTTAAAGATTGCTCCTATTGAGACATTTGATCAGGACGTCAATATGTGCAATATACTTGCAATTTCAGCCAATTCCAACGAAAGCTATTTCCATAAGATTCGAGCGTCCTATATATAAAGTATAGGGGTAGAGCTCTTTAATATGCTGTAGGTAACTTCTTTAGGAAGCATTTTCAGACATCTGCATAATGAGCACGTTCCATGATATTCTTTTTATATGGTTTTTATACTTTTTCATATAGTACTCGATATTCTCATTATGCACTTAAAATTTCGTATTAACATTTTCCGTTCTCGAAATATAAGGAGTTGAAATTAGTAATAGTTGCAAAAATCGAGCGCTCATTTGTGACGTCACTATACGCAAGTGACGTAAGAAAAGTGGCTTTCTGGGATCTTTAAAATTTAATCTGAGAAATCGAAAAACATGGAATTTTCAAAGGCTGGTAACTAAATAAATACGTCGAGTGGAAGTTCGTTCTATATGTCTGTACGGAGAGGAGAACGTCGGCGATGAATCCTAATCATAAATTGCATGCAAAATCAATAATTCGTCCGGACAGGAGCGAGAGAAAATTGTAATTTTTTGACATTTCACCAAATTGTACTTCCCCTACTGTCAAGAAGTAAACAAAACAAATAATACTTCGAAAACACTTATAATTATAACAACTAAGGAGCATCAAGTCTATTGAGATCGCCGAGTCTACGCGTATAGTGACGTGTAGCGCCTGGCCACGCCCAACTTTCGCGAGGTGGAGATTTGCAAGAGTTTTTAAGATACTAAACGTGCGAATAAGATTCTGATTTTTTTCAGATCCATTACTTTATGCTTGCCCTTTCGATTTATGAAATAAAGAAAAATGCCGAACAAGCCCATTGAACTTTATCTGTCAAATTAATCAAAAATGATAATGGAATTGCAGGGTTTATATTTTTTAATGCTGACAACACTTTCATTTCCTTGTCTTGTGCATTCTCTTCTGTTATGCTGGTATTTGGCTTTAAATAACTTGACGAAACGCCCTTCTTTCGTAATATTTTGGTCGGTATGCAAAAAACCATTTTATGAACAGACTCTGGAGTAATTTTGCGACCCCTGGGTCTGTTCTAAGTCATAGGCTGGTAGGTCTTTGGACATATGTTCTGGAATGGTGTTTATTTCCATAGACACTAAGTCCTGTAAGAAGTATACCAAACTCCTCAAATGGTGACATGACAGTGATAACCTAAAAGAAATTACTTATTAATATAGAATGTGTGCACCGTTTGACAGGTGACAAGATTGGAAGGCAAACGATCTCAATGTTCCAATGTAATTAATTTGAAATTAACAGTTTTCATTACATATAGGCACTTACATGTTTTATACAATATTTCCTTTCATTTGGTGAGGTGTATTACTTGTAGGAATTATATAACAACAGTTGGTAAGTCGTTTTATTTTTGTCACAGTATGTATATATTTTTTTTAAATAAAAAAGGTAGTCAGTTTGTCAAAATATAAATGAATTACCAAGGGGCCATTTGCTTCAAATCCTAAGAAATGAACTGCCGCATGATTTCCTGTAAATTAGGTAGGTACTTCTTTTCTGATTCGTAAGGGATGCAAACCAATTTCTGAATCGGCTTATTAAATGAAACCTCCATACTTAATTCGACTCTATAGTACACATCTTTCTCCGAATCCATGCCCCCTTAAAATTAATTGCATAGCTGTAATTTGACGGTAAATAAAAGTGTCAATTTAAGGAAAATAAATAGGTAAGTATACAGCTCACAATAGGTTTTGACGACAGACACATACTTTGTCTTAAAACTGTCGTAGTATTAGAAAAACAGCATATAAACGTTATTTGATGCAATTTTAAGTCAAATTTTGTCTCTTCAGCACTTGAAAATATTTTATTTACAGATCAAAATGCTTCACAAATTGGGCGATAAAGTTTATATTTACATTTATTTGTCATGTCAAAATTACGGTGGCTGCAACAAAGATGGGGCTATAGTAGTTTTGGCCATAAAGAAAGAGATGATTATAAAATGTAATGTCTGAACTATGTTGTCAACACACTTGTAAATATGTATCTGCTTCTATTTACATAAATTCTTTGAATACACTACACTGATTGTAACTTCTTTATTGAAAGAAAATAAAGGCATATCCTAGGCACAAGGACGCAAACAAGACTAACTACAAAACAACGACTTCCTATTATAATCTGTCTTCCTTAACCGGAAAGACATGCATTGCCCTCTACTGGGCACGTTATAAATAAGACAGACAGCAAAACATGAAGCTTATTATCATAACAGGAAGTGACCCAACCATATATTATTAAACTGTGGTATCGTATGACATGACTTTTACACTTTATCAGGTCTATTCAGTGTTGCCGATTGGCGGATAATTTAGGAAGGTGGAGGATAATTTTCTCACCCTGTTAAAAATCGAATAAAAAACGGACATAATTTCTATCCAGTTATTTATTGTATATGTATTGCAATGTTGCTGACTGGCGGATTTTTCCGGGCTATTTTAATATTAAATGTGGAAATGAAGATTTGTTTCGTGTAATAGTGAATAATCGCGAGTGTACACTGTAGTGCAATTAAATTTTTATTTATCATTATTAAATTTTTCCCTCAGTGTATGATTTTGCAAACTGCGGAAAGAAAAATTATCTATGAGAATTAAAGGAGAAACTAGATGTAAAAATATTAATGAAATCTTTGCATTCATTCGATAACCTATGACCTCTGGTTATGCTATAGCAAGTTAAAATTCTGAAATAAATTTGCCCAATTTCTTATTTGACATTTTCATTATAACACTAGCATCCAACATGGTCCCCTACGGCTAAGCAGATTATACTAGTGTAACGTTTATTCACCTTTTTGGAAACACCCTGTGTGAATCCGTGGGTTCTAAATAATTTCAACAAGAGATAAACACCACTAACACTTTATTTACTTAATATTTACTGACTATACAATACTTGTTTACTTGATTTAACCTCACTTTTCACTTTTCAACTTGTTCACTTTTATAAACTGCCTTCTTAATAAAAACTTCCCCTTCCGCGCTGGTAATCGCGCCTTATATACTCCGAATTTGACTCTCTAGATCCATCTAGAAGCAATCAAGAATCTTCTCCAACCACATTCCAGAAAAGTCCTCCATCTGACAGATTCCAGTCACAATTAGTGGGCATAGGCGTATCATCTCCAGTTCCAAGGGGGTGTAATTCATAACACTAGTATCTACCTGACCCCCTATGGTATGTAAATTCAGTTTAAAATGAGAACAAAGGCCTGAAATTAATTTATTTACCTACCTTGTCTTTAAAATGTTTTCGTTCTAATGGATTACATTTTCATAAAATCTCTCATTCAGTTTCTTGGATTTGCTTATAGCCTTTGAAACGTTTTTCGCCCTTATTCTGAGCTCATCAGAAAAGCACAATAAAGCCACCCACAACGATGTTCCATGCAAAACCAAGGCAATATTCATGAATAAGTATGAAATATTTATAATTGACATTAACTGATGACATTGTTGTGAGTGCATGGCTTTGTGCTTTTCTGATGAGCTCAGAATAAGAGCGAAAAACTTTTCAAAGTAGTAGATATATGATACTCCAATATAACAAAAAATATCAGACGATCATTAATAGAGATGCGAAAGAAATAAATACGGTTCGTTTTTTTTGTTTTAAACGAGTTTTTTTCACGAAAAAAACACAAGTTCTGTTTTTTTCGTTTTTTATTGAAAACATTGTCTATGTACCTATGCATCATCCGACCTAAACACTCATAGTCCAGTAAGTCAGGGATTTTACCTACAAAAATTATTAACAGCAAACCGAGGTATGTAAAAAATCGGAAATTTCCCGAGTTCAATGAACTATTTTTAAAACAAATGACGAACTTGCGTCCTCTTCAAAATGGCGGCCAAAGATTGCGAAAAACAGTTTTTTCGCGTTAAAAAAAAAAGTTGGCGTTGCACAAAAAAAAGTTTAACAGCATAGTTGTGTAACTTTTTAATACGGATCGAGCCGGCCCAGTCCGATCTCAGAAAATTGCTAAATTAATTAGTTATTGCAAAAAAGACGTTAAAAATCGCATTTTTTTGAAATACCTGTACCTCCGTGAAGAGAAGATATTCTTTAACGAAACTCGGTGAAAGCATAGTCCAAGATATGTCGAATAAGAGCATTTTTACAGATTTGCAAAATATTGCAAGTTTCTTGCAAAAATCGATTTTTTCGAAAAAACCGCGTTTTTTTCAATGTCCAATAGCTCATACAGGCCATCATATTTCTATACCGCACCGGTCCGAAAAGTTTCTCTAATAGTTGCGCTAACCTGTGCAATTATTGCGCATATCACGAAACGATCCCTAATATGCGAAAAATCGGTCAAAAAATCGATAATTTTCTTTACCCCAAAAAACCTTGAATATTTTTGATATTTTAAATTATATTGGAATGCCATTATTGCCAATAGATAGCTGGCATTTTTATACAAATTTGCAAAAAAAATAATTGCTCTCCGACCTTCTGAAGCCGAGATAATTTTTTTTAAGAAATTCTTGTGGCGCTATTTTTTAAAGTAAAGGGCTGAAATTTGCAGTGGTTATTGTACAATATTTACATTTTCAATAAAAAAATTTTGATCGGCCGTTGCTGAGCATTGCAAAATTAAACTCGGAGCTCGATGCTGCGGCGCGTGTTATCTATCGCTAGCGGTGAAGTGGGGGGAGAAGGGGGGGGAGGGGAGCCCGCTCTCAGTGAAGCCTTGCGTAAAACTGATCTCTATCCTGTTTACACCACTTTGGGGGTTATTATGTTTATTGATTGTATCCGTGAAAAGTAATGTACCCCTTTCAAATGAGCCCAATTTACAATATGTGCGACTACCAAGGAATACTCATGCATTTACATCGGGCCTATCTTTACGTCTATACTCACACTACCCATGCACAGTGAGCCACGTAGATCTAGACCGTTTTATACGTGGACCGTTCTCAGAGATATGTGTATATTTAAAAGATTATAGTTCAAAACTTACCCCTGTTTTCCCTTGTCAGGTCTGTTGCTTCACTCCGATTATCTAACCTTCATGACTCGAGTTTCCACTAATAAGCAAGTAAATGAAACACGCATTTTCAACAAAACTTAAACTATGTTTTACAAAAGAACACATTACAAAAGAACAATAAGTTTGGAAAATAGAACAACAATAATTAATCCTTAAATTAAAACAAAAGGAAATGCAACTTAAAAGATAAACAAATAAGAAAATTGGACCGTAGTCTCGAAATTAAGCAAGAAAAATTACTTTTTTGTTAAAGGAAAAAATCGTTTATACTCAAATTCAAACTGATTGCCAGAAGTGCCATAAAATACAATAGCCTTAACTAGCATGAAGTTATTTTTTTTGTGAAAACTATACTTTATAAACTAATGCAGAAACGCCAGTTGCCAGTGACAATATGAAAGAGGCAACGTTTAATTTGAGAAATTTGATGACATGAAGTTAAATTCTATAACAGAAGCTCAAAAATACAAATACCTATACCCGGTAATACTAAAATTATCACGATAAAAGTAGGCCGATGTTACACCACCAGTAGCTGATCGGAAAGTGTCTTTCTTTCCGGACGGGATTATCCTGGTCAATTTTTAGTTAGTGGTCCTTATCTACTCCAAAGCAATCTAGATCAATGAATGAAAGTCCGCCTCTTTTTAGAGGCCTCAAGTCATCCGGAAGGTTGCATCCTCTATAGTAGAAATTATGTATCGAAACAGTACTCGCCTGGCAAGTGGCGTTTGCAACCACAACTTCTCAGCGGGGTGCTGAGGAAGCTATGAAAGAGTAGCAACCGGTTAGCTCAGGGGTTGGTCGAAGGTCACTCTGTGGCGAGAAGAGTTATTTAATAATTTGAATGTTACAAAACAAAAATAAACAAAGAAACTGGGCGCCAGCGTATTCATACAACTGATATACCTGCAACTGTTTAAGGAGGAAACAATCAAAAGCAAAATTTAAACAAAATAACAATATATTAACAAGAAATAAAGTTTAAAATTTACAAAGACTTTACAATTGTATTAATGACAAAAAATTTTTTTAGAAAATTTACTACAATAAAAATATATAAGCTTAGAGTTAAAATGATTGAGAATGAATACGTGATTACAAAAAAATTGATTTATTTGAATATTTAAAAATAATTAAAAACAATCTTTATCAAAAGAATTAAATTGAAAAGATCAACTGGTTTAACAATTTTATAATTTTCTTCTGACCAAGAAAAGCTATGACGATAAGTAATTGCTTACGTAACTTTGGGTGACGAGTGCGGAGTTCCAGTGTGTCAATTCCTGGAGATGGCCACAGGTACCTGGGTTTAAGGACTTATATTGTTTGTCCGGGTCTACGAGGAGGTTCCAGGATGACACTAAGTTGGAAATATTCTGCGAATTATAGTTCTCGTCCAGCCACTAGCAAAACTACCATGTGCTTGATCCAGAGTTGGTCGATCCAGTTATTACATGAAAACAGTGGTAAATCAGGAACCAGTTGATACAAATTGAGTTAAATTACACAAGAAAGAAAACAAATGATTTAGATTTAAAATGACTCTAAATAAATTATTAATTAACTTTAAAACTTATTAAAAAAAAAAAAAATGATCTAGCAGAATTAAAATTGAATACTCTTGGTTAAGCCAAGGTCACAAATTTTATAGAAACTACAAAAACTAGGTATTAGAATTTGTAAAATTTAAGCAGTAATGTAAGAAAATGGTTGAGGACCGATAAAAAAACTCTACTACTAAATTATCACCAAAAATTTGGCCTTGAGGCTCTGAATCAAATAAATTACTATAAATTATGACAAAATTTTCAAAGCAGCATAAAAGAAATCGATATTAAAATATGCAATCTAGAAAAAAAATATAAGAAAATTTAAAATTTTGGAGATTATCTCCATACTATTACAAAAATTGATTTAAAGAAATCGACTTTACGTCTCGTATTTTAAGAAATTCAGAAATTAGTATATTAGTCGTGAAATGAGATTATCTAAATAAAAGTTTTAGAGCGACCCTATATACCAAAAAATATATTTATATATGTAAGTATATAATATAAACTACTGGCAAATAAAAATTATTGATATAGGTAATACATAAACATCCAGCAGGAACTGTCCCAAAATGACAAATAAACTGCTGGGGCAATCCACTAACAAGTGGTTTCTTAATTAACCACAAGGTTAACCTCAAATATATTAATAATTTAACTAAATGCCAGCTTAAATTTAATATAAATTCAAAATAACTAGGTTATTTAAGAAATTATAATTATAAGGTAAAAATTTCAACAAAGTATTGTAGGATGGCTCTAATAACTACAAATCTTTTAAGAGAAAAATTAGAATAGTCTCACCTCAACGACGTCAAGACGGAAAGTGCCGGTTTTCAATTCCTGTAAGTTCTATCTCTCTCTAATATTCCGCCCGCACATGCTCAGTTGCTTCTAACTTGGTTTTTATTTCGGTTATTGTAGCACGGTCGCTAAACATGAGTTTTTGGCAACAAATTGAATTTATTCTTAGTACGGGTGCTGAATGGAAAATATTTGGCAACTAATTAAATAATTAACAAGTTGCGGAAAAAACTTGTTACACCACGCGAACTTCCGAAAAAAAAAAAAAATATTTCCTTTTGGAAAACTAAAAGTTTGAGAAAAAAAAAAATTTTTTTTTTTTGTAAAAGGAAACACCCGGTAAATCACGCTATTATCGTATAGTTTAACTAATCGAGGCGAGACAGAAAAGACTAAGAGAGAGAGAGAGAGAGAAGAGAGAGAGAGAATTAGAGAGAGAAAAAAATTAAACTTGTATGATTCCTAATTATACAACATACCACAAGAAAAGTTCGTTTTACCAATGGACAAAGTCATCAACATCACCAATTCCGAGATCATTCAACAAAAGTCCACGTATAGTCAAAAAGATATGAAAAGATAGAAGGTAATTTGACTCACACCCATTCTGCGCTAATTCAAGTTGCATGAAGAGCCTCGATAATGAGTGTTGCTCGACAGCACACGAAAACTTTTGAAAATCCCACTCGGAAGAGATAATGCTTCGCCCAGAGCAAAATGAAACTGAAAAAGAGAATAAGAAAAGGAAAAGATGAAATGTTTTAGGGGAGGACCTCTAGGGATCAGTCCCCACAGACACTGTGGTGGAATGCCTGAGCAGCGTTGTAGCGGCTGCCAGTGCTAAAATTGGTAGAGGCATAAGCACACCTAGACCACGATACAGGAAACAAGTTACCTGCCTAGACACAACAGTAGGAGAAATGTTCTAACTGTTAACAAAAAAAAGTTGGATATAGCTCCAAGGGCTTAAACTAGAAGTACGTAACATCAGAAGAAAAAAAAAAAAAAACTTTGGATATAGCTCCAAGGGGCTTATACTAGAAGTACGTAGCGACTAGGTGACAAAAAAGACCATTATTTGGGAATACTCCTGCTTCCGGCGCGATGAACAGTGCTTCGATCGGGCGATAGGTCAAGGGCTGAGGTGAAGCGGGGAGGAAGACCTGTCTCTCGAGGAACGTCAGACGACCTAGGCCACTCCTGACTGACAAGCCCCCTTGCCTACGTGTCCGCTCGACCCTCCTTGACCCTCTGTCATTGAAGACAGCCCGATCGAAACTAGTTCATCCCCATCCCGAGGCAAGTTCCCTAATGGCAACTAAAATATCCTACTAAATAGGATAATGTTAAAAAAGTTTACCTACTAGAGAGTAAACATAAAGCAAGATAATAATTGATGCCTTAATTACCCATCAAGACAACAATAGTGATATGAACAACAACTATACCAAACGAAAATAATTACAATCATGATGACGAAAAAAAAAAAAAAACAAAATGGGACAAAAATTTCTCAGAACACTATATAAACAAGATAAAGATAAAAGATAATAAACAAGATGAAGATAAAGTATTTTCGCAATTTACCTAGCCGAAGAAACAATAAGTAGCAAAAACACAAAGTTACTGATTTTAAATTCAGCTATGACTCAACTAAATAAAAGCGAGAAAGGAAAACTACCTAAACCACTGCTAAGTACGTTGTACTATAGCACAGCGACAACCTGTTTAACAAACGGCACACGCCATACAGGAAAATATGTTCCCATGAACAAATTTCCTGCAAAGATACGTGGAACTAATCCACAAGATAAGCAAAATATGTGGACTTAACCCACAAACCAAAATACGTAGGACTTAACCCACAACTAAACAATATGTCTACCAGACCACAAATTCAAAAGGTACAACTGGTAAATGACATATTATAAACAAAATCAAAGACAACAGGTAGTAGTTTCCATACAAGAAAAGACAAAAGCCTTTCACAAAATTCTAAACATTAGTTGAAGAGTGCTCTAGTAAAATTGTCAAAAAGCTACTTATAATACAAACGACTAAAGCAGTCAACTAGGCAAAAGTAAAAATAAGAGATAGTGATTCTAGAGAAATATAGGAAAATAGAAAATAGCGATAGGAAAGAGAGACAATCACAAAGAAGAAGAATGACGTTGTTATGTCATATTTTTGACATCAACCATGCGCAAGAAAATTCACCAAAAGTGTCTACATACTATAAGAGACGAGCTTGTATTATGACAGTGGACTCCGATAAACCACAATAAACTCGATAAGAAACGAGGGTGAGTCGTTTGTCTAATAACTGACTTGAAAAAAAATAATTATGAATACATATTAAGACAGCAGATTCCTAACAAATTCAAAAATAAACCGATAAAGGATGATATTAAATCATTTGTCTAATATTTTACACAAAAATTATGATTCGGTAGTCACAGGTATCATTTTCATTAAGACAAGAAAAGAAAAACTTGGTGAATTTTCAACCGCGTAGTTGAAATCAATTGCTTGATTATAGACACCCAAGACGTATGCAACCAACAAAACGTGGCTTGCAAACGTCCGAAGTGTATACAATCCGCAAAAAGAAAGTGGCCCACCCTTCAACCCTTGAGTAACTGTTGTTACCCAGCCGGAACAGAGAAAGATAACAAAAAAGAACAAAAGAAGATAAGAGACTTTAAGGTTTCGTAGGCCAGTTGGTTACTACTAATATGTCATGATCCCCGCTTTTCGAACAGGGATATGTACCTAATAAATGTGCGGAAACAAGTTGAAACGGAAAATTTTTATTTTGACATAAACCCTTTAAACCAACTCTAGGCAGATTTGGGCTTTTACTCGTCGCACAAACCTCACATTTTTTAACATAGAGGTACACATCTCTACGAATTCCGGGCCAATAATAAAGCTCTAAAATACGAGAAAGAGTTTTGAAAACTCCAAAGTGTCTCACATTTTTGTCAATATGATATAATTTCAAAATCTCAATACGATTAGCAGTAGGCACAACAATTTTCCATTTTGACAAATTATTAATTTTAGATGGATGAGAAAAAATACGTTTGTAAATAATATCGCTCTCAACACGAAAAGCACGGTAAGACTTAGGATTTTCTTGAATTTTCTTAAGCATATCAATATACCAGTTGTCCCGTTTGAAACTTGAGACATCTAAAACTGAAATGTTCGGAACAACATGAACTGCATTATTAAAATTTTTTACCTCAAAATCGGAACATAAATCGTGAGCTTTACCCACAAAAACAGAGTCAATACTGTTTACTGACTTGCTAGAACGATAAAATTTTCCAACATTATTTACCCAACTGTCCCAATCTAACCGTGAAGTTTCAACCTTAATTTTGCTAAGTTTCTTCCTCCTTCTTTTATGTTGCCTATGCTCTTGCCTTTGACTTGGTTCGAGCCTATGTTGCGTAAAGTGAAGACAACAAATACTGGACTTTAAGCCACTGTGACGAGGTCTAGTGTTTTGCCACCTGGTAACACGAGGTTTTGGATTACAACGAAAACATTTTGGCTTTATTACCTTTTTACGACCGCAACCATAACAAAAAATATTTTTTGGCTCTTTACAAGTATTAAAATGATGGCCAACCAGATTACAATTCCAACATCTGATTGTGGACATTGCAGCAATATTCGAAGAAAAATTTGTTCTAGAGGCATTAACATGACGAAAATTTTGAAATTTAGGAGAAAAATTTTTACTTGTATTAAAACTACTAGAGACATCTTTATTTACATCAAAATTAAAAGAAGTATTATTGTTGACATTAAAATTACAAGATATGTTTTTATTTACCGTAGAACTAGAATCTGCAAAAGTATAATTTAACTCAGGTTCTAATAAATTATTTTCCTCAGAAGGAGGTGGCTTATATCTGTCTGATATGGTGCGTGCTTCCTCTAAACGTTTACATAATTCTAAAAGTTCTAAAACAGTCTGAGGTTGTTTTAAAGCTAGACTTTCGATAAAATAAGGCAATAAATTCCTACGAATTTTATTAACTTTTATAATTTCGGAAGGTTTTTCAGACAGTCTACTAAAAAGATTTTCCATCGAAGCAATGAAAATTGTGACTCGTTCGTCATAGCCTTGTGTTCTATTGTTTATTTCTAGCCACAAACTATCGTCATAAAAATATGGGAGAAAATCCTTTCTTAATTGTTCACTTAAAGTATCCCAATCGTCAAATTTATGTCTATTGCTACAGAACCATGTCCACCCGTCATCTCTAAACAAATCACAAGCCGACAAAAATAATTCTGACTTACTTACACCTCTAGATTCACGTAGTATGTCTACTTTTTCCAAAAAAGAATTAACTGATTCTTGGCTCGAGCCACTAAATTGTAGGTTCCATTTATATGGAGCAACATATTTAACCGGAAACCTATCTGGTGCCATAGATACTGTAGCAGTAGCAGTGGGAACACTAGTTTTTACAGCAATGTCATCTTCTAAACCCAAAACTATAAGTTGCAAAGTCTTTTTAGTACCTTCTTCAGCTTCAGTATCAGCTTTTAAACGCTGTACTCTACCCGAAATGTGGGTTAGCCTTGAGGAAATTACTTTATAATCCACATCAGCGGTGGTACCAGAAAAATTTCCAATGGCAGACTGCAAATCAGTTATTGTCTCATTAATTTCTTTGACATCTGACTTATGGTCAAAAGAATTTACAATTTTACCATCGTTAAAACTACGTTTGGCATTTTCCTGATGAAAAACCCCCCTTAAAATTTTTCTCTTTCTATCGGCATCACCTGAAGGTTCGATATTTCTGATCATTAATTCATAAGTAACTTCTTTAGTTTTTAAGTGATTAGGCTCCATTTTGGGTTTATAAGTTGACCAGAAGTTAATAGAAAAGGTATGCGACAGTAAACTCTACGATAATTTAAATAATCAAAAAAAATAATTTATACGGTAAGACTACGATAACTCTAAACTTTATAAAATATTTTCAAATTACAAGTCAAAAGTCAATGTGGGAGAAAACTTCGCAAAATACGCCGCAAAATATTAGCAAAAGATATACCAAAACAGCAATAAATATCAACAAGATAAAAAAAAATTCAAATAGGCACAAATAATTTTCAATATCAAAAACAAATAGATAAATCAGATAACGAGAAATTTTCTATAATAAAATATTGTACACCGAATACGCAAGTGTGGCAATATCAAAATACAAAATATTAGAAAAATATCGATAAATTTAGCAGAGTCTTTCTTTGGTCAGAATTTGATTGTTTGTTCCTTGAATTTGCAAGAATATCAGTATTTAGGAAAGAGTAATAAAATTCAAAAACACAACTCTTCTCGCCACAGAAGGTCACTCTGTGGCGAGAAGAGTTATTTAATAATTTGAATGTTACAAAACAAAAATAAACAAAGAAACTGGGCGCCAGCGTATTCATACAACTGATATACCTGCAACTGTTTAAGGAGGAAACAATCAAAAGCAAAATTTAAACAAAATAACAATATATTAACAAGAAATAAAGTTTAAAATTTACAAAGACTTTACAATTGTATTAATGACAAAAATTTTTTTTAGAAAATTTACTACAATAAAAATATATAAGCTTAGAGTTAAAATGATTGAGAATGAATACGTGATTACAAAAAAATTGATTTATTTGAATATTTAAAAATAATTAAAAACAATCTCTATCAAAAGAATTAAATTGAAAAGATCAACTGGTTTAACAATTTTATAATTTTCTTCTGACCAAGAAAAGCTATGACGATAAGTAATTGCTTACGTAACTTTGGGTGACGAGTGCGGAGTTCCAGTGTGTCAATTCCTGGAGATGGCCACAGGTACCTGGGTTTAAGGACTTATATTGTTTGTCCGGGTCTACGAGGAGGTTCCAGGATGACACTAAGTTGGAAATATTCTGCGAATTATAGTTCTCGTCCAGCCACTAGCAAAACTACCATGTGCTTGATCCAGAGTTGGTCGATCCAGTTATTACATGAAAACAGTGGTAAATCAGGAACCAGTTGATACAAATTGAGTTAAATTACACAAGAAAGAAAACAAATGATTTAGATTTAAAATGACTCTAAATAAATTATTAATTAACTTTAAAACTTATTAAAAAAAAAAAAAATGATCTAGCAGAATTAAAATTGAATACTCTTGGTTAAGCCAAGGTCACAAATTTTATAGAAACTACAAAAACTAGGTATTAGAATTTGTAAAATTTAAGCAGTAATGTAAGAAAATGGTTGAGGACCGATAAAAAAACTCTACTACTAAATTATCACCAAAAATTTGGCCTTGAGGCTCTGAATCAAATAAATTACTATAAATTATGACAAAATTTTCAAAGCAGCATAAAAGAAATCGATATTAAAATATGCAATCTAGAAAAAAAATATAAGAAAATTTAAAATTTTGGAGATTATCTCCATACTATTACAAAAATTGATTTAAAGAAATCGACTTTACGTCTCGTATTTTAAGAAATTCAGAAATTAGTATATTAGTCGTGAAATGAGATTATCTAAATAAAAGTTTTAGAGCGACCCTATATACCAAAAAATATATTTATATATGTAAGTATATAATATAAACTACTGGCAAACAAAAATTATTGATATAGGTAATACATAAACATCCAGCAGGAACTGTCCCAAAATGACAAACTGCTGGGGCAATCCACTAACAAGTGGTTTCTTAATTAACCACAAGGTTAACCTCAAATATATTAATAATTTAACTAAATGCCAGCTTAAATTTAATATAAATTCAAAATAACTAGGTTATTTAAGAAATTATAATTATAAGGTAAAAATTTCAACAAAGTATTGTAGGATGGCTCTAATAACTACAAATCTTTTAAGAGAAAAATTAGAATAGTCTCACCTCAACGACGTCAAGACGGAAAGTGCCGGTTTTCAATTCCTGTAAGTTCTATCTCTCTCTAATATTCCGCCCGCACATGCTCAGTTGCTTCTAACTTGGTTTTTATTTCGGTTATTGTAGCACGGTCGCTAAACATGAGTTTTTGGCAACAAATTGAATTTATTCTTAGTACGGGTGCTGAATGGAAAATATTTGGCAACTAATTAAATAATTAACAAGTTGCGGAAAAAACTTGTTACACGTTTTCTTTAGTAACTATGGCCAAAATGGATTCCCTTAAATATAACATGTCCATTTAAACAACTTCAAATATTCTACATCTAAGCTATAGCTAATTATACCTAGTCGGTGAAAAAACCTATTTGTTTTACGAGTGGATTTAGAAAAGGAAAAACCAACTAGTTCCTACCTAATGTGCAGTTTGGGGAATTCTTGTAATCAATTTATGATTTGCTTATTTTACACATTCACCTCGTTTAATTACCCGCGCGTTTCTAATAAAAAGCAATTTGACGATGACATCGATCGTAACGGATTTTTATTTTATGAGGGGTATTTTACTGGTAATAGAATATTTCCGATTTAGCAAATTTACTACAGATTACTTCATAGCTATGGCTGAAAAAGTCTAATAGTACATCGCCCGCCTCCATAACATTTTAGGGTTTGTCAAATATCGTCCCAAACTATCTACGAAATTGTGCTATTGTATGGCAAGTAATTTTAATTCCTTTACGCTTTATTACATTTGTTACATTACCAAAGAAACATCAATATTGTATTATGTCTCATTTATGTATTCCAATTGTTTTTGTAGAATACGTTGCATTAATATATTTTTTTTGCTTTTTAATGGGAGACTCGTCTTCATTACCACTACTACTGTCACTGTAAACGTTACTTAATATTATTTCCGCATTATCGTCATCACAGTCATCATTATCGTTATCATCATTTGAACATTCGTCTCTTTCTAGCTCAGTCTCTGTGATATTTGGCTCGTCTATTTCTTCGTCGATATCATCAGCGACGACTCTGTTCTCCCCAATATTTGAGCAAATTTCATCGTCATACGTTGAACACACATTTGAACATTTTATGCCATGTTTTCGGCAGCTGCACGCGCACGCCACAGCATCGAGCTCCGAGTTTCATTGAATTTGCAATGCTCAGCAACGGCCGATCAAGTTCCGAAGATTTTTTATTGAAAATATAAGTATTGTACAATAACCACTGCAAATTTCAGCCCTTTACCTTAAAAAATGGCGCCACAAGAATTTCTTAAAAAAAAAAAATTATCTCGGCTCCAGAGTCCGAGAGCAATTTTTTTTCTTTTTGTAAATTTGTAGAAAAATGCCAGCTATCTATTGGCAATAATGGTATTCCAATATAATTTAAAATGTCAAAAATATTCAAAGTTTTTTGGGGTAAAAAAAATTATCGATTTTTTGACCGATTTTTCGCATATTAGGGATCGTTCCGTGATATGCGCAATAACTTCCCAGGTTAGCGCGACTGTTGAAGAAACTTTTCGGACTGGTCCGATATAAAAATATGAAGACCTGTATGAGCTATTGGACATTGAAAAAAACGTGTTTTTTTCGAAAATATCGAGTTCCGCAAGAAATTTGCAATATTTTGCAAATTTGTAAAAGTGCTTGTATTCGCTATACCTTGGACTACGCTTTCAGCGAGTTTCGTTAAAGAATATCTTTTCTTCACGGAGATACAGGTATTTCAAAAAAATGGGATTTTTAACATCTTTTTGGCAATAACTAAATAATTTTGCAATTTTCTGAGATCGAACCGGGCCAGCTCGATCCGTATTAAGAAGTTACACAACTCTGCTATTAAACTTTTTTTTGTGCAACGCCAACTTTTTTTTTTAACGCGAAAAAACTGTTTTTCGCAAACTTTGGCCGCCCTTTTGAAGAGGACGCAAGTTCGTCATTTGTTTTAAAAATAGTTCATTGAATTCTACGGAAAATTTCCGATTTTTCACATACCTTGTTTTGCTGTTAATAATTTTTGCAAAAAAAACGTGATATTTTCGACAGATTTATTGGACTATCATAGCAATTCATACCACAACAATTATAGTTCAAATTTAATATTTTATATGCCTGTCCAGCAACCGGTAGGTAACCCAAATTTTCAGTATATAAACCTTATAGAGTAGGAAAGATATATAGTGTATTTATAGTGATATTGGTGATGGTGTAAAACTGTAAAAAGATTTTTCAGGTTATAAAACGTTTGACATTTAGGATATCAATCGAGAATGCGCACGCGCAACGCAATATATGCCGACAATTTCGAGTTTTAAATGAAAAGGGAAAACTATCTGAACAACAATTTCTGTCAGAAAATATATTAATGTCAATATAAAATGAAAAAACATGTTTGAATCGCACTCTGCGACTTTACCCATAAATTTAATGTGAGACGAAAAAAACGAAAAATACGAGAAAAAAACTGTTATTTTCAACTGAAAAAAACATCAACATCAAAAAAACCGTTTTTTTGCATCCCTAATCATTAAACCTTTTAAAGGTAGAAATACTATCAACCCCGAACCATAGATAATAGCCGCTTTCGTTTGCAGTGAACATAATAAACAGGATTTCAATGAACAATTATCATATGATACAAAATTGCATGATAGGGACAGAGACAACGCATAAAACATGATTACCAATCACTGCCGAACGAAAACAGCTATAGTCGATGGAATAATAGGCTACATTCAGAGCCATAATATGTAGCTTTAGGAAAATTAATTGTTGTTGATTACAATGGAACCAACGTCAATACCGGGTGGAAAGGCGGGGCAATTTGACTAATAGAAACTCGAGCAAATAATAAATCATTACGATGGAGTATTTGACTGTTACACGCTCACGAGGTTCCATTGCGACACTTGCTACAAAAACTAGATGAACACACACACTTTCCATGCTGAATGTTTTTGGCCAGGCCCCTGGAGCCTCAAACATTTTCCTTCTTTTTAAAATTTTTGGTGGGGCTAGTGCCCAGCATATACATATACATATCGGTACTGTTATATTCGCGGAAAACAAACAAATGAACCTAAGGGGGATTTACCTTTGATACAAAGGAATTCACCTATAAAGAAAAGTTTGTATAGTAACAGGGGAAAGGCGTAATATCTAAATCGCTCTCACGTTTTGGTGAATTTGTGTGTATCGACGGTAAATCCCTCTTGGGTTCATTTATTTGATTTTCGCGAATATAAGAGTACCGATATGTATATATATGCTGAGCATTCGCCCCACCAAAAATTTTAAAAAGAAAAAATGTTTTGAGGCTCCAGCAGCCTGGCCAAAAATATTTAATCCGGCCCAAAATTGGTATGGAGTATTGCTTTGAAGTATTGTGGCCACCGTATATATAATTTCCACTTTTTCTTTTTGCCTTTTTTGGTCCGGCCTCTCTGGACATGTTTGCAATAGTAGGTATCGTATGACTTTTACACTTTGTCTTGGCTTCTATTTATATAAATTCCTTTCACAGTCCCGTTGGGCCCACAGCATATTGGTTATTTCAAAAGTTGTGCAACAGCAACCTTGTATGTTTGTCCCATATGAGTAAATTCAGTCTGTCTTGAAACGGATTTCTATATGAAAAATGTTGACGATTAGTAAAAAAATTTGTCCGGTGATTAATATACCAACCTACCTATTAGATTTCACCAATTGCCATGCTGATATTAAAATTACTAATTGTCTTGATTTTCGTTTCCGTCACTGTATCGCAGTGATTGAATCACCGGCAGTGAAATATCGCCCATCTCTAGTTTGCGACACGTTGCCATAGAACAAACGTTGCTACCTTTATTTCACTGAAATAGTTTGTTAGGTTAAAATGTCAGCTTGATATTAACGATTGATTAAGACAAATAGTCCTTCTACAAAATGGGCAGCAATGAGAAAACAATATGCAGACTCTGTTTGGAAATATGTGATGACTTTAAAGCTTTAGAGGGAGATATGAAAGAGGTTTTGGATGTACTTCTGCCAAAAGTAGTAAGTGTCCAAAATTAACTATCGATTTATTTTAGTTCAATCAGTGTTTATTACAAGTTTGCTGTAATGCTCTCAATGATTTTTGTTCTAGGCTTTAGTCGCAATACGGGAATCTGTGATGTGTACAGGCTGTACCGAAAAGCTTATGAGTTGTTTTGATTTTAAAGCAACATGCTTTTATACGCATGATAATATATTTCCATTTGTCAACAACGATTGCGCTGTAAAATTGAATCTAAGAGATGTCTATCTGAGCAAAAATGAAACTGGAGCTATTGTTTCGAAAGATGAGGACGTATGTGCATTGTGCATGGGTCCAGTGGAAATTTGCTCTGCCATATTCCTAAATGTTGCTGATGGGAATGTTATGTTGAGGAATATGATAGAACTGTGCCTTCCAGAGTTGGTAAGTATTAATGTTTTTTTGTTTGAGTGCTTATTGATTAGGAAACAGATGCAAGAGATCATGGGTGAAGTACATAGGTAGATGCGTTCTCAGCAGGCTCCTGATTTGCTTTTTTGCCACCATTGTGCGTTTTAATATATTTTGCCCCCAATTTCTATAATGATGGTAAATGGGTACAGTTAATTTGGTACTATCCCTCATTGAAAAATTATTTTAAAATGTATTTAGATAAAAATATTTTTGGTTTTATATTTTATAACATGTACAAGACTTATAAGTATTTTCTCCCTGAGGTACATAGTTACATTGAGATATTAAAAAAATATATTAAAAATATTTGAATATATGCCTTCCATCACATGAGACGAATATTAAAACAAAAAGCACTACCATAAGATCTAAAAATCGATATAAACTAGTTTTGAAAAGAAAATATTTTTTCGCTTAAAGCCTTTTTACTATAGAAGTTAATCGTGCATCGGGCAACCAATAAAGTCGCAACCTCCGCAGCTCTAATTTTTATAATTTTGTACATTGCAAGTTCAGAGAGGAAAAGAAGCATTTGTTCCCTCGTTGCAAGTCAAGCTCAAACACAAATAGAATCAGATTCCTGTTTGAGTTTGCACAATTCATGTGTAACCCTTTCTTGGGCCCGTTGCGTGACAGCAGCTCTTCGCCTGGGAGCGATAGGTCTGGGTACGGATTTTTTCTGAGTATTCTCACCTAGGTGCCGGGCGCCACCTAACCGAGATGTAGGGCTAGGGGGAAAAAATAAGCAAATAGGTTTTTTCCTTAATAATATAATCAATATAAAGATAAGCTTCACAGTCAGAAGTGAGATAACCTTAATTTGTATAAACTAGATTAAATTTCTATTTTTGAACGCGTGGTTCACACTTTAAGGTTACTTGAATAATATCTGTGGATCTTATTATAATATTAATAAAATATAATTAAATAAACTTTCTATTTTTCTTTTTGACGATCTCTCCCTCGCAGGCTCGGTGATAAGAATTAAATATCAATTCGCCATAGGTAGGAAACCTTTTGAGAATGGCACACTACTTGCCCTGTGGAATTTTCTAATAGAATGTGGAAAAAATATTCTGACCTTACGATCCAAGTTCGGAAGGCCTACTCCACTGGTATGTCAGTTAGTCCCCAGAATACAATATGTTATATTATTGTGGCAGAACCAATAATAAAAACAAAAGGCCGGCGAATCTAAAATAGAGTTATTTTTAAGTGATGCCGAGCACCTGATTACTAGTTTCCTATTTCCCATAAATTTATTAAATCTAGGTATTTGACCTACCTCCTGCTTAGAAAGGCCTTTGTATAAATAATTTATAATATACAGCACCACAACAATCGTACAAAATGGCGATAGGAATTTTTCTGTTCCTTTGCTCGTTAACTTAATTAAGAAATCCCGTTTTCAATATTCAATTTGCGCAGATCGCTTAGGTGGGGCTCGGATAGGAAATATCGGAACGGACGGCAACCACATATACCAATAGGTTACCTTATTAGTTGACTATAACTACTGTAAAAGACTTAGCAAGATGTCACTTAATTTGAACAGGCATACAGAGTGTGTGAGAAAAATCCAAAATTACCGTTACACATGTTATCACGTTTTACGTTAGGTAGGTATCAAATATATGAAACATTATAAAAATATATAATTTGCAAGAAGTACTCCGGTTCCCTCGTCTTAAAGAATAGAAGTAAATAACAGATAACTAAGTAACTCAATAAAAAAAACATATTAGATTGCAATTCCCCTTTGTTTCTTATATTACTTAATATACATTCTAATAGATGTTATTTTTTTTTTACAATCGGCGCCACCGTACACTGTGCTCTTATGTACAGCAAGGACCTGCTCCTAAGTGCTCAATGTGTGTTAGTTGGGAATCTAGATTCTCAAATGATGCTCCTAAAATGTTGAACACTTGACTCAAAGATATAGTTTTAAAAACGTGGCTTCTGACTCTTAACTAGAAAACATTTACACCAAACTAAATCTCTTAGGTATTGGCTCATAATAAATTTCTTAATTATTTATTTGTTTTTTTATTGCCAGGATTTTACTGTCATCAAGGACCCTGTAATCTGTACAACCTGTCATGGCTCGCTAGAGGATTGCTTCCGTTTTGTGTCAGATTGTTTAGTCTCAGAAGAAAGGATTAAGAAATATTGTGAAACTTTAGATATAAGCAGCAAAGGACAAGTTGAACTAAACGGTTTATTACAGTTTGCGATGGGAGACGTAACCATAAAGAAAGAAGAAGTACAGTTTACGTCAAAAATGCTAAGCTGTAAAGAATGGAGTAATATAAATAAAACAGAAACATTCTGTAAGCAAAACGAACTTAAGGAGGAAATCGTTGAAATCGAAGACCAAAAATGTTTACTTAATGAAGAAATTGAAATAAAAAGTGATACATCTGATTTCAACAGGTAATACTAATTTAAAATTAATTGAATTGAATTTATGTATGAATAATGTACAGAGTGAGTCATTAATGCTTCAATATCTCCTCGACCATTTGAAATTTGGAAAAATGTCTTAGGTAAAAATTGTAGGATGCCAATATATTATAGAACTATTTTTAAATGAGTTCTTCCCGTAGTAGTAGAAAGTTAATTCTAGGATTTTTACAAGGAGAACCCAATTATTTCTATATACAAGGTGGTCCAAAATTGCTAGTACATCCAAAAATAATGGTAGTCTTTTATATAAACTTATTCTTCCCTTAAGGCTGTGTTATCAATGTCAAAATACCGCGTTCACAGTCGTAAATCTTCCAACATATTGTTCTCAAAAACAAACCAACAAAATTCAGATTTGATTTAATTATTAGAACTAGTTAAATACATATCATGTTTTATATTTGAAAACTAAATGAAATTAAGTATTTTCTTTGGATTATTACACGCGAACGTGCCACTCAATCATCCGTAATTCATCAATTTTTTTTATATTCTTTAATGGGACTCAAATATTCAAATAAAATATGATACGTACTAGAATAAATATATTAAATGTGAAAAAAATGTCAAAATCGGCATAATATTTGCTCTTAAAGGAGATTAATATTGTTACGGATTTCCACCTTTTTGGGAACACCCTGTGTGAATCCGTGGGTTCTAAATAATTTCAACAAGAGATAAACCACTACTAACACTTTATTTAACTATTTACTGACTACAATACTTCAAATTTACTTTATTTACTATTTATCTAACCTCACTTTTCACTTTTCTACTTGTTCACTTTTATAAACTGCTTTCTTCATAAAACTTCCCCTTCCGCGCTGGTAATCGCGCCTTATATACTCCGAATTTGACTCTCTAGATCCATCTAGAAACATTCAAGAATCTTCTCCAACAATATTCCAGAAAAGTCCATTTTATTCTGTTGGCTCCCAGTCACAATTAGTAGGCATAGGCGTATCATCTCCTATTCCAAGGGGGTGTAATTCATAACACTGCCCCCTCCTTAAGCCTGATCGTCCCGATCAGGCAACTCAGAATCATCGATGTATTTCGCCAGTCTGTCCAAATGCACGATCTTCATCTTGGACTTTTTGCTTCGTTGAATCCGATAGACGACGTCATTAATTCGGGTAATAACATGAAGTTTCGGTGACCTGCCTTTCTTCCGCTGTGGGTTGTACAGCCAAACCAGGTCTCCTGCCTTGAACCCTTCTGAACTACCCTTACGGTCATATCGAGCCTTCATTCTGTCACTGGCTATGGTGATTTGGTCTCTAACTAACTCATGGACATACCTTAGCCGTTCACTCACTTCATCTACATAGCTGTTCACAGGAAGCCGTTCTCCGCCTGGTGTTCCAAACATCAAATCACACGGCAGTCTGATCTCATGTCCAAATACTACACGAGCCGGAGTCTGTTTTGTAGTCTCGTGGATAGCAGCTCTATATGCCATGAGGAAAAACGGTATGTGGAGATCCCAGTCACGTTGATTTTTATGAACGACTTTAGAGAGATGTTCTTTCATAGTCTTATTATGTCGCTCCACCATTCCATCTGATTGCGGGTGAAGGGCTGTCGTCCGTGTTTTGTGTATTCCTAATAACTTGCAGATTTGCTGAAATACCCCTGACTCAAAATTTCTCCCTTGATCTGAATGCAGCTCCAGGGGTACACCAAACCGACATATCAAGTTATCTACCAAGACTTTGGCGACAGTAACCGCTTCCTGGTTCGGAATTGCGTAGGCTTCAGGCCATTTATTAAAATAGTCCATGGCAACCAGTATGTACTTGTTACCGTCCTTGGTTACTGGGAATGGTCCGGCTATATCGATCGCAATCCTCTCAAAAGGAGCCCCGACGTTATATTGCTTCATTGCACCCCTACTTCTAGTCTGTGGTCCCTTACTGGCTGCCCAAATTTTAAAATTACGACACCAAGCTTCAACATCTTGACGACTATTTACCCAGTAAAATCGTTCACGTACTTTATTCAGGGTCTTGTTAACGCCGAAGTGTCCACCGGATGCTCCATTATGCACTTCCTGAAGTACTTTCGGTACTCGACACCTGGGAATCACTAGACGCATAACAAATTGCTTCCCATCCGGGCTCTCCCATGCTCTTTTTAACAGCCCATTCATAACTCTAAGTGAGTCCCACTGTGCCCACAAAGCCTTCAATCCAACTGCTTTGTCCGAAACATCCTTCCGCTCTGGTCGAATTCCTTTTTCCTTTGCTCTCAATATAGCCCCAATTTCTGCATCGTCCAGTCCCATGCAGCAGGCAATATTAGTACAATATTGGGTATTTATGGTATAAATAATGGCTAAATGTTGAAATGCAATATTTGCCCAATATCGAAATGTGAACATTTTTATTTATTGGCAAAATATTGTAATCAATCTTGACTGAATATTGTTCTACATTATTGCTCCAATATCTATTTCCAATATTTATTTTGACAACTAGGATAATATTTACCTAATATTGTATTTAAATTGGTACAATATTTCCTTTGGATTGATAGTCAATATTAGAAATCAATATAAAATACAGGGTCTTCGGCGCATGGACCGTCAAAATATTTTTATGGATTGGTGGGGTCATTTGGAGGTTTTAATCCCAAATGGCTCAGGTCCTAACTGTTGTAGTACTAAGAAATATATTTTTTTTTAGATTTCACTCAAAATTTCCCAAAATTCCCCACTTAAACTTTAGTATTCGTAGGTGTTTTTTTAAATTTTATTCTGTAATGTATTCTTCTTCAAAATAAATCATTTTTAATACGAAAGTTAGTTACAAGGCTCCAAATTCCTAAATGTAAATGAAAGAAATAGAAATTCTGAACTTCTAAAATCATTTAAAAAAACTAACAGCAACCGAGAGCATTTTCTTCAATTCAATTTCAAAGTTCTACCGTTGATGCCCTTTCTAACGGTATGAAACAATGAAAAGTTGTAGGAGTTTTAGTGGGGAATTTTGGGAAATTTTGAGTAAAATGTAAAAATGAAAAAAATCTCAATAACTACAACAGTTAGGACCTGGGACATTTATGTTAAAACTTCCAAATGACCCCGCCGATCCACAAAAAAAATTTGATTGTCCATGCGCCGAACACCGTGTATATTACAATAAATTACAAATATGTTGCAAAAATAAAATATTTATTTATAGCATTAACAATACATTTAAAATTTGTAACAATTTTAAATTTACAAATAATGAGTCAGTCAAAAATAATAAAAATCAAACAAGATAAAATAACAAGTATACTATATAATAAATATTAATATAATTTTAAGCAAAAGGGTAACTTACAATATGCTTTCTAAATACCAAAGTTATCAAAAAGATGAGTCGTAAAATAAATGTACTTGAATTTAATTGCAAACCACGAACTTCATAAGTAAACTGGATGTCACATCATAATGGTTCTCTAGCAAATTTCTTGACACCCCATTGACACATCTTGGCACTCATTTATTCCATCATTATCTTCGTCGGAAGACAAACTTAAATTGAATTCGTGGTTACCACCCTGAAAATAATTGCAGTTATTTTCATCGCTTGAATCCTTGTTCAGCTGCCTTTTTATAAACATGGATTTTTTAGACAGTACTGATGAACTCATTCTGAAGTAATCTGAAAGTTTGGTTTTCATTAATTAATGGTACTCGGTACTCTTTATCATGTGTATACGTTAAAACATATATCTAATTAAATGAAAAACTTTAATAAAACCAATTTCCAGTTAAACAGGAAGTTAAATGTAGGTATACCAAATGACATACCATTAGATTTTTTATTTCGGAAAGTCAATTTTTGCACATTTCAATACTTCTTGCTTGAGGCAATAAAATAAGTATGTAGCAGTATAAAACAATAGTTAAATAATGGTAATAATTAAATTATATCTATAACTATAATATTGCAATATTGGTTCAGTATTGGTTGGTTATTGGTAGGCACCAGTATGTAGTACCTATATTTTCAAATTACCAAATAAAGATAACGACGGGTACCTAGTCAAGGTGCTATCTCACGTACTTACACAATGTGAATGAATAATTTTATTGTTTCCCAATACATTATTATTGTACTTTTACAGATAGAAAATGTGCATGGCAGCAAATTCACATTTACAGAACACTGTCAAACAATCAACAGATAAAAAGTATAATATAGTATTATGTACTTACATTGTGCACAAGATAACACACACACAGGTCACAATAATTGTTGCTAATAATCGAACACAGCCCAATTTCTGTTCTTCTATGATCCAGCTAGGTACTTGTAAATTTACCATAATGGCGTCTCCGTCTCCGTTATGCGGAGAGCAAGCGCACGCGTCATGCGAAACCGTTGCTGGTAACTCGGAGCCAATAAAATGTCTGCGCGGGAGTGATATCACTATCTAAATTCCTAGTATGAAGAATAAGTTTTGTTTAAGAATGTAAGTAATTATTTTACTAAAGATGTTAAAGTAAAACTAAATAAAAATAAACTATATAGATGAATCTATTCTTTAAATATAATGAAAACACCTTGAAATTAAACAAACGATAATAGAATAAAAAGTCTTTGTTTTAAAATCAGAAATCCAACATTATTTCATAAATCAGATAAAAAGAATCACCTATTATATTATATAATAAATAATACAAATAAAATAAAAAGGGCTAAACAAGCCAAATTAATTAATAAATTACAAAACAACTTTGCTCAATAGATTACAGAGATCATATGTCTTTTTGTCTTCGAAAAATATCGCAAAGTAATATAAAAAATGTATGTTGTATGGTCACCAATATTTTTCCAATGTTGGAGTAATATATTGAATTCAGTATTTGTTATTATGTGGCAAAATAATTATTGTTTATTACTGGTTTAAAATTATTAATGTGTTTACATATAGAATATTGTGCAGTAATATTAATTAATGTTGTTTCCAATATTGCATTCATATGTTCAGAAAATAGTAAATGATCATCAATATTTCTCTAATATTAGAGCAATACAATTAGTTCAATATTTATTATATACCAAAAATAAATATTCCTTCAATATTGGCTAAAAACTGTTAAATTGGAACAATTAACAGACGAAATTATTTGGCCAAATTGCACCAACGATTAAGTTATTATCATTATATATATGCCTATCATCTGCTTACATGGAATATTGTGCAGTAATATTAATTAATGTTGTTTCCAATATTGCATCAATATATTCAAAAAATAGTAAATGATCATCAATATTTCTGTAATGTTAGATCAATATAATGAATTCAATATTTATTATACACCAAAAATAAATACTACTTCAATATTGGCTTAAAATTGCTAATATTGACCCAATAGACAAATATTACACCAATATTTTACCAATGAACTGCCAGTATATGTTGCTACATGGGGTTGTTCTTGTCTCAGGGCTTCAGTTGTCCAATCATCTGGAACGTCTATTTTAATAGTGTCGACTACTCCCGTGCCCTGCTGTTATGAGATCTTCCTGGTCGATGCTCGATTTTAAAGTCGTACTGTTGCAGCCGTTCTATCCAACGAGCCAGTTGACCTTCCGGGGTTTTCAACTGCAACAGCCATTTCAACGCAGCATGGTCGGTCCTGATTTTGAAATGTCGTCCGTAGAGATACTTATGAAAATGGTCCACTGATTTGACGATGGCCAATAACTCTTTCCTGGTTACACAATAGTTTCGTTCTGGTTTGGAGAGCACCTTGCTGAAGTATTCGATCACTCTTTCCTCTCCGTTCTGAATTTGGGACAGCACACAACCAATCGAAGAATTGCTGGCATCTGTATCTAAAATAAAAAGTCCATTCCGTTGTGGGTATGCTAGCACAGGACCAGTGCAAAGAGCTGCCTTCAATTTTCTCCATGCCGTTTCACACTCCGGTGTCCACTGGTACTAAACTTTCTCCTCTGTTAGCCGGTGTAATGGCTTCGCAATGTCTGCAAACCCTTCTACAAAGCGTCTATAATAAGTGCAAAGGCCAAGGAAGCTTCGTACTTCATGAACGTTAGATGGCCTTGGCCAATCTCGTATGGCAGAAATTTTGTCGGGATCCGTTTGTATTCCCTCCGAAGACACTACGTGACCAAGGAATTTAACTTCTTTCTGAAATAGTAAACACTTCTTCGGGTTCAACTTCAGGTGTGCATTCCTTACTCGTCCAAATACTTCTTGAAGATTTTTCAAATGTTCTGTAAAGTCTCGTCCCATAACCAGCACGTCGTCAAGGTAAACCAGGCACGTCTTCCAGGTTAGCCCTCGTAGTACGAATTCCATCAATCGTTCAAACGTGGCTGGAGCATTGCAAAGTCCAAAAGGCATCACCGTAAATTGGTAAAGACCACTGCCTGCTGAAAACGCTGTCTTTTCCTTATCATCAGGATGAAGCCCAACTTGCCAATAACTGCTCCTAAGGTCTAACGTCGAAAACCATGGTGAGCCTGCCAATGTACTTAACGTGTCGTCAATCCGGGGTAATGGGTAACTGTCTTTCTTCGTCACATCGTTCAATTTCCGATAATCGACACAAAATCTTAACGTTCCGTCCTTTTTGGCAACCAAAACTACTGGCGATGACCAGGGACTCGTTGACTCCTCAATGACTCCATCTTGTAGCATCTTATCTATCATTGCCGAGGCTTCTTCTTGTTTTGCTAGCGGAAGCCTCCTAGGTTGTTGTCGAATAGCAGGTGAGTCACCAGTATTTATCCGATGCTGGACTATATCTGTTTTTGTAAGGGCCTCCGTACTTTTGGCAAATACTGAACTTTCCTTTTCCAGGAACTTGATCGCTTCCTCTTGTTCATCCTTAGATAAATGCTCCAACTGGGAACTCAGCAAGGTCAAAACTTCCTGGTCTATATTTGTAGATGAATTTCCCTCTGTTTGTTCTTCGCACCTTGCTACCCACATAACCGGTTCATAGGAGCCAATCGGTTTGCCTTCTTTAATTGTTACTGCATGGGAATTTAAATTGACGACTCTAATTGGGATTTTATCTTTAGTCCGGGTTAAAGTTCTTGCCACAACAATATTGGTTAGGGACTTAATCGATTCGTCACCTTCCACCAGGCCAACACGGTAGCCTCCAGGATTTCCTTCCAAAGCAGCATCGATGATCTGTTCCGAATGAGCAGGAATCTTAATCGTCTTTGTTGTCAATAGCCTTGCTTTACGGGATTGGTCATCTGCGGTTGCCAGGATAAATTCCTCATTCCCAATTTTCAAGACTCGCTCCCCTACGTCAACAATAAACCTCTTCTCTTCCATGATGTCCAGTCCCAAAATGAAATCATCTGTAATGTCAGCCACAATGACCTTGTAATTGAATCTCAATCGTCCAACCTGCAGTTCCAAATTGACCTCTCCATGGACCGCAGCCCTGTCTCCCGTGGCTGTCCGAATAATTACTTCATTTTGCTTCTTCTTAATCTGCAAGCCTGATATAAACCCTGGCCGCACTATTGATGACGTAGCGCCGGTGTCAACAGTAAACACACACTTTCTTCCATTCACATATCCTTGCATCAGCAGACTACTTGGAATTCTTCGCAGCTGGGAAATCTTTATTTCTCTGGGGGCACCGTGTTCCCTAGCCAGCACAGCCCCCTTGGTGCTGGCTATCTTTAGTTTTCCCGCTGCTCTTCTACATTTACAGCATTTACTCGTCTGTCCGAGTTCTGCTGTCGACAGTCTCGTTTCATATGTCCCATCCTGCCGCAGTTGTAGCATTTAATACCTCCACTTGGCCTTTCTCTGTTTTGTTGGTTTTCCTGTCTTCTTGGAGGATTCGATTGAGCCAGTAATTGACCGATCATTTTATTCGTTTTGAGAATCGCGTTCAAGATAGGGTTTTGGTCTCTCTCTTCTGGCTGCGATTCTTCAAGCGTCATAGCCCGCACTCTTGACTTTGGAGTATCCCTATAGACGGCTTCTACCTCTAGTGCATGCACCAAGGCTTCACTACTACTTTTATGTCGGGATAGCCTGAGGACTCGCCTGATCTCCTCGTCCCTTATCCCGTCTAGGAATGCCCCCACTGCCAATTGCTCTTTAAATTCTTTTGGCGCATTAGGATAAGCTAAGTGTGCCAGTCTTTCCACCGCAGCTTCAAATTCTTGCAGACTCTCCAGCTTTCTGAACGCGCACTTTCAGCTGGGTCTGGTATACTTGAGCAAGGTGTTGATCTCCATATCGTAGATCTAAGGCAGCTTCTAAAACTCTAAAATTACGTTGTTGGTCCGCCGGAATTGTCTGGAGCAACTCCAATGCTTGGCCTCTTAAAGCTACGATTAATGCCTTAGCCTTCTCTTCGTCATTCCAGTTGTTTGCACTCGCTGCTGCCTCAAACTGTGTCTTGTAAGTCATCCACGAACTTTGACCATCAAAAGAGGGAATTTTTAATCGTTGGCCTGATGACACCACTTGCTGGTTTCCTCTATCCCTCAACTGTTGTTTAAGTTGGTCTATTTCTCCTTCTACCTGGTGCATTTTGTCTTCAACCTTGTCTACTTTTTCTTTCACTTCGCTCACTTCTTCTTTAACTCCACTTAATTCCTCCTCGACTTTGTCCATTTTTACTTCGATCTTATTTTTGAGTTCTTCAGCGATTGTAAACAAGGCATTCTGTTGTGTCTCTATAGCTTTTCTTAAGTCGTCATTTTCCTTTTGACGGCGTTTCTCCTCTTGTCGTTCCTCTTGACGTCTTCTCTCTTGATCCTCACACATTTTTCTTAATTCTTCTTGACGTTTTTGTTCTTGTTCTTCTTTTTCCTGTAGGCGTTTTTGTTCTGTTTCTTTCTCTTCCTGGCGCTTTCTTTCCTGATCCATCATCATCTTTTGCATTTGGGCCATAAAGTCCTGCATTTGTTGTTCGGATGCCATGCTTCTGGTCGTTACCGGCATACAATTACGTTGAAATCAAATAAGTTTAATAATTACGTCACTATCGGTAATGGGACTGTCCAGAAAACCCTCAAAACGACACGAAAAAGTCTTATCTAGAGTCTTCGTCACTTAACCTCTAATGTCCAAATAAAATGTTCCAAAAATGTCTCAAAAAATGCACTTGACACTATTTTCCTGTTCGAAAATAACCATCGAACAACGTCCAGTAAATTAGTCCTCCGTGTTAGCACCAACTTCGAGAATACACTGCCAAACCTTCTCGAACACTTCCGAAAAATCCTCTTGTCAAAATTCCGCTTCCGACACCAAAATGTTACGGATTTCCACCTTTTTGGGAACATCCTGTGTGAATCCGTGGGTTCTAAATAATTTCAACAAGAGATAAACCACTACTAACTTTATACTTATATACTTATTTAACTATTTACTGACTACAATACTTCAAATTCACTTTATTTACTATTTATCTAACCTCACTTTTCACTTTTCTACTTGTTCACTTTTATAAACTGCTTTCTTCATAAAACTTCCCCTTCCTCGCTGGTAATCGCGCCTTATATACTCCGAATTTGACTCTCTAGATCCATCTAGAAACATTCAAGAATCTTCTCCAACAATATTCCAGAAAATTCCATTTTATTCTGTTGGCTCCCAGTCACAATTAGTAGGCATAGGCGTATCATCTCCTATTCCAAGGGGGTGTAATTCATAACAATATGTTAGAAAAAAATATATTAAATTTTGCCAATTTAATTAGATAGTTTACTAATAGAGAGCGAAGCAGTAGCTCTTCTAAATCACTAAAAACTGCAGGGTCGAACTTTTTGTTTTCTCTAGAGTTTGAAATATAGTTTAAAATAATTTAAATTTACTTACCAATTGAATTGTTACATTTCTAGTTTATTCTACATCTTCAATAACTTTTTGTTAGTAATATTGCTAATAAATCAGGAGCATATCTAACAATAAAATATCATTACTATAAAAAGTAATTTTTATATGGACTAAATGTACCTATTTTTAATCCAGATTTTGAAAAATCAATGCCACTCGGGATTCAAAAGAACTTTGATCTTGTGGTACATGGACAAACTATCTTTGCATACGCTATAATAGTGTAGATTGTAGATAATCAATTATTATTTTGAAAGAGTGAAATGTCTCTTTTACTCCCCGAAGAAGAGTATATATTCTTTCTGGGAGCAAAAGTGACACTTTAGTCTTTGAAAATGATAACTAGCAGTACAGAAATATTGTTTTGAAGAATTCCGATTTCCTCATTTCCTCAAACACGCAAAAGGTCTTTCCATTGCTTTCCTTTGGTTTTTGTAATTTCCTTTTTCATACATTATAATTTTATGGTTATTCATTGGTTGTCATGTGTATATGTGTTTTTCGTGATATTTCACTTTCGGTGTGAAAGTTGTCATCATCGGGTGAGAAAAATTCGATGTTTTAGGAAAAATCTTAAAAAAAGAGAGATACGCAGTAAGCGGAAAAAAGTCGAATAGTGGACGCCGAATTTTTTCATCTGTGCTCTATCTCCGAATAGGGGCCTTTGGAAATTGGCAAAATGTCAAATTTTCCGTGTGTTTTTCGTGATATTTTACTTGGTGTGAAAGTAGTCATCATCAGGTGACAAAAATTTTGATGATTTAGGAAAAATGTGACAAATTCAGGGGTAGGTATGAAGGTGAGAGAAATTGAATGGCACAAACCGCTCTTCATATCGTTTCGTTTTGGAAAAATTTTTACCACTAGAATAGATGAAAAAAAAAAAGAAATTCTTGCTAAAATTTAAAATTTCCATGTTTCATGGCCTTCTAAACCTAATTTTTTTACTACTACTATAGAAATGATGTAATTTTTTTTTTTTTGCTCAAATTTAAAATTTCCACGTTTCATGACATTCTAAACTTATTTAGAAAAAATTTTAACAAATTGTTGAAAATATTTTTACCTACTATAGGATAGATGATACAAAATTTCTTTACCACTAAAATATGCATATACACCTACGAGTGCACCTATTATAGTTTTATTGCAAAATGTACAGCGTGGTCATCCCAAGAAATAATTCAATGATGGTGGCCATTTGTAAAGGTATTTGCGCAAGCCTTCCATATTTGGCATCTGTTATTTAATAATGAATTTTTGCCGTCGGATGACCACCCTGTATATTTTTTTGACCAAAAGTTATCAGGTTTTCTTTGCAATAATAGTAATAATAATATTCCGATTATTACTCTCAATGTCATTTTGTAATTAATAATTTTTTAGAGTAACCTCCATGCACAAATAAAGAGGGAAGTTCTGTATAAATACCTTTATCGATTTTTTCTGCTGTTTGCAAAATTATATAAAGAATATGTTTCCATACTATACTCATATTTTAACTTTAATTTTATCTAAGGAAATCATGGAGGGTTCCCTGCTCAATTGTATAAAATAGAAATTCTGCAAGGCCCTAATTGCATATGTGGCGAATTTGGTGATCTTAATCATATATTTTTTAACTGTCAAATTAACCAAGTACCTGGCGAGTGGCTTTCTAATGAACTTCTTATTTGTTAGTTAGGGAAAAATACAAAAATTGAAATAACTCATAAACAATCAGCAACTGGATTACTCTGTATATGGTTATTTTGATTATATTTGAAATAACCTTCCTTATCAACTCATTTCGTTTGATTATCCACTTAAGGGACTACATGTAGGATTATTCTGGTTGCATATGATAAGATATTTATATTATGTGGAAAACAAAACAAATACATATATGTTTACAATCATTGTTGGCTGTTTACTATGTGGTCCCTAGTTCCTCGATTTGTCCCTACGAAGTTTTTTTTTTTGGAAAGTTTCTGTTACTGGCTGTTTGAGGGTTGTTTTTTATGCAGAGAGGTCCGAGTATTGATATGAAGTAGGTTTTGCCGCGGTCGTCGAACTTGACTTGACGTTTCGCTGATCATGCTGTTAGCTTCTTCAGAAGGGTTCCAAAGACTTCAGTCTTTGGGCAACGGCCGTGAAAACCTTCATTGTACTATTGGAGTATTGATATGTTGTGGTCAGTCTTAGTGAATTTAGTGGATAATGTGGATATTCTTTCTGCAGTCTGCTCCTTGTTGGATATTTGATAAAGAAGGGCATTTGGCGGATTGTACATAGAATTTCTTGGCTGTCATTTGGTAACATTTCTGTGACATGAATATTATTTTCTGCTGATTCCTTCATTTTTGTAGGTTATGCAGCGAAATTGTTTATCTCTAGAGATGCACTTCTTTATGGATTTGATGCGGTGATGTGCTTGTGATCTTTAAGCGGTTAGTGTATCATTGTTGACAGTAACTGACAAAAGATAATGTTTTGGCATTTTATTGAATTGATTATGGTTAATTAGGACAGTATTATCAGCATAGTGTAGGGTATATGTATTAGGATTAAAATATTCAAAGCTCTTTTCAAAGTTGTGAATGCCATAGCAGTAGATTTTGTATAACAGTGGCCTTATGGCAATCATTATATTCAACAATTTTTAGTAACTTGTATTTATTTTAATTTGTAGAATTTAATTTTTTAGAATAATTTTGTATTATGCATACAGGATGAGTGCCAAACTCTGAGTGTGCATATCACACAAAAGTATATGAAAAGGAACCCGAACTTTATAGTCCGATTTTTATTTGTTTTCAAATTACAGCCTCTTAATCATTTATTAAGAAATTTTTGTGGACAGCTCGAATCACTCTTTATAAGTTTAATCAAACAGTCACTTTTGAATTGTCAAGCATTAACTTGTCATATTTATTGATTGGTTATTAATTTATAAAAGCGATAAACAATGTCACACATTTTGAAAATATGTTTGCTGCAAAGAAGTGGCTATGTGTGCATTCATAGATATAGAGGGTGCATTGAGCACCTCTTACATACAAGGAGCCGCGGAGAAAAGGGGAATATAGTCCCCAACAATCAAATGGATACAATCCATGTTAAGAAGTCGAATAATTACTACGGATGTGGGTGGGGAGTCCACCACTGTGATTGCAGTGAAGGGTTGTCCACAAGGTGGAGTTCTATCGCCCTTGCTGTGGTCAACGGTCTTGAATGACCTCCATAAGCTGAGTAATTCTGGCTTCAACGTTCAGGGCTAAGCTGATTACCTGGTTATTACTGTCAGAGGCAAGCATGAGGTTATGATTTTTAATCTCATGCAAATCGCCTTAAATATAATATCGAAATTCAAGCCGGGAAAAGGAACTGAAAGAGTCCTTCCTACTGGAGGAATACTCCACGCTAAAGACAAGCGAAGAACTTCATAACTTATTCGAAAAAGAATGCCACAAGGCTTCTCAAACTCGATAAGTCCGACTTAAGGCTGATGACAGGCCCTTTAACAAGCCATTGCCCCTCGAAATATCTCAAGACTAAGGGCAAAGCTGATGAAGATACGTGTAGATATTGTGATAGAGGTGTTTTAAAACCTCATGAGCTGTGACCTTCATATGCGCAAAGACATCATCCGTCCTGTTGACTGAGTTACACTTCTTAAAAATATTATATTTATTGTTTACAATTTATCCCGAGCTCTTGTTTATGTATAGAGCAAGGCAGCCTCCGGTGGCTTCAAAAACATACTTATAACTCAGATTAAACTTTGCCTTTTGCGCATTTCGCGGCTCATGAGATTCTGAAACACCTCTACTACAATAGAAACTGCGGAACATATTCTTTGCGAGTGCAAGATGCTAGTCCACACTAGGCTAAAGTCCCCAGAAAAGGTGGAATTAACGCCTCAAGACAGGGAAATTAGCCCCCAGGAAAATCATAAGATTTGTAAAAAGCTTGGCAGTCCTGGGCAATAACTAATTGTAGGCTAATTCACAAAAGATCTTTTAGGCAGATGTGAATAAAGACTTTAAACCCTTTAAACAATCTACATGTCACACATCTACTCATATCTTGAACATGAAAATATGTTGTTTGTTTCGGTTTTTGCAATGAGAATGCTCACACTGCGAATGAGAAATATCACATCATGGCATTTTTAGTGCAAAGGCTTTTTTCACGGCCCAGGACGATGGATTGGTCGCGACAGTCCTATTAGTTGGCCAGCAAGGTCTTCAGACCTAACACCTTTAAACTTCTGGTTGTGGGGATGGATTAAAAGTGGTACATAAATCAAAAGTGAAAAATCGTGATGAACTGAGCAACATGCTCTCTTCGGAATCGAGCCTTAACATTTCCGGAGGTCCATGGAGACATTTGAAAATTGATTGTAGATTAAATTTTTTAATTTTAACTTTTTCGATTTTTTTTTATTAATCGTTGAAGATGCTGTAATTCTAACAAGAATCGGATGGCAACTTTCGAGTCTTTTAGTAAATCGTGTATGTGTGGTATACACTGCTGAAGGTTGGCACTTTCGTCCCAACTCACCCTGTATAAGTGAGTAGTTCAACACTGCTTTCTTACATGATAAGTTTCCATGCCATACACTGTTAAAAGCATTGTTGTAAGTAGTCAGTGACAATTCAAAATAATAGTAATTTTTATAATTTTCAGATTAGAAGATGGTATTTTGCTACAACCACAAACCACTACTAGTAGGTTAGTTAAAAAGCGGAAATTGAGGATTAAGGGTGCCTCGACTATAAAAATATACCAGTGCCATGGCTGTTCATTTCAAACAAAATATAAAAGTTACCTAAGAACACACCTGCTGAAGCATAAAGATCTCTCAAAAGTAACAATGTACAGATGTGACTCTTGCTCTTTTCAGACAACACGTCACCAGGTCCTCAAAAAACATTTGCTAGTACATAGGGATCCTTCAGAGGTAACAATGTACAAATGTGACTCTTGCTCTTTTCAGACAAAATTTCACGGGGACCTCAAAAGACATTTGCTGGTACATAAGGATCCATCAGAGGTAACAATGCACAAATGTGAGTAGTATAACAAGGAGAGTATGACGCCACTTAAAAGTGGCGTCGTACTCTCCTATGGTTTTTAGGGCCGTCCGATGGCATGTGTCCATCAGGAGAGTCCAAGAGATGGGGTGTGTTGCTGAAGAAGTGTCCAGAGGCTGCTGAAGAAGTGTCCAGAGGCTGCTGAAGAAGTGAAGAGGTTGGTATTAAAAGTTACTAAAAAAGTTACTAGATCTGGATGTTGGTACCCCCGTGTGTTTTTTTCTTATAACTAAAATGTGAAAGCTGTTTTCATTGGATGTGTGGCGGCCACGTGCGCGTCTTCTCATTGGCTACCTGGTTTTTTGCTTATAACTTGAGAACGGTATGAGATAGGTAAAATCTGAAAGCTGTTTTGATTGGAAGTCGTATGTGGACTATCACGTGACATGGATGGCAAGCCCGTACCTAATGCCCTTCTGACCAAGAAATATTTGGTGTCACGTGACCTCTCTTGTTTTTTGCTTATAACTTGAGAACGGTATGAGATAGGTAAAATCTGAAAGCTGTTTTGATTGGAAGTCGTATGTGGACTATCACCTGGCACAGGTGGCAAGCCCGTACCTAATGCCCTTCTGGCCAAGAAATATTTGACGTCACATGACCCTCTTGTTCTTTTGCTTATAACTTGAGAACGGTATGAGATATTTAAAATCTGAAAGCTGTTTTGATTGGAAGTCATCACCTAGCACACAGGTGGCGACGAGCCCGTCCTTCTGCCTAAGAAATATTTGTCGTCAACGTTAAAATATTATTTATATCGGTTATAGAACATTCACAAAAGTTGATTAAGAGTAGATATCTGACATCCGGCCGCAATCTCACATCCGCAGGAAGCTGTGATTAACCTCTTATCACACTTCCTGTGTTTCAGCGCTCTGCTCTTATCACTGTATGTGAACCAAGGCCACTGTCTATCAGAAAGACTGTAGTATTTAATTATGTTTATTTTTAAATTTTACTTTTTAAAATATCAGAACGACGTTACACTCGGCCAATCTGATTTAAGCTTGCTGAAATTGGCTAAAAAGTGCTCCCTTTTGCGGGAATCGAATAAGACGCCTTAGACCACTCGACCAACCTGTAAAAATACATATGTCGAAACCAGGATTTGAACCTGGGACCTCTAGATCTTCAGTCTAATGCTCTCCCTACTGAGCTATTTCGACTTAAATTAAACAAAAATTGTATTTCTATATCATTTATTAAAGATTCACACTAACATTTTTTTCCTAATAATCTTAATTATACACTTTACAATTAGGAGAGAAGAACAAACTGTAATGTAATATAGCAAACCAGGTACCGCCTCCATTCCGGGTGTGGGTGGAGTAGTAGAGGTGTTAGTACATAATTTTCTCCAAAAGGTCTCGCCCATTGTATTATCTTGAAATCGTATCCTTAATTTGTACTGAATCGTATTGTTTGGAATGATGGATGTAAAAGTAGGTGTATTATTAGCTGCATATGTATTCATTAATATCCAGCGTGATGGCCAGCTATCATTTTGCCTCCCATTTTCATCAAAACATATAAAGACCTCTCGACTACCGTAAGGTTGATGTATGTACAGGATATTTTGCAGTACAGCATGTAAAATTATGAAATGTGAACCTAACATCACCATTGTTTTCAGTAAATTAAAAATATTTCCCAACTAACCCATATTAAATAGGTGTTGGGGAAATGCGACGACGACGACGACCACTCTCCTCCAACGATGATGTATTAAAACGTGTTAAATTATTAAATACTTTTCGATCCCACACATCTTTCGGTGGAGAATGTATATCCAATTTATGAAAACTGGTAAACATGTGCTGTGTGTGCTCATAAAATTTTATATGCTCTTTTAACTTTTCCAACTGCTTACAATGTTTTTCTAACCTCACTAATAACTCCTCTGACGACATGATGCTCTACTGTGACACTGAATTAATTTTACAAATATTTAATTTACTTTCGGCCCGTCTCAGTTCCTGCATACAGGAAGAATACTGCCACTGCAAATTTAGCAATCCCCTATCAGTAGTGTTAGAGATTATAGGTGGGGGTAATGTACTGGGGGAAATTAAACTTTCCGCCTTAGGTAATCGCTTGGTCTCCATATATTTGGTAATATATTTATCTCTTTCAAATTCCAAGCCCTCGGTGTTAGCTACACATGCTGTGAGATCAGATCTTAACTCCAACATTTCATTTGTAGTATTAGTGAGTAAAATTCTTAAATTATCAGAGGTTTCATTACTACAATCACAACTACCCAAATTCAATTTTAATTTATTTTCACACGTTATTAAATCATTCATAACTCTGGTATTGACATCCAATAGTCTTATTTCCAGATCTCTGTATAATTTTCGACATAGCTGTAATTCATCATATATAGTTATATCATATGATTGTGGGCGTGCTGCCGGGGTAGTAGCACCCAAATTAATCTGCTGATTGTAGGTGGATAATCTTCGTAAAACATTTACACTAGGATATTTTCTATGCAGATTGCTGTACTGTACATGTATCGACGTGTTATCAGTGTGGTGGCTAATATTTACGCTACCATTATTAGTGTGTACAGAGGACTCAAAATAATCGCCACCACACAACAACGGTACGAAAATAAATATGTATGAATGTGACAACATCCTGTCATTTACTAATTCATATTTATTTGCATATTCACTTTTAAGGAGGCGGGGTGGTGGTGGTGGTGGGGAAAGAAAAAAAATGCTTTAAAACAAATTTTTTTAATTTGAGAGAGAAGAATACAACCAATTATAAAGTTTAGTACAATTTCTTAAACTACACATCGATTTATTATTCAAATGATTAAGGCAATAAGGTATATCTATAATAAAATTTGGTGTACCAGCCATATTCTCCACGTTGACAATGTTGGGTATGAATGAAGAGTCCAGTTCACGTAGCTTATTTTCCAGAAAATTCTGTTTTTGATGGCCTTTCACATACACCATATCAATATTACTATTCAGTAAGTGCTTCTGTAATATATCATCTAACATGTCATAGTCTATGTAACCACTATTATATTTCAGACCGTGATGATACCGCTCTAAATATTTGATCTGTTTACGCAGCTGCCTGCTTAAGGTGTCGGCTGGAAATGGGGGCTTCAGCAGGTAATGAGCTGTCTGTTGTCCACTAATAAACGTTATTTCTTTCGGATGAAAATCGGGTAAATTGAATCCCTGAATATCAACGATCATTATCATCATGCTGTGGCGGTTTGATACAGACTGACAGAAAAAACAAGTATATATCTTATATAGCATTCCTTACTATTCCACTAAGTGGCAAATATTCCACCACTCGATCGTGAATAATTATACAGTATGCTTTAGTGTTATGCGGGAGTGGTAAATTACTTTCGATTTCTAATTTGATGTCGACCGTAGCTGACTTTAATGAATCATCTCTTCGCGAACAGTCAATGACAAATATGGCGCGTGAATTAAAAGTTACAAAGTCTAATATGGGGCTATTATTTGATGCAAATAGTTTGGAGAATTGAGTGTACATGTGATAAGCCTCAGCATACTTTAGAACAGTAAAATCTAATCTCAAATCTTCGTATGGATAATACTCAGAGTTTATAGTCAGCTTTATATTAGACACATCAATATTATCAAAGTAGGTAATATCTTTCGTCTTCTCATCTTTTCGATCCTTTTGAAATGCTACGATAACATATCTAGGACTCTCTACGTTAGTACAAGTTTTAACAGACCAAATTTCCTTGGTAGCTCCAGCTGTTAAAGCAGGCAATTCGTGAATCTCCCAGTGTCTGTAGGGAAACAAAATCGGTTTATCTCTATTTATATTTTCCAGCAACTCAATTCTTTTTACATCATTTAAAAACACGTGTTTAACTTTAAGTTCAATATTGGTTATAGATAATTTTGCTACCGTATCATCTGTCGATACTTTATAACAGTTAACGTCAGTTCGAGCTCTAATCAATCTTATAATCTGTCTTCCAAACATGATCCGCTTATAATCATGAAATATCCCAAACAAATGACTTAGGGGAATTCTCAAGAAAAATTTTGGAGTTGTGGCGGCGGCGTTATAAGTCACCAACCGACCAGTAGGATAATTCCATCCGGCAATGCTAAGTGTATCATCATTTCTATCATAACATAGATAACTTCTTATAAGGCTCACAGTACCAGGATCTCTTACTTTATCCACTTCTTTACCATTTAATTCATAACTAATAGAATCGAACAGGTATGCTCCGGCATTATTACTGAATTCAACAGTTCCACCACCAGCAGTTTTCTCCAATGTCCCCTCAATCAATAAAGCCGCCTCGTGCATTAACAGTAAAGCATCTTGTTGATGAATTACAATTTCAATCTCATCATTATTTCTGAAGGACTTAACGAACGGGTGGTATGTTCGAGTTTCTTCTCTGATGATGGAATCATCAAAGTGCGGTCCTTGGAATAACTGCAGTTCTTCTAACATTATAACCCAAAGATTTTAGGTACTGGATATTTACTTGCGTTAAAGATGACGCTACTACCTTCCTATTCGAACACTTGGTTGACGTGGAATGAGTCTGATTTGAAAAGTTATTGTTTAAATACTTTAATGGTGGAATTACTAACCCCATAATTTTTTCAACTCCAACCTTACAATAATTTCTTCCCCTCTAAAATTAACCGGCTGAGAATTTTGATCTAGTATCTCCAAGGTGATATTATTTATCTCCCGTTTGTTATTTACTGGAAGAAAAATTAGATTGTTCGGTTCTATGTCTATAGCGTATCCTGGATTTACGGATGGAGCGAATTCAAAAATCGTGTGTGATGGTTTATTATTGTAGAATGCTCCTGTGGTAATATTACAATCTATGTGAATCGTTATAACCTTCACTATCTGTACAGGCAAATCGGATTGATGTAAGATATTGGGTTTTAACTCGCGCGCTGAATAGCCCAGTAAGCTTGCTAAACTGTCGGTAGGTTTAAAGTTTATCTCGTGCTTACTCTTAATTTCACACTTGAGCGTATTATTGTTAGGTTTCAAAGAGAAGTATTCGTCAGCACCTTTTGCTGCCGCCGCCGCCGCCGATGTTATTTGACTCTGTATGTATGCTTCAATATCACTTATTTCGTATGATCCGGTCGGAATCGAGATTACTTTTCCTTTACTTCTATCACCTAGTTCCCAATAGTAGAGCTTGCTATTTACACCTTCTTCAATATTAGGAATACTATTATAGGTGTGAAAACCAATCAGAGCTAATGCGTAATCGTACTCAGAATCTAGTTCAATGGGATTATAAAAGTCGATGGAGAGAGTGGCACCTCTACCTCGTATCGTGAATATCTGAGACATAATGAATGCATCTCATAGAGTATCATCGTTTTTATAGAGAAACTCTAAACATAAATGCCCACAGTTGATCGTATTAAATTTTTGGTAAGTATCATAATTAAATCGTATATTACATTTACCACCAAAGTAACGTAGTAGTTCTACAGGTGGTTTTAGTGCACCGAAACTATCAAAATAGATAACTTTATCGTTGTGTTTTTTATAGGCTACCCAATGTGTGCCAGGACCCTCTTGCGTATCAAGATTAATAATAGCACTTTCATATCTTCTCGGAGTATGAGGTAGAGAGTCGCGCATAAAGACACCTCTGAAATGTGGAATTTTCAATTTTTTCGCATAATTTATTAAATCTACGTCAAAGAGGGCTCTATTGGGTAGCTTCACTGGGAGTTTTTTTGCTGCTTTTTCAGGTACAGTCCCAATCCCGTTTTATAAGGTTTTAAATACATTCCCTTTCCTAAAGCTATAGCCTCCATAGTTTTGTTATGTCTCTCAGCCTCTTCTAATTTATTCCTCGCAGCCTTGGAATCTAAGACGGCCTTCGCAACTCCGGCGGCGCCGCCAGTCAAAGCTCCTAATGCACTTAAACCAGCAAAGAGCGGTATTAGAGGTAAAAAGCCGCCGACCTTAGGTAGTGGTAACACACGAGGTGTTTTAATATTTTTTCGACCACCCACACCTTTCACAGCTAACCTCGCTGCTTTCACAGCCGCTCCAGCATTTTTTCTTAAATTATTATTATTAGGTTTTTTAAATAGTGTTCTAAGTGTGCTCATAGCTTTTTTAAAACCAACTTTTTGGCGGTGGCGGCGGCGATGGGGAGCAGCAGCACCCATACCTGTTTTTCTTTTAACTTTCATCATGTTAACAATAGCCCAAGCGGCAGCTTTCTCTTTCAAACCAGCGTCTCTAGACTTTACACGCTCCCAAGCTCGCTGCTCGAGTTTGTAGTCCGCCTTGTGACGATCTTCTAGCTTAGAGCTTCTGCTGTACGCTATGTCGTGTTCACGACAACCTCGATCGAGTTCGTTTATTCCAGGATCGCCTCTTTGTAATCGTTTTTCTAGCTTAGTGCCTGGGCCGCAGTACTGATACCCCGGTATATGCAGTTCAAATGGTAACTTATTAATTAGAGAATTTACCACTCCAGCACCACAGTGCTTCACCACCAACATCTAAACTGATAATGATTAGCAATGCTTGGGTGGTTGCCTATATAAGCGGTTACCTGACATCAATAGCATAAGTCTACGATGAGACTTCTTAAACAACGGGCGTTACTTCCCGTTGAAAACTTAGATGTTTTCTCACAATGCCCTGTTGCGAGTGAAAAACATGGTCCGCTATTCCCTAGCGCTTTAAGAACGATTATATGTGGACCCAGTGGCGCAGGCAAAACAAATCTGCTACTAAGTTTATTGTTCGATCCTAATGGTTTGTGGTTTGAAAATGTATACGTCTATTCCAAGTCTCTATATCAACACAAATATAAATTGTTGGAGGACGTGTTGAAAAAAGTGAAAGGCATCAGTTATTATCCGTATACAGATAGCGAAGATATAATCGACCCATCTGAGGCTAAAACTAATTCCGTATTCATTTTTGATGATGTTGCTTGCGATAGACAGGATAAAATAAGAGCCTACTTTAGCATGGGTAGACATAAGCTTGTCGACTGTTTCTATCTATGCCAGACTTATACACACATTGGTAAACACTTGGTTAGAGATAATTGTAATTGTATTATTTTATTCAAGCAGGATCGCATGAACCTTAAGCATGTGTATGACGATCATGTAACTCCAGACATGACTTTTGATAAATTTGAAAAGCTCTGCGCAAAATGTTGGAATGATAAATATGGTGTATTAGTAATAGTAAAAGATTTTGATTTAAACAAAGGTCGCTATCGTAAAGGATTTGATGAGTATATATGTATATGATGGGTGATACAGCGTTATTACTCTTCTACACGTTAATAGATACAGATCAGTAAAGAAATCCGTTACAGACCTGTACAAAAAGTTCCACAGACCCGTAGAAAAGCTGTACAGACCCCGTAGAAAAGCTGTACAGACCCGTAGAAAAGCTGTACAGACCTGTAGAAAAGCTTACAGACCTGTAGAAAAGCTGTACAGACCCCGTAGAAAAGCTTACAGACCCGTAAAAAGCTGTACAGACCTGTAGAAAAGCTGTACAGACCCGTAGAAACGCTGTACAGACCTGTAGAAAAGCTGTACAGACCCCGTAGAAAAGCTGTACAGACCCCGTAGAAAAGCTGTATAGACCCTGTAGAAAAAGAAAATGAAAGCATCTCTAGAGAAGTATAAAGCAGTGATACCATCTGTGCGTGATTTAGAAAAAGAGAAGTTACTTAAGAAGAAAATTAATGAAGTGTCAAGAGCCATCAAAAGAAAATATTTGGCTTTAAAACTGGGAAAGGCTGAGGAGGATGAATCTCTTGATCGTCTACTGAAACCAATTGTAGAGCCATTACATGATATTAAAATAAATATATCTAAAAGCAAAGTGGGGTCTAAAAAACTCCAATCCCCACCCACGACGCCCTCAGCACGTGATGAGGTTTTTTCTGAAGAGGCGGCAGCAAATCCGATAGATGGTGATGAAATTAAAGCACAACCTCTATTAGATGACTATCTGAAAAAATTTCCAGCAGTATCGAGACCTTTTATTGAGGGATTTCTCACAAACAATAGCAGTCTTGATCAAAGTTCGGGTGCTCGTTTGGACTTTACGACAAATAAACTATTTCTAGGTAATAGAGAACTGCAAATAAAAGCTAATAATGATGTTGTGATTGACGATATACCATACCGGGGTACTAAAGGTCTATACGAATTAATATTTCTGAAACACCCCGATGGATATAGTAATGCTGATTTAGAAAATTATAAGGAAATTCTACAATTAACCAGTGCCCACAAGCGCGATTACAATCCAGAGGAGCAAATCAAGGGCCATAAGCATTACAAATATACGCATATAATAAAACCTCTATTTAAATCAATACCTAAAATTAAGTCACCGTCGTCGAAAAGCGGATCTGGCATGGCTGTGTACAATGAAAAACCAATAGAATATGTTTACTGGGATGATGTAAATGAACTTGTTGATAGGCTAAGACTCTTAATAACCTCAAAGTCTGCAGGAAACACTGATTCTCATGATAATGAAATTTTGAGTATATTATCAGAACTGCGAGAAATAGGTGTTATTGCTTAAATATTTATGATTTTGATAGGTAATATCATTTACAATATGACTGTAGACAAGTTCGGTAGGTCTCAGGGGGAGTCAAGTGGTGGTAGTAGTAGTTCCCATTTACTTTCACCACACCGACGTGGTTTCATTTTCACTGAGGATGGAAATGTAGACGTGGAAAATCTGAAACTTTGTAATGTTAAAGGACCCACAGAAATATTAGATTGTGCTAATAAGCAATACGTTGATGGCAGTACTTTGAAATTAAAAGATGATTTTTCCACAGCTCTCAATGATCACACAAAAAAATCTAAATCAATTTTTGGCGGGCATGAGCTGAAAATTAAAAATATAGAAGAACAAATATCCTCATTAAAACATATTGAAGTGGATGTTAAGAATCTTCAAGATATAACGGTTGAACAAGAGAATGATCTAAAAGCCTATGTTGATGCTAAGATCACTAAATTAAAAGATGATATTTCCACAGCTATGGATGCCTATAGTGAAAAATCTAATTTAATTTTCGATGGTTTTAATCTGGCAATTAAAAATATCGAACAAAATTTGAATGACATGGGGCAGCAAACGCCTGTGTTGTTAAGACAAATTGACGCGGATGTGAAAAGTCTCCAAAATAAAATAACCCACCAAGAGAATATCCTAAAGACCTACGTTGCAGATCCCACAGTCACGTAGATGTATATACCACAAGCAAATCCTAAAAAGTTAGTTCACTGCCGATGACTGTTGAGCGTGCGCGCGTGCGCTATGAAACATACAAAAGAAAAAGTTCAACTTGTAAACGAACTTCATAAGCGAGTTAGAAGAAATTTCAAACGTAGGCGTACCATTATAAAAGGATTAGATGATCTGTGGCAGATGGATTTGATAGATATGCAAAAACATGTGCGGGAAAATAAAAAGTTTAAATACATATTAGTGATGATTGATTGTTTTTCAAAATTTGTTTGGACTAAGCCTTTAAAAGATAAAACCGGTAAAGAGATAACACAAGCAGTATCTGATATACTTAGGGATAGTAAAAGAATACCTAAAAATTTACAGTCAGATCAGGGTACTGAATTTTATAACGTAAGTTTTAATAGTCTAATGAAGAACCATAACATCAATCATTACAATACGTTCAGCGTGAAGAAAGCTGCGATTGCGGAACGCGTCATAAGAACGTTAAAGGGGAAATTATACAAATATTTTAGCTTAAACAACACATACAGATGGGTGGATATACTTACTGAAATAGTTGACAACTATAATAAGACACGCCATCGAACCACCGGTATGAAACCGAATGAAATAAACAAAAAGAACGAGAAAAAAATTTTACATTCAACTTATAACTATATTAAGTTAGCAACAGATGAGCGAAAATTTAAACTTGGTGATCTTGTTCGTATCAGTAAGTATAAACATGTATTTGAGAAAGGATACACCCCCAATTGGACTACAGAATTATTCAAAATCGTTAAAGTACACATTACTAATCCAATCACTTACTTACTGCAAGATTTGCGTGGAAACCCCATCAGTGGGGGATTTTACACGGAAGAACTTCAGAAAGCTAAATATCCCGACGTTTATTTGGTTGAAAAAGTATTACGTAAGCGGGGAAATAAAGTTTTTGTTAAATGGTTAGGTTTAGATAAATCTCACAATAGTTGGATAGACAGCACAAATAAACTCTGATATGCAGGTGGAGGGTGGGGGGGAGAGGGGCGAGCTGCGGTGCATCCGTGGTATGGTGAAGACTTTTAGTAGTTATTAAAACATGGCATCGATCACTCCTAGTCCCACGTTTTCCGAAGATTTTGATCATTGGCAAGAAATTGATCGAATTACTAACAAATATCAAGAGGCTGTGCAAAATGAGGAAAAATACATTTACGAAAGTACGTTTTCCATCGATAAATCCACGTATAAGATAATAACCGGATTTAGTGCTGCTAGAAACAATATTCCAGCTGTACGAATGTTAATGGCTGCTAATGAATTAATCGATAAAACCTATCACATTTCCTTTAGTGTAGAAGAATGGTGTGACTTTATTACTTACCTTAAACAATTTTCCAATGACTTTACTGCTGCTGATGTTGCTGATAATGATGACGATAGTGGATTTGAGGAGGAGATTCAGTTTTCAAATTATGTTATCAAAAAGTCAACATTTATGGGTTTTAAGATGTTAAAAGTGACAAATGGATATTCCATATTTCATATATCTGGAAACACTGTACATGAACTTATAAAAATGAATGAATTAATCATATCTAATTTGAATGTACTACAAAGCTTAGACTTTTCTACTTTTTACAATAACTTCTTAAACGTTACTAATAATATACTATGTGAATCTAATTATGAATTATGTTCAAAGAATATTATGTTAAATTTATGTGACTTGCTGCCAAACTCTATTCAAATGTATTGTATTCGTGAATGTTTAATTTTTAGTATAAATAATATTATGAATGATTTAGATAAAAAAATGTTTATGTTAAATGCTTGAATAAATATTTTTAAAAATATATGCAGTTTTATTATTTAGACAGTAGTCCTTTGCTTCTCATAGAAAATGGATGCTCAGTACGAGATGAGATTAAAAACATTTGACAATTGGACATCAGTATTTCCAAAGTCTAAAATTGCTCTCGCCGGTTTTGTTTATACCGGTCAAAGTGATATAGTTAAATGTCCAATATGTGAACTTGAATTGTGCAATTGGCGGGCGAGTGATGATCCCAGAGCAGATCACCTGCGATGGAGTCCTGATTGTCCGTTTTTTAACGATGACGTCACCTCATCATTTATTATAAGAAAAAGAAAGCCCCTTTATACAGATAAAATAACTGTGGGGAGTCGTTTAAAAACATTTGAGGAGGGTTGTTGGCCACCTCAGATAAGTCAAAAACCTGAAGAATTGGCTAAGGCCGGTTTCTACTATACCGGCAAAGGAGATCAAGTTTTATGTTTTCACTGTGGATTGGGCCTAAAGGAATGGGGACCTGGAGACACAATTTGGAAGCAGCACGCCCTCTTTTATTCCAAATGTGAATTTTATCAACTTAAAAGTGAAAAAGATGTGTCATCATCATCATTGACCGAAAAAGAAATATCGTTATCAGTAAAGGAAGTACAAGTTGAGCAGGTTGAAACTTGTAGCAGCAGCAGAGATAAAATATTATGTAAAATATGTTTAGAAAATGAATCTTGTGTAGTATTTATGCCCTGCAAGCATATGGTTTGCTGTAGTGATTGTTCAATTAATTTTGATAAATGTATTATATGTAGACAAAAAATCACATCTTTTTTGAAAATATTTATATCATAAATAAAGTATATATGATAATCAAGTGTTTTTTTTTACTTCCTAATATCTAGAAATAAAAATCAGAGTCAAGTTTTTATTAAATTTTATTTAAGCAACTGTTAATGTACAAATTAAATATAAAGGAGCTGCAATAACTATTTATAATAAGTACAGTCTATCTTAGTTTGATTTTTACATACGGTAATATACGATATTAAACTAAGTCTTTTTGGATTGTAGGGTTTATTTATATCACATGAGCGAGATATGTATTTAATATATCGATCAACTCTTATTGCTCCATGGAATAGACTAGTGACATTTCGGGGGAATTTTATTATTCTTAATTCACCACGCTCATTAATATAAATACCCACTTTACATACATCCATATCAAAGTTTTTTAAGACATTAAATACGAAATTTTCATAGTTGCAATCAAATTTTCCAATAGAAATTTCATTAATATTCTCAGTTCTGTGGAAAAAATATGATGTGGGCGTTTTCATTGCATATGGTGGATAGTCTGAGTTTTCCACATAAATGTCAATATCACCATACGCATCGGTTCTATTGAGTAGGTATGTGGGAAAACCGCCGGCAATACAACATTTTTTATCCACCCCCGTTCTTGCAGTCAATACTTCGAGGGCCACTTTAAACTGCATCTTTTTCGATTCGCTAAGGAGATGCGGAAGAAATGGCTCGCTGATATAATCGACGTGGTGTGGTATTAGTTCCATGTTTATACCCAACTAAAAAACAATTTATTCCATCATAATTGAGTAGTGGCCCCAAGGTAATGTATCTGTTGAATCCCGAATTAAATATCTTTTATCATCGTAGGGACTCAAAGCAATTTTAGTTTGCTCAACCGAGTAGACTTTATGTAAATGTGATTTGATGGTTCTTTGAGTTCGGTACAGTTCGGTTTTACTTTCCAAACACTTTTTATAATCATCGAAGGAAATTTTATTTTTTACAATATTAGTCTTTACCCCTTTAGATTTTTTAATACCATTTTCCCCCTCAACTTTAAGCGCATACATCTTTGATCGTAAACCTATAAAATGGGTCATTATGGCGCCATTTAACTCATCTTTCATGAGTCCGGGAATTTTTTTATTAACTAGAGGGATACCGTATCGGTTGTTGGGCGCATAGTCACTAGTATCGAATTTAGCAATATTTTCTTTTATAATTTCCTCATAAACATCATCACATTTTATGTCATAAATAAGGCTATCCGTATCGGTGTACAGCAATTTACAGACATTATTATTTTCAAATTTTTGTAACATAAAATTATAGTGAAAATCATATATACAAGTTTTCGATATATCTAAAATACATAGCCCTATATACAGGGGCTTGTTGAAAAAGATTTCAGACTTATTTAATTCAATGGCCACTAGATTCTCATCAAATATGGCACGGCTGTGGAAATTGGGGCTAGCGATGTAATTTTTAGCACCGTATCGACCCTCCCATTTCGACACCAATTTTACAAGCCGATGCTTACGAATATTTTCCATGGTCTTTCCAAAAACCGCATTAATTAATAACTTATATAGATTCTTTTCAAATTCGTTTTTCGAAGAGGCGCGCAATTTTGTATTTAAGCCTATGTACGCTTTTAACCATGGGGATTGTTTGAACTGTAATATATGATGAATTTTTACAAGTTTTATTCCCAAGGATAAAGCTTGCTTTAAATTTCTATAGTGTATTACATATCGGGTTTTATGATAAAGTGTCGTCATTAGTTTTGGTAATTTTGATCCCGGCGGCTTTAGATGTTCCGGACACAGGGGCAGATCTTTATGTTTGTCGTGTAGATGTTCCGGGTACTCTAAATCCACTTCGAGAATATATCCGTTTTCTGAGTCGTCTGGTATGTCTGTCACATTAAAATTTTCAAAATTCTCCACCCACTTAAACCCTTTGTAGGGCAGACAGGCTTCCATTGCCCACCCGTACATGTTGTTTATGTCAAGATATAGTAAATAGGAACTAGGTTTTGATAAATCATATTCTGGTAAAAATTTATTATTAGCCTCAGCATATCTATTACAGCACTGACTTACACCACCCCGAATACCACGCTCAATAAACAAAAGCATGTCAACGTCTTGTAAAAGTTCCAATTCAATTTTGGTATATTTCAACATACAGTCCCAAGTGTACCCAGGGAGCGTGTAATAGTGAGCAGGATCTAGTTGATATATTTTAAGACATTTTTTCCTGAAATTCTCAAATATGTCCGCTAATAAAATGACGTCAGTTTTCAGATACAGGTCGCTATAAATCCCAAGATTTTCACATTGGAACGTATTCCACACATTCTGAGCATGTTGATAATCTTCATCGCTTACATTAGAATCATTTAATTTATTGTAAAAATGTTCTTTTGCAGGCAGCTCAGTTTCAGATAATTTATTCAAAGAATCTATATAGTCATATGGGAAGACGCCCTTTCTCGTAAGCATATTAAAATTTTCGCTATCTAAATCACTAAATTCTTTTTGTAAATTTGCTAATTCCCCCTTTGTTAAATATGATGATAGTTTATCGAGCGATGCGGCCATAAATCGAAAAGAATCGATAAACCGAAATTTTATTATCGAATTTTCAACACTTCTTGTGAACGATATGTATTTTTCTTTATTGATGGGTAATAAAGTGATTCGGCCGGTTTTTGCAAGATCTTTGATTAGAAAATGAGCGTCATACCCAGATAAATTATGAAAAACGATCGGTACTGTAAATGATTTCTTAAAATTTAAGTTGCAGCTGTCATGCGCTGGCCCGCGGTATTTACCCGTGAAATGATTGTGGTCACGTACTTTCTTATCTTCAGGTTTAAATATTGATTCGCAAATATGACAGTGAGTTGATATAGCGAACTCTTTTTGCTGATGTTCAGAAATGTCCATTGGCACAATGGTTTTTAATTTTAATTCGATAAATTCACTGATATTCTCTAATTGTTTTGAAAACCACTCTATACAGTTAATACCGCGATTACTGTAATAATATGATAAGCTGTCATCATACGAACATTTAAAATATAATCCCGCGCTGAAAGCAGTATGTTTTTGGTATTTTAAAGTTTTAGTTTGACTAATTTCAGAAAATGGTTCTAGCATTGATTCGAAATCACAGTACAATATGAACGGTACCGGCTCTTTATAATTATAATTTTTGAACTTTAAAATTTTTTCCTTTGGAAATGATATTTTACACTTATTAACATTTCTACAGTCTACTGTATGTGAACTTAATTTTGCTTCACTAGAAAAATAATTTAAACATATATCACAAATGTACACCTTTCCATTCTTTTTACTCACTTGTTTAGACACGAGCCTGGAAAGATCTTTTATCCAACAGAAATGATATTTTATATTAGGATCAGATTCATCATCATCATCATCAGTACTTTTTTCAACACGTTCATCTGTATAGTAATTTTGAATCATTAGCAAGTTCACATGTTTTTCTAATTTGGTTTTCGTTAAACGGGCCGGTACTGAATGAAAATTATTTCCGAACAATTTTAGTATATAAACATTAACAGAAATGTTGTTTTGCTTTTCAAATTTTGGAATTTGCGATAGTGACATTGGAAGTTCAATATTTTTTAAATTCAAAATTTCCGAGTAGTGGGGATACGATGATATTCTATTTGGGTGATTTTTACCATCAACAGGGAAAAGACTACTAACTATGGCCCATGCAAAGCACGCTTCATCATAATTTTCAATGTTAACACATGCTCGTTTTTTAGCTATTCGATCGGGAAGTCTAATGAAAGACGAGCCGCCGTTACCCATTTCAACCTTATTAATATTTATTTCTAAACTTATTATGTTTTGTAGCGCAAAACCCGAATCCTTCTCTTGAAAATCATCAAGTTTATTCAAAATTTTATCTATAATATATTCCTCAAACCACAACTTTAAATCAGTGCTAATATCAATTAAGGCATTTTTTGTATTAAAATATTTAAATTCCACTACTTCTTCCAAATTAATATTATTTTTAATGAATTCCCCACAAAAACATGCATTTACTTTGATTATCGCCTGTGATTTGAGAATATTATTTATTCGTGACTTGAATAGAAAGAAGGAATCATCGAGGAACTGTCTCATATCTTTATGTTTTAAATTTATTATTATACCTGAACGTATGCGACCTGAAAATGCCGATTTGATATCCTCCCACTTAACTCTAGAACTTCTATTTACTCTAGCATTCAAACCCCATCCAATTTGTCTCAAAGTTTTTATTAAAATTTTCACTTTTTTTAAATGGCCAATATTTGTATGAATTTTTCTACGAATCCCAATAGAATTAGGATTTTTTAATGCTCGGTTAAGCAAACTTAAATGTCTTTTCACTAATTTTAACCACTTTTCCCGACCTATAACATTCTTACACTCGCTCAAAATTTTTGTCACATTTTGAAACTTTTTTACAATTTCATCACTTAAATTACAAATTTCCATAATCAAATTCAAATTTTATCTAATAATACAATACACTTCTTGCACACTTCGAGGCTCGAGAGTTCGAACTCTAATGCCGCATTAAACTTGGGTTGAATATTTATAAATAATTGTTTTACTTTTTCAACGTTTCGTGTGTAATCTAACCCCACAAATCGTTTAACAAAATTTTGATTATATAGTAAATAAATGGAAATGTTAACTTTCGAGTGTATTCTATTATTATTATAAAAAAATGTGTGATTCTCAACAAAAAAGCGAATTTTGAATTTATTTCTACAAATTGTACACTTATACATACTATTATTGCAGCTCCTAAGTTATTACAGCTTTTTGTGTGTGTGTGGGGATCCGTCTACAGCGCAGCCCGTTGTGAATCAGCTAAAATTAACAATATAGCACTTAGTAAAAAAACCTCAAAAATGCATAAATATTTACTTACATGAGCTTATCGGGGGCCAATCTTCGTTCTCAACAAATTCGAAAGATGTCCCTAACGATGCTTTGTTAACATCTTTCAGCCCTCGGAACACCAGACAGTACTTTCCTGAGGTAAAATTTTCCAAATTATCCCTAATTAGAGGCACAACCCGTTTTGGTAAAAATGTAGTTCTATCTTCAAATTCCAATAGAACGGTTTCACAAAACTTGGTCTTTACTAGTTTAGCTGAATATATGGGTAGCGGGACGTTTACCGGGAATGCCGATAGCTTAATATTAGGTTTGACTTCTAAAAGTGAACAATCATTCAATTTTTTTAAGTCCATCTAAAAATGTTTAAAAATATTGGTGAGTGGGATAAATTACAAGAAAGATATGAATAGAACTTACATTATCACTATCACGTAGGCACACACACTTCAACTTGATATCAGTAGCAAAAATTGTAAAGTAATGATCTCGCTATCAGAATTTATGCTTTTATAAACTCATCGATATCAGTACTTTCACATGGCCAACTAACGGTTATAATTATCAACTTCAACCCACACTATCCGGTGTATGCAGACTTATCATTTTCATGCTTCCGTTACGCGGTCCGCGTATCAGTTTTGTGTTTCCGTTACGATTCTTATTTCCTTGCGATATAATTAATTAACGACTGCTTTTTACGGATGTCAGATTGCGGTCCTACATGAAAATTTATCAACGCTTGCACGCACTATTGTTTCCTTGTGATATTATTTAATCAACTTTTATAGAGCTCCAATTGTAAATAAATTGGAAAGATCATCATATTACAGCTCAGTTTTGCATCACATTTTAAAGTGTAGGCTTATAAGTGTGAAGTAAGTCAATTAGTTTTTTGTTTATAACATATAAAATTTATATTATTCCTAGCTATTTAGAAATGGATGTGAACATGAGCAACGTGTGCTACAAGTGTGTTGGGGACATGTGTATATGCCCCTTTGAAGAGTAAGTATAATTTATTTCTTTTTTTGTTTTTATAATGTAGAAAATTGTTATTATTTTTCAGTTATATAGAAATGATGTTATGCACAGAATGTGACGGGGACTTGTGCATATGTCCTTTTGAGGAGTAAGTACTTAATGTTTCTTATATTTTTGATTTTAAGTACGATTTTTTACTAGAAGCTGGTCTCAGGCATCAAACTTTCATATGTTTGATGCAAGTTCAGCACCACCACCGCCGTCACCGTCATCGCTCCACTCAACGATATGGTATAGATTTTTTCACACAAAATTATTCTCAACTGCTATTAATTACTTTTTTCAGTGATTTAGAGCCGACCCCACTCCATGTTATAACCAACAGGTATACGCCACCTGTAGATCCAGAGGTCTATTTCATGGAGAAGTGAGTAGTTTAATTTTTTATGTTCTTCAGTATTAAATTTAATTGTTTTTCAGCTCTTTGGGAGAGTACAACATCCAATCACATCACCCAACACGGTAGTTAGTATAATTATTGTTTTTCCATTTGCGTTTATCTCATAAAATTATTCTGTTATAGTGTGGAACCATCTTACTCCCCCACACCACCAGCCTGGCAGCCGCTGAATTTTATGGAAAAGTGAGTAGTTTATTTTTTATATTCTTTAGTATTAACATTGAATTATTCTATTATAGTGTACCTTACGCCCCCACATCACCACCCCAGCTGCTGCAGACAGTCCCAACCCAGACCCACCCGCTCGACTTGTCGATCACGCCACCACGGTAATTAGTGTTTCTACATTTTATTTTAGAAAAAAAAAAAACGCAGCTTAGAATATTTCCATGTACTTATAGTTATTTTAATGCTCTAAAAGTTTATTTATATCTTTTGTTGCAGTATATCATCACCCCACCGATCCGCCAACCGCCGCCATCCCATGCAGACAGCCCCAATCCAGACCCATCCGTTGGATTTAAGAACGACTCCACCACGGTATTTAGTTTTTTACATTTTGATCTTTATAAAAATGCTGATTAAGAAATTTCCATATACTTATAGTTATTTTAACGCTCTAAAAGTTTATTTATATCTTTTGTTACAGCTCATCAACAGCCGCCACGCCACCACCACCCCCGCTAATCCACATCACAGACCTAGACCACCTGCCGCCGCCGCCACCCCACCACCACAATTAATTCCCTCAGAGACTTATTTATACTTATGATATTTAATTTGAATAAAGAACTTATAACTTTTATTGTTTTTATTTTAAACAGTGGCATTGGTTCACATACAGTGATAAGAGCAGAGCTCTGAAATACAGGAAGTGTGATAAGAGGTTGTATTAATTAATCACAGCTTCCTGCGGATGTGAGATTGTGGCCGGATGTCAGATATCTACTCTTAATCAACTTTTGTGAATGTTCTATAACCGATATAAATAATTATTTTAACGTTGACGACAAATATTTCTTAGGCAGAAGGATATTGTCGCCACCTGTGTGCTAGGTGATGACAACAGCTTTCAGATTTTAAATATCTCATACCGTTCTCAAGTTATAAGCAAAAGAACAAGAGGGTCATGTGACGTCAAATATTTCTTGACCAGAAGGGCATTAGGTACGGGCTCGCCACCTGTGCCAGGTGATAGTCCACATACGACTTCCAATCAAAACAGCTTTCAGATTTTACCTATCTCATACCGTTCTCAAGTTATAAGCAAAAAACAAGAGAGGTCACGTGACACCAAATATTTCTTGGTCAGAAGGGCATTAGGTACGGGCTTGCCATCCATGTCACGTGATAGTCCACATACGACTTCCAATCAAAACAGCTTTCAGATTTTACCTATCTCATACCGTTCTCAAGTTATAAGCAAAAAACCAGGTAGCCAATGAGAAGACGCGCACGTGGCCGCCACACATCCAATGAAAACAGCTTTCACATTTTAGTTATAAGAAAAAAACACACAGGGGTACCAACATCCAGATCTAGTAACTTTTTTAGTAACTTTTTTAGTAACTTTTAATACCAACCTCTTAACTTCTTCAGCAGCCTCTGGACACTTCTTCAGCAGCCTCTGGACACTTCTTCAGCAACACACCCCATCTCTTGGACTCTCCTGATGGACACATGCCATCGGACGGTCCGCACAGCTATTCTACTGACGCAAATGGCGTCATACTCTCCTTGTTATACTACTAATGTGACTCTTGCTCTTTTCAGACAAAATATCGCGTGTCCCTCAAAAGTCATTTGCTAGTACATAGGGATCCTTCAGAGGTAACAGTGTACAAATGTGACTCTTGCTCTTTTCAGACAACACATCACAAGGCCCTCAAAAGACATTTGCTAGTACATAGGGATCCTTCAGAGGTAACAATGTACAAATGTGACTCTTGCTCTTTTCAGACAAAACAACAAAATTACCTCAAAATACATTCGCTAGTACATAGGGATCGTTCAGAGGTAACAATGCACAAATGTGACTCTTGCTCTTTTCAGACAAAATATCGCATGTCCCTCAAAAGTCATTTGCTGGTACATAGGGATCCTTCAGAGGTAACAGTGTACAAATGTGACTCTTGCTCTTTTCAGACAACACGCCACGAGGACCTCAAAAGACATTTGCTAGTACATAGGGATCCTTCAGAGGTAGCAATGTACAAATGTGACTCTTGTTCTTTCCAGACAAAATATAAAAATAACCTCAAAACACATTCGCTAGTACATAGGGATCCTTCAGAGGTAACAATGCACAAATGTGACTCTTGCTCTTTTCAGGCAATACATCGCAGATATCTCAAAAAACATTTACTAGTACATGGGGATCCTTCAGAGGTAACAATGTACAAATGTGACTCTTGCTCTTTTCAGGCGAAACGTTACAAGGCCCTCAAGATACATTTGCTAGTACATAGGGATCATTCAGAGGTAACAATTTACAAATGTGACTCTTGCTCTTTTCAGACAACACGTCAAGAGGACCTCAAAAGACATTTGCTAGTACATAGGGATCCCTCAGAGGTAACAGTGTACAAATGTGACTCTTGCTCTTTTCAGACAAAATATAAAAATTATCTCAAAACACATGCGCTAGTACATAGGGATCCTACAGAGCTAACAATGCACAAATGTGACTATTGCTCTTTTCAGGCAAAACGTCACAGGTCCCTCAAGATACATTTGCTAGTACATAGGGATCCTTCAGAGATAACAATTTATAAATGTGATTCTTGCTCTTTTCAGACAGAACGTCACAGTTACCTCAAAAAACATCTGCTAGTACATAGGGATCCTTCAGAGGTAACAATGTACAAATGTGATTCTTGCTCTTTCCAGACAAAATATCACAGGGTTCTCAAAACACATTTGCTAGTGCATAAGGATCCTTCAGAGGTAACAATGTACAGATGTGACTCTTGCACTTTTCAGACAAAATATCAGAAAGCCCTGAAAAGACATTTGCTAGTACATAAGGATCTTTCAGAGGTAACAATGTACAAATGTTGCTCTTGCTCTTTTCAGACAAAACGTCACAGTTACCTCAAAAAACATCTGCTAGTACATAGGGATCCTTCAGAGGTAACAATGTACAAATGTGATTCTTGCTCTTTCCAGACAAAATATCACAGGGTCCTCAAAACACATTTGCTACTACATAAGGATCCTTCAGAGGTAACAATGTACAAATGTTACTCTTGCTCTTTTCAGACAAAAGATAAATCTGTCTTAAGAAGGCATTCGCTGCTGCATAAGGATTCTTCAAGATAAACAATTAAAAAAGGCAAAACTCAGATATGATAAAATTTGCAGAGGTGCTGATAAACTCATTTATGGCCAGTTTTTTAATTGAGTATTAAATATTATTCACAGTAGGGAGCACCAGCAGATCAACGTAAGCTTTCTAAAAATATGTTGGTACTTTATCTGCACCTATTGCTGTCTTAGGTTTTAGCAATTGTATTATTTTGCGAATCTCATCCGCCTTTATATTTTTAACAATTAATTTATCCATAGTCCTTGTGATTTGCATCTGGTATAGATTTAAATTTCGAGTTAAGTAATTCTTACCTACAACTGACTTAATGTGACTGTTTTTCAATATAGTTTTTTATTTGAATTAACTAACTTCTGATATTTGAAATATTTTATTAAGTCGGTATGGGAAGTGTAATAATTAATTACTTTTTGCTCTGTGGATACATTTCCACATGTATATTGTTTTATAGTTCCTTTTTTATGAACACATTTTTATAGATATTTTTATACATTTGTACAACAGCAATGCTAAAAAATCAGTGCAAAATAGAATGGTGTTTAATTAACACCACTTTCAACATTACAATTATAGTATAAGTTATTACAAATGGCGACGAGGATTTAAAAACAATAAGTAACAGTTTAGAATATTGTTAATATACTGTTATAAAACCCTCATTTCAAATTATTTAAAATCCAAGGAATGTTTGAACGAACCACTCAAGTCAGTATAAGTAGACTGATAAAATAAGTCAGTGTACAACGCTGAGTCTAGAGTATAAAGAGTTGCCTAACAAGTCTCAAGTACCAGAGCCAGTTAATATTTATAAGTGATGAAAGCTAATGTAACATAAAGTTAAAATAAGTCAATAAATTATGTGAACTAACATGAAAGTGGACGAATAGACTTGAATGAGATTTAAAAGTATAGTAGAATAAGAATTGTAACTACAAGGATGAAACTTTCTTGATTTAAGAAAAAGGATATGAACATAAATCTATTCACAAAATATAAGCCAGGTATAACTAAACCAACTGGTAGATATCATCATATTATGACTCCTCGTATTATGTAAAGAAAGAATAAAAAGGACATAATGAATCTAATGCATACCTAATGCATTGAATATAGTGAAAAAACGTTTTAAGTGATAGAGACAATATAAAATCATAAGGGTAAAAGAACTAAAAGCAACAATTCATAGATATTAAGTAAAACCCGCTCGGGAGGAAACGTAAAATGATCAAGATAAGATTAATCATTGCTGGTAATAAAATAAATTGTTGTAGACTTTATTAATACTTACAAATACATGGTTCACATCTTATAATATCTAGGAAATAGTGTTTATGAACCGTCCTAGAGGCTTTTGAAAACAAGTTTAGTGACTTCCTATAGTTAATAAGATTTATATTAGTGTTAAAATGTTAACAAGCTAAATTGCTATCCAGGAGTTGGAGAACATAATAGTAGTGGATTTCATGGAAACCAGAAATATGAAAATCTTCTCACGGGGCCCACTGGATACATGAACCCCAATATCCTAAAAGTGGAAAATAAGTAATTAATATTTAGTAAAAATTGTTTTAATGTATTGAATAATGTTAGAATAAGTGTTTTAAAGCATAATAATGGGAATTTTCATCAATATCAATAGTTATAAGGCATATTTGTAAGTAAAAAGGAAAATTTATTAACAAAACCTAAAGTGGCATAAAAACATAAAAGGGTCATCAAAATGTTCCTTAGAAAGAACAAACATTCAAAATTCAAAATCAACCACAATTTTGGAAAATACTCAAAATTTAATCTTTTTGGAAGATTCATTAAAATTATAAATCCAGTAGGCCGTCTCAATTAATGTCACATGTGGACCGATTAGAGCAAAAGGACACTTAATTTGAGAGTCTGTTATTAGCATTGTAAGAGAAAGGATGCGAGTTAGCGTCTTTCCAGAATTTAATTAAAATTTGAAAATAATGCAAAAAGCATATTAAGAGTAATATTCCAGAAAGCACACGTAAAAGTGCAGATCCTATTAAGTGATTATAGTCAAAATTGTCAAATTTAATTTACAAAATTTTGTGAGCAGTAAGTAATAAATTTTCTATTTTATAAAGGACATAACCTGTTCTGCTTAGTATAAAGGATATCACTGTATAAAAGGGAAAGTAAAACTTCCAATATTTCAAAATTAACTAAAAATAATAACCCACTGTGACTATCAGTGCTGGATTGTAATATCCTTTTAAATAAAGTGTTGTCAAACAGAAACCAACATCAAAACTGGAGAATCGTATATCGAGAAGTCATCTGCAAGAACAAATCAGCTGTTCCCAGAATCAACGCGTGCAGCACGTGAATTTTGTTTTAAAAATCGATAAAGCAGTTTCTGTCAACAGGTATGTCCGGTTTTCGAATGGTAAGCTTACCCACAAACCACATTATCTTGATATTGAAATCAAAAGCAAATTTGCGATTCATGATTAATAAAGTCCACAAAATATACAAATACAATTCAATTCCTGGTTAGGATATAAAATTTATTGTCATTGTTTTTTTTATATTTATGTTATTGTTTAGATTTATAAAAGATTCCCATTGATTAATATTAAAGATTGTTCAAGTTGAATTTACGCTTTCATTTATTTGTATCAACATAAAACATTTCTTTCAGATAGTGCTAAATTAAAAAAAAATCATGCAACAGATATAAATTGAGCCCGATATCTGGGACTAGAGGTTTTCCCATGCTCATTCATAACTGGCTACTTAGTGGTTTATTCGCTTTCTAGTGCAGCGTGGCTTAACCACGCCTTGCACTCGGTATCGCGAATTTAGTTTAAACAAGTTCTGATTAAAATAATATAATATATCATAACAGAACAATGTATACCTATTGTAATAATTTTGTTCTTTTTATCCATAATTTTCACTTATGTAAATACTTGTATATGTACATATATTAATATGAATAAACGTATTGTATTGTAATGTTTATATTACTTCCACATCCACGTAGTCAAGTGGAAGTATAGTAATCGTAATTTTTTTTATTTATTAGAATGAATTTGCTGTAAGAATAGATTGTATTCAATGCGAATTTAAAATTAATCTATTCTCGGAGATATAAATATTTGCAATAAAGATTTATTTATGCTAAGAAGTGTTCTTATTTATTTTAATCATTATAATAATTGAAACAAAATGGGATACTTAATTAGTGTATAAAAAGTACATATTTTACAAAATATTGGTAGCTGTTTACAATTATTTTATCACTACTTTGGCATCTGTCTATTATACTATATTATTATATGAGCGACTATGATGGCCATTATTCATGAAGTTGTTGTTTGGGCCCGTGAGCCAAAGGCAAGTGGCGCAAATCCTCTGAGTGACTTGTAGGTACGATTTTTCACCAAAAAGATGCAAGTAATGGCCTTATAATTAAATAGGTGTATAAAAACACATTTAATTAACTATAAACCACAGAAATTGTCAGTGACACATGCTCATACTTTCATCGTATATATAAAGGTTAATTTACTATACATTTCTAAACAAAAGTTTGAATCACGATAAATTCTTTCTATGAATAGTTCCTTGCTACTGTGAAAATATTGTTATGAATTACACCCCCTTGGAACTGGAGATGATACGCCTATGCCTACTGATAGTGACTGGAAAGACTCTAGAAAGAGCCAAGGACTTTTCTGGAATGTGGTTGGAGAAGATTCTTGATTGCTTCTAGATGGATCTAGAGAGTCAAATTCGGAGTATATAAGGCGCGATTACCAGCGCGGAAGAAGAAGTTTATTAAAGAGCAGTTTATAAAAGTGAACAACTTGGAAAGTGGAAAAAGTGAGTTTAAAGTAAACAAAGTGTATTTTCAAGTATTGTATAGTCAGTAAATTATCAAATAAAGTGTTAGTGGTGTTTATCTCTTGTTGAAATTATTTAGAACCCACGGATTCATACAGGTTGTTTCCAAAAGGTGATTAAATTTAACACTGGTGTCAGACGCGGAATTTTAACAAGAGGATTTTTCGGAAGTGTTGAGAAGACTGGGACAGTATTCTCGGAGTTAGTGCTAACACAGGAAGGACTAATTTACTGGACGTTGTTCGAGGGTTATTTTCGAACTGGAAAATAGTGTTAAGTGCATTTTTTGAGACATTTTTGGAACATTTTATTTGGACATTAGTGGTTAAGTGACAAAGACTCTAGATAAGACTTTTTTGTACCGTTTTGAGGTTTTTCTGGACAGTCCCATTACCGATAGTGACGTAATTATTAAACTTATTGGATTTCAACGTAATTGTATGCCGGTAACGACCAGAAGCATGGCATCCGAAAAACAAATACAGGACTTATTCGCCCAAATGCAAAAGATGATGATGTACCAAGAAAAGAAACGTCAGGAGGAGAAAGAAGAACAGGAAAGAAAACGCCAGGAAGAGAAAGAGGAACGGGAAAGAAGACGACAAGAAAAAGAACGAAGGCATCAAGAAGAAGAGAAAAGACGTCAAGAAGAGGAAAAACGCCGTCAAAAGAAAAATGACGACTTAAGGAAAGCAATAGAGACACAACAGAATGTCTTGTTTACAGTCGCTGAAGAACTCAAAAATAAGATCGAAGTAAAAATGGACAAGGTCGAGGAGGAAATAAGTGAAGTCAAAGAAAAAGTAGATCGGGTTGAAGGAAAAACAGATAAGGTCGAGGAAAAAGTAAACAAGTTCGAAGAAGAAGTCAAAGGAGAGATTGACCAGCTTAAAAGACAATTGAGGGAAAGAGAAAACCAGCAAGTGGTATCATCAGGCCAGCGATTAAAAATTCCCTCCTTTGATGGTCAAAGTTCCTGGATGACTTACAAGACACAGTTTGAGGCAGCAGCAAGTGCTAACAACTGGAATGATGAAGAGACGGCTAAGGCATTAATCGTAACTTTAAGAGGCCAAGCATTGGAATTGCTCCAGACAATTCCGGTAGACCAGCAATGGAACTTTACAGTTTTAGAAGCTGCCTTAGATCTACGATATGGCGATCAACACCTTGCTCAATTATACCAGACCCAGCTGAAATTGCGCGTTCAGAAAGCTGGAGAGAGTCTGCAAGAATTTGAAGCTGCAGTGGAAACACTGGCACATTTAGCATATCCCAATGCGCCAAGAGAATTTAAAGAGCAATTGGCAGTAGGGACATTCCTAGACGGGATAAGGGACGAGGAGATCAGGCGAGTCCTCAGGCTATCCCGACATAACAGTAGTAGTGAAGCCTTGGTGCGTGCACTAGAAATAGAGGCCGTCTATAGGGATACTCCAAAGTCAAGAGTGCGGGCTAATACACTCGAAGAATCGCAGTCAGAAAAGGAGAACCAGAACCCTATATTGGCCGATATACATAAAATGATCGGTCAATTACTGGCTCAATCGAATCCTCCAAGAAGACAGGAAAATCAACAAAACAAAGAAAGGCCAAGTGGAGGTATTAAATGCTACAACTGCGGCAGAGCAGGGCATATCAAACGAGACTGTCGATATCGGAACTCGAGGAATGTGAATGTTGGAAACATGGAAGAGACACAGAATAAACAAAGTAGTGGAAGGCCAAGTGGACGACGGAGTATGAAATGTTATGGGTGCGGAGAACTAGGACATATCCAGCTTGAATGTCCACGGAGAAGCTTGGACAGAGTGAAGGCCGGTGACTTTGCAAACTGCGGAAAGAAAAACTATCTATGAGAATTAAAGGGAAACTAGATGTAAAAATATTAATGAAATCTTTGCATTCTTTCGATAACCTGACTTCTGGTTATGCTAGCAAGTTAAAATTCTGAAATAAATTTGTCCAATTTCTTATTTGACATTTTCATTATAACATTAGCATCCAACATGGTCCCCTACGGCTAAGCAGATTATACTACTGTAACGTTTATTCACCTTTTTTAAACACCCTGTGTGAATCCGTGGGTTCTAAATAATTTCAACAAGAGATAAACATACCACTAACACTTTATTTACTTAATATTTACTGACTACAATACTTGTTTACTTGATTTAACCTCACTTTTCACTTTTCAACTTGTTCACTTTTATAAACTGCCTTCTTAATAAAAACTATCCCTTCCGCGCTGGTAATCGCACCTTATATACTCCGAATTTGACTCTAGATCCATCTAGAAGCAATCAAGAATCTTCTCCAACCACATTCCAGAAAAGTTCTCCATCTGACAGCTTCCAGTCACAATTAGTGGGCATAGGCGTATCATCTCCAGTTCCAAGGGGGTGTAATTCATAACACTAGTATCTTCCTGACCCCCTATGGTATGTAAATTCAGTTTAAAATGAGAACAAAGGCCTGAAATTAATTTATTTACCTACCTTGTCTTTAAAATTTTTTCGTTCTAATGGATTACATTTTCATAAAATCTCTCATTCAGTTTCTTGGATTTGCTTATAGCCTTTGAAACGTTTTTCGCCCTTATTCTGAGCTCATCAGAAAACCACAATAAAGCCACCCACAACGATGTTCCATGCAAAACCAAGGCAATATCCATGAATAAGTATGAAATATTTATAATTGACATTAACTGATGACATTGTTGTGAGTGCATGGCTTTGTGCTTTTCTGATGAGCTCAGAATAAGGGCGAAAAACTTTTCAAAGGCTCAGTTCCTATACTGTTGTTCACAAAAGAGTAGTAGATATATGATACTACAATATAACAAAAAATATCAGACGATCATTAAACCTTTTAAAGGTAGAAATACTGTCAACCCCGAACCATAGATAATAGTCGCTTTCGTTTGCAGTGAACATAATAAACAGGATTTCAATGAACAATTATCATATGATACAAAATTGCATGATAGGGACAGAGACAACGCATAAAACATGATTACCAATCACTGCCGAACGAAAACAGCTATAGTCGATGGAACAATAGGCTACATTCAGAGCCATAATATGTAGCTTTAGGAAAATTAATTGTTGTTGATTACAATGGAACCAACGTCAATACCGGGTGGAAAGGCGGGGCAATTTGACTAATAGAAACTCGAGCAAATAATAAATCATTACGATGGAGTATTTGACTGTTTCACGCCCACGAGATTCCATTGCGACACTTGCTACAAAAACTAGATGAACACACACACTTTCCATGCTGAATGTTTTTGGCCAGGCCCCTGGAGCCTCAAACATTTTCCCTCTTTTTAAAATTTTTGGTGGGGCTAGTGCCCAGCATATACATAACGGTACTGTTATATTCGCGAAAAACAAACAAATGAACCCAAAAGGGATTTACCTTTGATACAAAGGAATTCACCTATAAGGAAAAGTTTGTATAGTAACAGGGGAAAGTCGTAATATCTAAATCGCTCTCACGTATTGGTGAATTTGTGTGTATCGACGGTAAATCCATCTTTGGTTCATTTATTTGATTTTCGCGAATATAAGAGTACCGATATGTATATGCTGAGCATTAGCCCCACCAAAAATTTTAAAAAGAAATAATGTTTGAGGCTCCAGCAGCCTGGCCAAAAATATTTAATCCGGCCCAAAATTGGTATGGAGTATTGCTTTGAAGTATTGTGGCCACCATATACAGGGTGATTCACGTAGGCCATTCATTAGAAGTTTTTCAACTTGCAGTTGGATTAGAAACTTGAAATTTGGTATGCAGCCATAATCGATCATGCCCGTTCTATCTAAAATATTTTCAGTCCTCCACTATACAGGGTGTGCAAAAAATTGGCACCAACTTTTTTATTTTAAATGGAAACCTATATTTTTCTTTACATGGTTCGATTGGTCTTCTAATTCTGACTTTAGAGAACCTAAGTTATGTTAACTTATCTATTATAATTTTTGACATATGTCCAATTTTTTGAAAAAAATTGCCGCTGTAGTAGTTTACGAACAAATTTGTATCTCGCAAACCTTTCAAAATTATGAAACCAAATTTGTGAAGCAGTTAGCTGGAAGTTCAGGCTAATTTTTGATGTCCCATCGGTGGTCCCATTTTGTACCATATGGGCGCAGTCGATTTTCAAATGTTGCAATCAAAAATTGTCAAAAAGTCAATTTTTTCAAATGGTACCTACTATTTTTTTTACACCATTCGAAAGAAAATTGAATTTTAGGGTGAGGTACTTAAGCATTCCCTATACCTAACTTCACCCCATATCGAGTTATTCAATAAAAATCAAGAAACACCTTATCTTGCCGAGAGATTCCATACTTCATCAAGTATGCCATGGAAACAAAAGACAGTTGTAATAATTTTTAAAGAAAAATATAGATTCTTATTTAATTACACACACCAACAAATTATTATTAACGAACAAGAACAATGTTGACGAAATTCTGTCAGTGAAAACGGTGCACACATTGAGCATTTGTATTGAAATAATTATTTTGTTAATCTGTTTATTTGTTGTTATTTTGTTGTTATTATTTATTATTGCAATACGATTTTTGAATAAAAATTAAAATGAAATGATTTTTTCCAAAGCTTACTACCCTTGAGAAAAAAAAACAATAATTTTTTCAAAAAATGCCAATAACTCAAAAACGACTGTAGATAGACATACACAATGTTAATAAAAGTGGCCCTAAAATTCAATTTTGCATTGATTTCTGGCGTCAGAAATGGTAGGCGCAAAGATGTGCTACGCAATCTGTTGAAAGTAGAATAATAGAATATTTAAACAAAAATATGGTGGTCACATTGAACATTTACGTCAGAATTTCGTCAACATTGTTCTTGTTCGTTAATAATAATTTGTTGGTGTTGTGTGTAATTAAATAAGAATCCATATTTTTCTTTAAAAATTATTACAACTGTCTTTTGTTTCCATGGCATACTTGCATGATGAAGTAAGGAATCTCTCGGCAAGATAAGGTATTTCTTGATTTTTATTGAATAACTCGATATGGGGTGAAGTTAGGCATAGGAAATGCTTGAGTGTACCTCACCCTAAAATTCAATTTTCTTTCGAATGGTGTGAAAAAAAATAGGTGCCATTTGAAAAAATTGACTTTTTGACAATTTTTGATTGCGACATTTGAAAATCGACTGCGCCCATATGGTACAAAATGGGACCACCGATGGGACATCAAAAGTTAGCCTGGACTTCCAGCTAACTGCTTCACAAATTTGGTTTCATAATTTTGAAAAGTTTGCGAGATACAAATTTGTTCGTAAACTACTACAGCGGCAACTTTTTTCAAAAAATTGGACATATGTCAAAAATTGTAATAGCTAAGTTAACATAACTTAGGTTCTCTAAACTCAGAATTTGAAGACCAATCGAACCATGTAAAGAAAAATATAGGTTTCCATTTAAAATAAGAAAGTTGGTACCAATTTTTGGCACACCCTGTATAGTTGGAGGACTGAAAATATTTTAGATAGAACGGGCATGATCGATTATGGCTGCATACCAAATTTCAAGTTTCTAATCCAACTGCAAGTTGAAAAACTTCTAATGAATGGCCTACGTGAATCACCCTGTATATAATTTCCGATTTTTGTTTTTGCCTTTTTTGGTCCTGCCTCTTTGGACATGTTTGCAATAGTATGGTATGACTTTTACACTTTGTCTTTGTCTATTTATATAAATTCCTTTCACAGTCCTGTTGGGCCCAAAGCTACTCTACAAAGATACAAGGTTGCTGTTGCACAACTTTTGAAGTAACCAATGATATATTGGTTACTTCAAAAGTTGTGCAACAGCAACCTTGTATCTTTGTAGAGTAGTATTATTATGAGAAGATGCTCGGGGCGGAGCTAACGTGCGCGAATATTTTTACCAGTGACACATCATCTGGGGTAGAAGGATATATAATAATTGTAATCAAATTTTCGAGGTCGAAGAGCTGTGTAATGCAGAATATTAAAGGTTGTCACACTCTGGTGTTTACGATGAAGACATTCTTCACTGAAAGTAAGGTTATATCACTTAATTCAATCAGAAACGGCGAACACAACAAGTATATCGCAGCACAGATCCTGTGACAACAGGTTGACGGTGCCACTGGCTTCGACGTCAAATATGACGCAATTCGCTCTCATTGGCCTAGAACAATGGAAGCACACAAACTCGTTTCTGCGCATTATTTTTTGCGAGCATCTTCTCATAATAATACTACTCTACCATATGAGTAAATTCAGTCTGTCTTGAAACGGATTTCTATATGAAAAATGTTGTGACGATTAGTAAAAAAATTTGTCCGGTGATTAATATACCAACCTATTAGATTTCACCAATTGCCATGCTGATATTAAAATTACTAATTGCCTTGATTTTCGTTTTCGTCACTGTATCGCAGTGATTGAATCACCGGCAGTGAAATATCGCCCATCTCTAGTTTGCGACACGTTGCTACCTTTATTTCACTCATGGTAGAAATATGAAATAGTTTGTTAGGTTAAAATGTCAGCTTGATATTAACGATTGATTAAGACAAATAGTCCTTCTACAAAATGGGCAGCAATGAGAAAACAATATGCAGACTCTGTTTGGAAATATGTGATGACTTTAAAGCTTTAGAGGGAGATATGAAAGAGGTTTTGGATGTACTTCTGCCAAAAGTAGTAAGTGTCCAAAATTAACTATCAATTTATTTTAGTTCAATCAGTGTTTATTACAAGTTTGCTGTAATGATCTCGATGATTTTTGTTCTAGACTTTAGTCGCAATACGGGAATCTGTGATGTGTACAGGCTGTACCGAAAAGCTTATGAGTTGTTTTGATTTTAAAGCAACATGCTTTTATACGCATGATAATATATTTCCATTTGTCAACAACGATTGCGCTGTAAAATTGAATCTAAGAGATGTCTATCTGAGCAAAAATGAAATTGGAGCTATTGTTTCGAAAGATGAGGACGTATGTGCATTTTGCATGGGTCCAGTGGAAATTTGCTCTGCCATATTCTTAAATGTTGCTGATGGGGATGTTGTGTTGAGGAATATGATAGAACTGTGCCTTCCAGAGTTGGTAAGTATTAATATTTTTATGTTTGAGTGCTTATTGATTGGGAAACAGATGCAAGAGATCATGGGTGAAGTGCATAGGTAGGTGCGTTCTCAGCAGGCTCATGACTTGCTTTTTTGCCACCCTTGTGCGTTTTAATATATTTTGCCCCCAATTTCTATAATGATGATATATGGGCACAGTTAATTTGGATCTATCCCTCATTGAAAAATTATTTTAAAATGTATTTAGATAAAAATATTTTTATTTTTATATTTTATAACATGTACAAGCCATATAAGTATTTTCTCCCTGAGGTACGTAGTTACTTTCAGATATTAAAAAAAGCACTACCATAAGATCTGTAAATCGACATAAATTAGTTTTGAAAAGAAAATATTTTTTCGCTTAGAGCCTTTTTACTATAGAAGTTAATCGTGCATCGGGCAACCAATAAAGTTGCAACCTCCCCAGCTCTTACTTTTATAATTTTGTACATTGTAAGTTCAGAGAGGAAAATAAGCATTTGTTCCCTCGTTGCAAGTCAAGCTCAAACACAAATAGAATCAGATTCCTGTTTGAGTTTGCACAATTCACTTTATCACGTTTTACGTGAGGTAGGTATCATATATGAAACATAAAAATATATAATTTGCAAGAAGTACTCCGGTTCCCTCGTCTTAAAGAATAGAAGTAAATAACAGATAACTAAGTAACTGAATAAAAAAACATATTAGATTGCAATTCCCCTTTGTTTCTTATATTACTTAATATATATTTTAATAGATGTTATTTTTTTACAATTATATTCTTTCGGCGCCGCCATGCATGACACGGCTGTGCTCTTATGTACAGCACGGACCTGCTCCTGAGTGCTCAATGTGTATTAGTTGGGAATCTAGATTCTCAAATGATGCTCCTAAAATGTTGAACACTTGACTCAAAGATATAGTTTTAAAAACGTGGCTTCTGACTCCTAACTAGAAAACATTTACACCAAATTAAATCCCTTACATATTAGCTCATAATAAATTTCTTAATTATTTATTTGTTTTTTTATTGACAGGATTTTACTGTCATCAAGAACCCTGTAATCTGTACAACCTGTCATGGCTTGCTAGAGGATTGCTTCCGTTTTGTGTCAGATTGTTTAGTCTCAGAAGAAAGGATTAAGAAATATTGTGAAACTTTAGATATAAGCAGCAAAGGACAAGTTGAACTAAACGGTTTATTACAGTTTGCGATGGGAGACGTAACCATAAAGAAAGAAGAAGTACAGTTTACGTCAAAAATGCTAAGCTGTAAAGAATGGAGTAATATAAATAAAACAGAAACATTCTGTAAGCAAAACGAACTTAAGGAGGAAATCGTTGAAATCGAAGACCAAAAATGTTTACTTAATGAAGAAATTGAAATAAAAAGTGATACATCTGATTTCAACAGGTAATACTAATTTAAAATTAATTGAATTGAACTTATGTATGAATAATGTACAGAGTGAGTCATTAATGCTTCAATATCTCCTCGACCATTTGAAATTTGGAAAAATGTCTTAGGTAAAAATTGTAGGATGTCAAAAATCATATATTATAGAACTATTTTTAAATGAGTTCTTCCCGTAGTAGTAGAAAGTTAATTCTAGGATTTTTAAAAGGAGAACCCAATTATTTCTATATACAAGGTGGTCCAGAATTGCTAGTACATCAAAAAACAATGGTAGTCTTTTATATACTTATTCTTCCCTTAAGGCTGTGTTATCAATGTCAAAATACCGCGTTCACAGTCGTAAATCTTCCAACATATTGTTCTCAAAAACAAACCAACAAAATTCAGATTTGATTTAATTATTAGAACTAGTTAACTTAAATCTAATACATATCATGTTTTATATTTGAAAACTAAATGAAATTAAGTATTTTCTTTGGATTATTACACGAGAACGTGCCACTCAATCGTCCTTTATTCATCAATTTTTTTTATATTCTTTAATGGGACTCAAATATTCAAATAAAATATGATACGTACTAGAATAAATATATTAAATGTGAAAAAAATGTCAAAATCGGCATAATATTTGCTCTTAAAGAAGATTAATATGTCAAAAAAAAATACAGGGTGTTTGGTGCATCGTGTGCCAAATGGAAATGGCCGACAGAAAGGGTTATCTGCCATCCTTTCAGGCCCCTTAATACTTCCCATGCCCTGCGGGATTTTTCATATCGACCTTTTATCTTTTTAATGAAAAAAATCCCAAATTTTACATTTAAATTCAAATTATAAAAAAAGTTTTAGGCGTAGACTGCGAATTTCATTTTTATTTTGATGTGTATTGTTGAAGGGTTCTTTTAAATCCAAAATTACTGGCATTAGTCATCTAGTTGTTTTCTTATTCACTCGCAAACTTTCGGAAGAGGTAAAATTTAAACTTTACATGGCTATAAAAAAAAAACTCAGATCAACCGGGATATTCCAACTCCCTCAAAAATTCTCTAGTCTATCCTCTTGCTAGTGATGTGCCACATGTCATAAAAATCTTTTAATAACTTCGTGAATTCGCTAAATTAATGAATCGGGTCACATAAGGCTAATATTCAAAATTCCGAATAAAAAATTATTTTTGCTTAAATTATGCATAGGAAACAGGTAAAATCTGTTATCTCACTCTTGCGAAGTAAAATCTATCTTCTATCTTTCTGTTCATTGGTTTTCTTGAAATAAAGAAACAGTTACATTTTTATCATTTATTAAAAAAATTTTTAAATCTTGCTCAAAGTATTGGTCTCTGTTGCGAACGCAGGCCCGACATCTGCTTCGTATTTCGACAGTTGTTGTATGAAGTCGTATTTCCTCCCTAATTGTACCGAAAACCGTTTCTATGAGTTGGACAAGAGGACAAGTTCCTCCCTAGTAGCAACCTCCGTCGCGTACACGAGCTCTTTGGCACGACCTCGGACATAAAATCCAATGGAGTTAGGTCTGGGGAACGTGGAGGCCATTGAATAGGGCCATCCCGCCCAATCTACGCATACGCCTATAGTTTTTCAAAATGACAGCTGTCCCGCGCATTCGCGATTGATTGTAAGACAATATCTAGACAATGTGTTCCCAAATGCGTAGATTGGGCGGGATGGCCCTATTCAATGGCCTCCACGTTCCCCAGACCTAACTCCGTAGGATTTTTATGTCAGGGGACGTGCCACAGAGCTCACGTACACGACGGAGGTTGCGACTAGGGAGGAACTTGTCCTCTTTTCCAACGCATAGAAACGGCTTTCGGTACAATTAGGGAGGAAATACGACTTCATACAACAACCGTCGAAATACGAAGCAGATGTTGAACCTGCATTCGCAACAGAGACCAATACTTTGAGCAAGATTTTTAAATTTGTTTAATAAATGATAAAAATGTAACTGTTTCTTTATTTCAAAAAAACCAATGAACAGAAAGAGATAGAAGATAGATTTTACTTCGCAAGAGTAAGATAACAGATTTTACCTGTTTGACATGCATAATTTAAGCAAATATAATTTTTTATTCGAAATTTTGAATATTAGCCTTATGTGACCCGATTCATTAATTTAGCGAATTCACGAACTTATTAAAAGATTTTTATGACATGTGGCACATCATTAGCAAGAGGATAGACTAGAGAATTTTTGAGGGAGTTGGAAGATCCCGGTTGCTCTGAGTTTTTTTATAGCCGTCTAAAGTCTAAGTTTAAATTTAAATTTTACCTATTCCGAAAGTTTGCGAGTGAATAAAAAAATCGGTAAAGTTATTTACACAGAACTTCCCTCGTTATTTGTGCATGACAGTGACTCAAAAAAATTATTAACTACGAAATGACATTGGGAATAATAATCGGAATATAATTATTGGTATTATTACAAAGAAAACTTGATAACTTTTGGTCAAAAAAATATACAGAGTGTTCATCCAACAGCAAAAGTTCAATATACTAAATAACAGGTGCCAAATATGGAAGGCTTGCGCAAATACCTTTATAAATGTCCACCATGACTCAATTATTTCTTGGGATGCCATTATTCAATAAAAGTATATAATAGGATATGCCAAATATTATTGCCATCTCTAACATTTTCAATCCCACATTCACGTAATGGAGTGGAAGTATAGTGGTGATTAAAATATAGAACAAATTTTCAAAAATGTTTTCTGTCTATTCTAGTGTTAAATTTTTTTCCAAATTGGTGAAAATATGTTGCAATTTTTTTTTTCCGAAATAGGTTTAGAATGTTATGAAACGTGGAAATTTTAAATTTGAGCAAAAAAATATTTCGTCTATTCTATAATGGTGATAAATAGATTACTAAAACATGTTTTCATTTTTTTTTTATTTTTCTAAAACATTTTTAAATTTGTTTTAATAAATTTGGAATGCCATGGAAACGTGGAAATTTTAAATCGTCAGAATCCGTAAAAATCTTGGAGGGTGATTTTTTCTCTAATACAATACTTCCCTTCGGTATGCGAGGGAAGTAAAAACAACTAGATGATTAATGCCAGTAATTTTGGATTTAAAAGAACCCTTCAACAATACACATCAAAATAAAAATGAAATTCGCAGTCTACGCCTAATGCTTTTTTTATCATTTGAATTTAAATGTAGAATTTGGGATTTTTTTCATTAAAAAGATAGAAGGTCGATATGAAAAATCCCGCAGGGCATGGGAAGTGTTAAGGGGCCTGAAAGGATAGCAGATAACCCTTTCTGTCGGCTATTTCAATTTGGCACACGATGCACCAAACACCCTGTATATTAAATTTTGCCAATTTAATTAGACGGTTTACTGATAGAGAGCGAAGCAGTAGCTCTTCGAAATCACTAAAAACTGCAGGGTCGAACTTGTTGTTTTCTCTAGAGTTTGAAATATAGTTTAAAATAATTTAAATTTACTTACCAATTGAATTGTTACATTTCTAGTTTATTCTACATCTTCAATAATTTTTTGTTAGTAATATTGCTAATAAATCAGGAGCATATCTAACAATAAAATATTATTACTATAAAAAGTAATTTTTATATGGACTAAATGTACCTATTTTTAATCCAGATTTTAAAAAATCCATGCCACACGGGATTCAAAAGAACTTTGATCTTGTGGTATATGGACAAACTATCTTTGCATACACTATAATAGTATAGATTGTAGATCAATTATTATTTTGAAAGAATAAAATGTCTCTTACTCCCCGAGGGAGAATTTACATTCTTTCTGGGAGCAAAAGTGACACTTTAGTCTTTGAAAATGATAACTGAACTAGCAGTACAGAAATATTGTTTTGAAGAATTCCGATTTCCTCATTTCCTCAAGCACATAAAAGGTCTTTCCATTGCTTTCCTCTGGTTTTCGTAATTTCCTTTTTCAAACATTATAATTTTATGGTTATTTATTGGTTGTCATGTGTATGTGTTTTTCGTGATATTTCACTTTCGATGTGAAAGAAAGAAAATCTGCAAAATTTAGGGGTGCTTAGGAAGTTGAGAGAAATTGATTGGCGGACAGTTGGGTGTGTCATTTGCGTTCCTCTTCTGAATAAGGCCCTCGGAAATTGAAAATTTCTCACATTTTCTATGTTTACGCGTTTTTCGTTAAATTTTCCTTTCGGTGTGAAAGTTGTCATCAACAGGTGAGAAAAATTCGATGTTTTAGAAAAAATCGCAGTAAGCGGAGAAAAATCGAATAATAGACGCTGGTTTTCCATCTGTGCTTTATCTCCGAATAGGGGCCTTTGGAAATTGGCAAAATGTCAAATTTTCCGTGTTTTTCGTGATATTTTACTTTTGGTGTGAAAGTAGTCATCATCGGGTGACAAAAATTTCGATGATTTAGGAAAAATGTGGAAAAATTCAGGGGTAGGTATGAAGATGAGAGAAATCGAATGGCGCTCTTTATCTCGTTTCGTTTTGGAAAAATTTTTGCCACTAGAATAGATGAAAAAAAAGAAATTCTTGCTCAAATTTAAAATTTCCATGTTTCATGGCCTTCTAAACCTAAATTTTTTCCAAAAAATCTCATTTTTCTACTATTACTATAGAAATGATGTAATTTTTTTTTGCTCAAATTTAAAATTTCCACGTTTCTTTACGTTCTAAGCCTATTCCAAAAATTTTTGAGAAAAAAAAATTGCAAATTTTTGCCCACTACAAAATACAAAATAGATGACAGAAGAAATTTGTTTTTGTTCAAATTTAAAATTTCCACGTTTCATGACATTCTAAAACCTATTTAGAATAAATTTTAACAAATTGTTGAAAATATTTTTACCACTACTATAGGATAGATGATATAAAATTTCTTTACCACTAAAATATGCATATACACCTACGAGTGCACCTATTATAGTTTTATTGCAAAATGTACAGCGTGGTCATCCCAAGAAATAATTCAATGATGGTGGCCATTTGTAAAGATATTTGCGCAAGCCTTCCATATTTGGCACCTGTTATTTAATAATGAATTTTTGCTGTCGGATGACCTCTCTGTATATTTTTTTGACCAAAAGTTATCAGGTTTTCTTTGCAATAATAGTAATAATAATATTCCGATTATTATTCTCAATGTCATTTTGTAATTAATAATTTTTTATAGTGACCGCCATGCACAAATAAAGAGGGAAGTTATGTGTAAATACCTTTACCGATTTTTTCTGCTGTTAGCAAAATCCTATAAAGAATCTTAATCTTATATTTTTTAACTGTCAAATTAACCAAGTATCTGGCGAGTGGCTTTCTAATGAACTTCTTATTTGTTAGTTAGGGAAAATACAAACATTGAAATAACTCATAAACAATCAGCAACTGGATTACTCTGTATATGGTTATTTTGATTGGAAATAACCTTCCTTATCAACTCATTTCATTTGATTATCCACTTAAGGGACTACATTTAGGATTATTCTGGTTGCATATGATAAGATGATATGATATTATGTGGAAAACAAAACAAATACATATATAGAAACAAATGAACATATGTTGCCAGAAAATACTAGTAATTATTGAAACTTTTACAAAATACTTATCACAGATAAGTTTGAAACACATATATCCTTCTTATAACAATTATAAGAAAGAAAATATGCCCATTATGAACAGTACAACTGTTATAATATTATTTTTAATTTAAATTATCCTGTTTTGGTAATCCATTGATAGTTATAACGAGTATTTGCTTACATATTTCAGTTGATTTTGTGCTTTAGAAAAGGCCGCACCGAAGAGACATAGATGTCGAAACACGTGTCTGTGGATGCTCTAAAGTTTTGAGCAGGATAATTTAAATTAAAAATAACATTATGATAACAGTTGTACTGCCCATAATGGGCATATTTTCTTTCTTATAATTGTTTTAAACTTATCTGTGATAAGTATTTTGTAAAAGTTTGAATAATTACTAGTATTTTCTGGTAAGTAAGTAGGTTTTGCCGCGGTCGTCGAACTTGACTTGACGTTTCGCTGATCATGCTGTCAGCTTCTTCAGAAGGGTTCCAAAGACTTCAGTCTTTGGGCAACGGCCGTGAAAACCTCCATTGTACTATTGGAGTGTTGATATGTTGTCGTCAGTCTTAGTAAATTTAGTGGATAATTTGGATATTCTTTCTGCAGTCTACTCCTTGTTGGTTATTTGATAAAGAAGGGCATTTGGCGGGTTGTACATAGAATTTCTTGGCTGTCATTATTTGGTAACATTTCTGTGACATGAATATTATTTTCTGCTGATTCCTTCATTTTTGTAGGTTATGCAGCGAAATTGTTTATCTCTAGAGATGCACTTCTTTATGGATTTGGTGTGGTGGTTGATGTTTAGCTTGTGATCTAAACATACACTCAGATATTTGACTATTGTTTAAGCGGTTAGTGTATCATTGTTGACAGTAACTGATAAAAGATAATGTATTGGCATTTTATTGAATTAGGTTTTAATTAACACTCATTGAACCATGTCATTTATTCGGTTTACTAGGTATTGCAGTTGAACGTTTTTCCAAAAGTACGATTATGGTTAATTAGGACAGTATTATCAGCATAGTGTAGGGTATATGTATTAGGATTAAAATATTCAAAGCTCTTTTCAAAGTTGTGAATGCCGTAGCAGTAGATTTTGTATAACAGTGGCCTTATGGCAATCATTATTGTCAATAATTTTTAGTAACTTGTATTTATTTTAATTTGTAGAATTTAGTTTTTTAGAATAATTTTGTATTATGCATACAGGATGAGTGCCAAACTCTGAGTGTGCATATCACACAAAAGTATATGAAAAGGAACCCGAACTTTATAGTTCGATTTTTATTTGTTTTCGAATTACAGCCTCTTAATCATTTATTAACAAATTTTTGTGGACAGCTCGAATCACTCTTTATAAGTTTAATCAAACAGTCACTTTTGAATTGTCAAGCATTAACTTGTCATATTTATTGATTGGTTATTAATTTATAAAAGCGATAAACAATGTCACACATTTTGAAAATATGTTTGCTGCAAAGGAAGTGGCTATGTGTGCATTCATAGATATAGAGGGTGCATTGAGCACCTCTTACATACAAGGAGCCGCGGAGAAAAGGGGAATATAGTCCCCAACAATCAAATGGATACAATCCATGTTAAGAAGTCGAATAATTACTACGGATGTGGGTGGGGAGTCCACCACTGTGATTGCAGTGAAGGGTTGTCCACAAGGTGGAGTTCTATCGCCCTTGCTGTGGTCAATGGTCGTGAATGACCTCCATAAGCTGAGTAATTCTGGCTTCAACGTTCAGGGCTAAGCTGATTACCTGGTTATTACTGTCAGAGGCAAGCATGAGGTTATGATTTTTAATCTCATGCAAATCGCCTTAAATATAATATCGAAATTCAAGCAGGGAAAAGGAACTGAAAGAGTCCTTCCTACTGGAGGAATACTCCACGCTAAAGACAAGCGAAGAACTTCATAACTTATTCGAAAAAGAATGCCACAAGGCTTCTCAAACTCGATAAGTCCGATTTAAGGCTGATGACAGGCCCTTTAACAAGCCATTGCCCCTCGAAATATCTCAAGACTAAGGGCAAAGCTGATGAAGATACGTGCAGATACTGTGATACTACAATAGAAACTGCGGAACATATTCTTTGCGAGTGCAAGATGCTAGTCCACACTAGGCTAAAGTCCCCAGAAAAGGTGGAATTAACGCCTCAAGACAGGGAAATTAGCCCCCAGGAAAATCATAAGATTTGTAAAAAGCTTGGCAGTCCTGGGCAATAACTAATTGTAGGCTAATTCACAAAAGATCTTTTAGGCAGATGTGAATAAAGACTGTTCAGAGTCGAGCGACCCTTTAAACAATCTACTTGTCACACATCTACTCGTATCTTGAATATGAAAATATGTTGTTTGTTTCGGTTTTTGCAATGAGAATGCTCACACGCGAGTGAGAAATATCACATCATGGCATTTCTAGTACAAAGGCTTTTTTCACGGCCCAGGACGATGGATTGGTGGCGACGGTCCTATTAGTTGGCCAGCAAGGTCATCAGACCTAACACCTTTAGACTTCTGGTTGTGGGGATGGATAAAAAGTGGTATATAAATCAAAAGTGAAAAATCGTGATGAACTGAACAATATGATCTCTTCGGAATCGAGCCTTAACGTTTCCGGAGGTTCATGGAGACACTTGAAAATTGATTGTAGATTAAATTTTTATATTTTAACTTTTTCGATTTTTTGTTATTAATCGTTGAAGATGCTGTAATTCTAACAAGAATCGGATGGCAACTTTCGAGTCTTTTAGTAAATCGTGTATGTGTGGTATACACTGCTGGAGTTTGGCACTTTCGTCCCAACTCACCTTGTATGAGTAGTTCAACACTGCTTTCTTATATGAAAAGTTGCCATGCCATACACTGTTAAAAGCATTGTTTTATGTCAGTAGTCAGTGACAGTTCAAAATAATAGTAATTTTTATAATTTTCAGATTAGAAGATGGTATTTTGATACAACTACAAACCACTACTAGTAGGTTAGTTAAAAAACGGGAATTGAGGATTAAGAGTGCCTCGACTATAAAATTATACCAGTGCCATGGCTGTTCATTTCAAACAAAATATAAAAGTTACCTAAGAACACACTTGCTGAAGCATAAAGATCTCTCAGAAGTAACAATGTACAAATGTGACTCTTGCTCTTTTCAAACAAAATTTCAAGGGGACCTCAAAAGACATTTGCTGGTACATAAGGATCCATCAGAGGTAACAGTGTACAAATGTGACTCTTGCTCTTTTCAGACAAAATATAAAAATAACCTCAAAACACATTCGCTAGTGCATAGGGATCATTCAGAGGTAACAGTGTACAGATGTGACTCTTGCTCTTTTCAGACAAAACAACAAAATTACCTCAAAATACATTCGCTAGTACATAGGGATCGTTCAGAGGTAACAATGCACAAATGTGACTCTTGCTCTTTTCAGACAAAATTTCAAGGGGACCTCAAAAGACATTTGCTGGTACATAAGGATCCATCAGAGGTAACAATGCACAAATGTGACTCTTGCTCTTTTCAGACAAAATATCGCGTGTCCCTCAAAAGTCATTTGCTAGTACATAGGGATCCTTCAGAGGTAACAGTGTACAGATGTGACTCTTGCTCTTTTCAGGCAATACATCGCAGATATCTCAAAAAACATTTACTAGTACATGGGGATCCTTCAGAGGTAACAATGTACAAATGTGACTCTTGCTCTTTTCAGGCAAAACGTCACAAGGCCCTCAAGATACATTTGCTAGTACATAGGGATCATTCAGAGGTAACAATTTACAAATGTGACTCTTGCTCTTTTCAGACAACACGTCAAGAGGACCTCAAAAGACATTTGCTAGTACATAGGGATCCCTCAGAGGTAACAGTGTACAAATGTGACTCTTGCTCTTTTCAGACAAAACATCACAGGGCCCTCAAGATACATTTGCTAGTACATAGGGATCCTTCAGAGGTAACAATTTACAAATGTGATTCTTGCTCTTTTCAGACAAAACGTCACAGTTACCTCAAAAAACATTTGGTAATACATAGGGATCCTTCAGAGGTAACAATGTACAAATGTGATTCTTGCTCTTTCCAGACAAAATATCACAGGGTCCTCAAACCACATTTGCTAGTGCATAAGAATCCTTCAGAGGTAACAATGTACAGATGTGACTCTTGCTCTTTTCAGACAAAATATAAAAATTATCTCAAAACACATGCGCTAGTACATAGGGATCCTTCAGAGGTAACAATGCACAAATGTGACTCTTGCTCTTTTCAGGCAAAACATCACAAGGCCCTCAAGATACATTTGCTAGTACATAGGGATCCTTCAGAGGTAACAATTTACAAATGTGATTCTTGCTCTTTTCAGACAAAACGTCACAGTTACCTCAAAAAACATTTGGTAATACATAGGGATCCTTCAGAGGTAACAATGTACAAATGTGATTCTTGCTCTTTCCAGACAAAATATCACAGGGTCCTCAAAACACATTTGCTAGTGCATAAGGATCCTTCAGAGGTAACAATGTACAGATGTGACTCTTGCACTTTTCAGACAAAATATCAGAAAGCCCTGAAAAGACATTTGCTAGTACATAAGGATCTTTCAGAGGTAACAATGTACAAATGTTGCTCTTGCTCTTTTCAGACAAAACATCACAGTTACCTCAAAAAACATTTGCTACTACATAAGGATCCTTCAGAGGTAACAATGTACAAATGTTACTCTTGCTCTTTTCAGACAAAATATAAATCTGTCTTAAGAAAGCATTCGCTGCTGCATAAGGATAAGCATAAGGATTCTTCAAGATAAACAATTAAAAAAGGCAAAACTCAGATATGATAAAATTTGCAGAGGTGCTGATAAACTCATTTATGGCCAGTTTTTTTAATTGAGTATTAAATATTATTCACAGTAGGGAGCACCAGCAGATCAACGTAAGCTTTCTAAAAATATGTTGGTACTTTATCTGCACCTATTGCTGTCTTAGGTTTTAGCAATTGTATTATTTTGCGAATCTCATCCGCCCTTATATTATTTTAACAATTAATTTATCCATAGTCCTTGTGATTTGCATCTGGTATAGATTTAAAGTTCGAGTTAAGTAATTCTTACCTACAACTGACTTAATGTAACTGTTTTTCAATATAGTTTTTTATTTGAATTAACTAACTTCTGATATTTGAAATATTTTATTAAGTTGGTATGGGAAGTAATAATTAATTACTTTTTGCTCTGTGGATATATTTCCACATGTATATTGTTTTATAGTTCCTTTTTTATGAACACATTTTTATAGATATTGTTACGGATTTCCACTTTTTTGGAAACACCCTGTATGAATCCGTGGGTTCTAAATAATTTTAACAAGAGATTAAACACTACTAACACTTTATTTAACTATTTACTGACTACAATACTTCAAATTTACTTTATTTACTATTTATCTAACCTCACTTTTCACTTTTCTACTTGTTCACTTTTTATCTTCATAAAACTTCTCCTTCCGCGCTTGTAATCGCGCCTTATATACTCCGAAATTAGCTCTAGATTAATCCAGAATCTTCTCCAACCATAATCTAGAAAAGTTCTTGGCTCTTTCTAGAGCCTTTCCAGTCACTATCTGTAGGCATAGGCGTACCATCTCCTTTTCCAAGGGGGTGTAATTCATAACACTGCCCCCTCCTTAAGCCTAGATCGTCCCGATCAGGCAACTCAGAATCATCGATGTAGTTCGCCAGCCTGTCCAAATGCACGATCTTCATCTTGGATTTTTTGCTTCGTTGAATCCGATAGACGACATCATTAATTCGGGTAATAACAGTATACGGTCCATCCCAAGGCGGTTGAAGTTTCGGTGACCTTCGTTTTTTCCGCTGTGGGTTATACAGCCAAACCAGGTCTCCTGCCTTGAACCCTTCTGAACTGCCCTTCTGGTCGTATCGAGCCTTCATTCGGTCACTGGCTGGTGATGGCTCCGCTATATTGTTAGCCAACCTCTTGAAAGGAGCTCCGGCGTTGAACTGTTTCTTTTCACCCTTACTCCCAGTCTGTGGTCCCTTACTGGCTGCACAAATCTTGCATTTGCGACACCAAGCCTCCACATCCTGACGACTTCTTATCCAATAAAATCGTTCTCGTATTTTCTTCAGGGTCTTGTTCACACCGAAGTGTCCATCGGATGTCCCATTGTGCACTTCCTGAAGCACCTTCGCTACTCGACACCTGGGAATCACTAGACGCATAACCACCTTTTTTCCATCCGGGCTTTCCCATGCTCTCCGCAATAGCCCGTTCATGACTTTCAGTGAGTCCCACTGCGCCCATAGTGCCTTCAGTCCCACTCTTTTGTCCGAAACATCCTTCCATTTTGGACGAGTTCCTCTTTCTTTGGCTCTCAATATAGGCCCAATTTCCACATCGTTCAATTGTTCCTGTCTGAGCGCCTCATCTGCCTTATCATCCGGCACCTCCACCTTGACAGTGTTGACTGCTCCCGTGACCTGCAGTTTCTCCCAGTGGTTGTGCTTGCAACCTTCCTTGTACCTTCTTCCGGATGAAATGTTTGCATTTCTCTCAGGTTTCGTTTTATCGTCATATCCTTGTAGTGGTGGCCTTTCTGTAATGCTCCGAAGCTGGGAAATCTTCACTTCTCTAGGGGCACCACGTTCGTTATCTGTCACAGCCTCTCTGGTACCGGCTTCCTCTGGTTTTCCCCTTGGCTTCACAGCATCTCCGGCATTCACTCTCTCCAAGCTCCTCTGTGGACATTCAAGCTGGATATGTCCTAGTTCCCCGCACCTGTAGCATTTCATACGCCGTCCACTTGGCCTTCCACTACTTTGTTTATTCTGTGTCTCTGCCCTGTTTCCAACATTCACTTTCCTCGAGTTCTGCTGTCGACAGTCTCGTTTGATATGTCCTATCTTGCCGCAGTTGTAGCATTTAATACCCCCGCTTGGCTTCTCTCTATTTAGTTGTGATTCCTGTCTTTTCGGAGGATTCCATTTAGCTAGTAACTGACTAATCATTTTATTTACCTCCTGTATCTGGATCAAGATAGGGTTCTCTTTCTTCTTTTCTGGTTGCGATTCTTCGATACTCACAGGTTGTACTCTTGGACTCGGGGTATCCTGAAGGACAGCTTCCACCTCGAGTGCACGCACCAACGCTTCGCTGCTGTTCTGGTATCGAGATAACCTGAGGACTCGCCTGATCTCATTGTCCTGTATACCATCCAGAAAAGCCTCTACTGCCAGTTGGTCTTGAATTCCTTTGGTACATCCGGGTAAGCCAGGTGAGCCAGTCTCCACACGGCAGCTTCAAATTCTTGCAGACTCTCCAGCTTTCTGAACGCGCACTTTCAGCTGGGTCTGGTATACTTGAGCAAGGTGTTGATCTCCATATCGTAGATCTAAGGCAGCTTCTAAAACTCTAAAATTCCGTTGTTGGTCTGCCGGAATTGTCTGGAGCAACTCCAACGCTTGGCCTCTTAAAGCCACGATTAATGCCTTAGCCTTCTCTTCGTCATTCCAGTTGTTTGCACTCGCTGCTGCCTCAAACTGTGTCTTGTAAGTCATCCAGGAACTTTGACCATCAAAAGAGGGAATTTTCAATCGTTGGCCTGATGACATCACTTGCTGGTTTCCTCTTTCCCTCAACTGTCTTTTAAGCTGGTCAATCTCTCCTTTGACTTCTTCTTCGAACTTGTTTACTTTTTCCTCGACCTTATCTGTTTTTCCTTCAACCCGATCTACTTTTTCTTTGACTTCACTGACTTCTTCCGCTACCTTATTTTTGAGTTCTTCAGTGACGGCAAATATGGCACTCTGTTGGCCTTCTATAATTTTCCTTAGTTCATCTCTTTCTTCTTGATGTCGTTTCTCCTCTTCTTGTTTCTCTTCTTGACGTCTTCGTTCTTGTTCCTCAAAAATTTTTCTTAATTCTTCTTGACGTTTTTGTTCTTGTTCTTCTTTTTCCTGTAGGCGTTTTTGTTCTTTTTCTTGTCGTTTTCTCTCACGTTCCTCTTTCTCTTCCTGGCGTTTTCTTTCCTGATCCATCATCATCTTTTGCATTTGGGCCATAAAGTCCTGCATTTGTTGTTCGGATGCCATGCTTCTGGTTGTTACCGGCATATAATTATCAACAAAATTTAATAATTACGTCACTATCGGTAATGGGACTGTCCAGAAAAACCTCAAAACGGCACAAAAAAAAGTCTTATCTAGAGTCTTTGTCACTTAACCACTAATGTCCAACAAAATGTTCCAAAAATGTCTCAAAAATGCACTTAAACACTATTTTTCCTGTTCGAAAATAAACCTCGAACAATGTCCAGTAAATTAGTCCTTCCTGTGTTAGCACTAACTCCGAGAATACTGTCCCAGTCTTCTCAACACTCCCGAAAAATCTTCGTCAAAATTCCGCTTCCGACACCAAAATGTTACGGATTTCCACCTTTTTGGAAACACCCTGTATGAATCCGTGGGTTCTAAATAATTTTAACAAGAGATTAAACACTACTAACACTTTATTTAACTATTTACTGACTACAATACTTCAAATTTACTTTATTTACTATTTATCTAACCTCACTTTTTACTTTTCTACTTGTTCACTTTTTATCTTCATAAAACTTCTCCTTCCGCGCTTGTAATCGCGCCTTATATACTCCGAAATTAGCTCTAGATTAATCCAGAATCTTCTCCAACCATAATCTAGAAAAGTTCTTGGCTCTTTCTAGAGCCTTTCCAGTCACTATCTGTAGGCATAGGCGTACCATCTCCTTTTCCAAGGGGGTGTAATTCATAACAATATTTTTATACATTTGTACAACAGCAATGCTAAAAAATCAGTGCAAAATAGAATGGTGTTTAATTAACACCCCTTTCAACATTACAATTATAGTATAAGTTATTACAAATGGCGACGAGGATTTAAAAACAATAAGTAACAGAGTTTAGAATATTGTTAATATACTGTTATAAAACCCTCATTTCAAATTATTTAAAATCCAAGGAATGTTTGAACGAACCACTCAAGTCAGTATAAGTAGACCGATAAAATAAGTCAGTGTACAACGCTGAGTCTAGAGTATAAAGAGTTGCCTAACAAGTCTCAAGTACCAGAGCCAGTTAATATTTATAGGTGATAAAAGCTAATTTAACATAAAGTTAAAATAAGTCAATAAATGATGTGAACAAATATGAAAGTGGACGAATAGACTTGAATGAAATTTAAAAGTATAGTAGAATAAGAATTGTAACTACAAGGATGAAACTTTCTTGATTTAAGAAAAAGGATATGAACATAACAAATCTATTCACAAATTTGAATATAAGCCAGGTATAACTAAACCAAATGGTAGATATCATCATGACTCCTATTATCTAAAGAAAGAATAAAAAGGACATATTAATGAATCTAATGCATACCTAATGCATTGAATATAGTGAAAAAACGTTTTAAATAAAATGATAGAGACAATATAAAGTCATAAGGGTAAAAGAACTAAAAGCAACAATTCATAGATATTAAGTAAAACCCGCTCGGGAGGAAACGTAAAATGATCAAGATAAGATTAATCATTGCTGGTAATAAAATAAATTGTTGTAGACTTTATTAATACTTACAAATACATGGTTCACGTCTTATAATAGCTAGGAAGTAGCGTTCATGAACCGTCCTAGAGGCTTTTGAAAACAAGTCCAGTGACTTCCTATAGTTAATAAGATTTATATTAGTGTAAAATGTTAACAAGCTAAATTGCTATCCAGGAGTGGGAGAATATAATAGTAATTGATTTCATGGAAACCAGAGATACGGACATTTTCTCACAGAGGCCCACAGGGTACATGAACCCCAATATCCTAAAAGTGGAAAATAAGTAATTAATATTTAGTAAACATTGTTTCAATGTGTTGAATAATGTTAGAATAAGTGTTTTAAAGCATAGTAATGGGAATTTTTATCAATATCAATAGTTGTAAGGCATATTTGTAAGTAAAAAGGAAAATTTATTAACAAAACCTAAAGTGGCATAAAAACATAAAAGGGGCATCAAAATGTTCCTTAGAAAGAACAAACATTCAAAATTTAAAATCAACCACAATTTTGGAAAATACTCAAAATGTAATCTTTTTGGAAGATTCGTTAAAATTATAAATCCAGTAGGCCGTCTCAATTATTGTCACATGTGGACCAATTAGAGCAAAAGGACACTTAATTTGGGAGTCTGTTATTAGCATTGCAAGAGAAAGGATGCGAGTTAGCGTCTTTCCAGAATTTAATTAAAATTTGAAAATAATGCAAAAAGCATATTAAGAGTAATATTCCAGAAAGCACACGTAAAAGTGCAGATCCTATTAAGTGATTATAGTCAAAATTGTGAAATTTAATTTATTGTGATGAAACATTACAAAATTTTGTCAGCAGTAAGTAATAAATTTTCTATTTTATGAAAGACATAACCTGTTCTGCTTAGTATAAAGGATATCACTGTATAAAAGGGAAAGTAAAACTTCCAATATTTCAAAATTGACAAAAAATAATAACCCACCGTGACTATCAGTGCTGGATTGTAATATCCTTTTAAATAAAGTGTTGTCGAACATAAACCAACACCAAAACTGGAGAATCGTATATCGAGAAGTCATCTGCAAGAACAAATCAGCTGTTCCCAGAATTAACGCGTGCAGCAAGTGAAGTTAGTTTTAAAAATCGATAAAGCAGTTTCTGTCAACAGTGTGGTACGTCAGGTTTTCGAATGGTAAGCTTACCCACAAACCACATTATCTTGATATTGAAATCAAAAGCAAATTTGCGATTCATGATTAATAAAGTCCACAAATTATACAAATACAATTCAATTCCTGGTTAGGATATAAAATTTATTGTCATTGTCTTTTTTTATATTTATGTTATTGTTTAGATTTATAAAAGATTCCCATTGATTAATATTTAAGATTATTCAAGTTGAATTTACACTTTCATCCATTTGTATCAACATAAAACATTTCTTTCAGATAGTGCCAAATTAAAAAAAAATCATGCAACAGATATAAATTGAGCCCGATATCTGGGACTAGAGGTTTTCTCATGTTCATTCATAACTGGCTAGTTAGTGGTTTATTCGCTTTCTAGTGCAGCGTGGCTTAACCACGCCTTGCACTCGGTATCGCGAAATTAGTTTAAACAAGTTCTGACAAAAAAAATATAATATATCGTAACAGAACAATGTATACCTATAGTAATAATTTTGTTCTTTTTATCCATAATTTTCACTTATGTAAATACTTGTATATGTACATATTAATATGAATAAATGTATTGTAATGTAATGTTTATATTACTTCCACATCCATGTAGTCAAGTGGAAGTATAGTAATTGTAATTTTTTTTATTTATTAGAATGAATTTACTGTAAGAGTAGATTGTATTCAATGCTAAATTAAAATCAATCTATTTTCTCCGAGATATAAATATTTGTAATAAAGATTTATTTATGCCAAGAAGTGTTCTTATTTATTTTAATCATTATAATAATTTAAACAAAATGGGATACTTAATTAGTGTATAAAAAGTACATATTTTACAAAATATTGGTAGCATTTACAATTATTTTATTACTACTTACTTTGGCATCTGTGTATTATACTATATTATATGAGCGATTATGATGGCCATTATTCATGAAGTTGATGTTTGGGCCCGTGAGCCGTAGGCAAGTGGCGCAAATCCTCTGAGTGACTTGTAGGTATGATTTTTCACCAAAAAGATGCAAGTAATTGTCTTATAATTAAATAGGTGTATAAAAACATATTTAATTAACTATAACCACAGAAATTGTCGGTGACACGTGCTCATACTTTCATCGTGTATACAGAGGTTAATTTACTATACATTTCAGTGTATCCGTCTATTAGTCGGTAGGCTGTCGACTGAGACAGTTCCTGGCCATTAAGTCGCTTAGTAAGGTGGCGCCGATGGCACAGGGCAACTGTCTTCGCTGCAAAGAAGACCCCAAGGGCTATTGGCCCGCCAGAAAGGCGGTGAGATGGCCAGGGTTGGTCATAGTTGATAGCCGATGACCGTGGTTTGGAGTCCACGCAAAACTGTAGATCCCTACGAGCACAATGGGCCTTGAGGCCTGAGTGTTGTAGTAAAACAAATCCACTAATGTATGTATGTACTATACATTTCTAAACAAAAGTTTGAATCACGATAAATTCTTTCTATGAATAGTTCCTTGCTACTGTGAAAATATACACAAAAATCACACCACTCAAATCCCGTAACCAGCATTTGCCCCTGTACCTGATAATAATAAACCTTTTGTCAAAGTTATAAACTTTTTGGAGTATGGGAATTTGATTTCTAAGAGACCCTAGCACTATCGAATACAATTCCATCAAGGCTTGCACCCAAATGTGGACTTTATGGATGGTTAACCAATCCACTTTGCAAAGCCTTGTGTTGTATGCCTTTTATATGCTTTTATGGCTACACCTTCAAAGTTCATCCCATGCTTGATACTAGGCACATAATTTAGGTCTGATGGCCCAGAATTTATCACAAAATGTGAAGCTGTAAATCGAAGTGTTCTGTACAGATGCCACATTTGATTGCTAGCTTGGCTCCTTGTCATTCTTTTCAGATCAGTTTGATTCAAATCGGACAAAAAAACAAAAGAATTATTATGCTGTTACACTATTAAGTGAGACACACTGTACATGTAAAGAGAGTACAGGGAGAGATGAAAGGAGATTAAAAATGAGTATTGAACAATAACAATTTTCCTATAACTGATTACTTTAATTTGTAACTTATTTTACTTTCGTAAGGAGAATTTAACTCAAGAACTAGCCATTTTTTAAATTTAATTTGTCACTTATTTTACTTTCGTTAGGAGAATTGAATTCGAAAACTGGCCATTTTTTAAAGATTGCTCCTATTGAGACATTTGATCAGGACGTCAATATGTGCAATATACTTGCAATTTCAGCCAATTCCAACGAAAGCTATTTCCATAAGATTCGAGCGTCCTATATATAAAGTATAGGGGTAGAGCTCTTTAATATGCTGTAGGTAACTTCTTTAGGAAGCATTTTCAGACATCTGCATAATGAGCACGTTCCATGATATTCTTTTTATATGGTTTTTATACTTTTTCATATAGTACTCGATATTCTCATTATGCACTTAAAATTTCGTATTAACATTTTCCGTTCTCGAAATATAAGGAGTTGAAATTAGTAATAGTTGCAAAAATCGAGCGCTCATTTGTGACGTCACTATACGCAAGTGACGTAAGAAAAGTGGCTTTCTGGGATCTTTAAAATTTAATCTGAGAAATCGAAAAACATGGAATTTTCAAAGGCTGGTAACTAAATAAATACGTCGAGTGGAAGTTCGTTCTATATGTCTGTACGGAGAGGAGAACGTCGGCGATGAATCCTAATCATAAATTGCATGCAAAATCAATAATTCGTCCGGACAGGAGCGAGAGAAAATTGTAATTTTTTGACATTTCACCAAATTGTACTTCCCCTACTGTCAAGAAGTAAACAAAACAAATAATACTTCGAAAACACTTATAATTATAACAACTAAGGAGCATCAAGTCTATTGAGATCGCCGAGTCTACGCGTATAGTGACGTGTAGCGCCTGGCCACGCCCAACTTTCGCGAGGTGGAGATTTGCAAGAGTTTTTAAGATACTAAACGTGCGAATAAGATTCTGATTTTTTTCAGATCCATTACTTTATGCTTGCCCTTTCGATTTATGAAATAAAGAAAAATGCCGAACAAGCCCATTGAACTTTATCTGTCAAATTAATCAAAAATGATAATGGAATTGCAGGGTTTATATTTTTTAATGCTGACAACACTTTCATTTCCTTGTCTTGTGCATTCTCTTCTGTTATGCTGGTATTTGGCTTTAAATAACTTGACGAAACGCCCTTCTTTCGTAATATTTTGGTCGGTATGCAAAAAACCATTTTATGAACAGACTCTGGAGTAATTTTGCGACCCCTGGGTCTGTTCTAAGTCATAGGCTGGTAGGTCTTTGGACATATGTTCTGGAATGGTGTTTATTTCCATAGACACTAAGTCCTGTAAGAAGTATACCAAACTCCTCAAATGGTGACATGACAGTGATAACCTAAAAGAAATTACTTATTAATATAGAATGTGTGCACCGTTTGACAGGTGACAAGATTGGAAGGCAAACGATCTCAATGTTCCAATGTAATTAATTTGAAATTAACAGTTTTCATTACATATAGGCACTTACATGTTTTATACAATATTTCCTTTCATTTGGTGAGGTGTATTACTTGTAGGAATTATATAACAACAGTTGGTAAGTCGTTTTATTTTTGTCACAGTATGTATATATTTTTTTTAAATAAAAAAGGTAGTCAGTTTGTCAAAATATAAATGAATTACCAAGGGGCCATTTGCTTCAAATCCTAAGAAATGAACTGCCGCATGATTTCCTGTAAATTAGGTAGGTACTTCTTTTCTGATTCGTAAGGGATGCAAACCAATTTCTGAATCGGCTTATTAAATGAAACCTCCATACTTAATTCGACTCTATAGTACACATCTTTCTCCGAATCCATGCCCCCTTAAAATTAATTGCATAGCTGTAATTTGACGGTAAATAAAAGTGTCAATTTAAGGAAAATAAATAGGTAAGTAAACAGCTCACAATAGGTTGACGACAGACACATACTTTGTCTTAAAACTGTCGTAGTATTAGAAAAACAGCATATAAACGTTATTTGATGCAAGTTTAAGTCAAATTTTGTCTCTTCAGCACTTGAAAATATTTTATTTACAGATCAAAATGCTTCACAAATTGGGCGATAAAGTTTATATTTACATTTATTTGTCATGTCAAAATTACGGTGGCTGCAACAAAGATGGGGCTATAGTAGTTTTGGCCATAAAGAAAGAGATGATTATAAAATGTAATGTCTGAACTATGTTGTCAACACACTTGTAAATATGTATCCGCTTCTATTTACATAAATTCTTTGAATACACTACACTGATTGTAACTTCTTTATTGAAAGAAAATAAAGGCATATCCTAGGCACAAGGACGCAAACAAGACTAACTACAAAACAACGACTTCCTATTATAATCTGTCTTCCTTAACCGGAAAGATATCCATTGCCCTCTACTGGGCACGTTAAATAAGACAGACAGCAAAACATGAAGCTTATTATCATAACAGGAAGTGACCCAACCGTATATTAATAAACTGTGGTATCGTATGACATGACTTTTACACTTTATCAGGTCTATTCAGTGTTGCCGATTGGCGGATAATTATCCGATTTGCGGATAATTTAGGGAGGTGGAGGATAATTTTCTCACCCTGTTAAAAATCGAATAAAAAACGGATAATTTCTATCCAGTTATTTATTGTCTATGTATTGCAATGTTGCTGACTGGCGGATTTTTTCGGGCTATTTTAATATTAAATGTGGAAATGAAGATTTGTTTCGTGTAATAGTGAATAATCGCGAGTGTACACACTGTAGTGCAATTAAAATTTTATTTATCATTATTAAATTTTTCCCTCGTGTATGATTTTGCAAACTGCGGAAAGAAAAACTATCTATGAGAATTAAAGGAGAAACTATAGATGTAAAAATATTAATGAAATCTTTGCATTCTTTCGATAACCTGACTTCTGCATGGTTATGCTAGCAAGTTAAAATTCTGAAATAAATTTGTCCAATTTCTTATTTGACATTTTCATTATAACACTAGCATCCAACATGGTCCCCTACGGCTAAGCAGATTATACTAGTGTAACGTTTATTCACTTTTTTGGAAACACCCTGTGTGAATCCGTGGGTTCTAAATAATTTCAACAAGAGATAAACACCACTAACACTTTATTTACTTAATATTTACTGACTACAATACTTGTTTACTTGATTTAACCTCACTTTTCACTTGTTCACTTTTATAAACTGCCTTCTTAATAAAAACTTCCCCTTCCGTGCTGGTAATCGCGCCTTATATACTCCGAATTTGACTCTCTAGATCCATCTAGAAGCAATCAAGAATCTTCTCCAACCACATTCCAGAAAAGTCCTCCATCTGACAGCTTCCAGTCACAATTAGTGGGCATAGGCGTATCATATCCAGTTCCAAGGGGGTGTAATTCATAACACTAGTATCTACCTGACCCCCTATGATATGTAAATTCAGTTTAAAATGAGAACAAAGGCCTGAAATTAATTATACCCCAGCTCCTCGTTCCGAACAGGTCACTGTTGTTTATAACTATGTAGTACACCGTTTCTGTACTAGATGGCACAAGAGTTTAAAAAATAGGAAAACTTTTATCGTACAGGATCCACTCGTCAGCAGCCTGTAGATGTCATTACTGTTTCTTGTGCAGATGGCATATGTTGAGTTATTTTATTTCCATTTTTCAATTCTCATTAAAACCGTAAAATATACGTAAGTAAAAATCAACCTATCATTGAATATATTTATTTAAACCCAAATTATTATTAGTTAAGAAATCTTACGGTATAACGTAAATTTTATTCTAATATATTATCATAACCTTCCTAACACGTGGTTTGCGCACGGTTTGCGTCTGACCACCTGTCGTCCTTATTTAGCGATTTATTTTCAGGATATAGCCCATATACTTATCACCATGGGGCGGCATCGTGACGAATCACGTCATAAGAAATCCTCAAGAAAGCTTGAACATGAGTTGGATATTATTAAGAGAAGGCTTGGGGATATTGAGAGAGAACGTTATAAATATTTTTCATCTCGCTCTGCTAGCACTGCTAGTAGTTCCAGACACAGTGCCATTAACCAAGCTCCGCAAGAGCTGAATTCAAATCGGCAACAGGCTTGTTCTTCGCAAGAGACAGCCTCGCATCGAAGAAGAGCCGGTACTCTGCAAGAGTCAGGTTCATCCTCATACTACTCGAGGAATTCAAGTTCTCGTAGTTCCAGAATCAGTGTCATTAACCAAGCTCCGCAAGAGCTGAGTTCGAATCGGCAACAGGTTTGTTCTTCACAAGAGACAACCTCGCAGCGAAGAAGAGCCGGTACTCCGCAAGAGTCAGGCTCATCCTCATATTACTCGAGGAACTCAAGGGCTCGTTCCCCGCAAGGGACTCCCTCTCCAATTGAATTTGCAGATGATAATCAATCTCCCACACCTGTTGGGGAGCCGGAGTATATGACACTAGAAAACATAGAAAATGTGACACCCAATAACCAGGAGGAGATTTTGGAGGTCAGTATTGCTGATGACATTTTAAATATGTTGGGAGATGACCCCAAAAATCCCAAAGACTCGTTTTCTTTTAATTTATCCCCACATTTGGTACCCAGATGGGCCAATATTCTCTCTAATGGTTTGGAGAAAAGCGATAGGGCTGCTCTATTAGAAAAATATGATGTACCAACTAATTTCTCCAATCTAAAACCACCAGAATTAAATCCTGAAGTTCTATTGGCCGTTCCAAAATACTCGGTGAGCAAGGATAATTCTCAAGTTTTGCTGCAGAACCAGTTGAGTAAAGGATTAACTGCACTTGGCACAGCTGCTAACATTGTGCTACAAGCTGAGTTCGCTGAGAAAAAAGATTTAATTTCTTCAATTGCAGATGCTGGAAAAATTTTGTGCGATCTGCAGTATCGACACTCCTTGCAACGACGAGTATTGTTATTACCTACACTTAATAAAAGTGTAGGGGACATTACCAAATCTGTGCCCGTTGGTCCCTTTTTATTCGGGCCCGATCTAGGAGATCGGATGAAGTCGTCAAAGGCAATTGAAAAGTCTGGTGATGAGTTAAAGAATCATACGTTGGTCAAGAAGCCAACGTTTAACACGGGGAATAAACCGAGAAGTAATTTAAACTTCAGAGGCCCATCGAGGAACATGAGGTTGCCTCGACGTCAAGGGCCACAAACCTCAAGGACAACAAGCTACAGCAGGGGACAATACCGCAGCCCAAAGCGACAGTCAGGGAATCGGCGTCAGCGGTAGAGCCACAGGTAAGTGTTTTGGCAGGCAGGCTCTTAGAATTTAAAAGAAAATGGGAGGAATTTGCTGTTGACTCCAGGATATGCCAATGGCTCTCGGGTTATAAAATACCTTTTTTTACTAAGAGGCCTTATCAAACTTTTGCCCCTGTTGACCCCAAACTTTCGTTATTGGAGAAAAAACAAATGCAAACTTGTATAGATGAATCTCCTTGCAAGAAGCGTGATTGCTAAATGTAAACATCACAAAGATGAAATTTTATCGCCCTGTTTTTTGGTTGATAAAAATAATGGGGAAAAAGGTTTATTCTCAATCTTAAAAAGTAAACACTTTTATCAAGGCACCCCATTTTAAAATGGAAGATACTAGAACGGTCATGAAACTGATAAAGAAGGGTTCTTTTATGGCAACCGTAGACCTGAAAGATGCCTATTTCCTTATTCCAGTTCATAAAAGCTCTAGAAAATTTCTTCGTTTTAAGTTTAATAGGTCACTTTATGAATTTACTTGTGTGCCGTTTGGACTCTCAATTGCAACTTATTTGTTTACAAAAATAATTAAGCCCGTATTAAAAATTTTCCGAGAGAAGGGCATTAATTGTGTTGCTTATCTAGATGATTTCATAATTTTTGGAAATTCAAGAAGCGAATATCTAAGTTCTGTTCTCTATGTTACTCAGACCCTAGAGTCACTTGGTTTTTCATTAATAAGGAGAAAAGTGTATTGAACCCCAGTATTAAGTGTCAATTTTTGGGCTTTGTTTTTGAGAGCACAAATATGACCATTGAGTTACCTATTGATAAAAGACAGAAAATAAATTCTTATCAAAATAAAGTATTACATTTAAAAAAAATGTAAAATTAGATACTTTGCAAGTTTCATTGGCTTACTTGTTTCAGCAACCCCAGCCCTCAAATATAGCCCACTATATACAAAATCTCTAGAACATCAAAAATATCTTGCCCTTAAAGCTTCTAACCAGAACTATAATGCTTCTATGACTCTGTCAGATGCAATTAAAAGCGACTTATTATGGTGGAAATCTCATATTTCCAATGGAGTTTTATCAAGAAAGATAGCTTTCACATTGAGATTTACTGTGATGCTTCAAAAAAACGGGGTGGGGGGCGGTATCCAGTGATGAAACTGTCCATGGCTGGTGGACAGATGCAGAGGCTAAAAATCACATAAATTTTTTAGAACTAAAAGCAGTTTTTTTTTTATGGCTTGAATTACTTTGCTAGAAACTTACATTCATGTAACATTTTATTGAGAATAGACAATACAACTGCAATCTCATATGTTAATCGCATGGGTAGTATAAAACACCAGAACCTCTGTAACTTGTCAAAACAGATATGGCAGTGGTGCGAGCGTAAAAATATTTGGCTATTTGCTACTTACATTCAGTCTAAAGCCAATATGGCTGATGAGAGTTCACGCATACTCCCTCCCGAGACTGAATGGGAATTGTCAAATGTTGCTTTTTTGAAAATTGTTGAAACGTTAGGGAAACCAGAAATCGATTTGTTTGCATCGAAGGTAAATCACAAATGCAATAGATATATTTCATGGAAAAAGGATCCTGGCTCACTAAGATGTGATGCATTTACCATAAATTGGAACAATTTGCGATTCTATGCGTTTCCCCCATTTTCCTTAATTTTGAGAGTTCTCAATAAAATAATTAATGATAACGCAGAAGGCATAGTTGTGGTACCTATGTGGCCCTCACAGCCTTGGTACCCACTGTTTAAACAGTTATTAGTTAGTGAACTTGATGTCTTAACACCTCAACCTAACTTATTAATTTCTCCTTTTAGCTACATGCACCCGCTGTCAGGCAAACTTTCCCTGGTTGCCGGGAAGTTGTCCGCCAGGCATTTCTACGCATGATGTTACCTGACACTTCAGTTTCGACTGCTATTGAGTCATTATCCCCATCGACCCTAAAGCAATATAATTCAACATACAAAACTTGGTGGGAGTATTGCTTGAAAAATCGTTCTTGTCCATTCACAGCGGATGTACCACAGGTCTTGTCATACCTACAGGAAATGCTGGTCTCAAGAACATGGAAATATGGTACGTTTAATTCGAGCAGGTCAGCACTATCACTGATATTGCCAGGCAATGTAGGCAATGACATAAGAATAAGAAGATTTTTAAAAGGGGTATCTCGGTTAAGACCACAAGTTCCCCGATATAATTTCACTTGGGATCCGAGTATAGTCCTTGAGTACCTTGGTAGTAAATACCCAAATGAAGATTTGAGTTTATTAGACCTATCAAAAAAATTGTCAACATTATTGGTTCTAATAACAGGGCATAGACTGCAAACAATACATTTGATTAGAGTTGAAAATATTATTTTTTCTAGTGGAGGCATACAAATTTTTATACCGGACGAAATTAAAACATCACGTCCTGGAAATTCACAGCCTTGTCTTCAAATACCTTTTTATGATAAGGAAGAGATTTGTGTAGCTGCTGTGTTAATTGAATACATTGAACGAACAGCTCCCATAAGAACGGAAGCATTATCCCATTTATTTGTGTCAACATCCAAACCTCATCGGGTTATCTCCAAACAATCCCTATCGAGATGGGTTAAATGCACATTGACAGAAGCGGGGGTAGATACAAGAAGGTTTAAACCACATTCTTGCAGACATGCATCAACCTCTGCTGCTTATCGGAATGGGGTACCTTTAGAGGTTGTTAGACGATCTGCTGGATGGTCGCAGTCATCGGATACCTTTAATAAGTTTTATAATAGACCAGTAAATACTGATCAGATTTATGCCTTAAGTATTCTAGATATTTCTAGACACTAGTGAAAGTTATTGTTTCATTAAGAATTAGAATGTTGATAATTTTTTTTTATATATATATACTTTAATTTTGTTTCCTCCTGTAAACACTATAGGCTTCACAATAGTGTAATAATATACTATTCGCATTTATACAATGTTTTTATTTAGTTTTTTCTTTTTGGTAGTCACGATATACGTTATTTTCTTTGAACATCTACATAGTTATAAACAACAGTGACCTGTTCGGAACGAGGAGCTGGGGTATAATTGAACGATCAAACGAACTTACCTGTGAAGTTCGATCGTAATTATACTAGGCTCCTCGTTCCGAACAGGTCACTCCCTGCCCTTGGAGTTTGTTTCTTTTCTCTTTGCCCGCCCTTGAGACCGTATATCGTGACGGCTTTAAACGTAATGACATCTACAGGCTGCTGACGAGTGGATCCTGTACGATAAAAGTTTTCCTATTTTTTAAACTCTTGTGCCATCTAGTACAGAAACGGTGTACTACATAGTTATAAACAACAGTGACCTGTTCGGAACGAGGAGCCTAGTATAATTACGATCGAACTTCACAGGTAAGTTCGTTTGATCGTTCAATTTATTTACCTACCTTGTCTTTAAAATTTTTTCGTTCTAATGGATTACATTTTCATAAAATATCTCTCATTCAGTTTCTTGGATTTGCTTATAGCCTTTGAAACGTTTTTCGCCCTTATTCTGAGCTCATCAGAAAAGCACAATAAAGCCACCCACAACGATGTTCCATGCAAAACCAAGGCAATATCCATGCATAAGTATGAAATATTTATAATTGACATTAACTGATGACATTGTTGTGAGTACATGGCTTTGTGCTTTTCTGATGAGCTCAGAATAAGGGCGAAAAACTTTTCAAAGGCTCAGTTGCTATAGTTCACAAAAGAGTAGTAGATATATGATACTACAATATAACAAAAAATATCAGACGATCATTAAACCTTTTAAAGGTAGAAATACTATCAACCCCGAACCATAGATAATAGCCGCCTTCGTTTGCAGTGAACATAATAAACAGGATTTCAATGAACAATTATCATATGATACAAAATTGCATGATAGGGACAGAGACAACGCATAAAACATGATTACCAATCACTGCCGAACGAAAACAGCTATAGGAATAATAGGCTACATTCAGAGCCATAATATGTAGCTTTAGGAAAATTAATTGTTGTTGATTACAATGGAACCAACGTCAATACCGGGTGGAAAGGCGGGGCAATTTGACTAATAGAAACTCGAGCAAATAATAAATCATTACGATGGAGTATTTGACTGTTACACGCTCACGAGGTTCCATTGCGACACTTGCTACAAAAACTAGATGAACACACACTTTCTGTTAGAACTGTAAGCGATAACATGAATTTATTTTCTACTCTACGATTGGTAGTACTGTATTAGATATGTATTGGCAACATTGTTAACTTTACCTAAAATGAAAAATGACAGAATATGTTTTGTTCTGGTTCACTGAACTATACATAATAAATGGAAGACCAATACAGATATATGCGCGTGAACAAAATGCTTCAATCATGCGATTGAAGGTCCCGGGGTTCTGCGTCGCCGCAGTAGAAATCTAGTATTAAAAGTATGTTGGTGATTGAGTCAGAATGCTTCTTGTGGACGGTATGCGCCGACGCGATTTTTCTTTGATTTGTCTCCCGTAGCGGGAGGTCTTGGATTAGTGCAGAATTTCAGAGCCGGTGTCCAGCTTTTTTAGCGGTTATTATGTAGTACTTTGTAACATAAACAATTCATGATAAGATAAAGAATAAAGCAATATGGTCCGGTCTTGTTCCAGTTTGTTACCTATATTTTGGGTAAGTACCTTGTTCTTGTCCATTCTGTAAAATATACTATCCTCTAAATATCGGCGACAACTCCGAGTTTTGGGATCTTTTCTCTTATATACCGTGGGTAATTTTGCCTGAAAAATGTTCGTTAGGCTATACTTTCCGAGGTATCTACTAACTCTACATGATAAATATAAACATAGAATTCATTGGATATTCTGGATACAAAATTATTGTCTAACCTCACCTTTTTTTCCGTAATTTTTTAGCGAATTTTAAAGTTTATTACTATATTTGTGAATCTACCTAAATAATATGTTAAACAATCCAAATTATGTGCGTTACTGATATGGACTTGATCTATTTAAAAATATGTTACATATATTACCGTAAGTACTTTTTATAAATACAACTTTGTCAAATAAGTAAGCGTGAACTGTAAAATGTGAGACTAGTCAAATTTGAAAATCTTGGCACTATATGACCACTGAAATGTATTATACTTAAAATAATAGAATGGGGTAGCAAAATATCTCAGTTATTTTGACTTTTTATGGAATGTAAAACTTGCACTAGCACCAATGTAAAGTCGCAGTCTGTATAATAACAACAGTGGAATGATACCTATATTATTTGCTAATTTCAAGCTGCACAAAGAAAATATGTATACTTATGTCAGTTGTGCAAACAGCTATACAGTAAGCATTTTCCAGACTTACAATAAGAAAGGGGGACACATCCACTATCGCTATGTGAATAAAGACCATGCTTGATTTACTGTTCACTTGTACATTGAATATACATATTATACTTTATCTTGCGTACACTGATGTGTGACACAAGCAATAAACCAATAGAAAGTAATTCGTATTGATATGAGAAAACTGAAGAATCGGTTAAATATCGGTAACTTCATCATCAGTGGAAAAATATGCCGGAGTACTTTGTACCCTTATATTAAGAAAAACAACCAAACGGACATTTTTGTATGCAAAATTGTGATCAGACAGGCAAACTTACCATGTCAATAAGAATAATAATGTACCTATTGCTTAAGAATACAGCTCTCAAATTATTTTCAGGTTGACTTCGAAAAGGTATTTTACCTTGGCTAAAGGCTATTGGTAGAAATTCTCAAATCGAGAAGCTGAGCTATAGCAATGTGATTTGCAGTGAACATTTTGCTGATACAGATTTTATGTATGAGGGGGACATGAAACGTCTGAAACCTGATGTAGTTCCAACCCTGAAATTAGGCCCTCGAAAACATTTATCTTCTATAGTCCACCCAGTGCCATGGTAGATATAATAATTTCGTATCTTCATGATTTCTGGAATAATTCTATAATTTGGTTTTAGTATTGATGTAGATATCCGTAGTACTTCATCTGGCATTTCAGCGTATGGTCAAATGGCATCTCAGATGTATATAGAAGCAGATAAAGAAAATATAGATATTTTACAGAAAAGGTATCATTTTAAATTTAAACTTTCCTGAGAATATTAAAAGCAGTACCACTTTAAATACATTGAAGAGTAGGCTTAAAAAGTATTTATTGGATGAGTAGACATTCGTATTGTCCGTTGAAAGTGTCCAATTTAATTTTAAGTACTTGTTTTTAAAGTCATGTAATACCGATTGTTATATGTTCTCTGACTGTTTTATTTATTTAAGTGAAATTTTATAGTATTAGGTACTTATTTTGGTTTGTATATTTTTTGTTTTTTGTTACATTTTATTGCGTTGCCTAATTTAAGTTACTTGTATCAAAGGCAAAGACTACACAAACGTGTGAATCTAAAATACATGATTTCTCAATAAAGTATTTAATGTAAGTTGTTACTGTATATTTCTTTATTCCTCCAATAATAAATACCTTCTACTTTGTCACTGATCTTAGTGATCTTGTAATACTAATATTAGTCTATACCTATATTAAATTCACTAGAGTATTTACAACTTGACCAAAAAAGTATTTATCAGGTTTCACTTTTAGCTTTTATTCATATTCAAATTATATTTCGATCTCTGAGGTAGAAAATATGACTCCCTTTTTTGGTGGACTCTGTAATCAATTCTCAATATGATCGTACACATTATCAAGAACGTTTACTAGAAGAAAATTGAAAATTAAATAATTATGTTTTGAGCATGATAACTTTTATGTTCTTTAATAAAAATTAAGACAAAGGTTAACTGTATAAGAAATGTCAATCTATACTCGAATATTTTTGGTGATTTCTGAAAATAAAGCCAAATTAAAAATACTTGTAATAAAAATAGAGCCGGCCCTGGCTTTCTACACAATGCGATTGCGCTCCTCCCCGGGGTCGCCATACTTGCGCGAGATTCAATTTGAAGTACAAATAGGTATAGACATTGGCATTCCATTTATATGTAGAGTTCAGTGTTCTGGTTCTGAATACTTCTAAGTTTTTCGTCTTTATAAAATACATGTTACAAAGTGGTCTGTGTAGTTTGCACATTAAAATATTACTGCCAAAGTGTAATTGTTATTTCCATTGCCTCACAACAGGTTATGGTCCCAGAGGCTGCTTATGCTGCGGTTTAAGATTTAATTGGTGGTAAAAAGTAAATGTGAAGTCGACATCAAGTCAAGATGAATGACACAACGGACACCGTGACCACAAATGTTAATACAAGTACTGTATCAAATCCGATTTATATGGGTCCTGCAGGTGTGCCAGGAATAGAAAAACTTGAAGGCCACAAAAATTATGACAACTGGAAGTTCCAGATGCGTATGGTCTTAATAGACTATGGTTTATGGAAATGTGTACTTGGTCAGGACAATGACTCTGAAAAAGATCAGAGAGCTCTTGCTAAAATAAGCCTATCTGTGAAACCAGTTTGTGTTAGTCATATTCGAGGTGCTACTACAGCTAAACAAGCCTGGGAGAATTTGGAAAAAGCTTTTCAAAGTGCTGGTTTAAGTAGACAACTTTTTCTCAAAAGAAAGTTATATAGAACTCGATATGAAGATTTTGTATCTATGAACGAGTATGTAAGTGGTATGTTATCACTAGTTCATCAGTTATCAGATATTAAAATACAGATTGACGACAGTGAAATTGGAATGTTGCTTTTGAGTGGACTACCAGACTCTTATGAAACTTTGTTAAGTGGTTATGGAGCAACACACACAACAATAACTAGTGAAGATGTTATTAAAACTTTATTAGAAGAGGATGCTCGTCGTGGTTTACGAGAAGAATCCACATCCGCCTTGGCTACGAAAAGTTTTAAAAAGAAAAATATTGTTTGTTATGAGTGTGGTGTTGAAGGTCATATTAAACCTCGTTGTCCAAAGTTAAAGAAGGAGAAGGCCAAATTTAATAAATCAGACAAGTCAGCTAAATCTGAGCAGAAAAGTACAGTTTTATTTACTCCAGCTGCTTTAGCTACAGGTAATTTTGATAGCAATGCATGGTATGTTGATAGTTGTGCCAGTAATCATATTAGTCCTAAAAAGGAGTGGATGGAAAATTTCAATCCTGATGCTGTGACTGTTTTTTGCACTGCTGATAATAGAAATTTATCAAGTAAAGGTTCTGGTGACATTACAACCCACTTGGTCAACTCTATAAATCAAACAAGCACTGTTGGTACTGTTAGTGATGTAAAATATGCTCCAAATGCTGCAGCAAATTTACTTTCTGTTGGCCAGATTGCAGCCAAAGGTCATGTAATAATTTTCAAGGAAAATGGTTTTGAAGCTTATCAGAATGATGAAGTTACGATTCGAGGAACTGTTAAATTTACGGGTACCAAAGTTGGTGGTATTTATAAATTGGATCAAGCTCCCCAAAGTGATCATACGTCTATTGTGTGCATAGAAGACACTGCAATGCCTGTAAATCAAATGATTATTAGTAAACAGACTTGGCACCGACGTTTAGGACATCTTAGCAATCGTAGTATTTCATTATTAAAAGATAGTCTTGCTGATGGTATAGATTTCCAAGATGACACAAATTCTTCATGTATTCCTTGTATTGAGGCCAAACAAACAAGAAAAAGTTTCCCCAAGGGCCAAGCTAGGCGAGCTAGTAAACTTCTAGAGTTAATACATACTGATATTTGTGGGCCGATGTCTGAACCAAGTTGGGGAGGCTCCAGGTATGTTCTTATGTTTACGGATGATTTCTCTCGAAAAACGTTTGGTTATTTTTTGAAACATAAATCGGAGACTTACTATTTTCAAAGAGTTTAAGCAAATGGTTGAGACTCAAACTGGATTAAAGATCAAGAGAGTAAGGTCAGATAACGGCACAGAGTACTGTAATAAAAAATTTTCATGTCTGTTTAAAATGTCTGGCATCGTGCATGAATTAACTGTCCCGTAAACTCCAGAACAGAATGGGGTTCAAGAAAGATGTAATCGAACTGTAATTGAGAAAGCTAGAGCTTTATTGCACGATTCTGGTTTATCAAAGCCATATTGGGCTGAGGCCGTATCTACCGCCATATACTTAAAAAATAGAAGTCCTACAAATGCTGTTAAGGGTGCTACACCTGAAGAATTATGGACTGGATCCAAGATTAATCTTAGTCACCTTGGAGTTTTCGGCTGCCGTGCATATTGTCACATCCCAAAGCAGTTTAGAGGAAAGTTCGACCCCAAGGCCAAACCAATGATTATGTTGGGATATTGCGAACATACTAAAGGTTATAGATTAGTTGACCCTGACAATCCAAATAAAATTGAAAAAGCAAGAGACGTTGTATTTCTCGAACACATTATGCATGCAAAGAATGTTTCAAGTAACGAGGCACATCTAGATGATAAAGTTGAGATCGACCATGTAACTTACCCTAACGATGGTGAGAATCATATTCCTGACGTTAGCTTAAATGAAGATTATCAGAGTTTAAAGTCTGAAAGTTCTAGTGAAGAACACGGTTTGTCAGATAAAAACGATGAAGAATTTTCTTCGAGTAGATCTTCTGAGCCAGAGCCGGAATTGCCTTCAACCTCATCTGGTAGAGTTCGTCATCCACCTGTTTGGATGAAAGACTATTTACATGAGCCTGATGATGCATGTATGCAACTTGTAGCCTATGAGTCACCGAGGGAGCCAATGTCAATGGATGAAGCACTTGGTTGTTCGGACAAGAACAAATGGATTGAAGCTATGAAAATTGAATACGAATCTTTTATCAAGAATGATGTATGGGTTTTAGTTGATCGCCCTAAATCTACTAATGTATCAAGTAAGTGGATATTTAAATTAAAGAAAGACAGTGATAATAATATTCGCTTTAAAGCCAGATTAGTTGCGAAAGGTTTTTCACAATTTTACGGCATTGACTATTATGAGACATTTTCACCTGTCGCACGTAATTCAACTTTAAAAATGTTAGTTGCATTATCAGTTGAACTTGATTTGTCAATCGAACATTTTGATGTAACCACCGCCTTTCTACATGGTGAGCTTGATGAACAGGTATATACCCAGATAGCACAATCGTATTCCTGGAATAATCACCGAATATACTTTCGGAAGATTTGATTATTCCAGAAATAATTTTTAAATATTCCGTATATTACAAGAATATTCTTTTTCATGCAAATGGCACACTCTATAGATATTCTGGGATTATCCAAAATTTATATTAAAGGAATATTCAAGGTAGTCTTGAGAATATTTCAAAAATATTCTCTTAATATTTTTTGCCCGAGAGAATATTCCTAGATTATCACTTCACCCCCCCAAGAATATTGTGGGTATAACCCTCTATTATTTTTATTTCCATTCATACCTAGAATACTTTATAATTTAGATATCCCCCAATTTAATATTTGGACTTAAGACCAATTTAAAACTTGTACCTACTATGACATTTACTATTAAGAATATCTTTGTTAGATTGCATATGTACGCCGAGTTCAGGACAATTAATAACGATACAGTTTCAGTATTTCAATAACAAAAAATAGTTGTATACATTTATTATTATTTTTCAGGACATTGTATTATATAACACTATTCTTCTTCACTACACTTCACTTCTTCTTCACTATTCACTTCTATTTCTTTGGTAGTCACTACGAAACCTGATAACTTTACAGACTCTGAAAAGAAAATATTATTAAGTAAATTAAGACTAAAGAAATAATTTATTACTGAAAAAAATAATTTTATAAACAGTGACAGTTGAAAGAAAACTTTCTTTGCAAAATTTACTACAAATGAGCTGAGGCGTTATTTAACTAGCAGTAGTAATAGCAAAATGAAATCTTTGATTAAACATTTTAGCTATTTTAAACATTAGAATGTGTGCAAGGCACGCAAATAATGACTTAATGGAAAGCGATTCCTAAACAGATAAAATATTACCTACCGGTAATTACTTGGAAAAGTTTTGTAGTAACAAAAACCTTTTTTCGTTTATGACCATGGAGGCTGTACAATTCAGCAACATTATTTTTCAAAATTTTACATAAAATTCTTCGAACACATTCCTTGTAACTTGAGCCACCTAATCTAGCCAAATAAGCAACCTAAAAACAATAAAATAAATAAGAATATATATAATACTCACTATTTACTTACTAATTGCGTAAACTTGTCTATATTTTGTAAAGCCTCTTCGGTCGTTTCAAAAATTTCCATACTTTCTATTGAAAGCTTTTCGACAATATCCATGACACAATCTCCATTTTTCGCGGTAACATCTTTTAATAATTTCCTTACGATACACTTTTCTAGAATCTGTAAAATATTGCCTTGATAAAATGTGTAAATAGCATCACTAATATAAAATTAACCAATCTTTTTTTATATCAATCAGTTTTATTTTGCATTTGTGAAAAATTGGTCAATAATAAATAATGATATAATTAAAATATACCGAAGACTTTTTGCAATTTTTTGTTAATTCTACTTTCCAATGTTCCAAACTCAACGTCACAGCCTTTTTTTCCAAGGAGGGAACAAGTGAGTAATAAACAATTTATTGTTTTATTAGTAATAATTTATAGAAAATCAATTGGTAACACATTCTACCTGATGTTTACATTTGCAATAATAATCCTATAAAAAGATACCTGTTTTAATATTACGAAATAATTTTCATGATATACCTACTTTTAATTCTCCGAAAACCTCTTAAAATGTTGGGTGGCTTATTTAAACTAGCAGACACTACTCTTTAATAATTTCTTAAATTGTACAATATTAAGGTACTTCTCATGTGTTAAGTGCTAGAGCAAATATGTGATCTTTGGCTAGAGGTTTCATAGTGGTAATCAAAAATTGCATAAAACAATAAATATTTTGTTAACATTGTTATAAATTAGCAGATATTGTTGCTAACCTCAAAAACTCGACATAAATATAACACTTACCTACCTATTTCCTAAATATCGACAATCCACATCCAACGTATACGGAATTAATCACAAAGTTCACAGGAAGTAATTATATATTATTTAATCTAAAGTGCATACAATTACAATTCAAAGCGTCTCACAAAATACAACTTGCAAAATGGAAATGTCTACAGCCAGGAGAGAAAAACCGTCAAACGATGTAGCGTATAGACTGCGCGATTGCAGACTGTTTAGTTTAAAGGATCGGATCACAAGTCACAAGTTGATAGCTTCGGGAGTGGTTATCTCTCTTCAGCTTTCTCTAGTTTCGTTAGTCGCATCTTTCTTATCTGCTCTAAACTGATATAACCTGGACGAAGAAACATACCGTTTGTTCCAATCACCGGCCCGGTATTGCGCGGAAAATTATCAAGAGTTTAAAAAGCAAATACTGTTTTACACTAATACCTAATATATCGAATACATAAAGACGATTATAAACCAAATTTCAAAGGTACAATATATTATTTTAGTCATCTCTGTTGTTATTTAAATATACCTTGTACTTATTTTGATAAAAGTAGGTGTAGGCGGTATCTAGGTAAGTACATAACAAATACAAAATATAACGCAGATGTTATCATAATCTACATACATTTCATATTATAACATTAACTTATATTAAATAATTGTAATGCTGTATTAAAAAGAATTAACTAAATACTGTTCAAAGAAAATATTCATATATTATTTTCCTTGAATATTACTGCTTCCTTCTGAAAGAATATTCATATACTATTTTCCTTGAATATTACTGTTTAAATATGAAAACATATTTATATTCTAAGAATATTAGATTATTATTCCCGAAAAATATTATTTTATTATTCATAAGAAATATTCCTAAATCATCATAATTAATTATTTATATTCTAAGAATAATAAAATAATATTTCGAATATATACATTCCTTGGAGAATATTTACAGATCATTCTTAGAATATCTTGTGCTATCTGGGTATGGAACAACCTGATTTTTTTGTAAAGAAAGGTGAGGAATCCAAAGTATGTCTCTTGAAAAAGGCTGTGTATGGCCTTAAGCAGGCGTCAAGAGCGTGGAACAAAAAGGTAAATGAAGTCCTAGAAAAATCTGGTTACAAGAAGTCCGAAAATGAACCATGTTTATATTATAAAATTCAAGATAATTCAATAATTATTATTGTCCTTTACGTAGATGATTTTTACATTTTTCATAACGATTTGACTCTAAAGAATAGTCTGTTTGATACCTTAAAACATAATTTTAATATTAAAGATCTAGGCAAAGCACAGAATATTCTGGGTATGCAAATTTTAAGAAATGAGTCGCAAGGTGAAATTTACTTAAGTCAGAGATCTTACATTATTGACATACTGAATAAATTTGGTTTTTCTGATGCTAAAGAAGCTCATACTCCGATTGAACCAAATGTAAAAATTAAAATGTCTGAAAATAATGCTAACATTCCGTACCAAAATGCAGTTGGATGTCTCATGTATTTAGCTGTGAATTCAAGGCCAGATATTGCCTATACAGTTAGTTTCTTAAGTCAATTTAATACTGGACATTCGTTAGAGCATTGGAATCTCGTGAAACGAGTATTTCGTTATCTGAAATCTACAGTTGACTTAAGCCTAAAGTTTAAGAAGAATAATTCTACAAACATAGAGGGCTATGTAGATGCTACGTGGGGAGACCATGAATTTGATAGAAAGTCTCACACTGGATATATTTTTAAATTGGCTGGTGGACCTATTTCTTGGGAAACTCGTAAACAGAGGACTATCGCACTCTCAGCATCTGAGGCCGAGTACATGGCTGCATCAGACGCTTGCAAAGAAGCTGTTTATCTACGTAGACTTATTGCAGAAATTTTGCATAAACCGATGAAGCCTATTACCCTTTATATGGACAATCAAAGTGCGATAAAAATTGCGGAGAACCCGGTATTCCATAACCGAACCAAACATATTATAGACATTCGGTTCCATTTCATACGTGAAGCTGCTAGTGCCGGAAAGGTTACATTAGTGTATAAACCTACAAGTGAAATGACTGCCGATGTACTTACAAAAGGTTTGGGACGAGTTAAACATGAGAAATTTGTGAAAGACATGGGGCTAGTTAAAATTTAGCTTATTAATGTTTTAATTACTTTATCATGTTAGCTTAAGGGGGAGTGTTAGAACTGTAAGCGATAACATGAATGTATTTTCTACTCTACGATTGGTAGTACTGTATTAGATATGTATTGGCAACACTGTTAACTTTACCTAAAATGAAAAATGACAGAATATGTTTTGTTCTGGTTCTGAATACTTCTAAGTTTTTCGTCTTTATAAAATACATGTTACAAAGTGGTCTGTGTAGTTTGCACATTAAAATATTACTGCCAAAGTGTAATTGTTATTTCCATTGCCTCACAACACTTTCCATGCTGAATGTTTTTGGCCAGGCCCCCGGAGCCTCAAACATTTTCCTTCTTTTTAAAATTTTTGGTGGGGCTAGTGCCCAGCATATACATATACATATCGGTACTGTTATATTCGCGAAAAACAAACAAATGAACCTAAGGGGGATTTACCTTTGATACAAAGGAATTCACCTATAAAGAAAAGTTTGTATAGTAACAGGGGAAAGGCGTAATATCTAAATCGCTCTCACGTATTGGTGAATTTGTGTGTATCGACGGTAAATCCATCTTGGGTTCATTTATTTGTTTTTCGCGAATATAAGAGTACCGATATGTATATATATGCTGAGCATTCGCCCCACCAAAAATTTTAAAAAGAAAAAATGTTTTGAGGCTCCAGCAGCCTGGCCAAAAATATTTAATCCGGCCCAAAATTGGTATGGAGTATTGCTTTGAAGTATTGTGGCCACCGTATATATAATTTCCACTTTTTCTTTTTGCCTTTTTTGGTCCGGCCTCTCTGGACATGTTTGCAATAGTATCGTATGACTTTTACACTTTGTCTTGGCTTCTATTTATATATATAAATTCCTTTCACAGTCCCGTTGGGCCCACAGCATATTGGTTATTTCAAAAGTTGTGCAACAGCAACCTTGTATGTTTGTCCCATATGAGTAAATTCAGTCTGTCTTGAAACGGATTTCTATATGAAAAATGTTCTGACGATTAGTAAAAAAATTTGTCCGGTGATTAATATACCAACCTATTAGATTTCACCAATTGCCATGCTGATATTAAAATTACTAATTGCCTTGATTTTCGTTTCCGTCACTGTATCGCAGTGATTGAATCACCGGCAGTGAAATATCGCCCATCTCTAGTTTGCGACACGTTGCCACAGAACAAACGTTGCTACCTTTATCAGAGCCTTTATTTCACTGAAATAGTTTGTTAGGTTAAAATGTCAGCTTGATATTAATGATTGATTAAGACAAATAGTCCTTCTACAAAATGGGTAGCAATGAGAAAACAATATGCAGACTCTGTGTGGAAATATGTGATGACTTTAAAGCTTTAGAGGGAGATATGAAAGAGGTTTTGGATGTACTTCTGCCAAAAGTAGTAAGTGTCCAAAATTAACTATCGATTTATTTTAGTTCAATCAGTTTTTATTACAAGTTTGCTGTAATGATCTCGATGATTTTTGTTCTAGGCTTTAGTCGCAATACGGGAATCTGTGATGTGTACAGGCTGTACCGAAAAGCTTATGAGTTGTTTTGATTTTAAAGCAACATGCTTTTATACGCATGATAATATATTTCCATTTGTCAACAACGATTGCGCTGTAAAATTGAATCTAAGAGATGTATATCTGAGCAAAAATGAAATTGGAGCTATTGTTTCGAAAGATGAGGACGTATGTGCATTTTGCATGGGTCCGGTGGAAATTTGCTCTGCCATATTCTTAAATGTTGCTGATGGGGATGTTATGTTGAGGAATATGATAGAACTGTGCCTTCCAGAGTTGGTAAGTATTAATATTTTTTTGTTTGAGTGCTTATTGATTGGGAAACAGATGCAAGAGATCATGGGTGAAGTGCATAGGTAGGTGCGTTCTCAGCAGGCTCATGACTTGCTTTTTTGCCACCATTGTGCGTTTTAATATATTTTGCCCCCAATTTCTATAATGATGATATATGGGCACAGTTAATTTGGATCTATCCCTCATTGAAAAATTATTTTAAAATGTATTTAGATAAAAATATTTTTATTTTTATATTTTATAACATGTACAAGCCATATAAGTATTTTCTCCCTGAGGTACGTAGTTACTTTCAGATATTAAAAAAAGCCCTACCATAAGATCTGTAAATCGACATAAACTAGTTTTGAAAAGAAAATATTTTTTCGCTTAGAGCCTTTTTACTATAGAAGTTAATCGTGCATCGGGCAACCAATAAAGTCGCAACCTCCGCAGCTCTAATTTTTATAATTTTGTACATTGCAAGTTCAGAGAGGAAAAGAAGCATTTGTTCCCTCGTTGCAAGTCAAGCTCAAACACAAATAGAATCAGATTCCTGTTTGAGTTTGCACAATTCATTTTATCACGTTTTACGTGAGGTAGCTATCATATATGAAACATAAAAATATATAATTTGCAAGAAGTACTCCGGTTCCCTCGTCTTAAAGAATAGAAGTAAATAACAGATAACTAAGTAACTGAGTAAAAAAACATATTAGATTGCAATTCCCCTTTGTTTCTTATATTACTTACGGCCGTATTCACCATTGTCTGTTAAATTAGTATCAGGGAGTTAAGTCACCAACAGTCTGATAAAGTTACTATTCGGTATTCACCATAGATGATTAGGGCTTAACAGTCAGTTAAATCCTCTGATAAGTTAACAGGAGAAATTCGAGCTGTTAAACCCTAACAGACTGATATCGAAACGTCAACTGTCAAATAATCCTTGTATACGTCATCAATTAAAAAAAAAATTAAAGAATTAATATAGTAATATGTTGATATTTTTGAACAAGAGAGGTTATTAGTTCTTTTTCACAATCAGTAGAATTTGTCTATATTTTTCTTTTTCCATCTGTATTGAATTTCTATAATAAAAATTAAACATAAATTGTCTCATAGATCGCTGGTCCTAAAAATTAATACTTACTATTTAAAATGTTTAATAATTTGGATACAAGAGCACACACATATGTTTATTTACGACCATAGATAAATATTTCCTAGCACTGCGAGCGAGAAGAGAGAATTGTGACAGCTTTTTTAGGTTATATAATAATGGTGACATTAGCTACAACAAAAAACTACCAACATATTTCTGGTAACTTTCATTTAACTGCCCGTTTACTATCAGCGGTCTGAAATGTCATGGTAAATAGGGTATTTCTTTGTCAGGCTGTTAATCTTTATCTCTCTGTTTGTTACCAAACTGTTAAGTTGAAAATGGTGAATATAGCTGTTAATATATATTTTAATAGATGTTATTTTTTTACAATTGTATCCTTTCGGCGCCACCATACATGACACGGCTGTGCTCTTATGTACAACACGGACCTGCTCCTGAGTGCTCAATGTGTGTTAGTTGGGAATCTAGATTCTCAAATGATGCTCCTAAAATGTTGAACACTTGACTCAAAGATATAGTTTTAAAAACGTGGCTTCTGACTCCTAACTAGAAAACATTTACACCAAATTAAATCCCTTACGTATTAGCTCATAATAAATTTCTTAATTATTTATTTGTTTTTTGACAGGATTTTACTGTCATCAAGAACCCTGTAATCTGTACAACCTGTCATGGCTTGCTAGAGGATTGCTTCCGTTTTGTGTCAGATTGTTTAGTCTCAGAAGAAAGGATTAAGAAATATTGTGAAACTTTAGATATAAGCAGCAAAGGACAAGTTGAACTAAATGGTTTATTACAGTTTGCGATGGGAGACGTAACCATAAAGAAAGAAGAACTACAGTTTACGTCAAAAATGCTAAGCTGTAAAGAATGGAGTAATATAAATAAAACAGAAACATTCTGTAAGCAAAACGAACTTAAGGAGGAAATCGTTGAAATCGAAGACCAAAAATGTTTACTTAATGAAGAAATTGAAATAAAAAGTGATACATCTGATTTCAACAGGTAATACTAATTTAAAATTAATTGAATTGAACTTATGTATGAATAATGTACAGAGTGAGTCATTAATGCTTCAATATCTCCTCGACCATTTGAAATTTGGAAAAATGTCTTAGGTAAAAATTGTAGGATGTCAAAAATCATATATCATAGAACTATTTTTAAATGAGTTCTTCCCGTAGTAGTAGAAAGTTAATTCTAGGATTTTTAAAAGGAGAACCCAATTATTTCTATATACAAGGTGGTCCAAAATTGCTAGTACATCAAAAAACAATGGCAGTCTTTTATATAAACTTATTCTTCCCTTAAGGCTGTGTTATCAATGTCAAAATACCGCGTTCACAGTCGTAAATCTTCCAACATATTGTTCTCAAAAACAAACCAACAAAATTCAGATTTGATTTAATTATTGGAACTAGTTAACTTAAATCTAATACATATCATGTTTTATATTTGAAAACTAAATGAAATTAAGTATTTTCTTTGGATTATTACACGAGAACGTGCCACTCAATCGTCCGTTATTCATCAATTTTTTTTATATTCTTTAATGGGACTCAAATATTCAAATAAAATATGATTCGTACTAGAATAAATATATTAAATGTGAAAAAAATGTCAAAATCGGCATAATATTTGCTCTTAAAGGAGATTAATATGTCAGAAAGAAATACAGGGTGTTTGGTGCATCGTGTGCCAAATGGAAATGGCCGACAGAAAGGGTTATCTGCTATCCTTTCAGGCCCCTTAATACTTCCTATGCCCTGCGGGATTTTTCATATCGACCTTTTATCTTTTTAATGAAAAAAATCCCAAATTCTACATTTAAATTCAAATTATAAAAAAGTTTTAGGCGTAGACTGCGAATTTCATTTTTATTTTGATGTGTATTGTTGAAGGGTTCTTTTAAATCCAAAATTACTGGCATTAGTCATCTAGTTGTTTTCTTATTCACCCGCAAACTTTCGGAATAGGTAAAATTTAAACTTTACATGGCTATAGAAAAAAACTCAGATCAACCGGGATCTTCCAACTCCCTCAAAAATTCTCTAGTCTATCCTCTTGCTAGTGATGTGTGCCACATGTCATACAAATCTTTTAATAACTTCGTGAATTGGCTAAATTAATGAATCGGGTCACATAAGGCTAATATTCAAAATTCCGAATATAAAATTATTTTTGCTTAAATTATGCATAGGAAACAGGTAAAATCTGTTATCTCACTCTTGCGAAGTAAAATCTATCTTCTATCTCTTTCTGTTCATTGGTTTTCTTGAAATAAAGAAACAGTTACATTTTTATCATTTATTAAAAATTTTAAAATCTTGCTCAAAGTATTGGTCTCTGTTGCGAACGCAGGCCCGACATCTGCTTCGTATTTCGACAGTTGTTGTATGAAGTCGTATTTCCTCCCTAATTGTACCGAAAACCGTTTCTATGAGTTGGACAAGAGGACAAGTTCCTCCCTAGTAGCAACCTCCGTCGCGTACACGAGCTCTTTGGCACGACCTCGGACATAAAATCCAATGGAGTTAGGTCTGGGGAACGTGGAGGCCATTGAATAGGGCCATCCCGCCCAATCTACGCATACACCTATAGTTTTTTAAAATGACAGCTGTCCCGCGCATTGGCGATTGATTGTAAGACAATATCTAGACAATGTGTTCCCAAATGCGTGGATTGGGCGGTATGGCCCTATTCAATGGCCTCCACGTTCCCCAGACCTAACTCCGTTGGATTTTTATGTCTGGGGACGTGCCACAGAGCTCACGTACACGACGGAGGTTGCGACTAGGGAGGAACTTGTCCTCTTTTCCAACGCATAGAAACGGCTTTCGGTACAATTAGGGAGGAAATACGACTTCATACAACAACTGTCAAAATACGAAGCAGATGTTGGACCTGCATTCGCAACAGAGACCAATACTTTGAGCAAGATTTTTAAATTTGTTTAATAAATGATAAAATTGTAACTGTTTCTTTATTTCAAGAAAACCAATGAACAGAAAGAGATAGAAGATAGATTTTACTTCGCAAGAGTAAGATAACAGATTTTACCTGTTTGACATGCATAATTTAAGCAAATATAATTTTTTATTCGAAATTTTGAATATTAGCCTTATGTGACCCGATTCATTAATTTAGCGAATTCACGAACTTATTAAAAGATTTTTATGACATGTGGCACATCATTAGCAAGAGGATAGACTAGAGAATTTTTGAGGGAGTTGGAAGATCCCGATTGCTCTGAGTTTTTTTATAGCCGTCTAAAGTCTAAGTTTAAATTTAAATTTTACCTATTCCGAAAGTTTGCGAGTGAATAAAAAAATCGGTAAAGTTATTTACACAGAACTTCCCTCGTTATTTGTGCATGACAGTCACTCAAAAAAATTATTAACTACGAAATGACATTGGGAATAATAATCGGAATATAATTATTGGTATTATTACAAAGAAAACTTGATAACTTTTGGTCAAAAAAATATACAGAGTGTTCATCCAACAGCAAAAGTTCAATATACTAAATAACAGGTGCCAAATATGGAAGGCTTGCGCAAATACCTTTATAAATGTCCACCATGACTCAATTATTTCTTGGGATGCCATTATTCAATAAAAGTATATAATAGGATATGCCAAATATTATTGCCATCTCTAACATTTTCAATCCCACATTCACGTAATGGAGTGGAAGTATAGTGGTGATTAAAATATAGAACAAATTTTCAAAAATGTTTTCTGTCTATTCTAGTGTTAAATTTTTTTCCAAATTGGTGAAAATATGTTGCAATTTTTTTTTTCCGAAATAGGTTTAGAATGTTATGAAACGTGGAAATTTTAAATTTGAGCAAAAAAATATTTCGTCTATTCTATAATGGTGATAAATAGATTACTAAAACATGTTTTCATTTTTTTTTTATTTTTCTAAAACATTTTTAAATTTGTTTTAATAAATTTGGAATGCCATGGAAACGTGGAAATTTTAAATCGGAAAAAAAATTCCATCTATTTGTGGTAAAATTTTTTCGAAAATTTTTATTTTTTTAAAAATTTTTCTTTAAATAGATTTAGAACGCTATGAAACGTGGAAATTTTAAATTTTGAGAGAAAAAAAATTCATCTATTTTGGTGGTAAACATTTTTTTCAAAAATGTTGGTAAAAAATTTTCAAATTTTTTTTTTCTTTTAAATAGGTTTAGAATGCCATGAAACGTGGAAATTTTAAATTTGAACAAAGAAAAAAATTTTTTTTAGTGGTAAAAATTTTTTCAAAAATGATTGAAAAAAATTTTCAAAAATTTTTTATTTCTGAAATAGGTTTAGCGCGTCACGAAACGTGGAAATTTTAAATTTGAGCAGAAAAAAAATTTTTTCACTATTTATTCCGTTTAGACGGTCCACCCTGTATATTTTTCAGTGAAAATTCTACCAGTTCTTCGCTGACAGTAGGGTTGACTACCTACCAAATTTGACTGCTCTCCGTCAAGTAGTTTTTTAGTTAATGCACCAACAGACAGACAGACAGACTGACGGAATTGAAAAACCTATATTTTCGTAATCTCCGTGATCTGAAACGTCAGAATCCGTAAAAATCTTGGAGGGTGATTTTTTCTCTAATACAATACTTCCCTTCGGTATGCGAGGGAAGTAAAAACAACTAGATGATTAATGCCAGTAATTTTGGATTTAAAAGAACCCTTCAACAATACACATCAAAATAAAAATGAAATTCGCAGTCTACGCCTAATGCTTTTTTTATCATTTGAATTTAAATGTAGAATTTGGGATTTTTTTCATTAAAAAGATAGAAGGTCGATATGAAAAATCCCGCAGGGCATGGGAAGTGTTAAGGGGCCTGAAAGGATAGCAGATAACCCTTTCTGTCGGCTATTTCAATTTGGCACACGATGCACCAAACACCCTGTATATTAAATTTTGCCAATTTAATTAGACGGTTTACTAATAGAGAGCGAAGCAGTAGCTCTTCGAAATCACTAAAAACTGCAGGGTCGAACTTTTTGTTTTCTCTAGAGTTTGAAATATAGTTTAAAATAATTTAAATTTACTTACCAATTGAATTGTTACATTTCTAGTTTATTCTACATCTTCAATAACTTTTTGTTAGTAATATTGCTAATAAATCAGGAGCATATCTAACAATAAAATATCATTACTATAAAAAGTAATTTTTATATGGACTAAATGTACCTATTTTTAATCCAGATTTTAAAAAATCCATGCCACACGGGATTCAAAAGAACTTTGATCTTGTGGTATATGGACAAACTATCTTTGCATACACTATAATAGTATAGATTGTAGATCAATTATTATTTTGAAAGAATAAAATGTCTCTTACTCCCCGAGGGAGAATTTACATTCTTTCTGGGAGCAAAAGTGACACTTTAGTCTTTGAAAATGATAACTGAACTAGCAGTACAGAAATATTGTTTTGAAGAATTCCGATTTCCTCATTTCCTCAAGCACATAAAAGGTCTTTCCATTGCTTTCCTCTGGTTTTCGTAATTTCCTTTTTCAAACATTATAATTTTATGGTTATTTATTGGTTGTCATGTGTATGTGTTTTTCGTGATATTTCACTTTCGGTGTGAAAGAAAGAAAATCTGCAAAATTTAGGGGTGCTTAGGAAGTTGAGAGAAATTGATTGGCGGACAGTTGGGTGTGTCATTTGCGTTCCTCTTCTGAATAAGGCCCTCGGAAATTGAAAATTTCTCACATTTTCTATGTTTACGCGTTTTTCGTTAAATTTTCCTTTCGGTGTGAAAGTTGTCATCAACAGGTGAGAAAAATTCGATGTTTTAGGAAAAATCGCAGTAAGCGGAGAAAAATCGAATAATAGACGCTGGTTTTCCATCTGTGCTTTATCTCCGAATAGGGGCCTTTGGAAATTGGCAAAATGTCAAATTTTCCGTGTTTTTCGTGATATTTTACTTTTGGTGTGAAAGTAGTCATCATCGGGTGACAAAAATTTCGATGATTTAGGAAAAATGTGGAAAAATTCAGGGGTAGGTATGAAGATGAGAGAAATCGAATGGCGCAGACCGCTCTTTATCTCGTTTCGTTTTGGAAAAATTTTTGCCACTAGAATAGATGAAAAAAAAGAAATTCTTGCTCAAATTTAAAATTTCCATGTTTCATGGCCTTCTAAACCTAAATTTTTTCCAAAAAATCTCATTTTTCTACTATTACTATAGAAATGATGTAATTTTTTTTTGCTCAAATTTAAAATTTCCACGTTTCTTTACGTTCTAAGCCTATTCCAAAAATTTTTGAGAAAAAAAAATTGCAAATTTTTGCCCACTACAAAATACAAAATAGATGACAGAAGAAATTTGTTTTTGTTCAAATTTAAAATTTCCACGTTTCATGACATTCTAAAACCTATTTAGAATAAATTTTAACAAATTGTTGAAAATATTTTTACCACTACTATAGGATAGATGATACAAAATTTCTTTACCACTAAAATATGCATATACACCTACGAGTGCACCTATTATAGTTTTATTGCAAAATGTACAGCGTGGTCATCCCAAGAGATAATTCAATGATGGTGGCCATTTGTAAAGATATTTGTGCAAGCCATCCATATTTGGCACCTGTTATTTAATAATGAATTTTTGCTGTCGGATGACCTCTCTGTATATTTTTTTGACCAAAAGTTATCAGGTTTTCTTTGCAATAATAGTAATAATAATATTCCGATTATTATTCTCAATGTCATTTTGTAATTAATAATTTTTTATAGTGACCGCCATGCACAAATAAAGAGGGAAGTTATGTGTAAATACCTTTACCGATTTTTTCTGCTGTTAGCAAAATCCTATAAAGAATCTTAATCTTATATTTTTTAACTGTCAAATTAACCAAGTATCTGGCGAGTGGCTTTCTAATGAACTTCTTATTTGTTAGTTAGGGAAAATACAAAAATTGAAATAACTCATAAACAATCAGCAACTGGATTACTCTGTATATGGTTATTTTGATTGGAAATAACCTTCCTTATCAACTCATTTCATTTGATTATCCACTTAAGGGACTACATTTAGGATTATTCTGGTTGCATATGATAAGATGATATGATATTATGTGGAAAACAAAACAAATACATATATAGAAACAAATGAACATATGTTGCCAGAAAATACTAGTAATTATTGAAACTTTTACAAAATACTTATCACAGATAAGTTTGAAACACATATATCCTTCTTATAACAATTATAAGAAAGAAAATATGCCCATTATGAACAGTATAACTGTTATAATATTATTTTTAATTTAAATTATCCCGTTTTGGTAATCCATTGATAGTTATAACACGAGTATTTGCTTACATATTTCAGTTGATTATGAACTTTAGAAAAGGCTGCACCGAAGAGACATAGATGTCGAAACACGTGTCTGTGGATGCTCTAAAGTTTTGAGCAGGATAATTTAAATTAAAAATAACATTATGATAACAGTTGTACTGCCCATAATGGGCATATTTTCTTTCTTATAATTGTTTTAAACTTATCTGTGATAAGTATTTTGTAAAAGTTTGAATAATTACTAGTATTTTCTGGTAAGTAAGTAGGTTTTGCCGCGGTCGTCGAACTTGACTTGACGTTTCGCTGATCATGCTGTCAGCTTCTTCAGAAGGGTTCCAAAGACTTCAGTCTTTGGGCAACGGCCGTGAAAACCTCCATTGTACTATTGGAGTGTTGATATGTTGTCGTCAGTCTTAGTGAATTTAGTGGATAATTTGGATATTTTTTCTGCAGTCTACTCGTTGTTGGTTATTTGATAAAGAAGGGCATTTGGCAGGTTGTACATAGAATTTCTTGGCAGTCATTATTTGGTAACATTTCTGTGACATGATTATTATTTTCTGCTGATTCCTTAATTTTTGTAGGTTATGCAGCGGAATTGTTTATCTCTAGAGATGCACTTCTTTATGGATTTGGTGCGGTGGTTGATGTTCGGCTTGTGATCTAAACTTACACTCAGATATTTGACTGTTGTTTAAGCGGTTAGTGTATCATTTTTGACAGTAACTGATAAAAGATAATGTATTGGCATTTTATTGAATTGGGTTTTAATTAACACTTGTTGAACCATGTCATTTATTCGGTTTACTAGGTATTGCAGTTGAACGTTTTTTCCTAAAGTGTGATTATGGTTAATTAGGACAGTATTATCAGCATAGTGTAGGGTATATGTATTAGGATTAAAATATTCAAAGCTCCTTTCAAAGTTGTGAATGCCGTAGCAGTAGATTATGTATAACAGTGGCCTTATGGAAATCATTATTGTCAATAATTTTTAGTAACTTTAGTATTTATTTTAATTTGTAGAATTTAATTTTTTAGAATAATTTTGTATTATGCATACAGGATGAGTGCCAAACTTTGGGTGTGTGTACCACACAAAAGTATATGAAAAGGAACCCGAACTTTATAGTCCGATTTTTATTTGCTTTCGAATTACAGCCTCTTAAATATTTATTAATAAAAAAAATTTTGTGGACAGCTCGAATCACTCTTTATAAATTTAATCAAACAGTCACTTTTGAATTGTCAAGCATTAACTTGTCATATTTATTGATTGGTTATTAATTATAAAAGCGATAAACAATGTCACATCTTGAAAATATATTTGCTGCAAGGGAAGTGGCGATGTGTGCATTCATAGATATAGAGGGTGCATTTGATAACACCTGTTATGAATACATACAAGGAGCCGCGGAGAAAAGGGGAATATAGTCTCCAACAATCAAATGGATACAATCCATGCTAAGAAGTCGAATAATTACTACGGATGTGGGTGGGGAGGCCACCACTGTGATTGCAGTCAAGGGTTGTCCACAAGGTGGAGTTCTATCGCCCTTGCTGTGGTCAATGGTCGTGAATGACCTCCATAAGCTGAGTAATTCTTTCTTCTTCAACGTTCAGGGTTATGCTGATTACCCGGTTATTACTGTCAGAGGCAAGCATGAGGTTATGATTTTTAACCTCATGCAAATCGCCTTAAATATAATATCGAAATCCAAGCAGGGAAAAGGAACTGAAAGAGTCCTTCCTACTGGAAGAATACTCCAGGCTAAGTTCATAACTTATTCGAAAAAGAATGCCACAAGGCTTCTCAAACTCGATAAGTCCGACTTAAGGCCGATGACAGGCCCTTCAACAGGCCATTGCCCCTCGAGATATCTCAAGACTAAGGGCAAGGCTGATGAAGATACATGTAGATACTGTGCTACTGCAATAGAAACTGTGGAACGTATTCTTTGCGAGTGCAAGATGCTAGTCCACACTAGGCTAAAGTATCTAGAAAAGGTGGAATTAACGCCTCAAGACAGGGAAATTAGCCCCCAGGAAAATCATAAGATTTGTAAAAAGCTTGGCAGTCCTGGGCAATAACTAATTGTAGGCTAATTCACAAAAGATCTTTTAGGCAGATGTGAATAAAGACTGTTCAGAGTCGAGCGACCCTTTAAACAATCTACTTGTCACACATCTACTCGTATCTTGAATATGAAAATATGTTGTTTGTTTCGGTTTTTGCAATGAGAATGTTCACACTGTGAGTGAGAAATATCACATCATGGCATTTCTAGTGCAAAGGCTTTTTTCACGGCCCAGGACGATGGATTGGTCGCGACGGTCCTATTAGTTGGCCAGCAAGGTCTTCAGACCTAACACCTTTAAACTTCTGGTTGTGGGGATGGATGAAAAGTGGTACATAAATCAAAAGTGAAAAATCGTGATGAACTGAGCAACATGCTCTCTTCCGAATCGGGCCTTAACATTTCCGAAGTTCCATGGAGTCATTTGAAAATTGATTGTAGACTAAATTTTTATATTTTAACTTTTTCGATTTTTTGTTATTAATCGTTGAAGATGCTGTAATTCTAACAAGAATCGGATGGCAACTTTCGAGTCTTTTAGTAAATCGTGTATGTGTGGTATACACTGCTGGAGTTTGGCACTTTCGTCCCAACTCATCTTGTATAAGTGAGTAGTTCAACACTGCTTTCTTATATGATAAGTTTCCATACCATACACTGTTAAAAGCATTGTTTTATGTCAGTAGTCAGTGACAGTTCAAAATAATAGTAATTTTTATAATTTTCAGATTAGAAGATGGTATTTTGCTACAACTGCAAACCACTACTAGTAGGTTAGTTAAAAAACGGAAATTGAGGATTAAGAGTGCCTCAACTATAAAAATATACCAGTGCCATGGCTGTTCATTTCAAACAAAATATAAAAGTTACCTAAGAACACACTTGCTGAAGCATAAAGATCTCTCAGAAGTAACAATGTACAAATGTGACTCTTGCTCTTATCAGACAACATTTCGCGGAAACCTCAAAAAACATTTGCTAGTACATAGGAATCCTTCAGAGGTAACAATGTACAAATGTGACTCTTGCTCTTTTCAGACAACACGTCACGAGGACCTCAAAAGACATTTGCTAGTACATAGGGATCCTTCAGAGGTAACAATGTACAAATGTGCCTCTTGCTCTTTTCAGACAAAATATAAAAATAACCTCAAACCACATTCGCTAGTACATAGGAATCCTTCAGAGGTAACAATTTACAAATGTGACTCTTGCTCTTTTCAGACAATACGTCACGAGGACCTCAAAAGACATTTGCTAGTACATAGGGATCCCTCAGAGGTAGCAGTGCACAAATGTGACTCTTGCTCTTTTCAGACAAAATATAAAAATTACCTCAAAACACATTCGCTAGTACATAGGGATCCTTCAGAGGTAACAATGCACAAATGTGACTCTTGCTCTTTTCAGGCAAAACATCACAGGGCCCTCAAGATACATTTGCTAGTACATAGGGATCCTTCAGAGGTAACAATTTACAAATGTGACTCTTGCTCTTTTCAGACAAAACGTCACAGTTACCTCAAACAACATTTGGTAATACATAGGGATCCTTCAGAGGTAACAATGTACAAATGTGATTCTTGCTCTTTCCAGACAAAATATCAGAGGGTCCTCAAACCACATTTGCTAGTACATAAGAATCCTTCAGAGGTAACAATGTACAGATGTGACTCTTGCACTTTTCAGACAAAATATCAGAGAGCCCTGAAAAGACATTTGCTGGTACATAAGGATCCTTCAGAGGTAACAATGTACAGATGTGACTCTTGCACTTTTCAGACAAAATATCAGAGAGCCCTGAAAAGTCATTTGCTAGTACATAATGATCCTTCAGAGGTAACAATGTACAAATGTGATTCTTGCTCTTTCCAGACAAAATATCACAGGGTCCTCAAAACACATTTGCTAGTGCATAAGGATCCTTCAGAGGTAACAATGTACAAATGTTACTCTTGCTCTTTTCAGGCAAAAGATAAATTTGTCTTAAGAAAGCATTTGGTGTTGAAGCATAAGGATTCTTCAAGATAAATAAACAATTGAAAAAGGCCAAACTCAGATATGATAAAATCTGCAGAGGTGCTGATAAACTCATTTACACGGCCAGTTTTATAATTGAGTATTAAGTATTCACAGAAGGGAGCACCAGCAGATCAACGTAAGCTTTCTAAAAGTATGTTGGTACTTTATCTGTACCTATTGCTGTCTTAGGTTTTAGCAATTGTATTACTTTGCGAATCTCATCCGTCGTTATATTTTTAACAATTAATTTATCCATAGTTCTTGTGATTTGCATCTGGTATAGATTTAAAGTTCGAGTTAAGTAATTCTTACGTACAACTGAGTTAATGTAACAGCTGTTTTTCAATATAGTTTTTTATTTGAATTAACTAACTCCTGGTATTTGAAATATTTTATTAAGTTGGTATGGGAAGTGTAATAATTAATTACTTTTTGCTTTGTGGATACATTTCCACATGTATATTGTTTTATAGTTCCTATTTTATGAACACATTTTTATAGAGATATTTTTATACATTTGTACAACAGTCTAGAGTATAAAGAGTTGCCTAACAAGTCTTAAGTACCAGAGCCAGTTAATATTTATAAGTGATAAAAGCTAATTTAACATAAAGTTAAAATAAGTCAATAAATGATGTGAACACATGAAAGTGGACGAATAGACTTGAATGAAATTTAAAAGTATAGTAGAATAAGAATTGTAACTACAAGGATGAAACTTTCTTGATTTAAGAAAAAGGATATGAACATAACAAATCTATTCACAAAATATAAGCCAGGTATAACTAAACCAAATGGTAGATATCATCATATGACTCCTCCTATTATCTAAAGAAAGAATAAAAAGGACATATTAATTAATCTAATGCATACCTAATGCATTGAATATAGTGAAAAAACGTTTTAAATAAAATGATAGAGACAATATAAAGTCATAAGGGTAAAAGAACTAAAAGCAACAATTCATAGATATTAAGCAAAACCCTCTCGGGAAGAAACGTAAAATGATCAAGATAAGATTAATCATTGCTGGTAATAAAATAAATTGTTGTAGACTTTATTAATACTTACAAATACATGGTTCACATCTTATAATATCTAGGAAGTGGTGTTTATGAACCGTCCTAGAGGCTTTTGAAAACAAGTCCAGTGACTTCCTATAGTTAATAAGATTTATATTAGTGTAAAATGTTAACAAGCTAAATTGCTATCCAGGAGTGGGAGAATATAATAGTAATTGATTTCATGGAAACCAGAGATACGGACATTTTCTCACAGAGGCCCACAGGGTACATGAACCCCAATATCCTAAAAGTGGAAAATAAGTAATTAATATTTAGTAAACATTGTTTCAATGTGTTGAATAATGTTAGAATAAGTGTTTTAAAGCATAATAATGGGAATTTTCATCAATATCAATAGTTGTAAGGCATATTTGTAAGTAAAAAGGAAAATTTATTAACAAAACCTAAAGTGACATAAAAACATAAAAGGGTCATCAAAATGTTCCTTAGAAAGAACAAACATTCAAAATTCAAAATCAACCACAATTTTGGAAAATACTCAAAATTTAATCTTTTTGGAAGATTCTTTAAAATGATAAATCCAGTAGGCCGTTTCAATTATTGTCACATGTGGACCAATTAGAGCAAAAGGACACTTAATTTGGGAGTCTGTTATTAGCATTGTAAGAGAAAGGATGCGAGTTAGCGTCTTTCCAGAATTTAATTAAAATTTGAAAATAATGCAAAAAGCATATTAAGAGTAATATTCCAGAAAGCACACGTAAAAGTGCAGATCCTATTAAGTGATTATAGTCAAAATTGTGAAATTTAATTTATTGTGATAATACATTACAAAATTTTGTCAGCAGTAAGTAATAAATTTTCTATTTTATGAAAGACATAACCTGTTCTGCTTAGTATAAAGGATATCACCGTATAAAAGGGAAAGTAAAACTTCCAATATTTCAAAATTGACTAAAAATAATAACCCACCGTGACTATCAGTGCTGGATTGTAATATCCTTTTAAATAAAGTGTTGTCGAACATAAACCAACACCAAAACTGGAGAATCGTATATCGAGAAGTCATCTGCAAGAACAAATCAGCTGTTCCCAGAATTAACGCGTGCAGCACGTGAAGTTAGTTTTAAAAATCGATAAAGCAGTTTCTGTCAACAGTGTGGTATGTCAGGTTTTCGAATGGTAAGCTTACCCACAAACCACATTATCTTGATATTGAAATCAAAAGCAAATTTGCGATTCATGATTAATAAAGTCCACAAAGTATACAAATACAATTCAATTCCTGGTTAGGATATAAAATTTATTGTCATTGTTTTTTTTTATATTTATGTTATTTACATTTATAAAAGATTCCCATTGATTAATATTTAAGATTATTCAAGTTGAATTTACACTTTCATCCATTTGGCTAGTTAGTGGTTTATTCGCTTTCTAGTGCAGCGTGGCTTAACCACGCCTTGCACTCGGTATCGCGAAATTAGTTTAAACAAGTTCTGACAAAAAAAAAAAATAATATATCGTAACAGAACAATGTATACCTATTGTAATAATTTTATTCTTTTTATCCATAATTTTCACTTATGTAAATACTTGTATATGTACATATATTAATATAAATAAATGTATTGTAATGTAATGTTTATATTACTTCCACATCCATGTAGTCAAGTGGAAGTATAGTAATTGTAATTTTTTTTATTTAGAATGAATTTGCTGTAAGAGTAGATTGTATTCAATGCTAAATTAAATAAATCAATCTATTTTCTCTGAGATATAAATATTTGTAATAAAGATTTATTTATGCCAAGAAGTGTTCTTATTTATTTTAATCATTATAATAATTGAAACAAAATGGGATACTTAATTAGTGTATCAAAAGTACATATTTTACAAAATATTGTTAGCTGTTTACAATTATTTTATTACTACTTACTTTGGCATCTGTGTATTATACTATATTATTATGTGAGCGATTATGATGGCCATTATTCATGAAGTTGATGTTTGGGCCCGTGAGCCGTAGGCAAGTGGCGCAAATCCTCTGAGTGACTTGTAGGTTCAATTTTTCACCAAAAAGATGCAAGTAATTGTCTTATAATTAAATAGGTGTATAAAACACATTTAATTAACTACAACCACAGAAATTGTCGGTGACACGTGCTCATACTTTCATCGTATACCTATATAGACGTTAATTTACTATACATTTCTAAACAAAATGAATCACGATAAATTCTTTCTATGAATAGTTCCTTGCTACTGTGAAAATATACACAAAAATCACACCACTCAAATCCCGTAACCAGCATTTGCCTCTGTACCTGATAATAATAAACCTTTTGCCAAAGTTATAAACTTTTTGGAGTATAGGAATTTGATTTCTAAGAGACCATAGCACTATCGAATACAATTCCATCAAGGCTTACACCCAAATGTGGACTGTATGGATGGTTGACCACTTTGCCAAACCTTATGTGTTGTATGCCTTTTATATGCTTTTATGGCTACACCTTCAAAGTTTATCCCATGCTTGATACTAGGCACATAATTTAGGTCTGATGGCCCAGAATTTATCACAAAATAGTCGATCGAAAGCTTTTTTCTTTTGCAAAGTGTTCCAAAATGTGAAGCTGTAAATCGAAGTGTTCTGCACCGTGCTACGTTTGATTGCTAGCTTGGCTCCTTGTCATTCTTTCTATACCTTGTATATTTGTACCATGAGTAAATTCAGTCTGTCTTGAAACGGTGTTGTATATAAAAAATGTTCTATCACTAATCGTAAGAAATTTTGTCCGGGGATAATATAACTACATATTAGATTTCACCAATGGCCATGCTGATATTAAAATTACTAATTGCCTTGATTTTTGTTTTCGTCACTGTTGTCATTAGGTCAATTCTTTTCGTCTACACTTGGTGTAGAGCTTATAAAGTGTAGTGCAGAATTGGTGTATGTCGGTTTGAAGATAGTTTTACAACTTTAGAACAGAATGAAAAGAACGAATTTTTGGCACTGAATAGGCTTACTGTGCCTAGCCTAAAACTTAAAATGTTTGTAATGAAATCTTTTTGATTAAAATGGATATTGAAGACGCTTTATTTTCTAGTTCTTCCAGCGACGATGAAGAAATTGAAAATGTAGTTTTTCAAAGCGAGTAATTTAACTTCCCAGACAGCACAAAGTCATCCTACGGCCATCCTAGGGATATCGAAGCAGGATATAGCAATATCCTGAGGATATCCCATAATGATCCCATTGCTATCCCTGGGATCTCGAATTTACACTACTTTCGATATCCTCAGGATATCCCACGGACGTATTTTTATATATCCGTAGGATTATCCTGGGACCCTTAGAGGATCTGTTTTATGCTATCCCCAGGATATCGTTGTAGGCTTTCTGGGGCGTAATTTACCTAAATAGCCAGACTGCAAGTTGCTTTCAAACAATGTTAGCAACTTAATACTCTATGCCATTCGTTGCATTTCATGCAAAAATAATATTTTTACTACTTGAAAAGCATATTATGTTAGTATTGTTTACTTGAAACTATATCACATTTAAATTTATAATAGTAACAAAAATATTATTTTGACATGAAATGCTTAGTTTTCCTACTCTTTGGAGCACACAATGGATAGGGGGACAAGCTGCCAATTTTGAAAGCAAATTTTCGATCACCATTCATCTCGGAGTTCTGTTAAGTTACCTCTGCACTATCTCAATTCTACAATAATAAATGTGATGGTTTAAAGATATGAGCATATAACGTTTACATCTTAAACCCTATTGACAAATTTCGAAAACTCGACACTTCGACACTGTCCTGTCAGTAGAGCACATTTTTTGATGTTATGAGGCCAGCCTAGTCACTATATATACAGTGTGTCCCAGGATAGATGTAACAAGAGGTGTAATAGACCAAAAATTTTGGAATTTTGAAATGGTATTTGGGGATTGAGTCCTGCTTGTTGTAAAACTAAGGTATACCAAAAATGACTTGATTTGGTCTACAGGATATTTTATAAGCAAAGTTGTAAAAATCACCACTAATAAAGTACCTTTATTTTTCAAGACATGAAAAAATTCCACTAAGAAAAGTTATTTAGAATGCAATTTCATGCCTCTATACCAAATTTCAGGAATATAAAATTATTTTTTTGAAACTTTTGAACCATTCAATTAAAACTGCATAGAAATTATTTTTTGTGAATTAATATTTAATGTTGTGTATATGTAGAAGCTAAATTTTATTTACCAATAGCCTACTTTTTGAGATTATTAACATTTGCTCCTACACAACTTTGAATATGAATTCAACTCTTAATTCGCAAAAAAATGGGAAGATTCAAAAAATAATTTTATATTTCTGAAATTTGGTACAGAGGTATAAAATTGCATTCTAAATAACTTTTCTTAGTGGGATTTTTTCATATTTTGGAAAATAAAGGTACTTTATTAGTGGTGATTTTTGGTATGCTTTAGTTTTACAATAAGCAGGTCTCAATCCCCAAATACCATCCCAAAATTCGAAAATTTTTGGTCCATTACACATCTTCTTACATCTAGGTATATCCTGGGACACACTGTATACTGGCGAAGCATCCCATAACACTCTGTTTTCATTTTTTAGATTAATTAAACTGATGTTGGCGATATAAAATACCCAGAGAACTTAAAAACTTATTAAATATAGCTGTAAAAGGTTAATATTATAGTAGTATTTAAAAATAAGACACGTTATCAATATTTTTATTATTTTAAAATAAACGTAACAAAATAAAAGAAAAATGTCCAACAAAAATGAAGGCACTAAACCAATATTGGGAATTTCTTGTAAAATACTTGTGCATGTGTGATGTTCTTTTTGGTTTTGTAAAGCAAAATCATCGTTAGTGCGTTGTTCGCAATTCATTTCTGTAAAACAAACAGTGTTATTAATAAATACCCGTTCTTGAATACACTGAGTGCAAGAAAAGTAACCAGTATGACTTTTAATCAATTTTATAAATGCTTTTGCAGGAGCATCACAAATAAAAGCTTCAATTTTAAAAGTCATCATAGTTATAATTTTTTTAAATAAAACCTTTATTAGTTAAACATATTGCTTCATCAACAAAATCCCTTAAGAAAAAATTTGGATCCATAGGCTTTTCATAACCATAATATATTCCTGCAACAGCAACTAAATCTTCAAATGGAAATAAAGAAACTGATTTTGTTCGACATTTTCCCCCAAACTTTTTTTTAGGTTAAGTAAAATTAAATGGCGTTATAAAAGCTAATTTTAACAAAAGAATACTTAACGCTGAAAATAACTGCTTACACTACACACTACACTATACGCACGTTATATACACTTATTATAAGTAATATATACATATAATTCTTAAAAACAGAAACGGCTTCTACAGCAATCCAGCGATGGCACATGCACAAAACAATTACAAATTAAACCAGGAATCGCGATGGCGTGATGATGCATGGTTGTCTCTGATGATGCGGTCGATGATAACAAAGTGCGCATGCCTAAATTTTAAAATTTTCAGTTTGCCAATAAACTGTTCACGAGGTAAAATGATTAACAAGTAATTGTATAAAAAAATTATATTAATTACTTATACTCTTATGTAACCCAGGACAAAGTAATATTTAGATAGAATATTTGATGAGTAGTAAAGGTAAGAAAGTCAATATTGTTTTAAAAGTAATTCTGACGTCATATGTTATTAGGTCACAGCTCGATACTGGCATACCTTTCTACTTCAACCACTGAATACATATTCTTTTACTCAACGATTTGAATTTGACATTGTTCTAGTTTATTCTATATATTTAAACCTTTATTTATGTTCTGTATATACCTATATATTTATAAATTGTGTACAAAAGTATTATATATCGGGTGATTTTTTCAATCTGAAACTTTCAAATATCTCGAGTAATAAAAGCACTTTACGAAAAAATGTTTCAAACAAAAGTTGTACAATTGGATGGGGGCAGTTGCAGCATATATGTCACTTTGACTTTAGGTGGAAGGATTATAGGTCATTCAAGGTCAAATTAGTTTTTTAAATGGAAACCCCTATTTTTTATTGCAAATTCGGATTGCCTGACCAAAAATAGACTACTTTTGTTCGGAACATTTTGACTGAAATTATCATTTTTTTTAGTTATCCGGCGAGGAAAAATCAAAATTTTTGAAATTTTCGATTTCTTATTCTAAAATAAAATGTGTGCCTAAATAAATATAGTTTAATGTTTTACCGTTTTTGTACAAATAAGTTTCTTAAAAAAAGTGGTAAAAATCCCATCCCATCATTGGATATCCGTGGGCAATCTGGACAGGATAACCCACGGATATCGATTCTATTACATCCGTAGGATATATGTATTTTGTACAACTATAGGATATTAATATCCCGTCAGGATATCCGTAGGCAATCAGTTGTGAATATCCATAATTGGATCTTTACAGGACATTAATATCCAGTCAGGTCAACCTTGGGATGACCTGGGGATATGTCCATGGGATAATCCCAAATCTGGGACAACGGGACTGTGATAGGATATCCTCAGGATATCGTGTGCTGTCTGGGTTCATGGGCCATTAAGTATGCCAAATAATGAATGGATTATCATTTCTATGCTTCCATGAATCCATAGCAATCTCATATTAAGAATATTTCTGTATCTCAGTTAGAAGGAATAACAATCATAACCATAGATAAAAGTTAAAACAGAAGATAACCTCAGAAAATTCAATTATTCTGACATGTTTTTGCAGTTTTTGGCGTTTTTGCATGGTCTGAAACTATTCTATAATCTACACTAACCGCACCTGATAAAAAGGAAGTGTAGTTAGTGCAGTACTGGTGTAGATGCACTCGACGAAAAGAACATTTTAAAAGCAGTTACACCCGTCGAAAAGAACAAAATATTCAGTTACACCAATTATACTTTTAGCACTGGTGCATGAAGTGCTAACGAAAAGAACGAACCTATTGTAATCGCAGTGATTGAATCACCGGCAGTGAAATATCGCCCATCTCTAGCTTGTAACACATTGCTACCCACAGTTGCTACCTTTATTTCACTGAAAATTAGTCTTTGTTAGGTTAACTTGTCAGTTTGACATTAATGATTGGTTAAGACCAGAAAAGACAAATAATCCTTGTTCAACATGGGTAGCCATGAGAAAACAATATGCAGACTTTGTTTGGAAATATGTGATGACTTTAAAGCCATAGAGGGAGATATGAAAGATGTTTTGGAAGTACTTCATCCAAAAGTAGTAAGTGTCTAAAATTAACTATCGACTTTTTTTTAGTTCAATCAGTGTTTATTACACGTTTTGTTGTAATGCTCTCGATGATTTTTGTTTTAGGCTTTAGTCGCAATACGGGAATCTGTGATGTGTACAGGCTGTACCGAAAAGCTTATGAGTTGTTTTGATTTTAAAGCAACGTGCTTTTATACGCATGATTATATATTTCCATTTGTCGACAACGAGGGTGCTGTAAAATTGAATCTAAGAGATGTTTATCTGAGCAAAAGTGAAACTAGAGCTATTGTTTCAAAAGACGAGGACGTATGTGCATTTTGCATGGGTCCAGTGGAAAGTTGCTCTGCCATATTCCTCGATGTAGCTGATGGAGATGTTATGTTGAAGAATATGATAGAACAGTGCCTTCCAGAGTTGGTAAGTATTAATATTTTTTTGTTTAAATGCTTATTGGTTGGGAAACAGATGAGATCATGGGTGAAGTGCATAAATAGGTGCGTTCTCAGCAGGCTCATGACTTGCTTTTTTGGCACCATTGTGCGTTTTAATATATTTTGCCCGCAATTTCTATAATGCTGATATATGGGTACTGGTACAGTTAAATTTGGTACTATCCCTCTTTAAAAAATGGTTTAAAATGTATTTAGATAAATATATTTTTATTTTTATATTTTACAACATGTACAAGCCATATAAGTATTTTCTCACTGAGGTACATAGTTACATTCAGATATTAAAAAAATGTATTAAAAATATTTGAATATATGTCTTGCATCACATGAAACGAAATTCAAAACAAAAAGTACTACCATAAGATCTATAAATCTACAAAAACTAAATTTTGGAAAGAAATAATTTTTTCGCTTAGCGCCTTTTTACTATAGAAGTTAATCGTGTATCGGGCAACCAATAAAGTCGCAGCTCCAACTTTTATAATTTTGTACATTGAAAGTTGTTCCCTCCTTGCAAGTCAAGCTCAAACACAAATATAATCAGATTCCTGTTTGAGTTTGCACAATTCATGTTATCACGTTTTACGTTAGGTAGTTATCAAATATATGAAACAGTATAAAAATATATAATTTGCAAGAAGTACTCCGGTTTTCGCGTCTTAAACAATAGAACTAAATAACAGATAACTAAGTAACTGTATAAAAAAAACATATTAGATTGCAATTCCTCTTTGTTTTTTATATTACTTAATATACATTTTAATACATGTTATTTTTTTACAATAATTGTATCCTTTCGGCGCCACCGTACACCACACGACTGTGCTCTTATCTACAGCACGGACCTGCTTCCGAGTGTTCAATGTGTGTTAGTTGGGTATCTAGATTCTCAAATGATGCTCCTAAAATGTCGAACACATGACTCAAAGATATAGTCTTAAAAACATGGCTTCTGACTCCTAACTAGAAAACATTTACACCAAACTGAATCCCCTAATTAGCTCATAATGAATTCCTTAACTATTTATTTGTTTTTCTATTGACAGATCTTTAATGTCATCAAGAACCCTGTAATTTGTACAACCTGTCATGGCTCACTAGAAGATTGTTTCCGTTTTGTGTCAGATTGTTTAGTCTCAGAAGGAAAGATTAAGAAATATTGTGAAACTTTAGATATAAGCAACAGAGGACAAGTAGAACTAAGCGGTTTATTACAGTTTGCGATGGGAGACGTAACTATAAAGAAAGAAGAAGTACAGTTTACATCAAAAATGTTAAGCTGTAAAGAATTGTATAATATAAATAAAACAGAAACATTCTGTAAGCGAAACGAACTTAAGGAGGAAATCGTTGAAATTGAAGACCAAAAATATTTACTTAATGAAAAAATTGAAATAAAAAGTGATACATCTGATTTCGACAGGTAATACTAATTTAAAATTAATTAAATTGAATCTATGTGGCTAAAACACATTAAATAGAACAAGTATAATACACACTTTCTTTATTGTACATGAACATAAAGTTGGCACCCAGAGTTAGCACCCCAGTTTCATAGTAGGTCTGAAACGGCAACGTAAAGAGCGGCCGCGCCACCGCTGGCGGCGATTATCCGATGTAATAAAAAATTCCCTTCTCTGAAATGCATATGCAAAGAGCTGCCGCGATTCGGGTTGTGGCAATCATCATGATTCAGTGTAAACTAGCTGCCTTCCAATTTTCAGCGTGGCAGCTCAATGCCAAGTCGAGCTTTCGGGAGGGAAAAAGAGTTTTCCGACCGTGGAAGGGAAGGGCCACGAGCTGCCGCGATTTTCTCTCTGTAGATAATAATAATAAATTTATTGATCTTTAGAAAATATACATTTTATAGATACGTCCAGATGGATAGTGAATCTCCATTTCGAATAAAACTTATAAACTAAAGTTAGGGTGTATCACATGTAAAAAGCAACATACAGAATATGGACAAACTTCTAAGTTAACAAACAATACAATACACACATATTCATAAATACATCAATAATTTATTTCAAGGTACTGTATTTCCAGCTATAAAATTGCTTCCATTTTCATTCACAACCTGGTAAAATTCTTCAGTATTGTATAAACAATTCTCAGTTAGTATCTTTTTTAATCTTTTTTTAAACACATGCAGTGGCAGATTACGAAATGTCATTGGTAGAACATTTAGCATTCTAACTCCGATGTTATTGCTTATCTGCAGTCTGTTTTGACGTGTTACTAACGTCAGCGAATGTAAGATATTTATGCAAATTTTGTTTAACGATTAGAATATTAAAAAATGCTATTATAGAAAAAACAGACATTATTTTTAAAGATGTAAATAGGGGTCTACAACTTTCATCCCATTTAGCACCAGCTATACTTCTTACCGCCGATTTTTGCAGTATAAAGACTTTTTGTAAGTGACAATGGGCCGCATTTCCCCATGCCAGTATTCCGTAGGTAAGTTGTGAGTGGAAAAGAGAATAATAAGTTGTTGTCGCTGCTTGTACATTCACGGTATTTTTTATGCTTTTATTTTTTTTATTTTAGATGCTTTTCTTTTAACAACAGATACCCTTTGACCCACTTTCGTGGCAGCTCTTGGCCCTTCCCTTCCAAGGTCGGAAAACTCCTTCCTCCCGGAAAACTCGACTTGTCGTTGAGCTGCCGTGCTGAAAATAGGTCAAAAGGTACCTATTGTTAAAAGAAAAGTATCCACAGAGAGAAAATCGCGGCAGCTCGTGGCCCTTCCCATCCACAGTCGAAAAACTCTTTTCCTCCGGAGAACTCGACTTGGCGTTGAGCTGCCGCGCTGAAAATAGGTCAAAAGGTACCCATCGTTCAAAGAAAAGCATCCACAGAGAGAAAATCGCGGCAGCTCGTGGCCCTTCCCTTCCACGGTCGGAAAACTCTTTTTCCCTCCGGAAAGCTCGACTTGGCATTGAGCTACCGCACTGAAAATAGGTCAAAAGGTAACAGAGAAACATCCACAGAGAGAAAATCGCGGCAGCTCTTGGCCCTTCCTTTCCATGGTTGGAAAACTCTTTCCCCCGGAAAACTCGACTTGGCATTGAGCTGCCACGCTGAAAATTGGAGGGCGGTTAGTTTACACTGAATCATGATGATTGCCACAACCCGAATCGAGGCAGCTCTTTGCATGTGCATTTCAGAGCCGGAAAATTTTTTTACATCGGAAAATTCGATCCGGCAACGTTGCCGTTTTAGACCTAGTGTAAATCTGGGGTGCTAACTTTGGGTGCCAACTTTATGTTCATTTATTGTACTGGTTTTATTCAGATTTGACATATTTGAGCCTTGTGGCCATTATTAGAGTCGAGAGCTTAAAAGTGACTGCCTATAATAATGTACAGAGTGAGTCATTAATGCGTCAATATCTCCTCGACCATTTGAAATTTGGAAAAATGTCTTAGGTAAAAATTGTAGGATGTCAAGAATCGTATATTATAGAACTATTTTTAAATGAGTTCTTCCTGTAGTAGTTTTAAAAGGAGCACCCATCAGGAGATTGTATAACGGTAAAATATTTTAAAATCCACCAGTGGCGTCCGTCGGTATGAAGAAAAATGTACCTAATTTTCCACAAAAAGATATTAGGCAAAGTTTTAACTATAAAACAATCTCATAATCTTATTCGTTGTTATAAAGAACTCACTGAAACCGAATTTTAATAACATAGTGTACTTTGGTGTTTACGTAATAGGAGAATAAAACTTCTTTTTTTTAAGTACCAATTATCAGTCATAACTTAATTTTCGGATGTAATTAAGAGTTAAGTAAGCTATAGGAATACAGACTTGCCATTTAGGATATATCACGTGATGTCAGTTAATTTACTTTACAGTCAAAATCAAACAATAATTGATTTGGAAATAAAAAAAAGTTGAATTTTAGATAAATTTGATTCACGAACAATAGGGATGTTCACAAACAAATTAAATCCTGTTTGAACATCATAAAATGGTTAAAAGTAGTCTTATAATAATATCCACAAAGTTTTGCAAAAATCAACAAATCCGTTCTATGGGAAAACCCCTAAAGAAATATGAATATTCATTTAATTGCACGAAACGCTCCTTGATTGGTGTGACGTCATGTTACTCATAGTTGAACACTCGCGAATATAGTGGCTAGGCTTTCATGCACGTTTCATATGAGTATTAGGGATGGCAAAAAAATGTAATATATCGATATATGAATCATTTGATACATCACAAGACTCGGAACAATACATTCGATATATCAACAAAAAATTATCGATATTTCTATGTATCGATATAATTTGTAGATTAACATTTAATGTCAATATTGCTTAAGGTATGTATAACTTCGGAAAGCTGGGGGTGACATTCTTTACAGTACAATATTTATCTTGATTAAAATTTCAGAGAACGGAGGGTGATGTTCTCACAATAAAATTTCATGGTTTAGGATTAATATATCGGTATTTTATGTTTTTAAGTTTTTAAGAAATATCATTGGTTTAAATAAGGACCAAAACTTCTCTCTTTTTACGTTTTGTGGCACAGACATAAAAACCTTTTCTGGGCTATTTACTGACGAATTTGTACATCCAGGAACAAAACAACACTTGTTTCTATTAACTTTCATACTTTTTGAGTCTCCCATCATTAAAAAAACAGATATAAAACAATACTGAAACAAACAATCCATATCATGTTGGTATTGTTACGGATTTCCACCTTTAAGGAAACACCCTGTATGAATCCGTGGGTTCTAAATAATTTTAACAAGAGATAAACCACTAACGCTTTATTTAATAATTTACTGATTACACAATAACAATACTTCTAACCTCACTTTCGTTACCAAAGTGCACTTTAATAGAACTTCTCCTGCGCCGGTAATCGTGCCTTATATACTCTGAAATTGCCTCTAGATCCATCCAGAACACAATCAAGAATCTTCTCTCACTACACTCTAGAAAACTCTATCTCTTTCTACAAGTTCCCAGTCACTCACTATTAGGCATAGGCGTATCAATCTCCAGTGTCAAGGGGGTGTAATACATAACAATATAGATAACTAAACCACAGTTTGCTCAATATATCACATGATTAATTCTAAATGGAACGACCGTCTTTCTTCAGCTTAATTATATGTGAAAATAAAGTTATGACTAATAATTGGCACTTTAAAAAGGAAACATTTTGTTTCCTACATTATTGAAATTCTGTATTGGTATGCTTTTGATAACAACGACTAAGATTATGAGATTGTTTTACAGCTAAAACTTTGCCTAATATATTTTTATGGAAAATTAGGTACATTTTCCTTCATAACGACGGACGCCACTGGTGGATTTTAAATTATCTTACCGTGGCTTAATCTGATGGATAAGTACCTTTCACCCGAATTTAAAAAATATCGCATTGTAAATAAGAGAGCTGTGATACGGGAGTCATGAAGAGTCAGACATACTGTATACAAGGTGGTCCAAATTGTCGATATTTCTGTGAGGCTGCTAGTACATCCAAAAATAATGGTAGTCTTTCATATAAACTTATTTTTCGGCTACTTTAAAATATCAAATTCATAGGCCATCTGGACATTACTTTACATGGTATCAGCAAATCCTCTCGTCTGTTTAACTCAAACAGCACAAAGACATCTTAAAGATGTTCAAGAGATGTCGGGTTGAGATATTTAAGACATCTTCTAGATGTCTCATTACGCCTTATGTCATCTTTAAGATGTCTTTAAGACATCCAATGTTACAAAATCCAACGTCTTTAAGATGTCTTGATCACAACATCTTTAAGATGTATGTGTCAGGATGCTTTTTTTGTATGAAATTTTTGATACTGCTAGATATATGAAAGAAAATAATTCACCTTATTAGTAAGAAAGTATAATTTTATTATTTCCAAGCTTGTACAAATTATTAACTTAGAATTTTTTAAGTAAATTTATCCTGCAGTCAGATGCTCTCCTTATAACCGTGCCTGGAGTTTTCTGTGTCTTTTGTTGATTTTGCAAGTCCTGATTGCTCTACTTACTGAATCTAAAAAAAAATATTTTATGTTGATTTATATCATATTACAGGTATATTTCCTAAGGTACGGTTATAGCCATGGAAATTCGAGCAGTTAGGTTATATTTTATTACAAGTTTATAAATAGAATATGGGTATTAAAATTGTTAAAAATGTCACACCAGATTACCATGGCTATAACGTAACTTATTTTGATTTGTTGTTCCTACTTGCGGAAAGAATTTTTTCCTCACAAGAGTATATTTATGGTTACTTATTAAGAAAATATTAAAATTATGCTATTTTTAATTTGATTATTTATATTCATTTCAATTTTAAAAACAAAATCACTAAGTTATTAAATGAAAAGAAAAGTTTATGTTATCGTTTAGTAAATAATTTCAATTTTGGTACAGAAAACTACTAATACATATTTTGTATATCATGTAAGTACACCATTTTTGCATGAAAAAATAAAATACTGCAAAACTGGACCTACAAACACGTAAAAAAGTTATGATTATTCTTCTTTTTTTGAGGTTGGAGTGTTAAGTGAGTAGGTCCCATGTTTTTAATAAGAAAATCAATTTGCAAAAATAATTTCTTTTGTAAAAGGTTAAAGTTAGTATATTACTTAAACATACTTGAAAGTGGTATCTTCCAGGTGTTGCTGTGGTTGTCGAATTTGACGTTTCACTGATCATGCTGTCAGGTTCTTCAGAAGGATTTCAGTCATTTCCTACATTATGCTCTCAGCCCGCACATAATATTTATTTAATTCTGTCCTTTTCATGTTTTACTTACGTATTTTAAAGCTGTGAAGTAATAAAATTGGCACTATGTTATAGGTCAAAAGTTAGATATAACCTTGTTCACAACGTGATGTGATTGAAATAAACTAGAATCACACACAAAGCAAGAGGTGTTTAATGAGAAGAACACGGAAAAATCACATACCAAAATTAAAATTTGAGAAATTTTTCACCAGTAATACGTGAAGCCACCCACCATACAATTTGCTCTTCTTGTCCCGTTTCTCTTTTCTTTCAACATCACTTGGCCGCTTTAGAACTTTTTGGGACACATGTGTCCCATATTCTGTGAGGGAACCTAGTGAGGATGGTTTTCATTCAGTAAAGAAGCAGGTTTTCCTGAAAAGAACAGACAAAGTACACGTTAGCGTGGAAGTAGAAACTATGTTTCATAAAAGGCCATTGAAAAATAATGGTCAAGTTTTGGATGGGGGCGCGATGTATTAATTCACTTACCTCTTATAAAATGTTTTCTACAGACTCTCTGGTACTTGAGTTTTGATGTGAGATCATCTCGCTTTATTGCAGCTATCCATAGGGCCCTACGCCTGGATAATTCGTTTTTATTCGTTGAAAACCTGTGGTTGGAAATCGCAGGGTATACAGTAAAAGCTCACTTGAACCCTGTCGGCTCAATTCCCACAACTAACTACAATGCAACTCTTAGGCATTATGCTTGTAATAACACAAATCAGTCTCACAAAACTATAAAAACAACTATGAACACGTAAAAAATAACAAAACGAAGTACTTTAACATCAACATTGTGTGCGGACCTGTCGGCCATATTGAATTATGTTTGACAAATGACAGGTCATTGGGTTGAGCATTGCCTAATAATAGATTTACACTATAATAGAATGCGCTATATTTCGTAGAATTATATTAAAAATTTAACTCTTTGATAGACATATTTTAAAGCATGCTAATTAACTTCAGCTTTTTATTTAAGGACTGACGACTTTTTAACAGCAAAATATAAAGATATAGACAAGGACAGAGCGACGTCATGTCTCGACTAGAGTACACGTAACGGCTATGTATGGCACGCACACGATAATCCGTTGTCCTTGTTTATCTTTCGCTAAACAAAGATAAACGACAAACACAAGAAAGAAAGATGCACGGCGTTTAAATCAAATTTAATTTAACTAAAATTGTTTTTGTCTAAACTGTAAAATTTAATGATGAATATTCTTTATCTTTAATTTAAAATTTGCATTCCCAAAAATTTTGTTATTTTAAAATTATATTACCGCATCAGCATTTTATAAAATAAATAAGTAAATATACAATCAGATATACATTCGACAATTTTATGTACTTAGTTAAGTTTAATTTTGAAATGCAGGTCCGAAGACCTTAAAGAGACGTCTGAAAGACATCAATTTTAGACGTCTTTAGAAAATCATAGAAAGATGTCTCTTTAAGGTTTTCAGACGTTCAGACATAATATACACAAAAAAGATGTCTTTAAGACATGGCGTGCTGTCTGGGAAGGTGTTGTTTTAGGGGGCGATTGCTAGTATTTTCCTCATAACTTTAAATTTTTTTTCAATTGATTATCTACACGCTGATATCCATAGTGGCTACTCTTCAACTGCTTTTAGAGTAATCAAGTTTATTAAAGAATACCAAAAATTTCATTTGGTTACTTAATGAGACGATAATCCACCTGAATTAGGGCCTCTCCAAAGAGCTTTAAGATCACAGCACTTTTTTAATGGAATGTTTTAGGTATTGTGGTGAGGATTAAATGGTCAATTACTGGGACATACAAAGGTGTCCACAAATCATATGTATATACACACATACATTTAAAAAGGAAACACCTTTATATCTTTTTTAATTTTTGTCCGACTTGGACCAAATTTTACCACAAGATAGAACAGATTAGGATCTACTTATGGCCAGAAAAAAATTCGCGACTTGCCAATGCAAAGCCACCTGTGCTACCAAAATAAATGGAAAAAATAAAGAAATCATATTAGGCATTTTTTTATCGAAAAACTTTATTAATGAAAGTTATTTAGAATTGTCCAAAAACCTAGAGTCCGAAATTTCAGCAATATTAAGGGCTATTGAAATTTTGTTTAAAACAATGTCCGAGTCCGAAAACATCATTTTAATTGTTTTTTTTTAAATTGTGCTATGACAATTTTGTTTCAAATTAAACGTAAGCTGCCAGGTAGTTGTCAGGTGATTTGTATTTTTTTTAAATTTTGTCGAAATTTTGGACTCTAGGTTTTTGGACAATTCTGAACAACTTTCATTAATAGCTTTTCAATAAAAAAATGCCAAATATGATTTCTTTATTTCTTCCGTTTATTTTCGTACCGCAGGTGGCTTTGCATTTGTAGGAAGCGAATGTTTTTTTTGACCATAAGTAGATCCTAGTTTGTTCTATATTTTGGTAAAATTTGGTGCAAATCGGACAAAAAATAAAAAAGTTATTAAGGTGTTTCCATTTAAAATGGGTCACACTGTATACGAACTTCAGCTTTTTTTTTAATAAAAGTGCACCATTAACGTTGAATAGGTGCGTCAAGTTGAAAAATGGAGAAGGAAAAAGTGTGTAAAATTACAATTTCTACGAGGGTATGACATGAAAAATTCCATTTTCCCAAGCCTTTTTCCACAATTTTGAAAAAACTAGATGCGCACGTACATCATATTTTAGTAAAAGTTGCTTATATCTCGAAAAGGGTTTTTTTTTCGAGAAAATTGTGAGTCAAAAATTTTAAGCGGAAGATTCCCTACGAAAATGTACCATAAATAAAAGAGATTTCTCAAACTCTTTTCCATAAAAAAAATCTCATTCCAGCAGCCTCCTCATTGCAAAAAACCCATTAGTAACTTGAGAAAATGGAATTCTTTAGTTCATACCCTCATAGAAAATTATATTTTGAAAACTTTTACACTTTTCCTCTTTTTTGATTTGACGCACTATTTTAAAGTTAATTGTGGATTTTGTGATAAGTGAATAAAATAAATAAATAAGCGGCACAAAATTCAATAAGAAGAAATGCCACATACAAAAACAATGAGCAAGTAGGTGTGTATATGTTCTGAGCCAAGTAACGACGTAAGTTAAAATATTGCCTATGAAGATATCACATGACGGAATGACACTATAGCCTACACCAATATGCCAGCAATTCTCAAATAATATCATTAAAAGTCTTGAAAAATTATTAAAATTTCTTTTCTCCCAAACTATGGACTATGTTATATAAGATTTTTTTGTTTGTCTAGTTGTTCCACACCACCAACTTTTCTAATGACACAAATGCTAAGAAGAATCTGTCGTGAATAACTCTATGTATGTTTAAGAGTGAATTATTTATTATTTGTTTGCCTATAGTAATGAAATATTCTTTATAGGATTTTGCAAACAGCAGAAAGAAAAACTATGAGAACTAAAAGAAAAACTATATGTAAAAATATTATTGAAATCTTTGCATTCTTTCGATAACCTGACTTCTGGTTATGCTAACAAGTAAAAATTATTATTTGCCATTTTCATTATAACACTAGCATCCCACATAGTCCCCTACGGCTGGGCAGGTTAAACTAGTATCTACATGATCCCCACCGATATGTAAATTCAGTTAAAAATGAGAACAAAGGCCCGAAATTAATTTATTTACCTACCTTGTGTTTAAAATTTTTTTTATTCTATGAGTGGCTTTGGGCTTTTCTGATGAGTCCACAATAAGGACGAAAAACGTTTCAAAGGCTAAGCATTTCCAAGAAACTGAATGAGATTTTATGAAAATGTAATTCATTAGAATGAAAAAATTTACCTAAGTATTTTATTACAATTGCATTTTCTGTTCCAATTATACATCTACAGAAATTGTTTTGTCTGCACTTTTCTTCATCATACATTAATAGTTCATCTATCTAAGATTGTGTGGCTGAATTCGAAGAGAAAGTTAAAAATTCTGTTCTTTCATAGTTCAACATAAGATGATTATTGTCCATCCATATTTTAATTTTTTGTAAACATTTTTCAGACTTTCTCTTTACTTCGTCCCTACTGTTTATCTCGACATATATGGCAGTATCATCTGCATATAATACAATATCGCATGTTACTTCTATGTTAAAGATATCATTGATATACAAAATAAAAGGAATGGGACCCAAGATGGTTCTCTGTGGCACACCGCTTTTGATTAACAACAGGTCACAGATTGTGGTCCCAATCTTTATACGTTGTACCCTTTGACTTTTAGTAAGATTTAAAATGTGGCCTCCAGATCCATAAAAAGGTAATTTGGAAATTAATTTCTTATGAGATATTGTATCAAACGCCTTAGTTAGATTGAGAAAAATAGTCATGGATGGTTTGTTTTATCATTAGTCTTCTACAGTTTTTCTGTTAGATTTATTATACGTCTTTCTTCAGTACTTAAATTTTCATAAAAGCCGAACTGCTATTTTGCAAGTAAATTATGTTTTTGTAAAAATTTTACTACAATTTTCTTTATACAACTTTGCAATAGTTAATATTAGCGAGATTGGATGATAATTGTTAAGTTGATCAAGGTCATCGGTTCTGTAAACAGGTGTTACCAGAGCCTTTTTGAATATGTTCGAAAATATACCTTCGTTTAATGAAATATTTATGATTTTTGTTAAAGTTGACACTATACTGTGCTTAATGAGCTTTATTGTTTTGCTAGTTATTCCGCCTATACCGGGTGATGTGTCATTTTTTAAATTATGTATAAATCTTATGTCATTCTCTAATACGGGCCTGACAAATATCGACTCTTGTACTTTAATTTCTATTACTGTGTTACTTGTGTTAAGTGTTCTAATATTTGTTGCTATATGTGTACCAACGGTTATAAAAAAATTGTTGACAAGTATGCCACAATAATAGTAATTTTTATGACTTTCAGGTTAGAAGGTGCTATTTTACCACGATCACAAGCTACTACTAGTAGATTAGATAAGAAACGGAAATCGAGGATTAGGAGTGTCTCAACTATAAACACTTACCAGTGTCAAGACTGTTCATTCCAAACAAAATATAAATATTACCTAAAAACACACTTGCTGAGGCATAAAAATCCCTCAAAAGTAACAATACACAAATGTGACTCTTGTTCTTTTCAGACAGTACGTCACTGGGCCCTCAAAAGACATTTGCTAGTACACAATAATCCTTCAGAAATAACGATGTACAAATGTGACTCTTGCTCTTTTCAGACAAAATATCACATATCCCTCAAACAACATTTGCTAGTACATAGGAATCCTTCAGAGGTAACTATGTACAAATGTGACTCTTGCTCTTTTCAGACAAAACATCAAAATAACCTCAAAGTACATTCGCTACTACATAGGAATCCTACAGAGGTAACAATGTACAAATGTGACTCTTGTTCTTTTCAGACAGTACGTCACGGGGCCCTCAAAAGACATTTGCTAGTACACAGTGATCCTTCAGAAATAACGATGTACAAATGTGACTCTTGCTCTTTTCAGACAAAACACCATGCGTCCCTCAAAAGGCATTTGTTAGTGCATAGGGATCCTTCAGAGGCAACAATGTACAAATGTGACTCTTGTTTTCTTCAGACTATGGATCGCAAGATCCTCGAAAGACATTTGCTAGTACATAGGGACCCTTCAAAGGTAACAATGTACAAATGTAACTCTTGCTCTTTCCGGACAAAATATCAAATGAACCTCAAAATGCATTCGCTAGTACATAGGGATCCTACAGAGGTAACAATGTACAAATGTGCTTCTTGTTCTTTTCAGACAAAACGTCACGGGGCTCTCAAAAAACACTTGCTAATACATATGGATCCTTCAGAGGTAACAATGTACAAATGTGACTCTTGCTCTTTTCAGACAAAATATCCCATGTCCCTCAAACAACATTTGCTAGTACATAGGAATCCTTCAGAGGTAACTATGTACAAATGTGACTCTTGCTCTTTTCAGACAAAACATCAAAGTAACCTCAAAGTGCATTCGCTAGTACATAGGAATCCTATAGAGGTAACAATGTACAAATGTGATGTTTGCTCTTTTCAGACAAAACGTCACAGGGCTCTCAGAAGACATTTGCTACTACATAGGGATCCTTCAGAGGTAACAATGTACAGATGTGACTCTTGCTCTTTTCAGACAAAATATCATGTGTCCCTCAAAAAGCATTTGCTACTACATAGGGATCCTTCAGAGGTAACATTGTACAAATGTGACTCTTGCTCTTTTCAGACAAAACGTAAATTGGCCTTAAGAAGGCATTCGCTGCAGAAGCATAAGGATCCTTCAGATAAATAATCAATCCCAAAGGGAAAACTCAGATGATAAAAAACCAGCAGGGATCATAATAAACTCATTTACGGTTAGTTTTTTAATTAAGTATTAAATATAATTTACTGTATATAAATATGATGGTATTTTATCTGCAACAATTTACAAAGAATTTAAGAAATGAAAGATGAAAACAAATGTTAAAAAAACATGCCAATTATATTATGAATAAAATGTCAAAAAAGTTCACTTCTGTAAACGGATTGGGGATTCACTTGGTTTACAAACAAAAATTTGATTATATAAATGCATAATTATGCATTGCCCCTCACTTAGAATTTTATTGCACAGTACTTTTTAACCTAGATCAAGGGCAATGCAACAATTTCAAATGATACAAAATAGAGCATGAGAGTAGTTCTTGAATGTAATAGATATACACCTATTACAGTGATGCTGGACGTTCTAAAGTTTATGAATGTAAAACGGTGAATAATATACAAAACAATATTTATATTCAAAATTAAAATGAAAATACTACCATCTTATTTATATGATAATTTAAGATATATTATATGACTGTCATGCATATTTCACTTGCAATAATAGACATTTTTATACTGATATTTATCACAGAAAGTATTTGGATAGATCTGCTTTTTTTCTAAGGGTGTGAAGATGTTTAACCAACTACCTAATACACTTAGAGACTATAATGTTAAGTGAGTTTAGAAGTAAGTTATATGAAAATATAGTGCACCGTTTTCCAGACTGAATTTCATTATATTTATATTATATTGTATATAAGTATTTTCAATTGTAAAAGTAAAAAATAGTGCTAATAAACGTTTATTTATTATTATTATATTTATTACTTATTGCAGTCTTAGGTTTTAGCAATTGTATTGCGTTGCGAATCTCATCCGCTGTTATATTTTTAACAGTTAATTTATCCGAATCAGTTCTTGTGATTTGCATTTGATATACCCACACAGCACAAGGCTGTCCGAGGGACGTACTATGGCAAAGACCATTTAGGATTTGGGCTTGCCTATGGACGTCCCAATATGTATGCTTTTCGGCACACTTTTGGTCATCCCAATGTCACAACTTGGTACCAGATAAAGGCAATACGACGGACGTCCTGAAGGATGTCTGAAGCTCATAATTAGGGACATACCAGGATATCCCGGGATATTTCGGGACCTCGTAAGTACTACGAATGGGCATCCACAGGGACATTAGAGGATGTACAAAGTACACACTGAAACGTCCCAGAACATCCTAATATTATATTTTCTTATATTTCAATATATCAACCACTGCCAAAGAAACCACATTTTTACAAAAAAAAAAAAAAAAAAATATTTTCTATGTATGGACCGAAGTACTACCTACTTATAATTATATATAAGTAGGTAGCGCATAAATCCACATATATATTTTTTGTTTTTTGTAAAATTGTAATTTCTCTGATGATGGTTAATACACTGAAACAATAGAAAATATTATATTTCACATTTGAACTGACCGAAAAACCCAAGGAATTACTCATCTAGTTATTTGATATAAACGGTCAAGAAAATAAAATCAGATATAAGACAGACTTTAAAAACAAACTCACACTTGTAATGTCAAACTACTTAAAAAAAAAACTTCTTCGAAAAAACATACAATAACAAAATAAGTATGTTGCACATAACTCCATAAATATTTTGTTTTTTGTAAAATTTTATTTCTGTCGAAGGCTAATAAAAAAATTACACATGAAGCTATTTGAATTATCAGTCAAGAAATTAAAAACACCTAGGGGTTATATTCAATATTTAAAGACAAAACTCATTTGTAACACCAAAAAGCAAACTTCTTAAAAGAACATAAAATAACAATTTTCAAACTGAATTATATGAAAACATATTTTTTGATCAAGTAATGTGTTCCTACTTCTCTACTCTCTTCATTGCCTCGCTCTTCTTTTTGCCCTGCTCGGATTCTTTTAAACACTTCCCTGCTTTGTACCTATTCCATAATATTATAGGTACCCATTCATGGTTGCATCTAAAATAAACATTTACTTATTATTTGAATCAGCATTATCAACAAAAATTTAGTCTATATGAAAACTGGGTAAAGATAATATAGAGAACATCGAGGGATAAAGGTTTAAATTGAAGCACTAATAAGAATAATTTGTCGCATTATAAAATGCAATCCTGTATTACGACTTCATTTTGATGCATTATATCTGTCTTCCATACAAGTCACATATGGCCGTGGCTGCGAAGCCATGTACATAACCATTCATAAACCAATAACCGTTTTGTGCAATTTACTCAAAAGGAAACAATATATCAGGATCAGGACAGATTTGCAAATGAACTGAAATTTATCCACGCATGTCCTGTCTGATACATATTTCCCTTTAAGAGTAATGAAAGTTTCAAACAATTATCTTGAAGCAAAATTATTTTTACTTACCTATTTTCATACACTGTTCATCGTCAAACTTCACAACACTAAGTACGACCTGGTTCACAATCTCTCTCCAACCTGGCTTCGTAACATTCAATTCTTGGGCCAAATAAGCTTCATTTTGTAGGTTTGTTGGTCATTGAAAATAAGGGTGCCAGAATTTTTGTTTAATACTGTAAGTTTTCTTTAAAGTTTTCTCTTTTTAGTTTCCAAAGTTTACAAAATTGTATCAAATTTGGGAAGTTTTATAGGTTATGTTATTTTTACATGGCTTGTACTTACTTTCTATAGTGTCGAACAAAAAAATCTCAAATAAAACTGAATTAAACAGATAAAAAACAATCAAAAGTGTTAAAAATATTTCCTACAACCACTAATAATTTATATTATTTGATGTAGAGAAATTAACTGATATTCCAAGCTTGTTTTGAGTTTACACTAAAGAAAAAGAATACCAGATACAATAGAAAGTGATAGAAAGTACACGTTGGTGAAATTAGATATGGCCACCGAAAATCGTAATGGCGCCTTATTTGAACATATTAAAGATGAATATTGGGTTACAGTTTAAGGAGATTTAGGGCCCTTCACTGGACGTCCTTTTTTAATCCCGATGTCAATTCACAGTTAATGCCAAAATGAAATCAGTTCAGGATATTCTCTTGGCCTCCTTTTGAAGGATATCCTAAATGGGACGTCCATTCCACTATCTACTTTACGTACTGGGATATCCAGGTACGTCAATTTGACATCCCATATCCCGATTGTGCTGTGTGGGTAGATTTAAAGTTCGAGTTAAGTAATTCTTACCGGCAACTTAGTTCGAGTTAATGTACAACTGTTTTTCAATGTCGTTGTTTATATGAATTGGCTAACTCTAGGTAGGTACAATCCTGTAGTATATGTTCTGATACATTTCTTGGCACCTTCCTTCGTGACTCATGGCGGCCACGTGGTCGGTATCTCTTCTTTAACTCCTTTCTTAATTTCTCGACCCTCTCATATAATTCTCTATCTTCTTTTCCGCTTAGAGAGCTATCGTCACTACTGCTGCTGGAACTGCGCGGTCGCCTTCTACTGTTTCTACCTTAGAGTAGGAAAGATATATATTGTAAGGAGTCGTAACGCTACTGCCAATGGTGAAGCCACTGCCACCAGAGAGCAAGCGCCAGTGGCGAAACATATGTACAAGATGTAGGTGTCAAGTTTATCACATCAAAGGAATAAAACGATACAAAACTGGTATTTTTCCAAAAACAGCTTCATAATAATACAATTAATATTCACTATAAATATATTTATTCATATCTTACATACCAGAATTTATTCTACATTCTATATAACCCACACAGCACAAGGCTGTCCGAGGGACGTACTATGGCAGAGACCATTTAGGATTTGGGCTTGCCTATGGACGTCCCAATATCCCAATATGTATGCTTTTCGGCACTCTTGGTCATCCCAATGTCACAACTTGGTACCAGATAAAGGCAATACGACGGACGTCCTGAAGGGTGTCTGAAGCTCATAACTAGGGACATACCAGGATATCCCGGGATATTTCGGGACGTCGTAAGTACTACGAATGGGCATCCACAGGGACATTAGAGGATATACAAAGTACACACTGAAACGTCCCAGAACATCCTAATATTATATTTTCTTATATTTCAATATATTAACCACAGCCAAAGAAACCACATTTTTACAAAAAAAAAAAACAAAATATTTTCTATGTATGGACCGAAGTGCTACCTACTTATAATTATATATAAGTAGGTAGCGCATAAATCCACATATATATTTTTTGTTTTTTGTAAAATTGTAATTTCTCTGATGATGGTTAATACACTGAAACAATAGAAAATATATTTCACATTTGAACTGACCGAAAAACCCAAGGAATTACTCATCTAGTTATTTGATATAAACGGTCAAGAAAATAAAATCAGATATAAGACAGACTTTAAAAACAAACTCACACTTGTAATGTCAAACTACTTAAAAAAAAAAACTACTTCGAAAAAACATACAATAACAAAATAAGTATGTTGCACATAACTCCATAAATATTTTGTTTTTTGTAAAATTTTATTTCTGTCGAAGGCTAATAAAAAAATTACACATGAAGCTATTTGAATTATCAGTCAAGAAATTAAAAACACCTAGGGGTTATATTCAATATTTAAAGACAAAACTCATTTGTAACACCAAAAAGCAAACTTCTTAAAAGAACATAAAATAACAATTTTCAAACTGAATTATATGAAAACATATTTTTTGATCAAGTAATGTGTTCCTACTTCTCTACTCTCTTCATTGCCTCGCTCTTCTTTTTGCCCTGCTCGGATTCTTTTAAACACTTCCCTGCTTTGTACCTATTCCATAATATTATAGGTACCCATTCATGGTTGCATCTAAAATAAACATTTACTTATTATTTGAATCAGCATTATCAACAAACATTTAGTCTATATGAAAACTGGGTAAAGATAATATAGAGAACATCGAGGGATAAAGGTTTAAATTGAAGCACTAATAAGAATAATTTGTCGCATTATAAAATGCAATCCTGTATTACGACTTCATTTTAATGCATTATATCTGTCTTCCATACAAGTCACATATGGCCGTGGCTGCGAAGCCATGTACATAACCATTCATAAACCAATAACCGTTTTGTGCAATTTACTCAAAAGGAAACAATATATCAGGATCAGGACAGATTTGCAAATGAACTGAAATTTATCCACGCATGCCCTGTCTGATACATATTTCCCTTTAAGAGTAATGAAAGTTTCAAACAATTATCTTGAAGCAAAATTATTTTTACTTACCTATTTTCATACACTGTTCATCGTCAAACTTCACAACACTAAGTACGACCTGGTTCACAATCTCTCTCCAACCTGGCTTCGTAACATTCAATTCTTGGGCCAAATAAGCTTCATTTTGTAGGTTTGTTGGTCATTGAAAATAAGGGTGCCAGAATTTTTGTTTAATACCGTAAGTTTTCTTTAAAGTTTCCTCTTTTTAGTTTCCAAAGTCTACAAAATTGTATCAAATTTCGGAAGTTTTATAGGTTATGTTATTTTTACATGGCTTGTACTTACTTTCTATAGTGTCGAACAAAAAAATCTCAAATAAAACTGAATTAAACAGATAAAAAACAATCAAAAGTGTTAAAATTATTTTCTATAACCACTAATAATTTATATTATTTGATGTAGAGAAATTAACTGATATTCCAAGCTTGTTTTGAGTTTACACTAAAGAAAAAGAATACCAGATACAATAGAAAGTGATAGAAAGTACACGTTGGTGAAATTAGATATGGCCACCGAAAATCGTAATGGCGCCTTATTTGAACATATTAAAGATGAATATTGGGTTACAGTTTAAGGAGATTTAGGGCCCTTCACTGGACGTCCTTTTTTAATCCCGATGTCAATTCAGTTAATGCCAAAATGAAATCAGTTCAGGATATCCTCTTGGCCTCCTTTTGAAGGATATCCTAAATGGGACGTCCATTCCACTATCTACTTTACGTACTGGGATATCCAGGTACGTCAATTTGACATCCCATATCCCGATTGTGCTGTGTGGGTAGATTTAAAGTTCGAGTTAAGTAATTCTTACCTGCAACTTAGTTCGAGTTAATGTACAACTGTTTTTCAATGTCGTTGTTTATATGAATTGGCTAACTCCAGGTAGGTACAATCCTGTAGTATATGTTCTGATACATTTCTTGGCACCTTCCTTCGTGACTCATGGCGGCCACGTGGTCGGTATCTCTTCTTTAACTCCTTTCTTAATTTCTCGACCCTCTCATAATTCTCTATCTTCTTTTCCGCTTAGAGAGCTATCGTCACTACTGCTGCTGGAACTGCGCGGTCGCCTTCTACTGTTTCTACCCATTTTCGTAAATTTTCTGATCTCGCCTGATTACAACACCGTCGCCTTCTAGCATAGAAAACGTTATGAGGTAGATTGGGGTTGGGTGAACATAGGTATGCAACGATGCAATTTTTCTACTTTAAACCTTGTGCGCCATCTAGCACCTCGGAAACGGTACTACAAGTTAATACAAATCTAGAGGACGAAGTGCTGATATACAATTAGTAAAAATTTTTGTTCGGTGCTAATATACCTACCTATTAGATTTAATCAATTGCCCATGCTCATATTAAAATTACTAATCGCGTTGATTTTCGTCTTTATCACTGTTGCCATTATAATCGCAGTGATTGAATCACCGGCAGTGAAATACCGCCCATCTCTAGCTTGCGACACGTTGCTATGTTCATTTCACTGAAATGTGTGTGTTAGGTTAAAATGTCAACTTGTTATTGATGATTGGTTAAGACAAATAATCCTTATACAAAATGGGTAGCCATGAGAAAACGATATGCAGGCTCTGTTTGGAAATATGTGATGACTTTAAAGCTATAGAGGGAGATATTAAAGAGAATTTGGATGTACTTCTGCCAAAAGTAGTAAGTGTCCTAAATTAACTATCGATTTATTTTAGTTCAATTAGTGTTTATTATACGTTTTGTTGTAATGCTCTCGATAATTTTTGTTTTAGGCTTTAGTCTCAATACGGAAATCTGTGATGTGTACAGGATGTACTGAAAAGCTTATGAGTTGTTTTGATTTTAAAACAACATGCTTTTATACGCATGATTATATATTTCCATTTGTCAACAACGAGGGCGCTGTAAAATTGGATCTAAGAGACGTCTATCTGAGCAAAAATGAAACTAGTACTCTCGTTTCAAGAGATGAGGACGTTTGTGCATTTTGCATGGGTCCAGTGGAAAGTTGCTCTGCCATATTCCTCGATGTTGCTGATGGGGATGTTATGTTGAAGAATATGATAGAACAGTGCCTTCCAGAGTTGGTAAGCATTAATAAATTTTTTTTGTTCAAGTGCTTATTGGTTGGGAAACAGATGCAAGAGATCATGGGTGAAGTGCATAGATAGGTGCGTTCTCAGCAGGCTCATGATTTGCTTTTTTGGCACCATTGTGCGTTTTAATATATATTGCCCTCAATTTCTATAATGTTCCTTTGCAAAATTGCTCGGAACTGTACCCAGTTCTTTCTTCTCTTAGTGAAGGATTGATCTTCAGGCACTTTGGAAGATGGGATTGTGATCTGAGGGGTGTTAGTGAGCCTGCAATTCCAAACTGGTCATTTGGCACAAGTCTCCTATAGCCACCGTCTGGGTACCCCGTGTTATGACGGCCTCCAGGTCATGGTTTAGGAGGTGCTTGGTAACAGGAACCTATTTTGAGAGGGTCTTTACTCTCCGTTGAACTATGGCGATGGCTTCCATGTTTTTCAATTCCGGCGTGTCAATGAAATGATGGTCTATAGTCCTCTTGACGAGCAGAGCCACTCCTTCTGTGTTGGCTCTTCGTTGTTCTCTATAGACTTTGTAGCCTGGGATTCGAAGTTCCATATCCTGGTGAAGTTTGTTTTCTTACAGGGCCATCACATCGATGCTGTACCTCTCCAAGATTTCTTCTAATTCTAGCTTCCTCCCTCAGAGGCCGTTCACATTCCATGAGGTGATCTGCAAGAGTTTCGGCTTCACCAGCGTATTAGACATTACTCTTGGAGCATGTTTGGCATTTGGGCGAATAATGCATTCATTGTTCAGCAAATCTGCTGCATCTGTGCCATCTGTGAAATTATGAGGCAGGACAGAATTTAGGGGTTCGACACCCTGTTTGCAGGTGCAGCTTTGCGCTTGCCGCGTCTGCATAATTTCACCCAGCAGTGATCTTTCTGGTCTCTGCCCTCACTGTCTTCACCCTAAATCCCTGCTTGTTGGTCTTAGGACGACTTGCTGGTTTTTGGGGTAGCTGGGGCATCTCCTGTAGCTGGCTGGATGGGCAATTTGCCCACTTGATAGGGTTCTACTTTTTCTGGCACTCAGTGCACCTACGCTGGCAGCGGTGGCACAGTGACGGCAGAGGCGGTTCTCTGTTTTTCTATCCTCACGACCGGGAGCAGCGTCTAGTGATTTTCAGGATCTTTCCCTGGCCCACGGGGACCTGCACGAGGACGAGGGGCATCTCTCTCTTGGTCCTCCTGGATGTCATGCACTGAACTGACACTGGTGCCAGTCCCTGTGTCTGGAGGTCCTCCTTGATATGCTCGTTTGTGACGCTGGAAGGGATCGTTGCAAGTCAAGCTCAAACACAAAATATAATCAGAATCCTGTTTGAGTTTTCACAATTCATGTTATCACGTTTTACATTAGGTAGTTATCAAATATATAAAACAATATAAAAATATATAATTTGCAATAAATAATCCGGTTCCTTCGTCTTAAAGAATAGAAGTAAATAACAGATAATGAAATAACTGAATAAGAAAACATATTAGATTGCAATTCTTCTATTACTTAGTATACATTTTATTTGATGTTATTTTTTTACAATTGTGGCCTTTCGGCGCCACTGTGCACCACACGACTGTTCTCTTATGTACAGCGCGGACCTGCTCTTGAGCCCTCATTGTGTGTTAGTTGGGAATCTAGATTCTCAAATGATGCTCCTAAAATGTCAAACACATGACTCAAAGATATAGTTTTAAAAACGCCACTAAACATCTATGCCCTGGCCAGGATTCGAACCCAAGACTCCGTGGTCGCAAGCCAAACACCATAGCACTGTGCCACTGAGCCGAATTTGTGGCTTCTGAGTCCTAACTATAAAACATATCCACCAAACTGAATCCCCTAGGTATTAGCTCATAATAAATGATTTATTTGATTTTTTTTGACAGAATTTTAGCGTCATCAAGGACCCTGTAATCTGTACAACCTGTCATGGCTCGCTAGAGGATTGTTTCCGTTTTGTGTCAGATTGTTTAGTCTCAGAAGAAAAGATTAAGAAATATTGTGAAACTTTAGATATAAGCAGCAAAGGACAAGTAGAGCTAAGCGGGTTATTAGAGTTTATGATGGGAGACGTAACTATAAAGAAAGAAGAGGTGCAGTATACATCAGAAATGCTAAACAGTGAAAAATGGAGCAGCATTAAAAGAACAGAAACATTCTGTGACCAAAACGAACTTAAGGAGGAAAAACTTGTTGAAATTGAAGACCAAAAATATTTACTTAATGAAGAAATTGAAATAAAAACTGATACATCGGATTTCAACAGGTAATACTAGTTTAAAATTAATTGAATTGAATCTATGTGGCTAAAACTTGTTAAATAGAACAAGTTCTTCCCGTAGTAGTAGAAAGTTAATTCTAGGATTTTTAAAAGGAGCACCCAATTATTTCTGTACAGTATGTCTCATTTTTCGTGACTCCCATATCACAGCTTTCTCATTTACAATACGAGTTTTTTTAAATGTGGGTGGTGGAGTACTTATCCATCAGGAGATTGTGTAACGTTAAAATATTTTAAAATCCACCAGTGGCGTCCGTCGTTATGAAGAAAAATGTACCTAATTTTCCACAAAAATATATTAGGCATAGTTTTAACTATAGAACAACCTCATAATTTTATTCGTTGTTATCATAAACTCACTGAAAGTCAGAATCAAACAATAATTGACTTTAGTGCAGTAAAAAAAGGCCAAAAAAATGAAGAGATAGGTATAGTCTGTATACAGCAAGTTTATGATTTTATCCTGTTTAGGGTATCACCGGGAGTATATTCCCAAGTTTTGGACCTCGAAAACCTTGTGCTACTTTTTTTATAAACAATTTAAAAATTCTTACTGCAGGGAAAAAATAACGTATTTAAAAATAAAGTCCTCCGAATTTTAAGAAACAAGGAAGTTATTGCATTTTGCAACAGAGCTTTATGAAAAAATCAAAAAAATCACTTTTTAGCTCAATTAACAATACTTACATTATATGTAAAAAAATAATTTTCTATAAAACTTTTTTTTTTTAATTTGTCATATGAAATGAACAGGTTTCAAAATTATACAGTCCAAATTTTAGCTCAAAATATGCACTTGTTCATTAACAATTGGCCAAAATGCAAAAAGATAAATATCTTGAGTTCAGGTTAACAAAAATGAACTCTCTTTTTTTTTAATTTGTTTTTCAAAATGGCCGAAAAAATGCAATTGTTATTTAAGTTATAAGCAAATGTAAAAAAAGTAACCAAAATTACATTAAAAAAAATTCTTTTTAATTGCATTCGAAAGCTGGCGTCAAGATCTACATTTTGAAAAAAATATTTCATTTTGGACTTAATGGCATAAAATGGCGGGCATTTCAAATTTTAGATAACAAATACAATTTGGGCCATTGTGTTCATTTTGACATCAACTTCTCAGGGTCTTTTTATTACATCAAATAGTATATTTTCTGGAAGTTTGATGCAAATTGGTCTAGTTGACGGTCTTGGGCACTAAAATGAAAAAAATACTGTTTTTTTCTGGTTCCTTCAGTTTTGTAGGTTACATACGTACTTCAGAGAATTAAAACCAACGACGATTTATTGACAATTTTATTACAAAAAGACTGGTGTTTAGTGTGCCCCGATCCGACTTATAGAACCAGAGTTATTTACATTTTAAGCTCGAAAAACGCATCAAAAAATTTTTAATTGCTTATAAAAAAAAAGTAGCACAAGGTTTTCGAGGTCCAAAACTTAGGAATATACTCCCGGTGATACCCCAAATAGGAGAAAATCATAATCTTTCTGTATCCAGACTGTGCTAATTAAAATGCTTTTTTTTACTGCACTACTTGGAATTAAAGTAGAATTTTTGATAAATTTGATTCACGAACAATACAATAAATAATAAAATTTACATAGATAACTAAATCACAGCTTGCTCAATATGTCACATGATTAATTCTAAATGGAACGACTGTCTTCTTCAGCTTAACTACATCCGAAAATAAAGTTATGACTAATAATTGGCGCTTTCAGAAGGAAAATGTTTTACCTGTATAATTGAAATTCGGTATTAGTAAGTTTTTGATAACAGTGAATAAGATTATGAGATGTTTTACAGTTGAAACGTTGCCTAATATCCTTTTTTGGAAAATTAGGGCGGACGCCACTGGTAATATCTTACCATGACTTAATCTCCTGATGGATAAGTACCTTTCACCCGAATTGAAAAAAAATTGCATTGTAAATAAGAGAGCTGTTTTTCTTTCTTCAATTCTTTGGGACTTCCTGCCACATGTATGTTTTCTTTTTAAGCGGTGCTAGGGGAATCTACAAAATATATCACAATTAACCAGTAGGATACTGGTAAATAACCTCTACGCCTGTGACGTTTACGTCAAAGGATCAGTTAGAGGCTGGTTTTTAAAAAATAAACAACACAAATAAGTATAAAAACTTGAAATTAAATATGTCGCCAACGTTTCGGAAATCTAGTCTGTTTCCTTTTTCAAGGCTTTTTTGAAAAATCTTTTTTGCTGTGTATGACAAATACACAGCTCTAAGAATGTTTGTTATATTCAATATCCATAGATACTTGCTATTTACATAGAACTGTTGATGTAGTTAACAGGTTTTTAGTTTTTATACAATGTTAAGTTTGTGAAGTTCTTCTTTTAACATTGGCAGCCAAGTTGTACAGACATCTACAGAACAATTCGACACGCAACTATCCTCATTCATTGAATGAGGAGGGATGAGGAAATATAAAACAAATAATATATTAACAAGTATATAAAAGAGTGAAAATTTTACAACACTTTACAAGTTATTAAAAATATTTATAGTGAAATTAGATTTAATTAGTTGGCAAAAATTTAGTTAAAAAAAGAAATTAAATTTGAAGATTAACAAAAAAATTACAATAATAATAATAATAATAATAATAATAATAATCATTTATTGATGCCACTATACCAAGGTATTTACACAGGTCAGAAATAGATTACAAGTTACAAATAAGAAACAATCAACTGGTTTACAATTTTTCTTCTGACCAAAAGTTGAATTTTGCACATAAATTTGGGCTACTTAGCTTAGCGAAGACGTGGAATCTCGACGAGGTCTGGTCCTGAACATAGCCGCGGGTACCCGGGAAGGAGGACGTAATATTCAGATCCTGACAACGTTGATTTCCAGGAGATGCTGCGTCGGAATGATATCCAATACTTTTGGGATAACTCCAAATATTTTGTACCATCAACTTCTGCCCCCAGCAGGTTAGGAAGTTGAGGTTGCCCCGTTCTCGTTTAGATAGTGGAGACTGGGTCGTGGTTCGGAAATTATTCAAGAAAAACTTTATTTTTTAGGTTAGGCGCCAGTAGTCATATTAAAAGAAGCATCTATAACGTACTTGTCTAATTGTACGACTGTGACTACTCAGAGATAATTAATGTTATAGATACTCATGAAATTATCAACACTAAGTTAAATATATCTGGTTTATTGACTCTATTATAAATTTTGAAATAGTTTAATTTTGATTAATTTAAATGTTACACCTTATGGTTGGATGTAGCTACTTCCTTACAGAAAGTTTATATATTTAATTAATAAGTTTGATTAGGTTGAAGACCAAAAAAATTTACAAAATATGACAAATTATTGCTAAGCGGTGATTACATAATTAAATAGAAGAAAATTAATAATTAGCTGAAGGCAATATATAACATAAAACAATTTAGAAATGTATAAAAGTTTGTCGAAAGTTGAATAATGTCGTTGAAAGTTGAACGTTGAAAAGAAATGTTGAAAAGCAAATTCAGTTGATACAATTACCACCGGCTGGGTTCTGCAGTAACCAACCCTGGTCCTCGTCTTACTGAATCTTCTTGTGTTACTACCACTCGATCATTGACTCCGCAGAGATCCTAAGAATTTAGACGTCGGAACTGTTACCAAACCAAACAACTTGGTGCTCTCATCCAGCGAGGACTATTCCATACCAAGACACTCCAACCTTGGATTACAAAAACTCCTTGGCAAATAGTCTGGTTCTCCTGGATTATAGCAGCCACCCAATTTTTCCTGGCACACAGTTAAGCCAAATGTATGGTAAAATTCCCAATTTAAGGATTAACTTAACTTCAAATCTGAAGGGTCAACTTAACATCAAAACTGAAGGGTCAGCTTAACATCAAAACTGAAGGGTCAGCTTAACATCAAAACTGAAGGGTCAGCTTAACACCTCATTCCTACAAGAGTTATCATCTGTTACTACACTTGAAATTACTTGTTTATTAGTGGGCACTCTTAGTGCGTTTGATAAAATCCTCACGTTAATGCATTACTGGTATCTCTCTAAATAAATTACATTAACATGCCCTTCTCGCCCCTACTAATATCGATTTAAATTCTTTTGAATTTTAATTATTCGACAAGGTTACGAAAACGTAATTTAATAAATTCGAACTGTCTTTAAACCCTTATTAAACCTCAATTACTCATTAATAAAATTTACTTCTAAATATATCTTAATACTGAGTTAAACACATGTCTCGAAATACCCCGTTCATACATTAACATGACCGCGTCTCTTTCAAGCCACGCGCCGCGAATGAAGGTAATTTGTGATCAACAAACATCGCGTTTAATCATGATAAATTCAACAATTAAATTGCAAATACATGTACAACAAATACTACAGAAGGTAATTATATTTATATTATCAACTATCTATTAACATACCACACTAGATGAGGTGTTAATCGGACAGTCACGTCTGTATTGCTCGAAGTCAAAAGGAAAGTGGCTATCACGAACTGTTCGGATACCGTGTTTGATCTCTAAAAAAACTAGTTACACTTCTATATGCGAGATGTCGCTGGTAGTGGGAACATAAATCATTCTTTAAATATAATACAAATCTACACAATTACTGTACTGTATCATTCCTATGCATTCATGAGTTCCAATTTAATCAGGATTATCGATTTATAATTTTGTTTATTGATTTTTGGAATTTATTCACTTATACAGATTTCTTCTTTTAAATATTTGTTGTACCAGATGACTTGTAGGTGTTTATCAAGAGAAGTAGCAGATGGCGCTTGTATGCTAATTTATAATTTAAAGTTGGATTGACGAACACAATTTCTTCCAGATTCAGTAAGACTAGGGCTTTGGGATTGGACTGAAAAATTAAATAATAAGTTTACTGAATTGTGGTTTAAGACTACAAAAATTCATTGCTATTAGAATAAAAATTAACAAGTGGCATTCGGGTAATTTTGAATGTCACAATTTAATTTATGCCTCGTACCTTGCTTCAATGGTGGTTTGGTCCAGGATTTTACATGAAAAAGGGGTAATGTAAAGAACCAGTTCATAATAGCAAAAAATTTAAAATTGTGAGAAAAAAGAAATACAAGAAAAGTACAAAAAAAAACTATGGTGACGAAGGTCACTGCAAAACAAAACGACTAGCAATTTAACAAAAAAACCTGAGTATTGGTAAAATTTTACTTCTGAAAATATATGAATAAGCTATATACTGATTAATATAATAAATGAAATGAATAAATGAGAAAACTCTACTCTCATGAAATTTTAGCCATTCACAAAATGGCTGACATGACATGCTCATAAAAAATCTCCAAAATCACAAAAAATTGTATTGACAGAATTTCGAGATATTGGCCTAGGAAGGTCTTAATATCGACGAAATTACAACTTTCTTTGACTTCGTGTTTTTTAAATGTTTGGTGAAATGGTGACTTTTGATGAGCGTGAACTACTTCTAATAATAATTGTAGATGATGTAATCGCATTTTATTTGATTCAGTTTTAATTGCCACTTGTTGATTTGATTTGTCTGTGGCAAATAATATTCTGTAAGAGTATTAAATAATAGAGACTAGTATATTACATAGATAAAAGGTTTATAGCGGATAATGAGTAATGATGAAGCTGCTATATGGGGCCATCAATTAGTTACGTCACACTTTGAGGGGGGAGGAGGGGATCAAACTTTTGTGACATCACATTATTTACAAATACATTGTTTTAATTGAATGGAATTAAAGAAAAAACAAAAATCAGAAAATTCTACCTTAAAATTTCAAATGTGACGTCACAATGGGGGGGGGGGGGGTGACTTGAATGTGACAAACTGTGACATAGGGGGAGGGAGGGGTAAAAAAATTATTTGTTTTTATTGGCATGTAAGAACATGCCTATAAAAACAAATTAATTTTAATCCAAATTTTAGGCATTTTTATGTAATATGTATATGATTTATTAGGAAAGTCTAAAAGTTCTAAGGATAGTCTGTTACATACTTTCGCTGAAACGTATATGAAATTTCTTTGTCCCAGCCTCTTTTTCATGAACGGTGGTGCATAATTAAGTTTTCTTGCGAATCTTGTAGAATAATTATGTTACTGATCATTACTTTTTTTTTAAATATGTATTTTATTACTTTAAAGGCATATAACTCTCGTAGATTATTTACTTTCATTTCCAAATAAAGTTGTTTGGTCAAATATTGAAATGGTTTCTTTAAATTTAATTTCATAATTAATTATTTCGCAAGGGGCCGTTCATAAAATACGTTCACAAATAAGGAGGGAGGGGTATTACTTAGAGTGACGAGATATAACAAGGGGGGGTTCTAAGGAAATGTGACGTTTGAAGTTCATCAATTTTAATTTTTTTCTTAACTTGGCAGTTTTAAAAAATTTTTCATTACGATAGAAAGTCATTCTTAAGTACTTAAAAGCCTGTAAATATGCTGTTTCATAAGAAATCGTTTATATGGGGGTGAGCTAGCTTTTGTGACGTAATATTTGTTAGGGGGGTCTCTGAAAGTGTGACTTAACGTGACGAAGGAGGAGTCCAAAAAGGTGAAATTCTCAGTGACGTATTTTATGGATGGCACCCAACTTGTAAGTATTTCATAACATTATTATAGGTGGCTCTCTTAGCTATAATACCATATGCGATCATTGACTGCACCAATACGTAATATGCAGTCCACAGCAATGCAAGGCATAAAGTATTTCTTAATAATTTAAAAGTATACTGGGCGATTCAGTTTGGTATTTGCCCCCCTGAATCTTTTTTATTTCAACAGAAAACTGCAACAAACCATATATATATTAGTAAGTCGCTTGTCAAACTCTATTAAATGACATCCTTAAATCATCCCTGTGATCACATATGCCAAAGCGACAATAGTAAACTTTTTTTTTCAAATGGCATGCTATCCTTTTTTTTGACTATTGCTATAGAGACTTCCTTTCTGCATTCAATTGTGTAAAAAAAGCATATGCTTCCATAATAAACATTTCGAGAAAATTATTAAAATATTGTTGCAAATTTTCCACCTTTTAGGAAACACCCTGTATGAATCCGTGGGTTCTAAATAATTTCAACAAGAGATAAACACCACTAACACTTTATTTGATAATTTACTGACTATACAATACTTGAAAATACACTTTGTTTACTTTAACCTCACTTTTTACCGAACGTGTCACTTCTCAAATAAACTTCTTCTTAATAAACTTCTTCCTCTGCGCCGGTAATCGCGCCTTATATACTCTTAAATTACCTCTAGATTGAACCAGAATCTTCTTCCACCACACTAGAAAAGTCCATGGCTCTTTCTAGAGTCTTTCCAGTCACTATTAGTAGGCATAGGCGTATCATCTCCAGTTCCAAGGGGGTGTAATTCATAACAATATGATACAACTTCATTTGATGGTTTTGTTTCTGAATCTACATTTGGCCACGGAAACAATTGAATTTTGACATTGTTAGTAATGTCAAATTGAAAATACTGTTATTTGTGATTATGTTATTAATTTTTGTTTTATGCTATACTTACTTATAAATAGATTTACACTTATAAAGAAAAATTGGACATGATATTAATTTATGGAGAGTATGATAAAAACAGTAAAGCAGTCAAACGTTTATATGATGAAGGCTTTGACAATGGGCCGGCGCCATCAGACAAACTATTTGAAAAATTGGTAAAAAATATGGGCAAAAATGGAAGTTTAAAAAATAGAAACGTTTTTAAACTCAGAAATGCTGAGATGAAGTTGATAAGTCTGATATTTCGTATTTTTCAATGCAAAGAATTCTGAAAGACAATAAACTGTGACCATATAAAATACATTTACAACAGGGTTTACTTCCTGAAGACTACGAGAGATGTCTAAAGTTTGTATCATGGCTGGCAGTTACTCAACAAATGATTATCTTAGATCATATCATCTGGTCAGATGAACTCCGTTTGCATAATAATGGAATAGTCAATCAACATTATTGGTCTCAGGATAATCCTCAGTGCCTTCGAGGAAGTAATTTTCAAAATTACTGTATGGTACGGAATTCTTAACCGACAAATTATAGGACTAAATTTTCACAAAGGCGCACTTAATGGAGAACGATATCTACGGTTTTTAAGAGAAGAATTGTTTAACTTCATAGAAAACATTCCATTTTATATTAAGCATAACATATTACAACAAAATGGGGCACCGCCACAATTATATAATTGTAATGAACCTACCAGATCTCTGAATCATACACCGTTGAATTTTTTCCATTGTCTCTATGTAGAAGAAAGAGTTTACTTTACACCTCCTAAGTATTAGTAGTTTTTTTATTGGTAATTATTATTTAATTGTATTTGTTGTTTTAATATTATTGATGAGTATTATTGTCATTAATTAACTTAAAATATGATATTAATTGTTTACTTATAAGTTACTATCCAGGGTGATTCATGTAGGCCATTCATTAGAAGTTTTTCAACTTGCAGTTGGATTAGAAAATTGAAATTTGCTATGCAGCCATAATCGATCATGCCCGTTCTATCTAAAATATTTTCAGTCCTCCAACTATACAGGGTGTGCCAAAAACCAAACAAAAACCAACTTTCTTATTTTAAATGAAAACCTATATTTTTCTTTACATGGTTCGATTGGTCTTCTAATTCTGAGTTTAGAGAACCTAAGTTATATTAACTTATGTATTACAATTTTTGACATGTGTCCAATTTTTTGAAAAAAATTGCCGCTGTAGTAGTTTACGAACAAATTTGTATCTCGCAAACCTTTCAAAATTATGAAACCGAATTTGTGAAGCAGTTAGCTGGAAGTCCAGGCTAACTTTTGATGTCCCATCGGTGGTCCCATTTTGCACCATATGGGCGCAGTCGATTTTCAAATGTCGCAATCAAAAATTGTCAAAAAGTCAATTTTTTCAAATGGCATCTACTATTTTTTTTCACACCATTCGAAAGAAAATTGAATTTTAGGGTGAGTTACTTAAGCATTCCCTATACCTAACTTCACCCCATATCGAGTTATTCTATAAAAATCAAGAAATACCTTATCTTGTCGAGAGATTTATTACTTTATCAAGTATGCCATGAAAACAAAAAACAGTTGTAATATTTTTTAAAGAAAAATATGGATTCTTATTTAATTACACACACCAACAAATTATTATTAACGAACAAGAACAATGTTGACGAAATTCTGTCAGTGAAAACGGTGCACACATTGAGCATTTGTATTGAAATAATTATTTTGTTAATCTGTTTATTTGTTGATATTTTGTTGTTATTATTTATTATTGCAATACGGTTTTTGAATAAAAATTAAAATGAAATGATTGTTTCCAAAGCCTACTACCCTTGAGAAAAAAAAAACAATATTTTTTTCAAAAAATGCAAATAACTCAAAAACGACTGTAGATAGACATACACAATGTTAATAAAAGTGGCCCTAAAATTCAATTTTGCATTGATTTCTGGCGTCAGAAATGGTAGGTGCAAAGATGTGCTACGCAATCTGTTGAAAGTAGAATAATAGAATATATTTTCTTTAAAAATGATTACAACTGTCTTTTGTTTCCATGGCATACTTGATGAAGTAAGGCAAGATAAGGTATTTCTTGATTTTTATTGAATAACTCGATATGGGGTGAAGATAGGTATAGGGAATGCTTAAGTAAGTAAAATTCAATTTTCTTTCGAATGGTGTGAAAAAAAATAGTAGGTGCCATTTGAAAAAATTGACTTTTTGACAATTTTTGATTGCGACATTTGAAAATCGACTGCGCCCATATGGTACAAAATGGGACCACCGCTGGGACATCAAAAGTTAGCCTGGACTTCCGGCTAACTGCTTCACAAATTTGGCTTAATAATTTTGAAACGTTTGCGAGATACAAATTTGTTCGTAAACTACTACAGCGGCAATTTTTTTCAAAAAATTGGACATATGTCAAAAATTGTAATAGATAAGTTAATATAACTTAGGTTCTCTAAACTCAGAATTAGAAGACCAATCGAACCATGTAAAGAAAAATATAAGTTTCCATTTAAAATAAGAAAGTTGGTACCAATTTTTGGCACACCCTGTGTAGTTGGAGAACTGAAAATATTTTAGATAGAACGAGCATGATCGATTATGGCTGGATACCAAATTTCAAGTTTCTAATCCAACTGCAAGTTGAAAAACTTCTAATGAATGGCCTACGTGAATAACCCTGTATAACTATTTAAAAACAGAGCTTTGCTTGGCCAAAACATCAAACTTTATTTCGAAGTCAGTGCAGTATACAATCCTCGATAAAATCCCTCTCTTTCGAATCTGATTTGTCTAGATGGTACTAGTTACATTACTTACAATGTCAAAATTCAATTGTTTCCATGACCAACTATGCTAATTCAGAAACAAAACCTTTGAATGACATTGCTGCAAATTGCGTATACTTGCTTTTTCTATCTTAGGTTGTGATCAATAATTATACCTAAGTGTTTTATTACAATTGCATTTTCTATTCTTATTTTACATCTACAGAAATTGTTTTGTCTGCACTCTTCTTCATCATGTATCTGAGATTGTGTGGCTGAATTCGAAGACAATGTTAAAAATTTTGTTCTTTCATGGTTCAACATAAGATGATTATTGTCCATCCATATTTTAATTTTTTGTAAACATTTTTCAGACTTTCTCTTTACTTCGTCCCTACTGTTTATCTCGACATATATGGCTGTATCATTTGCATATAATACAATATCTCATGTTTCTTCTATGTTAAAGATATCATTGATATACAAAATAAAAAGAATGGGACCCAAGGTGGTTCTCTGTGGCACACCACTTTTGATTACCAACAGGTCACAAATTGTGGTCCGAATCTTTACATGTTGTACCCTTTGACTGACGTAACCTTCAGTAAGATTTAAAATGTTGCCTCGAGATCCATAAAAAGGTAGTTTGGAAATTAATTTCTTATGAGATATTGTATCAAACGCCATAGTTAGATCGAGAAAAATAGTCATGGATGGTTTTGTCCTACCATTAGTCTTCTACAGTTTTTCTGTTAAATTTATTATACATCTTTCTTCAGTACTTAAATTTTCACGAAAGCTGAACTGCTGTTTTGCAAGTAAATTATCTTTTTGTAAACATTTTACTACAATTTCTTTTATGGCATCTTTATACAACTGCAGTATTTAATATTAGCGAGATTGGATGATAATTGTTAGGTTGATCAAGGTTGTCGGTTCTGTAAACAGGTATTACCAGACCCTCTTTGAATATGTTGGAAAATATACCTTCGTTTAATGAAATATTTATTATTTTTGTTAAAGTTGACACTATACTGTGCTTAATGAGCTTCATTGTTTTGCTAGTTATTCCGCCTATACCGGGTGATGTGTCATTTTTTAAATTATGTATAGATCTTATGTCATTCTCTAATACTGGCCGGACAAATATCGACTCTTGTACTTTAATTTCTATTATTGTGTTGCTATATGTGTACGAACGTTTATAAAAAAAATATTGACAAGTATGCCATAATAATAGTAATTTTTATGACTTTCAGTTTAGAAGATGCTACTTTGCCACGATCACAAGCCACTACTAGTAGATTAGTTAAGAAACGGAAATCGAGGATTAGGAGTGTCTCAAGTATAAAAACTTACCAGTGTCAAGGCTGTTCATTCCAAACAAAATATAAATATTACCTAAAAACACACTTGCTGAGGCATAAAGATCCCTCAGAAGTAACAATGCACAAATGTGACTCTTGTTCTTTTCAGACGGTACGTCACGGGGCCCTCAAAAGACATTTGCTAGTACACAATGATCCTTCAGAAGTAACGATGTACAAATGTGACTCTTGCTCTTTTCAGACAAAACACCATGTGTCCCTTAAAAGACATTTGTTAGTACATAGAGATCCTTCAGAGGCAACAAAGTACAAATGTGACTCTTGTTTTTTTCAGACGATGGATCGCACGATCCTCATAAGACATTTGCTAGTACATAGGGACCCTTCAAAGGTAACAATGTACAAATGTGACTCTTGCTCTTTTCAGACAAAATATCAAATTAACCTCAAAATACATTCGCTAGTACATAGGAATCCTACAGAGGTAACAATGTACAAATGTGCCTCTTGTTCTTTTCAGACAAAACATCACGGGGCTCTCAAAAAACACTTGCTAGTACATATGGATCCTTCAGAGGTAACAATATACAAATGTGACTCTTGCTTCTTTCAGACAAAACGTCATGGGACCCTCAAAAGACATTCGCTAGTACATAGGGATCCTACAGAGGTAACAATGTACAGATGTGACTCTTGCTCTTTTCAGACAAAATATCACATGTCCCTCAAACAACATATGCTAGTACATAGGAATCCTTCAGAGGTAACTATGTACAAATGTGACTCTTGCTCTTTTCAGACAAAACATCAAAATAACCTGAAAATACATTCGCGAATACATAAGAATCCTACAGATATAAAAATGTACAAATGTGACTCTTGCTCTTTTCAGACAAAACATCACAGGGCTCTCAGAACACATTTGCTACTACATAGTGATCCTTCAGAGGTAACAATGTACAAATGTGACTCATGCTCTTTTCAGTCAAAATATCATGTGTCCCTCAAAAGACATTTGCTAGTACATAGGGATCCTTCAGAGGTAACAATGTACAAATGTGACTCTTGCTCTTTTCAGACAAAACATCACGGGTCTCTCAAAACACACTTGCTAGTACATAGGGATCCTTCAGAGGTAACAATGTACAAATGTGACTCTTGCTCTTTTCGGACAAAACATCATGGGGCTCTCAAAACACACTTGCTAGTACATAGAGATCCTTCAGAGGTAACAGTGTACAAATGTGACTCTTGCTCTTTTCAGACAAAACGTAAATTTGCCTTAAGAAGGCATTTGCTGCAGAAGCATAAGGATCCTTCAGGTAAATAAACAATCAAAAAGGGTAAACTCAGATGATATAAAATCTGCAGGGATGCTAATAAACTCATTTACGGTCAGTTTTCTAATTAAGCATTAAATATGGTTTACTGTATATAAATATGTTGGTACTTTATCTGCAAGAATTTAAGAAATGAAGTAACTAGGAATTATATTAGATGAAAACATAAATATTAAAAAACATGCCAATTATATTATGAATAAAATGTCAAAAAAGTTCGCTTCCATAAATGAATTGGGGATTCGCTTGGTTTGCAAACAAAAACTTTATTATATAAATGCATAATTGCCCCTCACTTAGAATTTTTTTCCACAGTACTTTTTAACCTAGATCAAGGGCAGTGCAACAATTTCAAATGATACAAAATAGAGCATGAGAGTAGTTCTTGAATGTAATAGATGTACACCTATTACAGTGATGCTGGACGTTCTAAAGTTTATGAATGTAAAACGACGAATAATATACAAAACAATGATATTTATCTGTAATTGTTTATTTGTGGCATATTCAGATTTTCTTACTTTTTATTGGGTATTTTGCCACTGAAAAATATTAAAAAATTTTAATGAAAAAACCTCTGCGCCAAACGGATCAGACAGAGGTTGGTTCTTGAGTACTTGACTATTTCAAACAGTCTCACACCTAAAAATATATAAACTAGAACAATGTTATGAACTAAAAACTGAAAATCAAAGCTATAGGTAGTTAACGTTTCGGAAGAGAATCTACTTCCGTTCTCAAAACTTTTTTGGCCGTCAACCATGACAGTTCTTTGTTTTGAGAACGGAAGTAGATTCTCTTCCGAAACGTTAACTACCTATAGCTTTGATTTTCAGTTTTTAGTTCATAACATTGTTCTAGTTTATATATTTTTAGGTGTGAGACTTTTTGAAATAGTCAAATACTCAAGAACCAACCTCTGTCTGATCCGTTTGGCGCAGAGGTTTTTTCATTAAAATTTTTAAATATTTTTCAGTGGCAAAATACCCAATAAAAAGTAAGAAAATGATATTTATATTCAAAATTAAAATGAAAATACTACCATCTTATTTATATGATAATTTAAGATATACTATATGACTGTCATGTTATCACAGAAAGTATTTGGATAGATCTGCTTTTTTTCTAAGGTTTTGAAGATGTTTAACCAACTACCTAATACACTTAGAGACTGTATAATGTTAAATGAGGTTAGAAGTAAGTTATATGAATATATAGTGCACCGTTTTCCAGACTGAATTTCATTATATTTATATTATATATAGTATAGGTATAAGTATTTTCAATTGTAAAAGTAAAAAATAGTAGTGCTAATAAACGTTTATTTATTATTATATTTATTACTTATTGCAGTCTTAGGTTTTAGCGATTGTATTGCGTTGCGAATGTCATCCGCTGTTATGTTTTTAACAATTAATTTATCCGAATCATAGTTCTTGTGATTTGCATTTGATATAGATTTAAAGTTTGAGTTAAGTAATTCTTACCTGCAACGTAGTTTGATGTTACAACTGTTTTTCAATATCGGTTTTTACATGAATTGGCTAACTCTAGATATGTGAAATATTTTATTAGTTGGTATGGGAAGTATGGATTTAATTTACATTTTTGTGATTTTGCATGACTAATTTCTGTCGCTTATAGTTCTGTGGTGGTAAAATATAAATATAACTTTTGAAATATTTTGATTTGTATTGAGAATACTTAAATAAAATAAGTAAGCCTGATAGTTTTATTATTATTATCGAGCGAGCAGATCTGTAGAATCCGCACCACTCAGGCCTTTCGGCCCATTGTGCATTCGCGTCATATGGGATCTTCTAGAAGAGACCATTGCTCTCCACAAAGGATAGCAGTCTATTTCATGGTTGATCCCGTAATTCCTGCGGTTGTAAAAATTGCCTTTGAAGATGCCTATACCTTAACGCACCTAAGGGTGCGCAACTGCATAGGATATGAGTGGTGGTTTCATCCTCCACTCCACACATCCTACAAATAGGGCTGTTGTTCAACCCCATGCATTGTGTGGAGATGTTTGTTCAGAGGACAGTGTCCTGTTAACAAGCCTACTATCAGTCTCATTTTTTCTCTATCAAGCCCAAGCAGCCACTTAATGGTTGAGTTAGTCGAGGGCCCCTTTATATGGAGCCTCGACTGCCTCATTCCAGGGGCCTGAGTCCAATAGTTTCTGAACCTTGCAGTGACCCAGTCTCGTAACTCTGATTGAATCAGACTTCTTGGCAAACCGAAGGCTGGCTCAGGGCCAGGGAACGGAGTTATTGCTCCTCCCGCCAATCGGTATGCTTCTTCATTGCCCTCCACACCTCTCTGATCGGGCACCCATATGAATTTGACAGAGTGGTGTTTGCACAGTTCTGTCAAAATATTCCGACAGTTTAAAACTAGTCTTGAGGTCACTTTGTTTGACACAAGAGCCCTCAAGGCTGCTTGGCTGTCGCTACATATATAAATATGTTTGTTGGCGATACCTCTCCTGAGATTCTCGCTTGCACACACCAATATGGCATATACTTCTGCTTGGAATACACTAGGATACCTTCCAAGTGGCACCGATATACGAGCCCTTGATTTGCAGCCGTGTATGCCAGCACCAGTTCCCTTCTGAGTCTTAGATCCTTCTGTGTACCACTCGAGACCTTTGGGACTCAGAAGATGGTTTTTATCTCGCTCCCAGTCCTCTACACTGGGAAACATCGCAGAGTATGGAATAGTGAAATTATAGACCGGGAGACATCGGTCATCCCCCGCTTGGGTGATGACCCGGTCCCTTACCGGCAGATCTAGGGCCTTTGTGTGCCCCCCATCCCCGGCCAGTCCCGTTCCACATTCCATTTTTGAACAGTCTATTTGCTGCTTTTTTAGCTTCCAGCTCCACCTCGATATGCAAGGGAGTGAGTCCAAGAATGGCCTCCATTGCTATCGTTGAAGTGGTTCTGATAGCTCCTGTAATTCCAAGGCAAGCTAGCCATTGAACTTGACATAGGCGAGCCCTAATTGTGGAGCGCTCCTGGCAGCGCCACCACACTAGTGCTGCATATGTTATAGTTTTGTATGTTTCTGATATTTATGATTTGAATTGAATATGGATAAAAAGCATTCTCTCAATTTTACTCATGAGAGAACCAGCTACTAATGTTACTTAGCTTTAGTCCAAAGAACAAAAACATGATAGAATGTAAAAAGACTAGTGTAGTAAGTTGGAATGAAAAAGATAATACATGGAAGAAATTGAAGTAAAATTTAATACTAGCTGTAGTGTATTCAGAAGCAGCAAATGCCTGAAAAAGAGATACAAGATTATAAAGAAAAATGCTAAACAAAAATATTCCCAAAATAAACAAAATATGTTTCTAACAGAACATAGACAGGGGAAAATCAACAATATTAATGATCTTGAAAAAATAAAAGAAATAATTAGCAGTCATTTGTAGAAAATACAAAAATTATCATACCTATGTAAATTTACGTGTTGGGTCTTTTGCATTGTATAATATGTTTGATAATTTACTGTGTGATTTAAAAGCTACTTTTAGATTGTGTTTAGATAGAACATTAGCTATTTTTTCGGATAAATGGCCACAGTAGGTAGTTGTTGTGTATAAATTTGGTGGTTGCTTTTATTTTTGGATATATTAATTGAAAAGTGATTTTTTTCCGGATTTTGTTAATTAACTTTCTAATGACATCTTTACCAAAATCATTTTTAACTCCAATGTCCTCGATTATGTGTAGCTCTTCATTCAGATCCGCGTCAGACAGAGGTAGTGAAAATGCTCTGTGTATCATCGAATTATATGCTGCCATTTTTTGCTGATGAGAGTGTAATGAGTCGTAAGGAATTGCGGTTCCTGCATATATGGTAGTAATAATCAAGGGCAAACAAAATACAAACTACAAACAAATTGATATCGACATTTGACAGCAGCGGAATAAGCATGCGCACTAACCTAGGGACCGTGGTACGCGGTCACAAGCCTAGCTTGAATTCAAAATTTAAATAATATTTCACATCTACAATTTTGCGAATGATTTAGAGTTTATAAAACGAATGTTACTCACCACAGGGCAGGGAATGATTATAAATGTACTTAAATCAAATCTGGATAGAGAAATTTTTATTATGAGGTTGAGGTAGATACTATATAAAAATAGAAATAGGTACTGTCTCATCAGTTGTGATGCAGTTTTAGTTTTATTAGTTCGAAAATCGAACCAATCACCGCTTGCGTAAAAAATGCGATCCAAATATTTCTACAAAAAGTACACCTGTATCATACAGATAAAATCATTGACGAACATTTATACGATGTACATGAACACATGTATGAAGAACATTCCCTGACATGTATACATAATACATGCGACTATGAACATAAATTTTTGTGTATGTTCGATTCATATCGAATGTACATTCATATTGTATATGAAAATATTTATATGAGAATGTTGGGGAATATACATGGCAAGTACAGAATGCAATTAGAACATTGGGAATGCAAAATGTACATTCCTGGAATAATAAATGCTGTCTGGGAAAAACTCATATATTATTCACGAAACATTTCATAAACATTGACTATAACTAAATACGCGTTAATTTCTTTAGTATTGATCACTGCTTAACCTATAACCTCTTTGAAGTACCCAAACTGGATCATATAAAATGAAATATGTAAATATTGCATCAAAGAAATAAGTACCCACATAACATCTCATGGATATGTACATCCATAGCATATGCATTAGGTGTTGGAATTTGAATATGTATTATTAAATATACATATGATATGAAATGTATATTCAGCTACTGATATGCATCAGTGTCATATACAGTGTATATTGCTGGAGGTATATACATAATGATTTATACATAACATGTCCATTAAGGTATAATTAAATTATTCGCGTACACGAATTTTATCTCATTATCTGATGCGCATGCGCATGTAAATATGTATATGCATGTAATTTATGACATACTACGTCAGCGCTCCAGGCAATAGCCGGCGCCATTAAGCGATTAAGCCCTGTAGTGTTGTGTGCATAATGTTTATGTGTGATGAAAGTTAACTCTTTCTCATTCTCTGGATTTTATATTTGCTTATTGCTATATTATGCTGTTACATTTGCATGAAACTCCCATGATGTAAGAGTATATTTATTATAATGTAATTCTTTAGATTCGTAAATACATACTCTTTTAGGGTTAGAAAATTTACAAGTTTCATATTTAACTGATTGTGGCAGGTGTGTGTTTAGTAAAGATGGCGGAAAGTGACAGAGGCTTAAAAATTTGCTGTTGTCATATTGGGTATGTATTTTATAAATATAGTGAATAAAAATTACATACGTTCATATTATATAACTTATTACTGATGGTTGAGAATGTTTTAAACATATATGTAGGACATGAGTAACTATAGTAGGTACCTATTATACATGTTTACAATTTGTTAAACTACCGGAAGGTAAAGAAGTATACGTCAATATTGAAAATTTTAAATATTGTGTAATATTAGGTTATTTTGTAAAGTTTGTGTATGTTTAAAATAGTTATATAAAATATATTTCTTATTAAGCTATCTGTGTTTTATTACCTCTTATATGGATACTATTCGATACCTCTAAAGTAGTTCCCACAAACATCAAAACACTCGAACACTTTCATTCGATGCATGCTGCTCCAATCGTGTTGGTATCATCGGGATCATTAAAACTTTTCGTTTTAATCATCTGCCGATGATGCCAACATGACTGGGGCAACACGCGTCGGGTGCAGTATTCAATAAGCGTTTTGATGTCCGTGGAAACTACTTCAGAGATATGTAATGTATATTCATAAAATATACGATTGTGTATATGATGTGTGTTTCATATCCAGTGAATGTACATTGCATATGTTTATGTACATTCATTGGATATAAAATAGATATGGAAGTCGGCGACAAACGTATCTGCTGGGAATGTTAATTCCACATCCATTAGATGTACATTAGACATACTATCTCCATTTTGTGGATATACATATCCATAGATTGAAGATACAGTGTATGTACATTGCATATCATTTTGTTATGTGGGTATTTTTTATTTATGCCATATTTTTTACAAGAAATGTCTCACATATCCATAACACCGGTAGTAAAAAAAAACTATGGTTACAATGAAAATTTGCTACATCGATGTAGAAATCTATGTAAGATCTTATATTACTTAATATTCAAAACCATTTTTAAATAATCTTCCAAATGAGTAATGGGGGTTTACGAAAATTCACTATGTGCAATTTACAAGTATCATTCTCTTTTTCTAAATCCTTACAAGTAACAAGGACAGAGATAGTGATCTGTGCACTTTGAATTAATTTTCGTAAATCCCTAATATTGTATCAAATTTTAACCTTATTGTTTCCAAAATGAAGCATCTGTTCTTAAATGGTATGTGGAATCGGCTCGTTTGTAATGATGAATACACTATATTATTTGAAATGCGTGGTCGAAACGCAATTGGTCCGATTATCAATACATATAGTTCCCGTTGGGCCCGAAGCATATTATTGTTTACTGAAAAAGCTGTGCAACATCATACCATGTATATTTGTACCATGAGTAAATTCAGTCTGTTTTAAAACGGATTTCTTTATAAGAAAATGTTTGTCCGGTGCTAATATACCTACCTATTAGATTTAATCAATTGTCATGCTGATATTAAAATTACTAATCGCGTTGATTTTCATCTTCGTCACTGTTGCCATTATAATCGCAGTGATTGAGTCACCGGCAGTGAAATACCGCCCATCTCTAGCTTGCAACACATTGCTATGTTCATTTCACTGAAATGTGTGTGTTAGGTTAAAACGTCAACTTGATATTGTTGAATTGTTAAGACAAGTAATCCTTATACAAAATGGGTAGCCATGAGAAAACAATGTGCAGACTCTGTTTGGAAATATGTGATGACTTTAAAGCTATAGAGGGAGATATGAAAGAGGTTCTGGATGTACTTCTGCCGAAAGTAGTAAGTGTCCTAAATTAACTATCAATAAGTGTTTATTACACGTTTTGTTATAATTCTCTCGATAATTTTTGTTTTAGGTTTTAGTCGCAATACGGGAATCTGTGATGTGTACAGGATGTAATGAAAAGCTTATGAGTAGTTTTGATTTTAAAGCAACATGCTTTTATACGCATGATTATATATTTCCATTTGTCAACAACGAGGGTGCTGTAAAATTGGATCTAAGAGATGTCTATCTGAGCAAAAATGAAACTAGTACTATTGTTTCAAAAGATGAGGACGTGTGCGCATTTTGCATGGGTCTAGTGGAAAGTAGCTCTGCCATATTCCTCGATGTTACAGATGGGGATGTTATGTTGAAAAATATGATAGAACAGTGCCTTCCAGAGTTGGTAAGTATTAATTTTTTTTTTACTTAAGTACTTATTGGTTGGGAAATAGATGCAAGGGATTATGAGTGAGGTGCATGATAGGTGAGTTCTCAGCAGGCTCATATTTTGCTGTTTTGGCACCATTGTGCGTTTTAATATATTTTGCCCCAAATTTCTATAATAGGTAAAGGTACGAATAAATTTGGTACGTACTATCCTTCATTGGAAAATTATTTTAAAATGTATTTAGATAAATATATTTTTATTTTTATATTTTACAACATATACAAACCATATAATGGTTCTATATGCAGATGACACATCACTGATATTTAGCGAGGAAAGGAGTGAAGACTGTAGAATGATAATAAGTGATACAGTAAACACAATGAATGATTGGTTTGAAGCGAACAATCTGTTATTAAACGTTGAAAAAACACAATTAATAAAATTTGAAAACAGATCAAATAATGGAATCCTTACAGCTAATATTCGTGACACACATATACAATCAGCAGAAACTCTTTCATTTCTTGGTGTCTATATTGACAAACCACACATAGACAATCTGGCAAAAAATATGGCCAAGCAATGTTATACATTAAAAACCATTGCGAAAGAGGTAAATACAAAAGCAGCACTAATAGCCTACCATGCTTACTTTCAATCAAAAATAAGGTACGGGTTAATTTTCTGGGGAAACTCGGTTGAGGTTGACAGGATTCTAATTATGCAGAAGAGATGTATAAAGGGTATTTTCAAAATGTCACAAAGAGAAAGCTGTCATAACATATTCATTAAAGAACAAATATTTACGATAATTAGTTTGTATATTTATGAGGCTGTGGTGTTCATACTTGACAATAAGGAAGTTTTTTCAGAGTGTACAAAAAATTTCAAATATAACACAAGAAACAAAAAAGACCTAATGGCAGATGGATCGAAATACACATATATACAAAAAAATGTGCACTTCTGTATTATTAAAATCTGGAATAAATTACCCAGCGAATTTAGAGTACTCCCAAAAAGAATTTTAAAAAATAAACTCAAAACCTATCTTCTCAATAAACCATATTACACCATACAAGAATTTTTTAATGAAAATGAGTTGAGATTATAGGTGTCTGTTTGCTTGTATTATTTATAGCTTTTTATTTCTCTTTATATTATGTAAGTGTTTTTGTTGTATTTTATATTTTATATTGTAAGTATTTTTTTAGATATCTATGATTTAAATGTTTTTAATTATCTGTACTATTTTTTAAGCAAACGTGCAAAGGTGTTTTTTTGACACGTTCCACACCCTTAATGGGTAATGTATCTCGTTATGATTTATGGAACAAATAAAGAAATATCTATGTATCTATCTAAGTATTTTCTCACGAAGGTACATAGTTGCATTCAGTTATAAAAAAAAGATATTAAAAATATTTAAATACATATCTTGCATTATATGAAATGATAAATATAAAAATACAAAAACTAAGTTTTGAAAAGAAAATATTTTTTCCCTTAGCGCCTTTTTACCATGGAAATCGCGCATCGGGCAACCAATAAAGTCACAACCTGTGCAGCTCTAACTTTTATAATTTTGTACATTGTAAGTTCAGAGAGGAAAAGAAGCATTTGTTCGCTTGTTGCAAGTCCCGCCGCCAATATTCTTGAATAAAGATGAGGGCCTCGTAAGAGGTGGGCCTGCTTTTTCGCCTGCCCCGCCCGCAAATGGGGATGGTGTAGGCAATGTTAGCAGACCTCCCCTGGTCCTGGCTGTTGGAGCTTGCCAGCTGGGTCATTCTTCTGGTGCTCTTCTGTCTTGGTCTTCTTTCTCCGCTGGCATTTCGGCTCCCTGGAGCGTTTTTCGTCTGTACTGAGAGGGAACGGCTGCAGTCTCGGAGTTTGGAAGGGTTTGGGTGGTGTTGACTAGTCGGACGCCCAGGGTGCCAATTGGCATCATGTGCTTCGATTTCGTCGGAAGGAAGTGTGAACTGTGTAGCTCGCGGATTGTGTTCAGCCAGATGCTTATTTTAGTGTCAGAGTGTGTAACGGTCACGTTTTGTAAAAACACTCAGTACCGTAAATTAGACAAAGCGCGTGACTATTCTATTTAGTATTTGAATTCAAATTATACGTGCTTAAATTTTATCGGCTGGTCATGCTTGCTAGCGAGTAGTTGTAGTACGCAGGCATATTCCAACGCCAAGTCGGGCAGGGAGAGACGCGAAAAAGATGACGTAGTGGCTGGTGGCCGTTATTGCCGTATGAATTAAAAACCGCCATTTTATTGTACATAAATGTATATAGTGATTAATAACTGCGAATAGAATCGGTAAAGTAGTTATTATAGTTTATAAGTTCTGGTTATTGTGCTCCATTGCCCATAATTGTGGTAATGCAGTGTTTTCATCGAATAAGCTGTGAGTACAGACTTTTATATTAAGTATGTCTCTCGTGATGCTAATATTCCTGTGTGAAGCCGATTGCGAAAATGCAGAATTGTTGACAGCTTTCAACACCTCATATCACGTTTGACGAGTAATATTTTTCGTTGTATTCTGTGTTACCGTCCGGTAAAGACTTCTCATACCCCATGAGAAGACTATAATAGCGCGTGAATAATTTCATGTGAATGTTATGTTTACGTAACTATCTCGTTCCGTATTTTGACATCTCCCGTGTGTTTTGGGCATAAAACATAGTGTTCAATGGTCGAACCAGTTTATGTTTCGAAATACTAATTGTCGGGCCTTTCTTGTAAATAATTTTATGTACAGTCTAACGTATTTCCTTTTGTGTGTTTTTTGAGCTTGTTTATGTTAAAGTAACAATTCTTTGTTTTACCGCTCTGGCCAGATCGTGTTTAGTTTAGTTAATTATTTGCCGTATACGGATTATTATTGTGTACAGTTTGCTTTGTGTTTTGTCTGCTGAATTTTAATGATTTGTTTATATGATTATTCTGACGAGAGTTTTTGTACAGTTTACCCACAAACCCTGATGTTAAGTGCTCTACCTTGTTTGTGCGTTTTTTTGTATATCATTAAAGTAAATTAAACTAAATGATTCGTTTTATTTTATCTAGAAATTATCTTCGTTTCAAGTGTAGCATTTGCAAAAGCTACATGATTAATTTCCTATTTAATATCAGTAAATTGACTCTAGTTAATCCACTTCTTGGACTATAGAGGTATGCAACCCACTCAATTTACGATCTAGACTTTGATAGTGATAGTTGCCTAAGTTTCAAGGTGAAATCATAGGAAGTAAAACATGTTTTTTTTTAAATAACTTGAGTTAGTGATGTTTATTGTATATTCTTGTAGTTGATGTATTACATAATTGTGAAATTCATTCTTTTGATTATTAAGTCCTTTGGTGGTGCATTATCATTGACTAGAAAACATGTTCTCAGAGTGTGCAAGTTGTCAACACTGAGGAAATTTTAGCAGATTTCTGGTCTGGTTGGTTCGTTTCTCGACAGCGAACGGTGGTGGTCCCGATTTTGTGTTGAAGAATTTGGATTTTACATCACTAACCCTGTTTGGGATTTGATTTGATGTACCCAGTGCTTCTTTACCGTCTTGCCGAAAGCATTTTGTAAGTTCCAGGAAGGAATTCTTTTGATTGTCGTAATTTTGACACCATGTGTTTCGTGACGTAATATTCTCTATATGAGGTAAGCCTTTTAATTTGAGTTTTGTCTTGTAAAGTTCTTATTTGTTGTAACTATTACAGTGTTTGGATAGGCACATGTTTGGGTTAGGCTATTAAATGGAGCCTAGCTGTTTGGTGCTGTAATTTTAGTTATATGGGGTCTAGTATTTAGAGGAGAAGTAATAGGAGGGAGTCTGTTACTCACAAGTTTAGTTAGGTATGGGTCTTACTGACATTCAAAAAAATTTTTTCTTGAAGAGTTGTTCGCAGCAGTCGTCAAGAGATTTAATGCAGGAATTTTGGTGCAACACGGAATTGTAGTCGTAGCCAACGTCGAGTACATCTAGGAAGTAGTGACAGGTCACACTGAAGCAGTCAAGGAGAATGCCAAGGCTCTGACCAGGTTTTTTTATTTCATTTTGGTTGTATATTTTTAAAGAAATTATTACAGACTTATTCAGTGATCTATTGTTCATATATTAAAGTAAATCATACTGTCATTTTTGCAATCATAGTTTAACGCTAAGTTTATATGTGGAATATTGTAATGCTTTACGATCTTATTGTAAAGACAACGCATGAGGCGATCTGCATATTAGACATTACTCTTGTAGCATGTTTGGCATGTGGGCGAAGACTGCACTCATTGTTAAACACATCTGCTGCATCTTTGCCAACGCAGCTGTGAAATTATGAGCCACGGCAGAATTTGGGATTTGACCCCCTTCTTCGGCGCCGTCTTGGTCCTGTTTGCAGGTGTGGCTTTGCTCTTAACGCTTGCTGCGTCTGCATAACTTCGCCCAGCAGTGACCTTTCTGGTCTCTGTTGAGGCCGTCTTCACCCTAGGTCCCCGGTTGTTGGTCTTAGGAGGACCTGCTGCTTTTTGAGGTAGCTGGGGCATCCCCTGTAGCTGGCTGCGTGGGCTCCTTGGCAATTTGTGCACTTGACAGGACTCTCCTTTTTCTTTTGGCATTCAGCCGAGTGGTGGGCCTGACCGTACTTGATGCACTTTGGCTGTGCACTGCATCTACCCTGTGCGTGGCCAAAGCACTGGCAGCGGTGACACCAGGTAGCGGCAGGGACGGCTCTCCTTTTTCTACCCTGACGACCAGGGAGCAACATCAGGATCCAGGATCTTTTCCTGGCCCAGGGGAACCTGCACGAGGATGAGGACCATCTCCCCGTTGGTCCTGCTGGATGTCATGCGCTGAAATGTCACTGAAGACAGTCCTTGTGTCTCGAGGTCCTCCTTGATATCATCGTTTGTGGCACCGGAAGAGATCGTTGCAAGTCAAGGTCAAACACAAAATAGAATCAGATTCCTGTTTGAGTTTGCACAATTCATGTTATCACGTTTTACATAGTTATCAAATATATAAAACAGTATAAAAATAATAATTTGCAAGAAGTAATCCAGTTCCTTTGTCTTAAAGAATAGAAATAAATCACAGATAACTAAGTAACTGAATAAAAAAACCTATAAGATTGCAATTCCTCTTTGTTTTTTTCTATTACTTAATATACATTTCATTTGATGTTATTTATTTTCACAATTGTGTCCTTTCGGCGCCACCGTGCACCACACGACTGAGCTCTTATGTACATATTCCTGAGCCCTCAATGTGTGTTAGTTGGGAAACTAGATTCTCAAATGTCAAACACATGACTCAAAGATATAGTTTTAAGAACGCCACTAAAGATCCATGCGCTGGCCAGGATTCGAACCTAAGAGTCTGTAGTCGCAAGCCAAACATCTTAGCATTATGCCACTGAGCTGAATTTGTGGCTTCTGATTCCTAACTATAAAACATTTACACCAAACTGAATCCCCTGTGTATTAGCTTATAATGAATTTCTTAATTATTTATTTGTTTTTTTATTGACAGAATTTTAGGGTCATCAGGAACCCTGTAATCTGTACGACTTGTCATGGCTCGCTAGAAGATTGTTTCCGTTTTGTGTCAGATTGTTTAGTCTCAGAAGAAAAGATTAAGAAATATCGTGAAACTTTAGATATAAGCAGCAAAGGACAACTAGAACTAAGCGGTTTATTACAGTTTGCGTTGGGAGACGTATCTATAAAGAAAGAAGAAGTACAGTTTACGTCAAAAATGCAAAGCAGTGAAAAATGGAGTAGTATAAATAGAACAGAAACATTCTGTAAGCAAACTGAACTTAAGGAGGAAAAGCTTGAAATCGAAGACCAAAAATGCTTACATAATGAAGAAATTGAAATAAAAAGTGATACATCGGATTTCAACAGGTAATACTAATTTAAATTAATTGAATCTATGCGGCTAAAATACATTAAATAGAACAAGTATAATACACACTTGCTTTATTTTTACTGGTTTTATTCAGATTCGCCTGACATATACTTGAGCCTTGTGACATTATTAGAGTCAAGAACTTAAAAGTGATTGCTTATAATAATGTACAGAGTGAGTCATTAATGCGTCAATATCTCCTCGACCATTTGAAATTTGGAAAAATATCTTAGGTAAAAATTGTAGGATATCAAGAACTGCATATTATAGAACTATTTTTAAAGTTCTTACCGTAGTAGTAGAAAGTTAATTCTAAGATTTTTACAAGGAGCACCCAATTATTTCTATACAGTATGTCCCACTTTTCATGACTCCCATATCACAGCTTTCTTATTTACATCGCGATTTTTTTTAAATCAGGGTGGAACTTAATTTGTAATTATGTGAAAAATATAAATATTCAATAACATAACTAATGTATATAATGCAAACATCAAAGAGCACCATCACCGGGCAAGCCGTTCTCATCCAGCATCGAGAGAACTATGAGAATCAGACTCCCAATTAATAATGATTGTAAAATGTATGCGGAACTTTTTTGAAAATTATTTACTTTTAATTTTACACTGAAATTATCGAAATGCTAGTCAGAATTCTTAAAGAAGCTATCTATATGAGTTCGATGGTTTTCGTGTTTTATACACGTACTAACGGCGTCGAACCCAAATATGCTTTGTTTCCATCGACTCGCGTTCGACCGACTACTACGGCAATGTCCGCCTGAGTCTGCATTAAAAGTTTTTGGGTTCGTTGGAATCGACCCTCCGAGTTTGAACTTTTTGACTAAGTTTTGGTATGTTCTAGTGTTTTGGACAAGGATTATGCTATCCCACTTTAAGGATAATTAAGTAAGGATTTTGGTTTTTATTGGAAAAACCATCCCATTGATTTTTTCTTAAATTTTGACGCTACTGGCTACATCCTGACTGAGGATTTTACCCTGTGAACCACTAAATTCGTGGTAATTTCGAAAAACCAAATTCGTGGTAGCTTCGAAAAATTTATCTCGAGGAGCGGTTTTCCGCTCTGTGCAAGTCTCTTTATTGTACTTTCGGAAAACTAAATTTTTGGTATTTTCAACAAATTTAATTCGTGGTACATTCGAAAAATGAGATTCGTCGATTTTTTTACTACTTTTGAAAATTCGAACCGCGGAGCCCAAAGGCAATTGACCGTCATCAGACATCTTAGGTCATTTTTAGTGAAATAATTTTTTTACGCAGATTTCGATGAAAGATGGTGCCGAAGATGGTTATTAAGTCTCTTTAATGTTTCAAGGATGCATTTTTCATGGAATTTTTGTCTGAATTTAATTTCGTAGGAAATTGGATATATTTTCAAAGGGAACGTTTTACTGGGTTGACTTAAGGACGTCATTTGATAGAGTTTGATAAATGGTTTACAAATATATACAGGGTGTTGCATCATGAGAGGGACATAGCTTAATAGGAGGTAGAGAACATCAGTGGTAACCGGAACCTCCCATAGAAATGTCTCATTGGGCCTTCACTACGAAATTACAGGGTGTTAAATAATTTTTGGCCAAACCTGTTTTTTGTCATAACTTTGACAGGAAATGAAATAACGGATTCATATTTGGTACGGCTAATGTACAAACGAGCCCCAAGAGGTACATGTATAAAAAAAAATATATCCAGGTCCGGACTCACTATAATTTATGTTTCTTCTTTGCATCAATAAAACATCACCCTGTATATATTTTTTTGAAATTTCGATACGATATTCGAAAAGAGCAAGAAAAAACAAACAAAATGGCCTTTTTTTTTTTTTTGTTACACCTTCGTGGTTATTTAAATACGTTGTTAAATGTGCAAGAAAATGGATTACAGAACCCTATTAAATGAGAGGCACGTGAAATAAATAGTTTTATAACTAAAATTTGCAAAAATTCTATTGAGCCTAGGTGGTCTGGGTGAATCCTAATTCCGGCACGTTTTAAAGGTCCATTTTGGTAAAAAACTGTGGTCCTAATAAGTAATCGGGTATGAAATAACAAAATTTTTAATCAATCACAGTAGGCTTGTTCAAAGAATAAAAGTGACAGATAATTTAAACCATTTAGGCCTAAGCAACCAGTTACTTTGATCAAGAAAATCATCAACATTTTATACTTAATAAAAATTGGAAGAGAACAAACTAAAATCTAAATAAATAAAATATTTTCCATTCAATTAACAATAAATAACAAAACAATAACTAAATTTGTTTAAAAATAAAACGTAATTGACACTAAAGTAAATTTTCAAAATGTCCTCCCCCAAATTCTGTGCATTTTCTTGCGCGTTTAGAAAGGTCACCAATTGCTCGACGTATCATTTCTGGATTATTCCGTATTTCGTCGCAGGTTGTAACGATGCGCTGGATTAAATGTTGTCTACTTTCAATTTCAATGCTATAAACCTCGTTTTTTAAGTGGCCCCATAAAAAGTAATCACAAGGGTTACAATCAGGAGATCTTGGTGGCCATTCATGTGGACCCCCGCGTCCAATCCATCTATTAGGATACACATTGTTTAAGTGTTCTCTTACTTGAAGGTTAAAATGTGGTGGGGCCCCATCATGCTGAAACAACATGCCTCTTATACCGATATTTTCTAACATATTCGGTAAAATGTTTTGAAGAAAATCAAAGTAAATTTCACCATTCAATCTTTCTTCAAAAAAATGTGGTCCTATCAAATGTCTATTCAGAAGTCCGACCCAAACATTTACAGAAAACCTGTGTTGCGAACGGCGTTGGCGTACCGCATGTGGGTTTTCCTGTGCCCATTTATGATTATTTCGTGAATTGTTTACTCCATCCCTTGTAAATTGTGCCTCATCCGTAAATAAGGTTCTGTAAATGACTGGGCGATGATTAGACAACCAACGACAAAATGCCAGGCGGGGGATATCGTCGCCTTGTTGAAGACGCTGTACCTGCTGGATATGATATGGATGGTAACGTTCTCTTTTTAGGGTTCTCCATACTCGCTAATGAGGAATACCAGTTGCCAAACTGATTCGTCTAGTACTCATATTTGGGTTTTCTTGAACTACGTTTATAATATTGTTTTGTTCCTGCACACCTTGTTGTAAAACACGCTCCACAACTGCAGAAGTAGGAAACTTTCCGTGTTGTCTTGCATACTGGAACACCGTACTAAAGGTTTTATGATTAGGGCATCGACGACCAGGAAAACGCAGCCGATATTCTCTTTCCGCCGACCTACCATTTCCATTACAGAAACCATAGATGAATATTATGTCAGCATATTCCCCGTTTGTAAATTTTACTGGCATAGTTAAAATATTTTCACAAGTTTTCACTAACTAAATGCGGATTATTGACACATTAAATTACTAACAAACAATTATTCAACTGTTTAGGAGAGTTCTTTTTATTATCTGTCACTTTGAACAAGCCTACTGTGATTGATTAAAAATTTTGTTATTTCATACCCGATTACTTATTAGGACCACAGTTTTTTACCAAAATGGACCTTTAAAACGTGCCGGAATTAGGATTCACCCAGACCACCTAGGCTCAATAGAATTTTTGCAAATTTTAGTTATAAAACTATTTATTTCACGTGCCTCTCATTTAATAGGGTTCTGTAATCCATTTTCTTGCACATTTAACAACGTATTTAAATAACCACGAAGGTGTAACAAAAAAATGAAATAGGCCATTTTGTTTGTTTTTTCTTGCTCTTTTCGAATATCGTATCGAAATTTCAAAAAAATATATACAGGGTGATGTTTTATTGATGCAAAGAAGAAACATAAATTATAGTGAGTCCGGACCTGGATATATTTTTTTTTATACATGTACCTCTTGGGGCTCGTTTGTACATTAGCCGTACCAAATATGAATCCGTTATTTCATTTCCTGTCAAAGTTATGACAAAAAACAGGTTTGGCCAAAAATTATTTAACACCCTGTAATTTCATAGTGAAGGCCCAATGAGACATTTCTATGGGAGGTTCCGGTTACCACTGATGTTCTCTACCTCCTATTAAGCTATGTCCCTCTCATGATGCAACACCCTGTATATGGTTTGTTGTAGTTTTTTGTTTAAATAGAAAAGATACAGGGGGACGAATACCAAATCGAGCCACCTGATATGTAAGTTTCCTTAGCTTACTGCAAATTGCGTATACTTGCTTTTTCTATCTTAGGTTGCGATCAATAATTATATCTAAGTATTTTATTACAATTGCATTTTCTATTCTAATTTTACATCTACAGAAATTGTTTTGTCTGCACTCTTTTTCATCATGTATTAATAGTTCATTTATCTGAGATTGTGTGGCTGAATTCAAAAAGAATGTTAAAAATTTTGTTTTTTCATAGTTCAACTTGAGATGATTATCATCCAACCATATTTTAATTTTTTGTAAACAATTTTCAGACTTTCTCTTTACTTCATCCGTACTGTTTCTCTTTACATATATGGCTGTATCATCTGCATACGATATAATATCGCATGTTTCTTCTATGTGAAAGATATTGTTGATATACAAAATAAAAAGAATGGGACCCAAGATGGACCCAAGGTAGTTTGGAAACTAATTTCTTATGAGATATTGTATCAGACGCCTTAGCTAGATCGAGAAAAATAGTCATGGATGGTGTTGTATTATCAATACTCTTCTACAGTTTTTCTGTTAAATTTATTACGCGTCTTTCTTCAGTACCTAAATTTTCAAGAAAGCCATTTTTCAAGTAAATTATGTATTTTTAAAAAAATTACTGCAATTTCCTTTATGGCATATTTATACAACTTTGCAATATTTAATATTAGCGAGATTGGATGATAATTGTTAGGTTGATCAAGGTCATCGGTTCTGTAAACAGGTATTACCAGAGCCTCTTTGTATATGTTGGAAAATATACCTTCGTTTAATGAAATATTTATGATTTTTGTTAAAGTTGACACGATACTGAGCTTAATGAGCTTTATTGTTTTGCTAGTTATTCCACCTATACCGGGTGATGTGTCATTTTTTAAATTATGTATAAATCTTATGTCATTTTCTAATACTGGCCTGATAAATATCGACTCTTGTACTTTAATTTCTATTACTGTGTTACTTGTGTTAGGTGTTCTAATATTTGTTGCTATATGTGTCCAAGGTTTATAAAAAAAATTATTGACAAGTATGCCACAATAATAGTAATTTTTATGACTTTCAGGTTAGAAGGTGCTATTTTACCACGATCACAAGCCACTACTAGTAGATTAGTTGAGAAACGGAAATCGAGGATTAGGAGTATCTCAACTATAAAAACTTACCAGTGTCAAGGCTGTTCATTCCAAACAAAATATAAATATTACCTAAAAACACACTTACTGAGGCATAAAGATCCCTCAGAAGTAACAATGCACAAATGTGACTCTTGTTCTTTTCAGACAGTACGTCACGGGGCTCTCAAAAGACATTTACTAATACACAATGATCCTTCAGAAATAACGATGTACAAATGTGACTCTTGCTCTTTTCAGGCAAAACACCATGTGTCCTTCAAAAGGCATTTGTTAGTACATAGGGATCCTTCAGAGGCAAAAATGTACAAATGTGCCTCTTGTTTTTTTCAGACAATGAATCGCAGGATCCTCGTAAAACATTTGCTAGTACATAGGGACCCTTCAAAGGTAACAATGTACAAATGTGACTCTTGCTCTTTTCAGACAAAATATCAAATTAACCTCAAAATGCATTCTCTAGTACATGGGAATTCTACAGAGGTAACCATATACAAATGTGCCTCTTGTTCTTTTCAGACAACACATCACGGGGCTCTCAAAAGACACTTGCTAGTACATATGGATCCTTCAGAGGTAACAATGTGCAAATGTGACTCTTGCTCTTTTCAGACAAAATATCCCATGTCCCTCAAACAACATTTGCTAGTACATAGGAATCCTTCAGAGGTAACTATGTACAAATGTGACTCTTGCTCTTTTCAGACAAAACATCAAAATAACCTCAAAGTACATTTGCTAGTACATAGGAATCCTACAGAGGTAACAATGTACAAATGTGCCTCTTGCTCTTTTCAGACAAAACATCACAGGTGTCTCAGAACACATTTGCTAATACATAGGGATCCTTCAGAGGTAACAATGTACAGATGTGACTCTTGCTCTTTTCAGACAAAATATCACGTGTCCCTTAAAAAGCATATGCTACTACATATGGATCCTTCAAAGGTAACAATGTACAAATGTGACTCTTGCTCTTTTCAGACAATACATCACGGAGTCCTTAAAAGACATTTGCTAGTACATAGGGATCCTTCAGAGGTAACAATGTACAAATGTGACACTTGCTCATTTAAGACAAAACGTAAATATGCCTTAAAAATGCATTCGCTTTTGCATCCTTTAGATAAATAAACAATTAAAAAGGGCAAAACTCAGATGATATAATCTGCAGGAATGCTAATAAACTCATTTAGGGTCAGTTTTTTAATTAAGCATTAAATATAATTTACAGTATAAAAATTGTTGGTACTTTATCTGCAACAATTTAAAAAGATTTTAAGGAATGAAGTATCTAGGAGTTATGTTAGATGGAAACATTAATTTTAAAAAACATGCCAATTATATTATGAAAATGTCAAAAAAAGTTCACTTCCTTAAACGGACTGGGGATTCACTTGGTTTGCAAGCAAAAATTTTATTATATAAAAGCAGAATTGCCTCTCACTTAGAATTTTGTTGCACAGTACTTTTTAACGTTAGATCAAGGGCAAACGTAACAATTTCAAAAGATACAAAATAGAGCAATGCGAGTAATTCTTAAATGTAATAGATATACACCTATTACAGTAGTGCTGGATGTTCTAAAGTTTATGAATGTAAAACAATGAAAAATATACAAAACAGCGATATTTATATTCAAAATTAAAATGAAAATACTACCATATTATTTATATGATAATTTGAGATATACTATAATAACAGTCACACATATTTCACTCGCAGTAATAGAAATTTTTATATTGATACTTATCACAGAAAGTATATGGATAGATCTGTTTCTTCTATGGGTTTGAAGATGTTTAACCAACTGCCTAATACACTTAAAGACTACAATGTTAAATGAGTTTAGAAGTAAGTTATATGAATATGTTATGCACCATTTTCCAAACTGAACCTCGTTATATTTACATTATATAGTATATAAATATTATCAATTGTAAAAGTTAAAAATAGCAGAGTGTAATACATGTTTATTTATTATTATTATATTTATTACCTATTGCAGTCTTAGGTTTTAGTGATTGTATTGCTTTGCGAATCTCATCCGCTGTTATATTTTTAACAATTGATTTATCCAAATCATAGTTCTTGTGATTTGCATTTGACCTAGATTTAAAGTTTTTTACATGATTGGCTAACTCCAGGTATGTGAAATATTTTATTAGTTGGCATGGGATTTAATTTACATTTTTACGACTGCACAACTAATTTCTGTCTCTTATAGTTCTGTGGTGGTAAAATATAAATATAACTTTTGAAATATTTTGATTTTGATTGAGAATATTTAAATAAAATAAGTAAGCCTGATAGTTCTATAGTTTTGTATGTTTCTGATATTTATGATTTGAATTGAATATGGATAGAAAACATTCTCTCAATTTTATTCATGAAGAGAACCACAGCTACTAATGTTACTATTAGCTTTAGTCCAAAGAACAAAAACATGATAGAATGTAAAAAGACTAGTGTAGTAAGTTGGAGTGAAAAAGATAATACATGGAAAAAATTGAAATAAAATTTAATACTGGCTGTAGTGTATTCAAAAGCAGCAAATGCCAAAAAATAATTAGCAGTCATATGTAGAAAATACAAAAATTATCATTACGTGTATATATTTGTAAATCCCTATTTGTAGAATATGAACTAGTATTTTGATTTTTTAATACATTTTCAACTATTCGGGGATATAAACAAAAATGAGCAAAAAAAAATTGTCTGAGATTATGTTCTGTTTGCTATTACCTTTGGTCTTCTACTTTCGTCATCACTGCTTTATGCATTTACCTCATAATACTTAGTCATAATTCATCATGTTTTAAGTAGGTACCTACTTCAAAAGTATGACAATGTATTTACGTAAAATCCATTCTGTTTAAGACTGAATCGTTGCTTTTGGATAGAAACTATTTCCCAGCCTCTCCTTAGCCAAAATGCCAGGCACATTCACTCTACAGTCTCTTACAACCTTGCGAGTTGTGACTTATTGTAAACTGAACTGGATTCTGTTCAGTGATATTTTGCATTAAATGCTTGTATAAAATTCGTGTGCGATTTATAGGTGTGATTGTAACTTTTATTAGTGTCATTCAGTTTTGAATTTATTCAGATATATACCTACATGAATCTCTCTTTTTTATATAAGTATGGTGTAATAGGAAGATTTTGCGATGGAGGATGAGTCAACTTGAACAATGTTCGATTCAGATTTTAACTACATTGCATATGGCTGCGTTAACAGATCTCAGAGTACTTCAGTCTTAAACTGAATAGACTATAATGTCAAATATTTGTAGGTTAGTATTAACCTGAACTTTGTAGTTAACTCGTACTTCTTTCCACAGTTAGGTATCTTAACCTCGATTTAACTCTGGGTTTCAAGGTTTGAAATATGCTACATGATACTTACCCAGGGCTAATTCCATAGTAGTAGTTAACTACTCACTATTGAAAAACTGGTCAATGGAGATAATACTCAAACTAGAGACAGCAACAAAACTGAAAGCAAATGAGTTAAACGCTCATTTTGTAGATGTAGCTGAGAGCATTATATTATCATTACCCAATAGCAATAAAATTCTTGACTATTATTTAAATAAATCAACTGTAAATTAGGCTAACCTACAGTTCAGTTTCAGAGAAGTTACATTTATTGTATACACATATTTAAGATGAAGACACCCCTGTGTTTAATTTATTTTTAGAAGTAGAGATTTAAATTTTGGTACAGAGGTAGAACTTCAGGAGATGCATTTTCTTGTAGTATTCAACTCAAATATCAGGTGTAAACTCAGCCCACTGTGACCTTGTGAAATGGACAGATTCTCAATATTTTGCGTCACGTTAGAAAAAGGTTATTAGAAAAATTTATTCGGTTTCGATTCAAAATTCTAATTTTGAAATTCTATTTCCTGTTCGAATTTTGTTGAATTCGACTTTTGAATTCCTGTTCAGGTTTTGTTGAATGATTAATTATCGTGACCTACTTTTAAATATTGGCAATTTTAATAGTTTCTATGGCTTGCTAGTGAAAACTGAAAAAAAATTCGATCTTCTGAGTGGAAATGACAAGACATATGTGACATGAAACCTGCTAAAGAAATAAGACCAAAATTATGCATTCTAAAATAAAATTGAAAAATTATACAATGGGTCACCAATTGAGACTAGGGGGAAAACAATACTGCCTTGTATAGTAAATAACATTAAGCATGGCAAAGTTTGGGGTTATTGATTTGAAGCTCTTTGTATAATAGAATTATCGTTTATTGAGAAGTATAATTTATTACAGAATGTAGTCCATGACAAGTATGCTGCCAGCGATGTCGAAAATATTGCAGAAAATTTTATCAGAACAACTAACTAGAACTCTAGAAAAAAATAGTATACCACCCATGCAATCTGGGTTCCGTCGGCATGACAGTACGGTATCAGCACTGCAGCAAGGCATTCGAAACTATTGATCACTTTACGCATCATTAAACTTCAATATTTTGTTCTTGACCAGGCGGCAGTAGATTTTTTTGTAAGTTACTTAGTAATAGACGCCAACAAGTAGGTTTCAATAATATACATATTGAGAGTTTATTTTTCTTGACACGGGAATACCGCAGGAAAGTGTACTTGCTCTGTTGCTCTTTACAGTATTTAGTTCCGAATTGGGAACATTTTAAAAACATTGTTCTCATCAATGTGATCAGATTTATTATAGTTTTGCATTGAATAACAGGGAATTAGCTTTGCAAGAAATTAACTGTGATCTGGACATAATTGGCAAATACTGTAATAAGTATGAAGAATAATGAAGACAAAACAAAAATGCTTATATTTGGGAGAGAGAGGTGTTAGCCAGAGATTTTCACAACGGTGCCCTACAGTCGGCAAATATCACTTAGATTGTGATATGCGATTTGTTAGCTATGTCTCCTACTTATTAGAAAAAACATTTGGAGTCTTAAAATTATTGAATGTGCACAAAGATGTTAAATTATGACTTAACTGATTCACTAATTCTATCTCACTTAAACTGTTGCAAAACTGTTTACTGCACTTTTACAAAAAGATAATATAGTCTTCAGAAAGTTCAAGACGTGTGTATTAGGTACTGCTATAATCTGTAAATTCGACATCTGAGAAATTTAGGGAGCACGACATCCAGGCAGCCCGCATCCTGCCCACCTTTAGCAAGAAAGTTTAAATATATGTTTTAAATAAACGAAATAATGTTTAAACCTTTGATATCTGGTATTCTGATTGTAATGTTATTTACCTTGTTTGATGTCGCAACCTTTTTGTTCTCCTTATATGAATTTGTAATTGTTAAAACAAAAATAAAAGCATTTATCGTTATTATTATTCGCTAGTTTTCTAATTAAACAATTTGTTTCTTTATCCTATTTTTGTATGATATTTGCCTCGCCTTTAATAAAATTATACTAGAATGTACCATTATGTATGTCATAGGTATGTTCATGCGAGCATATTCCTTTGATGTGCACCATAGAATATCATGAGAATGTACATTGATTGCCTATATCTATAGCACAGCATTTTAAATATTGTGTAAATTGGCCTTTAAAATAGACGTCAATTAAATATCAAAATAGTTTTGATTTGTGTCGCTATTGAAATGATTATTGTGTTAAGTTTGTTATTAAGAGCTTGCATTATTGGGTTACTGGAGGGTGTATGGATGGTACGAGCTAAAGCTATTCATCTAAATGTAAATAAAATAAAATTTTAAAAATACCCACAGCACAAGGCTGTCCGAGGGACGTACCATGGCAAAGACCATTTAGGATTTGGGCTTACCTATGGACGTCCCAATATCCCTAATGCATGCTTTTCGGCACTTTTTTGGTCATCCCAGTGTCACAACTTGGTATCGGATAAAGGCAATATGATGGACGTCCTGAAGGAAATCTCAAGTTTATAAGTACAGACGTACTGGGATATTTCGGACATCGCAAATGCTACGTATGGGCATCCACAAGGGCCTTAGAAGATGTACAAAGTACCCACTGAAACGTCCCAGAATATCCCAATATTATATTTTCATATGTTTCCATATATTAACCATCGCCAAAGAAACCACATTTTCACAAAAAAGATGAACTAAAAATATTTTCTATGTATGGACCGAAGTGCTACTACGTACTTATAATTATATATAAGTAGGTAGCACATAAATCCACATATATATTTTTTGTTTTTTGTAAAATTGTATAGTTTCTCGGTCGATGGTCAATACACTGAAACAATAGAAAATATTATATTTCTCATTTGAACTGACTGAAAAACCCAAGGAATTACACATCAAGTTATTTGATATCAACGATTAAGAAAATAGAAACATGACAGATTTTAAAAACAAACTCACATTTGTAATGTTAAAAAGCAAACTACTTCAAAAAAATATAAAATAACACAATAAGTATGTTGCACACATAACTCCATAAATATAAAATATTTTTTCTTGTAAAATTTTATTTCTTTGTCGAAGGTTAATACATAAAAATATAACTTTCGTTTAAACTGACCGAGATATAACAAAAATTACACATCAAGTTATTTGAAGTATCAGTCAAGAAATTAAAAACGCTTCGTGGTTATATGGAGCTAAGTATATTTAATATTTATTGACAAAACTCATTTGTTATATTAAAAAGCAAACTTAGAAGAACATAAAATAACATTTTTCAAACTGAATTATATAAAAACATAAATGTGTTCCTACTTCTCTACTCTCTCTGCCTCGTTCTTCTTTTTGCACTTCTCAGATTCTTTAAAAAACATATTTCATAATATTATACCCATTCATGGTTGCATCTGAAATAAACATTTACTTATTATTTGAATCAGCATTATCAACAAAAATTTAGTCTAGGTAAATGAAAACTGGGTAAGGTAAGATAATAGAAAAGAAAAAGATCAAGGGATACAGGTTTCAATTGAAGCACTAATAACAATAATTTGCCGACAAATTATAAATTGTAGTCCCGTACTATGACTTTATTTTAATGCATTATATCTATCTTCCATACACATCACATATGACATATAGTGGAGTAGACCTGGCAGAAAAAAGGAGGTGAAAAACAAGTGGCTTTTTTCAAACAATGTTTTTTTTTTCATCTTATAGAGGACGACTTCCCCCACTTCCCTGACACTTTCACATCCGAGATCTATTTGGTGCGGGGGGAGGGGGAGCTGTTAAACATATGGAAAATCGGTTTTTCTCAATTTGCGCGCCACCGGGGAGACGGACAAAAAAAATTTTCAGATCAAAAAGAAAGGTCTCCCCGAGGACCGTAAACTGGTTTGAAGGGATTGAGTTTCAGGGCAGGAAAAGGGATCGGACCTGAGGTATGGGAGGTGTTTAAAAGATTAGGCATGGGGCAGGATGGTATTTTTTTGTTATGGATGGTTATAGGAAGAGGCGAGGCCGCGGGGGGAGCTCTCTAGGGCAATTAGGGAAGAGGGAGGGCGGAACGTGCAAAAAGGGAAAAGTCTATATCTCCGGTTCTAATAGGACGATTTTAAAAAATCAAAATGGGATTTCTTCCCTTTTTGAGCAGCTATAATGTTGGATAGGTAGGAAATAATTTTCGCCGAAAATGTAAAAAGGGGGGGCAAAAGAAAAAAAAATTCCAAACGATTCTGTTTATGAAGGGGGGCTCCTAAAAGATGGAGAATCTCATCCCCTTTAAAATGAAAAAAGAGTTTTTCGAATTCCTTTATTACGACAGGCAGGGCGACAACTTGAAGATTAAGTCCTACAGAAGGGTAAAGGAAAATCCTACGCCCTTCTGCCAGGGCTTATTTTAAAGAGAACAAATTTCCCTTTTTATTAAAAAAAAATTAATTCGATCGGACAGAAACCTGCGCTACGCGCGCGAGTTACACTTAAATTTATTTCTTTTGAATCAGCAGCTGCAGTGGCAGGAGAGTAGGCGTGGCCTCTACCCTCTCTACTCTCGCCGCTCTCACTTACACACTCACAAAGGGAAATCGGTCAGAAAGGTGTGACATTTTCCCCTAATAAAAAAAATCGTTTTGAAAAAAATACATTTTTCTTTTGCCTCCCATTTTTACATTTTCGGCGAAAATTATTTCCTACCTATCCAACATTATAGCTGATCAAAAAAGGAAAACATTCCATTTTGATTTTTTTAAATCGCCCTATTAGAACCGGAGATATGGCCGTTTTCCCTTTCTGCACGTTCCCCCCTCCCTTTCCTTCCCTAATTGCCCTACAGAGCTCCCCCCGCGGTCTCGACTTCATCCTATAACAACCCACAATAGAAAACAAAATGCCATCCTAATCCCATTCCTTATCTCTTAAACGCCCCTCATACCTCCTGTCCGATCCCTTTTCCTACTTAGAAACTCCATCCTTTCAAACGGCCATATCTCCGGCCCTAATTGGCCGATTTTAAAAAACAAAAAATCAGTTTACGCGCCTCGGGGAGGCCTTTCTTTTTTATTCGAAACATTTTTTTGTCCGTCTCCCCGATCGCGCGAAAATTGGGAGAAACTGATTTTCCATATGTTTAACAGCCACCCCTCCCCACCTAGATCTCGGATGTGAAAGTGGAGGAAATCGTCCTCTATAAGATGGGATTTTTTTTTTTAAAGGCACTTGTTTTTCAAATGCCAGATCTACTGCACTAATATGCAATAAAGGAATAAAGAACGGTGCACCAGCCCAGACCGGAAATCTGCCACAGTTGTCAGTGTTGCCAACATGAGCACCTAGAGAAAACTTTCTCTAGCCAATGAAAATGCGCCAACAAAGGACTCGATAATCAAAAGACTGAATTTCACAATTATGTAATATCTCAACTACAAGAAAATGCGATTGACATCACTAACTCAAATTATTCTTAGAGAAAATATGTTTTTTCTCGGAATATTAAGATTTTGCAGATATGCGACCCGCTATATTCTTCAAAGTACGAGTGGTTGCATACCTCTCTACTCCAATAAGAGAATTAAATAGTCAATTTACTGCAAGTCGATTGAAATTAATCATGTAGCCTTTTCAAATGCTACAATTATATGCCCCGTCGGCTTAATAAAGTCAACCAATGTAATGGCTCTATGATAAAATATTAAGGTGGCAAATATTAATTAAAATGTTAAATAAAAATATTTGAACAATGCTATTTATTTAATAGTACATTTCATTCCATTAATTTTAACCTTCCATAACTTTGATCTTTTCAGAGAAAAGTACATTGAGCTTGAAATATGAAATAGTAGGCAGGTTCACACAACTAAAATGTGCCCCATATAATTTTGCAACGAACTGTGCATGGGTGGCATATTTATTACACGCATGTCGCAGGTGTATATATATCATGAACATCCACTAATGTGTATTCATGGGAGCTATTTCAAGATATACAGATACACGTATTGTGTACATATGTGCATATGCATATACCTACAAAGGACGTCGAATGCTATGTAGAGTAAATTCAGTTTGCTTTGAAACGGATTTCTGTAGAAAACATTTTCTATGACAATTAGTAAAAAATTTTGTCCGGTGATAATATACTATTTGACTAACAGCCGTATGCACCGTACATACTTAAACGAGATTAACAGGTTAACTCGGTTTAACTCGAAATTTTCTTATGCACCGTCACTTATAACATGCTTAATCCAGTGTAAAGTTAAACCTACAATTTTGGGCGTTTAATTATTTAATCCTGATTTTCGTGCATGCGTATTGCAAATATAACCTCAAAATTCCGGCTTATTACTATTTAGTTTTTGTTTACTTAAAATTACGAAAATCCAGAGATGGAAATAGAAAATGAAATTTTTATAGATGACGATCTAGACCTATTAAATATAATTAATTACTTAAAGAGTTGATATGGATGATTTATCTTTTTTAGGTATCTTTTGCTTTTAGCTTACGTACTTTTTTTTATTCATAAAACCTTTTTAAGGTTTCCCAATAACGAAAAACATCACTGCTAGATGTAGTATGAAGCATTGAATTCATGTTTTTCGTGTTCACTACTTCTTTCTATCTACAACGGCAGCCCGATTCGTCTTTTTATCCTCTAAAACTGAGGCATATTTGTTTGCTACCAAATGTATTTTTCTTCCCCAGTAAAATTTGGCGATCTTTTTTTTGTTCCATATTTGAAAAATAATTAATTATTAATTAATATTAAAAAGCAAAGATTATGCTAACAATCACGCTAAAAACGTAACCTATCAAAAATTAAATAAAACATTGATGTTTTTATTGTTTTTGTTACTAACACCACATAACTTTTCTGCTAAAACTACAAATCTCCCTAGATTTATCGACGTTGTCAGATCGCTGACCGGATTAACTAATCCACAAATTTGTAGCAACGGTGTGCATAAGAAATAAAACCTAACTTTCTAATCGCGATTATTTAAAGGGACTGTCTACAAGGACGCCGCGGCGGACATCTATCATTTCTTAGCTGTCCGCCGCGGCAATTAGTTTGGTTAGATACTATTTATTCCGTGCTATAGCGGTGCTTTCCACGTGGATCGCTGGCCTATGCGTAACGCTGTCGCGCTGTAGAGCGACAGGTCCCGGGTTCAAATACTACCCACTGGACTTTTTTTTTTAAATATTTTGTAACGATTAATATCCTTTTTCACAAATTCTGGTTGGATTTGACGAAAGAAATGTTCTTTTTTTTCATATAATAATTTATCTCTTTCATGTGATGGTAGTTGGGTTAGTTAGGTTGATTTTTATTTTGCTAAATAATTGTTAATAAATTATCAGCGCCGCAGGCAGCATTAGCGTCGCAGACAAAAACGGGGGGTGGCGAGGTGTCCCCCCGCCTTCTTTTTCAGAAAATTGCATAAAAACATTCCAATTTCTCTGTGCGGCGGTTCAATAAGTCGTGCAAAAGCGAATGCGCATGCGCGGCGGATAGCTAAGAAATAATATATGTCCGCCGCGGCGTCCATGTAGCAACTCCCTTATTTAAACGCGTTTAAACACAAAATCGGTGCATACGGCTGTAAATCAATTGCCATGCTGATATTAAAATTACTAATCCCTGTGATTTTCGTCTTCGTCACTGTTACCATCATAATAGCGCCCATCTCTAGTTCACTACGCGTTGCTACATTCATTTCAATGTTTGTTAGGTTAAAATATCAGCTTAACTTTAATTTTTACACAAAACGAAAATGGGTAGCAATAGAAAAACAATATGCAGACTCTGTTTGGAAATATGTGATGACTTTAAAGCTATAGAGGGAACTATAAAAGAGGTTTTGGACGTACTTCTGCCAAAAGTAGTAAGTGTACAAAATGAACCATTGATTTTTAGTTCAATAACTGTTTATTACACTCGTTGATGTCTTGATGTAATGCTCTTGACGATTTTTGTTTTAGGATTTATCTGCTATATGGGAATCTGTGGTGTGTACAGGCTGTACTGAAAAGCTTATGACTTGTTTTGATTTTAAAGCAACATGCTTTTATACACATGATTATATATTTCCATTTGTGAGCGAGAACGCTGTAAAGTTGAATCTAAGAGATGTCTATCTAAGCACAAATGAAACTGGTACTATTGTTTCACAGGATGAGGACATTTGTGCCTTTTGCATGGATCCAGTGGAAAGTTGCTGTGCCATATACCTTAATGCTACAGATGGGGATATTATGTTGGAGAATATGATAAAACAGTGCCTTCCAGAGTTGGTAGGTATTATAATCTTTTTCGTTTAAGTGCTTATTGATTGGGAAACAGATACAAGAGATCATGGGCGCAGTGCAGTGGATAGGTGCGTTCTCAGCAGGCTCACATCTCGCTGGCACCCTTGTGTATTTTAATATATTTTTCCCCCGATTTCTATAACGTTGATGGCACCGCTCAATATGCTAATCCAGAACGTGCCAGGGTATATTTAATACCTTGACTGAAATAGAGCTGGCCAATCAGCTCTCGCCGGGTCGAGTGTATTTAAACTCGCACCCAGGGACAGCAGACTCTCCGCTTGCTTTAGTCTGCGTAATATTTCGACTACAACGCTCCTCTGACTTATTATTTTTTAATTGAGTTTTATTTTTTATTAATAATAATAGTGGAAAGAACTAAACTAATATCAAAAGATCGCTCGCCGTCGGCAAGGCAAATACTGAAAAAAAAAAAAGTTAAACCAAAGCAAAAGCGTTGGGCTATTATACTAATAATAATAAAAGACAATAGAAACAAGTAACTAAATAACTAAAAAACAATTTAAATCTATGTGAAATTAAGTGATATGGTAACCAGGAGTGGCAAAGCGTTTAATCCAGCACTAGTGGAGGACAAGGGGGATTTGTTTTTACAATGTTCCATATTAAATGTGCTTCGTTACATTGGAAACAGGGATGCGAAAACATATAATCGGAGACCGATTTTGATAAATGCGTTTACGGTAACAAAATTCTAAAAAAATATTGGTTTAAAAAAGGACGAAGGACATTTTATGGCACAGACATAAAAACCTTTTCTGGGTTATTTACTGATGTATTTGTACATCCAGGAACAAAATAACACGTGTTTCTATTCACTTTCACACTATTTGAGTCTCCCATCATTACAAAATCACAGAGAAAACAATACTGAAACAAACAATCCAAATCACGTTGGTATCAGTTTATGAAACAACAACTGTTGATGACATGTATAATATTTTTATTAGAATTTTACTAAACTGCTTTAATTCATCAGATTAAATAGATAACGGAGAATATTTATAATGTTAAAGAAACATTAAACTTATTACATGACTCATATCAGCAAGGTAAGGTTACAAAACAAACTTATGTAGATTATAAAAATTATTATTCTACTCTTCTTATACAGGAAACTCAAATTAATAATTCTTGTAATAAATCAATATATTATATAATATTGTAATTACAAAAAAAACAAATAGAAGTCAGTCATTTAAGGAAATTAATAATACTTTTGTAAATTCGGCTACAAATCTGGTTGGAATAATTTCTGCAAAAAACCACAGTCAAACACATTTCTTGTAATTCTAATTCAATTTTTTTATCGGAAGTAACACAAAGTGAAATTTTGGAAATAATTAACGGTTTAAAAAATAAATATTCCACTGGTGATGATAACATAAGCAATATCATGTTAAAAAAAATCGGTTGTTTTATATTTGAACCTCTGACTTATGTAGTAAACAAGTCTTTAAAAAATGCTATCTTCCTGTCAAGATTAAACTTAGCTATTGTGAAACCTCTGTACAAAAAAGGCGATCCTTCTTGAATAGAAAACCACAGACTTATAAGTATGTTATCTTCTTTTTCTAAGTTACTTGAAATTGCCATGTGCAGAAGATTAATCCCATTTTTAGAAATGCAAAATATTATCACGAATAATCAACATGGCTATCAGAGAAACAAATCTACAACAGCTACCTTTGATTTTGTTAGAAGAATACTCGATTACCTAGACAATGGATATATTGCTCTCGGAATATTCCTTAATCTATCCAAAGCTTTTGATTGTGTTGATCATGGTACACTTATTAATAAATTGTGGATAGGATGGGCATAAGAGGGGTAGCTTATGACTGGTTCAATTCCTATCTTAGTGAGAGACATCAAAAGACGTGTATTACATCAAATTCCTCCAAGTATTGTTCAAGCACTCATAGAGTTGTATTGGGTGTGTCGCAGGGCAGTGAGCTTGGTTCGATCCTTTTTTTATTGTACGTTAATGATTAGCAGCAATATCTAAATGATGACTCAGTGTATATAACTACTTATGCTGATGACATGAACATTTTAATCTTTGATAAAGATTATAATAGTATTGTGATGAAAGCAACTAGTGTGATGCAAAATATGTCGGAATAGTTTCAGCGTAATTCATTGATATTAAATAATAATAAAACCAACTATATTTTATTTAAGCATAGTAGAAATAAAATTGAATATCCAACAGAAATAAACATTAACAATGTAAATATTAACTACACTGAAAATACAAAATTCTTAGGAGTGATTATTGATGTACATATGAATTGGATGGACCATGTACGGGCTCTCTGCGGCAGACTAAGTACAGTTTGCTACTCGTTAAAAGAACTGAAGAAGGTAGTGAATCATAATACTCTCCTGACAGCTTACTATGGACATTTTTACAGTTTAGTGTCATATGGAATTATATTTTGGGGTGGTTTTCATATCAAAAAAATTTTCGTAGTTCAAAAAAGGGCACTGCGAGTCTTATCTGATGAGAGAGGATGAATCATATCGATAACACTTCAAAGCACTCAAATTATTAACAGCTTCAGGTCTGTTTGTTTATGAATGTCTTTGTTTCATTTTCAAGAATATGAACGAGTTTAAAGACAATGTCAGGGATCACAGCTATGATACAAGACGTAAAGACACTCTCTCATACCCAATTCATAATACAACAATTCTAGAAAAAGGCTGCTTTTATAAATGTTTGCATTATTATAACTTGTTGCCCACCCAACTGAAAAAAATTACATCTGTAAATATTTTCAAAAATTCAGTAAAAAAATTCTTAATACTTGCAGAACCTTACACCTTAGAGGACGTGAATGAAACAACATTTACTTAAAAATAATATTTTTACTCAGTTAAGCTATTATCATTATTTGAATTCTTGGAAATTTCTGGACACATCACAAACATAAATTATAAAATTGTTGTCACCGTTACGCAATAAAATTCTATTCTATTCTGTATGAGTTCCGTTATGAGCATTATGACATCACGCGCGCTACTCTCACTGCAGGGATCATTTACTAGCCTCTTTAATTTCGGACTTTTTATTTTCAGGTTATTTTCAAGAAAAAAAGTTTTTAGGCGTTTTAAGGGTTATTACGTGTTTCTGTAGCCTTAAAACTATCATTTTTTATTACAATTAAAAAATAGTTAACATCCCTATTGTGGGAGGTTACTAAAATTGGTCCAAAATCGAAAATTGAGATTAAATCTTTCCCAGGTCCAAGAAACCCAGAAAAGTGTTTTTTGAAAAATGTCTGTGTGTGTGTATGTGTGTTAGCACGATAGCGGCGGAACTACTAAACAGATTTGGATGAAACTTTGCTAGAGAGTTTTTTTAGTGCTCCAGAAGATCTGAAAAGTTTTGGTTGAGATCGGATTACGTTTAGTGCCGTTTTGGCCCAAGTTGTTTATTTTATAATTACTTACAATTTGTAATCGAACCATTCAAAGGCAGTTAATATTTCGATTTCAGTGATATGTTACACTTGCTAGACAGCTTTACTGTCGCGTTTGATTTCAAATGTTTTTGAATTGGAACAAGTGCTCAGTAATTTCATTTAACTACCAGGTGAGGAGGTTCCAGTTGCATCCAGTAGCTGCCAATTTTTTCTACATTTGTGTCCTTTCAGCGCCATTGTGCACCATATAACTGTGCTCTTGTGTATAGCAAGGGCCTGCTCCTGAATGCTCAATGTTGGGAATCTAGATTCTCAAACGATGCTCCTAAAATGTCGAACACATGACGCGAAGATATAATTTTAAAAATGCTACTAAATATCCATACCCTGGCCAGGATTCAAACCCAAGACTCCATGGTTGCAAGCCAAACACCTTAGCACTGGGCCACTGAGCCGAATTTATGGCTTCTGATTCCTAACTATTAAATATTTACACCAAACTGAATCCACTATGTATTAGCTCATAATTAATTATTTATTTGTTTTTTATTGACAGGATTTAAGCGTCATCAAGAACCCTGTAATCTGTACAACCTGTCATGGCTCGCTAGTAGATTGTTTCCGTTTTGTGTCAGATTGTTTAGTAACAGAAGAAAAGATTCAGAAATATTGTGAAACCCTAAATATAAGCAGTAATGGACAAGTAGAGCTAAATGGTTTATTACAGTTTGCGATGGGAGACGTAATTATAAGAGAGGAAGAAGAATTACAGTTTACGTCAAAAATGTTAAGCAGAAAAAAAGGAAGTAGTATAGAAAGAGTAGAAACGTTCTGTGAGCGAAACGAACTTAAAGAGGATAAGCTTGTTGAAACTGAAGACCAAAAATATTTACTTAATGAAGAAATTGACATAAAAAGTGATTCATCGGATTTTAACAGGTAATACTAATTTAAAATTAATGGAATTGAATCTATGCCGCTAAAACACATTGACAGGTATAATACACACTTGATTTATTGTTTTACTAGTTTTATTCAGATTTGCCTGACATATAGATAGATAGATAGATAGATATTTCCTTATTTGTTCCATAAATCATAACGAGATACATTACCCATTAAGGGTGTGGAACTTGTCAAAAAACATTTAAATTATAGATATCTAAAAAAATACTTACAATATAAAATATAAAATACAACAAAAAACACTTACATAATATAAAGAGAAATAAAAAGCTATAAATAATACAAGCAAGCAGACACCTATAATCTCAACTCATTTTCATTAAAAAATTCTTGTATGGTGTAATATGGTTTATTGAGAAGATAGGTTTTGAGTTTATTTTTTAAAATTCTTTTTGGGAGTACTCTAAATTCTCTGGGTAATTTATTCCAGATTTTAAAAATACTGAAGTGCACATTTTTTTGTATATATGTGTATTTCGATCCATCTGCCATTAGGTCTTTTTTGTTTCTTGTGTTATATTTGAAATTTTTTGTACACTCTGAAAAAACTTCCTTATTGTCAAGTATGAACACCACAGCCTCATAAATATACAAACTAATTATCGTAAATATTTGTTCTTTAATGAATATGTTACAACAGCTTTCTCTTTGTGACATTTTGAAAATACCTCTTATACATCTCTTCTGCATAATTAGAATCCTGTCAACCTCAACCGAGTTTCCCCAGAAAATTAACCCGTACCTTATTTTTGATTGAAAGTAAGCATGGTAGGCTATTAGTGCTGCTTTTGTATTTACCTCTTTCGCAATGGTTTTTAATGCATAACATTGCTTGGCCATATTTTTTGCCAGATTGTCTATGTGTGGTTTCCAATTCAATTTTTTGTCAATATAGACACCAAGAAGTGAAAGAGTTTCTGCTGATTGTATATGTGTGTCACCACTATTAGCTGTAAAGATTCCATTATTTGATCTGTTTTCAAATTTTATTAATTGTGTTTTTTCAACGTTTAGTAACAGATTGTTTGCTTCAAACCAATCATTCATTGTGTTTACTGCATCACTTATTATCATTCTACAGTCCTCACTCCTTTCCTCGCTAAATATCAGTGATGTGTCATCTGCATATAGAACCATAGTTTTTTCTACAACTTTCGGTAGTTCATTTGTATATAGTATGTATAGTAAAGGGCCCAAAATTGAGCCTTGAGGGACTCCCTTTCGCACGACAGCCATTTTCGATTTTATAATTTCTCCATTTTTTCCTACCTCAGCTACAGACTGTTTGCGATTTGTTAAATACGTTTCTATAAGCTTCAGCGGCACACCTCTAATTCCATACAATGCTAATTTTCCGCACAATATTTGATGCAATATTTGAGCCTTGTGACCATTATTAGAGTCAAGAACTTAAAAGTGACTGCCTTATATTCACAGTGAGTGATTAATGCATGAATCGTCAATATCTCCTCGACCGTTTGAAATTTGAAAAAATATCTTAGGTAAAAATAGTGGGATATCAAGAATCGCATATTTTAGAAATATTTTTAAGTAGTAGAAAGTTAATTCTAGGATTTTTAAATGGAGCGCCCAATTTTCTTTTATGTACAAGGTGGTTCAAAATTGTCTTTCTGCCGTTGATGGTACATCCAATAATAATGGTAGTCTTTTATATACTTGAACATTTTTCTGAGAATGAATAATGTGGGTTAAAAGGGGGATAATAAAATCAGTTTTTCTGCAATATCCTCCAGTTCCCTTAAATTATCAAATTCATATTTTAAACTTAGTCTTAGACAAAAAAAGGCATATACCTCGATCCATATTTTTTTATGAAACCCTTTGCATTTACTTCTAAATAGTGTTAATGAAAAATGTCTCCACTTAAAAGTGGGTGCTAATTGTTCATTTGTTTAATAACAACAAATAATTAGTTGTAAAATTGAGAAATCATATTAGGCATTTTTTTATCGAAAAACTTTATTAATGAAAGTTGTTCAAAATTGTCCAAAAACCTAGAGTCCAAAATTTCAGCAATATTAAAAAATATTGAATTTTGTTTTTGAAGTCCAAAATTTCGACAAAATTTTAAAAAAATGCACTTGACAACCACCTGGCAGCTTATGTTTAATTTCAAACAAAATTATCATACCACAATTTTCTAAAGAAAAAGAAACAATTAAAATGATATTTTCGAACTCGGACATTGGCATAAAATTTCAATAGTCAATTGTTTTATAATTATATGTCTAGTATTTTTAGGGAAAAAATATACCTTGTAAAATCGTTGATGTATCTATTTAAAAAGTATAAAATTATTGGGTAAACATTGATTTTAATAAATTTACAATATATTTTTATGAAATAAAAATGAAATAATTAAACCATGAATAAAACTGTACACATATTCAAGAAATTGCGCCACTCGCCTAACGGCTCATGGGCTCAAACATCATCTTCGTGAATACTGGCTATCATAATCGCTCATATAATAATATATTAAATTATTTAACCGACTATTGTTCGAAAAAACTGGATATGTTGAGCGCAACGTGTTATTACGCAGCTACTTGCCGAAAGAAAATGTACTGTTTTGAGCTAAATTATAAGGCTTGCCCACTCTAGATACAAGAGAACAGATGGCTTTTTCCCTTCCCAGAATATACATCAAAAGTGTACATCTTACATACATGGGTCAGGTCAGCTTCCATTGAATTGCCCTGCGTTAGTTGTAGCCGTGCTGAAACCATATATATTTTAACTATTTACTGCTTATTTTGTTTCCCAATTGTTTTTACATAAAAAAAAATATTATAAAACTTATCCTTCCTTTAGATGTCAGCTACCACCTCCATGCGGTCAGTGTTAATTTTTTTTTTTTTTGTAACAGCAATTTATTTATGATGTAATTTTCAGACTTTTAGAGTATAATTTTTTTTTCATTAAAAAACTTACGAAAAATTATAGTTATCATAAAACAAATTTTTGTATCTTAAAATACACATCATAAACTTTAATTTAACCCCCTATGGAGTGCCGATATCATTTTTCAATACTTTATTGTGCATTTTTCGTAAATCGACCAACTTTGAGGGTCCGATTTTCGTAAAATAGATTTTTCTAATTTTTTTGACGAAAGATGTATTTTGGGTAATCCCTTTAAATGCAATATCCCGCTATTTGTTTAAATTTTTTGCCAATTTTATTCGAGTAACGTTAAATATTATGAAATAATCGAAAATTCTGGAATACTTAACTTCAAGCTTATGTAAGAAATGTTTGAAATATGAAAAAAAATATTTAAATACACATAATACATCAAAAAATTGATCCTTTTCAATATACATTTAGTTTTTTGTCGTTTTTGTCTCGCGCCAGCCCGCTTCCAGCATAGCAGGCCCTCAATTTCTATTGAAAAAACAAGTATTCTATATGTTTCTTTTGTAAAATTTTGTGTCTTCAGTGCTTAATCCCTCTGTAAACCCAAATTGGTTGGGAGAGAGTAATTTGTTACTCTTTAGGAAGTTAAATAGTCTTTCCTTAAGACATTTTTTGAATACTTTCGCAATGTTATTAATTAGACTTATTGAGACCAAATTTATTACATGTTTTAATGGGGAAATAATGTATAAGTATATGGTTTTTAAGATTCTCGCGGTAATTCCATCTGGTCCAGGAGAACTGTTGTTTTTTAAACTGTTTATTTGTCTAATTAATTCATTGTTTTCTACTGGTTTTAAGAATATTGATTTATCTATACTGAGGTGTGTATTTGTTCGGTTATGGCATTGTGGAGTTTTATTTAACATCTCCAAATCTATACTTGAAAAATAGTTGTTACAGAAGTTGGCCGTGTCTTTGTCACTATTGAAATTATTGCTGGTCTCATCAAGAATTTGAAGATTATTGTTGCCACTTTTATTGCTCTCATTTGTTGCCTCGGAGATAAGTTGATACATTTTTTTTTATATAGTTCGAATTTTCTTTTATTTATACATATATTAAATTTATTTCGATAAGTCAGCTTCAGCTTCTTTGTTAGTGGTAAAGTCTTTTAATAGTTTCTTTTTCAATTTGTCACGATGTTTTATAGAAACCATTATTCCATTACTTATCCATGGTTTTATTTTTATACCGTTTTTGTTTTGCAAGTATTAAGGTACTTGATTTCTCTAGTATTTCTCGCAATTCTGTCATGAATTTTTCGGTAGCTAGTTCCAGATTATTTGCATTTAATACATTTACCCATCTTGTTTCTTTGACTATTTCCTGTAGTTTGCTGAGGTCAGTTGTTATTATTCTATTCAAGACTGCCGGGATTCCCAGGCAATTTGAATTTCTTTGGGCTATATTTATCATAATGGGATAGTGATTTGTGGTGTCGTATTGTATCACAGATGATTCATAATGAAAGTTTCTTCAATTCAAATTTTTCTTGACAAAGATATGGTCAATAAACGACGATGAATCGTTCGTTACTGTAGTAGCAGAATAAGGTTGAAGACCGTGTAAAGCTAAGGTTTCTAAATAGTTATTTACTAGAAAGATTAGAAAATTATATTTATTATACAAGAGTTTATAAAATTTCAGGTTATGTTAGTCATATTGCCATGACCTGGGGGAGCCTAGGGAGAAGAGGTTGCTCTTTTTAATAAATAAATTATTATAACTTTTACATATATTTATTTAATACACTAAATAATGGTAAAAATCAAAGAGAAATAAAATGGAACTGGCAAATAAAATAATTAAAAATAAGACATAATAAAATTGTTCAAAAGTAATACATATAATAAAAGTGTTCTTACCCAATCATTATAGCAGAGGAGATGTGCCTGGACGCCAATGGACTGACCATCATTAAATGATTCGAGTATTTATATAAATGCTACTTGCTTAGTCGGCATATTCCATAGAGGTAGAATATAATTTATAGTTAAGTGACTCTATTAATTATTATGTGTTTGAAATATGACACTAAGCTTCCTTTAAATATTGTAACATGCTATAAGTTAAATAAAATACATAAAATTAATTTGGGAAAGTTACGAAAATTATTTTACTAGATTTAGGAATCCATTAAGCCTACCTACAGAGAACATGCCAATAAGTAATTTTGAAAACTTAACGGTCCTCGTGGCAATATGGTGCTACTACTCTTCATTGAGTTTTTTGTTATTTTTACATTTTTTCGTGTTTATAAAAGTAGTATTAGTTCTAATTCCACGCATGTTTTGATAATAGAGGCTGTATAACTTCTTATCATTTTTTGGTTGCACAGTTAATTCCTTAAAAAAAAATTCATTTGTATTTGTATCTGAATTTCATCTTGGGAATAAGAATGTGTTTGCTAAATAACCTGGAGGCCAAAAATCTGAATTTGTGCACTCATTCTCCATTATAATTGGAATTCCAATCTTAAAAGAATTGTAGGTATGCAATGTAGCTCTAGGTTCCATATAGTCTGCTTCCTTGTATTCATTAAAATATTGCAGTAACAAATCTGCTGTGATGGCAGGTCTATCCTCGAGAAAGAAAATACCCTAATTTTATAGGTACTGTGGCAAGCTGTCTAGAGCCTGAACCAATTATTGCAGTATTTGTTTTTTTCCTGAGTTTTGTTTCTTCTGTTGTTTACCACTTTAAAACCATCGTCATCCTTTTCACTAATAATATGAGCTGAACTGTTATTGAAGTTTCTTTCTAGATTCTCTCTTATTGGCTTTTGGAGTTGTGGATAATTTGACTATTTGTTGCTTGTGTGATTATTTATATTCTTTCTAATAGTAGCTGGAGCAGTTGAGGAAGTTTTTTTACCAATTCTTGTTCACCTGTTCACAGTTCCTCTCTATTCAACAGTTTTAGTTTGTTCATTGGCTTCACCGTCTCTTTTTGGTTCATGTAGTTTTCTTTTATATTCATCTCAAGTTAAAGTTCTTACCAGATCTTTATTGGTTTGTTTCAAATCATTGACCTCTGTGTGCAGTACGACTATTTTATAAGATAATTTTTCAATCTCAGCAAGGAAAACATTGTTCGAAACATACTTAACCTCTTTATCCACTTTATTTCCTTGATCACCTAACTTATCTGTGATGTCATCTGATTTCTCAGTTTTGTTTGTTTCAATGATAGTATCATCAAAATTTTGTTTAGGGTTGCAGCTATCACATAAATGTTCAATCAGTAGTCTAGGCTGACGTAATGCTATACAGTGCATTTCTGTCTCAGATAATTTACTACATTCTTTACAGAATTCTTGATAACATGTTTTACATTTTACCAATTTGCCGCGAGACTTCTTGCTGTATAGTATTCGGTCATAATTTTGAGAACATGACATCCCAGGAAATGTTCAATATGCCTCCTCATGAAGGATTTATTCAATCTGTTTTCAAAAGTTCAAGTAACATTAAGTATAGTAGATATGTAGAGTTCATTTTTTTAAAGTCAGTTTGTATTATGCATAGAGGGTGAGGCAGCAGGAAAGTTCCAAACACAGGATGTGTATAACCCACAAAAGCATATGACAAAGAATCCAAACTTTACAGTCCGATTTTTATCTGTTTTCGAATTACCACCTCTTAAAAATTTATTAACAAATTACTTGTGGACAGGTCGAACCACTTTTGAATTATTAAACATTAACTTGTCATTTTTTATTGATTGGGTTACTATTTTATAAAAGCGATAAACAATGTCACACATCTACTCACATCTTGAATATGAAAATATGTTGCTTGTTTATGGTTCTTGCAATGAGAATGCTCGTGCTGTGATTGAGAGATATCACATCATAGAATTGTAGTGCAAATGCTTTTCTCACGGTCCACGACGATGAATTGGTCGTGACGGTCCTATTAGTTAGCCAGCAAGGTGTTCAGGCCACACACCATTAAACTTCTGGGGATGGATGAAAAGTGAAGTGTATAAATCAAAAGTTGACAATCACGATGAACTGAGCAACATGCTCTGTCCACATACGAGCCTTAACATGTCTGGAGGTCCATGGAGGCATTTGAATTTTTTAGTTTTTAATTTAATAATCATTAAAGATGCTGTAATTCTAACAAATAATCGGGTGACAACTTTTGGGTGTATTAGTAAATCATATACACGTATACACTGCTGGAGTTTTGCACTTTTGTCCCAACTCACCCTGTATAAGATTTTTTGAGTGGTTCAACACTGTTTTCTTATATGACAAGTCTCCATGCCATACATTGTCAAACGCATTGTCTATGTCAATATTTGTCAGTGGTCAGTGACAGTTCAATAATAATAGTCATTTTTATGATTTTCAGGGTAGAGGATGATATTTTGCCACAACCACACACCACTACTGGTAGATTAGTTAAAAAGCGAAAATCGAGGATTAAGAGTGCCTCAACTATAAAAACACACCAGTGCCAATGCTGTTCATTCCAAACAAAATATAAAAGTCACCTAAAAGAACACTTGCTGAAGCATAAAGATCCCTCAGAAGTAACAATGCACAAATGTGACTCTTGCTCTTTTCAGACAAAACGTCATGGTTCCCTCAAGAGACATTTGCTAGTACATATGGATTCTTCAGAGGTAACAATGCACAAATGTGACTCTTGTTCTTTCCAGACAAGGCGTCATGGGGCCCTCAAAGAACACTTGCTGAAGCATAAAGATCCCTCAGAAGTAACAATGCACAAATGTGACTCTTGCTCTTTTCAGACAAAACGTCATGGTTCCCTCAAGAGACATTTGCTAGTACATAGGGATCCTTCAGAGGCAACAATACACAAATGTGACTCTTGTTCTTTTCAGACAAGACGTCAAGGGGCCCTCAAAGTACATTTGCTGGTACATAGGGATCCTTCAGAAGTAACAATGTACAAATGTGACTCTTGTTCTTTTCATACAAAACGTCGCGGAACCCTCAAAAGACATTTGCTAGTACATAGGAATCCCTCAGAGGTAACAATGTACAAATGTGACTCTTGTTCTTTTCAGACAATACGCCACGAGGCCCTTAAACTACATTTGCTAGTACATAGGGATCCTTCAGAGGTAACATTGTACAAATGTAACTCTTGCTCTTTTGATACAAAACGTAAAGGGGCCCTCAAAAGACATGTGCTAGTACATAGGAATTCTTCAGAGGTAACGATGTACAAATGTGACTCTTGCTCTTTTCAGACAAGACATCAAGAGTCCCTCAGAAAACATGTGCTAACACATAGGGATCCTTCAGAAGTAACAATGTACAAATGTGGCTCTTGCTCCTTTCAGACAAAATATCGTGGGGACCTCAAAATACATTTGCTAGTACATAAGGATCCTTCAGAGGTAACAATGTACAAATGCGACTCTTGCTCCTTTGAGACAAAACTTCGCAAGATTCTCACAGGACACTTGCTAGTACATAGAGATCCTTTAGAGTTAACAATGTACAAATGTGATTCTTGCTCTTTTCAAACAAAACGTCGTGGGGCCCTAAAAATACATTTGCTAGTACATAAGGATCCTTTAGAAGTAACAATGCACAAATGTGACTCTTGCTCTTTTCAGACTAAACATTACTGGGCCCTCCAAAGACATTTGCTAATACATAGGGATTCTTCAGAGGTAACAAAGCACAAATGTGACTCTTGCTCTTTTCAGACAAAATATCATAGAGACCTCAAAATACATTTGCTAGTACATAGGAATCCTTCAGAGGTAACAATGTACAAATGTGACTCTTGTTCTTTTCAAACAAAACGTCGTGGGACCCTCAGAATACATTTGCTAGTACACAGGGATGCTTCAGAAGCAACTATGTACAAATGTGCCTCTTGCTCTTTTCAGACAAAACATCGTAATGCCCTCATAATGCATTTGCTGGTACATAAGGATCCTTCAGAGGTAACAATGTACAAATGTGACTCTTGCTCTTTTCAGACAAAACGTAAATATACCTTGAGAAGGCATTTGCTGCAACAGCATAAGGATCCTTCAGATAAATAAACATTTAAAAGGGGCAAAACTGAGATGATGTTAAATTCTGGAGGGGTGCTTGAAAAACTCATTTACGGACAGTTTTCTAATTATGTTATAAATATTATTTACATTGGGGGCACCAGCAAATCTATGTAAGCTTTATAAAAATATGTTGATACGTTATCTGCACCTATTGCAGTCTTAGTTTTTAGCTATTGTATTGGTTTGCGAATCTCATCTGCTGTTATATATTTAACAATTAATTTATCCAGATCATAGTTCTTGTGAGCTGCGGCTGATATAGATTTAAAGTTAGAATTAAGTAATTCTTACCTGCAGCTTAATTCGAGATTAAGTTCGAGTTACAGCCGGTTTTACAATCACAAGTTAACTTTCATGTTAGTTGGCTCTTAGTTGCATGTCAACTATAATTTTACCGACACTTGCATTTTTCAATATAAAATTTAGTTATGATTTGTAAATGAGTTTGTGAATAAAATTTATAATGTTGGCACTACAAAAATGAGTTACTGATTTGTTATTAAGTATGCAGTATTTAATGTTTGCAATTTTTTATAAATAGCATATTTATATAATTTATTCTACATTCTACTATAAAACAGAAACGGTTTTGAGAATGACATCTTTTGAACACCAAACCATTTTTAACCCTCTCGCGGGGGGTGGGGATGACTTCAGAAACGGCAACCCCCATTTTTTGTGTGGATTATATAAAATAATTCTCTGAGAAGAAATATGAAACTTGTCTAAATCATTTTTTTTATCCGACGCCTGTTAAAAATCCTCGTTCTTGCAACTTCAATTGCTTCTCAATCAGGTTAACCTACAGTTTAGTTTCAGAGAAGTTACATTTATTGTAGTGAGGGATGACAAATGAACAACAAGAACTCTAAAAACACACACACACACATAAGATAAAGACCCCCCTGTATTTAATATATTTTCAGAAGTACAGATTTAAATTTTGGTCCAGCAGTATAACCTCAGGAGATGCAGTTTTCTTGTATTCAAATCAAATGTCAGGTGTAAACCCAACCTTCATGAAAAGGACAGATTCTCAATAGTCTAGTTTCATTAGAGGTATTGAAAAAGGTTACTAGAAAAAGTTATTCAAGATCTTATTTTACCCTTGGATGCCGAGTTTAGATACAAAATTCTAGTTTTGAAATTCGATTTTGTTGAATTCGAATTCCTGTTCGAATTTTATTCATTGAATAACTTATCGTGGACTTTTTTAAACATTTACCATTTTAATAGTTTCTATGGCTTTCTAGTGAAAACTGATTAAAAATTTGATCTTCTGAGTGGAAATGACAAAAAACTTCATGATATGACATGTAAACAGCAAAAGGAGAACGCAAAATTGAGTATTACTGGTTTTCTAGAAAAAAATGATATACCGCCCATGCAATCTGGGTTCCATAAGCATGACAGCACAGTATCAGCACTGCAGCAAGGCATTCGATACTATTAATCACTCCACACTCGTAATTAAACTTTAATATTTTGTTCATGACCATCCAATAGTAGATTTTTTTGTAAGTTAAGCAGTAGGCGCCAAAAAGTATTTTTCGATAACGTTATTCAGATTTTATTTTTCTTGATAGGGAGATAGCACAGGGAAGTGTACTTGCTCCGTTGCACTTTGTGTTATATACTTCCAACTTGGGCACATTTAAAAAATATTGTCCTCATCAATAGTTTCACTCAATCTTCTGGAGTTCCACAAGTCTGTATATTAGGGCCCCCTTTGTTCATAATCTTTATTAATGAATATCATTAATAAGGATTATGAACAAACCTTAAACGTAAACTACCTAGTATATGCAGATGATTTAAAACTTAAAAAAAAAATGAAACCAAAATGGACTTCGGACCATAAGTTTAGCTTTGTCCCTCATATTAATTCAATAATATCTAAAGCTGTTAAGAATCTCGGTTTTATCGTGGGTAATATGAAGGACATTAACAACAATAATACTATGAAGTTACTTTTCACTAGTTTTATAAGATCACAGCTAGAATCTGGTTCAATAGTTTGGAATCCCATATATAACACCCACATTATTAATATTGAGCGAGTTCAGGGAAAATTCTTTAAGCTAGCAGCATATTGGTTAGATAATAATCAATATCTCCAAACAGGCACTCCACAGGAAATTTCCTATGCCAGATTTTAAATGAACAGCTTGTTACAACGCCACAACATGCACTCCATTGTTTTCTTGTACAAAATAGTCAACAACATAACTGACTGTATAGCATTACTTGACATGTTAGAGTTTCACGTACACAGAATTAATTCTCGCCACAAACGACTATTTTGTACAAGAAATCATACTAATATATATAAAAGGTCCTTTATACAGGGTGTAATTAGTCTCATGTCATTAAAAAAACTGGTGGTAGGGAATGACAAGACAAACAAAAAAACCTTATATAACATGGGGTCTAAAGCTCATAGTTTTGGAGAAAAAAAATAAACAAAAATTTCGCAAATTTTCAATAAAAATTTTTGAGAACTGCTGGAATATTGAGGCAGGTTTAGATCCAGATCTGATCTGAAGAAAACTATACTCTAACTCCCTTGTGCAATATTTTAGTTACTGTCGGTGTTTCGTTATGTACACACGTCCGTTCTTTGTTTTTGTTATTTTTGAATTTCTCGTCATTCTGTATTTATAGTTAAGATTTATTTTATTGACTTACCGTTCAAGTTGTCAAATTCTTGATTACGTACAGACACAACTTGTTCGTTCTTTTTGTATTCCGTTTTGGCTTTTGTACCATGTTTTTATTTTATTTTTCTTTATTGACGTTAGTTGATAGTTTAGTGTTGAACGAAGTGCGTATGTACTTAATTCGACGTACCGAACTGTGTATTGATACAGATGCAGAGATTTTGAATCATTTAGGCAGGTAGTAAGCTTTTAACTCAGGACACTAATTTATGTTACAAATGTTAATAAACCACATTTAAATTTTCTAAATTATAAACAATCCAATATTTTGTTCCAAATTAAAAAACACATGTAAAGAAATGCTCTGTTTAAACCTCTATGGCCATTATTTGCTTGCAATTGTGCACGAAGAGAGAACGAATTATTTACCTCTTTATACTTGCCTCAGTTCAGTTGAGGCGGTACATCAAAGGCGGTCGATGATCCTTTGACACAGCATGTGCCGGCCAGCACTTTTTTATGACAATTTAAAAGTTGTATAATTGGGAAGTACAAGTCCATCGACCAAGAAAAGGAGTGGTTCTCAATAGTTGTCTACCATAATATTAAATATGTTAACCTAGATCAGTCTTTTTCAAAGTGCCCCTAGAAGGAAAAGTCTTTTTTGTTTGTCTAGTCGGTCCCCATTACTAGTTTTTTTTAATGACATGAAACTGATTACACCATGTATATCACATGTTTGACAGTTATTCAGAAGTTGAAACAAATTTAAATATTTTGTTCTATAATACTAGTAGCTTGTTTAAAAATGAATTATTATTTGTTTGCTTATAATTGTATTGAAACATTCTTTATAGGATTTTGCAAACAGCAGAAAAAATAACTATCTATAACTAAAAGAAAAACTTTGTGTAGAAATATTAATGAAATCTTTGCATTCTTTCGATAACCTGAATTCTGGTTATGCTAGCAAATTAAAATCCTAAAATGAATTTGTCTAATTTCTTATTTGAAAATTCTCATTCTAACACTAGCATCCACACAGTCCCCTACGGCCATGCAGATTAAACTAGTATCCACATAACCCCCTACGATTATGAAGATTCAGTTAAAAATTAGAACAAAGGCCTAAAATGAATTTATTTATCTACCTTGTCTTAAAAAAATGTTCAATCCAATGGATTACATTTTCATGAAATCTATCATTCTGTTTCCTGGAAATGCTTAGCCTTTGAAACGTTTTTCGCCATTATTCTGGAGCTCATCAGAAAGACATAAAGCCATTCATAAAGATGTTTCATGCAAAACCAAGACAATTTCTATGAATAAGTGTGAAATGATTATATTTGACATTGACTGATAAAAACAACCTCAACTATCTATTAGCTAACTAGTATTGGAGCCTATATACTTTATGCATGTTTAAAAATGAATTATTATTTGTTTGCTTATAATTGTATTGAAACATTCTTTATAGGATTTTGCAAACAGCAGAAAAAATAACTATCTATAACTAAAAGAAAAACTTTGTGTAGAAATATTAATGAAATCTTTGCATTCTTTCGATAACCTGAATTCTGGTTATGCTAGCAAATTAAAATCCTAAAATGAATTCTAATTTCTTATTTGAAAATTCTCATTCTAACACTAGCATCCACACAGTCCCCTACGGCCATGCAGATTAAACTAGTATCCACATAACCCCCTACGATTATAAAGATTCAGTTAAAAATGAGAACAAAGGCCTAAAATGAATTTATTTATCTACCTTGTCTTAAAAAAATGTTCAATCCAATGGATTACATTTTCATGAAATCTATCATTCTGTTTCCTGGAAATGCTTAGCCTTTAGAATTCAGGTTATCGAAAGAATGCAAAGATTTCATTAATATTTCTACACAAAGTTTTTCTTTTAGTTATAGATAGTTATTTTTTCTGCTGTTTGCAAAATCCTATAAAGAATGTTTTAATACTAGTAGCATCAAACACCTGTATGAATACTGTGATCCTGGTTAATATTTCTTGAAATTGCCTAGTCTTGTACGCTTAAATCATTGATTTTGCATTTAATAAGTAGTGCTGCTTTTTATTGTTGACTTTTCTCTCTTTTTGTATTGTATAATTTCTTTGTGTTTTATTGTATGTAGTTTATGCTTAGTTGTATTCTAATTGTATTGCTATTAGCATTATTCTTTTTTAATGCTGATTACTTTCTAACCTTATCCTGTAATTGGGTTTATCCCGTTGGATAATGTACCTAAATAAATAAATAAATAAATGTGATCAGATTTATTAGTTTTTCACTAAATAACAGAAAATTAGTCATGCAAAGAATTAACTGTGATCGGGACATAATTCGCAAATACTGTAATACGCATATGGTAATCCAGTTAACGGGGGGTTTCACCTCTAACTTGAGTGCTAATGAATGGATTTTGATGAAACCTTGTGCAATGTGTTTGTAATGACGTTAATAAAAAAGATTTTAATAAGAAATGATTGGAAGGGGTAGAAAACACCCCTTTTATCACGAGTTTCGTAAGTTGTAGAATTAGGTCAAAAATGAAAAAAAAAAAACAATATACTTACCTACTTACCTCTTTTGGCCCAAGATAAGATATTTTTACTCTTGTGAATTTTTTCGAAGAATGCATATTTTTCGAGATATGACCACTCAAAAATTCCTAAAAATGGAGGAGGGGAAATGTAAAAGTTGAAAAAAAAATCTGAAAAAATTCAGGTGAATGTATCATCGAAATACAAGACTTTTATTTGCAATTTTTCTGTAAAGTGAGTTTTCACCAACTTTTTCCAGAACAACATGAAAAACTACCCCTGTTTTTGAAATTGTGGCGCTTTAAAAGTAGGTAATTTAAAAATTTGAATTGAAAATTCAGGCGTATACATTGAGGCCTTCTAAACATTTTTTTGTCTCTTGGAATTTTCTTGTAACTTGCTAATTTTCCGAGTTATGGGCAGTTTTTCACGATGAATAATGTATTACATTTTTTTTTTGCATTAAAAAATACATGAAAATTCGAATGAGCGTGATATATATATATTTATTTAAAAAAATATATTAAACCTATATTTTTATACCACTTTTAAAGGTTCAATATTATTTTTAAATTGAAAATGTGAAAAAGTTTTCCAGAAAATTTATTTCTTCGCAATTTTTATTTCTTAATGATAAAAGTGGGAGAACTGCTTCAAAGGGTTGAAATAAGTTTATCTAGTTACAAGTATAACACTTATTTTATTTTCTCTATTTATATACAAAAATAATTTAAATTGCTACAAAAAAATGTAACCATAATTTTATATTATAGTAAGGACTCATGAAATGAATTTGTTTCGTCAACTTCCAAATATTTCGTTTGCTCCAATAGTATCTATTAAATCTTCCGCAGGTTTACAATTTAGTACATTCTACACCATTGCATTTTTTGCAAGCTGAGATGCAATGAAGTCCAGCTTTGCAACAACCACAGTTTGCTCGGCAACCTTTTTCGCATCTGCAGATCACTCTTAAAAGAATTTGTGGAGCTGGTGGTTTCGTCATGGGAATGGGCATTCAAAATTTTCTCATGGCCCATCCATAATATGTTGGGTTTAAGTCATTCTCATACCATAATTTGATTTGATAATAAACTCTTTATATGTTCCTTTGCAGCATCTTCTGTGTATGGTAGATTTAATAAAATGTCTGGAATTTTTTGTAATAAGTCTCAAAAAGGTTTGGTACCGATACTCATTTAACTTTTCTGCATTACTTTTACCATATTATACATCCCTATAATGCATTTGATTCCGTTAACGTTTAATTGGTTGCTGATATCACCTCTTTCTTTAAATCATTTTGCAGTCTTCTCTTTTCTGAAATATATTTGCAAATTTCTTTTTCCTCCTTCCATAAAACGCTGAGGTTGTGTCGTATCCTGTGAATGCATGCAGAAAAAGTATATACTCCTTGCATGCGGGTCGGGCGACGTTATGATTGTTGACAAAGATTGTATGTTGCCATTGGCGTTGTTTCTATGGCAGTTTCATGCACGATGTCTGGCGTTCAAGTCGCCTATGACTAGGCAGCGTGGACCAGCATTGATTAAATTCTCCAAAGAACCAGCTGTGAGGTGGTTATCTGGACTATTATATACGGTGACGATGCTCACGCCATCATCCCAGACGGCCATCCTAGGGATATAGAAGTTAAGATTAGCAATATCCTGAGAATATCCCAAAATACGCCCAGGGAGCATCCCTGGGATCCAGAACTTACACTATTTTCCATATCCTCAGAATATCCCACAAACGTGTTTTTATGTATCCGTAGGATTAAACTGGGACCCTTAGTATATCTATTTTATGCTATCCTTAGGATATTATTGTACGCTTTCAGGGCCGTAGTTTACCCAAATAGCTATACTGCAAGTTGCTTTCAAACAATATGTTAACAACTTGGTACGCTACTATGTCCTCCATTAACTATTGCATAGGAAACTATTAGCATTTCACTCCGATATAATATTTTTGCACTTGTAAGCTTTAAGTTAACACTGTTGCTTGGAACTACTGGGGTATTTAAATTTAAAAATACATAGCACAAATATTATTTTGGCAGACAATGCTAACAGTTTCCCTCGCATTGAAAAATATAATAGTGACAAGCTGCTATAATATGTAAGCAGAGCTTATGTAATGTCGATATCGTTCAGTTTATTTGAAAAATGTGAGAACAAGGAACTATGGGTAAAGCAGCTAATAAACGCTATTGTTTTGGCGTGTGTAATAGGGACTCTCGCTTCAAATCTTTCAGAAACTGTTTTTATTATTTTCTGCCATTCCCCAAGCCGTGTCCTGAGTACAGAAAAGGTCGTACCTATAAATGCTCAAGAAAAAAACATACAAGACATTGCCAACAGTGCGGAAAATTCGAGTCGTGGGTGAAAGCTTGTGCTTCCACTATTCACAGAAAGTTCTACGGGAACTTCATTTTCAACTGCATTTTTGACCCTACAGAAAATGATACAGACAGAAATTGTATAATTAATTACTGCACGAAGAATATCGTCAACTCTTCAACATTCACATGTTAACTTAACACAGTTGTTTTTTCTTAATGCTCTTGTAGAAACACCGATGTGTTGACTGTTGAATCCTAACCTTGCAACCAGTTCTTTTTTGCTTCCACTCACTTTACGGCCATGGTAATTGAACCAGCGCCTTAATTGAGTGTAAGTGTGTTCTTTCACAACTTTGTGCACTAATTTTGCACCGGTAGTCACACTTTTATTTAAACTAATGTTTAAAAATGATGCCGGCCCAGCCCAAAGAATGTAAATTCTTTGGCCCAGCCATTTTGCTAGAAAGTATCCGAAAATTTCATATTTCCCGCAAAAAATATGGCACCAGAGCATGCGCGCAACTATGATAAAATGGCCTTGAAAAGGCCTATTTCCAATTATTATAAGCGATACGCCACCTACGGTGCCGATTACGAACTACTTTGTGTGAGATGACATGAAAATTTTCATTGTTTGCTTGTGTCATAATTGTTTTGCGTTGTTTTTATTTTCGATTGGTTTCAATTAAAATTGAAAACGATATGAATCAATATTGTTTAGTTCCTCAGTGTTCGTCTTGGGTAAAAAAAACCCAACTTAAGGTTCCATATGTTTCCCGAAGCCGGCAAACATCGCGTGAAAATGGATAACAGTTTTGGGGGGAAGGATTTTGTGGATTCTCAGCACTTGGGGACCTATTTTAGCTAAAATAAACATTGATTAGTAATAAAATATGAATATAATAGTTATTTTAAGGATTAAATCACATTATGAAGAAAGATATCCTAACCTAACATAATACGCACCTTTTTTTTCGTGAATTTACGCTGAGAATTAAGGTAATTTCACCCAAGTCCTAAAATATCGCTTAAATACATAATAAAATCAAATGCTATACGTATATTTTCATTGAAATTTATTTATAAAATACCTAATTATGGCAAGCAAAATCACCAAAAATGCAAAGATTCGAATTTCAACAAAACACTTATTACACAGGAATTAGTTCCGATGTCAACCGCAAAGGCGCTGCAATCTTAATTTCAGACGCATGTTTAAGTTACTATAGGGTTACTGAACGGTGAATTCCTACAAGCGTCTAGGGAAACAGAAATACGAAAGCTTCGAGCATGCGCATTACCTTGTAAGTGTGTACCTAATAAATTCGCGCAAGTCGAGAAATTGAAATTTTTCCTGCGCAGCCCCCCCTTTTTTGTCTGCTACGCAAATACTGCCTGCGGCGCTAATATAGTTATTAACAATTAGATATCAAAATAAAAACCTACTAACCTAACCTAAAGAAATCACACGAAAGATTGAAATTATTATATAAAAAGAAGCAAATCCTAAGAAAATCAGAAAAGAATTTGTAAAAAAATATATTAATCGTTACAAAATTTAAAAAAAATCGGCGGACGTAAGAATTTGAACTCGAAACAGTCGAAACCCTTCGCACCTTAAGCTAAAGCGTAACCTATGCGCTAAAGCTAACCATGTGGCTGAAGGTAAACACTAGGACTACTAGGAGTAGTCTGTGCTATAGAGTGAAGAAGTACTCAAACCAGAGAGAATACTCAAACCAACGATATCACGTTTTGCGCATGTCGAAGTTTTCGCATTTCGGTTTCCCTAGACGCTTCTATATATACCACCTACCTATTAGATTTAATCAATTGCCATACACTGATATTAAAATTACTAATCGCGTTGATTTTCGTCTTCGTCACTGTTGCCATTATAATCGCAGTGATTGAATCACCGGCAGTGACATATCTCCCATCTCTAGCTTGCGTTACGTTGCTACATTCATATTTCATTTCACGGAACTGTGTGTGTTAGGTTAAAATGTCAGCTTGATATTAATAATTAGTTAAGGCAAATAATCCTTGTTCAAAATGGGTAGCTATGAGAAAACAATGTGCAGACTTTGTTTGGAAATATGTGATGACTTCAAAGCTATAGAGGGAGATATGAAAGAGGTTTTGAATGTACTCCTGCCAAAAGTAGTAAGTGTCTAAAATTAACTATCGATTTATTTTAGTTCAATCAGTGTTTATTACACGTTTTGTTGTAATGCTCCATGATTTTTGTTTTAGGATATAGTCACAATACGGAAATCTGTGATGTGCACAGGATGTACTGAAAAGCTTATGAGTTGTTTTGATTTTAAAGCAACCTGCTTTTATACGCATGATTATATATTTCCATTTGTCAACAACGAGGGCGCTGTAAAATTGGATCTAAGAGATGTCTATCAGAGCAAAAATGAAACTAGTACAATTGTTTCAAAAGATGAGAACGTTTGTGCATTTTGCATGGGTCCTGTGGAAAGTTGCTTTGCCATATTCCTCGATGTTGCTGATGGGGATGTCATGTTGAAGAATATGATAGAACAGTGCCTTCCAGAGTTGGTAAGTATTAATATTTATTTGGTACTATCTTTCATTGGAAAAGGATTTTAAAATTAGACACATGTCCCATTATATTTTGTCCCTTTCTAAACCTATGTAACCTTTGAACTAGCTTAGACGATGAAATGCGGTTTTCGCCAGTCTTCTTCTAATTTAGAAACGTTTATTCCTGAGTAATCATCTTTTTTGCGTTTCTTTTGCTTTTTACGGTTTAACCGGAAATTACATAGCGTATTTTCTGGGATAGTACAAATTTGTTATTTCAAATGGAACACACTATATATTTTCACAGTTGGAATGCCCATTGTTTCCCCTTTCCGAAAATGCCATATTTGTCATGGAAATTATACAGATGCTACGAAAAAAATAATGATTCGCAAAGTAGACTATGGAAACAAAAGACATCACTAAATGTCAAATTGGTCTATTGACAACTCGGGTACTTGAGTTACTGTAAGAAAAATGTTTACTTTAAGTGAAAAAACTAAGTGAGTAATCTTTGCTGAAACTAACTCTTACAAAACAACACAAACAAGATTTAGAACTATGTTTAACAGGGAACCTCCAACAAAAAATACAGTTAGAAAATGGTACAGAAACTTTTTGAATTCGGGTTGTATTGACCGTAAAAAAAAGAACTCCAAATAATGAAAATGGGCTTAATAATGCAATTGAAATTTGGGAAATGACACAAAATGATCCCTCTTCTTCTACAAGAAAAATTTCTTCCGCAACAGGTATTCCAAAAACTACTGTTCATACTGTATTGAAACATTCTTTATAGGATTTTGCAAACAGCAGAAAAAAACACTATCTATAACTAAAAGAAAAACTTTGTGTAGAAATATTAATGAAATATTTGCATTCTTTCGATAACCTGAATTCTGGTTATGCTAGCAAATTAAAATCCTAAAATGAATTTGTCTAATTTCTTATTTGACAATTCTCATTCTAACACTAGCATCCACACAGTCCCCTACGGCCATGCAGATTAAACTAGTATCCACATAACCCCCTACGATTATGAAGATTCAGTTAAAAATGAGAACAAAGACCTAAAATGAATTTATTTATCTACCTTGTCTTAAAAAATTGTTCATTCCAGTGGATTACATTTTCATGAAATCTATCATTCTGTTTCCTGGAAATGCTTAGCCTTTGAAACGTTTTTCGCCCTTATTCTGGAGCTCATCAGAAAGACATAAAGCCATTCATAAAGTTGTTTCATGCAAAACCAAGACAATTTCTATGAATAAGTGTGAAATGATTATATTTGACATTGACTGATAAAAACAACTTCACCTATCTATTAGCTAACTAGTATTGGAGCCTATATACTCTATGCATGTTTAAAAATGAATTATTATTTGTTTGCTTATAATTGTATTGAAACATTCTTTATAGGATTTTGCAAACAGCAGAAAAAAACACTATCTATAACTAAAAGAAAAACTTTGTGTAGAAATATTAATGAAATATTTGCATTCTTTCGATAACCTGAATTCTGGTTATGCTAGCAAATTAAAATCCTAAAATGAATTTGTCTAATTTCTTATTTGACAATTCTCATTCTAACACTAGCATCCACACAGTCCCCTACGGCCATGCAGATTAAACTAGTATCCACATAACCCCCTACGATTATGAAGATTCAGTTAAAAATGAGAACAAAGACCTAAAATGAATTTATTTATCTACCTTGTCTTAAAACATTGTTCATTCCAATGGATTACATTTTCATGAAATCTATCATTCTGTTTCCTGGAAATGCTTAGCCTTTGAAACGTTTTTCGCCCGTAGGGGACTGTGTGGATGCTAGTGTTAGAATGAGAATTGTCAAATAAGAAATTAGACAAATTCATTTTAGGATTTTAATTTGCTAGCATAACCAGAATTCAGGTTATCGAAAGAATGCAAATATTTCATTAATATTTCTACACAAAGTTTTTCTTTTAGTTATAGATAGTGTTTTTTTCTGCTGTTTGCAAAATCCTATAAAGAATGTTTCAATACAATTATAAGCAAACAAATAATAATTCATTTTTAAATACTGTTCATACTGTTATGAAAAATATTCTAAAATTGAATGCTTATAAAATTCAGATTCATCAAGAATTAAAGTAAACTGATTTTCCATAACGAGTACAATTTTGTAGAAATATTCTTGATTTACGTAGAAGAAATAGCATTTTCTTGATAAGTTAATCATGTCAGACGAAGCATCATTTCACTTAAATGGCAAGGTGAGTAAGCATAATTGTAGAATTGGGGCATTGGAGAATCCCAGATATTTCCATCAGTATGTCAGATCCTCTCCAAAAGTTACAGTTTGTTGTGCGGTATCAAAACAAAAAATTAACGGTCCCTTTTTTTTAACAATCCAATTGTCAATGCCCCATCATATTTGGACATGTTAGAAAATTTCTTTTATCCGCAACTTGAATAGGATAATTTGTTGAGGACTCACTGTTTCCAACAAGACGGTGCTATGCCTCATTATGCTATTATAACTAGGGATTTCCTGAATGCCACCATTGGAAATCGTTGGATAGGAAGAGGAGGTCCTACAGCATGGCCCCCTCAATCCCCAAAGCTCACAGTTCCAGATTTTTTCATATGGGGATATGTGAAAGACAGGTGTTATAGCCCTATGCCACAAAATTTAGAAGAACTTAAGAAAACATTTGAAATGTCCTTAATAACATACCCCCCGAACAGTGAATCATTATTTTTTTTGTAGCATTTCGACAAAACGCAGTATTCACTTTAAAACCTTATAAAACCATCACTCTGTATAGTTTCTATGACAAATATGGCATTTTCGGAAAGGGGCTTTCCAACTATGAAAAAATATACAGGGTGTTCCATTTGAAATAACAAAGTTGCTCTATCCCCGAAAATACGCTGTCATTTCCAGTTAAACCAGAAGTGAGCAAAAAAGATGATTACTCAGAAAAAAACTTAGGTACCAAAATTAAAAGAAGAGTAGCGAAAACTGCATTCCGTTGTCTCAACTAGTTCAAAAGTTATATAGGTTTAAAAAGGGTGAAAATATAATGGGGCACCCGGTATTTTACATGTACAAACCATATAAGTATTTTCTCACCTAGTTACATTCAGATATTAAAGAAAAAATTAAAATATTTTAATATACAGGGTGTAGTTTCATGTCATTAAAAAAAACTGGTGGTAGGGAACGACCAGACAAACAAAAAAAACCTTATATAACGTGGGGTCTAAAGCTCATAGTTTTGGAGAAAAAAAATAAAAATTTCGCAAATTTTCAAGAAAATTTTTTGAGAACTGCTGGAATATTGAGGTAGGTTTAGATTGTCTTTGCCTATGATACTCAATATTTGTGTAGATAGCTATAAAATGTCGGCGGTCTTTAGCGATGCGGTAAAGATGAAAGGCGTTTTCTTTTTAGACCAAGTTTTTCTTTTATTTTTCTTTATTGACAACGTTAGTTGATAGTTTAGTGTTTAGTGTTGAACGGAGTGTTATGTCCTTAATTTGATGTATTGAACTGTGCATTGATGCAGATGCAGAAATTTCGAATAATTTAGGTAGGTGGTAAGCTTTTAACCCAGGACACACATTTATGTTACAAATGTTAATAAATCACATTTAAATTTTCTAAATTATAAACATTAATCCAATACTTTGTTCCAAATAAAAAAACACATGTATAGCAAACGAAATTCGGTCGGCGGGTTGAGACGCAAGACACAAAACCCTTTGTACGTGCTGGCTAATTCCTTTAATAAATAATAATAATAATAATATTTATTGGTGCTAAAACAAGAAATGTTATACACAAGTCAAATACATTGATAAAACACAGTAAGAAACAAATTGTCAAAATAAAATGTATACATTCAATAAATTATCTATTGATATTAAAAGCACATTAAAACACCTTAAGCTCAAGATAAAATTTTAATTATCAGTAATTACTGACACATCACAGTCTAAAAATTCATTGATGGTGTAAAAAGCTTGGTTTATTAAAAAATTTTTAATAAGTCGTTTAAAATTATTGACCGGTAGGAGGCAATTTATTAAAAAACTTAGGTCCATAGTAATTGAGGCCTTTGTAGGCATACCTGGCTGTACCCGGCACTTTTGATATTTACTAAGAGGAAATACCTTATATCTATTACGTCTGCTATAAAGAATGCTCTGTTTAAACCTCTATGTCCATTATTTGCTTGCAGTTGTGCAGGAAGAGAATGAAATATTTACTTTATAATTTGCTGAGTTTGGTTGAGGCGGTCCATCAAAGGCGATCGATGATCCAAGGCCTTTGCTTTGGCACCACAGACCGCCGCATGTGCCGGCGAGGACTTCTCACTTTTTTATGGCAATTTGAAAGTTGTATAATTGGGAACTACAAGTCCAGTGACCAAGAAAAGCAGTGGTTCTCAATTGTCTTCTACCTTAATGTTAAAAATGTTGACCTAGGATTTTTCAAAGTGCCCCTAGAGGGAAAAGTTATAAAGGTTTTTTGTTTGTCTAGTCGGTCCCCATTATCAATTTTTTTTATTGACATGAAACTGATTACACCCTGTATATACCTTGCATTATATGAAATTAAATTCAAAACAAGAAGTACTACCACAAGATCTATAAAACTACAAAAACTAAGTTTTGAAAAGAAAGTATTTTTTTGTTTAGCGCTTTTATACCATGGAAGTTAATCGTTGCAAGTCAAGCTCAAACACAAATAGAATCAGATTCCTCTTTCAGTTTGCACAATTCATGTTATCACGTTTTACATTAAGTAGTTATCAAATTTATAAAACAGTATAAAAATATATAATTTGCAAGAAGTAATCCGGTTCCTTCATCTTAAAGAATAGAAGTAAATAACAGATAACTAAGTAACTGAATAAAAAACCATATTAGATTGCAATTCCCCTTTATTTTTTTCTATTACTTAATATATGTTTGGCGCCACCGTGCACCACATGACTGTGCTCTTATGTACAGCGCGGACCTGCTCTTGTGCACTCAGTGTGTGTTAGTTCGGAATCTAGATTCTCAAATGATGCTCTTAAAATGTCGAACACACCCAGGCAACACACAATCGTATAATAGACGTTAATATTACGACTAGACGGGACTCTATAGATGGTATTTAGTAGACCAATTATCAACGACTAAATGTCCCCGAGATAAATGTATAAATTTTATCAAAATTAGAGTATAAATAGATGGTTTTAATAAATATCTTTTTGATAGCTTTTGTATACGTCTAATTCCAGTCTAAGCATGAAATTAAATAGACATCTTCGATCGTCAAATTTTTCATATCATTTATATACTTATAAATTTCATCTTAATTAGACTAAACGTCGAAGTCTTTAATCGGCCCCTTTTGTTAGCTTTTATATATCTAAATACAGTCTAAGCATGAAACTAAATAATACGTCTTCAATTAACGTCTTTATGATCACATTTATGTATGTATAAATTTTATGTAAGTTAGACTAAATGTAAGCGACTTTCATCAACGTCTTTTTGATACATTTTGTATACATCTAATATCAGTCTACGCTCGAAACTAGACAGACGTCTTAGGCAACATATTTTTGATGGCATTTATGTACATCTAACTTTTATCTGAATTGAAGTAAAAGTAAATGTCTACAACTAATGTTTTCTTGAAATATCTTATATACATCTAATTTCAGTCCAAGCTTGAAACTAGATGTAGACGTCTTTATTTGACGTTTTTTCATTGACTGTTTAAAGACATAAATATACTATATAATTTTATCCAATTAAACGTTTTATATATTATAATAGGTTATACTAATACTACAATTAGATTGATTTAAAAATTTTATTAAGTATTCACAAAAGAAAAAATAGGTTATGTAAATGTATGTGAATTTCATTTCTACAAACTATTGGGGGTTCCTTTTATATCCGTAACGTTGATTTGCCAGTCTCAACCAATCTTTTAGAGCAGTTGCAATTGTGGTGTCATTTAAGTCCGAAATTCTGCTGTCGCTTGTTGAGAAGGCTAAGTATACTGCTTCTGAAAGGAAAATAATATCGGTATATGGTTACGTAATTTATAAAAAGTAACCCAGGTTTACCTTTTATCACTTCTAGTAATTTAGAGCATTTAAATGGTATCTTCCCGTTGTTGCCCGCCCAGTTGAACTTCCTCCCTAATCTGTCCGAAAATACAAACTTAATCATATTCATAGTGGCTCCTCGAACGGCATTTCCTCCAAGACACGCTAAGCGATTTTTCTGGAATACATAATATTACTGTAACAAAAATATTTATGGTTAATTATTTCTTACTTTTGAGATATCATCGACTTTTTATTTATGTAATACGCGTTTTTTCTTGATTGCGAAAAAACGGATGAAAAATGATGGATTTTTGTTTTATTCTCTCATAGAAAACGTTGAACTGAGCATGTTTTGTTCTACGCCATTTTTCAAAAAAAAATGCGTAGTTTTCGTGATATAAGCGATTTTTATAAAGTATTTGTAAATAGATATTTGTTTTTCATTTACTGCGGAAAAGCGGTTGGAAAAAACAGAATTTTTCTTACACAAACTTTGTAAAAAATTTAATTACGAACATTTTTTTCCTTTTGATTTTTTTGATAAGGTGCACGAGTTTCAAGATATTCTTGGCTTTCGGTCAAAATTTTCGAAAAAACACATATATATGTAAAAAAAAGTGACTTCCCCACCTAAAATTTTGCCGCGACCTAACACCATGTTCAGGAGGTCGACATCTACAACTCTATGTAAAAGTGCTGTTTCTTTGTTTTTCTAAAAAAACCATGTTTATTTTCCTATTCCGACTGGCCTATTTGTCAAGTACCTAATTTGTAAGTTATTTTAAACGGTATTTTCGGACTGACATTATCTTAAACAAAATTTCAATATTTCTTAATTTTGATGAAATTGTGGACTTTAGGTTCTCAGACAATTCTGAACAACTTCCATTATCAAGATTTTCAGATAAAAGACTGTCTAATATGATATTCTTATTTTTTTCGTATAATTGAAGTTGAAAAATATAATTAACTAAAATTTTAATGAAAGAATTAACTGGAAAAAATTAGAAAAAAAATAAGATACTCTTCATCTTATTGTTATAGACGATTAGAAACTAAAATTACAAAACTTTCACAAAATGTCGATATTAATATGGCGGACTATCTATGTTTAATAATGAGTACATTCGGCGACGCCCTATGGCAACTAAAATTTAACTTAATTGAATTAAAATAAAAATGTCTAATGTTATGTGCCAAATTTGTGATCAAAATATTCGTTGAAATATTACAGAAAACCCGACTTCGGTATCACGCGACGGAATCTTTATAACGCTTATTACTTACCTTACAGATTGAAAAATGTTTACTAAAAAAGTAAAAAAATACTTACATAGGTATCTTTAATTTTTTTTGCCGCTGGATGCGATTAAATTACCTATCTTACACTGCATATTAAATTGATTGTTTTCTGCATATTTATAGTAAAAATTCGAATACCAAAAGAAAAGATCTCAATTGTTTAAAATTACGTATATTCTCGATTATGATATATTGTAATTGCAAAATTTAAACAAAAACCTAAAATTATCAACGACACCTAGCACCGCAGCTCTAACAAACTGAGCGATATAAAATAAATAATAAATATCTCAGCCTACATGTTTTGGCTTTGCATAGTGTTGTGCAATAAGGAACTCCTCAAGTAGGTACATTAATAAAAAATACAACAGAATACCTACTTACCTCTACATTAAAATTTCTGATGATTTACCACACTTCTTACGCTTTGTATTTTATAATTCACAAAATAAGCAAGCCAACCCAAACGTTCCAAACCGAAATATATTTAAACAAGAAATGAGGAAGACGAGTGCAGCACAGGGCACAGGTGGAGTGGTGGACAAGGCGTAGGAATGGCTGTCTATGCATGATCATTGGTCAGGAGGGTAGTGCGGTGTCACTTACGCGATAAATAAGTAGTACCTACCCAAAGTAAGGGATACATTTTAATGGACCAAAATAATTGTGACGTCGTGCACTAGGCGGTAAATTTGATTTGCTTTGCTTGTAGTTTTTGGGGCATGCCTCCTGTACACGTGTTTTAAGTGTCAAGATAAATTACTTACAAATGTATATAAGGATTACTACATTATTTTTCATATTTAATTATTGAAACCTAGTTACCAATACAAAAATAAAGCTGAATTATAATTTAATAATAATTTAATAAATTATTGCTGATATTTAATACGTATTGACTGTTTCTTTATTGCACATAATGGGAACTGTTCTGAACCGTTTTTTTTTTAAACCAAAACCAGCCTATTTTTTATTGGGTATTACAGACAAATTGACAGATAAAATTATTTTCGCCGTATCACACGAATACCTAGAAAACAATAAAGTAAAAAAATCGTTTTTCTTACGTCTGTTTAGCAGCAACGATTATTTTTACTTATTTTGGGAGGAAGCGGAAAACTTGAAATTGGAATTTATTGATTACAATAATAGAGGTATATACTTTTTTAACTATTTAATTTCAATATGTAAATTAGAAAAATGAAACTAATTAATATTAAGTTTCGGAACTTTAATAAATTAATACATTTAGTTCGCATTATATTATCTACATATTCAGTGGCATAGGTACCTATAGTGCCGTAAATAGTTTATATTTCTTTTAAAGGATAATTTTGAATTTATGTACCTAGTTGTGCCTTATTTATTCGAGATTGTTTTTATAAATATAATAGACGAAACTTGCTGAACGAAAATTATAAAACTGATAATCATGTCTGTCACACAACCGCCGTATCTAAATAGCTCATTACTGCCATTTCGCACTAGACGTATATATTAACCAGGATTTGAACCCGGAACCTCTTACCACACAGACACTGAGCCACAAAGTGGTTTGGTTATTTTAAACAGAAATTTTATTTTCCATTATTACGTATTTTTAAGATCGTTTTTATAAATACAATAGACGTGACATAACTCTCGCTAAATGAAACTTTTAGAAATATTAAATTAATAGACATCTATTAAACATTTTTGTTGCAAATGATGGAAAAGGGGTATAAAATTCATCTAGGTATATTAAAATTCATTTTAGTAGAGATAGGAATTTAAATTTGGGAACCTATTTAAAAATTTTATTAACATTTTATTACATATCCATATGCATATACGTACGTAGAACACTGTTAACTACCTAATGCTTATATTTCATTTAACAAATAAGTCATTTTGAATGCACTGTCTTGTTCCATATAATAGATTTAACTCATTAGACAAAAATTGAATTAATTAACAGATGACTATTGAATATGTTGCTTATGGTATAAAAAGATCTATGAAAGATCTGAAATATAGGTATATTAAAATTAATTTTAGACAATGTGACAATTTAAAGTTGGGAAACTATTATAAAATTTAATTAACATTACGCATGCATATTCTTTATACGTAGATTAGCGTAAACTAAAGTTTATGTCTTCTAAAAGAAAATTTTATTTTTAATTATGTATTTTTGAGATCTTTTATATATATAAAAGACGTAACTCACGAGATGAAAATTATAAAAATTGAATAAATGGATATCTATTAAACATTTATCTCGCAATTGGTAGAAATAAATCTACCTACAATAAGTATCTATATTAAAATTCATTTTAGATGAGAAAGCAATTTAAATTTAGGAACCTAATAAAAAAATTAAGTAAGACTACATATCCATACCTAACATACGTAGATTACCATAAACTAATTTTTATGCTACCTTTAAAGAAAAATTTTATTTCGAATTTTTGTGTCTTTTTCGAAGTCGTTTTTATTTGTATACTGTATGTAATTCACTAGATGAAAAATAAACAAATGAATAAATAGATGTCTATCAAACATTTATCTTGCACATGGTACAAAAAAGGTCTATAATATTACATCTATATTAAAATTCATTTTAGATGAGACGGAAATTTAAATTAAGGAACCCATTAAAAAATTTAATTAAGACTACCTATCCAAACCTAACATACGCAGATTACCATAAACTAATTTTTATGCTACCTTTAAAAGAAAATTTTATTTCGAATTTTTGCGTCTTTTTCGAAGTCGTTTTTATTTATATACTATATGTAATTCGCTAGATGAAAAATAGAAAAATGAATAAATAGACGACTATTAAACATTTATCTTGCACATGGTACAAAAAAGGTCTATAATATACATCTATATTAAAATTCATTTTAGATGAGACGGCAATTTAAATTAAGGAACCCATTAAAAAATGTAATTAAGACTACATATCGAAACCTAACATACGCAGATTACCATAAACTAATTTTTATGCTACCTTTAAAAGAAAATTTTATTTCGAATTTTTGCGTCTTTTTCGAAGTCGTTTTTATTTATATACTATATGTAATTCGCTAGATGAAAAATAGAAAAATGAATAAATAGACGACTATTAAACATTTATCTTGCACATGATACAAAAAAGGTCTATAATATACATCTATATTAAAATTCATTTTAGATGAGACGGCAATTTAAATTAAGGAACCCATTAAAAAATGTAATTAAGACTACATATCGAAACCTAACATATGCAGATTACCATAAATCAATTTTTATGCTACCTTTAAAAGAAAATTTTATTTCGAATTTTTGTGTCTTTTTCGAAGTCGTTTTTATTTGTATACTGTATGTAATTCACTAGATGAAAAATAGAAAAATGAATAAATAGACGTCTATTAAACATTTATATTGCAAATGGTAGAAAAACGGTCTATAATATACATCTATATTAAATTTTATTTTAGACGAAGATGGTAAATAGACGAAATAGACCAACCTACAACGTCTATTAGACTTGACGGTGTTGCCTGGGCATGTCTCAAAGATATAGTTTTAAAAACGCCACTAAATATATCCATGCCCTGGCCAGGTTGCAAGTCAAACACATTAGCAGTGCTGTGCCACTGAACCGAATTTGTGGATTTTGACTCCTGATTATAAAACATTTACACCAAACTGAATCCCCTAGGTATTAGCTCATAAAAAATGTCTTAATTATTTATTTGTTTTTTTATTGACAGGATTTTAGTGTCATCAAGAACCCTGTAATCTGTACATCCTGTCATGGCTCGCTAGAAGATTGTTTCCGTTTTGTATCAGATTGTTTAGTCTCAGAAGAAAGGATTGAGAAATATTGTGAAACTTTAGATATAAGCAGCAAAGGACAAGTAGAACTAAGCGGTTTATTACAGTTTGCGATGGGAGACATAACTATAAAGAAAGAAGAAGTACAGTTTACGTCAAAAATGCTAAGCAGTAAAAAATGGAGTAGTATAATACGAACAGAACCAGAAACATTCTGTGAGCGAAACGAACTTAAGGAGGAAAAACTTGTTGAAATTGAAGACCAGAAATGTTTATTTAATGAAGAAATTGAAATAAAAACGGATACATCGGATTTCAACAGGTAATACTAATTTAAAATTAATTGAAATGAATCTATGTGGCTAAAACACATTAAATAGAACAAATACTCACTTGCTTTACTGTACTTTTTTTTTTCCCTGGGATGTGGTTTGGCGGGGGATGTGTGGGATTTCCTCCCTGATGGGGAGGACGTACCCACTAAAACCCCTCCTCTTCTTCTTGCTTCTCCCACCAGAATCCGCTTTCGCATTACTTCAGTGGGGAGCCGCCCTTTTACTTTCTTTATCGACTCTCTTTCTTTTGTCTCTATTGTTTTACGAACTACTCCGTATGTCTGTTGCCATGATTCCTTGGATGGGCATAAGCTTACCATCATATTTGACCAGTTGAAGGTTGACCCAGTTTGTAGGGTATAGTTCCTCCTGGTTTCTTCCCACCTAATATATATAAAGAGGGTGTGCTCTACGTCATCCACCTCGTCGCAGTAGTTGCATCGGTCTGAGTCTGCCCTTCTACGTTCGTAGAGATGCTTCTTAAAACATCCGTGTCCTGAGAGAGCTTGAGTTACGTTGTAATCCACCTCTCCGTAGGGGCGATTTATCCATGTCTGAATGATGGGTATCAATTTATAAGTCCATCGTCTGTACGTTGCGGTTTCCCATTTTTGTTGCCATCTTGTAACAGCGTTCTCTCTTGCTACTCTGGCCTCCTCTCCATTGTATTTTTCCGTTCTTTCTTGAATTAGTATATCTATGGGTAGCACTCCCACTATGACCCCCACTGCCTCAGTTGAAATGGTTCGGTATGCACTGCCGATTCTGATTGACATCAGCCTTTGTAGTCTGCTTTACTGTACTGGTTTTATTCAGATTTACCTGATATATACTTGAGCCTTGTTACCATTATTAGAGTCGAGAACTTAAAAGTGACTGCCTATAATAATGTATGACCCGGTAAACATTTTTTTTAAAACCCGTCAAGAATACATTAATTTTACATCATTAATACGACCAATAACGATAATAACTCTTACAAACGTATTTTCTGAGGTGATAATGTCACAAATACCAACATGTGTTCCACATATCACATTGTATGGATGTGTATAAATTGCTCTATGAGAATACAGTTATATTAGAAAAACTACTCAATCATTTTAACATATTTTTATACCAATGTGCTACTAAAGAAATGGTGAATAGTGATGTATTAAAAGATATTTGTAATCTTCTTGGCGATTGTTATAAACAAATACTTTAATTAACCAAGTCTTTTGGACCTATAATAAAAAAAAAAAAACTAAATGTGATATCTTATCTATAGATAAAAACTATAGCTACAATCTAATAAAAAGGTGTTTGTGTATTTGTTTTTTTTTTGTGTGTGAAAATAAACAGGACCGGACTTAGTACATCAATTTAAATGCCTAAGCTATGGAATGTGCAAATTGGGAACAATGTAAAAATAATAATCTGGATCCAAAACTAATCTATACCTGTGATAAATGCACAAAAAATCACTGTAAGTCATGCTCCAAACTCTCAACAACTGAAATAAGAGTGTTAGAACTCAGCAACAGAAGACTTCGATACCATTGTCTTGATTGTTGTCAAGTGATCAATCAGACTGATAAAATAACCAAAACCAATTTACTCTTAATAGAGGAAAATAACAAATTAAAAAACAAGGTACAGGAACAAGAAACTTTTATCAAGCAAATCGAAAATGTAAAGATCACCCTATGCAACAAATATGAAAATCTTCATGTTGAAGCACAAAATGAAAGGCAAACAATTAATGAAACCATAAAAACACTACGAGATAGTAATGTAGATCTTATTAGACTTCTAACGTCAACAGAAAAACCAACTCAGGGTCCTAAAAGAGCAGCTAATACTACGAGGCCAGAGAACCCAGTGAAAACCAACAAAAGTTATTCTGAAGTCTCAACGATCGACTGCAAATCAAACAAAGCAGCAAACAATACCACATATGTCTCCCCAAACTCCAGACCGCAGTCAGTACCCCTACCAGTGATCACAAAACTGCAGCCAGCAGACACCCAAAGCAGGCAAGTTGAACACGAAGCTAAATCACCATCAAATATCATCAGCCAAAGTACAACAGCTTCAACAACATCCTGGGCCCAAATAGCGGGTGCCCCGCCAATCATACCAAAAATAAATACAAATATTCGTAGACCAAAAAGAAATATTTTCATAGGAACCGGTGAAGTAGCTGAAAATGAACACTTTATAGGCAGAGATGATAATAAGAAGAAAGCATGGCTATTTATTTCTAGAATCCCTGACACAATAGATGAGACTATAGTGAGGAACTATATTAAAAAGAAAGCCAACATCACCAATGAAGATGATCTTATAGTAAAACATATCCAAACTAAAATAGAACAATCAAGACCTAACAGCAAGTGTTTCCAAGTAGGAATAAAATACGACTTATTAGAGACCATATATGCTCAAAATTTCTGGCCACGAAATGTTGCATTCGAGAGATTCAAATTTAGGAGACTCTCTAGACAGGATGTCAAGGGTCCAGTAGAGACAGAAAACGATTTTTTAGGGAAGTAACCTGCAATGGGGAAAATATAATGAGTAAAACAAATGTACTTTTAAACTCAGATATAATTTATCTTAATGCCCAGAGTATTGTAAAAAATCGTGATCAAATCCAAGGAAGTATTACTTGTTATAATCCCAAGGTAATTTTACTTAGTGAAACCAGAACTACAGCTGATATTGAGGATAGTGAAATAAAACTTGAAAATTACAATCATATCCGTTGCGATTCAACAAGTAGACATACAGGTGGTGTCATCTTGTACATTAATAATAATTATAATTTTTCCAATTTTAAAACATTCGAGCTACAAGATAACTATTGGTGTAAACTACTAAAAATCGATCTCACAAGTTCAGTCTATATTGTTGGATGTCTCTACCATTCACCGTCAAGTTCACACTCTAAATTTATAGAAGACTTTGAAGCAGTTTGTGATGTGTTATTCTCTACAAAGCGTCATTTTGTGTTGGCTGGCGATTTTAATATAGACTTGATGGGTACTTCATTCTATGGAGAAAAAATTAAAAATCTTTTAACAACATATGGAATCAAACAATGTGTAACAAAACCTACTCGTATTACTGACTATAGTGAGACATTAGTTGATTATGTGTTAACAAATCAAATTGATATAGTGACAGATGTTCATGATTGTCCAAAAATAACCGATCATTCTGTGATATCAGTAAATGTATGCAATAGTGTTAGCTTCAATAATATCAGAAACAAATTTAGGAAATTAAGCACGGAAAATTTAAATAAAATTAAAGCTAGTCTTATAATGATTCATTTTAATTTAAACTCTATTGATGTTAATACGATATATCAAGAAATTTTTGAAAATTGTGAAACTGTAATTAATAGTATTGCGCCTATAAAATCATACCAGTATAAATCTAAATTGCCATGGTTAGATTATGAGGTGCTTGATAAAATTAGAAACCGGGATAGAGCTTACAAGGAGTTCAAAATGTCTATAGACAATGAAAAACAAAACAAATGGCAAGTTTTTAAGGTACATAGAAATGGTGTAGTTAATCTTTTAAAACAAAAAAAGAAACAGTATTATTTTGATAAAATAGACAGATTTAGAAACAATCCAAGACAAATGTGGAAAACCCTTAAAAATCTAGTCAATAATAAGAATCAAGACATGCCAAAATATGTAAATTTTGGAACTGGTAATAATCATAAAGTCGTTTGTGACAGTATACAGATTGCACATAATTTTAATGAATATTTTGTTGAAAGTATTGGTAATATAATTCAAAGTATCGATAGTACTGAAACCTGGTGTAATTTAAACAATAATTTATATTTAAAATTCGACAACTTTGAAATGCTTTCCATGCAAGACTTGCGAAAAATAGTTAACAGTTTAGATAACAAATTGTCTATACATGAAACCTTAAACTGTAGAATAGTTAAAGAAGTTTTTGAATCTATTGGCCATGTTATACTAAACTTAATAAATACTTCTCTTAATACTGGTAAAATTCCAAGTGCATTAAAAATTAGTACAATTATTCCTATCCAGAAAGTAGCTAACACCACGAAGGCTGAAGAATTTCGTCCAATTAATACCTTGCCACCAATAGAAAAGCTTATTGAATTAGCTGTCAACGAACAGTTATTACACCATGTTTCTATAAATTCAATATTAAAAAATAATCAATCCGGCTTTCGAAAAAAATATTCATGTGAAACAGCATTACAAATTACACTATGCAACATCAAAACTAGCTTAGATGACAATAAATATGTTATTACTGTATTCCTGGACTTAAGGCGAGCCTTTGAGACAATCGATAGAAAGATATTGTTATGTAAGTTAGAGCAATATGGTATTGGTGGTAAGGTACTTGACTGGATTTGTGACTATTTAAAAAATCGCAAACAACGCGTCCGCTTTAATGATACAGTATCAAGCGAAATGGATAATAATGTTGGAATTCCACAGGGTAGTGTGTTAGGTCCCCTGCTATTTTTATTATACATAAATGATATTGAACTGTTTGTAGAATGTGAATTTATTAACCTCTTTGCTGACGATACCTTAGTAGCTTGTAGTGATGTTAACCTGGAGAGAGCTATCCAAAAAATGAATACTATCTTAGTATCTGTGAATAGATATTTAAATATCAATAAACTAAAATTAAATGTGGAAAAAACAAAGGCGTTGATATTTACTACAAAATATAAGTATAGTTTTCTTGACATTGACAACATAAATTTGAATATTAATGGTGAACAAATACAAATTGTCTCTACAGTAAAATATCTGGGATTTCAACTTGATAACTTTTTGAATTTTGACCATCACTTCGACTATATATATAAGAAAATTTCTAAAAAACTAATTAATCAGCCACATTTTGATTATTGTGCATCAATATTATTCTTATTCAATCTTAATAAATTAAACATGCTGCAAAAACTGCAAAATCGTGGAATGAGAGTCATCTTAAAGGCAAGTCGACTTACTCCAATTTTCTCAATGTTGACATCTCTTAATTGGTTCTCAGTTGAAACTAGACTATACTATTTTACCATGATTTTTGTATTTAAAATAGTAAATCGTATGGCTCCTGAATATTTTCAGCATTTCATTACTTTCAACAAAGATATTCATACATATAATACGAGAGGTACAAACAATATTCATATAGCAAGAACTAATTGTCATAAATCTATGAATTCATTGTATTTTAAAGGTTTTCAAAAATTTAATGAGTTACCCGAATCTGTAAAAGATGCTACAACATTAAACACCTTTAAAACTAAACTAAAAGACTTTATTATGAATAGATTGTGATTAAAGCAAATGGAATATAAATAGAATATAATGTCTTAAGTATTATGTAATTAGTAAAGTACTATTTGTTTAGTTCATTCATTCGTATTTATTTTGTTAGATCTTTTAAATATAAGAATTTCATTGTAAATTGTTATATTGTTATATTGTTTTAATGAAATTGTATTTGGTAATAGTTACGTATTTTTTAAGATGTATCCCAACTAGCACAATTAGTCGTGGGAACGTAGCAATGACTATTGTAGGCACTTTAAAGTGTTTTGGTACTAGTCACAGGCACGTAATAGGAACGTTCCTAATACGTGTTTATGACCAAAATGGGGAATATTTTTTGGTGACGATAACATTCCAGCCACGTTCCTGGAACTTGTCTGGCTACGTTCCAATGACGTTGTTGCTCCGGAGCGGCGATGTGGCGGCGTAGACGCCGCAACTTTCAGAAAACTTTACCACTCCCTACTCTTTCAAATCGATGTTGCCCCTTCTTTGTCTTGCAACTGATCTTATTATATTTATGTTTCATTCTTACATATGATTCTTGTTCTTGTTCATTTCCCTAACTCAGAAATTTAATAGAATATCAGAAGGTAATATTAGACAACAAAACTTGTGCTATTTTTCAGTGGTCTAAGGGTCACAATTAAAACGAATGCAATTTTACTAACAAACATAATGATAAAACGTCCGAATCTAACCACGCGCCTTTAAAATATGCATTTTTTAATGAAAATGTTGTTTTTAAAATATGTAATGTCATGCGAGAATATGACACACTAGATGCCCAACCTATTTTTTATTGTTCCTCGGAACTTAACACAACACTACTTTTTATGTATTCATTTGTTGTATTTGGTGAAGAAATTGCGATAAATTAAATTTATTAGTCAATTGTGAAATTATGGTTCATATGTTATAATAATGGCGTCGATAATTTTGGCCATCAACATGGCGTATTTCAGAAAATATGACTTTAAGGTCGTTTTGACCAAGAAATGCTACTTGAAAGTAATTGCTACTTGGCGATAGTGACGAAAACTGCAAATACTAACTTTAAAGTTATATTTACCACAAATCTGCGAATGGAACTGTAGCATTACTTTAAAGTCGTAGCAAAGTTGTGACTACAACAAATTACCTCTTTAAAGTTGCCGCTGCTACTTCATGGTTACATTTTTCCCGCTATTGATTCGGAACGTACGTGTTAGCCGTACGTTGAGGTCTAGACTGAACGCGTTCCTAGCTTTTGCTGTTTATCATTTACCTAATTTCACATTGAAAAACCTATCAGCTGTCGCAATTTACTTGTATGCAGCCATATATCAACGACTTAATAAACATAAACCTTGTTGGTATAATATACTATTACAATGATAGATAACATAGAAGAAAAGGTAGGTGTAATAAAACTGTGCTGAAATATTAAATTTTGTTGCCTTATTTTGAACATAAAATGTTGCATAGCATGAATATAGCAGCATATAATTCTAGTCTAGGTTAGGCAGACATATTATATAGGTTATGTTTGTTGCATTAACTTTATTTATGGTCAACATTGGGAACTAGATGGTGAAATTTACTTCATGGTAAATTTCAGAGGTGCACTTTGTAGTAGCCGTACACAGTTCTGTAGGTAGCAGTAACGTCATTAACACCTATGAATAATACTTACAAGTTCCACTACTTTAAAGAAATAGTGAAGGTTCCCAGAACGTCGCGGCAACTATTAAAGCTACTTGAAGGTGATTGCAACTTTGAAGTCACATTTCAGTGATGCGAGTTAGTCGCTGCTACTATAGTTTACCACCTTCAAGTTCTGAAAACCCGAAAGTCGTCCCACTGGTAACTACCACGTTCCCATGTACTACGAAAGCTACGTAGAAGTTGCATAACTATAAAGTAATCATTAGTGGTAGAAACTACGAGGCAGGGACTGTAGACTTGTCAAATGAAGTTATTTTTACACCAAAGTTGTAAATTTAGTCGCAATTACGTAATGGTTACTCAAACGAAGTTCCTATCTCAGTTACTGTCACTTTGGTGCTAGTTGGGATATTTGATGGCATATTAACAACGTATTTTTTGAGGCGATAATGTCGCAAATACCAGCATCGTTTTAATGAAATTTTAGTTGGTAATAGTTACGTATTTTTAAAGATGTATTTTTGGTGGAATATTAAAAACGTATTCAGCGCAATTTTCATGAAATTGCAGTTGGTTATAATTACATGTTTTTAAAGATGTATTTTTGGTGGCTTAGTAAAAACGTATTCAGCATCGTTTTCATTTAATTGTAATCATATTTAAGTTGTTTTAGCGCTGTTTTAATCTAATTGTAATCCGTCATAATTTGGTATTTTTCACAACACATTTTTTATTGCAGATAAATTACGATTTTATTTAAAGTCGTTAAAACGTTTGATACTAGATGGATTACTAATAGATTTATTTTAATTAAATATGAACGTATTTCACATGACGTAACTAATATCATTTAAATGACCGATATTAAAATGACACTAATATGTAATTATGCGTTTGTAAATGTTAATTTAATGGCAGTTATATGATGCAAGAAAAACGTATCTAATATACAGGGTGTTCCAGGAGTATGTTGTTACAGTCTATTTTCGTATCTGCACATTTACAATTTGAATATGTAATATGTTAATATAGTATAACTGGTTGCCTACCGTTCGTGCTCCATGTGAGCCACGCACAATGATGTTAGCAGCAAGTTGCTGGCAACGCATTGCTAGCAACACACTGTAACTGTACCTAATTAGGAAGCGAGTTTCGAACGTCTCGATTATAACCTTTTCAAGACCGTTATTATCAATTAAACCGATTGTTTTGTTAATGGAATTATGAAATACTGTATTATGTGTGGAATATAAACGTCATTGAGGGAGATTTATCAGATTTGTGGGTTATGTTGTATGGTGTTCATTCGGAACGTACCCATAGACAAAGTTTTAGTCATTCTCAGATTTTGACAGAGGTTTCCGTCTGGGCCATTTTTTGGGGATTTTTTCCGTTTGCCGGCTCGAAGAGAAGTTGTGTCACTGAGCACGTGGATAGCATTTTGTTAATTTGCTCCTTTAATGGGATTTAGTGCTGTAGTGACAAATTAGCAGTATTTTATTTTGATATTTTTATTATTTTCTGTTGGGAAATACTGCTACGGAATTTTCCGGATAAATCAACTTGCTGGAAGCACATGGCAAAGGAATTCTGAAAGCCCACTCAACATCTAAGGTATACCTCTGAAATCTCTTTAGAAAATAGATTTGTAATATTCGTTATTTCTTTATTGCAGGGCTTCTTGTTCTTTTTGGACTTTTTGGACTTTTTTGGGTTTTTTTGTTTTCTTGTTCTTTTGTACCTTTTGTTCTTTTGGCTTCATTTTATATTGGACTTTTACTGGCATCGCATCATGTATGTTTGACCCCACATCTTACCTGTTGGATTTGTACATCTGTATGTGAATTTGGTTTTACTGAAACTTGGTTGGCAAGATATTTGGTAAATTTGGAATCCTGAGTGTACCGGTGAGACTCTCCTGCCTGGTTCCCTTGGAAGCTACGCTCCCCTGGTAGGCCTAGTGGTTACATTTTGAAACCTGCTGGAGGTAAGCGTCTTTGAATAACCTAACGAGGGCCTTATATCATATTCCACCTTCTACGTGAGGCATAGAGAGCCCGTCAGCTTTCTTACGGTACACATTAAATGTAAATTATCAGTACATATTTTGCATATGACCAATTAACTTTTGTAGTTTTGAACACCACGCTTGAAACTATCGTCACTTATTCAATTCACATTATTTTGTTCATTTCATGTTATTTTCAGTATTTTAATGTAATCGTCTAAGCCAATATATTTTGGGGGGTCATATTTTGCCTATTATTAGTTAATATTTTATTAGTTTTAAGTTATATGTTTTGTGTTAGGTTAAGTGTGGGCCACACATAAGTATATCGATTGTGTGTAATGTGATTTCTGGAAATTTGGCTGTAAGCTTACCTAAATATTATTAAATCTGCTATAGTAAGAAGCGTATTTGTTTTCACCAGCGTACATTTAAAGCCCCAATTTTGTCGAAGTCACTCCCCAGGTACTTGTCTAGTCGGCCGTGTGAGCCTCTTTCGCCACCAATTAAATGCAGAGAGGGGACTGCACGTAAAACATAAAAATTTTGTTCAGGGCACAGGGTGACCACCCTACCCTGCTGTATTGCTAATATAACAGCCTCTAAAGTAATTTTTTTTTACATATTCCCTTTTTATCTGGGAGCCCTGCAACAATGTGGCAATACTTCGAAAGCGTATAGTTTGGGTCGAAATTATATTAAAAGTACCTATAATTTTTCTCGGCGGGGACGCTGAAGGTACTCTCCCTCAGAAGTTAAATCCACCAGAAAGTATTTTGATGTCTTTCAAATCGCTCTATTTCTTGTAAGAAATTTGGAAAGTATATATGAAGTATGCTATTGAAAATATGGCATATTTCATATGTTGCCTAGTAAGCTAGGGGTGGAACACCCCTAATAGATAAGATACTGAATGCGTCATATTTCTCAATCATAACTTTTAAATCGTATTACAATCAAGTGGTTTGAAAGTTACCAACAACCTTTTAAGTACGAACAGCTCCTAAAGATTGACCTACTTTCAGAACAATGAATGTACCAAAGAAAAGGAATTCTGTCAATTGAAAAGATATTTATTATGAAAGTGGTTTAAAATAAAGGACTACAATTATTTTCCATTAACGTTTATAAAAAGAGCAGTGAGTGCCAAATCAATTGTTTTATATTCTCATCTATAAAAAAAAGTGTTGAGCGACAATAGCAATTTGACATGATGTCTATCTGTATGTCACTTAACATAGAGTCTGAAACTTTACAAAAATCGTCGTTATTCAGGGGGCAACCCCTACTTAAATTACTGAAACAGGCACACCAGAGACGGCAATCCTGGGATCCAAAAAAAAAATAAATAAATACCTGGGTTGAAAAATCTTTTTGAAAGGTTTTCTAATAATAAAGGTTGGTTGGCGTCATTTAATGGTTCGCAGAAAAGACTGCTAAAATATATTTTGTGGAAAACTGTTTCAACTAAAAATTTATTCTGGAAGCAGTTAAAATAGCTCTAGTTTGTAACTGTTCACCCCGGGAGGTATGTAAGTTACTGTAAAATTGAATGGGATAAGCCCAAACTGACATATCACTTACAATTTAATTAATAATTCTTAACAGTCGATATTCCCAGATGATACAAAACTAATATGGCTGGCAGTCTTCCCGGTTCAAAATAAACTGGTTATAACTACCAACTAGTTAGGCTCAGCTAGCCAGTTTTATAGGCGGCAGAGGGCCATGGGTGAGCGTCACCGATAGCCCAGATAGTAAAGTCAAGAGTAATCTAAGTTGTAAAAAACTTTAGGTTGGAGAATTTAATTTTGTGAGCAAAAAATATTTAAAAGTACCTCAGGCGTCAGAATCTAAAGGAGATCTAGAAGAAAAACAAAATACACCACAAATGACACAAAGAAAAACGACAGATAAAATTGAAATCGATTTAATATCGATTAAGAGTACAACTTACGGTTAGTAATATGAATGTAAAGTTAAAAAATGGTATCATATAGTTAGTACGAACAAGACAAGTAGTGTAAATTTACAATTTAAAATTACAAGATAAATAAATTTTACAACAAGGAAAAAATACCATACAAATTGCGATACGTTCAAACAGTTACATCACTAAATTAGATAAAACGGGTTCTAACGATAAACAAACGAGGTAAAGTTAAGATACTTTCAAAATTTATTGCCAAATTTATTCACTTAAATTTAAACTACTCACTAGTTAAACCATGGCTCCAACAGGAGCCTACCAACTACACGGAAAAACACCCGGAAGCACGTCACACTTCATTTAATACCCGTGAAAACCTAAGAAACAACATGTGATGAAGAAATAAATAAATGTCTGAGGTTGTGTGGCTGAATTCGAAGAGAATGTTAAAAATTTTGTTTGTTCAACTTAAGATGGTTATTGTCCAACCATGTTTTAATTTTTCGTAAACATTTTTCAGACTTTCTCCTTACTTCGTCCCAATTGTTTCTCTCGACATATATGGCTGTATCATCTGCATGTGATACAATGTCGCATGTTTGTTCTATGTGAAAGATATCGTTGACATACAAAGGAATGGGATCCAACATGGTTGCCTGTGGCACACAGGTTTTAATTACCAATGGGTCACTAATCGGGTTCCCAATCTTGGCACGTTGTACCCTTTGACTGACGTAACTTTCAGTAACATTTAAAATGTTGTCTCTGAATCCATAGAAAGGTAGTTTGGAAATTAATGTTTTTCGCGATATTGTATCAAACGCCTTAGCTAGGTAGAGAAAAATAGTCATGGATGGCTTTGTCTTATCAATGCTATTCTACAGTTTTTCTGTTTATTTTATTACGATGTCTTCATTACTCAAATTTTCACGAAAGCCGAACTGCTGTTTTGCAAGTAAATTATATTTTTGGAAAAATGTTACTAAAATTTCTTTTATGGCATATGTATACAACATTGCAATATTTGATATTGACGAGATTGGACAATAATTGTTAGGTTGTTCATTGTCACCAGTTTTGTAAACAGGTAGTACCTCTTTGAAAATGTTGGGAAATATACCTTTGTTTAATGAAATATTTATGATTTTTGTTAAACACCACACTATACTGTGCTTAATAATCTTTATTGTTTTGGTAGTTATTCCGTCTATGCCTGGTAATGTCATTTTTTAAATTATGTATAAATTTTATAACGTCAGTCTCTAATACTGGCTTGATAAATATCGACTCCTGTACTTTATTTTATTTTATTGTTACCTACTCGTGTTACGAGTTTTAATATTTGTTGCTATATTTATGCCGTTTATAAAAGAAATATATTGACAAATTTGCCATAATAATAGCCGTTTTTATGATTTTTAGGTTAGAAGATGGTATTTTTCCCCAATCAGAAGTCACTACTAGTAGGTTAGTTAAAAGATGGAAATCGAGGATTAAGAGTGTCTCAACCATAAAGACATACCAGTGCCAAAGCTGTTCGTTCCAAACAAAATATAAATATTATCTAAAAACACACTTGCTGAAGCATAAAGATCCCTCAGAAATAGTAATGCATAAATGTGATCTTTGTTCTTTTCAGACAGTACGTCATAGGGCCCTCAAAAAACATTTGCTAGTACATAGGGATCCTTCAGAGGTAACAATCTACAAATGTGACTCTTGCTCTTTTCAGACAATATGTCAATATAACCTCAAAATACATTCGCTAGTACATAGGGATCCTACAGAGGTAACAATGTACAAATGTGACTCTTGCTCTTTTCAGACAAAACGTCACGGAGACCTCAAAAAACATTTTATAGTACATAATGATCCTTCAGAGGTAACAATGTACAAATGTGACTCTTGTTCTTTTCAGACAAAACGTCGCGGGGCCCTCAAAAGACATTTGCTAGTACATAGGGATCCTTCAGAGGTAACAATGTACAAATGTGCCTCTTGCTCTTTTCAGACAAAACATCACGAGAGCCTCAAAAAACATTTGCTATTACATAGGGTTCCTTCAGAGGTAACAATATACAAATGTGACTCTTGCACTTTTGAGACAAAACGTCTCTGTGGCCTCAAAAGACATTTGCTAGTACATAATGATCCTTCAGAGGTACAATGTACAATGTACAAATGTGATTCTGGTTCGTTTCAGACAAAACCTCAAAATAACCTCAAAATGTATTCGCTAGTACATAGGAATCCTACAGAGGTAACACTGTACAAATGTGTGTCTTGTTCTTTTCAGACAAAACATTTCGGGGCTCTCAAAAAGCACTTGCTAGTACATATGGATCCTTCAAAGGTAACAATGTACAAATGTGACTCTTGCTTCTTTCAGACAAAACGTCGCGGGACCCTCAAAACACATTTGCTAGTACACAGGGATCCTACAGAGGTAACAATGTATAAATGTGACTCTTGCTCTTTTCAGACAAAACGTCAAGGGGCCCTCAAAAATCATTTGCTAGTACATAGGGATCCTTCAGAGGTAACAATGTACAAATGTGACTCTTGCTCTTTTAAGACAATACGTCACGGGAACCTCAAACAACATTTGCTAGTACATAGGGGTCCTTCAGAGGTAACAATATATAAATGTGACTCTTGCTTGTTTCAGACAAAACGTCAAGGGGCCCTCAAAAAACATTTGCTATTACATAGGGATCCTTCAGAGGTAACAATGTAATATATGAGACTCTTGCTTTTTTCAGACCAGACATCGCGAGGCCCTCAAAAAACATTTGAGATTACATAGGGATCCTTCAGAGGTAACAATGTATAAATATGACTCTTGTTTACTTCAGACGAAGCGTAAGTTTAACCTAAGAAGGGATTCACTGCGACAGCATAAGGTTCCTTGAGATAAATAGGCAATTAAACAGGGCATGGACTAACCACATACAAAACTCATATGATATGATATGATAAAATCTGTAGAGGAGGTGATAAACTCATTTACGTCAGTTTTTTAATTAAATATTAAATATTTTTGTTGTGCGAGCACCAGCAAATCAACATAAGCTTTATAGAAATATGTTATTACTTTATTCGCACTTATTGTAGTCTTAGGTTTTAGCGATTGTATTGCTTTGCGAATCGCATCTGCCGTTATAGTCTTAACAATTACTTTATCCAGATCATAGTTCTTGTGATTTGCGTCTGATGCAGATAAAGTTCGTGTTAAGTAATTCATACTTTCAACTTAGTTCGATATTAAGTTTGAATTAATGCTACAACTGTTTTTCAATATTGTTTTTTATATGAATTAACTATGGATTTGTAATTTTGCACAACTAATTTCTGTCTGCTATAGTTCTGTGGTGGTAAAATAGAAATAAATATAACATGAAATATTTGTGATTTGTATTGAGAGTATTTATATAAAATAAGTAGGCCTGATAGTTTTGTAAATTTCTGACATTTATGATTTGAATTGAATATGAATAAGAAACGTTCTCCCAGTTTTACTCATGATGAGCACCGGCTCCTAATGTTACTGTTAGCTTTATTCCAATTAACAAAAACATTTTAGAGTACCAAAAGACTAATGTAATAAGTTGGAAAGAAAAGATAATACATGGAAGAAAATTGAAATATAATTTAATACTAAGAGATACAAAATTATTGAAGAAAAATTCCAAACATAAATCTTCCCAAAATAACAAAATATGGTCAATCAATCAATCAATGGAAATATACAGCTTCCCACTGCAAGTATGCTTTATGACATATTATTAAACAACTTTGAAAACTGGAATTGTTTCTACGTTATGTAAAAAAGCTATCATCCTGCCCTTACCTAGAGTACCAAAAGCTACCGAGCATAAAGAGCTTCGCTCAATTAACATCCTACCTACAATGGCAAAACATTCTAGAGTTAATTTAACCTCAATTTAACTCTGGGTTTCAAGGTTTGAAATATGCTACATGATGCTTACCCAGGGCGAATTCCATAGTAGAAGTTAACTCAGTATTGAAAAAATGGTCAATAGGGGTAATACTCAAACTAGGGACTCAGCAACAAAACTGAATGCAAATGAGTTAACACTAATTTTGTAAATGTAACCGAGAGCATTATATTATCATTACCCAGTAGCAAAGAAATTCTTGACTATTATTTAAACAAATCAATTATAAATCAGGCTAACCTACAGTTTAGTTTCAGAGACGTTACATTTATTATAGTGATGGATGCCATAAATAATTTAAAAAACAGCTCTAAAGATATACCCATATTTAAGTAAATGTGGCATCGAGTGAGGTGTCTACTCGTACAAGACTAAATAAATTGACTAAAATTGACAGTCATGACTTTCCAGACAGTCGATGCATGAAAAGCATAAAGTGTATCCAGCTCGGCACAGAAGTAGAATCTTATAAACGTGAGTCTAATCTTTTAAAACAGTTAAATTATCATTTAGAGAAAAGAACATCGGAATTAGAAGAGGTTATTAACTTACTAAAAAATAATAACAATGGAAATTACAGAAATAGACATGTGGAGACATCTAAAGACAACTCTGAATATTGTTCAGAAGAGAAAATTACAGAAAGAATACATGCCTATAACACTCCATCTATTGGCAATGAAAGCAAAAGCAATATTACAAAAAATCTAATCATTTCACTTGAGAGTAAACAGAAAAAACATGTTAGTACAGCCAAGAAATACTGGAATCCCGTCGGGAATCTCCCTACCACAGAGAATCACGGCAACACAAGTGAGTGGAGGTATAAAAAGAGCAGAAGAAAGTATGTACACAAATTAATTAAACAGTACAGAATATAAACAACGAAATTATAATAAATCTATAATTGTATCAAACAGTTCTAATAATGTCAACGTTAGAACTGTACCAAAAAAAGGTTATTTACACATTTATTGTTGTGATCCAGGAACAACCTCAAATGATATATTAGGTTTAAAAGTAACTGCACCGCTAATACCCTTTGGATGTGAAATATTAAAACAAAGGGAAACAACAACTTCGTTCGAAGTAGACTTTCCGGTGTGGCAATTAGTGCACATCAATGTTCAATGTATAACAAATAAATTAAATATCTTTTCGTAGAAGAAACAAATCCTTCGTTTTATGCATTAGTGAACACTGGATATCAAATCCAAACAACATAGCGTTAATCAAGCTAAATGGTTATAAAATTATATCATATCTAACCCGCATACATGGCGGCACAGCCATCTTTGTTGAGGATGAAACAAATAAGAATAATATAAAATGCAAGGCTATTCAAATTTTAAACAATCTCAGTTGAAATGTCATTTGAATGCTCGGCAGTCAGAATAAAACAACATGTATAATAGTTTTGTATAGATCCCCGGTAGAGGGCGACTTTGATGTTTTCATTAGCCAACCAACTATCACTAGAAATTGCAACAAAAATGTATAAGTCTGTTTATATATGCGGAGATTTTAATATCGATAAATTAAAATTAAAAATTGTATATTACATGATGTATTAGAGAGCTTTGGTTTAGAGTCTTTAATTAACGTTCCAACTAGAATTGATGTCAATTCGTGTGGAATTACACTGAAAGAAATTTCTATTATCCATAAAGAGAAATCGACTAACCCCTAATAAATATCTGCATTAGGCTCCAGCAAGACTGCTCTGTAACCGCAACAAAAACGATCTTGCTAAGATGCACTTATTTACCGTTAATAAAAGTTTTTCTTATTATTTATTTGTTATTGTAGGTTGATAGCTTTGCTATCAGGAGTCACCACCTATTTTAATCTTAATAAGTTTTTTGTTATAGTTAGTAAGTTCCTATTCCTTACACCATTACTACCTTGTAACCGGAAAAGAACTTTCCTGCTGCTAATAGGTGACTTTTTAACCACTATGCAGCTTACATTATAATGGCAACAAATAATCTCTCTTGACCTAGTAATGACATTTTGCAAGTACGTTACTTGTAAATTCAATATTTTAATTTTATATTTTTTAGACTTCACACTTCATATTAAAACACGTTTTTAATACATTTCTATGTTGACTCAGACAAAGAATTATTGTTGGTAAAATTAAAATAAATGATTCATTTAAGGAAACAAACGACTAATAAACATAATTCAGGGTGCCTATTAAAAAAGGGGAACTTTGACTTGTAAGAAGACACAATTACAGTTTACTATATAATAGCTGCTTTCGTTCAGCAGAGTGATTCGTAATGATAAGGCACCTACCTGTTGTGTGTTGTCTCTGTCCCTATACCATGCAATTTTGCATCATATGATTACTATTCATTGAAATCCTGTTTATTATGATCATGAATCACTCTGCTGAACGAAAGCAACTAATATACAATAACATAAAACACAAGTTTTTTATAAAAATTCTTTGCATAAAACCTTTCCCACAACTGTCTCGTCGAACGCCGAATTGCTTACTAGTTTCTGCATGCGTCGCTGCATGGATGAAATGGCGCGCGATGATAAAAACTCAATTGCGCTTGCGCCACATGCAAAAATAAATAAGTAAGACGTTACGATTAATAAGCCCGTCTTTACAGTTAACAGGTGACTTACCAACCATAGGTCTATTTGAGTTTTAACCATTAAATCTTTAACTTAAGGCACTTATTTATCGTAAGAAATTATTTAGTTACCCCTAATAAAAAGAAAACTTATAACAATATTTTACCTAGTTTAAGTAAGTGCTGCTATTGGGACAAATAGTCAAAGATTTACCATTGAAAATCTCATTAGCAAAACAGTTTTTCTTATGGTTAGATAACAGGGTTCGGACTCATATGGAAAACCTGGAGAACCTGGAAAACTCAGGGAATTTAGAAATCTTAAAAAACAACCTGGAAATATCAGGGAATTTTATAGATTATGTAAAAAATCAGGGAATTCTGCGTGTTGATATGGAAAACCACAGAATTCTTAAGAATTTTCACTGATTCAATCCAATTCAAGAAATTATTTTGTCAAATAAAAAAATTACTTCATTAAAAAATACATGAAAATTAATATTTTTGGTTATGGAAAACCTGGAAAATTCAGGGAATTTTTTCAACCTCGCAAAGTCTGAACCCTGGATAATGATAATGTAGTCTTAACAAAAAAATACTTATGATAATGCAGATCATCTTAGCAAAACATTCTATTTGGTCGGTTTCTTTCAGTGTGCTCAATCTGCAGTTGATTACTTAATAACAAAGACACAAAATATAACTTATAAAGTTATCGCACTAGAAATTTTGGATCACACAGCACAATTACTGATCTGTTATGAAAATGCCAATGTAAAACGGGACAAGGAGAGTGCGAAAAATATTCACGCTAGAAACAAACAAATTTTCAATAGAACATTTAAAATATGTTTTTACCGATGCACAGGTAATCTTGTTAGACAACTCGAGTATTAATAATATATTGATACATTTTTTTAATTGTTTTGGAGTGAATTTAACCAGTTTTGAAATAGCTTTTCCGAAGAGAAGAATTAATAAAAAATGCCAATCTAATGAATCAAATAATAAATTTAAGATTTCTGATACATTACAGGCTCAATCTCAACAGTTAAAACAAATGAATTCATTGAAATAGTACAAAATTAACAAGTAACTATATAGACAAAAAATAACTGGCGAAAAGCAATTGTTTAACAGAGATATAATATATAGAGCGCAAAACGAATCTAAGGCATTGTGGACCATAGTTAATAAAACTCTTGGTAGGACAAAAACCGAGTTCAATAATGTTTTAAAACATAATAGTAAAATTAGTGACAAAAAAAAGTTGGCAAATATCTTTGCGCATCATTTTACAACTGATGTTAAACATAAGTTGGACGAACATTTTCTCTCACTATCTAACAATTGTACAAGTATGGCAATAAACGAAAAATCTATGTTCTTCAATCCTGTAACGTAACTGTAACGAAGTAAAAAATATTATAGTAGAACTATCAAACAAACGATCAACTGTTGATGAAGTGCCAATAACTTTAATAAAATAATGCATTGACGAATTTGCTTTGTGCCTTGCATTAATAATTAACAAATCAATTGAACTGGTATGCAAAAAAGGAGAAATGGACAACATTAAAAATTATAGACCTATTGTGTATTATCTAAAATAATTGAAAAAATCTTGGCAAATCATATTACAAACTTTTTAGACAAACAACTTAATGACGAGCAGTCAACATAGGTTCCGAAGTAAACACTACGGAAACGGCAGCTACTGAACTTGTTCAATTCGTAAATGATTGTTTAGACTCTACAGACTATGTCATGGGGATATTTTTCAATCTCTCCAGTGCATTCGACACGTTAGATATTTCATTTATTGGTGAAAAATTAGAAAAACTTGGAATACGAGGAAATATATATAATTTAATAATGTCGTATTTGAAAGATAGACGTATGCTTGTTAAAATAGGAGCATCCCTATCAGATGTACATGATGTCTCTCTAGGAATCCCTCAAGGCAGTGTGCTGGCTCCTTTGATTTTTCTTCTCTATGTTAATAAATTACTGGATTACATAACTTATGGAAAAATTTTCATGTATGCAGATGACACATCTATTGTGATATCAGCAAAAACTTTAGGAGGCGTATTTTATAGAGTAAATTTCGTATTACAAGAATTTCACTTATGGTGCTACAAAAACACTCATTATTAATTACGAAAAAACTGTATTCATGTATTTTTAAACTAAATTAAGATAATAATGCTAGAATTTCTATTAACGGTCATCACTTAAAAAATAACATGGATACCGGCTTTCTGGGAGTCACTTTAGATGAAAATAAGCACGTCGATAAACTATGTACCGAACTAAAACAATCATGCTTTGGTGTAAGTGTCTTGAAGACTAATCTAGACCAGGGCTCTTTGTTTAACATCTATTATGCATTTTTTTACTCCAAAGTTTATAATATTGTATGGGGTCAATGTACAGAAAGAACAATTTTTGATAGGAATAGAACATCGTTATGAGTGGCTTTAGGCTTTTCTGATGAGTCCGCAATAGGGACGAAAAATGTTTCAAAGGCTAAGCATTTCCAAGAAACTGAATGAGATTTTATGAAAATGTAATTCATTAGAATGAAAACATTTTTAAAGACAAGGTACGTAAATAAATTAATTTCAGGCCTTTGTTCTCATTTTTTTTAACTGAATTTACATATCGTAGGGGATCATGTAGATACTAGTTTAGCCTGCCTAGCCGTGGAGGACTATGTTGGATGCTAGTGTTAAAATGAGAATGGCAAATAAGAATTTTTACTTGTTAGCGTAACCAGAAGTAAGGTTATCGAAAGAATGCAAAGATTTCATTAATATTTTTATATATAGTTTTTCCTTTAGTTCCCATAGATAGTTTTTCTTTCCGCTGTTTCAAAATCCTATAAAGAATGTTTCAAAACGGAATCATGTCGTGAGACGTTTAAAAATAACAAAATATTAACATTAACATCTATTTATTTGTATAAATTACTTTGTTACATACACAATAACAGAAATAAATTAAGAATTAATTCCGATAATCATGCATATCTGTCACGAAATCGCTGAAATATTTACATAGAGAAACATAACCTTACGCTATATAAAAAGTCGCCATTATGTGCCGGAAGTTATTTGTATAATAAATTACCTAGGCACATCAAAAAAGTTACACCAATATATCGATTTGAAACTAAACTGAAAGATTTTTTATGTATGAATAGCTTTTACTCGTCGGAGGAATATTTTAACTTTTCATGATATGTATTTGAATTAGTTTCAATTATTCTTGTTTTTTAAAATATGCCTAGCTGTAGTTTCTGTAGGTAAATATTTTAATAATTGTTAATGTCTAACTGGGTACCGGAATATATTAACTTTATAGTAATACTCATCAGCAGCATATTTTTTTTACTATAATGTATGTAGGTATGTAAATGTAAAATTATTTTATATATATGTACGTGTACGTGTGTACTTATACTATTGTATACCCTTCTTTATTGACATGTTCTATCCAATTGTAAATTTTTGGCACAGAGAATTAATAAACTTATTATTAAGCTCAAGACACCCCTGTGTTTAACTTGTTTTTAGAAGTAGAGATTTAAATTTTGGTACAGAGGTAGAACTTGACATGCATTTTTTTTGTAGTATTCAAATGTTTGGTGTAAACCCAGCCCACTGCTACCTCATGAAAAGGACAGATTTTCAATATTTTGCGTCACGTTAGACATATCACCACCGGGTGGTGCATAGTGGGAAATGCTATGGTCCATAGTGGGTATATTGATAACAATCGAAGAAAAAAGCAATTTTATTAATTGATGTTATATATTTCAAATGAACAAAGTTAGGGTCATACAAAACGAAAATACAAAAACCCATTTCAACATATTGTGCCAAATCTTGTATCAACTGGAAAGGAAAACGGACTCGCTGCATACTCTTTTCATACTGCCGTAAATATATGGAGTGGGGAATATATTTTCGTCTATATCGTCAGGAAACACAAATTTATCAGACGGAAGTCTTCTTAAAAAAAGTATATTATAATCATCACTGACTTTTTGCTTTACTTGACCAATAAAGTGCCGTGTGTGTTTTTCTTTGGTATGTTCCCACACAGCACAAGTCTGTCCGAGGGACGTACTATGGCAAAGACCATTTAGGATTTGGGCTTGCCTATGGACGTCCCAATATGTATGCTTTTCGGCACTCTTTTGGTCATCCCAATGTCACAACTTGGTACCAGATAAAGGCAATACGACGGACGTCCTGAAGGATCTCTGAAGCTCATAACTAGGGACGTACCAGGATATCCCGGGATATTTCGGGACGTCGTAAGTACTACGAATGGGCAGCCACAGGGACATTAGAGGATGTACAAAGTACACACTGAAACATCCCAGAACATCCTAATATTATATTTTCTTATATTTCAATATATTAACCATCGCCAAAGAAACCACATTTTTACAAAAAAAATAAACTAAAAACATTTTCCATGTATGGACCGAAGTGCTACCTACTTATAATTATATATAAGTAGGTAGCGCATAATCCACGTGTATATTTTTTGTGTTTTGTAAAATTGTTGTGCCTCTGACGACGGTTAATACACTGAAACAATAGAAAATATTATATTTGTCATTTGAGCTGACCGAAAAACCCAAGGAATTACTTATCTAGTTATTTGATATAAACGGTCAAGAAAATAAAATCAAATATAAGACAGACTTAAAAAACAAACTCACATTTGTAATGTCAAACTACTCAAAAAAAAAACTACTTCGAAAAAACATAGAATAACAAAATAAGTATGTTGCACATAACTCCATAAATATTTTGTTTTTGTAAAATTTTATTTCTGTCCAAGGTTAATAAAAAAATTACACATGAAGCTATTTGAATTATCAGTCAAGAAATTAAAAACACCTAGGGGTTATAAGGAGCTAAATATATTCAATATTTAAAGACAAAACTCATTTGTAACACCAAAAATCAAACTTCTTAACAGAACATAAGATAACATTTTTTAAACTGAATTATATAAAAACATATTTTTTTATCAAGTAATGTACGTGTTCCTACTTCTCTACTCTCTTCATTGCCTCGCTCTTCCTTTTGCCCTGCTCGGATTCTTTTAAACACTTCTCTGCTTTGTACCTATTTCATAATATTATAGGTACCCATTCATGGTTGCATCTAAAATAAACATTTACTTATTATTTGAATCATTATCAACAAAAATTTAGTCTACAGAATCGGAACTTTTCTGTCTTGGCATAGCAATAATTGGCAATAAGAGCTAATGAGAGCGAAGCAACTAGGCTATTCTTTTCTATCGTATAACACATCATACAAAGTGCCACCTGCTATTCCCACCGCGTGGACTAGTGGGCGGGTCTCTCTGCCGAATTTCAATATGTTTACGTCTTACACCCTTCATTTCTCGTTTAGTGTAGCAAGCAAAAGTTTGATTTATTTTTATTTATTAGAACTCAAAATGTCAGTTTATACGCCTACTGAAAAGGTTCAGATAATTAAATGGTATTTTAGTCGCAATTCTGCGCAGGACGTTGTGGATTTATTCTCTGTTGCTTTCAGAGATCGTCCTATTCCCACTCGTCAAACAATTTTGAATATTGTTCATACGTTCGAGTCTGTGGGATGTTTAAGAAATTGCCGTAAATGCCATGAAGATAATCGTGGACCGCGGGTACCCCGAATAAATCCTGAGAGAATTGACAGGGAGGCCGATCTTTGTGGATTTGTTACCGTTAGTGATCCCTGCTCTAGCAGACAAATTGCCGAAGAAGTTGACATGAATTAAAGAACAGTTCGGAATATTTTAAAGAGGAATAAGTTCCGTTGTTTCAAAATTCAAAACGTTCAAGAAATATTCCCAGAGGATAATTTTAAACGAATGGAGTTTTGTGAGATTATGATGGAATGGTGCAACCAAAATGAAAATTTCTGTAGAAATATTTTATTTACGGATGAATCTTCATTCCCAATTCATGGTCGCCATAATCCTTCCATTGCACGTTACTGGGCTGAGGAAAATAAACATTTGTATGTTGGTCGATAAACGGACACAATATCCTCGAAAATTGAACGTTTGGACCGGCATGTTGGGTAATTTCATCATTGGACCCTATTTCATTGATGGCAACCTCAATGCCGAAAAGTATTTAAACTTACTCCAAAATGAAATAATTCCGGCTGTTCAAATTCTTCCTATCAACTTTGAGGAAATTTGGTTTCAGCAAGATGGTTGTCCCTCTCATAATGCGCTCAGAGTGCAAGAGTATCTTATTAACACTTTTTCTGAACGTATTATTAGCGGGAGAGGCACTATAAAATGGCCACCTAGATCTCCAGATCTTACTCCAAGTGATTTCTTTTTATGGGGGTACTTAAAATAAATCATTTATAAACACAGCCACGAAAGAGCCAACACATTGGATGAGCTCAGGCTTAAAATTATTGATGCTCACGGGAGTGTCACCCCAGAAATGCTCTCAAATGTCAGGACAGCATTTTATGACAGATTAGGGTATTGTTTGGCCGAACAAGGTGGTATTTTTGAGCCTCTCATAAAATGATATTTTGAGTGTTTTTTTAAACAATTTTAGAATTTTTCTTCCTTTCGCTTTTTAATATTTCACCAAACATTTTTTTTACGTTTTAGAATTATTTTTATTTTATTCTCATATTTTATGAATCAAATTTTTGTTTGTGCCTAACGGCTTAAGATACTTTAACGCACGGAAGTGTAAAGAATTCGTTGACTCGTTTTGAGAATAAAACGGGTCAAATAATGTCAGTTATTAAAATACGTAATAATATTACATAGGCTGGACAGAGCCAACTACACCCTTCATTCATCTAAATGGTACTGAAATTTTTAATAGGAATGATGCACACAAATCACTTGATGGGGCGTGTCGCTCTTTGCACCTCTGCTGGAGTAGTGGTAGACATCTTTATTGTAGGCGGTCGGTTAAGTCCTTGAAACTAATGCAATACCAAGACCTACACATTCCGAATCTTTAACGGAACTAAAAGAAAACTTAAAGAATCCGCGATTATTTTATTAAACGAGGATAGATGCGTTTCTTATTATTCAATAGATTTTTGTACTAGTTGGTTGCCCATCCTTAGAGACGAAGTAAGTAAAAATAAGATAAATATAATTAATGTCTCACGTGACTATGGAAATACATAAACAAAGAACTGTCATGGTTGACGTCCAAAAAAGTTTTGAAAACGGAAGTAGATGATTCTCTTCCGAAACGTTAACTACCTATAGCTTTGATTTTCAGTTTTTAGTTTATTACATTGTTCTAGTTTATATATTTTTAGGTGTGAGACTTTTTGAAACAGTCAAGTACTCAAGAACCAACCTCTGTCTGATCCGTTTGGCGCAGAGGTTCTTTCATTAAAATTTTTAAATAATTCTCAGTGGCAAAATACCCAATAAAAGTAAGAAAATCTGAATATGCCACAAATAAACAATTACAGACAATAAAAAAATGTAATTTCACTACTACTCCTTAAACATTATCTATACTCAATAGAAATTCAAAATTTGTGCGTGACCCTATTTAAAACTGTTTCAGTGATTTGAGTTTTTCATACCCACACAGCACAATCGGGATATGGGATGTCAAATTGAAGTACCTGGATATCCCAGTACGTAAAGTAGATAGTGAAATGGACGTCCCATTTAGGATATCCCAGGATATCCTTCAAAAAGAGGCCAAGAGGATATCCTGAACTGGTTTCATTTTGGCATTAACTGTGAATTGACATCGGGATTAAAAAAGGACGTCCAGTGAAGGGCCCTAAATCTCCTTAAACTGTGACCCAATATATTTCGTTAATATGTTCAAATAAGGCGCCATTACGATTTCCGGCGGCCATATCCAATTTCACAAACCTGTACTTTCTATTGTATCTGGTATTCTTTTATTCTTTAGTGTAAACTCAAAACAAGCTTGGAATATCAGTTAATTTATCTACATCAAATAATATAAATTATTAGTGGTTGTAGGAAATATTTTTAACACCTTTGATTGTGTTTTATCTGTTTAAATCAGTTTTATTTGAAACTTTTTTGTTCGACACTATAGAAAGTAAGTACAAGCCATGTAAAAATAACATAACCTATAAAAGTTCCCACATTTAATACAATTTTGTAAACTTTCAGGATGCCAAAGGAAACTAAAAAGAGGAAACTTTATAGAAAACTTACAGTATTAAACAAAAATTCTGGCTCCCTTATTTTCAATGACCAACAAACCTACAAAATGAAGCTTATTTGGCCCAAGAATTGAATGTTACGAAGCCCAGGTTGAAGAGAAAATGTGAACCAGGTCGTATATACCTACTTATAGACCAAGAGCTAGCGACACTCAAACCGTACTGATTCCATTGTGAACAAAAAAAATACAGAATGTAGTACTAACATTGTATATTATTAAATCGCGTGCCTGCCTGCTGGGATCGGTTGCATTTATTAAAAAAAAAAAAATGTGGCATTTTCAAAACGTATTTATTGATATCATCGCAATGTGGATAAAATTTTTCATACAGCTGCTAGACACACTACTAAATACGAATTCAAGTGCCTGCCAGCCGGAATCGGTTGCGAAATCCCGCCTGCCAATTAAAAAACCAGTTCCAAAAACTGCAGAAGTTGGCTCATCGCAATGTGCACGAAAAAAATTCACGAGATAGTTTAATGCATTCAAAATTCATTTTCGAGTGCCTGCCTTGTCGGCCATTTTGCACTAAGTGCGCCCCTGGAGAGTTGCGCGCTCGGCGCCGTTGAAAGTTGACCGAACAATGCACAATGCCGCCTTTCAGCTCTTCAGGGCCGCGCAGCCTTGCTCGCCCCTTTCCTCAAAATTAATACGGACATCACTCATATAATAGATTGAATAGTCGCAGTCACAGCTAATGTTTCGAGTGCGTAGACGTATATTTTTATATGAAAATAGAAAATGGGTGAAAACGAGAAATTCTGTGTTTTTTGTGAAGTACAAGACCAGAATCTGATCTTTTTCACGTTATCGGCTTTAACGAAGTGCGGGTACAGTTTTAAGTGTCGCCGAAATCATAAGTTAAACTTCAATGGCGTGTGCTTAACACAATGAGTTACGCAAAAAATTCATCTAGAAGTGTAGCGTAAACAAAGACAGATTCGAGAAACCAATGAAGAAAGCGCAGCCAAAAAAAAAATAGGGTTGTAGGAAAAGTTCAAAATGCAGAGAGAATTGTTTGGTAGGCTTTTAGGGGTGACAGTTGATCATTAGACCTGAGGTTTTCCAGTATCCCTTGACACCGATGCCTCCTTCGCTGTGTCACGTAGACGGTTCCATACGTAAAGCCAACAAGTCTGCGCTTATAAAGTCATTGGAATTACAAATTGAAAGTTGTGAGCCAAGTAATGTCCATCTCGTAGTCTTTGATGATTGTTTTTGCTCTCCATGCAATCAAATTCCTGTTCAGTATGGGAAAATCGCCAGGAAATGCCTAAATGTTTTTCTGAACCACAATGCGAAAGAAATAGCGGTAATGTTCGACTCTTACTTCAGTCCATCCAACAAAGACAATGAGCATTTGCTTCGAGATAATACAGAAGATCGCTAATTCCGAATCTCAGGTTCTGAGCAAAAGCACTACACCGATTTTACAAAAGATTTGAAGAGCATACATTTTAAAAAGGCTGATTGAATTTTCCGCATTCGCTACTGTTAAGTAATATTAATAAATTATTAATTTTACAGAAAAAACGGATCAGCCGGAAAACGTTGCAAGCATTGAAGAAAATGAGAATAACAGCGATGGGGTAGAAACTGATTGTAACGAGAATCTGATGAGGAATACTTGAGCAAATGAATTTTTAATAAATTTTTCTTGTAGAAATAAACACTTGTAAAATGGAAACGTATTTTCTCTTGTAGTATCTCAAAAATTGATGAAGATACAAGTTTATAAATAATATTTTTTGAAGGGGAAAAGCACCCATTACTTTTTATGCACTGAAGTACGCCATAAGAGAAGTTCTTTTTTTCTCTTGCAAAATACCCTATTTTTTCATTTCAACATGTATTATACATTTAAAATAATAACAAAATAATATAACATTGAAAAATATGTCACCGGGGCTGAGCGAGATCGTGCGGCCTTGGAGAGCTGGAAGGCGGCATTGTGCATTATATTCGGAGAGGCAAACGCTTTAAATCGCATCTAAATTAATTTCTAGCTTTTCTTAAATTTTGGTGCACATTGAAATGACCCCGATCAACTTTCAACGACACTGAGCGCGCGACTTTCCATGGGCTGGCAGGCACTTAAAACAACATGATCGACGAGACAGGCACTCGAAAATGAATTTTGAATGCTTTAAACTATCTCGTGAAATTTTTTCGTGCACATTGCGATGAGCCAAATTATGCAGTTTTTGGGACTGGCTTTTAATTGGCAGGCGGGATTTCGCAACCGATTCCGGCTGGCAGGCACATGAATTCGTATTTAGTAGTGTGTCTAGCAGCTGTACCAAAAATTTTATCCACATTGCGATGAGACCATTAATACGTTTTGAAAACGCAGCAAATTTTTTTTTTTTTTTAATAAACGCAACCGATCCGAGCAGGCAGGCATGTGATTTCATATTATACAATGTTAGTACTACATTCTGTAATTTTTTTGTTCACAATGGAATTAGCACGGTTTGACTGTCGCTAGCTCTTGGTCTATTAGTGTTGTGAAGTTTGACGATGAACAGTGTATGAAAATAGGTAAGTAAAAATAATTTTGATTCAAGATAATTGTTTGAAACTTTCATTACACTCTTAAATGTATCAGACAGGACATGCGTGGATAAATTTTCAGTTAATTTGCAAATCTGTCCTGATCCCGATATATTGTTTCCTTTTGAGTTAATTGCACAAAACGGTCATTGGTTTATGAATGGTGTTATATAAATGGCTTCGCAGCCACAGCCATATGTGACGTGTATGGAAGACAGATATAATGCATTAAAATTAAGTAATACAGAATTGCATTTTATAATGTAACAAATTCCCCTGATGTTTGTTTTAGATGCAACCATGAATGGGTACCTATAATATTATGAAACAGGTACGAACGAGAGAAGTGTTTAAAAGAATTCGAGCAGGACAAAAAGAAGAGCGAGGCAATGAAGAGAGTAGAGAATTAGGAACACATTACTTGATAAAAAAATATGTTTTTATATAATTCAGTTTGAAAAATGTTACTTTATGTTCTTTTAAGAAGTTTGCTTTTTGATGTTACAAATGAGTTTTGTCTTTAAATATAGAATATATTTAGCTTCTAGTATAACCCCTAGGTGTTTTTAATTTCTTGACTGATAATTCAAATACCTTCATGTGTAATTTTTTTATATATTTCGGTCAGTTATGATATTTTCTAACATTTTCATGTATGTTAACCTTCGACAGAAATAATATTTTACAAACAACAAAATATTTATGGAGTTATGTGCAACATACTTATTTTATTATATTCTATATTTTTTTCGAAGCAGTTTTTTTTTTTGAGTAGTTTGACATTACACATGTGATTTTGTTTTTAAAGTCTGTCTTATATCTGATTTTATTTTCTTGAACGTTTATATCAAATAACTAGATGAGTAAGTCCTTGGGTTTTTCGGATCAGTTCAAATGAGAAATATAATATTTTCTATTGTTTCAGTGTATTAACCATCGTCAGAGAAACTACAATTTTACAAAAAACTAAAAATATATATATGGATTTATGCGCTATCTACTTATATATAATTATAAGTAGGTAGCACTTTAGTCCATACATAGAAAATATTTTTAGTTTATCTTTTTTGTAAAAATGTGGTTTCTTTGGCGATAGTTAATATATTGAAATATAAGAAAATATAATATTAGGATGTTCTGGGACGTTTCAGTGTGTACTTTGTACATCCTCTATAATGTCCCTATGGATGCCCATTCGTAGTACTTACAACGTCCCAAAATATCCCGGAATATCCTGGTATATCCCTAGTTATGAGCTTCAGACATCCTTCAGGACGTTCGTCGTATTGCCTTTATCTGGTACCAAGTTGTGACATTGGGATGACCAAAAGAGTGCCGAAAAGCATACATATTGGGATATTGGGACGTCCTTAGGCAAGCCCAAATCCTAAATGGTCTTTGCCATAGTACGTCCCTCGGACAGGCTTGTGCTGTGTGGGTAGGAATGGATTAAAATTACATTTCATCACTAAAATATGCAATAAACTAGATTCTGTGAGCCAACTTTTGCAATGCTCGCTGCGTATTCTAGAATGTTAAAGAATGTTCTATTAAAAAGATTTCACATGTGACAGTAGAAGGTAAATTAGCATTACGTGGTACCATATGTTGCTTTACACGAAAAATCTTAAGATATCTCATCATCCCACACAGCACGTGACATCCCTAGGATATCCTCATTTGGTCCCGTATATCCCAATCGAGGAGAACATTCCTCAGGATATCCTTAGGATATCCCAATAAAATATGTACAACCTGAGAATATCCCAAATGGGGATATCCTAGACAAATCCTGGCAGGATGTCCTAGTAATATCCTGCAAAGATATTAAAAGCCTAACAAAATATCCACTGTCGGAATATCCTGGGCAAGTCCTTGAGTCGTCCTATTATAGGTATTATTAATTAGATTTCAACAACAAAAATAATGAAAAGTATGTATATTATTTTGAGGCTATTTATTTAGTGTCTTTTATTGGTTTGTGAAATTTGCTTCTAAAAACTTATTTGTTTGTTCTATTTGATAATCCCCTCCAGTACAAATAATTCATTAAAAATGCATTAAAAATCATCTTATTTAAATAGCAATTATTTATAATTTGTTTTTAATATAATACATTTACTGTGTTTTGAATTAGCCGCCTTTTTTGTGACAGTCGAGTTCTAAGAAATCCGCCGGGCGTCGATCTCTTTTCCACGTTAATTTTCAGGTTCTTTCGACAAATAAGATTACGTTAAATGTTTCATAGATATATATAATGCTATGTTATATTTTTGTATTTATTATATTATCTAAAAGGGGAAAATGTGATTGATAATTTTCCGCAGATGTTATTGTCAGATAAGTAATCATTTATATTTTTCTGAGTGAACAGAATTTTTTTTAAATCATTGTAACTTTTCAGCACGCCATGATTTTTTTAAAGTTGTACATATCCCTTATAACTTCAAACCACCCTAAACTCTATTGATTTTAATAATACCAAAAAAAGGCAAGAGATCATTTCTATGTAAAATTTCATTCTTTTAAAATTTTTATTTGAAACTTTTTTTACTAGCTTTTACGCATTTTGAGTAATTTTGAAAAAAAACACTTATATTTTTCTTCACCCCGTCTCGGGGTTGAAAAAAACATTTCTTTCATTAATCGTGTTCAAATACTTCAAAAGTAACTTATATCAAACATTCAAATACCTCAAAATTTTGATACTATATTATAAAATAATATGTATTTTTGCTGTCTTTAGAAATATCCAATAAACCCTATAAGAACTGGGCATGTCCTATATAAAGTCCAATCAATGTCCTCAGGTTGTTCATAGTGAAGCCCAGGAATAACCCATATAAAAGCTGATGATGTCCTGTACACACCCGTACTGATGTCCTGAGGACGTCATCAGCAAAGCCCGAACTGTCCCATTTGGATATCCTACGGACATCCTAAGGTGATAATGGGATCTTCCCAGGATATTCCATGTCCTGAAAATTTGTCCCCAGTATGTTCTGAGGATGTCCTTATATGGGATACTAGGTGTAAACTTAAGAGTTTAACTTGTAGTTGCAAAATCGCCATGTAATTTACTCTATAAATATTACGCGCACGCTCTGACGACACGATCTGATGAAGGAGTAAGGAAACGCGCTATATGTAACAGGCCAGTGGCCAATTTCTCCCATTAGATTGGGTCCAGTTACCTTCTATATTCAGTTAAACTGTCACAATCTCGCGTCACTAGGGCATGCGCACCATACCCAGAGTAGTCTTAAAGGATAGAGAGGCAGGCTTTCCTTGGCGTCAAGTTACGAACGAAAATCATAAGGTTTGTTCATGTGTGTTGCTGGAAGCAGATCTGAGCGACTAAATCATAAATATGTCGTTCATTTGTGTCAGATCATATGATCTGGTTTTGTTCATTTGTGTCGAGCAACTTGCTTGAGATCAAATAAATCACTGATTTCTTGCTCGAGCTCAGGAGTCCGAGCAATAAAATCAGAGCAGGAAATATAACCTCTCAATCCTTGGTAAACAAACAATAAACGGCAAGTAAAATAAATTATATGTATTTATTTATTAAAAATGTCCAAGAAACAGGGAAATGTTATTTTAAATGCCATCGTAAGGGTTGTGCAAGATGATCATTACATTCTGAAAACCGAGGGCGAGTGAAATTTGTAATATTGAGTAAAATATAATTAATTAGGTACCTCTGCCTACTTAAATTATTAATATTTATAGATATATATTTTTTTACAAGGTGATTAATTGTGAATTAGCGGTAGGTGCAATATTGTATAACCACAGAATAATAAAACAATCAGAATGGAATCCCAGTACACCAGAGACAGTTGGCAAACGTTCGGCCGCAGCCTGGCACTCACGGGAAACCTGCGGCTCGTCTCGCCGTTTTCGGAACGCTGGTGGCTAGCGCGGTACAACCCCTTTGGAGTAATTGCCAGATTCGTTCCGTAAACGGCAATGATCTGTTAAACCCGTAAACGGGGTTTGGTTTACCAGCCGAACGCGTCTGCGTCCCGGTAAACCGGTCACTACAAACCAGCTCTCCCGCCAGACGCGGTTCTCAGGCAGTAGGCCCGAATCGAATGTCATGGCACCTCAAGTACATCGGTAACGTTTATATTTGAATTTGGCGCATTTTTCATCTGTCAACAACCGCTATTTTGCTGTCAATTGTCATTTCACATCTCAGTCTCACAGGAACATTGTCATTAGCGAACGGAGTTTTTCTATTGTTTGTAGATTATAGATTATTTGTGCATTACATATTTTAAGTGGACTTTGACTTTGGAAATGTCTGAACAGTAAGTGTCAATTGTTTTTTAAATAAAATGTCATTTATCTTGGCAAAAGTCAGCAAACGTCATGAACGGCGTCGGCTTGCTGCACAAATGAAATGTTTGCTTGACGATTGTTTACCTCTAGAGGAAAACAGTACGATAAATTATGTACCCCCCGAATTGCCCTTAAGTGTATGTGTTACTGAAAATCAAATGCCTTCTTTTTCTAATTCTACCAGCACTATTGACTGCAATTTTGCTGACATGCCAGGGAATAGTAGTGAGGTTTCAAGTGAGACATTAGGAGCCTTCCATCAAGGATTTCAATTTAATGATATAATTCCAGAAACTGAAGTATCAGATATAGATTGTGATATAAGACCAGAATCAGAGTCAGAATATATCTCGGAATATATGTTTAGCTCCGATTCTGAATCTGAGATTAGTATGAATGACACCGAACCTAGAAACAACCTAGATGAGACAGAATTTCCTGAACCTGTTAAAAATCCAAGCACAATTTTTTTGAGGCAGTGGGCCCTTAAAAATAATTTAACCCATACTGCTGTAAGCGAATTACTTCAGTGGTTTTCAACAAATCCAAATATTCAAAACCTTCCAAAAGATGCTCGTACTGTGTTAAATACTCCAAGACAAATTGCTTTAAGGCCCATGGGCAATGGTTCCTTTTATTATTTTGGGCTTTGTAAAGAAATTAAAAAAATCTGTAAGAAGTACGAAATGAAAACTGATACCATTCAATTTTTATATAATTTGGATTTTAATGTAGACGGGTTGCCAATTCATAAGAGTACAAAACTATCTTTTTGGCCAATATTATGTCGGGTAGCAAATTATCCCAAAGAGCCTCCCTTTATTGTTGCCATTTATTGCGGACCAAACAAACCACCTCTCAAAGAATTCTTTTTTGATTTTCTTAATGAAGTTAAAGAGTTGTATCAGAATTCAATTAGGGTTGACAATAAAATTATTGAAATAAAATGTAGGTCATTCTGCTGCGATACACCAGCCCGTGCATATATAAAAGCAGTAACAGGACACAACTCCTATCAAGGTTGTGACAAGTGTGAGGTTAAAGGTGTTTACGTAAATAAAAGGATGACCTTTTTGGATTCAAATGCTGCTCCCAGGACAGACACTAAGTTTATTAATAAGGAATATGGTAAGTACCATAAAGACGTAAGTCCACTATGTAATATAAATATCGGTATGGTATCAGGTTTCCCAATTGATTATATGCATTCAGTTTGTCTTGGAGTTATGAGAAAACTATTATTTTTATGGAGGGATGGCAGCAGACTTTTCCGATTTACTCCTGAGAAATTAGAAATGTTAGAAAGTAGACTCGTAATAATAAAGAAATCCTGGCCTGTTGAATTTAATCGAAAGCCTAGGTCCCTTAAAGAATTAGAGCATTGGAAGGCAATTGAATATCGTCAATTTTTATTGTATCTAACGCCCCTTCTCGGTGATATTTTGCCATCACACGTTTTTGGAAATGTTATGTTGCTTAAATATGCTTTAACAATTTTGCTAAGTAAAAGCTTAAATTCTTTTTACAATGAATATGCTGATAAACTGCTTCGATTATTTGTGTCTAATTCTATTCAAATCTATGGCAAAGAATTTTGTATCTATAATGTGCATGTATTGGTACATCTAGCACAAGAGGCAAAGGAATTTGATACTCTAAACTCTATAAATTGTTTTTCTTTTGAAAATTACCTTGGCTTTTTAAAAAAATCACTTAGAAAATCCCATCAAAGTATACAGCAGGTTGTGAATAGAGTTTCAGAGGGTAGACATATTAATGTCCAGGTTCATGATAAAAATGGTGTATCTGTTTCAGGTAGACCTGTAAATATAGATAATAGTAGAATATCCTATCCCAAACTGCTGTATAAAGACTGGAAATTTTCAACAAATAGTGATAATAACTGTGCATTCCTCAAAGATGATACAATAATTTATATTAATTGCATTTTCGTGGAATTTAATAAAATTTTCATTGAAGGCAAAAAACTAGATATTATAAAACCTCTTCTGAACTACCCTACTGAAAGCACATTTATCCGTCTATTTGTAGTTAAACTTAGCGACTCCACATTCTTAAAACCGTGTGATGAAATTGCTTTTAAAGCAATATTGTTACCTCACTTCGAGAACTATATTTGTCATCCCCTAATTCATTGTATATAATAATACCTAATTATATTTGAATTAACAAATTACTTAAACTGTCAATTTTAAAGCTAAATAGTTAAATAATGTTATGTAATAAATAATATGTAAGAATTTTTTGTAGAATTTGAAAATTCGAATAAACAACCAGTTAGTTTTTTAGTTTGTAACTTTCATATTACCTGCATAATATAGTTCAAGTTATCCCACAGTTCAAATTCTTTATTGTATTATATTTACCGAAAAATCAATACATCTAGAAATTCCTAATATTGTACCATATATTAGCTGAGATAGAAGATGAGGGCCCGAAGATGATAAGGTGGATTTCAAAATCTGAGAGTAAAAAAATTGAAAAGAAAAACATGTCATTGAGAAAGTTATCTTTTTTGCAATGCCTCTTTAAATAAACCGAGGAAAAATTTTTTGTATTTGTAGAGAATACGTCATTGTTGATTTCCCCGAAGAGTCAAAGGACGGAGTCATTTCAATGGTTCTCTTATCGAGCACGTGGATATTTGACGAAAATGGAGTAATGTATTGCTATTGGCCAACCTACCTCAAATCTACCTTATCTAGGGAAAGAGCTGTCAAGAATCACATGAATCTGATTATAGAGAAATGCATAAAATGTGTAATTATCGTCAAACACAGTGATGGTAAGTAGCATTGCTAATAAGAAATCTCGTAAAATACTAACACAAATAATAAATTATTTCACAAAAAAAAAGAAAATATTCTTGCTAAACCAATGATCCTGATATAGTCTTCAACTGCTTTCATTTAATCAGTAACTTTTAAAAACTGATTTGGGTATTGATTAAATACTTAAATAAGTAATTAAAGTCATTTATGCACATGCGGATGCTGCAGTACTTAAAAGGGAGTGTAAAGCCAAAAATTAACTTTACCTTAAAAGGTAGTAAAAAATATCTAAGAGCATTGCTGAAAATCCTGTATGGCTATCGAAAACAATACCGGAGGAGCTGCACAAGCAGAATTACGAAATGAGTATTCAAATTAATCTCGTAAGAATATTCAGTTTTGTCAATCAAGAATAATTGTTATCATCATGCGGCAATCATTAAGAACAAATAGTATAAAGTGAAATTGAATAACTATTACGATCTTAAAAATTTGCTTTTTTGGTTTTTTGATGGAAGCTGAGTTATGCAATACAATATGCGTGCATTGCCAATGTAAATTTAGCAGGTGTTACGTGACAGCTTTTCTGGCGAAGAATAGGTTATGTGGCATTTTAAAATTTTTTGTTTTTTTTTTTAGTTGATTATGAGAGAGCAATTGCTAAACTAAAAAGCTTGGAAGAAGAATCTGAACAGTCATCAAATACCGACACAGAATCGTTTGAAAAATTACACAAGAATCCATATAGAGATCCAGATTTTGTGTATTATAACGAAGAAAGTGAGGATGAGCAGCTTCCTTTACCGCCAAAGTTCCCAGGTGAAAAAGTTTTTGCTAACTTGCGTCCTTTGAATCAGCAAATTGAAGGACATAATGGACAGAGTGTTAGACAGCGGCCAACCCAAGATGTAGTTTCGACAACCCCTTCAGCACTTGTACACAGATGCCAATGTGAGAAAAGCATAAGTAAGTGCAAGTTTAAGGAAAAAATTAATATTGATGGTGCAATTCCGTATGTCCGAAGTAAAAGATGGAATGTTACATAATTATCGTTCTGTTATTTTGACATTTGTTGTCAGTCATAGTTACATGCTGATCTAATACTTGTATCACTTAAACTTTGTTAGGAATTGTCATTTCAGATGCTTCTTAATAATCTTAGAATTCTTTTAAAATGTATTATAGGTTTTTCATAAAAATTAAATGACTATAACACAAATAACATTTTTTTCCAGATATCCTGGAACGTGCACTTCGTGATTTACAAATAATTAAAAAAGATGTAAAAAGTTTACTTGAAGTAGCAAATAAAGGAAACCTTACAAATGAGTTTCAGCCTCTTGCTGACCAACTAAAATTATCAAACTACGAAGAACTTCAAGCCTTTAATGATAAGTTAGGGGCAGAACAGGACTACTTTAATAAAATGGTAAGTAAAAACAATTTGAAAACAGTTTAAATCATATCGGGTATTTTTCAAATAAAAGTAATACCTGCATTTATCACATTTTGCATAGTTTCTCCTATCCATTGTAATAGAACCTGTCATTCTGTATCTATAATTGTATATTTATGTGCTATATTACTGGGATTGACAGTTTTTTTCGTTTCAGCAGCAGTCTTCAATATGCCTCCTATAGGTGGCAGAGACATGCAAGATACAACTCGAAAAATTGTATCACTATTAATTGACCATCAACTTATTTTAAAAGTAAATTGGACAGGAGCTAACAATAAAGGCAGTTTCCAAAGATTGGATCAAGTTTTAAAGCTCATATATGGTAAGATTTATATATTACACTTATGGTCCGCCACAGCTCTATTAAATTTATACCTAATTATAAAATATTAACGATTTAAAAAAAAATTATGCACAATGCGATGTAACCATACACTGTTCAAAGCTATAAGTCAGTCTATAATTTATTCAATTGATTATTTTATCAGTAATAGAACCTACTTTTTTCCACACTAATTATGTTGTATGAATAAATATTACAATATGAATGATGGTTTTAGGTGCTGTACGAAGAAACGTGGTTTGTGCTAATGCAACCAATTCTGAAATCGATCAAGCCGTAAAAAATTGGATAAAAAATGCTCCAGACCGGCAAGGGGGGCGAGCTAATAGGAAGAAAAAGGGAACTGATTAATGTAGCAAAGATACTACTATATTTTTAAATATGAAAAAAATACGCCAAATGTGTCACATTTTGTAGATTAAAGAGCGTATATTGTTTTTTTTTAAACACAGTTTTTTCAGAAACAAAAATATATATACCATTTTTCTATTCACCTGGTGGTTGGGGTGAATCGAAACAGTCATTTATTTTCCATGTTTCTTGCTATTAACCTGAGAATAAGGCAAATAGAAATACCAAAATAATTTTAAAAAAATCTTTGAACAACATGAGTATAATAAAACACAAAAAATGTTTGCAAAATAGTTATTTAATGAATTTAAAGCAAATCCATATAATAAATAATATACGAATTATAAGAAAACTTAAAAACACCCTGTTTAGTACAAAATATAAAATAATTATTCAAGATCACGTTGGTTGACTGCAAATTGAAGAAATTCCCTTTTTTAGCTTAATGGGTGCTTGGAATCTACAACAGGAAAAACCCGCTCAACAATTTGGTCAGATTCAAATGTGCAAGCGTCGGGGACGTCAGGAAAACAATAAATAAAAATATGACCTTGAAATTGTTTTGTTGAACGATATCGCAAAAAGCTGGCTTCGAATTCTTGTGTTTATCCTCAAAACTTTTCCAATGTAATATTTGAACTTCCTAATTTTTCCATGTTCAATTAGAAAAGCAACAACTAGCCAAGTCGATTCATTTATTTCTTGGGTACTAATAGAAAAGACATTATCAAACATTTTTCCATCATGTGAAGCACTACAATAATTTTCTTTACGGATGCTCTTTTGACCATCCAGCAAGCGTGCAATTGGTATATGCATTTCTTCATCGGATTCATCTAATTCTTCCTGTTCTTTTTCATTTTCCAATTCAATAATATCTCTATGAAAGTTTTTCGAACAATTGTCTTCACCCTCATTCTCAATCACCAAACGATACACTATCAAACCATCCACTTGGGCTTCTATTATATCTTGCCCCTCTTATACCACCAACTGTCCATGATTCATATAAGTTTTGTGCCTTGTAGACAATATAAGGAAGAAGTAACTTGCCTTCTGCACTTGCAGCAAACATAATTGATGTGCTACTTTTCGAAAAATTACATATTCTTTCCGGATAACGGCATCCACGTTTGGAAATGATTTTCCTGCGGCCTGAGTCATCACATACATTAGTTTCATCATAATTATATATATGAAACGCAGGCACATCTCTTAATTCTTCTATCAAACGATCAAAATAAGCGTTTATATCCTCCGATGAAATAGACGCTCTTGACCTTTTGATGTTTTGGCAAAGTCTATTCTCAATGGATCCTTATGTCGTTTCATGAAATGGTATGCAAATTCATAACCAGGCATGTTGTTAAATTTACTGAGCACGAATTTTTTAAATTACGTTTACCATTTTTGTTTCTATTCACCTTTAAGTTGCGATTCACCCCATTTTTCGGTATGTATTTTGTTAAATATATTTTTTTAAGTTCCTTTTATTTTAAAAATTTATCGTAGCTAGATATAAATGTGGATAAATAATATACTATTGTTATGTTCTACACTGAGTTTATTGATATACATATACTTATATTTTATGGATTTTTTGTTTTATTTGTACCTGTAACCTGCGAATTATTTTATAATTTGTGGTATTGGTAAGTATGTGGAAAAACCTGTAACTTTTTTATTTCTTGTCCGATTTTAATATATATTTTTTTAAATATAGCAATACAAATTCTATTCGTTGGCTACATTACTTTGTTTTGAATTATAAAATACATTGCTATGCGTTTTTTATCATCATGTTTTTTATATCAAAAGCATATTAGCAAATTTTTTTTAGGAAAACTGACATTCCTGGAAATGTCTTGTCTATATTTCTGAATTCGTGATTTTTAGCGATAAAAAATGCATTGCAGGAGGCCAAATATTGTAATGTAGAACAAAGTAATGTCATCTATAAATAGAATATATACCCTAATAGCACAATATTGTCCTATGGATATCCAAAGGACGTCCTCACTGGACATTTCGACGTCCGATGGACGTTTGTTTTTGGATCAAAGTACATCCGATGGACAACTGAGGGACGTCCAAATGTCACAACTTTGAACAATATTTGTACGTCCCTGACGGATATTACAGGGACGTCCATAGAGGACGATACATGGACTACTTTTAAATAGATACATTATTCAGCAAAAAAGTACAAACACTTGACATGTAAGTACTTTAATTGACTAAAATGAAGTAGTAACACATGGTCCTATGGATGTCCGAAGGACGTCCTCAGCAGAGATTGAGGACATGCGATGAACTTCTTCTGTCCAGAGTACATCCAAGAAACGTCCAAATGCCAACTTTGAATAGTATATCCGTCCATTTTGAGCATCATATGGACCTTTAAATTATTGTTTGGATGCTCCACTAAAACGCACAATTATTTGACATAAACATTACTTAACAAAAAAGAAGTACAGCTTTTTAAAATTAGCCCTCCCCTACATCATGGCATTTATTTGGTTTCCGCCCTTAGAAAGCCATTCCTTAAGGGAATCAAAGAAACTACCCCTTTTGATTTTCCAAACAACTTTGCAAAATTTTTATAAACCGCGTTTGATTAATAAAATACATTAAAAATATAAATAGCTTTTCTTAACAGTTAAAAGTGCCTGTTTGAAAATTCACAAAGAGGTTCATTTCAACCCTTTAGGATTGAAAAAAAACATAAAATACAGAAAGATATTCTAAATAAAAGTGACTCACATATAACCTCCTGTAAGTTGAATCAACATATAACAATTGATTATTTGTATTTAAGGCTTAATATATAATAGTTATTAGGGTTAATCGATTGGGGTATAAAATACAATTTTCTACAAATGATGTATCTAGTACTTATAAACTTTTATTAAAAATAAAAAACAAGAAAAATTTACAACTTAGTTGTGATATTAAGACAGTACTAAATTAAAGTATAAACATTTGAAATGTAAATGAAGCAAAACAGTCTTAATTCTGTTAACAGTCAAATATAAATTATATACAGTGTGACCCATTTAAAATGGAAACACCTTTATAACTTTTTTATTTTTATCCGACGAACCAAATTTTACCAAAATATAGATCAAATTAGGATCTACTTATGGTCAAAAAACATCCGCCTCCTACAGATGCAAAACCAAAATAAATGGAAGAAATAAAGAAATCATATTAGGCATTTTTTTTATCGGAAAACATTATTAATGAAAGTTGTTCAGAATTGTCCAAAAACCTAGAATCTAAAATTTCAGCAATATTAAAAAATATTGAATTTTGTTTTTGAAGTCCAAAAGTTCGACAAAATTAAAAAAAAATAGAAATCACTTAACAACTACCTGACAGCTTGCGTTTAATTTCAAACAAAATTATCATAGCACAATTTTCTAAAGGAAAAAAAAACAATTAAAATGTTATTTTCGGACTCGGACATTGTTCTAAACAAAATTTCAATAGTCTTTAATATTGCTGAAATTTTGGACTCTAGGTTTTTGGAAAATTCTGAACAACTTTCATTAAAAAAGCTTTTCGATAAAAAAATGCCTATGATTTCTTTATTTTTTCCATTTATTTTGGTACCGCAGGTGGCTTTGCATTTGTAAAACGTGAATGTTTTTTTGTCCATAAGTAGATCCTAATTTGTTCTATCTTTTGGTAGAATTTGGTTCAAGTCGGATATAAAAGTTATAAAGGTGTTTCCAGTTTAAATGGGTCATACTGTATATATATGTTACAACAAATTTATTTTAAAAACCTTTTTTTTAAATACACAACACAATAAAGAGTCAAATAGGCAGGCTTTAGACCTGTTTGGAAAAACTAAACTAAAATAAAATGATAGCAGAACACTAGATTTCGAAGGTTTACAAAACGTGCAGTATTTCCACCATTAATTAATACTTTCACATCTGGTAAATTTTCATCACTGGTTTACTTTTTTATCCTCTGCATCTGCTCTTTCTTTTGCCTGTCGTAAATACTTTTTTATCGCATTTTCTATCTCAAAAACTGTACTTAATTTTGTCTTGATGTTCTTTTGAGCTGAAACTAAAAGCAGTTTCGCTAATATGTCATATTTCATATGAGCTTACAAGTTAAAAATGCTAAAGATGTATTAAAACTGTGATTAATTGCAAAGGAAACAGTGTTTTTTTATTTATTAAATAAATATGTAAATTAGGATCAAAATAAATTAACTATACAAAAACTAAACTATAGTTACCTGTAAGAAGGTTGACAATATTTAATTTTGAGATTTTTTTCTTTTTCTTTAAGCCCGCCCAGCTGTACTCCGCAGCTAGTCTGTTTGTAATTAGCTTTTGCAGCGCCCTTTTTATAAACTCATTAGCAGTATCACCACCCAATTTTGTCAATTCAGTCACCTAAGAACAAATAAATGCAACGTTGAATATACATCACAAAAAATAGTCAATTAAATATAGGTTCCAAATTATTTTACATTTTAGCCTAAATTTTTCTAAATCAATGGATATTGCAAAATATAAGGTGAAGATAAACAACGCTAGTCAATTATAGAACTTGGGTGGGTGACCAAGTATCTCACCTAACAGTCAGTAGGCTGTGAAACTCAGATAATCTTGGGTGGTATCAAAAAGAGATCATATATTCAAGTAGCATGTCAGTCCACCAGCAGGGCATGCGGCTAGGCCCAAGTCCTGGGTTAAGTTGACAGCTGAGATTTGCGGTTAAGAATCAAAGCTAAACTGTAAGTCTCTAGATAAAAAGGGCCACCTGTGGCCTAATAACTAATAGCAGCTACTATACTACTACTACTACTACTAAGCATTATATAATTTAATATATTATCAAAACAGGAATTTAAAATGAAATAGATTATCATATATCTCTCACATCTTACCGATTCTGCGATGGTTTGTTCAATTTTTAAAAAACCCTCAAAATCCAACTCTTCATTTGTTTTTAATGGTAGGTTGAACTCGATCCAAATATTTCTATATTCAGCTTCAACAATGCTTGTGGAATTTTTGTTTACTTCAGAGCGAATATCGGCCATTGTTAATTCAACCATCGACAATTTTCTTATAATCTGCTTAAGAAGCTCTAAAAAAATAATGTATGCTGTTTATATAGAACTAAAATTATGTGACATTTATACTACCATTTGTTTTAATGCTATGTTCAGGGCAGCAATTGCATTGATGTTCCCTTGTAGGAGTCACAAGGTTGACTTTCCCTAAAAATGAATACAATAGATACAAAGTCACAAAATATTAGTTACAATTTGTGATAAACCGTTACATAATGATGAAATATACCATATGAAGATTATTTAACATGTACCTAAGAAATGCATTAATACAAAATTGTTCAAACAGTAGTCAGAACTAGATACAAACTACAGAAAACAAACTGAACTACCTCGTAAACTATCTACATCTCTACAGACACTTACCTGGCATTGACGAGCTTATAGAAGGACATCGAGGTATGGCCGTCATTAAATTATTATTTAATTCCCTTGTAGAAGTCGTAGGATTGACTTTCTCAGAGACTTTCACTAAAAATAAATACAATATAAGCAAACTCACAAAATATCAGTTTATACAATTATGAAGATTTTTTATTATACTAGGTCTTGCATTTTTACAATCAAACAATCAGAATAAAAGAAACTATCACAGAATGAACTGAACTACATATACATGTAGACAAACACTTACCTGGCACTGGCTGTTTTAAGTTTATTAAAGGACATCGAGGTACAGTTGTCGCTGATTTATTATTTAGTAGGGATGAGTGAATATCAATTTCAGATTTATCTGATGAAGATTCTGATGAACATCTCAATCTTGCCGGGGTTTTGATTTGCCTCCCCATTTTCATATCAGAATTTAGGTCTGAAGTTTCTTCTGCCTTCTGACACTTTTTTTGCTCCCATATAGTCATCTGTAAAAATTGTAATATTATATCCGTTTGAAATTTTTGTACGACATACCATAAGTAGCGTTTCTAAAAGTAGATATCTCATGCTGTTCCCAACAGGACAGTGGGGTTTCACAGGATTTAATTGCCTCAAGCAATCTGTCTCAACTGTCTCTTGCATACCGCGGCCAAAGACAGTTGGTCTCCGAAATCCAATTAATCGGTACTGCCTCAACAGAACCATCTTTGATAAGGTGCTATTTACACTGATGGACATCACTCGGCCACAAAAGGTTTAGGGTTATTTCTGAAAGTCTTTCATATTTCTTGCAATAAGTTTATCAACACAGTATAACGGCAGAAGGAAAACCACAATTACAATAGGTATATTCTTATGCACTGTACTTTACGATACATTCGTTAGGTATTACTTTTTACCAAGGAAGAATCACATTCACCACTATGTATAAATCACTAAATAACCGGGAACAAATTATCTCATCTAAAAAACACAAAACTTTCAAGCGTCAACCATAGACATGGAGAGGGGAGAATGATCTTTCAATAAAATTGTTTTGTGCCAAATTGAAGAACGGTCAGACCGACGGTGCGCGCGCGCAGTTATCACACATTTTGAAATTTAAAAGAAATGCATATTATGATACATAAAACTTATTCATTAGGAATAACATGAATTTTGAGTATTAATCAGTATGTGAAATATATTTTTCGCCTAGCATATGTGAAATTGAAGCATATTAACCCTAAAAATATGACCGAAAGTAACAAACAAGTGCAAAATAGCAATAAATTGTAATTTTGTGAATAAGTTAAAATGAATGGTAACTCAGACTATATGGGACAGTTGTGTGTCACATATGCAGAGAACGCATTAGTAGTCCTTAGCTATCAGCTGCCCTCTGCCTAATGCTCATTTTCTGCCCTTGTGACACAATATACTATATTTATTTAAAATGTGTTTAAAGTGAAATAATTATTTATTGTATGTTTGTTTATAGGAGGTATTTACTGTCTGTTGGTGTTTAACCTAATAAAGCCCTTAATTAAATGATGTTATTAACCTTTGTTTTTAGAGGAAATGTCTTTATAGTAACACATCATTCATCAACATGTTAAAACTGCAAGTGATAAACGACTGGACTCGCATACATACAAATATGCGAAAAGGATTATTGTCCTTTTGTGGTTGGGTAAAAATGTGTATGAAAGAATACGCAATGTTTATATTTTTACATTTTATTGATTATTAAATAATATTAGTTTAGTTAATTTCCGACGAAGTGGATTTCCCATCATTTCGGCAGTTTGTTTTCCTAAATTATATAGCCTAATTTTCAAATAATTGTGAATAATAATTTTTATTAATTTTGATCGATGATCTTCCGTATCATATAGTGCATGACGTTGAAAACATTTATTATCCGAATATATCGATGAACCCAACAATAATGTTAATAAATTTAGAAAGTTTGCATCGTTCGGCATTTTTCCATTTGTCACTGCTAACACTTTTCTAAATTGGATCTCGGCTTTGCTGCATATATATATTAAGTCTTCCGAAGGAACAATTAGAGCACCCCTTTTTTTTCTTTTTAACAAAAGTAGCGCTGAATCTTCTCTAACAGTTGCTGAGGTGTCTTCTAATAAGTCTACACATTCTTCACATTTAATGTATTTTTTACTCATCTTAACTACAAATCCAGATATATATGCCACTACGTTTTCGGTTATGTCTGTTAATGTTGGTGTTAGTGGTAGGGAGTATTCATGGTCGTGAATAACATTTTCTTCGATTTCAAGGCTATACTTTCTCATGATATTCATATCATCTGCAGTTATTGGTACTACAGTATCTTTGCCTTTTGTTACACACAATACATTTGTGTCATCCTGCCCAACACAATTTCCACTTAATTTTTTAATATCATGATGTAACAATAATCTCTTATAGGTTCGATAAAATTGGAGTGCACTCGGATTATTGTTCCAAAGTTCGTAAATAACACTATAAAGGCTGAAAGGTTTAATTCGTCAATGAACGAGGTTAACAATAACATATAAATGACAACTGACAGTTCTAAATTATTTCCATTTCTATCAAATTAATGAAGATAATCTGTGCGCAGTCTCAGACTCGGTTCATTTTAATCCCCATGAAATCTCGCGCATGTATTGGCGGGAAGGATGCAAAGGGCGTTCTCCCCTCTCCATGTCTATGGCGTCAACGCGATAAAATAGAATGTCAACTGTCAACGCCGTCAACTGCGTTGCCAAACCGCATAATCAAGAAATCAAGCAGTTTCGGTGACGTCACATATTATCCAAATAATAAGTTAAGGTTTAACATTTATTGTGAAATTAACAGATGTGAGAGTAACTTATATATAGGTTTTTGTTAGAGCCTTACTACTTTTGTTTGTTGAGTATTAGGAATAATTATTAATAAAATATTATAAATTTTATACCGTGATCACTTGGCAACGTGGGATATTTCTTCGAAAGTATGAATGCTCGATGAGTCATATTAATATTGATTGAAAATTGCGGAATTTTAAGACAAATTTAAAACATCCAGCTTTGTCGTATTTATCATTTGTCCGAACCCCTTTATATTTTGTGGAGCAAATATGAAACGGTATTTGATTAAGATTATTTGAATACCTCGTAAATGATTCTCATATACTTTCTATATAGTTAGGATAAAGAATTGAAGTTTTAAGGTTGAGGTACAAGTACAAATCTGGGAAACGTCTAGGAAAAAAACGGTATAGGAATATCATCATCTGCTACAAAAATAGAGAATATTAAAATCTGAGGGATCATTAAATGGACGTCTTTCTGCTGTGCCTATATATAGAATGTAGATCTAAAATATGTGCACTTGCCGTACATAAAATGGACATCCAGAGGACGTCCGTTATTGAACGTTCTGTGTGATATACATGTATATCTCGAAAACACGTCGGAGGGAAAACGGTATTTAAATACTATCATTTATTTACAAAAATATATTATTTAAATCAGCGGACATGAAATGGACGTCCATCTGCTGTCCCTCTATAGACGTAAAATGTGCGTACTTCCAGTGCATAAAATGGACATCCAGGAAGCGTCCTTCCCGTACAATTTCAAAGTATGTTCGAACATAGACGTCCAGTGGACGTCCTGTTTATGTCCATGGACGTTAGTACATTAATTGGACATAAAACGGACGTCCAACGGACATCGTGTGCTATTAGGGTATTGCTCTACATTTAAAAACATTATTAAAATCGACCAAGAAATAAAAACGCTACAGCTGTCCACCAGGACAACCGGTATATTCTCAGCTTGCATGGCTCGCATCTGGTTCACCGGTATAGGACCCGTGAATGGTACACTATCCATCAGTCAGCGACACAATCATCTAACCGAGTACGGGCCATCTACCATACTTGTTTCACATACCAGTCAGCACACTAGCGGCACAGTAGAAAGAAGACTAGCGGCTCATAAAGGTACGCGGCGCCCTAACCGAATCAGCGTTACAGCTAGAGGCTCGCCGACAGAACGTCCACCTTTCAGCCGCAACGAAAGTGTCTGTATTACCGCATAGCGGCCGAGAGATGGCCGGGCGGACATGCCCTACCTGCACGCCGAGCCGGCAGCCTTATTTCGGCCGAGATCCGGCAGTTCGGTAAAACATATTCGAGCCGCCTGCGGGACGGACTGTCTGTGTTTACTGGGATCTTTCAGGGAAGGGGAAGTTTCGCGCATTTCTAGACGCGCATCCAATTCGCCATGTTCCTGGGGTAAAATAATTGATAATCGTGCGCTCTGTACATAGTTGCCAGATGTACAATAATTTCTGATGAACTAGGAATAAACAATTATTGTATAGTTTTGTCACAAAAGCATTAATATTCATGTGGTACATTTTCCAGTATTTATATGTTTACTGTAAAATAATGCATTTTAATAAAATCGGCTGTTCTTGTAAAGTTCATATTGCAAGTCATTCACGCCCTTCGTATCATAATAATTATGATTATTTAAACGCTGTGTAAAGTTGTCAAAATTAGTTTTTAACATGGCGTTAGTGTGATTCACTGTTTTTTACAAAATTAATACTATAAAATGAGAAATTCAGCGCTAACATACAAAGGGAACTTTTAGAAAATTGAGACAATTATTTTATAGGGTTTCTTGAGAAAAATTGAAAAGTATATTCTACAAAATTAAATTACAAATTCCTAAGTGCGGACCTGACTACAATAGTACAGAATACGCTCCTGATTATAACCCCAACAAGATGGCCGATTCTGGAGTTAAATTGTATATGGGCAATGCTGAGAGTTTCCCTTCTGTGTATTCTGTGGTATAACCCTACAAAATTCGAAATCCTGCAACATACCACCTTTCACGTGTTCGTTTGTGTTTTGAATTGTTTTGATTGAAAATGCTGTCATTTGTCAAAATAACCTGCTAAAATGTGATTTTTTAAAATCAGTTGATCTCATACTAGAAACACAAATGAACAAACCTATAGTACATAAGCTGCTTTCGTTTGCAGTGAACATAATAAACAGGATTTCAATGAATAATGACCATATGATACACAATTGCTTGGTTGGGACAGAGACAACACATGAAACAAGTTCCTTATGATTACGAATCACTCTGCTGAACGAAAGCAGCTATGTTAATATGTATATTTATATATGGTGGATTGCGACGGCGATATTAGCGTTACTAATCGCAGTGATTTTCGTCTTCGTCACTGTTGCCAACTTCATCGCGGTGATTGAATCACCGGCAGTGAAATATCGCCCATCTCTATTTACGGCGCCTTTCAGTGTTAGGGCACATCTTAGTTTTGTAGATTAACATTAGCACAGAACAACCAGATGTGTAACTCTCATAAAATAACATTAAAACGATGTGGCAAAAATAGGTGACCTTCAGCCATTTTATTGGGAGCACTCTAAGGACCGGCTTCGCACAAATGGAGTTGACAGAGTTGGCTTAACACGCACCTCTACCACATTTTGACGTAAGGTTTTCAATTATTAAAATACAAACAATAGAGTAGTAGCAGCTGACGTCAGAACATGACCGTTCCAGATGACTGGGTGTCAATAACCTAGTTTTGCATATAAAATAATTTGAGTTTTTAAAGAATTTTTAAGGCTTTTTTAAACGCCGCGTTTTTTTTTGTAAAATTAATTGTAGGTTTTCTTTATCTATAATACATTTCGCGAATTGCTAAACTGACTTACGAATGCCTTATTTATATATTCGAATAGGCATGTCATCTTGTTCACATGTCAAAAGTTATTGCTTTTCCATATGGTAGTGAATTTTAGTGAATTTATTATAATTTTATTTATATTCTACATTTTAGGGAGTCCCCTCATTACATTTCTAAGCTGAAATATATTAATGGAGCTAACCTATATGATTTGAAATGGGAGATTGAAACTGTATCGTTGGATGATTTTTCAAAAACATAACAGCATTGAATTAATGAACCATTATGACTCTTCTTGAAAGTAAAATTTATATCTAAACTATAAGACTATTATTATTCATACTTACTTTTATAATTATGTATAATGTGTATAACTTAAAACATTCAATTATATGGTAGACAATGCTGTTGAAAGTGTGTTATTTTTTAAGTTCTGTTGTGTTTTAGCTCACTTACCTTCACTGATATTTTATTTGTGTACATTATCAATATTTTGAACGTCTGTAATTATAATTGTAAGAATCAAAACAGATACCAAACTAAGTATATATAGCTATATAAAGTATTCGGAGCATATTACGTTGCACATTTGCTTACAATTTAAATTAAATGGAAACTGAAATGGTCTCACAGTCCTATCTTTACATTAAATTCACTATTACTCCTGCATTTCATAATACAAACCTCGTTGTTATTAATGTGGTAAACACTTAAACTCGTTACAAACTTTTGAGCCCAACGAAAGTAAGATATAAATCAATAAAAAGTTGAAGGGAAATATTTTAAATTGTCAAAAAACTTAAATTTTACAATAGGTTTATAAAACCATTAATACATGATTGATATATTGGCATAAATCAATGAGTATTGTGACAACTTTTAACCTAGCGTAATAATACTACCTAACCTATGTCACTGCTTAGCTGTAACTGAGCCTATATTAATTAAACATTTACTAAAATTTGTCTTGATATTATATATGTATAAAAAAAAGTCAAAAACCCAATATAGCCTTTATTTTCACTAATTTATGGGTTCACAAAGATGTCAACATTCTTGACGCCAAATTTTACACTTGTAAAAACAACACTAATAAAGTATATATAAAATTCTCTCTTACGCTAGATTTAAAAAAATATATTTATAAACATCACTACATATATCTGATATTAAGAAATTCTCCACTTTCATTTATCTTGAACGAAAATTTGTAAAATTTCTGAATTTTCCACCCAGTCAACTGACAGCTGGCAAAACTGTGACGTCACTGCTTGTGCTCTATTAATTAAGGACAAATCAAAAGTAAGTGACAATTCTAACACCACTTAACTCCAACTGGAAATATATATATAAAATACATTATACAGATATTTCACACTCGACTTGGCGTCTTGGCAACTGTGACTGAAAATAAAACTCGGCAAGGTTACAAACGCTCCCAAAAACATGGCGATTTCACGTGCGCCAACACTTCCCGCCAATGCGAGTTCCACTTCAGGTTGTTCTGTGACATTAGTGTTGGAGTGTTGGGTGATCATGATTTTTCATATACGTAATAATTATATACTGGTAACACGCTATAAGCCACCATGTACGGAATTGAGGCTAGAGAAGGAGATAGTTCTCCATCTCTATAGAGGACTTTGGATCCAACGCGCACGCTCCGACGACACATCGCGCGTTTGTAATAGGTAAGTGGCCTTCTACTATACATCTAATACTTATATAGTCCTATTTTCCCATTATTTAATGATCTATTAAAAATCGGTCCAACTAATAAATATCTATACAGTATACGCGCACCTACCTTATGATATCGGCACGGGTATATTCTCCTATGTATTTTGTGGATATTTATTTGTTTGTTTTTCTTTCTTGATGTTTGTTATATACATTTGTTTTTTTTTTTTTACAATTTGATGTTTGTTATATACATTTGTTTTTTTTTTTTTTTTACAATTTTATATTTTAATATTCTCACTTACATGTGACTATACATTTGTATGCATATGTGTGTATATGTATGTATGTATATTTGACTCTTTCTTCTGTTACTGTACTTGTACTTTTAAATGGAAGAAATAAATATTATTATTATTATTATTATTATTATTATTATTTATATCCTAAAAAAAATATATTTAATATGGAAAGTCGTGATCACGTCACAGTTTTCTGCTAACATTAGTAACCGTCGTTACCTGTGACTTTTTAATATCAGTTCGAGACAGTGTTGCCGTTTGTGTTACAATTGTAACAATATGTTACAATTCGAAGGCAAAATATTATGTTATTTCAATATCTCCTGTTCTTATATTTACCAAATAATTTTATTTATGGTATTTTATGTTACTTATTTTAACGTTTCTTTAAAGAATATCTAATTTATTTTATTATTTTGACAGTCATTTATTTTTATTAACCTCTTATGACTTATATGTACTCATTCTTGAATCCCTCTATTACACTACTATATCGTTTAATTACGTGTGGTGTTACGGGTATATTGAAATTATTACCAGAGCTACAACCTCAAGTGGCAACACTGGTTCGAGATATATCACCCATCGCCAATTTACAATTAACATTAACATTTAATGTCAAAGATTAATGAATATTGCTAAGGTGCAATTTCAAAAGGCGGGGGTGGCATTCCTTACAGTACAATATTTATCTCGGTTAAAATTTCGAACAGCGGGGGGGATGGTATTCCTCGCAATAAAATTTTAATGCCATCCCTATTCAGTGTTCGTTAGGTTAAAATATCAGCTAATCAGCTTCATTTTAATGGTTCATTGAGCCAAATAATTTTTATACAAAATGGGTAGCCATGAAGAAACAATATGCAGACTCTGTTTGGAAATATGTGATGACTTTAAACTTATAGAGGAAGATATGGGAGAGGTCTTGGATGTACTTCTGCCAAAAGTCGTAAGTGTCCAAAATTTAACCATTGATTTATTTTAGTTCAATCAGTGTTTTATTGTAATGCTCTCGATGATTTTTGTTTTAGGCTTTAACCGCAATCCGGGAATCTGTGATGTGTACAGGTTGTACTGAAAATCTTATGAGTTGTTTTGATTTTAAAGCAACATGCTTTTATACACATGATTATATATTTCCATTTGTGAACAACGAGAATGCTGTAAAATTGGATCTAAGAGATGTCTATCTGAGCAAAAATGAAAATATTGCCAGTGTTTCAAAGGATGAGGATATTTGTGCATTTTGCATGGCTCCAGTGGCAAGTTGCTCTGCCATATTCCTCGATGTTGCAGATGGTGATGTTATGTTGAAGAATATGATAGAACAGTGCCTTCCAGAGTTGGTAGGCATTAATTTTTTTTTTATGAGAGTCTATTTATTGGGAAACAGATGCAAGAGGTCATGGGTGAAGTGCATGGATAGCTGCGTTCTCAGCAGGCTCATATCTTGCTCTATTAGCATCCTTGTGCGTTTTGATATATTTTGGCCCCAATTTCTATAACGCTGGTATATGGGTAAAGATTGAGTATGTGGTAGGTTCCTTGTGAAACATCTTTAGAATAATTATTTTTAGAAAAGGGAAAAACAATGCTTTTTGATGTTTCAAATAAAAACTGTATTTTTATACACTCTACATATGTTTAGGCTTGCTAGGCGTTTCTCAAGAGCATTACAGATGAATACTAAAGCTATGAGGGCGGTTGTTCTAAAAATAAATGCAATAATACACAAACATGTGGAATTACGGGGATTTCAAGTAATAAAACTAAGGATCTACCTACTCGGAATATAATTCAATGGGCTATTCTTAAAACCTTGTCTATTATAGGAGTGTTTATGAAATTTAGTTGGTCATTGGTGGTACAAGTGTGGCCTTTAAGGGATTTTTTTATTTCTAATTGTTTAAGGAGGTTTAAGCGTTTTCCTTTTCTCTGAATGGATTAAATTAATATTCTCTGTGTCGATAAAATGTTTATTTTCAATGCAATATGTTAACATTCCTGTGTTTTTGTTGTTGTTTAAAATAGATTGTTTATGTTCTTTTACCCTATTAGCTATACTTCTATCACTCTGGCCAATATATACCTCGTTACAGTCCTTACATTTAATTTCATAAATCCCCAATTTATTGACTACTTATTTTTTCTTTATTGTTGACCAATATGCTTCCTAAGTTTGTTTTGTTTACACTTATTGTGGAGATGCCTAACTTATTTAATTTTCTACTTATTTTATCACTAAACCTAGGAATATAATTAATAAAATTGTACTTTGTTGTTTTGTTGGGTGGGGTAAAAAATTCCTTTTAAAGCAATTTTCGTTTGTTTTCAACCATGTTTTCTATTAGTGACTCCTTGTATCCATTACTTATTGCAATCTGTTTGATTATGTTTAATTCTTTATTAAACGCATCTTCGTCTAAGGGGAAATTTGTGAGTCTATGTATTAGGCTATGAAACGGAGAGAGTTTAATTTGTCAAGATTGTGTGAATTATAATGAATGACTGTGTCTGTTGTGGGTTTTCGATAAATACTAAATTTTAATTGATTATGATGTTTTTTAATATTCATATCTAAAAAGTTTAATTGACCATTTTTTTCTTTCTCTAATGTGGACTGAATTTTACTTACTGGTCCCAATGTCGTGTCCATCAAGCTATATAATAAACTCCCTAAAAACATAAAAAGTATAAATAGCATTCACCTCTTTAAGAGCACAGTTCGAGCCACTTTAATCAGTCACAGCTTCTATTCCATAAAATAATATTTAAGTTGTACCAGTTTTCTGGAGCGTACTTATTAGCAATTCTCGTCCTTATTTATTGTTCTGTATTCTGTTTACTACACTATGGTTTTGTCTTGAGTTACGTGTTTTACTATATTTTACAATGTTTTATAATTTTATGAGTGTATTTCTATACCCTTAATAGGGTCCTACGAAAATAAAGATATTATTATTATTATTACTATTAAATGAATTCAATGCATTAAGGAAACTACTTAAATTACTTTCTGTACCGGTCCATATGCAAAAAATATCATCAACATAACGAATCCAATAGAAAACATGTACTTTTAGGTTGTTATTACTACGGAGAAATAGGGGAACCCATTGGTAAGCCGTCTTTTTGTTTATAAAATTCACCATCAAATTGAAAATAATTCTGTTCAATGCAAATTCTTAGTATATTTTTTAATTCTATTTCTTCAGTTATATCAATCTGTGAATTATCTATTAAATTACTTAGAATTAATTGTAGTTCCGTAAGCGGGATAAATGTAAATAAGCTTTTAACATCAAGTGAGATTAATTTGGCATTGTCCGGTAAGATTTTCTGTGTTTTTAATAAATTTGAAGGAGTTTTTGTTTGAATATATAGATTTGAAATTGGTTAACTTCGGTAGGATGTAATTTAGTTCTTTGCAAACTTTATAAGAAGGTGCATTAATATATGATACCTGGTCGTATAGGTATATTCTCTAACAGGGGAGAAAGAACTTATTGAAGAGCATAAAACAAAAATTGGAGATAACACAATAACAATTTTAAATAAATTAGAATATCATGAAAAGTTACAAGCAATTTTAAATTGCGATGACTGAAAGAAATTAACATTGATGTTAAAGGCTTATTTACATCTATCCCGCTTACGGAACTAAAATTAATTCTAAGTAATTTAATAGATAATTCACAGATTGATATAACTGAAAAAATAGAATTAAAAAATATACTAAGAATTTGCATTGAACAGAATTATTTTCAATTTGACGGTGAATTTTATAAACAAAAAGACGGCTTACCAATGGGTTCCCCTATTTCTCCGTTGTTGGCAGAGATATTTATGGCAAACTTTGAAAATGTAATTTTTGTTAGTAATAGCAACCTAAAAGTACATGTTTTCTATTGGACTCGTTATGTTGATGATATTTTTTGCATATGGACCGGTACAGAAAGGAATTTAAGTAGTTTCCTTAATTTATTGAATTCATTTAATAGTAAAATCCAGTTCACATTAGAGAAAGAAAAAAATGGTCAATTATTTTAGACATTACAAAACATTGTATTCAATTAAAATTTAGTATTTATCGAAAACCCACTACAACAGACACAATCATTCATTATAATTCACAACAATCTTGGCAAATTAAACTCTCTCCGTTTCATAGCCCAATACATAGACTCACAAATTTCCCCTTAGACGAAGATGCGTTTAATAAAGAATTAAACATAATCAAACAGATTGCAATAAGTAATGGATATAAGGAGTCACTAACAGAAAACATGGTTAAAAACAAACAGCGAAAATTGCTTCAAAAGGAATTTTTTACCGTACCCAACAAAACAACAAAGTACAATTTTATTAATTATATTCCTAGGTTTAGTGATAAAATAAGTAGAAAATTAAATAAGTTAGGCATCTCCACAATAAGTGTAAACAAAACAAACTTAGGAAGTATATTGGTCAACAATAAAGAAAAAAAAGTAAAGTCAACAAATCGGGGGTTTATGAAATTAAATGTAAGGCCTGTAACACGGTATATATTGGCCAGAGTGGTAGAAGTATAGCTAATAGGGTAAAAGAACATAAACAATCTATTTTAAACAACAACAAAAGCACAGGAATGTTAACACATTGCATTGAAAATAATCATTTTATCGACACAGAGAATATTAATTTAATCCATTCAGAAAGAAAAGGGAAACGCTTAAACCTCCTTGAACAATTAGGAATAAAAAAAAAACCTTAAAAGCAACACTTGTACCACCAATGACCAACTGAATTTCATAAACACATAATAGACAAGGTTTTAAGAATAGCCCATTGAATTATATTCCGAGTAGGTAGATCCTTAGTTTTATTATTGAAATCCCCATAATTCCACATGTTTGGGTATTTATTTTTAGAATAACCGCCCTCGTAACTTTAGTATTCATCTGTAATGCTCTTGAGAAAGGCCTAGCAAGCCGAAACATATGTAGAGTGTCTAAAAATACAGTTTTTAGTTGAAACATCAAAAAGCATTGTTTTTCCCTTTTCTAAAAATAATTATACATTTTATTTGCTGTTATTTTTTTTACATTTGTGTCCTTTCGGCGCCATTGTGCACCACACGACTGTGCTCTTATGTAGAGCGCGGACCTGCTCCTAAGTTCACAATGTGTGTTAGTTGGGAATTTAGATTCTTAAGTGTTGCTCCTAGAATGTCGAATACTTGACTCGAAAATATAATTTTTAAAACGCTACTAAATATTCATAACCTGGTCAGGATTTGAACCCGTGATCGCAAGCCAAATATCTTAGCACCGCACCACTGAACCGAATTTGTGGTCTCTGATTCCTAACTATAAAATGTTTTCACCAAACTGAATCCACTAGGTATTAGCATATAATAAATTTCTTAATTATTTATGTTTTATTTTTTTATTGACAAGATTTTAGTTTTTTTCTTCAATTCTTTGGGACTTCCTGCCACATGTATTTTTTCTTTTTAAGCGGTGCTCGGGGAATCTACAAAATATAACAGTTAACCAGTATGTTACTGGTAAATAACCTCTACGTCTGTGACTTTTACGTCAAAGGATTAGTTAGAGGTTGTTTTTTTTTTTAAATAAATAACACAAATAAGTATAAAAACTTAAAATTAAATATTTCGCCAACGTTTCGGAAGTCTAATCTGTTTCCTTTTTCAAGGCTTTTTTGAAAAATCTTTTTTTTGTGTGTGTACGTAAGAATGTTTGTTATATTCAATATCCATAGATACTTACTATTTACATAGAACTGTTGATATAGTTAACAGTTTTTTTAGTTTTTATACAATGTTAAGTTTATGAAGTTCTTCTTTTAACATTGGCAACCAAGTTGTACAGTCTTCTACAGAACAATTCGACACGCATCTATCCTCATTTAGTAATATTATCGCGGATTCTTTAATTTTTTTTTTGCTATCTGCCTTTTGTGTTAAAATTTTTGCTGAGTCCCAGTTTATTCTATGTCCGTTCTCCCAAGCGTGTTCGCAGATCTTGGACCTCTGAATTCCGTTTTTTCTGATATAATTTTTGATGTTCGCCCAATCTTATATTACACTAAATGGTCTGGATGACTCATCCACGTAATGTTTGTTGCACTCACACGGAATACTATAAATGCAGTTTTTTGAATTTTGCTCCTGGTTCTTCAGTTTCATCTTTGTCAGAATAGATCTTAAAGTGTTGCTTGTTTGAAATACCGTCCTAATATCAAATCTATCACCGATGCCGCGCAACTTTTCGGATAATCCGCGTACATAACGAATTGACGCTGTGTAACATTTTTCAGGTTTTTGTCGTACCTGATTGTTATTTTCAATATTTATGAAGGTGTTATCGACAAAACCCCCATCGGTGATAGATTTGATATTAGGACGGTATTTCAAACAAACAACACTTTAAGATCTATTCTGACAAAAGACCGAAGAACCACGAGCAAAATTCAAGAAACTGCATTTATAGTATTCCGTGTGAGTGCAACAAACGTTACGTGAGTGAGTCATCCAGATCATTTAGGATAAGATTGGGCGAACATCAAAATTATATCAGAAAAAATGAAATTCAAGGGTCCAAGATCTACGAACACGCTTGGGAGAACGGACATAGAATAAACTGGGACTCGGCAAAAATTTTAACAAAAGCGGCAGATAGCAAAAAAAGAAAAATTAAAGAATGCGCGATAATATTATTGAATGAGGATGGAAGCGTGTCAAATTGTTCCGTAGATGTCTGTACAACTTGGTTGCCAATGTTAAAAGAAGAACTTCACAAACTTAACATTGTATAAAAACTAAAAGAACTGTTAACTGTATCAACAGTTAATAGTAAGTATCTATTGATATTGAATATAACAAACATTCTTAGAGCTGTGTATTTATCATACACAGCAAAAAGGATTTTTCAAAAAAGCCTTGAAAAAGGAAACGTCGGCGAAATACTTAATTTCAAGTTTTTATACTTATTAGTGTTATTTATTTAAAAAAAAAACCTCTAACTGATCCTTTGACGTAAAAGTCACAGGTGTAGAGGTTATTTACCAGTAACATACTGGTTAATTGTGATATTTTGTAGATTTTCTGAGCACCATTTAAAAAGAAAAAATACATGTGGCAGGAAATCCCAAAGAATTGAAGAAGAAAAAAATTAAGATAATGCCACAAATAACATTTAAACAGGATTTTAGTGTCATCAAGAACCCTGTAATCTGTACGACCTGTCATGGCTCGCTAGAGGATTGTTTCCGTTTTGTGTCAGATTGTTTAGTCGCAGAAGAAAAGATTAAGAAATATTGTGAAACTCTAGATGTAAGCAGTAAAGGACAAGTAGAGCTAAGCTGTTTATTACAGTTTGCGATGGAAGACGCAACTATAAGTGAGAAAGAAGAAGTACAGTTTACGTCAAAAATGTTAAGTGAGCGAAACAAGCTCAAAAAGGAAGAGCTTGTTGAAATTGAAGACCAAGAATATTTACTTAATGAAGAAATTGAAATAAAAAGTGATTCATCGGATTTCAACAGGTAATATTGATTTAAAATTAATTGAATTGAATTTATGCCGCTAAAACAGATTAAATAGAACAATTATAATACACATTTGATTTATTATTTTATTGGTCTTATTCAGATTTGTCAGACATATTTAAACCTTGTGACCAGAGTCAAGAACTTAAAAGTGACTACCTATAATATACAGAGTGAGTCACTAATTGTGAATCGTCAATATCTCCTCGACTGTTGAAATTTGAAAAAATATCTTAGGTAAAAATTGTAGGATATCAAGAATCGCATATTATAGAATTATTTTTAAATATACAGCGTTCTTCACGTAGTAGTAGGAAGTGTATTCGAAGATTTTTGAATGGAGCGCCTAATTTTTTTCTATATGCAAGTCCAAAGTTGTCTCCCGGTATTTTTGTGGCTGATGGTACATCCAAAAATAAGGGTAGCCTTTTATATAAACTTATTTTTCGATTTCCTTAAAACATCAAATTCATGTTTTAAATTTATTCATCTGGACAAATCCTCTCTTCTGTTTAAGGTAGTTTTAGGGGCGATTGTCAGTATTTTCCTCATAACTTTTTAATTTTTTCAATCCATTATCTGCACGCTGATATCCATAGTGGCTACTTTTTCTAACTGTTTTTAGAATAATCAAGTTTATTAAAATAATACTAAAAATTTTTAATGATTACTTAATGACGTAATAGTCTTTCTAAATTAAAGTTTCTCTAAAGAACTTTAAGATTACAGGACTTTTTCAAAGGAATGTTTAGGTATTTTGGTGAGGATTAAAGGGTCAATTACTGCAAATACGCAAAAGTGACCGCAAGTCATATGCATATACAGTAATATACACACATACAGGGTGATTCAAAACTTGTCCAGAAGAATTTAAGGAGATATGCACCAGGGATCTGGACCGAAATGAAATAATGGGTCCGGTTCGGTTCCGGTTTTTATGAACAAAAAAATGTCTGTTTCGATTCGGTTCCGGTTCTATAACTTATTTTTCGGTGCGGTTCTGCTGATTGTTTTTTTGTTCTTTTCGGTTTTTTTTTTCGGTTTTCGCATTGTATATTCATTTCTGGTATATACATGGTATATGTATAGTCTTTCTAGACTCAGTATGAGATCTCGTATATCCTACTCAGTATCGGTTATGGAGGAATTTGAAATATAAGGAAATATGTCAGTTGCATCCTTCTTAGATCTGTCGAAGGCTTTTGACTGCGTTTCACATGACATACTATTATTAAAATTAGAAATGTATGGCATCAGGGGGCCTGCGTTGTCTTTTCTAAAAAATTACTTATCTAACAGACATCAGTGTGTACAAGTCAACGGTAAGACTTCATCTCTTAAGCAACTTAATCATGGAGTTCCTCAAGGTTCAATTTTAGGCCCAATACTATTCATTATTTATATAAATGACATTTCAAAGTCTCTTGAATTTGAATCTATCGGATACGCTGACGACACAACGCTAATGTCAACAAGCAATAAGGTAGACTCTCTGAGGAACATATCTAATGAAATGTAATCACAGGCCAAAGTTTACTTCAAGAATATCAAATTAGGTCTAAACACAGATAAAACACAAACCTTAATTTTTAATCCTAACGCGCACATAGATCCTGACACAAATCCTATAAAATGTCTTGGCGTTTTTCTAGATAGCAAACTGACGTGGGAAGCACATTCGGAATACCTACAAAAAAAACTTTCAAGCAGTGTCTATCTCTCACATAATCTTACTAACGTGATAAACCAAAACACGATTCTGCTAGCATATCATTCCATATTTCATAGCGTCTTGTCATATGGCATTCTTCTCTGGGGTGGCTCAGCTCATGCTACAAAAATATTCCGCATCCAAAAGTAAGAGTTATTACTAATGCCAAACATAATGACAGTTGTCGACCTCTATTCAAAAAGTTAGGGATACTTACCCTAACAAATCAATACATTTATATGTGCTTAAATTATGCTCAAAATCACACAGCCTATGAGAATCGAAACAGAGGAGAAACAAGACTTAATCTTATAATTATATACTTCCGTCTCACAAAAAATATAAATTTATTTAGATACATTTCCATAAAATTATACAACTTACTACCTACCGAATGGAAAAACTTAACAGTCCAACATTTTCAACAAAAAATTAAGACTTTCTTAAAAGAAAATGTGTTTTATGAAATCCAAGAATTTATTGACCATTTTAGACCTCCATTTTAATAATTTTAATGTGGCTTTTACTTATTATCTAAGGTGTTTTATCTTTTTGATTATATATTTCATTGTCTGTTTTACAGATTCCAACATGTGTCATATATTTAAGTGACCTATGTATTATAATCATTTTATTTTTGTTTTTTTATCATGTACTATTTGAGGTGTGTATACAATGTTTCTTTGTCTAACACAAATAAATATATCTATCTATCTATCTATCATAAATTCAGCGTCTCTATCAGGGATGTCGTAGAACCAGGCAGTGCCGTACGTTTATTTTTTTAATATTTTTAAAATTGCTTTTCGGAGACCACTTGATATAGAAGAAAATTTATATAATGAAAATGTTTATAATTTTTATCGAGGAAATCAAGTCCCTACTTTAGAAATAATTTCGAATAAATTGCGAAAATGCTCTGATCGATCTTTGGAAACTTAGAGGTATTTTAATTTTTTTATTTATTTATTTAGTTTATGGGTTAGCCCGATTACACATTTACAATTGCAGGGAGGCATGCTTAAATGACTATTAATAAATAGATTAATTACAAAAATAGAGCAAGACAAAGAATAAACATACACTTTAAACACGACAATGAGAGTATATAGAACAACATAAATAACGGGACAGATCATGAGGGTATATATCCTTAATTATAAGCAAATTATATAAATATTATTAGAGCACGGATTAGGTTCACGATAGAGATTTTAATTAGTTGTGATTTTTTACTATTTTATCCAAATTTTTGTAATGTAATGCTCATTTATATATCATGTATGTTATCGTAATAACAAGAACGGTTGGTTTTTTAAAAAATAGATTTTTTATTATCGATGATTGTTTTTCTACAATGGTTGAGTTACACATTTTGTTTCTTAATCATAGTTGAATAATATTGTAATGATTGAAGCGTAATGATAATAATATTTTGAATTGTCTAGTACTAATTATGGAATGGAATGATATTAACTAATGATGGCTATATACAAATCTAGTCTTATTTATAACATTCGAAATTATAAGTTGCATAAATTGAATTGATATTTTCAGAATGCTGATGTAGCTTTGTTAGCATCCTAGTTTAATTTAATAGACAAATCCTTATCTCAATTGATGCAATGCAATTAAGTCTAGGTTTATTAACATAAATATTGATAAAAATGAGATATAACAATTCCTTCCTACGAAGATTAAAAGTTAGGGGTCAAGTTTATCTTGAAACTAATTTTGCGAATTAGGATTTAATTCGATTTCCTCTTCGATGGTTGGGTTGCTAAAATTTCTTTGGATCGGTTGTCTTCTTAAAGGCGTTAAGTTTGTCTTCTGAACCTCATTAATATGTTTCTCGAGCTTTCGTCAGGATGATCTGGACTTGGGGTGTTTTCTAAGGCTATTCCTATTTTTGGATACCTATCTACTTTTACTTTTACATGATATAATTAAAATAATAAGTATTATTACCAATACTATTATAGAGTACGTAAACCATGAAATATGTTTCTGAACGTATGGTTCATTTATTAGTTTGTCAAGATCTATACCATATTGATTTAATTCATGTTCGGCAATATTTAATTCATCAAGATTTAGTGTTGAAATTTTTAATGGTTTTATGTTTGGTATTTCTCTAGGTAAATGAGAACAGTTGAATTTAATTTCAGGAATTTGAATTGTTTCTTGAACTGACGTTTTTTTTTCATACATTGCATATACTCTGGTGGATTTTATATATGCCGTACAATGTGGGTATAAATTTAAAATTTTGTTCAACAATTTTTGTTTCAGATTGTCCTAGACAATTTATTACAAAAGGTACTGAATTTGTGATTGCCAAGTATTTGGTGAAATTAATTGTACTTTGTAGTCTTCTGAATAAAGTAATGTTGTTACACAATTTTCTGGCAATTTTAATGGAAGTAATAGAAGTTGCGCGCATTTTGCATTTAAATCTACGGGGTTTGGTAATAAATACTTACATAATTTAAGTTTAATTTGTTTACAATTTTGAAAATTATCCAGATGTATGTACAACGTCTTATCATCTGAAAGTGCTATGTGTTTTGAAGTTGGTAAAATTAAATGAAACATTTGTATACGATTATCTTTAATCGGAATAGATTATAAATGAAACAGATATCTGAGATATCTAACAAAGTACTTTGAATTTTTACAATATCCTCATTAAAAGTTTGCTCATCTATTTGTAGTTTTCGTATTGTGTAACTGAAATTTTTAATTGTTGATGTGGTTACTGAAATTTGATTTTTTTGAAAGATTCTTGATTTCATTGTCTTTTAATTTGCTAATACAATCTGCATTTTACTCGCCGTCTGATGTGTCTAAGTTTCCTGTAATTGCTTTCCAAATTGATCCTATACCTTTTAATAATCCTCTTTTATGACGATAATTTGGGGTATCATATTTAATTTCTGTTAATTTATTTTTGATAGACTTTAATTGTTTGTTACTTGAACTTATGTGTGGTTGTACTGCTGTGTAAAAGAATTTTAATCTCGGAGAGTTTTCATAAAATAATCTTGTGTTTATGTTATTTATTAAATCAACGTTTTGATACAACTTGTTTTAATAAAGATATGTTTTTGTAAGTCATTATTGTCTAAATGTCGTTTGCAATTTTCATTTCAGTTTCAGGATGATAATAAATTCCAATAGTATTGTTTAATAATTTTAAGTCATAGTCCATTGTGTGTGTTCTTACTCTTATTATCGCGAATGATAACCTGAAAATAAAGAAAGTCTTTATTCTAGCTTCGAACTTATCATGTTTGAGTTTGTAGTGAATTTTCGGTCTGTTACAGGGTCTTTTACTATTAATTCATAATTTTTTTAAATTTTAATTATTTCAAAAGGTCTGTTTGATTTATTCGCTAATTTTGATTTTCTTTGTGATTCTTTGATAAAAACTTGGTCTTATATGTTAAATTATTTTCTTTTGGTTGGAAATTTAAGTCATATCTTGCTTTTGCTTTTTTCTAGAATGTTTTTTCTTGTGCTACTTGATAAAAATAAGAAATTTTGTTATTTAAATCTTGTACGTATTTTGAAATTAGTTCTTCTTGATTATACATTTTTTCAGGGGGTCTCGAGTTTGTATGCCCGAATATTAACTCATATGGAGTGAATCCATGTGGTTGATTTTTTGAATTGTTCTAACATATCACGTATGGTAAACATGTTAGTGGGTGATCTCTGGGATTATCTGTTACTGTCGCTCATATCATTTCTAAAAGGGTGAAATCTTTCGAGTGATCCGTTTGATTGGGGGTGATTTACTGAAGAATAGGTTAATTTTATATCAATTCGCCTCTGTCGCAATGTGTAGGGGTTCCGTAATGTTGAAAATATAAACGTAAAGTGTTTGCTACGTTTTTCGCTGATTTGTTTGGTAAAGGGTAAGCTTGAGTGAATTTTGTTAATTCGTCTTGTATTGCTAAAATAATATTGTTTTCTGGGATTCTTAAAATGTATAAATTTATTCTTTCAAATGGGGTATTCGGTGCTTCGGTTATTACAAGGGGATTGCTTAATTTTCTTCGACATATTTTTGTTTTGTTGCATGTTTCGTAATTTTTTATTAAATGTTCGACTTTTTGTTGAGATTTGGCCAGTTGAATTTTAGCTTTATACGATTGATTGTTTCGTTTATGCCTCTGTAGATTTGCTTTGCCTAAGTGATATTGATCAATTAGTCAGTCTGTGGTCTTCTGTTGGGGTTGTTATTTCTTTGCTGCATGTGATGAATTCAATTTCATCGTCTGAAGAAATTTATAACCTTTCAAGTAAAGGCATTTCTTTTGTCTCTTCTAAATAGTAAGTTGAGTTTTCTAATAGATCAAATTTGTTTTCGAAAATTGCGTGAAATATGTTGTTCTGTTTTCGTAAGACGTTGGTATTATGTAATACTTCCTGTTTTTTTATTGTTTTGCTGTATTGGATGTTTATTTTGTCATCTCGATATTGGCGATTTTCGAAAAAGTCTTCAATTGCAGTTATGTTTCCTTGCACGATTGGTGCTAATATGTTTTTGTGAGATTTGTAAAGAAAATTCTCATTTGAATTTTTGCATTTTGAAAAGTCGATTAACGATTTTTGATCTTGTAATTCGTTGTGAAATATTTTGAGTGTTTGTGATTTTATTCGGGGCAGTGCGTCTGCGTTGGCGTTTTGTTTTCCAGGTTTGTATGTTATCTCATAATCATACTCCTCTAGTTTTAATCTCCATCTCGTAAGTTTTGCACCTGGGTCTTTTATTGAGAATGACCATGTGTGAGGTCTATGGTCTGTTACAAGTTTGAATTTTCTTCCGTAAAGGTATAGTCTGAAGGTCTTGGTCGCTACGATAATGCTGAACAATTCTTTCTGTATCGTGCTGTATTTTGACCCTGTTTGATTGAGTGTTCTGCTGGTGTATGCAATTAGTAGATCTTTGTTTTCTATTTTCTGTGATAGGCCTGCGCCAATAGTAATATTTGATGTATCTGTGGTTAAAATGAATTCCTTGTGAAAATCTGGGTATTGGAGAATGGGATAGTTTGTTAAAACATGTTTTAATTTGTTGAAAGCTTCGTGATGTGGGTCCGTTGAAGTTGAATTCTGCATCTTTGTGTAGTAAGGAGGTCAAAGGTTTGAAAAGTAGCCTGCTAATCCTAAAAATGATTTGGTGTCCTTTGGGTTTCTTGGGCTTGGAAAGTTTTGAACTGTTGACATTTTTTTTTGGTTCGGTTTTACTCCGTCTTTCGTTATTATGTGCCCTAAGTATGCTACTTTTGTTAAAAATTCACATTTGTCTGGTTGAATTTTTAAATTTGCTTCCGATAGTCTGGTGAAAATTTCCTTTAGTCTGTTGATGTGTTCTTCAAGAGTTGTCGAGTAAATGATGATGTCATCCATATATACTAAGCATTTTTCGTTTTGAAATCCTACTAGTATCCATGACACGTTGGAATATTGAAGGGGCGTTCTTCAATCCGAATGGCATCCTTCTGTACTCATAGTGTTCGTTTTCCACTTAGAATGCGGTCTTTTCTATACCTTTTGGATTTAACTCAATCTGGTGAAAGCCAGATGCTAGATCGAGAGTTGTGAGTACTGACATTTTCCTAGCTGATCAAGCAAGTCTGTAGTATCTACATAACCCCCCTACGATCATGAAGATTCAGTTAAAAATGAGAACAAAGGCCTAAAATGAATCTATCTACCTTGTCTTAAAAATTTGTCATTCTAATGGATTACACTTTTATGAAATGTCATCAGAATAAGGGCGAAAAACGTTTCAGAGGCTAACCATTTCCAAGAAACAGAATGATAGTTTTCATGAAAATGTAATCCATTAGAATGAAAAATGTTTAAGACAAAGTAGATAAATTTATTTTAGGGTTTTGTTCTCATTTTTAACTGAATCTTCATGATCGTAGGAGATTATGTAGATACTAGTTTAATCTGCATGACCGTAGGGGACTGTGTGGATGCTAGTGTTAGAATGAGAATTGTCAAATAAGAAATTAGACAAATTCATTTTAGGATTTTAATTTGCTAACATAATCAGAATTCAGGTTATCGAAAGAATGCAGATTTCATTAATATTTCTACACAGTTTTTCTTTTAGTTATAGTTATTTTTTCTACTGTTTGCAAAATCCTGTAAAGAATGTTTCAATACAATTATAAGCAAGCAAATAATAATTCATTTTTAAACATGCATAGAGTATATAGGCTCCAATACTAGTTAGCTAATAGATAGGTGAGGTTGTTTTTATCAGTCAATGTCAAATATAATTATTTCACACTTATTCATAGAAATTATCTTGGTTTTGCATGAAACATCTTTATGAATGGCTTTATGTCTTTCTGATGAGCTCCAGAATAAGGGCGAAAAACATTTCAAAGGCTAAGCATTTCCAAGAAACAGAATGATAGATTTCATGCAAATGTAATCCATTAGAATGAAATTTTTTTAAGACAAGGTAGATAAATAAATTCATTTTAGGCCTTTGTTCTCATTTTTAACTGAATCTTCATAATCGTAGGGGGCTTTGTGAATACTAGTTTAATCTGCATGGCCGTGGGGACTGTGTGGATGCTAGTGTTAGAATGAGAATTGTCAATTAAGAAATTAGACAAATTCATAACCAGAATTCAGGTTATCGAAAGAATGCAAAGATTTCATTAATATTTCTACACACAGTTTTTCTTTTAGTTATAGATAGTTATTTTTTCTGCTGTTTGCAAAATCCTATAAAGAATGTTTCAAGTGTTTTGTGTTTGGTAATTAATTTGCGATTTTTTAAATCAATTATGCTTTCATATTGTGCAAGAAAATCTGCACCTAATCGTCAAAATCGATGTTAATGTCCGATACATAACATTTTAATGGGTCATTACTGTTTTCAGTAAACAGGGTGTAGTTTACACAAGTTGAAGTTGGAATTAACTCATTTGTTATACTTTGTACATTTGTTTTTTCTGTGGGTTGAATTAAATTTGGGGGAACAATTTGTGGTGTTATAATTGATATGCCTGCGCCTGTATCAATTAAAAATTTTCAAGTTTTATTTTGTGAAGTAATATAATAGAGGCTTTCGGATCGTGTTAAATTTATAAATTTTGTACATGTTGTAAAATTTGGTCTATTGTAAATTCCATGTTTGTTGGTATTGTTGTTGGTGTTGACTGGTCTGAGGAAAACGAGCAAAAGTTCCAGTCATGTCTTCGCTCATTTGTTCGTTTAAATGATGTGCTTCTCTTTGAAAATTTTGGGTTTGGTTTTGATTTGAATGCGTGTTCGCGTTGTTCGTGTTAGGTCTTTGGAAATTCGGATTTCTTTGAATTATTGAAGGTCTCTCATTTTGTTGAAAGTTTGAATTTTGAAAAAATGTGCTTGGTTGTTGATTTGAAAATCTTTGAAATAAATTGTTTTGTTGAGGAAATCTTTGAAAATTTTGTGTGAATTGTGTTTGATTGTTGAAATTTCTTTTCCTGCATTCGTTTATTAAATGACCCGGTTTTTACAATAATTACACATTTTTTTATTTCTGTTTTGTGAATGATTAGTTTGAAACTGTGGTGGTTTGTTTGTAAAATTTAGTCGTAAATTTTGTTTTTGGTTTTCTAGATAACCTAACTGATTTTCTCGGCGTATTCTTTGTCCTGCATCTAAAATTGTTTCAGGTTTTGAAGCCCTATTTATTGCACCTAACTTTGAGTTTAAACCTGTTAATAATGTGTCAAGACACATGTCAATTAACGCGTCTTGAGGTTACTTTTCATTTTCGGTTAGATTTGATTGTCGATTTATTGCTGCGTGCAATTTCTCATTGAGAGTCTGGATTTCGTGGACAAAATTGAGAGCAGCATCTTTGCCTTGTTTCATGTACTGCAAGGCGTGTATTAAACAGGGAAGATTTCTTGTTTCACCAAAATTTGTTATTAGTAAATTTTTTATTTCCGACCAATCGTTTGTGAACTTTGAATTTACTAATTGTGAAGCTTTGCATCTGAGTTTGTTTTTAATGCGAATTATTACTAATACTTTTTGTTCAACATTTGAAATATGTAAGGCGGCTTGACATGAACTTAAAAATGATTCTAGGAGAATTTGGTCTCCATCGTATTCTGGTATTAGTGAAAATAATTCAGTTAATTTCAGTGGGGGTAAATCCGTTTTCAATTTCATTTTCTTTATCCATTTTTCAATAAATTTTTAGTGACTTTTTGAAAAAACAAAATTCAATGCTACTTTCCAATGGTAAAACTTTGTACTTAGAAGAGTGTTGTCTTGAGGTAAAGTTGCATGTGCACAGGTTGTTTCTCTGACGATTGGGATGTTCTAGTTGATTTTTGAGATGTGTACCAGTCTGCTGGTGGGAAATTTCAATGAAAGGAGTCTGTTCCAGTTGATTGTTGAGTTGAAGTTGATTTTGTTCGATGACAACAGAATTCCAGGAGCACTTTGCCAGGGGTGTGATCAGATCTTCCTGCCACAAAGTTCTTCAAGAATGTGTAAGCCAGGGGTGTGATTAGATCTTCCTTCCACTCGTACCGTTTCTTGCCTTGAGTTGCCTAGTTTGTTTGATTAGATTTTCTTCCTTGGATTTGGTTTGGGATTTGTTTTCTTGTTTGAATTTGATTTGGTTGATTTTCTTCGAGATTTTGGTTCTTTTTCTCAAAGGATTGAAATCCACCAAAGAAGTGTCGCTTGTTCTCACCTGCTTTGTTGAAAAATCCGGACGACTGATCTACTTGTTATCGTCGTAAGAACGGTTGGTTAAAAAAAATATTTTTGATTGTTTTTTTTTTATAATGGTTGAGTTACACTTTTGTATCTTAATCTTAGTTGAATTATATAATCGTAATGATTGAAACGCAATGATAGTAATATTTTGAATGGTCTAATACTAATTATGGAATCGAATGATAATAATTCATGATGGCTCTATACAAATCTACTTCTGTTTATAACATTCGAAATGATGAGTTGCATAAATTAAAGGATAACTATTTTCAGAATGCTGATGTAGCTTTGTCGGCGTCCTAGCTTAATGAATAGATAGATATCTTGTATAGACAAATCTTTATTTCAATTAAGTCTAGGTTTATTAACATGAATATTGATAAAAATGAGATATAACATGTATATCTAATATGTCATGATGAACTAAATATCTGAGGTTGTGTGGCTGAATTCAAAGAGAATGTTAAAAGTTTTGTTTATTATAGTTCAACTTGAGGTGATTATCGTCCAACCATGTTTTATTTTTTCGTAAACATTTTTCAGACTTTCTCTTTACTTCGTCCCAATTGTTTCTCTCGACATATATGGCTGTATCATCTGCATATGATGCAATATCGCATGTTTTTCTATGTGAAATATATGATTGATATACAAAATAAAAAATATGGAAACCAAGATGGTTGTCTGGCACACCAGTTTTGATTACCAATGGGTCACTAATCGGGTTCCCAATCTTGACACGTACCCTTTGACTGACGTAACTTTCAGTAAAATTTAAAATGTTGCCTCGAAATCCGTAGAAAGGTAGTTTAATTTCTTATGTGATATTGTATCAAACGCCTTAGCTAGATAGAGAAAAATATACATGGATGGTTTTGTCTTATCAATGCTCTTGTACAGTTTTTCTGTTAATTTTATTACAGCATCTTTCTTCAGTACTTAAATTTCCACGAAAGCCGAACTGCTGTTTTGCAAGTAAATTATATTTTTGTAAAAATTTTACTATATCTTTTGTGGCATATTTATACATTACAATATTTCATATTAGGGAGATTGAACAATAATTGTTAGGTTGTTCATCATCACCAGTTTTGTAAACAGGTAGTATCAGAACCTCTTTGAAAATGTTGGGAAATATACCTTCGTTTAATGAAATATTTATGATATTTGTTAAACTTGACACTATACTGTGCTTAATAATCTTTATTGTTTTGGTAGTTATTCCCTCTATGCCTGGTGATGTCATTATTTAAATTATGTATAAATTTTATAACGTCAGTCTAATACTAGCTTGATAAATATCGACTCCCGTACTTTGTTTTATTATATTGTTACCTACTCATGTTAGTTGCTTTAATATTTGTTGCTATATTTATATCAATGTTTATAAAAAAAAAATATCGACAGATTTGCCACAATAATAGTCATTTTTATGATTTCAGGTTAGAAGATGGTATTTTACCACAATCAGAAGTCACTACTAGTAGGTTAGTTAAAAAACGGAAATCGACGATTAAGAGTGCCTCAACTATAAAGACATTCCAGTGCCAAGACTGTTCATTCCAAACAAAATATAAACATAACATGAAAAGACACTTGCTGAAGCATAAAGATCTCTCAGAAGTAACAACGCACAAATGTGACTCTTGTTCTTTTCGGACAAAATATCACAAAGCCCTCAGAAATCATTTGCTAGTACATACTGATCCTTCAGAGGTAACAATGTACAAATGTCATTCTTGCTCTTTTCAGTCAAAACATCACGTATCCCTGAAACGACATTTGCTAGTACATAGTAATCCTTCAGAGGTGACAATGTACAAATGTAACTCTTGCTCTTTTCAGACAAAACATCGCGGAGACCTCAAAAGACATTTGCTAGTACATAAGGATGCTTCAGACGTAACGATGTACAAATGTGACTCTTGCTCTTTTCAGACAAAACATCAATATAATCTCAAAGCACATTCACTAGTACATAGGGATCCTACAGAGGTAACAATGTACAAATGTGACTCTTGCTCTTTTCAGACAAAACATCGTGGAGACCTCAAAAAACATTTGCTAGTACATAGTGATGCTTCAGAGGTAACAATGTACAAATGTGAGTCTTGCTCTTTTCAGACAAAACATCATGTGGCCCTCAAACATCATTTTCTAGTACATAATGATCCTTCAGAGGTAACAATGTACAAATGTGACTCTTGCTCTTTTCAGTCAAAACGTCCCGCAGCCCTCAAAAGACATTTGCTAGTGCATAGGGATCCTTCAGAGGTAACGATGTACAAATGTGAATCTTGCTCTTTTCAGACAAAACATCGCGGAGACCTCAACAGACATTTGCTAGTACATAGGGATCCTTCAGAGATAAGAATGTACAAATGTGACTCTTGCTCTTTTCAGACAAGACAACGCGGGATCCTCAAAAGACATTTGCTAGTACATAGGGATCCTACAGAGGTAAAAATGTACAAATGCGACTCTTGTTCTTTTCAGACAAAACGAGACGGGGCCCTCAAAAGACATTTGCTAGTACATAGGGATCCTTCAGAGGTAACTATGTACAAATGCGACTCTTGTTCTTTTCAGACAAAACGAGACGGGACCCTCAAAAGACATTTGCTAGTACATAGGGATCCTTCAGAGGTAACTATGTACAAATGCGACTCTTGCACTTTCCAGACCAGACATCGCGATGTCCTTATAAAACATTTGCTATTACATAGGGATCGTTCAAAGGTAACAATGTACAAATGCGACTCTTGCTCTTTTCAGACCAGACATCGCGACTCCCTCAAACAACATTTGCTATTACACAGGGATCCTTCAGAGGTAACAATGTAGAAATATGACTCTTGTTCACTTGAGACGAAGCGTAAATTTAACCTAAGAAAGGATTCACTGTGACAGCATAGGGTTTCTTCAGATAAATGAGCAATTAAAAAGGGCATGGACTAAGCACATACAGAACTCAGATGATATGATAAAATCTGTAGAGGAGGTGATAAAGTCATTTACGGTCGGTTTTCTTATTAAATATTAATGGTGGGAGCACCAGCAGGTCGACATCAGCTTTATAGAAATACAGGGTGTAATTAGTTTCATGTCATTAAAAAAAGCTTATATAACATGGGGTCTAAAGCTCATAGTTTTGGAAAAAAAAAATAAACAAAAATTTCGCAAATTTTCAATAACATTTTTTGAGAACTGCTGGAATATTGAGGTAGGTTTGGATCTAGATCTGACCTGAAGAAAACTACTCTAACTCTCCCTTGTGCAATATTTTATTTACTGTGGGTGTTTCGTTATGTACACACGTCCAACCCGCCATTCGTTTTTTTGTTAATTTTGAATTTCGCGTCATTGTGTATTTATAGTAAAGAATTATTTTATTGACTTACCGTTCAAGTTGTCAAATTCTTGGTTACGTACAGACACAACTTGTTCTTTCTTTTTGTATTCCTTTTTGGTTTTTATTTTATTTTTCCTTATTGACGTTAGTTGATAGTTTAGTGTTGAACGAAGTGTGTATGTCCTTAATTCGACGTACCGAACTGTGTATTGATGCAAATGCAGAGATTTTGAATCATTTAGGTAGGTAGTAAGCTCTTATGTTACAAATGTAAATGAACCACAATTAAATTTTCTAAATTATATACAGTCCAATATTGTGTTCCAAATTAAAAAACATGTAAAGAAATGCTCTGTTTAAACCTCTATGGCCATTATTTGCTTGCAATTGTGCACGAAGAGAACGAATTATTTGCCTCTTTATACTTGCTTCAGTTTAGTTGAGGCGGTCCATCAAAGGCGGTCGATGATCCTTAGACACCGCAGACCCACCGCGTGTGCCGGCGAGCACTTTTTATGACAATTTAAAAATTGTATAATTGGGAATTACAGGTCCATTTGACCAAGAAAAGCAATGGTTCTCAATAGTTGTCTACCATAATATTAGAAATATTGACCTAGATCAGTTTTTTTCAAAGTGCCCCTAGAGGGAAAAGTCATAAAGGTTTTTTGTTTGTCTAGTCGGTCCTCATTACCAGTTTTTTAATGACATGAAACTGATTACACCTTGTATGTTGGTACTTTATTTGCACTTATTGCAGTCTTAGGTTTTAGCGATTGTATTGCTTTGCGAATCTGATCTGCCATTATAGTTTTAACGATTAATTTATCCAGATCATAGTTCTTGTGATTTGCGTCTGATACAGATTCGTGTTAAGTAATTCTTATCTTCAACTTGGTTCGAAATTAAGTTTGAATTAATGTTACAACTGTTTTTCAGTATCGTTTTTCATATGAATTAACTAACTCCTGGTATGTGAAATATTTTAATAAGTTGGTATGGGAAGTATGGATTTAATTTATATCTTTGTAATTTTGCACAACTAATTTGTCTTATAGTTCTGTGATGGTGAAATATAAATTAATATATCTTTTGAAATGTTTGTGATTTGTATTGAGAATATCTATATAAAAGAAGTAAGCCTGATAATTTTGTAAGTTTCTGATATTTATGATTTGAATTGAATATACGAATAAAAATCCCAATTTTACTCAACCAGCTAATAATGTTATTATTAGCTTTAGTCCAAGGAACAAAAACATTTTAGAATATAAAAAGACCAATGTAGTAAGTTGGAAAGAAAAAGATAATACATGGAAGAAAATTGAAATATAATTTAATACTATACTGAGAAAAACCGGCTAGGTACATTTTTTTGCTAACAATAATTTAATTGTAACAAATATTTTTTTAAGTCGGACAAGTCGATGTAACATTTCTTATAAATAAAATGACATGTCTAAAGACAGATACCTGTTCCCATTAATGTACTCTACAAGTAATAAACAGGTAATAAATGTGTTTAATAATAATTGCTCGAATTAAACTGCGTAGGAATAATTAAATATGTGGCTACCACAATTAAAGCAAATTTTCTAAAAATATGTATCAGTAAGAACTTCTCTACTATTTGTGACAAAACAACATTTTTCTTAATCCAAATACTCGACTTCTTGTGGTTATTAAATCATTTGATTCGTGCATCTTCGAGTTTCGTTCGGTATCGACTCGTGAGTGCATATTTCGTCATACAGAATAAGTGAAAAAGTGAATTCATTTGTTAATGTGGTTCGGTACGTAAAGGTGCAAAAGTGCTTTATTCATTTTTACTTTTGTGTGTTGAATCAACATTGTGTTTTGTCATTTAAAAAGTTTTAATAAATTTTGCTAAACTGTAAATAGTTATAATGACCAATCTGTTCATGCACTACTTATAAATATACATTACTACATTAGGTAAGTCTATAACATACTTGCAGCTTTACTGTTATATACAGCAGATTTAGTAGCTAAATTTTATAAATCATTGGAGGCTTTATTTTCACCCGATAGATACGTGACTTAAAACTATATAAATAATTTTTATACTGCTCATCATAATAAAATGTATCTGCATATTATTTTTAAATTGAGTTTAACAGAAATTTATACTGATAGTCCATAAATTGAAGATTCCATTTTTTTTGGGGCACCCACCAGACTTTTTCGAAAGTCAAAAAAATTATCTAACTTTGATCAAAATTGATTAAGATAATAATTTTGTCAGACTTTCAAACAATTCTAAGGGATGCCACAAAAAAATTGAATCTTTTTATTTTTAGCGATCGAGTGAAAATGTGGCTTTAAATAATTTATAAAATTCAGCGTAAAACTACCAATAGTACTTATATTATGTACTTGCTGTAAATATACTATTTACCTACCACAGTAAGTATATGTTTATTTGTCGCTAATAAATTATTTATTTACAATAGGAAACTACTTTCACTTGGTATATTTTATTTATGACAACTAAACAGGATCAACAACTCCACTTTATCTAGTACAATTAAATTGTTCTCTTGTCCCAAATAGTACACAACTTTTTATTTGCTACAATTAAATTTTTATTTATCATTATTAAATTTTTCCCTCAGTGTACCTGTAGTGTTGTAATATCTTCACTCTCTATTGTGCCTATAGCACAAAACTAATTTGTTTGGCAGTTTCATGGGCTCAAATAAACAAATGTGATAACCTACCACCAAACAACATTAGGCTCCGGCTAGCCAGTTTTATAGGAGGCAAGGGCCTATGGGTAAGCGACAGCGACAACCTAAATAATAAGGCCAAGAGCGATTAAATTATAAAAAAAAAATTAATTTAGAGAATTTAATTTAAGCGTTTAAAATTTAAGTTTTGTATTCAAAAAATTATTCAAAAGTACTTTGGACGCCAAAACCTAAAGGAGGTTTAAAAAAGAAAGATACGTCACAGACAACACAGAAAAACGACAGATAAAATTGAAGTCGATTTAATATTGATTATAAGATATAAATCATGGATAATTAAACAATGAGGTTAAAATACACGACATCAAAAATATAGATTTCAGATAACTATACATGTTAACGTTACAAAGTGATAAACCTTAAGCTGTTTTGCATTGAACTACCAAATTTATTCACTAAAATTTTTAAACTACTCGCAATTATGTAAGGTTAATTCAAAGTAAAGGTACGAGACTGAATTTCTCATACATAACTGGCAACCTAGACTGATATACATGACAAACTATCAAAATAGGGAGCAGTTCTCACAGATTGTTTGAATGTGTTGCTAAACCTGATGGCAACTTAATAATAATATGACATCCCAACCGCCAGAAAAGAGAAGGCACAATTTACCGGACTATATAAAATGATAGCAAGTCCATTTAATATTGATTATAAGATATAAATCATGGATAATTAAACAATGAGGTTAAAATACACGACATCAAAAATATAGATTTCAGATAACTATACATGTTAACGTTACAAAGTGATAAACCTTAAGCTGTTTTGCATTGAACTACCAAATTTATTCACTAAAATTTTTAAACTACTCGCAATTATGTAAGGTTAATTCAAAGTAAAGGTACGAGACTGAATTTCTCATACATAACTGGCAACCTAGACTGATATACATGACAAACTATCAAAATAGGGAGCAGTTCTCACAGATTGTTTGAATGTGTTGCTAAACCTGATGGCAACTTAATAATAATATGACATCCCAACCGCCAGAAAAGAGAAGGCACAATTTACCGGACTATATAAAATGATAGCAAGTGGGAATTATTAAATCAACACTAGAAATGACATCTAATTAAATTTGTACTTAAACACATTCATTAAACTGCTCGACTACAATAAGATAGCCCCATTTTGCTAGAGTGAGAGAAATCTATATAAGGTAAGTAAGAGAAGTGACACACACACAGCTAAAATAATGACGCTTAGCAGCTAAATTAAAAAACAATTTTGTTTATCACTGGAAACTTCAACTTATAGACAACTTCTAGAACTCTAGAAACTTATTACTAACAATACCTGAAACTAACCTAAAATTTACAAAATCTCATTGAGAATAAACATGCCTCTAAGCCACAAGTAATATGACCCCATGGCCAAAAATATCACGATAGAATACAAAATAACGGTAAAACTGATATAAACCAGAAAATAAGAAACATTTACGGGGTTAAATAGCATAAGGCTATAGAACTTACCGGCGATTCTATGGCAGCATTGAGACACAAAATCGTCTCTCGGACTGAAATTAATGAAAACTTCATTAACAATGCTGTTTCTTACGGTCTAAAACCCTATTCGGCACAACTACTATGAAGTTAAGAATATAGCAAATCTACACAAATTCTTCGTATAGGTCATTACTGTTATATTTGTGGTTAATAAACATGAAATTTTAATTCAACATCCCGTCTAGCGGCAGTTAATTAAATGAAGGTTAAACGAAATTTTTGGTGGAAGGGAGTAATAACAATGTAAGTATGGGTACTTAGCTCATGAAATGTTCCCTGTCGATGCTCGGCATGTCGCTGATAATATCACAGTACTGTTGTCTCTCTCATACACGTGTCATGAATGAGGCATTAAATAACCGACAGCGATCTATTTAATGCACAAGCGCGAACATTCTTACAGCGTTGCCATAATTTGTCAAAACCATATATAGTAAATATGTATATGGTCAAAACACACATAAATGGATCACTGCCGGTTTTATGTTTTAAGTAGATGGCCAACGGTTAATAAATTTCTGAATGTGGAGCTGGAGTTGTTAAATAACTGACAGCGCTAGAGGTTCGCCGCGCGAACTTTTTTTATACTAAATATTTATATATTTTTTATTGCAGTACCTATTATTTAAATGTGGTAGCACTCCTGATATTATGTGCACGTGAACAAGGGACGCCGGAGTCCTTAAATAGATAACTCGGCTCCGGAGGTCCGTCGCGTGAACTTTTTGTATTAAATATTTATATTTATTTTAAAGCAATATTATTTAAATTTTGGAGCACTCCAGATATATGCTTATTGTGGACAAGGGACTTTATATATCAATAGAAATTGAAGAAGTCATTATATTGAAACATATTTATAGGATTTTGCAAACAGCAGAGAAAATAACTATATATCTATAACTAAAAGAAAAACTTTGTGTAAAAATATGAATGAAATCTTTGCATTCTTTTGATAACCTGAATTCTGGTTATGCTAACAAATTAAAATCCTAAAATGAATTTGTCTAATTTCTTCTTTGACAATTCTCATTCTAACACTAGCATCCACGCAGTCCCCTTTTTCTTTTGGTTATAGATAGTTATTTTCTCTGCTGTTTGCAAAATCCTATAAAGAATATGTTTCAATACAATTATAAGCAAACAAATAATAATTCATTTTTAAAGAGTCATTATAGTCTAAACAAAAATTTAAATTTTATTATCAATAATTTATCTCATTTCGCTGTTCTGGTTAAGTGGTAGAGTAGCAGTTAAACTTCGTTAGGAAGTTAAAATAAATAATTTAAATAAAATAAATAAATAAATAAAATTTTCAAATCCCATAAACAAATGTTATTATTAACAACTGAAAATAAACAGCTAAGCTGTTATAATAATTTACATCACTAAAATGAATAAACTAAATAAATATACTCGCGTAATAGGTACATCGTGTATCATATATTTCCACTTTTTAAATTATAAAATATCAAGAATGTGAATAGTTATGTTCTTTACTGGCATTTCTAGAAATAGATTCCTGAGAGAGTAGTGCTGATTTCAGATCTGCTGCTTCTTGACAATTAGGATTCATAATACTCGATCTTGAGCTTTTCTTTTTTTTTTCGTTGAATAAAATGTCAACTGCTTTTTTATTCTTTTATTGGCAGGTTGATGGACTTCACATTTTGTAGGTTGAATAACAGTTTTATAATGTATACTGTGTGTTTTCAATAAATTATAGGTCCTGGTAAAGAACGTTAAAGCATGTTGAATTACTGAATCATCAACGCTTTCAAGATTTAGTTTAAGAATCTCTAAACGCTTATCTTTTAATAAACCCCTAATAGGTTTTGTTTTCTTTGCTACATTATTTAAATGAACTTTAACTTCATTATTGCTTGAACTGCATCCAGATGAAATAGTAGCCATAGTACAGTCTTCATGTTTTTTTTGTTCCTTGCCGATTTCAACTGATACTACATAATATATATGTTTGCAGATAGTTGCTTTAATGAAAAAGTCAATACATGTACATCGGTATGTATGTATGCATATATTACATGAAGAACATTTCAGCTGGCAACATACAGTGTTCAGTAATTCATTTTTGCTCACTATGTATGTATTTCCGTCGCTGATTACAGAAAAAGTTGTTTCTTCAACTTTTTCGATAGAAAGAATACTTTTTAGAGCTATTGTATGTCTCTCTTTTCAATCTTGTTTATATGAGTTGTATTCTTTCCTCTTGTTTTATCATACGATCAATAGCTTTGTCTCTTATATAAGTATTTACAGCATGAATACCTTTATCGAGGCGTTTTACAATTCTTCCATCCAAGTGAAAATATTTTATGCATTTGTGCATAGATTCTAAATGCATATTGGTATTAATTCCTGCAGTTTTTCTAAATGCATATGCCCATTGTTTGTACCTGGTTGCATAATTTTCAACAAAATATTTTCCAAAATTACTGGTATCTTCATCATTATTTAGCATTTTTACAAACTTATTAATTTCGTCTAAAAATTTACTTTCATCGATCTCAGTTTGTAGGATCTTTAAGGCATGATAGACGCTTTATTTTTTCTGTTTCCCACGGATTTTGTTGAGGTTTGCTCGCCACGCATGATCTACGTGCCAAGAGCAGAATATCTGGTATTGTACCTGTCCCATACTCATGACCCATGCGTTATAAAATACCAAGGTTATATCCGTCATAAATGTTTTAGCAGCAACAATTCCGATTTTCTCTTTAATTATGTCAAAAAAAAATTTAAACACGAGAGAATCTTTCCTATTAGTAAACATGCATGCTGCAGGAAAACCTTCTCCAAATTCATCCACGACTAAAATCATTGTTAATTCAAAGTTATACCCACTGAGGCCATGTGTACTGTCAACACAAATTATGCCGCCATCGCCAAACATTTTCAACGTGTATTCTTGAGATGAATTCATAAATATGAGACACATCATCTTTTTGAAGAAAGGAATTTATTTCTTCTTGTTTTTTTGTAAAATACTGTATTAGATGTATCTTGCTTATATTCCTCAATCCACAATTCTACACTAATGCTGTCAATAGTACCTATGTCGTACACCTTCATCAATATTGATTTTAAAAGCATTTTTTACATTGCAAATGTCCATTTTTGTTAACAGGTCACTCCTTTTTAAGGATCCAGCCTATATACTTTGAGTTGAATCTAAAATTCTAGCAAAAACAAACTTCAGTAAAATAATATTAATCAAAATTTTAAATATTTACCTTGCTACTTGAACTCCTTTTGCTAATTTTTCTGCTACAACTGCACGATCTAAAGGTAGCAAACGAATGTGTTGAAGTTCAGCATCATGGCCATAATGTAATGAAACATACTTCACTGTACGTGTTGTAATAGTTTTCTTTAACAGTATAGTACTTGTACAAGCAATGCCAAGTTTGCAAGTCCCTTGACCTTTAACTTTTCTTTTTCGATTATTGTGGCTATTTAAGGAAGGTTTTAGTCGATGTTTAAATATTGCCCAAGTGTCCAAGTGTGGGCCACCCTACGAGCGACGTGGTTAGCGTCACTGGTGTAACCTGGCTAGCACAGTAAAGATACGGAGAGCAAAAGGGGGTCGAGTTCAAGGCTTGGGCGCCATTGATTACTAAGGGTAATCAAAGAAAATTAGAGATAAAGATAAACAAAAGACAGAAGTTACATATATACAATAGTACTATATTACAATAATATTATATTACAGAAAAATATACTATCACAGCATCAACGATACTGTATAGCAAAATATCTCACAGAAATATATAACAAAATAGGTACTATATTACAACAACTGAAGTTCAAGATAAGCTCGAGACTTTTACGAGAGCCAAATTAAATATATTACAGAGAGATGACTCGTAAATTGTCTCAATTATGAAACAAAAGTATATATTACAAGACAACAAAGTACTATATTACAAGTTACTATATTACAATGTGCACAACGGCAAGGCAAATCTGAGGCGTGTACGAGAACCAAAAATATATTACAAAAGATACGTCTCGTAACTTTCACCTCAACACTATAAAATCTTATATTACAACAAAATTAAATAAACTTGAGATCTTTTACGAGAGACAAAATAACTATATTACAAAAGATAAGTCTCGTAAATTTATCTCAAAATTTATAAACATTAGACACTCTCGTTACAACAAAAATTGAACCACGACTTAACGATATCACTAACAAACGTGCAATATAGTACTACAATAAGTTATTAATCATGAGGAATCACGACAAAAGCAACTACGAAACAATACTACGACGAAGTATTTTTGCGACAACGAATTCAAGATGTAAGCAACTACGAATTAATATACAACAATGGATTTAATTATAACAACGGATTTAAAATGTAATCTAACCAAAAATATAATAGATTTAGCTTGAATCTAATATTTTAAATTTAGACACTTTTAACTCTTATAACTCAACGATCATGTGAAAATAATCCCTTTTATTGGTAACAATGAAAAGTACTTATCTTTCATTTTGTTATCCTGATCCAGGAAATTCCTAGATACGGTCCTGTTCTCCGATGACTGTGGATTATGCTTTCACATGTGGCTGCCTTAATCCCAATTTGAAGTTATAAAATCGTAGAAACGTTCGTATATTTGTCGCCAAGACAAAATGAAGAAAATCTCTCCGCCCAGGATGTTTCGTATATTCCAATTCAAAATGTAATATAGAAAGGTTGACTTCAAATGAATATTACTGGCTTAGTAGAAACGTAGTAAGTCTTAAAACTTGAATGTAAATAATCTTGCTCAAAGCAAATAATGTAGCGTGGAAATACTTCGACGTTAACAGCATTATAGACGTAATTAAATCTGATTAGGAAGTAATTCTTTATAAAAAAATACTTATCAAAAAAACGTATCTAAGAAAATACGTATATTTATAATTACGAAAAAATTATAAGAAAAAAAAATTACGTATATTTATAATTATGTTTATCAGAAAATTATGAGAAAAACCTAAAACAATATTTCAAATGTTAGACGATATTTGCTGGTATAATAATTAAAACCTTACCTCATGTGATCATCACGAGGTTTTTCAACTTCTATTATCCCCTTTACAGGTCAAACGAAATTATAAATACGTCTTATTAGTTCAATGGTTCAATGAGAAAGAGTTTTACCCGGCGTTATTTAGTTGAAATATCATTCCTCGAGCGCCATCTAGTATTCGCTAGCGTTAACTCTCACAGATGACGTATGTTTATCATAGTGCAAGGAGTAAGGGCACTCTATTAATACTAAAGTTTGTGGGAATAATATTTCCGACAACTCATAATTTTTCTAATAATTATTAACAGTGTAACAAAGGATGCTATCGAGTATTCCGCGTGTTACATTATTCTCTGGAATTCTTTTACATTTACCTTAAACAAGAAACATATAATATGAAATAAAATAAAAATTATATATTGCTTGAAATACCATACCGCTACGGTTACAATAGAAGTATGTAATCTCCATTTCATCTTTCGTTATTGCCTTATATTTAAAATATCGCACATTATCACTATCTGACACATCTTGAAGCCATTGAATAAATTCTGAAAATTGAAATCGGCATTAAATGTATCAAAATAAAACAGAATGAAACTTTACCTTCAAAATTTTTGAATTCCAAAGTCTGTTCAACAAAATTCATTCCGTGAATTTCTGTCAAATGCAAAGTTACGTGATATTTACGAATATGACACACTGCACCCTTCCAAGCATTTATTAATGTGTATATTGAATTCATAAGAAATTATATTATTTTCATTTATACCATGTGCGTTTTTTACATGCCTATTTAAATTACTCTGTAATGTAAAGATCTTGTCACAGTATTTACACATTACACCCATTTTTATTGTATGCAATATCCAAAAAACATTAACGGTAATAAAACAAATATTTCTACGAGTACAAATTACTCCTCTAAATACAATATTTGAACTATAACAATCTTTGTGGAAAGCGCTGTCAGTCAAAAATCTGTCAACGTCCGCGCCGACGCTGTGCTGTCATGACGTCATCAACGTGGATTTAATTCCAGAATTAAATCCACGTTTGACAACGGCGCATTGTGAATAGACTTTGACAGTCTGTATGTCATAGATTCTGTTTTTTAAATTTACCTCATCAATGTTTGTAGTTAACAAATTAGCAACAAAATAAATATTTTAAAAAATTGCAGGGCAATAGCGGCAATTTTTTTTTATTTGGAGTATCATCTAGACATCAACACGAACAGAATCCAGAAAATTCCGTGAAAATCCATTCATTCGGTAAACTTTTTAGTCAGAAATGCTAGTTCGCCTAGAGTGGAATATCCATCACATGCTTAGAGTAGGAAAGATATATATTGTAAGGAGTCGTAACGCTACTGCCAATAGTGAAGCCAACTGCCACCAAAGAGCAAGCGCCAGTGGCGGAACATATGTACAATATGTAGGTGTCAAGTTTATCACGTCAAAGGAATAAAACGATACAAAACTGGTATTTTTTCTAGAAACAGCTTCATATTACAATTAATGAGTGCAATGGATATTAATTCTACAAATTGTGCGTACGGTGAGTCTGAAAAGTATGAAATAAATTCATTGGAATTCAAGTGTTTGGGAAAACTATTGGGCGCGTCGATCTTTTTTATTTGGCAGCTCACATCATTGTGGATATATATTTTTGGTTGTCCCCACTATTGTCATTTATTATAAACAATTCGAGACATTACATTTTAAAAAATGTCTAAATAAGTTGGGTGTGATAATTAAAAATAAAAACAAAAATTAAAGTGTCAGTCAAATACTTTTCCTTTCACTGTTAATTAAGCTATAACTTGAATATTTCTGAGACTGAATGTATACCTAATCAGATTCAGTTAATTTATTTAGAATACGTACCATGATTACTATTATAGTGCTACATAAAATATACATAAACTTTTCACTTGTTTTTCAATTATTTGTGTGATAAAAAATGATACATAATGTATTGGGTATATATATTTATAGAAAATAACCCCAACTAGATGCAAATACAACTAAACATTTATTTCAAAAACATACAAATAATTTTCCTACATTATTACTTGGGAGCATATTTTCATATATACATTTATATCTTCAATGTCATATGATGGCATCTTTTTGTTCTCTGAAACAAGAAAAAAATATTACGTGCAAATAAAAAGAAAAGTCAGATCACGACTGATTGCCTGTTGGCGTACATTGTTAAAAAAAAGATTATACAAGAAACGATGCTCACCTTCGTTACTTGCAAGTAGCTGGGTAGTTCTAGGAAAATTGTTGGCACAGCTTCATTTAATAATTTCATTTTATTTCCCTCCGTGTGGTATAACAATTTCTTCAAAATCTTCAAATGAATACTATAAAAAGCCTATCATAATTTGGTGTTGGAGCTCAGTCCACTGAACTATTCATAATAAATGGAAGACCGATATAGATATATGCGCGTGAACAAAATACTTCAATCATGCAATTCAAGGTCCCCGGGATTTGCGTCGCCGCAGTAGAAATCTAGCTTTAATAGTTTGTTGGTGCTTGAGTCAGAATTCTTCTGGAGGACGTTATGCGCAGACGCAATTTTTCTTTGCTTTGGCTCCCGTGGCGGGAGGTCTTGGATTAGTGCAGAATTTCAGAGCCGGCATCTCGTTTTTATCGCTCGTTTAAATTGAAAATTAAATAATTATGTTTTGGGCATGACAACCGTTATGTCCTTTAATAAAAATTAAGACAAATGTTAACTATATAAGAAATGTCAATCTATACACGCATATTTTTGATGATTTCGGAAAAATGGACAAATTAAAAACACTTGCAATAAAAATAGAGACGGCCCTCGCGTTCTACACACTGCGATTGCGCTCCTACCGGGGGTCGCCATACTTGCGCGAGATTCAATTTGACCCACAAATAGGTATATGGACATTGGCATTCCATTTATATGTATAGGTCAGTGGCTCAGTCTACTAATTTCTGTTTTCTAACCATAATTTTCGTTTATCAGGATCGTTTGGAAACCTAAGAAAACAGAGTAATATAAATTCAAATGTAATAATACGTTTTATGGCATTTATTACCAAAATTTTCTTAAAATAAATAATTACAGGGTGTTTGGAGGGTCGATGCAAACCCTTGCGGAGGTGATAGGAGAGATCATTTAGACTGTATTAAGCCAAACATACCCTAGTACAAAGTCTTACAGTCGAAAATCTCAAAATATTTAAGACTGTACTAAGGTATGTTTGGCTTAATGCACACTAAATGATCTCCATTGTCAACTCCGCTAGGTTTTGCATCGACTTTTCAAACACCTTGTATGGTAATAATGTATATATTATAGTAATAATTTATTAGTCAAAAGTAGTTGCACCGCCGTAGTGTATTGACATAAACAAACAAACAAAACAAAGAAACTCGCAGTTATTGTAAATATTTGAAATGAAGCAGATATATGGCCTGCGAATATTTTGCTTGAATATTTCAGAATTCACTTTTACTTGAATGATGCCACTGAGATTGACTACACAGCCAAAACATTTTTTATTTTTATTGCCCAAATATTTAAGACTATTATGAAACGAATGGAAGTTGATCATATATTAGATTTCACCATGTTAGAAGTAAATGGAGTTTTGTAGAAGTAACTTTTTTATTTCTACCATGGTAAGAAAATTTATCTCGTTATAATATACTTTTGCGTATTTATATCAAGTAGGTACAAAAGAAATATATTCAAAGAAGGAAACAAAAGTTTCATGCCAGCCGCTGTAAATATAAACCTAACCTATACAGACAGACGTTGGGTTTAAAAGTGAATTATTTATTATTTGTTTGCTTATAGTAATGAAACATACACTGAGAAAAACCGTCTAGGTAAATTTTTTTGCTAACAATAATTTAATTGTAACAAACGACATTTCTAAAAACAGGTACCTGTTCTTATTAATGTACTCTTCTACAAGTAATAAACAGGTACCTAATAAATGTGTTTAATAATAATTGCTCCAATTAAACTGTGCTTAGGAATAATTAAATATGTGGCTACCACAATTAAAGCAAATTTTCTAAAAATGTATATCAGTAAGAACTTCTCTACTATTTGTGACAAAACAACATTTTTCTTAATCCAAATATTCCAAATACTCGACTTCTTGTGGTTATTAAATCATTTGATTCGTGCATCTTCGAGTTTCGTTCGGTATCGACTCGTGAGTGCATATTTGGTCATATACAGAATAAGAGAATTCATCATTTGTTAATGTGGTTCGGTACGTAAAGGAGCAAAATAAGTGCATTATTCATTTTTTACTTTTGTGTGTTCAATCAATAACATTGTGTTTTAATTGTCATTGAAAAAGTTTTAATAAATTTTGTTAAACTGTAAAATAGTTTTAATCATCACGATTACCTAACCAACCAGGAAGATACTTTTCCCCAAATGGAAAATCTATGCAATATAGAGACCATGAAATATTTCACATAGAAAAATCAAATGCATATTATACGCATAATGACCAATATGTTCATGCACTACTTATAAATACATTTACTACGTTAGGTAAGTTTATAGCATACTTGCAGCTTTACTTGTATATAGTAGTTTTAGTAGCTACATTTTATAAATCATTGGAGGCTTTATTTTCACCGGATAGATACGTAACTTACAACTATAAATAATTTTTATACTGCTCATCATAATAAAATGTATCTGCATATTATTTTTAAATTGAGTTTAACAGAAATTTGCACTGAATTGAAGATTCGATTTTTTTTGGGGCACCCACCAGAATTTTTTGAAAGTCAAAAAATTATCTAACTTTGATAAAAATTGATTAAGATAATAATTTTGTTAGACTTCCAAATAATTCTACGGGATGCCACGAAAAAATCGAATCTTTTTATTTTTAGCGATCGAGTGAAAATGTAGCTTTAAATAATTTATAAAATTCAGCTAGTAAAACTACTAATAGTACTTAAATGATGTACTTGCTGTAAATATACTATTTACCTACCACAGTAAGTATATGTTTATTTGTCACTAATAAATTATTTATTTACAATAGGAAACTACTTTCACTTGGTATGTTTTATTTATGACAAGTAAATAGGATCAACAACTCCATTTTATCTAGTACAATTAAAGTATTCTCTTGTCCCAAATAGTACACAACTTTTTATTTGCTACAATTAAATTTTTATTTATCATTAAATTTTTCCCTCAGTGATATTCTTTATAGGATTTTGCAAACAGTGGAAAGAAAAGCTATCTATGAGAACTAAAGGAAAAACTATATATAAAAATATTAATGAAATCTTTGCATTCTTTCGAAAACCTGACTTCTGGTTATATGCTACCAAGTAAAAATTCTTATCTGCCATTCTCATTTTAACACTAGCTAAGTGGCTTTAGGCTTTTCTGATGAGTCCACAATAAGGACGAAAAACGTTTCAAAGGCTAAGCATTTCCAAGAAACTGAATGAGATTTTATGAAAATGTAATTCATTAGAAAGAAAAAATTTTTAAAGACAAGGTACGTAAATAAATTAATTTCAGGCCTTTGTTCTCATTTTTAACTGAATTTACATATCGTAGGGGATCATGTGGATACTAGTTTAGCCTGCTTATCCATATGGGACTAGGTTGGATGCTAGTGTTAAAATGAGATTGGCAGATTAGAATTTTTACTTGGTAGCATAACCAGAAGTCAGGTTATCGAAAGAATGCAAAGATTTCATTAATATTTTTATATATAGTTTTTCCTTTAGTTCTCATACACTGAGAAAAAAATTTAGTAGTGATAAGTGAAAATTTAATTATGGCAGCAAAAAAGTTGCATACTATATGGGACAGATAAACAAGTTAATTGTCGTAGGTAAATGAAGATTTCTAAAAGTAATGACTTGCCACAAGTGAACAACTTTAATTGGAAATAATTCGAATATTTTAATAGTAATAAGCGAAGTTGATTGCTGGAGTCACTAAACTATGTTTTAGTGGTATTAAACTTTTCAGCTAGGGTAATTAAACTATTTTCCGTGGTCAGTAGAAGTAAGCAAGCATAGCAGCTGCTGTGATTAAACCGTTGACTTATCCTTATTAATCTGTTTGCATACCATTATGAAATACTACATCTGTCCTAATTTAAGTATTCACTTGCGATTATTAAAGTTTCGAATTAATAATAGGTGGGAAATGTACAGTTCACTTACCTTCATTGAACTAATTAACTTGTGGCTAGTAAAAAAACTAACTGGAATAGGTAATTCAGTCAATTGGCATAAATGGTGCGCTACAGTAAAGCCGATTGCACATCTGCATACACCATGGTGACGATATCATCACGAGAGTGGAACCCCGGCTAATTATTTTAAATGCAAGTTCGCTTACTAAAGCCTCTAATATTATACCTCACATTGTGATATCGTTACCACTGGGTATGCATTTTAAAGTATCCCATATTTTCATTTTCAGAAAATGAGAGCCAATGTAAATCTCGCAGAGCTTATGTTAGACTTTTGTTTCTATATATACAAATTCTATAAAATATATTTTTTTACCAATGCCGTATAACTTTGAAAAATATATATACCCTACATAGGTACATCATAGGGGAGACCGGGGAGACTCTGGACACTTTTTAAAAAAAGGTCTCCAGCTCTCATTTTTACATCATTATAAAACTACATTCTGTTGTATGTTGAAGTCTTAATATTGGTAAGATATTTCCCACAAAATTAAAAAGAAATCTTTAAATATATTCTGTCAAATTAAATATATTAATGACCATGCATTTCGTCCATAGTCACCCCATGCATGGGAGAGTGTGGACAGGTATTAGGGAGATTATGGACATTATTGTAAAATGATTCTAATTATAGTTAGGGTTATTATAAAAAAAATTACCAATAAATATGCTTTATTCCTTTAAAAGTTGGTAAAATAAACATTTTAAACATAAAGATGATCGAAAAGATGGAAAGAAAGATTTATAAACTATCCTATAAACTATTGCAAACTATATTCTGCTAAATCTATGTTAAAATAGATCATTCCCTCAAACCTAGGCCTGGAGTCTTTTATAGGATTTGGCAAAACTGCTATGACATCATCAAAATTAACCGTTGCTGGTGATTCATCGGTAAAAGAAAACCTATTAGATGGAATGTTTCGTTTTAAAAAGCGAACTTCATATCCATCTAAATATTTTTCATCAACAACGGCTACGTATTTTCTGGCAGAAGATTTTCCATACACCTTGACAATTATGTATCCACCTTTAGGAACATCTTTAGCAGATATTTCTTCCTCCATGTCAAAACACAAACTATCATCTGACGAATTGTCATTGTACACAATTTCTTCAATTTCTTCGTCAGATGACTCCTTTTGGAAAACTTGCTTTTTAACATCTTTCCTTTTTTTAAGTAGCAATTTTTCCTCCTTCTTTCTTTTCGCTTCCTCTAAGAGCATTTTTTCCGGTGTATCGGTAGCGATCATGCAACGTCCACTCTTTCTTCCCCTTTTCTTTACTTCTTTCCTTGCAGGTGCTTTTGGGTAAGGCTTTATAATTTCTGGAGTTATAAATATTTTCTTTATAACCTTTTTAGGCATAGGAGTAATTACCTGATTAGATATTTCTTCTACGGCAGATGATGTTCCCGGCAGCGACTGTGGATCAGTATTATCAGGCATACTTCGCTCTCTTAAGGGCTCTTTCGTAGCTTTAGTAATGGGTTGAGAATCATCTGTTACTTCAGGCGTTATTACTTCAGTAGCTAATAGCGGGCGATCTGTGACGGCAGAACATAAAAAATCAGCTTCTGAAAATATATTTCTGTCAAATGGAACGATTCCTGTGCACTTAAATCCTGACTTAATATTAACTGGATTTGCTGCTCTGTCCCATGACTGAAGGCAAAGCGCTGGTAGATCATATATGGTTAAAGTTTGTCCTGGATGTGAAAGCATCCAAGAGTCAGCTGCTTGATTAAAAAAAGCCTTGAATGGGCCGAACACTGTGCGGTCCAGCGGCTGAAGTTTATTAGATGTATGAGGTGGAAGAGTTAACATAACAATTCCATTCGCTTTACAGAAGTCAACTGCGTCCACAGATAGGTGAGATTCATGATTATCCATTATCAATAATACTTTATTTTTTTGGCTACATCTTGCGTGTGTAGCAAAATGATCTAACACTTTCAAGAAATTTTCGCTTGTCATCCAGCCACTTGGATGCACTAAGCCTAAAGGACCGTTATCTGTAATTCCCTTCATCATTCTTTTAGGATCAAACCTATGTCGAGGGAAAATCCATACTGGTGGGATGGAATTACCATTAGCACAAATGATTCCTACCTGTGTCACTAACTCGCCTCGTTCTCTTGATGTAACCTGGCCTATTTGATGTTCACCTTTCTTGCCTACAATTTTAGGATTTCTTTGGACGGTAGTCACGCCTGTCTAAAAGATATAGCATGGAAATGAATAGAAAATTAATAAACAGGTAGATAACCTTACCTCGTCCAGATTAAAAATTTGAGCTGGTGTTAGTGAACTTCGGGAAATGACTTGTTCTAGTTTATCTTGAAATACTTTGACGTTGGTTTTGTTAAAGCTAGTCATTCTTGCAAGACTTGTAGCTTCTGGCTTTCTGATGGAAAGTCTTGGATGCCGGCGCATAAAACCCCCAAACCAATCTGCGCTAGCGGTTTTATTTTCTATCCAGTTTTTGGTTAACGTCAAAGAGTTTTTTATAGCATACTCATAAGCGAGACGTCTTACTAACTTAGGTGTTAATCCATAAAACATGGCAGAACAATTTAATAGGTATGTCTGCAGTGCAGTTTCCATATCAATGGATAAAATTTGAGCTTTACGAAAATTAGGAGAAAATTCCACGTTTTCAGTGCCAATATCTCGAACGGATTTCAAGTAGTTGCAAAGTCTACTTTTCGTCACCTGATTTTTTTTTGCGCTGTTTCTTATGCTCATGTTATTATGTAGTACATCAGCAACTGCATGTCTCATAGCATCTGGGTCAAATTCCCTACTATTTTTTCTCTTATAATATCTAGGCATGGTTATATTTCACTCTAAAAATACACTTAATTGAATTTAAATTTGGAATAATAAATTAGGGGGAGAGAGTGGACAGATCGGGTTGAGTCTGGACACTTGTCCAGTGTATCCCCAGGTTACAATTTTTTAAATTTCGCGCTATAAATCCGAAAGAGACAAATAAACGATGCATTTGTAAACATAACCTAACTTTAAAATAAACAGAGCATCACACCTGAGAATATGAATTTAAAATAACTATTTACAACTAAAATACGGCTTATACAATTAGAAGAAAATATTACATCAAGCTTACCAAAAACAACAAAGTTTTAATAACTTTTTTCACAATTGTTTGCAGAGAATATTTGGTCACATAGACGAACCGCCACTACTATGTGACCTCTAATTTTATTCCGCGGTGCGTTCGGAAATTTAAAAAGGCATAATTTAAGCGTGTCCACTGTATCCCCGTGTCCAAAGTATCCCCGGTCTCCCCTATATATATATATATATAAACTTCTTATGTTCTAAATTTAAAGAGACACCACAAAATAACAAGATTTTTTAAATAAAATTTGCAGATATTACTTGGCACACTTACATATAGAAAGAAATAAGTACTTGCATGTTAAAATACAGGTTAGTAAAAAATATATAGACTTGAATTGGATTTACATTTTATTTTCCAAAGTGAAGATATGGTGCATCTTCAAAACTCGTATAAGAAGGGAACAAAAAAATGATTCTAAATGTATAAAAGATTTATTATTATATATACATAAAAATAAAGGTAAACTAATAAATACAGAGGTCGCCATATTTAAAATAAGTCCCAAATAAAATACCTAACCTTTATGCAGTTTTTATGTGCTTAAAGTATATACCTTCAAATCTGTCCATATGGTTTGATAAACCTCACTCACTTAATAAATTCTGATAATCCATTTAGCTATAAGTATGCCCAAATATTGAAATAATGAAACAGTAAGGCTCACAAAGCACATACACACAGAAACACATATTAGACAATGGCAATAATGGCATGCTAAATGGATTTCTCGTAATATTTCGGAGATATTCGGAACCCGAGGTCGGTTTAATTTTACAAATTCATTTACAGCAGGTAACCGTTCGTTTGTCATGTGATAACATCAGTGCACTTATGGTAGAAATGTCTTCACTTACCAAAGTAAACTTTTTCCAGAAATTTTAGTTTAATGATTAAAGGTGACTGTTTTGCTATATCAGGCGTACTAACAACTCCCTGCAAGTGAACTTACAGATCTGGCGTACTAGTTTATTAATGACAGAAAAAATGTTCATTTGTGACAATATGTCATGTCCAGAAATTTCGATTTACTTGCTGTAATTGCTAGAGTTACCAGTAGCAGGCAAAAAGTTACTAGTACCAATTAAACTTTTTTCAGAAACATAGGTTAATTGGACGAGTTTTCTCAGTGTAGATAGCTTTTCTTTCCACTGTTTACAAAATCCTATAAAGAATATGTTACGTTGGGTTTATATTTACACAAGTTATAATTAATTTTGAATGCTGTTTTTTATCTCACTTTTATGATTTCCCCAGTTTTGTCCAGTGGGTGGGATTTTTCTAAAAAAAAAAAAACTGTTTTTTGCCAAACTTACTGCCTTCAGCCCAGTTGGAGGTTGACAGCTAACCATCTCACTACCTACATTCAATAATTAAAAAATGTTTCAATTACATAAGCATAGAATAACGGCTGCTATATATATATATATTCACTATCACAAATATTTTTACCCATATCTTACATACTAGAATTTATTCTACATAACACGATAAACAATATACCTACGCCCATGGAAAAAGTGTCATTTCGGATGCACTATTCTATATTCAATGAAGAAAAGATGAATGAAAATTACAATCAAATAACGTGCAAATTGCATACCAGAAAATGATATACTACGCTTCTCATTATCATTGCATGCACACGGACATAATTAAGTAAATAATAGGCCTACAGTTAATTTAACTAGGTAAAGTGAAAATTGCGTATATTTTACGTACAAATAAGCGTTACTCCCTTCCATCTTTTCCCGCTGTGATTTTTACAGTAGTTTACAAAATATGATACCATCATGTAGGTATATTACATAAATTAGCACTAAATCACTTATTAATCATTTTTAATGGAAAATTTCATTTTGCTCTCTACCGTTTATGTGACACCACCGCAATGGCGTCTTGGGCACAACTTGTTTGCGTGGCGATTATGCGCTGTTACGAGTCCTCACCATCTATCTTTCCTAGTCTAAGGTCACATGCATGTCGCAAGTGTATAAATGTCAAGAACATCCTCTAGTGTATATTCATGGGACCTAGTTCAAGATATACTTATACAGAAGACTTGTTTTTGAACGTTATGTATACATGTGCATATACATAGGACGTCGAATGCTATGTGGAGTAAATTCAGTCTGCTTTGAAACGGATCTCTGTACAAAACATTTTCTTCTACTACGATTGACAAAACATTTTGTCCGATGACAATATACCTACCTATTTGATTAAATTAATTGCCATGCTGATGTTAAAATTATTAATCCAGTGAATTTCGTCTTCGTCACTGCTACCTTCATAATCACTGGCAGTGAAATATTCGCCCATCTCTAGTTTAGAACGCGTTGCTACGCCCATCTCTATTTACGTGCGTTGCTTCGTTCATTTCGGTGTTTGTTAGGTTAAAATATCCAAAAAAATATCAGCTTCATTTTGATGATCAGTTGAGACAAATAATTTATATACAAAATGGGTAGCCATGAAAAAACTATATGCAGACTATGTTTGGAAATATGTGATGACTTCAAAGTTATAGAGGGAGACATGAAAGAGGTCTTGGATGTACTTCTGCCAAAAGTAGTAAGTGTCCAAAATTTAACCATCGATTTATTTTAGTGCAATCAGTGTTTATTACATGTTTTGTTGTAATGCCCTCGGTGATTTTTGTTTTAGGCTTTAATCGCAATACAGAAATCTGTGATGTGTACAGGCTGTACTGAAAATCTTATGAGTTGTTTTGATTTTAAAGCCACATGCTTCTATACACATGATTATATATTTCCATTTGTGAACAACGAGAACACTGTAAAATTTGATCTAAGAGATGTCTATCTGAACAAAAATGAAACTAGTGCCAGTGTTTCAGAGGATGAGGACGTTTGTGTATTTTGCATGGATCCAGTGGAAAGTTGCTCCGCCATATTAATCGATGTTGCAGATGGGGATGTTATGTTGAAGAATATGATAGAACAGTGCCTTCCAGAGTTGGTAGGTATTAATTTTGTTTTGTTTAAGTGCTTATTGATTGGGAAACAGACACAAGAGATCGTGGGTGAAGTGCATGGATAGGTGCGGTGCGCTCAGTAGGCTCACACCTTGCACTCCTGTGTGTTTTAATATATTTTGCCCCCAATTTGTATGTCTCCGATATACCGGTAAAGGTACAGTTAAATTTGGTATTATCCTTCATTGAAAAATAATTTTAAAAAGTACATAGATAGATTATTATATTTTACAACATGTACATGCCATTTAAGTATATTCTCACTGAGGTACATTCAGAAATAAAAAAAATTTACATTAAAAATACTTGATATAATGAAATTTAAAACAAAAAACAATAGCATGAGATCTGTAAAACTACAAAGACTAATTTATGAAAAACAAATATTTTTTCACTTTTACCATGGAAGTTAATCGTGCATCAGGCAACTAATAAATTCGCAATGTATGCAGCTCTAACTTTTATAACTTTGTGCATTGCAAGTTCAGAGAGAAAAAGAAGCGTTTGCTTGCTCGTTGCAAGTCAAACTCAAACAAATAGAATCAGAATCCTGTTTGGATCTTATACCATTTCTATACTACAGTTTCAGGCTTTGGCCTTCATCAATACGGAACCGGTAGTAAGTACCCAACGGACACAAATTCTCTTTCTCGTGCATGTTGGCAGCATGCAGAGACATCTACCGTGACTTACTGCAATCAATCGACGAACAAGTAGCCAAGCAAGTATGAAATATTAAAGATACCTATAGTCCATAACAATAGAGAACTTGTTTTCCTTCTTCAATTCTTTGGGATTTCCTGCCACATGTATGTTTTCTTTTTAAGCGGTGCTAGGGGAATCTACAAAATATATCACAATTAACCAGTATGTTACTGGTAAAAAACCTCTACGCTTGTGACGTTTACGTCAAAGGATCAGTTAAAGGTTGGTTTTTTTAAATAAACAACACAAATAAGTATAAAAACTTGAAATTAAATATTTTGCTGACATTTCAGAAATCTAATCTGTTTCCTTTTTCAAGGCTTTTTTTGAAAAATCTTTTTTGCTGTGTATGACAAATACACAGCTCTAAGAATGTTTGTTATATTCAATATCCATAGATACTTACTATTTACGAAGAACTATGGATATTGAATATAACAAACATTCTTAGAGCTGTGTATTTGTCATACACAGCAAAAAATATTTAAAAAAAAAAGCCTTGAAAATGGAAACAGATTAGATTTCCGAAACGTCAGCGAAATATTTAATTTCAAGTTTTTATGCTTATTTGTGTTGTTTATTTAAAAAAACCAACCTTTAACTGATTCTTTGACGTAAACATCACAGGCGTAGAGGTTTTTTACCAGTAACATACTGGTTAATTGTGATATATTTTGTAGATTCCCCTAGCACCTCCTAAAAAGAAAACATACATGTGGCAGGAAATCCCAAAGAATTGAAGAAGGAAAAGAATTGAGATAATGCCACAAATAACATTTAGACAATAATAGAGAACTTGCTTATAATTTAAAAAAATTAAAATAATACTAAAAGAATCCTGTTTGAGTGTGCACAATTCATATTATTACGTTTTACGTTAGGTAGTTATTAAATATATAAAACAGTATAGTAATATATAATTTGCAAGAATTAATCTGGTTCCCTCATCTTAAAAAATAGAAGTAAATAACAGATAACTAAGTTAAGTGATGCTCCTAAAATGTTGAATACGTGACTCGAAAATACAATTTTAAAAGTGCTACTAAACATAGCCTGGACAGGATTCGAACCCAGGACTACGTGGTTACAAGCCAAACACCTTAGCACTATGCCACTGTGCCAAATTGTGGCTTCTGATTCTTAACTATAAAATATTTACACCAAACTGAATCCGCTAGGTATTAGTACATAATAAATTTCTAATTATTTATTTGTTTTTTTTATCGACAGGATTTTAATGTAATCAAGAATCCTATAATCTGTACAACCTGTCGTGGCTCGCTAGAGGATTGTTTCCATTTTGTGTCAGATTGTTTAGTCGCAGAAGAAAAGATTAAGAAATATTGTGAAACTCTAGATATAAACTGTAAGGGACAAGTAGAGCTAAGTGCTTTTTTACTGTTTGAGATGGGAGACGTAACTTTAAGCGAGAAAGAAGAAGTACAATTTACGCCAAAAATGTTAAGCGGTAAAAAAGGGAGTAATATAAAAAGAGCAGAGATATCCTGTGAGCGAAATGAACTTAAAGAGGAAAAGCTTGCTGAAATTGAAGACCAAAGATATTTACTTAAAGAAGAAATTGAAATAAAAAGTGATACATCGGATTTCAACAGGTAATACTGATTTAAAATTATTTGAATTGAATCTATGCCGCTGAAACAGATTATATAGAACAAGTATAATGCACACTTGATTTATTGTTTTACTGGTTTTATTCAAATTTGCCTGACATATATTTGAGCTTGAGACTATTGTTAGAGTCAAGAACTTAAAAGTGACTGCCTGTAATATACAGAGACAGAGTGAATCGTGAATCGTCGATATCTTCTCGACGGTTTGAAAAGTTGAAAAACTATCTTAGATAAATATTGTACGATATCAAAAATCGCATATTATAGAACTATTTTTAAATATACGAAGTTCTTCACGTAGTAGTAGAAAGTTAATTCTAGGGCCAGACTTGGGAAAATCCCTCCGCGGGACCTAATCATGGGCAGGCCCTGGGATGCCCAGGGTTTGCAAATGGGGCGAGTGACCTTGTCCCTGATTTCTACCAACTTCACAATGCTACAGGAGTCTATCAACTCTGTTTCTCTGGTCACAAGTATCAAAAGACCCGGACTTTGGAAAATCCCCCTCGGGATCCCTTAATGAGCTGGTTCTGAAAAAATGACACGATGGATCAATTGTTCGTCTTCAGATTCGTAATCAGCGTTAAAAAATCTGTCAATTCCATACCCGCATGCTCGTTGCACAGAACTTTTTTTTGTGGGGCTGTGTTACCGGTCAATACCGCGCAATCAAAAGTTATGGAAAATGATATAAAGAATAAAAGAAGCTCATTACAAAAGTTTTTGTGGAAATGTCTCCTTTTCTAAAAAAGTCGTGATTCAATAGCTAGACTGACTTAATTAATTTGCTATAGAATATGCCTGTTTTATGATCAGAAATAGCTAATGGGCTTGTTCGGCATTTTTTTTTTTATTTCTCAAATCGAAAATGCAAGTATGAAATAATGGATTGCAAAAAAATCAGAATTTTATCTGCACGTTTAGAGTCTTAGAAATAATGGGCTTGTTCCATGATACCCTTTTTATATGGATTTAAATACTTTTTCATATAGTACTCGATATTCTCATTATACACTTAAAATTTCGTATTATTAACTTTTTCCGTTCTGGAGTTGAAATTAGTTATAGTTGCAAAAACCGAGTGCTTATTTGTGACGTCACTATATGCAAGTGACGTAAGAAAAATGGCTTTCTGGGACCTTTCAAATTTAACCTTTAAAGTCAAAAAACAAAATTTTTAAACGCTGGTAACTAAATAAATACGTCGAGTGGAAGTTCGTTCTATGTGTCTACGGAAAGGAGAAGGTCGGCGATGAATTCTAATCGTAAATTGCTGGGTCAAAATCGAAAATTCGTCCCGGCAGGAGCGAGAGAAAATTGTAATTTTTTGACATTTCACCAAATTGTACTCCCCTACTGACAAGTAATAAGCAACACAAACAATACTTCGAAAACACTTATAATTATAACAAGTGCGGAGCATCAAGTTTATTGAGATCGCCGAGTCTATGCGTATAGTGACGTAACGCCTGGCCACGCCTCATTTTCGTGACATGGAGATTTGTAATAGTCCTTAAGATACTAAACGTGCGAATAAGATTCTGATTTTTTGCAGATCCATTAATTTATACTTGCACTTTCGATTTATGAAATAAAAAAAAATGCCGAACAAGCCCATTACCAACCTCCACCCCGCTACAATGGGGCGTAGCCAGGCGCTACGACACTATACGCATAGACTCGGTGATCTCAGTTGCCTCGAATTTTTTTCCAATAATTTCCGTTATATTGAAGATAAAATTTTCAAGTTTACATGGAACCTGTATCTCTATAAGTACTCTATGTAAGCTTGATAACAACTAAATATCTTTTGTTTCTCAAACGCGACAGGTTTTCTGTTTCACAAGCATCTATGACCTACAGAAAAAAAATGATTTCTTAATTTTTCATTGATATTACACAAAATTCTAAAAGTATTAATTTGTGTACTGAAGCAGGTGGATGTCATATGGAGCATTTGTTATTAACGTATTTTTTAGAATAAACTGTAATTTTCTGTTATTACAACATTTTATTCTAAAATTGTAAATAAATGTTAAATACAAATGGAGGAAAAAACGATAATTCCTTGTATTTTGATTAATATTACAAAAAATTTTAAGAGGAACTTCATTGCAACCCTTTCAATTAACTTAGACATGAGAGTTTAAAGATTTGAGGTTTTTGAATTTCTTGTGTTACGTTTTAATACTTCTAAAGAAGGCATTCTTTTCTCGTTCTTGCAGAGCCAAATTTCTGAATTTCCCCGTACTATTTCATATCAGAAGAAAGGACCAATCTCATTCTTTCCATGGAGACCTAGAACGGACTTCCATTGCACGTATTTACTTAGTTTTATGAATTTTTGAAAATTCGATGTTTTTCAATTTTTAACAGAAAACCCATATTTCGTTCACCCGTGCCAAGCCGGATTTCTGGTTATGCCCATTCACTTTGGTATCAGAACAAATCGACACTCTCCTCTTTCCATAGACACCTAAAACGGCCTTCAGCTCCACGTATTTACTTACTACTGAACGACTGTTAGTGGTCGCAGTGGATCTCTGCGTTCAAAGTTGCGTATTGTGACATCACGATCAGGTGCACAGTTTTTGCAACTACACTGAAAGAAATTTCTATTATCCATAAAGAAAAATTGACTAACCCCTAATAAATATCTGCATTAAATAGGCTCCAGCAAGACTGCTCTGTAACCGCAACAAAAACGATCTTGCTAAGATGCACTTATTTACCGTTAATAAAAGTTTTTTTTATTATTTATTTGTTACTGTAGGTTGATAGCTTTGCTATCAGGAGTCACCACCTATTTTAATCTTAATAAGTTTTTTGTTATAGTTAGTGAGTTCCTATTTCTTACATCATTACTACCTTGTAACCGGAAAAAAACTTTCCTGCCTGCTAATAGGCGACTTTTTAACCATTATGCAGCTTACAGTATAATGGCAACAAATAATCTCTCTTGACCTAGTAATGTCACTTTGCAAGTACGTTACTTGTAAATTCAATATTTTTATTTTATATTTTTTAGAAAGATAGTGCCATTCATCATGTTCAACTTCACACTTCATATTAAAACACGTTTTTAATGCATTTGTTCAATATTCAGTGAATTTTCCGTATTAGTTTCTAAGTTTTTAATTTAGTGTTTAAGTTGATTGTCATAAAATATTATCTATTGCCCTAAAATAAATTCTAAAATTCAATTTTGTACAGTTGCCCGCGAAAAATACTCGGTCGCGCAGAACCCTACTTTTCGGCTACGAGAAGGTGGAGAAGTGGGTCTGTGAGACAGTTTAAATCTGATCGCTAACGAGCACGTGTACTAACTGTGTCTCGATATTCTCTATGCATAATTTTTCTTATCGCTCAAAACGCTCATTTTCGCTCGTCTCGCTAAAAGTGTGTGAATTACATCACGTTCAGTTGTTCGACTTGGGTAATCCAACTACAGTCCGCTGCCCCCCGCCGCATCAACCTACCAGAGTTCAGAGGGAAGATAACCAGGCCCACAACATCGGCCAACAAGGTAGGAAGTGCGACCGAGATCGAACAATTTGTTAATTTTCTCAGTTCATATTTTTATTCAATTCAATACAGCATTTCTATGTTGACTCAGACAAAGAATTATTGTTGGTAAAATTAAAATAAATGATTCATTTAAGGAAACAAACGACTAATAAACAATTCAATGTGCCTATTAAAAAAAGGGAACTTTGACTTGTAAGAAGACACAATCACAGTTTACTATATAATAGCTGCTTTCGTTCAGCAGAGATATTCGTAATGATAAGACACCTACCTGTTTCATGTGTTGTCTCTGTCCCTATACCATGCAATTTTGTATCATATGATTACTGTTCATTGAAATCCTGTTTATTATGATTATGAATCACTCTGCTGAACGAAAGCAACTAATATACAATAACATAAAACACAAATTTTTTTTTATAAAAATTCTTTGCATAAAACCTTTCCCACAACTGTCTCATCGAACGCCGAATTGCTTACTAGTTACTGTGCATGCGTCGCTGCATGGATGACATGGCGCACGATGATAAAAACTCAATTGCGCTTGCGCCACGTGTAAAAATAAATAAATAAGTAAGACGTTACGATTAGTAAGCCCGTCTTTACAGTTAACAGGTGTCTTACCAACCATAGGTCTATTTGAGTTTTAACCATTAAATAGTTAACTTTAACTTAAGGCACTTATTTATCGTAAGAAATTGTTTAGTTACCCCTAATAAAAAGAAAACGTATAACAATATTTTACCTAGTTTAAGAAAGTGCTGCTATTGGGACAAATAGTCAAAGATTTACCGTTGCAAAATCTCATTAGCAAAACAGTTTTTCTTATGGTTAGATAATGATAATGTAGTCTTAGCAAAAAAAAATACTTATGATAATGCAGATCATCTTGGCAAAACATTCTATTTGGTCGATTTCTTTCAGTATATTACTAATTTCAACCCCTTATATCTCGAAAACGGAATGAGTTAATAATATGAAATTTTAAGTGCATAATAAGAATGTCGAGTACTATACAGATTCGGAAAATGCAGTTTAGGGTATATGAATGACGATGTAATTGACCACGCCCCACTAGTTCCATAAATCGTGAAAGCAGAGGCACACAATAAATTGAATTTAGTACGGCATGAACTAAGGATGGATGCGGACGTAGGTAATAATTTCTATACGAAACGAGAAAATATCTTTTCGGCAAAAGCGAAGAAGTTATTTGTCACATTTTTGACAAATAATTTCTTCTATTGGAAGCATTTCTGCAGTTTCTTTTTTAGCCTTAAATGCTATGGGAATCAAATAATAATTCTAATTAAAACCGAAATGAAAATAGAACATTAAAATAAAATTAAATAACTCGGAAACTAAAATCAACTAATAATTATCACAAAATAAATTATTCTTATTAAATTACAAAAATAGAACATTAAAATAAAATTAAATAACCCTCAGAAACTAACTAAAATCAGCTAATAATTATCAAACAATAAATTAATGAAGTAAGGATTCAAACACACCACCTTTTTGTGCCAAACCGAGCATACAATGAACCTCTCATATCATTGAGTTGATTTGGAGTAATGCTTGCTCAAAGTTGGATAAAATTTTCCCGTAATTCAACTAAATTATTGGCTCATTCAAATGCATGTTTGTACGCGGTTTCCTTTAAAAAGCCCCACAGAGAGAAATCATGGGGTGCTAGATCAGGTGACCTGGGGGGGCCATTTTATCATTCCCCTCGTAGCTATTAAACGATTGGGAAATGTTCTTTCCAGAAAGTTAATAACAGTTAAGGTATTGTGACTTGGGCAGCCGTCTTGTTGAAACCAGATGCCGTCAAAGTTGACAGGAAGATTTTGAACTGCATTGATTATTTGGTTTTGTAAAAGCTCTAAATGTTTATTGCCATTTAAATTGCCATCGATTAGCAGTGGGCCTATAATATGATTGTCTAAAATTCCCATCCAAACGTTCAACTTTTGAGGATACTGAGTTCGCACAGCAACACTCAAATGTTTATTTTTTGGGACCAATATCGCACTACGGATGGATTGTGTTTCCTATGTAATGAAAAGGATGATTCATCTGTAAATAATATATTCTTTAAGAAGTTTTCATTCTCATTCACTTGCAGATGCAGCTAGTTTTCACGAAATTCCATCCGTTTGAAATTGTCCTCGGGAAATATTTCTTGCATTGTTTCCACTATAAAACAACTGTACCCATTTCTTTTCAAAATATTTCTTACAGTTCTTTCCTACATGCCAACTTCATCAGCAATTTGTCTGCTAGAACAAGGTTCACAGGTTTCAACAAGTGCACAGACATTAATTTCGCGAATTTCACGTTCTTCGCTCATTTGTTGATGACGAGGTTTGGGTTGACAGCATTTTTTACAATAATTCGGAACACATCCGAAATTCTCAAATTTTTTAATAATGTATGAAATTATGCTAGCTGAGGGGATTGGTCTGTCTTGATATGCCACAGTAAATAAATTTATTGTGTCATCAGTGGAATGGCCCCCGAAGTACCACTTCACAATTTGCACTTTTTCTGCAGTTGTATAAACATACGGCATTTTAATAATGAAATTGAGATTAATTTATTTTATTCCCACGTCTAAACAGCTATGCTATTAAAAGCAGAATGGGTGCGCTCGCGCTGTTCTCAACTCGTCGCGGTCAAGCGATGGCGCTATTGTGTTATACCAATGCCCTGCATTGTTCTACGACAAGGCGTAGTTTATCTGCGCAGAAATAAGTTTACGTACCCAAAACTACATTTGCTGAATCTGTATAGAAACGTATAAAAACCATATGAAAATAATAACATGGAACAAGCCTATTGTGTCTTATAACTGAAACAAGAAATAGCAAAAAACCAGGAGGAAACATTTTATAAATTTATTTATTTTAATTAATTATTTCAAAATCGAGTTAAATTATATGTGTATTTATTTTTATTCGTGAATTAAAAAGTTTTTGCCACCCTTTTTATGAAAAATACTAATTTTGCAACGACTTGTTCAAACATATACATGTTTAAATATTTTTATTCAATTTTTTAAAGCCACCTAACTTTACATTCAAGACAGTTAGATGAGATTATGCCACTTGGTCAAAATTATTGATAGTCGGTCTGCAAATACTTAAAATATTATTTCTTTAAATATTAAGATTAATCACTATTTACTCTACAATTAGTTCAGTCTTACTAGTTTTCTCATGGGACCATCCAGGTGGTTAGTTGAAGAAGTGCATGTTATTTTAAAATAAAAATATAAAATACTATAAAATATAGGTATAATTTTGGAGTGTTTATGCTGATTAGGAAAAATGTCAGTTGCTATTGATTGATTATAGAGATATGCAAGAGGTTCTGCTACTTGGTGTGCTGTTTTTTAGCAAGTTTGAACTGATTTCATCGACGCCCACTGAGTACAATGGCTTTAAAGATTTTATTATTTCCTTTTTCTCAGAGACAGTAATATGAGCCATATAAAAGCTTTTATTATTGTTAGAGTTAAGAGGAGGTAAGTCACTTTTCCCAATTTTATTTTGAAGGTTAAGTGGTGTGTTGTTAAAGTATTCATTACAGTTGTTGCATATTGATAGTGGACATTTCACAAGTTCACCATTTAAATTAATTAGTTTAGGATGAAAGAAGCGTTTTAGAGAAAAACGCCAAGAGCCAAAAGTTGCTTATTTTTGTTCAAAGATCACGCCTGCCTTCTTAGACAACAATAATTTCGACCTAGAATTTCCCTAGATTTTAATTTTTTTCTACTCCAGCAAGATCCTAAAATATTCAGGCATATTCTTTAGGTAAAAATAATCAACTTATGCTCCCCCCAACCTTTTCTTCAAAGTGCTTCCTTTTCCCGTAAAAAAAATTACAATAAAAAAATTTTCTTTTTGTTTGTTTTTCTTTTCCGGGAGAAGGAAGCACTATGAAAAAACAAAACAAGATGTTTGTTTTTCTCCAAGAAATGAGCTTAAATATTTTCAGAATTTTTATGGAACATTTAAGCAGATCTTCGCAGATGTTCAGTTTCAATCGACTGTAGATAAAAAAACAAATTCGGTTGGACTGGTGGTCAAAGAGAATTTTAATCAGGGGGCCCAGGAGAACATTTTCCTCAAGTTTCAGAATAACTGACTGGAACTCATTTTTACTTTAAAAAACTGTGGGGTCCATTTATTTTGAACTTTAAATAATAAAAAAAATTTAAAACGGTGCAAATAATTAAAACTATAACAGGTTTTTAAAATAAATGCCCCCAGCGTCAATACATTTTCGAGAACGTTTTAATATGTTTTTCACTAACCTATCAATCACTTCCGGGCTATTTCTAATGTTATCACACACAGTAATAATTTTTTCTAGAAGCTGTTCTCGTGTATGATAAGATAAGATAAGATAAATTTATTAATGTTAAAATTATAAAAATATACACACGTCAAAAAAAGGTTTGCACAAATTAATTTTAGAAGCATACATACATACATATAATATCACACCTACAAAGATATAATTAATTTGTATGAAACAGGTACAGTTACTAACAAACAAAAAATTTACAAGGATACAGTACAATAATATAATATCACATTCTAATATGTCCAATCTCTCTTTCAATTTCTTCTAATGAGAAAAATGCGTTTTCTAGAAAAAAGTCTTTAATTGTAGATCTGAACCTTGTTGGGATCAAAGTTTTCACGCTATTAGGTAGTGCATTATAGATTTTAATACCATAGTATTTGACACCAGTTTGTCCCCTGGTAAGTCTTGTGAATTCAGGACATATATTATCTTTATATCTGGTTTCATGTTGATGTAAATCAGCATGAGTATTAAAGTTATTTAGGTTATTATGTATATATAAAATACATTGCAGTGCATACAAACAAGGTAATGTGAGTATTTTAAGCACGATAAAAAGGTGCTTAGTATCATCTCGATACCCTATACCACCCACAATCCTTAAGGCCTTTCTTTGAAGGCCGAAAAGTCTGTGCTTGCCAGCAGAGTGGCCCCAGGCAAGAATGGCATAGGACAGTCTAGAGTGACATAATGCAAAATAGGCTGTTTTAAGCACATTGCGGGATACAGAATTTGACAGTTGTCTTAGACAATATATATTTTTTGATAACTGTTCAGCAAGATAATCGGTATGAGCATCCCAACGTAGAGATTTGTCGATGAATACTCCTAGAAATTTAGTGTTAGTTGGATTATTCGGTAGATTTCCCAAATCGCGTGTGCTTGAGATCATTTTAACTGTTTTTTCTTCATTAAGTGCTAGAGAGTTAGATGTGAACCACTTTTTGGCATTGGAGAGCGCATCGTCACTCTTCAGCATTAAGTTATTTAGATTATAATCTGACATTAGAAGTGTCGAGTCATCGGCATAAAATATACAAGTGAAATTCTTAAGTGCATTTGGCAAATCATTGATATAGATTAGGAATAGGACCGGACCCAGGATTGAGCCCTGAGGTACTCCCGACTTAATATTTAACTCCTCGGATGTTATTCCGTTTAATCTGACCGTTTGTTTTCGGTTTTCTAAGTAGGACTTGATAAGTGAAATACTTGAGTTGCTGAAATTATATTTGGGCAACTTTTGAATTAATAAGTTATGTGATACACAATCAAACGCTTTGCTGAGGTCGCAAAACAATGAAGCAGAGTAGAGTCCTTTTTCAAAGCACCCTAATGTATATTCTGTAAATTTTAGTATAGCATCTGTTGTTGATAAATGTTCACGAAATCCAAATTGATGTCTAAAGAGTATTTTATGTTTCTCGAGATATTCAGTTATTTGATTTTTAATGGCCTTTTCAAAGATTTTTGAGATAATTGGGAGTATAGAAATTGGCCTGTAATTGCCTACTTCCTCTATATCACCTTTTTTAAAGATTGGAACAACAGATGCAATTTTAAGTGCATCTGGAAATATGCCAGTCCTGAAACTTATGTTTATTAGTTTGGTTAAGGGAATTACAATATGATTTTTTATAGTTTTTATCAAGTCAGTATTTAGGCCATATATGTCTTTAGTGTTACTGTTTTTCAAAGAGTTAAGTATGTCTCTTACTTCATTGTATGTTACCTCACGGAAGCAGAAAGATTCAGTGAAACTAGCCTGTTCAATATAATGCAGGGGGTCAATATCTAATTTGGGGAGTGTATGGAACTCTTCATTGTACACCTCTGACTTGAGATGACCCCATAAAAAATAATCTAGAGGTGTAAGATCAGGAGACCTCGGTGGCCAGTTTACCAGAACTCCGTGCCCTAACATGCTGATTTTTACAGTTGTTAATTCCATCACATGTGAATTGGGCCTCATCTGCGAATAGATCTTTCGATATTGTAACCCAAAATCCACCTACAAAATGTTAAGCAGGGAATGTCGTCGCCGTCTTCTAGACGCTGAACTGTTTCAACATGAAATGGATACAAATCTTCCTTCTTTAATGTTCGCCATACTCTTGTCTTAGGTACTGCTAACTCATTACTTATTTTTCTAACAGTTATGGGTGGATTATTTTCCTGTAATATTTGCTCTTGTGGAAAAGCTCTGGGAACATGTTCATGCGTTGTCATTGGCGGAAATAATCCACGTTCGCTACTAAATTGGTATAACTCTGAAAGTGTTTTATGATCTAGTACACGGCGACTTGGAAGACGCCTTTGATACTCTGTTTTTGCGGCTCTCTCATTTCCGTCGCAAAAGCCATACACAAAAATAATATCCGCATAATCTTCATTACTAAATTGAAGCGGCATCTTAAAATTTTTAGTTTTGATAACTGGTTTTTTATCACTTATTATAATAATTACTAAGAGCGAACAGCAATTCTTATTTGTAAAATTACACATTTGACATGTGCCTACTTGGGATTTTTAATGCAACAATGTTATGTGTTAATCGCATCGTTTTATTACTAATTTTTATTCGTGAAATAAATGGAATGTGCTTTATTTTGAACGGAAAAAACACTGAATGTCAAAACAAAAACAAATAACAAGCTCTTCTACGGGGTATTTAGCTAAAATTAATAAAATAATGATGTTAGCAACGGGATTGTATTATTTGTAGAATGTCAAATTTGGTCTTTCAATACTTTTGATAATTTATTGAAGAATAACCATAAATGTGCCATCAAATATTATGACATTATTTTATAAACTGGTCCATAGATTTTCTAATAGTTTACTAACATTTACCAAAAAATAATATACAGTATGAAGTTAACGACCCTAAGAGCTATAATAAAAAAATGGAGGTCGGTTCTGGAATTTTTCCAAAGTCAAGGTATCCATTTACCCAAAAGAGTATAATATGTATACCAAATTTTATCTAAATACTAGAATGGGCTATCGCCCATTCTAGCTCCTCCGGAGGGGTGACCAATGCGAGTGCTCCGCACTCGATTAGGTAACGCTTGAATCATTGTAGAAAGCTTGATTTTTAGTTTTCAATTTTCACTTCTTTTGGGTTTTTTAAATTTTAAGTTTTCAGTTTTTTAATTTTCAGTTTTTTAGTTTTTCGGTTTTTTATCATTCAGTGTTTCGGTTTTTCAGTTTTCAGTTTTTAATTTTTTCAGTTTTTCAGTCTTCAGTTTTTAGTTTTTTACTTTTTCAATTTTTCAATTTTCACTTTTTCAATTTTTTAATTTTGTTTTCAATTTTCAGTTTTTAGTTTTTCAATTTTCAGTTTTTGTGGTTTTCCGTTTTTAGTTTCATTTTTCAGTTTGTCAGTTTTTCAGTATTTCAGTTTTTCAGTCTTTTAGTCTTTCAGTGTTTCAGTTTCTCAGTTTCCCAATTTCCCAGTTTTCCAGTTTTTCAGTTTCAGTTTTAAAGTTTTAAAGTTTCGAAGTTTTGAAGTTTTTAATTTTCTGTTTTTAAGTTTCTAAGTTTCTAAGTTTTTAAGTTTTTAGGTTTTTAAGTTTTTAGGTTTTGAAGATTTGCAGTTTTTAAGTTAAGTTTTTCAGGTTTTCAGTGTTTCAGTTTTTTGTTTTTCAGTTTTTCAGTTTTTCATTGTTCAGTTTTTCATTTGTCAGCCTTTTATTTCAGTTTTTCGGTTTTTCAGTTTTCAGATTTTCAGTTTCTAGTTTTTCACCTTTCGATTTTTTAGTTTTCAATTTTTCCAGTTTTCAAGTTTCCAAGATTTCAAGTTCTCAATTTTTCAAGTTTGCAAGTTTTCAAAATTTCAAGTTTTCAACGCTTCAAGTTTTTAAGTTTCCAAGTTTTCAAGATTTCAAGTTTTCAATTTCTCAATTTTTCAAGTTTGCAAGTTTTCAAGATTTCAAGTTATCAAGTCTTCAAGTTTTCAAGTTTATCAGTTTTTCATTATTTCAGTTTTTCAGATTTTTAGTTTTTCAGTTTTTCAATTTTTCAGTTTCAGTTTTTCACTTTCATATTCGATTAGGTACTTCAGCAACCTTCACATTCCGAGTTTCAGCTGAATCGGACGGCAAATAAGAAAGTTACAGTAAATAGCGGATATTAGGCTATGGGGACGCCGCCATTTTGAAATTTTCAATGTCGACGTCATATTCACAATCAACTACTTCAGTAACTTCAACATATCGAGTTTCATTTGAATTGGACGATAAATAAGGAAGTTACAGTAAATGATGAATATTATGCTACGGGGACGCCGCCATTTTGAATTTTTGAGTTACGATAACATATTCGTGATCTGTGACCTCGATAACATATACATACCTATTTTCAGACGAATGGCACCGTAAATGGTAAAATAGGTCCTGCAACTCCGCCGCCATTTTGAATTTTTCAATTTCGACGTCATATTCACAATCAGCTACTTCAGTAACTTCAACATACCGAGTTTCATTTGAATCGATTGAAAAATAAGGAAGTTAAAGTAAATGATGAATATTAGGCTATGGGGACGCCGCCATTTTGAATTTTTGAGTTACGATAACATATTCGTGATCTGTGACCTCGATAACACATACGTACTTATTTTCAGTCGAATAGCATCGTAAATGGCAAAATGTGTCCTGCAGCTCCGCCGCCATCTTGAATTTTTCAATTTAGATTTCGGATTCGTAATCGGCGACCTCGAAAACCCCCACATACCGATTTTGAGCGGTGTGACGCCATAATCGACAAACATCGTCCGCCATTTTGGCGCCGCCATTTTGAATTTTGCGATTCCGACGTCACATTCGTGAGCACCGTGGTCGATAATCCCCGAGTACCAAATTTCAGGCCAATCGGACGACAAATAAATTTAATTCGATAAATTTGGCTCACCCTATATCGAGATTTGTTTTGGGCACCCTCCCGACTATTGGCATTCTATTTAATTTGTAAAAATTTTACATCAAAACTTATTTCCGCGTTGCTGGCAACGCCGTGTTGCCAGCAACGCGTGCTAACTTCACACACATAATTTTTACCACCTATTACAGTGGTCTGCATTGTCGACAAAAATTTATGTCTGAAAGGAAAACATGGACTTTAAAAACCGTGATTTTTCAGGAAATAATGGGAGTTGAGAGGCTTTTTAGGTCTCAAATTAATCGTAAAGGACGATATTTTGTTGTGATAGTGGAGTGTGCGGGCCAAATCGGAAATTCGGCCCGACACAGGCGTGTGAAAGTAGGGTTTTTTGTGAGAAAGTGAAAAACATCTACGTACAAAAAAATTCATAATTAAGCAAGTACATAGAATAGAAGGTCGTTCTGTGTCTCGATGGAAAGGGGGAGCTTGGCCCTTTCCCGTGATACCAAATTGTACAGGGAAAATCGAAAATTCGGCCTCACAGGGGCGAGACAAATGTGACAAATTTGACTGTGTTAAAACGTAACCTAGAAAATTGTAAAACATGAAATCTTAAAACACTCATATTTTAGTTAATACTTGATCTAGAGGCTCGATCTTAGTCTCTATTTGAACACGGAGATTGGCATTTTATCCGTGCAGTACGTGCTCTTGGTTAAATGAAAAATTTAGTGTAGTTCTGTGCGAAATAAGAATGGATATTTTCGTAAAAATTGAAAACCGTAAGTATTTTAAAAATTCATAAGTAAATAAAAATCGGAAGTGAAACGGCGTTCGACGTCTCTCTGGAAAGCAGAAGAACGTAGCTTTCTGGCGATACCAAGTTGGACCGGAAAAATGGAAAATTAGTCCCGCGGCGAGCGCGACAAAAGTAGCTTTTCCGGGATCTTTTAAATTTAAAATATCACATAATTACGAAAAATTCTTCCACTTTGACCGCCCGTAGCTCGTTAATCTTTGAAGCCGGAGAAAAACAAAAAAAAAGACTTTTAGATAATTCATTTTTCTACATTTTCGTTAGGGCGAAGTATTTTGCTCTAGGAGGCCCCGTTTAGAAGTTATGGAGGTTTAAAGGTGAAAATGTCCAATTTTTCGCCATTATGCACCGACGCACCTTTCGGCCGATATCTCCGAAACGAAGACACGTACGGAAATTTTGAAGATACCGGAGGAAGCGGAAAGAAACGCTCTTGCCCTCTGAGATTTTTTTATTTTGAGCTAGCTCCGACCGTTTTCGAGTTATAGGCGAAAAACCGAAAAAATGAGTCTCGCTTCGGAGCCGAAACAGTGCAAAAACGTGCAATCTTAAAACGTCCGTATTTTTCGAAATACATATTTTGGAGCGCCGTACGGCGTCGCGGCGGAACGGGGAGAGGTTCTAGTTATCGCTAGCCGCAAACTGCGAGGTCGAACTCGAAAATTAGGCCCGGCAGGAGCTAACGAAAATGGTAAATTTTTGACGTTTATGAAATACCAAAACGCCTTCCCCTATTTTCTCTCGTCCCCCTCGACTCCTCATTCCCAAAAATAAGAGGCGAGAGAGATAGGCGATTTTCGTCCGTTAATAAAGGAAAAACCCGGAAAAATACCGGAACCGAGTATAGCCTATACACTACAGAATTCCCTCCCGAAGCATCGGAGGCGGGCGCGGACCGGCGAAATTAAACGCGTCTTAACATCTCGAATTTTTAAGATCGCAAAGAGGAAGGGGCTCGCACCAACTGGATTCTATTACTATGATGTGCAATCATTTTAAAAATATGGCGGACTGAATTTCTAGTCAAACACCATAGAACAACCCCGTATCTCAAAAACGGTTCACATTGAACGGTAAGTATAGGGGTGTTTTGAACTCAGCTGTGCTCTACCTTCCACTAGAGTATGTCCGTTTAAATCTGGGACACCCTGTACATATACCATGTATATCTAATATGTGATGATGAAATAAATAAATATCTGAGGTGTGGCTGAATTCGAAGAGAATGTTATAAATTTTGTAAGATAATTATCGTCCAACCATGTTTTAATTTTTTGTAAACATTTTTCAAACTTTCTCTTTACTTCGTCCCAATTGTTTCTCGCTACATATATGGCTGTATCATCTGCATATGATACAATATCACATGTTTTTTCTATGTGAGATATCATTGATATACAAAATAGAAAAAATGGGATCCAAGACAGTCCCAGTCAGCACAAAAATATTTTAAAAATATTATCAGAATAATTTTCTTGGATAATCAATTATCTTTATAATAATCAGAAAAAATACTCATTATTTTAAGAATATCCTAATATTATTTGGGAGGTACACTTTTAATTCTTCTGAAATTATTTTAAAGATAATTTTTAGAATATCTTGAGGGTATTCTGGGATATTCGATAATTATGATGAGAACATTGATTCTTAAAAAATATTATAATATTATCCATGGGAGAAATTAGAGTTTCTACTTAAAATAACCAATGCATAATTTAGGAAAACATTTATGAAATTTTTCATATAGAATTAATATAAAAAATCCAAGGAAGAATTCAGAACTATTTTCAGAATAATTCTCTTAGATAATATTTGATTGAATATTAAAAAAAAAAGTTACTATTTTTAGAATATGCTAATATTATTAAGGCTACGAATTGAGCAGGTATCTAACATAAAACTGTAAATTGCTCTAAGAAATTTGTGTGGTTTATAACTGAAAATGAACACAATCAGCTTAGCTTATTGTAAATAAAATGCAGATTTAGCAGAAAAAAGTTATAAGTCAAACGTTCGTTCATTTTCTTTTTTAATTTAGTTAAAGTTGAAAAAACTGCTCGCTCCTACCAAAAATGGGCTTATATATTTTGTGGCTTAGGAATGGTACTACATGGGGTTCTCTTAACACAATTGGTATGGTGTATAACTTTTATGTAACTATACTTTCACACTAACTTTTTAATTCCCATCTGTCAGACTAAATTTTGAAAAACTTCTTGCATGTTGGAACAGCGATGTACTGAAAGTATTTGAAAAAAAAACTGTGCTTTTCTGACTTGCCATTGACAATGAAGTTTGTGCCTAGTTTTTATCTGGCTTTAAGGGAAATTTCCTATAATAAAAAACGTTTTAGTTAAAACAAAATTTATTGGCATAACTTATGTAATATCTAATTTCCTCCATCATTTGGAGCACCTAAAAATAAAATAATTGCAAAAATCATGCCTTTATATATTTAAAGTCTTTAACTTACCACCCTTAATGTTCTCCCTTGTTTGCTTTATTCGCTCTGTTGCTTTGGTGAGCCAAATTCCTATCTGCAATTCGATGCTCTTATGGGATACCTCTGGAAAAGTTTTCTGAACTGCATCTGAAAGATACCAAAATAAAAATACTGACAGAAAAGATAGCTTATTGTGTATTGTATGAGGAAGCTGCGAGGTTAGACTTTTATTACACAGTTGCAAAAATAAAAGTAATTGGGTTATCAACAGAAATTTCAGCTTCTGAATGAGTTCATTAATGATAATATATCAATTTATTTTACTTCTTTGTTAATACATTTATTATTTAATACTTATTATTTATAAAGAACACTGGCCTCACTGGAAAGAAATTGATGAAAATATATAAGGACCTCATTTAAGTGTTAAATATTACACATTTCTGTATTTATAGAATCAAGAAAATAGATACATTATACTTGATAATAAATGAATAATAAACATCTAAATATCTATTATTCATTTATTATTAACTATAATACCTATTTTCTTGTTAATAACTGAAACAAATATTCCTTTTGAAACCGGCTAAAATAAGTTAGGTTAGGTTGATTAATTTTGATGATATACAGATAAATATAATTTTACTTAAATAAACAACAAATTAAAGGACTCACTTACCTTCTTTCATTGTTTTTTTAATTGCACAGAATCCCAAACAAATGATCAAACCCCAAATTGTCAGGCAGTCCAGGCAAACGGTAATTCAAAATGGTGATAGCGGATGCCGCAATGAATGAAAGATGCAGACCGAAAGAGGAGATAAACCTTAGATTTACGCGCCTGCGCAACGTTTCGCGATATTTTAAATAAAAAAATCCCCACTGTTATTTATTTTATTTAAATAATACTTTCCTGTGATAATTCAAATAATACCAAAAAATTCGAATTAATTCTGACCACTTATGAATATAAAATAAACCTGCCCATCTAAAGATTTATGAAGAAGCCTTATTTAATCTGTATTAAAAAAACGTATATGTAAATAAAAAGGTATATATACACCCCATATAGTAATAATAGGTATGTATTTGTTACATAAGTTACATAAAGTATAAAATAATGGGCATAAGACGACTATAAACATTTTACCATACATTATTTTCAAAATACTTAAATAGTGAAAAGATAACCTATTAAATTATTTATAAAATAATTTTAAAACATTCTATACTTCTCTTATTAAAATATTTTTATCATATTATTTTATGAAGTATTTTTAAAGTAATAATCCACAGATAATTTCTGAAATTATTTATAAAATATTTTTTAAATATATTCCATGCATATGTGTTACAATTATACCAGTATTATTTATTAGAAGATATTCTAAAAATAATAAATTATGTGGTTATTCTGAGAATAATATAAAGATAATTTTTTTAATTAATCAAATAATATTTTGTGGGAAGATTTACAGATTATTATTAGAATATCTTGTGCTATCTGGTGTTGTCTGTGGCACACCAGTTTTGATTACCAACGGGTCACCAATAGGGTTCCCAATCTTGACATGTACCCCTTGACTGACGTAACTTTCAGTAACATTTAAAATGTTGCCTCGAAATCCGTAGAAAGGTAGTTTGGAAATTAATTTCTTATATGATATTGTATCAAACGCCTTAGCTAGATAGAGAAAATAGACATGGATGGTTTTGTCTTATCAATACTATTCTGCCATTTTTTTTGTTAATTTTATTACGGCGTCTTTCTTCAATACTTAAATTTTCACGAAAACCGAAATGCCGTTTTGCAAGTATTGTATATATTTTTGTAAAAATTCTACTATAATTTCTTTTATAGCACATTTATGTAACATTGCAGTATTTGATATTAGCGAGATTGGACAACAATTGTTAGGTTGTTCATTGTCACCAGTTTTGTAAACAGGTAGTACCAGAGCCTTTTTGAAAATGTTGGGAAATATACCTTCATTTAATGAAATATCTATGATTTTTTGTTAAACGTGACGCTATACTGTGCTTAATAATCTTCGTTTTGGTAGTTATTCCATTATGCCTGTGTCATTTTTTAAATTATGTATACATTTTATAATATCCGCCTGTAATACTGGTTTGATAAATATCGACTCCTGTTCTTTATTTTATTTTATTGTTACCTACTCATGTTAGGTGTTTTAATATTTGTTGCTATATTTATGCCAACATTTATGAAAAAAATTATTGGCAAATTTGCCATAATAATAGTCATTCTTATAAGTTTCAGGTTAGAAGATGGTATTTTACCGCAATTAGAAGTCACTACTAGTACGTTAGTTAAAAGATGTAAATCAAGGATTAAGGGTGCCTCAACTATAAAGACATACCAGTGCCAAGGCTGTTCATTCCAAACAAAATATAAACATTTCCTAAAAAGACACCTGTTGAAGCATAAAGATCCCTCAGAAGTAACAATGCACAAATCTTGCTCTTTTCAGACAAAACGTCGAGAGGACCTCAAAAAGCATTTGCTAGTACATAGGAATCCTTCAGAGGTAACAATGTACAAATGCGACTCTTGTTCTTATCAGACAAAACATCAAGGGGCCCTCAAAAAACATTTGCTGGTACATAGGGATCCTTCAGAGGTAACAATGTACAAATGTGACTCTTGCTCTTTTCAGACAAAACGTCAAGGGACCCTCAAAGGACATTTGTTAGTACATAGGAATCCTTCAGAGGTAACAACGTACAAATGTGACTCTTGCTCTTTTCAGACAAAACGTCGAGAGGCACTCAAAAGGCATTTGCTAGTACATAGGAATCCTTCAGAGGTAACAATGTACAAATGCGACTCTTGCTCTTTTCAGACAAAACATCAAAGGGACCTCAAAGGACATTTGCTAGTACATAAGAATCCTTCAGAGGTAACAATGTACAAATGCGACTCTTGCTCTTTTCAGACCAAACATCAAGGGGCCCTCAAAATACATTTGCTGGTACATAGGGATCCTTCAGAGGTAACAATGTACAAATGTAACTCTTGCTCTTATCAGACAAAACATCAAAGGGACCTCAAAAGACATTTGCTAGTACATAAGAATCCTTCAGAGGTAACAATGTACAAATGCGACTCTTGCTCTTTTCAGACCAAACATCAAGGGGCCCTCAAAATACATTTGCTGGTACATAGGGATCCTTCAGAGGTAACAATGTACAAATGTGACTCTTGCTCTTATCAGGCAAAACGTCAAAATGACCTCAAAAGACATTTGCTAGTACATAAGAAACCTTCAGAGGTAAAAATGTACAAATGTGACTCTTGCTCTTATCAGACAAAACGTCAAAGGGACCTCAAAGGACATTTGCTAGTGCATAAGAATCCTTCAGAGGTAACAATGTACAAATGTGACTCCTGCTCTTTTGAGACAAACCGTCGAGGGGCCCTCAAAGGACATTTGTTAGTACATAGAAATCCTTCAGAGGTAACAATGTACAAATGTGACTCTTGCTCTTTTCAGACAAAACGTCGCAGGACCCTCAAAAGACATTTGCTATTACATAGGGATCCTTCTGAGGTAACAATGCACAAATGTGACTTGGTCTTTTCAGACAAAACATCATGGGGCCCTAAAAAAATATTTGCTATTACATAGGGATCCCTCAGAGGTAACAATGTTCAGACAAAACGTCAAGGGGCTCTCAAAAGACATTTGCTAGTACATAGGGACCCTTCAAAGGTAACAACGTACAAATGCGACTCTTGCTCTTTTCAGACAGGACTTCGCCGGGCCCTCAAAAGACGTATGCTATTACATAGGGATCCCTCAGAGGTTCCATGTACAAATGTGACTCTTGCTCTTTTCAGACAAGACGTCACAGAGCCCTCAAAAAACATTTGCTATTACGTAGGGATCCTTCTGAGGTAACAATGCACAAATGTGACTTGCTCTTTTGAGACAAAACATCATGGGGCCCTCAAAAAACATTTGCTATTACATAGGGATCCCTCAGAGGCAACAATGTACAAATGTGACTCTTGCTCTTTTCAGACAAAACGTCAAGGGGTCCTCGAAAGACATTTGCTAGTACATAGGGATCCTACAAAGGCAACAATGTACAAATGTGACTTGCTCTTTTCAGACAAAACGTCAAGGGGCCCTCAAAAAGGACATTTAGTAGTACATAGGGATCTTTCAGAGGTAACAATGTACAAATGTGACTTGCTCTTTTGAGACAAAACGTTGCGGTGCCCTCAATGGACATTTTCTATTACATAGGGATCCTTTAGAGGTAACAAGGGATCTTAAAAGACATTTGCTAGAAATGTACAAATGTGACTGTTGCTCTTTTCAGACAAAACGTCACGGGACCCTGAAAAGACATTTGCTAGTACATAGGGATCCTTCAGAGGCAACAATGTACAAATGTGACTCTTGCTCTTTTCAGACAAAACGTCGCGAGGCCCTCAATAAACATTTACTTTTACATAGGGATCCTTCAGAGATAACAATGTACAAATGCGACTCTTGCTCTTTTCAGACCAGACATCGATGGACCCTCAAAAAAGATTTGCTATTGCATAGGGATCCTTTAGGGGTAACAAGGTACAAATATAACTCTTGTTTACTTCAGACGAAGCGTAAATTTAACCTAAGAAAGGATTCACTGCGACAGCATAAGGTTCCTTCCGATAAATAAGCAATTAAATAGGGCATGGACTAACCACATATAAATCTCATGATATGATATAATCTGTAGAGGAGGTGATAAACTCATTTACGGTCAGTTTTAAAATAAGTATTAAATTTATGGTGGGAGCACCAGCAGATCAGTATAAGCATTATAAAATACGTACTTTATTTGCACTTATGCAATAAGTTTTAGCGATTGTATTGCTTTGCAGATCGCGTTTGCCATTATAGTTTTAAGAATTAATTTATCCAGATCATAGTTCTTGTGATTTGCATCTGATACAGATTTGAACTTCGTGTTAAGTAATTCTTACCTGCAACTTAGTTCGATATTAAGTTCGAATCAATGTTACAACTGTTTTTCAATATCGTTTTTTGTATGAATTAACTAACTCCTGGTATGTGAAATATTTTATTAAGTTGGTATGGGAAGTATGGATTTAATTTATATTTGTAACTGTGCACAACAAATTTCTGTAGTGATAAAATATAAATTAATATAACTTGAAGTATTTGTGATTTGTATTGAGAGTATTTATATAAAATAAGTAAGAGTGATAGTGTTGTAATTTTCTGATATATATAATTTGAATTGAATATATGAATAAGAAACGTTCTCCCAATTTTACTCATGATGAGAACCAGCTACTAATGTTAGTATTAGCTTTAGTTCAAGGAATAAAAACATTTTAGAATACCAAAAGACTATTGTAATAAGTTGGAAAGATAACACATGGAAGAAAATTGAAATATAATTTAATACTAGCTTTAGTGTATTCAGAAGCACCAATGCCTGAAAAAGATACAAAAGCACGAACGAGAAGTAGTGCCTTACGTAACCAAGTACTGACGACTTGAACGATAAGTCAATAAAATCAATCTTAACATAAGTGGCACAAAATTCAAAAGGAACAAAAGCAACAGACAAAACCAAGGAACGGGTAGGTCACGTACGTTGTTTACCAAGTAAGGACAAACTGAAATTATTACTTGAGAATATTACAAGGCAGAGTATAGCACGCGTAATAAGATAATTTGACCACGAAGAAGCAAAAAACATGGCGGAGTCATCTGTCGGTCGCTTTTAACTGCTTTGTCGGCATGCTTTTCAATCACCCCGTCGCGGCCTAATTATCTCATAAGCTCACCATATTTATTTGCACAAATGTCAGAATATCATGTGCAACAAGACGTGAGGCAATAAAACCTACCCCAATATGCCAGCAGTTCTCAAACTGTTAAGTATTTTGGAAATTTTTGTTTATTTTTTCTCCAAAACTATGAGCTTTAGACCCCATCTTATATAAGGTTTTTTTGTTTGTTTTGTAGTTCCCTACCACCAGTTTTTTTAATGACATGAAACTAATTACACCCTGTATTGTATTGTTTAGTTGCTTTTATGGAGTCTGGTGAAAAACCAAGAAATCATTCTTTGGGTATTTTGCAAACACCTTTCATACAACGTTTAATATAACATAGATTAAACACTTACGTAGAAATATAAGAATAAGTAACAAATTACTTTATTATAGAAATGAGAAAGCTGTAGTTTTCTAGTAACGGGTTTAAATTGCTTCTGCTGTTTTGAAATAACAGAACGCTAATATTTAATTAAATAGGTAACAATTTGACTCGTCGAATCACTTACCGGCAACAAATAGCAAAACACGCCAAACACGACGTATTCAATGACGATATTTAATCGCATAAGTTTACGCCACTGTGGCGATGTCATTATCTGCTGCTGCTGTTTTCTGAATAACAGTTTAATAGCATTTTTACCATGTCGAGTTTCTAATGTTATTTTCGAACAGAAATAACAGTCCGTTATTGCTATTTACAAATAATAGTTATAAAATAACACGTTAAATAGCAACTCTTCTCTACTTCATCATGTACACTGATCGTCTGATCAGGACCCCTATTCTCCAGCTTAAGAGAAGGGAATGTTCCTCGGAGGGAAGGGAACAATCACATCACCTATCCTTTCTCTGGGTTGTTAAGTTCCGTATTCTTGAATGCAGCAACGGTGATCTCGCTATAGGCCTACGTTGCCATATTTAAGTGGAGTATTTGATCTACTTTTATGTTGATCAGCTCTATTCTAAACGAAACTAACCTCGTTTTCTGGTTGGGCTGTCAATTGTCTACTTTTTGGTGTTTTGTTAATTTTCCTATTCCTGCTATATTATAAGAATGGAAAAGAAGAAAAGGGCATTACCTGTTATAAAATCGCAGAAGGAAATCTTAATAGAATATATGGCAAAGCATCCCGAATTGCGTAGTGGCCGTTTCAGCCCAACATTTACCTTCCAAAAAGCGAAATAATTGTGAAATGAGTTAGCCGACACTTTAAATGCTATTCCAAGCGGTTCTCAAAAGGACTGGCGACAATGGCGCAAGGTAAGTAAGCTATATATATATATAGTTGTATATATTTCTTTATAAAATTAATATATTATACATATACCACATGAATATTATTAACACTGATCGACGTCTCAAGCTTCATTTCTAGTTCCAAAGTTGCTCTATTATATTTAATTTGTGAATAGAAAAGTGTTTCTTAATAGTTTAGACATAACAATGTATCATGTATCAATCAAATTACATATCAATATAATTTGAGAGAGCCTTTTAGAAAGAAAGATACTTAGATTTTTTTACGATGTACCCTTTACTTTTCCCTAGTATAATCCACTAGATATACTGATAGTTCTTTAGCCAATAGCTAATATTGCAATCCAAGCATCAGTCTCTTAGACCTCTAATATAAGTTATGTAATTGCTTTTAGACATGGCAAGATTACAAAAAAAATATTAAATCCAAAGCTGCCCAGTCGAAATATTATACTAGTCAGACAGGTGGTGGGCCTCCCGATCTGGAAAATTTTGATCCCGAGGAAAGTCAGGTGTTGGATTTATTATCCAAAACAGAAGTGGAAGGAATTTCTAATGTGAGAGAGTCGGAAGTTCAGTTTGCTTTTACAAGCAATATAGATACACCGCCTACATCAAATGAAAATAAAGAGAATGTAAGTTTCAACGGGTAATTATAATGATAGGATATTGTAGGTACTCTCAAATTTCATTTGATTTTATTCACTTGTACATAGTTATAGGTATTGAGATGAACTCTTAAATGTGTTTCAATTAAATGAGAAATGTTTTAATAAAATGAAATTGTTAAAAAACATTATTTTCGGTATTTACAGATAAACATACATTCGGTACATTTCAAAGCCAAGAATTATTAAAAAGCACAAAGAAAATTAGTATAAAACTTCACTCATCGCATGCAAGTCTTAACAAATAAAATATTTCCTTCTACTTTCGACTGATTAAACCACTCTTGGCTTTGAAACTTAACGAATGTTTGTTTGTGATGGTGTTAGGCACTTTTTAAAATAAGGTAAATTAAACGATTTTGTCATTTTGTGGGTTTTGAATCAAATAAAAAAAATGGTAATAACAAAAACGATTGATAATTTATGCTGAAAACGTTATTTCAATCTTTTTTGATACAATGAATATTGTGTTTCAGGTAATTTTTCAAACTGACATCTGTGATCTGGCCATTTCAGAGAATGTTGAGATATCAATGGATAAGAACAGTGAACCACTTGAAGAGGATCATACCTATAATATATATCATCCATCGCCATCAACAAGTAGGATGAAAAATACTCCCCAAAAAATGACTAAAACACGTAGACTAGAAAATTCAATGAAATTGTCGCATGGTTTATTAAAAAGTGTTAACAAAAAGGATGAAATTTTGGAGAATTATTATAAAAATAAAATCGAATATTTAGAACACAAAAAGATACATAATTTACAATTAATAGAAATTCAGAAACAGAATCTAGAAGTAAACAAAGATATATTGCAAACATTAAAATCATTGTATGAGCTTCACACGCAAAACGTGTAATATCACTATATTTTGGATTATTAAGGTTTATAGATCGTATTTATTTATTTCATGTTGAAATATGAATTAAGTTTTACATTTTGTTTACCTTCTTTTTGTTAAAGATAATACAGGGTTATATTTAAAAAAATAAAATAAAATGTTACATAATAGAGGCGTATTTTATTCAAATAAACACAAAGATAAAAATACTTTATAATATATTGGACATTTAAAACATTTGATAACACAAAGATATACAAATAAAAAATAAGTGCTGAATGTAGTGGCAGTAACATAATTAGAAAAGTAATATTTTTGTTAAGTAAATAAAACTCTGTGGGAGCAGAAGAAATTACTGTTCTAAGAAAATGCTCCATTGCGTATTGTTTATAATTTATTATTCGTGCCATATTCATGATTTTTTATATTTGTTGGGTATTTTGCCACTGTGTGAGACATTTTGTAATAGAAGTATTAACTCCATTAAGATTTTGTATTTTTTACAAAAATATTACAACTAACATTTCTAATTATGTGACCGCCACTCTATCTTATGCAAACTTATGGAATCAGGTACAGGTCAGTTACTAAAATGAACTCTAATTATTTCTCTCTGTAATCGTCTTCCTGCTATTAAATCTGGATTTACTCTTGCCAATATTTCATCATTTTCTTCGATGATATTTTCATGTCCTGCATACATATCAAAATCAATGTTCTCATCATCAGGCTCTGGTACATTATTATCAATACACATGTTGTGCAATATCACACATGCAATTACAATTTTGGCTGCCGTTTCAGGTGTGTAATGTAGCACTCTGTGTCGAAGTAGACACCTAAATCTGTTTTTTAACACACCATTACATCTTTCAATAATACTTCTGACACTTTTTAATCGATTATTCATTCTCTCTTCAGGGCCAGGTATTGGATTTATAATCACTGTTTGTAACCAGGGTCGTAATGGGTATCCTAAAATGAAAACGAAAATAATTATTACACTTTTAATGTCTCAGGCAAAGATAATCATCAGATACTCCCCAGAGTTAAATTTGGGGGTAAAATTTTTAAGTTCAATATTTTACAATAAAAGAAAGAGTTATTTATCATGTATAGAGTCAACCCTTCTGGATCAACTGTAGGGAGAATATATGCCATGGATGCACACTAGTTTTACAATACCAAAATCAGGCCTATGGTTTTAACAATGGTAATCAATGTCAAACTTTTTGGGATAAAACGAAAATGGGAATTATCCCCAACTTTAACTCTGTCTTGCAAAAAGTTTGACTTTGACTGTCAATGTTAAAAATTTCACAAAAAAAAAACAGGTATCCTATAGTTAATTGCACAAAATTAAAAAACAGTATTTTTTTTCATACTCACCTGAATCACCTGTAAGAAAAAAATGTTCTTGATCATATATTCGGTACATATTTTCCATAACTGTAGAAATGTTGGACTGTCTCCATATAAAAGAATCATGGGTACTATCAGGGTAACGGGGGTTCACATTCATTATTTTTAGATTTTCATCACATACCTACAACACACAGATGGATCACTTTTTAAACAGATTATTTAATGTACTTGGTACTAGTGTTTTAACAGTATAATAAGCAACAAATCACATTTGTGTGAAATTTGTAAAATCAGCCAAAGGCGCTTCTGGCTGATTGCGAGTTTAGCACTGTCATTTTGCCATATGTGTTGCATACAATATTTTTTTTCTACAACTGTGTGGTTATTGCAGATTTATGTCGTATTATAGGCAAATTTAAGAAAATTTTGCATACCAACTGCACATTCAATGAATGATCTTTTCCTGTTCACAAATATATGTTCATCCTCATTAGGTGCTACGATGGCAACATGTGTACAGTCTACACTTCCTACCACCCCAGGGAAACGATTTTTTCTATAGAACCTAAATTATTATAAAATTATGTAAGTTTTGTCCAAATGCAATAACCAGCTGAAGAATTATGTTTTGAAATTAGATTCCTAATTTTATTCATTATTTTTCTGCATACATGATATGTGGTAAAAAGATACTTTCATCAAAGCTCTTCATTCTAAATACCTTGTTCTCAATTGCCGCAATTCATTAATATTTCGTGGAAATTTAATAAACCTTCTCTTTACTTGTTCATTATTTAGAGCACTCGTAACTTCATTATAATACTCCGACTTACACTGGCTTGGCTAACACACCAGTGAAAATATTTCTTCCAACCCCTTCTTGGTATGTACCATGCCCATAAAAGTGTAAAGCTATCAGAATCTGAAAAATAGGGCATGTATGTTGTAGAACTTCATTTGATCAATTCATAGGGAAGTGTACCCACATAGCACGCGATATGAAATGAACATTCAAAACTCATTGTCTACATTCAAACAATATTCAGAACTTCTTTTACATATAGCCGTAATATACATTTTGCGACGTACTTATATCAATATAGGAAAGATATTGCCAGTACGTTGTACGATATTCCTATATATACCTATAATATACATGAAATAATGTTGATTCTGCGATATACACAGAATATTGTACGAATCTTCTCAAAAATTTACTAATGTGTCAAATATTATATAGATATACAATGGGCAATGTTTATGCTACGTACTTAATTCAATCTCTTTACAATTTACAAATGGAATATTTTTACAACATGATATTTTCGTATACTGTAGACATATACAAAAAGCTATATTAATTTTGAAATCTTTAATAAATATCACATAAACATTTAATGGATAATATATGTGTATCATCATATATATCCTGATAATGTACCAGTGGAACATTTCTGCAACATAAAATTCATGTTTGTATTTTTAATATTCAAAAAATGACATTCAAAAGTTGAACACATGTACACTACAGCTGTATGCAATAAAACACAAATTAAATTTTAGTATGGGGTGTAAACATATTGAGCCAATCGTTGGCACACGTAAATTATGTATACCCACCGACAAAGCAGTTTTAGCAACATTGCAACCGAAACTTGAAACAGTATAGCTCTAGTAATATTGCACAGCAATGTTACATTTTGCAAAGTACCAACAAGATTTATGCGGTTTTTGACTGATTTTGACAGCGTAATGCTGCATGCATTTGGGCTATATTACATAAAAATTATGGTAAGTTAAATATTAATTCTACGCCAGTGTCGGTATACCCAGATAGCAAAAACATAAACTTATGTTATTCCTAAGATATTCCTACAGAATATTTCATTCACTGAGGGAAGTTTTTTGCAGTGACAGCCAAAAAATCAAGCTACAGCAGCAAAAAACTCTATTTAAATAGGCGCCAGCCAAGAATTTTGTAAAGGCAGTAAAATTCATTTTGCTGAAGTTACTTTACTGCAATAGTAAAGTTACTTTATAAGATATTCTTCATTGCAGCCACCGAAAATAAGCTTTACTGTTATAGTAAAGTAATTTTATTGTAGCAAAGTGGAACATATCACTAAATATGCAAACTATCTAGCTAGGGTAGCAACAGTTTTTTTTAATTCTGACAATAATTTTTACTACTATTTAATAGTTTTATTGCTATTGTAGTTGATCTCATTTTTGTTGTACCAAAAATATTTATTAGTTATCGCAAAGTATCTGGCTATGATAGGATTAATTCTTTTCACTTGCAGCAACATTTTTTATTACCACTATGATTTTCCTGGTACTGTAGTTAATTCTTTTTTTTGCTGTAGCAAAGTTACTGATTGGATAGAGCAAGAATTTGGCTGCGGTAGTATTACTGATTATTATTTACAGCAAAAAGTTTCACTACCATTGCAAAATTTTTTACTACCCTAGTAAATTTCTTTTTTATTGTGGCATATATTATTATTCTTTCTTAATTTAGTAAAAAATTAGCCTGCCTCAGAAAACATATTTGGTCACGTCAAAAAGTTTTACATCAATAACAGTAGAATTTCTTAATTAGAGTAGAAAGGTCATTTTGCTACTACTAAAAAGATATCTGCTGTAGGAACGGGCCATGTGCGTCCCCACATGTAGTTTACAGGAGAAATGTTTATTCCTAAAATATAACTTTACAAAATGCGCAATTTTATCTAATTAAAAAAAATCTGCTATTGGTGACCTTAAACTCTTAGACGCGACCAACTTCTGTGACAAACCAATGTTTTATATACACGTATACGAATTTTTCATTTGTAATTTAATATTCGCTTGATAAGCATTGAAATTAAATGTTACATAATGACATAGATATATAGATACATCACTTTGCGGCTATATGAAAAACATTATTTTTTTAAGATTTTTTTTTTAAATAAGAGGAAACGAATAATAAATATTAAATTACCTAAACATGAAACTACAAGCAAAAAATTGGTATACCTTGGACTAACAAGTGGTTAAGGATTTGGCCCAAAGAGACTAAAATCAATTAAAAATAAATAAACATTTATTTTCAGAGATGATAAATTAACAGGTTTTCTTTATAAGTAAAAAACATAAAACATAAAACATTAAATTGTATTATTTGCTTAAAACAAAAACAAAATAAAAAAAAGAATAAATAGACATTTATTTTGATACGTAATAAATTAACAATCTTTCCCTAGGAGTAAAAAACACATTTATTTTGACATGCTTAAAAGTAAAATACATAAAATGTAAAGAAAACACTAAATTGGTGAATGTCATTCTGGTAATTCTACTGCCATCGGTCGTGGGTCAAAACAACGCATATTATTTTAGTACTTACTGTCAAAGTTCTTTAGAAACACTTCCATTCTCCCATTCAACAACCATTTCTTTATACGTTTCTGTCATGGTGACATATCACTAGGTGTAACAAATGTTCGTTTTACTATTTAGAGTGGTTAAGGACTCTTCAATAAGACTATGGTGTCGATTAATCGTTTATTACGTTATCACAGATATAGCTTTACATGTTTCGTAGCGCGCCACTACTATACGTCCTTTCGGCCTCATGGATCGGAAGCGAGAGAGCGTTTTACAATTCTCCGTGTGGAGTCTGCGCACTCGCGCTCATTCGTCACACTAGGTATATCCATTACCTATGGTAAACTGAATTTAAATCAAGTTAATTTGAAATTCCACAGACAGAGCTGCTCCACGCACATGTGATGGGGAAAGCAGGTGATGTTTTTTATGATAAACAAGAATAGCCTAGTTGCTTTGCACTCGCTTGCTCCTATTGCCATACCTAAACAAACATTTTCCGAATCCGTACACACCGATAGAATCGACCCTGCGATTTAGGAAACCAAAAACAAAAAACGACTTGCCCAAAAGTCTCCTGTGATTTTTGTTATAATGAAACACACCACACATAAAAATATAGTACATAATATTCAACCCGCACAAAGGCACAAGTAAACGCGACATTATTTACTTATTTACCAAGTGTATCATTAAGGTCACAGCGTAGAATGACGTCGGGCCGTCGGGGCAGAGCCAATGAGAGGCAACTTGTATGTTTTAACCTGAATCCGAAGTTGACCGATTCAGTCCGATTGGTGTTGTGGTGACGTAATTCAACACAAAACTTTGTAATTCCAACAAAGTTTTTATTTACCACAGTTAAATCTTTCTTTATATTGTCTTCTTTTTAATGGTAGCTAAATGCTCTAGTGCTCTAGTAAAGCAACTAATAAAAACTCTAAAGTACTTTTTAAGGGCTAATACAAACACTCAGTAAAGTTATTTGTTCTAGTATAGTGAACAGATATTTCTAACCTAATTAAAATTATTGCTACTCTAGTTAAAAAACGCGTAGCAAATAATTTTTTGCTGAGGCTTTTCTCAGTGTTATTCTTAGAATAACACGAAAATAATTATTATCTTTTAAGGATATTCCTAGAAGTAACAAACGGTACAACTATATGTCTCTTTAGAATAATTTCGGAATAATTCGCACAGTATTTGTTACAAAGTGAAAGTATCCAATAATATTATTTTATGTTTAGGTTGGCAACATGTAGGTTAAGAATTTAATGTTATGTGGTTGGCATGTATGAAAAAGTAAGTTTTAAGAAGACGCTGTTATGGTGTGATGAAAATATAATCTAATCTGTGTTTAAAGTAATATAAATGATATAGAAAGTAGCTGTGTCGTGTCTGTGTTCCCCTAACAAGCCAAGATCCCAAAAACCTTAACAGGTTATGGTCCCAGTATTGCGAGAAGTCCGTGAAAAGTGTAAGAAAAACGTCCAAGTCTGTTAGAGTTTACGTGCAGGTTAAGGCCACTGAACTGTACCATTTATATGTAGAGTTCAGTGGTTAAGGCGCGAAAATGGCAGAGCAGCTAGGCTTGTCAGGTGTTGCAAAATTAACAGGTGAAAACTGGACGGTCTGGAAGTTCCAGGTGCAGGTCGCACTGAAGTCAAAAGGATTTTTTGAAATTGTAGAGGGCACGAAGCAGAGACCGGTTCCTCCGGCAGATACCAAGGAATGGGACACCAGAGATGCGAAAGCACAGGAGATTATTGTGACCAGGTTAGATGAAAAGGTAGTAACCCATATTTTGTCTTGCACAAATGCTGCCGACATGTGGAAAAAGTTAAAAACGATTTATGAGCACCAAAGTCAGGTGAGTGTTCACTTACTTACCCAAAGATTTTTCTCGTTGGAATATTCGGAAGGAAATGCTGCAGAATTTATATCACAATTAGAAGAGATTAAAGGAACGCTAAAATCGTTAGGAGAAGAAATTAGTGATAAAATGGTAATAACGAAGGTGTTAATGTCACTTCCCGAAAGTATGAAACATTTTGTGACAGCGTGGGAGTCAACCCCCGATGCAAATAGAACGTTGACAGATCTGATGTCAAGGTTGATGATTGAAGAAGAGAGAAGTAAGAATACAGAGAAATCTTCAGCTTTAGCAGCACGAAAATTTGGAATTAGACAGAAAAGTGAGAGAAAAGACGTAAAGTGTTTTGAGTGTGAGGGCCCACACTTAAAAAGGGACTGTCCTCAAGTAGCTAGGAAACTTTGTCATTTTTGTAAGAAACCAGGGCATAAGCAAAAAAATTGTTGGTTTAAAAAGAAGAGAGATAAAGATGATAAGAAAGAAACTGGAAAATCTGGAGATCAAGCCTTAGTAAGTGAATCGATATTACTAAATTGCAATGACGTAAAAGAACTGGTTGGTGCAGATAATTTGAAAGCTAGCAACTGGTGGATGGACAGCGGGGCCACGGAACACATGTGCTTTGATAAAAGTCAGTTTAGACAGTTAGAGAATGTGACAGAAAAGAGAAAAGTCAGAGTAGGCAACGGAACACTGCTAGATGTACAAGGGATAGGCATAGTTCAAGTGATGGCTTGGAATAGCAAAGAATGGATAAGAACAGACTTAAATAATGTTTTATACATACCTAATTTAGCAGTAAATTTATTTTCTTTGAGCACTGCTTTAGATAAGAATTTAGAGATGCACTCCGACAAAAATAAATGTCATTTAGTCGATAAAAGTGAAAAGATAAGAGCAATGGCAGAAAGACAAGGAAATTTATATAAAATGCAATTTAAAACACAGAATTTTGTTCAGACTGTTGAAGTTGAATCTCAAAGTAATGTTGTCTATAGTTTGCAAGAATGGCATAAAAGACTTGCACATATAAACTATGATCAAGTAAAAAAGCTGTTGAAAAATAGTAATATACAGTACCATGAGAAAAATAAACCTTATTGTAACGACTGTTTAGCAGGAAAACAACATAGGCTTCCATTTCCTAAGAGCGAAAGTAGAGCAAGAAAGGCTGGAGAACTAATCCATGGTGATCTGGAAGGACCTATGGAAGTACCATCAGTGGGCGGTGCAAAATATTTTTTAATGCTGAAAGATGATTTTACAAGATATAGATATGTTTATTTTCTTAAACAGAAGTCGGAAGCTTTTGAAAATATTAAAAAGTACATAAATATGGTAGAGACACAAACGGGGAATAAAGTGAAGAAAATAAGAACAGATAATGGATTAGAGTTTATAAATACAGAAATGAGAAAACTAGCCGAAAAGAAGGGGTTTATACATGAAAGAAGTTGTGCTTATACGCCAGAGCAAAATGGGCGAGCAGAAAGAGAGATGAGAACAATAATGGAAACATGTAGAACCCAGTTGCATAGTAAAAATATAGAGAAAAAATGGTGGGCAGAAGCTGTAAATTTTTCCGTCTTTGTCTTGAATAGAGGAGGCTGTAGCTCTATAGAGAATGTTACGCCTTACGAAGCATGGTTTGGTAAAAAGTTTGACTTAAAATTATTGCAAGAATTCGGATCGACTGTTTCTGTGCACATAGTTAAAAGCAAAAGGAGAAAACTTGACCCAAAGAATGAAATTGGCATAATGGTTGGCTATTCCGAAACAACAAAAGGTTACAGAGTATTTTTCCTTGAAAGAAATGTAGTAGAGATACACAGAGATGTAATTTTCATTCCAGAAAGCGAGACGGTCAAACCAAAAACAGAAGAAAAGAATAATGAAGTAGTCCTATTAGATTTTGAGAAAGACAAACATCAACATGATGTGTTGCCAGAAAATGACACTGAAAATCCCGATGATGACAATAATCACGAAATTGACATTAACTCTGATATAAATAGTGAAAATTTTGAAGATGTTAGTGAGACAAGAGAAAGCACATCCGAAGAAGAGAATCCTCAAAATATAGTTACTAGACCAGGAAAACGATCCATCAAACCACCTGCTTGGATAAAAGATTATGACATGAGCGAAGCTGATATGTGTTTTTACTCACAAGAAGAAGAACCAGTAACCCTTGAAGATATAGTTTCAAGCAAAAACAGTGTTAAGTGGAAGAAAGCTATGGAAAAAGAACTTACTGTGTTAAAAGAAAATAATACGTGGTGTGAAGTGCCATGGCCGGTAAATAAAAAGGTGATTGATAGCAAATGGGTTTTTAAAATTAAAAGTGAGAACGAGTTTAAAGCGAGGTTAGTGGCTCTTGGTTTCCAACAAGAAAGAGATGAAGATCTATATGACATTTATGCTCCTGTAGCTAAGTTAGCTACATTCCGGATCCTGCTTGTGGTCGCAAATGTGTTAGGTAAACCGATTTTTCAGATGGATGTTAGAAATGCCTTTTTGTATGGTGATATCAATGAAGAAGTGTACATGACGTTACCGGGTAATGATAGAAATAATAGTAAAACTGTTTGTAAGCTTAATAAGTCAATTTATGGTTTAAAAAGGAGTCCTAAATGTTGGAATACAAAATTTGATAGTTTAATGAAAAGCCACAGCTTTGTTAGGTCAGAAAATGATCATTGCTTGTATTCAAAATGTTCAGAGAAAGGAAAATTGTATGTTTTAATTTATGTCGATGATCTGTTAATTCTAGGAACAGATGTATCCGAAGTTGACAAATTAAAAACTATTTTTAATAGAAATTTTCATATGAAAGATTTAGGCATAATAAATCAGTACTTAGGGATCGATGTTGAGCTCAATTTAAAAGAGGGATACACTCAGTTAAGTCAAGAAAATTATTTAAAAAGAGTATTGGATAAATTTGGCATGACAGATTGTAACTCTATAAGTACACCAATTGATGTAAATACAGTTTTCGACTTTAAAAATAAAGAGAATGACCCCAAGTTACAGAAGCTTTGTAGACAAATTATTGGGAGCTTAATGTATGCAGTACAAGGTTCTAGACCAGATCTTTGCGAGAGTGTAAGTCTGTTAAGTAGATATCAGGATAAAGCAAACAATAACTTGTTGAAAGCATTAAAAAGAGTTTTAAGATACATAAAAGGGTCTATCAGTTTAAAATTATTGTTTAGATGTAATTGTAATACAGACATTTTATGTGGATATGTAGATTCCGATTGGGGTGGGGACATCTGTGATCGGAAATCAACAACAGGATATGTATTTAAGTTGTTAGGTTGCACAATATTGTGGGCAAGCAAGAAGCAGCAAAGTGTTTCAATCTCATCGACAGAGTCAGAATACATTGCTTTAAGTTTCGCAGTAAGTGAAGCCTGTTGGTTGAGGAAAATTTTAAAAGATTTTTGTTTATTTGATTTGGATAAACCAATTGTAATGTTTGAAGACAACGAGTCAGCTATTAAAGTCGCGAATAATCCGGAGAATAACAAAAGATTGAAGCATGTTGACATTCGTTTTCATTTTATTAAAGAAAAGATTGATAATGGTGTGGTAAATATTAGGCACATTAAAAGTGAAAACCAGTTAGCTGATATATTTACCAAACCGTTAACTAGAGTTAAGTTTGAAAAATTCACTAAGGATTTGGGTTTACTAAACTAGTTTGATGTTTTGTTGTTAGTTTTAAGGAGGTTTGAAAATCACTGCGTTTGAGTGTTAGCTCTGTTATTTCATTGAATATGTTTAGAAAAATAAAATAATTTTATTGAGGGGGGGTGTTACAAAGTGAAAGTATCCAATAATATTATTTTATGTTTAGGTTGGCAACATGTAGGTTAAGAATTTAATGTTATGTGGTTGGCATGTATGAAAAAGTAAGTTTTAAGAAGACGCTGTTATGGTGTGATGAAAATATAATCTAATCTGTGTTTAAAGTAATATAAATGATATAGAAAGTAGCTGTGTCGTGTCTGTGTTCCCCTAACAAGCCAAGATCCCAAAAACCTTAACAGTATTCTCTGGAGAATCTAGAATAGTTTGAGAATATATTTTTATGGTTAATCATAGATTATATTTTCAAGTTATCTTTATACTAACCCCAAACTATATGTGCATAATATTAAATTATTCTTAGGATATTTTTATGTTTAATCTTGGATCATATTTTCAGGTTATCTTTATATTAATGCAGAATAATATGTAATATTTTTGACCATTACTTTTTTCCTTAGCACGTACATTTAAAAAACTATAAGACTACCTAAGTAAAACCATAACAAGACTATTACTAGAGTTTCCACTCAATAATTCCATTCGTTTCCAAAATTGCTAGATTAAAAACTACGAAATAGGAAGATTAGCATACCTAATCCTTAAATTTAAATCTAACTATTTTGCAAACTGAAATTATTGAGTGAAAATTCATAGTAATAGTCTTGTTATGGTTCAACTTGGGTAGTCTAATAGTTTTTAAAATACACGTGCTAAGAAAAAAAGGTTATGGCCAAAAATAATAAAGATTTCCCTATCGCATGTTTCTTTCTAGGAAATGACCTACAAGAGTAACTACAAATATTTTCATTTTGGAATAATTTGTTATACAGAATGTTCAAACACGGACATTTTTAACTTATTCTTTAAAAAATACAATAATTACATTTCAGGCAGTTTATAAATATTTTAGATAAGGAATATGTAGATTACATAAAAGCAAAATAAGACACTCCTAATAATTGGGTTAAAGATTTATTTGTTAAATATTTACTCTCGTAACATTTTCTAAAATTCCAATAACGGAACAAAACTTAAATAGTAAATTCAGTCGTTGGAAGAAGAATTATATAATAAATATACACTTCAGTCCATGTATAGGTCTCTGCTAGCTTATTTAAAGAATGCAAAGGCTACTACTTACTAGCGGTTCTGGTTTTTCTTTCTTTTCTTTAGTTAGCCATAAACTTCAATTTGTTTTGAAGTGACCTCAATATTATTTTTTTAAACTGCATCTGAAATTGAACATAAGTATACCATTTACCCATACATTTTATAGCATTAGACAATTAAGCAGTGTAGTATGGAGAAATTGGATATGTCAACTTTTGTTTCATAATGCCTCACACACATTCACACTAAATAGAACAGAAAAAAATGTGCATATATAAAACCGTAGCCTTACCAATAATCACATTGCATAAAATAGAATCTCCAAAGGTTTTCTCCAGTCTCTATGCCCATGTAAAGTAAATAATATTAAAACATCCCCTGAGATAAGTTTTGTCAAAAATCTTCTCCACCCTCAATACGTTCCACCACCCAATCTCGCCAGATTGTTCACCTGTTAATAAAAAAACAGAATTGTTTACTACTTTACTATAACTTTCATTTATAGACATGTGCTAATGGTACTTTATAAACCACGAGCAAATCTTTAAAAACAGAACAATATACGCATCTGAATTTAAGATTCCAGCACGGGACAGATAACGTCCAAACTGATCAGTAGGTCATTCTTTGTATTTGTTGGTTTTTTTAAATAATAATGCGTAAGCGAAGAATAAATTACGTACCTAAAATATGTAAACATTAAAAGTGACACTGACCTAGTAATAAGTTTAGCCAAAGATCAATCGGAAGCGTACTGCTTATTTTCAGTTGCATATAATACTGCCTACCATATAATACTACTTTAACAGATACATATTTGAAAAAAGGATTGTTGTGTAAAGAAGTGAAGTTTAATACCTATTTTGTTCCTAATAACGGAAACAAATATTCATTTTAAAACCAGCTAAAATAGCTTTATAAAGTTAGGTTAGGTTAATTGATGTTGATGGCGTGACAAAAATGATTTGTCTATATTCAAGATACATATATATTTAAACAGATAAAAAATGTATAGATTCACTTACCTTCTTTAATTGTTTTTTTGATTGCACATAATCGCAAACATAACGAACAATGAAATAAAACAAGCAAACCCCAAATTGTCAAGCACGAAGCACGCCTGCCGCCATATAAACCTACGATTTCACGAGTAGTCAAAAGTTAACCTATTAAATTATTTATAAAATATATTTCAAACATATTCTATACTTCTCTTATTAAAATATTTTTATCATATTATTTTATGAAGTATTTTTAAAATAATCCAAAGATAAGTTTTGCAATTATTCATAAAATATATTCCATACTTATGTATTTCAATTATTCTAATGTTATTTATTAGAAGATATTCTAAAAATAATAATAAATTATTTGGTTATTCAGAGTATAATTTAAAGATATTTTTTATTATTAATCGAATAATATTTTTTGGGAAGATTTTCAGATTATTCTTAGAATATCTTGTGCTATCTGGGATAGTACCTATATATCTACCTCATAACAAAAACAAATCGATATTTCTCTATCTAGGCTTGGTTTAAGTGCATTTATAATCATCCCCTGTGGTGAATGGCATACTTTTTATAAATTATAAATCGTTGGTTAAAATTGTAGATATGAAATATGATTTAAATTTTGAATCCAGACTTTGGACTTGTGATCGTTTATTAAATAATAATGAATAATAAAAATGATAACTTATTCATCCCTTTTTCAATTTTCCTACTGTATTTAATTAATTAATAGCTATCGTCATTTCTTAAGCAGGTATTTCGGACTTGAGAAATGATTATTTAATTACATTTTATCGTTATAATTAGATTTCCGCTTTCCATGTCGTTACAATCGTCCCCTTGTCGAATTTTTTAAATGCGCGCCACGTCCTTAGATTAGCGCATGCTCTTTGCCACCACAGGGCACAGGCTGTCAAATGTCGATTTCAATTCGTTTTGTGTTTAGTTTTCCCGTGATTATTAATTATTAGTTCATGTGTGGGTACATTAATTGCATTGCAGTAAGTATTTTACAAATGTACACAATACAACTACCTACCACATAGTTTTAAGGATGACCACCTTTGTTGTCATTTGCTATTTGCAGATATTTTATATTCAGATAGGTACTAAAGTTTAATGTATCCCTTTGTACTTACCTGCTGTTATAATAATGGCGGCGTTTGCAGGCACCAATTTTTTTAAAAGAAACGGAGGTAGTCTAATTCGGAATGGTAACACTCTGCGAAAAGGAAGTTTGGTGGGGTGGTCACCATTCAAACGGAACCAATTTGACAAATCATTGAAAAACAGGAGAAATCCCAGATGAAACTTGGACACTTTACGGGGTGTTTAAATCTTATTTTTAAGAAGGTAGGTTCGATCTATTTCAATATTAAGGTGCTTTTGTTTATTTAAATCACAACCATTGGTTTTAATTACAACATACGAGTTGTTATATTTATTCGTATTAATTTGCTTTATATCTATTTCAGAGGATTATAAAAAGCTGCAATTAGGTAAATGGAAAAAATCAGAAATCACATCTGATGTACAGAGTGAACAGAAACAAATCAAGGGACTATATGTACAAAAAGCATATTAGCCCTCCGAAAAGATTATTATTGTCAGATGAACATAGTGATATCGAAGAACGTATTGGAAGCCGTCGACTTCCCAAAGTGAAAGAAATGTTGTCTTTACTAGAAGTTGAAAGAGAATATGTGTTCTTCTAATAATTCTGGTAGGCATTTAAAATCACAAACACAAACATTTCCGAATTTCAAAAAAATACCTATACCTATGTTTTGTTTTATGATAATATCAATTTGTTTAATTTATTTTTGATTATTTTTATTTTTTTCTGTAAGATGTGTTTATTATTTTATTTATTAACTTCATCAAGGACAGTTTTTAAATTGAAATACCTATTCAAATATAATTAATTGTTTTTTCTTTTATAGTTGGAACTATAGCTCGTGTATCCACCTCTCCACTCAGGAAAAAAATACCTTCTCCCAAAAATTGGAAAAGCCAAAAGAAAGTATTCAGCCAATAGGAGCAATCACAGGTAATGTGTTCAGAATGCCAAGTGGAGTTTCGCAATTACAAGTAGCACCATCGGCAACACCCGGACACTGGTTTTGAAAATGTAAGCCTTCCAGTTTTTACTGTTTTTTACTTACTGGCCAAATATTTCTTATAGTAAAATATGACAGTTTATAAGTTGCAAACAACATTTTTTTGTTAAAAAAATATCAATCAGTTCATAAGTTGCAAAGCAAATTTTTTTGTTAAAAAAATGTCGATTTAAATTCTTGGCACAATTGTTATTATTACTGCAATTCATTTTGTAACAAAAAATAAAAATATATTTAAAGTAACACAACTGTTTTAATTATAACTCTTCCTATTTTATAATTTAAGATACATAATTGTTACGACGATGTAAAGTAGTTAATAGAATAAAGTCATATTTTGCTCTGAACAATTTAAAACATGATTTGAATTAGATAAAACTTTAAGGTAACGTAATATGATTATCAGACTTTCGTAAATAACATGTTAAATATGACTATTAAAGCTGAAGTTTTCAGAGTGATAAATGTGTGATGCATTTTAAAATGGTTTCTAACAGATCTTATTATTAACGTAAAAGTATTTTTTTTTTGCTATGATATTCTTGGGCCTTTGTAAAGTATTGTTATGGCAAATGCAGTTTTATTGGTAGGTTTATTTAGCATTTGTGTGCTCCATTCAACAAAATTTGATCAATAAAACATGTTTGAGTTTAACTGAAAAGTAATGATAAAAACAAATTTTCCATGCAGTGTACATTGTGAGAAGCAATAAATATATATTTCGAAATATCTTTACAATATTTTTTCAGCATACATGCAGATCTACAAGACGTATGTGTACGATATGCTGTGGGATGAGAACAACCATTAGTATACAGGATGTTCCAGTAAAAAGTCTCAGGCTGGATATCTTCTAAACAAATAGAGACGTTTTAATTCTGTAAAAGCCAGTTTGTAGCACATAAATAGTGCTTCAATTTTGAATATAAATGAATGGTTTTTGAATATATCAATGTGTAGATGGTGCTGGGCTCTAAATAAATCTTATTTCTTTGGGAGAAAATTTAAAACCTGGTTTCTGTGGAAGGGAAATACATTTCTAAGTAGAATTTGTTCTTAAGAAAAAAGGCAAATCTAGCCGTTTTTGAGATGTGTCCAAATATTGCCATTTGTTCCTATTGAATAGTTGTAATCTCTGAAAGATTTATTTAGTCTTTAAGGGGGACAATCTGTATATCATAAACTTTGAAATTTTGATTTATATGAAAATGCCTTAAATGTGATTTTTTTTTTAAATCACTTAAATAATGAAATGTTTCGGAAATAATTATTTAACAGGAGCAAATGGCAACGTTTGGATACAAATATCTCAAAAACAGTTGGATTTGCGATTTTTTTTAACAATATTTACTTAGAAATGCATTTCCCTTTACACAAACCACATTTCAAAGTTCCTCTCGTCGAAATATTTCTTGCTCAGTGTCATATATGTATTAAAAAATGATTTATATTTAATACTGAAGCACTCTTTATGTACTACAAACTGACTTTTACAGAATTAAAATATCTCTATTCATCTAGAAGATATGCAGCATGGGAGTTTTTATTGGGACACTCTGTATAATCTATTTTGAATAAGTATTAAACATTTATTCAATATGCTATTGTTGCTTTGCAATATTGAAAGTATACATGGATAACATTGCCTATATGTAGGGAACACATTTGTGTATATTATAACTATATTGTAAAATAAATGTTTATTTCAGAATATGTTTACAATGTGTCACCAACATGTGTGTGTATATTGCAGAAATATGTATAGTATGTGAAAACCTGTGACAAAACAACCAGTATACAACTTATTTTGAATCAGTATTAAATATTTATTCAATATACCATTGTTGTTTTGCAATATACATTGTATATTGAAAGTATACATGGATAATGTTGCATGTATGTACGGAAAAGGTTTGTGTATATTGTAACTATATTGTAAAATGAATGTACATTTCAGAATATGTTTACAACGTGTCAGCAACATACATATGAATATTGCAGGAGTATGTATACAATGTGAAAACCTGTGACAAAACAACCAGTATACAACTTATTTTGAATTAGTTTCAAATATTTATGCAATATACTAATTTTATTTTGGAATATGTATAGTATATCGTAGGAATATGAAAATGCTAATTGGGTATGATTTATCTATATAGACTACCATACAGCTGGAAAGTGAAAAGAAAACTATATATACCTTTGTTTCTATAGTGAGGGCAGATTTTCTTGACGGAGGTTCTAGAAATGGAGTCAGTATGTTTATTACCTGTAGAGTTATATCTTTAGTTAGCCGGAAATTTTTTATATAATTTGCATCAGACAAATTGAAAGCATTCTCATTTCTAAAAAATGTTCTTTGCGGCTGAAGAATATTTTCCTCGGCTTCAACTAAATCATCAAATATCTGATTGACAATTAATGCGTCTTCTAAATCCATTTTCAAATTACAAAATCTTGATTTTTAGCAGAGAGAATTTTTTAGGTTATACGTTTATTATTTTGTTTATTTATTATATTTAATGCACAACGCGCATGCTTCTCTCAATATGATCAGCGTTCTACTACTCTCAACCATGAGAAGCGCGTTCTCCTGATTTTCAGGCGAAGTGATCGTTCTCTCAATTTCAAGAATATAACAATAATACATTTTAAGGGAACCACGCCCACAGTTCTCCCGAAATGACCATTCTCCCGACTGGAGAATAGGTCTCCAGGCAAGTTGATGGGAGAACTATAAATGTCAACCTATGAAGTCCTGGAATCAGGTATTCAAATTTTGTGCCATCCTCTGCAATTAATAAGTGATGTCGTCAGGCAAGCCCCGAAATGAAATAGGAGCACCAGAAGATATGCATAACAGCATTAGTGGACTGAAAAAGCAGCAAAAATGTTTCAAAATTTTTTTTTAAGGTACAACCACATGTGGTCTTTACAAAACGATAGATTAGGTCCCTGGCCATCTAAAATCGGCAATTACAACATTTTTTAATAGGGACAACATTTTTTATTGTGAAATTTGTCAAAACTATGTTTTATTACTTTTCACACATACCTCGCGATATCTCTGGAACCAATTTAGATATTATTATTTTTTTTTGTAATCGATAAAGGAAGTGTGGGCGAAGATAACTGCGGTATTGTCGTTAGTATGAAAAATTTAGCTTTTTTGTGAAACTAGGAGAAACTTTGATATTTACTTTTTTGCAGCACTATTTTCAGTAAGCGAGAAACTTTTTTGTTTTAAGAAATGTTGCTATACTATCTGCGTACGAAACAAGGCCAGAGCTTCAAAAAAGTTTTTAAAAAAAGAATCACTATTCTGTCTTATAGTTTTCGAGTTATAGTTAGTTAAAGTTGAAAGTTCCCGCGCCTCCGTTTAAGCATGTAGTACTAACTGCAGGCCGGTGTGGTTTAGCCGGCCGGGCCGTACGGCTAGGTGTAAATACTGTTGGTACAGCGATATTGTGGGAGCGTCAACTTGATTACACCTGTAAATAAAACTTCCTAAACATTTAAAAAATATATTATTATAGCTATTACTTCAGTTTAGATTAACAATCTTCGCCATCTGATGAAGTTTCGTTGATTAAGCTGTTACTGCAGTTTGCATATTTGCAGTCACTGCAGCATTTTAACCCTTGTAAAACACAGGTACACCTATTAGTGTTACAAGTTTTGTCGGAACATCGTATCGACAAAGTTTTTCTTATATCATCGGGTACTGGTTCTTGAGAAGAAAAATTGGCCTGCCAAGTATTTTCTTCTAATGTCCATCCGTATAGAGTCAGATCTTCTACTGGCATCTCTTGAATGTGGCTACTGTACCAAATTTTTAATTGATACAGACACCTAAAACAATAATAGATGTATGTAGATATTTTCTATTAAGCATATATGGCCGTGGCGTGGCTGCGAAGCCATTTACATAACACCATTCATAAACCAATGACCGTTTTGTGCAATTTACTCAAAAGGAAACAATATATCAGGATCAGGACAGATTTGCAAATTAACTGAAATTTATCCACGCATGTCCTGTCTGATACATATTTCCCTTTAAGAGTGTAATGAAAGTTTCAAACAATTATCTTGAAGCAAAATTATTTTTACTTACCTATTTTCATACGCTGTTCATCGTCAAACTTGACAACACTAAGTACCTACGACCTGGTTCACATGATCTCTCCGACCTGGCTTCGTAACATTTAATTCTTGGGTCAAATAAGCTTCATTCTGTAGGTTTGTTGGTCATTGAAAATAAGTGAGCCAGAATTTTTGTTTAATACTGTAAGTTTTCTATAAAGTTTCCTCTTTTTAGTTTCCCTTGGCATCCTGAAAGTTTACAAAATTGTATTAAATTTGGGAAGTTTTATAGGTTATGTTATTTTTACATGGCTTGTACTTACTTTCTATAGTGTTGAACAAAAAAGTCTCAAATAAAACTGAATTATAAACAGATAAAACACAATCAAAAGTGTTAAAAATATTTCCTACAACCACTAATAATTTATATTATTTGATGTAGATAAATTAACTGATATTTCAAGCTTGTTTTGAGTTTACACTAAAGATAAAGAATACCAGATACAATAGAAAGTACAGGTTTGTGAAATTAGATATGGCCGCCGGAAATCGTAATGGCGCCTTATTTGAACATATTAAAGAAGTATATTGGGTTACAGTTTAAGGAGATTTAGGGCCCTTCACTGGACGTCCTTTTTTAATCCCGATGTCAATTCACAGTTAATGCCAAAATGAAACCCGTTCAGGATATCCTCTTGGCCTCCTTTTGAAGGATATCCTGGGATATCCTAAATGGGACGTCCATTTCACTATCTACTTTACGTACTGGGATATCCAGGTACTTCAATTTGACATCCCATATCCCGATTGTGCTGTGTGGGAATATAAATAATATATATAAAAAGTGATATTTTATTTTTTTACTTTTATTTGAATAATACTTTCCTGTAATAATTCAAATAACAAAAAATTCGAATTTATGCGGTACACTCTTGAATATAATAAATTAAACCTGCTATATGGGTACATCGGAAAATTTATGAAACAGCCTTATTTAATACCTTATTTAAAAAACTTACATATAAAAACGTATAATAGGCATGTACTTATAATTCCTACTTGTTACATAAAAGTAAAATAATGGATATATGACGACATAAACATTTTACCATGCTTTCCCAGATAGCGCAAGATATTCTAAGAATAATCTGAAAATCTTCCCAAAAAATATTATTCGATTAATTATAAAAAATATCTTTAAATTATACTCTGAATAACCAAATAATTTATTATTATTTTTAGAATATCTTCTAATAAATAACATTAGAATAATTGAAATACATGAGTATGGAATATATTTTTAATATATTTTATGAATAATTGCAAAACTTATCTTTGGATTATTATTTTAAAAATACTTCATAATATAATATGATAAAAATATTTTAATAAGAGAAGTATAGAATATGTTTGAAATATATTTTATAAATAATTTAATAGGTTAACTTTTGACTATTAATTAGACTACTCGTGAAATCGTAGGTTTATATGGCGTGCTTCGTGCTTGACATTTGGGGTTTGCTTGTTTTATTTCATTGTTCGTTATGTTTGCGATTATGTGCAATCAAAAAAACAATTAAAGAAGGTAAGTGAATCGATAAATTTTTTGTCTATTTAAATATATATGTATCTTGGATATGGACAAATCATTTTTGTCACGCCATCAACATCAATTAACCTAACCTAACTTTATAAAAGCTATATTTTAGCTGGTTTTAAAATGAATATATGTTTCCGTTATTAGGAAGAAAATAGGTATTAAACTTCACTTCTTTACACAACAATCCTTTTTTTAAATATGTGTCTGTTAAAGTAGTATTATATGGTAGGCAGTATTACCTATATGCAACTGAAAATAAGCAGTACGCTTCCGATTGATCTTTGGCTAAACTTATTACTAGGTCAGTGTCACTTTTAATGTTTACATATTTTAGGTACGTAATTTATTCTTCGCTTACGCATTATTATTTAAAAAAACCAACAAATACAAAGAATGACCTACTAATCAGTTTGGACGTTATCTGTCCCGTGCTGGAATCTTAAATTCAGATGCGTATATTGTTCTGTTTTTAAAAATTTGCTCGTGGTTTATAAAGTACCATTAGCACATGTCTATAAATGAAAGTTATAGTAAAGTAGTAAACAAGTCTGTTTTTTTATTAACAGGTGAACAATCTGGCGAGATTGGGTGGTGGAACGTATTGAGGGTGGAGAAGATTTTTGACAAAACTTATCTCAGGGAATGTTTTAATATTATTTACTTTACATGGGCATAGAGACTGGAGAAAACCTTTGGAGATTCTATTTTATGCAATGTGATTATTGGTAAGGCTACGATTTTATATATGCACATATTTTTTTCTGTTCTATTTAGTGTGAATGTGTGTGAGGCATTATGAAAGAAAAGTTGACATATCCAATTTCTCCATACTACACTGCTTAATTGTCTAATGCTATAAAATGTATGGGTATATGGTATATGTTCAATTTCAGATGCAGTTTAAAAAAATAATATTGAGGTCACTTCAAAACAAATTGAACTTTATGGCTAACTAAAGAAAAGAAAGAAAAACCAGAACCGCTAGTAAGTAGTAGCCTTTGCATTCTTCAAATAAGCTAGCAGAGACCTACATGGACTGAAGTGTATATTTATTATATCATTCTTCTTCCAACGACTGAATTTACTATTTAAGTTTTGTTCCGTTATATTGGAATTTTAGAAAATGTTGCGAGAGTAAATATTTAACAAATAAATCTTTAACCCAATTATTAGGAGTGTCTTATTTTGCTTTTATGTAATCTATATATTCCTTATCTAAAATATTTATAAACTGCCTGAAATGTAATTATTGTATTTTTTAAAGAATAAGTTAAAAATGTCCGTATTTGAACATTCTGTTTAACAAATTATTTCAAAATGAAAATATTTGTAATTACTCTTGTAGGTCATTTCCTAGAAAGAAACATGTGATAGGGAAATCTTTATTATTTTTGGCCATAAACTTTTTTTCTTAGCACGTGTATTTTAAAAACTATTAGACTACCCAAGTTGAACCACAACAAGACTATTACTATGAATTTTCACTCAATAATTTCAGTTTGCAAAATAGTTAGATTTAAATTTAAAGACTATAGGTATGAAGTAATCTTCCTATTTCGTAGTTTTTAATCTAGCAATTTTGGAAACGAATGGAATTATTGAGTGGAAACTCTAGTAATAGTCTTGTTATGGTTTTACTTAGGTAGTCTTATAGTTTTTTAAATGTACGTGCTAAGGAAAAAGTAATGGTCAAAAATATTACATATTATTCTGAATTAATATAAAGATAACCTGAAAATATGATCCAAGATTAAACATAAAAATATCCTAAGAATAATTTAGTATTATGCACATATAGTTTGGGGTTAGTATAAAGATAACTTGAAAATATAATCTATGATTAACCATAAAAATATATTCTCAAACTATTCTAGATTCTCCAGAGAATACTGTGCGAATTATTCCGAAATTATTCTAAAGAGACCTATAGTTGTACCGTTTGTTACTTCTAGGAATATCCTTAAAAGATAATAATTATTTTCATGTTATTCTAAGAATAATGAAATATTCTGTAGGAATATCTTAGGAATAACATAAGTTTATGTTTTTGCTATCTGGGTTCTATATACCTATACATTATTTTCAAAATAAATAGTCAAAAGTTAACCTATTAAATTATTTATAAAATATATTTAAAGCATATTCTATACTTCTCTTATTAAAATATTTTTATCATATTATTTTATGAAGTATTTTTAAAATAATAATCCAAAGATAAGTTTTGCAATTATTCATAAAATATATTCAAAATATATTCCATGCTTATGTATTCCAATTATTCTAATGTTATTTATTAGAAGATATTCTAAAAATAATAATAAATTATTTGGTTATCCAGAGTATAATTTAAAGATAATTTTTATAATTAATCGAATAATATCTTTTGGGAAGATTTTCAGATTATTCTTAGAATGTCTTGTGCTATCTGGGTTGTTTTTTCCCGAAAGTTCGAATGACTAAATCTTTCAGAGTAGGCATCTGTACTTGCCGCAGGGAGATTCTTTCACTTGTTGCACATCCTGGATGTGATGTTGCTCCACACCCAGGTATGTGTAGGTCTCTCCGGCATTCAGATGTCTCAGGATGCTTCCGTCTGCGAGTTGCGCGTCTTCAGTAAAGTCCCCGCATCGCCCTCTCTTGAGTAGAACGATCGCGCACTTGTCCAACCTGAACTCCTTACCAATGGCACGCGTGTATGCCTGGACTACCCTTAGAGCATTTTGATGTTCATGCTCTCCGGAGGCATACAGTTTAAGGTCATCCATGTAGAATAGAAGAGTGACCTTATGCCTCCGGTTGCTGGGTGGTCCGTGAGTTTGGCGGAGTTCAGCAGATAACGGCAGCAGTGAGATGCAAAAGAGGAGGGGACTCAGTGAGTCTCCTTGGAAAATTCCTCTTCGGAATGCCACCTGCTTTGTTGTAACCCGCTGTGCACCGGATGTTATGGTGAAGCGAGTTGTCCAGAGAGGCAGCAGTTCTATGCATCTCACTAGTGGTTCTGCTACCGCAAGACATTTGAGCAAATGCGACAGTAGTTCGTGCGATGTTGTGTCAAATGCCTTACGATAATCAATCCAGGCCATCGATAGATTCCGCTTGTACTGCACAGAATCCTGCGTAATATAGCGGTCTATCAGCAGGCTGTCTTTACAGCCTGCCATGCCCTTTTTGGCACAACGCTGCTGGTAAATCTGTTTTAAGACCGGTAACCTGCCGTAATGTTCTAGCATACAAGATACATGTAAATATCTTGTAGCAGGAGTTCAGACAGGTGATCGGGCTATAATTCCTCGGATGGGACAGGTCTCCCTTTTTGGGGATTAGCAAGGTACGTCCCTCGACAAACCAGTCCGGAATCTGCTGCCCCTCCAACTACGTGTTGAAAACTCGGGCCAGACGACGGTGGGTAGAAGGAAAGTTTTTTCACCACCAGTTGTTTATGCCGTCTGGGCCCGGAGCAGCTAAGTTCTTGGTTCCAACAAGAGCTTGTTGAACTTTCTCTAAACTGATTGCCGGGCACACCTCTTCTGGCTCTTCTAAGGTTCTGTGACAAAGAGCCTCGAAGTGCGCTATTCGCGAAAATCAAACAAATGAAATGAAAAACCTGTCCTAAATCAGATACCATGCTGATATTAGAGTTACTAATCGCAGTGATTTTCGTCTTCGTCACTATTGCAATCATACTCGCGGTGATTGAATCACCACCGACAATGATATATCGCCCATCTCTAGTTTACGACGCGTTGCTACCTTCATTTCAGTGTTTGTTAGGTTAAAACATCTGCTTTATACATTGAGGTAGAAGGTAAACTCAATGGCTTTATATTAATGGTTCATTGAGTCAAATAATTAATCTACAAAATGGGTAGCCATGAAAAAACAATTTGCAGACTGTGTTTGGAAATATTTGAGGACTTTGAAACTATAGGGGGATATATAAAAGAAGTTTTGGATATACTTCTGCCAAAAGTAGTAAGTGTTGAAAATTAACCACTGATTTATTTTAGTTCCATCAGTGTTTATTTCACGTTTTATTGTAATGCTCTCGATGATTTTTGTTTTAGGATTTAGCCGCAATACGGGAATCTGTGATGTGTACAGGCTGTACTGAAAAGCTTATGAATTGTTTTGATTTTAAAGCAACATGCTTTTATACATATGATTATATATTTCCATTTATCAACAATGAGAGCCCTGCAAAATTTGATCTAAGAGATATCTATCTGAGCAGAAATGAAACTAGTGCCAGTGTTTCAGAGGATGAGGACATTTGTGCATTTTGCATGGGTCCAGTGGAAAGTTGCTCTGTCATATTCATCGATGTTGCAGATGGGAATGTTATGTTGAAGAATATGATAGAACAGTGCCTTCCAGAGTTGGTAAGTATTAATATATATATTTTTTGAAGTGCGTATTGATTGGGAAACAGATACAAGAGATCATGGTTGAAGTACATGGATAGGGGCATTCTCAGCAGGCTCACATTTTGCTCTATTGATGCCCTTGTGCATTTTAATATATTTTGCCCCCAATTTCTAAAACACTGATATTTGGGTAAAAGTACAGTTAAATTTGGTACTATAATTTAAAAAGATATTTAGATAAATGTATTTTTATTTTTATATTTTACAACATGTACTAACAAGGTATAAGCCATAGAAGTATTTTTCACTGAGGTACATAGTTACATTCAGAAATTTAAAAAAATTACATGTTTTTTCACTTAGCGCCTTTTTACCATGGAAGTTAATTGTGCATCGGGCAACCAATAAAGTCGCAACATATGCAGCTCTAACTTTTATAAGTTTATACATTGCAAGTTCAAAGAGGAAGAGAAACATTTGGTCACTCGTTTCAAGTCAAACTCAAACAAATAGAATCAGATTCCTGCCTGAGTTTGCACAATTCATGTTATCACGTTTTATGTTAGGTAGTTATTAAATATATAAAACAGTATAAAAATATATGATTGGCAAGAAGTAATCTGGTTCGCTCCTCTTAAAGAATAGAAGTAAATAGCAGATAACTAAGTAACCGAATAAGAAAAACATATTAGATTGCAATTCTTCTTTGTTTTTTTTTTCTATGACTTAATATAAGTACATTTTATTTGATGTTATTTTTTTTTTCATTTGTGTCCTTTCGGCGCTATCGTGTAACACACGACTTTACTCTTATGTACAGCGCTAGCCTGATCCTGAATGCTTAATATGTGTTAGTTGGGAATCTAGTTTCTCAAATGATGCTCCTAAAATGTCGAACACCTGATTCGAAGATATAGTTTTAAAAACGCCACTAAACATCCATACATTGGTCATGATTCGAAGTCAGGACTCTGTGGTCGCAAACCAAACTTCTTAGCACTGCACCACTGAGCTGAATTTGTGGCTTTTGATTCCTAACTATAAAATATTTACACCAAACCGAATCCGCTCTGTATTAGCGCATAATAAATTTCTTCATTATTTGTTTTTTTATTGACAGGATTTTAGTGTCATCAAGAACCCTGTAATCTGTACAACCTGTCATGTCTCGCTAGAGGATTGTTTCCGTTTTGTGTCAGATTGTTTAGTCACAGAAGAAAAGATTAAGAAATATTGTGGAACTCTGGATATAAACAGTAAAGGACAAGTAGAGTTAATTGGTTTATTACAGTTTGCGATGGGAGACGTAACTATAAGCGAGAAAGAAGAAGTACAGTTTACAAAAATGTTAAGCAGTAAAAGGGAGAGTAGTATAGAAAGAGCAGAAACGTTATGTGAGCAAAACAAAATTAAGGAGGAACAGCTTCTTGAAATTGAAGACCAAAAATATTTACTTAATGAAGAAATTGAAATAAAAAGTGAATCATCGGATTTCAACAGGTAATGCCGATTTAAAATTAATTGAATTGTATCTATTCCGCTAAAACATTTTAAACATTTTTAAAACACATTAAATACTGCCTATAATATACAGAGTGAGTTACTAATGCGTGAATCATCAATATCTCCTCGATCATTTGAAATTAAAAAAAATATCTTTGGTAAAAATTGTAGGATATTAAGAATCACATATTATAGCACTATTTTTAAATATACAGAGTTCTTTACGTAGTAGTAGAAAGTTAATTTTAGGATTTTTAAATGGAGCATCCATTTTTTTATGTACAGGGCGGTCGAAAATAGTCTTCCGGAATTTCTGCCACTGATAGTGCATCCAAAAATAATGGACTTTTATATAAACATTTTTCCGAAAATCAATAATATGGGAGATATAGAAGAGGTATAATAAATTTCAGTTTTTTCTGGAATGTCTTCTGACTCCCTTAAAATATCAAATTTATATTTTAAACTTAGTCATAGTCTATCTTGACTCTAGTTTACATGGTATCAATGAAACGCTCTCTTCTGCTTAAGGTGTAGTTTTATGGGGTGTTTGTCAGTATTTTCCTCATAAATATTTAGTTTTTCATATTTCTGAAAATTATTGTCAAGGTTGCGACGATTTAAATCAATTTGATTTAAATCGTGATTTAAATCATTATTTAAATCAACTGGTTTTTAAAATTTAAATCATGATTTAAATCAAATTGTGTAAATCCAATAATCTAAGTAAATCGAAGTTCAGAAAATTCAAATAAAAAGTACGGTTTATTTAAAAGCTAGATACAAATTGCAAAAAATTGAAATAAAAGGAAGAAAAAAATATTTAGGTTATATACATATATGAAACATAAGTTACCTTCTTAAATGTACGTTATAAATTAGGTGCCTACTTAAAACCAGAAACATAAACAAATTAAACAGAACCAACTCTAAAAGAAAACAAAACATGATTCAATCCAAAACAACAATTTTAAATTAGCTTAATTATTGTAAAGTTTGTACAAAGGAACTAATTTAGCAGCTTTTTCGGTCCCTAAATGATTTCGAATCTTAGAATGAATCAAACCAAATGTTGAAAATTCTCTTAACTGAGGCTGAACTAACTGCATCAGAAAATGATTGCTTGATAATCGGGAATAATTTGTCAATGATATCAATAGTTCTTTGGGATTTCCACCTGTCCAAGGGTTTTGCGTTTTTAAGAATTTCTTCGTGAAACTTAATATCGGCAAAAGGCTCAGATTTTTACGGAAGCCCGGTGGGGCCATTCCGACTTCCGGTTTCCCACTTCCTTCTTTTTGCTTTATAACTAGGAAATTATGATTTATTACGTCATATTTGGGAAATTTTGATTTATTACGTAACAACCTAGAAATTCATCATTACTACGTCATATCTAGGAATTTCTTACTTATACAAACATTCCACGTCACAGCTCGAAATTTCTAATTTATAACATCATTTCTCAGAAATGCAGACTTTCTACTTCATGTCTCAGAAATTCTATCAGAGTTATTCTACGTCAAATAGCCTAACTACAACAAACGTTAATAACATAGGTAAAGCCGCACGAGTTATTTCTTTTCATATTCAGAATTTTTGGTATTTATGTCAAGTTTTCAAAAAGCAAGTGCCAACGAAAAATTATCATCAGTATGGCAATTAGTACCCGTGTAAGTTGTGTATCTCCCTACTCAATTATTAGTAAGGGAAGTGCAGTGTGATATTTTTCAATAATATTCACTAATTTTTCAGGTCTACGTTGCAATAATATTTCTTCTAGGAATCTTGAATGCAACTTTTATTAATTGTCAGACATTTACTCGGGAAGAATTATTTATTAGATATTTTAAATGTGGTTACTGCTATAATGAAATTATTTCATTTCTGCTCTTACGTCATGGTGTAATAATAAGTTTAAGGCATATCAAAAGGATTATAGCAAAATTAGGATTAAAGTTAAAAAATGTAAAAGAATCGCCAATGGAAGAAATCATTCGTGCAGTCCTTAATGAAATAAGCACAAGTGGTAGATGTCTTGGATATAAATCTTTATGGAGGCGTCTTCGAACTACATATAATTAGAAAGTTAAACGTGAAACCATACTGGAACTACTAAGATTGGCAGATGCTGATGGTGTCGCCGCAAGGCTAAACAGACGATTTTTAAGGGAACAGTATGTTGTTCCAGGCCCGAACTTTCTGTGGCATTTTGATGGGTATGATAAATTAAAACCCTTTGGATTCGCTATTTATGGTGCAATTGAGGGTTATTCTAGACATATATTGTGGTTAAAAGTTTCAACCCCAAATAATAATCCACAAGTTATTGCTTCCTATTTTCTCAAAACTTAAAAAAATGAAAATTGTACCCAAACTTCTTAGAACGGATAAAGGAACAGAAAACGTTAGTGCTGGCCTATTACAAACTTATTTTAGATATTTTCACACCGATAAACTGTCGGGTTTAAGAAGTTATATACAGGGTAAAAGCACATTAAATCAAAAAATTGAGTGTTGGTGGTCGCAAATGAGACGCCTGGGTTCAAACTGGTGGATTGCTTATTTTAAAGATCTACAAGATCAAATGCTCTATAATGATACGGACCCACTTCATGTAGAATGTTTGCGATTCTGTTATGGTGCTTTATTGCAATGTGAACTTCAAACTATGGCAGAAGAATGGAACCAGCACCGTATTCGAAAACAGAAAAATTCAGAACTACCTGCAGGAAAACCTAACGTATTATACTTTATTCCCGAAACATACTCTTATGGTAAATCGGTAGACATTGCTAATGTTCAAACTTGTGCAAATTTATTTACTATTAAACCTGAGTTGCATAACCCTTCATTTAGTAATGTGGTAGAAGTCTTAATACCAGGTAGGTACAGGCTATCCACCTAGCATTGATCAAGCAAATTATTTACAAATTTAATCCATATATTTAATAGGTATGATAAGGTATAGATATTTAAAAATAAAAATATGTAAAAATAAACATTTATTAAACTGAAACATGTTTTTCCTTAACCCAGGTACAATGCAAAAAACATAAACAAAAAGAAAGACAGACGAACAACTAACTCACAAAAAATTTAAGTAAAATTAGATAGTTATATTATTTATCCCCCATATATTTAATGGGTATAAGGTATTTAAAAATAAAAATATGTAAAAATAAATATTTTTTCTTTAACACGGGTACAATGCGACAAACATAAAACAAAAGAAATAAGAACAACAACCTAACAGAAAATTAAACTATAAAATTAGATTATTATATTATTTAATTGGTTAGATTACCAAGTATTAGATAATACTACCAGGCAATATTTTTAGATGAAATGAATCTCATAATATCTATAATACGTATGTATAAAGGTTGTGTATGTACACGCTAAAAATGTTGCAAGTTGACAGAAAAGTAAAATATACCACGTAATAAATAATAATTTCCTATTTATGACGCAAAAAGAAGGAAGTGGGAACTCGGAAGTCGGAATGGCACCACCCGGCTTCCGTAGATTTTGCCAGAAATTCAATAATCATGTAATGAGGCATTCATAATTTCATAACACATTACTATATTTCCTTTTACCAAGCTTTTCCACACGCACCCAATAATCATAGATCGCCGACATATCCGAAATCCACACGTGGACCTATGGTTGCACACGCCACCAATGGGTCACATGTGTAGGATTTCGGATACAAAAGCGTGACTAAATTCAAGACAAATCAGTGCTATTCTTGCATTGGATTTCAGCGTACTAAGCTGTCATAACAGCCATACCATCATTGAGGAGCTCCGTAAGGCTTGGTGCAGATATGCCAACAGAGTTATCATCGGCAAACATGGTGGCTCTTCCACTTAACCATGATGTGGTTATTTTGATTGGAAATTACCTCCCCTATCTGCTCATTTCGTTTGATTGGATTGTCCACTTATGGAACACCGTATATATTTAGGATTCTCCTGGTTGCTTATGATAAGATATTTATATTGTGTGACAACAAAACAAATACATGTTTACAGTCATTGTTGGCTGTTTGCTATATATTTTTTTCTGCTGGTATTCTGGCATTTAGGTAAAGTAGATTGGTGTAGTCGAATATTGGTCTGCATATTGAATTTGTAGATGTGAGCTAGTTTTTTGCTGTTTCCCCCATTTTTGTAGGTTATGCAGCGAAAGTGTTTATTTCTAGAGATGCACTTCCTTATGGATTTGATGCGGTTGTTGAGGTTCAACTTGTGATCTAAACTTACACCCAGATATTTGACTGTTTAGGCAGTATCATCGTTGATAGTAACTGATGGTGAATTATTGTCTGATGTATAATTAAAGATAATGTATTGGCATTTTATTGAATTATGTTTTAATTAACACTTGTTGAACCGTGTCATTTATTCTGTTTACTAGGCATTGCAATTGTGCAATTATGGTTAATTAGGACAGTATTTTCAGCATAGTGAAGGATATATGTATTAGGATCAAAATGTTCGAAGCCCCTTTCAAAGTTGTGAATAGATTTTGTATAACAGTGGCCCTATGGAAGTCCTTATTAATAATATTTTGTAACTTATATTTATTTTAGTTTGTAGGGTTCAAATTTTGAAAGTAAGTTTGTATTGTGAATAGAGGGTGAGTCAGCAGGAAAGTGCCAAACTCAGAGTGTGTATACCACACAAAAGTATATGGCAAAGAACTCAAACTTTATAATCCAATTTTTGTTTTCGAATTACCGCCTCTTAAACATTTATAAACAAAAAAAATTTTGTGGACATCGAATCATTTTTTATAAGTTTAATCCAACAGTCACGTTTGAATTGTCAAACATTAACTTGTCATCTCTTATTGGTTGGTTATTATTTTATAAAGACGATAAAGAATGTCACACATCTCGCATCTTGAATATGGAAATATGTTGTTTGTTTATGGATCTTAGTAAATCATGTATGTCTTATACACTGCTGGAGTTTGGCTCTTTCATCCCAACTCACCCTGTATAAGATTTTTTGAGTGGTTCAACATCGCTTTCTTATATGACCAATCTCAATGCCATACACTGTCAAACGCATTGTTTAAGTCAATAGTTGTCAGTGGTCAGCGACAGTTCAATAATAATGGTCATTTTTATGATTTTCAGGTTAGAAGATGGTATCTTGCCACAACCACAAACTACTACTAGTAGGTTAGTTAAGAGACGGAAATCGAGGATTAAGGGTGCCCCAACTATAAAAACATACCTCCAAACAAAATATAAATGTTTCCGAAAAACACACTTGCTGAAGCATAAAGTTCCCTCAGAAGTAACAATGCACAAATGTGACTCTTGCTCTTTTCAGACAAAGCATCACTGGAACCTCAAAAGACATTTGCTAGTTCATAGTTATCCTTCAGAGGTAACAATGTTCAAATGTGACTCTTGCTCTTTTCAGGCAAGAAGTCAGTGGATCCTCAAAAATCATTTGTTAATACATAGGGATCCTTCAGAGGTAACAATGTACAAATGTGACTCTTGCTCTTTTCAGACAACACATCACGGAGTCCTCAAAAGACATTTGCTAGTACATAGGGATCCTTCAGAGGTAACAATGTACAAATGTGACTCTTGTTCTTTTCAGACAAAACGTCACTGGTCCCTCAAAAGTCATTTGCTAGTACATAGGGATCCTTCAGAGATAACAATGTACAAATGTGACTCTTGTTCTTTTCAGACAAAACGTCACTGGTCCCTCAAAAGTCATTTGCTAGCACATAGGGATCCTTCAGAGATAACAATGTACAAATGTGACTCTTGCCCTTTTCAGACAGAATATCCCAAGGGCCTCATAAGACATTTGCTAATACATAGGGATCCTTCAAAGGTAACAATGCATAAATGTGACTCTTGCTCTTTTCAGACAAAACGTCACTGGGCCCTCAAAAGTCATTTGCTAGTACATAGGAATCCTTCAGAGGTAAAAATGTACAAATGTGACTCTTGTTCTTTTCAGACAGAAAGTCACTGGGCCCTTAAAAGGCATTTGCTAGTACATAGGAATCCTTCAGAGGTAAAAATGTTCAAATGTGACTCTTGCTCTTTTCAGGCAAGAAGTCAGTGGATCCTCAAAAATCATTTGTTAATACATAGGGATCCTTCAGAGGTAACAATGTACAAATGTGACTCTTGCTCTTTTCAGACAACACGTCACGGAGTCCTCAAAAGACATTTGCTAGTACATAGGGATCCTTCAGAGGTAACAATGTACAAATGTGACTCTTGTTCTTTTCAGACAAAACGTCACTGGTCCCTCAAAAGTCATTTGCTAGTACATAGGGATCCTTCAGAGATAACAATGTACAAATGTGACTCTTGTTCTTTTCAGACAAAACGTCACTGGTCCCTCAAAAGTCATTTGCTAGTACATAGGGATCCTTCAGAGATAACAATGTACAAATGTGACTCTTGCCCTTTTCAGACAAAATATCTCAAGGGCCTCATAAGACATTTGCTAATACATAGGGATCCTTCAAAGGTAACAATGTACAAATGCGACTCTTGCTCTTTTCAGATTAAACATCCCGGTGACCTAAAAAAACATTTGCTGGTACATAGGGATCCTTCAGAGGTAACAATGTACAAATGTGATTGTTGCTCTTATCAGACAAAATATCGCAACTCCCTCATAAGACATCTGCTAATACATAGGAATCCTTCAGAAGTAACAATGTACAAATGTAACTCTTGCTCTTTTGAGACAAAAGATAAATCTGCTTTAAGAAAGCATTCGCTGCGGCAGCATAAGGATCCTTCAGACAAATAAACAATTAATAAGGGCAAAACTCAGACGATATGATAAAATCTGCAGGGGCGCTGATAAACTCATTTACAGCCAGTTTTTTAATTAAGTATTAAATATTTACAGTGGGAGCACCAGCAGATCAGTGTATGCTTTATGAAAATATGTTGGTACTTCATCTACACCTATTGCAGTCTTAAGTTTTAGCAATTGTATTACTTTGTGAATATTTTTAACAATTAATTTATCCAGATCATAATTCTTGTGACTTGCGTCTGATATAGATTTAAAGTTCATGTTAAGTAATTCTTACCTGTGACTGAGTTAATGTTACAATTGTTTTTTAATATGGTTTTTTATACGAATTCACTAACTCCTGGTAAGTTGGTATGGGAAGTGTAATGATTAATTGCTTGCATGCTTTGTTGGATACATGTCTACATATGTATTGTTTTATAATTCATTTTTTATGAACACATTTTTATTGAGATTTCTTATAAATACATATGTGCTATGTACAACGGCGATGTGAAATAAATCAGTGTAAAATAAAATGGTGTTTAATTGGCATGCCCTTTCAACATAATAACATTTATAGTACAAATTATTACAAATGGCGATGCGAATTTAAAAATAATAAGTAATAGAGCTTAGAATATTTTTAATATACATATGCATAAGCCAAAACGTGGGCAGAATTGAAATGAGGTGTAGTGGCAAAATTAGTGAATTTCAATTGGGTAAGGGCAACTGGAAAATGTGTATTGCTCGATTAGATCAGTGTATTATTGCCAACACTATAAGAGATGGCCTAAAGACAGCAACGTTGTTGACGGTTATCAGGAACGAAACTTACGAACTTGTAGCAGATTTGTGTAGTCCGGCGGAACTGGGAACAAAAAGTTATCAAGAATAATTTCTTTGGTGACAAATCATTTACAACCTGAGCCATCAGTAATGATGGAAGGACGTAAATTTCGCCATAGATACTATATAAAAGTGAGACTATCACAGATTATGTAGCAGTGTTAAAAAACAAAAATATGTAATTTCGGGGACGAACTAGATGAAAATTCGAGAGAACGGTTGTCGTCTGGTATCATAAGTCAATCAATAAAACAGCGTCTATTGGTTGGCGATAAAGATAAGAAATTGACATTTACCACAGCGTATGAAATAGCTCAAAATATCAAAGCAGCAGAAAATGACTAAGGCATATTGGAATCAACACAGCAAATATTGAATCACACCGATTCGGTTGGAGCACTAGAATTGTTTAATGTATTTAGTTCTAATAAATGTAGTCCTATAAATATTAAGATGTAGAAAACATGCATTTAGATATGGAACTAGATACTGAATCGGCGTTATCATTAATTTACGATAAATATTTTTCAGGGAGAGAAATTTTTCAGTTCAAAATTCGACTAGCTTCATATAGAAGTAACCGAATTCTAACTGAAGGTTGCATAAGAGTCAATAACTATTCTGATTTATTGAAGTTGTACATTATAACAAATAGGAGGGCCCTCGTTGTTAGGTCGCGATTGACATTAAAAATTAATATGATTAACAATACTGCAGTACGTGCATTACCTTTTAGTATGAAAAACAAAATGGAAAAGGAGGTTATGTAATTACAGTGTTAATTCCGGTAGATCACAGTCATTGGGCCAGCCCGATTGTACCGGTATTGAAAAAAAAGGAGATGGAGATGTAAGAATATGTCGGGATTTCAAGGTGTCCGTTAACCCAAATTTATATACACGGTGTAATTAGTATCATGTCATTAAAAAAAACTGGTGACTGGAGACAAACAAAAAAACCTTATATAACATGGGATCTAACAGGTCTATTCTGTAATTTTTTGGTTAAAAATAAACGCCCTGTTAAATTTTTAATTTTAACGGAATGCTAAAAATAATAACTCATTTTTCTATTCTGTATGCGACCATTTAACGGACCTGTTAAAGTCATAAGTTTTTAACGACCGCGCTTCTATTTGAGGTTATGATTACGATTATTTGAAGGCGGAAAAATAATTACTGAATATAAATGAGGAAATGGGTCGTCAAAAGAATCTCAAACTCATTGACAAACATAAATAAAGTGCCATATTTACTGAACGATATTATACAAAATGTTATGAACCAAAAATAAAATACGGTGTTTTTGCCTCTTTAACGGTACCGTTAAATTTTAGTGGCAGGTCCAAAGTCGCCTCTAATTTTAAACGATGTTGGTTAAATTTAACCTTAAAAAAAGTGTACAGAATACCACTGACCGTTAACTTCATTTCGCTAATTATTTTAACAGTGACCTTGCCGTTAAAGCTTAACAAAAATCTTACAAAATAGACCTGTAAAGCTCATAGTTTTGGAGGAAAAAAATTAACAAAAATTTCGCAAATTTTCAATAAATTTTTTTTAGAACTGGTGGAATATTGAGGTAGCCGCGTCGGCGATAATTACGGCCACTCTCCACGACATGTGGGGTTAGTGACAATAAATTCCTGAATCGTGTGCCCTACATAGACCAAGGGACCCCAAGATAACCGCCTTCTGCATTTGGCCTGCCAGCCATTCGGCTAATTTCTGACAGACTGATAATGTTGTTTCTTTCTTGCACCTATTAGTTATTAAATTTTTTTGTTTCTTAAAATGGATAATTCGTTTAATTATGTATAGCCATCAGGCCCGTTTCTAGACAAAATTCGGAACTGGGCAAAACTAGTATTTTGCGCCCCCCTCCCTCGCAAAGGACGTAAATTCTCTTACAACTTAATAAAACCACAAAAAGCGAAAACGTCCATTAGCCAGATTATTGTATGAATAACACTACCTTGCAAGATTTTGCCCCTGGATAATGAATATTTGTTTCCGAAGTATCTTTTCCAGCTGAAACGAAATTCGGGCTCAGAATTGCTCTTTCACGTTAGGTTTTTGAGATATTCTAACCTAAAAGTGCAAAAAACATTATTTTTTGACATATTTGAGGTTATGTAGCACCTCGATTTTTTTTTTCAAAAAACTATGTGTGGGATCTTAAAGTACAAGTCTTCCTCATTTAAATGCCGTTGAATTTGCTCAAATATATATTTTTTTCGCCGAGATATCGCATTTTGAAATTCTCATGTTTGTGACTTTCCCTATATCTGAAAACTCATTAGGGACACGTGTATATTAAAAGATTGTTTTTTTTTTATTAAGAAACGCAAAGAATAAGTATTTAAAAGTCAATAACAAGTCAATATTTTGTTATGTCAAAAGATCTGCTCGTTCAGAATCCAAGGTCAGATTTTCAAAATTTTCCGAAGAAAATGCAATATGGCCGACCTGAGTTGATTGGGTATTGGTATTATTAAACACTGCTGCTGTTCGCGACTGTCGTTTTTTAATAGAATTTTTGATCTTCTCAATTAGTAATATTATCCAGTGCTTTTAATTTATCTATTCATACTTATCTCTTTGTCCCCCTTTAACCTGGCACAAACCCTACACCGCAGGCGTGAGGAGATGATGGATATATCGCCGTAAGAATAAGTGCGTACCGCACCGAAATAAGTAACTGTCGCTTTAAAATCTAATAATATAACTATAATTAACTCGATTAATAATTGGACTATAAGCTAGTGTGCCGGCTTATCCTTCACAGTCCAAAAACACGGTACACGAAAACCTCCAATGATTCAGGTTATCAAGGTGAGTGCCAGGTATCTCTTTCCATCGCTAATTTTGGCCTTTAACGGTTCAGCTACTACTAGTTAAGGATGCTTCAGAAGTGAGAATGTTACAGAATAGCAGTATTAAACTGTGATTTAACTATAAGATAAACACTTATCCTCGCATTGATAAACCTGTCCTAAACCAATTACCATGCTGATATAAGGGTTACCAATCACAGTGATTTCCGTCTTCGTCACTATTGTAATCATAATCGCAGTGATTGAATCACCGGTAATAATAATATACCGCCCATCTCTAGTGTACGACGTGTTGCTACGTTCGTTGTCCATTTCCGTGTTTGTTAGGTTAAAATATTGAAAGCATCTGCTTTATATTGGTTCATTGAGTCAAATAATTATTATACAAAATGCGTATCCATGAAAAAACAATATGCAGACTCTGTTTGGAAATATGTGAGGCCTTTGAAGCTATAGGGGGATATATGAAAGAAGTTTTGGATGTACTTCTGCCAAAAGTAGTAAGTATCCAAAATTAACCATCGATTTATTTTAATTCAATTACTGTTTATTTCACGTTTTGTTGTAACGCTCTCTATGATTTTTGTTTTAGGATTTAGCCGCAATGCGGGAATCTGTGATGTGTACAGGCTGTACTGAAAAGCTTATGAGTTGTTTTGATTTTAAAGCAACATGCTTTTATACATATGATTATATATTTCCATTTGTCAACAATGAGAGCCCTGCAAAATTGGATCTAAGAGATGTCTATCTGAGCAGAAATGAAACTAGTGCTAGTGTTTCAGAAGATGAGGACATTTGTGCATTTTGCATGGGTCCAGTGGAAAGTTGCTCTGTCATATTCCTCGATGTTGCAGATGGGGATGTTATGTTGAAGAATATGATAGAACAGTGCCTTCCAGAGTTGGTAAGTATCTTTTGTTGTTCAAGTGCTTATTGATTGGGAAACAGATACAAGAAATCATGGGTGAAGTACATGGCTAGGTGCGTTCTTAGCAGGCTCACATCTTGCTCTATTGACGCCCTTGTGCATTTTAATATATTTTGCCCCCAATTTCTAAAACGCTGATATTTGGGTAAAAGTACAGTTAAATTTGGTACTATCCTTCATTGAAAAATAATTTTAAAAATATTTATATATTTTTATTTTCATATTTTTATTTTTATATTTTACAAGTTGTACCCCAAGTAGCATTTTTAGACACAGTTTTGAAACAAATTTGGCAGAATCTTATGATCCGCGAAATGCGCAAAAGGCAACGTTTATTCTGCGTTATAAGAATTTTTTTGAAGATACTGGTGGCTGCCTTGCTGTATACATAAATAAGAGCTAGGGATGAATTGTAAACAATAAATATAATATTTTTAAGAAGTGTAACTAAGTCGACAGGTGTCTCTACGCATGTGAACGTCACAGCTCATGAGATTTTAAAACACCTATATTTCGATACTTATGTGATACAATGGTTTACATACATTTCCGACATTTTTCTGAAATTGTTGCCAATTATTTAACTTTTACATATAGCACAACAATATTACTAACAGTTTAGTAATTGTTTTTACCATAAAATATAACTTTTCTTCAGAACAATTGTTCGGAACAATTTCTAAACATGCTGCAGCATCTGTTACTTTTCAATAAAATATCTAGCAACATTTAGTTAGATAATGTTTTTAGGACTTAAGTGGCAATAGTTATTTACATAAATTACAGATGATTGCCAAGTTCATAAGTGGAGGTTACATGTTTACTTTGTTCTTATTTGTAATAAAATAAAAGTGTGAAAAGCTGTCTAGAAGTTGAATTGTCTCCATCCTTAGCCCTCATTTAACAGCATTCCTAACAGTTAACTCATTTATAACTGTAATTTTATTATTCTCCTGTCACCACTGAAAGTGTTTGAAACTCATTCTTCTTTCCAGCACAAAATAGATTATTAACAGAGACTGGGAACTTTTTTACAAATTTTAACAATTTAGAATCTAAGGAAATAAATATATTACTAGCAAAAATGCTTGTAATTATTTTAAACTCTTACTAAAGACTTTTCATAGATTCTGTACTTATCTGTGATAATTTTTTGCTAGAAATATATTTATTTCCTCAGATTCTATTTTAGAGTACTCTTACATTGTAGGGAATTTACATTTGCATTTAATCATATTTTATAACAATTTTACAAATTTTGTAGCTGTTATGAGTAACGTGAAGAAAGTAGAAGAGTGTACTATTTGGATAGAAAATATTGAGGAAGGTAAAAGTTGAAATGAAAAATAAACAAAGCCCCTCAAAGTGCGCATACATTTCAGAAACAATTTAGAAACAGAAAAAATAATTTTGAAACATATTCCTTTCTTAAAATATGATATAAATTTCCAAAACACATAGAGAACTGTTTCTGGGGCAATTTTGGTTTTAAAGTGTTGGCTAAATGACGTTTGTAATTCGGTGGCCATTATAGACAATTTTCATTCGAAAGAAAACGTCATTTATACAAAAGCTCAAATGTCGATATAAATTATGAAATATAAACATTGTTTGATGTTTTGATACATCATTAATTATTAATATCAAAATGATCATGAAAATATACATTATAATAATTTTTTTAACTAAAAATATAAATTATAAATGGTCATATTTGTAAGGCGCATTTAAAATATTGAGGTATTTCCCCAAAATAATCCATAAAATTTTCGTCGCATAAATTTATTCTGACCAGACATCCGCTAAAAACTAGATATAAGTTTTCGTACTGTCAACATGTACCTACAATATTATTTTATACCTGTTTCCATATTGAATATATTCGTTATAATAGATAATAAGAGTTTTCGAAACTGATTGCATACATTCTGTTCCCAATAATATTAGTTATAAAGACATTGATGTATTTGCGAAACTATTTAAAAAGCTGTTAGTTACAAATTAGAAACATGTTTCTCTTTATTTTCGAGCCTAGCACAGAAACACGCAGTGCCACCAAAATAGAAACACACTACACTACCATAAGAAATTGTGTATGCGTCGAAAATGTATCACAACATGTTGCAGTTCCCATTTTGTACATGGGAACAAATACACTTGTTGAAACGTTTCCGAAAATGTATCTTAAAATGCTACCTGGGACTGACAATGTATAAGTCATATAAGTATTTTTTCACTTAGCACCTTTTTACTATAGAAGTTGATTGCGCATCGGGCAACCAATAAAGTCGCAACATATGCAGCTCTAATCTTTATAACTCTATACACTGCAAGTTCAGAGAGGAAAAGAAACATTTGTTCGCTCGTTGCAAGTCAAACTCAAACACAAATAGAATCAGATTCCTGTTTGAGTTTGAACAATTTATGTTATCACGTTTTACTTTAGGTGGTTTTTAAATACATAAAACAGTATAAAAATATATAATTTGCAAGAAGTAATCCGGTTCCCTTCTTTTAAAGAATAGAAGTAAATAGCAGATAACTAAATAACCGAATAAAGAAACACATTAGATTGCAATTCCACTTTGTTTTTGTTTTATCTATTACCTAATATACATTTTTTTTTATTTGTGTCCTTTCGGCGCTATCGTGCATCACACGACTGTACTCTTATGTACAGCGCTAGCCTCATCCGGAATGCTTAATATGTTAGTTGGGAATCTAGATTCTCAAATGATGATGGGTGTGAAATTATCCACATCAACGTTTTAAAGTAGGACAATAATTTAGGGACCGACTAGACAAACAAAAAATCTATAGACTTTTTTGCTCTAGGGGCACTTTGAAAAAAACTGCAAATTTGGCAATGTTTGTTGCAGAAAACCACATCACCATTTAATATAGCGATAATTATATAGGTCCAATTATTTCATTACTGCAAATTCCTGCCCACAAATTAACGCTGAACTGTCATTAAAAATGCTCCCTTATTACACGTGAATTTTCGTCTGCCCAATAGTGCATATTTTTAAAATTAAACACTTCATTTCTGGTGAAACATGACTCATCGGAGAAACACGGAATGTTTAAAAAATCCTCATTTGCTGCGTGTTTTCTTAAAATCCACATACAAAATTGCATTCGCTCTGCAAAATCTTGAGGTTGTAGTGCTTGGACACGTTGATAGTGATAGGGATGTATGTTCATTTCTCTCAATGTCCTCCATACCACAAAATGGGATACTCCCACATGGTTCACGATATCACAGGTGCTTAAAGTTGGATCCTCTTCTACAAGTTCCAAAATTTGAACCTCTGCATCAGTTACCCTTTCTTCGCGTTATGGACCTTGTCCTCCTCCATGTCTATCGAGACGACCTGTTTCTCGAAGACGCTGGTCAATACTAACTAGAGATGTGTCATTCGTGAATGATTAGATCGTTGGGATTTGGTCACTTAATAGTATTGAATGATAGAATCTCGCTTTCACGAGATCAGTTAATCGCAGTTTTCGATCGTCTCTTCTTGCATTTACTTTGACCGACACCAATATAGATCGATCAACTCGTATCATTCGCAACATTTTTTGTCATTCACTTCAGTCAGTATTGGTATGCAATGCGCGAGAGTACTGTCTGTCATGTTCAATTCATTCTTTTATTATAAACAAAATGTATGAGATTTGTTTTTTGAAATATATAATATACAAGTGAGTAATAATAATCAGATATATTTTCTCAGGCTGTAATCGGCTACGTTTTTTATTTCAAAAATATAATTCCTTTTTCACATTTTGCTATAAAAATAAAAAATATGTAATAACTATATTATATGTACCTACTTATATCAGTGGCAAGGTGTTAAAGTGAATTTGAAATGTTAATTAAGTAAACAAATTAATTACATAAGTATTCATATTCAGCCATATTCGACTATAACGCTCTTCTGCTGTTTGACTGAGACGATCGAATATTGTGTAACAGCAACAATGACTCATTCATTCTATTTCAATAATACAATCACGAATGATTGATACAAAAGATTCGATCTTTTGGGTAGTCAATCACTAATGGATCGAATCCTCTCAAAATGAGCAAATGACACATCTTTAATACTAACAAATGTACGAGCGCAAGGATGACGTCGATTAGGGAACCTTAAATGGTAAAGCTCTTCCGCATCAGCTGCATTTCAACCACTTTCTTCATACACCAATGCAGATGCAGATCCGCGAGCTCTGGATAAGTGTAATCTCCCATAATGTACAAAACCTGCGTTTTAAAACACCACTCTAAACTGTGAATTAATGTTATCAATAAAGAAAGCAAAAAGAAAAACTTGGTCCAAAATCCAAAAAGTAACACAAAAGCATGAACGAGAAGTAGTATCTTATATAACCAAGTACTAACGACTTGAACAATAAGTCAATAAAATAAATCTTAACATAAGTGGCACAAAATTCAAAAAGAACCAAAGCAACAGACAAAACCAAGGAATGGGTAGGACGCGTCATTGTACGTTGTTTTCGAAGTAAGGACACAAACTGAAATTATTACTTGAGAATATTACAAGGGAGAGTATAGCACGCGTAATATGATAATTTGACTGGGAAGAAACAAAAAACATGGCGGTGTCCTCTGTCGGTCACTTTTAACTGCTTTGTCGGCATGCTTTTCGATGACCCCCGTAGCGGCCTAATTATCTCTTAGGTTCACCATACTTATTTGCACGAATGTCAGAGTATCACGTGCGACAAGACACGAGGCAATAAAGCCTACCCCAATATGCCATCAGTTTTCAAACCATGTTATCAAGTTTTTTTTTTTCCTCCAAAACTAGGAGCTTTAGACCCCATGTTATATAAGGTTTTTTCGTTTGTCTTGTCGTCTTGCCCTACCACCAGTTTTTTTTAATGACATGAAACTAATTGCACCATCTATATACATAGGAAAATATATCAATACATTGTCAGCCCGCCTAGAAGGATGAAATGGGGGTTGAAACATTTTAAGAATCAACTATTTTTCTAGCCACGGTAGAATTTTAATTCTAAAGTAGGTTAATTAAGAGCAGAAAAATGCATTGAATTTTTTTTTTTAGCCACGGTAGAATTTCAATTTCAATGTACAGTGTGTTCCACTTTTCATGGTAACATCTACGTAGCTCAGTTATTAATAAATCGATTTATTTTAAACTTGGTTAAGTTATCCACCTTTTGAAGGTAACTAAGAGTGCATATACCTATTTAATTTATTTCATAGACATGCTGACTAAGGGGGTGAAAATGGAGTAAATTTTCAGGTAAATTGTATTAGGGATTTTTTTTTTAAAGATTACCACCATCTCATAGGGCATCCTTTAAAACCCCTTTGTGCCAAATTTTGTTAAAATATCTCTAGTAGTTTTAGAGGTATCAACAGGTACATATGACGTTTTGTCAAGAATTATTGGCCTTTAACTCAGAACGAGGTGAATTTAGAAACAAAGTTATTTCTTATCGTTATCTATCTAGTCATCTTTGAAATCGTAAACAAAATTATTAGCTTGACAGTAATGGCAGCCTTTGTAGTTTACTTGTGTCATTATTTGTTATTTAAATTATTATTATTCAGTTTCTTATTTAAAATGGAATATCTTTCGGTAGCTGATAAAAGCCCAATTAATTCGGATAGTGGGTACAAATATAATTTCATATAGGAGAGCAGCCAGAATTTTCAATGCAAGACATTCAGATCGAAGAAATCTCATAGCAGCAGAAACTGTATGTAGTATTAATAGACTATTTAATGAAACTGGTTGTATTAAGAAGCATAGACAAAAAAATATCAAATATTAAATAATAGAAATGCTGACAATCGACGAATCATAGCGGCATTCAGAAATGACCCAACATCTAGTATTCGCTCAGTTGCTCGCATTTTAAACGTTTGTAAAAATAAAGTTTGGCGTTGTCTAAGAAGAAACCGACTAAAAGCTTTCAAGCCGAAATTTTTACTCTCTAAAAGATGGTGACGAGGAAATAAGGCTGGAATATTGTTTATGGTTACAAGGGGAATATTTGAATGATCAGAATTTTATTATAAACATCATCTTCACTGATGAAGCCACATTTTCAACTAATGGGGTTGTGTCGTCACAGAACACTCATTATTGAGCAGCTGAAAACCCGCATTGGGTAATAAATTGTAAGGACCGATACGTAGCCAAAATCAATGTCTGGTGTGGCATATTGAATAATAAAATTTTGGGTAACATTTTTTTGGAAAATTTAAATGCCGAAACCTTTCTCGACCTCTTAAATAATAATCTTGATAGATTTTTAATGGACCCTCCACTGTTGCAAGTGATAAATTTAATTTTCCAGTTAGATGAGGCGCTGCCTCATAATTCAATTGTTGTTAGATATTGGCTAAATCTTAATTTTCCTCAAATGTGGATGGGAATGAACAGTCTATTGCATGAGTGGCCCTCGCGGTCCCCAGATATCACGCCAATGGACTTTTATTTTTGGCGAGTAATTAAAAACCACGTTTACAAAACCCATTCAAGAAACAGACAATTATGTGAGAAGATTACATAAGCTCGTCGAGAGGTGACACCAGTAGAATTACGCAGAGTTCTAAATCATAAAAGAAAAATAGTAGAAAAGTGTATTAGATTAATAATAATAATAATAATAATTTTATTTTCATGGACTTTACAAAGTATAGAAATATAGTCAAAAGTATAGAAATATAGTCAATGGTGGCTTAGTAGAAATAACAAACATTTAGATATGTTATTAAATATTTATTTGAATCATTTTGCTATTAACAATTTAAATATATATTTTTCTTGTTTAGTTTGTTTATTACATATGATATTGATTAACTAAATAATAGAACACTCGATTAAAAACACATCTTTAGTGCTAAAAATTTAAGAAGTTTTATTTTATGTTAATTTAAAACCGTTTTAATGTTCTGATCAATTTCTTAATGCGTTGCCTCACTTTGTTGGAATTAGCGTAATCCATTGCATAACCTAAAGGCCATTCATATGTACCTGTTTATACCTCTAAAACTACTAGAGATGTTTAACAAAATTTGGCACAAAGGAGTTTTAAAGGATGTCCTATGAGATGGTATTAATCTTTAAAAAAAAAATCCCTAATACAATTTACCTGAAAATTTACCCCATTTTCACCCCCTTAGTCCGCACGTCTATGGAATAAATTAAATAGGTATATGCGCTTTTAGTTACCTTCAAGAGGTGTATAACTTAACCAAGTTTAAGTTAAATCGATTTATTAATAACTGAGCTACGTAGGTGTTACTGTGAAAAGTGGGACACACTGTAGATTAATTAGTAATTAAAATTCTACTATGGCTAAAAAAATGGTTGATTTTTTATAGCATTTCAACTCCCTATTTAACCTTCTAGATGGGCTGACAAATGATTTCAAAGCATTTTGCTGATGCATTTCTTTGTTCTTAATTAATCTACGTTAGAATTAAAATTCTACTGTGGCTAAAAAAATGGTTGATTTTTAAAGGGTTTCAATCCCCATTTCACCCTTCTAGGCATGCTGACAGTGTATTGATATGTTTTCCTATGTATATATTTCTATTTCAAAACTGTCTAATATTTAAAATGATGGAGTTTTAAAAACCTATTTTCGAATTTGAAAAATAATCTATAAGCCCACGACTTTATCGATTATAGTCCTACTTTAAAATGTGGATGTGGATAATTTCACACCCGTAAATGATGCTCCTAAAATGTCGATCACCTGATTCGAAGATATAGTTTTAAAAACGCCACTAAACATCAATACATTGGCCAGAATTCAGAGCCAGGACTGCGTCGTTGCAAGCCAAAGACCTTAGCACTGCGCCCCTGAATAGAATTTGTGGCTTTTGATTCCTAACTATAAAATATTTACACCAAACTGAATCCGCTCTGTATTAGCGCATAATAAATTTCTTCATTACCTATTTGTTTTTTTTTGACAGGATTTTACCGTCATCAAAAACCCTGTAATCTGTACAACTTGTCATAGCTCGCTAGAGGATTGCTTCCGTTTTGTGTCAGATTGTTTAGTCGCAGAAGAAAAGATTAAGAAATATTGTGAAACTCTAGATACAAGCAGTAAAGGACAAGCAGAGCTAAGTGGTTTATTACAGTTTGCGATGGGAGACGTAACTATAAAGAAAGAAGAAGTACAGTTTACGTCAAAAATGTTAAGCGTTAAAAAAGGGAGTAGTATAAAAAGAGCAGAAATGTTATGTGGGCAAAACGAACTTAAAGAGGAAAAGCTTGTTGAAATTGAAGACCAAAAATATTTACTTAAGGAAGAAATTGAAATAAAAAGTGAATCATCGGATTTCAACAGGTAATACTGATTTAAAATTAATTGAATTGAATCTATGCCGCTAAAACACATTAAATATTACTTTCAATATACATAGTGGGTCACTAATGCATGAATCGTCAATATCTCCTCGATCGTTTGTAATTTAAAAAAATATCTTATAGTGAAGTAGATGGCATTTGAAAAACGAGTGTTTTTTTTTCGAAGAAATGTTTTTCCTATCTTATAGACAACTTCCCCCACTCTCCTGACATTTTCACATCCGAGACCTAGGTGGTGGGAGAGGATGGGGAGGTTGTTAAACATATGGAAAGTTGTTTTTTCTCAGTTTTCGTGCGAGCGGGGAGACAGACAAAAAATGTTTCGGATAAAAAAAGAAAGGTCTCCCCGAGGTGCGTAAACTGGTTTTTGGTTTATTAGGGCCGTTTCAAGGGATTGAGTTTCAGACTAGGAAAAGGGATCGAACAGGTGGTATGATGGGTGTTTAAGAGATAAGAGATGGTAATTTTTTTCTGTTGTGGGAGGTTATAGGAAGAGGTCGAGGCCGTGTGGGGAACTCTCTAGGGCAATTATTTCCTACCTATCCCACATATAGCTGCTCAAAAAAGGAAGAAGTCCCATTTTGATTTTTTGAAATCGTCCTATTAGAACCAGAGATATTGCCGTTTTTCCTTTTTACATGTTCCCCCTCCCTCTCCTTCCCTAAATGCCCTAAAGAGCTCCACCCGCGCCCTCGACCTCTTCCTATAAGCACCCACAACAGAAAAAGAAATCAGTATTATTTATTAATTATTTATATATTAGAAATACCATTACAAAATTTCTATTACTTTAATACCATAACTAAGGTAGTGTGTGTGCGTGCGTGCGTGCGTGTGTGTGTGTGTGTGTGTGTAGAGCATCTTAATTTTTTTAATGTAAAAAAGTTCATCTTAGTTTCTACCTATCTAAAAGAGAGAGGAGGAGAGAGGGAGGGAGAAAGAAACGATCCCCAATATGACATGTGATTCAAACCCGGACATTATATTCATAGCAAAATATGATTAGTGCAATATTAATTGTTTTCAATTACCATCGATAAAAAGTACTTGGTCTTCATGTGATAAGCACGGACTATCGTTTTTATTTTGGGTTAAACTTAGAATATTTTTGTCATTAAATATTTCCTAATTGAGGGTGCAAATCAAATATTGGCGTGAGTTTTATTTTTACTAGTTAGTATACCGGAGATTAAAATTCACCCGGGTGAGATTCATCTTTGAAGCGTAGAAGATTCAATACTTAAAATATATATTTGGCACCATCAAGCTAGGTTAGGTCAGGTTAGGTTAGATTTTTCAATGTCTCGAGTGAGCGGAAGAATGGTGCTCTCTGATTGGTTGGTGGAAAGTGGTGAAGGGTGTCTCAACTTTTGACATATTATAGTAAACATATTTGGTGCCTGGTATACTTTCTTAGATCGATCTGATGCTGCGAGTTTGAAGTATTAAAACTATTTATGATTTTTTGAACGATTCCGTTAAGAAAGTAGGAATCGTTATCTTTCATCTGCTTTTTACATCTTGCCTGGTGGTGCTTACTTTATTATCAAAAACTAAAGTTAGCGATGTGGTCTAATCACCAACATTTTATAATTTCATCTTTCTCATCTGATACTATAATATTAAACTTTTAGGCACAAGCCGTCTAGCCGCAGGTCCCATAGTAACAGTTTTCATCAAGCAACATTAAGTTAGGATAGATTAAATGTAGATCCTATACTGGGCTATGACGTCATGTCTGGCTCAAGTACCCCCCCTATTTACTAACTATAAATCTTTCCAATATAACATATACAGTGTGTCTTACTTAAGAGTGTAACAGCGTAATAATTCTTCTGTTTTTTGACCAATTTGAATGACCAATGTCTATTTAAGACCACAAAATCACTTTCCATCTTTAAATGCAAGGCCATCTACCATACTAAATTGTATGAAAATAATAAAAAAATCATAGGCATTTTTTAATAGAAATTTTTTTTAACAAAACTTGTTCGAAAACATTCAAAAACCCTGAAGTTTACTTAAATCTTGCAACCCTCCGAAAAGTTATGAGAATAACAGAATGAGAATTGAGACCATACATTAAGGCTGATGGAGGTTTGATAGAACATACGTGTTTAACTCTTTTGGTGGTATTTATTCATGTGTAAATTATTTCAAAAAAATAAATTTGGAAATAATTTTTATATAAATGCCTCAAAGGAATTTTTTCATGAAGACCTTTTTTTTTTTAGATTTCAAGTAAACTTCGGATTCAGGGTTTTTGAATTTAGTATCCTAGATGGTCTTGCATTTAAAGATGGAAAGTGATTAGGTGGTCTTAGATAGGCCTTGGAGACCTCTATCTTTTAAGATCAGTTTGATTCAAATCGGACAAAAAAGAGTGTTCTTAATATTAAATATCTGATAAACGTTTACTATACACTTGTGTACTTGAACACGAACGTGACTTTCGTTTTGGTCAGATTCGCGCACAAGAACACTGCACAATTAATTTTGGAATGATTTTATTTTTGTTTGGTCCGGCGAAAAAGTAACACCCTGTATCGATTTTACACGAATGATTAAAAGTCAAATTTTCTGGAGTCAAAATAACGATATATTACTATTCACGTTCTAACAATACATTTGTTTATCACTAAATAGGTTTGATGTAATTAATTATGCTGAATATTAACACTTTAGAGTAGAAATTTGCCTTTGGTTGTTGTTGTTGTTTTGTCGCGTGGCTGGATCCCGAACTGACTCACTTACTGGCTCGACTCGACTGAATCCTGCGTTGAGCGCGTCTCGGTTTATATAAGATAAATCAAAGCTTCGAGCAAGTGTTCGAAAATCGAAGACTCCAGGCGTTCTAGTCGTTCTAGACGTTCCAGATTGTTCGCCATTCCCGAAAATTCGATCGGTAGGGGAGAGTGGCTCGTGTATGTTCTCCAGCAATGAAGGCTTGCTTTTCGAATTATTCTAATAATGTAAGAAGTGTTTTTTCTAGCTCTCGGGCTTTACAGAGCAACAGAGGGACGTTAATTCTTAATTTTGACAATATGAATTACCCGATTTAAGAAAGGTACTTTGACATACTCACACTTGTCTTACAATATCCCGCAGAAGAGGCTCGTCAGGTTACTATGTGACATAGCGTCAAGAGAATTGTGTAGACCTTACTTTAAAAAAAATAACATTTACATTTTGTTTGAAAAACTTTGTTTCTATTCAGTTGAAGAATCACGAACCGCAGTGATGCAAAATTGCCTTATAGCACAATCAGTGACATTAGGGTTAGATTCACTATAGTGATGTTAATTGTTGTTATTTTTTACTATTTTATCCAAATATTTGTAATGTGACGTTCATATAATGCCATGTATATCTAATATACGACGATGAAATAAATAAATATCTGAGGTTGTGTGGCCGAAATCGAAGAGAATGTTAAAAATTTTGTTTTTTCATAGTTCAACTTAAGATTGTTCAACCATATTTTAATTTTTTGTGAACATTTTTCAGACTTTCTCTTTAATTCGTCCCAACTGTTTCTCTCGACATATATGACTGTATCATCTGCATATGCTACAATATCGCATGTTTTTTCTATGTGAAAGATATCATTGATACACAAAATAAAGAGAATGGGACCCTAGATGGTTGCCTGTCGCACACCGCTTTTAATTACCAATGGGTCACCAATCGGGGTCGCAATTTTTACACGTTGTACCCTTTGACGGACGTAACTTTCAGTAACATTTAATATGTTGCCTCTAAATCCGTAAAAAGGTAGTTTGGAAATGAATTTCTTATGCAATTGTATCACACGCCTCAGCTAGATCGAGAAAATAGTCATGAATGGTTTTGTCTTAATACTCTTCTACAGTTTTTCTGTTAAAGGACCACGCACAAACTTTATGGGAAATGGGTTTCGCTAGAATCGTCTGAATTTTTTGTATATTGTAGCTTCTGTCATTCTAAACAAAAGTCGCCCTGGCCACGATGCTCCATTTTGAGTATTTTGGCTCCTATGGTGCACCAAAGCTCCATACCCGTACTAATCTTCTGCACATTGGGTGTCGGCAGAATCATCTGAAATTTTGGTATATTGCAGCTTTTATCATTCTGAACGAGAGTCTATGACCAGGATGCTCCCTATTTAGTGCTTTGGCGCATATGGAGCACCAAAGCTCCATAGCTTCATCATAAGTTATTACTTTGAGTAGTTTTATAACATTTTGTAATGCCTATTTTGATTATTGAATTGTCTAACTTTAAGTTTTTGAGGTCACTGAATTCAAATCTATGTCAAATAGATGATATTGACAGTTGGTAGCTGTCAATTTATATTTAACATTAGATTTGAATTTAGCAACGTCAAAAACATAAAGTTCTACATTGTTTTTTTATTTTTTTATAAGCCAAATTCTATTTCTCTTACCAGGTGCCCTGGGCACCCGCACAGTAATTCTTATAACTGCCCCCATGATGTATTGCTTCACCCGGGTTACCTCCCCTATCTTCCCAAGCTGTACCAACTCCGCATTTGGGTATGTTTAGATTAGTCAGACATGACAGAGGATTTAACTACTGTAAGGAACAATATTTTGTGACGTCAAAATGAAGTATTTTACCACCTCCACCTGTGCCCCAAACAACTGCACTTGGTAAAGCTGGGAAGCTAAATAGAATTTGGCTATAGTTCCTTGCTTATTGACTGCTGATTAACAGCTGCCAACTGTCAATATCGTCTATTTGTCATCAGATTTGAATTCAACAACCTCAGATACATAAAGTTAGGTAATTCAATAATCAAAATATGCGTTATAAAAATGTTATAAAACTACTCGAAATAATAACTTGTGATGGAGCTATGGAGCTCTGGTGCTCCACAAGCGCCAAAATACTGAATATGGAGCATCGTGGTAATGAAGGCTTTTGTTCAGCATGACAGAAGCTGCAATATACCAAACATTCAGACGATTCCGCCGAAAACCAATTTTTATAAGATATGGAGCTTTGATGCTCCATAGGAACCAAAATATTCAAAATGGAGCATCGTGGCCATGGAGACTTTTGTTCAGGATGACAAAAGCTACAATACACGAAACATTCAGACGAATCTACCGGAACCCATTTCCCATAAGGTTTGTGTGGGGTCCTTTGTTATGGCGTCTTTCTTCAGTACTTATATTTTCACGAAGGCCGTGCTGCTGTTTTGCAAGTAAATTATATATTTTTTTAAATTTTACTATAATTTCCTTTGTGGCATATTTATATAACTTTGCAATATTTGATATTAGCGGGATTGGACAATAATTGTTAGGTTGTTCAAGGTCACCGGCTTTGTAGTAAATAGGTAGTACCAAAGTTTCTTTGAAAATTTTGGGAAATATACCTTCGTTTAGTCAAATATTTATGATTGTTGTTAAAGGTGATACTATACTGTGCTTAATGAGCTTTATTGTTTTGGTAGTTATTCCATCTATGCCTGGTGATGTAATTTTTTAAATTTTGTATAAATTTTATAACATCACACTGTAATACTGTCGTAATATATTCGAATTTCTTGAATATTACCTAAAATATTGGAATTATTATTAAGAATATGTAATGCATTGAAATAACTAGATCGCATAGTGTACAGGCAGCGGATGTAACATTAGATTTCCGTTGCCTGTGCAATCCATCACATATCTATTGGCGTTTTTCTACAAGGCATTGCACTAGCAATGAACTGCACATTGCTGAGTCAGGAAGAACGCGGATAGATATTGATGGAAAATGCGGAAAAGAATCAATCGTGTAAAAACCTCCGCAAGGAGAGGTCTGGTGGGCCCCGCTTCGCAAGGAGCGGGCCAGAGTTGTATTACCCGGAAGGGTAATTTAATTAATTCAATTGCTGTCAAGCCTCCGGAAGGGAATCAATCGTCGGTTAGGCTCCGCAAGGAGAAGTTGCGACAAAAGTTGAGTTGTTGCCCGAAAGGGTTGTTTTGAGAAAAGCAGAAAAGAAGAGAAAAGTCCCGAAAGGGTGAAATCAGAAAATAATTGCCTCTTTTCGGCCGGCGCACGGAATTCAGCCATCTTCCAGGGATGAGGAAAATACTGATGTAAGTACCGTTTGTATCTTACTTGTCAATATATATATATATACATTTTTCACGGCTAAATTGGGTATTATTTTCTGTGTGTGTGTGTGTAACCCTACCACCCTCTTTACGACGTTAAGAGGACCGACCCGGCCTCTTGCAAATTTAAGTCGAGCACCAAGCGAGTACCCCGATAGAAGGGGCGCGCACCCTGGGCTCGACACATGGTGGAGGTACCGGACATTAAGTTAGACCGAGCATTAAGTTAGGCCGGGCATTAAGTTAGGCCGGGTAATTAATGGTTTTTGCCTACGCATGGTGGAGACGCCGGTGTTTTTAATTATACCGGGTACATTTTAATTTTTTGTGTTAAGTTAGGCTAGCATATTTTATTTTGCCGATGTATGGTGTAAACTTATTTTAATTTTTTTTTTTTAATTTAGTAATCACGCCGCGTATATTCTAATGTTTTTTTTTGCCGACGTACGGTGAAGATGCCGTGATTAATTTTTTATTTCTTTTTTTTATTGATTCTGTGATAGATTGTTTTTTTTGACTAAATATTAGTTTTATTTAATCGTAAGAGCTAGTAGTACTTAGATTAATTTTTTCCGATTTATTGGGAATTTGCTGAATTTCGCAAAATTGGGGTTGAAGTGCAAGGTTTTTTTTAGCTTAAATTATTCGTAATTTTTTTTTCCTTGTTGGTTATTTAATTACTTGCAAAATTTAGTGACAAATGATTTGTGGTACCGACGAAATTATTTTTTAATTCATATATGTATATATATATATATATATATATATATATATATATATATATATATATATATATATATATATATATATATGTATATATTTTTTTTTTTTTTTGTGGTAATATCTATACTTTCTCTAGTGCCCGTTTACCTGGCTAGAGACAGTGTGGCAATAATTTCCTTTATTTGATTTTTTCAAAATAACTGCTTGGAAATTCTATTCTTTTCCCCGACCTGGGTCACAGGCGGGAGAATTGTAGATTTAGTTAGTATACGGTGGTAAATTAATACCCTTGATTAGTGCCCGTGTACCTGGCTAATCAAGTCTAATTTCCATCTGTACTCCTGCAGTTGTATGAAAATATGTTCTAATTTTGAATAAAAATATTATTCGTGGAAACGGTACCTCAAGTTACCTTGTATGTCAGATTTTTCTTTTTTGGTTTTGTTAGAATTTTTTATTGTATTTTTTTAAATATTTTCTTTTGAATGCCGCGCCTAAAACCCGGTAAAAAGGAAAGGCAGGAAAGGAGGGAGGCAATTAGGAAAGCCCTCTTATGTTATTCGCTAACACCAATTGAGGTGCAGCTAAATAAATCAGGTCTGCCTTTAACCCCGCGTGTCGTAGAAGAAAATTCTACGAATTACTTCTCTTTCCCGGAATCAACAAATAGTCAGAGACAGAGGGGAGAGCGAAAAGAAGCCCTTTTGTGCCACTCACTAACATCAATTGAGGTGCAGTTAAACGAGGCAGGTTTGCCCTTAACGCCACGGGTAATAGAAGAAAGTTCTGCAAATTATTTCGTATTTCCTGAATCAAAAAACAAAACAGAGAGCTTAATTTTAACAAAAGAAATTATTGCTAAGTTTAAAATTTTATTTGGAGATGACGACGACATGTAGTGTCAGTTTAGCTATTTAGGTGAATGGTAATTTGTTTTTTCTGATATAATAGTCGTATGGAGGGAGGTCCATCGCGAAGTAATTTCTTTTATGTATTTTTGTTTTTTATTATCACTGTATAGTTTTTAATTTTATTTACGAAAACACACACACCCATTTGAAAAAGAAAAATAAGGTAATGGCATTAGACTGAATAGGGAAATTTTTTTTTTTATTTTGTATATATATATGTGTCCATTTTTTTTTCTCTCTATTCCTCACTTATTTTTATAAATAACTTGTGGTGTTAGGTGAATTTTTATTTGATAAGTATTTCTACAATTCACCGTTATTTATTCTCCTTTGATTTTAAGTTAATTTAACTTTTTTTTTTTCCTTAATTTTGAAGTATTTACAGATTTAATAAACTAAGTGTTGGTTTTATATAAAGAAAAGAAAATCAATAAACAGGGGACATAAAAGCGCTCCTGTACCCCCACGTCGAACTAATCACCAAAAATACAAATCGTATATTTTAGAGACAAACGACGACATAGATATCATTACCCTTAAAGAAAAAAAACAGATTAATTGTGTTTTAAGGCAAATAGATGAACCGTCACAAAGTACGAGCAGTGAATGTGTAGTTTAGTAATAAAATTTTCTTTCCTCTTTGAAGAAAGAAAAAATGTTCATACTTAATATAAATATATTTTGTTTAGAGTATAAGTATTAGATTATTTTAGTAAAAAATTACTCGGTAGAAATTAAAGCTAGATGTAAAAGTATTCATATGAAAGAAAACTGAAACTTAGGTTAAAGACAAAGCTATAATTTTTGTATTAATTAATAACAATTGGTAAATTATTAACAGATAGCATTCATTTAATTATATTACTCAACCTAATTGAAGTGAAAATAGCAAACATTTGGAAAACTAGTACCTATTATGGAAATTGTAAGCTTAAGAGAAAATAAATCAATTAAAAACGATTTGTAAATTACATCAATTCCAGGATACCCATGGTATTGGCATTTAGAGTAATCTTTTTGTTTTACAAATGTCTAGTATGGATGACGCAAAAGATCCACTGATAACTACATTCTTAATTTATTATTATATTTCAGATTAGTTATCAACCCAAAGTGAAGCCTATATAATTCAATATCAGAAAACGCGGTGTGCCATGATAATATTTAACACCAAACTATTCTTAACCCCGTATTATTTTTCAGAGATCCCGGCAGAAGATGAGGATTACCCAAAACAAAAATTTGCTAATACATAGGGTGTGCCAGGAGTATAATTAACACCCAACGATATGTAAACAATCGCGTTATAAATTTACCGACCGGTACAATTTAAAAATTAGTTACCTTTAGAAAATGTAATCCGTTATTTACACTTATAAATTTTCCACACACAGATCACCAAAATACCGGAAGAACACTAATTTTCGGTTGTTTCACTGTTTTCTTCACTAACTAACTCTAAATTAAAACGAGATTTGTGACAAAGAACAAATAAAATCAAATTAAAGCCGCAACGTCCGGAATTTGACTGAAGAAAAATCGCGTAGTAAAGTGTTTCGAGATTATTTTGTAGAGATATGAATAATACTTTCAAAGCACATACTCCATCGGATGGTCAGAACAAAAGATTAGAAAATGCTGAAATAATACTTTAGTTATCGAAATGGCCTTAACGCTCATTAGGGCACACGTGTACATTACTTTGACAACATTCTTTACTACTACAGAGTGATCTGCTAAAACACTGACAAAATCATTCAAACAAATTTTTGAATAATTTTTCTTACTAGGCAGGGCATTACGTTATTTAATATTAATTTGTAATATAAATATTGTTTTACTTTAATTTCATTTCACTTAATTATTCATAAGAAATGTTAGGGATGTGCTCGAACTGACATTATTTGTAACTGCGTAGAATCGCATTAGAAGGAAAAAAAGGGCAAGGTACAACGCTAAGTTCGCATGCACAGATGTTGGCAGACGATTTTCTTTTATATAATTTTCAACTTTTCCTTCATAGTTTTATAGAAAAGGAAAGATAATGTTTTGAGTAAATTTATGGGTAGAATTAAGCACTATTATTAGTAGTATTAATTCAGTTTTAAGATGTATGCTAATACTAGTTTCTCTTATTTTTTATGTAAAATCCGGCGAACACGCTAAGTACAACAGGAGATACGAGAGGAAACTTCCCCGCCCCACCCAAACACATGGCAGCCAGTTGATCCGGGGAACAACCTGTGGACCTGTAGAGCCAGCCGTACAGATATCTACAGATGAAAGGAGAGATCCAGTTTGGTATTTCCAGAAATCCAAATCTAAGGCAGCTGAAAAATTAAAGATGGAAGTGGATGACCAAAATGTGCCAGGAACGTCCCAGTGTAACTAAGTGTGAACCACTCTGTACATACCAAAGTGCAGAAGTACTCTCTGAACATTTCCCAGCAAAGCTTATCTAAACTTCGAGGAAATATAGAAACGGTACCTCTGCTACAAGTGATAAGTTATGAACCTGAATATGACCTAAACTATCATCTTTCATGGTACAGAAAGTGTAAGTGATTGACATTATAGTACTTGTTAAAGTATACTTGGACTTCTATAACACGGGCGGACCAAATAAACTTTCATAAATTAATTCTCATAAATTTAGTGCGGCTACGGACTCTTACAGTTCACTAGGTTATACCCAAAGACAAAATTCCAGTGGCGTACAAAAGGGGGACTACAACACTACCGAAATTATGCGTGTTTCGTCGGGATTATTTTCTATATATTTTTTTTTTAGTAGGATAACGTTGAGTTTAGGTTAAGAAAAAAAATGTCTATCTGTTTTTTATCAATTTTGATCATGTTAGTATAAGGCTTAGGTTAAGGTAAATTTTCTTTGTTTTTCTTTCTATTTTATAAACATTCCAGATGATACCTCATACATGGAGGATGGCTGATTCATTGGACTTGTACCGGTTTTGAAGAGAGGCAAATATTACCATTAAATTAAAATTAGAGACAATTTAGTAAAAGTTGGCATCACTGGAGGCCAGTGATTAGTAGGGTGGGTAGTAATGTCGTAATATATTCGAATTTCTTGAATATTACCTAAAATATTGGAATTATTATTAAGAATATGTAATGCATTGAAATAACTAGATCGCATAGTGTACAGGCAGCGGATGTAACATTAGATTTCCGTTGCCTGTGCAATCCATCACATATCTATTGGCGTTTTTCTACAAGGCATTGCACTAGCAATGAACTGCACATTGCTGAGTCAGGAAGAACGCGGATAGATATTGATGGAAAATGCGGAAAAGAATCAATCGTGTAAAAACCTCCGCAAGGAGAGGTCTGGTGGGCCCCGCTTCGCAAGGAGCGGGCCAGAGTTGTATTACCCGGAAGGGTAATTTAATTAATTCAATTGCTGTCAAGCCTCCGGAAGGGAATCAATCGTCGGTTAGGCTCCGCAAGGAGAAGTTGCGACAAAAGTTGAGTTGTTGCCCGAAAGGGTTGTTTTGAGAAAAGCAGAAAAGAAGAGAAAAGTCCCGAAAGGGTGAAATCAGAAAATAATTGCCTCTTTTCGGCCGGCGCACGGAATTCAGCCATCTTCCAGGGATGAGGAAAATACTGATGTAAGTACCGTTTGTATCTTACTTGTCAATATATATATATATACATTTTTCACGGCTAAATTGGGTATTATTTTCTGTGTGTGTGTGTGTAACCCTACCACCCTCTTTACGACGTTAAGAGGACCGACCCGGCCTCTTGCAAATTTAAGTCGAGCACCAAGCGAGTACCCCGATAAGAAGGGGCGCGCACCCTGGGCTCGACAATACTGGATTGACAAGTATCGACTCTTGTACTTTACTTTATTTTATTGTGTTTTAATGTTTGTTACTATATTTGTGTCAACGTTTATAAAAAGATATTGACAAATTTGCCATAGTAATAGTTATTTTTATGGATTTCAGGTTAGAAGATGCTATTTTACCACAGTCACAAGTCACTACTAGTATGTTAGTTAAGAAACGGAAATCGAGGATTAAGAGTGCCTCAACTATAAACACATACCAGTGCCAAGGCTGTTCATTCCAAACAAAATATAAACATTACCTAAAGAGACACTTGCAAAAGCATAAAGATCCCTCAGAAGTAACAATGTACAAATGTGACTCTTGCTTTTTTCAGACAAGGCATCGCATGTACCTCAAAATCCATTTGCTAGTACATAGGGATCCTTCAGAGGTAACAATGTACAAATGTAACTCTTGCTCTTATCAGACAAAACGTCGTGGAGCTCTCAGAACACATTTGGTTGTACATAGGGATCCTTCAGAGGTAACAATGCACAAATGTGACTATTGTTCTTTTCAGACAAAACGTAATGGGGCCCTCAAAAGACATTTGCTAGTACATAGGGATCCTTCAGTGGTAACAATGCACAAATGTCACTATTGCTCTTTTCAGACTAATTGTCATGGATCCCTAAAAAGACATTGGCTAGTACATAGGGATCCTTCAGAGGTAACAATGTACAAATGTGACTCTTGCTCTTTTCAGACAAAACGACACAGGGCTCTCGATAGACATTTGCTTGTACATAGGGACCCTTCAGATGTAACAATGTACAAATGTGACTCTTGCTCTTTTCAGACAAAATATCAATATAACCTCAAAATACATTCGCTAGTACATAGCAATCCTACAGAGGTAACAATGTACAAATGTGACTCTTGTTCTTTTCAGACAAAACATTACAGGTACCTCAGAAAACATTTGCTAGTACATAAGGATCCTTTAGGGGTAACAATGTACAAATGTGACTCTTGCTCTTTTCAGACAATACGTCACGGAGACCTCAAAAAACATTTGCTAGTGCATAGGGATCCTTCAGAGGTAACAATGTACAAATGTGCCTCTTGCTCTTTTCAGACAAAACTTCGCAAGAGCCTCAAAGTTCATTTGCTAGTACATAGGGATCCTTCAGAGGTAACAATATACAAATGTGACTCTTGCTCTTTTCAGACAAAATATCACGGGAATCTCAAGAGTCATTTGCTACTGCATAAGGATCCTTCAGAGGTAACAATATACAAGTGTAACTCTTGTTCATTTCAGACGAAAAGTAAATTTAATCTAAGAAGACATTCACTGCAACTGCATAAAGATCCTTCAGATAAATAAGCAATTAAGAAGGGCACGTACTGACTGCATGCAAAACTCACGATGATATGTTAAAATCTGCAGGGGAGATGATAAACACATTTGCGGTCATTTTCTTAATTGTGTTAAATATTATTTATGGTGGGGGCACCAGCAGATCAACATAAGTTTAATAAAAATATGTTGGTACTTTATCTGCACCTATTCCAGTTTTAGGTTCTAGAGATTGTATTGTTTTGCGAATCTTATTCTCCATTATATTTTTAACAATTAATTTATCCAGATCATAGTTCTGGTGATTTGCGTCTGATATAGATTTAAAGTTTGAGGGAAGTAATTCTTACCTGCAACTGAGTTATGTTACTCTTTTTCAATATCATTTTTTATATGAATTAACTAACTCCTGGTATGTGAAATATTTTATTAAGTCGATAAAATATAAATTAACATCACTTCAAATATTTGTGATTTGTATTGAGGATATTTATGTAAAGTAGGCCTGATAGTTTTGCAAGTTTCTGATATTTCCCAAACAGCACAAGATCTTCCAGTGAACATCCATTGGACGTCCTTTACAAAATTGTAGATGTCAAATGGACGTCCTTTTTTGCCCAGTGGATGTCCAGATGTCACAAAAATCTGTATCCGGTGGACGTCTATAACACGACCGTTACAGGACATACTCGGCATAACATGGACGTCAAATGGATGTACAGAAGCCGCATAAATCTGAATTCAGTGGACGTCCATAACATGCCCATAGACGTGATAATTGATAAGATTTAGATTAGGTACCATATCTGTAATGTATTTAAATATCCCGCCAAATATATATAGTTACAAAGAAGTTAAGTTGGTAACATGAATAAAATCGTTTTATGATACATGCTATGCAAGTAAGTTGTCTGTTGTTAATTACGTTATTTTTTAATAAATAAGTATTTATTCAAGTGATCCTATTTCTATTTTGACCGGACATTACAATATCTAACTACATAGGAACATTGGACACAATCGACACTAAGGCATAATTATCGTGACATTTGGTTCACATTTCTCTACAATAGTACAAAATAAACTACATGGCCACTTTGGACAAAACATATCCTTGCACACTTCCTATCATGGTCCCACGCGCTCTTTTTCTTCTGTAACCGAATCTGAATTGACAAATTTTTTTAATAAATTTAAAAATAAAAGCTGTATTGGAAACGACGGTCTTAGTTTTAAAATGCTCAAACAAATTAAAGATTTTATTCTAGACCCGTTAAAATATCTGATAAATTATTCAATTGAAAGTGGCATTTTCCCAAACATTTAAAAAATATCTCACGTAATTCCTTTACTAAAAACTGGGTATCCATCAGATATCGAAAATTATAGGATAACGTTAGCCAGCTCGCTTTCTAATGAAAAGGGTGATTTATGATCAGCTGTCAGTATTCACTCTTACCTAGTAAACCATAAAATTATAAAAATTGGTTCCCGCTTTTCAGATGAATATAATGTATCCTTAGGAGTACCGCAAAGTTCAGCGCTTGGGGCCTTACAATTTATATTGTATGTCAACAACCTGCCAAATTATATAAAAAGTGGTATTGTAACCATGTTTGCTGACGATAGCACCATAGCAGTAACAGATCCTAATGTAGGAAATTTAAATAATAAAATTACAGATGTACTAGACGCGTTTGCTACATGGTGTTATCGAATCAAGCTTATCTTAAATACGACAAAAACAACATATATCAATTTTTCTAATAGAAAGCCATGTCCTCTGCAAAACCGGAACTTTAGCAAAGTAAGTTTCTAGGAGTTGTTTTAGATTCGGACCTATCCTGCAGATCCCAAATTAATATTGTATGCGAGAAGTTGAATCAAGCCTATTTCGCCATTATACAAATAAAAAATGTCTGTGATAAGACAGAATTATTAAATATTTATTACTCGCTTGCATACTCACATATTAGTTTTAGCATCATGTGTTGGGGAGTATTTGTCAAAAAAGCTTATCGGACTAATTTTTAACTTAAAACCAGGTGATAGCTGTGTTCAAACTTTTAAAAGTAACAAGTTACTCACAACACCCTCAATATATATTTACAAGTGTGTGCTTTATAAAAAGAAATCTACATCTCTTCAAAACCACTTCGTCTTATCACAATTATAGTACAAGAAGAAATGACATTGTGTTACCACCTCACAATTCTGCACTGTATGAAAAATCGACATCTTTTGTATCAAATTGTATAATTCTTATCCTGAAGAATTCATACACACGAAATTTTAACTTAAATTAAATTATTTTGTATCTATATACTTCCTATTTATTTTACATACTTTATACTTTCTGTATATTTTATATTTATATTCCAAATTTTAAATCATTATTTTTACTACCTACCTATTATATATAGTACCTATATCTGTATATGACTTATCCTATGTCATGTTTATGATCCAAAAGACTAATAAAGTATTATATTATTATTATTATTGGTTTGCCTCCTATTTTAGTTAACGAAATGAGATGGTAAAATTGCAAGAAATCTTTTCATACATCAAATATGCTGGATAATAACGTGGGTGTGCCTATGTTTATTATTTACATAAATAAACTGCCAAATATGCTGACTGAGGCTTTTGTTTCGTTATATGCTGATGACGCCACCCTTCTTCGTTCTGATACATCTGTTCCGCTTTTAAATAAAATAAATACTACTATCAATGATTTATGCAGCTGGTTTAAACATTTATTATATTTTAAAGTCTCTGAAACAAATCGTGACATTTCATATCCGTCGAAATAATACTTCCACCCTAGACATAGAAATCATTAATGTTCATTTTGATAGAGTAACTGTACAACATTTCTTGGTGGAATTTTTGACAATACACTTACATTTAGCAATCACTGTAGTAAACTAATTAATACCTTCAACTCTAAATGTTATCAAATCAGAACCCTGAAAATGTTGGATAGGTCTGGTCTACTAGTATTCTATTTTGGACAAGTTCAGTCCAGATTAACCCAAACAGCACGTGTACGTCCATTCAACATCCACTGGACGTCCTGCAATATACTCGTGTAAGTCCAGTGGTCGTTCTTTTTTGTCCAGAGGACATCCAGTGGACGTCCGATGTATGTTCAGATGTCACAAAATTCTACATTCAGTGGACGTCCACAACACGTCCATCGGAGGACATACTGGGCATAACATGGTCGTCCAGAAGCCGAATGAAATTTGCATTCCTTGTACGTCCACAACATGCCAAATATTGGTGGTTGGTAAGAGTTAGCAGGTTACCATAACGTACTGTGTGGGAATATTGGGTGCAATCGATACTTTAAAACATAATTATCGAGTCTAAATAAACAAGTTATACATAAAAAAAATTTATTGAAATTTTTGAAAATAAGTTGGAGCCACTGTTGTCAAGTTATTTTAGACGAATTGCAAAATGCTAGTATATAAATTTTTTTCAAAATAAGAGCGATTTAAATATTTGGTCAAGAAATAAAACTACACAGGTATAAAATGAAAACAATCTAAATTTCCATGAAATTTAAAATCTGTCGAGAGCTATTCCTTCAGAACGTGGAAAAAAATTATTTTGAATTTGCACCTTCTGCTTTGCACAAATTTCAATCAGTTTAAGTTTTGTAAAGCTTCTCCATTTAGCATTGTTCATCATGTTTTAAAGTGTCATGGGTCCCATACTACAGCTAAATAGTAAATCTAAATTATACAGGGTACCATCAATAAAATATGTTCCATATATTTCCAGTACACCCTTCCAGTTTGATTCAACTTTCTCCTCATTCTGGCCAGTGAACTCATATTATTAATTTATGTATATTGGACAATATATATCAGCGTGCTTTACAGTTAACGACGTCCCATAATGATACTGAAATTGACTTTATTTACAAATTCTTTACATTTCAAGCAATTCCTTTTGACACTATTCAAAATTGCAAACGATACCCGTCCCAGATAGCACAAAGACGTCTTTAAGATGTCTTAAAGACGTCTTCCCTAGACATTCACGACGTCTTAAAGACGTCTATGTACGCCTTACAGACGTCTGGAAGACGTCTTATTTAGGTCTTATGTTACAAATCACGACGTCTTACAGACGTCTTTATAAGGTCTGTTGTTGGTCTGAAATAGACCTAAAACAGACCTAAAATAGACGAAAAATGTACATTTGTACAATTTTTTTTTGTGGTTTCAGAGGTTTTCTCTTATTTGTATTATGCAAATTTATTATTACATGTATTAAAAAATAGTTTTTATTAATGTAAGTACATTGCTCTACAATTCTACAAAGTGTGTTAATTTTTTATTTATTACAATTTTATATTTACGTAAATCAGCTTTTTTAATTAAAAAAAATTGTTTCGGCCCGGATGGCCAACAAGTGTTCAGCGGTTCACGTTCTTTTTATTGTTTGTAACAATTTGTCTGCAGCAAGTGATGGGCGATGACAAAAGTCTCCCTGGATCCAGTTTGAGAGAACAGCTTCCACACTTTTGTCGTCAATAAATAATACCAAAGTCCACGTCTTTGCATCCATACTAAATAAATAGAATGTGAGTGTACAAGTCTATATAAATAGTATAGTATACCTTATTATAACTGCAACAACGAAACTATAAAACTGCGAATTAACAATAACAGGCCTAAATAATAATGTAACTGAGACACGCACACAAAATAGAAGTGGTAATGGAATGAACAAATAATAAATAGTAATAACAATACTATATTATAACAATAATAACTGCTGTCTTGTCTCTGGATGACTGACAACTCACAGCATCAATTGCAGAATTGACAGATGACATTATAGATGCTTTCGTTCAGAAGAGTGATTCGTAATCATAGGGAACCTGTTCTTGTGTTGTCTCTGTCATTACCATGCAATTTTGTATCATATATTTCTGTTCATTGATATCCTGTTTATTATGTTCACTGTAAACGAAAGCAGCTTATATTTGCACACTCAAATGTTTGGAATTTTAATAGTGGGTAATTGTTATTACCCACCTTATTGTTATAAGGAATGCTCAAAAAGCCCGGTTAGCTGTTTATTCAAAGAAATATATAGTATATATAGAAAAATTGTATTCTGATGAAATGTTTAGTTGTGATGAAATGTATAGTACCAACTAAACCATTAACAATTTACTTAAAAATATAACTCAACGAAAAAATTGGTATACTTAATTTTTTTCCAACTTTAGAAATAAACAACATATTTTACAAAAGGTCAAATAGGTATGACAAAGGAGATTGTAAAATAGAAAACATATTTTCGGTTAATATTTTTTGTTGATTTCTGTAAAAATAAACAACATATTTTACAAGAGTAACCTGCTAAATTAAAGTAAACAAAAGCATCATGAAATACAAACGATTTTGTTGAAAAATATTTTTTTAGATCATATATTATATACACTCTATTGTTGACGTCGTTACTACGACGTCTTAAAGATGTCTAAGGTAAGACGTCTTAAAGTCGTCTAAGGTAAGACGTCTTTAAGACATCTTTACGTCATTAAGACGTCTTGTGCTATCTGGGGTGTATACCGAGTCAATGTACGCCCCCAATACTTTGGTTGTTTTAGTATTTAAAAATTTGGTTTTTGGTACACATAAATTAGACAATAATAAGCTACTTTCAGACTAACAGGAATGAATATATCACTTCCGGTTGAACCGGAAGTGACATCTACTATTTTTTCTTAAATAGAATAACTATATTTTTTTATGGTTTCTCATTAAGCATAAATTTTTAAGTGCAACAGTTTTTTAGATGAAAAAAAATTTCAAAAAATAAGATACGAACAATTTTTTATTTTTTTCAAAATGGCCGCGTCAGATGAATGCGATATAAGAAAATTACTAAGTAGGCTATGGAAATTATTAGTAAGGTTGTAGACTTGTCTGCAAAGAAGAAAATAGTTGTTTGAATTACTGATAGATACCAGTATTTTTAGTTTAAAAAAAAACGGAATTTCATTTTCATTTCCGGTTCAATCGGAAGTGATATTTTCATTCCTGTTAGTCTAAAAGCAGCCTATTATTGTCTAATTTATTTGTATCATTAACCAAATTTTTAAATACAAAAACAACCAAAATATTGGGGGCGTACATTGACACTTACCCCAAACGAAAGTAGTCGACTGTTTATCCGGCTCATTTCAACTCCCTTGTTATAACTTATAAGCTCTTGGTTCATTCTTAATATTGCCTTAATATTATTATAAATAAATAATTTAAACCATGCTTATCAATTAATATAAAGTAGTAAAATAATATTGTAAATATGATTAATATATAATTAAAAAGTGATTCTAAAAATTGTCAGTCGAAATTTATGACATCACTCGTTATATCAACTATTCCTTTGTAGGTCTTTTTTATGATTTTCAAATTGACTGGATAAAGTATACCACACTGTTCGTTGATATTAGTTTGTCATATAAATACAAACGTACATTCGGAGTAAACCTTAGACTAGAGAAGATAGATGGTGAGGACTCGTAACAGCGCATAATGGCATAATCGCCACGCTAACAAGTTGTGCCTAAGACGCCATTGCGGTGGTGGCACACAAACGGTAGAGAGCAAAATGAAATTTTCCAATAGAAGTGATTTATAAGTGATTTAGTGCTAATTTATGTAATGTACCTACATGATGGTATCATATTCTATAAACTACTGTAAAAATCACAGCGGGAAAAAATTGAAAGGAGTGACGCTGTGCAGGTTAAAGTATATGCAGTTTTCACTTTACCTAGTTAAATTAACTGTAGGCCTATTATTTACTTAATTATATCCGTGTGCATGCAATGATAATGAGAAGCATAGTATATCATTTTCTGGTATGCAATTTGCACGTTATTTGATTGAAATTTTCATTCATCTTTTCTTCATTGAATATAGAACAGTGCATCCGAAATGACACTTTTTCCATGGGCGTAGATAAGGTCAGTTGGGGTATCTGGGCCCAGGGGGTAACTGGGCCATGGTTTTTTTCCGTAGAATTTGTGGGGGTAATTTCACTTCAAGCAGTTGGCAGCACTGAAGGACAATGTCATCTCACTACAACAATTAGTCTCATGTTTCTGAGTGTTGTTGCTTTCATGTAGCAATTTTTTAAATTTTGTAGTGCAAAATTTTCATAGCAACGTGATGTAATCTTGATTTTTATGAAATACTACAGGTTTACTGTATATATTATCAACTTCACAGTTAATTTAGCATAAATTAGAAGCATGATATATCCCTAAAATGTTATTGCGAGCATGTATTCTGCGTTAGGTCATAAGCTTGAGTGGGTGGCCCAGTTACCCCCACAATTTTTCAAAAATGGGGTAAGTGGGCCAGTTAATTGGGGCATCTGGGCACGGCTGGGACCAAGTTACCCCAAACAGATTAAGTATGTTGTTTTTGTTTTTATTTATTAGGTAGATGTAGATCACTGCCCACAGTCACACAAACAATAGCGATCTGAATCCGGGACCCGACATATTAATCCCTATGTATTTTGTCGAACACAAACCTGATTTCCGTTTAGCTCCATCACCCACCATTTTTTGTAAATCACGAAAATAACCCAAGCAACCTTATTTCTTTAGATTATTTTCGCGATTTACAAAAAGTTGGTGGGTAACGGAGCTAAACGGACATTGTATTCGTGTTCAGCACATCGAAATACATAGGTTACTATGTCCGGTCCCTGGTGTAGATCACTTTTTTTTGTGGGCCTGTGTTATTTATGCTTACTTGATATTTTTTACATTTAATTTTGCCCTTTTTGCTTTAACAGAAGTTGTGTTATTCCTAAATTTGAATAAATTTCCACCTAATTGTTATGTAGTAGTTCTCTTACATCGTCGACCACTCGACTATGGTGTGGTTTAAGTGACTTGTGGTAATTTTTGTACGAAGTTTACATGTTTACCAATACGCCCACTTACCCCAGTTCAAATAACAATCGTTTGTATGATACCAAGACCCGTATGGTCCAGTTGCCCCAATTTCTAGTGGTAACTGGGCCCATCAGACTTTATATTATTTAATTATAATTATAAAGAAAATTAAATTTAACTCGGGATTTGAATATTATATATTTAAAGACTGTATATTGTATTATATATAAAAAAATATTTCAGATATTAATATAACTTATTAGTGGTTCTCAGGCAAGTTCAAAGTATAATCTCGCTCAGGTCGTAAAATCATGGCCCAAATACCCCAAGTGACCTTATATCGATTATGGTGTTATATAGAATGTAGAATAAATTCTGGTATGTAAGATATGAGTAAATATATTTATGGTAGTGAATATTAATTGTATTATTATGAAGCTGTTTTTGGAAAAATACCAGTTTTGTATCGTTTTATTCCTTGGATGTGATAAACTTGACACCTACATATTGTACATATGTTCCGCCACTTTTGCTTGCTCTCTGGTGGCAGGTGGCTTCACCATTGGCAGTAGCGTTACGACTCCTTACAATATATATCTTTCCTACTCTAAGGTTTCGCCAGTTATTTCGTTTCGACCTTATGGCAACACTGCTTAGGATGCTTGTTTCGTACTGAGTATAGCCCACGCGTCGATGGCAAGAGTGGGGGTCATGGACAAATGTGAGGGGAAGTGACCCAACTGTATATTATCAAAATGTGGAGAGGGTATACGAGGTGTGCGACAAGAATGAAGAGCCTACCGTTTCCAAGGCAACCAAACCGCGACTCCCGGTAAATCGATAGCTTATTGTCGTCTCTATTTACTAAACTCTTTGGCTCTATCGCTGGGTTTTGATTAAATCCAAGATATTTATAATAGTTTTCAGGAACTATGGCTGTGATATCATGAATAGTCTCATTGCCATTTATAACTTATTTACACTTACTCATATTAAAAATACCACATTATCAAGTCCGAACTTCATCGTGATGTCTTCGCTGAAGAGTGAAAGAGTTGCATTGCTAGGAATCACCCTCCCTTCCGCCCTTCAAAATTGCAATCGATGACTCGATGAGTTAAATGTATTGTACTCTGGGGAATTTCACCCCTCGCTCTGCAGAATTATACCGAAGAGTGTGGGTTTGGCTATGTTACTATCCCTGGGCTCCGATTTTTTGTCGGTGGCCCTGGGAATACAATATTGTGAAATTTTGCCAGGAATGCAATCAAGTTTCGCCAGTAATTTCGCTTTGACCTTGTGGCAACACTGTATTTTAGTATTTGTTAGGTTTTAGGTTAAAATCAAAGAATTTATATAAATAGAAGCAGATACACATTTATAAGTGTACTATTTTTACGATTCAACGAGAATAATTGTTTAAATTTACAAAACACGAAAATAATTTTGAGGTTAGAGTAGTTAAAACAGACAGTTCTTAAATGAGTAAATTCCACATATGTCTCTGCTACACTCATACCACGGTCTTGGAGTGATTGCAACAGAGATAGCGTTATAGGCAATATTGTATCCTAGAACGAAATGGTGAGAAAAAAGTATGTTGGACATGATGGCAACAGTATCGTATAACTTTTACACTTTATCTCGGCTTCTATTTATATAAATTCTTTGGTTAAAATAGCTGCTTACGTTCAGCAGAGTGATTCGAAATCATAATAAACAGGATTTTAATGAACAGTAATCATATGATACAAAATTGTATGGTAGGGACAGAGACAACACATGGAACAGGTACATTATGAATTCAAATCACTCTGCTAAAGGTGGGTTCAGATGTGAGCTTTCGCGCATCGCAGAAAGTACGAATAGAAAGCGCGCACTGTTCACATGCTGGTTGTAAAATTTGAGCAACGAAATCATTAATCTAACCTCATATTGTGTTTATTATTATGGGGATTCCGTTTATTTGAATTAAAAAAATGTATAATAAAGGTGACTGTACTTTATTATTATAAAAAGCACCTTAAACGTAATACAAGATAATTTTGGGTATGGCCAATTTTTTTGGAAGGAAATCTAAAAGCATCACTGATAATCTAATAGTTGCAATGAATTTAGCAGATAAAGAAAAATATAAAAATTAGTTCAGAATGCGCCAAATCTAATCCTTCTTGGCCTAATCAACGACTTAAATACCTAATCGCCACAACGAGAAGTTATTTACATTTGACAATGTAAACAAAATGTGACAGAAGTAAGGTTAAGAAACAGAAAACTGCGCGTTTTTACGAAAAAAGTTGAAATGATTTCGACTTCTTGCTCACTGATCTTGAACAGCGCTCTTTCGCTCAAGATCCAATCAGAAAACGATACGCCAAAAGCAAAAACGCTAAAAGCTGGCGTATAAACTCGCCTTAATAGTGCTGATCGAAAGCAGCTAATATCAGCTTTATAATAATGATTCATGAGAATCAAATAATTTTTATACAGAATGGGTAGCCATGAAAAAACAATATGCAGACTCTGTTTGGAAATATGTGATGACTTTGAAACTATAGAGGGAGATATGAAAGAGGTTTTGGATGTACTTCATCTGCCAAAAGTAGTAAATGTCCAAAGTTAACCGTCGATTTATTTTAGTGCAATCCGTGTTTATTTCGCGTTTTGTAATGCTCTCGATAATTTTTTAGGATTTAGCAGCAATACGGGAATCTGTGATGTGTACAGGCTGTACTGAAAAGCTTATGAGTTGTTTTGATTTTAAAGCAACATGCTTTTATGCACATGATTATATATTTCCATTTGTCAACAATGAGAGCCCTGGAAAACTGGATCTAAGAGATGTCTATCTGAGCAGAAATGAAACTAGTGCCAGTGTTTTAGACGATGAGGATATTTGTGCATTTTGCATGGGTTCTGTGGAAAGTTGCTCTGTCATATTCCTCGATGTTGCAGATGGGAATGTTATGTTGAAGAATATGATAGAACAGTGCCTTCCAGAGTTGGTAAGTATTAATATCTTTTGTTGTTTAGTGCTTATTGATTGGGAAACAGATACAAGAGATCATGGGTGGAGTACATGAATAGGTGCGTTCTTAGCAGGCTCACATTTCGCTTTATTGACGCCCTTGTGCATTTTAAACATTTTGCCCCCAATTTCTAAAACGCTGATATTTGAGTAACAGTTACAGTTAATTTTGGTACTATCCTTCATGGAAAAATAATTTAAAAAGTATTTATTTATTTTTATTTTTATATTTCACAACATGTACCCCAAGTAGCATTGTTTGACACAGTTTCGAAACAAATTTTGCAGAATCTTATGAGCCGCGAAATGCGCAAAAGGCAAAGTATTCTGCATTAAGAATTTTTTTGAAGACACTGGCGGCTGCCTTGCTGTATACGTAAACAAGAGCTCGGGATGAATTGTAAACAATAAATATAATATTTTTAAGAAGTGTAACTGAGTCAACAGGAGGGATTATGTCTCTGCGCATATGAAGGTCACTGCTCATGAGATTTTAAAACACCTCTAACTATTTCGATACTTATGTGATACAATGGTTTACATACATTTCCGACATTTTTCTGAAATTGTTGCCAATTATTTAACTTTTACATATAGCACAACAATATTACTAACAGTTTAGTAATTGTTTTTACCATAAAATACAACTTTTTTCAGAACAATTGTTCGGAACAATTTCTAAACATGCTGCAGCATCTGTTACTTTTATACTTTTGAATAAAATATCTAGGAACATTTAGTTACATAATGTTTTTAGGATTTAAGTGGCAATAGTAATTTACATAAATTACAGATGATTGCCAAGTTCATAAGTGGAGGTTACATGTTTACTTTTTTCTTATTTGTAATAAAATGAAAGTGTGAAAAGCTATCTAGAAGTTGAATTGTGTCCATCCTTAGACCTTATTTAACAGCATTCCTAACAGTTAACTCATTTATAACTGTAATCTTGTTATTCTCGCGTCACCACTGAAAATGTTTGAAACTCATTCTTCTTTCCAGCACAAAATAGATTATTAATAGAGACTGGGAACTTTTTTACAAATTATAACAATTTAGAATCTGGGGAAATAAATATATTACTAGCAAAAAATGCTTGTAATTATTTCAAACTCTTACTAAAGACTTATCATAGATTCTGTACTTATCTATGATAAGTCTTTAGTAAAAGTTTGAAATAATTACGAGTATGTGTGAGTTACAAATTAGAAACATGTTTCTCTTTATTTTCGAACCCACCAAAATAGAAACACTTACTACACTACCATAAGAAATTGTGTATGCATCGAACATGTATTGCAACATGTTGCAAACAGTTCCCATTTTGTAATGAGAACAAACACACTTGTTAGAAACGTTTCCGAAAATGTATCTTAAAATGCTACCTGGGACTGACAAGGTACAAGTATTTTTTCAGTTTGCGCCTTTTTACTATAGAAGTTAATCACGCATCGAGCAACCAATAAAGTCGCAACATGTGCAGCTCTAACTTTTATAACTGTACACTGCAAGTTCAGAGAGGGAAAGAAACATTTGTTTGCTCGTTGCAAGTCAAACTCAAACACAAATAAAATCAGATTCCTTTTTGAGTTTGCACAATTCATGTTATCACGTTTTATGTTAGGTAATTTTTAAATACATAAAACAGTATAAAAATATGTAATTTGCAAGTAATCCGGTTCCCTTCTCTTAAAGAATAGAAGTAAATAGCAGATAACTAAGTAACCGTATAAAGAAACATATTAAATTGCAATTCCGTTTTTTTTTTTTTTTCTATCACTTAATATACATTTTATTTTTATTTTTTAATTTGTCTCCTTTCGGCGCTATCGTGCAACACACGGCTGTACTCTTATGTACAGTGCTAGCCTGATCCGGACTGCTTAATGTGTGTTAGTTGGGAATCTAGATTCTCAAATGATGATGGGTGTGAAATTATCCACATCAACATTTTAAAGTAGGACAATAATCGATAAAGTCATGGGCTTACAGATTATTTTTTAAATTCGAAAATAAGTTTTTAAAACGCCATCATTTTAAATATTAGGCAGTTTTGGAATAGAAATACAGGGTGTAATTAGTTTCATGTCATTAAAAAAATTGGTAATAGGGACCGACTAGACAAACAAAAAACCAGTATGACTTTTTTCTCTAGGTCCACTTTGAAAAAAACTGACCTAGGTTTAAAAGTTTAATGTTAAGGTAGGAAACATTTGAGAACCTCTGTTTTTCAGGGTCAATGGATGTTATAGTTCCGAATGTTAGAAATAATAAAATCTGTAATACCTGACTTGTGCTCCCGCCGGAAGAAGTGCGGCACTTTGAATGGATTACTTGTACCGAATTTTTTATACCACTAATTATGAAAATGTAAATAATTCCTTCTCTTTGGGCACAATGGAAGCATAGCATGGTCGCACAGGTTTAAATTGGATTTGTTTACATGTGTTTTTTTTAACTTGGAACAAAGTTATTGTCGTTTATAAGAATTTATAAAATTTAAAAGTGGTTTATTAACATTTGTAACAAACATGTGTTTAAAGCTTAAAAAATTAGTAATTATTTTATGAAATTGAAAAACGAACAGTTAGAGGTCCGAGATACGATAACAGAAGATAGTTGCGTATTTAAAGTTAGGAAAAATCTGATTATTTTAACGAATTGAGCGCATAATTTTTCTCAATCGGGTATCGAAAACTAAAAATCGAGTCTTTGGTCTCTATGAAAATCAATGTAAACAATAATAAACAGATCAAAACAAGACAGTGAATACTAATAATAATAATAATCATACCTTTATTGCCCAATAGGTAACAGCCAATAACTGAACAATTCTTTTGAATTTTTCACAAAAATTGTTCGAAATGACCTCCATCTCCACGTATACACATTTCGGCATGTCGAACTAAGGACATACGCACTCTGTTCAACACATTTGGTATGTTGCATCATTTTTTATCGTTTCTATGCACATTAAAATACGTTGTTCCAATTGTTCTAAAGGGTCAATTTGATCACAGTAAAGCAGAGATTTAAAATGCCCCCAAAAATAAAAGTCCATCGTATTTAAGTCGGGCGATCTAGCAGGCCATAGTACTAGTCTGCCACGTCCAGTCCATCGTCAAGGAGACTTTCTGTTCAAAAAATTTTGAAGAGCCAGACTAAAATGGACTGGCGTGCCATCGTGCAAATACCACATTCTTCTGCGCGTAGCCAACGGTACATCTTCAAGCAAATTTGGCAATGTTTGTTGCAAAAAATTTAAGTAAACATCACCATTTAATCTAGCGGGTAATTGTATAGGTCCAATTATTTCATTACCGCAAATTCCTGCCCACAAATTAACGCTGAACCGTCGTTGAAAATGCGCCCTTCTTATTACACGTGGATTTTCCTCTGCCCAATAGTGCATATTTTTAAATTTAAACATTTCATTTCTGGTAAAACATGACTTTTCGGAGAAACACAGAACGTTTAAAAAATCCTCATTAGCCCCGTGTTTTCTTAAAATCCACCTACAAAATTGCATTCGCTCTGCAAAATCTTGGTGTTCTAGTGCTTGGACACGTTGATAGTGATAGGGATATAAGTTCATATCTCTCAATGTCCTCCATACCACAAAATGGGATACTCCCACACTGTTCGTGATATCGCGGGTGCTTAAAGTTGCCTCTTCTACAAGTTCCAAAATTTGAACCTCTGCGTCAATTACTCTTTCTTCGCATTGTGGACTTCGTTCTTCTCCATATCTATCGAGACGACCTGTTTCTCGAAGAAGCTGGTCAATACTAACTAGAGATGTGTCATTCGTGAATGATTGGATCGTTGGGATTCGGTGACTTAATAGTATTGAATGATAGAATCTTGCTTTCACGAGATCAGTCGATCGCGGTTTTCGATCGTCTGATCTTGCATTCACTTTGACCGACACCAAGATAGAGGGTTCAACTCGTTTCATTCGTAACATTTTTTGTCATTCACTTCAGTCAGTATTGGTATGCAATGCGTGAGAGTACTGTCGATCATGTTCAATTCATTCTTTTATTATAAACAAAAAGTATGAGATATTTGTTTTTTTGAAATATATAATATACAAATTAGTAATAATAATCAAATATATTATAAATAGGTAGGGTACATCTATATATAATAGATGAGCAGAAAGTTTTAAAGCATTTAACAGAAAAATATGTAAGGAAAAAATATAAATAAACTCAAAGAATGCTACACCTATATTTATAAAACATGAATATGAGCAATTATGTAAAAATACTAGATTAGGTTATGGGAAGAAATAAAACTTAAGGTATTTTCTCAGGCTGTGATCGGCTACGTTTTTTATTTCAAAAATATAATTTGCATTCCTTTTTTACAAAATGCTAAAGTGAATTTGAAATGTTAATTAAGTAAACAAATTAATTAAATAAGTATTCACATTCAATCATATTCAACTACAACACTCTTCTACTGTTTGACTGAGACGATCGAATATTGTGTAACAGCAACAATGACTCATTCATTCTATTTCAATAATACAATCACGAAGGATTGATACAAAGATTCGATCTTTTGGGCAGTCAATCACTAATGGCTCGAATCCTCTCAAAATGAACGAATGACACATCTCTAATACTAACAAATGTACGAGCGCAAGGATGACGTCGATTAGGGAACCTTAAATGGTAAAGCTCTTCCGCATCAGCTGCATTTCAACCACTTTCTTCATACGCCAAGTGCAGATCTGAGAGCTCTGGATAAGTGTTATCTATAATCTGCGTTTTAAAACACCACTCTAAACTGTGAATTAATGTTATCAATAAAGAAAACAAAAAGAAAAACTTGGTCCAAAATCCAAAAAGTAACACAAGAGCATGAACGAGAAATAGTATCTTATATAACCAAGTACTAACGACTTGAACGATAAGTCAATAATACAAATCTTAACATAAGTGGCACAAAATTCAAACAGAACAAAAGCAACAGACAAAACCAAGGAATGGGTAGGATGCGTCGTGTGTACGTTGTTTACCAAGTGAGGACACAAACTGAAATCATTACTTGAGAATACTACAAGGGGGAGTATAGCACGTGTAATAAGATCATTTGGCCGTGAAGAAGCAAAAATCATGGCGGTGTCCTCTGTTGGTTGCTTTTAACTGCTTTGTCGGCATGCTTTTCCATGACCCCCATCGCGGCCTAATTATCATTTGGGCTCACCATACTTATTTGCACGAATGTCAGAGTATCATGTACGACAAGACGCGAGACAATAAAGCCTACCCCAATATGCCGGCAGTTCTCAAACTATGTTATCAGGTCTTTTGGAAATTTTTGTTTATTTTTTTTTCTCCAAAACTATGAGCTTTAGACCCCATGTTATATAAGATTTTTTCGTTTGTCTTGTTGTTCCCTACCACCAGTTTTTTTAATGACATGAAACTAATTACACCGTCTATATACCTAGGAAAACATATCAATACATTGTCAGCCCGCCTAGAAAGGTGAAATGGGAGTTGAAACATTTTAAGAATCAACTGTTTTTTTAGCCACTGTAGAATTTTAATTCTAACGTAGATTAATTAAGAGCAAAAAACACATCAGAAATATGCATTGAAATTTTTTGTCACCCTTTAGCCACGGTAAAATTTTAATTTTAACGTGGTTTCATTAAAAACAAAGAAACGCACCAGAAAAATGCATTGAAATCATTTGTCAGCCTATCTAGCAGGGTAAAATGGGGGTTGAAATGCTTTAAAAAATCATCAATTTTTTAAGCCACTGTAGAATTTTAATTTTAACGTGGTTTCGTTAAGAACAAAGAAATGCAACAGAGAAATGAATGCTTCAGAGAAATGCATTAAAATCATTTGTCAGCCCGTTTAAAAGGGTAAAGTGGGGGTTGAAATGCATTTAAAAAATCAACAATTTGTTAGCCACGGTAGAATTTTAATTCTACTGTAGATTAATTAAGAACAAAGAAACGCATCAGGAAAATGCATTGAAATCGTTTGTCAGCCCGTCTAGCAGGGTAAAATTGGGGTTGAAGTGCTCTATAGAATCCAACTTTTTTTTGGCCACGGTAGAATTTCAGTTTTAATGCACAGTGTGTTCCACTTTTCATGGTATTATCTAAGTAGCTCAGTTATTAATAAATCGATTTAATTTAAACTTGGTTAAGTTATACACCTCTTGAAAGTAACTAAGAGTGCATATACCTAAATGGGGTAAATTTTCATGTAAACTGTGTTTGGATGGATTTTTTTTAAGATTACCACCATATCATAGGTCATCCTTTAAAACCCATTTGTGCAAAATTTTGCTAAAATATCTCTAGTAGTTTTAGAGGTATAAACAGGTACATATGACGTTTTGTCAAGAATAGAAACAAAGCTGTTTCACATTTTTTGCTACAAATTTGAAATAATATACAAAAATATCTTGGTATGCGCCAAAAACGCTAAGAAAATTTTGCCCATTTATACGGACCCTATACAGTTTACTTGTTTTAAATCTAGTCACCTTTGAAATCGTAAACGAAATTATTAACTTGGCAGTAATGGCAGCCTCTGTAGTTTACTTGTGTCATTATTTGTTGATAGACTCGACCTTTACTTGGTGAAAATCCATTATCACTAATGAAATAAAAAACACTAAACTGTTTTTCACGTTTTCACATGTATTACGTCAGCATGACGATCGTTTCGCTAAAACATTAGCTTCATCAGATGAGCGCACTGTAACACTACTCACAAATTGAACTTACTGTACCTTAAATACATGAAATTGAATTACCTGAAAACTAATTTGCATAAAATTGTGATTATTTACTTATAATATAAAATGTACTACTAGGAAATGGAATTAAAATAGATTAACAAGTGGAGAATTATTTATGTCTAATTGATCGTTAAGTAAAATATTATCGTTTTTATACCTATTAATTTCTAAGCTCTCAAGTAACGACAACTTTGATCCCTTACTAGCTGTATGAAGGATATCAAAATCGTCGTTAAATAAGTGCTTTTCTTCCAAAAGGTGATTTGCAAAGGTAGAATTATTTTTATTATTCAAAAAAGATTTTTTATGTTCCATTATCCGTTTTTTTAAATTTCTACCTGTTTGTCCCACATATATCTTAGGGCAAGTCCCACAAGTTAGTTTATACACTCCCGACAACTCTTCTTTTTTATTCTTATCTTTATTGTTTTTAATGATAGAGCCTAAAGTATTATTAGTTTTATAAGCTATATTCAGACCTTGCTTCTTTAAAAAAGTACTAATCTTTTCTGACGGGTCCCCAATGAATGTTAATGACCTGAAATTAGATTTTGAATTATCATGATCTTTATAGGTCGGATATACTGCATTTATCGCGTTATTGTACCGTTTTTTGTGCAATAAGTTATCTATAAAAGAGGCTTGAAATCCGTTATTAACCGCGATTTGCTTAATTAAGTTAAAGTCCTTATTAACTTAATTAAGCAAATCGCGGTTAATAACGGATTTCAAGCCTCTTTTATAGATAACTTATTGCACAAAAAACGGTACAATAACGCGATAAATGCAGTATATCCGACCTATAAAGATCATGATAATTCAAAATCTAATTTCAGGTCATTAACATTCATTGGGGACCCGTCAGAAAAGATTAGTACTTTTTTAAAGAAGCAAGGTCTGAATATAGCTTATAAAACTAATAATACTTTAGGCTCTATCATTAAAAACAATAAAGATAAGAATAAAAAAGAAGAGTTGTCGGGAGTGTATAAACTAACTTGTGGCCCTAAGATATATGTGGGACAAACAGGTAGAAATTTTAAAAAACGGATAATGGAACATAAAAAATCTTTTTTGAATAATAAAAATAATTCTACCTTTGCAAATCACCTTTTGGAAGAAAAGCACTTATTTAACGACGATTTTGATATCCTTCATACAGCTAGTAAGGGATCAAAGTTGTCGTTACTTGAGAGCTTAGAAATTAATAGGTGTAAAAACGATAATATTTTACTTAACGATCAATTAGACATAAATAATTCTCCACTTGTTAATCTATTTTAATTCCATTTCCTAGTAGTACATTTTATATTATAAGTAAATAATCACAATTTTATGCAAATTAGTTTTCAGGTAATTCAATTTCATGTATTTAAGGTTCAGTAAGTTCAATTTGTGAGTAGTGTTACAGTGCGTTCATCTGATGAAGCTAATGTTTTAGCGAAACGATCGTCATGTTGACGTAATACATGTTAAAACGTGAAAAACAGTTTAGTGTTTTTTATTTCATTAGTCATTATTTGTTGTTTAAATTATTATTCAGTTTCTTATTTAAAATGTAATATCTTTCTGTAGCTGATAAAGTCCAATTAATTCGGATAGTGGGTGAAAATATAATTTCATATAGAAGAGCAGTCAGAATTTTCAATGCAAGACATCCAGATTGAAGAAATCCCATAGCAGCAGAAACTGTATCTAGTATTAATAGACTTTTTAATGAAACTAGTTGTATTAAGAAGCATAGACAAAAAAATATCAAATATTAAATAATAGATATGCTGATGATCCACGAATCATAGCAGCATTCAGAAATGACCGAACATCTAGTATTCGCTTAGTTGCTCGCATTTTAAATGTTAGTAAAAATAAAGTTTGGCGTTGTCTAAGAAGAAACATACTAAAAGCTTTCAAGCCGACATTTTTACACACCCTAAAAGATGGTGACGAGGAAAGAAGGCTAGAATATTGTTTATGGTTACAAGGGCAATATTTGAATGATCAGAAATTTCTTATAAACATCATCTTCACTGATGAAGCCACATTTTCAACTAATGGGGTTGTGTCGTCACAGAACACTCTTTATTGGGCAGCTGAAAACCCGCATTGGGTAATAAATTGTAAGGACCGATACGTAGTCAATGTCTGGGGTGGCATATTGAATAATAAAATTTTGGGTAATGTTTTTTTGGAAAATCTAAATGCCAAAACTTTTCTCAACCTCTGAAATAATTATCTTGATGGATTTTTAATGTTGCAAATGGTAAATTTAATTTTCCAGTTAGATGGGGCTCACAATTCAATTGTTGTTAGAAATTGGCTAAATCTTAATTTTCCTCAAATGTGGATTGGAAGGAACAGTCCATTACATGAGTGGCCCCCGCGGTTCCCAGATATCACGCCAATGAAACAGACAAGAATTATGTAAGAAGATTATAGAAGCTTGTCGAGAGGTGACACCAGTAGAATTACGCAGAGTTCTAAATCATAAAAGAAAAATATTAGAAAAGTGTATTAGGTTAAATAGTGGCTTAGTAGAAATAACAAATATTTAGTTATGTTATTAAATATTTATTTGAATCATTTTGTTATTAACAATTTAAATATTTATTTTTTTGTTTAGTTTGTGTATTACATATGATATTGATTAACTAAATAATAGAACACTCCATTAAAAACATATTTTTAGTGCTAAAAATTTGAGAAGTTTTATTTTATGTAAATAATAAACTCATTTTAATATTCTTATCAATTTCTCAAAGCGCTGCCCCACTTTGTTGGAATTAGCGCAATCCGTTGCATAACCTAAAGGCCATTCATATGTACCTGTTTATACCTCTAAAATTACTAGAGATATTTTAATAAAATTTGGCACAAAGAAAGGTTTTAAAGGATGCCCTATGAGATGGTGGTAATCTTTAAAATAAAAATCCTAATACAATTTACCTGAAAATTTACCCCATTTTCACCCCCTTAGTCCGCACGTCCATGGAATAAATTAAATAGGTATATGCGCTTTTAGTTACCTTCAAGAGGTGTGTAACTTAACCAAGTTTAAAATAAATTCTACCTTGGCTGACAAAATTCTCGATTTTTTATCGCATTTCAACTCCCTTTTTAACCTGCTAGATGGGCTGACAAATGATTTCAAAGCATTTTCCTGATGCATTTCTTTGTTATTAATTAATCTACATTAGAATTAAAATTCTACTGTGGCTAAAAAAATGGTTGATTTTTAAAGGGTTTCAATCCCCATTTCACCCTTCTAGACGTGCTGACAGTGTATTGATATGTTTTCCTATGTATATATTTCTATTTCGAAACTGTCTAATATTTAAAATGATGGCGTTTTAAAAACCTATTTTCGAATTTGAAAAATAATCTCCAAGCCCACGACTTTATCGATTATAGTCCTACTTTAAAATGTGAATGTGGATAATTTCACACCCATAAATGATGCTCCCAAAATATCGACCACCTGATTCGAAGATACAGTTTTAAAAACGCCACTAAACATCAATACATTGGCCAGGATTCAAAGCCAGGACTCCGTGGTCGCAAGCCAAACATCTTAGCACTGCACCACTGGGTAGAATTTGTGGCTTTTGATTCCTAACTATAAAATATTTGCACCAAACTGAATCCGCTCTGTATTAGCTCATAATAAATTTCTTCATTATCTATTTGTTTTTTTATTGACAGGATTTTACTGTCATCAAGAACCCTGTAATCTGTACAACCTGTCATGGCTCGCTAGAGGATTGCTTCCGTTTTGTGTCAGATTGTTTAGTCGCAGAAGAAAAGATTAAGAAATATTATGAAAGCAGTAAAGGACAAGTAGAGCTAAGTGGTTTATTACAGTTTGCAATGGGAGACGTAACTATAAAGAAAGAAGAAGTACAGTTTACTTCAAAAATGTTAAGCATTAAAAGGGAGAGTAGTATAGAAAGAGCAGAAATGTTATGTGGGCAAAACGAACTTAAGGAGGAAAAGCTTGTTGAAATTGAAGACCAAAAATATTTACTTAAGGAAGAAATTGAAATAAAAAGTGAATCATCTGATTTCAACAGGTAATACTGGTAATTTAAAATCAATTGAATTGAATTGAATCTTTGCGGCTAAAACACATTAAATACTACTTTTAATATGTTGAGCCCCAGGTGGTATGTAAGCAATGCCTCGCTACCACACACTTCAGGGACCGCGAGGTCCCAACGTAATGCCACACAGCTTAGATGTTGTTGGGACCGCGTGAGATTAATGTGATTCTTAGCAATGAAATCTAAATGGGAATAGAAAGAGTGCGGTCCAACAAGAATACTGCTAGTTGCAGGCTAGGTATAGCTACATTTATATGAAATCAGTGGAGGCTCGTCAGGGGAGGCCGGGGAGGCTGAGCCTCCCCTTGGAAGAACCACCATATCTTCAAAAGTAATATCTTAAGAAATTTCTATTATGTATATCTCAATTTTCAATATTTTTTATTGTTTATTATTAATTAATTAATTTTCAGTTTATATATAACATTTTTGCATTTCCTTTTCGCAAACATACCTATAACGTTACAGTCCGGATAGTCTTTGTATGCATATTTCCCGGTCGGCCGGTCTTTTACTGAATGAACACTGCGTTTCGCTGGAGGCTAATACGAAATAGCTTCCAACTTTACCGCATTTACTTATAACATGAATGACCTTGAATTTCTTTGCGCTGTGTAAAATAGCAACACTTGGAATAGCCAAGTATGAGGCTAGCCTCCAGATCTCAGTTCTTTATAGCGCATGTGCACAGGTCATTCAAGAGTCAGGTGATTCACAAAGAAAACGAACTGACGTCTGACAGTTGCGTTTAGCCGGTAAGAACAACTTGACGTATAAATACATAAAACATTTGATAGGCGGGCTAGAAATAAGTGCTCTAGGTGAAAATATTCCCAACAACATGTCTTGTTGTCCAGACGTGGTGGATTATTTGTTATTAAATCTACTCTTATTTATGACGAAAAGGTAAGAATTAAAAGAAATGCCAGGCCTACACCAGCAATGCTTTCGTTAGTTTTTAAAAGTGGTAAACAAAACAGAGGGTTTTGTGATAACAATTATAAAAAAGTAGAATGGTTAACGGCATCAACAGTTAGAAACAAATTATATTGTTGGAGATGTTTATTATTTTCTAATGATCAATCCTCAATTTGGGGCAGGGCCGGGTTTAATAATTTGCAAAATTTGTCGCGAGGTTTAGAAAGGCACGAAAAATCCCAGGAGCACATTTCATCTTGCATTAAATTCGAAATGTTTGGTAAACAAAATATTGTAAATTTCTTGGATTCTGCACATAAGAGAGAAATATAAAATGTTAACGAAAAGGTCCGTGAGAATAGGGAAATATTAAAGAGGTTAATAGATGCCGTTATATAGTTATCTTCACAAGAAAATTCTTTCCGAGGACGTGACGAAAAACGAGAATCGTGCAATAAAGGAAATTTCAAAGAGCTGGTAGATTTTTTAAAAACTTATGACCCAAAATTAGAGAACTTTTTGAATAACGCCACTATTTTTTGAGACAATTCCGGTAAGCTTCTGTAGAATGATCATTTTCAGCACTTAAACGCATAAAAACATTTTTACTAGAAACAAAATGAGTCAAGACCGCCTTTCAAATGTATCGCTTATTTCAATATAAAAACGTTTTTTGTCAGAATTGAGGAAACGCGATTCATTTTATGATGAAATAATCAACCATTTTGCTAGTTCCAAAAATCGCAGGTTACCACTCATTTATAAAAATATTCAGGCTTTAAAGCAGAGATTAATATAGGTAGTTGTTATTTTAGAAAAAATATTTATTTGTGTTATTTATTTTTTAGGAAATATTTTTTATAATTCTCCATAATATAGAGTTCCGCGGTTATATTTTTTTTATATAACTTCTTTCTCAAAACTATTTTAATTTCTATTAAAACTTATAATTTTACACGCCTGGCAGTGATAATGAATACAATTTTTTGTTTGTAGAAAAACACTTTAATTTTTTTACCAAAACTATTTTTATTTTTATTAAAAGTTATATAATTTAATTACAAGTGGGATAGTAGGACTCCTTTGGATACCGATAGTCGAGTCGTAGGAACGAGAATTTCATGAGAATGATTTTTTCATCTCATCATATTTTCTATTTCCTTTTCATTCTATTCTTTTATTAGTTCTATTCTCTCAAGTCGTGAATCGGTATCCTGGCGAACAACCCACGGCAAAAACATGTAACGCGCCTTTGTAATACCTCAGGGGTGGTGGGGAAATGTACAAATTATAGTCATATTGCACATCAGTTGTCTTTCAGAATATCAAGCCTCCTCTGCAGACAATATCACGAGCCGCCACTGGTATTAGTATTTACCGATTAATTTGTCCTAGTGGGAATTTTAACCGTAACAATCAGTTTGATTCAAATCGGACAAAAAGGATTGTTCTTAATATTAAATATCTGATAAACGTTAACTATGTACTTGTGCACTCACACTTGTCTTACAATATCGTGTCTTAGGGTGCTGCCTCTAACATAAACTGTGTGTTTATCCTGCAGAAGAGGCTCGTCAGGTTATTATGTGACATAGTGTCAAGAGATTCGTGTAGGCCTTACTTAAAAAAAAATATTTACATTTTGTTTGAAAAATTTTCTAGCTGTAAATTGTTTCTAGTCCGTTGAAGCATCACGAGCTGCAGTGATGCAAAATTGCCTTATAGCAGTCAGTGAGATTAGGGTTAGGTTCACTATAGTGATTTTAATTAGTTGACATTTTTTACTATTTTGTCCAAATTTTTGTAATGTGACGTTCATATAATACCATGTATATCTAATATGCGACGATGAAATAAATAAATATCTGAGATTGTGTGGCTGAAATCGAATAGAAGAGAAATTTTGTTTTTTCATAGTTCAGCTTAAGATTGTTCAACCATATTTTAATTTTTTATAAACATTTTCCAGACTTTCTCTTTAATTTGTCCCAACTGTAACTCTCGACATATATGGCTGTATCATCTCCATATGCTACAATATATCGCATGTTTTTTCTATGTGAAAGATATCATTGATACACAAAATAAAAAGAATGGGACCCTAGACGGTTGCCTGTCGCACACCGCTTTTAATTACCAATGGGTCACCAATCGGGGTCCCAATCTTTACACGTACCCTTTGACTTTGTCATCCTGAACAAGAGTCTATGACCAGGATGGTCTCTATTTAGTGCTTTGGCACGTATGAAGTACCAAAGCTCCATAGCTTCATCATAAGTTATTACTTTGAGTAGTTTTATAACATTTTGTAATGCATATTTTGATTATATTGGTTGCTACCGAATAGACATGTTTCTAGTCAGCTGCTGTTTTAAGTAACTTTTAAGTATAGAAGTCAGTTGAGTGAAGTAAAGTAATCATAGGAATCGTGTGTTTAATAAGTCTACCTGACTACGATTAAATAAAAACGTAAAAATGTCCAAGGTCCAGGAAAAATAGGAAATGAAGGAAAAACTTCTTAGTATTACAAATGCACTGTTAAGTGATAAAAAATTTTTGGAAAAAATTGTTAACGATGTGGTGGAAGCCTTAAGTGAAAAAATTAAAGAAATTATAGAAAATGAATTATCTGAGATTCGAGGAGAGTTGAATAAAGTGAAAAATGAAAATACTATACTGCAGTTAGAGATGGATAGAGTGAAACAGAATTCTCGCAAAAACACAGTAAGAATCTTTGGAGTTACTGAGGAAAAAAATGAAAATGTCACGAGAAAAGTGTTAAATATTTTTAATAACAAAATGAATTTGAATGTTAAGGAAGATTCCATTAAAGAATGTTATCGCCCTGGTCCGCAAAAAGATGGTAAAAAACCAAGGTCGGTGATCGTGGAGTTCTACAACAGTGTCACTAAAGAACTTGTGTATGGTAATAAGAAAAAGCTGAAAAACAGTGGCATCGTTGTGCGCGAAGATATTACGAAGTTGCGACTAAATCTCCTTAATAATGCTGTTGTGAAAGTGGGCATTAAAAATGCGTGGACTTATAAGGGTACTGTATTTATATTTTCTAATGGTAAAAAACAAAGTTAATGTATTGGCAGACTTACACTCGGTTGGCGCTGGTGATGATATACAAACAGCTGACAATTGACATACGTTTGTTGTTTATCGAAGTTTACAGAACTTTTGAATTTATTATTAATTATTTGTTATCAAAACTACATATTTCAGTATTACACATTTATAAAAGTAACATAAATACACATTTCTTTCCTTTACCTGTTAAGTTCAATTTAGTTGTCTTCTATTTTAAATAGTGGCTACTTTACTTAATTATTTATTTAACAAAAGGTGATATAAACAAATTAGGAATTTTTCATTAATTATTATTATTCCCAAGTAGAAATCCAAATTTATTATCAATATACAATTTAATTAATATATTGGTGTACTTCTTACTATACTTATACAAAACTATTAAACATTTATAAATATTATATAAAAATAATAATTGACTCTAGCAGTATTTATTATAAGTTATTATTTATTATATAAAAGTACAATCACGTAAAATAAATAGATATATTAATATTTCAGAATGAGTAATAAACTCAAGTTATGTCACTTGAATATTAGGTTGCTGTTGCCAAAATTAAATGAATTTAAACATATTGTAGATAAGGTGAATGGTGATGTTTTGGGTCTTAGTGAAACGTGGTTATCAAATAATATTTCTGATGATGTCATTAACATACAGGGTTATAATTTTGTAAGGAAGGCTCGTCAAACAAGGGGAGGTGGAGTGGGTATGTATATTAAAAATAATATATATGATGTGGTTAATTTGGAGGAAATAAATCTTGATCATGTGTGGGTTTGCATCAATATTGGTAAAAATTGCAATTGGGACAATTTATAGACCACCAACTCTGACTACCACTTTGTTTTTAAATATGTTTGAGGAAGTAATTTCTAGTTTACTGCCAACTTGTGATGAAATAATGTGTATGGGAGATTTCAACTTAAATATGCTAAATGATGAAGATGATAATATAAAAAAATTCAACAGTTTGTTAGACACGTTAGGCCTTACTCAAGTAATTGATAAACCAACTCGAATATCCAGATCTTCAATATCGTTAATAGACTTACTCTTAACTTCAAATAATAGCACAATTTTAAATAAGGATGTAATAGACTGTGATATATCTGATCATAATTTAATTTATTGCATATCCTCTTTGAACAGTTTTAATAAAACAGCAAATATTAATTTTGGTATGGACTTCTCGCTTTTCGACCATAATGTGTTTCTCAGAGATTTGTACTCGGTACCATGGTTCTTAATATTTGATATGGATGATATTAATGATAAGATAACTTTTGTTAATAATAACTTAAATATTTTGTTTGACACCATTAAAACAATTTAGAATATCAAAGGAGGAAAAACCGTGAATAACCGATAATATTAAATTCATGATAAAACTCAAAGACAACGCCCTTAAAAAATTCAAAAAAAGCAAGATTCCAGGACACTGGGATTATTACAAATCTTTGAGAAATTTAGTTACAAGTAGTATAAATAGAGAGAGGAAAGCGTATTTGGATTATCAGATTTCAACTTGCGGTAGGTCAGGTCAAATCTGGAAGGATATTTATAAACTGAAAATAATAAGTAAAACAAAAAATAATATTCCAGATAACTTACAAGATGTAAATCGAATAAACCACTACTTTTTAAACTCCTGTACAGATAATAATTTTTCAGTTGATGCAGAACTCCTTAATTATTATATAAATAACAAGAAAACAAACTTTACTCAGCTATTTACATTCAAAGAGGTAAATGAATCAGACGTAGAAAAAATTATAAACAATATCAAAACAAATGCCACTGGATATGATAATATAAACATAAAACTCTTAAAACTATGCTGCCCTCATTTAATACTCTATATTACACACATTGTAAACTTTTGTTTAAAGAATAGCGTTTTCCCTGAAATATGGAAGAGAGCATTAGTGACACCACTTCCTAAAGTAACAGATCCTAAAGAACTAAAGGATCTTCGCCCCATAAGTATACTGTGCACTATGTCCAAGATTTTAGAAAGAATTATGGAAAATCACAAAATATTGCTTTCAACTCTTTCATTTGTTGGATTTGATATCAAAGCTACTAAACTAATAGAGAATTACCTTTTCAATAGATCACAAATAGTTACTTATGAAAGAAGATCCTCTAATTCCATAGATGTAAAGCAAGGAGTTCCACAAGGGTCTATATTAGGTCCATTATTATTCTCGATATACACTTGCAATATTAATTCATGTTTAAATCATTGTAAATTTCATATGTATGCCCACGATACTCAAATTTATATTAATTTTTCACACAATCATTCAAATGAAGCTATGACTAATATAAATTCAGATTTAGCGAACCTTGTGGAATTCTCTAAAAAACATGCACTTAAAATTAATTCTTCAAAATCATATTTCATGTTATTCGGGAAGAAGTTTATGAGGGACACAATTACTCAGGAATTCGCTGTAAAAGTTGGAGATGAGGTTCTATTACAATGCAATGTATGTAAAAATTTAGGTGTTTTATTGGACAGGGATTTACGCTTCGAAGAACATATAGCACGATGCATACAAAAAGCTTACTGCAATTTAAAAATTTTATATGCAAATAGGTATTATCTTAGTAGAGATTTAAAAATATTGCTGTGTGATTCTTTGGTATTATCATGTTTCAATTATTGTGACTCTTTATATGACTTGCATAACGGAATCTGTTAAATCACGTATAGAGAAGGTGCAAAATTCATGTCTTAGATTTATTTTTGGTATACGTAAAAGACAACCGATATCACACACTCTCCAAACTGCTGGGTGGCTCAACATGTCTAATAGACGTAAATTACATACATCTGCTTTATATCATAAAATTATAAAGCTAGAAACTCCACCTTACCTGTTTAAAAAAATTTGCTTTAGGAGAACTGCCCACAGAGTTAACATTCGCTCAAAAAATGTATTAACAATCCCTTCTCATAAATCGTCATTTTTTAAACGATCATATGCGTACAATATCACAAAATATTATAACGTCATAATTCCAGAAAAGCTAAAAACTATCAATACCAAGTTTCAAGAAGACTTTTAGAAGCATCCTATTTAACTCGCAATTTTAATAACATTTTAATTTAAAATATAACATTATTGTATTATCTTCCGGTAAATATCTTGTACATTGAAATTATTTTTTTGGCAACGTATCAAACAGAAATTAATTACATTATATCCATTCTATTAGGGCTAAATGGAAGAACAGACGACTATTTAATAGTCGAACTGAATTTATGCCCCTTTTTCCATTAATTGTTAAGTATACTTTACACTTTATTTTTGAAAAAATCGATTTATTCTAATAGTGTAAATAATATGTGTTTTTATTGGAAAATAAATGTATTATTATTATTATTATTATTGAATTGTCTAATTATGTTTTTGAGGTTGCTGAATTCAAATCAATGTCAAATAGATGATATTGACAGTTGGTAGCTGTCAATTTATATTTAACATCAGATTTGAATTTAGCAACGTCAAAAACATAAAGTTCTACATTGTTTTTTATTTTTTTATAAGCCAAATTCTATTTCGCTTACAGGTGCCCTGGGCACCTGCACAGTAATTATTATAACTGCCCCCATGATGTATTGCTTCACCCGGGTTACCTCCCCTATCTTCCCAAGCTGTACCAACTCCGCAGTTGGGTATGTTTGGATTAGTCAGACATGACAGAGGATTTAACTACGTTCAAGGAACAATATTTTGTGACGTCAAAATGACGTATTTTACCACCTCCACCTGTGCCCCAAACAACTGCACTTGGTAATGCTGGGGAGCTAAATAGAATTTGGCTATAGTTCCTTGCTTATTGACTGCTGATTAACAGCTGCCACTGTCAATATCGTCTATTTGATATCAGATTTGAATTCAACAACCTCTCAAATACATAAGATTAGGTAATTGAATAAAAATTTGCGTTATAAAAATGTTATAAAACTATTCAAAATAATAACTTATGATGGAGCTACGGAGCTGGTGCTCCATAAGCGCCAAAATACTGAATATTGAGCATCATAGTCATGAAGGATTCTGTTCAGGATGACAGAAGCTGCAATATACCAAAAATTCAGACGATTCCGCCGAAACCCAATGTTCATATAAGATTAGTGCAAGGTATGGAGCTTTGGTGCTCCATAGGAACCAAAATATTCAAAATGGAGCATCGTGGTCATGGAGACTTGTTCAGGATGACAAAAGCTACAATGCACGAAAAATTCAGACGAATCTACCAGAACCCATTTCCCATAAGGTTTGTGCGGGGTCCTTTGTTATGGCGTCTTTCTTCAGTACTTACATTTTCACGAAGGCCGTGCTGCTGTTTTGCAAGTAAATTATATATTTTTTAAAATTTTACTATATTTTCCTTTGTGGCATATTTATACAACTTTGCAATATTTGATATTAGCGAGACTGGACAATAATTCCTAGGTTGTTCAAGGTCACCGGTTTTGTGAACAGGTAGTACCAAAGTCTCTTTGAAAATCTTGGGAAATATTCCTTCGTTTAATCAAATATTTATGAATTTTGTTAAAGGTGGCACTATACTTTGCTTAATGAGCTTTATTATTTTGGCAGTTATTCTATCTATGCCTTGTGATGTCATGTTTTAAATTATGTATAAATTTTATAACGTCACTGTAATACCGGATTGACAAATATAAACTCTTGTACTTTATTTTATTTTATTGTTTTAATATTTGTGTCTACCTTTATAAAAAAGATATTGACAAATTTGCCATAATAATAGTCATTTTTATGAATTTTAGGTTAGAAGATGCACAATCACAAGTCACTACTAGTAGGTTAGTTAAGAAACGGAAATCGAGAATTAAGAGTGCCTCAACTATAAATACATACCAGTGCCAGGACTGTTCATTCCAAACAAAATATAAACATTACCTAAAGAGACACTTTCTAAAGCATAAAGATCCCTCAGAAGTAACATTGTACAAATGTGACTCTTGCTTTTTTCAGACAAGGCATCACATGGACCTCAAAATCCATTTGCTAGTACATAGGGATCCTTCAGAGGTAACAATGTACAAATGTGAGTCTTGCTCTTTTCAGACAAAACGTCACAGGGCCCTCGTTAGACATTTCCTTGTACATAGGGATACTTCAGATGTAACAATGTACAAATGTGACTCTTGCTCTTTTCAGACAAAATATCAATATAACCTCAAAATACATTCGCTAGTACATAGGAATCCTACGGAGGTAACAACGTACAAATGTGACTCTTGCTCTTTTCAGACAAAACATCACAGGTTCCTCAGAAAACATTTGCTAGTACATAAGGATCCTTCAGGGGTAACAATGTACAAATGTGACTCTTGCTCTTTTCAGACAATGCATCGCGGAGATCTCAAAAAACATTTGCTAGTACATAGGGATCCTTCAGAGGTAACAATGTACAAATGTGAGTCTTGCTCTTTTCAGACAAAACGTCACAAGGCCCTCGTTAGACATTTCCTTGTACATAGGGATCCTTCAGATGTAACAATGTACAAATGTGACTCTTGCTCTTTTCAGACAAAATATCAATATAACCTCAAAATGCATTCGCTAGCACATAGGAATCCTACAGAGGTAACAATGTACAAATGTGACTCTTGCTCTTTTCAAACAAAACATCACAGGTACCTCAGAGAACATTTGCTAGTACATAAGGATCCTTCAGGGGTAACAATGTACAAATGTGATTCTTGCTCTTTTCAGACAAAACTTCCCAAGGTCCTCAAAGTTCATTTGCTAGTACATAGGGATCCTTCAGAGGTAACAATATACAAATGTGACTCTTGCTCTTTTCAGACAAAATATCACTGGAACCTCAAGAATCATTTGCTAGTGCATAAGGATCCTTCAGAGGTAACAATATACAAGTGTATCTCTTGTTCATTTCGGACGAAAAATAAATTTAATCTAAGAAGACATTCACTGCAACTGCATAAGGATCCTTCAGATAAATAAGCAATTAAGATGGGCACGTACTGACTACGTACAAAACTCAGATGATATGATAAAATCTGCATGGGAGGTGATAAACTCATTTGCGGTCATTTTTTTAATTGGGTTAAATATAATTTATGGTGGGAGCATCAGCAGATCAACGTAAGTTTAATACAAATATGTCGGTACTTTATCTGCACCTATTCCAGTCTTAGGTTCTAGAGATTGTATTGTTTTGCGAATCTTATCCTCCATTATATTTTTAACAATTAATTTATCCAGATCATAGTTCTGGTGATTTGCGTCTGAGTTATAATGTTACTCTTTTTCAATATAATTTTTTATATGAATTAACTAGCCCCTGTATGTGGAATATTTTATTAAATCGGTAAAATATAAATTAACATCACTTCAAATATTTGTGATTTGTATTGGGGATATTTATGTAAAGTAGGCCTGAGTTTTGCAATCTGGTATTTCCCAAACAGCACAAGAACGTCCATTGAACATCCATTGGACGTCCGTTACAAATTTGTTGACTTCCAATGGGCGTCCTTTTTGCCGAGGACAGTCATTGGACGTCCAGTGGATGTCCAGATGCCACAAAAACCTGTATCCGTTGGACGTCCATAACACGACCGTCACAGGACATACTCGGCATAACATGGACGTCAAATGGATGTCCAGAAGCCGCAAAAATCTGCATCCAATGGACGTCCATAACATGCCCATAGACGTGGTAATTGATAAGATTTAGATTAGGTACCATATCTTACTACGTAGGAACATTGGATGCAATCGACACTAAGGCATAATTATCGAAACATTTTGGTTCACATTTCTCCACAATAGTACAAAATAAACTACATTGCCACTTTGGACAAAACATCCTTGCACACTTTCTATCATGATCCCACACTTTCTCTTTTTCTCCGGTAAGCGAATGTGAATTGACACAATTTTTTATTAAACTTAAAAATAAAAGCTGTATTGGAAACGACGGTTTTAAAATGCTCAAACAAATTAAAGATTCTATTCTAGACCCGTTAAAATATCTGATAAATTATTCAATTGAAAGTGGCATTTTTCCAAATATTTTAAAAATATCTCGTAATTCCTTTACTAAAAACTGGGAATCCATCAGATATAGAAAATTATAGGATAATGAAGTAGTGAAAGAATGAGAAAGTTATGACACCCCCCTCCACTTTTAGCACCCCCCTCCACTTTTCTAAGCCACACCCCACCCCCTCCACTTTTCTAAGCCACACCCCACCCCTCCACTTTTCTAAGCCACGCCCCGCCCCCACCTCCACCCCCACCATAATTCTGGAACCCCCCACCAAGTCACAGAACTCTCCACCATAATTTAGAGACCCCCACCATAACTTAGACCCCCACCATAATTCAGAACCCCCCACCATAATTCTGGAACCCCCCACCACGTCACAGAACTCTCCACCATAATTTAGAGACCCCCACCATAATTTAGAGACCCCCACCATAATTTAGAGACCCCCACCATAACTTAGACCCCCACCATAATTCAGAACCCCCCACCATAATTCTGGAACCCCCCACCACGTCACAGAACTCTCCACCATAATTTAGAGACCCCCCACCATAACTTAGACCCCCACCATAATTCAGAACCCCCCACCATAATTCTGGAACCCCCCACCACGTCACAGAACTCTCCACCATAATTTAGAAACCCCCCACCATAATTTAGACCCCCACCATAATTCAGAACCCCCCTCTCCTCTCCTCATAGTCACTATGGAAGGGGGAATTATGATACGTTAGGGAGTGCATACTTTACTACTCTTCCAAACACATCATCATTATGCCTATCTGTATATGGGTATGTATCAGATGTAAAAGTGTATTAAAGGAATACAATACCCCCAAAAATGAAAAAATATTCACCGTTTGTGAGAATTGTGACATGCGACATATTAGGGCCACTGCTGCATAATTGATTTCAATAAGTAGAAGTAGTGGTGAAAGTAAAATGATAACCCCGCCTATCCACCACTCCCATCATAATTCAGAACCCCCCACCATAATTCTGAACCCCCTACTACAATTTAGACGGTGGAGAGGTTATTTTTAGTACATCTTCGAAAATAAATCAACATATTATTGAAGATTTTAAGAAAGTGACAAAATGTGTGTAAGAGATGTGTATCAACACTTTGAGGAGCGTTTAATATCATTTAAGAATTGGAGAGGCACTACAAAACCTTTAGATCTTGCACTGGCAGGATTTCATTATATTGGTTGTGAGGATATCGTTCGCTGCTTTCATTGTGGAGTTGAAATTTACAGGTGGAAAGTAGGTGACACACCTATTATTGATCATTTACAGTATTCAGAAGATTGCTCTTATGCAAAATTAATCAAAGAGGGATTGTTGAGAATTATGGATAAGGAGGCGCACATATCAAGAAGCAGTTTGTCAGCAATCAGCTATAGAAGTGCATTCTGGTGGCTACTTAGTATCACCTTAAGTTTACATGTAATGTACATATTTATGAATGACAATTAATTATGTATTGTGAATCAATGGAGATCGTATTAAAGCTTTATAAACCATTTGTTTTTTTAATGTACCACCCTGTATATTTAGAGCTGTAATAATAAGAAATAAAGAAAGATAGATAGATAGAAAAACACACATTTCATATAATACATTTATTTTTACAATTACAAATTATGATTGAAATAAAAATACATGTAAATACAATTAAGACCTTAAATAAAAATAAAAAGTAAGCAGTTGGATTTTACTTAAATGGAAAATTCACCACAAAGTTTTTCACATACTCCATCGCTGAGTCCATTTTACGATCCCTCCTTTTCAAATCGGAATGTAAATCAGCCAGTTTCTGTTGCATTTTTTCAATTTTTCGGATCTCCTTCGCCATATTTCGTTTCTCTGCTTCACAGTGTCCGTTAAACCGACCTGACTCTACAATGGACACCCTATGCATCTCGTCAATGAACCTCGTACGAGCTTTAGCAATTCCATCATCCTGCATTTCACACTTTCGCTTCACTTGGTCAACAAAATTTGAAAATAATTCGTCTTTCGAGTCGTCAGATTCTTCATTAGAATGATTATTGTTAACGGTCACTTTCGAAATTTTTGGATGAAATGATGATGGGGCTGCCTCAAACATGGGTCGAATAGCCGAAAAACTACCCTCAGTTACAAAAAAATCGGAATCGACGGATGATGCTGCTTGGCGTGAATTTAGCTGTTTGCACACCCTGGCTTCAAACGAGATATCCTCGTATAGGTCGTCGGGAGTTGCTGAACGTTTATTAGATTTATAATTGTACTGAGAACTCATTTTAAGACTTTGCTTTATTAAACAACAGAAGAAAAAGCGAGACTGAAACTAAATGCATGTACGATAAAATCATCCTTTAAATAAAGAATGAATGCGCTGAGTGTGTAATCGTATATTGCTAATATAGAATTGAATGGAATAGATGCTTTATGATAAATAGAATGATGAATAGATGGATAGATTAACAGATGAATAAGTAAACAATTTACTAAATGAAATCATTGTAGTGAAAAATATTAAGGCGTCTTATTAATCAACATTGTTATCTCTCGCAATAATGAAAGCATTGTGCAATGAACGAAACTGCAAACTGATGTGTGTTAGGTCGGCCAGTCAGCCCCCCCCCCCCCGGAACCCCCCGACCACCCCCACCCCACCCCCCCGCGACCCCCCCCCCCCCGACCCCCCCCCCCGCGACCCCCCCAACCCCCCCCAGGAGTGTGCCGTACGTATGTACAGTGCTTATAGTCGATACATAAGGCGTCAGCATTAGTATATCACATTTCTTGATAAATACAGCAAGGCAATTACCGTATTAAATTTATCAAAACAATGCATTAATTCATGAAAGGCTCCATTCAAGATAAGAAGAAGCTATAAATTATGTTATAAATTTGCAGCTATAAATTATTTAAGCATATGCATAAAACAGCGATTTCATTCATAATAAATAATACTCATCCAGAGATAATAAAATAAAACGTATCCAGAGATAATAAATAAAATAAAACTTATCCAGGCGATAAAATTTAAAAGATTATTTTATACACTTTATTAAACTGCAATGAACGGGTACAGAGATAACTGTTTAACATAGATAACTATTATTTCAGTGTAGCGAACTAGGACAATAAATAATAAGAATTCTTAATACTTTATTTCAGCGTTAACATAAAATAGAAAACACTTTCTCTTACTGCACAATAGACAGAAATTATTCTTAACTACAGAGTGGCTTATACATATTTGCATGCTATACAGATACCCCCACCACTTCTTTAGAGATATATAAATGGAGTGAGAACATTTCTGGTTTTTATTACTAGATTTGCTTGTGTGGTAATAAAGTACATTTCAAAATGCAGTGTCCTCAGTGCCTGAAAACTTTTACTGCAAAAAGAAGTTTACTGCGCCATCAACGGGAAAGTTGTCTCCATAGACTGATTAGTGAAAGCCATACAAGTAAAAAAATGAAAGTAGAAAATATTGAGGATAACTCAGTAAATCAACCTGGCCCTTCCTCCTCTGGTGTAGGGCTTCCTATAACTTCACAAGAGACTCATTGTCCAATATGCGGTAAAAAAGTGAAAAAAAATAAATTAACAGGCCATTTAAGAAGTTCTGCACATAATCACGGAATTGAAATCTCAGGAGGAATTGAAAAGCTGCAGAGTGCGTTTAAGAGTCGTATTGCGAGTTTTCGCTTTTCTTCAAAGGAATGCATTATTGAAATTCCTCAATTTTTTGATGAAATAAAAGAGAAAGTTTTCCAAGTGATTGAGGAATATATTGAAATGCACACCAGCTTAAAAATTAATGTGGAATTATTTGGGCTATATGTTGTTGAAGAAAAGGAATTGTCAGAAATAAAATCATTCAACACAAGAAACAAGATTGTGACACACTCAAGCGATTTATTAAACGTATATGATAGCTTCAAGGAGGAGATAGTGGAGAAAGCCTCGACCTTTCAGGAGCGCGATTCCGGTTGGTCGTTGAAATACGTTAGTTTTCTCGAGGTTAACATAAACAAATACAATCCACTATTTGCTTCATCATACATTAAATTGCCGAAGCAAATTGAAAATAAAAAAGCAGTTTTAAATATTCAGAATGCTGATGAAAAGTGCTTCGCTTGGGCTGTCAACGCTGCCATCTTACCAGCCACAGGACAACCACAAAGAGTTTCATCTTATCCTCATTACACAACACTATTAAATTTTGAAGGTATAGATTTTCCTGTTAAACTTAAAGACATTCATAAATTCGAAAGTTTAAATAATATATCTATAAATGTATTTGGAGTAAATACTCAATTTAAAGATGGTAAAATGGTCAGTGAGATTGTAGGTCCCTTGCATTTTACAGAGAAACGACAAAATACACATGTAAACTTATTACTTATTACGGATAATGAAGGGAATAGTCACTATACGCTTATTAAAAACTTATCAGGATTAGTTACTTCCCAGAGATCAAAACATCATGGCAGAAATTATATCTGTGATGGTTGTCTATATTTTTTTAACACTCCTAAGAAATTAATGAACCACCAAAGCAATGATTGTAATCATTTATGCACTATATTACCAAACCCAGAACCACTAATTAATAAGTGTGGTGAAACAATTGCTGGGAATATTCTGAAATTTACAAATTTTGAAAAACAATTACCTGTACCTTTTGTAATTTATGCTGACTTTGAAAGTTTGTTGAAACCGATTCATCACAATGAACCATGTGATAGTAAATCATTTACTGTTAAAACATACCAGCATGAACCATATTCATTTTGTTTCTATATAAAGTGTAATTTTGATGACAACCTTTCCAAGCTTGAATATTATCGAGGTATTGATGTTGTGGAAGTTTTCGTAAAAAAATTGGAAGAAAATGTTTTAAAATTGTATCAGAATCATTTGAAAAATATTGTCGAAATGGAACCATTGACTGATAGTCAACAAGAATTTTTCGATAACAGTCAAATTTGTTATATTTGTGATAAGCCGTTTGTGAATGGTGATGCAAAGGTCCGCGACCACTGCCACCTCACCGGTAAATTTAGAGGAGCTGCTCACTCTCCTTGTAATTTAAATTTCAAAATTCCTAAGTTTATACCAGTATTTTTCCACAATTTAACTAATTATGATTCTCATTTGTTTATTAAGAAATTAGCTTTAAAGAAAGAAAAAATAGACGTTATTGCACAAAATAAAGAAAAATATATTACATTTTCCAAACACATTCTTGTTGGTAAATCTAATGATGAAAAACCGAAAAACATTTACATTAAATTGAGGTTTGTGGATTCACTTCGCTTTTTACCTGCTTCATTAGATAAATTAAGTCAAACGTTGGAACCACATCAATGCCTCGAAGTGAAAAAATATTACAGCGATGAAAAGCAATTCGATTTACTAAGACGAAAAGGTGTATTTCCATATTCATACATTGAATCCATGGATAAATTGGATGAGACTGAATTACCGTCACTTGGGCAGTTTTTCAATGTTTTGAGTGGTGAATCAATTTCTCAGGAGGATTATGATCGCGCTTGTGATGTGTGGCAAACCTTTAATTGTCAAACACTCGGCAGCTATTCAGATATTTACCTGGTATCGGATGTACTGATTCTTGCTGATATATTTGAAAACTTCAGAAAAATTTGCATGCAAACCTATAAATTAGATCCTGCACAGTATTTAACGGCTCCGTCACTAAGTTGGGATGCCATGTTACGCAAAACTGGGATTCAACTTCAACTCTTAACTGATATTGATATGTTACATTTTTTTAGAAAGGGAATACGCGGTGGTGTCAGTCAGTGTAGTAATAGAAAAGCTGTGGCAAACAATCCATTAATTTCAAATTTTAATCCATCAGAACCAACATCATATATACTATATTTAGACGCCACAAACATGTACGGTTGTGCAATGAGTCAATGTCTGCCCGCGGGAGACTTTAGATGGCTAAATGATTATGAAATTGAAAACTTTGAATGTACTGTTTTTGGCGATGATTCACCAAAAGGTTATGTATTAGAGGTAGATTTAGAATATCCACATCATTTACATGATAAACATAATGATTTGCCATTCTGCCCTGAAAACATTGTACCTCCGAACTCTAAAAATTCAAAATTATTATTAAATTTACATGATAAACAAAAATATATCATCCATTACAGAAATTTAAAACAATGCTTGGAACATGGCTTAATACTTAGAAAAATTCACAGAGTCATTGAATTTTCACAGTCTGCTTGGTTAAAATCTTATATAGATTTGAACACCAAACTTAGAAATTGTTCTAAAAATGCATTCGAGCGAGATCTTTTTAAATTTTTTATTAATTCGATATTTGGTAAAACTATGGAAAATGTAGACAATAGAACTGATGTGAAGCTAGTGACACATTGGGAGAATAGTATTGGTAGTGTTGGTGCTCAAGGATTAATTGCAAGACCAAATTTCAAGTCATGTACAGTGTTTTCTGAAGATTTAGTAGCGGTGCAAATGTCTTTATTAAAAATCGTATATGACAAGCCGCTCTTCGTAGGATTTACAATTTTAGATATATCTAAAACCATCATTTATAACTTTTTTTATAATTTCATAAAAAAGAAATATGATGACAAAGCTATTCTATGCTACACCGATACCGACTCTTTAATTTTAGAGATTCACACTGATAACGTTTACGATGATATTAAAGAAAATATAGATCTATTCGACACATCAAATTTTCCCATTCCAAATCAGCACAACATTCCAAAAACGAAGTCGGTTGTAGGTAAAATGAAAGACGAATATGCAGGTATGCCAATAGATAGCTTCTTTGGTACTGGGGCAAAAGCTTACTGCGTTCGAGCTAATGGTGACGTCACAAAGAAAGCTAAAGGTGTCTCAAAAAGTATAATAAAAAATCAGTTGCATTTGATCGACTACAAACAGATTGTTGAGGATGGCGGATTGATTTTAAGAAAAATGTATGTATTCTCATCACATCTGCATACTGTATACACCGAACTAAAAAATAAGGTTGCACTCTCGGCTCAAGATGACAAACGATGTGTTGTACCCGGGAGTACAAAAACATTGTCATGGGGGCATTACTCTATCAATAATTTACACAATAACGCTGACCATAATACCACCGACCATAATACCACTGACCATAATACCGCTGAAGATAATCTCACAATTCTTTTAAGGCTAGCCAATGAAATTATTGAACAGGAAAATCTAACAATGGACCTTGATTTTGATTTTTTATAGAGAATGTAACAGTTATCTGGTGTTTTTCTAATAAAAAAACTAATTATAACAATTGCGTGTTTTATTTGATAGTTAAATGCTATCCTATTACAGGTTTCATGTGAATTGAAAGTGAATATAATAAAATAACAGTACTATTTTCATTATGCTTTTATTGGATCTTGTATTTACATTCATAAGCTATTAGAAACAGTGTTTTGGGCTGAGTGATGATGGGTTGTTGAAGACGCTGATTAAATTTTTCTTGTCGGGAGGTAGTTCCAAATTTCACAGGACCAAAATTGCAGTCAACAAACAAAGCACTTTTTAAATGTAAGGCTTTTCTAACCAAGACACAGTCGAAACAGCACAGCAATTGGAAAATTTCATCACTCAGAGACAGCCCCGGTGATATATTTGTAAATTCAACAACTTGTATGTTGTATATATGGTGTTTGAATACATTGGGACTGGTTGAAGATTGATGCCAATCAGATTTGTCGCATTTCGCACTAAACTCCGTATTGAAATAAAATATATCCATATTTCTAGCGGCGTTAGTTAACTTTAATAGCAAACAAATAAAATTGCCAGCTATTACCCAACGCTGACCTGGTAAACTTATCAGTACTTCATATTCAGCGGGGTAGTTTTCTTTAATTGTTTCCACTAATTTATAATTTAGCGTGCAATAACTTACTGCAGGACTCCTGAACATACCACAAATACAGACGTGATTCATTTTAGTAATAAAAAATTAAGTTTGGTTTGGGTTGTATCAGTTTTATTACTCTACTACCATTCGCATGCATATGTTTACTTTTTATAATGCTTGGTTAGGTGGAAGAATAGTTTTGCCGATGTTATAAAATATTTTATTGCTAGATTGGAAAGTGTTAACTATGCGAATGCTGATTTAGTAATCGAAAATAGAGCTGTGGACTGTAGGTAGATAAATAAAATACATGTAATGATAACATTGTTTTGAAAAGTGTCAACTATGCAAATGCTGACTTGCTAATCCAAAGTAGAATAACTGACTTGCTAATCCAAAAATAGAATAGCTGACTGTGTAGAAGTATAAACACTGATAAAATTGTTTTCTTTTAGTAGATAGGTAGGGTATACGGTTAGGTGGGGATTTCATTATAAAACTCAAGCATTAATTTAACACTTTAGCCATTATTAATTTAGTTCGAGGTGAAATAAACAGTAAGTTTCAAAATGTGGATGGCCTACGTGAAAGAAATCGAAATAGTTGACTTAGAAAGTGGTGTGAGTCATTTAAGACAGTTATTCGCAAATTTGAGATTCGATGCGGAACATGAGGCAGTTTATGGAATGGACAGATTCTATACCGAGGGAGAGTGCGACGAACTAGCTAAGAAATATCATGAAGGATATTTAAAATGTAACGACTTTCTGGATAAAGTGAGCTGTCAGCGCTGCTTTGTACAATCTTTGATAGATTTAAATCTGTGTGGATTTTTAGATCGAATAAAACAATTTTTGGCGCCGGATCTAGCCAGCAAAGTGACTGCTTATAATGGGGATTCTGACAGCGAGGATTCTGACAGTGGTACTGGTGGAGATGTTTAGCTAGATTGCAGTTTATTTGTTAATTGAAGTTGAAGTTATTTTGTTATAACATTTGTTTGAATAAAAACACAGAAATTCATTTATGGTTTTTTATTTTCTTTCCTCATGACATTATAAAATTTTCATACAGATAATATACATTAGAAAGTGCACACATACAATTAATATTTAAATGATAAAAACATTTTGCACTAGATTTTCTTAAAGGTGGCCGCTCCCCAAATTCAATAACGGGTTGTGTGGTAAATTGCCTGATGTAGTTTGCTTTTTCTTCTCCTTTCACATAAACGCAATCATCGGATGTGACCAAATTGTTGATAATCTTTCCAAACAAGTGTAGTGGTGTAAACCCATCACTCCACTTAATGCAGTGATAATTTCCTGTTAACCAGCTAGCCTGTTTTTGTAGGTCTGGTGAAAGCATCTCAAATGGGTAAGGTGGCTTAAATACATAGTGACAAGTTTTGACTCCATCAAATCCTGCCAGTTCTTTAACAATAAACCTATTGTTTTCGATTCGAAATCCTTGAACATCGATGATAATTATCATATTTTTAAACGGTGTAGATCTTTTAACACTTTTTCTTTTAAACAGTACAATTCAATTGCTTTCTTTAAGTCACGAATTTTTTTTCTATGTTCTTTTAACTTCTGAACATAGTATGATCTGACATGCATTCTAATACCTAATATTATTATGGTGTATGTATATATAGGCAAAAATGTGTCATGCGCATTTTACTGCTGACGAACGATTTTTGTTAAAGGATTATAGGTGAAATGCTTCTCGTGGAGAATGAGACAACATGCATTAGTATCTGCTGTAGTAGGGGTGCCAGTTTCAAATTCTATTCTCATAACCACCGATCCTGTTTGTAAGGCTTCTTTTTGACGAGAACAATCAATATGAGCTATTGGTGCAATACCTTTGAATTCACTGGGATTGAAAATGGGTTGATTTATTTGGTGTGGGTAATATGATTCTTGAAAATCAGCGAACATTTGATAGAGAGTTGCAAATTTGTTATTTGTGAAATCGAGATATAAATCATTATATGGATATCTCTCAGAATTCAAGAAAACTCGAATACTTCTAAGATCGCAATCATCAAATTTACTCATATCAGCTTTAATGTTTCCTTTCCTATTTTTTTGAAATGCTATTATTACATGCCTCGGAGTTTCCACTTTAGTAGATGTCTTGACAGGCCACGTATGTCTGCTTGAGGTGGGTAAAGATGGATATTCAATCAATTCCCTGCTTCTAAATGTTATAGGAAGATCCACATTTCGACTTACAATTTTATTTAATCGAAGCTGTTCAGAAATGCCCACGGTGACATGTGGTACTCTCCAAAATAATTTAGAAATAGTGATTTTGGGCTTTTCATTTATTGCATTCACATCATTTACGTCATCGTTGGTGGTTGTAATGCAGTCAATATCATTACTATTACGTACCAGCACTAATTCTTGTCGCATGTTAATGATTATTTTTCGAAAATCTTCAAAGAAACCAACCAGAAATTTTAATGGAATGCAGACGTTGAAATTTCCACTTCCATCTACCAAAATTTTAGGTGTGGCACCTTTTTTATGTTTTGGGAACCACCCAGCATTTTCCATACAAACGCTTTCATTCTGATTCAATGATAGATAATTAAATAGAGTTGAAACTAAGCCAACATTTCTCACGGAATCTATTACTATGCCATTCAACTCATATCTAATTTCTCGAAATAAAAATGCAACACCGTTATTGATGAACTCTAAGTTGGTAGCTAAATTTCCATCCTCTTTTGTTAATTTTCCCTCGATGTATAAATAACTATGGCACGGTGCAGTATATGTATCTAAATCTTGTATGGTAATTCTCGTTTCATCATTATAATCTAGAGTTCCAGATATATTGGGCTGATACGAATGATACTGATATTCTACTACGGAGTTGTCATTAATAGGTTGCTCGGTTATATTCAGCAATTCCATTATACTAGTACTTCGAATCCAATCGCTTTTAAGAACCGTCGATTTGCTGATGTGATTCCGTTGAGAGTGTTTTTAAAACTGTTGACTTTCCCCCTGCGTTTCCTTTTATAGTGTGTTTGAGGTCTATGAATGGGTGATCTTGAATTAAAAATCAACACCATTTTATTATCGAATTGATTTTCTAAGATGTAGTCGAACAGTTATCGTCTCTTTTTGAAAATTGACAAGATGTCCTTCTTGGTCAATTACTTTAATTGTTATGTTGTTGATGGTTTTAACGCTCACTGGGAAGTAAATAATATTTAGAGGTGACTCCACTATTTTATACCCAATTGGAACTGTTGGATAGAATTGATGAATGATGTGAACAGGTTTTCCATTAAAAAAAGAACCAACAGCGATGTTGCAGTCAATGCAGATAGCATTTACTTTGGAAATCTTTACAGGATAATCGGAAATATTAGTATAATTAGCTTTTAACTCTCTTTTCTGGAAGCCTAATACCGGACCTATCGAATCTTTCACGTTAAAATTAATTTTTCTGTTTGTTTTTATACTGATTTTAGATGTATTGACATCCACATTAATCTTTACAAGTGCTTTATTGTCTTCTTCAACTATTTTATTTGTCATGAATTTTTTAATATCTTCAATTTCATAACACCCCTCAGGAATTTCCACTATATGCTCATTATTTCCCGCCTTTCCATCCCAAGCAAATTTATTGTTACTGCTGTCAATATTTGGGATTATATTATAAGTATCAAAATTTGTTAATCCAATTTCATAATCTGCATTATCATTTAAATATATGGGTGGATTGAAATTGTAATTTAATAGAGAAGATTCTCCACTGAGAGCGAATGTAAATGACATAGTGATACTTTGACTGTTTATTATAAAATGAAAAAAAAAACTTATATACATTGATTATATAAAAATAATAGACATAAATGTCCACAAACATATGAATCAGAGTTTTGTACGGAATCATAATTATATTTTATTTCATTCATGCTACCATCACTTAAGAAATATTTTCTCAACTCGTCTGGGGGTCTTAAATTTCCATAACTGTCGAAATAAACTATTTCCTTATTTTTCTTTATATATGCAATCCAATGAGTTCCGTCTCCTTCATCGGTATCCAGATTTACTACACCAGATTCTCTTTTCCTGATTTTATTTGGAAGTGTATCTCTCATGAAAACACCACGAAAATTTGGAATTTTTAAAATTTCCGAGTATTTCATTAAATCTATATTAGTTAGTGGTCGGTGAGGTAGCTTAATTAGTTTTTTTGCTTGTTATATGTTTTAAGATATAATCCAGAACCTTTCTTATGAGGGCCTAAGTATAAACCCTTCCCCTTAGAGGTCTGTTCCATCGCCAAATTATGTCTCAATTGTTCAGCTATCATCTTACTGTTTGATTTGGAGTCGTTAACTGCCTTTACAATTCCAGCTACACCCCCTCCAACAGCTCCTAATGCTCCCAGAAGAGGTAATAGAAGTGGGAGAACCCCTCCCCTTTTTGGGGTTTTGAGAATTCTTTTCCCGCGCTTCTTTGATTTTGATGCACTTTTTACAGCAACTTTTACGTTTATTTGTCCACCTTTCTTCCTCTTCTTCTGCGTTAAATCACGCTTTATTCGTCTCTTAAGACCCATTCCGAGTTTACTCTTTAGTTTCATTACCCCACCAACTCCTAATGCAGCGAGTTTTTCGCCAAAACCAGAGTCGGGTGCTTTTACACGTTTAAATGCTGCTTGAGCTAATTCCTTATCTGCTTGATTCCTTTGTTCAACCTCCTGAAATTTGGAGTATGCTATATCGTGTTCTCTGCACGCTTCATCTAGTGGGTTAACCCCCCTGTCACCCCGTGCTAAGCGTTTTGCGAGTTTAGTTCCTGGCCCACAATAATTATAACCTGGTATATGTAGTTCCACCGGAAGTCTATTTATTATGTCGTTGAGCAGACCACGTCCTCTCTTTTTAGAGTTTTTAATAGAAGTGATCTGTGAACACTTGGTTCGACCCATTATATCCCAAATTATGGTATCAACTGATCTTGCATTTGTAGAATACCCTTTTATATAGGCAGGAGAAGGCCCTGCTTGATCAGTTTTTAACAGTTCTCTTTCTAATGAAGTTTGATTTCATCTGATTATTTGAACACAATGCAGATTCAACAGCAAGACACAATTTTACCAATTGTCAATCACGATGAAATTTCCAAGACAAACACTTTTCAAAAGCATGGTATTTTATTTGGTGGACAGTCGAAACGAGGGCTTCTAGTTGGGAGTTCTGGGTCTGGAAAGACAAATGTGATGCTTAGTTTGTTGGAACATCCTAACGGTTTACGTTTTGAAAATATTTATTTATATTCTAAATCCCTATACCAACCGAAATATGAATATTTGAGAATGCTTATGAAACCTTTGAATGAAATTGGATATTTCGAATATAATGACGGAGATGTAGTGTTACCCCCCGAAGATATTAAACCGAATTCAGTCATAATTTTCGACGATTTGGTGTCATGTAATCAAAGTATTATCAAAAGCTATTTTTCTTTCGGACGTCATAAAAACACCGATTGTTTTTATTTATGCCAAACCTACGCCGCTGTCCCTAAACACTTGTGTAGAGATAATGCTAATCTTCTTGTGATATTCCCTCAGGATCTTACCAATCTCAAACATATCTATGATGATCATGTAAATGTTGATATGTGCTTCCAAGATTTTAGAGAACTTTGTGCATTTTGTTGGAGGGATAAATATGGATTCGTTGTAATCGATAAAGATTGTCCAATCAACTCTGGAAGATTTCGAAAGGGATTTGATCAATTTTTTCATATATAAAAGTGGGTACATTAAATATTATCAGTCATTAACCATGGATAGAAGAGTGGCAACAGAGCTGTTAAAGGCACGAGATGCCTTAAGGCAAAAGTACAGAAACTTGAAAACTGATATTGCTAAATCTGAGTTAGCGTTGGAGAAAACTTATAAACCGATAACGCAACCTCTCCATGACTTAGTAACTATCGTTAATAATAATAAAAGTGATCCAAGTAAACCTTTTTTGAAAACAGAAATAAAAAATGAAAGTTTAAAAAGACGATCAATTCAGCCAGTTCCTCTTGAATTTTATCACACAACACCCGCTGATTCGGAAGATGAAACATTTGAGTATGACTCTACCCGCGGAGGACCTGATTATGTAGGGAGTTTCTTTGATGAAACTTTCCCACCATCACAGATCGCAGGTGCATCCACCATGACAGAAAATGAAAGATACTTGCAACAATTTAAAGCACCGCTACCGAGAGCATATATAGAAGATAAACTTCTCGACTCAAAAAACGAGTTTGATGATACCTTTGGTGTTTACTTCGACCCATATAAGAAGAAATACGCTATTGGCACTGCAACTGTTGATTTTGATGGTGCTAACTTTGTTATTGATAATCAGTTTCAATACCAAGGTACACCAGGATTGTATGAATTAATGTTCAAAAAGAATCCAGCTGGATTTCGAACAACTGATGTGGATCAGTATATTGATATTATTAGAAGGAGTAGTGCTCATTACCTAGGTTACGATCCGGAGAGAGGGCTATCTACATCAAATGCGGCTAAATTTATAGATATTATCAAACCACGTGTTTCTACCTTACATTCGATGAGTCAAGAAAGGGCTAATAAAAGAACCACATCAACAATACCTGCAGTGGTAAGACCAAGAAGAAATACACTTGCTACAAATCCTAAGCCATCTTCTTCAATTCCTAAACCGAGAATGAGTTCACTTTCTTCACCTGAAGAAATGAGAAAAACGAGGGAACAACTAAGAAAAGCTAAAAATCAAAATAAGAAAGGTGGCGCGTTAACACTGATGGAACTCGATAACAAAAAAATTGAATATAAACATTTTGATGACTATAATGAAATTATAGACCGATTAAGACTACTCATAGCTTCACAGTTGGCAGGAAATACGGGGCATAATAACGAAATTATTTCAATTATAGAGGAATTAAGAGAGGCTAAAATAATCAAATAAATAGTGTGTGGGGGAGTTAGTTATTCATTCACCCTATCGATGAGTAAAGATGACTGACATTAAACAGGAAATAGTGAATGAACTTCATAAACCGGCTAGAAAATATTTTAAACGGAGAAGAGTTATTGTTAAAGGCATTAATGATCTTCTTCAAGCAGATCTTGTACAGATGATCCCTTATGCTAAAGTAAACAAAGGTTATCAGTATATTTTAGTGGTCATTGACGTATTCTCAAAATATGTTTGGTGTGAACCTGTAAAAACTAAAGGTGGGAAAAACGTTACGGAAGCAATGAAAAAAATCTTATCAGATATCAAAGTTGCACCGAAAAATTTACAAACAGATTTGGGTAAAGAGTTTTACAATAAAGAGTTTAAAAAATTAATGGATAAGAAAAAAATTAACCATTACAGCTCTTACACAGATCTTAAAGCAAGTGTTGTAGAACGAGTTAATCGAACTTTAAAAAATAAAATGTGGAGGCTATTTACTCTAAATGGAAACTACAAGTGGTTAAATTTGTTGTCGGATATCGTTGTTGAATATAATGACGCTAAACATAGGACAATTGGGATGAAGCCTAAGAATGTAAAAAAAAAAGATGAAAAACGTTTACTAAAAACTGTCTATAACCACCCAAAAACAGTCGACCCAAGTAAAAGAAAATTTAAAAAAAATGATTATGTGAGGATTAGTAAATATCGACAAGCTTTTTCAAAAGGATATACTCCTAACTGGTCCAATGAAATATTTAAAATCAGAAAAGTCCATAAAGGTAATCCTAGAACTTATCTTTTGAAAGACGAGGCGGGAGAGGAAATTTTAGGAGGTTTCTATGAGCATGAAATGCAAAAAGTGAAGTATCCGGGTGTATATCTCGTGGAAAAAGTTTTAAGAAAAAAGAAGAATAAGCTCTATGTTAAATGGTTAGGATTAAGCAATAAACATAATTCATGGATTTCAAATAATAGTATTGTATGAATGTAATCTATATTTTATCACTTTTATGTATCATTATAATCTGTAATATCGTCTTTTCGTCTAATAAAACAAATATTCAAGCATAAAAATGTTTTATTTCTATTTATCTATATCACATACATAAATATAATATACCATGTGGTTACATATCATTTAAATTACAAAATCTGTCGTTATATACATTATATCTATGATTACTATCTAAAATAGGGTTTATGATTTTTGAAATGCCTTCTATTCTTCTGTTAAAGCGAAGTCTATCGAGGGCTACCATTTCCCAATATCTCCTTCTTGATAATTTATATGCAGAATTCCACACCACCATAAGCTGAGTCTTATTGCCTTTTAAATTAAATGTCACTCTCTTCATGTTTACAAGCTCATATATTCAGCTTCCAATATTTCCGGATAAATGTAAATTAACTCCATTAGCATAACAATATTTTCATTAATATCATTTCTCTTTTCAATTAGTTTTACTGCATTTTCAAACACATTCCCTTCTTGATGTTGTAGTTCTCTCACCACATTCCTCAAATAACTTTGGAATTGTAATCGTTTCAAGGTGTCAATGTTCGCTTTAATGAGTGGTAATGCCTCCCACAACTTGCAGATTGATTCATATCCCAAGCAAATATAAGTGTTATTTTTTATTACTTTTATAACTCTGGTATAGGAAATTTGCTCAAATTGAATAAGAAAACTATTAGTATCTATTGCTTGAACTCTTTCATTGGAGTATAGATAATTAGTTATCACATTCTGGAAGGTAAGAAAATGAAGCCATTCCTTTTCATCAAAAATTATTACATCAAGTTTATTTCCACTTAGTTTCACACATGGGTTATAGCACAAGTCATGTGATAATCCCGTTGACGCATATTTACTCCTAGATTTGTTCAATTTGTATCTTCGCTCACCAAGTACTGCTATATCATTTTTATTTTGCGGTGCTTGAAATGTGTTATTAATTACATCGTCAAAAGTTAGTTCAGGTAAACTAAATAAACTTCCACTGTAAGCCATTGTGAACACTTGAATTTCTGGAACTGATCGATACAAGTACTTTTTCTCACACTGTCGTTTTGCACCTTTTTATATAATCGGAATTATTTGATTTTTGGTGGGGTCTGAATTATAGTGGGGGGTTTTGAATTATAGTGGGGGTCTCTAAATTATGGTGGAGAGTTCTGTGACGTGGTGGGGGGTTCCAGAATTATGGTGGGGGGTTCTGAATTATGGTGGGGGTCTAAGTTATGGTGGGGGTCTCTAAATTATGGTGGAGAGTTCTGTGACTTGGTGGGGGGTTCCAGAATTATGGTGGGGGTGGAGGTGGGGGCGGGGCGTGGCTTAGAAAAGTGGAGGGGTGGGGTGTGGCTTAGAAAAGTGGAGGGGGTGGGGTGTGGCTTAGAAAAGTGGAGGGGGGTGCTAAAAGTGGAGGGGGGTGTCATAACTTTCTCATTCTTTCACTACTTAATGACGTTAGCTCGCTTTCTAGAAAGGGTGATTTATGATCAGATGTCAGTATTCACTCTTTCCTAGTAAACCGTAAAATTATAAAAATTGGTACCCGCTTTTCAGATGAATATAATGTATCCTTAGGAGTACCGCAGAGTTCCGTGCTTGGGGCCTTACCATTTATATTGTATGTCAACGACCTGCCAAATTATATAGAAAGTGGTATTGTAACCATGTTTGCTGACGATAGCACCATAGCAGTAACAGATCCTAATGTAGGAAATTTAAATGATAAAATTACAGATGTACTAGACGCGTTTACTACATGGTGTTATCAAAACAAGCTTATCTTAAGTACAACAAAAACAACATACATCAATATTTCTAATAGAAAGCCATGTCTGCAAAACCTCAACTTCAGCAGTCAAAGTCAATTTCTAGGAGTTGTTTTAGATGCGGACCTATCCTGGAGATCCCAAATTAATATTGTATGCGAGAAGTTAAATCAAGCCTATTTCGCCGTTATACAAATGAAAAATGTCTGATAAGACAGGATTACTAAATATTTATTACTCACTTGCATACTCATAAGTTTTAGCATTGTGTGCTGGGGAGTATTGTCAAAAAAAGGTTATCCGCCTAATTTTTAACTTAAAACCAGGTGCTAGCTGTGTTCAAACTTTTAAAAGTAACAAGTTACTCACAACACCCTCAATATATGTTTACAAGTATCTGTGCTTTGTAACAAGAAATCTACATCTCTTCAAAACCACTTCGTCTTATCACAATTATACTGCAAGAAGAAATGACCTTGTGTTACCACCTCACAATTCTATACTCTACGAAAAATCGACATCTTACTTTTGTATCAAATTGTATAATTCTTATCCTGAAGAATTAAAACACACTCAAAATTTTAACTCATTTAAATCTAAAATAAAAAATGTTTTAGTAGAAGGTACCTTTTATAATATTGACGCATTTTTAAATAGATAAATTGTTTTGTATCCATATACTTCCTATTTATTTTACATACTTTATACTTTCTGTAGTTTATTTTATATTTATAATCCTAATTTTAAATCATTTTTATTACCTACCTATTATATACAGGGTGTTTCACTTAAAAGTCCCCAGGCCATTATCTCTAAAACTAATAAAGATATTTTATTTTTGTAAATGTCAGATGATTGATACCAAAGAAAGGTTTAAATAACGGTGATTAGAATTTTTCCTCAACAGCACACAGAGATGGCGCTGCGATGCAAAACTATTTTTTGATGGCTGGAACCTTGAAACATAAGTCATGTGATTAAACAATAATTTGTGAATAATTTTGATAGTATAGAGAATTTACAAAAAACAAGCCGTTTTGGAGTTACATGAGTTTCTTTCATTAATGCCAGTACACGTGAATTTTGATAAATCCCTATAATTTATTTATTATTTATTATAGAATATTGGTTATCAAACACTTTTTTTCAAGATAAGGAAAGTGATATAATACACTATCATAAAATTATGTTTACCACTTCCGGTCAAACCGGAACTAACATGATGAACCAATATCCATATGTTCCTACATATTACATTTTTTTTTTCTAATAACGCTTCTAATAAAACGGCGCCAAAAACTTAAAGTAAGTAAGACAACAAAGAAAATACACTAATTTAGAATGGGCTAAATTTATATTAACAATTCAGTAAAGAACGTAAACAAAAGTTTTATAAACAAACATTTAAAAACTATCGAAATATTAAAAATGAAATTAAACTAATTTATTTCTTATTAGTAGGTACTTATTATATTAAATGTTTAAAATTTCTACCTTCTTCATGAATACACATATTGTACCGTTTCAGTAATTCTTCATTGCAAACTTTTTGTAACGTATGTCTATTTATAGCAGCAGCACTTGCATATATTTTATTATACAAATCGGCCATATCCTCAATGGGTTCAATGTACACTACACTTTTTAAATACCCCCAAAGGTAAAAATCTAATGGAGTCAAGTCAGGTGATCGTGCTGGCCATATGACTACTCCATTAGTACCAATCCATCTCTGAGGGTACATTTCATTAAGACAATCTTTGACTAGTACTGAGTTATGGGGTGGTGCACCATCTTGGTGAAACCAAATATTCTCCTGGTTATGAGGGATAGTCTCTAATAATCCTGGCAATACATTTCTCAAAAATATCTCATATTTTCTTCCATTTAAAGTCCCATGGAATTGATATGGTCTGATAATATATGAATTTAATATTCCACACCACACGTTAACTCCAAAAGTTACCTGATTTCGGGTCATTCTCATCCATCTAGGATTATTTTGTGACCAGTATCGGCGGTTATGCTTACTCACAACTCCGTTGTTGTGAAAACGGCTTTCATCGCTCCAGAGCACATTTTTTAAAAAATTTGGGCATTCTTCAGAAAACTGAAAATTCAGCTAGAAAATGTAATCTTCGTTCATAATCACCAGGCCTTAAATGATGGATCAATTTTAATTTGTATGGATGGTATTTATTTGATTTTAATATTCTATGGCACGAAGATATCGACAGATTAGTTTCCGATGCCAATTTCCGGAGAGAACATTGAGGATTGTTGACAACACTGTTTAACACCAAGGCTGCATTTTCATCGTTTCTAACTGGCCTATTTCTGTTACGAATAGTTTTCTTAAAACTACCCCAGTTTCTTAAATTTTTAAACAGCATGATAAATGTTTTTTTATCGTGTGTATGTCTATTTGGAAATCGTAAACAAAACAATCGTTTCGCTTGTCGGGAATTTCTTTTGCATTCACCGTATATTAAAATCATATTTAACTTATCTTCATTGGTGTATCTAACCATTTTTTAAATTTATTTTTTTTTATTGCCTCATTAGGATTAATTTGCTTTGAATTGTTTCTAAGTACACTATTTCTGTTTGAAACTATGATTGAAATGCACCAACTACAAACTTTGTTTAATAACTGTCAAACTTAAAATTAAATCAAAGCCTACTAATATCGCTTAAGTAGATTTTTCATTACCATTCTAAATTAGTGTGTATTTTCTTTGTTGGCTTACTTACTTTAAGTTTTGGGAGCCGTTTTATTAGAAGCGTTATTAGAAAAAAAAAATGTAATATGTAGGAACATATGGATATTGGTTCATCATGTTAGTTCCGGTTTGGCCGGAAGTGGTAAACATAATTTTATGATAGTGTATTATATCACTTTCCTTATCTTGAAAAAAAGTGTTTGGTAACCAATATTCTATAATAAATAATAAATAAATTATAGGGATTTATCAAAATTCACGTGTACTGGCATTAATGAAAGAAACTCATGTAACTCCAAAACGGCTTGTTTTTTGTAAATTCTCTATACCATCAAAATTATTCACAAATTATTGTTTAATCACATGACTTATGTTTCAAGGTTCCAGCCATCAAAAAATAGTTTTGCATCGCAGCGCCATCTCTGTGTGCTGTTGAGGAAAAATTCTAATCACCGTTATTTAAACCTTTCTTTGGTATCAATCATCTGCCATTTACAAAAATAAAATATCTTTATTAATTTTAGAGATAATGGCCTGGGGACTTTTAACTGAAACACCCTGTATAGTACCTATATCTGTATATGACTTATCCTATATTATGTTTATGATCCAAAGGACTAATAAAGTATTATATTATTATTATTATTATTGGTTTGCCTCCTATCTTAGTGAACGAAATGAGATGGTAAAATTGCAAGAAAACTTTTCATACATCAAATTTACTGGATAATAACGTGGGTGTGCCGCAAGGCTCGGTTTTGGGGCCTATCCTGTTTATTATTTACATAAATTGCCAAATATGCTGACTGGGGCTTTTGTTTCGTTATATGCTGATGACGCCACCCTTCTTCGTTCTGATACATCTGTTCCGCTTTTAAATAAAATAAATACTACTGTCAGTGATTTATGCAGCTGGTTTAAACATCATTTATTATATTTTAAAATCTAAGACGATTTGTCTTAGACTTTAAAATGACATTTCATACCCGTCAAAATAATAATACTCCCACCCTAAACATAGAAATCATTAATGTTCATATTGAGAGTAACTGTACAACATTTCTTGGTGTAATTTTACTTCCACATCCACGTAGTGGATTTGGAAGTATAGTAATCGCAAAAAAATTTTTTGACAATACACTTACATTCAGCAAATCACTGTAGTAAACTAATTAATACCTTCAACTCTAAATGTTTTCAAATCAGAACCCTGAAAAGTGTTGGATAGGCCTGGTCTACTAGTATTCTATTTGGATAAATTCAGTCCAGATTAACCCAAACAGCACGAGCACGTCCATTGAACATCCACTGGACGTCCTGCAATATATTTGTGTACGTCCAATGGACGTTCTTTTTTGCCCAGAGGACGTCCGATGACAAAAATCTACATTCATTGGACGTCCACAACACGTCCGTCGGAGGACATACTGGGCATAACATGGTCGTCCAGAAGCCGAATAAAATTTGCATCCATTGTACGTCCACAACATGCCAAATATAGATGGTTGGTAAGAATATGATTACCATTATTTACTGTGTGGGAATATTGGATGCGATCGATGCTTTAAAACAATTATCGAGTCTAAATAGTTCTACATAAAAAAAAGAATAGAAATTTGTGAAAATAAGTTGGAGCCACTGTCGCTAAGTTATTTTAGACAAATTTCAAAATGTTAGTATATATTTTTTTCAAAATAAGAGCGATTTAAATATTTGGTCAAGAAATAAAACTACACAGGTGTAAAATGAAAACAATCTAAATTTCCATGAAATTTAAAATCTGTCGAGAACTATTCCTTCAGAACGTGGAAAAAAATTATTTTGAATTTGCACCTTCGCTTTTCACAAATTTCAATCAGTTTTAGTTTAGCAAAGCTTCTCCATTTAGCATTGGTCATCATGTTTTAAAGTGTTGGCTTGGGTCCCATACTACAGCTAAATGGTAAATCTAAATTATACAGGGTACCACCAATAAAATATGTTCCATATTATATTTCCAGCACACCCTTCCAGTTTGATTCAACTTTCTCCTCATTCTGAACCAGCTAAAAATAAAAATGGCCAGTGAACTTATATTATTAATTTATGTATATTGGACAATATATATCAGCGTGCTTTACAGTTAACGACGTCTCAATGATACTGAAATTGACTTTATTTACAAATTCTTTACATTTCAAGCAATTCCTTTTGACACGTTATAGTATATCTATTGTCATTGTGAATAAACTTCACTCTAGAGCATTACTACCAAAATAAGTAATTACAAAGCCTGTTTATGATAAAATAACACCTAAGACTGCGTACTCAGGTACGCAATATTCAAAATTGCAAACGATACCCGCCAGAAATGATATAAAAAAATATCGTAGACTGACCTTATATGTTTTGTAAAATTTAATACACCTCAAGCATGCACTTTTCAGAAACCTTTGTTTTAGGTTCCATTTAGATTATTTTATTAAAGAATCTAAAAATAGGACCTAAAATATATAATTATTTTTGGAGGGGGGGTTCCAAACAAACTCACATGCTATATATCACATGTACAAAATATATATTAATCATAACTATATACTAAGTAGGTATGCTGTATTGTCAAAACAATAGAAGTCAATATATGCATATGGTATATACCGAAGTATATATTTAACAAAAATAGGTCCTTATTACAGTCATTTGAGAGGCAGTCTACGTGCTAGGTATAGCTTAAAGTAGGTTTCAAGTACCTTATACGTACTGTACATAGTACATACTGAAGTACATACTAAATATGAACTAAACATATTCTCCCAGCAAACACCAATTATTGGCCCATTGCTAATAAACTGCCTACATGCCTTTACTTTATCATTGGTAGAGTACTGGCAAGGAACGCTAAATTAATGAATAAAGTGCAACACCGGCCATCACTCGGCCACAGAACACTTTTCTAATGATGGCTGTGTAGTGCTTTTTTAACACATCTTTTGCATCACACGAATGAAAAGCATGATTGCTTTGCCATTACAATATATGCAGTGGTAGCTACTAGAATTGGAGAGATTTCCGGACCCTGCCAACGCTGTTCCCAAATAAGAGAATACCTTAATTATTAATTAAGGCTGACATTTATTGGAAAATTATATAGCATGTTACATGATAATTAACGAGAAACCACTTATAGTTTCTTTAAAATCGGTCATGTACGGTTTTTCATTGACTACCATAAATTAGAATTTGAATGCTATTCGTCTCCAGTCAATTTCAGCTTGAATTACATTTTGCTATTCTCATATTTTAGGACAATACATGAAAGTGTGGTGACCTCCAAAATTCAAGTAGCCACTAGTGCATATGCCTCATTATTTCTTGCATGCGAAGAACCATTGTAACGATATTATTTCTTTATTAATACTTTGGAACCTTGGCTGTATTACCTACAATTCAAACTAATAAGACATTACTCATATTTTTAAAATTTGTTAAAGTAAACGGAAATATAAAAAAAGGCTTAATTTTTTTATATTACTTTTCAGAAATCTTAAATCCTGTAAAAATAAACACAATCGTAAAATTAAATAAATACATATAGTAGTGAGGACGGTAGCGATCTCTTTTATTGGCAAAGCTTTTGGACAACCCACCTTACCCCGCTGACTGCTCTACATTATCTCTTACCACTACTACAGAACTTGGACTGTCAAGTTATTCTATGTATACTACTGTCTGATAATGCATTTCCCTACAACATTCATATGACGTCGTCACCATCAATCATAGGCAAAAACAAAGAGTGGATCTTCTAGAAGTTAATCGTGTTTATTATTTTTGTACAAATTAGTCGAGGTTTAGGCATTTAAAAATGATTTTAAAGAAATGTCTGTTTCCATTTGTCAAACCGTATTATTTTTCCCTACTTTTGATACAAGACTATTCAATTACAGACAGTTCTAAGAGATATTTTTTGCAAAACATTAACACAATAATCTAATTTTCATTATTTTATTGTATCATATATTTTAACCCTTATTATATACAAGTGAAACATGTACCTAGTCCATAAATTGAAATGTTTTTCAAAAAAATTTATGCATAGAAACTTAAAGAAAAGTAGGAAACACCAGATAGAAGATATAAGAAATGCATGTATTGATACAAAAAAAAAAATGTTTTTTTACTTTCTTACAATTCAAATAGGTCAGTAGATTTATTATCAAATTAATAAAAATTCATTTTCATCTCTTGTTAGTGGTGTAGTGTATGCAATTTATTAAATAGGAATATTAGATTATTATTGTCCTTACATAACTGATGAGGCATCATGAGTAAGCCAGGCTTAACGCTGGCACTATGATAAGACAGTCAGTCGTAGAGAGTTGACCAAATAAAGTGGTAGTGAATCGGTGAAGTGAAGTTTTATTCATTCAGTACTCTACAAGTGGCGACGAGGATAAATTGGATACCTTAAAAAGTGTACAAAAGTATGTGCAAATCTAGCAAATTGAGAATAGAGCATAAAGATATTACGATGGCAAAGACATTCAGGCGATATTAACCCGTGGTCGTTGTGAAAACAAGTGAATCACACAGTGTTGAACTGGGATGTTTGGAGCACACGAATTCCAAGAATGGGGAAAAACCCCTCATCAACCCTTAGCCATCCAAACAGAGATATCGTAATTATAAATAAAAATAATATTTAGAAAAAATATATAAGTTATATTCAAATTTAATAAACAAAGTAAACAAAAATTACATACATGTGCATTGTGTTTGTGTGGGGATGTGCAAATTGTGCAAGTACATGCGTATACATACGCTTACATGGGTGTATACATATTGTATGAGTACATATATTTTTGATAGCATTTATTCGCAATTAGTAAATTATTTTGCAAGGAACAAAAGGACATTACTTTGGTAGAATTATTCACATAAAACGAAATGAGTCCTAGGGCTCCTTCATTTATAAACATTACATAATAGTTGTTTATACTTATGATATCCACAAGAAAAACCTTATAACTTAATAATTAAAAGCAAAAAGTAATAGGTTTTCCTATAGCTAAACAAAGCTTGATAAAATTGTTGGGTTATCAGGTTAATTATTTGAATAATATTAATATAATTAAAAGTACATCAGAGGAAATGTAAAGGAGAGCAAGGATAAACCAGTTCAAACTGATGGGGTATTGACCTGTATGTGTCTCGTTAATGCATGTTCTCAGGTGGTAATGACGGAAAGTTATCCGCAGGGCATCTGGACCCATACCTCAATGGCAAAATAGCCATACAACTAATTGAATGTGAAGGCGAACCAGCCTCTGTCGACATTAAATGGGAGATTACCTAATTAGTCCGTACGTACAAAAAACTGACGTAGGCGTATTGGCCATACGCCTACGTAGAATACAACTTAGTAAAAAAATGAAATCAATCTAGAATTGATACCGTTATCAGCAAAACTGAGCGCTGACGCGCTGAACGAGAATGGTTAGATTTTGAAACTAGATTTTTAAGTAAAATCAGATTCAGAGTAGTGCTAAAATAGAAACACTATATCTAATTAACTAACTAACTAACACTAATCTTCAGAAAGATAACAGATAAATATAGACACATCTAATTAAAAAACGAAACACCAAGACATTTCGTTGAATTTGTCATAGAAGATTCGCTTAGTTGTACCTAAAAAACAGGCTCTGAAAAAATCATTAAATAATAATAATAATAAAATATGTAAATAAATAAAACGGTTATTAAATTTAAATCATGAATATACAATTGCTTAAAGAAATGACACTATTATAATGTTATGAAACATAATGTTTATACTAAAAATTAGATGTATAATTGCATTCATAAAATGCAATTGACGCAGGAGCCCCTCTTGCATCAGTACACCTTTGCAAATCTGCGTCGGCATGAGTGGTAAATTTTAACACATCTTTAAAGAGGTGCTTAAAGTCTATGATGAAGAACTATAACATAACCGGAAAAGGAAATACCGGGTTACAAACCCAGTACTTTTGTACCTAGAAAAACTATAATCTCGAAATCTCTAAGCCTATTCAGGTCTTAACTTAAAATTGTTATTCTGTTAGCTGTGACTTCTAGACACAGATTGCAGACTAATAAAAATTTAACATAAACAATATCACAGTAGCCTAGCTTGATAGAAACCCAAAATACTCGCTGAAGTGAAAACTTCCAATATCGGCAATATCAAAACTAAAATTCAACCACTTATGATATCCTTATTTCAACTTATAGCTGACCCATACTGTATAACATTTTGTGTAGAAAGTATACAACATATTCGTCTTGAAATTAAAGCCAACTATTGTAGAAACTGCAAGGTAGCAATTACTTGGACTATAAAAGTATAGATGGTCCAAACAAGTTCTTAGCTATCTAATGCACCAAGAATGCATCCATGCCAGCAGCATTCAGGAGCAGTATAAGCATTGAAACCATTGATTGCATTCAAAGAGCTTTGACATGTCCAATGAATTTATAACAGACCTGTAAGTTCAATATTAAACTCCATTAAAAGAATATCTAAGGTCTCCGATCCAGGCTTAGATAATGACAGATAAGTTTTCTAATAGAAATTATTATTAGAATTTATTAGAATGTTATCCATTATAATTATATAACATCAATAGTAAATTACAATCGGGTTTTACGTTGTTTTATATTTTCTAATTTAAAACCCAAAATCTTTAGATTTTCCACATAATTAATACACTTATTTTTCAAATAGGTCACTACATGTATTTATGTAATCATAAGGAGGAAATTGAGAGATATGATTCAAAATTTAATTGACTTGTAAGAAAATTTGAAGATTTAATCTAGCAAAGTAATATTTAGCAGGTACCTGATGACTAATGCCACGGAAGAAACGTGGTATACTTACTTGTAAAAAAGTGGAAATACGGAAGGCGGTAACTTTTGACGTGTGGTTGGCATATATCCCCAGGAGGCAACCTTCTGTAGCTTTGGTTAAAAAAAAAAAAACAAAAAAAATGTACAGGGTGTTCGTCCTACATTAGGTTAAATTTAGTTTCGAAGAAGGTTAGTTTACTTTAGTTCTTTCGTAGTTTCTCAACAGAATGAGAAAGTTCCAAAATACCAAACTCTATACAAGCTAAAATTATCAAGGCTGCATGAACCTATTATATGTAGCGCCGTCACATATTACCTATATACAGAGTATATGTATGTATCTATGTAATATGCGTCTATAGGCTGAGGCAATGTCTCGTGTGCATACCTCTAAAAATTTAAATGTTAATGGTCGTTCAAATGAAACATTGTACACTAGCTGTAAGTGTTGTAAGTTTAAAAGTGAATTATTATAATTGTAATGAAACATATTCTTTACAGGATTTTGCAAACAGCAGGAAAAACTATATATGAGAACTAAAAAGAAAAACTACCTGTAAAAATATTAATGGTATCTTTTCATTCTTTTGATAACCTGGTTATGCTAGCAAATTAAAATCCTAAAATGAATTTGTCTAATTTCTTATTTGACACTTCTCATTCTAACACTAGCATCTACATAGTCCCCTACGGCCATGCAGATTAAACTAGTATCTACATATCCCCCTACGGACATGAAGATTTAGTAAAAAATGAGAACAAAAGCCTAAAATGTAGTCTGGCAAGTTGCAGGGAGTGAACCTAATAAGACAACTATGTTCCATCTAGTCTTTTATTTCTATAGCAATTTTCGCATAATCTTCGCTGACTTGGATTTCCGAAGTTTACTTATATTTCCAGACTTACCTCGCTTTAAACAACATTTCACCAGTGTCTTGACGGTCAGTATATTTAATTACATGTGGAGAAGTAGAAAGACAGAACAAACACATACTCAAGACATCGACGATCAGTCAAGCGACAAAGAAATGAGTGCATACGAGGGTTAATCGATTACCTGATAATGTACAAAATAGCATGCCTCATTCTACCACAGAGGAGGATATTAAAAGAGGCGACACTACAAAAACTTTGAATAGCTGGCCCTTCACATGGGTATAGTGATGAACCAGGGTTGGCTTCATCTTTTTTATGATCCGATTCTCGACAAGAGTAAAATAAAATACCGTACTTACTTTACGATCCGGACCGGTTTAAAGACGGCAACTACAACAAGGTCGGTCTCGGTACGTGGCAGTTTTGAAAAACCAATGACAATAAAGCTAAGTTCCCCATTTGAGTGATTAGCAGCGTGAAGAAAAACGAATACACGCGTAGTGTACCGAGGGGACATTTAACTGGTTTTAAGTGATGTCTCTCTCTCTTTCTCACAAAACACCATTTCATTGTCGAGAGCCGCAGGTTTGTTTCTACTACAAGAAGACTCCTTCAGAACTATTTAGGGACAAAATCCTCAGTTACCCATTTCAAGCCAATATATTAATGACGACGAGATCGAAGACAAAGACAAATAGAAAGAGAAAGGGAAACAGTATAGCGACAGGAAAAGAGAGGCAAGAGAGCATACAAATAGGAGACAAGGTTTCTGTTAAAAATATGATTCATGGAAATAGAGTAACTCCAGATTATGATCCTACGCCTCACTTCGTGGTATCAAAGAATAGTGGTGATGTTCAAGTTAAATACAATAGTACATAACGCGAATATGGGAGAAATATAATACATTTCAAGAAAATAGGCGAGGAATGGATAATTGCAAATGATTTTACCGAATCTCAGTGAGAAAGTAACATGCATAATAATTATAAGAAAAATAATATTGATTAATGTAATAAGTACCTTTATGCTATGTCCCTAGTGAAAATGCACCATAGATGCTATATAGATACATATAAAAAAACAAATATGAATTTATATGCTTGTATATGTTTTATATGGAAAAGCCAAAGTGGCCGGATAAAGCGGTATCTGGATTTATATGGATTGTATATGGCTCAATAAACATATAAGAACATATTAATTCATATTAGAAATCAACATGCAATTTTATATGTATTTTCAGGGATTTATATGTGTCCGAATCATATATAATGTTTGTATCTGGATGAATATGTCTTTATATGTCTATATGGAAAATTCATCAACTTCCATTTAATTTATTGTAGGGAGCACATAATACATAACAGGTTGGTAGTCCTGTTAATACTCTTCATATGTTGGTAGTACGTAGTACTTTTTTCTCGGCCATTGTTGATTGTGTTTGTCGTTTGTCATTGTGTGTTCTAGTATTTTGTGAAAAGTGTTATTATAATTATATTTTCCACAATAATTTACGTAATGAATTTCGCATATGTTTGTTTTGTGGACGATAAGGTTAAAAAGATAGTAAACTTAAAAAATATAAAACATGGAACAAAAATAATACAGGAAGGAAAAGCTGACATAGGCAAAATTTACAAAGTGCTGTATGATGATGGAGAGTACTACAAAGCAAACATTATATGTTTGGGTGGTAAGTATAATTTATTATTATTATATTTGGCCTGTGGATTTCGACTTATCTTTTTACATATCATAAATTATCTTTTTTGAAATGAAAATCCTGAAAAATGAAGCATGAAAATCTGCAGAACTTAAGTTAAAAACAAGAGGCGAGTAGTACAGTTTCGTTTATAGACTGCAATTGATTTGAGAAAAGCATAATATGTAAATCCCGATATATTTAGGAATTGTAGAGGTACGAATTCAACAGTTGCAGGTTACAGGTTGTCAAAATTTTAAATTTTACGTTAAACTTATAACTATAAATGAAGATTTTTTTGCAATCATTGACTTCGTACCTCTACCATATATCTCTCTATTTCACTAGATAATTTACAGTTTGGTAATTATTGTTGCTGTTAATCATAAGCTAATTTAATTTGTTTTTTATGATTTTAACAAGGAATAAATAAAAAATTATGAGTCATTTCATTAGAAAAGTAACTATGATTTTTTTCTGAAAAGAAACATATGAAGAAGTTGAAAACCTGATTTCAATTAAAAGGCCTCGATTGCCACTCAACCGTCTTATAAATGAAATGAATGAGACTGCTACGTCGACCACCGACTCTGATGCATCTTTCGATCCACCAAAGTCTTTGGAATTGAAAAGAAAGGTAAGGTACCTACTTATAAGTACATATAAAATCTAAATTATAATGTACATATGCAGTAAAGATGTTCTTATTGGCATTATTGTAAGTTAGTAATGCTAATGATGACCTAATTAATAAACCATTAGATATAAGAAGTGCTTTTTTATAATCGCAGGGATTGTCATCTGCACATAAAGAAAATTATAAAGATATGACAAGTGAGATACTAAAAATTAAAGAGAAAAAAAAAGTTATCAAATCGAAGAGGGCCGAAGAGGAAGAAAAAGAAACTAGCAATGCCATATTAAATGAAAATATAAAACTTAAGGAGGAAATTGAACTTTTAAAACATAAATTGAAGAATAAGGATGATAAAATAGAAAAATTAGAAAACCTAAACTATAAGTTACAGGAGCAAGTGTTGGAAAAATGGAATGGTAAGGCTGTATTTTGTGAATAAGATATTGTGTAAAAAAAATATATTAATCAGACAAAAGTGCTAGAAAGATGCTTGACATTCCATGAATATGAATTGCATTTTTTTAATCTGTTTATATGCTTTATACTTTCTAAAGACAGTAAATTAGGCATACTAAAATATTAATTTTTTTTGCTCTATGAACTCTATGAATACAAAACCCTACACAAGTGGATATAAGATAAATATATCGCATGTTTTGTGAAGGGTTTGAAAGGCGAACCAGTTTTAAATAGAGATAATGATAAAAAAAGTAAAACGCTGAGCAAACTCTCTCCCTCTTTAAAGAGTTTTGTGAAAAGACAGTCAAGACACCTCTTTAGAATTTTCTTGGATGATAGGATATTTTAATTAATCTATACTTATATACCGTGTAGGTATTTCATCTGGCAACTATTATGTTTTGTGAAAGTATTATCTCGAAGAATATTTGAGAGTTATATATTCTATTTTTTTTTTTCAGATTTTATGCAAAATATTAATAGTGAAAACAGAAAAGTAGAAAAGGATGTAGTAGAAATAGAAACCAGAAAAGACGGGAAAGTTAGTAAACATATATTATAAATAGGTAAACTATTTAATAACCAGTTTAAAAAAAATTTGTTTGTAGGTTCATCTTGGTAGAGGTATTTGGTTATCAGAACATCTTTATGATACTGTGGATTTACGAGGAAAGAACCCTACCAAATTTGTACGGGAATTAGCACTTAATTTATTTGGCGCTAAGGTGCTTAGAAATTCCTCTGTAACAGGTACAGTTTCAAATCGTACCAAAGCTGATGCAAAATTGCCTTTAGACCCTCAAAAAATTATGGCTATTAAAGGTAGGTACCTAATTATTTTAAGAAAAGCAAATAAATCCTACTTGTATTTATTTATATATGTTCATAACATTTATATGTATTTGTGCATTTGTTGTAGATATAGTTGCATGGCGTTTAAAGAACCAAGGGGAGGAAGAATGTAATATTAAAAAAATATGCCTTTCTATTCCTACGGTAATAGCCCAAAAAATAATAGATTTAAACCGCCCCTCCCGGCCATATTTAGGTTTGTTGTGTTGAAGCTGATAAAATAACTTTCCACCCTTGTATTTTTGTTTATAGGTACAAAAAGTAAAGTCCAAATACAGACACAAAATAGAAATGAAATAAAAGAGGTCGATAGTACAGACGAGTTTCAAGAACAAAAGGAAGAAAACATTGATGAAGGAGAAAGCTGTTTAGAATTTGTAGTGGATGGAACTGGACACCTAGTTAGTGAAACTAATAGTCCTATTGAATCAGAACAGGCAGAGTTAATTTTATTGGACAGTAACTAGTTAAAATATTACTTAACAAATTGTAAGTTCCAACAAATTATTAGCCTATTTATATGTATGTTTAATAGTTAAATTTTTTAAATTAACCATATAAATAAAACATTTATAATTTTGCAGAAATGACGGTTATTAAAAATTGCAGTTATTATATGAAAACGTCAGTTTTAATGTCATATTCATTTTTATCAGACAGATGAATGAGAAATCTAAATATTAAATTCATATATTTAGATTTCTCATCTGAAGCTGTCGCTCAGTAAATTTTTATTTCTTCTTTTTTTAATGCTGACGTTTATGACCGATTTTTAAAGATATTTAATAAAACACTTTTGTTTAATAAAAATATGTTTATTGTATTTCAAAGTTGTTGGGTAACTTACTCAAATAAAAAGTATTTTCCAATTTTATAAAAACGCATTTTTGTTTTACAACCTCAACCTTAATTAAATGATAATTATCACTAAAACATTCAACTTGAAGTAGATGCTGAAGTTCGTTTTTGTTACATTTAATTTTTTTTATATTTATTTTTTTCCCATATAAAAATACATTTTCATCGGAGACTACAATTTCAAATATTTGAAAATACTCTCCACTGTGTAGTTCCACAACACAATCATAAGTCTTCTTTGGTTTTGTATAATTTACTGAATGTAATATTATATCATTAAATATACACCTTTTAACCGAAAAATTGTCTTTACCAATATAATCTTCATTTAAGAATTTATATTTGTTATTTTTATTTTTACTTACTTGGTATTTTTTACCCATTAATTTTAAATTTTCTGTATTTTGAAAATTAATATTATATAACGAATAGCAAAACTCTGTGCATTTTGGGTTATAGTTGTTATCGGCATTATTAAGGTCAGATAATATAGTATTTGCACGGTATATTTTTTTTGAAATTTGTTTTATTATTTGTGTTGGGCCTGTAACAAGTTGTTTAATTCGGAACATTCCTGATTCAAATGGAAAAGTGCTTGTAGCCCAAAGAGGACCCGTCTTACGTACTGATTCAGGTAAGTGACATAAACTGTGTACATTATATGTCATTGCGTTTTCACCATATAGTGTTTCCATATCTTTAAGAAAACGTAAAATTTTTATTTCTGTGTCATCAATGAGTTTTTTGGAAATATTGGTTATTAGAAGAGTGTAAATAGCATCCACCAACAAAGAAAAATGCTCAAGGTACTTGGGCTTGAGTATCCCTTTCAGACAAGGTATAGAATAGAAAAGTAACCAAAATTTCCATTCACTGGCTTTCCATTTGGCTTTCTCATTAAGTGCTCTAGGTGTTCTGTGAATATCTTTAGGGGGTTTGATCATAAGGAGCCTTTTATTGATTTCTTTTAAATTTTTTGGATTTCCAATATAATAAGAGAATTTTTTGGAAGGATCGTATGTAGTCCATAACTCCCATAGTTGTTTGGTGACTCCCAAAATAACACCATGCATATAATCTGGAGGAAGTGACCAAATTATGTCAAATAAAGGTAATGTCTGCAATATCGATGGTCCTTTTATACCCCTTACATTTTTTTCGTAGTCAATCAATGTTACATCTTGCAAGTCTTTCATAGTTGACTCATTTGTTCTTATTTCAATATTTACATCATTAATATTAGGATATTTGACCTGTCGGTTAACCAATTTTCCAGGATGATAACACCAACTGCAACCATAGTATCCATTAAATTGGATTCTATTCTGAATAACAGGACGTGCAACCGAATCTGTACAAAAAAATAGAGGCATGAGCTTAAATTTTTTTTTACGTCCATAAGGATCAACACAATCTACTCCTAATTCCAGTAAGTTTTTTGCTTGATTTTCAATGAATGCTCCAAGAAAAGTGTTCATAAAGTTGGGTTTTGGTTCATTTTTACCTGTCCAAATTCCAGCAAAGATCAGTCGTTTAAACCTGTACTTGGGTGATATTTCATTTATAATAAGTTGAATTGGCCACATAGATAACCCCGATGAATTAAATATTGGAGCTCCATCTGTACTTATGTTATACGTCAATTGAAAATCACTCTGTTCTTTAAGACTGCTGTAAATTTCTCCACTTTGAGCATCTTTTATGTTAGTTGTATCGTTACATGCATCAGACAACGATAAAGTGTCATAAATTCTTTTTTCTTTTAAAATGGATTTTAGTTGATGCGAAACATCTACAGTGACAAAGTTGTAGTTGTTTTTAAATGAAATAGTTGATTGTAACTTACAACTTGAATTTGGACATTGTACAACCTGGTTCTTTACAGCGTCTGTCGTTATTGGACCAGCAGTTTTAGTTTCACATTGTTGGCAATAAAATACGTACTTGAGAATGTGATCTGGTGGATCAAAAAATTTTGAGACCATGTATTTTGTTGTAAGAAATACATCATTTTTAATGTTGGCGCAAATTTTCAATAAACTAAAGATGTCATTTCGAGCCTCATTTGATAAATTGTGACGAAGCGATAAACAACATACCATCATAAATATGTCCTTTTTTCTTAGCCTTGCCTCTGGGAAAATGTAGATTTCATCGTCATCATTTAACTCATTGTTATCAAACTCTTCATTGGCATCAGATTCAGGTTGTGTATTTCTGTTACAATCAGATAATGAACAATTATTATCATCATAACATTCTTCATTTTCTGAGGATAATGGAGTTTCTGATAGTTGGGCTGTTGACTGTTGATCTGCTGATAAAGGCCCTTCGCAATATAAGCTGCTGGATATTTCTTCTACATCATTTTCATTTTCTTGTCTTACTAGTAATATGTCTGCAATATTTTTTAAGACCAAATAATAAACGTTTATATATTTGCTTGAATACTAACCTGACATTTCTTGGAGTTTTTTTTCCCAACGCCACTGAGTTTGTCTACTAATATTTTGAGATGTATGTTCCAAGTATTGCTTATAGTACTTCTTATCCATCTTATGTTTATAATTTAAGTGTTTTTTTTTAATTTTCAATAAGATATTATAAATTAAAATATCGTGGAAATTTTTCCTATTTCTAGTATTTAAAATTGTCTTGGATATTTATATGGAATTAAGAGAATGGATAGTAAATATCCTTTATGGTATTAATGTATATCTATAAGGATGAATAGTAAACTGAATGAACTTGCATGGCATATTCATATATGGAAACCTATATGGTAGAATATGAAAAAGGAAATTGATATGAGTTTATATGAAGCAACAGTAAATTTCGAATTTCTAATATGAGCCTATATGAAATTACTATAAATTTTCAGGATTTTTCATATATGGATACATATATGGTCTACCATGGAAACATTTTAAATATGTACCTATATGTATCACTAGTAAATCTTATGCTCTCAATATGATTTTATAAGGAGTAACAGTAAGATTTATTTTATTTACATATTCTTTCATATAGGGAAGCTATATGGTATTACCCACACATTCCAGTTTCAGATACACACAACAAACCATATAAATTCATATATATTTTTTTTTATATGTTTCTATAGGTCATTTTCACTAGGGGTATGTATGTCTGTATATGTTTAGATGTGTATATGTATATATCAGTTTTATAATATTCATCTAGGTAAACCAATTATTGTGCAATAATGAATAAATATCTATAACTGCAGTATAAGTTACTTAATGATATTATTTTAAGTTAGATTGCATTGGCGTAGGTTAGCTTGATTTATGATCTACTGAAACATTTATAAAAAGGAAGGGATGTAGTGTATGCAATTTATTAAATAGGAATATTAGATTATTATTGTCCTTACATAACTGATGAGGCATCATGAGTAAGCCAGGCTTAACGCTGGCACTATGATAAGACAGTCAGTCGTAGAGAGTTGACCAAATAAAGTGGTAGTGAATCGGTGAAGTGAAGTTTTATTCATTCAGTACTCTACAAGTGGTGCTTTGTGTTCGTCCTCCATCATGGTCGATTGAACCTCATAACCAAGTTTTCATGTCTTCAATATTTTTTTGGGTGGTATCTTTGTATAAAGGATTTAACCTTACAGAATCTAAAAAAGTTTTTTAGGTGTTAGTTAAGGTGCAAATCATAAGACTTTTTTTTCTTTTACTTATACAATTATTTAAGCTACATTATTAAGTTTTGTCCAAAAATTCTGCTCTGCTCTATCAGAAGTCTTTTACTCTACACCTTCTCTCGATTAATAGCAGATAATTTAAAAAAATCAAATTTAACAAAAAGAGACTGCTCCATCACAAAACGCTTCATAAAAAGAATTTAATATACTATATTATTAATATACTACGTTCTTTTTGTATACCTACATAATAAAACCGCAGTCTTAGATATTTTTTTCTTTTTATAAAGAATACTGTGACTTCCTTTCTTCTTGCACACAATGCAATTTTTAGAGTACAAAATATACATTTTCAGATGTAGATAAAGTTCCAAAATCATTCTCTAGTAAAACACGAAAATAAAAAAATTGGTGTTAACGTCGATTTGGGGGGTCCTTAACATAACATGCTTGGAGTTGTCATTAGTGATGGGCGATATATCGCGAACTGTGATTTAATCACTGATATTAAAAAATCACAAGTAACGACTGTGAATAAAGTTGGAAGAAAAGCGTGACGTGATCACGACTTTCCATATATCAATATATTTTTGACGATATAAATATCTTATTTGCGACCTTATGTATAACACGTAAAGCAAACGATTCCGTGACTTAACGATATTAGGCTAGGTACGCGTTTCACAAGATAGACTGGATCTTGCGCGTCTCATTATATAGATTTATATATTTATCTTTTTATATATTTTATTCACTGGCAATTAAAGGCAGGGTCGTGACTCGTGGCGGGACATTTCTGTTACAAGAACACCTACTAAAACCATGCGTTAAAATATTTTTTTGATTAAATATACTAGCAATTTTATTGCAAATATTGAACATTCACGTCTCGGCATGGCATATAATAAAAATATGGAATTCGACAATTTTGTATTCTTTTTGATTTTTAAAATTGTGAAATGCTTAGCTTCAAAACATGTTTGTGTTTTTGTTGGAGAGAAATAACCACAACTTTTACATCGAAAACACATCGACTAACCATAGTAGAAATCATCTTTTCTCAAAGGGTTTGCAATTTTATCATCAACTGCGAAGATGAGTATCCTATAGGTATATATAGAATGTGCAACAATTAATAAAAAAGTACAGTAAGTTGGCGAAGAGTATAATGGTTATAGCTTGTATACGTTAGAAGTGCTGCCTTATGCCGTTGACCAAAATTGTAAGAAAGAATTAGGTAACAAATTTTTGATAAATATTTAAATGGGAGAAATACTTGGACTTTATTAAATAAAATGTTTCGCATTAAATAATAGCAAATAAGAATAACTATATAAATAACATTATATTCATTATTTAATTTGTACATTTTTATTAAAATCCCAGGCTTATATTAAAAAGGTTGCAGCACTATTATAAACAATAACCCAGCAAAAATTAAAATCTCTGATTTATAACAACTAGCAACCTGAAACCTAAATACCTAGTTTATTGATGCTTCCGAAATGTTTACATATTTGTATAACTTTACAAAAATATGCTATAAATATCATATATATATCTACGGCTGCACAGATTACCAAAGTAGCGAATTCACCAATTCACCAAAATTAACAATTTTACCTATTCGCCGTATTATGAAAAGTCGTGATCACATCACGGTTTATATTCACCGATATCAGAAATTCAGTCACGATTCACGTTGTGATTGAAAAATCACGATATCGCCCAACACTAGTTGTCATTACTATTGGACGGTAAAAATACTGGATTTACTGGAGGACATGTCACATGTAACTTTTTGCTTATTCTACTCTGTTAATTTTATGTTTGAAAGTTGTACTAAAATCCAACAGAAACATTCAGATGGCAAGTAGGTACATGTTATTGAAGTAAATAATTGTTTTTAACATTACAATGGATACATGTATTGATGAAAATGTTGGTATAAGTTATATACCGGGGATATTAACCTATATGTATCGGAGAGATGACGATCATGTAAACAGTTAAGTAATTACCTTTAGCTTTAAATATGTCTTAGAACAGTCGGTTGAATTAAGCACCAAAATATTAAAATAATGTATCCTCGGGGTAATATCATATAGTGCAATGACTATTCCTGCTTGTATCATTTTGTCCAGAGTCAATATTTGGAACAGCATTTTCTTGAGTTATTGTGTAGTATTAGAATTAATTAGGTAATTGGCCATATTAACCTCAACATTTATCTCAAAGCCCCGAGGTACTTCTCTTAGGTTTTTACCAATATTTTCTTTTCCAGCCTGCTCCTTTTCCTCTGTTAACTTGTAATCTAGGTTTGGTAATATCTGGCGAATTTTCTATGATGATAAAAATTAATATGATGCACTTATGTCATAAGCCATGTGAAACACTTAAACTTTTTAGTTACTGCACACACAGTTCCACAATACAACAGTACAAACGCTATTTCAAATAAAAAAATGAAATAAAGAATAATAAATAAAATAATATATAATCACTGAGTTCGCACGCCTAGCCATTTATTTAACCTAAATGTCAAATTTTCAAAGCGTTCCACTAGATATCGAAAACGCGGGAGATTTAAAAGTATGCAATGACAATACGTAATAATGCAAAGTATACCACTTTATGCACGTTTTTTTGTATTAACAAATATTGTGCTTACACCATTAAAAATAGAGTATTAATACATTGATACATTTACTGTATATTGGTTAACATTCATCAGGCCAACAGTGAATAATTGGCGGCAAAATTACCATGCGCAATAAACGATTTTTTACATCACTTAAGAAACGTTAATTTATCACAGGCAAAAAAGTGCTTTTAGTTATTTAATGTACCAGCAACGTTAAAATAATTTCAACTGCGCAATTACAGAAAGAGTACTTTATACACACAAGACCTTCGACTTCATCCAAATCTTGTTTACTGTTTGAGTCCTCGGATCGTTCCTCAACGAAATCAACTTCAATTTCATCCTCATCACTTGCAGCCCTTTTAAGGCGAACAAACATTATAAATACTCCACCGATCCACTTCACGACACTGCCTCTAATCGCCAGTACATGTAAGTAAAACATACATCTATGCGGTATAAAACGCGTCCCTACCTAATTAAATCTATATCAAAAAAATATATATTTGTATATAGAAAGTCGTGATCACGTCACGCTTTTCTACCAACTGTATTAACAGTCGTTACCTGTGATTTTTTAATATCAGTGATTAAATCACAGTTCGTGATATATCGCCAGCCACTAGATCTTAGTCACTTTATGCACATATCTTTTTCTCAGTTCGACCTTTATTGCGGTGTGCTCTAGCCAAAGAGTTTAACAAATAGAGGAGACAAGCTCCATAAAAGCGTAATGTATAAGCAGAGGGACAGAGGGAGGCTGTAGGCTTCTCATCCTTCTTACACAGTTCGTTCTCTCTTTGCCGCACAATACATGAGGGGAGGCGACGATTGCAATACATTGTGAGCATTTCATCTATAGGCGGAGCGAAATTTATTTGGGGAGCAATTGGGAACATTATAAGCTTAGTAGGTAGTGACAATCTTTAATAGGTTTATAAATAATGGCAACAATGTTACTTACACATTTGAGGAATATCACCCCCTCCCCCCGCTTGTCAAAATGCCGGCGGAGAAAAAGATTTAAATTCGAGGAATATCGCCCCCCGCTGTTTGAAATTGTTATAGAGATATTATTATTTGAAGATTGGTGGGAGTCGTTTGTTGCAATCCCCCCGGTCCCGATTTTCTCTTGATGGCCCTGCTCGTGCGAGGATTACAAAGAATTTATATAAATAGAAGCCGAGATAAAGTGTGAAAGTTATACGATACTGTTGCCATCATATCCAACCTACCTTTTTCTCACCATTTCGTTCTAAGATGCAATATTGCCTATTAATAACGCTATCTCTGTTGCAATCACTCCAAGACCGTGGTATGAGTGTAGCAAAGACATATGTGGAATTTAAGAACTACTCTAACCTCAAAATTATTTTCGTTTTGTACATTTAAACAATTATTCTCGTTGAATCGTAAAAATAGTGAAGAAATGTGTTGTTTGTGGTGTAGTTGAGGATAAGATAGCCTGTTGTCTTACATATATTTGTCATGTTAAAAACAGTAGTACTGCAACAAAGATGGGGCTATAGTAATTTTTATCATAAAGAAAGAGATAGTTATAAAATGTAATGTCTGAACTTGAGTACGAGATGTTGACAACACACTTGTAAATGTGTATCTGGAGGATTATTGAGAGGATTATGAATAGTGTAGTTTATCTATGATTATGAACATGAACGTATGTGGGAGCGAAATGGAGCATTTTGAATATTTAAATTGGATTATGGGGCAATTTTAAACATTTGGGCTGGCAACACTGCTGCTGATCGAACGCAGCTAATATCATCTTTATATTAATGATTTGATTTTATGATTTATGAGAGTCAAATAATTTTTATACAGAATGGGTAGCCATGAAAAAACAATATGCAGACTCTGTTTGGAAATATGTGATGACTTTGAAACTATAGAGGGAGATATGAAAGAGGTTTTGAATGTACTTCATCTGCCAAAAGTAGTAAATGTCCAAAATTAACCATCGATTTATTTTAGTTCAATCCGTGTTTATTTCACGTTTTGTTGTAATGCTCTCGATGATTTTTGTTTTAGGATTTAGCCGCAATACGGGAGTCTGTGATGTGTACAGGCTGTACTGAAAAGCTTATGAGTTGTTTTGATTTTAAAGCAACATGCTTTTATACACATGATTATATATTTCCATTTGTCAACAGTGAAAGCCCTGGAAAATTGGATCTACGAGATGTCTATCTGAGCAGAAATGAAACTAGTGGCAGTGTTTCAGACGATGAGGACATTTGTGCATTTTGCATGGGTCCAGTGGAAAGTTGCTCTGTCATATTCCTCGATGTTGCAGATGGGGATGTTATGTTGAAGAATATGATAGAACGGTGCCTTCCAGAGTTGGTAAGTATTAATATCTTTTGTTATTTAAGTGCTTATTGATTGGGAAACAGATACAAGAGATCATGGGTGAAGTACATAGATAGATGCGTTCTTAGCAGGCTCACATTTTGCTCTATTGACGCCCTTGTGCATTTTAACACATTCTCTCTAGATACACTTGTCGGCATATCACGTAAATTTTGCATGTAATAGGGTATGAAGTGTCCCACTAGGCACCTTGGGTAAAAAAATAATGACAAAATTCCTAATAGTTCGTTATTCGTGTGTGAAATGGAAGAGAAGCAAGAAAAGCAACTACTTCGTCATTCGAAGAGTTTGAAAGTGAAGACTAAGATTCCGCCAGATAAAAGTGCATGATATGTATAATACAGATGATTCCATAGGGGATCCAGAATACACGTTTATGTATTGTAATGATGATGATTAAGTAGTTGTAATTTCATTTATTAAAAGTATTTATACTTTGGGTAAAAAAATAATGACAAACTTCCTAATAGTTTGTTGGTGATAAAAGAATTTGGTCAGGCGATCTAGGGACCATGTTTGGCGAGTTTCCGTCTGATTTCTGTGCATATTTTATAATTTATTCATGTGTGAAATGGAAGAGATGGAAGAAAAGCAACTACTTCGTTGGTATGAAGTGTTTGAAAGTGAGGATGAAGATTCCCCCAGATAAAAGTGCACGATACGTATAATACAGATGATTCCATAGGGGATCCAGAATACACGTTTATGTATTGTAGTGATGATGATTAAGTAGTTGTAATTTCATTCATTAAAAGTTTTTATACTAAAATCAATTGTTTTTATTATTTTTTTTTTTTATTTGGCATTTGACGTCAGTGTTCTACTGTAGCTAAGCTATGTTTCTTCTGGGACATGACGTCATATGACGCAGACTTTTTTTCCAATATATCTAATTCTTCAAAAAATTCTGATTTTAAAGCTATATGTTGCATTTTCTTATGTATACTAATAATAATTTTATTCATGGTGTCAATTTCAACACATCTCAATATTTTTAATTGCCCTGCTGGAGCGAATGACAATGACGTGATATGACGTCAGTGTCAGTCAACGTGTTAATATATTTTGCCCCCAATTTCTAAAACGCTGATATTTGAGTAACAGTACAGTTAAATTTTATACTATCCTTCATTGAAAAATAATTTAAAAAATATTTATATATTTTTAATTTTATATTTCACACCATGTACCCCAAGTAGCATTTTTAGACACAGTTTCGAAACAAATTTGGCAGAATCTTATGAGCCGCGAAATGCGCAAAAGGCAAAGTTTATTCTGCATTATAAGAATATTTTTGAAGACACTGGCGTCTGCCTTGCTGTATACATAAACAAGAGCTCGGGATGAATTGTAAACAATAAATATAATATTTTTAAGAAGTGTAACTGAGTAGACAGAAGGGATTATGTCTCTGCGCATATGAAGGTCACAGCTCATGAGATTTTAAAACACCTCTAACTATTTCGATACTTATGTGATAGAATGGTTTAGTTTACATACATTTCCGACATTTTTCTGAAATTGTTGCCAGTTATTCAACTTTTACATATAGCACAACAATATTACTAACAGTTTAGTAATTGTTTTTACCATAAAATACAACTTTTCGGAACAATTTCTAAACATGTTTAAAAATGAATTATTATTTGTTTGCTTATAATTGTATTGAAACATTCTTTATAGGATTTTGCAAACAGCAGAAAAATTAACTATCTATAAAAGAAAAACTTTGTGTAGAAATATTAATGAAATCATTGCTTTCTTTCGATAACCTGAGTTCTGGTTATGCTAGCAAGTTAAAATCCTAAAATGAATTTGTCTAATTTCTTATTTGACAATTCTCATTCTAACACTGTGTGGATGCTAGTGTTAGAATGAGAATTGTCAAATAAGAAATTAGACAAATTCATTTTAGGATTTTAACTTGCTAGCATAACCAGAATTCAGGTTATCGAAAGAAAGCAATGATTTCATTAATATTTCTACACAAAGTTTTTCTTTTATAGATAGTTAATTTTTCTGCTGTTTGCAAAATCCTATAAAGAATGTTTCAATACAATTTTTAAACATGTTGCAGCATCTGTTACTTTTGAATAAAATATCTAGGAACATTTAGTTCATAATGTTTTTAGGATTTAAGTGGCAATAGTAATTTACAGAAATTACAGATGATTGCCAAGTTCATAAGTGGAGGTTACATGTTTACTTTGTTCTTATTTGTAATAAAATGAAAGTGTGAAAAGCTATCTAGAAGTTGAATTGTGTCCATCCTTAGACCTTATTTAACAGCATTCCTAACAGTTAACTCATTTTTAACTGTAATATTGTTATTCTCACGTCACCACTGAAAATGTTTGAAACTCATTCTTCTTTCCAGCACAAAATAGATTATTAACAGAGACTGGGAACTTTTTTACAAATTATAACAATTTAGAATCTGAGGAAATAAATATATTATTAGCAAAAAATGCTTCTAATTATTTCAAACTCTTACTAAAGACTTATCATAGATTCTGTACTTATCTATGATAAGTCTTTAGTAAGAGTTTGAAATAATTACGAGTATTTTTTGCTAGTAATATATTTATTTCCTCAGATTCTATTTTAGGGTACTCTTACATTGTAGGGAATTTACATTTGCATTTAATTATATTCTATAACAATTTAACAAATTTTGTAACTGTTATCAGTAACGTGGCGAAAGTAGAGGAGTGTCCTATTTGGATATATTGAGGAAGGTAAAAGAGTTGAAATGAAAAATATGCAAAAGGAATAAACAAAGCCCTTCAAAGTGCGCATACATTTCAGAAACAATTTTGAAACATGTCCCTTTCTTAAAATATGATCTGAATTTGCAAAACACATAGATAACTGTTTCTGGGGCCATTTTGGTTTTAAAGTGTTGGCTAAATGACGTTTGTAATTCGGTGGCCATTATGGACAATTCTCTTTCGAAAGAAAACGTTTATGCAAAAGCTTACATGTCGATATAAATTATGAAATATAAACATTATTTGATGTTTTGATACATCATTAATATAAATATTAATTATAAATGGTCATATCTATAAGGCGCATTTAAAATATCTAAGTATTTCCCCAAAATATTCCATAAAATTTTCGTCGCATAAGTTTATTTTGACCAGACATCCGCTAAAAACTAGATTAGGCATTCAACATGTACCTACAATATTATTTTATACCTGTTTCCATATTGAATATATTCGTTATTATAATAGATAATAAGACTTTGCGAAACTGATTGCATACATTCCGTTCCCAATAATATTAGTTATAAAGACATTGATATATTTGCCAAAATATTTAAAAAGCTGTAAGTTACAAGTTAGAAACATGTTTCTCTTTATTTTCGAACCCACCAAAATAGAAATATGTACTACACTACCATAAGAAATTGTGTATGTGTCGAAAATGTATCGCAACATGTTGCGAACAGTTCCCATTTTGTACATGGAAACCAACACACTTGTTAGAAACGTTTGTGAAAATGTATCTTAAAATGCTACTTGGGACTAACAAGGTACAAGTCATATATATAAGTATTTTTTCAGTTAGCGCCTTTTTACTATAGAAGTTAATTACGCTTCGGGCAACCAATAAAGTCGCAACATATGCAGCTCTAACTTTAATAACTCTGTACACTGCAAGTTCAGAGAGGAAAAGAAACATTTGTTTGCTCGTTGCAAGTCAAACTCAAACCCAAATAGAATCAGATTCCTGTTTGAGTTTGCACAATTCATGCGTTATTACGTTTTACGTTAGGTAGTTTTTAAATACATAAAACAGTATAAAAATATGTAATTTGCAAGAAGTAATCCGGTTCCCTTATCCTAATATCCATACTAACTAGAGATGTGTCATTCGTGAATGATTAGATCGTTGGGATTCGGTCACTTAATAGTATTGAATGAGATCAGTTGATCGCAGTTTTCGATTATCTGGTCTTACATTCACTTTGACCGACACCAAGATAGATCGATCAACTCGTATCATTCACAACATTTTTTGTCATTCACTTCAGTCAGTATTGGTATGCAATGCGTGAGAGTACTGTCGATCATGTTCAATTTATTCTCTTATTATAAACAAAATGTATTAGATATTTGTGTTTTTGAAATATATAATATACAAATGAGTAGTAATAATCAGATATATTATAAATAGGTAGGGTACATCTATATATAATAAATGAGCAGAAATTAAGTTTTAAAGCATTTAACAGAAAAATGTGTATAGAATATAATAAATATAGACGTGCGGACTAAGGGGGTGAAAAATGGGGTAAATTGTCAGGTAAATTGTATTAAGGATTTTTTTTTAAAGATACCACCATCTCATAGGGCATCCTTTAAAACCCATTTGTGCCATTTTTTTTTAAATATCTCTAGTAGTTTTAGGGGTATAAACAGGTACATATGACGTTTTGTCAAGAATTAATGGCCTTTAACTCAGAATGAGGTGAATGTAGAAACAAAGTTATTTCACATTTTTTGCTACAAATTTGAAGTAACAATCAAAAATATCTCGTACACGCCAAAAACGCTAAGAAAATTTTGCCCATTTATACGGACCCTATACAGTTTACTTTTTTTAAATCTTGTCACCTTTGAAATCGTAAATGAAATTATTAACTTTGTAGTTTACTTGTGTCATTATTTGTTGTTTAAATTATTATTCAGTTTCTTGTTTAAAATGGAATATCTTTCTGTAGCTGATAAAGTCCAATTAATTCAGATAGTGGGTGGAAATATAATTTCATATAGAAGAGCAGTCAGAATTTTCAATGCAAGACATCCAGATTGAAGAAATCCCATAGCAGCAGAAACTGTATCCAGTATTAATAGACTTTTTAATGAAACTGGTTGTATTAAGAAGCATAGACAAAAAATATCAAATATTAACTAATAGATATGCTGATGATCCATGAATCATAGCAGCATTCAGAAATGACACATCTATTATTCGCTCAGTTGCTCGCATTTTAAACGTTAGTAAAAATAAAGTTTGGCGTTGTCTAAGAAGGAACAGACTAAAAGCTTTCAAGCCGAAATTGTTACACACTCTAAAAGATGGTGACAAGGAAAAAGGAAACCAGAATATTATTCTTGGTTACAAGGGGAATATTTGAATGATCAGAATTTTATTATAAACTTCATTCTCACTGATGAAGCCACATTTTCAACTAATGGGGTTGTGTCGTCACAGAACACTCGTTATTGGGCAGCTAAAAACTCGCATTGGGTAATAAATTGTAAGGACTGATACGTAGCCAAAGTCAATGTCTGGTGTGGCATATTGAATTAATAATATAATTTTGGGTAATGTTTTGTTGGAAAAATTAAATGCCGAAACTTTTCTCAACCTCTTAATTATCTTGATGGATTTTTAATGGTCCGTCCACTGTTGCAAGTGGTAAATTTAATTTTCCAGTTAGATAGGGCGCCGGCTCACAATTAATTGTTAGAAATTAGCTAATCTTAATTTTCCTCAAACTTGAATGGGAAGGAACAGTCCATTGCATGAGTGGCCCCACGGTGCCCAGATATCAAGCCAATGGACTTTTATTTTTGGGGAGTAATTAAAAACCGCGTTTACAAAACCCATCTAAGAAACACAAGAATTATGTGAGAAGATTACATAAGCCTGTCGAGAGGTGACACCAGTAGAATTACTCAGAGTTCTAAATCATAAAAGAAAAATAGTAAAAAAGTGTATGAGATTAAATGGTGGCTTAGTAGAAATAACAAACATTTAGTTGTTATTAAATATTTATTTGAATCATTTTGCTATTAACGATTTAAATATGTATTTTTCTTGTTTAGTTTGTTTATTACGTATGATATTGATTAACTAAATAATAGAACACTCAATTAAAAACATATCTTTAGTGCTAAAAATTTAAGAAGTTCTATTTTACGTTAAATTAAAACCGTTTTAATATTCTGATCAATTTCTTAATGCGCAGCCCCACTTTGTTGGAATCAGCATAATTCGTTGCATAACCTAAAGGTCATTCATATGTACCCGGTTATACCTCTAGAACTACTAGAGATATTTAAACAAAATTTGGCACAGAGGGGTTTGAAAGGATGACCTATGAGATGGTGGTAATCTTAAAAAAAAATCTCGAATACAATTTACCTGAAAATTTACTCCATTTTCACCCCCTTAGTCTATGGAATAAATCAAATAGTTATATGCGCTTTTAGACACCTTCGAGAGGAGCATAATTGAGCTATGTAGGTGTTCCCGTGAAAAGTAGGACACTGTAGATTAATTAAGAATGAAAATTCCACCGTGGCTAAAAAAATAGTTGATTTTGAAAGGGTTTCAACCCCCATTTCACACCATCTGGGTGTGCTGACAATATTGTTTTCCTATGTATATATTTCTATTTCGAAACTGTCTAATATTTAAAATGATGTCGTTTTAAAAACCTATTTTCGAATTTGAAAAATAATCTATAAGCCCACGACTTTATCGATTATAGTCCGACTTTAAAATGTGAATGTGGATAATTTCACATCCATAAATGATGCTCTTAAAATGTCGACCACCTGATTCGAAGATATTGTTTTAAAAACGCCACTAAACATCAATACATTGGCCAGGATTTAAAGCCAGGACTCCGTGGTCGCAAGCCAAACACCTTAGCACTGCGCCACTGAGTAGAATTTGTGGCTTTTGATTCCTAACTATAAAATATTTTCACTAAACTGAATCCGCTCTGTATTAGCGCATAATAAATTTCTTCATTATCTATTTGTTTTTTTATTGACAGGATTTTACTGTCATCAAGAACCCTGTAATCTGTACAACTTGTCATGGCTCACTAGAGGATTGCTTCCGTTTTGTGTCAGATTGTTTAGTCGCAGAAGAAAAGATTAAGAAATATTATGAAAGCAGTAAAGGACAAGTAGAGCTAAGCGGTTTATTACAGTTTGCAATGGGAGACGTAACTATAAAGAAAGAAGAAGTACAGTTTACTTCAAATATGTTAAGCATTAAAAGGGAGAGTAGTATAGAAAGAGCAGAAATGTTATGTGGGCAAAACGAACTTAAGGAGGAAAAGCTTGTTGAAATTGAAGACCAAAAATATTTAATTAAGGAAGAAATTGAAATAAAAAGTGAATCATCTGATTTCAACAGGTAATACTGATTTAAAATTAATTGAATTGAATCTATGCCACTAAAACACATTAAATACTACTTTTAATATACAGAGTGAGTCACTAATGCATGAATCGTCAATATCTCCGTGATCGTTTAAAATTTAAAAAAATATCTTATAGTGGAGTAGATGGCATTTGAAAAACAAGTTTTTTTTTTTCCTATCTTATAGAGGACGACTTCCCCCACTTTCCTGACACTTTCACATCCGAGACCTAGGTGGTGGGAGAGGATGGGGGGGTTATTAAACATATGGAAAATCGTTTTTTCTCAGTGTGCGTGCGATCGGGGAGACAGAAAATAAAATGTTTTGGATAAAAAAAGAAAGGTGTCCCCGAGGCCCATAAGCTGGTTTTTGGTTTTTTTAAATCGGCCAATTAGGGCTGGAGAAGTGGCCGTTTCAAGGGATGAGTTTCAGGGTAGGAAAAGGGATTGGACAGGTGGTATAATGGATGTTTAAGAGATAAGGGATGGTGTTAGGATGGTAATTTTTTTTTCTGTTGTGGGTGGTTATAAGAAGAGGTGAGGCCGTGGGGGAGCTCACTAGGCTAATTATTTCCTACCTGCCCCACATATAGCAGCTCAAAAAAGGAAGAAGTCCCATTTTGATTTTTCAAAGTCGTCCTATTAGAACCGGAGATATGCCCATTTTCCTTTTTTACACGTTCCCCCCTCCTTCTCCTTACCTAAATGCCCTAAAGAGCTCCACCCACCCCCTCGACCTCTTCCTATAAACACCCACAACAGAAAAAGAAATTAGTATTGTTTATTATTTATATATTAGAAATACCATTAAAAAATTTCTATTATTTTAATACCATAACTGAGGTAGTATGTGAGTATGTGTGTGTGTAGACCATCTTAATTTTTTTTAATATAAAAAAGTTCATCTTAGTTTCTACCAATCTAAAAAAGAGAGGAGGAGAGAGGGAGGGAGAAAGAAACGATCCCCAATGTGACATGTGATTCGAACCGGGACATTATATTCATAGCAAAATATGATTAGTGCAATATTAATTGTTTTCAATTACCATCGATAAAGGGCATTTAGTCTTTACGTGGAATTTTACTATGTTCCTCATTTGTCCTAGTTTTTCTTTAGATATCCAATTTATGGAAATTGATTTATTCATATATTTCATATTTAAAATGTTATTGCTTTTAATAGCATATGACCTAAATAGTATTAGATAGGTAATTTCTTGATAATGTTTACATATTCGCATTAATTTATATTCATAGTAAAATATTTTAATATGTGATTAGTGCAATAATTGTTTCCAATTACCATCGATAAAAGGCACTTAGCCTATGTGATAAGCACGGACTATCGTTTTTGTTTCGGGTTAAATTAAGAATATTCTTGTCATTAAATATTTCCTAATTGAGGGTGCAAATCAAATATTGGCGTGAGTTTTATTTGTACTAGTTAGTATACCGGAGATTAAAATTCACCCGGGTGAGATTCATCTTTGAAGCACCGAAGATTCAATACTTAAAATATATATTTGGCACCATCAAGCTAGGTTAGGTCAGGTTAGGTTAGATTTTTCAATGTCTCGAGTGAGCGGAAGAATGGTGCTCTCTGATTGGTTGGTGGAAAGTGGTGAGGGGTGTCTCAACTCGTTGGTCGTTTTGTTATTATCACTACTTTTATATCGGTATTCCCATATACATTTCGGCAAGTGTTGCCTACTTTAATATTGGAAATCCTATATATCTGATTTTTACATTTCAATCCGTGGTGGTGCTTACTTTAATATCGTTATTTTATTTTCCACATACTAGCTTCATTGATTTTTTCATCTTGACGAGATGGAATAAACTTTTGACATATTATGCTAAACATATTTGGCGCCTGGTATACTTTCTTAGATCGATCTGACGCTGCGAGTTTGAAGTATTAAAACTATTTATGATTTTTTGAACGATTCCGTTAAGAAAGTAGGAATCGTTATCTTTCATCTGCTTTTTACATCTTGCCTGGTGGTGCTTACTTTATTATCAAAAACTAAAGTTAGCGATGTGGTCTAATCACCAACATTTTATAATTTCATCTTTCTCGTCTGATACTATCATATTAAACTTTTAGGCACAAGCCGTCTAGCCGCAGTTCCCATAGTAAAAGTATTCATCAAGCAACATTAAGTTAGGATAGGTTAAATGTAGATCCTATACTTGGGCTATGATACATTGTATGAAAAAAATCAAAAAATCATAGGCATTTTTTAATCAAAAATTTTGTTAACAAAACTTGTTCGAAATCATTCGAAAACCCTGAATCCGAAGTTTTGTTAAATTTTGCAACCCTCCGAAAAGTTATGAGAATAACAAAGAGAATTGAGGCATACATTAAGGCTGATGGAGGTTTGATAGAACATAGTATTTAATTCTTTTGGTTGTATTTATTCATTTGTGTAAATTGTTTCAAAAAAATGAATTTGGAAATAATTTTTATTTAAATGCCTCAAAGGGATTTTTATCATCAAGGCCCTTTTTTTAGAATTTAACTAAACTTTGGATTCAGGGTTTTCGAATTTAGTATCCTAGATGGCTTGCATTTAAAGATGGAAAGTTATTTGGTGGTCTTAAATAGACCTTGGACACCTCTTAAGATCAGTTTGATTCAAATCGGACAAAAAAGAGTGTTCTTAATATTAAATCTCTGATAAACGTTTACTATGCACTTGTGTACTCACACTTGTCTCACAGTATCGTGTCTTGGGGTGCTGCCTCTAACATAAACTGTGTGTTTATCCTGCAGAAGAGGCTTGTCAGGTTATTATGTGGCATAGCGTCAAGAGAATCGTGTAGAGCTTACTTTAAAAAAGAAATAATAACATTTATATTTTGTTTGAAAAATTTTCTAGCTGTAAATTGTTTGTATTCAGTTGAAGAATCGCGAGCCGCAGTGCTGCAAAATTGCCTTATAGCACAATCAGTGACATTAGGGTTAGGTTCACTATAGTGATTTTAATTAGTTGTCATTTTTTATTATTTTATCCAAATTTTTGTAATGTGACGTTCATATAATACCATTTATATCTAATATGCAACAATGAAATAAATGAATATCTGACGTGTGGCTGAATTCGAAGAAAATTTTGTTTTTTCATAGTTCAACTTAAGATTGTTCAACCATATTTTAATTTTTTGTAAACATTTTTCAGACTTTCTCTTAAATTCATCCCAACTGTTTCTCTCGACATACGTATATGGCTGTATCATCTGCATATGCTACAATATCGCATGTTTTTTCTATGTGAAAGATATCATTGATACACAAAATAAAAAGAATGTTACCCTAGACGGTTGCCTGTCGCACACCGCTTTTAATTACCAATGGGTCATCAATCGGGGTCCCAATCTTTACACGTACCCTTAGACTGACGTAACTTTCAGTAACATTTAAAATGCCTCGAAATCCGTAAAAAGGTAGTTTGAAAATTAATTTCTTATGCAATTGTATCAAACGCCTTAGCTAGATCGAGAAAATAGTCATGGATGGTTTTGTCTTAATACTCTTCTACAGTTTTTCGGTTGAACAACCACACACAAACTTTATGGGAAATGGGTTTCACTAGAATCATCTGAATTTTTAGTATAATGTAGCTTCTGTCATTCTGCCATGGCCACGATGCTCCATTTTGAGTATTTTTGCTCCTATGGAGCACCAAAGCTCCATACCCCTACTAATCTTCTGCACATTGGGTGTCGGCAGAATCATATGAAATTTTCGTATGTTGCAGCTTTTGTCATCCTGAACAAGAGTCTCCATGACCAGGATGCTCCCTATTTAGTGCTTTGACGCATATGGAGCACCAAAGCTCCATAGCTTCATCATTAGTTATTACTTTGAGTTGTTCTATAACATTTTTTTAATGCATATTTTGATTATTGAATTGTCTAACTTTATGTTTTTAAGGTTGCTGAATTCAAATCAATGTCAAATAGATAATATTGACAGTTGGTAGCTGTCAATTTATATTTAACATCAGATTTGAATTTAGCAACATCAAAAACAAAGTTCTACATTGATTTTTATTTTTTTATAAGCCAAATTCTATTTAGCTTACCAGGTGCCCTGGGCACCTGCACAGTAATTCTTATAACTGCCCCCATGATGTATTGCTTCACCCGGGTTACCTCCTCTATCTTCCCAAGCTGTACCAACTCCGCAGTTGGGTATGTTTGGATTAGTCAGACAGGACAAGATTTAACTACTGTCAAGGAACAATATTTTGTGACCGCAAAATGACGTATTTTACCACCTCCACCTGTGCCCCAAACAACTGCACTTGGTAAAGCTGGGAAGCTAAATAGAATTTAGCTATAGTTCCTTGCTTATTGACTGCTGATTAACAGCTTCCAACTGTCAATATCGTCTATTTGACATTAGATTTGAATTCAACAACCTCAGATACATAGAGTTAGGTAATTCAATAATCAAAATATGCGTTATAAAAATGTTATAAAACTACTCAATATAATAATTTGTGATGGAGCTATGGAGCTGGTGCTCCATAAGCGCCAAGATACTGAATATGGAGCATCGTGGTCATCAAGGCTTCTTTTCAAGTTGACAGAAGCTGCAATGCACGAAACATTCAGACAATTCTACCGAAACCCATTTCCCATAATGTTTGTGCGGGGTCCTTTGTTATGGCATCTTTCTTCAGTACTTAAATTTTCACGAAGGCCGCGCTGCTGTTTTGCAAATAAATTGTATATTTTTTTTAATTTTACTATAATTTCCTTTGTGGCATATTTATACAACTTTGCAATATTTGATATTAGCGAGATTGGACAATAATTGTTGGATTGTTCAAGGTCACCGGTTTTGTAAACAGGTAGTACCAGAGTCTCTTTGAAAATTTTGGGAAATATACCTGTTAGATCACAAGCGACACAACTAACTTTTTAAAAACTTTATTTAAAATTAAAGGATAGTACGTACTATCCTGATAATGAAGTGAAAGCAACAAAGTGAGTATTATAACTATGCTAAGTGAGTATGATAACTGAAGTACAATTGCTGCGTTACATATATTTATAACTTTAAAAATGCTGACTTGAAGAGTCTTAGAACAAAGGAATATTGTGAACGAGCCTGTGAATCAGGTGATGTTGACTTAGCAAAAGGAGCAGCTGCCATATGTAATATGATATGCCTGATAAGGCTACTTTCATATGACTCTAAATATTGTAAGTCACTTGGTAATATTTTATATAACAACTTCCCCCTTATAGAAAAAGTTGGTGATTATACAGCAACTTTTGAAATTGAAATTAATTGAAAAATATGAAATACAAAGTACAATAAAATGTGACAAAAATGTAAAAGGTGCAAAAATGTAAAATTGTAAAAGTATAAAATGTAAAAATATAGAATATAAAATAGTAAACGTAAAAATGCAATACAGTGCATGTAATAAAAGCATAAAAACATATTGAAATAAAATTGAATAAATTTCACCGAAGAGTCTCAGTACAAAAGTTTATGAAAGGCACAAAACTGTTTAATTAAGTTCTATGTCTCGTATCCATCTCTAACTGTAAATTCAAGGAACCTCTATTATATTAAAGACGTTACAAATAGATTCAAAATGTTACTCGATACCGGTGCAGGCATATCAATATTTAAACCAAAACTTGCCGAAAATTACAAGCGCAGATCTCCTGAGAACGTTGTTATACAAGGTATAACAGAACAAAAAATTGCGATAACCGAATCTGTTCTTATACCTTTTACAGCTAATGATCCGCATAAAGTATACATTTGCGATTTAGACATCGAATTCGACGGATTATTAGGAGCCGACTTTTTCAAACATTATAGATGCGTTATTGACATGAATAACAACAAGTTAATTACTAACTTTAAAACTGTTCCTCTTTTTAAAGTAAATCGAGATCTACCGGAACCACCAATAAAAAATATTAGTAATTCTCAAACTCCAATTTCAAAAACCCCTCATGAAAACAAAAATCAAAATTTAATTTCCATAGAACCACGTATGGAAAAAATATTTAAATTAAAATGTAATTTGCGGAATACTGAGGCTATACTGTTAGCCCAGGAAAAAGAGAAGGTTCGCTTACCCAATGCTCTCGTTAAGGTAGACGAAAACGGAGAATTCTTAACAACAATTATTAATGCAAATGCCATACCGAAATCAATCGACTTTTCCAACTTAGAACTAGAACCAATTCAAAAATTTAAATCGATTTTTAATTTTGTTAGATCACAAGCGACACAACTAACTTTTTAAAAACTTTATTTAAAATTAAAGGATAGTACGTACTATCCTGATAATGAAGTGCAAGAAACAAAGTGAGTATTATAACTATGCTAAGTGAGTATGATTACTGAGTTTTTGGAGATTACGTCAGTTTTTTGACTTGTTTTGGGACAGTTAATGGTCACATGTAAAGGTTCCGCGTTTATCACTAACCACATGTTTTCTTCTAGTTTTTGGACGTTGTAGCCTTGGCTGGTGATGAACGACGTCTGGCAGCTTTCGGGTAGTGTGTTGAGGTTCTTGAAGAGACGGGCTTCGCATATGGCATTGTCGTCAATTGGATATGCGAATAGATTTGGGCATAGCTTTGTGTTAAAACGAATCGGTTTGCAATCTTTGAGGTCTGTGATGGGTATGAACATCAAAGAATCATCATCTCTCGCGATATATTTTTGAGAAGTTGATAAAATATGAGATAGACCAGTTCTATTATCCAGAATAGGAATGGGAAATAGTTTGAAAACAGAATATGTTTGAGGGTCTATTAGTGGTATGTCTAATACAAATATTAATTCTGAATTTACCTGAAAAGCTTTTAATTCAATAATATCTAAGTATTGTGAAACCTTTGATAATTTAATCGGTAGTGGTAAATTATTATTTTGTAAGTTTTGTGAAATCTCTTGCAAAGAGTTTACTAAATCTTGGGGATTGATGATCGATGTATGAATTATTTTGAGTCTCGCAAAAGTGATAGAATTTAAAATATCGTTTAAATTGTCCTCGATAAATAAATAGCTTGCCATGAGTTGCTCGCAAATACTTAAGAATTTTAATTTTGTATAAGCTATTCGCGTTTCGCCTTCAATTTTTAAGATCTGTTTTTCGATTTCTTTTATATCATTATTAAATGTCTCTTCGTCAATTTGTAATTGTCGAACAGTTACATTGAAATTTTTTATGACTGATGTTGTGACTGAAATTTGGTTTTTAAGTAATTTCTCCAATTGGTGTTCGTCATTATTAAGTTTATTAATACAGTTTAGATAATATTCGCCGTCTTCAGCATCTAGATTGCCGGTGATTGATTTAAATATTGAACCTATACCGTTCAAGAGTCCGCGTTTGTAGCGTTTCGTGTCGAACAGTATTTCGTCGAATTTACTCTTTATGGACTTAGAAATTTGCGTTAATAGACTAAGGTGTGTTTTTTGAGGGTTTTGACGGTTAAAATTTGAAGGTTGTTGATTGGGAGGTCTTTGTTGATAATTTGGGTTAGGTCTTATCACAGAAGGCCTATTTTGTTGGGGAGAATTATTTTGTGAGAAATTTTGTTGAGAGGCAAAGTTGCCTGGGCTATAATAATTTGATGGACTTTGGAAATTTGGCCTAGAAAATTGTTGGAAATTGGGCCTAGGAAATTGTGTTGGAGTTCCACCAAAATTGTTTTGCCTGTAGTTGGGATTTTGCTGTGAAAATTGCCTTGCGCGACATTCATTAAAATTATGTCCATTTCTTTTGCAATAATTGCAAAATTGTTGGGAATTTGGACGTCTTTGTTGAGATTGTACAGGGTTTTTAGTGGCTGATTTGTTTGGAAATTTTTGTGATTCAAAGTATGACAATTGAAGTTCTCGTTTAACTCTACTAATAGCATCTAACATGTTTCTGGGGTTACCTGCACGAATTATTTGACCTAATTTGGGTTCAAGTCCGGTAAGTAACGTGTTCAATGTCATCGTTTCGATAAGGCGTGATTGTGCATTTTTCTCCTCTAATGTCAAGGATTGTTTTTGCACAGCGGCGTGCATTTTGGCGTTATGGGTTTGAAGTCGAGAAATAAAAATAAGGGCGGTTTCATTCTGCAATTGATGAACTCTTTGCAGATCCTGTATAAGCGCTGTTAGGTCGCGTGAATCGCCAAAGTGCGCCTCGAGCAAGCTTTTTATTTCTGCCCAAGTAGCAGGGTTTCGCGAATTTATAAGCTCTGACGCTTTTCCGCGAAGCTTATTTTTTATATGTAGAGTCACTAAAATTCTCTGATCATCTACGGCCATGCCTTGAGCATGAACACACGCAGAGATAAATGTATGCAAAAATATGGGGTTCCCATCGAACTCAGGTATTATAGAAAAGATTTCACTTAACTTGTAGGGTTCGATGTTTACTGTTTCATTCATTGTAACGTTCTGATTTTCATTTCCAGTGACTTGATTGTCAGTCATTTTTAATAGGTTATTATTTAACTTTTTAAAGAAAAGAGAGATTTTAATTAATTAAAAATTTGAAAATCAGAATGATACGGCACTGGTGTGACAAATGTTTCACAAACTTATGATTTACTGATTAGCTTGGAATGCGTTTCAATGCAAAATAAATGTTAACTCTGAAATATTTCTGTGTTGTAAAATTTGAACTTGAAATCTGATATATTTAAATGTATTAAATTTCTTGATAAGTTTAATGAGACTTTCGCTAATCTGGGTTATAGAACTGCTGTTATTTATATTACGTTACGTAAATTGAAATAAATTGAATGAATGGGTTTGAAAAAATGTTAAATGTAAAGCACAAAATAAACGAGATGATTCTTATTTGTACTTACATCAATATTTTCATCTCCGTGGAGTCTTGTAGTTGAATGCGACTTCGTAAAGCGTGCTCCGTCTGTCTGACGTCGAAGACACCAACTTGTACGACCAGGGATGATTTCTTACTTGCTAAAGTTTTGTTGCTTGTTGAGTGATTGCTTCTTGTGTGGTTGCTTCTTAAAATTAATTGTTGCTTTGATTGTTGAAATGTTGCTTGTTGATTTGTTGCTTGTTGCTTGAAAAAATTGTTTCTTTGAATGTTGAGTTGTTGTGTGCTGTGTCCGGGGTTCTTTTTCTTCTTAAAGAATTGAAATTCACCACTCCTGCCCTAAAGTGCTCCTTGTTCTTCCAGTCTTTCCCTCCAGTTAGGCACCTTTTGCAGATGTTGTCCTTATTCTCTCGGGTAGTTTCTGGTAGTTAGGCTCCGGTACAGGGTGTTTTGAAGATCCTTTTCGACTGCGCCAAATTTTGTTAGATCACAAGCGACACAACTAACTTTTTAAAAACTTTATTTAAAATTAAAGGATAGTACGTACTATCCTGATAATGAAGTGAAAGCAACAAAGTGAGTATTATAACTATGCTAAGTGAGTATGATAACTGAAGTTCAATTGCTGCGTTACATATATTTATAACTTTAAAAATGCTGACTTGAAGAGTCTTAGAACAAAGGAATATTGTGAACGAGCCTGTGAATCAGGTGATGTTGACTTAGCAAAAGGAGCAGCTGCCATATGTAATATGATATGCCTGATAAGGCTACTTTCATATGACTCTAAATATTGTAAGTCACTTGGTAATATTTTATATAACATACCTTCATTTAATCAAATTGAAACGATAATTTTTAGAGGGAAAATAAAACGAATCATTAAACTTAACTTACTTTAATGATATACAAAAAATACACAAACAAATCAGAACAGTTGACATCAGGGTTTGTGAGTAAACGTTACAAAAACTTTCGTCAGAATAATCATATAAACAAATCATTAGAAATCCACATAACAAAATATAAAGCAGTACTGTACACAATAAGAGTCCGTATACGGCAAATAATTAAACTTCACTAAACACGATGTGGCCAGAGTGGTAAAACAAAGAATTCTTACTTTAACATAAACAAGCTCGGAAAACACACAAAAGGAAATACTTTAGACTGTACATAAAATTATTAACAAAAAAGGCCTGACAATTAATATTTTCGACATAAACTGGTTCGACCGTTGAACACTATGTTTTTATGTCCAAAACACACGGGAGATGTCAAAATACTGGGCGATATAGTTACATAAACATAACATTCACATGAAATAATTCACGCACTATTATAGTCTTCTCATGAGGTAAGAGAAGTCTTTACCGGACGGTAACACTGGATACAACAAAGAATATTACTTGCCAAACGTGGAATTGTCAAAGTACCTTTCTTAAATCGGGTAATTCATATTGTCAAAATTAAGAATTAACGTCCCTCCGTCGCTCTGTAAAGCCCGCGAGCTAGAAAAAACACTTTTTACATTATTAGAATAATTCGAAAAGCAAGCCTTCGCTGCTGGAGAATATACACGAGCCACTCTCCCCTACCGATCGAATTTTCGGGAACGGCGAACAATCTGGAATGTCTAGAACGACTAGAACGCCTGGAGTCTTCGATTCTCGAACACTTCCAGAAGCTTTGATTTATCTTATATAAACCGAGACGCGCTCAACGCATAGAGTCGAGTAAATAGAGTCAGTCAGTTCGGGATCCAGCCACGCGACAAAACAACAACAACCAAGGGCAAATTTCTACTCTAAAGTGTTAATATTCAACATAATTAATTACATCAAACCTATTTAGTGATAAACAAATGTATTGTTAGAACGTGAATAGTAATATATCGTTATTTTGACTCCAGAAAATTTGACTTAATCATTCTTGTAAAATCGATAAAGGGTGTTACTTTTTCGCCGAGCCAAGTAAAATAAATTCATACCAAAATTAATTGTGCAGTGTTCTTGTGTGCGAATCTGACTAAAAGGAAAGTCACGTTCGTCTTCAGAATGAGGTGTTGAAAGCCGTCAATAATTCTGCGTTTTCACAATCGGCTTCAAACAGGAAAATTAGCATCACGAAACGCATACATAATATAAAAGTCTGTACTTACAGCTAATTCAACAAAAACATTGCATTACTATAGTTATGGGCAATGGAGCACAATAACACAGAACATATAAACTATAATAACTACTGATTCTATTCGCAGTTATTAATCACTATATACAGCTATTTACAATAAATAGCGGCTTAATGATTCTTACGGCCCTACACGGGCAACCGCCTTTTCGCCATCTTTTCAACGTCTCCTAGCCAGAGTCCCTTGGCGTAGGTATATGCCTGCGTACTACAAGCTACTCGCTATTGGTCAAGCATTTGCCATGACTAGCCGATAAAATTTAAACGCGTATAATTTAAATTTAAAATAATGAATAGAATGGTGGCGCGCTTTATCTAATTTAAGGTACTGAGTGTTCTTACAAAACGTGACCGTTACAAAATATTTATGGTTTTTGTTAAAGGTGACACTATACTGTGTTCAATGAGCTTTATTGTTTTGGTAGTTATTCCATTTATACCTTGTGATGTCGTTTTTTAAATTATGTATAAATTTTATAACGTCACTGTAATACTGGATTGACAAATATCGACTCTTGTACTTTATTTTATTTTATTGTGTTTTAATATTTGTTACTATATTTTTGTCAATGTTTGTAAAAAAGATATTGACAAATTTGCCATAATAATAGTTTTTTTATGGATTTCAGGTTAGAAGATGCTATTTTACCACAATCACAAGTCACTACTAGTAGGTTAGTTAAGAAATGGAAATCGAGTATTAAGAGTGCCTCAACTATAAAAACATACCAGTGCCAGGACTGTTCATTCCAAACAAAATATAAACATTACCTAAAGAGACACTGTCTAAAGCATAAAGATCCCTCAGAAGTAACAATGTACAAATGTGACTCTTGCTTTTTTCAGACAAGGCATCACATGGACCTCAAAATCCATTTGCTAGTACATAAGGATCCTTCAGAGGTAACAATGTACAAATGTAACTCTTGCCCTTATCAGGCAAAACGTCGCGGGGCTCTCAGAACACATTCGCTAATGCATAGGGATCCTTCAGAGGTAACAATGCACAAATGTGACTATTGCTCTTTTCAGACAAAACGTAATGGGGCCCTCAAAATCCATTTGCTAGTACATAGGGATCCTTCAGAGGTAACAATGTTCAAATGTAACTCTTGCTCTTATCAGACAAAACGTCGCTGGGCTCTCAGATCACATTTGCTAATACATAGGGATCCTTCAGAGGTAACAATGCATGAATGTGACTCTTGCTCTTTTCAGACAAAACGCCATTGGACCCTCAATAGACATTTGCTTGTACATAGGGATCCTTCAGATGTAACAATGTACAAATGTGACTCTTGCTCTTTTCAGACAAAACGTCATGGGGCCCTTAAAAATCACTTGCTAATACATAGGGATCCTTCAGATGTAACAATGTACAAATGTGACTCTTGCCCTTTTCAGACAAAACATCACAGGGACCTTAGAAAACATTTGCTAGTACATAAGGATCCTTCAGAGGTAACAATGTACAAATGTGACTCTTGCTCTTTTCAGACAATACATCATGGGGACCTCAAAAAACATTTGCTAGTACATAGGGATCCTTCAGAGGTAAAAATGTACAAATGTGACTCTTGCTCTTTTCAGACAAAACTTCGCAAGATCCTCAAAAGTCATTTGCTGGTACATAAGGATCCTTCAGAGGTAACAATATACAAATGTGACTCTTGCTCTTTTCAGACAAAATATCACGGGAACCTCAATAAGCATTTGCTAGTGCATAAGGATCCTTCAGAGGTAACAATATACAAGTGTAACTCTTGTTCATTTCAGACGAAAAAAAAATCTAATCTAAGAAGACATTCACTGCAACTGCATAAGGATCCTTCAGATAAATAAGCAATTAAAAAGGGCACCTACTGACTACATACAAAACTCAGATATGATAAAATCTGCAGGGGAGGTGATAAACTCATTTGCGGTCAGTTTTTTAATTGTGTTAAATATTATTTATGGTGGGAGCACCAGCAGATCAACATAAGTTTTATAAAAATATGTTGGTATGGTACTTTATCTGCACCTATTCCAGTCTTAGGTTCTAGAAATTGTATTTCTTTGCGAATCTTATCGTCCATTATATTTTTAACAATTAATTTATCCAGATCATAGTTCTGGTGATTTGCGTCTGATATAGGTTTAAAGTTTGAGATAAGTAATTCTTACCTACAACTCTTTCAGTATCATTTATTATATGAATTAACTAACTCCTGGTATGTGAAATATTTTATTAAGGGCCGGTTTTTCAATGTCCAGTTAAATAGCTAAACTGTCAGATAAAATTTATCAGGCATATAAACTGTTTTTCAATGTGCAGGTAAAATTTACCGGAGGGTTAAACACACTATCTGAAAGTAAATTTAGCAGAGAGTTGAAAGTGCCAGTTAAGGATTTATTCTATTGTTAGTGGATTTGCACATGCGCAGTTGGTTCAATTTCTGATAATTCTAAAACATTCTAACCTAAAAACCAATGTGATTGATTGATACGTTCGTTTCTAATTTGTGATTTATATTAAATATATGAATAATAATAAAATTCTGGATATGAGTGATGATGACGATGATATTGTACAATTTATAAAGTATGAAAGGAGACCATAAGGGAACGAGAAAATGGTTTTGAGAATTATGATGATAAAGATTTTTTAATAAGATTTCGACTGCGTAAAAAAACTTTTACATATCGTTGAGATGATAGAGGAAGTTGCGGGAATAATTCTGTTCTCCAATTACTTAACGTGTAGTTAGCACGTTTTTTCCTTTTTACGCTCTCTGTTGCAATTGCTGGTACACAAACGCACAAATTTAAGAACAGGGCATCAATCAACACGCTAGACAACGAAATGAATTTTGAGATTAAATTAGATAAACTGTCACTAAAACACGTGCGCAATTTGAATTAAACCAATTGAGAGGAACTTCAGGTAGAATCAGTAGTGCCAACATAGCTAAGAAATAATTCAACTCTTGAATACGTAGCTGGCAATTAAATTACTGTTGATAAACACTACCATAGATATAACTGTGCTAAGCGTAACGAGCAGCTACCTATTTGGCACTTTTAACTGGACGTTGAAAAACCGGCTCTAAGTCCGTAAAATATAAATTAACATCACTTTTGAAATATTTGTGATTTGTGTTGAGAATATTTGTGTAAAATAAGTAGGCCTGATAGCTTTGCAAGTTTCTGATATTTCCCAAACAGCACAAGAGCGTCCGGTGAACATCCATTGGACGTCCATTACAAACTTGTAGACGTCCAGTGGACGTCCTTTTTTGCTCAGAGGTCATTCATTAGATGTCCAGTGGATGTCCAGATGTCAGAAAAATCTGTATCCGGTGGACGTCCATAACACGTCCGTCACAGGACATACTCGGCATAACATAGACTTCAAATGTATGTCCAGAAGCCGCAAAAATGTGCATCCAGTGGACGTCCATAACATGCCCATAGACGTGGTAATTGATAAGATTTAGATTAGGTACCACATCTTACCACATAGGAACATTGGACGTAATCGACACTAAGTCATAATTATCGAGACATATTTGGTTCACATTTCTCTACAATAGTACAAAATAAACTACATTGCCACTTTGGACGAAACATATCCTTGCACACTTCCTATCATGATCCCACACTTTCTTTTTTCTCCTGTAACCGAATCTGAATTGACAAAATTTTTAATAAACTTAAATATAAAAGCTGTATTGAAAACAACGGGTTTTAGTTTTAAAATGCTCAAACAAATTAAAGATTCTATTCTAGACCCGTTAAAATATCCGATAAATTATTCAATTGAGGGTGGCATTTTGCCAAACATTCTAAAACTATCTCACGTAATTCCTTTACTAAAAACTGGGAATTCATCAGATATAGAAAATTATAGGATAATAACGTTAGTCAGCTCGCTTTCTAATGGAATGGGTGATTTGTGATCAGCTATCAGTATTCACTTTCCTAGTAAACCGTAAAATTATAAAAATTGGTACCCGCTTTTCAGATGAATATAATGTATCCTTAGGAGTACCGCAGAGCTCAGTGCTTGAGGCCTTACAATTTATATTGTATGTCAACGACCTACCAAATTATATAAAAAGTGGTATTGTAGCCATGTTTGCTGACGATAGCACTATAGCATTAACAGATCCTAATGTAGGAAATTTAAATAATAAAATTACAGATGTACTAGACGCGTTTACCACCTGAACTTTAGCAGTCAAAGTAAATTTCTATGAATTGTTTTAGATGCGGACCTATCCTGGAGATCCCAAATTAATATTGTACCTATGCGAGAAGTTGAATCAAGCCTATTTCGCCATTATACAAATGAAAAATGTCTGTGATAAGACAGGATTACTAAATATTTATTATTCACTTGCATACTCACATGAGTTTTAGCATCATGTGCTGGGGAGTATTTTATTTGTCAAAAAAAGCTAATCGTCCTAATGTTTAACTTAAAACCAGGTGATAGCTGTGTTCAAACTTTTAAAAGTAACAAGTTACAACACCCTCAATATATATTGTTACGATATTTTGTGTTTTGTTTAAATGTGAATGTTTTGAAAATAATTATATTCTTGGGCGCCAGACAAATCGCATGCACAGCAATATGTCAAATTTATTATACTACACAAAACAGTAACTTTGTAGCATGATGTCTAGTCCCTTAATTTGGACAGACAGACTCTCCAGGGCTCAAGTCGGTTCAAATTTGCTCAGGTTAGCATTGGTGCACACAGTCTAAAAAGGTAAATGAAAGCCAGAGTTCAAAACAACAAGAAACAAATATTTATTTATAAAACTCCTTCCTGGAAACCTATACTGGAAAAAATACACAAATACATACGTTGTATGACTTAAATACTAAAATAAAATTTATTTGGCCTTTTATTTATGAAAATTGCAATTTTTAAGAAATATTTACCATGGATTTATTGTCGCTGCTCGATTAGTTCGACATTTCACTCGCGCTTGTGGCGCTGCCGGCAGTCTTACTTCTTATCTGCGATCCCTGGCGAATCGTTGACGTTTGGAACTTCACCTTAGTGGCCTGTGATATGAATTCTGCTTTCTTGATTAATTTACTGGACGAAACACTTATTTTTAATACCGAAGACACTTTATTTTAAAAGGTAGGTACTGTTACCTTTCGTAGCACTTAATTTTTCTCTTAGGATGTTTACAACATATGAAATACTTTCAATTATAATTTTGTTTACCTTCTCAAAACATTTAAAAATTTAAATTTCAGGAACTTTGTAAATTGTATATTATTAATTATCACTTCTTGCTAGATATGCATTTAAATTATTTGTCTACTCTTAACCTTGATTACAAACGGCTCTACTTTAACTTTCTTGGCACTTTTGGTTATTATTTGTTTATTTAAATTTTTTTAAGGTTATAATTTTCTGGATCAACAATTCTAGATGTTGTCTCTATGAACTCTAATGGGTGACTGTTTTAAAAATTCAAGCTTTTTAATTGGCCTAATTTGACGTTTTTGACATGATTGGATTGCTTGATTATTAAAATTATTTTATTGAATTCTGTATTTACACATATTTTTGTGTATGAGTTCTAAAGCTGGATTTTACTATTAAATTATTAATCTGCATTAAATTCTGAACATTTCCATATGCCACACTCTATGTTTTATTTAGTATCAATGAAATTTCCAAAATTGCTGAAATTTATACAATATTTTTCTTAAATTCTATTTTACATACAAAGTTTGGTTTCCAGGTTGTAAACGAGCTTTGTATTACTAATTATACACACAATAAACATTGTTACAAACATTTTAAATTCATATAGATAACATTTTGTGTTCTAGGGGTAGCGGGTACTTTTCAACACCATCTCATACCTCCTAGATGAACAATTTAATGGAACATAATGCAATGTAAATGAAGTATAGTGAGTCCTGTTTCACTGCAACCATATATTTCATTGGTAAAGTTCATTTATATAATGGTTTTTACAATAATCGTTGAGCCACGCTATGGTCATTCTCAAATAACATCGTGGGCCTTACAATAGTCCTTTAAATTATGGGCACACACAAAGTAAGTATAGTTTATATGAGTCTTTACATATTTTATACCATTTGGAGCTATTACGATGTGCTTTCGTAGTAATATTTTCAATAGACGAGTCTCTATTTTGACATCTAGGTAATACTGTTTTTAAAGTGGATTACACCTATTGTGTTTGTATTCTAATTATATAATTACCTTTTAAATGATTAAAAGTTCATGTTTACACTAGCTAGGTAGCGTTTAAGTTCTTAATTCAAAATATTTTAACAAAATTTATTTTTATTATAGCCCAGTCGCTGAGCTTTTGCATGGGTCTTCAAGAAGATGAAACTAGAAAATGTTTTTGGACACCATGGATGCTTCAGTACTGTTCTGGCTGTATATGGGCGTTTTTACAATCACGTTTCTTTATTTAAAAGTCCATTATGATAAGGTAAAATACAATTAATGTTTAAAATCATGTTTTCACAACTTACAATTATACACATATAATTCTAAATACTTGAATCCTGTTACTCTGTTCTCATTTACAGTTCAGGCTTAGTTGTAATTACATTCTGGAGTCTGCTCGATACATCATGCCTCGAGTGCTCGTTTCTATAGTATAATAAATTAATTCGCATATAGCATTATGTTTAAATTTTTTAATTTTAATTTATTTTTTGTTGATATTATTTACACAGTGTCTGTCTGTTCGTGTGGCAAATATCATGTCATATTTCCCCCTTTAACTATAATAAAATTTTAATTTATGAAAATTTTTGTTAGTTACACAACATGACGTGTGTTTGCCACATGTAACTGCTTATTTAGCCTATAAGTAATATTTTATTTATTTAAAGTTCAAAAGGTATTAATTTTAGGTATTAACATTCCCTTTTATCGTTTAGTTCTGTTAATAACTCTTCATAATATTTAAGAATTAGAACATCTTTTTTATTGTACTAAATGCTCCCCCCTTATCGTTATATCTTTTTGTACGTAGTCTTTCGCTACTCTAGGTTCATAGTTCACTAATGTAACATATTTTTGTAATAAAGTTTGTACAACCTTTGGCTTTTTGTCTTTTGACTTCCACCGTTTCTTTTTTAGTTCAAGTAGCCTTTTGCTTCTCCCCCCTATAAACATAACATTTACAATTGGTTGCATATTACTTAGCTGCAATTTTAATTTGTTATTTAAATTCTTATTATTTAAGGATACTATGATTGTATTGTTTATATTGTTATTATACATTAGTTTGTATTGTGTTTTATTTTTTTGTTTGAACTGCATAGGGTTTATAATATTTGTAATATGTTTACTTTCTTCCATTTTAAACTTATCCATGTAACCTTTTATTATACAGGGTTCACTATTTATTCTGGTATCATGTTTTTGTAGCAATCTTTCATCTTTTTTGTTTTTCTCAGTTAAACAACTCATTAATTCATTGGGCTTAATAAAACTTGTATTTATTTCACACGTGGACCTTTCCATCGTATGTTTACCGCAGCATTCATACATATTATTTGGCTTTTTGCCATTTAAATACTCCATATTGGCACATTTGCCTTCAACAATATAGGGACTCTTGCCCTTTAAATAATTATTACCCTCGGGACCCTTGCCCTTTAATTTATTTAAATTATATATCGGTGAACTTTCACCTTCGACGAACAACATTTTCTCACCCAAGTCTATTTTTGCCCTTATAATTGATAAGATATCTTCCCCGATTATCACATTATAATTCAGGTTTGCTACAATTACGAAATCCCCTTTAAAAGTTTGATTATTGATTACAAAATTACTATTCAACACCTTGTCACATTCCGCGAACTTTTTCCCATTGGCATTAACCAACTTTATCTTTGATACCCTTATGCATTTAATTTGATTTAAGTATTTATTATAAATATCCTCATCAAGCAGACTAATTTGCGATCCTGTATCGACTAAAGCATGCAAAACATGATTGTTTATTTTAATTTGAACTATTGGCAGTTGGCTTATCTTTGCGTTTTGTATTTCGTTACCATTCTCGTGTCCGATGAACTCTTTTATATGCATATACTTATGAGCTACGTTTAAAATTTGGTTATTCAAAAATCCTGTCTATCCCTAGCATTGACTTGCGCAGTCGTTTCTATTTTATCAAAATCGGATTGAGAGTTTTGTTTTTCCCTCGTATTCCTATTAATATTTGTATTTGTCACTTGAGCATACGATCTCGTATCTCGTTTATCACCTTCCCATCTTACATGTTTACGATCTATCCCCTGATTGTTTATATTTTCCCTGGAATTATCATACTCCCGATATCTATTGAAATTGGTCGCATTTGGAGACCTTTGTTCCCTACGATTATTATTATTAGAATAATTGTTAAACCTGTCGTTCGCCCCATCAGTACCTTTGTCATTATTTCTCATATTTTTGTTCGTTTCATAATTATTGTTTCTCTTATCAAAGTAGTTAGAACTATTCCCCCTATATCTAAAATTCTGATTAAAATGGTCGCGATTTGATTGATCATAATTATAAGTATTTTGTCGATAATCATCGATCTCCCTCAAATATTCAATGAGATCATCCAACAATACAATCCTTTGGGTGATTATAACATTCTGTATATCGTTGGAGAAATGTCTCGCAAGATATTTAACTATTTCCCCCTCTGTGAACTTAGGTTCTAAGTGCTTTATGTTATAGACTTTTCTCAACACGTAAGTCTCCCTAGTTATTCCTAATTTTTCATTGAATTTACCATTGAAGAGGTTTTGTCTTATTTTTTGTTGTGTGTACTGGCTCCAATATTGTTTGAGTACCAAGGTTTCAAATTCGTCAATATTCGAAAATTTGTCCTCGACCGTCTGGTACCACAATTCTGCTTCCCCCTTAAGCATGTTTTGGATATTTGACTTTAAACTCACATGGCTGGGTAGTGTGTCCATGTGTTGTCGTAAGCGTGTGATGAATATTTTGGGATGTGTTCTATTGTCCCCAAAGAAATAAAAAGGTGTTTTCGAGCATGTGTATGTATGTGTTGATGTTTGACCTTGATTCCTTTCTTGTAATAGCCGCGTATTCTTTTCAATCTTACTTTCCTGTTCTTTTAATTTGGAATTGTATTCCTCTCCATGTTTCTTAATCCTCTTATCCATCTCTGTCATACCATCATCTATCAAACTTTCTACCTCTACCCTCACTTCTTGTCTAATTTCCTGGGTGACTTCATTCGTTTTTGTTCTAATTTCTTCACTCATCATTTCTCCAATTCTTTCCCATTTGTTCTCAAGACTTTCAATCTTATCTCGTAGTTCAGTTTGACTTTCTTCCATTCTTCGCATTTTGTCCTCTATTTTCCTGCTAATATTTTCTTCTAATTTTTGATGGTTTTCTTCCATTCTTTGTATGTTTTCTTCTGCCTTTTTATTTAAATTTTCTTCCAAATTTCTGTTGTTTTCTTCTGCCTTTTTGTTTAAATTTTCTTCTAAATTTTTGTTGTTTTCTTCTATTCTTCTATTTAAATTTTCTTCTAGTTTTTGATTGTTTTCTTCTGCCTTTTTATTGTTTTCTTCCAGTTTCTCTTCCAATTTCTGGCTATTATTTTCCAATGTTTTATTCATGCCCGCCATCATGTCCATTAGTTTTTGGAACATGTCAGGTTGTGTATTTGCATCCCCCTCTGATTGTGTGTTTGATGTACCAGCCGATGCTTGTTCTTGGTCCATGCTTATTTCTTTACCTTTCCTAAGTTTCATATATTATAATGGACAATTACCAGTTGTGGTACTAATAAAAATTTTATACCAATAATAAATAAATATTATTATTATTTGACACACTGTATACCTTATATCAACCCAAACTCTGGCTTTTCAGTTTCCTGAAATATTATAAATTTTATAATTCTGACAAATTATTTATTTGTGATTATGATAATGCTAGATTACAAAACTGGCACCGCGTTGGGCGCCATTTGTTACGATATTTTGTGTTTTGTTTAAATGTGAATGTTTTGAAAATAATTATATTCTTGGGCGCCAGACAAATCGCATGCACAGCAATATGTCAAATTTATTATACTACACAAAACAGTAACTTTGTAGCATGATGTCTAGTCCCTTAATTTGGACAGACAGACTCTCCAGGGCTCAAGTCGGTTCAAATTTGCTCAGGTTAGCATTGGTGCACACAGTCTAAAAAGGTAAATGAAAGCCAGAGTTCAAAACAACAAGAAACAAATATTTATTTATAAAACTCCTTCCTGGAAACCTATACTGGAAAAAATACACAAATACATACGTTGTATGACTTAAATACTAAAATAAAATTTATTTGGCCTTTTATTTATGAAAATTGCAATTTTTAAGAAATATTTACCATGGATTTATTGTCGCTGCTCGATTAGTTCGACATTTCACTCGCGCTTGTGGCGCTGCCGGCAGTCTTACTTCTTATCTGCGATCCCTGGCGAATCGTTGACGTTTGGAACTTCACCTTAGTGGCCTGTGATATGAATTCTGCTTTCTTGATTAATTTACTGGACGAAACACTTATTTTTAATACCGAAGACACTTTATTTTAAAAGGTAGGTACTGTTACCTTTCGTAGCACTTAATTTTTCTCTTAGGATGTTTACAACATATGAAATACTTTCAATTATAATTTTGTTTACCTTCTCAAAACATTTAAAAATTTAAATTTCAGGAACTTTGTAAATTGTATATTATTAATTATCACTTCTTGCTAGATATGCATTTAAATTATTTGTCTACTCTTAACCTTGATTACAAACGGCTCTACTTTAACTTTCTTGGCACTTTTGGTTATTATTTGTTTATTTAAATTTTTTTAAGGTTATAATTTTCTGGATCAACAATTCTAGATGTTGTCTCTATGAACTCTAATGGGTGACTGTTTTAAAAATTCAAGCTTTTTAATTGGCCTAATTTGACGTTTTTGACATGATTGGATTGCTTGATTATTAAAATTATTTTATTGAATTCTGTATTTACACATATTTTTGTGTATGAGTTCTAAAGCTGGATTTTACTATTAAATTATTAATCTGCATTAAATTCTGAACATTTCCATATGCCACACTCTATGTTTTATTTAGTATCAATGAAATTTCCAAAATTGCTGAAATTTATACAATATTTTTCTTAAATTCTATTTTACATACAAAGTTTGGTTTCCAGGTTGTAAACGAGCTTTGTATTACTAATTATACACACAATAAACATTGTTACAAACATTTTAAATTCATATAGATAACATTTTGTGTTCTAGGGGTAGCGGGTACTTTTCAACACCATCTCATACCTCCTAGATGAACAATTTAATGGAACATAATGCAATGTAAATGAAGTATAGTGAGTCCTGTTTCACTGCAACCATATATTTCATTGGTAAAGTTCATTTATATAATGGTTTTTACAATAATCGTTGAGCCACGCTATGGTCATTCTCAAATAACATCGTGGGCCTTACAATAGTCCTTTAAATTATGGGCACACACAAAGTAAGTATAGTTTATATGAGTCTTTACATATTTTATACCATTTGGAGCTATTACGATGTGCTTTCGTAGTAATATTTTCAATAGACGAGTCTCTATTTTGACATCTAGGTAATACTGTTTTTAAAGTGGATTACACCTATTGTGTTTGTATTCTAATTATATAATTACCTTTTAAATGATTAAAAGTTCATGTTTACACTAGCTAGGTAGCGTTTAAGTTCTTAATTCAAAATATTTTAACAAAATTTATTTTTATTATAGCCCAGTCGCTGAGCTTTTGCATGGGTCTTCAAGAAGATGAAACTAGAAAATGTTTTTGGACACCATGGATGCTTCAGTACTGTTCTGGCTGTATATGGGCGTTTTTACAATCACGTTTCTTTATTTAAAAGTCCATTATGATAAGGTAAAATACAATTAATGTTTAAAATCATGTTTTCACAACTTACAATTATACACATATAATTCTAAATACTTGAATCCTGTTACTCTGTTCTCATTTACAGTTCAGGCTTAGTTGTAATTACATTCTGGAGTCTGCTCGATACATCATGCCTCGAGTGCTCGTTTCTATAGTATAATAAATTAATTCGCATATAGCATTATGTTTAAATTTTTTAATTTTAATTTATTTTTTGTTGATATTATTTACACAGTGTCTGTCTGTTCGTGTGGCAAATATCATGTCAATATATATTTACAAGTGTCCTGTGCTTTGTAAAAAGAAATCTACATCTCTTCAAAACCACTTCGTCTTATCACAATTATAGTACAAGAATAAATGACCTTGTATTACCACCTCACAATTCTACACTATGAAAAATCGCCATCTTATATATCAAATTGTATAATTCTTATCCTGAAGAATTAAAACACTCAAAATTTTAACTTTTTAAATCTAAAATAAAAAAATGTTTTAGTAGAAAGTACCTTTTATAATATTGACGCATTTTTAAATAGATAAATTGTTTTGTATCTATATACTTCCTATTTATTTTACATACTTTATACTTTCTGTAGTTTATTTTATATTAAATTCCAAATTTTAAATCATTATTTTTATTACCTACCTATTATATATAGTACCTATATCTGTATATGACATTCTATATCATGTTTATGATCCAAAGGACTAATAAAATATTAGTATATTATTGTTATTATTATTATTGGTTTGCCTCCTATCTTAGTGAACGAAATCAGATGGTAAAATTGCAAAAAAACTTTTCGTACATCAAATATATTGGATAATAAAATGGGCGTGTCGTAAAGCTCGGTTTTGGACCTACCCTGTTTATTATTTACGTTAATAACCTGCCAAATATGCTGACTGGGGCTTTTGTTTCGTTATATGCTAATGACGCCACCCTTCTTCGTTCTGATACATCTGTTCCACTTTTAAATAAATTAAATACTACTGTCAGTGATTTATGCATCTGGTTTAAACATCATTTATTATATTTTAAAGTCTAAAACAAATCATATGACATTTCATACCTGTCAAAATAATAATATTTCCACCCTAGACATAGAAATCATTAATGTTCGTATTGAGAGAGTAACTGTACAACATTTCTTGGTGTAATTTTTCACAATACACTTACATTTAGCAATCACTGTACTAAACTAATTAATATCTTCAACTCTAAATGTTTTCAAATCAGAACCCTGAGAAGTGTTGGATAGGTCTGGTCTACTAGTATTCTATTTTGGACAAGTTCAGTCCAGGTTAACCCAAACAGCACGAGTACGTCCATTGAACATCCACTGGACGTCCTGCAATATATTTGTGTACATCCAGTGGACGTTCCTTTTTTACCCGGAGGATATCCAGTGATGTCCGATGGATGTCCCGATGTCACAAAAATTCACTGCACGTCCACAACACGTCCATCGGAGGACATATTGAGCATAACATGGTCGTCTAGAAGCCGAAAAAAATTTGCATCCATTGTACGTCCACAACATGCCAAATATTGGTGGTTGGTAAGAATTAGATTACCATAACTTACTGTGTGGGAATATTGGACGCATTCGATACTTTAAAACATAATTATCGAGTCTAAATAAACAAATTCTACATAAACAAAAATTATAGAAATGTGAAAATAAATAATTTGGTCAAGAAATAAAACTACACAGGTGTAAAATGAAAACAACCTAAATATCCATGCAATTTAAAATCTGTCGAGAACTATATTCCTTCAGAACGTGGAAAAAAATTGTTTTGAATTTGCACTTTCTTCTTTGCACAAATTTCAATCAGTTTTAGTTTAGCAAAGCTTCTCCATTTAGCATTTGTCATCATGTTTTAAAGTATTGGCTTGGATCCCATACTTCAGCTAAATGGTAAATCTACATTATACAAGGTACCATCAATAAAATATGTTCCATATTATATTTCCAGTACACCCTTCCAGTTTGATTCAACTTGCTCCTCATTCTGAACTAGCTAAAAATCGAAATGGCCAGTGAACTTATATTATTAATTTATGTATATTGGACAATATATATCATAGCCTATTGAGGAATTAATTAGAAAGATAAGAGCCCATTGAATAATTTTAGGTACCACTAATTTCTGCATATTCAAAATTTAAAGGTTGGTATGTGGTCTATATGGACTGTGCTTTACAATTAATGGCATCGCAAAGATACTGAAATTGACTTTATTTACAAATTCGTTACATTTCAAGCAATTCCTTTTGACACATTATTATAGTAGGGGAGGGTGTTCCACCTTCAGACAAAAAATTACTTTTAGTTCTAAACATTTTATTTTGTAATATTTTATTACAATTTTTTTTATTAGGAAACTTAAGTATGTATACTCACCTACTGGCATAATAAAAAATAAAAAAATGCATGTTTTATATGAAAAAAAATATAAGTAAAATTTTGGAATTTTGTCTGATTGTGGACCCATGTCGTTCCACAATCAGACGGCTATGAATTCATGGTGTTCCACAATTAGACGAACATAAAAAAATTTAATTTTAACGAACTTCTAGACCGCTAAAGTTTATTTCATATTTCATAAACCTGTTCTGACGACTTGTTGTGCCAAGAAGCTTTGGCTGGGGCAAAATCAACTTGATTGCAAAGTTAAAATTACACACAAATGTAGATATAACAAGCTAACTATTATACTCTTCGCCGATTTACTGCACTTTTTATACAATTGCTGCACACTCTATAGGATACTCTTCGCAGGTTTTTTTGTAAATGATATAAGTTTTAGAGATTTTTAGTTTAATTACAAAACATTTAAGAAAAATATTTTTTTAGTTTGAAAAATTATAATATCTTTTTTATTTATTGATCGATATTGTTAAAAAACAATATGGTGCTTCCTCTAGCTAACAATAACTTACTGTTCAAATTTCAATACAATCGGGCTTTTCGTTCTTAAGTTATCGTGCTTACAAAAAACGAGCAATATTACCGGTTTTAGAAATGTGCCGATCGAATGCAATATACTCTTCGTTTTGTATTTGCGAAGAGTATAATGACCACTTCACACATAGATCTGTATATTTATATATTATATAATTGGGAGCTAGACTAACTCCAACTCAACTAATCATATAGTATTTTGGAGCCCAATTTCAGACACGTCTGATTGTGGGCCCAACGGCGTGTCTGATTGTGGAACAAATGCACTTGACAACTAAACTTCTATATAATAAAGAAACTAATCATAATATTATAACCAAAACTATTCCTCAAATAAGGTAAATTAATCTTATTATAGCAGGCAATGAAGAAGTTTGTTTAAAAATTACAGGGAATTAGTAAACCGCACACTTTCATGCATCTATTTGGTAAAAAGTAGTTACCAAAAATACACTTTTTCTCATAAAAACCAAACACATTAGTTTTTTATGTGGCCATTACATCTGAACATTCCACTGTGTGCCATCTATCTACCATAAGCAACTTAGCTGTAATAGCCTGCGCATTTTGAAATAAAGGCATCTGTCTGATTGTGGAACATGTCTCATTGTGGAACACTCTCCCCTATTTCTATTGTCATTGTGAAACTTCACTCTCTAGAGCATTACTACCAAAATAAGTCATTACAAAACCTGTTTGATAGAATAACACCTAGACTGCGTACTCAAGTACGCAATAGGTATTCAAATTTGCAAACGATACCCTTGTATATACGAATATAGTTAACCAGATGTGTTATGCACCTCAAACGGCTCTGCATGGCCAAAGACACATAAGTTTGATATCACGACTCCAGCCTTGACAAAGACGAAGTTCAGAAATCCTCGAGAGACGAACTGGGAAGGATATACAAAATCACCTGCAGGGAGGCGTCCGGGAGAGATGTGGAGAGCCTTGAGATGGCAATGGAACAGGTAAGCGAGGCAGTAGTATTATTATGAGAAGATGCTCGCAAAAAATAATGCGCAGAAACGAGTTTGTGTGCTTCCATTGTTCTAGGCCAATGAGAGCGAATTGCGTCATATTTGACGTCGAAGCCAGTGGCACCGTCAACCTGCTGTCACAAGATCTGTACTGCTGCGATATACTTGTGTTCGCCGTTTCTGACTTTCTGATTGAATTAAGTGATATAACCTTATTTTCAGTGAAGAATGTCTTCATCGTAAACACCAGAGTGTGACAAGCTTTAATATTCTACATTACACAGCTCTTCGACCTCGAAAATTTGATTACAATTATTATATACCCTTCTACCCCAGATATGTGATGTGTCACTGGTAAAAATATTCGCGCACGTTAGCTCCGCCCCGAGCATCTCATAATACTAGGTACTCTACTAGCTGCTTATCAGGAAAACTGCTCCGAGAAAACAAGGAAAAATAGAGGTAAGACAATCTGGTGGAATAAACATCTAGAATGCCTCAGAACAGAGGTAAAAAAACTGTTCAACAAGGCCAAATCCATCCAAGATTGGGATACCCATAAAACAAAACTCACGCAATACAACATAGAAATCCGTAAGGCCGAAAGACGCTCTTGGACGAGGGTTTGTGAGGAGGTCGAAGATGGGCCTAGCAGCCTCCAGAATTCATAGGGTCCTGGCCAAGGATGGTTGTACTGCAAAGGAAGTAGGCTTTCTCTGTTATTATTTGTTGGTGGTAGGAGATCGGCGAGTCAAATTGTTATTTATTTTAGCCTTAATCACTGCGAGCGATGGGTTTATATAGTATAATAAACCACAAATAGATCCGTTTCTGTAATTTGAAAATAAGAGAAGAAGTTTAAACCTGTTTTTGAAAAATAACAGGTTTTATCTATCACTAGAAGATATATCGCCGCAAGTATAAGTGCGTACCGAAATAAGTAACTATCCCTCTTTAAATTCTCACGCTTTAAATTCAAATAAAATAATAATTATAATTAACTCGATTAATAAATTAACCTTAAGTTAAAGTTAGTGTGCCAGTTTATTCTTCACAGAACAAACTCCAGGAGAACGGAACAGGAAAACCTCAAAAGATCGAGGTTATAAAGGTGAGTGCCAGGTTTCTCTTTCCACCGCTAATTTTTACCCTTAACGGTTCACCTACTACTAGATAAGGGTGCTTCAGAAGTGAGAATTTTACAGAATAGCAGTATTAAACAGTGATTTAACTATAGGATAACACTTATCCTCACATTGATAAACCGGCCCTAATCAATGCTGATATTAGAGTTACTAATCGCAGTGATTTTCGTCTTCGTCACTGTTGCGATCACAATCGCGATTGAATCACCGACAATGAAATATCGCCCATGACGCCCATCTCTTGTTTATGTTTACGACGCGTGACGCGTTCCAAAGTTATTTCAGTATTTGTTAGGTTAAAATATCAGCTTTATATTAATAATTCATAAGAGTCAAATAATTTTTATACGGAATGGGTAGCCATGAAAAAACAATATGCAGACTCTGTTTGGAAATATGTGATGACTTTGAAACTATAGAGGGAGATATGAAAGAGGTTTTGGATGTACTTCATCTGCCAAAAGTAGTAAGTATCCAAAGTTAACATCGATTTATTTTAGTTCAATCCGTGTTTATATCACGTTTTGTTGTAATGCTCTCGATGATTTTTGTTTTAGGATTTAGCCGCAATACGGGAATCTGTGATGTGTACAGGCTGTACTGAGAAGCTTATGCGGTGTTTTGATTTTAAAGCAACATGCTTTTATACACATGATTATATATTTCCATTTGTCAACAATGAGAGCCCTGCAAAATTGGATCTAAGAGATGTCTATCTGAGCAGAAATGAAACTAGTGCGGGTGTTTCAGAGGATGAGGACATTTGTGCATTTTGCATGGGGTCAGTGGAAAGTTGCTCTGTCATATTCATCGAAGTTGCAGATGGGGATGTTATGTTGAAGAATATGATAGAACAGTGCCTTCCAGAGTTGGTTAGTATTAATATCTTTTGTTGTTTAAGTTCTTATTGATTGGGAAACAGATACAAGAGATCATGGGTGAAGTACAAGGATAGGTGCGTTCTTAGCAGGCTCACATTTTGCTCTATTGACGCCCTTGTGCATTTTAATCTATTTTGCCCCCAATTTCTAAAACAAGTACAGTTAAATTTGGTACTATCCTTTATTGAAAAATAATATTTATATATTTTTATTTTTATATCTTACAACATGTACCACAAGTAGCATTTTTAGACACAGTTTCGAAACAAATTTGGTAGTGGAAACAGTTCTGTAGAGGTGTTTCAGAATCTTATGAGCCGCGAAATGTGCAAGAGGCAAAGTTTATTCTGTGTTGTAAGAATTTTTTTGAGGATATTGGCGGCTGCCTTGCTGTCTACATAAACTCGGGATTAATTGTAAACAATAAATATAATATTTTTAAGAACTGTAACTGAGTCGACAGGAGGGATTATGCCTCTGTGCATATGAAGGTCACAGCTCGTGAGATTTTGAAACACCTCTAACTATTTCGATACTTATGTGCTACAATGGTTTACATACATTTCCGACTTTTTTCTGAAATTGTTGCCAATTATTTAACTTTTACATATAGCACAACAATATTACTAACAATTTAGTAATTGTTTTTACCATAAAGTACAACTTTTCAGAGCAATTGTTTAGAACAATTTCGAAACATGCTGCAGCATCTGTTACTTTTGAATAAAATATCTAGGAACATTTAGTTACATGTTTTTAGGATTTAAGTGCCAATAGTTATGTACATAAATTACAGATCATTGCCAAGTTCATAAGTGGAGGTTACATGATTACTTTGTTATTCCAACCAAATATTTTTTCCACAAAACCGTCTCTGTTTGGCCGTGGTAGTGATCCATTAAAGTTTGGCATGGGTCCCATGCTCCACTAGTAAGTTACAGCTTACCAAAATTTCACGGGCCGCCACTGTGAGCCATTCCAGTTTAAAGAGTGCTAGCTTAATGAAATTAAACAACTACTAAAACAAATAATCCATCAAAATTCTTAGTTACAAACAAACAAACAAAATCTTCTAGTCAGAAGTAAATCGATACAATATTTTATATCACCGGGCCTGAGCTCAATGACCGTTCTTATAACTTACACACTAAAGTTACTAGGAATGACAAATACTTAATAGTAATTTAGCAAGGATTAAACCAGTTAAATTAATTACATTAATCGATATGGCACTCTAAATTTCAATCATCCAAAGGTTTCACAACCGAATACCCAAATTGGGGAGATATACAAAAAACTTTCGACGCGTAACTGTTTTTCTATTGTTCCTGGATAGCTTTAAATGTTGCTACTGATTACACACTAACCACTATGTATGCCTATTGGGGCATCAAAATTGTTAACAAATCAAATTAATGAGGCCAATGTCTATGACTAATATGAAAGCGGTCTAATTGTCTACGATCTCACTCGGGAAGGAAAAATCATTCACGAAACTAGTTCCATAACGGCACTAAAATTATTGTTTATCCACGCACGTAGCCTTGAGTTGCCACTACTAGTACATAAAATAAAAAACTTACAGTTTCTTTCCTGGAAAACTGAACGTCGATGAACGTATCGCATTCAACCTATAAACGTACAAACCACAGACTAGGTAGGCACTTCAAATCACAAATTATCCTGGGTGGCACAATTTTATAAATGCACACATTTTATACATGCTTTTACTTAACTTAAGGTACAGAGTGTTCCTTTAAAAAGTGACCATTACAAACGTTTATGCAAAAGCTTAAATGTCGATATAAATTATGAAAAATAAACATTTGATTTTGATACATCATTAATTATTAGCATCAAAATAATCATAAGATATATATATTTTTTTTTAACAAAAAATACAAATTATAAATGGTCATATTTGTAAGGCGCATTAAAATATCGAAGTATTTCCCCAAAATAGTCCCCAAAATTTTCGTCGCATAAGTTTATTCTTACCAGACATCCGCTAAAAATTGGATATAAGTTTTCATACTTTCAACATGTACCTACAATATTATTTTATACCTGTTTCCATATTGAATATATTCGTTATTATAATAGATATTAAGACTTTTCGAAATTGATTGCATACATTCCTTTCCCAATAATATTAGTTATAAAGACATTGATATATTTGCGAAACTATTTAAAAAGCTGTGAGTTGCAAATTAGAAACATGTTTCTCTTTATTTTCGAACCTAGCACAGAAACACGCAGTTCCACCAAAATAGAAACACGTACTACACTACCATAAGAAATTGTGTATGCGTTGAAAATGTATCGCAACATGTTGCAAACAGTTCCCATTTTGTACATGGGAACAAACACACTTGTTAGAAATGTTTCGGAAAATGTATCTTAAAATGCTACCTGGGACTGACGAGGTACAAGTTAAATAAGTATTTATTCACTTAGCGCCTTTTTACAATAGAAGTTAATTGCGCATCGGGCAACCAATAAAGTCGCAACATATGTAGCTCTAACTTTTATAACTCTGTACACTGCAAGTTCAGAGAGGAAAAGAAACATTTGTTCGCCCGTTGCAAGTCAAACTGGAACACAAATAGATTCAGATTCCTGTTTGTGTTTGCACAATTCATGTTATCACATTTTACGTTAGGAGTTTTTAAATACGCAAAATAGTATAAAAATATGCAAGAAGTAATCCGGTTCCCTTCTCTTAGAGAATAGAAGTAAATAGCAGATAACTAAGTAACCGTATAATGAAACATATTAGATTGCAATTCCGCTTTGTTTTTTTTTCTATTACATAATATACATTTTATTTATTTTTTTTTAATTTGTGTCCTTTCGGCGCTATCGTGCAACACACGACTGTGTTCTTATGTACAGCGCTAGCCTATCTGGAATGCTCTCAAATGATGATGAGTGTGAAATTATCCACATCAACATTTTAAAGTAGGACTATAATCGATAAAGTCGTGGGCTTAGAGATTATTTTTTAAATTCGAGAATAGGTTTTTAAAACCTCATCATTTTAAATATTAGACAGTTTCGGAATAGAAATACAGGGTGTAATTAGTTTCATGTCATTAAAAAAACTGGTAAGAAGGACCGACAAGACAAACAAAAAACCTATATTACTTTTTTCTCTAGGGGCACTTTGAAAAAAACTGACCTAGATTTGAAAGTTTAATATTAAGGTAGGAAACATTTGAGCACCACTGTTTTTCAGGGTGAATGAATGCTATAGTTCCGAATATTAGAAATAATAAAAAACTGTAATACCCGACTTGTGCTCCCGCCGAGAGAAGTGCAGCACTTTGATGGGATTACTTGTACCAAACTTTTTATACCACTAATTATGAAAATGTAAGTAATTACTTCTCTTTAAATTGTTTTGGTTTAAATTGGATTTGTTTACATGTGTTTTTTAACTTGGAACAAAGTTATTGTAGCTTTTATTGTTGTTTATAAGAATTTATAAAATTTAGAAGTGGTTTATTAACTTTTGTAAAATTGTGTTAAAAGCTTAAAAAATTAGTAATTATTTTATGAAATTGGAAAATGAACAGTTTGACATCCGAGATAAGATAACAGAAAATAGTTGTGTATTTTAAGTTAGGAAAAAATCTGATTTTTTCAACGAATTGAGCGCATAATTTTTCTCAATCAGGTATCGAAAACTAAAAATCGAGTCCTTAGTAGTGTAAACAATAATAAACAGATCAAAACAAGACAGCGAATACTAATAATAATACCTTTAATGCCCAATAGATAACACCCAATAACTGAACAATTCTTTTGAATTTTTCACAAAAATTGTTCAAAATGACCGCCATCTCCACGTATACACATTTCGGCATGTGGAACTACGGGCATGCGCACACATTTGGTAAACTAGGATAATTTTTTATGGTTTCTATGCACATTAAAATACGTTATTGCAATTGCTCTAAAGTGTCAATTGGATCACGGTAAAGTAGAGATTTAAAATGCCCCCAAAAATAAAAGTCCATCAGATTTGAATCGGGCAATCTAGCAGGCCATGGTACTGGTCCGCCATGTCCAATCCATCCTTGAGGAAACTTTCTGTTCAAAAAATTTCGAACAGCCAGACTAAAGTGGACTGGCGCGCCATCGTGCAAATACCACATTCTTCTGCGCGTAGCCAAGGGTACATCTATAAGCAAATCTGGCAATGTTTGTTGCCAAAAAATTTAAGTAACCATCACCATTTAATCTAGCGGGTAATTGTAAAGGTCCAATTATTTCATTACCGCAAATTCCTGCCCACATTAACGCTGAACTGTCGTTGAAAATGCGCCCTTCTTATTACACGTGGATTTTCGTCTGCCCAATAGTGCTTATTTTTAAATTTAAACACTTCATTTCTGGTAAAGCATGACTCATCGGAGAAACACAGAACGTTTAAAAAATCCTCATTTGCCGCGTGTTTTAAAATCCGCCTTCAAAATTGCAGTTGATTTACAAAATCTTGAGGTTCTGGTGCTTGGACACGTTGATAATGATAGGGATGTAAGTTCATATCTCTCAATGTTCTCCATACCACAAAATGGGATACTCCCACACGGTTCGCGATATCGCGGGCGCCTAAAGTTGGATCCTCTTCTACAAGTTCCAAAATTTGAACCTCTGCATCAATTACCTTTTCTTCGCGTTGTATACCTCGTTCTCTTCCATGTCTATCGAGACAACCTGTGTCTCGAAGACGCTGGTCAATACTAACTAGATATGTGTCATTTGTGAATGTTTGGATCGTTGGGATTCGGTCACTTAATGGTATTGAATGATAGAATCTCACTTTCATGAGATTAGTCGATCGCGGTTTTCGATCGTCTGGTCTTGCATTCACTTTGACCGACACCAAGATAGATTGATAAACTCATATCATTCGCAACATTTTTTGTCATTCACTTCAGTCAGTATTGGCATGCAATGCGAGAGAGTATTATCGCTCATGTTCAATTCATTCTTTTATTATAAACAAAATGTATGAGATATTTGTTTTTTGAAATATATAATATACAAATGAGTAATAATAATCAGATATATTATAAATAGGTAGGGTACATCTATATATGATAAAGAGCAGAAATTAAGTTTTAAAGCATTTAACAGAAAAATGTGTACGGAAAAAATATAAATAAAGTCAAAGAACGCTACACCTATATTTGTAAAACATGAATTATAAGCAACCATGTAAAAATACTAAATTAGGTTATGGGAAGAAATAAAACTTAAGGTATTTTCTCATGCTGTAATCGGCTACGTGTTTTATTTCAAAAATATACTTTGCATTCCTTTTTCACATTTTGCTGTAAAAGTAAAAAATATGTAATAACTATATTATATGTACTTACTTATATCAGTGGCAAGATGTTAAAGTGAATTTGAAATGTTAATTAAGTAAACGAATTAATTAAATAAGTATTCACATTCAATCATATTCGACTACAACACTCTTCTAGTGTTTGACTGAGACGATCAAATATTGTGTAACAGCAACAATGACTCATTCATTCTACTTCAATAATACAATCACGAATGATTGATACACAAGATTCGATCTTTTGGGTAGTCAATCACTAATGGATTAAATCATCTTAAAATGAACGAATGACACATCTCTAATACTAACAAATGTACGAGCGCAAGGATGACATCGATTAGGGAAACTTTAACGATAAAGCTCTTCCGCACCAGCTACATTTCCACCACTTTCTCCATACACCAAGTGCATATCGGAGAGCTCTGGATGAGTGTAATCTCCCATAATGTCCAAAATCTGCATTTTAAAACATCACACTAAACTGTGAATTAATGTTATCAATAATGAAGACAAAAAGAAAAACTTGGTCCAAAATCCAAAATATAACACAAAGGCATGAACGAGAAGTAGTGTCTTATGTAACCAAGTACTAACGACTTGATCGATAAGTCAATAAAATAAATCTTAACATAAGTGACAAAAATTCAAAAAGAACAAAAGCAACAAACAAAACCAAGGAACAGGTAGGACGCGTCGTATGTACGTTGTTTACCAAGTAAGGACACAAACTGAAATTATTACTTATGAATATTACAAGGGAGAGTGTAGCACGTGTAATAAGATAATTTGGCCACGAAGAAGCAAGAAACATGGCGGTTTCCTCTGTCGGTCGCTTTTAACTGCTTTATCGGCATGCTTTTCGATGACCCCTGTCGCGGCCTAATTATCTCTTATGCTCACCATACTTATTTGCACGAATGTCAGTCTCATGTGCGACAAGACACGAGGCAATAAAGCCTACCCCAATATGCCAGCAGTTCGCAAATTATGTAATCAAGTATTTTGGAAATTTTTATTTATTTTTTTTTCTCCAAAACTATGAGCTTTAGACCTCATGTTATATAAGGTTTTTTCGTTTGTCTTGTCGTTCCATACCACCAGTTTTCTTTTAATGACGTGAAACTAATTACACCCTCTATATACATAGGAAAACATATCAATATATTGTCAGTCCGCCTAGAAGGGTGAAATGGGGGTTGAAACATTTTAAGAATCAACTATTTGTTTAGCCACAGTAGAATTTTAATTCTAACGTAGATTAATTAAGAGCAAAAAAACGCATCAGAAAAATGCATTGAAATTTTTTGTCAGCCCGTCTAGCAGGGGTAAATTGGGGGTTGAAATACATTAAAATCGACTATTTTCTTAGGCAAAATGTTAATTTTAATTTTAACGTGATTTCATTAAGAACAAAGAAACGCATCAGAAAAATGCATTGAAATCATTTGTCAGCCCGTCTAGAAGGCTAAAGTGGGGGTTGAAATGCATTTAAAAAATCGACTATTTTTTAGGCACGGTAGAATTTTAATTCTAATGTAGATTAATTAAGAACAAAGAAATGCATCGGGAGAATGCATTGAAATCGTTTGTCAGTCTGTCTAGCAGGGTAAAATTGGTGTTGAAGTGCTTAAAAAATTCAACTATTTTATTAGCCACGTTAGAATTTTAATTTTAATGGTGATGAATTAAGAACAAAGGAACATATCAAAAAATGCATTGAAACCATATGTCAACCCGTCTAACAGGGTAAAATGGGGCTTGAAATGCTCTATAGAATCCAACTTTGTTTAGCCACGGTCAATTTTAATGTACAGTGTGTCCCACTTTTCACGGTAACATCTACGTAGCTCAGTTATTAATAAATCAATATATTTTAAACTTGGTTAAGTTATACACCTCTTAAATGTAACTAAGAGTGCATATACCTACCTATTTAATTTATTCCATAGACGTGCGGACTAAGGGGGTGAAAATGGGATAAAATTTCAGGTAAATTGTGTTAGGGATTTTTTTTTTTAAAGATTACCACCATCTCATAGGGCATCCTTTAAAACCCCTTTGTGCCAAATTTTGTTAAAATATCTCTAGTAGTTTTAGAGGTATAAACAGGTACATATGAATGGCCTTTAGGTTATGCAATGGATTACGCTAATTTCACAAAGTGAGGCAGGGCAGCCCATTAAGAAATTGATCAGAATATTAAAACGGTTTTAAATTAACATAAAATAAAACTTCTTAAATTTTTAGCACTAGAGATGTCTTTTTAATTGAGTGTTCTATTATTTAGTTAATCAATATCATATGCAATAAACAAACTAAACAAGTAGAATACATATTTAAATTGTTAATAGCAAAATGATTGAAATAAATATTTAATAACATAACTAAATGTTTGTTATTTCTACTAAGCCACCATTTAATCTAATACACTTTTCTACTATTTTTCTTTTATGATTTAGAACTCTGCGTAATTCTACTGGTGTCACCTCTCGACAAGCTTATGTAATCTTCTCACATAATTATTGTCTGTTTCTTGAATGGGTTTTGTAAACGCAGTTTTTAATTACTCGCCAAGATTTAATGGCCTTTAACTCGGAACGAGGTGAATTTAGAAACAAGTTATTTCACATGTTTTGCTACACTATCCGAATTAATTGGACTTTGTCAGCTACAGAAAGATATTCCATTTTAAATAAGAAGCTGAATAATAATTTAAACAACAAATAATGACACAAGTAAACTACAAAAGCTGCCATTACTGTCAAGTTAATAATTTTGTTTACGATTTCAAAGGTGACTAGATTTAAAACAAGTAAACTGTATAGGGTCCATATAAATGGGCAAAATTTTCTTAGCGTTTTTGGCGCGTACGAAGATATTTTTGATAATAATAATAATAATAATAATTTATTGACCATCTTTTTGATACATAATATGTATATATGGTACGTCAGCTGATAAGTAATATGTATGTATAATTTAATAAAGATAAAAAACAGAATGCATATTGGTACACACACAGTTAAATAAATTATAATAACAATAACAAAAATACAAGTTTAACCTGATATTAAAAAGAAGAAATGTGTATGATATAATATGCCAAAAAAATGTTTAACATATAAGGTCTAAGAAAAAAGAAGGGAAGAAAGATGTAATTACAATCTGTCATCAAGATATTCTTTTAGTGAGTAGTAAGATTTGTCTAACAGTAAACATTGTATAGTTGCTTTATATTTATTTTTATTGTAACGGTGTTTTGCTCTGGGTAGCTGGAGTCGGAGATTAGTTCAGGATCCAGATTAGTTTAATAAGACAACCCAATCAAAATTAACAATTTTATTATCTTCAACAGGTAAAATATGCAGGTTTACATAATATACAATAGTTACAGGTTATCGGTTTTCAGGTCCGTATCTTTTACGGTTATTGGTAATCAGGTGTCATTTAAATCGTATGAATGAGAGAGACGACGAGAGTGTAATGCAGTGATGCGACGAGTAGGGGTTTTGGCGGCGGAAACGGCGGCGGGCTAATAACCGTCAACCCGAGCAAGCTATCGGCTCAACTCGCCGGGTCACTCCTCTGTTAATTTATATTTGCTCCGTGTCGGTTTCGTCGGGACGACGGGACATCGCTGGACTAAATAACATTTGGCACAAGGTCCGTTCTTCGGTTCAACGCGCCGTAGAACTTTTCTAGGTCAAGATATATTCGCTCCGGAGAGTCACGTCACTTGGTGCATAAATCAGCAAAGTGTCTTCTGCTCAGCGCGCCATCGGCAGTTTACGGAGAGATGTACCCAGTGCTCTTCTCGATCCGCGGCTGGGCTTTTATACACGAAACTATCCCTCCTTTTTGAGACGGTCGGAGTCGGGCGGTGTGCAAATTTAGTATATCGAGTATGAATCGCCGTCGTGTGGCAAATGTGCACACGGCACTACACTGAAACTTCTTAGTAATGAGGTATGACTTTAGGATGCTTCATTACACTCCCCTCGTTCGTCGGGTGAAAAAAATTGACATCAGGAACAATTTTTAAACATTTCAAAACAACTCTAACCTATTAAACATTTTTATCCAACTAACGAAAACATGGTAAGATTTCGTAAACACCCTGTATAAACATGTGAATATACAATTTTTAAACATTTTAAAACAAATCCTAACCTATTATACATTTTTATCCAACTAACGAAAACATGGTAAAAATTTCCGTAGACACCCTGTATAAACATGTGAATATAAAATTTGAAGTTTTGTCAACAGCAATCTATCAGTAAAACAACGGTAGAGATAACAGGGAAAATAAAATGTACTATGCAAAAAAATAACTAAACTAGGTATGGCATAAATCGAAATAAATCGTAAGAAAACATTGGTATAAAAGGTAAAACAAATGGATTCTAAAGCATAATTAACAAAATTTACACATCGGAAAATAACATAACATAACAAATTCCGTTTAATAAGTTTTTCGCTCACTCGTTTGCCGCGCACTTAGACGTTCCCGCGCACTCGTGGGGTTGCGTTAGCGGACGTCTGCGGCATGGGTGTTGGCGTACAGGGGTTGATGACGGTCAGGGCGGTGATTCCCGGAATGCGGGTGGTTGTTCCGTCGCTGCTGCGGTGTCTGAACTTCCGTCTCCGTTTTGGTATTTTAGAGTCCTCTACCTGAAACAAGGCCCTAAGGCAGGGAATTGACCTACCTGGGGTCGGTGGTTTTGGAGGGCTGGGGCTTTCTCCAAATAACTCCCTGAACTTCACTTCCATTGACCTGGACAGTGGAGACATCATTTGTAGCCCAGGGGACAGTATCGGGGACGGCACATATTTGACTGGCGGTGAGGGGGACGGCTCAGCTCTGGAGGTTGAGGGACACCTCGGGGACGGCAGCAGGGACGGCATGTCTAACCTCGGCGGCGACGATGGTATTCTGGTATTCTGGTATTCTGGTATTCTGGTATCCTGGTATTCTGGTATTCTGGTATTCAGGTATTCTGGTATCCTGGTTTTAAATTTGAGTATATTCGGTATAACTTCTGTTCTGTAGTGAAATTTATTTTGATATTTACTTGGATAATTCTACTAGCAGTTCATCTTTCTTTAATTTATATATCCATCCTACTGTGGTATCTGCGACTTCTAGTCCATAAGCACCATCTGTGTCTGACAAACTCATTTCTAAGGCTTGGAATATTTTGTGTCTCCCTCTAAATATTTTAATATCTCTCTCTTAGTATAAATGTATCCTTTTGGGTTGTCTGGAGTAAATCTACCTTTTAAAATCTGTTTCGGGTGTTAAATTATGTTACACTCGTTCGATTTGTCTATCTCTCGTTTGTCAATGTCACCTTTTAGGTTATCCGGAATGAACTAATGTCTTAAAATCTGCTCGGGCGCCAAATTATGTAACGGTGTTTTGCTCTGGGTAGCTGGAGTCGGAGATTAGTTCAGGATCCAGATTAGTTTAATAAGACAACCCAATCAAAATTAACAATTTTATTATCTTCAACAGGTAAAATATGCAGGTTTACATAATATACAATAGTTACAGGTTATCGGTTTTCAGGTCCGTATCTTTTACGGTTATTGGTAATCAGGTGTCATTTAAATCGTATGAATGAGAGAGACGACGAGAGTGTAATGCAGTGATGCGACGAGTAGGGGTTTTGGCGGCGGAAACGGCGGCGGGCTAATAACCGTCAACCCGAGCAAGCTATCGGCTCAACTCGCCGGGTCACTCCTCTGTTAATTTATATTTGCTCCGTGTCGGTTTCGTCGGGACGACGGGACATCGCTGGACTAAATAACATTTGGCACAAGGTCCGTTCTTCGGTTCAACGCGCCGTAGAACTTTTCTAGGTCAAGATATATTCGCTCCGGAGAGTCACGTCACTTGGTGCATAAATCAGCAAAGTGTCTTCGGCTCAGCGCGCCATCGGCAGTTTACGGAGAGATGTACCCAGTGCTCTTCTCGATCCGCGGCTGGGCTTTTATACACGAAACTATCCCTCCTTTTTGAGACGGTCGGAGTCGGGCGGTGTGCAAATTTAGTATATCGAGTATGAATCGCCGTCGTGTGGCAAATGTGCACACGGCACTACACTGAAACTTCTTAGTAATGAGGTATGACTTTAGGATGCTTCATTACATTATTTAGCATTTTGTAACTATTAGGCGACTTGTTGTAAACAATTATTACTAGATACTCTGGACTCCTCTCATATACAGTTAAATTATGTATGGGTATTTCTAGGGTCAAATTATTTTTAGTATTGTAGGAGTGATTGTATTGACACTACTTAATTCAGACTTAGAGTAGTAACTGATAAATTAGCACACAGGGCAGAGGTAGTACACCAAGTTCTTTAAAAATTTCTCTACAACTTGTCCATTTACTTACTCCTACAATGTACCTAATAGCTTTTTTTGAAATCGGAAAACCCGTATACTTTCATGTGAAACACCCCTTGCTATAATGCCGTAAGATATCACAATAAAAATGAGCAAAATAATACATTAACAATACAGACCTGTCAATTACTTTTTGTAACTGATGTATAACATAACATACTGGTGTAATTTTTTTACATGTTGCATCTATATGGTAGGACGGTTGTCAGATAAGTGGATACCTAAAAATTTTATATTATTCTCTTGCCTAAGAGTGCCTCTATTTGTTCTAGTTAACAAACTCTGATCAAGTGTTTAATTTTTTGACAAGTTAAATCTTAAAACTGATGATTTTTTATTATTTAATATTAAATCATTTTGTGTAAACCAGGCCTGCACTTCTTGAAGTTGTAGACTGGCTCCATTAACAAGTGAATCCACATTTTTTTCACTAACAAGAATGGTGGTATCATCAGCATACATAATGGAGTTTGGTAGACAAAAATCATTTACATAAATGATGTATAGCAGAGGAACTAAAATTGACCCTTGTGGTATTCCTATGGTTGAAGATAATATTTTAGATTTATGATTGCTGATTTCAACATATTGCATCCGATTTTGCAGATAACTAGTACACCACATATGAGGTATTCCTCGTACACCATATTTTTCTAGTTTCTCTAGAATTCTATGATTTACGAGGTCAAATGCTTTGCTTATTATTGAAGTAATAATCAAATAGGTATATGCGCTTTTAGCTACCTTCAAGAGGTCTATAATTGAACCAAGTTTAAATTAAAATAAATCGATTTATTACTAACTGAGCTACGTAGGTGTTACCGTGAAAAGTGGCACACTCTACCGTGGCAAAAAAAAAAATGTTTTCTTATAGCATTTCAACTCCCTTTTTAACCTGCTAGATGGGCTGACAAATGATTTCAAAGCATTTTCCTGATGCATTTCTTTGTTCTTAATTAATCTACGCTAGAATTAAAATTCTACTGTGGCTAAAAAAATTGTTGGTTTTTTAAATGCATTTCAACCTCTACTTTACCCTGCTAGATGGGCTGACGAAAAATTTCAATGCATTTTTCTGATTCGTTTTTTTGTTCTTAATTAATCTACTGTCACCCAGGAAATAGGCAAATCCGGGAAAGTAGCAAATGTTTGTATAAATAAAACACATTTGATCCTAGTCCATATTAAATCAAAAAATAATTAAATAATGTCAATGCCGATAGTAGAATTGTTTAATAATAAAACAAATATATATATATATATATATATATATATATATATATATATATATTTGCACAGCTATCACACTCACCTCCTGAATGGACTACAGACCCCCAAACCTCCGCCCTAAGGAAACGACTTATGTCTGTAATTTTTTTTGTAAAACACTATTTAATGCGAATACAAGAATGGCACCAAAAGAGGGGTAAATTATTTTAGGTTTTAAGATACGTTGTATATGTGTAAAAAAACGGAATATACAACATATATACCGAGCTCCTAATACAGAGCAGTAGATGTGTCTCCCATGTATCAGTGCGTGAAGTACAGTATATGCGCATTTGCTTCCACCACTGTTGCCGCATCTAAGTAGACGTTTCACCAGTTACTGCAACTGTCTTTACGGATTTATCGGTGTTCGGTAGCGTCGGCCAAAAGTTCACATTCGCGTGCCGTGGTAAGCGCTGAATTCAGAATTGCATAAAACCAAAGAATACAAGAATGTAATTAATTAATAATAATAATTTTATTAATCCACTTGATCACATTACGTGACATCGGATAAGTGGAAATTTTCAACAAATAGCCAAATACAATGGAAATAAAATAGATAGTACATAATTGAACTTGGTCAACATAATTTCAATACATATAGATATGTTACTTATAAATAAAAATAAAAATACAATAATAAATAATACATACCAAACAATTTAAAAAAACACGTTACACAAAAGATTAAACATTAATAAATTAAAAATAACAAAATCACAGATTAGGTATCATCACTATAATAATAATTTAGAGAATAATAACTTATTTGTTAAAAATATCTTAATTTCTACTTTAAAACACCTGAGATCAAAATTTCTATATTTAGAAGATAAAGTATTATTGTAAACTTATATGGCCAATTATTTTGGACTTGTTTATATTTTGATGACCTATGCCGTGCAATTATGAAGTACCGACATTGCAAACGAGAGCGATTAGCTAGTCGTAGATTGAATATATAAATACACAATGTTTATTTTGTAAACCATAGTGAAAAGCAATGCAATCGATTACTGTTAACATTTTGCAACTGATAAAAGGAGTTCCCGAATCTCGATATAAAAAGATTAGTCATATTATCACAATATTGCTTTGTTATGGCTAAACATGTGTAGTAAATGTAAATACAGCGTAATTTTCAATTACATAAAAATATATAGCTGCCTAAAACTTTACAGTCACCCAGACAATAGCATAATGTATACTTTTACTTTAGGAAAATAAATTTTATAACTGAATCATCTACCTGCGAACGTAGGTAGTGGGAAAAATACCGGCGACAGTGTGGTTTCTTTTTAATCCCTTTATTTATATTTACGTTCCGGCAGAATTTAGCAATAGCTGTTTCGCTATTCAGCTTTTTAATGCTTTTTGTAAAGGTCTGATTAAAAATTTCTAATAAAAAGTATAAATAGTGCTTTTGTGCGTTTAATAAAATTGTTCTTAATATAACTTGCCTGCTTCTCTATAAAACAAATTCAACAAGATGCAGTTATTTGAGTAAACCCTTATTGTAGAAAAATATTTAGTCACTTGAAAATTATTTTTTACGATAAATACTTCCTGATTTATGTCCAAAAAACATTTCATTACGACGTATTAACTGAAATATGCAATAGCAATAAGGAGTGGAAAATCTTTTATAGAATATAAAATCTAAATATCTATGAATGGCTAGTTAAAAAACAAGTTTAATTATATGTGTAAATATTTTTATTAGTGAATAACTTGATTTTAATAAATTGTCACTTTTATGAAACAATGGTAATTACTTCCACATCCACGTAGTGGATTGGAAGTATAGTAATCGCAAAAAATTTTCAAATTTTTTTTTTTCTTGAAATAGGTTTAGAATGTCATGAAACGTCGAGATTTTAAATTTGAGCGAAAAAAAATTTCTGTCTGTCGGTCTGTCTGTTTGTAACTTTTTTTTTGTCCGCACGCTTTCTCCGGAACGGTTTAAGATATTGACTTGAAATTTTGTACATTTATATATTATAACGAGATCTGGAACTGGATTGTTTTTTGAAGATATCCGGTGAAGGGTTGGGGGGTAAATATGGGGAAATATGTAAAGCAAGCTGGTAAGAGTACGGAAACTTGAAATTTGATGTATGTGCTACAAGCCAAGGCCTCAGATTTTTTTATAATATTTTTCAACCCCCCACTACCCCTAGTCCATTATTAAAGGGGTTGATAAAATAAAATTGGGATACTCATTTGAAATTTGGTACACGTATGTATTATAACGGAATCTCTAACTGGATTATATTTTGAGATGATTCCGTTGAAGAGTTGGGGGTTAAATAGGGGTTAATAGGGGAAAATAAGTGAAGCAAGTTGGTACGAATACAGAAACTTCAAATTCGGTGTATATACTAGAAGCCAAAGCCTCAAATTTTTTTATAATATTTTTCAACCCCACCACCCCTACTCCATTATAAAAGTGGTTGATAAAATAAAATTGAGATATTCATTTGAAATTTGGTACGCGTATGTATTATAACGACATCTGGAACCAGATTTTATTTTGAGATGATTCCGTTGAAGGGTTAGGGGTTAAATAGGGGTAAATAGAGGAATATAAGTACCTAAAGCAAGTTGGTAAGAGTACAGAAACTAGAAATTCGGTGTATGAACTAGAAGCTTAAGACTCAGATTTTTTTATAATAATTTTCAAGCCCCTACCACCCCTACTCCATTATTAAAGGGGTTGATAAAATAGAATTGAGATATTCATTTGAAATTTAGTACACGTATGTATTATAACGACATCTAAAATTAGATTATATTTTGAGATGATTTCGTTGAAGGGTTGGGGGTTGAATAGGGATAAATAGGGGAAAAAAGAAAAGCAAGCTGGTAATAGTACAGAAACTTGAAATTCGGTGTATGCACTAGAAGCCAAGGTCTCAGATTATTTATAATATCTTTCAACCCCCACCACCCCTACTCCATTATTGAAGGGGTTGATAAAATAAAATTGAAATATTCACTTGAAATTTGGTACACGTATGTATTATAATGACATCTGGAACTAGATTATATTTTGAAAAGCTTCCGTTGAAGGGTTGGGAGCTAAATAGGGTTAAATAGGGGAAAATAAGTAAAGCAAGCTGGTATGAGTATAGGAACTTGAAATTCAGTGCATGTACTAGAAGCCAAGACCTCAGCTTTTTTATAATATTTTTCAACCCCTTCAACCCCACCCCTACTCCATTATTAAAGGGGTTGATAAAATAAAATTGAACTATTCACTTGAAATTTGGTACACGTATGTATTATAACGACATCTGGAACTAGATTATATTTTGAGATGATTCCGTTGAAGTGTTGGGAGTTAAATAGTGGCAAATCGGGGAAAATAAGTAAAGCAAGCTGGTAAGAGTATAGAAATTTGAGATTTGGTGTATATACTAGAAGTGATGGCCTCAGGTTTTTTTATAACATTTTGCATCCCCCCACCACCCCCTCTCCCTTATTAAAAGAGTTGATAAAATTAAATTTAGATTTTCACTTGAAATTTGTTACACGTATAACGATATTTTAGATTATATTTTGACATGATTGCGTTGAACGAGTGGGGGTAATTGGTAAATAGGGAAAAATCTGCCAAAAGTACAGAAACTTGAAATTCGGTACATGTCCTAGAAGCCAAGGCCTCAGATTTTTGAATAATATTTTTCAACCCCCCACCACTTTTAATCTATTATTAAAGGGGTTGATAAAATGAAATTGAGATATTCACTTAAAATTTGGGACACGTATGTATTATAACGACATCTGGAACTAGATTATATTTTGAGGTGATTCCGTTGAAGGGTTGAGGGCTAAATAGGAATAATTAGGGGAAAATAGGTAAATCAAGCTGGTAAGAGTACAGAAATGTGGTATTTGGTGTATATACTAGAAACCAAGCCCTCAGATTTCTTTCTGATATTTTGCAAACACCACCATCTTCGCTCCCTTATTATTGGGTTTGATAACATAAAAGTGAGATATTTACTTGAAAGTTACTACACGTATGCATTGTAATGACATCTGATTGAGATGATTCAGTTGATAAGGTGAGACGTGGTAGGTTGTGAATAGGGGAAAATAAGTAGGGTAAACTAAAAACTTAATTTTTAACGTATATGGCAGAAACCAACGCCTCAAACTTTTTTATGACATCTGCTCTAAGTATTATTAAAATTCTATGTCCAATAATTTCCACATACTAGAGTGCAGATCTAGTCAAGATGTTTCCTTTAAAATGACGGAGGAAAAATCTGGATGTGGAAGTAGTGATTCCTTAGGCAGCGGTTTTTTACAATAATTTGTTTAAAAACCATTATTTAAAGAACAAATCTTTAAATAATTTTATTCAATTTTAAAACGACAAAATGAATTTCCAAAAAAGTGACTTTTGGACAATTTTTCAATAAAATTAATAACTCGGAAAATTCACATCTCGTGAATAAAATTTGCGAAAGTTAAATTAAAGCTACCAAAATTTCCTATATCCTTGTGTTTTTATTTTCTTATGTAATAAAAATTAATGGAATTAAAAAGTATGTGTGCATGCCTCGATTTTAGGATACAATAATGTAATAGTGGCATTCTAAAAATTACTTACTGCATTATTGCATGAATACAACCACAAACTACTAATAAAAATGGTTTTATTTCTATTTATCTAACTAAGAAACTAATTTTGCCATATTGTAATACATCGCTGAAAATTAAAAGTACTAAAGAATACGCACGAAAAATCCATATGACGTTTACAGAAAAAGCAAAAGCTGTAGTCAATATAGCCCAGTTATAAAAAATTTTAACTTCAGAAAGAAACAAGAACGGTTGAAATTTGGCACATGATATTTTCAAAGTATTACTATGAAAAATAAATATGTTTACATCTGCATAGGGGACGCGTCACTGGAACAACTGAATTTGAATTTCAAAAATCCCATTTTTTAAAATATATTTCGGGAAATATTTATCGGCCAAAAAGGGCGTTAATTTTTTTTAAAGAAGAGGATATTTAAAAATAAGGTCATGTGTTCTTTTTTCGTAGAATTAATAGTGTTCATGTAAAATGAAGTGAACTTTACAAATTCACTTTTGCGCAAAAAGCTAAAAAATCATAAATCTCTCAGACGCAACATCATAAAAAGTATCACGTCTCCCTCAAAATTAAGCCAAAAATACAGGAAAAGTCGCCAAAGAAAAAGGTGTAGACTTTCAGATTTATTGATTTATTTCTATTAGGAGTTGCTCCTGAAGAATGTATATGAATTTTAAAAAATTGCTTCTCGGAAAACTTATTTTTACTTATAATGCTTTATCTTCAAAAATTAATCAACGTGTACAATTCTTGTCTGGTTACATTCTTAATAGTATATAGCGCAAAACGTTTTCCGTTTATTGACTTTAAAACAGAGTACTTTGAAATTTGTGAATTTAACCACAAAATTTCAATTGAAAATAGTTGTGAAATCGCAAAATCTATTCCTAATAAAAAATGTTAAAATGAGAAAAAAACTGTGTGTGTACTATAGGTATAATGCGTAAAGCAGTTTTTAATTCCACAATTAACTTTCTTTTTATGCAGGTATGTTAAAAATGTGGAATTTTTACTTTACTCAAGAAACCCAGAAACGGTATAATTTTAGGACTTGTAACTTATGGATTTTGTTCATTAATTCCTATACTTTCAATTCATAACAATTCATTTTGATATGGTCCTGTCAGAAAAAAGTACAATGGGTCTAAAAGCACGAAAATTTATTTAAGAAAAGGCATCGTGATTAATACGTGCATTTGCTTACTATGGCAATACGCGCGTTGCCGCTGTTGATCAGCTGATCTTACTTAGTCATGTTTGTATACCTCGTGGCGTGTGACTTCGTACAAGAATCACAAAATTTTCAAGGAAATCACACACACCACACATAGTAGACAACCCTCCGAATCCAAGGCTGAGACTGTCCGGAAGGGGGTTACATGTTTGAAAAAACGCAAACAACATCCATTACCCACCAACATTGCCATCAGTGTTGGAGCTGAGGATCGAACCCAGTATCCACACGATAGGAAGTCTGACCAAGCGCGCTTGCCAAATATAATAAAATTACAATTATACATAGCATTGGTTATCAGATAATCACAGTAATTTAATTAAAATTGAGGGTTACAACTAGGTCAGTAACTTTTCTAGAAAGCGACATAAAAATGGCGGTATCGCGATATTTTATAAACTAAATTTGACTCAATGTAAACGAAATAAAGGAGGTACATCATGTATCAACAGACAAGGTTTTTTAAATTTTTGGTGTCTACAGGTCACCAACAAGGGGACGTAAATTTATTTCTAACAGAACTGTCATCTCTTTTAAAGAATCATATGAAAAAAACATAAAGAACAGTATACCGACTATTATATCGGGTGATTTAAATATTGAGTACCCAACCAAAACGAACTTCATGATATTATTCATTCGTATGGCTTTAATAATTGCATAGCCCTGCAAGAAATACCTCCACTTCCTCTAGTGCAGTTGATTACATATGCGCCAATTTTGACCAAGGAGTTTTAAATTTTTCTCCCAATGTAATTTTTAATAGTATTAGAATCAAATTGTAACAGGGAAGTTCAAACAGGAAAAACAACATATTCAAGACTGTATAGCAAAGCTAATTATGATACATATCTATCCCACGTAAGCAGGGAGTCACGGTTTGAAATTTATCAGACTGATGATGTTAACATAGGGTTTGAAATTTTTGTAAATAAGTTAAGATATTACGTAGATATATCGTTCCCTAATGCAAAAATAAAACAAAACATGTTTAAACCCAAAATGTGGCTAACACGAGGCATGAAAATTTCGGCAGAAAAGCTTAAAGAATTGCATCATAGAATGCGTATAACAAATAGCCAGATTAACGCAGAACACTATGAAAAATATAAATACATTTACAAAAAGTTCATCGTAGCTGCTAAGAAATTGTAAAATGACAGGCTATATCAGGAATCAAATAACAAATGCAGAACTGTTTGGGGATTAATAACAAAATAAACATAAATTAAAATTCCACCGAAACATCACACATTATTTTAAATCAATCTAAAATAACAAACCACGAAATCTTAGCGAACTCGTCTCGAAATATGTAGCTGCGTCCCGCACAAGGTCATTTGCGGCCTTCAAGGATTGTATTACCTCGTGTGTTATTATTTATTACAAATGTCAAAAAACAAATAATTCCGAAAATCTGCTGGCACACATTTTTCAAATACTAAGAACGTGTACCAGTAAAATATTTCATAAATGGCCATTTTAAATGTCATGTGGCCTGACTAACAATGATGGTATATCAATTATATTTGATTCTAGGCTTAAATTTTTTTATAGATATTAAACTTCATTTATATGAAATGTACTAGATCTGCAGTATTTATGTTTGCGTACCGATCAATAAATTAGAATATACTAAGGACAAGGGGAATAATTATCTTAGGTCATATAATAGGCCTGATATAGCTGAATTGATAAACATCGATAATGAATGGCAAACTGCCTTTATAGCACTATTTACCCGCAAAAATTTACCCGCTAAAATTTGAGCGCTAAAATTTGCAAGTTGACTAAATCTTACGGTAGAAATCATTCAGTGAATTTACACAAATGCATCAGCAAGGATATTAATACGCTATATTTATTAAAGTGATTATTGTTGTAATATAAAACAGAACAAGACAGCATGGAAACAAGGTACGTACTCTTTAACATTTTTAATTATAATAATGTGTATGTGCCAGTTTATTAGTTATACTGTTAAACATCCTTGTCAAAGTCATTATGTTGTCAATTGTCCGTACGATAATAATATAGATAGAGTATTAAAAGTACAAGAAACATTTCGTAAAGTAGCAAAATAGTGTATATTTTTCACGTTGCTTCAATATAAAACGAACAGCAATTATACCTGGTTAATTGAATTAAATAGGTAGGGTAGTAGATTATAACCGGAGAAAATTTTTTTTAGTTATAGTAGAAGAAATGTTTATACAGAAATTTGTTTTGAACTCAATAATCGGATGGAAAATATCTCTGTATCCGTATGCATGTGTGCGTTTCTGTAAATACGATAACTTCCGTTAGGCTTCAAATTTTTGTTTCAAATTTTGAACGTATGTGAAGTCTCATGACAGAATGCTCCTTACTAAAATAGGCCCGTTGCTTCCGTTGCTTATGATGGTCGCCAGAGTTGTGTAAAGTGAATATAAACAGAACCAATAATAATTATACGAGGTGTTCAAGAATTATAAAACGTTCCATTAATATGTCAAAACTAATTTTAAGTGTTCCGCACCAAAATTGGTAAAGCGGAACACTTATGGGATCACCTTAGTGTCTATCACTTCGTTTGCCTGTCACAAACATTTTTCCCAGATACTGTTTGGCGTAGACATTTGTAATTTGGCACAGTTGTAGGAAGTTGTGGCCCAATTACAAATGTGAAGTACAAGAAGTAAAATTTTGATTTTGGCACTTAGTCTTCTGTAAAGTTAAAATATTTTTCTTGAAGGTCATCGTATGGGGTGTCAAATGAAAGTTTGTTAAAGCATGAATTCAAATTTATTATTTGTTTTTCTAATGTATTTTTTAACACTTTCCATAGTAATCGCTAAAAAATCGCTGTCCCCCACCCTATCTCCAAAAGCATTCCTCAGAGAAATCAGAAAAAAATCGCGAACATTGGGAATAAAGTGTAGATGCAGCGAAAATTATTAGGATTGCATTACTTTACATAATTCTTTTGACAGAAAAAGAAAGCTCGACGACAAACTTTGTTTTGTGACATAATGCTCACAAATCCATCAAATCTAAATTTAAAAACAACTGATGATACGGAACACTATCTGCACAAATACTTGCAATCTCTAAATTTTCATGATTTTTTAGTAAAACATAATGCAATACTACTTTTTTCCCTCAATATATTTTTATTTTTGTTCAAATATGGAGTCGAACGGCCAATTACATACCCCACTCTTTTCGTAATAGTCTAATTAAAATAACCTGAATAACATTTTAAAGTAAAACTTGTATATTACATAGTCTATTTACCGGAAAATGTTAAAATAGAGTAGAAAAATTTTAAAATAATAAAAATTGTAAATAACTCATATTCATGTTATAAAATGTCAAATTTTTAGTTCTGTGTAAATATTGTACTTCTCCAATAGTGGGTATTACCAATAAATCGAAACGTAAGGAATTATAAAATAATATTTAAACTGTCCGAAAAATCCCAAGATACAGATCAAATTAATTTAATATTAAACTCATAAAGATGAAATATATTTTAACAATTTTAATATACTGTGAATAGGATACTTTGATGTATGTAATGACACCATTAATTGTATTTACTCATGTTATAGTACATATTTACAGTCATTTAAATAATATAATTGTTCATTTTCTGTTATAAATACCTCGCTGAGTATAATAATCTCAAGACTATATTCCATACTTTGAGAAATATGTCAAGTTCCTCTGTATTTTGGTTTATGCTTCTTATGTTTGAATGAATCAGACTTAAACGGTTATTATCGCAGATTAAGGTTTATCATAAGGAAAAAGATAGGTTCATAAAACACACTACTTTAAACAAAGAATTTGTGGGGATGCACTTAGGAGGATCGCAACTTACAACTTTAGTGTGTTTACTTATCACTGAACTATTATCACTTTTCCTAACTGCCGTCTGTTTGTTCTCTTTCGACACATATTAAAGTTATATTCGCGTGCAGTTTTTTCGTGAAAACTATATTCTTTTATATTATTGAGTAACATTACCATTATTATATGTCCAGGTTTTCTGTGGGGATTTATGATTGTATTTTTCTAAATAATAAATTCGTTCCTCTTTCTGTTTGTGTCAAATTACACTATGATTGGGCCGGGTTTATCTTTTTGTTTTGACTAAACTCGTGCATTCTTTCTATTCATTAATTCTACATAAACTTTCGTAATAGTTTTCTTTAAGTTTCTGGAACATTAGATATTTCTACGTTACTATTCTTGTGGTATTGTTCCAATCTAAATAATAAGAATAAATATTTAGACGAGTCAAATTGGGAAGCAAAGTCGCTTAGTTTCCGAGAAAAAAAACTGGCGTAGAACCAAACTAGACTTGGTGCGATTCTTTAATTAGGTGATCGTATACATGAAACCACTTTTCACGACATTTTCTGGTGGTCAGGAACTTTTTTATTTTGAAAAAACTGTAAAAAAATGATTTTTCCATGAAACATGTTTTTTAACGTCCCCACCGTTATATCTTTAAAAATAATTGTGCTATAGAACTGATTTTTTTTTTAAATTGAAGTAGACACAATAACGCTTCTAACTATGTACAATGTGATTATAAAATATATATTTTTTAATTGTTAAAATAATAGCAAACTTAAAGTTGTTATTTTCGTGAATGTATTTTTCAGCAAGCGAGAAAAATTTTTATTTATGAAAATATGTATATACATGCTGTGAACAAATTGAAGCCAATATATGAAAAAAGTTTTTAGAATCATAATTTTTGATGTGCAGGTTATAGTATGTAGTCAGCGCTTTTTTTAAAACGGGCTAAAACAAATTCTTGCGCGCCCGGCTCTCATTATACTGCTTACCGCCTTACCTAAGGTATAAAACCTACCTTTTGTTGTTTTAAGGTAAAAAATATTTAAAAGCAGGTAAATATAAATCATTGTTATAAAGTAAGCACCTACCTAATAAGTAGATTATTACACATTTTTGATTGAATTAAACCAAGACGCAGGAATAAAACAACTTTATTTTTTTTTCAACTATTTTTCTATTGACAAATGAGTATTTAGTTACGTAGGCCCTGCGTTAAAAGCATTCTAGTTCGTCTGTACATTCATCGAAATCTTTAAATAACAGTATTTCAAGTACTACATTTACACTCATTACAACATTTTAGGCCTTCTTTAACACAATCATATTTTCGATTTTCACAATTTTTATCTGAACAATAAATACTTAATGAAAATATTGTTCAAACATCGTCACTTAAATTCCGTCCTGAACCATGTGCATTTGTAAGTGTAGTTGGCATATTGCTTCTGTACGATATTCTAAGTGGATACATAAACCTGCAATAGATAACTAAATGTATTAGATAGGAAATTACTCTGCAGCATCTGTTGCAAATCGGCGCGCGGCGCGACGGCACTGTATGATTGCAAAAAACGTTCATGATTTCAAAACTTGTCTACCTATACGACAGTCTATATGATATTTTAATTAAATTTCGTCATTTAAAATATTATCTTTTCTGACACAATATTTCCGCGATGTCGTCTTTTTTCAGCACTAGATATTAGTGACAACAAACCTTGTATCTTAGGTCTTGGTACCACAGATTTGTCATCATCCCGCGCAATTTTCTTACAAATAATGCACTCAATTATTTTAGAAAACTAAATTGCGAATATTTTACAGCATCGCATTTATTTAAAAGTATTTATACGTATACTCTAAATCCCGCAAACTACTAATATACGATTCAAATGTATTGCCCCCTCATTTTAACCGCGAATATCTCAAAAATGGCGGACCAGAGAAAATTTGAAAAAATATGTGTTCATTATGTATCTATTGTAAATTATTCACTGAAGTTTGAATAATGTACATTGGACGGTTTTGAGGTTCTGCTAAGTTATATTGAAAAATGCCTACTTTTTAAGGAAATTTTGACCATACCAGTTTTAAATTCATTATATTTTGAAAAATATGCCTACTATATGAATAATATTTTAGATATCAATAAAGCACGGCATTTTTTGTACGAAGAAATTCTTTCATAATTTTTTATTCTAAAATTTGGCAGTTATTGTCAAAAACGTGACCTCATGTTTATTCGGCTATTTATCAAGGTATTTAAAAGATTTTTAATAAAATAGTTAATTATATAAAATGTAAGCATTTTCAGAAAAAATAATTGGTATATATTAAATATTAATTTAGTTAGCAAGTGCAATAGATAATATTGCAGAACGCGGGCAATAATATTATCTATTGCACTTGATAACTACATTAATATTTGATATATACCAATTCTTTTTTCTGAAAATGCTTACATTTTATATAATTAACTATTTTATCAAAATTTTTGTAAATACCTTGATAAATAACCGAATAAACATGATGTCACGTTTTTTAGAATAACTGCAAAATCTTAGAATAAAAAATTATGAAAAAATTTCCTCGTACAAAAAATACCATGCCTTATCGGCATCTAAAATATTATTTATATAGTAGGCATATTTTCAAATATATAATGGATTTAAAACTGGTATTGTCAAAATTTCCTTAAAAAGTAGGACATTTTTCAATATAACTTAGCAGCAATTCAAAACTGTCCAATGTACATTAGTCAAATTTCAGTGAATGATTTACAATATTCATAATTTTTTCAATTTTTTCCGTTCCTCCGTTTTTGAGATATTCGCGGTTAAGGTGAGGGATCAATACATGTTAATAGTATATTAGCTAGACGCATCTTAATCCTACCTTCCATACGCGGTGTACGTACCTACATTGTGAGCCGCAATAATACATATGAGTAATTTAGCGCGCTTTAAAAAAAAATCGCTGTTGCCAAACGGTACACATTGGGAAAAAAATAATTATATCAAAAACTTTTCTAATATTTGGGCTACATTTGCTTCACTGTATGTGTATAAAAATTTTCAAAAATAAAAAAATTTATCGATTGGTGAAAATTGTAATACGTAAAATTCAAATATCTAGTTTTCCTAATTTTTAAGGAAATGAAAATGCGAAGTGTGTAAAAACCATTAGTACAGTTAAAAGCGCTATTGTGTGTACTTTAATTGAAAAAAAAAAACAACGTCGATAGCAACATTAGTTTTGAAGATATGGCGGTGGAAACAAAAAAAAAACACATTTTATTTAAAATACAATATTTTCCCTTTTTTAATTTAAAAAGGTCCAGACCTCGAAAAAATGTCGTGAAATACGATTTCATATGCCCAGTGACATGTTTAACAAAACCTACCATGTTTGATCTGGTTCTACGCCAGAAAAAAAAAACGACACGATGGAGTCTGAAATTCGCTCCTCTAATTCTAAATTTTTAAGTCAGTACCTATATCTTTCTCTTCGTTTTCTTTCGTAATTTTTGCAGTTGTGGTGGTTATTGGTGTAATTAATGCATTGTTCTTCTTAAGACTTTATTTCATTTCATTATAATAGTTGCTTATAAATTGTGTGCATTTTTTTTCTTCTCGTTCTAATTTCTAGTTTATCTGATTATGGGTTTTTTAGATTCGTAATGTTTTGTACTTTTCTTCTTTATGGTAGCCTAAAGTATGTCTTTTTGTTTATTATTTCTTGTTCCCGCGTGCTTTTCCATTTAGCTCAATACAGACCTCTCGTAGGTGCATATTTTTTATCGGTGTAGTTATAACACTTCATTTCTTACAGCATAGTAGGGTAGATTAATAAAAACGCCACTTATATTAAATATGTTGTTTATGTTTATCTCATCACTTGCACACTATCTTAAACACTTGGTTTGTTTGCAGCATTATTTTAATAGATAATTCTAACTTTGCTTTTACGGTCCTCTGTTGCTATTTTAAAATATGTATATATCAGAACACGTGTGTATCGTTTACTGCCAGACTCCATGTTTGTTCCATTTTTATATTTTGCGGTAAATACTATTTTATGTAGCACACAAACATTAAAAACTTGCGCTTTAGGTGGTATCTCTTTCTGCTTTTTCTCTTCTTAATTGTTTAGACAGATACAGATTTTTCAAAATATCGGACAATATCTGTTAAATTTTATTCGACAGAAATACAAATAAATGTTCATATCAAAGTCAATTATCGAACGTCATTCGTTTTTTAGTGATTGCGTCATTATCACATTTTTTAAATTGGCAACTCATAATACTTTTGATAAATTTGGACGGGGAAAGTTTTATTTTATACGGCAGTGGAATGAAAAGTTGAAGAGAAGTTGCATTATTTCTTTAACATGCCACTTTCTTTTCAGAATTCTTGGTTCCACTATTTTTAATTAATTTGTTTCATACATTTGCTTTCACCTCAAAAAAGTTTGGTAACTGTAATAATGCGGTATTTTTATTTAAAAATATAGGGCTAAACCTACATCAAGAGGAAGAAAGCTGGTGGAATTAGCTAAATTATGCAATAACGATACAGACCATAGCGATGGTGGTAAGTTCTAAACAATGTGTATTACATTAGGTACCAGTAAAAACAGTAAAATATATTTTCCATTATTCTAGAATCTGATAACAAATCTAGCCCTTGCCCTTCTTTATCAGTTAGTTTTACAATTGACTACTCTGATAATGATCCTATTTACGAGCCATCTGAATCGAGTACAAATCAGGTAAGCCATGATTCCAATAATTAACGTCCGTTTGTTAAATAACTAGTAGCCCAGTGAAATTAGGCTTTTCTGATGTAACAAATTATATCCTTCATTTTCCTTTTTAAATCGAATAATTTTGGTGTTTTAAAGAAAATATTAAAAATCGCTTACGAGATCACTGTGGCATAAAAAATTATTCAAGGTCAAAGTTTGCGAAAACGGTTTTTTTGCGAATATCGCGCTTTCTATGGCTCGGAGGCCAATTGAGGTTATTTTGAAAATGAAAGATAGTGAAATTCTGCACAAATATGATCTCAGCCAATTTTTATGCACAACGAATGGCTTAGGCAAAAATGTGCTTCGAAGTTTCCGCGCAAGGCATATACCGCGGCACTCAAAATTTGCGCAAGTGGCAACACTAGCAACCTTCTAAATCGGACATTTTCATGTCAGTCGGCGGATAATTACAGTTGATACTATTGGTAAAACTGATTTTTACTCAGTTTTAAAATATTCGTTGTCCAAGTGTGTCGTTATTTTGTAATACGTGCATAAGATAATCATTATATTGATTGTGAGTAAAAAATGAATAAAATATTTTTCGTTCAAAATTTAATAATCTTTCGTTTTCATAATAACTTTAGTTAATGTAATATACACAAGAAAAAATCCAGTCAAACTTACTGTACTGTACAATAAATTTGTATAATATGCTAACACAGATTTGTCGTTATATGTTTAAACAGTATACAAGTTTTTTTAAACTATATGTTTCTAGGTTAATTCTGATTTTGTCGCTAATGCGTATAAACAAATTTCTCATCAATTACTTAATTTTTGAATATAATAGAGATAATTATTAATAACCATAGCATATTATAGTTTATAATATAATAACTATGATTTAAAAATAATTTTTCTTTAAATATTAAAGAATATACAAAATTAAAAAAAAAAAACTTTCTGGCAGTGTTGTATAAATATAATCCAGGTATTTAATTAATGTGAAGAAAATATAATTTTTTGATAATTACAATTAATAAATTAAAAATGTTAAAAATTTTAAAGATTATTCCATAATTTCTGAAACTATGCAAATGTTTAAAAAAATAAGTTTACTAGAAATATATAAATAATGCTTATTGTCTATACTATAAGTTTTATTGTACGGTACGGCATTTTTTATAGATTAAACAGTAAAATTTTCATCAATGAGAAGTTGTGCACGATTTACCGTCATTTGCTAAATGTTCACATTAAAATGTATTTGTTCTAATGTATATATTTATTTATTTATTTATTTTATATATCGATCAACTAATAAATACTATACATAGAACAAGCACATATTCTATGCATAGACTATAATGAAATGGAGCTTATGCTTTGCGCGGATACTTCGAAGAACATTTTTTCCTAAACCGTTAGTTGCACATAAATAATGGAAGAGATCGTTCTCGTGCAGAATTTCATTATCTTTCATTTTTGAACTTTGACCTTGATTAATTTTTTATGCCGTAGTGATCTCGTTCTTGATTTTTAATATTTTCTTTAAAACAAAAAAATAAATCGATTTAAAAAAATGAAGGATATAATTTGTTAGATCAGAAGCCATATTTTTGTCTAAAGTGACTGGAGTATAGTTGCCATTACTCATTGAAGATTCATTTCTAGTCAACCAATATGCAGTCAAGTGAAGCTAATATTTTAATTAATATTACAATTCTATATCATTGCTAATGGTGTAGATATGTTACTCTGGCAATTTTACTGAAGTTCAAACAAATTGTATTTAGGTTGCAGAGAGTATCATCAGCGCATCAATTTATTCTGAGCAGCAATCTATTATTATACCCGTAGAAAGGCCATTAACGTTTCATACAGAGGATGCCCAAAACAATGATTATGAGAAGGTACAAAATTGGTTAAGTATAGGTCAAAATGTTGATGATAATGGAACCAATGCACACACTGACTCTTCACCTATTGACTATCAGGTTGCAGTATCTGTGCCTGATTTAATACATTCTAAAGAAACTCAAGAAGTTTTACAAATGGAAACTCAAAATGTAAGTCAGTATGTAATTAAATTTCCAGTATTTTAATATACATATAAATAATATTTAAGCTCCCTACGATTTTCAAGAGGAGGTGGAAAAAGAAAACAACGTTTTGCAGATATTGTACATTGGACGTTACAAACTTTGAACGCCATTTGGAAAGACATCATAAAGATTGTAAAAAAGTCTCAGAAATGTTAGCATTTCCAAAGCGAAGCAAGGAAAGGAAACAAATAATAGGTATACTGAGAAACGAAGGACACTTTGATGAATATTTAAGAGGTAACGTCAGACCGGTTTATCAAGCAAAAACTAAATCAAATACACAACACATTCCATGTGCTAACTGCAAGGGAATATATTCTCAAAAATATTTGTACCGCCACCAGAAGAAATGCCCTGCTGTTGATATCAATAAAGATTTCAGAAGAATTCAACACGTTTCAGCGTCGCAAACTTTACTAGCTTGTGCTCTTAATAGCAATAATGCGTTACATAGATTGCGTGTTAAGGAAGAGGTGCTTGATATAATGAAACCAGATGGAATTTCTTTTGTGGCAAAAACAGACCCTTTGATATGTCATTTTGGCGAGCAATATTTAAAGAAACATAACAGAAAGCAAATGGCAGTAGTGTGCTCTAATAAAATGAGAGAATTAGCTAGGCTTCTCATAGAGTTTAGACGCGTAAAAAATAGCGAAAATTGCAAATTTGTAGATATAATAGATCCTATTATGTTCGACATAGTTATAGAATGCGCGAAGAGACTTGGGGGATATGATTCAGATACGAAAACATATAGAGCTCCTAGCACATCGGCACATATCGGGACATCGTTAAAGCAGATCAGTGATTTACTTATTTGCTTAATACTTAAGCAAGATCCGGACTTTAAATTCAGTGATCCAGAAATTAAGATGAATGAGGTAAAGCGATTCAAGGAGCTTATTTCTTCCCAATGGACAACGGAAATAAGCAGTTTGGCATTTAAAAACCTCAGCGAGACGAAGTGGAACAAACCTATAATATTGCCATTAACCAAAGACATTTTAAAATTCAAAGATTATGTTACCGAAATTGCAAATAAGGCTGTTGGTATACTTCAGGAGAACCCTAAACATATACAAGAGTTTAAAAATTTAGTAGATGCAACACTCACATTAACAATACTTTACAACAGAAGGCGTATAGGAGATGTGCATTACACTAAACTTCAAACCTATCTTAATAATTTTTCAACGGTAAATCAAGACGAATGTTTGAATTCTTTGTCAGCGACAGAAAAGGTTTTAACGAAACGTTACAAAAGAATTGTAACAGGAGGAAAAGGTAGTAGACCAATAGTTATATTATTTCCTCAAAATCTTCAAGATTTTATGAATGTCATCATAAATATTCGACAAAATAGTGATCTAGTGCCACCAAGCAACCCCTATTTATTTGCGTATCCTAAAAGCGAACGTTGGGTAAGAGGTGATGTAGCTATTCGAAAATTTGCGGAAAAGGCTAACTTAGATCATCCTAGAGAAATTTCATCAAATAAATTACGTAAGCAAATTGCCACTGTGATGCAAATTTTAAATCTTAACCAAGAAGAGATCGAGCAATTTGCACATTTTATGGGCCATACAGAAAAAACGCACAATGAATTTTACAAGTAATTATTATTATTTCTTTATACTCGAAATTACATGCATACATATGTTATTCTCCTTTATTATTAACTACCCGCTAAAGAGTGACCGCAAAATTAGCCTGTTTTTGCGTTATAACTTTGCACCGAAAAAAGATAATTGAACGCTAAAGGTCTTAAATTAAAGCTAATCAAAAATAAACATGACGGTATGTTTCTTTTTCAATATGGGGGTTCCTACCCCTCTGAATCGGGGTTGAATTATGTATAAATATTTTTCACTGAATTCCTTTTTTAATTGTGGTTTTTAATACAATTACTTTAAAGTTATTTTTCAGAGTAATTAAATTTAAAAAACTCCATATCAAAAAATACCCTTAGATTTAAAAAAATCGGTAAAGGTATTTACACAGAACTTCCTCTTAATTCATACAAGACGGTCACTCTAAAAAACTATTAATTAAGAGATGATATATCAAAATTACAGTCGAAATGTAGTTAGCCCTATTATTACATAGAAAACCTGCTAACTTTTTTCGATCATCTACTGTATAATGGTGTTTTTTTTTAATTTTCAAAACATTTTTTTGTTTTCTTTTTCCTTCTTCAATTCTTTGGGACTTCCCGCCACATGTATGTTTTCTTTTTAAGCGGTGCTAGGGGAATCTACAAAATATATCACAATTAACCAGTATGATCAGTTAGAGGTTGGTTTTTTTTAAATAAACAACACAAATAAATATAGAAACTTGAAATGAAATATTTCGCCGACGTTTCGGAAATCTAATCTGTTTCCTTTTTCAGGGCTTTTTTGAATTTTTTTTTTGCTGTGTATGACAAATACACAGCTCTTAGAACGCTTGTTATATTCAATATCCATAGATACTTACTATTTACATAGAACTGTTGATATAGTTAACAGTTTTTTAGTTTTTATACAATGTTAAGTTTGTGAAGTTCTTCTTTTAACATTGGCAGCCAAGTTGTACAAACTTAACATTATATAAAAACAAAAAACTGTTAACTATATCAACAGTTCTATGTAAATAGTAAGTATCTATGGATATTGAATATAACAAACATTCTAAGAGCTGTGTATTTGTCATACACAGCAAAAAAGAATTTTCAAAAAAGCCCTGAAAAATGAAACAGATTAGATTTCCGAAACGTGGGCGAAATATTTCATTTCAAGTTTCTAACTTATTTGTGTTGTTTATTTTAAAAAAAACAACCTCTAACTGATCCTTTGACGTAAACGTCACAGGCTTAGAGGTTATTTATCAGTATCATACTGGTTAATTGTGATATATTTTGTAGATTCCCCTAGCACTGCTTAAAAAGAAAACATACATATGGCAGGAAGTCCCAAAGAATTGAAGAAGGAAAAAGAAAATTAAGATAATGCCACAAATAACATCTAGACAATATTTTTTTGTTGAAATAGGTTAAGAATATAATGAAACGTGGAAATTTTAGAATTGAAGAAAAACATTTTTTCCATCATCTAATCTATTGTAGTGGTAAAATAATAAAAATTAAATATATTTTTTAAATTTTCAAAACAAATTTCTTTCTTGAAATATGTTTAGAATGTCATGAAACATGGAAATTTTAAATTTGAGCAAAACAGTTTTTTTCCATCATAAATTTTATACAAAATTTCGAATTTTTTTTTATTTTAAATTTTCAAAAAATGTTTTTTTTAAATAGGTTTAGAATGTCACGAAACGTGAAAATTTTAAGTTTGAGCAAAACGAAATTTTTTATCACCCATTTTATAAAAATTTTCAAAATTTTTTCCTGTAAAAAATTTTTTTGAGATAGGTTTAGAATGTCATGAAACGTGGAAATTTAAAATTTGAACGAAATAATTTTTTCCATTATCCACCCTGTATATTTTCCAGTGAAAGTCTAAACATTTCTTCGGTGGCAGTAACGTTAGCTGCCTTCCAAATTTGACTGTTTTCCGTCAATTAGTTTTTTTAGTTAATGCACCGACAGACAGACAGACACGGAATTGAAAAACCTATATTTTCGTAATCATGATCTGAAACGTGAAAATCCGAAAAAATCTCGGAGGGTGATTCTTTCTCGAATACAATGCTTCCCTTCGGTATGCGAGGAAAGTAAAAATTTAATAATGTATTTTCAAACATAGTGATAACCCTCTTTCAGGGGTAATTTCTTGACGTGTTGATGTGGAGTTTTTGCAATTAATTACCTTGAAAAATTACTTAATGTTATTTGTATTAAAAAGCGTCGAAAAATTAAAAATTAGCGAAAAATAACAACTCCTTAACCCTCTTTTATGGGGGTAGCGACCCCTATATTGAAAATGGAAAAGATACCGTCACCTGCAATTTTGATAAGCTTTAATTTAAGACCTTTGTCGTTCAATTATTTTATTTCTGCTCAATGTTATGAAGCAGGTGCGCAAAAACAGGCTAAATTTTAAGGAATTTTGGGGTCACTCTTTGTTGTTACGACTAATAAGTTACTCGAAAGGAGTAAACTTTTTATTTACTCATATATAACAAACATATTAAATTGGCATATTTTGTATTTTCATAAAAATTTGCTTCAATAGTATTCACGGACAACTCTATCTAGACAATTTTTTAACAAAATATAAAGGAGAACTAACAATGCGATCTATTTTATTTTGAAATTGAATAGTATTATTTGCCTAAGGTTACCACAGGACATTTACCAAACGGCTAAAATATCTAAATTGTTGATACTTATGGATAAGGGTTCCGGACATAAATATAAAGGCAAATCTTTGAATGAAATTAATATAAATCCAGAGGTAGAAGAAGTAGAATCTGAAGATTCTGAAAAAGAAGAACTTGAAGAAGTTGACCATATAGCATCAGTTAGTAATTTCATCCCGAAATCTCCAGAACCAACTACTTCGGCTATCGTAAAGCGTAAGTTAGATATAGTTTAGAAATTGGAATCATTTTTTTAACAATACTCGCAAAAGTCTGTCAAGGTGTGAATTACAAAAAAATATTTTTGAGTTATACATGACCTTGACAAAGCTATTTTCTTTGTTAACATATAATATCATTCACACAATAATTTCCTTACTTACAGACTTCACACGATGTAGCTTTTTTTAATTTTTGATATAATTACAATTGTGCCTTGTTTTGAATGCCCATATTTCCTTAAATTTAAATTGTTACTTCATTTTAACTTGCACGTTGTACACGCACTTTTTAGAATCATTAATATAGTGCCAAGGGAAAGAAAGAATTGCCTTTTATTTTTATGCTATTGACTAAGCAACTTCTATTTTATATTTACAGGCAATATTGGATTATTTCTGTATTCGATGGTATTATTTATTTAATTTTCAACAATGTTCTATAATGTAGCAATACTAGATTTTTCAAATTAGTTAAAAACAGAAAAATCTTATTTTATTATAGACCATAACTTAATGTACTAATACCCATAAATATACTTCGATTTTTGTATAATCCCATTTTGAAATACATTTTTGAAAATAGAATTACAAATAATATTGAATATACACAAAATCCAATATAACATTCACATGAAAAAATATCGGTAAAGGTATTTACACAGAACTTCCCTCTTTAATTATACAGAGCGGTCACTCTAAAAAATTACTAATTAGGAAACGACATATGGGAATAGTAATCGAAATGTAGTTATCACTATTATTACAAAGAAAACTTGTTAACTGTTGGTGAAAGAGATATACAGTGGTCATCCGACAGCAAAAATTCAATATTAAATATAAGATGACAAATATGGAAGGCTTGCGTAAATGCCTCTACATATTTCCACAATAGTTGTATTTTTTCTTAGGATGACCGCTCTGTATATTTATCACTACCATCACTAAAACTGTAATAGGTGGCTTCCTTAACAATTATTGCGCTAACTATATGCCACATATTTTTGACATCTGTCACATTGTTATTAGCACATCCACGTAGTGGTATGGAAATATAGTGGTGGAAAAAAATGTTCTATTAATTTTTTTTAAATAGGTTACAATGTCATGAACGGTGAAAATTTTAAATTTGAGCAAGTCTTTTTTTTTTCATTATCTATTCTACAGTGGTAAATTTTTTTTTGTATTAAATGTTTTCTTTTGAAAAAGTGTGTCTCTTAATGTCATGAAACGTGGAAATTACAAATTTGAGCAAAAAAAATGTTTTCCATCATCTATTCTATAATAGTAGTAAAAACATTTTCAAGAATTAAAAAAAATTCTAAATAGTTTTTTTTAAATAGATTTAGAACGTCATAAAACGTGGAAATTTTAAATTTGAGGAAAAATTTTGTTTTCCATCATCTCTTCTATAGTAGCAACAACATTTTCAAAAAATGTTTTTCAAAACATTTTTTTAGGTTTAGAATGTCATGAAATGTGGAAATTTTAAATTTGAGCTAACATATTTTTCTCCATCTATTCCATAGTAGTAAAATAATTTTCAATTTTTTTTTAATTTAAAAAAAATGCAATTTAAAAAAAATAATAATTTTGAAAAAAGTTTTTTTAATGGTTAATGTCATGAATCGTGGAAATTTAAAATTTGAGCAAGAAATTTTTTTTCCATCTATTCTATAGTAGCGGCAAAAAAAATTTCATTTTTTTTTCCTGAAATAGATTTAGAATGACACGAAACGTAGAAGTTTTTAATTTGAGCGATAAATAAATGTTTTCATTATCTATTTCCTTTAGACCGTCCACCCTGTATATTTTCCAGTGAAAGTCTAACCATTTCTTCGGTGGCAGTGGTGTTAGCTACCACCAAATTTGACTGTTCTCCGTCAAGTAGTTTTTTAATTAATGCACAAACAGACAGAGAGTCTGACAGACAGTCTGACAGACATACAGACAGACAGACAGACCGACAGACAGATAGACTGACGGAATTGAAGAACCTATATTTTCTTAATCTACATGATCTGGAACGTGAAAATCCGAAAAAATGTCGGAGGGTGATTTTTTCTTGAATGTAATATTTCCCTTCGGTATGCAAGGGAAGTAAAAAAGTTATAGTCAATATCTCAAAAACAGAAAGGAATAAATTTCTCTCTTACACTTTATGTAAAGATATTAAGGATGTACAATGTGTAATGTGAAATGACGTAACAATTTAAATTAATTGAATATGATGACTTTTCAAATCCATCTCTTATAACACAGATAGCGATACATGCAGTCTCTATTTTGACACGCTATATATGTATGTACTTGTTGAAGTAATATATACTATTTTTATTTAATGAATCTCAAAACACAATATTTGTTTAAGTAGTCCTGAATCACGATCAATTACGGGATTCAGGATTATCTATCTTCAATTCCGAAGTTTACTTCAGGTCAATAGGAACAAATTTCGACTTTTAATGGAAGTAATTGTGGCAGCTTTGAAATTTGGCAAAAGACGTTCATTAAAGTATACTATTAAACATATTAAAAGTCCCTATCTCTATCTATCGCGCTCCAACCGCCATCTTGGAGAAATGATGCTCAAATTCAGTTTCTTGGCTATATCTCGCTAACTATTAGCGATATCGAAAGTATGCACTATATATAAAATAAAGCTTATATAATTCTCTACCAGAAACTGCATATACATTTTTTCCGTATCTATTGTTACACTCTTCGAAAATACAATAAGAATAATTTGATCGACACATTTCTAAAATTGTAAATATCGCTCATAAAGAAAAACTTTCATATTTTATTAATGGTGATTTATATTATTTTGATTTATTATTATTATTGTTCATTTGATACTTTGACTTCTGCTTCTCAACAAATATTTTGTTGATCTAGATAATTTCACTTTCAGCTTGCAAGCAAAGCGGTAGAATTGCATGGACTGCAGAGCAAGCCGAGGTCGTCACAAACTACTTCAAACGCCACATTGAACTCAAAAAAGCCCCTAAGAAACATGAATGTGAAGATCTTATTAAAGAACATCCACATTTACTACGAAATAAGGATTGGGTTCGCATTAAAACGTATGTATACAATTCGTATCGCGATAGGTAGGGTATACATAAAAGCGTTGAACTTTCCTAATCTGTTTTCGTTTTCAATTATTAATTAACTTTAATTTTATTACTTATTTCAAAAGAATATATTACATGTTTATGACAGTAATAATCCAGTAACTTTATACATCCTACCTGACCTCAAATCGGGTATCTATGTTTTTCTAATATGTTGTATATGATTATAAATTAATGTTGCATCCAAATTTATGACCTCGGTAGACCTCCGGATCTTGGTCAAAAATCCAAAAAACTGGGAGATAATTTACTTTTTTTCAGTTTTAGTCAATTTTGAGTTCTAAGACCTACTGTTTTGCCAAAAACAATTTCATACTTTTTGGAGGTAGACTAAATTTGCTACAAATTCGTACCAGAACGGACTTTGTAGACCAAGTAGTCTACGAGGTACAGCTATTCAATGTATTGGAAAGTTCTCATATTTTGCCATCTTTAGCAATTATTAACTTAAAAATCTGTGAAACTACTATAACGGGGTTCAGAAAATTCATTTTACTCCAGCGAAATAAAATTAAAGTAATAAAATGAAATTTAGTAAGTAATAGTACTAGGTACTATTATATTGAATGTATAGGAAGATATATTGTTTTTTTTTTATTTTAAAAATTAGTTATAAACAGATCTTTTCAAACAACTTTAGCTTTCTTGGATGTCCGGGAGTGTCGTCCGTGTCGCTGTTCTCTCTTATCTCCTTCTCTTCCTCTTATTCTTCTTCTTGAGCCCAGAAGAGATCGTGCAACGCCTCGTAGTCCGATTCTTCTTCAAGGTTTGGGGGGTGGGGATAAAACAACCAGCGAATTGGCCCGGGGGAAGCAGGGGACTCTACCCCCTAGCACATCACATTAAAAAATTAAAATATGAGAAACTTGCAAAACTTTGAACAGCTGTATCTCGGTGACTATTAGATCTCAGAGTCCGTTCTGGTAACAACTTGCAGCAAATTCAGTCTACTTTAAAAACGCCACATTGAACTCAACTAAAAAGGTAATAAATTATTTTTATCTTAGAGGTCAAAATCGATAAGAACTGAATAAAGGCAAAAATTCTCGTAGTTTTCTGGATTTTTGACCAAGAGGTCTGCAGAGGTCGTAAACTTGAATTTAACATTAATTTGTAATCCTATATGATATATTAAAATAACATAGATACTTGATATGATATCAGGTAACCCTCTTTTTTGATGACAAGGTTACTGGACTATAACGAATTAATATAATTTTATACAAATGAATGTCTATGATAAAGAGTATACTTATAAAAACAGAAATCAACCAAATGAAAATTGCAATTATTGTTATAATTATAAATGTATTTCTTATATTTTTATTTATAATATATTTATTTATACATTTTTCAATAAAAATTATTAATATTCTGTAGTTTTGTTTGTAAATTTGACTGAGATAAATAAAACAACACATTTAATATTTTGATTTGTTATTTCCTACTGCAAAGCATTTTACACAGTGAGAATACGTTTTATGGCTTGCTAAGTTGTATGAACTTAAATATGCATGTATGCGATTATAATATATGGCAAGAAAACTATACATAAACTTACCCCTGCCTGGCAATATTCGAACAGAATTCGATTTTGAAATTTGAATGGATCTCTCAAAATCCACACATCCACAACATGCAAAAAACCTACAGGTTATTCAAAATTAATTGCAAAACGGACACATTATTTTAAAACCGTATTTTCATGTTGCGAGAAATATATGGTCTGGGGATATTACCTATTTATATCTAAAAACCTAAAAAAAAAAATTGTGTTGTTTTTGCAAATAAAGTACACATATGATACACTAAATTGCAACAAAGTTAAAGGTATTTAAATTATAATTTCCATTTTCTTAGAAAAACGTTTAAATGTAAGTTTTCCATAATATAAAAATGACCATGTTAAATTCTTGTATTTTGTTTTCATAACTGATGTGACATCTTCTAGCGTTTACTACCGATTTTTAATGGTAATGGTAGTAGGATTTAATTATACCTTCGTAAGTATATAGCAATATTGGTTTCTACACACTGTATCGTTCGCCATTGGAAATTTGAATGTTCTCTTTGTTTATGAACAGACGAACAAAAAATTCACTAAATATATTATTAATTATTAAAAAGTCAAATATATTTGTTTAATCACACATGCACTAACGTTTCACATAATATTAGCTTCCGCCTAACACCCATACCCATAACTTATTAGGTTTGGGTTGTAATTTAATAAAAATACCAATTTACGATTTAGCATTTATTACGTGTTTAAATCACGAGAGTGCAGGCAGAACTAACTAAAAATATTCTATTTTATTGAAATGCCCTTTTAAAGTACTTGAGACTCAGTATGTTATTCTTAAGTAGGTTCTGTTCCCAGAACCTCAAATTTAAACGAATAATGTAAACTTTCACGCTTAGTTATCTTATGGTTTTTGTAAACATAATCAATCAACACATAATTTCAACTGTTATTACTGAATAAATATTGTTGTGATATAATTTAATTTCGTACTTCCCATTCTGGTAATCGAATTACACTGTACCCTTTCAGCCACGTTTCACACGTCACAATTTTTAACACCAATTATTATTATTATTTGCCCCATTTTTAAAGTTTTAGTCGAGCAGGAATTCATATGTTATCCAACAAATGTTTTAACTTTATTTAACGTATTTTAAAATATAACTGATGTGCTTATAATATAAGTTAAATTGGACAAATAGTCCAATTTTTTTCACATGCGATTTTTTCGAAAACTGGTAGGTACTTAACCCTATAAAAAATTCGGTAAAGGAATTTACACAGAACTTCCCTCTTTATTTATACCGGGCGGTCACTCTAAAAATGATTAATTAAAATTATTATATTAATTACGAAACCACATATGGGAATAATAATCATTACTAAGAAAGCTGATAACTTTTGGTCAAAAACATACAGAGTGGTCATCCCACAGCAAAAATTCAATATTAAATAAAAGATGCCATATATGAATAAAATTTTGGTTGAATTTTAATTTTTTTTATTTTTAAAAATGTTTAAAAGCATTTTTGTCTGTAATAGGTTTAGAATGTCAAGAAACGTGGAAATTTTAAATTTGAGCAAAAAAACATTTTTCCATCATATATTCTAGTAGTAAAACAAAATTGTAAAAAATTCTTGACAAAATTTTCAATTTTTTGTTTGAAAAAAAAAAATTATGAGTAGATTTAGAATGTCATGAAACTTGGAAATTTTAAATTAGAACAAACTAATTTTTCCCTCATATTCTATGGTAAAAAAAGTTTAAAAAAAATTATCTCACAAAACTTTCAAAACAATTTTTCATTTTGAAAAAATTTTTTTATGAAATAGATTTAGAATGTCATGAAACGTGGAAATTTAAATTTGAAAAAAAGGAAATACCCATCTGTCTACTGGTAAAAAATTTTCAAAAAGTTTTGATTTTTTTTCCTGAAAGAAGTTTGGAATGTCATGAAAGGTGGAACTTTTAAATTTGGGCAAAAAAATTTCCAAATTCTATTTAAACATTTTTTTTATGAAATAGGTTTAGAAGGTCATGAAATGTGGAAATTTTAAATTCGGGCAAAAAAATTTCCGTCATATTCTATAGTAAAAAATTTTTAAAAAAAATTCCTTTAAAAAAATTTTCAAAACAATTTTTCTTTTTGACATTTTTTTATGAAATAGGTTTAGAATGTCATGAAACGTGGATATTTTAAATTCGGGCAAAAAAAATCCATCATAGTAAAAAAATTTTTGTTAAAAAATGTCTGAAAAAATTTTCACAATTTTTCTTTTTGGAATTTTTTTTATGAAATAGATTTAGATTGAAATGTGGAAATTTTAAATTTGAACAAAAATAATTTTTTTCCATCTATTCTAGTGGTAAAATTTGTTTAAAAAATGTTGGCAATTTTTTTTCTGAAATAGGTGTAGAATGTCATAAAACGCGGAAATTTTGAATTTGAGCAAAAAATTATTTATTCCATTTAGTTCTATGAACTGGGTTACCAAGTATTGTAGTTTAGATATTTTGTATTAGTTCGGTCGTTGTAACTCTTTTTTGGTAAGAAATTTAAAACAGCAATTTTATTGACTTTTCTTAGAGGAAAAATTGCACTGGACACGATGGTGACATTAAAATCTTTATATTGTTAAAAATAATGGTGTTTAGCGAAAATTCCCATTTGATTATATAACAAAAACGGTCCGCCGGACAAAAAAAGTCAAAATTAAAAAAATTATAATTTAATCAATACGCATCGTTTGAGCAAAAAAAAAAATTAAGCCGTTGCGGTCATATGTTCATATGAACTTTTCTTCATAAAGTGACCTAAGGAACCACACCCTGAAATTTTAGAACGCCATTAAGCAACACCCTGTATAAAGAAATAATTAAACTTAAAATATTATAACTTTTTTTTTTAAGAAAAAGCTTTTTTTTATATAATTTTTTTTCGGCATAAACGCGCTTTAATCTTGAACTATTTTTATATTTTTTGCCCTACCCTGTATACTATTTAACTTGAAGCCATTCTAAGTTCACCTGAAATGGTTATCGGACTTTTGGCGGTATTTAAACTTTGGCTGTGTAACTAAAAAAAAATCCATTTGTTGCACACTTAATCGACCACACTGTAAATCCTGGATGTAGAATACGTCATGCCTATTATAAAAATTCATTGTTATCGGAACTGAATCAACGTGTAAAATTTAAACTCCGTAGGATAAGAGGAAGTGGCTCTAATTCAGCTTGCAAGATTTGACCTAAACAGATTAACACTAACATTGCAAGTTAAATGAAAGCTTGTTAAAAATTAAAAAACAAAATCAAAATAGTTTTAAAAGACTCTTTGAGCCACTTGCAGTGCATTTAAGGGATTTTGCTGTCAATTGAAAACTAGTTAGTTTAATATTCACCTTATGTTGTCGCAAGATTTTTTTCAGAGAATTAGTTAATAAACAATATTTTCCTTTTTTCATTATCTTTCATTTCCCTACAAGCAATTTTTTTAAAAACGTTAGCGGGGGGGGGGGTAAAAAAGGGGGGCAAGACCACATAGAAATGGTACTTTTTTATCAATATTTATCGATTGCCGGCGGTGGAAAGTACAAAAATGCTATGAACAGTTGCAAATCCTTAATAAACAAATTAGCTTATTGTTTGAACAATAGCAAAATACGCAAGATATCGACACAATAAAAACTGTAAATTCTATAAACAAAATGCAACATTTTCACAACAATTAAATATCCGTATGACCATTTTTTTATATTTTGACTTTTCTTGTCCGACGCACCGTTTTCGTTAAAAAGTCAAAATGCCCCAAAATTGAGAGTTCTCGCTAAAACCATTGCTTTTAACAATGAAGCCTATGTTTTATAAAATTCTTAATGCCACCAGTGTGTTCAGCGCCATTTTTCCTATAAGAAAAGTCAATAAAATTGCTGTTTTAAATATAATAAGACTAAAATTGATGATTTTGACTTTACGACGACCGGACTATATCGTATTTTCTTTTAGTTAACTATACTCGTCTTTTTTCAATAAAAGTAGAGTAAAAGGTTTGCTTTCTTTCTAATCTATAAAATAATAGTTTCTCCTAATATTTTCCTCCGGCGCTTTTTTAATTAATTACTTCTTATGATGACCACCCCGTACATTTTCACCAAAACTGTAACAAATTTCTTTCTTCGTAAATGTGTTAGCTACGTGCCAAATATGGTTGTACTCCGTTACAATTTTCACCCATCCTATAAATTTATCGCAAAAATTATATATCATTTCTTGGTTGGCAAAAGCTTTACGTACCTACTTTTGAAATATTATTAATTTACCTATATATACTGACTTGATTACTTATATCAAACAACTGTAACAGAATAAAGTATTTCTTGGGTCATATCTTATTTCAGATTAAATTGGGTACAACACCTTAGCGTTGTAAGCGAAACAACATTATATTTCACTAATAAAATTGTTTATTATTGCTGTCACGTATACGCCAGATAAGCCTACACGCGTGTTTGCCAAACTTCGGAGGATTATTCGCATATGCACTGTACAGGAAGCATGTACGCACAGCATCTATTGCGATACAGTATATATGTATTAGTTGGTGGCGCCTACATGTAGCATTTCCTTGAACCTAAGTGTATAACTGTATTTGTATAACCGTCAAAATGGCCTCAACCCCAAAATTTGCTGAGCGCTTGTTAACGTTATTATTAACGACGTGAAGTACATATACACATGGATACGTAGTCTCCTCCGATTTTACGTACTTAGCTCCAATTTCGGAGGAGAGTAGGATGATTCAATGTGTACATATAGAGGTGAGTATACCGCTATGCAAATATATATATATATATATATATATATATATATATATATATATATATATATATATATATATATATATAAAACCTACTTACCAACAGAACGTTGAAAGTAAAGATCCTGAATACCCACTCAGATGAATTCACCCTCGAACAAAGATTACCACAAGGTCCACCACTATCACCACTGCTTATAACGTTTACTGTTTGGATATTTACAACTACCAACACGACGACCCTGAGCCCTTCGCTCACAATGTATATATCCTTCGATTTGCTGACGATACCGCCCTCGTATCCCACAACAGAACCACCACCAAGGTATCAGAAAATCTACAATCATTAGTAAATACAACATGCAGGTGGTTCACAAATGGAGACTCAAGCCAAATCCTCTAAAAACACGGTTTATTTTGTTCAACCACCACCCATCGGATAATTCCCCATCTCTGAACATGTATCAACATACTTTACATCCAGTAACTAAGATCAACTACCTTGAAATAACTTTCAACAACAAAATCAATTTTAATGCCCACGTTGAGCTCAAGACAAAGAGTGTCATATCGTGAGCCAAACGCTTCCGAACTTTGACATATAACAGGACAGGGATCAACATAGAGACAGCTAGTAGAATTTACAAGCTTATTTGTCGACCAATGATTAAATATGGACACGTTTTGTTTTTGAATTGCAAAAATCAGGCATTAAAAAAACTAAAGGTGGCGGAAACGACATCAATAAGGAAGATACCCAAAATTCGACATCCTCTCAACCCGCTGCACAACCCCCCAACCATATTTTATACCAGTAGACTAATATAATGCCTATAAAAGACTGTTGTGGCGTATGACGTTTCCCTTGCATCTCACCGCCACATCAGTTGACCCACTAAGTATATATACGAGCGGCCATGTTGAGTTCGTTGGAAAAGCGTATAAGGCAGTGGCTACTCCAGCCTTACTGACGAGTTCACGGAGTAGCCACGGAACGAAACGCTTATATTTTCTAACTCCACAACTGTCTAACCAATCTATCTAAAAGATTTTCCCAGATACCACAAAATCTAGAGAGAATCGAGAAATACTGCATTAGAAGAGATCCAGGAATAAGAACGGTACACAAGCACCCTGAACAAACCCTACTAGAAAAACTACAAAGATTAGCCAATAACAATTAATCAACACCGAAACATCATATTATTATTGTTATAATTATTGTTGCTATTGGTATAACTATAACAGCTATCACATCATAAAATATTGTATGTGTGTATAATATGTAATTGTAACAATAGGCTGAAGGACTTAGGTCAATAGCCTATTGAATCGGTTTGTGGTTCAATAAAGTTCATTTATTATTATTTATATATAAACATAACATTGACCGGTATAAAGGTCTGCTAAATAAACAAGTATATAAAACGAATAATCAAAACAATCGAGGCTCTTGGTTCTTCGCTCTCGGTTCTTTCCATTGATTGAGTGTCGAAAGTCAGTCTTAGTTCGAGGGCCCTCATCTTAGGATGTGGGGCCAAGGCCCTTCAGGCAGTTTTTGTATTCTCCACCCTGGAGATCACAAGTTAAGATGTTTAGTGTAAATTTGTTGTGTTCTATTTTTATTATGTGTATTATTGTTGTTGATTATTTGTATCTGTTGTTTGTTCGTTATCCCTTAAACGAGTGTTTTAATAAAACCATGTAAATTCTTAAAGTTGCCCCTTATTAACACACCCTCTCCAAAGAACCCAAAGTCACATAAGGGTGTAGGGCCCATGGTTAAGGCCCTAGCTCTTTTTCTATGTTAGAATTAAAATTCTACCCTGGCTAAGAAATAGTTGATTTTTAAAGGGTTTCAACCCCCATTTCACCCTTCAAGGTGTGCTGACAATATATTGATATGTTTTCATATGTATATATTTCTATTTCGAAACTGTCTAATATTTAAAATGAGTGCGTTTTAAATACCTATTTTCGAATTTGAAAAATAATCCCTAAGCCCACGACTTTATCGATTATAGTCCTGCTTTAAAATGTGGATGTGGATAATTTCACACCCATAACTGATGCTCCTAAAATGTCGACCAGCTTATTCGAAGATATAGTTTTAAAAACACCACTAAACATCAATATATTGGCTAGGATTCAAAGCCAGGACTCCATGGTCGCAAGCCAAACACCTTAGCCCTGCGTCACTGAGTAGAATTTGTGGCTTTTGATTCCTAACTATAAAATATTTACACCAAACTGAATCCCCTCTGTATTAGTGCATAATAAATTTTTTCATTATCTATTTGTTTTTTTATTGACAGGATTTTACCGTCATCAAGAACCCTGTAATCTGTACAACCTGTCATGGCTCGCTAGAGAATTGCTTCCGTTTTGTGTCAGATTGTTTAGTCGCAGAAGAAAAGATTAAGAAATATTGTGAAACTCTAGATACAAGCAGTAAAGGACAAGTAGAGCTAAGCGGTTTATTACAGTTTACGATGGGAGACGTAACTATAAAGAAAGAAGAAGTACAGTTTACGTCAAAAGTGTTAAGCATTAAAAAAGGGAGTAGTATAAAAGGAGCAGAAACGTTATGTGGGCAAAACGAACTTAAGGAGGAGAAGCTTGTTGAAATTGATGACCAAAAATATTTACTTACAGAAGAAATTGAAATAAAAAGTGAATCATCGGATTTCAACAGGTAATACTGATTTAAAATTAATTGGATTGAATCTGTGCTGCTAAAACACATTAAATACTATTAATATACAGAGGCACTAATGCATGAATCTTAAATATCTCCTCGATCGTTTGAAATTTAAAAAAATATCTTATAGTGGAGTAGATGGCATTTGAAAAACAAGTGGTTTTTTTCAAAAAAATGTTTTTCCTATATTATAGAGGATGACTTCCCCCACTTTCCTGACACTTTCATATCCGAGACCTAGGTGGTGGGAGAGGAGGGGGTTGTTAAACATATGGAAAATCGTTTGCGCTCGATCGGGGAGACGGACAAAAAAATGTTTCGGATAAAAAAGAAAGGTCTCCCCAAGGTGCATAAACTGGTTTTTGGTTTATTAAAATCGGCCGATTGGGGCCGGGGATATGGCCATTTCAAGGGATTGAGTTTCAGGGTAGCAAAAGGGATCGGACAGGTGGTATGAGGGGTGTTTAAGATATAAGGGATGTGGTTAGGATGGTAATTTTGTCTGTTGTGGCTGGTTATAGGAAGAGGTAAGGCTGCGGGGAGCTCTCTAGGGCAATTAGCGAAGGAGAGGAAGGGGGGAACGTGCAAAAGGGGAAAACGGCCATATCTCCGGTTCTAATAGAGCGATTTTAAAAAATCATAATATGATTTCTTCCTCTTTGAGCAGCTATAATGTTGGATAGGTAGAAAAAACTTTCGCAGAAAACGTAAAAATAGGGGGCAAAAGAAAAATTTATTATTTTTCAGAACGATTTTTTTATTAAGTGACAGAAAATATCATGATATCGGGAGCGGCTGGCTGTTGTTGCCGTCAGTTGTTACTGTGGAAAAAATTTTTTTTATAAAAACTATTGGTGATAACATGTTTATATACAAAGGTCATACAATATAATGTTGACATCTTTAACGCCTAACTTCATTGGAAACAAGCTCTTTTCTCCGGAAATTCTGAATCGGTTTTGCTCAGTTCATCCCGCTACTCTCGTATTGAAGTAAGAATCTGATCCGTCTGTGTCCAGACGTTCGAGTAAGATGTACTGGATGCATCATCGTGTAACCCTGACATTCCGTCGTTTGTGTGGCCATCTTTGACCGATTCTGTATCGCGAGACTATATTGGTAGCATTATCATCGCAATCACGATCGGCTACCGGATTAGTAGAGCTATCTTGGCAATCCACCAAACTTGATTCATTAATTACATCAATGGGTTTCAGCATATTGCAACTTGACACATGAACAGTTGTTATTTTTACATCCTCTTTGCATTTACGAGATATCGCATATAGCAGCGATTGCGGATATAGGTCCGTTACGTTCTTTGTTGGCATAAGTCCGTTTACAGTTCCCCAGCCATACTCTTCTGGATTTTTTTGTATTAGTAACCATTTAGCTATTTTCATTGTGAAATTGCACTACCTCATGCGTTTGGGGCAGATGTGCTAAATTTGTATTTTTCTGTAGGTACACTACATTTTTTGAAACACTGATAAAATCTTGAGCTTTGTTCCCTTTCTCTTTACCCCCATGCATCGTAATGATTAATTCCTCTGTTGGACTTTTAAGATTGCTCTCGGTTATGGTAGAAAAATTACAAAACGATTTGGCAGTTTTTTGACATTTTGTAGAGGATGAGCTTTGTAAATTTATTTTTCCCAATATGAAAATTTGAGGTTGTGTCACAACCACTAAATGCGTGAATGAACATGATAGACTTTCTGAAATGTGCATGTTTGAATGAACATCTGTCGTAATATCAACTCGGGACTTTACCAGCATTTGGTTTGAAAAAATAAACTTGACAATTATTCATGTAGGTCAGTTGAGTCATGATGACCAACAGATCTATGTCAGTCCCTACAATCACCACATCGCGATCATTGTTCGTTTTTGCCAAATCAATCTCGGTATGAACAATTATTGCATCTGCATCATCTGGACAGATTCGAGTTTTTTTATGATTAAGTTCTAATTGAGTAGCGAGCATTTGAATTAATCTCTCTTTATTGGAACTATTCGCCAGAAACTTGGATTGCGTAACGTGAGGTTTCATGTTTCCTGTGAATACGAAGTCAGAGCATGCACTTTTTCTCACGCGTACTGTGTACTCTGGAGTTTTTGTGCACGTCGTCGAGATGATTTGCTGCGTATATTCATGGGAAATAAAAGAAGAATCATTAAAGACAGTTGAGAATTGAGTGACTTTAAATATTTGAAAACGCCTCGCGCAACGGCTCACACAAACACAAAGAATTTCTCTGTGTGGATGAGAACGGCGAGAGAGTAGAGAGGGTAGAGGCCACGCCTACTCTCCCGTCGCTGCAGTTGCTGATTTAAAAGAAATAAATTTATAAATGTAACTAACTAAACCCATTTCCCATAAAGTTTGTGCAGGGTCCTTTGTTATGGCGTCTTTCTTCATTACTTAAATTCTCACGAAGGCCGTGCTGCTGTTTTGCAAGTAAATTATATTTTTTTTAAATTTTACTATAATTTCCTTTATGGAATATTTATACAACTTTGCAATATTTGATATTAGGGAGATTGGACAATAATTGTTGGGTTGTTCAAGGCCACCGGTTTTGTAAACAGGTAGTACCAGAGTCTCTTTGAAAATTTTGGGAAATATACCTTCGTTTAATCAAATATGATTTTTGTTAAAGGTGACACTGTATACTGTGCTTAATGAGCTTTATTGCTTTGGTAGTTTTTCCGTCTATGCCTGGTAATGTCATTTTCTAAATTATGTATAAATTTTATAACGTCACTGTAATACTGGATTGACAAATATCGACTCTTGTACTTTATTTTATTTTATTGTTTTAATATTTGTTACTATATTTGTGTCAACGTTTATAAAAAGTTATTGACAAATTTGCCATAATAGTTATTTTTATGGATTTCAGATTGGAAGATCGTATTTTACCACAATCACAAGTCACTACTAGTAGGTTAATTAAGAAACGGAAATCGAGGATTCAGAGTACCTCGACCATAAAAACATACCATTGCCAAGGCTGTTCATTCCAAACAAAATATAAACATTACCTAAAGACACACTTACTAAAGCATAAAGAAGTAATGTACAAATGTGACTCTTGCTCTTTTCAGACGAAACGTCACGAGGGACTCAAAAGACATTTGCTTGTACATAGGGATCCTTCAGAGGTAACAATGTACAAATGTGACTCTTGCTCTTTTCAAACAAAACGTCAATATAACCTCAAAATACATTTGCTAGTACATAGGAATCCTACAGAGGTAACAATGTACAAATGTGATTCTTGCTCTTTTCAGACAAAACATCACAGGTCCCTCAAAAGTCATTTGTTAGTACATATTGATCCTTCAGAGGTAACATTGTACAAATGTGACTCTTGCTATTTTCTGACAAAATATCACGGGCACCTCACAAGACATTTGCTAACACATAGGGATCCTTCAGAGGTAACAATGTACAAATGTGACTCTTGCTCTTTTCAGACAAAACATCACGGGCACCTCACAAGACATTTGCTAACACATAGGGATCCTTCAGAGGTAACAATGTACAAATGTGACTCTTGCTCTTTTCAGACAATATATCATGGGGGCCTCAAAAGACATTTGCTTGTACATAGGGATCCTTCAGAGGTAACAGTGTACAAATGTGACTCTTGCTCTTTTCAGACAAAACATCACGGGCACCTCACAAGACATTTGCTAACACATAGGGATCCTTCAGAGGTAACAATGTACAAATGTGACTCTTGCTCTTTTCAGACAATATATCATGGGGGCCTCAAAAGTCATTTGCTAGTACATAAGGATCCTTCAGAGGTAACAATGTACAAATGTGACTCTTGCTCTTTTCAGACAAAACATCATGGGGGCCTCAAAAGTCATTTGCTAGTACATAAGGATCCTTCAGAGGTAACAATGTACAAATGTGACTTGCTCTTTTCAGGCTATGCATCACTGGGTCCTCTAAAAACATTTACTAGTACATAGGGATCCTTACAAATGTGACTCTTGCTCTTTTCAGACAAAACATCACGGGGGCCTCACAAGACATTTGAGAACACATAGGGATCCTTCGGAGGTAACAATGTACAAATGTGGCTCTTGCTCTTTTCAGACAAAACATCATGGGGACCTCAAAAAACATTTGCCAGTACATAAGGATCCTTCTGAGGTAACAATGTACAAATGTGCCTCTTGCTCTTTTCAGACAAAATATCCCGGGGCCTCACAAGACATTTGCTAACACAGGGATCCTTCAGAGGTAACAATGTACAAATGTGTCTCTTGCTCTTTTCAGACAAAACATCACGGGGACCTTAAAAAACATTTGCTAGTACATAAGGATCCTTCAGAGGTAACAATGTACAAATGTGACTCTTGCTCTTTTCAGACAAAAAAAATTTGATCTAAGACAGTCACTGCAACCGCATAAGGATCCTTCAGATAAATAAGCAATTGAAAGGGGCACGTACGCACCACAAACAAAACTCAGATGATATGATAAAATCTGCAGGGGAGGTGATAAACTCATTTGCGGTCAGTTTTTTAACTATTTGGTAAATATTATTTATGGTGGGAGCACCAGCAGATCAACATAAGTTTTATAAAAATATGTTGGTAATTTATCTGCACCTATTCCAGTCTTAGGTTCTAGAGATTGTATTGCTTTGGGAATCTTATCCTTCATTATACTTTTAACAATTAATTTATCCAGATCATAGTTCTGGTGATTTGTGTCTGATATAGATTTAAAGTTTGAGTTAAATAATTCTTACCTGCAACGGAGTTAAAAATGTTAGTTGTTCATTATCATTCTTTATATGAATTAACTAACTCCAGGTATGTGAAATATTTTATTAAGTTGGTAAAATATAAATTAACATAACTTTTGAAATATTTGTGATTTGTATTGAGAATATTTATGTAAAATAAATAAGCCTGATAGTTTTATAAGTTTCTGATATTTCCCAAACAGTACAAGAACGTCCAGTGAACATCCATTGGACGTCCTTTAATAAATTGTAGACGTCCAGTGGATATCCAGATGTCATAAGAATCTGTATCCATTGGACGTCCATAACATGTCCGTACAGGACATACTCAGCATTACATGGACGTCAAGTGGATATCCAGAAGCCACAAAAATCTGCATCCAATGGACGTCCATAACATGCCCATAGACGTGGTACTTGATAAGATTTAGATTACCCACCATATCTTACTATGTAGGAACATTGGACGCAATCGACACTAAGGCATAATTATCGAGTCTAAATAAATGAATTTTACATAAAAAAAATTATTAGACGTTTGTGAAAATTGCAATTTAAAATTTTGGCTAAGGAATAAAACTACAAGTTATAAAATGTAAACAATCTAAATTTCAATAAAGTTTCAAATCTATCAAGAACCATTCCTTCAGATCATAGAAAAAATGTATTTTAAATTTGCACCTTTTCAAAAAATTCAGTTTTAAAATATTAGCTTAGGTCACATGCTTTAAATCCATGTTAATAATAGAATGTGCGGAAGTGCAAACTTGAATAATCTTATTCACATATCAAATGAAACCTGGACTGATGTGTATCTAGCTAATGGTTCTGATGCAAAATTTAACAACCTTCATGATACACTAACATACAATTTTAATAGAGAATGTCCGCAAAGAAGTAAAAAACATTGTAAGAAACTGGTAAAAAATGGGTAAATGTTACAATTATAGAATGTAGTGAGAATCTCAAACAACTTTTTTATTTATAAAAAAAATAATCCTGACCTAAGAAATAACTATAGAATAGTTCTTCTTCTTCTTCTTCTAGCGGGGCGAGGAAAGGTCGCCGCACTCAGGCCTTGTGGCCCATTGTGCAACCGCTAACGAATTTATTGAAAGCCCCCACACCGGCCAGATTCTAGTCCAAAGGCCAGAATCCTGCTTATGGGGGAATTTATTATTTCCTCCAGCCTTGGAAAGCCAATGCCGAGGTGTTTATGCCTCAGGTTCATCAACCTAGGGCAGGAAATCAGGACGTGGATAGAAGTTTCTTCCTCGTCCTCGCAAAACCTGCAGTCGGGGTGGTCCACCACCCCCATGGTATGCAGGTGTTTCCTGAAAGAGCCGTGTCCGGTCAAAAGACCTATTACGACTCTGACTTGTCTCCTGCTTAGTCGCAGAATTTGTTTTGTTCTCTCCGGCAAGGGCCCTGAGATGAGGAGCTTCGCTTGCCGGAGTCCTGGGTGGGATGTCCAGTAGTCAATGAACTGGGAGTGGGTCCAGTCCTCTATTAACCTCCTGGCGTTGGATCTAGGGTAACCTAGGGCCGGCTCCGGACCCAGTAGAGGCTGCTGAGAGCCTCCTCTGGCCAGAGCGTCTGCCCGCTCGTTACCTTCAATGTTGCTGTGTCCAGGCACCCAGAGGAGCCTGACCCAATTGGATGAGCCAAGTTCGCAGAGAGCCTGTTTACAGTTTTGAACTAATTTTGATTTGGTTCTTGTCGATGCAAGGGCCTTGAGGGCCGCTTGGCTGTCACTACATATGTGTATGTGTTTGTTGGAGTATTCCCTTCGGATATTCTCCTGTGCACAGACCAAGATAGCAAAGATCTCAGTCTGGAATACTGTGGCGAAATTGCCCAGGGCATAAGAGAGCTCAGCCCTGGGCCTTTCTCCATATATCCCTTGTTGTGTATGTAGTAATAACACAAATAAATTGTCTAACGTAGGTTTTTTCTGAGGAATTTATTAAATATCAAATACAAAAAACACATACTTGAAAAACTGGTCTAACCTAACATAATACAAGTAGTTCTGTCATTAAAAATTTTCCGCGTCCGCCAGCTGTCATTTTTCCAATAATATCAGGGCCGGCTTTAGGACACAACACCCCTTTCCCTAAATCTCATAATCCCGTAGGTAATGAGGTTTCTTCCTGACTCTTTCTGGTCTTGGTGTCACGGCATCCATCTTCGGGCTAGTGGGTGTGGTATCCACCATAGGAGTCATCTCACTAGTCAAAGGTGTCTCCTCATTCTCACCTGGTTCGGTTCTCACCTCTACATGCTTGGATATACCTGTTTCTACTCGGTTACGTAATTGATCCGAGTGTCTCCTCACTGTTTCGCCCTGGGATGTCCTCACTGTGTATGATAATGGACCTGTTTTCTCTTCTACCTGTCCAGGTATCCATACTGGTCCTGTTGAATAATTTCTTGCGAACACCGGATCTTCTTCCGAGAAACTTCTCGACTTTCTAAAATCTGTCACCTTATCTTGCTTCTCTGTCATATCTCTAATTAAGTCCGGTTGTAGAAAATCTAAAGCTGTTCGGAGCTTTCTCTTCATTAAGAGTTCGGCTGGAGACGATCCTGTTGTCATGTGCGGTGTTACATGTTGTGCTAGCAGCAATCTTGCTAACTTAACCTCCCAATCACCCTTGTCTAACTTCTTAAGGTTCTCTTTAGTTGTCTGCACCATTCTCTCTGCTTGTCCGTTCGAAGATGGATGGTATGGAGCAATGCGTGCATGCCTAATATTATTCCTTTGTAGGAAAGTTAGCATTTCTGTAGAAGTGAATGATGTTGCATTGTCTGACACTATTACTTCTGGAAGACCATGCGTTGCAAATAGTTCTCTAAGCACCTTAATTGTAGCTTCCGAAGAGGTGGATGGTACTCTCCTCAACTCTAACCATTTAGTAAATGCGTCGACCACAATAAAAAAATATTGACCTTGAAATGGTCCAGCATGGTCGATATGTAATCTTGTCCATGGCGCTCTAGCCCATTCCCATGGATGTGTTGGGTTCGATGGTGGTGCATGGCGATTCATTTGACATGTTGTACAACTCGCAACCAAATTCTCTATTTGCTGATCCAAATTTGGCCACCACACGTACGATCTGGCTAGTGCTTTCATCTTTACCACTCCCGGATGTACTGCATGTAGTATCTTCAGGACTTGATCTCTCTCCCCAGGTGGTATAATTACTCGGTTACCCCATAATAAACAATTCTTGTATGCTGAAAGTTGAGTGCGTCTGGTCCAATATGGTTTAAACTCCTCTGCGGGGTTGTTTTTTGGCCAACCGACCCATGTCCATCTCAGCACCTTCGCTAATATTGGATCTTTGTTAGTCTCAGTGGCAATATCTTTAGCCGTGAGCACTTGTTCTGGTACATTTTCTAACATTAATACTTCTCCTACTGGTGGTAGCTCTTCTTCTCCTACTGGTATTGGTAGGCGACTTAATGCATCTGCATTGGTAATAGTCTTACCCGGTTTATATATCAGATCATATTGATAAGCTGATATTGTTAATGTCCAACGAGTCATTCTGGGTGACATTATTTGAGGTGTTGCTTTGTTCTTTCCCCAAATACCTAGTAATGGAAGATGGTCAGTTCTGATTTCCACTTTCCTTCCATAAATGTAATTATGCCACTTTTTTAGTCGGACTATGATAGCTAGTGCTTCCTTGTCGAGTTGAGAAAAGTTTCTTTCGCTACTGGTCATTGTTCGACTATGGAAAGCTATCGGAACTTCCCTGCCTTCTTTATCTAATTGACCCAGTACACAACCAATTCCATATTGGCTAGCATCACAAGTCAAAATCAATGGCAAGTCTCTATCATAGTGAGCTAATAATACATCTGAGGTTAATAGCTTCTTCACTCCTGTGAATGCTTTTTCTTCTCGATTAGTCCACTGCCAGGGAACATCATTGTGTAGTAATTGATGCAGTGGTTCAGCTATAGTAGCTTTGTCCCTGAGAAAAATATGGTAGAAGTTGAGTAAGCCCAAAAATGCCTGAAGCTCTGTTTTATTTTTTGGAGCTGGTGCCTTGTGTATGGCTTTTACTTTTTCTTCTGTGGGTTGAATTCCCTTACCTGTGAGTCTATACCCCAAAAAATCTAACTTATCAGTGTACCAAATACATTTCTCTTTGCGTAACTTTAGCCCGTCTTCTCTAAAACGCTTCAATACTTCCCCTAGTCGCATAGCAAGTTCTGCCTTATTTGCTCCAATGATGAGAATGTCATCGTAATAGGGTAGTACGCCTTCTATTCCTGATAATCTGGTGTCCATGGTCCGTTGAAAAATCTGAGGTGCGACGCTGACCCCAAACTGTAATCTTTTAACCTTGAAAGCACCCTTATGCGTAATGATAGTCTGTGCTTCAGCAGCGGCATCATCTACTGGTAGCTGTAAGTACGCTTGCCTCAAATCCAACTTTGCGAACACTTTTCCTCCGGCTAAAGTGGCTAGAATGTCTGCCACGGATGGTACTGGATAGCAATCAGTTTTCAATGCTCGATTTAGTGTTCCACGAAAATCACCACAAATTCGGACAGACATTTGACCTGGTTTCACAACTGCGACAATTGGCATGGCCCATTTAGGGTGCGCCACTGGTTCCAGCACACCTTCCTTGACTAATTTGTCAATCTCCGCTTCTACCAATGTTTTCATGGCAAATGGTAACCGTCTGGCTTTACCTATTATAGGTTTCACTGTAGGGTCTAATTCAAAGGAAACTGGCGGTCCTTTATATGTCCCCAACTCTTCAGTAAAAACGTCTTTGAAATTTTCAACAATTTTATCGATGTCTGAGTCTGACGAGACTAGATTGATTCCTTGTAAACTTATACCAAGTGGTTCAAACCAATTACGGCCCAGTAAATTACTGCCACCTTGTTCTGTAATCACTAGCGGTAACTCAACGCAATTATTCTTGAACTGTACTCTTACATGGACCATTCCTTTCGTCTCGATTCTGTTTTTCTGGTAATCTCTCAATGCGACAGCAATTGGTTCTAAAATAGGTCTGTTGTTCCCATCTGGCCATAAATTTTCAAATGTCTGCGAACCCATCACTGAATAGGCCGCCCCTGAATCTACTTCCATTTGACACTGACGATTATTTAACTGTAGTCGTATTACATGTTCACTGTCTTTGATCTCATTTATATTTAAAATATGGGCTTCCTTGATTTCCCATGTGTTGTTCCCTTGATCGGGTGTGCCTTCGGTTTGTAAGCACGTGTTAGATTTAGCTTGCTTCTTCCTGGCAGAATGTTTTTTCGTTATACAGGCTCTTTCTATGTGCCCTATCTTCTGACAAAAGTTGCATGTCACTGATTTAAATTTACAACTGTCTGGTGTATGCGGGCCTTCGCAACGAAAACATTTTTTCTTGTTCTTTGCATCATACTTTTTAGTACAGGATTGACTGCCATTATTCACTTTATGCACTTGCGCTGCAATAGACTGGTTACTTGTTGACTCTCTAAGTACACTGGTATGTTTCACAGCAGTTTCGTAAGCGATTGCCTGCTTCTGGGCTTTATCAAAAGTTAAATCTGATTCTGCTAGTAGTCGACGTTGTAGTGCCTCTTCTCGAACTCCACAAACCAATCGATCTCTCAGCATGTCTTCTAACACAGCTCTAAAGTTGCATGTTTCTGCTAAGTGTCTAAGCTCAGCAATGTATGTTGATATGCTTTCATCGGGAAGCTGATTTCTTCTATAAAACTTAAAACGGGATACTATCTCTGAAGTCTTTGGTGCAAAATGATTTGCTAGTATTTTGGTTATGTCCTTGTAGGTTTTCGTGTCTATCGTCTCTGGGGCAAACAAGGATCTTACAAGTTCATATGTAGCAGGTCCTACAAGGCTGAGTAAAACGGCTTTCTTTTTCTTTTCATCTGTTATGTCGTTTGCTTCCAAGAAAAAATCAAACCTCTGGTTATAAGTTTCCCAATTTCCTGGTTCCTTAGGGTTGAACATTTCCATATGACCCAACGCCGTCATATTTCTGGACTGGTTTATTTTCTCTATTTAATATTTTCCCCCTCACTGAACTGGTTCCTGGACTGCGCCAATGTTGTGTATGTAGTAATAACACAAATAAATTGTCTAACGTAGGTTTTTTCTGAGGAATTTATTAAATATCAAATACAAAAAACACATACTTGAAAAACTGGTCTAACCTAACATAATACAAGTAGTTCTGTCATTAAAAATTTTCCGCGTCCACCAGCTGTCATTTTTCCAATAATATCAGGGCCGGCTTTAGGACACAACATCCCTGCTCTAGTACCTTCCTCTAGCCTCGATCCGTCTGTGAACCAGACGATATCGGCAGGCCCGAGTGTGCCCTCGAGTGGGTTCCAGTCTTCCCTTTTGGGGATGACCACCTCAAAGGGTTGTGCGAAGGAGAAGGAATATAGAATAGTTACCAAACAACATAATAAGCTTGATCAACAAGCGAAAAGTCAGTTTTATTTAAATAAAATACATAGCTCTAGTAATGTAAGTAAATCTACGTGGCACATAATATCTGAACTAACAAGTAAATCCAGATTTCAGAAAAATATCAAATTAGAAATAGACAATATTCGTATTAAAAATCCACAAGAGATATCTGAGAAATTTAATCATTTTTTTTTGTAAATGCACCGCACGAGACAATAAATAAAATAACTAATCAAAATATAATTACAAATTTAATCTCTGATGTAAATAAATCTAATATTTCTAACAAAATATTTCTGTCATATGTAACGGAGCAAGAGATCTTTATTATAAAACAAATTAAAAAATAAACATTCTACTGAACTTGATGATATTTCCGGCAACTTAATTAAAATATTGCCGAATATGTTAAACCTTTAACTCACATAATAAACAAATCTTACAGAAGGAGTGTTTCCCGCAAGATTAAAAACATATTTGGTATCCCCAAATTTTCAAAAGGGGAGACATTAGTAACATTAGCAAACTATCGACCAATATCTGTTCCACCTATAATTTCCAAAATTTATGAATATGCGATGCTCTCAACTACTTAAATTTCTCGAAATAAATAATGTCTTAAATGATATTCAACATGATTTTCGTTCTGGATACTCTACTCTTACAGCAGTTCACTCTTTTTATGAACGTATATTGGAGGCAGTTGAGGCGGGCGAGAATCTGACTGGGATCTTCTGTGATCTCAATCGGGCATTCGACTGCATTCAGCATGACTTGTTGCTTAAAAAATTATATGAATATGGCATAAGAGGTAAACCATATGATATGTTAGGTGGTTAAAGCAAGTGTACAACAAAATGCAGAGCTCTGACAATGTAGGCTATAAATTCTGCAAAAATAATTGTTTAGATCATTATGTGTGTGTAAAGTGTTATGTCGGTAAGGTTCTAATGAAAGGCTTATTTCCATATATATATATATTGACTAGTCTTTATATGTAAAATATCACAGATCATTTTGTTAACACATCTTACTATCTATAATTCTATCGACCGACTGCTGGTCGTCGTTCCCCCACTATGTCCTGTACATTATATTGCCAACCTAACACCCCCACAATAAAATCACAAAGTATGTACTCTACTTTTCTAGGTCCTACTGGAAAATGTTTCCTACATGCTTATCTAACCTATTTATACAAATAAAATTACTACTCTATCATTTTTAAGTATAGTGCCCTACTTAATGTACTTATGCGATTAAAATGCCAAATTGTGGGTTTTAAACTGTATATGTTATAAATAAATCAACTGGACTAATAAATACACATTAGACAATTAACACCATAAATAATAAGTACTGTGACTATAATAAGTTGGTGACAACTTTAGATATTAATTTAATTCGTTTTCTGACTCGGTTACATAATCCTTTAAAAATGCAGGTTTTTTTATAGAACGTTTCGATCTTTTTACGACAATCTCTGTAGATTTGTCCGCGTTCCTGCGCTTTCGGCTGATTGATTCTTTGGGAATACCTCGTGTAGATTTCACCACGTTCTGACCACTGGTAGTAGATTGTTGTTCCAAACCTTCTGGAACCGTTGTTGAATTTACCGGCGTCTTGGAACTGGGAGACTCGCCATTTACCTGTTTAGGGGCAGAAACATTGCTATTAGGAATGTGTTCACCTTCATGAGAGTTATCGTCATTTAAACTTTGAACTTTTGTGGGGATAATACTTGGATCGAGATTACACATTACATCACTTACGACAGTGGTATCCTCCCCCATAGCTGACAGAGCTTGCTGGCTGGTGCTAGGCAGATTGTTAGCTTGGTTACCTAAATTTGACTTATTCTGAAAGGGTAAATCAAAACTATCATTGAGACAACTTTTATAACTTAAGCTAAAATTATCATTGTTACCCGACACGTGTGAATTATGAACCTGTTTTCCCCTCCAGGCCGTGCCTACTGCAACGCTGCTTTCTTCTGTTGCGTAACTTGTCTTAATTTGGTTTGCGTGCCTCTTCCAGACTTCTCCTGATATAAGCTGGCATAAATATGTAGAACGTCCTATCTTCTTCACGACTTTTGCTGCTGTCCACGTTACCTTGTTAACCCTCCTATAATCCTTCACGTAGACTCCACTTCCTTCTTGGAGAGTCCATTTCCTGCCACCATAGCTTCTCTTTTGTTTTTCTAAAGACTCTTTTACTTTTGTCTGTTGTTGACCCTTTTCTTCATCTTTTTGTTGTAGCGGGTTTCGTAATAGATGCCATTTAGTGCGTATTTCTCTGCCAAACATTAAGAATGATGGAGTTTTACCCGTACTGCTTTGTTCCGTTGTTCTATAAGCGAACAAAAATCTCTGTACTAACGTAGTAATGGGGATTTCCCTGTTCTTTACGTCCTCTACAGCGGTACCAATCCTTATCTTAAACAGTTTCACTGCAGCTTCGGCTGCGCCATTACTTTGGGGGTTGTAAGGTGGAGACAAAATATGTTTGATACCATTATTCCTAAAGAATGTTTGTAAAGATTTTGATACAAATTGTGGGCCATTATCTGACACCACCTCCTTTGGGAGGCCCAAACGAGCAAATATTTTTCTTAACTTTTTCTCTGTTTCAAGAGAAGTTGTATTTTTCATTTTGCAAACCTCTATCCATTTTGAAAATGAGTCTATTACGATCAGGTACATTTTTCCTCTAAGTGGTCCAAGAAAATCGATGTGAATTCTTTCAAAAGCTTGCGATGTTACCGGCCATGATGTTAGCTCGTGTTTTGACTGGTTAGGCTTTGTTTTGAGACAAGCATGACAGCTCTTTATGAGGTTCTCTATGTCACAATCAATATTTGGCCAAAAAATGATAGATCTGGCCAACTTCTTCGCTGCCACTATGCCGATATGAGTGGCATGTAACTCATACAATAGTTCTTTTCTTAATGATTTTGGTACCACCACTCTGTGGCCCCAAAGCAGAATGTCATTATCTATTTCTAATTCATACCTGCGTACATAATATGGTTTGATCTCCTCGTTGATGTTCTTAGGCCATCGATCTGTCCTCACGTACCTTATAGCGTCTTGCAGAACTTTATCCCTGGCGGTTTCTTCTCTAATCTTGGCGTTGTCTATTGGCCACTCCGCCACTGTCTCCGTAAAGTTAATAAATCCTTTGGTGCTGATTTCCTCTGAAAAGTGATCATTTTTTATAGGGTGTCTACTAAAATAATCAGCTACTGTATTTTCTTCCCCTTTTATGTGTTGAATCTTATAATTAAACATGCTCAAAAAGGCGCTCCATCGTTGGAGGCGATTTGCTGAATATTGCGGAATGGATTTGTGCTCACCAAAAATTGTGGTTAAAGGTTTATGATCCGTTTTTATAGTAAATTTATTTGCACACAGATAGTGAAAAAAATTTGAAATTCCGAATATTATGGCCAATCCTTCTTTATGGCTGGTTGGATATGATATTTCTGTCTGTGTTAGCTTACGGGACACACAACCTATAAGTCGCTCTTTTCCATCTACCACATGCGCCAATGTCGCACTAATTCCTATGTTTGATGCGTCACATGATAAAACAATTGGAAGGTTTTGGTCAAAATGTACTAAAATTTGATCAGAAATCATGACATCTTTTATTTCATTGAATGCGTCCTCACGCTCCTTTGTCCATACAAATTGAGTATCATTTTTTAAAAGTTCGTAAATTGGATTCAAAATATCGGCCAATCTTGGCACAAATTGAGAGTAATAATTAATCATACCTACAAATCTGCGGACTTCGGATTGATTTGTTGGTCTAGGTGCCTCCACAATTGCTTTAACCTTTTCGTCTGTTTTCCTCATCCCCGTTTCACTAATACGATGTCCCAGGTACTGTATTTCCTTCTTGAAGAACTCGCATTTATCTTTTCTGACGGTGAAACCAGCATCTTGAAGTACCTGAAAAACTTGCTTCAAGTTCTCAAGATGATCCTCGGCTGAACTTCCCGTGACAATAATATCATCTAGAAAATTGATACACCCATTAATACCTTGCAACAACTGTTCTATGGTTTTTTGGAAGATGCTAGAAGCAGGAGTGATGCCAAAAGCTAGTCTGTTCATAAAATATAGACCTTTATGAGTATTTATACAAAGTAATTTTGATGTTTTCTCATCTACAGGGAGTTGATTATATGCCATTTGCAAATCTATTTTAGAGAAAAACTTTCCTTTATTTAATTTAGCAAAAACTTCATGAATTTTTGGAAGGGGGTACTTACATTCTTGAATATGCTTATTAATCGTAGTTTTATAATCACCGCATAGTCTTACTGTGCCATTTGCCTTTAGCACTGGAACAAGGGCAGTAGCCCATTCGCTATTTAGGGTCGGTGTAATAATACCTTGCGCTTCAAGTCTATCTAATTCCTCTTCTACAATTTTTTTATATGCTAAGGGAACGGTTCTATATTTGTGGAACACAGGTTCAGCATTCTCATCCTTTAATTTTAAAGAAATAGTACTATATTTAAATTTACCAATATCTTCACTAAATAATTTATCATATTTTTTTATGAGTACTTTTACCTCTTCCTCAAGTGAAATATTATTGATTAAATTTACCTTAATTTTAAAAATATTTAACCAATCCCTGCCTAGCAAGCTCGGCCCTCCATTTGGGGTGGACACCACATAGAATTTCATATCGTTCTCTTTCCCGTTATACTCTACTCTTGCTTGAAAATATCCAACTGGCATGAAGGTGCTCCCATTATATCCTCTTAGCAATGTATTTGATTTCTGCAACCTATAATTAGAAAAATTGCTTAAATATGAGTCGTAACTACATACAGATACCGATGCACCACTGTCAAAACTAAACTGATGCATTTTACCATTTATTTTTAGCGAAATTCTAAAATTGTCATCAACTTTTACAATATTTGCGTCAGCAAAATTGTATATTTCCTCATTTTCTCTGAAACAATACAAATACTTTTCATTTTCAACAGAAAAACAATCGTCATCCTTTAAAATCGTGTCAACATAACCTTCATTTTCAGTTATAAAATTAAAATTTTTATTTACCTTACACATTTTGGATATATGACCTATTCGATTACATCTTAAACACCTTGCATTCTTAAATTTACATGGGTTTTTGTGAGAATTTCCACAGATTCTACACGTTTTTTGTTTGTCTTGGGCTTGGGTATATCCGTTGACATTTGACGATCCTGTCGCTCCAATGTTGCCAACACGTCCATTGTCCTTGCCTCGATTCGTCCGCTGATTCGTCAATTCATGGCGCTGCGAATCGTAGTGGGATGTTCCCTGATAGTGTTGCGTGCGCCTGTCCCTGCGACTCGAATTCCTATTTCCGTTTCCTTGATGCGTAAACTTTGAATTCATATAGTTGACCTTGGATATGCTAACGACATTTTCCACTTTCTTGGCTAGGGCTAATAAATCCTCCAGACTTTTCGACTCGTCCTCTTCACATATTCTGTCGAAGACTTTTCCTTGGGCTAATCCAGAGACGAATTTGTCCTTCAAAACCTTCATTAAATCGTTGCCAAATTTGCAATTGACCGAAAAACTCCTGACCTTGGCATACCATTCGGATACGGTCTCATCTTTTTGGCAGAGATTATAGAATTTTTTTCTTTCTCGCCACACACTTATTTGGACATTATATTGTTTGTTCATCATCGAACACAACTCTTGATATGATACTTCCTTTGGTAATTTCGGATAAGACAAATTTCTTAATAATACGTACGTTGACTGTCCCACTGAATTTAACAACGTCGCTATCTTGGTTTTCTCCTCCTTAATTTGATTAGCTTCAAAATACTGTTCTAGCCTCTCTATATATATTTCCCACTGGTCGGATTCAGGGCAGAATTCATGAAAACGTGCCATTGAAGTGGTCGCCATTTTTCTCTCCACGTGCGTGACTGCAACCTCTCGCGATTTCCAGTACTTACACCCACGACTCCTTTACTTTTCCTCGTCGCCACTTGTTATGTCGGTAAGGTTCTAATGAAAGGCTTATTTCCATATATATATATATTGACTAGTCTTTATATGTAAAATATCACAGATCATTTTGTTAACACATCTTACTATCTATAATTCTATCGACCGACTGCTGGTCGTCGTTCCCCCACTATGTCCTGTACATTATATTGCCAACCTAACATAAAGTGTCATAGTATACAGACTGTCTATTTTACGAGGGCCACACCAAATATCTCGCTTAATATCTATTGTAGAAGAATAAAGTTTTAGAAACAGTTAGTTATCCCATTTTTTGTGAGCTATATTTCAGTAAAAATAAATTTGAAATCCATAGCCTACTTTATGAGATATATTACAAAAACCTGAAAAATAGGAAAACCACAAACGGTTATAGCTTCCTTATTTGAGGAGATACGAAAAAAGTTAAAGGGATGAAAGTTGATGGCAAAGACAATAAGAATAATAACGTGTAACAAAAAAATCGAAAAATGCAGTTGGCTTTGACATACGCTATTGTGCAAAAATGAAAAATACATGTCTCAAAGTAGGCCATGACGCCATTAATTCCGTTATTTTTTTCTCATTCCAACGATATAAAACATGTCACAGAAATTTTAACCGATAGTGTCAATATTTAATATTTTACGAATACCACAATTCATATAATTGAATTGTAACAGTCAGCTGTGCCATAATTAGTGAAAAACAATGTAAGTATACAGTTATTAATAAATTTGACAGATTGTCACTGTTGTATGTTGTATGTTGCGTTGTCGAGTTCTAAGACAAATTTTATATCAGTAATTATGGTGTACACCAATAATAACAAATTCGTTATGATTAGCATTTATTGTCAGTGCAATTTTGACGCTGAGATGGCAGTCACGGTTTACGGAGATAGATTTCCAGATGCTCCGCAGCCAAATCGAACTATGTTTAGGAAGTTAGTTCAAAATCTAAAAACGCATGGTTCATTTTCAAAAAAAGTGGTAAGGCGAGCGCATGTTGCGGATAATGTAAGAAAAGTGAATAGAGTAATGAATTATGTTAACCAAAATGAGGAAACCTCTTTGAGACAAATTCAGAGAAACTGTTGCATAAAAAAAGACAGTGAAAGAAAAATATTGAAAAAAAAACGGATTTCGATGCTACAAAATGAAGAAAGTTCAACATTTAAATGAGGGAGATAAGCCAAGGAGAGTAAGATTTTGTAGATGGTTATTAAATAAGAAAAGGAATGACGCGCTGATATGTAGCAAAATTCTTTGGTCGGACGAATCAAATTTTTCTAATAATGGATTTTTCAATAGAAATATGCATTATAAGTGAACACGAGAAAATACACATTGGTGCAGAGAGACTGCTTTCCAAGAAAGATTTTCTACGAATGTTTGGTTGGGTCTTTTAGGGACTAAAGTAATTGGACCTTATTTTTATGATGGCAAATTAACCGCTCATAGATACCTTAATTTCCTGCAAAACGAATTTCAAGATTTTCTTTATGAATTAGCAGTGGCAGAAAGATTAAATTATTCATATTTTTAACAAGATGGGGCTCCACCTCACACTGCTGTAATATGTACAAATTATTTAAATCAAGTTATGCCAGATAGCTGGATAGGCACCTATGGACCCATTCTATGGCCAGCTCAATCACCAGATATTACTCCCTTGGATTTTTTCGTCTGGGGTTACATTAAAGACAAGGTATTTCAAACTGCCCCTGAAAATATTGAGGACATCAAAACCAGAATTCGAAACGCATGTGAGGCAATTACTCCTGAAATGCTCCAAAATGTAATGCGCGACGTGTCTCGTAGAGCACGTTTATGTGTCAGAATGCATGGTGCACAATTTGAGCATTTGTAGTTAGAAAAATAAATACACACAATTTCTTTTCAATATAGTAGTAGGTAGTACTGTTATACATAGTTTTTCGTTTTTTTCTTTGGATGTTCGTTTTGTACTTGTATTTTTATTTATGAGATATTTATTGGTTTGTATTAAATTGTAATAAATAATTACGGAATTATAATTATTATAAAGTGAATTTTTACTATTATGGCACAGCTGATTGTTACGATTCAATTATATGAATTGTGGTATTCGTAAAATATTAAATATTGACATTATCGGTTAAAATTTCTGTAACATGTTTTATATCGTTGGAATGAGAAAAAAATAACGGAATTAATGGCGTCATGGCCTACTTTGAGATATGTATTTTTCATTTTTGCACAATAGCGTATGTCAAAGCCAACTGCATTTTTCGATTTTTTTGTTACACGTTATTATTCTTATTGTCTTTGCCGTCAACTTTCATTCCTTTAACTTTTTTCGTATCTCCTCAAATAAGGAAGCTATAACAGTTTGTGGTTTTCCTATTTTTCAGGTTTTTGTAATATATCTCATAAAGTAGGCTATGGATTTCAAATTTCTTTTTACTGAAATATAGCTCACAAATAATGGGATAACTGTTTCTAAAACTTTATTCTTCTACAATAGATATTAAGCGAGATATTTGGTGTGGCCTTCGTAAAATAGACAGTCTGTATATCATAAAGCATGTGTTTCTAAATTCAGAAAGCAAATTCGATTTGTTAAACAAAATAAAATAAAATTCTGTGAAGAGGACCTAAGTCTCAACGAACCGGACGAAAAGAGTATTATCCTGGAAAAAACTTAGTGAATTAATGGAGGATAGTGAAATGAAAAACAAACATTGAAAAATTGACGTTGAATAAATAACAAATTAATCCTAGGCGAAGTTCAAAAAAGAGAAGAGGAATTGATTGAATTATTAGTGGCGCATGAAAAAAAAATCCAAGAACTAAAACAAATTATAGATGAATTTAAAAAAACAATGGCAAAAAAACAAAAACCACAACTTCCATCAGTACACAATCAACAAAAAGGATCAAGAAAACTGTGTCGACGTCTACAACTCCTCTTGCAGATAAAGAAAACGTTATAGTCCAGGAGCATATATCACTAAATTCAAAATCGTTCAATGATACTACAGAAAATAGATCTGTTACAAAATCTGCTGAAAATGTACAAACGAGTGAAGCCAATATTCTAGGTGATGAAAAAGTTTTAAATAATAAACATAAAAAACAAATCCTATTGTTAAGTGATGACATTGGAAAGGGAATTCAGTATCAGCTATGGAAACAAGTGGGCCAAACTTCCTATGATGTAGTTATGATAAGAAAGTCGTGAGCCCCATTACATTAAATCATGGAAAATTTGGATGACTTAACGAAGGGATTTACTCATGATGACTTCGTTATAGTCATGGGTGGTTAAAATGATTTATTATTCCAAAATAGTGTGACCTCCTTCAGTAAAATATGTAATTACTCAAGCAATGCACGAATACTAATGTCATGTTTACATTAGTCCTTTATTCTACAAATGCTGGAAAAAACAAGCCCGTCGTTAAATACAATAAAAAACTAGAAGACTTTTTATGCAGATTTAATAGACTTGTAGAAGGCAGGATTGAATATATTGAAATAAATAAAAAAAGACACTGTCTACCCTAAACTACATTATTATATAACCAGTTAAGTGTAAATTTTGAGAAATCAATTACAATGAAAAACTTCAAATTCGTAAAGATATCCAGTAAATGATAATAAAGATAGTAGTTGTGAAATCCAATTCAAGCTCTCAGCATGTAATCGATCTTACGCAAAGCAGCAAGAACTCTGAAATTCACCAGCTTTTTCGATAACAACATAACCGTTTGTCACATAAATGTTCAGGTCTTATTAGTGGTAAGCTATAAATTTATTTCAATTGTTTTTAATAAGCAAAAACATAGATATTGCATGTATATCAGAGCACTATATTCGTGGTGGTTCTCTGATTATAGCAAAGAATTGTATCAATACAAACCCATAGGACTCTGTAAATCACCTTTCGGTTAAATGTAATATTGAATTATGTGGTATATCTTGTCAGTTTCATAATAAAAAATACATAATAATCAGTCTATCGACCTCCACATGGCGACATAAAGATATTTTTCACGAATATAACTCTTTAATGTAGCTATTACCAAAGCAGACTATATAATATTGTGTGGAGATTTAAATATTAGTTCGGGAAGGAGCTCCACTGATGCTAAAATACTCTGACTTATTTCAATCCTTTGAACTGGAATCAATGACAAATGAACCTACCAGAATTTTTACCAATGTAAATGGTTACACTACATCTAGTATAATAAACTATCTAACCGCTAATATGCCAAAGCATGTATATAAGTGTAAATTGACAAATTCAAATATAGCAGATCATTTAGCTCATATTTCAATTTTTAATCTCTCATACTTACAAAACATATGTCGGTAACAACAAATGTATAAAAAAGCGAGATGTTGGAGAAAATAATATGAATTTAATAAACAGATTAAAGTTGGAAAACTGGGATTGTATATATGAAAGTAACATAAATGACGCTTTTGAGCAATTTCATAAATTGTATAAGGTGGTACCTAGATATATCTTGTCCTATAGTCATTTAAAGTAAGCCATAACGGAATTAATGATTGCAAAGGCTGGATTACCCCAGACATTATTAAAGATGGTGTAGAACTAAAAAATTTGCATTTGCTAACCAGTAACTTAAACTGTCAAGACACAAAATTATATAACAATAAAAAATATAGAAAATATATAGAAAAAGTATCAAACAAGCCAAAAGGAATTTCTATCAAAACAAAATTGAATACTCAACAAATAAAACCAAAGAAACATGGAAAATCATTAATTGTAAGTTGGGTAGAAAGAAAGTACTTAAGGAGTTAAAATTATTTTCTAATAACGTAGTTATAACTGATTCATGTAAGCTCGCTGACATATTTTGTTCACGTTTCTCTATAATGGTACAAAATTACATACATTGTCACTTTGGACAAAACATATCCATGCACATTATCCTTAACACTTTGGACAAAACATATCATTGCACCTATCATGATCCTACATTTCTTTTTTTCTCCTGTAACTGAATCTGAATTGACAAAATTTTTTTAATAAACTTAAAAATAAAAGCTGTATTTGAAACGACGGTTTTAAAATGCTCAAACAAATTAAAGATTCCATTCTAGACCCGTTCAAATATCTGATAAATTATTCGATTGAGAGTGTAATTTTCCCAAACATTTTAAAAAATCTCACGTAATTCCTTTACTAAACACTGGGATCCATCAGATATAGAAAATTATAGGATAATAACGTTAGTCAGCTCGCTTTCATTAGAAAGCGAGCTGACTAAAATCACCATTTCCATTAGCTTATCTTAAATACAACAAAAACAACGTACGTCAATTTTTCTAATAGAAAGCCATGTCCTCTGCAAAACTTGAACTTTAGCAAGGTAAGTTTCTAGGAGTTGTTTTAGATGCAGACCGATCCTGGAGATCCCAAATTAATATTGTATGCGAGAAGTTGAATCAAGCCTATTTCGCCATTATACAAATGGAAAATGTCTGTGATAAGACAGGATTACTAAAGATTTATTACTCACTTGCATACTCACATATTAGCATCATGTACTGGGGAGTATTTGTCAAAAAAAGCTTATCGGCCTAATGTTTAACTTAAAACCAGGTGATAGCTGTGTTCAGACTTTTAAAAGTAACAAGTTACAACACCCTCTATATATTTACAAGTGTCTGCTTTCTAAAAAGAAATCTACATCTCTTCAAAACCACTTCGTCTTATCACAATTATAGTACAAGGAGAAATGATGACCTTCTGTTACTGCCTCACAATTTTACACTATGAAAAATCGCCATCTTACTTATATATCAAATTGTATAATTCTTATCCTGAAGAATTAAAACACACTCAAAATTTTAACTCATTTAAATCTAAAATAAAAAAATGTTTTAGTAGAAAGTACCTTTTATCATATTTACGCATTTTTAAATAGATAAATTGTTTTGTATCCGTATACATACTTTGTACTTTCTGTAGTTTATTTTATATTTATATTCCAAAATTTAAATCATAATTTTTATTACCTACCTATTAATTATATGTATCTGTATATGATTTATCCTATATCATGTTTATGATCCAAAGGACTAATAAAGTATTGTTATTATATTATTGTTATTATTATTGGTTTGCCTCCTATCTTAGTGAACGAAATCAGATGGTAAAATTGCAAACAAACTTTTCATACATCAAATATATTGGATAATAAAGTGGGCGTGCCTCAAAGCTCGGTTTTGGAGCCTATCCTGTTTGTTATTTACATAAATAAACTGCCAAATATGCTGACTGGGGCTTTTGTTTCGTTATATGCTGATGACGCCACCTTTCTTCGTTCTGATACATCTGTTCCACTTTTAAATAAATTAAATACTACGGTCAGTGATTTATGCAGCTGGTTTAAACATCATTTATAATATTTTAAAGTCTAAAACAAATATGACATTTCATACCCGTCAAAATAATAATACTTCCATCCTAGACATAGAAATCATTAATGTTTATTGCGAGAGTAACTGTACAACATTTCTTGGTGTAATTTTTCTCAATATATACACTTACATTTAGCAATCACTACTAAACTAATTAATATCTTCAACTCTAAATGTTTTCAAATCAGAACCCTGAAAAGTGTTGGGTAGGTCTGGTCTACCAGTATTCTATTTTGAACAAGTTCAGTCCAGATTAACCCAAACAGCACGAGTACGTCCATTGAACATCCACTGGACGTCCCGCAATATATTTGTGTACGTCCAATGGACGTTCCTTTTTTGCCCAGAGGACATCCAGTGATGTCCGATGGATGTCCAGATGTCACAAAAATCTACATTCACTGGACGTCCACAACACGTCCATCGGAGGACATATTGGGCATAACATATGGTCGTCTAGAGGCCGAAAATAATTTGCATCCATTGTACGTTCACAATACCCAAGCAGCACAGAAAGTTGTACTTTGGACATCATGACGTTACAGTAGCTAAATAGGATTGGCTATTTGGTTATAATGGCTTCTATAAGAACTGCATGATTACACTTTAAACACGTAATGGTGACCAAAATGGGGAATAATATTCTGGCCTTCGATACAAAACCGATGCTAAATGGCCATTCCTGGCTGTTTCATCGCTAGCTACAAAATGGTTTTTATGACCATATACAACCGTAAATTAAAGTTCTGTTAATGGAAATTAATAAGCTAGAAAACGGCTATAAAATTGTTACAAATATTACTTATTGGTGGTGAACTGGTAATAACTGTGACAAATATATCTTTTAAGCATAAAACAATAAAAGTAGACTATATGGTTATGTTTTGGCCTAATGTCATGTAGGTAGAGTATTTATACATGGACATCCACTAACTTATTGAAAATTGTGTGTTTGGGACCAATAGATGGTACAATTTTATAAACGCAGGCATAATTTCTGTAAACTTACATAAAATACTCATAATTATAAAGTGGCCTCCTAATAATACCTATATTTTAACTGAATTAAATTCATTCGACATATAATACATATACACATTTTATAGTTTTTAGGCACTCAATTGAGGGTAGAGTTATCAGAAATGGTTAAAATATGGAATTAGCATATTAAAACGTTATTTTAAAGACACATTTAATGAAATATTGAAAATTCGACATAATGGCGGCCGTCCGGAACATGGCAACAATCTTCTGTGTCATGGCGGCAAGTTGTCACAATTTGGCATATATTTTTGCTAATGATGCTGGAAGTAAGCTCTAGTATTACCAAAAGAAGACTAACAAACATTTTTAGCGGAATAGCAAATTGTACTGGTAATATTGGCGAGAACACAAAAATCTGACCAGAAAATAGTTAAAACGGTAAACGAGTTGTCTCGCCAAACAATGGCCAAACTATAACCCACAGATTAATAAAATGATCTGTGTAAATCTTAATGTTACTGATTTTGTTGACATATGTAGATTTAATTTATATAGAATAGTTTTTATGTTACTATAAAATAGATTTAAGTAAGGAAAAGTAAATAAAAACATCCTAATTAAGTATACTACACAAAAAGAGATAATATAATTAACATGTATTTCTTAATAAATGCTTTTTTTCTATTGTAGGTAGGTAGAAATAAAAGGAAGCATAAAATTAGATATAGGTATAAACAACTTCAATCTTTAGTTTCATATTATTAAAATTACGACAAATAGTTATATATATAGTATGAAGCAAAGGTATAAGAACACCATCCGCTTATGGTATTTTACAGACAAAAGTTTACATTTGATGTCACTCAATGAAAATTGTTTTAATGGATTATAGTTTCACTACCCGTCACATATATGTTTAAATGAGAAGAACGAATTGGTTTTTCAAAAAAACATTCTTTAGTTTTCATATCACCTCCAAATATGTAGTACTTTCCCTGACTTTTAGTTGCATATGTCATTTGTACAATTTTATTATTTTTAGTCAGAAACCACTTGTCTTTTTCCTTATTTGTCTGAAAAATATTTCTTGTTCATGTTGACTATGGCTCTTATTTTTTTAAGGCAGGGTACAGATCCAGTAATTTACAATTATCACTTTGAATCCTATTTAATTCACAAGGCGAACAGAGTATTTTTTATTTCTGTTTTTATGTTGTTTTAAGGTTATGAGAACCTACCTTGCTATTACCAACCGTCGACCGCAATAACAGTCTCATTGGTACCAACATAAGTTCTTATGTCTACCAAATAGGTCATTTAGTAATGACTTTTTTGTTTGTATTTTCGCCATACTGCGGAAATATCAGCTAAGACAATAGCCAAAATAGAGCCTAATTAGAATAGTTATATCATGGATATTTTTTTGACAATAGTTCGGTTATCAACGCTAAATTAATAGCTAAAACCATGTCAACATATTCTGGCCATTTTTATAGCTAGAATGACTGTTTTAGAACAACGCGTTGTTGCTATTTAATTACTTGCCTATCGAAGACCTATGTGTTACCAAACTTGTATGGCCAGATTGTGGCTACTAGAATATGACCAGTATATAACTAAAAATAGGCCATCATAACGTTTTAGTGTTTAAATTTCGATATTACACCATGACTAAAATCATATGACCAAAATGCAACTAAACGAAAGGAATTAAAACGTTTTTGTGACTAAATTTTAGTTATCTTGGCTAAATTGCATGTTTGTGCTGCTTGGGTATGGCAAATATTAGTGGTAGTGTAATGAAGCATCCTAAAGTCATACCTCATTACTAAGAAGTTTCAGTGTAGTGCCGTGTGCACATTTGCCACACGACGGCGATTCATACTCGATATACTAAATTTGCACACCGCCCGACTCCGACCGTCTCAAAAAGGAGGGATAGTTTCGTGTATAAAAGCCCAGCCGCGGATCGAGAAGAGCACTGGGTACCTCTCTCCGTAGACTGCCGACGGCGCGCTGAGCCGAAGACAATTTGCGGATTTATGCACCAAGTGACGTGACTCTCCGGACCGAATATATCTTGACCTAGAGAAGTCTTACGGCGCGCTGAGCCGGGGACAGAACTTGTGCCAAATGTTATTTAGTCCAGTGATGTCCCGACGGAACCGACACGGAGCAAATATAAATTAACAGAGGAGTGACCCGGCGAGTTGAGCCGATAGCTTGCTCGAGTTGATAGTTATTAGCCCGCCGCCGTTTCCGCCGTCAAAACCCCTACTCGCCGCATCACTGCATTACACTCTCGTCGTCTCTCTCACTCATACGATTTAAATATCACCTGATTACCAATAACCGTAAAAGATACGGACCTGAAAACCGATAACCTGTAACTATTGTATATTATGTAAACCTGCATATTTTACCTGTTGAAGATAATAAAATTGTTAATTTTGATTGGGTTGTCTTATTAAACTAATCTGGATCCTGAACTAATCTCCGACTCCAGCTACCCAGAGCAAAACACCGTTACATAATTTGGCGCCCGAGCAGATTCCGTTACATAATTTGGCGCCCGAGCAGATTCCGTTACATAATTCCGATACCGTCCCCTGGGCTACAAGCGATATCTCCACTGTCCAGGTCAATGGAAAGGAAGTTCAGGGAGTTATTTGGTGAAAGCCCCAGTCCCCCAATGCCGCCGACCCCAGGTAGGTCAATTCCCTGCCTTCGGGCCTTGTTTCAGATAGACGACACAAAGCCGCCTCCTGCAGTACCAAATCGGAGACGAAAGTTCAGGCACCGCAGCAGCGACGGAACGACCACCCGAATCCCAGGAATCACCGCCCTGTCCAGCATCAAGCCCTGTGCGTCAATACCCTTGCCGCAGACGTCCACTAACGCAACCCCAGGAGTGCGCGGGAACGTCTAAGTGCGCGGCAAACGAGTGCGCGGAAAACTTTATCAGGCCGAATTTGTTATTACATTTTCCGATATGTAAATTTTGTTAATTTTGCTTTAGAATCCATTTGTTTTATCTTTTATACCAATGTTTTCTTACGATTTATTTCGATTTATGCCATACCTAGTTTAGTTATTTTTTGCATAGTACATTTTATTTTTCCTGTTATCTCTTCCGTTGTTTTACAGATAGATTCCTGTTGACAAAACTTCAAATTTTATATTCACATGTTTATACAGGGTGTCTACGAAAATTTGTTACCATGTTTTCATTAGTTGGATAAAAATGTATAATAGGTTAGGATTTGTTTTCAAATGTTTAAAAATTGTATATTCACATGTTTATACAGGGTGTTTACGAAATTTTACCATGTTTTCGTTAGTTAGATAAAAATGTTAGAGTTGTTTTAAATTGTTTAAAAATTGTTCCTGATGTCAATTTTTTTTTTCACCCGACGAACGAGGGGAGTGTAATGAAGCATCCTAAAGTCATACCTCATTACTAAGAAGTTTCAGTGTAGTGCCGTGTGCACATTTGCCACACGACGGCGATTCATACTCGATATACTAAATTTGCACACCGCCCGACTCCGACCGTCTCAAAAAGGAGGGATAGTTTCGTGTATAAAAGCCCAGCCGCGGATCGAGAAGAGCACTGGGTACCTCTCTCCGTAGACTGCCGACGGCGCGCTGAGCCGAAGACAATTTGCGGATTTATGCACCAAGTGACGTGACTCTCCGGACCGAATATATCTTGACCTAGAGAAGTCTTACGGCGCGCTGAGCCGGGGACAGAACTTGTGCCAAATGTTATTTAGTCCAGTGATGTCCCGACGGAACCGACACGGAGCAAATATAAATTAACAGAGGAGTGACCCGGCGAGTTGAGCCGATAGCTTGCTCGAGTTGATAGTTATTAGCCCGCCGCCGTTTCCGCCGTCAAAACCCCTACTCGCCGCATCACTGCATTACACTCTCGTCGTCTCTCACTCATACGATTTAAATATCACCTGATTACCAATAACCGTAAAAGATACGGACCTGAAAACCGATAACCTGTAACTATTGTATATTATGTAAACCTGCATATTTTACCTGTTGAAGATAATAAAATTGTTAATTTTGATTGGGTTGTCTTATTAAACTAATCTGGATCCTGAACTAATCTCCGACTCCAGCTACCCAGAGCAAAACACCGTTACAGTTGGTAAGAATTAGATTACCATAACTTACTGTGTGGGAATATTGGACGCATTCGATACTTTAAAATATAATTATCAAGTATAAATAATCAAGTTCTACATAAAAAAAAAATTAATAGAAATTTGTGAAAATAAATAATTTGGTCAAATAAAACTACACAGGTGTAAAATGAAAACAACAAATTTCCATGAAATTTTAAATCTGTCGAGATCTATTCCTTCAGAACGTGGAAAAAAATTATTTTGAATTTGCACCTCCTGCCTTGCACAAATTTCAATCAGTTTTAGTTTAGCAAAGCTTCTCCATTTAGCATTTGTCATCATGTTTTAAAGTATTGGCTTGGATCCCATACTACAGCTAAATGGTAAATCTAAATTACACAAGGTACCACCAATAAAATATGTTCCACATTATATTTCCAGTACACCCTTCCAGTTTGATTCAACTTTCTCCTCATTCTGAACCAACTAAGAATCGAAATGGCCAGTGAACTTATATTATTAATTTATGTATATTGGACAATATATATCATAGCCAATTGGGGAATTAATTAGAAAGATATGAGCCCATTGAATAATTTTAGGTACCTACCACTAATTTCTGCATATTCAAAATTTAAAGGTAGGTATGTGGTCTATATGGACTGCATGTGCTTTACAATTAATGGCATCGCAAAGATACTGAAATTGACTTTATTTACAAATCCTTTACATTTCAAGCAATTCCTTTTGACAGATTATTATAGTATTTCTATTGTCATTGTGAAACTTCACTCTAGAGCATTACTACCAAAATAAGTCATTACAAAACCTGTTTGTGATAGAATAACACCTAAGACTGCGTACTCAAGTACGCAATATTCAAAATTGCAAACGATACCCTTGTATATTCGAATATAGTTAACCAGATGTGTTATGCACCTCAAACGGCTCTGACCAAAGACACATATATAAGATTTGATATCACGACTCCAGCCTTGACAGAGACGAACTTCAGAAATCCTCGAGAGACCAACTGGGAAGCAGGATATACAAAATCCCTCAGAAGGCACCTGCAGGGAGGAACGGCGTCCGGGAGAGATGTGGAGAGCCTTGAGATGGCAATGGAACAGGTAAGCGAGGCAGTACTAGCTGCTTATCAGGAAAACTGCTCCGAGAAAACAAGGAAAAATAGAGGTAAGACAATCTGGTGGAATAAACATCTAAAATGCCTCAGAACAGAGGTAAAAAAACTGTTCAACAAGGCCAAATCCATCCAAGATTGGGATACCCATAAAACAAAACTCACGCAATACAACATAGAAATCCGTAAGGCCAAAAGACGCTCTTGGACGAGGGTTTGTGAGGAGGTCGAAGATGGCCCAGCTGCCTCCAGAATTCATAGGGTCCTGGCCAAGGATGGTTGTACTGCAAAGGAAGTAGGCTTTCTCTGTTATTATTTGTTGGTGGTAGGAGATCGGCGAGTCAAATTGTTATTTATTTTAGCCTTAATCACTGCGAGCGATGGGTTTATATAATAAACCACAAATAGATCCGTGTCTGTAATTTGAAAATAACAGAAGCAGTTTAAACCTGTTTTTGAAAAATAACAGGTTTTATCTATCACTAGAAGATATATCGCCGCAAGTATAAGTGCGTACCGAAATAAGTAACTATCCCTCTTTAAATTCTCACGCTTTAAAATCAAATAAAATAGGTAATTATAATTAACTCGATTAATAAATTAACGTTAAGTTAAAGTTAGTGTGCCAGTTTATTCTTCACAGAACAAAGTCCAGGAGAACGGAACAGGAAAACCTCAAAAGATCGAGGCTATAAAGGTGAGTGCCAGGTTTCTCTTTCCACTGCTAATTTTTACCCTTAACGGTTCACCTACTACTAGATAAGGGTGCTTCAGAAGTGAGAATGTTACAGAATAGCAAACTGTGATTTAACGATAGGATAACATTTATTCTCACATTGATAAACCGGCCCTAAATCAATGCTGATATTAGAGTTACTAATCGCAGTGATTTTCGTCTTCGTCACTGTTGCGATCACAATCGCGATTGAATCACCGACAATGAAATATGGCCCATCTCTTGTTTATGTTTCGAACGCGTGACGCGTTCCAAAACGTTATTTCAGTATTTGTTAGGTTAAAATATAGAGATGTGAAAAGCGGTTCCACTTATGTAGCGTTGCAAGCGCGACCGCTCCAGAAAAATACCGCGACAAAAAAACGCTATTTTGGAGCGACAGAAACTACATGATCCGCCTAGCTCTGCAAACGGAACGAAAGTAAAAGCGATCGCGTTTGTCGCCTAGCGCTGTCCGATCTCAGGTATTTCAGAGGGTAATGTAACGTAACCTATTCAGTTCTTTAGTTGCGTTGGCAATTTGTTAGTTCTACTAGTTCTAGTTATATATAGGTTAATTAGGTTCTCATATTTCTTCAACAAATAGACACCAATAAGAATAACATACATACCTATATTTATAAAACCGCATACTTCTTTAAATACGGTGATATATAGGTATGTTAACTTTTGTTTTATATAAATATGCAGAATTATTTTGTTATTTTTCTACTATACCTATAAACTATGAAATAGGGCTCCAAATAAAACATTAAAAACAACTACCATTTATAATTATTTTTCAAAAAAACAAAAGTTGTAAAAGTAGACATTATAGAAACTACTGAAAGTTGTAAAATATCCGTTGCGTTGCAGCGACGAGGTAGATCCGTTGCACACGCAGTCGTTGTCGTTGCTCAAAGCGAGTGATGGTGCTCGTTGCAGGTAACCGGTTATTTTAGCATTTTGTAGCGCGACGGTACGTTACATAAAAATACAGCGACAAAACAACGTTACACAAATAACGATCCATCTCTATTAAAATATCAGCTTTATATTAATAATTCATGAGTCAAATAATTTTTATACGGAATGGGTAGCCATGAAAAAACAATATGCAGACTCTGTTTGGAAATATGTGATGACTTTGAAACTATAGAGGGAGATATGAAAGAGGTTTTGGATGTACTTCATCTGCCAAAAGTAGTAAATATCTAAAGTTAACCATCGATTTATTTTAGTTCAATCTGTGTTTATATCACGTTTTGTTGTAATGCTCTCGATGATTTTTGTTTTAGGATTTAGCCGCAATACGGGAATCTGTGATGTGTACAGGCTGTACTGAGAAGCTTATGCGTTGTTTTGATTTTAAAGCAACATGCTTTTATACACATGATTATATATTTCCATTTGTCAACAATGAGAGCCCTGGAAAACTGGATCTAAGAGATGTCTATCTGAGCAGAAATGAAACTAGTGCCAGTGTTTCAGAGGATGAGGACATTTGTGCATTTTGCATGGGTTCAGTGGAAAGTTGCTCTGTCATATTCCTCGAAGCTGCAGATGGGGATGTTATGTTGAAGAATATGATAGAACAGTGCCTTCCAGAGTTGGTTAGTATTAATATCTTTTGTTGTTTAAGTACTTATTGATTGGGAAACAGATACAAGAGATCATGGGTGAAGTACAAGGATAGGTGCGTTCTTAGCAGGCTCACATTTTGCTCTATTGACGCCCTTGTGCATTTTAATATATTTTGCCCCCAATTTCTAAAACAAGTACAGTTAAATTTGGTACTATCCTTTATTGAAAAATAATATTTATATATTTTTATTTTTATATCTTACAACATGTACCACAAGTAGCATTTTTAGACACAGTTTCGAAACAAATTTGGTAGTGGAAACAGTTCTGTAGAGGTGTTTCAGAATCTTATGAGCCGCGAAATGTGCAAGAGGCAAAGTTTATTCTGTGTTGTAAGAATTTTTTTGAGGATATTGGCGGCTGCCTTGCTGTCTACATAAACAAGAGCTCGGGATTAATTGTAAACAATAAATATAATATTTTTAAGAACTGTAACTGAGTCGACAGGAGGGATTATGCCTCTGTGCATATGAAGGTCACAGCTCGTGAGATTTTGAAACACCTCTAACTATTTTGATACTTATGTGCTACAATGATTTACATACATTTCCGACATTTTTCTGAAATTGTTGCCAATTATTTAACTTTTACATATAGCACAACAATATTACTAACAATTTAGTAATTGTTTTTACCATAAAGTACAACTTTTCAGAGCAATTGTTTAGAACAATTTCGAAACATGCTGCAGCATCTGCTACTTTTGAATAAAATATCTAGGAACATTTAGTTACATGTTTTTAAGATTTAAGTGCCAATAGTTATGTACATAAATTACAGATCATTGCCAAGTTCATAAGTGGAGGTTACATGATTACTTTGTTATTCCAACCAAATATTTTTTCCACAAAACCGTCTCCGTTTGGCCGTGGTAGTGATCCATTAAAGTTTGGCGTGGGTCCCATGCTCCACTACTAAGTTACAGCTTACCAAAATTTCACGGGCCGCCACTGTGAGCCATTCCAGTTTAAAGAGTGCTAGCTTAATGAAATTAAACAACTACTAAAACAAATAATCCATCAACATTCTAAGTTACAAACAAACAAACAAAATCTTCTAGTCAGAAGTAAATCGATACAATATTTTATATCACCGGGCCTGAGCTCAATGACCGTTCTTATAACACACTAAAGTTACTAGGAATGACAAATACTTAATAGTAATTTAGCAAGGATTAAACCAGTTAAATTAATTACATTAATCGATATGGCACTCTAAATTTCAATCATCCAAAGGTTTCACAACCAAATACCCAAATTGAGGAGATTTACAAAAAACTTTCGACGCGTAACTGTTTTTCTATTGTTCCTGGATAGCCTTAAATGTTGCTACTGATTACACACTAATTAAACCACTATGTATGCCTATTGGGGCATCAAAATTGTTAACAAATCAAATTAATGAGGCCAATGTCTACGACTAATATGAAAGCGGTCTAATTGTCTATCGATCTCACTCGGGAAGGAAAAATCATTCACGAAACTAGTTCCATAACGGCACTAAAATTATTGTTTGTCCACGCACGTAGCCTTGAGTTGCCACTACTAGTACATAAAATAAAAAACTTACGGTTTCTTTCCTGGAAAACTGAACGTCGATGAACGTATCGCATTCAACCTATAAACGTACAAACCACAGACTAGGTAGGCACTTCAAATCACAAATTATCCTGGGTGGCACAATTTTATAAATGCACACATTTTATACATGCTTTTACTTAACTTAAGGTACAGAGTGTTCCTTTAAAAAGTGACCATTACAAACGTTTATGCAAAAGCTTAAATGTCGATATAAATTATGAAAAATAAACATTTGATTTTGATACATCATTAATTATTAACATCAAAATAATCATAAGAAGATATATATATTTTTTTTTTAACAAAAAAAATCGAAGTATTTCCCCAAAATAGTCCCCAAAATTTTCGTCGCATAAGTTTATTCTTACCAGACATCCGCTAAAAATTGGATATAAGTTTTCATACTTTCAACATGTACCTACAATATTATTTTATACCTGTTTCCATATTGAATATATTCGTTATTATAATAGATATTAAGACTTTTCGAAACTGATTGCATACATTCCTTTCCCAATAATATTAGTTATAAAGACATTGATATATTTGCGAAACTATTTAAAAAGCTGTGAGTTGCAAATTAGAAACATGTTTCTCTTTATTTTTGAACCTAGCACAGAAACACGCAGTTCCACCAAAATAGAAACACGTACTACACTACCATAAGAAATTGTGTATGCATTGAAAATGTATCGCAACATGTTGCAAACAGTTCCCATTTTGTACATGGGAACAAACATACTTGTTAGAAATGTTTCGGAAAATGTATCTTAAAATGCTACCTGGGACTGACGAGGTACAAGTCAAATAAGTATTTATTCACTTAGCGCCTTTTTACAATAGAAGTTAATTGCGCATCGGGCAACCAATAAAGTCGCAACATATGCAGCTCTAACTTTTATAACTCTATACACTGCAAGTTCAGAGAGGAAAAGAAACATTTGTTCGCCCGTTGCAAGTCAAACTCGAACACAAATAGATTCAGATTCCTGTTTGTGTTTGCACAATTCATGTTATCACATTTTACGTTAGGTAGTTTTTAAATACGCAAAATAGTATAAAAATATATAATTTGCAAGAAGTAATCCGGTTCCCTTCTCTTAGAGAATAGAAGTAAATAGCAGATAACTAAGTAACCGTATAATGAAACATATTAGATTGCAATTCCGCTTTGTTTTTTTTTTGTATTACATAATACACATTTTATTTATTTTTTTTAAATTTGTGTCCTTTCGGCGCTATCGTGCAACACACGACTGTGTTCTTATGTACAGCGCTAGCCTATCTGGAATGCTCAGTGTGTTGGTTGGGAATCTAGATTCTCAAATGATGATGAGTGTGAAATTATCCACATTAACATTTTAAAGTAGGACTATAATCGATAAAGTCGTGGGCTTAGAGATTATTTTTTAAATTCGAGAATAGATTTTTAAAACCTCATCATTTTAAATATTAGACAGTTTCGTAATAGAAATACAGGGTGTAATTAGTTTCATGTCATTAAAAAAACTGGTAAGAAGGACCGACTAGACAAACAAAAAACCTATATTACTTTTTTCTCTAGGGGCACTTTGAAAAAAACTGACCTAGATTTGAAAGTTTAATATTAAGGTAGGAAACATTTGAGCACCACTGTTTTTCAGGGTGAATGAATGCTATAGTTCCGAATATTAGAAATAATAAAAAACTGTAATACCCGACTTGTGCTCCCGCCGAGAGAAGTGCGGCACTTTGATGGGATTACTTGTACCAAACTTTTTATACCACTAATTATGAAAATGTAAGTAATTACTTCTCTTTAAATTGTTTTGGTTTAAATTGGATTTGTTTACATGTGTTTTTTAACTTCGAACAAAGTTATTGTAGCTTTTATTGTTGTTTATAAGAATTTATAAAATTTAAAAGTGGTTTATTAACTTTTGTAAAATTGTGTTAAAAGCTTAAAAAATTAGTAATTATTTTATGAAATTGGAAAATGAACAGTTTGACATCCGAGATAAGATAACAGAAAATAGTTGTGTATTTTAAGTTAGGAAAAAATCTGATTTTTTCAACGAATTGAGCGCCTAATTTTTCTCAATCAGGTATCGAAAACTAAAAATCGAGTCCTTAGTAGTGTAAACAATAATAAACAGATCAAAACAAAACAGCGAATACTAATAATAATACCTTTAATGTCCAATAGATAACACCCAATAACTGAACAATTCTTTTGAATTTTTCACAAAAATTGTTCGAAATGACCTCCATCTCCACATATACACATTTCGGCATGTGGAACTACGGACATGCGCACACATTTGGTAAACTAGGATAATTTTTTATGGTTTCTATGCACATTAAAATACGTTATTGCAATTGCTCTAAAGTGTCAATTGGATCACGGTAAAGTAGAGATTTAAAATGCCCCCAAAAATAAAAGTCCATCAGATTTGAATCGGGCAATCTAGCAGGCCATGGTACTGGTCCGCCATGTCCAATCCATCCTTGAGGAAACTTTCTGTTCAAAAAATTTCGAACAGCCAGACTAAAGTGGACTGGCGCGCCATCGTGCAAATACCACATTCTTCTGCGCTTAGCCAAGGGTACATCTACAAGCAAATCTGGCAATGTTTGTTGCCAAAAAATTTAAGTAACCATCACCATTTAATCTAGCGGGTAATTGTAAAGGTCCAATTATTTCATTACCGCAAATTCCTGCCCACATTAACGCTGAACTGTCGTTGAAAATGCGCCCTTCTTATTACACGTGGATTTTCGTCTGCCCAATAGTGCCCATTTTTAACTTTAAACACTTCATTTCTGGTAAAGCATGACTCATCGGAGAAACACAGAACGTTTAAAAAATCCTCATTTGCCGTGTGTTTTAAAATCCACCTACAAAATTGCAGTTGATTTGCAAAATCTTGAGGTTCTGGTGCTTGGACACGTTGATAGTGATAGGGATGTAAGTTCATATCTCTCAATGTTCTCCATACCACAAAATGGGATACTCCCACACGGTTCGCGATATCGCGGGCGCCTAAAGTTGGATCCTCTTCTACAAGTTCCAAAATTTGAACCTCTGCATCAATTACCCTTTCTTCGCGTTGTATACCTCGTTCTCTTCCATGTCTATCGAGACGACCTGTGTCTCGAAGACGCTGGTCAATACTAACTAGATATGTGTCATTTGTGAATGTTTGGATCGTTGGGATTCTGTCAGTTAATGGTATTGAATGATAGAATCTCACTTTCATGAGATTAGTCGATCGCGGTTTTCGATCGTCTGGTCTTGCATTCACTTTGACCGACACCAAGATAGATCGATGAACTCGTATCATTCGCAACATTTTTTGTCATTCACTTCAGTCAGTATTGGCATGCAATGCGAGAGAGTACTATCGCTCATGTTCAATCCATTCTTTTATTATAAACAAAATGTATGAGATATTTGTTTTTTGAAATATATAATATACAAATGAGTAATAATAATCAGATATATTATAAATAGGTAGGGTACATCTATATATAATAAATGAGCAGAAATTAAGTTTTAAAGCATTTAACAGAAAAATGTGTATGGAAAAAATATAAATAAAGTCAAAGAACGCTACACCTATATTTGTAAAACATGATTTATGAGCAACCATGTAAAAATACTAAATTAGGTTATGGGAAGAAATAAAACTTAAGGTATTTTCTCAGGCTGTAATCGGCTGCGTTTTTTATTTCAAAAATATTTGCATTGCTTTTTCACATTTGGCTGTAAAAGTAAAAAATATGTAATAACTATATTATATGTACTTACTTATATCAGTGGCAAGATGTTAAAGTGAATTTGAAATGTTAATTAAGTAAACGAATTATTTAAATAAGTATTCACATTCAATCATATTCGACTACAACACTCTTCTAGTGTTTGACTGAGACGATCAAATATTGTGTAACAGCAACAATGACTCATTCATTCTACTTCAATAATACAACCACGACTGATTGATACACAAGATTCGATCTTTTGGGTAGTCAATCACTAATGGATTGAATCATCTCAAAATGAAAGAATGACACATCTCTAATACTAACAAATGTACGAGCACAAGGATGACGTTGATTAGGGAACCTTAAACGATAAAGCTCTTCTGCACCAGCTACATTTCCACCACTTTCTCCATACACCAAGTGCATATCCGAGAGCTCTGGATAAGTGTAATCTCCCATAATGTCCAAAATCTGCATTTTAAAACATCACACTAAACTGTGAATTAATGTTATCAATAATGAAGACAAAAAGAAAAACTTGGTCCAAAATCCAAAATATAACACAAAGGCATGAACGAGAAGTAGTGTCTTATGTAACCAAGTACTAACGACTTGAGCGATAAGTCAATAAAATAAATCTTAACATAAGTGACAAAAATTCAAAAAGGACAAAAGCAACAGACAAAACCAAGGAACAGGTAGGACGCGTCGCATGTACGTTGTTTACCAAGTAAGGACAAACTGAAATTATTACTTATGAATATTACAAGGGAGAGTGTAGCACGTGTAATAAGATAATTTGGCCGCGAAGAAGCAAAAAACATGGCGGTGTCCTCTGTCGGTCGCTTTTAACTGCTTTGTTGGCATGCTCGAATGTCAGAGTATCATGTGTGACAAGACGCGAGGCAATAAAGCCTACCTCAATATGCCAGCAGTTCGCAAATTATGTATTTTGCAAATTTTTGTTAATTTTTTTTTTCTCCAAAACTATGAGCTTTAGACCTCATGTTATATAAGGTTTTTTCGTTTGTCTTGTCGTTCCCTACCACCAGTTTTTTTAATGACATGAAAGTAATTACACCCTCTATATACATAGGAAAACATATCAATACATTGTCAGCCCGCCTGGAAGGGTGAAATGAGGGTTGAAACATTTTAAGAATCAAATATTTTTTTAGCCACGGTAGAATTTTAATTCTAACGTAGATTAATTAAGAGCAAAAAAACGCATCAGAAAAATGCATTGAAATTTTTTGTCAGCCCGTCTAGCAGGGTAAAATGGGAGTTGAAATACATTAAGAAATCGACTATTTTCTTAGCTACGGTAACATTTGAATTTTAACGTGGTTTCATTTAGAAAAAAGAAACGCATCAGGAAAATGCATTGAAATCGTTTGTCAGCCCGTCTAGCAGGGTAAAGTGGGGGTTGAAATGCTCTATAGAATCCAACCTTTTTTTAGCCACGGTAGAATTTCAATTTCAATGTACAGTGTGTTCCACTTTTCACGGTAACATCTACGTAGCTCAGTTATTAATAAATCGATATATTTTAAACTTGGTTAAGTTATACACCTCTTGAATGTAACTAAGAGTGCATATACCTACCTATTTAATTTATTCCATAGACGTGCGGACTAAGGGGGTGAAAATGGGATAAAATTTCAGGTAAATTGTGTTAGCGATTTTTTTTTTAAAGATTACCACCATCTCATAGGGCATCCTTTAAAACCCCTTTGTGCCAAATTTTGTTAAAATATCTCTAGTAGTTTTAGAGGTATAAACAGGTACATATGAATGGCCTTTAGGTTATGCAATAGATTACGCTAATTTCACAAAGTGGGGCAGGGCAGCCCATTAAGAAATTGATCAGAATATTAAAACGATTTTAAATTAACATAAAATAAAACTTCTTAAATTTTTAGCACTAGAGATGTCTTTTTAATTGAGTGTTCTATTATTTAGTTAATCAATATCATATGCAATAAACAAACTAAACAAGTAAAATACGTATTTAAATTGTTAATAGCAAAATGATTGAAATAAATATTTAATAACATAACTAAATGTTTGTTATTTCTACTAAGCCACCATTTAATCTAATACACTTTTCTACTATTTTTCTTTTATGATTTAGAACTCTGCGTAATTCTACTGGTGTCACCTCTCGACAAGCTTATGTAATCTTCTCACATAATTATTGTCTGTTTCTTGAATGGGTTTTGTAAACGCAGTTTTTAATTACTCGCCAAGATTTAATGGCCTTTAACTCGGAACGAGGTGAATTTAGAAACAAGTTATTTCACATGTTTTGCTACACTATCCGAATTAATTGGACTTTGTCAGCTACAGAAAGATATTCCATTTTAAATAAGAAGCTGAATAATAATTTAAACAACAAATAATGACACAAGTAAACTACAAAAGCTGCCATTACTGTCAAGTTAATAATTTTGTTTACGATTTCAAAGGTGACTAGATTTAAAACAAGTAAACTGTATAGGGTCCATATAAATGGGCAAAATTTTCTTAGCGTTTTTGGCACGTACGAAGATATTTTTGATTATAATAATAATATTAATAATTTATTGACCATCTTTGTGATACATAATATGTATATATGGTACGTCAGCTGATAAGTAATATGTATATATAATTTAATAAAGATAAAAAACAGAATGCATATTGGTACACACACAGTTAAATAAATTATAATAACAATAACAAAAATACAAGTTTAACCTGATATTAAAAAGAAGAAATGTGTATGATATAATATGCCAAAAAAATGTTTAACATATAAGGTCTAAGAAAAAAGAAGGGAAGAAAGATGTAATTACAATCTGTCATCAAGATATTCTTTTAGTGAGTAGTAAGATTTGTCTAACAGTAAACATTTTATAGTTGCTTTATATTTATTTTTATTTAGCGTTCTGTAACTATTAGGCGACTTAATTAACAATTATTACTAGATACTCTGGACTCCTCTCATATACAGTTAAATTATGTATGGGTATTTCTAGGGTCAAATTATTTTTAGTATTGTAGGAGTGATTGTATTGACACTACTTAATTCAGACTTAGAATAGTAACTGATAAATTAGCACACACTGCAGAGGTAGTACACCAAGTTCTTTAAAAATGTCTCTACAACTTGTCCGTTTACTTACTCCTACAATGTACCTAATAGCTTTTTTTGAAATCGGAAAACCTGTATACTTTCATGTGAAACACCCCATGCTATAATGCCGTAAGACATCACAATGAAAATGAGCAAAATAATATATTAACAATACAGACCTGTCAATTACTTTTTGTAACTGATGTATAACATAACATACTGGTGCAATTTTTTTTACATGTTGCGTCTATATGGGAGGACGAAGTACAGTTGCCAGATAAGTGGATACCTAAAAATTTTATATTATTCTCTTGCCTAAGAGTGCCTCTATTTGTTCTAGTTAACAAACTCTGATCAAGTGTTTAATTTTTTGACAAGTTAAATCTTAAAACTGATGATTTTTTATTATTTAATATTAAATCATTTTGTGTAAACCAGGCGTACGCTTCTTGAAGTTGGAGACTGGCTCTATTAACATTTTTTTCACTAACAAGAATGGTGGTATCATCAGCATACATAATGGAGTTTGGTAGACAAAAATCATTTACATAAATGATGTATAGCAGAGGACCTATAATGGACCCTTGTGGTACTCCAATGGTTGAAGATAATATTTTATATTTATGATTGCTGATTTCAACATATTGCATCCGATTTTGCAGACAACTAATACACCACATGAGGTATTCCTCGTAAACCATATTTTTTCTAGTTTCTCTAGAAGAATTCTATGATTTACGAGGTCAAATGCTTTGCTTATTATTGAAGTAATAATCAAATAGGTATATGCGTTTTTAGCTACCTTCAAGAGGTCTATAATTTAACCAAGTTTAAATTAAAATAAATTGATTTATTAATAACTGAGCTACGTAGGTGTTACCGTGAAAAGTGGCACACTCTGTAGATTAATTGAGAATTAAAATTCTACCGTGGCTAAAAAAATTGTTGATTTCTTATAGCATTTCAACTCCCTTTTTAACCTGCTAGATGGGCTGACAAATGATTTCAAAGCATTTTCCTGATGCATTTCTTTGTTCTTAATTAATCTACGCTAGAATTAAAATTCTACTGTGGCTAAAAAAATAGTTGATTTTTTAAATGCATTTCAACCCCTACTTTACTCTGCTAGATGGGCTGACGAAAAATTTCAATGCATTTTTCTGATTCGTTTTTTTGTTCTTAATTAATCTACTGTCACCCAGTCTAGTCCATATTAAATCAAAGAATAATTAAATAATGTCAATGCCGATAGTAGAATTGTTTAATAATATAACAAATATATATATATATATATATATATAAAACCTACTTACCAACAGAACGTTGAAAGTAAAGATCCTGAATACCCACTCAGATGAATTCACCCCCGAACAAAGATTACCACAAGGTCCACCACTATCACCACTGCTTTATAACGTTTACTGTTTGGATATTTACAACTACCAACACGACGACCCTGAGCCCTTCGCTCACAATGGATATATCCTTCAATTTGCTGACGATACCGCCCTCGTATCCCACAACAGAACCACCACCAAGGTATCAGAAAATCTACAATCATTACTAAATACAACATGCAGGTGGTTCACAAATGGAGACTCAAGCCAAATCCTCTAAAAACATTTTGTTCAACCACCACCCATCGGATCATTCCCCATCTTTGAACATGTATCAACATACTTTACATCCAGTAACTAAGATCAACTACCTTGAAATAACTTTCGACAACAAAATCAATTTTAATGCCCACGTTGAGCTCAAGACAAAGAGTGTCATATCGTGAGCCAAACGCTTCCGAACTTTGACATATAACAGGACAGGGATCAACATAGAGACAGCTAGTAGAATTTACAAGCTTATTTGTCGACCAATGATTAAATATGGACACTTTTGTTTTTGAATTGCAAAAATCAGGGATTAAAAAAACTAAAGGTGACGGAAACAACATCAATAAGGAAGATAACCAAAATTCGACATCCTCTCAACCCGCTGCACAACCCCCAAACCATATTTTATACTAGTAGACTAATATAATGCCTATAAAAGACTGTCTAACCAATCTATCTAAAAGATTTTCCCAGATACCACAAAATCTAGAGAGAATCGAGAAATACTGCATTAGAAGAGATCCAGGAATAAGAACAGTACACAAGCACCCTGAACAAACCCTACTAGCAAAACTACAAAGATTAGCCAATAACAATTAATCAACACCGAAACATCATATTATTATTGTTATAATTATTGTTGCTATTAGTATAACTATAACAGCGATCACATCATAAAATATTGTATGTGTGTATTGTAACAATAGGCTGACGGACTTAGGTCAATAGCCTATTGAATCGGTTTGTGGTTCAATAAAGTTCATTTATTATTATTTATATATAAACATAACATTGACCGGTATAAAGGTCTGCTAAATAAACAAGTATATAAAACGAATAATCAAAACAATCGAGGCTCTTGGTTCTTCCCTCTCGGTTCTTTCCATTGATTGAGTTTCGACGTCTTAGTGTCGAAAGTCAGTCTTAGTTTGAGGGCCCTCATCTTAGGATGTGGGGCCAAGGCCCTTCAGGCAGTTTTTGTATTCTCCACCCTGGAGATCACAAGTTAAGATGTTTAGTGTAAAGTGACCCCTTTTCCTCCCCACTGGGTATATTGGTAATATTGTTTAATTTGTTATGTGTTCTATTTTTATTATGTGTATTATTGTTGTTGATTATTTGTATCTGTTGTTTGTTCGTTATCCCTTAAACGAGTGTTTTAATAAAACCATGTAAGTTCTTAAAGTTGCCCCTTATTAACACACCCTCTCCAAAGAACCCAAAGTCACATAAGGGTGTAGGGCCCATGGTTAAGGCCCTAGCTCTTTTTCTTTGTTAGATTTAAATTTCTACCCTTGCTAAGAAAATAGTTGATTTTTAAAGGGTTTCAGCCCCCATTTCACCCTTCAAGGTGTGCTGACAATATATTGATATGTTTTCATATGTATATATTTCTATTTCGAAACTGTCTAATATTTAAAATGAGTGCGTTTTAAATACCTATTTTCGAATTTGAAAAATAATCCCTAAACCCACGACTTTATCGATTATAGTCCTGCTTTAAAATGTGGATGTGGATAATTTCACACCCATAACTGATGCTCCTAAAATGTCGACCAGCTTATTCGAAGATATAGTTTTAAAAACACCACTAAACATCAATATATTGGCTAGGATTCAAAGCCAGGACTCCATGGTCGCAAGCCAAACACCTTAGCCCTGCGTCACTGAGTAGAATTTGTGGCTTTTGATTCCTAACTATAAAATATTTACACCAAACTGAATCCGCTCTGTATTAGTGCATAATAAATTTCTTCATTATCTATTTGTTTTTTATTGACAGGATTTTACTGTCATCAAGAATCCTGTAATCTGTACAACCTGTCATGGCTCGCTAGAGGATTGCTTCCGTTTTGTGTCAGATTGTTTAGTTGCAGAAGAAAAAATTAAGAAATATTGTGAAACTCTAGATACAAGCAGTAAAGGAAAAGTAGAGCTAAACGGTTTATTACAGTTTGCGATGGGAGACGTAACTATAAAGAAAGAAGAAGTACAGTTTACGTCAAAAATGTTAAGCATTAAAAAAGGGAGTAGTATAAAAGAAGCAGAAGCGTTATGTGGGCAAAACGAACTTAAGGAGGAGAAGCTTGTTGAAATTGAAGACCAAAAATATTTACTTACGGAAGAAATTGAAATAAAAAGTGAATCATTGGAGTTCAACAGGTAATACTGAATTAAAATTAATTGAATTGAATCTATGCTGCTAAAACACATTAAATACTACTTTTAATATACAGAGTGAGTCACTAATGCATGAATCGTAAATATCTCCTTGATCGTTTGAAATTTAAAAAAATATCTTATAGCGGAGTAGATGGTATTTGAAAAATAAGTGGTTTTTTTTTCCAAAAAAATGTTTTTCTTATCGTATAGAGGACAACTTCCCCCACTTTCCTGACACTTTCACATCCGAGACCTAGGTGGTAGGAGAGGAGGGGGTTGTTAAACATATGGAAAATCGTTTTTTCTCAGTTTGTGCTCGATTGAGGAGACGGACAAAAAAATGTTTCTGATAAAAAAAGAAAGGTCTCCCCGAGGTGCGTAAACTGGTTTTTGGTTTTTTAAAATCGCCGATTGGGGCCGGGGATATGGCCATTTCAAGGGATTGAGTTTCCGGGTAGGAAAAGGGATCGGACAGGTGGTATGAGGGGTGTTTAAGATATAAGGGATGTGGTTAGGATGGTAATTTTTTCTGTTGTGGCTGGTTATAGGAAGAGGTGAGGCTGCGGGGAGCTCTCTAGGGCAATTAGCGAAGGAGAGGAAGGGGGGAACGTGCGAAAAGGGAAAACGGCCATATATCCGGTTCTAATAGGGCGATTTTAAAAAATCAAAATATGATTTCTTCCTCTTTGAGCAGCTATAATGTTGGATAGGTAGAAAAAACTTTCGCAGAAAATGTAAAAATAGGGGGCAAAAGAAAAATTTATTATTTTTCAAAATGATTTTTTTTATTAAGTGACAGAAAATATCATGATATCGGGAGCGGCCAGCTGTTGTTGCCGTCAGTTGTTACTGTGGAATTTTTTTTTTTGATAGAAACTATTGTTGGTAACATGTTTATTTACAGAGGTCATACAATATAATGTTGACATCTTCAACGCCTGACTTCATTGGAAACAAGCTCTTTTCTCCGGATATTCTGAATCGGTTTTGCTCGATTCATCCCCGCTACTCTCGTATTCAAGTAAAAATCTGATCCGCCTGTGTCCAGATTTCCAAACACGTTCAAGTAAAAAGATGTGCTGGATGCATCATCGTGTAACCCTGACATTCCGTCGTTTGTGTGGCCATATTTGACCGATTCTGTATCGCGAGACTCTATATTGGTAGCATTATCATCGCAATCACGATCGGCTACCGAATTAGTAGAGCTATCTTGGCAATCCACCAAACTTGATTTATTAATTACATCAATGGGTTTCAGCATATTGCAATTATTACATTCGATTCCATTACAATAATAACGCAGATTTGTACATTTTACTCCCAACTTGACGCATGAACAGTTGTTGTTCTTACATCCTGTTATGCATTTACATGATATCGCATTTAGCAGCGATTGCGGATACGGGTCCATTACGTTCATTGTTGGCATAAGTCCGTTTACAGTGCCCCAGCCATACTCTTCTGGATTTTTTCTATTAGTAACCATTTAGATATTTGCAAACTAACATGGAGGGCGTGAAAGTGCGCTACCTCATGCGTTGGGGGCAGATGTGCTAAATTTGTATTTTTCTGTACAGTGTATTTTTTGAAATACTGATAATGGAATTTATTTAAATCTTGATCTTTGCTCCCTTTCTCTTTACCCCCGTACATCGTAATGATTCATTCCTCTGTTGGATTTTGAAGATTGCTCTCGGTTATGGTAGAAAAATTACAAGACGATTTGTCAGTTTTTTGACATTCTGTGGAGGAATCGATGAGCTTTATAAATTTCTTTTCCGATATGACTTTCTGACTTTTCTGAATAGACTTTCTCAAATCTTCGTGTTTGAATGAACATCTGTTGTAATATCAACTCGGGACTTTACCAGCATTTGGTTTGAAAAAATAAACTTTACAATTATTCATGTAGGTCAGTTGAGTCATGATGACCAACAGATCTATGTCGGTCCCTACAATCACCACGTCATGATCATTGTTCGTTTTTGCCAAATCAGTCGCGGTATGAACAATTATTGCATCTGCATCATCTGGACAGATTCGAGTTTTTTTATGATTAAGTTCTAACTGAGTAGCGAGCATTTGAATTAATCTCTCTTTATTGGAACTATTCGCCAGAAACTTGGATTGCGCAACGTGAGGCTTCATGTTTCCTGTGAATACGAAGTCAGAGCATGCACTTTTTCTCACACGTACTGTGTACTCTGGAGTTTTTGTGCACGTCGTCGAGATGATTTGCTGCGTATATTCATGGGAAATAAAAGAAGAATCATTAAAGACAGTTGAGAATTGAGTGACTTTAAATATTTGAAAACGCCTCGCGCAACGGCTCACACGAATACAAAGAATTTCTCTGTGTGAATGAGAACGGCGAGATAGTAGAGAAGGTAGAGGCCACGCCTACTCTCCCGTCGCTGCAGTTGCTGATTTAAAAGAAATAAATTTATAAGTGTAACTCGCGCGCGTAGCGCAAGTTACTGTTCGATCGAATTAAAAAAATAAAAAGAGAAATTTGTTTTCTTTAAAATGAGCCTTAGCAGAAGGGCGTAGGACTTTTCCTTGCCCTTCTGCAGGGCTTAAACTTCAAGTTGTGGCCCTACCTGTCCTATTGAAGGAATTTGAAAAATTATTTTTTCATTTTAAAGGAGATGAAAATCCCCGTCTTTTGAGGAGCATTTTATACCATATGTTTAACACCCCCCCCCCCCCCCCCCCACACCATCACCACCACCTAGATCTCGGATGTGAAAGTCTTCGGGAAGTCGGGGAAGTCATCCTCTATAAGATGGGAAAAAATGTTTTGAAAGGGGACACTTGTTTTTCATCCCCTTTTTCTGCCAGATCTACTCCACTATTACAGGGTGGCCACTTTTCTGGAAAACCGGAAAAGGCAGGGAATTTCATGTTGGTCAGGGAAATCGGGGAAAAGTCATGAAATTTTAAGAATTTTAAGAAATAATCTGGGAAAAACGCATTTATTTTAATATATTTTTTATTCTTGCTTACAGCCGAAAATGTTTTATTCAGTGCGAATTTTATGCAAGTCGGTGTTTTCTCTTAAAAAAAATTTTTCTACGAAAATTGTGCCGATTTTAATAAGCGACAAAATAGTTAAAAGACGTTTGAAATCCGTGGCTTACTTTAAGAATTATGACGGAAAATATGGAAAATAAGTAATATGTCTAAGCTAAGCTAATATCTCCGTTATTTGAGGAAATACGATGAAAATTCTAAGGCGATATTTTTTTGCAAAACAGTATTTCAACGAGATTATATCTAAATTTTTGAAAATCGCCTTTTGAGATTTACTCTTTCTTATTCTAATTTTTTTTTAATGGGCAGGAAATGACGGCATTAAATAGAGTATTTTCATCTTTTTTCAGCGAATTGTCACATGCCATTCATAATTATTCATTGCAACTAAGCAAGTAATTATAAAAACATTTTTTGAACCAATTAATTTCAAGGTTAGAAAATACATGTTAATGGACCCTGCACAAACCTTGTGGGAAATGGGTTTCGATAGAATCATCTGAATTTATGGTATATTGCAGCGTTTGTCATCCTGAAGAGTCTCCATGACCAGGATGCTCCATATTTAGTACTTTGGCGCATATGGAGCACCAAAGCTCCATAGCTTCGTCATAAGTTTTGAGTAGTTTTATAACATTTTTAATGCATATTTTGATTATTGAATTGCCAAACTTCATGTTTTTGGGGCTGCTGAATTCAAGTCAATGTCAAATAGATGATATTGACAGTTGGCAGCTGTCAATTTATCAGATTTGAATTTAGCAACATCAAAAACTATAAAGTTCAGTCATTCTTATAACTGCCCCGATGACGTATTGCTTCACCCAGGTTACCTCCCCTATCTTCCCAAGCTGTACCAACTCCGCAGTTGGGTACATTTGGGTTAGTCAGACATGACAGAAGATTTGACTATTGTCTAGGAACAATATTTTGTGACGTCAAAATTACGTATTTTGACACCTCCACCTGCCCCGAACAACTGCAGTTGGTAAAGCTGGGAAGCTAAATAGAATTTGGCTATAGTTCCTTGCTAATTGATAGCAGATTAACAGCTGCCAACTGTCAATATCGTCTATTTGAAGGGGACGGTAGCTCAGTGGTTTAGCGCGTCTAGCTTTCATACTGGCATACCTAGCGAAGCAGGTTCGATCCCTGCTCACCGCGAAATAATTTTAATTATAAAATTATCCCCAAGATGTGGTTCGGACTCCACTATAAACTGTAGGGCCTCGTTTCTCTTTACCTTACACAAAATCATTCTGGATTTTCAAGGAGTTACCTCGGTGACTTGAGAAGCGGTTAAGAAAACATTTTAAGAAAACATTTTTAAAAACATTTGACACCAGATTTGAATTCAACAACCTCAAATTCATAAAATTGGGTAATTCAATAATCAAAATATGCGTTAAAGAATGTTATAAAGCTACTCAATAATAAGTTATAATTGAGCTAGGGAGCTTTGGTGCTCCATAAGCGCCAAAATATTGAATATGGAGCATCGTGGTCATGAAAGCTTTTGTTCAGGATGACAGAAGCTGTAATATACCGAATATTCAGACGATTCCGCCGAAACCCAATTTTTATAGGATTAGTGCGAGGTATGGAGCTTTGGTGCTCCATAGGAGCCAAAATATTCAAAATGGAGCATCCATAGAGACTTTTGTTCAGGATGACAAAGGCTTACAATACACGAAAAATTCAGACGATTCTACCGAAACCCATTTCCCATAAAGTTTGTGCAGGGTCCTTTGTTATGGCGTCTTTCTTCATTACTTAAATTCTCACGAAGGCCGTGCTGCTGTTTTGCAAGTAAATTATATTTTTTTAAATTTTACTATAATTTCCTTTATGGAATATTTATACAACTTTGCAATATTTGATATTAGGGAGATTGGACAATAATTGTTGGGTTGTTCAAGGCCACCGGTTTTGTAAACATGTAGTACCAGAGTCTCTTTGAAAATTTTGGGAAATATACCTTCGTTTAATCAAATATGATTTTTGTTAAAGGTGACACTGTATACTGTGCTTAATGAGCTTTATTGTTTTGGTAGTTTTACCGTCTATGCCTGGTCATGTCTTTTTCTAAATTATGTATAAATTTTATAACGTCACACTGTAATATTGGATTGACAAATATCGACTCTTGTACTTTATTTTATTTTATTGTTTTAATATTTGTTACTATATTTGTGTCAACGTTTATAAAAAGTTATTGACAAATTTGCCATAATAGTTATTTTTATGGATTTCAGATTGGAAGGTCGTATTTTACCACAATCACAAGTCACTACTAGTAGGTTAGTTAAGAAACGGAAATCGAGGATTCAGAGTACCTCAACTATAAAAACATACCATTGCCAAGGCTGTTCATTCCAAACAAAATATAAACATTACCTAAAGACACACTTACTAAAGCATAAAGATCCCTCAGAAGTAATGTACAAATGTGACTCTTGCTCTTTTCAGACGAAACGTCACGAGGGACTCAAAAGACATTTGCTTGTACATAGGGATCCTTCAGAGGTAACAATGTACAAATGTGACTCTTGCTCTTTTCAGACGAAATATCGCAACGGCCTCATAAGACATCTGCTAATACATAGGAATCGTTCAGAGGTAACAATGTACAAATGTGACTCTTGCTCTTTTCAGACAAAACATAAAAATAACCTCAAATTACATTCACTACTACATAGGAATCATACAGAGGTAACAATGTACAAATGTGACTCTTGCTCTTTTCAGACAGTATATCGCGGGGCCATCAAGACACATTTCCAAATACATAGGGATCCTTCAGAGGTAACAATGTACAAATGTGACTCTTGCTCTTTTCAGACAAAACATCATGGGGGCCTCAAAAGTCATTTGCTTGTACATAGGGATCCTTCAGAGGTAACAGTGTACAAATGTGACTCTTGCTCTTTTCAGACAAAACATCACGGGCACCTCACAAGACATTTGCTAACACATAGGGATCCTTCAGAGGTAACAATGTACAAATGTGAATCTTGCTCTTTTCAGACAAAACATCATGGGGCCCTCAAAAGACATTTGCTTGTACATAGGGATCCTTCAGAGGTAACAGTGTTCAAATGTGAATCTTGCTCTTTTCAGACAAAACATCATGGGGCCCTCAAAAGACATTTGCTTGTACATAGGGATCCTTCAGAGGTAACAGTGTACAAATGTGACTCTTGCTCTTTTCAGACAAAACATCATGGGGGCTTCAAAAGTCATTTGCTAGTACATAAGGATCCTTCAGAGGTAACAATGTACAAATGTGACTTGCTCTTTTCAGGCTATGCATCACTGGGTCCTCTAAAAACATTTACTAGTACATAGGGATCCTTACAAATGTGACTCTTGCTCTTTTCAGACAAAACATCATGGGGACCTCAAAAAACATTTGCCAGTACATAAGGATCCTTCTGAGGTAACAATGTACAAATGTGCCTCTTGCTCTTTTCAGACAAAATATCCCGGGGGCCTCACAAGACATTTGCTAACACAGGGATCCTTCAGAGGTAACAATGTACAAATGTGTCTCTTGCTCTTTTCAGATAAAACATCACGGGGACCTTAAAAAACATTTGCTATAAGGATCCTTCAGAGGTAACAATGTACAAATGTGACTCTTGCTCTTTTCAGACAAAAAAAATTTGATCTAAGACATTCACTGCAACCGCATAAGGATCCTTCAGATAAATAAGCAATTGAAAGGGGCACGTACGCACCGCAAACAAAACTCAGATGATATGATAAAATCTGCAGGGGAGGTGATAAACTCATTTGCGGTCAGTTTTTTAACTATTTGGTAAATATTATTTATGGTGGGAGCACCAGCAGATCAACATAAGTTTTATAAAAATATGTTGGTAATTTATCTGCACCTATTCCAGTCTTAGGTTCTAGAGATTGTATTGCTTTGGGAATCTTATCCTTCATTATACTTTTAACAATTAATTTGTCCAGATCATAGTTCTGGTGATTTGTGTCTGATATAGATTTAAAGTTTGAGTTAAATAATTCTTACCTGCAACGGAGTTAAAAATGTTAGTTGTTCATTATCATTCTTTATATGAATTAACTAACTCCAGGTATGTGAAATATTTTATTAAGTTGGTAAAATATAAATTAACATAACTTTTGAAATATTTGTGATTTGTATTGAGAATATTTATGTAAAATAAATAAGCCTGATAGTTTTATAAGTTTCTGATATTTCCCAAACAGTACAAGAACGTCCAGTGAACATCCATTGGACGTCCTTTAATAAATTGTAGACGTCCAGTGGATATCCAGATGTCATAAGAATCTGTATCCAGTGGACGTCCATAACATGTCCGTACAGGACATACTCAGCATTACATGGACGTCAAGTGGATATCCAGAAGCCACAAAAAATCTGCATCCAATGGACGTCCATAACATGCCCATAGACGTGGTACTTGATAAGATTTAGATTACCCACCATATCTTACTATGTAGGAACATTGGACGCAATCGACACTAAGGCATAATTATCGAGTCTAAATAAATAAATTTTACATAAAAAAAATTAATAGACGTTTGTGAAAATTGCAATTTAAAATTTTGGCTAAGGAATAAAACTACAAGTTATAAAATGTAAACAATCTAAATTTCAATAAAGTTTCAAATCTATCAAGAACCATTCCTTCAGATCATAGAAAAAATGTATTTTAAATTTGCACCTTTTCAAAAAATTCAGTTTTAAAATATTAGCTTAGGTCACATGCTTTAAATCCATGTTAATAATAGAATGTGCGGAAGTGCAAACTTGAATAATCTTATTCACATATCAAATGAAACCTGGACTGATGTGTATCTAGCTAATGGTTCTGATGCAAAATTTAACAACCTTCATGATACACTAACATACAATTTTAATAGAGAATGTCCGCAAAGAAGTAAAAAACATTGTAAGAAACTGGTAAAAAATGGGTAAATGTTACAATTATAGAATTTAGTGAGAATCTCAAACAACTTTTTTATTTATAAAAAAAATAATCCTGACCTAAGAAATAACTATAGAATAGTTCTTCTTCTTCTTCTAGCGGGGCGAGGAAAGGTCGCCGCACTGAGGCCTTGTGGCCCATTGTGCAACCGCTAACGAATTTATTAAAAGCCCCCACACCGGCCAGATTCTAGTCCAAAGGCCAGAATCCTGCTTATGGGGAATTTCTTATTTCCTCCAGCATTGGAAAGCCAATGCCGAGGTGTTTATGCCTCAGGTTCATCAACCTAGGGCAGGAAATCAGGACGTGGATAGAAGTTTCTTCCTCGTCCTCGCAAAACCTGCAGTCGGGGTGGTCCACCACCCCCATGGTATGCAGGTGTTTCCTGAAAGAGCCGTGTCCGGTCAAAAGACCTATTACGACTCTGACTTGTCTCCTGCTTAGTCGCAGAATTTGTTTTGTTCTCTCCGGCAAGGGCCCTGAGATGAGGAGCTTCGCTTGCCGGAGTCCTGGGTGGGATGTCCAGTAAATGAACTGGGAGTGGGCCCAGTCCTCTTTTAACCTCCTGGCGTTGGATCTAGGGTAACCTAGGGCCGGCTCCGGACCCAGTAGAGGCTGCTGAGAGCCTCCTCTGGCCAGAGCGTCTGCCCGCTCGTTACCTTCAATGTTGCTGTGTCCAGGCACCCAGAGGAGCCTGACCCAATTGGATGAGCCAAGTTCGCAGAGAGCCTGTTTACAGTTTTGAACTAATTTTGATTTGGTTCTTGTCGATGCAAGGGCCGCTTGGCTGTCACTACATATGTGTATGTGTTTGTTGGAGTATTCCCTTCGGATATTCTCCTGTGCACAGACCAAGATAGCAAAGATCTCAGTCTGGAATACTGTGGCGAAATTGCCCAGGGCATAAGAGAGCTCAGCCCTGGGCCTTTCTCCATATATCCCTGCTCCGGTACCTTCCTCTAGCCTCGATCCGTCTGTGAACCAGACGATATCGGCAGGCCCGAGTGTGCCCTCGAGTGGGTTCCAGTCTTCCCTTTTGGGGATGACCACCTCAAAGGGTTGTGCGAAGGAGAAGGAATATAGAATAGTTACCAAACAACATAATAAGCTTGATCAACAAGCGAAAAGTCAGTTTTATTTAAATAAAATACATAGCTCTAGTAATGTAAGTAAATCTACGTGGCACATAATATCTGAACTAACAAGTAAATCCAGATTTCAGAAAAATATCAAATTAGAAATAGACAATATTCGTATTAAAAATCCACAAGAGATATCTGAGAAATTTAATCATTTTTTTTTGTAAATGCACCGCACGAGACAATAAATAAAATAACTAATCAAAATATAATTACAAATTTAATCTCATGTAAATAAATCTAATATTTCTAACAAAATATTTCTGTCATATGTAACGGAGCAAGAGATCTTTATTATAAAACAAATTAAAAAATAAACATTCTACTGAACTTGATGATATTTCCGGCAACTGCCGAATATGTTAAACCTTTAACTCACATAATAAACAAATCTTACAGAAGGAGTGTTTCCCGCAAGATTAAAAACATATTTGGTATCCCCAAATTTTCAAAAGGGGAGACATTAGTAACATTAACAAACTATCGACCAATATCTGTTCCACCTATAATTTCCAAAATTTATGAATATGCGATGCTCTCAACATGATTTTCGTTCTGGATACTCTACTCTTACAGCAGTTCACTCTTTTTATGAACGTATATTGGAGGCAGTTGAGGCGGGCGAGAATCTGACTGGGATCTTCTGTGATCTCAATCGGGCATTCGACTGCATTCAGCATGACTTGTTGCTTAAAAAATTATATGAATATGGCATAAGAGGTAAACCATATGATATGTTAGGTGGTTAAAGCAAGTGTACAACAAAATGCAGAGCTCTGACAATGTAGGCTATAAATTCTGCAAAAATAATTGTTTAGATCATTATGTGTGTGTAAAGTGCCATAGTATATATCATAAAGCATGTGTTTCTAGATTCAGAAAGCAAATTCGATTTGTTAAACAAAATAAAATAAAATTCTGTGAAGAGGACCTAAGTCTCAACGAACCGCACGAAAAGAGTATTATCCTGGAAAAAACTTAGTGAATTAATGGAGGATAGTGAAATGAAAAACAAACATTGAAAAATTGACGTTGAATAAATAACAAATTAATCTTAGGCGAAGGTCAAAAGAGAGAAGAGGAATTGGTTGAATTATTAGTGGGTCAAGAAAAAACAATCCAAGAACTAAAACAAATTATGCACGAATTAAAAAAAACAATGACAAAAAAACAAAAACCACAACTTCCATCAGTACACAAACAACAAAATAGATCAAGAAAACTGTCGACGTCTACAACTTCTCTTGCTGATAAAGAAAACGTTATACTCCAGGAGCATATATCACTAAATTCAAAATCGTTCAATGATACTACAGAAAATAGATCTGTTACAAAATCTGCTGAAAATGTACAAACAAGTGAAGCCAATATTCTAGGTGATGAAAAAGTTTTAAATAATAAACATAAAAAACAAATCCTATTGTTAAGTGATGACATTGGAAAGGGAATTCAGTATCAGCTATGGAAACAAGTGGGCCAAACTTCCTATGATGTAGTTATGATAAGAAAGTCGAGAGCCCCATTACATTAAATCATGGAAAATTTGGATAACGAAGGGATTTACTCATTATGACTTCGTTATAGTCATGGGTGGTTAAAATGATTTATTATTCCAAAATAGTGTGCCCTCCTTCAGTAAAATATGTAATTACTCAAGCAATGCACGAATACTAATGTCATGTTTACATTAGTCCTTTATTCTACAAATGCTGAAAAAAACAAGCGCGTCGTTAAATACAATAAAAAACTAGAAGACTTTTTATGCAGATTTAATAGACTTGTAGAAGGCAGGATTGAATATATTGAAATAAATAAAAAAAGACACTGTCCCTAAACTACATTATTATATAACCAGTTAAGTGTAAATTTTGAGAAATCAATTACAATGAAAAACTTCAAATTCGTAAAGATATCCAGTAAATGATAATAAAGATAGTAGTTGTGAAATCCAATTCAAGCTCTCAGCATGTAATCGATCTTACGCAAAGCAGCAGCAACTCTGAAATTCACCAGCTTTTTCGATAACAACATAACGGTTTGTCACATAAATGTTCAGGTCTTATTAGTGGTAAGCTATAAATTTATTTCAATTGTTTTTAATAAGCAAAAACATAGATATTGCATGTATATCAGAGCACAATATTCGTGGTGGTTCTCTGATTATAGCAAAGAATTGTATCAATACAAACCCATAGGACTCTGTAAATCACCTTTCGGTTAAATGTAATATTGAATTATGTGGTATATCTTGTCAGTTTCATAATAAAAAATACATAATAATCAGTCTATCGACCTCCACATGGCGACATAAAGATATTTTTCACGAATATAACTCTTTAATGTAGCTATTACCAAAGCAGACTATATAATATTGTGTGGAGATTTAAATATTAGTTCGGGAAAGAGCTCCACTGATGCTAAAATACTCTGACTTATTTCAATCCTTTGAACTGGAATCAATGACAAATGAACCTACCAGAATTTTTACCAATGTAAATGGTTACACTACATCTAGTATAATAAACTATCTAACCGCTAATATGCCAAAGCATGTATATAAGTGTATATTGACAAATTCAAATATAGCAGATCATTTAGCTCATATTTCAATTTTTAATATCTCTCATACTTACAAAACATATGTCGTTAACAACAAATGTATAAGAAAGCGAGATGTTGGAGAAAATAATATGAATTTAATAAACAGATTAAAGTTGGAAAACTGGGATTGTATATATGAAAGTAAAATAAATGGCGCTTTAGGCAATTTCATAAATTGTATAAGATGGCACCCAGATATATCTTGTCCTATAAAGTCATTTAAAGTGAGCCATAACGGAATTAATGATTGCAAAGGCTGGATTACCCCAGACATTATTAAAGATGGTGTAGAACTAAAAAATTTGCATTTGCTAACCAGTAACTTAAACTGTCAAGACACAAAATTATATAACAATAAAAAATATAGAAAATATATAGAAAAAGTATCAAACAAGCCAAAAGGAATTTCTATCAAAACAAAATTGAACACTCAACAAATAAAACCAAAGAAACATGGAAAATCATTAATTGTAAGTTGGGTAGAAAGAAAGTACTTAAGGAGTTAAAATTATTTTCTAATAACCGTAGTTATAACTGATTCATGTAAGCTCGCTGACATATTTGGTTCACGTTCACTTTGGACAAAACATATCATTGCACCTATCATGATCCTACATTTCTTTTTTTCTCCTGTAACTGAATCTGAATTGACAAAAAAATTTTAATAAACTTAAAAATAAAAGCTGTATTGGAAACGACGGTTTTAAAATGCTCAAACAAACTAAAGATTCTATTCTAGACCCGTTAAAATATCTGATAAATTATTCGATTGAGAGTGTAATTTTTCCAAACATTTTAAAAAATCTCACGTAATTCCTTTACTAAACACTGGGGATCCATCAGATATAGAAAATTATAGGATAATAACGTTAGTCAGCTCGCTTTCATTAGAAAGCGAGCTGACTAAAATCACCATTTCCATTAGCTTATCTTAAATACAACAAAAACAACATACATTAATTTTTCTAATAGAAAGCCATGTCCTCTGCAAAACTTGAACTTTAGCAAGGTAAGTTTCTAGGAGTTGTTTTAGATGCAGACCGATCCTGGAGATCCCAAATTAATATTGTATGCGAGAAGTTGAATCAAACCTATTTCGCCATTATACAAATGGAAAATGTCTGTGATAAGACAGGATTACTAAAGATGTATTACTCACTTGCATACTCACATATTAGTTTTAGCATCATGTACTGAGGAGTATTTGTCAAAAAAAGCTTATCGGCCTAATGTTTAACTTAAAACCAGGTGATAGCTGTGTTCAAACTTTTAAAAGTGACAAGTTACAATGTTAATGTACGTTACATTTTCAATTCATCACACACCCTGTACATCAACTTAGTTAAAATCACATTTTCTTTACAAACAGCCATATGGTAAAAATGCTCTAGTATATTTATGCCTGTGTACCTACTTAGGTACGTGGCTTACACAGAAATAGCATTAAGGGAAATGCAGATGCTAAATCGCTGAACTAAGGGGTATGTACGGCACCCAGAGTGACCCATCGACCACCCAAATTGCGGGCATACATTCATAGCCCTTGACTACCAGGCATATGGAAATTGGCGCCGGAGAGTCTTCTAACAAAATAATCAAGAGTGGTTAACAAACTCACGATTTTTAAAACAGACGATTTTCTGGGAGTCGAAAAATGTATCTTGTCAGAGATTGACGTACAAATTTTATTTTGTAAGTCCTGAACGTCTCATCGCCGATTCTGCAGATACAACCAATTCCGAAGATACTGTTTCTTAGATTTCCTTTTTGTGTAGTGCCATTTTAAAATTTAATTTAATTTTTAAGATTCATATACAGAGTGCTTTTTATTATATGACTGAAACGGGGCTAGCTTCCCAAATCAAAATAAAAAACTAAACTAAATCGCGACGCGCCGTGAATTAAAATATACATTTATAAAAGTGTAGAGGGTGTGCAGTGAATATAGTGTCACTGGGCTAACAGTCAGGACTTGGTGAGATAATTCCAATTTTATTTAATTTTTGTTTCTTTTCGACAGTCACGGACTACACGCTGACTATGTTTTACTTCTTTTTTTTTAAATAGTTAAATTATCCGTTTCACTAAATTCTTTTTACGTCACGCTTATGGTTAATTTTTTTTGTTTGTTTTATGTAAACAATTTTTTTTCTCTCTCTAAGTTCGTTTAGTTGCTTTGCGGCGATCCATTTATTAACTACCTAGTGTCATTCCCAGTTACAATGTTACTTCAAAAAATTGTTTCTTATCTAAACTCTCTCATTAAAACTTTTTGTTTTTTTTTTTTTAATAAATACATTTTGTTAGTAATTTTTGGCCTTTGGCACTTTAAATTAATTAATTATTCAGTGTACAAAGTATTCGTAACTTCATCAGTTACGATGCTCAATTAAACAACTGATTCTTTTGAATTTTATTTTATCGGGTTGTTATAATAATTTCGCTATATTATAACTATTGGATGGGTGCATTAAATAATTAATTATTCACGATATCCAAACTCAGGGATTCGATAACATTTTACAGTTAAGGCCTGTGTCAATGTATTTGATTTAAATTGTTATAATTTTCTTTTTGTTTTGGGAAATGTAAATACTCCCAGAGCTACTATTACAATACAGTTTTTTTTATTCAATTAATAAATAATTAAGTTAAGGCAAATTGCCCAGTTAACGTTTGTTTTTTCTATTTTATTATTTTTTGTTGTTGTTTTGGGGAAATTTAGATAATCTTAAAACCACGGCTAGTTTATTTTGGTCCTTGTTACGACGCCCAATTGTTTATTCATAGTTTTTTTTTTCATTTTTTTTTTAATTTTTTGTTCACCATTGGTTACCCTCTCTTATTATTATTATTACGCCAAATTATTTTATTTTACTGGTTGTTTTTGGTTCCTAACTTTTTTTAATTTTTGTTTTGTTGTACATAGCCGAGGACAGGCAATAAATCTCGTAATAGTAAAATTGATCTTTTACTTTTACCAGAAAATAGTACCATTTTTTTTTTGAGCAGTTGGCGGGGGATGGTCCTCGACTGCAGTTTAAGATCACAGTGCCTATCCGTAAAGAACTCACCCTGAGAGTCGACCAGATCGCTTCCAGCCAAGCGTGGTGCTACTGGCGCCCATACGAAATAAATTTGTAGCCTCACGCTAATTATTTTGTGCTGGGAATTGTCGCTATCGAAACGCGACCGACGTCGACATGGCGCCCAACGTGGGGCCATCTAACTAATTCGGCTCAGGAACCGCGCAGCTAACCAATCCACCGGGATCCATTGTAATACTTGTAGGATTTTTTTTTTCTTTCAATTTTTTTTCTCTTCTCATTTGTCTACCCATCAACCCTACATCGTATCTGTCGAGTACGCCTGACAGCATTCCACCTCTTCAGTCATAGACAAATTTCGTCCCCATATCTTTCGTTTCGAGAGCAGCCATATCAAATTCGCGGTTTGTAATTTCTCGTCAAGCCTTCTCTGGCACTGCGCTTACCTCAAAGCAGGCGCATCTTCCAATGGAGCGGGAAAATCGAGCCGTTATAGTAGATCAGTCCGAAGGGACGGGCGATACGGAAATAGGCAGTGATCTTTTGTTGATGGACCTACCAGTACCCCATCAAACGTCTACACCTCTCATACCGAGAACGAGTCGACATGTAACCATCGCCTCGGACAGGTCTGCAGAGCGTAGTCTGTCTACTGCTATGGAGCGCGATGCTCCACCTTCGACGTATGGGGAGACCCCATTAGAGCGCACGTTCGCTCAACTGTCGGAGGCCCTCGTCTCAGCGCTCAGGAGCGTTAACCACCCTCCAGCAATTCAGCCTCGACCCTTGCCACTCCCTGAGTTTCGTGGTCTTATCCATGAGAGCGCTCGTGAATTCGTTTACCGCATGGACCAGCACTTCCATACTCTCCACATCAACGACCCTTAATCACAGCTGGCTCTGGCAACAGACCAGTTGAGGGGAAATGCCAAAAGTTGGTATGAGCCCTACCGGTACCTCATATCATCATATGAAGTGTTCGTGGAGCGCTTGTTCTCTAGATACGAAGCTACTGAACAGCTGGCGCACGCCACCACCGTACTGTACGGAGAACGACAGAAGGTTGGAGAGAGCGTTGCCGTATTTGTGACTCGAAAAATTAGTGTATTCAACCGGGTCGCCCCCGATCAGCCGGAGCAAACCCGAGTCACGGTGGTGCTAGACCAGTTACTCCCGGAATTGCGATCGCGCATCCGGGGCCGACCATATCGCGCCCTCGAGGACCTCGTCGCAATAGCTTCGAAGGTCGAGGAAGATATGCGTGAGTCCACTCCTCAAAGGACTACAGAACGAAGTTTCTCTGACACATTACGCAACAGGCAAAATCACCACGCCAATCAACAGGTACGGTCTTCAGGTCGGGGGCCAAGTACCCCATGTAGGTACTGCCCGGGACAACAGTGGCACTACCACAACGAGTGCCCCAAAAATCCGTACCGGCAGTCCCGTCCGGAGGCGAGTAGGGAAGAGAGTCGGTCTCGCCCCCCTCCTCAATCCAACCAACGAGAAAATTCTCGGAGTCAGGAGAACTGGAGAAGCAACTCTCCACGAGGCAATAACCCTCCTCTTGCGAGAGAGAATGGGTACGGGCACGGTACCATTCGTCGTACCGTAGATTCCACCGCTACTACGTATGATCATGACCGCCAGGGAAACTGGCGAGCCGAAGGAGTTACCAGCCGCGACTCCTCGGCGAACTCGCAAAATCAGGCGGCTTCCAATATGTGAAGCAGACCCAAAACTGCGAAGTCCGCCGGAGGGCGTTAAACTCAGCCTGGACCTCCCATCGGCAGCTCTCCGAGGTCTCCTCTCACGACCCTTCTCACGGAGCAGCTGACGAGAACCGCCGGGGGCGTCAAACTCAACCCGGTCAATCTCCCACAGGTCCACCGTGGGCCAAGCCGTTCACACTTCGAACGTTCCCCACCGGCAGGTGTTAAATGCTCACGTCAACCCCCAAGGCTTCTCACCAGAGGACCGACATTCCCAAAATCCAGGAACCCGTTCCGGGTCATCGTACGACGACCGTTCCACCACTCAACTGAATGGCGTCGACAAACACTCATCGCCTTCCCCATGGCCCTCGCTTCCGGCATTCTTTTCAGGCCAATTCCGTCCCCGAGAAAAATCCGATTTTCGAAACGACCCCGAACATATCTCTGTCGAAGCGACAATGGTCGCTCTCGCCAAACCAGGCCAACCTAATATTCACTCAGGGGATCCTTCCCATTTACCAAGGCCAAGCGAACTTAACATTCACTCGTCAACCGTTGGAGTTGATGCCTTCTTTTCACCTTTCACCAGTACCAACCTCCAGGTCACCGAAAACTCCCCTAAGGCAAGCTCGCCCAGCACCGGCGACTTGACCAACCTTATTTCATCTAAATCAATACCGATAGTTCAGAAAATTGAACCAAATCTTAACAGGACCCGGTGCGTTGCGCCGACCGTATTCTCTTCTACTCTCCACAGGGAGAATTTCACACCCAATTCTAGCAGCAGCAGCCGCCACCAATCAGGCGACGAATCGGAAGAATTCGTTCAGCCCATCTCCATTTCTTGTCGCGATTCCAGCGACCATTCAGATTCCACGGGAACCCATCTCTACAAACACTCTTTCTCGGAACGACTGCCTTCGTCGACGGAGAGGCTGTTCGTTACCGCCGAGCTCACGCAGCTCCCTCGAATTTATATTCACATGGATGGGCAACGCCGTCCAGCCTTGATCGACTCAGGTGCGACCAGGAATATAATTAGTTCAAAATTAGCCACGGGACATCGCGTCGAACCTAATCATATCGAGTTCGGGATAGCTTGCGGCGCGAAAACCATACGTTCCCAAGGGGACATTTATTTAAATTTTACAATCAACGACATTCAGTATTCGGCGCGGTTTAATGTGATTCCAAGTTTGCACGAGGATATTATCCTCGGGGCTCCGTTTCTCCATGGCGAACGAGCATTCCTCGACTACGACAGGCGGTGTATATACGTAGGGACGGACAACCGACAAACCGTCTTCTGGGATCAAACAGACAGGGACTCGATACTCAGACCAAACCGCACAATTCATCCTCTTATTGATATTCCTTCCGAAGGGCGCGCTCTTCTCACACCCCTCTTCGCAGAATTTGCGGACATTTTCTCTGACTCTCCAACCCAGGCAACGACCATAACGACTTGTCACAAGATTATCTTGAAAGATACCACGCCGATTCATGTTCGACCTTATCCCCTATCACCAGGGAAAAAGCAGATCCTTAATGAGCAGGTTGAGGAGATGCTGGAGGCGGGCGTAATTAAACCCAGTACTTCACCATATAGTTTTCCTCCAGTGATTATCGAACGTCCTGGAAAAAAGCCGAGGTTCTGTGTAGACTATCGAAGGCTGAACGTTGTAACGCTCGATGAAGCATCCGTGTTGCCTAAAATTTATGATACTATCAAAGACTTCGGGGACGCTCAGTATTTCACGCTGCTCGATTTAAAGAGTGGATACTGGCAGGTGCCCATGCACCCCCAAAGCAAGTCTTATACTACATTTTCGACCCCCGATGGAGCGGCGTACCAGTTCCGGGTAATGCCATTCGGACTGAAGACCGCTCCGTCTACTTTTCAAAAATTAATGACTAGAGACGTTCTGACCGGATACCTGCATAAGTTCGTGCAGGTATACTTAGACGACATCATAATTTTCAGTAAAGACTTGACTGACCACCGTAAGCATCTGCGGCTCGTTTTTGAACGCCTACGAACCCACAACCTCACCGTGTCCCCAGAGAAATGCACAATCGCAGCTCAGGAGCTAGATTACCTGGGACACACGATACGAGGTTATACGACTACGCCACAAGACAAACACCTCTTGGCCATTCGTGAATGTCAGCCTCCAGTCACCAAGAAACAACTTCAAAGCTTCCTTGGTTTATTCAACTGGATCAGGGAGTACGTACCTAACGTATCTCTGTTAACGCGACCACTGACTAAGTTGTTGGCCAAGGAGACCAAGTTCAGGTGGGACAACGAATGTCAAAAGGCATTCGACGAACTGAAAGACGCCGCGTCACGACCCCTTAAATTACACCGACCCGACTTCACGAAGCCGTTCGTCCTACAGACTGATGCGTCCTTACTAGGACTTTCAGGCGTGCTATATCAGACTGGGGATAATGGAGAACGGAGGATAATATCCTACGCGAGTTCGACATTGTCGCCGACCGAGAGAAAATACCATATCAACGAACTGGAATGTCTAAGCCTCGTAACATATATTAAGAAATACGCGATTTACTTACAGGACAAACCGTTCGTTGTGCGTACAGATAACCGGTCACTTCTATGGCTCAACAAACATCGGGATCAAAAAACAAAATTCATGCGGTGGTCATTGTTATTGCAGGAATATTCGTTTACCATCGAACACTGTCCTGGAAGGGAAAATCTCCTGGCCGATTTTTTAAGCCGCCATCCATCAACGTAGACGAAGGACGAATGCTACTGCCCGAGGCAAATCACGCGCGCGAGTCAATAAACGCTTTATCGCAAGCCGCGTTTGTAGCAGACGTGACAGACGGACAACGACGATCACCGACCATTCAACACGCGATGGAACGCTGGAACCGCATCGTTCAAGATGGAGCACGCACGCCAGGTGACGCAAATTTTGAGAGGAGACACAGCGTCCAGGACGGCCAATTCTGGAGAGTGACGAAAGGATTGCATAAGCTATACGTACCATCTTCTCGACTGACCGAAGTGATAGCCCACCATCACGACACACCAGGCGCTGCTCACCCTGGCAGAGACGAGACGCTGCGCGCGATAAGAAGAGGCTACTACCACCCACGGCTAATCAAGGTGGTACGAGAATACGAGAAGCACTGTCTAGTGTGTCGAGCTGTCAAAGCTCGTCACCTGCAACCCCAAGCACCATTTCGGACACACGCTCCCACAACGTGCTTCGAGACCATCAGCGTGGACATTCTGGGACCGTATGTATCTGCCGAAGGAATCGGGAACAGATACATCCTTTTGGCAGAGGATGTATTCTCAAAATGGGTGGAAGCTGAAGCGGTACCCGCAGCCAATGGAAAAGTGCTCGTGGACTTTCTAAATACACACATCGTCTCGCGATATGGTATGCCGCGAGTGATAATATCGGACAGTGGAGGACACTTTAAAGGAGTGCTTTATACCGTCTGGTGCGAGAAAAATCACGTGGAAATCCGCTATTCAGCTCCATACCACCAACGAGCCAATCCGGTGGAACGCCGAGTACAGGAGCTGAAGAAGATCATCCGTACATTAATTTTCAAGCAGAATCCAGAGCACTGGGATCGTCATCTAACCGACGCGTTGCGCATTCTACGGACGCGAAGAAATGCCGCCACGGGACAAACTCCTGCATACGTTGTACTGGGATATGAACCACCACAGGCCGGAGAATGGGCTCTCCGAGCCTATCAAGATGAGCGCCGAAAACAATCCGCAACCAGCAGGGCTGAACGTATAGATCGCGTGCGAAGTCGACAGCGGACATACCAAGGGAGGTATGCCCCCGCAAACAAGGACACTCCACTCACCTTCAAGGTTGGAGACCGGGTGATGGCCAGGGTACTTCGCCCCAATAAACGACATTTCGCCGCTGCATGGACAGGGCCACACCTAGTGATGGACAAATTATCCGACGAAGTATACCATATAAGTAAGGGAAGAAACGGAACCGACGTCCACGTGGATGATCTCCGTGCCGCACCGCCGGAGATCGATGAAATTCAATCGGGATCCGATTCGGACTTGCCGCCAGACTCCGAAGACTCGTCCGAGGGAGGACAAGTTTCGTCAGAGGAAGAGGGAATCGACGCAACTGCCAGACCCAAATCCTCAGGCAACCACCGACCACCTCACCGATACGGTGGAAGGTAGGCCGAGCTCAGAGCGAAATGTCAATCCCATGACACATGGTATACAAGATTGGAAAACCATCATTACTGATAGCGTCGAGAGTGACGCAACTGACGAACCACCAGGATCCAACGAACAGTACGACCGAGGCCGCGGAATAGCCCAGCAGCCAGGACCGAGCCGTCTGAACGAGAGCTTCTCCACCAGATGACGCCAAATCCACCGAGACAATCGCGAAACCGCCACCTTTCCGGCGGGCATTCGAGTGCGCGACTTCGCGAAGACACTTGAACGGAACCACCGTAGCAAAAGACAATAAAAATGCTCGCGAGTGCGGGAAATGACGCTACACAGCCGCCCGGATTCAGTAAACGACGAATCTGAGACAAAGTGCGCGAGTGCGTGAAACGACGCAACGTTCTCGCCTCGGGTCCAGTGACCGACGGAGCCGGGACAAAGTGCGCGGGGCGAAAATGTCCCGATCAACCATGAACGTAAATATTTAAAAAGACTACTAGTTAAGTGTTCATTGTCTTCTACGGAAGACAGCTCCACGGGAGCACATTGTCATATTATACAACTAGGTTAAGCATTCACTCTTCCTCGACGGAAGGTAGCTCTACAGGAGCAAATTGTATTATTAAGCACGTACCATGTACTACCGCACACGTTTGTTATATGTAAGGCGTAAGGTATCCGTAGCCAGCGCCTAGCCGTGACCTGTCTCTTCCGAAAGAAGGGGGGTGTTAACGTACGTTACATTTTCAATTCATCACACACCCTGTACATCAACTTAGTTAAAATCACATTTTCTTTACAAACAGCTATATGGTAAAAATGCTCTAGTATATTTATGCCTGTGTACCTACTTAGGTACGTGGCTTACACAGAAATAGCATTAAGGGAAATGCAGATGCTAAATCGCTGAACTAAGGGGTATGTACGGCACCCAGAGTGACCCATCGACCACCCAAATTGCGGGCATACATTCATAGCCCTTGACTACCAGGCATATGGAAATTGGCGCCGGAGAGTCGTCTAACAAAATAATCAAGAGTGGTTAACAAACTCACGATTTTTAAAACAGACGATTTTCTGGGAGTCGAAAAATGTATCTTGTCAGAGATTGACGTACAAATTTTATTTTGTAAGTCCTGAACGTCTCATCGCCGATTCTGCAGATACAACCAATTCCGAAGATACTGTTTCTTAGATTTCCTTTTTGTGTAGTGCCATTTTAAAATTTAATTTAATTTTTAAGATTCATATACAGAGTGCTTTTTATTATATGACTGAAACGGGGCTAGCTTCCCAAATCAAAATAAAAAACTAAACTAAATCGCGACGCGCCGTGAATTAAAATATACATTTATAAAAGTGTACAGGGTGTGCAGTGAATATAGTGTCACTGGGCTAACAGTCAGGACTTGGTGAGATAATTCCAATTTTATTTAATTTTTGTTTCTTTTCGACAGTCACGGACTACACGCTGACTATGTTTTACTTCTTTTTTTTTTAAATAGTTAAATTATCCGTTTCACTAAATTCTTTTTACGTCACGCTTATGGTTAATTTTTTTTGTTTGTTTTATGTAAACAATTTTTTTTCTCTCTCTAAGTTCGTTTAGTTGCTTTGCGGCGATCCATTTATTAACTACCTAGTGTCATTCCCAGTTACAATGTTACTTCAAAAAATTGTTTCTTATCTAAACTCTCTCATTAAAACTTTTTGTTTTTTTTTTTTAATAAATACATTTTGTTAGTAATTTTTGTCTTTGGCACTTTAAATTAATTAATTATTCAGTGTACAAAGTATTCGTAACTTCATCAGTTACGATGCTCAATTAAACAACTGATTCTTTTGAATTTTATTTTATCGGGTTGTTATAATAATTTCGCTATATTATAACTATTGGATGGGTGCATTAAATAATTAATTATTCACGATATCCAAACTCAGGGATTCGATAACATTTTACAGTTAAGGCTTGTGTCAATGTATTTGATTTAAATTGTTATAATTTTCTTTTTGTTTTGGGAAATGTAAATACTCCCAGAGCTACTATTACAATACAGTTTTTTTTTATTCAATTAATAAATAATTAAGTTAAGGCAAATTGCCCAGTTAACGTTTGTTTTTTCTATTTTATTATTTTTGTTGTTGTTTTGGGGAAATTTAGATAATCTTAAAACCACGGCTAGTTTATTTTGGTCCTTGTTACGACGCCCAATTGTTTATTCATAGTTTTTTTTTTTCATTTTTTTTTAAATTTTTTGTTCACCATTGGTTACCCCCTCTTATTATTATTATTACGCCAAATTATTTTATTTTACTGGTTGTTTTTGGTTCCTAACTTTTTTTAATTTTTGTTTTGTTGTACATAGCCGAGGACAGGCAATAAATCTCGTAATAGTAAAATTGATCTTTTACTTTTACCAGAAAATAGTACCATTTTTTTTTTGAGCAGTTGGCGGGGGATGGTCCTCGACTGCAGTTTAAGATCACAGTGCCTATCCGTAAAGAACTCACCCTGAGAGTCGACCAGATCGCTTCCAGCCAAGCGTGGTGCTACTGGCGCCCATACGAAATAAATTTGTAGCCTCACGCTAATTATTTTGTGCTGGGAATTGTCGCTATCGAAACGCGACCGACGTCGACAACAACACCCTCTATATATTTACAAGTGTCTGCTTTCTAAAAAGAAATCTACATCTCGTCAAAACCACTTCGTCTTATCACAATTATAGTACAAGGAGAATTGACCTTGTGTTACTGCCTCACAATTTTACACTATGAAAAATCGCATTCTTACTTATATATCAAATTGTATAATTCTTATCCTGAAGAATTAAAACACTCAAAATTTTAACTCATTTAAATCTAAAATAAAAAATTGTTTTAGTAGAAAGTACCTTTTATCATATTTACGCATTTTTAAATAAATAAATTGTTTTGTATCCATATACTTCCTATTTATTTTACATACTTTGTACTTTCTGTAGTTTATTTTATATTTATATTCCAAAATTTAAATCATAATTTTTATTACCTACCTATTATATGTATCTGTATATGATTTATCCTATATCATGTTTATGATCCAAAGGACTAATAAAGTATTGTTATTATATTATTGTTATTATTATTATGGTTTGCCTCCTATCTTAGTGAACGAAATCAGATGGTAAAATTGCAAACAAACTTTTCATACATCAAATATATTGGATAATAAAGTGGGCGTGCCTCAAAGCTCGGTTTTGGAGCCTATCCTGTTTGTTATTTACATAAATAAACTGCCAAATATGCTGACTGGGGCTTTTGTTTCGTTATATGCTGATGACGCCACCTTCGTTCTGATACATCTGTTCCACGTTTAAATAAATTAAATACTACGGTCAGTGATTTATGCAGCTGGTTTAAACATCATTTATAATATTTTAAAGTCTAAAACAAATCATATGACATTTCATACCCGTCAAAATAATAATACTTCCATCCTAGACATAGAAATCATTAATGTTTATTGCGAGAGTAACTGTACAACATTTCTTGGTGTAATTTTTCACAATATACACTTACATTTAGCAATCACTACTAAACTAATTAATATCTTCAACTCTAAATGTTTTCAAATCAGAACCCTGAAAAGTGTTGGATAGGTGAGTGCCAGGTTTCTCTTTCCACTGCTAATTTTTACCCTTAACGGTTCACCTACTACTAGATAAGGGTGCTTCAGAAGTGAGAATGTTACAGAATAGCAGTATTAAACTGTGATTTAACGATAGGATAACACTTATCCTCACATTGATAAACCGGCCCTAAATCAATGCTGATATTAGAATTACTAATCGCAGTGATTTTCGTCTTCGTCACTGTTGCGATCACAATCGCGATTGAATCACCGACTGAAATATCGCCCATCTCTTGTTTACGACGCGTTGCTAGTCATTTCAGTATTTGTTAGGTTAAAATACCTATCAGCTTTATATTAATAATTCATAAGAGTCAAATAATTTTTTTTACAGAATGGGTAGCCATGAAAAAACAATATGCAGACTCTGTTTGGAAATATGTGATGACTTTGAAACTATAGAGGGAGATATGAAAGAGGTTTTGGATGTACTTCATCTGCCAAAAGTAGTAAATATCTAAAGTTAACCATCGATTTATTTTAGTTCAATCCGTGTTTATATCACGTTTTGTTGTAATGCTCTCGATGATTTTTGTTTTAGGATTTAGCCGCAATACGGGAATCTGTGATGTGTACAGGCTGTACTGAAAAGCTTATGCGTTGTTTTGATTTTAAAGCAACATGCTTTTATACATATGATTATATATTTCCATTTGTCAACAATGAGAGCCCTGCAAAATTGAATCTAAGAGATGTCTATCTGAGCAGAAATGAAACTAGTGCCGGTGTTTCAGAGGATGAGGACATTTGTGCATTTTGCATGGGTTCAGTGGAAAGTTGCTCTGTCATATTCCTCGAAGTTGCAGATGGCGATGTTATGTTGAAGAATATGATAGAACAGTGCCTTCCAGAGTTGGTAAGTATTAATATCTTTTGTTGTTTAAGTACTTATTGATTGGGAAACAGACGAGAGATCATGGGTGAAGTACAAGGATAGGTGCATTCTTAGCAGGCTTACATTTGCTCTATTGACGCCCTTGTGCTTTTTAATATATTTTGCCCCCAATTTCTAAAACGTTGATATTTGGGTAAAAGTACAGTTAAATTTGGTACTATCCTTCATTGAAAAATAATTTAAAAAATATTTTTTTACTTATATATTTTTATTTTTATGTCTTTATTTTTATATTTTGCAACTTGTACCCCAAGTAGCATTATTAGACACAGTTTCGAAACAAATTTGGTAGTGGAAACAGTTCTGTAGAGGCATTTCAGAATTTTATGAGCCGCGAAATGCAAAAGAGGCAAAGTTTATTCTGTGTTATAAGAATTTTTTTGAAGACATTGGCGGCTGCCTTGCTGTATACATAAACAAGAGCTCGGAATTAACTGTAAACAATAAAAAATATTTTTAAGAACTGTAACTGAGTCGACAGGGATTATGTCTCTGCGCATATGAAGGTCACAGCTCATGAGATTTTAAAACACCTCTAACTATTTCGATACTTATGTGCTACAATGGTTTACATACATTTCCGACATTTTTCTGAAATTGTTGCCAATTATTTAACTTTTACATATAGCACAACAATATTACTAAAAATTTAGTAATTGTTTTTACCATAAAGTACAACTTTTCAGAGCAATTGTTTAGAACAATTTCGAAACATGCTGCAGCATCTGTTACTCATCTTGAATAAAATATCTAGGAACATTTAGTTACATAATGTTTTTAGGATTTAAGTGGCAATAATTATGTACATTACAGATGATTGCCAAGTTCATAAGTGGAGGTTACATCTTTACTTTGTTCTTATTTGTAATAAAATAAAAGTGAAAAGCTAGCTAAAATTATTGTTTGTCCGCGCACGTAGCCTTGAGTTGCCACTACTAGTACATAAAATAAAAAACTTACAGTTTCTTTCCTGGACAACTGAACGTCGATGAACGTATCGCATTCAACCTATAAACGTACAAACCACAGACTAGGTAGGCACTTCAAATCACAAATTATCCTGGGTGGCACAATTTTATAAATGCACACATTTTATACATGCTTTTACTTAACTTAAGGTACAGAGTGTTCCTTTAAAAAGTGACCATTACGAACGTTTATGCAAAAGCTTAATGTCGATATAAATTATGAAAAATAAACATTATTTGATTTTGATACATCATTAATTATTAACATCAAAATAATTATAAGAAGATATATATATATTTTTTTTAACAAAAAATACAAATTATAAATGGTCATATTTGTAAGACGCATTAAAATATCGAAGTATTTCCCCAAAATAGTCCCCAAAATTTTCGTTTATTCTTACCAGACATCCGCTAAAAACTAGATATAAGTTTTCATACTTTCAACATGTACCTACAATACTATTTTATACCTGTTTCCATATTGAATATATTCGTTATTATAATAGATATTAAGACTTTTCGAAACTGATTGCATACATTCCTTTCCCAATAATATTAGTTATAAAGACATTGATATATTTGCGAAACTATTTAAAAAGCTGTGAGTTGCAAATTAGAAACATGTTTCTCTTTATTTTCGAACCTAGCACAGAAACACGCAGTTCCACCAAAATAGAAACACATACTACACTACCATAAGAAATTGTGTATGCGTTGAAAATGTATCGCAACATGTTGCAAACAGTTCCCATTTTGTACATGGGAACAAACACACTTGTTAGAAACGTTTCCGAAAATGTATCTTAAAATGCTACCTGGGATTGACGAGGTACAAGTCAAATAAGTATTTTTCCACTTAGCGCCTTTTTACAATAGAAGTTAATTGCGCATCGGGCAACCAATAAAGTCGCAACATATGCAGCTCTAACTTTTATAACTCTGTACACTGCAAGTTCAGAGAGGAAAAGAAACATTTGTTCGCTCGTTGCAAGTCAAACTCGAACACAAATAGATTCAGATTCGTGTTTGTGTTTGCACAATTCATGTTATCACATTTTACGTTAGGTAGTTTTTAAATACGCAAAATAGTATAAAAATATATAATTTGCAAGAAGTAATCCGGTTCCCTTCTCTTAGAGAATAGAAGTAAATAGCAGATAACTAAGTAACCGTATAATGAAACATATTAGATTGCAATTCCGCTTTGTTTTTTTTTTCTATTACATAATATACATTTTATTTATTTTTTTTTAATTTGTGTCCTTTCGGCGCTGTCGTGCAACACACGACTGTGTTCTTATGTACAGCGCTAGCCTATCTGGAATGCTCAGTGTGTTGGTTGGGAATCTAGATTTTCAAATGATGATGAGTGTGAAATTATCCACATCAACATTTTAAAGTAGGACTATAATCGATAAAGTCGTGGGCTTAGAGATTATTTTTTAAATTCGAGAATAGGTTTTTAAAACCTCATCATTTTAAATATTAGACAGTTTCGTAATAGAAATACAGGGTGTAATTAGTTTCATGTCATTAAAAAAACTGGTAAGAAGGACCGACTAGACAAACAAAAAACCTATATTACTTTTTTCTCTAGAGGCACTTTGAAAAAAACTGACCTAGATTTGAAAGTTTAATATTAAGGTACTTTGATGGAATTACTTGTACCAAACTTTTTATACCACTAATTATGAAAATGTAAGTAATTACTTCTCTTTAAATTGTTTTGGTTTAAATTGGATTTGTTTACATGTGTTTTTTAACTTCGAACAAAGTTATTGTAGCTTTTATTGTTGTTCATAAGAATTTATAAAATTTAAAAGTGGTTTATCAACTTTTGTAAAATTGTGTTAAAAGCTTAAAAAATTAGTAATTATTTTATGAAATTGGAAAATGAACAGTTTGACATCCGAGATAAGATAACAGAAAATAGTTGTGTATTTTAAGTTAGGAAAAAATCTGATTTTTTCAATGAATTGAGCGCCTAATTTTTCTCAATCAGGTATCGAAAACTAAAAATCGAGTCCTTAGTAGTGTAAACAATAATAAACAGATCAAAACAAGACAGCGAATACTAATAATAATACCTTTAATGTCCAATAGATAACACCCAATAACTGAACAATTCTTTTGAATTTTTCACAAAAATTGTTCGAAATGACCTCCATCTCCACGTATACACATTTCGGCATGTGGAACTACGGACATGCGCACACATTTGGTAAACTAGGATAATTTTTTATGGTTTCTATGCACATTAAAATACGTTATTGCAATTGCTCTAAAGTGTCAATTGGATCACGGTAAAGTAGAGATTTAAAAAATGCCCCCAAAAATAAAAGTCCATCAGATTTGAATCGGGCAATCTAGCAGGCCATGGTACTGGTCCGCCATGTCCAATCCATCCTTGAGGAAACTTTCTGTTCAAAAAATTTCGAACAGCCAGACTAAAGTGGACTGGCGCGCCATCGTGCAAATACCACATTCTTCTGCGCGTAGCCAAGGGTACATCTACAAGCAAATCTGGCAATGTTTGTTGCCAAAAAATTTAAGTAACCATCACCATTTAATCTAGCGGGTAATTGTAAAGGTCCAATTATTTCATTACCGCAAATTCCTGCCCACATTAACGCTGAACTGTCGTTGAAAATGCGCCCTTCTTGTTACACGTGGATTTTCGTCTGCCCAATAGTGTATATTTTTAAATTTAAACACTTCATTTCTGGTAAAACGTGACTCATCGGAGAAACAGAGAACGTTTAAAAAAATCCTCATTTGCCGTGTGTTTTAAAATCCACCTACAAAATTGCAGTTGATTTGCAAAATCTTGAGGTTCTAGTGCTTGGACACGTTGATAGTGATAGGGATGTAAGTTCATATCTCTCAATGTTCTCCATACCACAAAATGGGATACTCCCACACGGTTCGCGATATCGCGGGCGCTTAAAGTTGGTTCCTCTTCTACAAGTTCCAAAATTTGAACCTCTGCATCAATTACCCTTTCTTCGCGTTGTATACCTCGTTCTCTTCCATGTCTATCGAGACGACCTGTTTCTCAAAGACGCTGGTCAATATTAACTAGAGATGTGTCATTTGTGAATGTTTGGATCGTTGGGATTCGGTCACTTAATGGTATTGAATGATAGAATCTCACTTTCATGAGATTAGTCGATCGCGGTCTTCGATCGTCTGGTCTTGCATTCACTTTGACCGACACCAAGATAGATTGATGAACTCATATCATTCGCAACATTTTTTGTCATTCACTTCAGTCAGTATTAGCATGCAATGCGAGAGAGTATTATCGCTCATGTTCAATTCATTCTTTTATTATAAACAAAATGTATGAGATATTTGTTATTTGAAATATATAATATACAAATGAGTAATAATAATCAGATATATTATAAATAGGTAGGGTACATCTATATATGATAAAGAGCAGAAATTAAGTTTTAAAGCATTTCACAGAAAAATGTGTGCGGAAAAAATATAAATAAAGTCAAAGAAAGCTACACCTATATTTGTAAAACATGAATTATAAGCAACCATGTAAAAATACTAAATTAGGTTATGGGAAGAAATAAAACTTAAGGTATTTTCTCAGGCTGTAATCGGCTACGTTTTTTATTTCAAAAAGATACCTTGCATTCCTTTTTCACATTTTGTTGTAAAAGTAAAAAATATGTAATAACTATATTATATGTACTTACTTATATCAGTGGCAAGATGTTAAAGTGAATTTGAAATGTTAATTAAGTAAACGAATTAATTAAATAAGTATTCACATTCAATCATATTCGACTACAACACTCTTCTAGTGTTTGACTGAGACGATCAAATATTGTGTAACAACAACAATGACTCATTCATTCTACTTCAATAATACAATCACGAATGATTGATACACAAGATTCGATCTTTTGGGTAGTCAATCACTAATGGATTAAATCATCTTAAAATGAACGAATGACACATCTGTAATACTAACAAATGTACGAGCGCAAGGATGACGTCGATTAGGGAAACTTTAACGATAAAGCTCTTCCGCACCAGCTACATTTCCACCACTTTCTCCATACACCAAGTGTATATCCGAGAGCTCTGGATAAGTGTAATCTCCCATAATGTCCAAAATCTGCATTTTAAAACATCACACTAAACTGTGAATTAATGTTATCAATAAAGAACACAAAAAGAAAAACTTGGTCCAAAATCCAAAATGTGACACAAAAGCATGAACGAGAAGTAGTGTCTTATGTAACCAAGTACTAACGACTTGATCGATAAGTCAATAAAATAAATCTTAACATAAGTGACAAAAATTCAAAAAGAACAAAAGCAACAGACAAAACCAAGGAACAGGACGCATCGTATGTACGTTGTTTACCAAGTAAGGACACAAACTGAAATTATTACTTATGAATATTACAAGGGAGAGTGTAGCACGTGTAATAAGATAATTTGGCCACGAAGAAGTAAGAAACATGGCGGTTTCCTCTGTCGGTCGCTTTTCGATGACCCTTGTCGCGGCCTAATTATCTCTTATGCTTACCATACTTATTTGCACGAATGTCAGAGTCTCATGTGCGACAAGACGCGAAGCAATAAAGCCTACACCAATATGCCAGCAGTTCGCAAATTATGTAATCAAGTATTTTGGAAATTTTTGTTTATTTTTTTTCTCCAAAACTATGGGCTTTAGACCTCATGTTATATAAGGTTTTTTCGTTTGTCTTGTCGTTCCATACCACCAGTTTTCTTTTAATGACGTGAAGCTAATTACACCCTCTATATACATAGGAAAACATATCAATATATTGTCAGTCCGCCTAGAAGGGTGTAATGGGGGTTGAAACATTTTAAGAATCAACTATTTGTTTAGCCACAGTAGAATTTTAATTCTAACGTAGATTAATTAAGAGCAAAAAAACGCGTCAGAAAAATGCATTGAAATTTTCTGTCAGCTCGTCTAGCAGGGGTAAATTGGGGGTTGAAATACATTAAAATTGACTATTTTCTTAGGCAAAATGTTAATTTTAATTTTAACGTGATTTCATTAAGAACAAAGAAACGCATCAGAAAAATGCATTGAAATCATTTGTCAGCCTGTCTAGCAGGGTAAAATGGGGGTTGAAATGCTTTAAAAAATCAACTATTTTTTAAGCCACGATAGGATTTTAATTTTAACGTGGTTTCATTAAGAACAAAGAAACGCAACAGAGAAATGAATTCATCAGAGAAATGCATCAAAATCATTTGTCAGCCCGTCTAGAAGTGGGGGTTGAAATGCATTTAAAAAATCGACTATTTTTTAGGCACGGTAGAATTTTAATTCTAAAGTAGATTAATTAAGAACAAAGAAATGCATCGGAAGAATGCATTGAAATCGTTTGTCAGTCTGTCTAGCAGGGTAAAATTGGTGTTGAAGTGCTTAAAAAAATCAACTATTTTATTAGCCACGTTAGAATTTTAATTTTAATGGTGATGAATTAAGAACAAAGGAACATATCAAAAAATGCATTGAAACCATATGTCAGCCCGTCTAACAGGGTAAAATGGGGCTTGAAATGCTTTATAGAATCCAACTTTGTTTAGCCACGATCAATTTTAATGTACAGTGTGTCCCACTTTTCACGGTAACATCTACGTAGCTCAGTTATTAATAAATCGATATATTTTAAACTTGGTTAAGTTATACACCTCTTGAATGTAACTAAGAGTGCATATACCTACCTATTTAATTTATTCCATAGACGTGCGGACTAAGGGGGTGAAAATGGGATAAAATTTCAGGTAAATTGTGTTAGGCATTTTTTTTTAAAGATTACCACCATCTCATAGGGCATCCTTTAAAACCCCTTTGTGCCAAATTTTGTTAAAATATCTCTAGTAGTTTTAGAGGTATAAACAGGTACATATGAATGGCCTTTAGGTTATGCAATGGATTACGCTAATTTCACAAAGTGGGGCAGGGCAGCCCATTAAGAAATTGATCAGAATATTAAAACGGTTTTAAAATAACATAAAATAAAACTTCTTAAATTTTTAGCACTAGAGATGTCTTTTTAATTGAGTGTTCTATTATTTAGTTAATCAATATCATATGCAATAAACAAACTAAACAAGTAAAATACATATTTAAATTGTTAATAGCAAAATGATTCAAATAAATATTTAATAACATAACTAAATGTTTGTTATTTCTACTAAGCCACCATTTAATCTAATACACTTTTCTACTATTTTTCTTTTATGATTTAGAACTCTGCGTACTTCTACTGGTGTCACCTCTCGACAAGCTTATGTAATCTTTTCACATAATTATTGTCTGTTTCTTGAATGGGTTTTGTAAACGCAGTTTTTAATGGGCCTTTACAGTACATTCGAATTTTGACATTTAAATATGGTGGGTGTCATTTAGGGAAAATAAAATAATTTTTTATCTAAAAATGAGGCGTCTTAGAACAGCAATCTCTGAGAAATAAATTAGCGAAATACAACAACTTTCACGGGGTATTTCAAACGCTCGAGTTTCACGCGCCTTGGTTGCACACGTAATCCCACCAATCATCATCGAGGACACAACAGAAGAACTTGCAAACCGACAACACTGCGATCACCGAGCGTGTGGATAGCGGATAACCTTAAACTTTCATTTGAGCTGTCGTCTTTTCTGGGGCATTTTCGGTCGTATTTTCACAGAATGGAACAAAACACTGCTTGCTAGACATTTTAATCGAAATCGGAGGCTTTCAATTTACGCTAACCTCAAAACCAAAATGTTAACATCAACAAGCTGTCAAACGTTTAGTCATGAGCGATATGTTACTGCCGGTGATTAAATCACCGTGACTAAATCACCGTGATTATTTAAAATATTAATATAAAGTGTAATTTACATCGTTTTACTTTCAATTCATACTTGTCCATTGCTGCTTAATGCAGCCATACATTCACACAAACAAATTACGGCGAACGGTAAACATATCAGCTTGCAGATTGTGATGGCGTTAGTTTAAAACCACCGGAAGTGAAAAATATAAGTCGCCGTTAAGGAGTGATTGGAAAATCGCGATATCGCCCATCACTACAAATGTCAATTGAAAGCTGATTTTGTACGACGTTGCCGAGTCGCCGTTTACACTATTGGCTTGGGATTGCTGACGTGTTAATGGCGCGTTACGGATAATCGTTTAAATTGGACTTGTAAATAGGTGATTTTAATTATTTTTTTCTGGCTCTAATCTGCATCAAAATAGAAATTGAAAAAATACGGGTATTTTAATTTTTCATAAAATTTATGATTCCGCAATAAAAAAAATATGCTGAAAAGGCCCATTACTCGCCAAGATTTAATGGCCTTTAACTCGGAACGAGGTGAATTTAGAAACAAGTTATTTCACATGTTTTGCTACACTATCCGAATTAATTGGACTTTGTCAGCTACAGAAAGATGTTCCATTTTAAATAAGAAGCTGAATAATAATTTAAACAACAAATAATGACACAAGTAAACTACAAAAGCTGCCATTACTGTCAAGTTAATAATTTTGTTTACGATTTCAAAGGTGACTAGATTTAAAACAAGTAAACTGTATAGGGTCCATATAAATGGGCAAAATTTTCTTAGCGTTTTTGGCGCGTACGAAGATATTTTTGATAATAATAATAATAATAATAATTTATTGACCATCTTTTTGATACATAATATGTATATATGGTACGTCAGCTGATAAGTAATATGTATGTATAATTTAATAAAGATAAAAAACAGAATGCATATTGGTACACACACAGTTAAATAAATTATAATAACAATAACAAAAATACAAGTTTAACCTGATATTAAAAAGAAGAAATGTGTGTGATATAATATGCCAAAAAAATGTTTAACATATAAGGTCTAAGAAAAAAGAAGGGAAGAAAGACGTAATTACAATCTTTAAAAGTGAATTATTTATTATTTGTTTGCTTATAGTAATGAAACATATATTCTTTATAGGATTTTGCAAACAGTGGAAAGAAAAGCTATCTATGAGAACTAAAGGAAAAACTATATATATAAATATTAATGAAATCTTTGCATTCTTTCGATAACCTGACTTCTGGTTATGCTACCAAGTGAAAATTCGTATCAGCCATTCTCATTTTAACACTAGCATCCAACCTAGTCCCCTACGGCTAAGCAGGCTAAACTAGTATCCACATGATCCCCTACGATATGTAAATTCAGTTAAAAATGAGAATGTTTGCAAAATCCTATAAAGAATATATGTTTCATTGTAATTACAATCTGTCATCAAGATATTCTTTTAGTGAGTAGTAAGATTTGTCTAACAGTAAACATTTTATAGTTGCTTTATATTTATTTTTATTTAGCGTTTTGTCACTATTAGGCGACTTGTTGTAAACAATTATTACTAGATACTCTGGACTCCTCTCATATACAGTTAAATTATGTATGGGTATTTCTAGGGTCAAATTATTTTTAGTATTGTAGGAGTGATTGTATTGACACTACTTAATTCAGACTTAGAGTAGTAACTGATAAATTAGCACACAGGGCAGAGGTAGTACACCGAGTTCTTTAAAAATTTCTCTACAACTTGTCCATTTACTTACTCCTACAATGTACCTAATAGCTTTTTTTGAAATCGGAAAACCCGTATACTTTCATGTGAAACACCCCTTGCTATAATGCCGTAAGATATCACAATAAAAATGAGCAAAATAATACATTAACAATACAGACCTGTCAATTACTTTTTGTAACTGATGTATAACATAACATACTGGTGTAATTTTTTTACATGTTGCATCTATATGGTAGGACGGTTGTCAGATAAGTGGATACCTAAAAATTTTATATTATTCTCTTGCCTAAGAGTGCCTCTATTTGTTCTAGTTAACAAACTCTGATCAAGTGTTTAATTTTTTGACAAGTTAAATCTTAAAACTGATGATTTTTTATTATTTAATATTAAATCATTTTGTGTAAACCAGGCCTGCACTTCTTGAAGTTGTAGACTGGCTCCATTAACAAGTGAATCCACATTTTTTTCACTAACAAGAATGGTGGTATCATCAGCATACATAATGGAGTTTGGTAGACAAAAATCATTTACATAAATGATGTATAGCAGAGGAACTAAAATTGACCCTTGTGGTATTCCTATGGTTGAAGATAATATTTTAGATTTATGATTGCTGATTTCAACATATTGCATCCGATTTTGCAGATAACTAGTACACCACATATGAGGTATTCCTCGTACACCATATTTTTCTAGTTTCTCTAGAATTCTATGATTTACGAGGTCAAATGCTTTGCTTATTATTGAAGTAATAATCAAATAGGTATATGCGCTTTTAGCTACCTTCAAGAGGTCTATAATTGAACCAAGTTTAAATTAAAATAAATCGATTTATTACTAACTGAGCTACGTAGGTGTTACCGTGAAAAGTGGCACACTCTACCGTGGCAAAAAAAAAAATGTTTTCTTATAGCATTTCAACTCCCTTTTTAACCTGCTAGATGGGCTGACAAATGATTTCAAAGCATTTTCCTGATGCATTTCTTTGTTCTTAATTAATCTACGCTAGAATTAAAATTCTACTGTGGCTAAAAAAATAGTTGATTTTTTAAATGCATTTCAACCTCTACTTTACCCTGCTAGATGGGCTGACGAAAAATTTCAATGCATTTTTCTGATTCGTTTTTTTGTTCTTAATTAATCTACTGTCACCCAGGAAATAGGCAAATCCGGGAAAGTAGCAAATGTTTGTATAAATAAAACACATTTGACCCTAGTCCATATTAAATCAAAAAATAATTAAATAATGTCAATGCCGATAGTAGAATTGTTTAATAATAAAACAAATATATATATATAAAACCTACTCACCAACAGAACGTTGAAAGTAAAGATCCTGAATACCCACTCAGATGAATTCACCCCCGAACAAAGATTACCACAAGGTCCACCACTATCACCACTGCTTTATAACGTTTACTGTTTGGATATTTACAACTACCAACACGACGACCCTGAGCCCTTCGCTCACAATGGATATATTCTTCAACTTGCTGACGATACCGCCCTCGTATCCCACAACAGAACCACCACCAAGGTATCAGAAAATCTACAATCATTAGTAAATACAACATGCAGGTGGTTCACAAATGGAGACTCAAGCCAAATCCTCTAAAAACACGGTTTATTTTGTTCAACCACCACCCATCGGATAATTCCCCATCTCTGAACATGTATCAACATACTTTACATCCAGTAACTAAGATCAACTACCTTGAAATAACTTTCGACAACAAAATCAATTTTAATGCCCACGTTGAGCTCAACACAAAGAGTGTCATATCGTGAGCCAAACGCTTCCGAACTTTGACATATAACAGGACAGGGATCAACATATAGACAGCTAGTAGAATTTACAAGCTTATTTGTCGACCAATGATTAAATATGGACACGTTTTGTTTTTGAATTGCAAAAATCAGGCATTAGAAAAACTAAAGGTGGCGAAAACAACATCAATAAGGAAGATAACCAAAATTCGACATCCTCTCAACCCGCTGCACAATCCCCCAACCATATTTTATACCAGTAGACTAATATAATGCCTATAAAAGACTGTCTAACCAATCTATCTAAAAGATTTTCCCAGATACCACAAAATCTAGAGAGAATCGAGAAATACTGCATTAGAAGAGATCCAGGAATAAGAACGGTACACAAGCACCCTGAACAAACCCTACTAGAAAAACTACAAAGATTATCCAATAACAATTAATCAACACCGAAACATCATATTATTATTGTTATAATTATTGTTGCTATTAGTATAACTATAACAGCTATCACATCATAAAATATTGTATGTGTGTATATGTAATTGTAACGATAGGCTGAAGGACTTAGGTCAATAGCCTATTGAATCGGTTTGTGGTTCAATAAAGTTCATTTATTATTATTTATATATAAACATAACATTGACCGGTATAAAGGTCTGCTAAATAAACAAGTATATAAAACGAATAATCAAAACAATCGAGGCTCTTGGTTCTTCGCTCTCGGTTCTTTCCATTGATTGAGTTTCGACGTCTTAGTGTCGAAAGTCAGTCTTAGTTCGAGGGCCCTCATCTTAGGATGTCCACCCTGGAGATCACAAGTTGATCACAAGTTAAGATGTATAGTGTAAAGTGACACCTTTTCCTCCCCACTGGGTATATTGGTAAGATCGTTTAATTTTTTATGTGTTCTATTTTTATTATGTGTATTATTGTTGTTGATTATTTGTATCTGTTGTTTGTTCGTTATCCCTTAAACGAGTTTTAATAAAACCATGTAAATTCTTAAAGTTGCCCCTTATTAACACACCCTCTCCAAAGAACCCAAAGTCACATAAGGGTGTAGGGCCCATGATTAAGGCCCTAGCTCTTTTACTTTGTTAGATTTAAATTTCTACCCTTGCTAAGAAAATAGTTGATTTTTAAAGGGTTTCAACCCCCATTTCACCCTTCAAGGTGTGCTGACAATATATTGATATGTTTTCATATGTATATATTTCTATTTCGAAACTGTCTAATATTTAAAATGAGTGCGTTTTAAATACCTATTTTCGAATTTGAAAAATAATCCCTAAGCCCACGACTTTATCGATGATAGTCCTGCTTTAAAATGTGGATGTGGATAATTTCACACCCATAACTGATGCTCCTAAAATGTCGACCAGCTTATTCGAAGATATAGTTTTAAAAACACCACTAAACATCAATATATTGGCTAGGATTCAAAGCCAGGACTCCATGGTCGCAAGCCAAACACCTTAGCCCTGCGTCACTGAGTAGAATTTGTGGCTTTTGATTCCTAACTATAAAATATTTACACCAAACTGAATCCGCTCTGTATTAGTGCATAATATATTTCTTCATTATCTATTTGTTTTTTATTGATAGGATTTTACTGTCATCAAGAATCCTGTAATCTGTCCAACCTGTCATGGCTCGCTAGAGGATTGCTTCCGTTTTGTGTCAGATTGTTTAGTTGCAGAAGAAAAAATTAAGAAATATTGTGAAACTCTAGATACAAGCAGTAAAGGACAAGTAGAGCTAAATGGTTTATTACAGTTTGCGATGGGAGACGTAACTATAAAGAAAGAAGAAGTACAGTTTACGTCAAAAATGTTAAGCATTAAAAAAGGGAGTAGTATAAAAGAAGCAGAAGCGTTATGTGGGCAAAACGAACTTAAGGAGGAGAAGCTTGTTGAAGACCAAAAATATTTACTTACGGAAGAAATTGAAATAAAAAGTGAATCATTGGAGTTCAACAGGTAATACTGAATTAAAATTAATTGAATTGAATCTATGCTGCTAAAACACATTAAATACTACTTTTAATATACAGAGTGATACACTAATGCATGAATCGTAAATATCTCCTTGATCGTTTGAAATTTAAAAAAATATCTTATAGCGGAGTAGATGGTATTTGAAAAATAAGTGTTTTTTTTTTTTCCAAAAAAATGTTTTTCTTATCGTATAGAGGACAACTTCCCCCACTTTCCTGACAGTTTCACATCCGAGACCTAGGTGGTAGGAGAGGAGGGGGTTGTTAAACATATGGAAAATCGTTTTTTCTCACTTTGTGCTCGATCGAGGAGACGGACAAAAAAATGTTTCTGATAAAAAAAGAAAGGTCTCCTCGAGGTGCGTAAACTGGTTTTTGGTTTTTTAAAATCGCCGATTGGGGCCGGGGATATGGCCATTTCAAGGGATTGAGTTTCCGGGTAGGAAAAGGGATCGGACAGGTGGTATGAAGGGTGTTTAAGATATAAGGGATGTGGTTAGGATGGTAATTTTTTCTGTTGTGGGTGGTTATAGGAAGAGGTAAGGCTGCGGGGAGCTCTCTAGGGCAATTAGCGAAGGAGAGGAAGGGGGAACGTGCAAAAAGGGAAAACGGCCATGTCTCCGGTTCTAATAGGGAGATTTTAAAAAATCAAAATATGATTTCTTCCTCTTTGAGCAGCTATAATGTTGGATAGGTAGAAAAAACTTCCGCAGAAAATGTAAAAATAGGGGGCAAAAGAAAAATTTATTATTTTTCAAAACGATTTTTTTTATTAAGTGACAGAAAATATCATGATATCGGGAGCGGCCAGCTGTTGTTGCCGTCAGTTGTTACTGTGGAATTTTTTTTTTTATAGAAACTATTGTTGGTAACATGTTTATTTACAAAGGTCATACAATATAATGTTGACATCTTCAACGCCTGACTTCATTGGAAACAAGCTCTTTTCTCCGGATATTCTGAATCGGTTTTGCTCGATTCATCCCCGCTACTCTCGTATTCAAGTAAGAATCTGATCCGCCTGTGTCCAGATTTCCAAACACGTTCAAGTAAAAAGATGTGCTGGATGCATCATCGTGTAACCCTGACATTCCGTCGTTTGTGTGGCCATCTTTGACCGATTCTGTATCGCGAGACTCTATATTGGTAGCATTATCATCGCAATCTCGATCGGCTACCGGATTAGTAGTGCTGTCTTGGCAATCCACCAAACTTGATTCATTAATTACATCATGGGTTTCAGCATATTGCAATTATGACATTCGATTCCATTACAATAATAACGCAGATTTGTACATTTTACTCCCAACTTGACGCATGAACAGTTGTTGTTCTTACATCCTGTTATGCATTTACATGATATCGCATTTAGCAGCGATTGCGGATACGGGACCATTACGTTCATTGTTGGCATAAGTCCATTTATACAGTGGCCCAGCCATATTCTTCTGGATTTTTTTCTATTAGTAACCATTTAGATATTTGCAAACTAACACGGAGGGTGTGAAAGTGCGCTACCTCATGCGTTGGGGGCAGATGTGCTAAATTTGTATTTTTCTGTACAGTGTATTTTTTGAAACACTGATAATGGAATTTATTTAAATCTTGATCTTTGCTCCCTTTCTCTTTACCCCCGTACATCGTAATGATTCATTCCTCTGTTGGATTTTTAAGATTGCTCTCGGTTATGGTAGAAAAATTACAAGACGATTTGGCAGTTTTTTGACATTCTGTGGAGGAATCAATGAGCTTTATAAATTTCTTTTTTCTGATATGAAAATTTGAGGTTGTGTCGCAACCACTAAATGCGTGAATGAACATAATAGACTTTCTCAAATCTTCGTGTTTGAATGAACATCTGTTGTAATTTCTTACTCGGTACTTTACCAGCATTTGGTTTGAAAAAATAAGCTTGACAATTATTCATGTAGGTCAGTTGAGTCATGATGACCAACAGATCTATGTCGGTCCCTACAATCACCACGTCGCGATCATTGTTCGTTTTTGCCAAATCAATCGCGGTATGAACAATTATTGCATCTGCATCATCTGAACAGATTCGAGTTTTTTTATGATTAAGTTCTAATTGAGTAGCGAGCATTTGAATTAATCTCTCTTTATTGGAACTATTCGCCAGAAACTTGGATTGCGTAATGTGAGGTTTCATGTTTCCTGTGAATACGTCAGAGCATGCACTTTTTCTCACACGTACTGTGTACTCTGGAGTTTTTGTGCACGTCCTCGAGATGATTTGCTGCGTATATTCATGGGAAATAAAAGAAGAATCATTAAAGACAGTTGAGAATTGAGTGACTTTAAATATTTGAAAACACCTCGCGCAACGGCTCACACGAACACAAAGAATTTCTCTGTGTGAATGAGAACGGCGAGAGAGTAGAGAGGGTAGAGGTCACGCCTACTCTCCCGTCGCTACAGTTGCTGATTTAAAAGAAATAAATTTATAAGTGTAACTCGCGCGCGTAGCGCAAGTTACTGTTCGATCGAATTAAAAAAATAAAAAGAGAAATTTGTTTTCTTTAAAATGAGCCTTGGCAGAAGGGCGTAGGACTTTTCCTTGCCCTTCTGCAGGGCTTAAACTTCAAGTTGTGGCCCTGCCTGTCGTATTGAAGGAATTTGAAAAATTATTTTTTCATTTTAAAGGGGATGAAAATCCCCGTCTTTTGAGGAGCATTTTATACCATATGTTTAACACCCCCCCCACACCATCACCACCACCTAGATCTCGGATGTGAAAGTGTTCGGAAAGTCGGGGAAGTCATCCTCTATAAGACGGGAAAAAATGTTTTGAAAAGGGGCACTTGTTTTGCATCCCCTTTTTCTGCCAGATCTACTCCACTATTACAGGATGGCCCCTTTTCTGGAAAACCAGAAAAAGTCAGGGAATTTCATGTTGGTCAGGGAAATCAGGGAAAAGTCATGGAATTTTAAGAAATAATCTGGGAAAAACGAATTTATTTTAATATATTTTTTATTCTTGCTTGCAGCCGAAAATGTTTTATTCAGTGCGAATTTTATGCAAGTCGGTGTTTTCTCTTAAAAAAAAATTTTTCTACCAAAATTGTGCCGATTTTAATAAACGACAAAATAGTTAAAAGACATTTGAAATGGTGGCTTACTTTAAGAATTATGGCGGAAAATATGGAAAATAAGTAATATGTCTAAGCAAAATATCTTCGTTATTTGAAGAAATACGACGAAAATTCTAAGGCGACATTTTTTTGCAAAACAGTGTATTTCAACGAGATTATATCTAAATTTTTGAAAATCGCCTTTTGAGATTTACTCTTTTTCTTATTCTAATTTTTTTTTAATGGGCGGGAAATGACGGCATTAAATAGAGTATTTTCCTCTTTTTTCAGCGAATTGTCACATGCCATTCATAATTATTCATTGCAACTAAGCAAGTAATTATAAAAACATTTTTTGAACCAATTAATTTCAAGGTTAGAAAATACATGTTAATGGACCCTGCACAAACCTTGTGGGAAATGGGTTTCGGTAGAATCATCTGAATTTTTGGTATATTGCAGCGTTTGTCATCCTGAAGAGTCTCCATGACCAGGATGCTCCATATTTAGTACTTTGGCGCATATGGAGCACCAAAGCTCCATAGCTTCGTCATAAGTTTTGAGTAGTTTTATAACATTTTTAATGCATATTTTGATTATTGAATTGCCAAACTTCATGTTTTTGGGGCTGCTGAATTCAAGTCAATGTCAAATAGATGATATTGACAGTTGGCAGCTGTCAATTTATCAGATTTGAATTTAGCAACATCAAAAACTATAAAGTTCAGTCATTCTTATAACTGCCCCGATGACGTATTGCTTCACCCAGGTTACCTCCCCTATCTTCCCAAGCTGTACCAACTCCGCAGTTGGGTACATTTGGGTTAGTCAGACATGACAGAAGATTTGACTATTGTCTAGGAACAATATTTTGTGACGTCAAAATGACGTATTTTGACACCTCCACCTGCCCCGAACAACTGCAGTTGGTAAAGCTGGGAAGCTAAATAGAATTTGGCTATAGTTCCTTGCTAATTGATAGCAGATTAACAGCTGCCAACTGTCAATATCGTCTATTTGAAGGGGACGGTAGCTCAGTGGTTTAGCGCGTCTAGCTTTCATACTGGCATACCTAGCGAAGCAGGTTCGATCCCTGCTCACCGCGAAATAATTTTAATTATAAAATTATCCCCAAGATGTGGTTCGGACTCCACTATAAACTGTAGGGCCTCGTTTCTCTTTACCTTACACAAAATCATTCTGGATTTTCAAGGAGTTACCTCGGTGACTTGAGAAGCGGTTAAGAAAACATTTTAAGAAAACATTTTTAAAAACATTTGACACCAGATTTGAATTCAACAACCTCAAATTCATAAAATTGGGTAATTCAATAATCAAAATATGCGTTAAAGAATGTTATAAAACTACTCAATAATAAGTTATAATTGAGCTAGGGAGCTTTGGTGCTCCATAAGCGCCAAAATATTGAATATGGAGCATCGTGGTCATGAAAGCTTTTGTTCAGGATGACAGAAGCTGTAATATACCGAATATTCAGACGATTCCGCCGAAACCCAATTTTTATAGGATTAGTGCGAGGTATGGAGCTTTGGTGCTCCATAGGAGCCAAAATATTCAAAATGGAGCATCCATAGAGACTTTTGTTCAGGATGACAAAGGCTTACAATACACGAAAAATTCAGACGATTCTACCGAAACCCATTTCCCATAAAGTTTGTGCAGGGTCCTTTGTTATGGCGTCTTTCTTCATTACTTAAATTCTCACGAAGGCCGTGCTGCTGTTTTGCAAGTAAATTATATTTTTTAAATTTTACTATAATTTCCTTTATGGAATATTTATACAACTTTGCAATATTTGATATTAGGGAGATTGGACAATAATTGTTGGGTTGTTCAAGGCCACCGGTTTTGTAAACATGTAGTACCAGAGTCTCTTTGAAAATTTTGGGAAATATACCTTCGTTTAATCAAATATGATTTTTGTTAAAGGTGACACTGTATACTGTGCTTAATGAGCTTTATTGTTTTGGTAGTTTTACTGTCTATGCCTGGTCATGTCTTTTTCTAAATTATGTATAAATTTTATTACGTCACACTGTAATACTGGATTGACAAATATCGACTCTTGTACTTTATTTTATTTTATTGTTTTAATATTTGTTACTATATTTGTGTCAACGTTTATAAAAAGTTATTGACAAATTTGCCATAATAGTTATTTTTATGGATTTCAGATTGGAAGATCGTATTTTACCACAATCACAAGTCACTACTAGTAGGTTAGTTAAGAAACGGAAATCGAGGATTCAGAGTACCTCAACTATAAAAACATACCATTGCCAAGGCTGTTCATTCCAAACAAAATATAAACATTACCTAAAGACACACTTACTAAAGCATAAAGATCCCTCAGAAGTAATGTACAAATGTGACTCTTGCTCTTTTCAGACGAAACGTCACGAGGGACTCAAAAGACATTTGCTTGTACATAGGGATCCTTCAGAGGTAACAATGTACAAATGTGACTCTTGCTCTTTTCAGACAAAACATCACGGGTACCTCACAAGACATATGCTAACACATAGGGATCCTTCAGAGGTAACAATGTACAAATGTGACTCTTGCTCTTTTCAGACAAAACATCATGGGGGCCTCAAAAGTCATTTGCTTGTACATAGGGATCCTTCAGAGGTAACAGTGTACAAATGTGACTCTTGCTCTTTTCAGACAAAACATCACGGGCACCTCACAAGACATTTGCTAACACATAGGGATCCTTCAGAGGTAACAATGTACAAATGTGAATCTTGCTCTTTTCAGACAAAACATCATGGGGCCCTCAAAAGACATTTGCTTGTACATAGGGATCCTTCAGAGGTAACAGTGTTCAAATGTGACTCTTGCTCTTTTCAGACAAAACATCACAGGCACCTCACAAGACATTTGCTAACACATAGGGATCCTTCAGAGGTAACAATGTACAAATGTGAATCTTGCTCTTTTCAGACAAAACATCATGGGGCCCTCAAAAGACATTTGCTTGTACATAGGGATCCTTCAGAGGTAACAGTGTACAAATGTGACTCTTGCTCTTTTCAGACAAAACATCATGGGGGCCTCAAAAGTCATTTGCTAGTACATAAGGATCCTTCAGAGGTAACAATGTACAAATGTGACTTGCTCTTTTCAGGCTATGCATCACTGGGTCCTCTAAAAACATTTACTAGTACATAGGGATCCTTACAAATGTGACTCTTGCTCTTTTCAGACAAAACATCATGGGGACCTCAAAAAACATTTGCCAGTACATAAGGATCCTTCTGAGGTAACAATGTACAAATGTGCCTCTTGCTCTTTTCAGACAAAATATCCCGGGGGCCTCACAAGACATTTGCTAACACAGGGATCCTTCAGAGGTAACAATGTACAAATGTGTCTCTTGCTCTTTTCAGACAAAACATCACGGGGACCTTAAAAAACATTTGCTATAAGGATCCTTCAGAGGTAACAATGTACAAATGTGACTCTTGCTCTTTTCAGACAAAAAAAATTTGATCTAAGACATTCACTGCAACTGCATAAGGATCCTTCAGATAAATAAGCAATTGAAAGGGGCACGTACGCACCGCAAACAAAACTCAGATGATATGATAAAATCTGCAGGGGAGGTGATAAACTCATTTGCGGTCAGTTTTTTAACTATTTGGTAAATATTATTTATGGTGGGAGCACCAGCAGATCAACATAAGTTTTATAAAAATATGTTGGTAATTTATCTGCACCTATTCCAGTCTTAGGTTCTAGAGATTGTATTGCTTTGGGAATCTTATCCTTCATTATACTTTTAACAATTAATTTGTCCAGATCATAGTTCTGGTGATTTGTGTCTGATATAGATTTAAAGTTTGAGTTAAATAATTCTTACCTGCAACGGAGTTAAAAATGTTAGTTGTTCATTATCATTCTTTATATGAATTAACTAACTCCAGGTATGTGAAATATTTTATTAAGTTGGTAAAATATAAATTAACATAACTTTTGAAATATTTGTGATTTGTATTGAGAATATTTATGTAAAATAAATAAGCCTGATAGTTTTATAAGTTTCTGATATTTCCCAAACAGTACAAGAACGTCCAGTGAACATCCATTGGACGTCCTTTAATAAATTGTAGACGTCCAGTGGATATCCAGATGTCATAAGAATCTGTATCCAGTGGACGTCCATAACATGTCCGTACAGGACATACTCAGCATTACATGGACGTCAAGTGGATATCCAGAAGCCACAAAAAATCTGCATCCAATGGACGTCCATAACATGCCCATAGACGTGGTACTTGATAAGATTTAGATTACCCACCATATCTTACTATGTAGGAACATTGGACGCAATCGACACTAAGGCATAATTATCGAGTCTAAATAAATAAATTTTACATAAAAAAAATTAATAGACGTTTGTGAAAATTGCAATTTAAAATTTTGGCTAAGGAATAAAACTACAAGTTATAAAATGTAAACAATCTAAATTTCAATAAAGTTTCAAATCTATCAAGAACCATTCCTTCAGATCATAGAAAAAATGTATTTTAAATTTGCACCTTTTCAAAAAATTCAGTTTTAAAATATTAGCTTAGGTCACATGCTTTAAATCCATGTTAATAATAGAATGTGCGGAAGTGCAAACTTGAATAATCTTATTCACATATCAAATGAAACCTGGACTGATGTGTATCTAGCTAATGGTTCTGATGCAAAATTTAACAACCTTCATGATACACTAACATACAATTTTAATAGAGAATGTCCGCAAAGAAGTAAAAAACATTGTAAGAAACTGGTAAAAAATGGGTAAATGTTACAATTATAGAATGTAGTGAGAATCTCAAACAACTTTTTTATTTATAAAAAAAATAATCCTGACCTAAGAAATAACTATAGAATAGTTCTTCTTCTTCTTCTAGCGGGGCGAGGAAAGGTCGCCGCACTCAGGCCTTGTGGCCCATTGTGCAACCGCTAACGAATTTATTGAAAGCCCCCACACCGGCCAGATTCTAGTCCAAAGGCCAGAATCCTGCTTATGGGGGAATTTCTTATTTCCTCCAGCATTGGAAAGCCAATGCCGAGGTGTTTATGCCTCAGGTTCATCAACCTAGGGCAGGAAATCAGGACGTGGATAGAAGTTTCTTCCTCGTCCTCGCAAAACCTGCAGTCGGGGTGGTCCACCACCCCCATGGTATGCAGGTGTTTCCTGAAAGAGCCGTGTCCGGTCAAAAGACCTATTACGACTCTGACTTGTCTCCTGCTTAGTCGCAGAATTTGTTTTGTTCTCTCCGGCAAGGGCCCTGAGATGAGGAGCTTCGCTTGCCGGAGTCCTGGGTGGGATGTCCAGTAGTCAATGAACTGGGAGTGGGCCCAGTCCTCTATTAACCTCCTGGCGTTGGATCTAGGGTAACCTAGGGCCGGCTCCGGACCCAGTAGAGGCTGCCGAGAGCCTCCTCTGGCCAGAGCGTCTGCCCGCTCGTTACCTTCAATGTTGCTGTGTCCAGGCACCCAGAGGAGCCTGACCCAATTGGATGAGCCAAGTTCGCAGAGAACCTGTTTACAGTTTTGAACTAATTTTGATTTGGTTCTTGTCGATGCAAGGGCCTTGAGGGCCGCTTGGCTGTCACTACATATGTGTATGTGTTTGTTGGAGTATTCCCTTCGGATATTCTCCTGTGCACAGACCAAAATAGCAAAGATCTCAGTCTGGAATACTGTGGCGAAATTGCCCAGGGCATAAGAGAGCTCAGCCCTGGGCCTTTCTCCATATATCCCTGCTCCGGTACCTTCCTCTAGCCTCGATCCGTCTGTGAACCAGACGATATCGGCAGGCCCGAGTGTGCCCTCGAGTGGGTTCCAGTCTTCCCTTTTGGGGATGACCACCTCAAAGGGTTGTGCGAAGGAGAAGGAATATAGAATAGTTACCAAACAACATAATAAGCTTGATCAACAAGCGAAAAGTCAGTTTTATTTAAATAAAATACATAGCTCTAGTAATGTAAGTAAATCTACGTGGCACATAATATCTGAACTAACAAGTAAATCCAGATTTCAGAAAAATATCAAATTAGAAATAGACAATATTCGTATTAAAAATCCACAAGAGATATCTGAGAAATTTAATCATTTTTTTTTTGTAAATGCACCGCACGAGACAATAAATAAAATAACTAATCAAAATATAATTACAAATTTAATCTCTGATGTAAATAAATCTAATATTTCTAACAAAATATTTCTGTCATATGTAACGGAGCAAGAGATCTTTATTATAAAACAAATTAAAAAATAAACATTCTACTGAACTTGATGATATTTCCGGCAACTTAATTAAAATATTGCCGAATATGTTAAACCTTTAACTCACATAATAAACAAATCTTACAGAAGGAGTGTTTCCTGCAAGATTAAAAACATATTTGGTATCCCCAAATTTTCAAAAGGGGAGACATTAGTAACATTAGCAAACTATCGACCAATATCTGTTCCTCCTATAATTTCCAAAATTTATGAATATGCGATGCTCTCAACTACTTAAATTTCTCGAAATAAATAATGTCTTAAATGATATTCAACATGATTTTCGTTCTGGATACTCTACTCTTACAGCAGTTCACTCTTTTTATGAACGTATATTGGAGGCAGTTGAGGCGGGCGAGAATCTGACTGGGATCTTCTGTGATCTCAATCGGGCATTCGACTGCTTTCAGCATGACTTGTTGCTTAAAAAATTATATGAATATGGCATAAGAGGTAAACCATATGATATGTTAGATGGTTAAAGCAAGTGTACAACAAAATGCAGAGCTCTGACAATGTAGGCTATAAATTCTGCAAAAATAATTGTTTAGATCATTATGTGTGTGTAAAGTGCCATAGTATATATCATAAAGCATGTGTTTCTAAATTCAGAAAGCAAAATCGATTTGTTAAACAAAATAAAATAAAATTCTATGAAGAGGACCTAAGTCTCAACGAACCGGACGAAAAGAGTATTATCCTGGAAAACACTTAGTGAATTAATGGAGGATAGTGAAATGAAAAACAAACATTGAAAAATTGACGTTGAATAAATAACAAATTAATCCTAGGCGAAGGTCAAAAAAGAGAAGAGGAATTGATCGAATTATTAGTGGCGCATGAAAAAACAATCCAAGAACTAAAACAAATTATAGATGAATTTAAAAAAACAATTGCAAAAAAACATAAACCACAACTTCCATCAGTACACAATCAACAAAAAGGATCAAGAAAACTGTGTCGACGTCTACAACTCCTCTTGCAGATAAAGAAAACGTTATAGTCCAGGAGCATATATCACTAAATTCAAAATCGTTCAATGATACTACAGAAAATAGATCTGTTACAAAATCTGCTGAAAATGTACAAACGAGTGAAGCCAATATTCTAGGTGATGAAAAAGTTTTAAATAATAAACATAGAAAACAAATCCTATTGTTAAGTGATGACATTGGAAAGGGAATTCAGTATCAGCTATGGAAACAAGTGGGCCAAACTTCCTATGATGTAGTTATGATAAGAAAGTCGAGAGCCCCATTACGTTAAACCATGGAAAATTTGGATGACTTAACGAAGGGATTTACTCATGATGACTTCGTTATAGTCATGGGTGGTTAAAATGATTTATTATTCCAAAATAGTGTGCCCTCCTTCAGTAAAATATGTAATTACTCAAGCAATGCACGAATACTAATGTCATGTTTACATTAGTCCTTTATTCTACAAATGCTGAAAAAAACAAGCGCGTCGTTAAATACAATAAAAAACTAGAAGACTTTTTATGCAGATTTAATAGACTTGTAGAAGGCAGGATTGAATATATTGAAATAAATAAAAAAAGACACTGTCTACCCTAAACTACATTATTATATAACCAGTTAAGTGTAAATTTTGAGAAATCAATTACAATGAAAAACTTCAAATTCGTAAAGATATCCAGTAAATGATAATAAAGATAGTAGTTGTGAAATCCAATTCAAGCTCTCAGCATGTAATCGATCTTACGCAAAGCAGCAACAACTCTGAAATTCACCAGCTTTTTCGATAACAACATAACGGTTTGTCACATAAATGTTCAGGTCTTATTAGTGGTAAGCTATAAATTTATTTCAATTGTTTTTAATAAGCAAAAACATAGATATTGCATGTATATCAGAGCACAATATTCGTGGTGGTTCTCTGATTATAGCAAAGAATTGTATCAATACAAACCCATAGGACTCTGTAAATCACCTTTCGGTTAAATGTAATATTGAATTATGTGGTATATCTTGTCAGTTTCATAATAAAAAATACATAATAATCAGTCTATCGACCTCCACATGGCGACATAAAGATATTTTTCACGAATATAACTCTTTAATGTAGCTATTACCAAAGCAGACTATATAATATTGTGTGGAGATTTAAATATTAGTTCGGGAAAGAGCTCCACTGATGCTAAAATACTCTGACTTATTTCAATCCTTTGAACTGGAATCAATGACAAATGAACCTACCAGAATTTTTACCAATGTAAATGGTTACACTACATCTAGTATAATAAACTATCTAACCGCTAATATGCCAAAGCATGTATATAAGTGTAAATTGACAAATTCAAATATAGCAGATCATTTAGCTCATATTTCAATTTTTAATCTCTCATACTTACAAAACATATGTCGGTAACAACAAATGTATAAAAAAGCGAGATGTTGGAGAAAATAATATGAATTTAATAAACAGATTAAAGTTGGAAAACTGGGATTGTATATATGAAAGTAACATAAATGACGCTTTCAGCAATTTCATAAATTGTATAAGGTGGTACATAGATATATCTTGTCCTATAGTCATTTAAAGTAAGCCATAACGGAATTAATGATTGCAAAGGCTGGATTACCCCAGACATTGAAGATGGTGTAGAACTAAAAAATTTGCATTTGCTAACCAGGAACTTAAACTGTCAAGACACAAAATTATATAACAATAAAAAATATAGAAAATATATAGAAAAAGTATCAAACAAGCCAAAAGGAATTTCTATCAAAACAAAATTGAACACTCAACAAATAAAACCAAAGAAACATGGAAAATCATTAATTGTAAGTTGGGAGAAAGAAAGTACTTAAGGAGTTAAAATTATTTTATGATAACGTAGTTATAATTGATTTATGTAAGCTCTCTGACATATTTGGTTCACATTTCTCTACAATAGTACAAAATAAACTACATTGCCACTTTGGACAAAACATATCCTTGCACACTTCCTATCATGATCCCACACTTTCTTCTCCTGTAACTGAATCTGAATCGACAAAATTTTTTTAATAAACTTAAAAACAAAAGCTGAATTGGAAACGACGGTTTTAAAATGCGCAAACAAATTAAAGATTATATTCTAGACCCGTTGAAATATCTGATAAATTATTCGATTGAGAGTGGAATTTTCAAAAACATTTTTAAAATATCTCTAGTAATTCCTTTACTAAACACTGGGGATCCATCAGATATAGAAAATTATAGGATAATTACATTAATCAGCTCGCTTTCATTAGAAAGCGAGCTGACTAAAATCACCCTTTCCATTAGGAACGATAGCACCATAGCAGTAACAGATCCTAATGTAGGAAATTTAATTAATAAAATTACAGATGTACTAGACGCGTTTACTACATGGTGTTATCGAAACAAGCTTATCTTAAATACAACAAAAACAACATACATCAAGTTTTGTAATAGAAAGTCATGTCCTCTGCAAAACCTGAACTTTAGCAAGGTAAGTTTCTAGGAGTTGTTTTAGATGCGGACCTATCCTGGATATCCCAAATTAATACTGTATGCGAGAAGTTGAATCAAGCCTATTTCGCCATTATACAAATGGAAAATGTCTGTGATAAGACAGGATTACTAAAGATTTATTACTGACTTGCATACTCACATTAGTTTTAGCATCATATGCTGGGGAGTATTTGTCAAAAAAAAGCTTATCGGCCTAATGTTCAACTTAAAACCAGGTGATAGCTGTGTTCAAACTTTTAAAAGTAACAAGTTACAACACCCTCAATATATTTACAAGTGTCTGCTTTCTAAAAAGAAATCTACATCTCTTCAAAACCACTTCGTCTTATCACAATTATAGTACAAGGAGAAATGACCTTGTGTTACTGCCTCACAATTTTACACTATGAAAAATCGCATTCTTACTTATATATCAAATTGAACAATTTTTATCCTGGAGAATTAAAACACTCAAAATTTTAACTCATTTAAATCTAAAATAAAAAAGTAGTAGAAAGTACCTTTTATCATATTTACGCATTTTTAAATAGATAAATTGTTTTGTATCCATATACTTCCTATTTATTTTACATACTTTGTACTTTCTGTAGTTTATTTTATATTTATATTCCAAAATTTAAATCATAATTTTTATTACCTACATATTATATGTATCTGTATATGATTTATCCTATATCATGTTTATGATCCAAAGGACTAATAAAGTATTGTTATTATTATTATTGGTTTGCCTCCTATCTTAGTGAACGAAATCAGATGGTAAAATTGCAAACAAACTTTTCATACATCAAATATATTGGATAATAAAGTGGGCGTGCCTCAAAGCTCGGTTTTGGAGCATATCCTGTTTGTTATTTACATAAATAAACTGCCAAATATGCTGACTGGGGCTTTTGTTTCGTTATATGCTGATGACGCCACCTTTCTTCGTTGTGATACATCTGTTCCACTTTTAAATAAATTAAATACTACGGTCAGTGATTTAAGCAGCTGGTTTAAACATCATTTATAATATTTTAAAGTCTAAAACAAATCATATGACATTTCATACCCGTCAAAATAATAATACTTCCATCCTAGACAGAAATCATTAATGTTTATTGCGAGAGTAACTGTACAACATTTCTTGGTGTAATTTTTCACAATATACACTTACATTTAGCAATCACTACTAAACTAATTAATATCTTCAACTCTAAATGTTTTCAAATCAGAACCCTGAAAAGTGTTGGGTAGGTCTGGTCTACTAGTATTCTATTTTGGACAAGTTCAGTCCAGATTAACCCAAACAGCACGAGTACGTCCACTGAACATCCACTGGACGTCCTGCAATATATTTGTGTACGTCCAATGGACGTTCCTTTTTTACCCAGAGGACATCCAGTGATGTCCGATGGATGTCCAGATGTCACAAAAATCTACATTCACTGGACGTCCACAACACGTCCATCGGAGGACATATTGGGCATAACATGGTCGTCTAGAGGCCGAAAATAATTTGCATCCATTGTACGTTCACAATATGCCAAATATTAGTGGTTGGTAAGAATTAGATTACCATAACTTACTGTGTGGGAATATTGGACGCATTCGATACTTTAAAATATAATTAGCAAGTATAAATAATCAAGTTCTACATAAAAAAAAAATTAATAGAAATTTGTGAAAATAAATAATTTGGTCAAATAAAACTACACAGGTGTAAAATGAAAACAACAAATTTCCATGAAATTTTAAATCTGTCGAGATCTATTCCTTCAGAACGTGGAAAAAAATTATTTTGAATTTGCACCTCCTGCCTTGCACAAATTTCAATCAGTTTTAGTTTAGCAAAGCTTCTCCATTTAGCATTTGTCATCATGTTTTAAAGTATTGGCTTGGATCCCATACTACAGCTAAATGGTAAATCTAAATTACACAAGGTGCCACCAATAAAATATGTTCCATATTATATTTCCAGTACACCCTTCCAGTTTGATTCAACTTTCTCCTCATTCTGAACCAACTAAGAATCGAAATGGCCAGTGAACTTATATTATTAATTTATGTATATTGGACAATATATATCATAGCCAATTGAGGAATTAATTAGAAAGATATGAGCCCATTGAATAATTTTAGGTACCTATATATACCACTAATTTCTGCATATTCAAAATTTAAAGGTAGGTATGTGGTCTATATGGACTGTGCTTTACAATTAATGGCATCGCAAAGATACTGAAATTGACTTTATTTACAAATCCTTTACATTTCAAGCAATTCCTTTTGACAGATTATTATAGTATTTCTATTGTCATTGTGAAACTTCACTCTAGAGCATTACTACCAAAATAAGTCATTACAAAACCTGTTTGTGATAGAAAAACACCTAAGACTGCGTACTCAAGTACGCAATATTCAAAATGGCAAACGATACCCTTGTATATACGAATATAGTTAACCAGATGTGTTATGCACCTCAAACGGCTCTGACCAAAGACACATATAAGATTTGATATCACGACTCCAGCCTTGACAGAGACGAAGTTCAGAAATCCTCGAGAGACCAACTGGGAAGGATATACAAAATCCCTCAGAAGGCACCTGCAGGGAGGAACGGCGTCCGGGAGAGACGTGGAGAGCCTTGAGATGGCAATGGAAGAGGTAAGCGAGGCAGTATACTAGCTGCTTATCAGGAAAACTGCTCCGAGAAAACAAGGAAAAATAGAGGTAAGACAATCTGGTGGAATAAACATCTAAAATGCCTCAGAACAGAGGTAAAAAAACTGTTCAACAAGGCCAAATCCATCCAAGATTGGGATACCCATAAAACAAAACTCACGCAATACAACATAGAAATCCGTAAGGCCAAAAGACGCTCTTGGACGAGGGTTTGTGAGGAGGTCGAAGATGGCCCAGCTGCCTCCAGAATTCATAGGGTCCTGGCCAAGGATGGTTGTACTGCAAAGGAAGTAGGCTTTCTCTGTTATTATTTGTTGGTGGTAGGAGATCGGCGAGTCAAATTGTTATTTATTTTAGCCTTAATCACTGCGAGCGATGGGTTTATATAATAAACCACAAATAGATCCGTGTCTGTAATTTGAAAATAACAGAAGCAGTTTAAACCTGTTTTTGAAAAATAACAGGTTTAATCTATCACTAGAAGATATATCGCCGCAAGTATAAGTGCGTACCGAAATAAGTAACTATCCCTCTTTAAATTCTCACGCTTTAAAATCAAATAAAATAATAATTATAATTAACTCGATTAATAAATTAACGTTAAGTTAAAGTTGGTGTGCCAGTTTATTCTTCACAGAACAAAGTCCAGGAGAACGGAACAGGAAAACCTCAAAAGATCGAGGTTATAAAGGTGAGTGCCAGGTTTCTCTTTCCACCGCTAATTTTTACCCTTAACGGTTCACCTACTACTAGATAAGGGTGCTTCAGAAGTGAGAATTTTACAGAATAGCAGTATTAAACTGTGATTTAACTATAGGATAACACTTATCCTCACATTGATAAACCGGCCCTAATCAATGCTGATATTAGAGTTACTAATCGCAGTGATTTTCGCCTTCGTCACTGTTGCGATCACAATCGCGATTGAATCACCGACAATGAAATATCGCCCATGACGCCCATCTCTTGTTTATGTTTACGACGCGTCACGCGTTCCAAAGTTATTTCAGTATTTGTTAGGTTAAAATATCAGCTTTATATTAATAATTCATAAGAGTCAAATAATTTTTATACGGAATGGGTAGCCATGAAAAAACAATATGCAGACTCTGTTTGGAAATATGTGATGACTTTGAAACTATAGAGGGAGATATGAAAGAGGTTTTGGATGTACTTCATCTGCCAAAAGTAGTAAGTATCCAAAGTTAACATCGATTTATTTTAGTTCAATCCGTGTTTATATCACGTTTTGTTGTAATGCTCTCGATGATTTTTGTTTTAGGATTTAGCCGCAATACGGGAATCTGTGATGTGTACAGGCTGTACTGAGAAGCTTATGCGGTGTTTTGATTTTAAAGCAACATGCTTTTATACACATGATTATATATTTCCATTTGTCAACAATGAGAGCCCTGCAAAATTGGATCTAAGAGATGTCTATCTGAGCAGAAATGAAACTAGTGCCGGTGTTTCAGAGGATGAGGACATTTGTGCATTTTGCATGGGTTCAGTGGAAAGTTGCTCTGTCATATTCCTCGAAGTTGCAGATGGGGATGTTATGTTGAAGAATATGATAGAACAGTGCCTTCCAGAGTTGGTTAGTATTAATATCTTTTGTTGTTTAAGTACTTATTGATTGGGAAACAGATACAAGAGATCATGGGTGAAGTACAAGGATAGGTGCGTTCTTAGCAGGCTCACATTTTGCTCTATTGACGCCCTTGTGCATTTTAATATATTTTGCCCCCAATTTCTAAAACAAGTACAGTTAAATTTGGTACTATCCTTTATTGAAAAATAATATTTATATATTTTTATTTTTATATCTTACAACATGTAAGTACCACAAGTAGCATTTTTAGACACAGTTTCGAAACAAATTTGGTAGTGGAAACAGTTTTGTAGAGGTGTTTCAGAATCTTATGAGCCGCGAAATGTGCAAGAGGCAAAGTTTATTCTGTGTTGTAAGAATTTTTTTGAGGATATTGGCGGCTGCCTTGCTGTCTACATAAACAAGAGCTCGGGATTAATTGTAAACAATAAATATAATATTTTTAAGAACTGTAACTGAGTCGACAGGAGGGATTATGCCTCTGTGCATATGAAGGTCACAGCTCGTGAGATTTTGAAACACCTCTAACTATTTCGATACTTATGTGCTACAATGGTTTACATACATTTCCGACATTTTTCTGAAATTGTTGCCAATTATTTAACTTTTAATGTAGCACAACAATATTACTAACAGTTTAGTAATTGTTTTTACCATAAAATACAACTTTTTTCAGAACAATTGTTCGGAACAATTTCTAAACATGCTGCAGCATCTGTTACTTTTGAATAAAATATCTAGGAGCATTTAGTTACATAATGTTTTTAGGATTTAAGTGGCAATAGTAATTTACATAAATTACAGATGATTGCCAAGTTCATAATTGGAGGTTACATGTTTACTTTGTTCTTATTTGTAATAAAATAAAAGTGAAAAGCTATCTAGAAGTTGAATTGTGTCCATCATTAGCCCCATTTAACAGCATTCCTAACAGTTAACTCATTTATAACTGTAATTTTGTTATTCTCATGTCACCACTGAAAGTGTTTGAAACTCATTCTTGTTTCCAGCACAAAATAGATTATTAACAGAGACTGGGAACTTTTTACAAATTATAACAATTTAGAATGAGGAAATAAATATATTACTAGCAAAAATGCTTGTAATTGTTTCAAACTCTTACTAAAGACTTATCATAGATTCTGAACTTATCTATGATAATTTAGTAAGAGTTTCAAATAATTAAGAGTATTTTTTACTAGTAATATATTTATTTTATAACAATTTAACAAATTTTGTAACTGTTATCAGTAACGTGGCGAAAGTAGAAGAGTGTCCTACTTGGATAGAAAATATTGAGGAAGCTAAAAAAGTTGAAATGAAAAATATACAAAAGAAATAAACAAAACCCCTCAAAGTGCGCATGCACACATTTCAGAAACAATTTAGAAACAGAAGAAATAATTTTCAAACATGTTCCTTTCTTAAAATATGATTTAAATTTCCAAAGCATATAGAGAACTGTTTCTGGGGCCATTTTGGTTTTAAAGTGTTGGCTTAGTGACGTTTGTAATTCGGTCGCCATTATGGACAATTCTGTTTCGAAAGAAAACCTATAACCTTGCCTTTTTGTTATATTATTTCCATAATCATAATTCTAACTCAAAATAAAGCATGAGGCCTCAGGGGCAGATTAGCATTGATATCTTGGCTTGAAATTGGTTATCACCTTGACAAATACTTAATAGCAGGAAATGATCATCAAATAAAACACATATCCACAAGGCTCAAAAAAACGATAATTGGACGCCACCTTATTTTTAGTTAAACAACGAAAATAATTAATACCAAAATTTCTGCTCACTTTAAACTATGAATTGGCCCGGCAAAATAAGGAAACACTGAGCCATTCCAGTTTAAAGAGTGCTAGCTTAATTAAATTAAACAACTGTTAAAACAAATAATCTATTAACATTCTAAGTTACAAACAAACAAACAAAATCTTCTAGTCAGAAGTAAATCGATACAATATTTTATATCACCGGGCCTGAGCTCAATGACCGTTCTAAGAAAACTTATAACTTACACACTAAAGTTACTAGGAATGACAAATACTTAATAGTAATTTAACAAGGATTAAACCAGTTAAATTAATTACATTAATCGACATGGCACTCTAAATTTCAATCATCCAAAGGTTTCACAACCGAATACCCAAATTGGGGAGACATACAAAAAACTTTCGATGCGTAACTGTTTTTCTTTTGTTCCTGGATAGCCTTAAATGTTGCTAGTGATTACACACTAATTAAACCGCTATGTATGCCTATTTGGGCATCAAAATTGTTAACAAATCAAATTAATGAGGCCAATGTCTACGACTAATATGAAAGTGGTTAAATTGTCTACCAATCTCACTCGGGAAGGAAAAATCGAAACTAGTTCCATAACGGCATTAAAATTATTGTTTGTCCGCGCACGTAGCCTTGAGTTGCCACTACTAGTACATAAAATAAAAAAGTTACAGTTTCTTTCCTGGACAACTGAACGTCGATGAACGTATCACATTCAACCTATAAACGTACAAACCACAGACTAGGTAGGCACTTCAAATCACAAATTATCCTGGGTGGCACAATTTTATAAATGCACACATTTTATACATGCTTTTACTTAACTTAAGGTACAGAGTGTTCCTTTAAAAAGTGACCATTACAAACGTTTATGCAAAAGCTTAAATGTCGATATAAATTATGGAAAATAAACATTTGATTTTGATACATCATTAATTATTAACATCAAAATAATCATAAGAAGATATATATATATTTTTAACAAAAAATACAAATTATAAATGGTCATATTTGTAAGGCGCATTAAAATATCGAAGTATTTCCCCAAAATAGTCCCCAAAATTTTCGTCGCATAAGTTTATTCTTACCAGACATCCGCTAAAAATTGGATATAAGTTTTCATACTATCAACATGTACCTACAATATTATTTTATACCTGTTTCCATATTGAATATATTCGTTATTATAATAGATATTAAGACTTTTCGAAACTGATTGCATACATTCCTTTCCCAATAATATTAGTTATAAAGACATTGATATATTTGCGAAACTATTTAAAAAGCTGTGAGTTGCAAATTAGAAACATGCTTCTCTTTATTTTCGAACCTAGCACAGAAACACGCAGTTCCACCAAAATAGAAACACGTACTACACTACCATAAGAAATTGTGTATGCGTTGAAGATATATCGCAACATGTTGCAAACAGTTCCCATTTTGTACATGGGAACAAACACACTTGTTAGAAATGTTTTGGAAAATGTATCTTAAAATGCTACCTGGGACTGACGAGGTACAAGTCAAATAAGTATTTATTCACTTAGCGCCTTTTTACAATAGAAGTTAATTGCGCATCGGGCAACCAATAAAGTCGCAACATATGCAGCTCTAACTTTTATAACTCTGTACACTGCAAGTTCAGAGAGGAAACGAAACATTTGTTCGCCCGTTGCAAGTCAAACTCGAACACAAATAGATTCAGATTCCTGTTTGTGTTTGCACAATTCATGTTATCACATTTTACGTTAGGTAGTTTTTAAATACGCAAAATAGTATAAAAATATATAATTTGCAAGAAGTAATCCGGTTCCCTTCTCTTAGAGAATAGAAGTAAATAGCAGATAACTAAGTAACCGTATAATGAAACATATTAGATTGCAATTCCGCTTTGTTTTTTTTTTCTATTACATAATATACATTTTATTTATTTTTTTAAAATTTGTGTCCTTTCGGCGCTATCGTGCAACACACGACTGTGTTCTTATGTACAGCGCTAGCCTATCTGGAATGCTCAGTGTGTTGGTTGGGAATCTAGATTCTCAAATGATGATGAGTGTGAAATTATCCACATCAACATTTTAAAGTAGGACTATAATCGATAAAGTCGTGGGCTTAGAGATTATTTTTTAAATTCGAGAATAGGTTTTTAAAACCTCATCATTTTAAATATTAGACAGTTTCGTAATAGAAATACAGGGTGTAATTAGTTTCATGTCATTAAAAAAACTGGTAAGAAGGACCGACTAGACAAACAAAAAACCTATATTACTTTTTTCTCTAGGGGCACTTTGAAAAAAACTGACCTAGATTTGAAAGTTTAATATTAAGGTAGGAAACATTTGAGCACCACTGTTTTTCAGGGTGAATGAATGCTATAGTTCCGAATATTAGAAATAATAAAAAACTGTAATACCCGACTTGTGCTCCCGCCGAGAGAAGTGCGGCACTTTGATGGAATTACTTGTACCAAACTTTTTATACCACTAATTATGAAAATGTAAGTAATTACTTCTCTTTAAATTGTTTTGGTTTAAATTGGATTTGTTTACATGTGTTTTTTAACTTCGAACAAAGTTATTGTAGCTTTTATTGTTGTTCATAAGAATTTATAAAATTTAAAAGTGGTTTATTAACTTTTGTAAAATTGTGTTAAAAGCTTAAAAAATTAGTAATTATTTTATGAAATTGGAAAATGAACAGTTTGACATCCGAGATAAGATAACAGAAAATAGTTGTGTATTTTAAGTTAGGAAAAAATCTGATTTTTTCAACGAATTGAGCGCCTAATTTTTCTCAATCAGGTATCGAAAACTAAAAATCGAGTCCTTAGTAGTGTAAACAATAATAAACAGATCAAAACAAGACAGCGAATACTAATAATAATACCTTTAATGTCCAATAGATAACACCCAATAACTGAACAATTCTTTTGAATTTTTCACAAAAATTGTTCGAAATGACCTCCATCTCCACGTATACACATTTCGGCATGTGGAACTACGGACATGCGCACACATTTGGTAAACTAGGATAATTTTTTATGGTTTCTATTCACATTAAAATACGTTATTGCAATTGCTCTAAAGTGTCAATTGGATCACGGTAAAGTAGAGATTTAAAATGCCCCCAAAAATAAAAGTCCATCAGATTTGAATCGGGCAATCTAGCAGGCCATGGTACTGGTCCGCCATGTCCAATCCATCCTTGAGGAAACTTTCTGTTCAAAAAATTTCGAACAGCCAGACTAAAGTGGACTGGCGCGCCATCGTGCAAATACCACATTCTTCTGCGCGTAGCCAAGGGTACATCTACAAGCAAATCTGGCAATGTTTGTTGCCAAAAAATTTAAGTAACCATCACCATTTAATCTAGCGGGTAATTGTAAAGGTCCAATTATTTCATTACCTCAAATTCCTGCCCACATTAACGCTGAACTGTCGTTGAAAATGCGCCCTTCTTATTACACGTGGACTTTCGTCTGCCCAATAGTGCCTATTTTTAAATTTAAACACTTCATTTCTGGTAAAGCATGACTCATCGGAGAAACACAGAACGTTTAAAAAATCCTCATTTGCCGCGTGTTTTAAAATCCACCTTCGAAATTGCAGTTGATTTGCAAAATCTTGAGGTTCTAGTGCTTGGACACGTTGATAGTGATAGGGATGTAAGTTCATATCTCTCAATGTTCTCCATACCACAAAATGGGATACTCCCACACGGTTCGCGATATCGCGGGCGCTTAAAGTTGGTTCCTCTTCTACAAGTTCCAAAATTTGAACCTCTGCATCAATTACCCTTTCTTCGCGTTGTATACCTCGTTCTCTTCCATGTCTATCGAGACGACCTGTTTCTCAAAGACGCTGGTCAATATTAACTAGAGATGTGTCATTTGTGAATGTTTGGATCGTTGGGATTCTGTCAGTTAATGGTATTGAATGATAGAATCTCACTTTCATGAGATTAGTCGATCGCGGTTTTCGATCGTCTGGTCTTTGCATTCACTTTGACTGACGCCAAGATAGATCGATGAACTCGTATCATTCGCAACATTTTTTGTCATTAACTTCAGTCAGTATTGGCATGCAATGCGAGAGAGTACTATCGCTCATGTTCAATCCATTCTTTTATTATAAACAAAATATATGAGATATTTGTTTTTTGAAATATATAATATACAAATGAGTAATAATAATCAGATATATTATAAATAGGTAGGGTACATCTATATATAATAAATGAGCAGAAATTAAGTTTTAAAGCATTTAACAGAAAAATGTGTACGGAAAAAATATAAATAAAGTCAAAGAACGCTACACCTATATTTATAAAACATGAATTATGAGCAACCATGTAAAAATACTAAATTAGGTTATGGGAAGAAATAAAACTTAAGGTATTTTCTCAGGCTGTAATCGGCTACGTTTTTTATTTCAAAAATATAATTTGCATTCCTTTTTCACATTTGGCTGTAAAAGTAAAAAATATGTAATAACTATATTATATGTACTTACTTATATCAGTGGCAAGTTGTTAAAGTGAATTTGAAATGTTAATTAAGTAAACGAATTAATTAAATAAGTATTCACATTCAATCATATTCGACTACAACACTCTTCTAGTGTTTGACTGAGGCGATCAAATATTGTGTAACAGCAACAATGATTCATTCATTCTACTTCAATAATACAATCACGAATGATTGATACACAAGATTTGATCTTTTGGGTAGTCAATCACTAATGGATTGAATCATCTCAAAATGAAAGAATGACACATCTCTAATACTAACAAATGTACGAGCACAAGGATGACGTTGATTAGGGAACCTTAAATGATAAAGCTCTTCTGCACCAGCTACATTTCCACCACTTTCTCGATACACCAAGTGCATATCCGAGAACTCTGGATAAGTGTAATCTCCCATAATGTCCAAAATCTGTGTTTTAAAACATCACACTAAACTGTGAATTAATGTTATCAATAAAGAAAACAAAAAGAAAAACTTGGTCCAAAATCCAAAATGTAACACAAAAGCACGAACGAGAAGTAGTGTCTTACGTAACCAAGCACTAACGACTTTAACGATAAGTCAATAAAATAAATCTTAACATAAGTGGCACAAAATTCAAAATGAACGAAAGCAACAGACAAATCCAAGGAACGGGTAGGACGCGTCATATGTATGTTGTTTACCAAGTAAGGACACAAACTGAAATTATTACTTGAGAATATTACAAGGGAGAGTGTAGTATGCGTAATAAGATAATTTGGCCGCGAAGAAGCAAAAAACATGGCGGTGTCCTCTGTCGGTCGGTTTTAACTGCTTTGTTGGCATGCACGAATGTCAGAGTATCATGTGCGACAAGACGCAAGGCAATAAAGCCTAGCTCAATATGCCAGCAGTTCGCAAATTATGTATTTTGAAAATTTTTGTTTATTTTTTTTTCTCCAAAACTATGAGCTTTAGACCTCATGTTATATAAGGTTTTTTCGTTTGTCTTGTCGTTCCCTACCACCAGTTTTTTTAATGACATGAAAGTAATTACACCCTCTATATACATAGGAAAACATATCAATACATTGTCAGCCCGCCTGGAAGGGTGAAATGAGGGTTGAAACATTTTAAGAATCAAATATTTTTTTAGCCACGGTAGAATTTTAATTCTAACGTAGATTAGTTAAGAGCAAAAAAACGCATCAGAAAAATGCATTGAAATTTTTTGTCAGCCCGTCTAGCAGGGTAAAATGGGAGTTGAAATACATTAAGAAATCGACTATTTTCTTAGCCACGGTAACATTTGAATTTTAACGTGGTTTCATTTAGAAAAAAGAAACGCATCAGGAAAATGCATTGAAATCGTTTGTCAGCCCGTCTAGCAGGGTAAAGTGGGGGTTGGAATGCTCTATAGAATCCAACCTTTTTTTTAGCCACGGTAGAATTTCAATTTCAATGTACAGTGTGTTCCACTTTTCACAGTAACATCTACGTAGCTCAGTTATTAATAAATTGATTTATTTTAAACTTGGTTGTTATACACCTCTTGAAGGTAACTAAGAGTGCATATACCTATTTAATTTATTCCATATACGTGCGGCCTAAGGGGGTAAAAGTTGGGTAAATTTTCAAGTAAATTGTGTTAGAGATTTTTTTTTAAGATTACCACCATCTCATGGGCATCCTTTAAAACCCCTTTGTGCCAAATTTTGATAAAATATCTCTAGTAGTTTTAGAGGTGTAAACAGGTACATATGACGTTTTGTCAAGAATTAATGGCCTTTAACTCAGAATGAGGTGAATTTAAAAACAAAGTTATTTCACATTTTTTGCTACAAATTTGAAGTAATAATCAAAAATATCTTCGTATGCTCCAAAAATGCTAAGAAAATTTTGCCCATTTATACGGATCCTATACAGTTTACTTGTTTTAAATCTAGTCACCTTTGAAATCGTAAACAAAATTATTAACTTGACAGTAATGGCAGCCTTTGTAGTTTACTTGTTTTATTTGTTGTTTAAATTATTATTCAGTTTCTTATTTAAAATGGAATATCTTTCTGTAGCTGATAAAGTCCAATTAATTCCGATAGTGAGTGAAAATATAATTTCATATAGGAGAGCAGCCAGAATTTTCAATGCAAGATATCCAGATCGAAGAAATCCTGTATCTAGTATTAATAGACTTTTTAATGAAACTGGTTGTATTAAGAAGCATAGACAAAAAAAATATCAAATATTAAATAATAGAAATGCTGACAATCGACGAATCATAGCGGCATTCAGAAATGACCCAAGATCTAGTATTCGCTTAGTTGCTCGCATTTTAAATGTTAGTAAAAATAAAGTTTGGCGTTGTCTAAAAAGAAACATACTAAAAGCTTTCAAGCCGACATTTTACCTTCCACTGGTAAATTTAACTCTCCAGTTAGATGGGGCGCCGGCTCACAATTCAATTGTTGTTAGAAATTGGCTAAATCTTAATTTTCCTCAAATGTGGATCGGAAGGAACAGTCCATTACATGAGTGGCCCCCGCGGTCCCTAGATATCACGCCAATGGACGTTTAATTTTGGGGAGTAATTAAAAACCGCGTTTACAAAACCCATCCAAGAAACAGACAAGAATTATGTGAGAAGATTACCGAAGCTTGACAAGAGGTGACACCAGTAGAATTACGCAGAGTTCTAAATCATAAAAGAAACATAGTAGAAAAGTGTATTAAATTAAATGGTGGCTTAGTAGAAATAACAAACATTTAGTTATGTTATTAAATATTTATTTGAATCATTTTGCTATTAAGAATTTAAATATGTATTGATTAACTAAATAATAGAACACTCAATTAAAAACATATCTTTAGTGCTAAAAATTTAAGAAATTTTATTTTATGTTAATTTAAAACCGTTTTAATATTCTGATCAATTTCTTAATGCGCTGCCCCACTTTGTTGCAATTAGCGTAATTCGTTGCATAACCTAAGGGCCATACATATCTACCTGTTTATACCTCTAAAACTACAAGAGATATTTTAACAAGATTTGGCACAACGAGGTTTTAAAGGATGCCTTATGGGATACCACCATCTTTAAAAAAAAATCCCTAATACAATTTACTTGAAAATTTACCCCATTTTCACCCCCTTAGTCCCCACATCTATGGAATAAATCAAATAGGTATCTGCGTTTTTATAGTTTATTCGCAGACCGCTGACACCGCGCCAAAACAAATACATGTGCTGTTCAAGTGCGCCAAGTTCACCAGAGCCATTCACGTGTAAAATGATTAAAAATACACTTAAGGAATTTCCTGATCGATTTCAAAACGATGAATATTCATTAAAATTTAGGATATTGTTCTTTTAAAGTTGATAATACACTACCATAAACTTCAAATGGATTCACTAAACCATTTGAGAGTTATAATATATAATAAATAATTTTCATTAGTAGATATTGGATTTTTATGAAAAATACGTACCTCTCCGAATATAAAAATCAAATAAAAATACAAAAAAGATTGAGTTTTTCTCAGTTTCTTTGTACATGTAGTTTAAAATAATAGAAAGATTTTCCAATGTTTTGTTGACCTCCGCTGCACCGTTTTTATAGAACTGATTATAGTTTCTGAAAACTTAACACTGTAAGATAGCAACAATAAATAGAGAATAATTACATAAAATACAATTAAATCCACCGTTTTATGCTCATCTCAGCCAAAAACATAAACTGGTGATCTTTTCAAATGATTTTAAAGACAGTGAATAATACGAAATATGACACTATGTTTACAAAAAGTATAAAAATTTCAACCATACCAATTTTCCTATTGCCCAGCAAGGACCAATGGGGAGGTATAAGCATATCCCTTGCCAAGATAGGATAGTGATAGAGAGAGAGAAAGAGAGAGAGTTTATTTGTGTCAGATATTACATAAAATTATAAAGATTAGAATTAAAATTAAATATATCTATAAAAATAAGGAAGTGCACCTAGGAAAAACAAACAGGAAAATACATTTTAAAAAGAGGTTCCAATATTATCAATAAACTCTTGGATGTTATATTGTTAATTAGGGAGTAAAAGGTTAAAAAAACACAAAATAAACTATATAGTTAAAAATAATTAACAATTGTATAAAATAACAATGTAATAAAATTTCTGGCTAAAATAACATAATTAAGTTTCAAAGTAAAAACTGTATAAAATAAGTAAATATAAAGCTACACTCAACAACAACACATTCTAATAAACATTAAATTCGTAATAAAATTACTAGGATTTTCTTATAGCAAATAAAATAAAGTAAAAGCATTTCCTAAAATGTTACAAATAAAACAAATTTTAAACTCACCAGAAATTATATATTTCCAAAATAAAAGTAATGAATCTTGTCACAATTACTAACACTATCAAAGAATACCACTAACTCGCTACACTCGCTGTTACTTATCACAAGCACTAACACTATCAGAGAATACCACCCACTACACTGCCACTGTCACAAATAGGCAACTATCACTATTTCAATTTTCTGACGATAAATCACTGAAATCATCACTGCTGCTTTCACTTTCATTTAAATTTATAATTATCGGTTCTATACACGATTCAATAAGATTATCTAGTTCCCACATTTTTTTTTTACTTTGTCTGTCACATACAATACGCATTTTTTCCATTTTTCTGCAGTAATTCTGCCGATGGCCTCGTTAAAGAGAAGCTTGATGTCCGAAAACTTGAATGTTGTATTCCTTGATGCCACATAATTCTTTGCATCCGCCCATATCAGTTCGATAGGATTCAGTTCACAATGATATGGTGGAAGGCGAAGAACTGTTTTATTCTGTGCTTTAGCCATCTCGTCCACAACATAGATCTTATATGCTGGTTTATGCTGCTTTACTATTTGCACTAATTCCCTTTTCAGCATATCTTCGTCAAAGTCAATATTTTTTGTTGAAAGCCATTGCTTAATCTGGTCCTTTCTCCAAGATGTTGTTGAGGTTTTTCCTTTAATCGCGAGTGGTAGGAAGCGTTATCAAGTACAATTACGGCATTGTCCTCTAAACGTGGAAGAATATTACAGAACCATTTTTCGAAATTGTCAGCATTCATTTCTTCATGGTAGTCACCAGATTTCTTGGATTCAAAAATCCATAGACCGCCATCAACAAATCCTGTGTCACTTCCAATGTGAGTAATAATAAGACGTTTACCTTTGCCTGAAGGATTTTTTAATCCTGGTGATAAACCTGCAAGGAATGCCTGACGAGAAGATTTTATGGTTTCATCCTTCCATACATGCGAAGTTGTATGTCCCTGATTTACCCAAGTTTCGTCAAGATAATACATTTTTTGATTTGCATTCCTACACTTCTTTATAGTTCTTAAATACTCTCTTCTCCAATCAATTCCTATTCACTAACGCACTATCTCGACCACGTTTAACGTGTTTAAAATTTAGACATTTTAAAAGTTGAAAAAATGTGGTTCGTTTAAACGTAGGCAAATCCGGATAATCATTGACAACTTTCAACATTTTATTTACAGTTGGAATTTCGTTTCGAAAACAAAATTCGTGACTTTTCTTCTTATTGCTGACCGGTCAAACTCATCAACATTATTCAACAACTTCTTTCAAAGTTTTTGTTTCTTCGGGGACGATAATTGATGAGTAGATTTGTACTCTGTTTATACGATAAACGGACGCCATAGAAATACCAGCACATACAGCAGTTTTTATTAACTATTTCCGATATTAAAACATCCGGACACTCTTTTATGTTTACTTTTGTATGTTTCTTACGTTTTTCTCTTTGCTAGTTAAAGGTCGTTTAAGTTTGCGTTTCTTGGGAGGGGAGTAATCGTTAATTGGCACAGATAAATTAGAAGCTGACGTACTCGGCAATTTTACATCACTTTCCGTAGAACTAGACATTATTCAAAAATAAGTTTAAAACTCAAAACACAATAACAATATAATTGTAACACTATGTAATTACGTCCTTAATCATACACAATCACTGAAATTAAACAATTCACAAGTCAAAGAACAAATAATGTAAATACACTTTTACGCGAGTTACATACAACTGAAGTCGAGACAGCCCTTGATAATCTCCTGAGAAATGCAACCAATGGAGATGAAACACGTCGCAATCACGAGGCAATCACGCATATTTGTTTGTTTCGCCGGGGAGTCGGCATTCGGCGAATATACTTTAGTGATAATAATATAATCTTTATTTAGCACAAGAAAATTGCTATACAAACACATAGATGTTAACCCATTAGCGACCAGCGTCCTATTTATAGGACAGTGCCTTTAGGAATTTTTTACGACCACTTCACTGTAGTTGATAGATTTATGACACCGCCCGGCTAAAAATAGATACTTGACTGCTTACCTAGTCTGCACGTGTTTACAAGAAATCAGTTGTTATCGATCGCCTGTCGACGTGAAAACATCAAGTAATTTTTACATCTGTGCACTGTGATTTTGATCTTGTGATTTCAATAATACCAACCCATGTAAGTATAAATTTATTATAACTTAAGCAAGTTGTTAGACCAAGTTTATTATAAAAAATATAAATATTATTTAAATGTTTATGAATTTTTGTCTGCGAACCTGTAAAATTGGGTGTCATATAAATATGACGCTGGGCGTTGAAGTGAATATTTGCGATACATTAGATATCATCTAATATACGAATTTTGTTTTCAGATTTGATCAAGAACTGCCAATATGAGCAAAAAAGCCTTTAAAACCTTAGAAGAAGCCATGGAATATTTACATTCAGAAGAAATTGAAGCGGACATATTGGCCCTACCACCTGATGTCGATGAATTGACGGATGAGGAAGGTTTTGATGATGGAGAGCTCAGCATGCCCATTGTCAGCGACATCCCAGGAAGTGTTGAAATTGACTATGTCGACCATGAAGATGACATCGATGAAGACGGCAATACAAAGGACATAGATGACAACGTCGAAGACGAAGATGACTGCCCACTTGCGTTGTTAGTTGGTAGAAGTGTCAGTCTGACTATTGGTGCTAGTGGTTCTTCAACTTCTGCTGCAAGTGGTTCTTTAACTGCTGCTGAGAGTGGCCCTTCAACTTCTTCAAGTGGACTATTACCACCAAAGGGAAAAAGGGGCCAAACGGCCAAGAAGTCGACTATTACGGCTGATTGGAAACACACTGCTCCAAAATATCAATGGGATCCGATGAAAGACGAAGCAAGTAAAAAACTTACTGCGCTAAAGGCGACTCTATGGAAGCCAACGCCAGTAACTATGTTTGAGCAATTTTTTGATGAGAATGTTTATAACATCATTGTGGAGGAAACAATAAGGTATGCAAAAACTCAAAAGAATAGGCAGTCGTTCATATAACCACCGACGAAATCAAAATTTCTTTGGGATTTCTAATTTTCTCTGGTTATCACACATTACCTAGCGAAAGAGACTATTGGTCTGATGCTGAGGATTTAGGAATACCTTTGGTTCGTAATGCTATGAGCCGCAATGCATATTTAGAAATAAAATCCCTTATCCACTTTCAGGACAATTCTAAGGCCGGTGAAAATAAGCATGATAAAACTTTTAAAATTAGTCCTCTTATTCGCATGGTAAATTCAAATTTTTCTAAATGGGGAGTTTTTCAGTCAAATTTATCAGTTGATGAAATGATTGTTCGGTACTACGGGCACAATTCGTTAAAACAATTTATAAAGGCAAAACCGATCAGGTTTGGATATAAATTATGGGCCTTGTGTGGGACTGGCGGTTACTGTTTCAATTTTTCACTATAGTGTGGAAAAGACCAAACAGTAGTATCACCTGATCCGCTTGGAACTAAAGTGGTTACAACAATGTTGTCTGTGGTAGAGGACCCTCAAAGTTATTTTGTTTATTTTGACAACTTTTTCAATAGTTACACTTTATTGTACAAACTAAAGACCTTAGGTTTCCGGGCAACAGGCACTATTAGGGAAAACCGGACAAATAAATGTCCGCTGAAGCCAACTAAAGAACTCGAGAAAGATCGACGGGGTGCTTACAGTTTTCAGTTTGATAAAAAAAATAGTATCTTAGTAGTAAAATGGAACGACAATAAATGTGTAACGCTAGCAACAAATTTTGACAGCATTGAACCATTGGCGTCAGCTCCCCGATGGAGCAAAGAAAAACGAGAGCGTATTGGTGTTCAGCAGCCAAAGCTAATCTCTAATTATAACCGGTATATGGGGGGAGTAGATCAACACGACTGGTTTTTGGAAAAATACGCTATTTCTGTCAGGGGAAAAATGGTATTGGTGTTTAGTGACCTGCATTATTGATATGGCTGTCGTCAATGCATTTGTTTTATATCGACATATTCATGGAAACAAATCTATTTCTATGAAAGATTTCAGAAGATCTCTTGCCATAGAATATTTAAAAATTGGACACGGTAAACGAATCTTGAAAGGTAGACCACTTAGTTTCCCTGCAACTTCCAGATCAAAAGTTTCTGATGATGTTAGGTACGATGAAAGAGGTCATTTCCTCGAAAAACATGAAAAGCAACGCCGCTGTCAATATCCAAATTGCAAAGGTAAACCCATTACATTTTGCAACAAGTGCAACGTTACATTATGCACAAATTGTTTTCCTAAATATCATCGAAAACAATAAGGAATGTATTTCGTTTTTTGAAAAATTATTATTTTTGTTTTTTATATGTATTTTTTTGTATTTTGATACTATTTAAAAAATATACAATTTTTTGAAGTTTGAATTTTATTTTTATTCCAAACCAAAGTTTACTCATATCGTCCCAGCGTCCTATTTATAGGACGGCAATTTTTGAAAAAACTAATATGCTCTTTTGATTTTGGTCAGCTCCATTTTCCTTTAGGAGGCCTCAAATGAAACATATTCATTTTTTATAAAGAATTTCAAAAAAAAAATAAATTGGGCGTTAATGGGTTAATAAAAAAAAAATGTAGTAATAATAAAAAAAAATTACAAAATACTATAAATTCCACTACTATACCTAAACTACATACTTATCACATTACTATCTTATCAAATTATTTAAATATATCTCTTTTAGTTTTATTTTAAATGTATTTATATTCATTGCCTTTATATTATTTGGTAAGTTACTAAGTATAACTAATTAGAGTCCTAAAAAAAACTGATTTTTGGGTAGATTTGTACTTCTTATGATCTAGTCTAAAATTATCGCGATTTCTTGTATTATATGGATGGTCAAAAACTTGCAAAATCCCTTGAAAATAATCAGGCACATTTCCCTTTGTAATCTTGTGAATAAAGATTAGGGCATTGATTTCACTTAAGTCCCTAACCCCTACCCACTGCAGCTTGTACAGCATCTCAATAACAGGAGTATATTTTGAACATTGTAATATTATTCTCATTGCTCTATTTTGGCATCTTTGTAGCCTTTCCATATCCCCTGTATTTGACAGATACAAAATTGTTCCAGCAAAATAAAAATGTGGCAGTATAATCGTGTTATAAACTGTACGTCTGGTCCAATAACTCAAATATTTAGCACTTCTGTACAGTACCCCCAGTTTTTTTGAAATTTTTTTGCACGTATAGTCTACATGTTCTTTAAAACTTAATTTTCTATCACTTACCTTCAAGAGGTGTATAAGTTAACCCAGTTTAAAATAAATCGATTTTTAATAACTGAGTTACGTAGGTGTTACCCTGAAAAGTGGGACACACTGTAGATTAATTAAGAATTAAAATTCTACCGTGGTTAAAAAAATGTTTGATTTTTTATAGCATTTCAACTCCCTTTTTAACCTGCTAGATGGGCTGACAAATGATTTCAAAGCATTTTCCTGATGCATTTGTTTGTTCTTAATTAATCTACTGTCACCCAGGAAATAGCCAAATCCGGGAAAGTAGCAAATGTTTGTATATGTATATAAACATAACATTGACTGGTATAAAGGTCTGCTAAATTAACAAGTATTTAAAACGAATAATCAAAACAAACGAGGCTCTTGGTTCTTCGCTCAGTTCTTTTCATTGATTGAGTTTCGACGTCGTAGTGTCGAAAGTCAATCTTAGTTTGAGGGCCTTCATCTTAGGATGTGGGGCCCAGACCCTTCAGGCAGTTTTTGTGATCTCCACTGTGTAGATCGCAAGTTAAGTTGTATAGTGTAAAGTGACACCTTTTCCTCCCCACTGTGTATATTGGTAAGATCGTTTAATTTGTTGTGTGTTCTATTTTTATTATGTGTATTATTGTTGTTGATTATTTCTATCTGTTGTTTGTTCGTTATCCCTTAAATGAGTGTTTTAATAAAACCATGTAAATTCTTAAAGTTGCCCCTTATTAACACACACTCTCCAAAGAACCCAAAGTCACATAAGGGCGTAGGGCCCATGGTTAAGGCCCTAGCTCTTTTTCTATGTTAGAATTAAAATTCTACCGTGGCTAAGAAAATAGTTGATTTTTAAAGTGTTTCAACACCCATTTCACCCTTCTAGGCTATGTTTTCATATGTATATATTTCTATTTCGAAACTGTCTAATATTTAAAATAAATGCGTTTTAAATGCCTATTTTCGAATTTGAAAAATAATCTCTAAGCCCACGACTTTATCGATTATAGTCCTACTTTAAAATGTGGATGTGGATAATTTCACACCCATAATTGATGCTCCTAAAGTGTCGACCACCTGATTCGAAGATATAGTTTTAAAAACACCACTGAACATCAATACATTGGCCAGGATTCAAAGCCAGGACTCCGTGGTCACTAGCCAAACACCTTAGCACCGCGCCACTGAGTAGAATTTGTGGCTTTTGATTCCTAACTATAAAATATTTACACCAAACTGAATCCGCTCTGTATTAGCGCATAATTAATTTCTTCATTATCTATTTGTTTTTTTATTGACAGGATTTTACTGTCATCAAGAACCCTGTAATCTGTACAACCTGTTATGGCTCGCTAGAGGATTGCTTCCGTTTTGTGTCGGATTGTTTAGTCGCAGAAGAAAAGATTAAGAAATATTGTGAAACTCTAGATACAAGCAGTACAGGACAAGTAGAGCTAAGCGGTTTATTACGGTTTGAGATGGGAGACGTAACTATAAAGAAAGAAGTACAGTTTACTTCAAAAATGTTAAGCATTAAAAGGGAGAGTAGTATAGAAAGAGCAGAAATGTTATGTGGGCAAAACGAACTTGAGGAAAAGCTTGTTGAAATTGAAGACCGAAAATATTTACTTAAGGAAGAAATTGAAATAAAAAGTGAATCATCGGATTTCAACAGGTAATATTGATTTAAAATTAATTGAATTGAATCTATGCCGCTAAAACACACTAAGTACTGCTTTTAATATACAGAGTGAGGCACTAATGCATGAATCGTAAATATCTCCTCGATCGTTTGAAATTTAAAAAAATATCTTATAGTGGAGTAGATGGCATTTGAAAAACAAGATTTTTTTTCAAAAAAATGTTTTTCCTATATTATAGAGGACGACTTCCCCCACTTTCCTGACACTTTCACATCCGAGACCTAGGTGGTGGGAGAGGAGGGGGGTTGTTAAACATATGGAAAATCGTTTTTTCTCAGTTTGCGCGGGGAGAGGGACAAAAAATGTTTCGGATAAAAAAAGAAAGATTTCCCCGAGGCGCGTAAATTGGTTTTTGGTTTTTTAAAATCGGCCGATTAGGGCCGGGGATATGGCCATTTCAAGGGATTGAGTTTCAGGGTAGGAAAAGGAATCGGACGGGTGGTATGAGGGATGTTTAAGATATAAGGGATGTGGTTAGGATGGTAATTTTTTCTGTTGTGGGTGATTATTGGAAGAGGTGAAGCCGCGGGGGAGCTCTCTAGGGCAATTAGCGAAGGAGAGGAAGGGGCAACGTGCAAAAAGGGAAAACGGCCATATCTCCGGTTCTAATAGGGCGATTTTAAAAAATCAAAATGGGATTTCTTCCTTTTTTGAGCAGCTATAATGTTGGATAGGTAGGAAAAAACTTTCGCAGAAAATGTAAAAATAGGGGGCAAAAGAAAAATGTATTATTTTTCAAATCGATTTTTTTTATTAAGTGACAAAATATGATATCGGGAGCGGCCGGCTGTTGTTGCCGTCAGTTGTTACTGTGGAATTTTTTTTTTCTGTTAAATACTATTGGTGGTTACATGTTTATTTACAAAGGTCATACAATATAATATTGACATCTTCAATGCCTAACTTCATTGGAAACAAGCTGTTTTCTCCGGAAGTTCTGAATCGGTTTCGCTCGATTCATCCCCGCTACTCTCGTATTGAAGTAAGAATCTGATCCGTCTGTGTCCAGATTTCCGAACACGTTCGAGTAAGAAGATGTGCTGGATGCATCATCATGTAACCCTGACATTCCGTCGTTTGTGGCCATCTTTGACCGATTCTGTATCGCGAGACTATATATTGGTAGCGTTATCATCGCAATCACGACCGGCGACCGGATTAGTAGAGCTATCTTGACAATCCACCAAACTTGATTCATAAATTACATCAATGAGTTTCAGTATATTACAATTATTACATTAGATTCCAATAATAAAAACGCAGATTAGGTAATTAGGTAACTCAATAATCAAAATATGCGTTAAAAATGTTATAAAACTACTCAAAATAATAACTTATAATGGAGCTAGGGAGCTTTGGTGCTCCATAAGCGCCAAAATACAGAATATGGAGCATCGTGCTCATGAAGGCCTTTGTTCAGGATGACAGAAGCTGTAATATACCAAATATTCAGACAATTCCGCCGAAACCCAATTTTCATAAGATGGGTGCGAGGTATGGAGCTTTGGTGCTCCATAAGAGCCAAAATATTCAAAATGGAGCATCGAGGCCATGCAGACTTTTGTTCACGATGACAAAGGCTACAAAACACGAAAAATTCAGACGATTCTACCGAGACCCATTTCCCATAAAGTTTGTGCGGGGTTCTTTGTTATGGCGTCTTTCTTCAGTACTTACATTTTCACGAAGGCCGTGCTGCTGTTTTGCAAGTAAATTATATATTTTTTAAAATTTTACTATAATTTCCGTTGTGGCATATTTATACAACTTTGCAATATTTGATATTAGCGAGATTGGACAATAATTGTTAGATTGTTCAGGGTCACCGGATTTGTAAACAGGTAGTACCAGAGTCTCTTTGAAAATTTTGGGGAATATTCCTTCGTTTAATGAAATATATTTATGATTTTTGTTAAAGGTGCCACTATACTGTGCTTAATGAGCTTTGTTATTTTGGTAGTTATTCAGTCTATGCCTGGTGATGTCATTTTTTAAATTATGTATAAATTTTATAACGTCACACTGTAATACTGGATTGACAAATATCGACTCTTGTACTTTATTTTATTTTATTGTTTTAATATTTGTTACTATATTTGTGTCAACTTTTATAAAAAAATGATTGACAAACTTGTCATAATAATAGTTATTTTTGTGGATTTCAGGTTGGAAGATGGTATTTTACCACAATTACCAGTCACTACTAGTACGTTAGTTAAGAAACCAAAATCAAGGATTAAGAGTGTCTCAACTATAAAAATATACCATTGCCAAGGCTGTTCATTCCAAACAAAATATAAATGGCACCTAAAAACACACTTGCTAAGGCATAAAGATCCCTCAGAAGTAACAATGTACAAATGTGATTCTTGTTCTTTTCAGACAAAACGTCAAGAGAGCCTCAAAAGACATTTGCTTGTACATAGGGATCCTTCAGAGGTAACAATGTACAAATGTGACCAATGCTCTTTTCAGACAGCACGTCACGGGGACCTCAAAGGACATTTGCTGGTACATAAGGATCCTTCAGAGGTAGAAATGTACAAATGTGACCAATGCTCTTTTCAGACAAAACGTCGCCTTGGTCTTAAAAGACATTTGGTAGTACATAATGAGCCTTCAGAAGTAACAATGTACAAATGTGATTCTTGTTCTTTTCAGACAAAACGTCAAGAGGGCCTCAAAAGACATTTGCTTGTACATAGGGATCCTTCAGAGGTAACAATGTACAAATGTGACTCTTGCTCTTTTCAGACAAAACGTCGAGGGGACCTCAAAAAGCATTTGCTAGTACATAGGGATCCTTCAGAGGTAACAATGCACAAATGTGCCTCTTGCTCTTATCAGACAAAACGTCGATGGGTCCTCAAAAGGCATCTGCTAGTACATAGGGATCCTTCAGAGGTAACAATGCACAAATATGACTATTGCTCTTTTCAGACAAAACATCACGGGGGCTTCAAAAAGCATTTGCTAGTACATAGAGATCCTTCAGAGGTAACAATTTACAAATGTGACCAATGCTCTTTTCAGACAACACGTCACGGGGACCTCAAAGGACATTTGCTGGTACATAAGGATCCTTCAGAGGTAGAAATGTACAAATGTGACCAATGCTCTTTTCAGACAACACGTCACGGGGACCTCAAAGGACATTTGCTGATACATAAGGATCCTTCAGAGGTAGAAATGTACAAATGTGACCAATGCTCTTTTCAGACAACACGTCACGGGGACCTCAAAGGACATTTGCTGGTACATAAGGATCCTTCAGAGGTAGAAATGTACAAATGTGACCAATGCTCTTTTCAGACAACACGTCACGGGAATCTCAAAGGACATTTGCTGGTGCATAAGGATCCTTCAGAGGTAGAAATGTACAAATGTGACCAATGCTCTTTTCAGACAAAACGTCAAGAGGGCCTCAAAAGACATTTGCTTGTACATAGGGATCCTTCAGAGGTAACAATGTACAAATGTGACTCTTGCTCTTTTCAGACAAAACGTCGAGGTGACCTCAAAAAGCATTTGCTAGTACATAGAGATCCTTCAGAGGTAACAATGCACAAATGTGCCTCTTGCTCTTATCAGACAAAACGTCGGTGGGTCCTCAAAAGGCATCTGCTAGTACATAGGGATCCTTCAGAGGTAACAATGCACAAATGTGACTATTGCTCTTTTCAGACAAAACATCACGGAGGCTTCAAAAAGCATTTGCTAGTACATAGAGATCCTTCAGAGGTAAAAATGTACAAATGTGCCTCTTGCCCTTTACAGACAAAACGTCGATATGACTTCAAAAGGCATCTGCTAGTACATAGGGATCCTTCAGAGGTAACAATGCACAAGTGTGACTTGCTGTTTTCAGACAAAACATCACAGGGGCTTCAAACACGTCACGGGGACCTCAAAGGACATTTGCTGGTACATAAGGATCCTTCAGAGGTAGAAATGTACAAATGTGACCAATGCTCTTTTCAGACAAAACGTCAAGAGGGCCTCAAAAGACATTTGCTTGTACATAGGGATCCTTCAGAGGTAACAATGTACAAATGTGACTCTTGCTCTTTTCAGACTAAACGTCGAGGGGACCTCAAAAAGCATTTGCTAGTACATAGGGATCCTTCAGAGGTAACAATGCACAAATGTGTCTCTTGCTCTTATCAGACAAAACGTCGATATGACTTCAAAAGGCATCTGCTAGTACATAGGGATCCTTCAGAGGTAACAATGCACAAATGTGACTATTGCCCTTTTCAGGCAAAACATCACGGGGGCTTCAAATAGCATTTGCTAGTACATACAGATCCTTCAGAGGTAACAATGTACAAATGTGACTCTTGCTCTTTTCAGATAAAACTTCGAGGAGTCCTCAAAAGACATCTGCTAGTACATAGGGATCCTTCAGAGGTAACAATGCACAAGTGTGACTTGCTCTTTTCAGACAAAACATCACGGGGACCCCAAAAAGCATTTGCTAGTACATAGAGATCCTTCAGACGTAACAATGTACAAATGTGGCTCTTGCTCTTTTCAGACAAAACATCACAGAGCCCTCAAAAGACATCTGCTCGTCTATAGGGATCCTTCAGAGGTAACAATATACAAATGTGACTCTTGCTCTTACCAGGCAAAACATCGCGGGGCTCTCAAGACACATTTGCTAGTACATAGGGATCCTTCAGAGGTAACAATGCACAAATGTGACTATTGCACTTTTCAAACATCATTGGGGCCTCAAAAAGCATTTGCTAGTACATAGGGATCCTTCAGAGGTAACAATGTACAAATGTGACTTTTGCTCTTTTCAGACAAAACATCACAGGGCCCTCAAAAACATCTGCTAGTATATAAGGATCCTTCAGAGGTAACAATGTACAAATGTGACTCTTGTTCTTTTCAGACAAAATAAAAATAACTTCAAAGTACATTCGCTAGTACATAGGAATCCTACAGAGGTAACAGTACAAATGTGACTCTTGCTCTTTTCAGACAGTACAAATCGGGTCCATCAAGAAACATTTCTTAATACATAAGGATCATTCAGAGGTAACAGTGTACAAATGTGACTCCTGCTCTTTTTAGACAAAACATCACGGGGCCCCCAAAAATCATTTGCTAGTACATAGGGGTCTCTAGCAGGTAACAATGTACAAATGTAACTATTGCTCTTTTCAGCCAAAACGTCACGAGGACCTTAAAGGGCATTTGCTAGTATATAGAAATCCTTCAGTGGTAACAATGTACAAATGCGACTTGCTCTTTTGGGACAAATTGTGTGAGCCCTCAAAATACATTTGCTAGTACATAAGGAAGCTTCATAGGTAACAATGTACAAATATGACTTGCTCTCAAAAATATATTTGCCAGTACATAGAAACCCTTCAGAGGTAACATTGTACACGTGTGACTCTTGCTCTTTTCAGACAAGGTATCACTGAGCTTTCAAAATACATTTCTTAGTACATAGGGATCCTTCAGAGGCAACAATGTACAATTGTGAATCTTGCTCTTTTCAGACAAAACGTCACAGGGGCTTAGAAGACATTTGCTAGTACATAGGGATCCCTCAGATGTAATAATGTACAAATGTGACTCTTGCTCTTTTTAGACAAAACACAGGCCTCAAAAGACGTTTGCTAGTACATAGGGATCCTTCAGAGGTATCAATATACAAGTGTGACTTGTTCATTTCAGACGAAAAGTAAATTTAATCTAAGACATTCACTGCAACCGCTTAAGGATCCTTCAGATAAATAAGCACATAAAAAGGGCACGTACTGACCACATACAAAACTCAGATATGATAAAATCTGCAGGGGAGGTGATAAACTCATCGATCAGTTTCTTAATTATGTGGTAAATATTTATGGTGGGAGCACCAGCAGATCAATATAAGTTTTTAAAAATATGTTGGTACTTCATCTGCACCTAGTCTAGTCTTAGGTTTTAGAGGTTATATTGCTTCGCGAATCTCCTCCATTATATTTTTAACAAATAATTTATCCAGATCATAGTTCTGGTGATTTGCGTCTGATATAGATTTAAAGTTTGAGTTAAGTAATTCTTACCTGCAACTGAGTTATAATGTTACTGTTTTTCAATATCATTTTTATATGAATTAACTAACTCCTGGTATGTAAAATATTCTATTAAGTTGGTAAAATATAAATTAACAACTTCTGAAATATTTGTGATTTGTATTGAGAATATTTAAGTAAAATAAGTAAGCCTGATAGTTTTGTAAGTTTCTGATATTTCCCAAACAGCACAAGAACGTCCAGTGAACATCCACGTCCTTTTTTGCCCTGACGAACATTCATTGGACGTCCAGTGGATGTCCAGATGTCACGCCACAGGCACAGGACATACTCGGCATAACATGGACGCAAGTAGATGTCCAGAAGCCGCAAAAATCTGCATCCAATGGACGTCCATAACATGCCCATAGACGTGGTAGTTGATAAGATTTAGATTACCATATCTTACTATGTAGGAACATTGGACGCAATCGACACTAAGGCATAATTATCGAGTCTAAATAAGTGAGTTTTACATAAGAAAAAATTAATAAACGTTATGAAAATTGCAATTTAAAATTTTGGTCAAGGAATAAAACTGCATGTTGTAAAATGTAAACAATCTAAATTTCAATGAAGTTTCAAATCTGTCGAGAACCATTCCTTCAGATCATAGAAAAAAATTATTTTAAATTTGCACCGCCCTTTCACAAATTTCAATCACAGTTTTAAAATAGTGGCTTGGGTCCCATACTTTAAATCCATGTTAATAATAGAATGTGCGGAAGTGAATAGTCTTATTCACGCATTATCCAATGAAATCTGGACTGATGTGTATCTAGCTAATGGTTCTGATGCAAAATTTAACAACCTTCATGATACACCAACATACAATTTTAATAGAAAATGTCCACAAAGAAGTAAAAACTGGCAAAGAATGAGAAATGTTACAATTATAGAATGTAGTGAGAATCTCAAACAACTTTTAATTTCCAAAAAAGATAATCCTGACCTAAGAAATAATTATAAAATAGTTAAAACATAATAAGCTTGTGCAACAAGCGAAGTCAGTTTTATTTAAATAAAATACATAGCTCTAGTAATAAGTAAATCTACGTGGCACATAATATCTGAACTAACAAGTAAACCCAGATTTCAGAAAAATATCAGAAATAGACAATATTTGTATTGAAAATCCATAAAAGATATCTGAGAAATTTAATAATTTTTTTGTAAATGCACCGCACGAGGCAATAAATAAAAAACTAATCAAAATATGACTACAAATTTAATCTCTGATGTAAATAAATCTAATATTTCTAACAGCATATTTGTGTATTATGTAACGGAGCAAGATATCTTATAAAACAAATTAAAGGTAAACATTCTACTGGACTCGGTGATATTTCCGGCAACTTAATTTAAAAAATTGCCGAATATATTGCTAAACCTTTAACTCACATAATAAACGAATCTTTTACAGAAAGAATATTTCCCTCAAGATTAAAAACATCTTTGGTATCCCCAATTTTTTAAAGGGGAGACATTAGTAACATGGAAAATTATCGACCAATATCTGTTCCACCTATAATTTCCAAATTTTATGAATATGCGATGCTGTCTCAACTACTTGAATTTCTCGAAATAAATGTCTTAAATGATAATCAACATGGTTTTAGTTCTGGATACTCTACTCTTACAGCAGTTCACTCTTTTTATGAACGTATATTGGAGGCAGTTGAGGCGGGCGAGAATCTGACTGGAATCTTCTGTGATCTCTGTCGGGCATTCGACTGCGTTCAGCATGACTTGTTGCTTAAAAAATTATATGAATATGGTATAAAAGGTAATGATGATATATTAGGTAGTTAAACCAAAAATGCAGAGCTCTGACAATGTAGCCTATAAATTCTGCAAAAACAAACCTTTTATTCATTACGTGTGTGTAAAGTGCCATAATATATATCATAAAGCATGTGTTTTTAAATTCAGAAAGCAAATTCGATTTGTTAAACAAAAAATGCTGTAAATAGGACCTAAGTCTCAACGAACCGGACTAAAAGATTATTATCGTGGAAAAAACTTTTAGTGAATTAATGGAGGATAGTGAAATGAAAAACAAACATTGAATAATTGACGTTGAATAAATAACAAATTAATCCTAGGCGAAGGTCAAAAGAGAGAAGAGGAATTGGTTGAATTATTAGTGGGTCAAGAAAAAACAATCCAAGAACTAAAACAAATTATGCACGAATTAAAAAAAACAATGACAAAAAAACAAAAACCACAACTTCCATCAGTACACAAACAACAAAATAGATCAAGAAAACTGTCGACGTCTACAACTTCTCTTGCTGATAAAGAACACGTTATACTCCAGGAGCATATATCACTAAATTCGAAATCATTCAATGATACTACAGAAAATAGATCTGTTACAAAATCTGCTGAAAATGTACAAATGAGTGAAGCCAATGTTGTAGGTGATAAAAAAGCTTTAAATAATAAACAAAAAACAAATCCTAATGTTAAGTGATGACATTGGAAAGAGAATTCATTATCAGCTACGGGAACAAGTGGACCAAACTTCCTATGATGTAGTTATAAGAAAGTCGGGAGCCCTATTACATCAAATCATGGAAATATTGATGACTTACAGCCGGTTTTACAATCGCTAGTTAACTTCCAGTCAGAGTTAACTTTCAGGTTATTATAGAAATTGGGTTTTACAATAGCTGGTCATTTTCGATGTGGTAGTTATCTAGTAAACTTTACTAGCAGATGAGGTGTGGGTAAACTAGAAGTTGGCAGTTTACTGGCAATTTGTAACCTATAAAATAACTCACAAAATAATTTTTTGATATTTTGCCTAAAAATGGATATGTACGAAGTAAATGCATATAGCAGTGATGAGTAGCCAAGGTAATCCTGTATAGACTTAACTTTTTCGAAGAATACGATGGAAGAGATTTTTTAAATAGATCGAGACTAAATACTACCTACTTAGTAATAGACCACTAACTCATAAATTACTTCTGACATTTATATTTGATAGCAGATGACGTGACTTTGGACCAAAATTTATACATTTTATGTATATTACCCATTTTTCCAGCACCAACATAAATTTTATTCACAACCTCGCGTTTCCAAATCATCACTTAACTTTATATTGAAAAACGCATGTGTCGGTAAAGTTATAGTTAACCTGCAAGTAAAAGTCAACTAACATGAAAGTTAACTTGCGATTGTAAAACCGGCTGTAAATGTATCCTTAGGAGTACCGCAAAGTTCAGTGCTTGGGGCCTTACAATTTATATTGTATGTCAACGACCTGCCAAATTATATAAAAAGTGGTATTGTAACCACGTTTGCTGACGATAGCACCATAGCAGTAACATATCCTAATGTAGGAAATTTAAATAATAAAATTACAGATGTACTAGACCCGTTTGCTACATGGTGTTATCGAAACAAGCTTATCTTAAATACAACAGACACAACATACATCAATTTTTTTAATAGAAAGCCATGTCGTCTGCAAAAGCTCAACTTCAGCAGTCAACATAAATTTCTAGTTGTTTTAGATGCGGACCTCTCATGGAGATCCCAAATTGATATTGTATGCGAGAAAGAGAATCAAGCCTATTTCGCCATCATACAAATGAAAAATGTCTGATAAGACAAGATTACTAAATATTTATCTCACTTGCATATAAGTTTTTGCATCATGTGCTGGGGTGCAGCTACGGAAATGGACAGAGTACTTATTTGTCAAAAAAAGCTTATCCGCCTAATTTCTAACTTAAAACCAGGTGGTAGCTGTGTTCAAACTTTCAAAAAATTAACAATTCGCTCACAACACCCTGAATATATATTTACAAGTGTCTGCTTTGTAAAAAGAAATCTACATTCAAAACCACTTCGTCTTACAATTCTACACTATGAAAAATCGCCATCTTATGTATCAAATTGTATAATTCTCTTCTCGAAGAATTAAAACACTCAAAATTTTAACTCGTTTAAATCTAAAATAAAAAATGTTTTAGTAGAAGGTACCTATTATAATGACGCATTTTTAAATAGATACATTGTTTTGTATCTATATATTTCCTATTTATTTTACATACTTTATACTTTCTGTAATTTATTTTATATTAATATTCCAAATTTTAAATCATTATTTTTATTAACTACCCAACTATTATATACGAGTCACAACACTTGGTGGTGCAAAACTTTAACCGTGGATTATATACATCTAAAATCATCTAGAAACATGAATTGTAATTGAAGCCAAGTAAAAAAGAGCAAAATTATATATCGTGACGAGCCGCCACTGGTTCGTAACGAAAATTCTGTACTACTAGTGCGTCACTAATATTAATAAGAATGTCATTCAAATACAGATACAAATTGTGCTAAACTAATTATTTTAAAATTTATCTGCACTTACCCCTACTACTTTCCCCGTGTTAGAAAAGTTAAGTAAAAAATTTCAAAACAAAAATATTAGAAATTAGTATTATTCACTGTAAATGTTCAAATTTATCACCATTAACCTCGCAGCAAAGTTCCAAACGACGGATTATATTATCCTGGGCACGATCACATTTATCCGCACTATTTCTAATATGCACTGCAGCTTGTTCAATATGTTGCAATAGTTCCTGTTTCGTCTCAAGAGGAGTGGCATATACGAAGATTTAGCATGTATCCCCAAATAAGAAAATCCATTGGATTTATGTTTAGCGATCTTGGAAGCCAAGAAATGTATCCCCCACGGCCAATCCATCATTAAGGCAGCTCCTCGTTAAGATGTGCACGTACCTGATGTCCAAAATGAGGAGGAGCCCCGTGATGCATAAACCACATCGTATTGTTGCCAGGGGTAGGTAAGTCATCGAATATTGTGTTTCTTAGAAAATCCAAATACACTTCGGAATAAGTTGTCTTGGTAGAATGTATAGACCTATTAAAGCATTATTGTACAATCCTGCCCACACATTTTCGGAGAAGCGATACTGAGAACGCAGGTCACGGTGCACATGTGAATTTTCTTGAGCCCATACATGACTATTGCAGCTATTAAACATTCCTTGTCTTGTAAACAATGACTTATCCGTCCACAAAATATTTCTTTGAAATCGATTGTCCTGCTGAAGACACTCTAATAGCCACTCGCAAAACCTAACGCGTAATTCAAAATCTGCCGGTTCTAATACATGTTCCTTTCGGTAATGATACGGATGAAATGTATTTTCTCGTAAAATTCTCCATATGGTGTGATGTGATTGAGTTCTGCGAGCAATATCTCGCGTACTTAGAGTAGGGTCCTGAGCAACGATATCCAGAACAGTTTCATCAATATTTCTGTGGCGTTGAACAAAACCCTCGCCTCCTTGGTGCGCTAGTACCGAACCTGTATCGCGAACGTGTTGCACTATAGCAAGTATAGTATTTCTACTGGGAGTACGTCTATTAGGGAATCTTAATCCATATTCCCGTTCAGCGGCGGCAACATTATTGTTGCAATATCCGTACACTAGGATCATATTTAAAATATTCACTTGATATAAAGTATGCCATATTTACCACTATCCTGTCACACAAAACCCAATACACCCAGACAACGATCGCAACTGATATGACCTGCGAATAAAATTGAATTATCGGACTGGTAGCTTCCAGGGAGACAGTTGTTTACAGAATAGACCACAATTCAAGATCACGCCACCTCGAATTGTGACAGTTTTTGTCGATGGTGCCGTAGGTCAGTGCTGTGTATTTTACATTGATCATTGGCGTTGCTTCAGGGAAAATAGAAACAAATTACAAATTATATGTACATTTTGTAAAGTTCTGCCTACTACCACGTGTTTCTCTTTACCTCAGAAGTCCATGTTTACAATTCTGCACAAGTGTTGTAACACGTTGTGTAGTACCTAGATGACATCCTGTATCTTGTTTATGATCCAAAGGACTAATAAAGTATTATTATTATATTATTGGTTTGTCTCCTATCTAAGTGAACGAAATCAGAAAAATGCAAAAAAACTTTTCATTCATCAAATATAACTGTGCCGCAAGTCTCGGTTTTGGGGCCCATCCTGTTTATTATTTATATTAACTGCCAAATATGTTGACTTGGGCTTTTTCGTTATATGCTGATGACGCCACCCTTCTTCGTTCTGATGCATCTGTTCCACTTCTAAATAAAATAAATACTACTGTTAGTCATTTATGCAGCTGGTTTATTTTAATGTCTCTAAAACAAATCATTTGACATTTCATACCCGTCAAAATAATAATACTACTTAGACCCTAGACATAGAAATCATTAATGTTCATATTGTACTGTAACTACAACATTTCTTGGTGTAATTTTTGACAATACACTTATATTTAACAATCACTGTAGTAAACTAATTAATACCTTGAACTCTAAATGTTTTCAAGTCAGAACCCTGAAAAGTGTTTTGGATAGGTCTGATCTACTAGTATTTTATTTTGGACTAGTTCAGTCCAGATTAACCCAAACAGCACGAGTACGTCCAGTGAACATCCACTGGACGTCCTGCAATACACGTCCATCAAAGGACATACTCGGCATAACATGGACGTCCAGAAGCCGAAAAAATCGGCATCCATTGTACATCCACAACATGCCAAATATTGGTGGTTGGTAAGAATTAGATTACCATAACTTACTGTGTGGGAATATTGGACGCAATAGATACTTTAAAACTTAATTATCGAGTCTAAATAAACAAGTTCTATATAAAAAAAAATAATATAAATTTGTGGAAATAAGTTGGAGCCACTTATTTTAGAAAAATTGCAAAATTTTAGTATACATTTTTTTTTTCAAAATAAGAGCAATTTAAATATTTGCTCAAGAAATAAAACTACACAGGTGTAAAATGAAAACAATCTAAATTTCCATGCAATGTAAAATCTGTCGAGAACTATTCCTTGAGGACGTGGAAAAAAATCATTTTGAATTTGCACCTTCTGCTTTGCAAAAATTTCAATCAGTTTTAATTTAGCAAAGCTCCATTTAGCATTGGTCATCATGTTTTAGTGTTGGCTTGGGTCCCATACTACAGCTAGATGGTAAACCTAAATTGTACATGGTACTGTTATTGAACCAAGTAAAATGATTCATTGGAAAAAAATATCCAATTTACTAAAAAAGTAAATTCAGACAAAAATCCCATGAAAAAATAATATTAAAACCAGTAAAAAGACTTCTAAACACCTTTGGCAGACAGAAAAATGTTTCATCTCGAGGACGACGGTCAATCGCATTTTGGCTGTAGTTCGAATTTTCAAAAGTACTCCAAAAATTGACAAGTTGCACGGAGCGGAAAACCGCTCCGCCCGATGAACTTTTCGAAAGTGCCACGAATTTGATTTTTCGAAAGTACAACGAATAAAATCATTAGACGGAAATCTGCTTCGCACAACAAATTTTTCGGAAGTATAACGTATAAATTATTTTTACAAAAATACCATAACAAGACGTAATTAAAGCCAAAAACCGTTCCTCGAGATAAATTTTTTGAAAGTACCACAAATTTGGTTTTTGGAAAGTACCACGAATTTGGTGTTTCACAAGTGTCGCAATCCTCAGGCAGGACGTAGCGAGTAGCTATTTTAAACGTCAAAATTAAGGAAAAATCAATGGTACGGGTTTTCCAATAAAAACCAAAATACTCATCTAATATTCCTCAAAGGGTTGGAGCATAATCCTAATACAAAACCCCAAAACCGTACAGAAAAATAGTCAAAGAATTCTAAGTCGGAGGGTCGATTCCGACGAACACAAAATACTTTTTATCTCGGCTCAGGCGGACAACGCCATACTAATCGCTCGAAGGCGAGTCGACGAAAAAAAGTATATTTGTGTTCAATGCCGTTAGTACGTTTACAAAAGCAGGAAAACCGTCGGACACATATAGTTAGCTTACTTAAGCATCTTGACAATAATTTCGATATTAGTGCCAAATTCAAAGTGAATAATTTTCAAAATGTTTTGCATACATTTTACAAATATTACTAATTGGGAGTCTGAATCTTTTTGTACAGTCGATTGTCATAGTTCTCTCGACGCTGGATGAGTTATACTCCTACAGGAGGTACCGGCTTGCCGAGTGGTGGTGCTCTTTGATGTTTGCCTTATACACATTAGCTAAGTATTGAAAATTTATATTTCTTACATTTTATGAATTATTTCAATAAATGAAAATATATTTTGAATTCGATTTCTCATTGATCCACTAATTATAAGATTGGTGACCGACGTGCGATTCTGTGGCGTGAGTCGGACAATTACTTTCCGCGGGTCACCTTTGATCCCGCCAAGTCTGTGTACTTGTCCGAATACTCGTAGAACCCATCGAAGGTCCTAATTATTAAGAAGTGTTTCTGACAAAGTGCTAATTATAAGCTATATTCATCAAAAGTGCATTACCCGACATAAGATTTCGACGGAGAGAGCAGACTGTACCAATTACAGTAAGTATAATTTTGTCTATTTTCGTCTTGGGGAGTCTGAAGGGTATCTTGAATCTCCATTGCGAGTAGAGTTGATCAGTATCGCATCGGCGACACGGCTCCGGCCTAAATTATACAAAATCCTTGTCGTGTCAATCAGACCAAACGATACTAGGTTCATCTACAGTACCATCAATAAAATATTGTCCATATTTCCAGTACATCCTTCAGTTTGATTCAACTTTTTCCTCATTCTGAATCAGCTTAAAATAGAATTGGCCAGTTTATATTATTAATTTATGTATATTATACAATATATATCATAGCCAATTGAGGAATTAATTAGAAAGGTATGAGCCCATTGAATAATTTTAGGTACCACTAATATCTGCCCATTCAAAATTTAAAGGTAGGTATGTTGTCTATATGGACTGTGCTTTACAATTAATGACATCGCGATGAAAGGTTGTGTTAATAAAAGCTACTCTTCCAACAAAAGTTTCTTCAGATTTCCTGCTGATCCAATATTGTAGGCAGAAAATATAATCATTATATGTAATATTTTTAGGAAAATTACTTATAAAATTTTATTTGTTTAAAGAGCCAGAATGTGTGCAATGGCAAGCAATAGGGAAGACCTAATGAACAAGTCAAACAGCCTTCGTAGAAGCTATAGAGTCTAGTGACCATTTTGAGGCTAATATGTTTAGCAACAGAGCTGGTAACCGGCTAACTCAAGATGCGACCCCAATTCTTTTTCCGACTTTGGAAGGCTCTTCAGGACATATTAGGCAGGTGCGTTTTGATACAGTAGAGCAGATGAATACTGAAGAACCTCCCAAGAAAATATACATTGTACAAGACGTTATGCGCCCAGCAGGTATATATAATATAATATATTTATAATAGCGTTTTCTGCTCGTTGCACTTTTTGCACTAAGTACGAAGAGTACCTACTGGGAGTTTTGGTGGGCACTAATTAAGTTTTGTACTTTACATGACCTGAGATACTAATAAGGTGCGCTACGTGCAAGAAAAGTGGCACCGAGGATGATAGTCAAGGCCAGTTATGAGTGCAAAGAAAGATGGCTAAAAACTAAGAATTATTACATGCATTTCTGAGATGTGGAATCCTTATCTTTCAGGATAAACAGGCATTGAATGAGTACTTCATATTTGCTATTTTTAGTAGTATACAAATTTTTTTATGATGAAAAATCAGTCAGCTGATGTCTCCATTAATTTTAAAATATATGTCTTGCATTTTGCCAATCATTTACATAAGAATGACGAGTACTTGTTAGGTTGTTTGAATAACAGTGACATTTCGATTTTAATATGGCCCTAAAAACTGAGATGCATTCCTCTGGCTACTGGCACCTGCTAACCCAGTGAAGTTCAACAGGGTACGATTGCAGTTGCAGTTCACATTTAAGTCAACACTGAGTTCTCCGAGCAGAAAACGCTATAATACTAATACATTTTATTCGGTTTGCCTCTTTTATTGGCCTTATAATTTATATATACCTATGCGATATTTTTACAAATTATTTGAATGTTTTGACCGACTGTGTGCTTCTTTTTCAGTTGAACATCCAAAAGAAACTGTACATTCATCTACCGATACTGAGACTCCACTGTTCCAAGAAATGTGAGAATATGATAGAAAATGTCTCATTAGACCAGTACTTCGCGTTGACATATAAATTTTGTAGTTCCCCAGAGATTGCCGCTTTTGTTAATTTACAAGTTAGTCAAAGTCAAAAGTAAAAGAAAGGTCGACGATACTCGAATGAGTTTAAATTCCAGTGTTTAACAATTATATGGGGCCTAAGCTATATAAAAATTTTTTAATGAAAAAAATTTGTTTGCCAAGTCCTCAAACACTCTTTAAGCTCATTAGTGGTATTACAGTGCGTCCGGGGTTAAATAATAATCAATTATTCAATACGTTGGAAATGAAAGTGAAGAGTTTTCAGGACAAAGATAAATATTGTATTTTATGCTTGGATGAGATGAGCATTAAGGCAAATTTGTTCTATAATAGAACAACTGATAGTACTGTTGGTTTAGCTGAAAATGAACTAGGTGAGAAGGTATTTAAACCTGCTTTACATGCTTTCGATTTAATGCTATGCTGAGAGGCATATATTGTAACTGGAAGCAACCTCTTGCATTTTATTTTTGTCATTCATCATGTCCAGCCCAATCCCTTAAAAATATTGTGACTGAAGCAATACAAAAGTTAAAATGACTGGGCTTAAGAATTTCTGCTTTAACGACGGACATGGGTTCGAACTATTTCCAATTAGCTAGTTTATTAAATATTGATCCTGTATCCCATTTTTCTATAGACGATCTTGATATGTTCTATATTTTTGACATTCCTCATATTATAAAGGCCATCCGAAATATGATCTTATAATTGACGGCAAAATTGTATCATGGAGATTTATAAAAATGTTTTACGATCTTGACAAGCAATATTCTGTATGAGCAGCGCCTAAATTAACGGACTCGCATATAAATCCATCCAAGTTTGAAAAAATGAAGCTAGCTACACAATTATTTATAGTGCCACAGTGTTTGCAGGGATGAATTTAGGGGCCGTCCATAAATGATGTCACGCTTTTTTTGCCAATTTTTGACCCCCTCCCCCCCTTGTGCACACATTGTCACGTCACAGTAACTTTTATATAAATTACTAATTTTCAGGGTACTGATAATAAATAATATAAAGATATTAGGCACAAAATTATTTTCTTGTATTGTGACATCACAATTGCTTTAACCCCCTCCCTCTCCCCTGTCACAAAGTGTCACAACTTTCAGAACCCCCCTCCCCCCTTAAAGCGTGACATCATTTATGGATGGCCCCTTATATATTAGGTTTGGATGTCTTCCTGCAGAAGCTGTTACAATTTCAGATTTTATCGATCGAATGGATAAGTTATTTGACCTGCTTAATTCATCAAATACAACTCCATCAAAAAAATATAATATTGCATTTAAAGGAGTGGCTTTTCAAACAGAATTTTTACATGATTGCTTAGAATTTTTTAGAAACATAGAAGTTCGAAATAAAAAGAATGTAGTAATTACCAATAAAATTAGATCATTCAAATGTGTACAAATATCTATTAATAGTATTTTGAATCTCTGAAGTAACTTAGAAATTTCGGCAAAATTTAAATTTCTTTTTACTAGAAGATTAAACCAAGATTGCTTGGAAAATTTTTTTGGTAATATAAGACAAAACGGTAATTGCATCAATCCCACTCAATTCAATTTCAAAGATCTTTTAAGAAATTGTTTTTGAATTTGTTTCACTCCGGAACTGAAAATTGTGAAGCAGATATTGACTCAATATTACTAAAATTAACTAAAATACCTTCATTTGAAAATCCATCGGAATCTGCTGTAACAGAAGTGTCACAGGCACATATACAAATCAATACAGATTATCAAACAAGTGATATGTACTACAACATAATTTCATTAGATATGTGTGGATACTTATTAAAAAAAGGTTTGGAGATTCATAGCTGTGATGTTTGTATTCAGTACTCAAAAGCACGAGAAGAGTTAGACGACTCTTCCCTTTTTATTTCTTTTTTAAAGCTTATGAAAATGCTCAAAACGATACCTACTTTTGGAAATGTATGCAACCTCATGACGATTTTGTCAATTTAATTGCAAATATTGAAATCATCTTTCAACGTCACTTTGAAAGTTTCATTCTGGAATCAGATATTTGCAAAAAGTACTTTGATATTTGTAATATATATGTTATCTTATGAACACATCTGTCCGAAATTTTCAAAAACGTTTGTAATTAGGTGATATATAAGAGTAAGACTGTATTATACTTTTAAAAATATTAATACAAATTTTAGGAATATTAATAAAAATAAACTTATTATATGGCGCCATCTGTAATGTAACCAGTAAGTTAGTTGTTCTCAGCCTTAATTATTGTATTATAATGTTTTACTTGTTTTATTTTTTAATAAACTGAAACAAATTATACATATTTATTAATTTTCCAATACTTTAAAATTCTATAATACAACCCTGTATACGGAAAATATAGAACTTATAATTATTGCAAATCCAACCCTCACTTCTACACCAAACTGACATAAGCAATGTCAGTTTCATTTTCATGGTCATCAAGATGGACTGCTGGATTATTTATTATGCTGATTGAATCTCGCGCAAGTATGGCGACGTGAGGTACCGGCGTCCGGCGCAATCGCATTGTGTAACACGTCAGGGCCGGCTATATTCTTATTGCAAATGTTTTTAATGTCTTTTTCAGAAATCATCAAAAATACGAGTGTATAGTTTGACATTTTTTATATAGTTAACCTTTGTCTTAATTTTTATTAAAGAACAAAAAAGTTGTCATTCCCAAAACACAATTATTTAATTTTTTCTAGTAAACGTTCTTGATAATGCACTATCATATGGATGAGTTGAATACAAAGCCCACCAAAAAATGAAGTCATGTTTTCTACCTCACAGATCGAAACATAATTTAGAATAGAATAGAATAAAAATGTATTGTGTTACAAATAAGTTACACAAAAAGTGAGTGTTCAACATACTTAGTTGATTTTCAACCCTACCCGCATGTAATAAAAGATTACAAAAGAGCTATTTATGATAAATGCTTTTTCTAATTTATTATTATGAAATAAGTAATTGATTGTAATATAAATAATATTAATATACAAAATAATTATTAATATGATGATAATATAAATACAAAATACACATAAGTACAAAAAATAAGATTGGGTAATGAAAATAATATTAATAATGCAATAAAAATTACTGGGAGTTAAGGAAATAAGTATAAACACAAAGCAACAAGAACACAGTATAGGTATAATTGCATATATTAAACATAACCTCTTTTATTTTGTTTTGAAATTAAAATTAGAATAGATCAAGTCAATATCAGTAATACAGTAATGCAAATAATGTTGGATTGTTTAAAGTTATTTAGCTATAGATTCACAAATAGCAATAAACTTTAAAATTTGCAAAGAAAATTATGGAAAATGGGTGAGGTTAGAGAATTTTGTATCCTAAATTTCCACTGAATTCTATACATTTATCATGTAGAGTTAAGTAGATATCTCGGAAAGTATAACCTATCGAAAATTTTTCAGGAAAAATTACCCACGTTAAAAGAAAAGATCCCAAAACTCGGAGTTGTCGCCGATATTTAGATAGTAGCATATTTTATAGAATAGACAAGAACAAGGTACTTACTTAAAATATAACAAACCTTTGCCCCGATTCTTGCAAAGCAGTACCTACAATGCAATTCCGGACCATATTGTTTGATTAACTTATCACGACTCACTTCCCCTCATATTTTTCCGTGACCCCCCACTCTTGCCATCGACGCGTGAGCTACACTCAGTACGAAACATCTTAGTTCTCGGTTACAGCGCGCGAATAGGAGAGTTCGGTACTCGATTTTAAAACTGGCGCCATTCTCCCCTGTGCGCACTCGGTCTGATCTGATCTGGTATAGAGCATAAAAAACGAAACCAAGTCCCATTTTTTCTACATAGACTAGATAGGGAGTGAGTCTACTGTATATTTCTCTACTGCGGTAACAGGTCAGTGGCCAATTTCTACGATTAGATTGTGACCATTTCCCTTTTATATTCAGTCGAACCGTCACAAAGGCATGCACATACCTACCTAAAGTACTCTTAAAGGATAGAGAGACAGGCTTACCTTGGCGTCAAGTTACGAACGAAACTCACGGTATATATTTAATATGTATAAGGCTTAGAGTAGGAAAGATATATATTGTAAGGAGTCGTAACGCTACTGCCAATGGTGAAGCCACCTGCCACCAGAGAGCAAGCGCAAGTGGCGGACCATATGTACAATATGTAGGTGTCAAATTTATCACATCAAAGGAATAAAACGATACAAAACTGGTATTTTTCCAAAAACAGCTACATAATAATACAATTAATATTCACTATCATAAATATATTTACTCATATCTTACATACCAGAATTTATTCTACATTCTATATAATATAACACCACAATCGATATATCTACGCCCATGGAAAAAGTGTCATTTCAGATGCACTGTTCTATATTCAATGAAGAAAAGATGAATGAAAATTTCAATCAAATAACGTGCAAATTGCATACCAGAAAATGAAATACTATGCTTCTCATTATCATTGCATGCACACGGACATAATTAAGTAAATAATAGGCCTACAGTTAATTTAACTAGGTAAAGTGAAAACTGCATATACTTTAACCTGCAAAGCGTCACTCCTTTCAATTTTTTCCCGCTGTGATTTTTACAGTAGTTTATAGAATATGATACCATCATGTAGGTACATTACATAAATTAGCACTAAATCACTTATAAATCACTTCTATTGGAAAATTTCATTTTGCTCTCTACCGTTTGTGTGCCACCACCGCAATGGCGTCTTAGGCACAACTTGTAAGCGTGGCGATTATGCGCTGTTACGAGTCCTCACCATCTATCTTTCCTAGTCTAAGGTATAAGGAAATATCTCCCGTCTCTATATCACAGAGTAGTAAAACTACTCTGGGTCTATATAGTGCGACGCGTTGCTGACGTTGCTGTTGCTATGTTCATTTCAGTGTTTGTTTGTTAGGTTAAAACAGGTTATATGTTAAAATATCAGCTTTAGTTTAATGGTTCCTTGAGACAAATAATTTTTAAACAAAATGGGTAGCCATGAAAAAACAATATGCAGACTCTGTTTGAAAATATGTGATGACTTTGAAGCTATAGAGGGAGATATGAAAGAGATTTTGGATGTACTTCTGCCAAAAGTAGTAGGTGGCTAAAATTAACCATTGATTTCTTTTAGTTCAATCAGTGTTTTATTACACATTTTGTTGTAATGCTCTCGATGATTTTTGTTTTAGGATTTAGCCGCAATACGGGAATCCGTGATGTGTACAGGCTGTACTGAAAAGCTTATGAGTTGTTTTAATTTTAAAGCAATATGCTTTTATACAGATGATTATATATTTCCATTTGTCAACAATGAGAGCGCTATAAAATTTGATCTAAGAGATATTTATCTGAGCAAAAATGAAACTAGTGCCAGTGTTTCAGAGGATGAGGACATTTGTGCATTTTGCATGGGTCCAGTGGAAAGTTGCTCTGCCATATTCCTCGATGTTGCAGATGGGGATGTTATGTTGAAGCATATGATAGAACAGTGCCTTCCAGAGCTGGTAAGTATTAATATTTCTTTTGTTTGAGTGCTTATTGGTTGGAAGACAGATACAAGAGGTCATGGGTGAAATGCATGGATAGTTGCCATTTAAGTATTTTCTCAATGAGGTACATAGTTACATTCAGAAATTAAAAGAAATATATTAAAAACACCTACTTGAATATATATCTTGCATCACATGAAACGAAATTACAAATAAAAATCACTACCATAAGATCTGTAAAATAAGAAAAACTTAGTTTTCAATAACAAATATTTTTTCACTTAATGCCTTTTTACCATGGAAGTTAATCGTACAGCAGACTATCAATAAAGTTGCAATGTATGCAGCTCTAACTTTTATAATTTCGTACATTGCTACTTCAGAGAGGAAAAGAAGCGTTTGTTCGCTCGTTGCAAGTCAAGTTTAAACACAAATAAAATCAGATTCATGTTTAAGTTTGCACAACTCATGTTATCATGCTTTACGTCGAGTAGTTATTAAGTATAGAAAAGGGTATGATAATATATCATTTACAAGAAGTAATCCGGTTCCCTCCTGTTAAAGAATAGAAGTAAATAGCGGATAACTAAGTAACTGAATAAAAATACATATTAGATTGTAATTCCTCTTTGTTTTATTTTTTCTACTACATAATATACATTTTATTTGATGTTTTTTTTACATTTGTGTCCTTTCGGTGCTATCGTGCAACACACGACTGCTCCTATGTACAGTACTGGCCCAATTCTGAGTGCTCAATGTGTGTTAGTTGGAAATATCAATTCTTAAATGATGCTCCTAAAATGTCGAACACATGATTCTGTAACGGTCACATTTTGAAAGAGCACTCAGTACATGAAATTAAATACAATGATGTTCAAAATCTATGATTTGATGAAATTGTTTTTCTACGCTCGTAAAACGTAAATGGTATTCATGTATAAAAACGGTCGCCGGCTAACTGGTTTTTTGTGCGTGCCAGGTGTTGTTTTGTACCAGGCGGTGTTGGCCACCAAACGCGCTGTCTTTGAGGCCCGAAATGAGGAGGGCAGTGGGTTACGAGCTATCATTCAGAATGAATGCAATGTAAATGCTGGCGAATTTACGTTTTGAGTTTATGTTCCGTTTGTTAAGAAAACAATAATTTAATATTGGAGGAAATTATATTCGAGAGTTTATAAGAAATCACTTACAGTGTAATAAGTGAGAATGATTTCAAGCTGATTTGATAATAATAAAGTACTTTATTGGTAAAACCAAATGGCGATCGACCGAGGTCCTTCAGCCAGTTACATATTTTGGATATATTTTACATATAATTTTATAGAAAGTTACAAATGGAAGCATTATCTTGATTTAAAAAAACAAATCGAAACTGTTTGCAATTATTCTTCATTAAGTTCTTTAAGGAGTTCCAATATGGTTTTTTCGGGGTACTTGTGCTTCGGGCGTTGTTGTTCTCATGTCTTACAAAATGGTTGCAATGTTGTCAGAGTGTGTTCGTTTTTTGCAAATTTGGTAGATAGATGCATGATACGTTGGGCTATGGGTTGGATATTTGTTGCTTCGTACAGAAGATTGTTTGGAGGGTTGTGTAGTGCATTTCTTGTATGGCGGATTTTGGTTATTGAGCGTAAGGTGGATGTTTCTGCTACTTTAAGGTTATTTTTGGCTGGTTTTCTGCAATTGATATATAATGGGTATGCGTATTCGAGAATTGGTCTGCATATGGATTTATATATGTCTGCCACTGTTTTCTTGTTTATTCCCTTATCTTTGTATGTCAAGCTTCTGAAATGTTTTCCACATTTTTTCTTTATGAGGTTCGTGTGGTGGTTGAAATTAAGCTTGTAGTCAAAGTGTATACCCAAGTAATTAGCAGCGGGTTTATTTTTTAAGGTTTGTCCATTTATTGAAATTCTTGGTGTATTATCAGTTTGGGTATGATTGAATATAATGAGCTGTGACTGAATTGGGTTTGCTTTTAATCTCCATAAATTAAACCAAGTTGTTGCTCTGTCCATAAGTTGTTGCAATTCAGGTACAGTACTCGTAATCGAGCTATTGTGAGATACCAGCGCGGTATCGTCGGCATATTGGAGGATATAGAGGTCCTTATTAAATGTGTTTTGGTTTGCCCTGTTATTGTTGTATATATTGTAGCAGTATATATTGTATAGGAGGGGTGAAAGTGGCGAGACTTGGGGGACTCCTTGCTGTGGTGAGAAATTGTTAGAATATTTGTCGTTAATTTTTAACTTGTAGGCTGCGATTATTCAGATAGTCTTTTACTAAATGAATTAGATGTTTTGGACAGTTTAATAAATGTAGTTTGTATAATATACCTTCATGCCACACACTGTCGAAGGCCTTGTTAATGTCTAAAAAGATTGCAGCACTGTGTTGTCCTGAGAGTTTCACTGTTTGTACATTAGAAGCTAAAATTGTGAGAGGATGCACTGTTGAACGTTTTTCTTGAATCCCGAATTAATAATTTGGTATTTTATTTTGTACATGTTGATTGAGAATGTTTTTTATTATTTTTTCGAAGTTCTTGGCCAACACCGATAGTAAGGTTATTGGCCTGTAATTACATGCTTTGCTATGGTCTGTGTTTGGTTTTGCAATGGCTATTATGGTTCCGCGTTTCCATTTGTCCGGGAAATAGTGTGTGTTTAGGCAGTATTCGTAGCATTTTATTATAAAGAGGTGAATTTCTTGATCTAGCTTTCTTATACAATTTTTTATTTTGTGGTTTTCAGTTCTCGTCTCATTTTCAAAATAATTGGTGTACCAGCTTGTTACATGTTCATATTGGTTTTGATTGAAATGTATGTCATTACCTTGTTGAAATGCTTTTTCAAAGTGTCTTGCGAAATGCTCAGTCTTTTCCGAATTAGTTATACAGATTTGTCCATGGTCTTCTAGCTGTGACATAAGGGGTTTTGTTTTATATCTGCTGAGTTTTTTAACTTGGTGCCAATAGTTCTTCCCCTATTGTCTATTTATATTGTTGCAGGTTTCTGTCCATTTATTTTCTTTATACTGTTGGATCAATTTTTGTGTTTTTGTTGTACGAGTTTAAATTTCTTTTAACGGTGGTTGGTTTTGTTTGTACTCTCTGTACATTTTCCTTTTATTTTTTATGAGTCTTATTATAAATGGTGGTAATTCATGTATGTAGTGCTTTATTTTAAGTTTCGGGGAATGTTGGGTCACACGCTCTGTGAGCTTATCATTAAATTCATTAATTATTTCTTCATTAATGGGGCCATATTGGTTACTAATGTAGTTTTTCATTTCTGTATTTACTTTTTCCATGTCACATTTATTGTAATTTATTTGGGACTCTGCATCCAATTGAATGTTTGGCATATTCAATTTCAATGTTATCTGAATGGCTAGATGGTCGGAGCCTATATCAGGGTGGGTTTCGATCTGTTTTATGTTTTTCTCCAAATTCTGTGTATATAGAATTAAATCGGGTACTGTCTGGATTGTTTCCCATAATGAATGTGGGTGGTGTTAGTGCTTTTTTGAATGTTGAGTTGTCTGTGAAGGTTTTTATTTGCTTCTCTCTCCTTTTGTTGAAGTTAAAATCTCCTATTATCAGTGCATATTTACATAAAGCCTTTGTTGAATATTGTGTCCTCAATATTGTTAGATGAGTGGTGTATGTACACCAAGAATACATGTATCTTGTCATCCTGGAATGGTATGGAGAAGTGCGTCACTTCATTTAAGGGATTGTTAATTCTAGGTGCGTTTTCTTTCGTCATTCTTAGCGTAGGACATAACTGCACCAGACTTCCTCCACGGGTATTGCTTATTATGCTCCCATCTCTTTGAATTATATCCCAGTTTCGGTACTGTTCGGTGTGTTACTGTCTTTTTTGGTTTTTGATTCAACAAATAGAGTACAGTTGATATTATTCTGTTCGACAAAGTTGTTAATTATGTGTTTTTTTGTTATGTAGCTGTTAACGTTTGCATATAGTATTAGTTATTAGTTATTATAGTGTAAATAGGCCGGTGAATTTGAACTGTGGCAGTGTCGCCTTGTTTGGGTTCGGTGGGCGAAGCTGAACCTGGGTCGTTCAGGTCAAACATAAATATTTGTGCACGGTTTCCTGTGAACACTATGCTTGTGTCGATGTTGAATTCGCTTATAAATCTTTTTTTGAGATTCTGTACTAATTCCTCTCTGTTGGTATTTTGGGGTTTGTTTAATTTTCTCATGTGTACGTATTAATTATGTGGTCGTGGATGGTAATTTTTGAGTGGATTTTGGTGTTTTTTTTTTCGTGTCATTGATTTCCTGTGTTTTTTTATTCAGAGATTTAATCGTGGTGTTGGGTATTCCTTCAATGGGTCTACTTGGACGCTTTGGGCATTTAAAAGCCCATGCTTGGTGGTCCTCTGCTCCGCAAGCGTTACATTTGAGTGGTAAGTTTGTTGGGCATTTGTTGGAGGCATGGCTTTCACCACATTTGTTACATTTTACAGGGGTGTTGCAGTCTTCTGTTTTGTGTGTGAATTGTAGGCACTTGTTATATGGTATGGGGGTTGGTTCTGGTGGTGCGCTGGCATATATTGGGTAGTGTCTGTTTTTGAAAAATAATCTTTCATTTAAAAGTTTTTCGTAACTTTTAAGACAGCCCGTTATAATTCTGATGAATGAGATTGGTTTTCCTGTAGCTCTAGAGATGATTCGTTTGCAAAACGTTGTTTAATTCCTTGTCTGAATATGATTCTTGCCGTCGTTTTATCTTGGTTTCTGGGTGTTTGAGTTGGTTTCCGTATAATTAATTATAATTTGGCGGGTTTTAAGTCTCTCAAGGTGATTTGTTATGATTACTTTTGGAGAATTTGATTTTAAAAGAATGCCTTTTTTTGTTTGTATTATATGTCTTTTGCATTGGGTTGTTCTTTCTCCCAGATGTCTGCCATTTGGATCCTGTTGTTAATGTGTTGGTTTGTGTTTATGTAAAATAAATGGTTGTATTGTTTGTTTACAATTTCTAGCATTTTAGCTGAGAAGTTTTTATGTTTGTTTTCTGTTGGATAGGTTTTTTGTATTTCTTTATCAGTATTGATGTTTTGTTCAGGTGGAGTTTTTTTTTGTAGGTTGGTTAATTTCATCTCCTTGCTGTATCCCAATAATTCTGTGTATATCTTCTAATGATGGCTCTTTTCTCATTGTTCCTGATCTCTTACTCATTTCCCATTCCATTATATCATCATTGGTTTCACTTTCACTCATTTTAATTAGTTTACTTCAATTAGTTCAGGACCACTCACTCACACACTGTTTACTCTGTGAGAGTAGGTAATGTACTGCTGATTTGATATTTGTGCAACATAGCCTGTTTTCATGTGACATGAAGTGTATGTCCATCGCTCTGTTTGAACGAGTGTTTTTGTCAATGTATTTTCTCTATGTTCTGAAGCTGTTGGCTGAACTAGAGAAAGTGTAATTTGATACATAGTAAACTAAAACCGCAGTTTACTAGTGGAGTAACCCTTGGACCAAACTGTAAGTTTTTTTATTCTATTAGTTGTGGCAGCTAATGTACATTGTCTATGGCCGAACATTTTAAGCTGGGGTAGACTGTGTTTTCGCCCGCGAGTGCATCGATTGACTGATATAAATAAATGGCTAATTAGTTTTGTCATATTGTTTGTCTGGAAACTGCATTCCAGTTAATAGATGTTAATTTAATGGATTATTAAGAGACTCGTCCTCCGGTTTTGATTTTGTTTTACTATAATAATTATAACTGCTTGTTGTAAATGTTAGAGTACTTTATTTAGTAGGTAATATCATTTAATTTATGAAATATTGCGAATTCCTTTACATAACTACAGGCCTGAGCTACGGTTTTACTTATATTAGAATATTTTGAATTTTTCACTGTTATGTTTTGATTAAATTGTGACCCTATATTAATGTTTGTTGATTTTGTCTATCCGACTTTTATGATGTTTCTCGCCTCTCTGTAATGATTTGTGTAACCATGAGATTAATATAATATTTTTTTATAATGGTTTAGTATTTCTTTGCTCTACATTTATATACTTGGTGTTTCCTCATCCGTCCGGGTGTTATATGCATTTGTTTGAATTTATTTAATAAAGTCGCCTAATCGGATAAGGTGGCGTCCATTATATGTTTTGTTGAGTAAAAGGGGTTTCCTCATTCTTATTAGTTTATGTATTGTTGGTGCCTGTCACTTAATGAGCAATTATTGAAAGGTAAGTGAAAGTAAATGATCTGCCAGTTGTCAAGGATAGCCTACGCCCTGTGATTGTTGACCTCATGCTTGAATAATTAGGAATTTAAATAAGTAACGAAAACTGAACGTTATAATTCAAAGATATTATTTTAAAAACGCCACTAAACATCCATAACTTGAGCAGGATTGGAAGCCAGGACTGCGTGGTCGCAAGCCAAACAACACTGCATCACTGAGCTGAATTTGGGACATTTGATTCTTAACTATAAAATATTTACAGCAAACTGAATCCTCTAGGTATAAGCTCATAATCTAAAATTTCTTAATTAAGTATTTATTTGTTTTTTTTATCGACAGGATTTTAGTGTCATCAAGAACCCTGTAATCTGTACAACCTGTCATGACTCGCTAGAGGATTGTTTCCGTTTTGTGTCAGATTGTTTAGTTGCAGAAGAAAAGATTAAGAAATATTGTGAAACTGTAGATACAAGCAGTAAAGGACAAGTAGAGCTAAGCGGTTTATTACAGTTTGCGATGGGAAACGTAACTATAAGCGAGAATGAAGAAGTACAGTTTACAAAGATGTTAAGCAATGAAAAGGAGAGTAGTATAAAAAGAGCAGAAACCTTATGTGAGCAAAACGTACTTAAGGAGGAAAAGCTTGTAGAAATTGAAGACCAAAAATATTTACTTAACGAAGAAATTGAAATAAAAAGTGATACATCGGATTTCAACAGGTAATACTGATTTAAAATTAATTGAATCTATGCCGCTAAAACACATTAAATACAGCCTATAATATAAAAAGTGACTTTCTAATGTGTGAATCGTCAATATCTCCTCGATCATTTGAAATTTAAAAAAATATCTTAGGTAAAAATTGTAGGATATCAAGAATCACATATTATAGAGCTATTTTTAAATATGCAAAGTTCTTCAAGTAGTAATAGAAAGATAATTCTAGGATTTTTAAATGGAGCACCCATTTGTTTTATATACAAGGCGGTCCAAAATAGTCTCCCGAAATTTCTGCCTCTGATCTTACATCCAAAAATAATGGTCTTTTATGTAAACATATTTATTGTGTTTTATTGGTTTCACCAAATGGCCATCGACCGAAGTCCTTCAGCCTGTTCATATTTACAATGCTTTGTTTACACATATTAATTTTTACAGCATCTTCTTTGAAAAAAAAATCGGTAAAGGTATTTACACAGAACTTCCCTCGTTCATGGCAGTCTCTAAAAAAATAATAATTACGAAATGACATTGAGAATAATAATCGGAGTAGAGTTATTGCTATTATTACAAAGAAAACTTGATAAGTTTTGGTCAAAAAAATATACAGATTGCTCATCCAACAGCAAAAGTTCAATACTAAATAGCAGGTGCCACATATGGCAGGCTTGCGCAAATACCTTTACAAATGTCCACCATGACTGAATTATTTCTTGGGATGACCACCCTGTACATTTTTCAATAAAAGTATAATAGGTGCATATGCCAGATGTTATTGCCATCTGTCACATTTTCAATCCAACATTCACGTAATGGAGTGGAAGTATAGTGGTGGTTAAAAAATTTCATTTTTTTAAAATTTTTCAAAAGATGGTAAAATAATTTTCAAATTTTTTTCTTCTGAAATAGGTTTAAAATGTCAAAGGTAGAAATTTTAAATTAGAGCAAAAAGGAAAGTTTCCTTCTGTTCTATAGTAGTGCTAAAAAAAGTTTAAAAATTAAAAATTATGTATTTTTAAAATAGGTTTAGAATGCTATGAAACGTGAAAATTTTAAATTTGAGCAAATAAAAAAAAATTCGATCTATTTTAGTGGTAAAAACTTTTCGAAAAATGTTGGTGAAAAAAATTTTCAAAATTTTTTTCTGAAATACCTAGGTTTAGAATGTCATTTAAATTTGAGCATTCTGGTGTTAAATTTTTTTCCAAACTGGTAACAAAATGTTGCAAATTTCTTTTCCGAAATTGGTTTGGAATATCATGAAACGTGGAAATTTTAAATTTGAGCAAAAAAAATTTTTCGTCTGTTCTATAGTAGTGATACATAAATGGATTAAAAATGTTTTCAAATTTTTTAAAAAATTCTTCAAAAACATTTTTAAATTTGTTTGAATAGTTTTAGAATGTCATGGAAACGTGGATAGTTAAAATCTGAACAAAGAAAGAAAAATTCTATCTTGTGATAAAATTTCAAAAAACTTTTTTTTTTAATCAGGCTTAGAATGCCATGAAACGTGAAAATTTTAAATTTGAAGAAAGAAAAAAAAAATCATTTTAGTAGTAACAATTTTTTCAAAAATATTGGTGAAGAAAATTTTCAACATTTTTTTTCCTGAAATAAGTTAAGCCTGTCATGAAACGTAGACATTTTAAATTTGAGCAAAAACAAATTTTTTTCATCTTGGTAAAAATTTTTTCAAAAATGATAAAAAATTTTCAAAAATTTTTTTTTCCTGAAATAGGTTTAGCGCGTCATGAAACGTGGACGTTTTAAATTTGAGCAAAAAAAAATTTTTTTCATCTTGGTAAAAATTTTTTCAAAAATGTTTGAAAAAAATTTTCAAAAAATTTTTCACTATTTATTCCGTTTAGACGGTCCACCCTGTATATTTTTCAGTGAAAATTCTACCAGTTCTTCGCTGACAGTAGAGTTAACTACCTACCAAATTTGACTGCTCTCCGTCAAGTAGTTTTTTAGTAAATACACCAACAGACAGACAGACAGACAGACAGACAGACCGACAGACAGACAGACTGACGGAATTGAAAAACCTATATTTTCGGAATCTACGTGTTCTGAAACGTCAAAATCCGAAAAAATCTCGGAGGGTGATTTTTTCTCGAATACAATACTTCCCTTCGGTATGCGAGGGAAGTAAAAATACAAAAAGTTAATATACCTATATTTATATTCATGTTTCATTTTTCATTCCCGATTGTTTAGTGCAACAATATGTTCCCAAAGAGTTAGGTCTGGATATATTCTTCGGTTTTGTATTCCTGGTTGTCTTGTTTTGCAGAGTGGTTGAATAATTTGTATATTGTGTTCTTCTTTAGCAAATTTGGTGGATAAGGATAGTATTCTTTGGTTTATTGGTGTAATCTCTGTGATTTGGTAAAGAAGGTTGTTGGGGGGGTTATGCAGAGGGTTTCTAGGGTGTCGGGTTTTAGTGATGGATCGCAACGATGATGTTTCTGCTACTTGCAAGTTTATACTCGGTGGTCTTCTTGTATTAAGATATAGAGGGTGGATGTATTCTAATATAGGTCGGCAGATCGTACAGTAAATATGGGCGGCAGTTTTTTTGTCAATCCCTTTGTTTTTGTATGTTAAGCGCCGGAAATGTCTGCTTCTTGTAATACATTTGTTTTTAATTAATTTTGTGTGCTTGTTAAAATTAAGTTTATTATCTATTGTGACTCCCAGATATTTTACTGTAGGTTGGCAGTATATTGTGTTATTATTGATATTCAGTGTTTGAGTATTCGGGGTTGCATTATGGTTAAATACGATATATTATGATTTTAGGGGATTTTCTTTCATTCTCCATTTGTTGAACCATGATAATGTTGAAGTGCTTCCACTGTCTTGAAAATATTTTTATTATGGCTTACTAGTGCAGTATCGTCAGCGTATTGTAGAATGTATAAATTTATATTTCAATATTCTGGTCCCAAGTTAAAGTTTTATATATATCATAGCAATATATATTGTAGAGCAAGGGTGAGAGTGGGGAGCCTTGTGAAACACCTTGTTGAATTGAAATTTTTTGGGATAGATGGTTGTTAACTTTCACTTGAACAGTCCTTTCACTCTGGTAGTCTTTGAGGAGAAAAAGTAAGTGTTTGGGGCAGTTGTTTATCATTAGTTTGAACAGTATCCCACGATGCAAAATACTGTCGAAGGCTTTATGAATGTCAAGAAAGACGGCAGCACTGCATTGACCACTAAGTTTTGCTGTTTGTATGTTTGATGTGATAACTGTCAGGGGGTATACAGTGGAACACTTCTCTCGAAAACCAAATTGATATCCCTGGATAACATGTCTCACTTCATCGCTTAATATTGTTTTAACAATTTTTTCGAAAAATTTTCCCAAAACGGATAATAATGTAATAGGCCGATAGTTATTAACATTAGTGTGGTCGGTGTTAGGTTTGGGAATGGTTATTACAAATCCATGTTTCCATTCTGGTGGGAAATAGCAGTGGTTAAGGCAGTATTCATATATTATTTTAATATAAAGATGTATTTCGTAGTGGAGTTTTCTTATTACGTTTTTCGTGATGTCATATTCTGTTGCAGTGTTTTTACCTTTATGTAGGACTTTAAAGTAACTTTCTTCATCTATTTCTTTCATGTCTGGCACTAGGTTCTCTGAGAAATATGTTTCATACCAGTTATTGACAGTTTCATATTGTACATCATTAAACTGTGGGTTGTTGTTTTCCATGTAGGTTTCTGTTAAGTGTTCTGCAAATAATTGTACTTTTTCTGTGTCCGAATTGTATGTTCTGTTATTTTTTTCTAGGGCAGGTATCCCCTGGTATGGTTTGTAGTGTGTCAGTCTTTTTAATTTGTTGCCAGTAGTTTTTCCCTTGTTGCTTATTTATTTCGTTACACGTTTTCATCCAATTGTTTTCTTTATATTGCCTTATTAGTTTCTGAATGTCCTTGTTATAATTATTAATATGCCTCTTATAATCCTCACTTGGCTGATTTAGATATTCTCTCTACATTTTTCTTTTGTTTTTTAACATTCTAATAATATATGGTGGCAGTTTGTATGTGTAATATCTCACTCGTTCTTTGGATGTATTTTCCATGATTGTGGTCATCAGCTTTTCGTTAAATTGTTTGATTCTGTCCTTGTTCATTGGTAAGTTTTGTATATCTTCGATGTATTTTGTCATAGTATTGTTTACCTCTTCCATATTACATTTATTGTAGTTAATTCTCTTTTCTTCTTGGTCGTCAATTTTCCTGTTTAAGGTTATGGATATTTCTATTGCTCAATGATCGGAGCCAATATCTGGGTATGTTTCGATTTTCTCTATGTTGTTTTTAAGGTTATTTGTATACAGTAATAAATCTGGTATTGTGTCTGGGTTGTTCGCCATGTGGAACGTAGGGGGCGTATTTGCTTTTGTGAAATTGGAGTTTTCGAGGAAATTGTTAAGCTGCTTTTGTTTGTTCCTATTGATGTTGAAATCGCCTATTATGACACAGTATTTCCAAATTTTTGTAATGTGACGTTCATATAATACCATGTATATCTACTATGTGATGAGGAAATAAATAAATATCTGAGGTTGTGTGGCCGAAACTGAAGAGAATGTTAAAAATGTTGTTCTTTCATAGTTCAGCTTAAGATCGTTCAACCATATTTAAAATTTTTGTAAACATTTTTCAGACTTTCTCTTTACTTCGTCCCGACTGTTTCTCTCGACATATATGGCTGTATCATCTGCATATGCTACAATATCGCATGTTTTTTCTATGTGAAAAATATCATTGATACACAAAATAAAAAGAATGGGACCCAATACGGTTGTCTGTGGCACTCCGCTTTTGATTACCAATGGGTGACCAATCGGGGTCCCAATCTTTACACGTTGTACCCTTTGACTGACGTAACTTTCAGTAACATTTAAAATGTTGCCTCGAAATCCGTAAAAAGGTAGTTTGGAAATGAATTTCTTATGCAATTGTATCAAACACCTTAACTAGATCTACAGTTTTTCTGTTAAAGGACCTCACACAAACCTTATGGGAAATGGGTTTTAGTAGAATCGTCTGAATTTTTGGTATATTGTAGCTTTTGTCATTATGGCAGCTGTCAATTTATATTTAACATCAGATTTGAATTTAGCAACGTCAAAAACAAAGTTCTACATTGATTTTGATTTTTTTATAGTTCCTTGCTAATTGACAACTGACTGACAGCTACCAACTGTCAATAACGTCTATTTGACATCAGGTTTGAAACAACCTCAAAAACAAAGTTAGGTAATTCAATAATCAAAATATGCCTTATAAAAATGTTATAAAACTACTCAAACTAATAACTTATGATGGAGCTTTGGTGCTCCATAGGAGCCAAAATACTGAATATGGAGCATCGTGGCCAGGAAAACTTTTGTTCAGGATGACAAATACACGAAAAATTCAGACGATTCTACCTAAACCCATTTCTGATAAGGTTTGTGCGGGGTCCTTTGTTATGGCGTCTTTCTTCAGTACTTAAAGTTTCACGAAGGCCGTGCTGCTGTTTTGCAAGTAAATTATATATTTTTTAAAATTTTACTATAATTTCCTTTGTGGCATATTTATACAACTTTGCAATATTTGATATTAGCGAGATTGGACAATAATTGTTAGGTTGTTCAGAGTCACCGGTTTTGTAAACAGGTAGTACCAGAGTCTCTGAAAATTTTGGGAAATATACCTTCGTTTAATGAAATATTTATGATTTTTGTTAAAGGTGACACTATACTGTGCTTAATGAGCTTTATTGTTTTGGTAGTCTTTTAATTATGTATAAATTTTATGTCACTGTAATACTGTATTGACAAATATCGACTCTTGTACTTTATTTTATTTTATTGTGTTTTAATATTTGTTACTATACGTGTGTCAACGTTTATAAAAAGTTATTGACAAATCTGCCATAATAATAGTTATTTTTATGATTTTCAGGTTAGATGGTATTTTACCACAATCACAAGCCACTACTAGTAGGTTAGTTAAGAAACTGAAATCGAAGATTAAGAGTGCCTCAACTCTAAAAACATACCATTGCCAAAGCTGTTCATTCCAAACAAAATATAAAAAATATCTAAAGACACACTTGCTAAAACATAAAGATCCCTCTGAAGTAACAATGTTCAAATGTGACTCTTGCTTTTTTCGGACAAAATATCACAGTGCCTTCAAAAAACATTTCTTAGTACATAGGGATCCTTCAGAAGTAACAATGCACAAATGTGACTCTTGCTCTTATCAGACAAAACGTCGTGCGACCCTCAAAAGGCATCTGCTAGTACATAGGAATCCTTCAGAGGTAACAATGCACAAATGTGACTATTGCTCTTTTCAGACAAAACATCACGGGGCCCTTAAAAATCATCTGCTAGTACATAGGGATCCTTCAGAGGTAACAATGTACAAATGCGACTCTTGCTCTTTTCAGATTAAACATCCCGGTGACCTCAAAAAACATTTGCTAGTACATAGGGATCCTTCAGAGGTAACAATGTACAAATGTGATTCTTGCTCTTTTCAGACAAAATATCGCAACGGCCTCATAAGACATCTGCTAATACATAGGAATCCTTCAGAGGTAACAATGTACAAATGTGACTCTTGCTGTTTTCAGACAAAACATAAAAATAACCTCAAAGTACATTCACTAGTACATAGGAATCATACAGAGGTAACAATGTACAAATGTGACTCTTGCTCTTTTCAGACAGTATATCGCGGGGCCATCAAGACACATTTCCAAATACATAGGGATCCTTCAGAGGTAACAATATACAAATGTGACTCTTGCTCTTATCAGACAAAGTATCGCTGGGATCTCAAAACACATTTGCTAGTGCATAGGGCTCCCTCAGAGGTAACAATGCACAAATGTGACTATTGCTCTTTTCAGACAAAACGTCACAGGACCCTCAAAATACATTTGCTATTACATAAGGATCCTTCAGAGGTATCAATATACAAGTGTGACTCTTGTTCATTTCAGACGAAAAGTAAATTTAATCTAAGAAGGCATTCACTGCAACCGCATAAGGATCCTTTAGATAAATAAGCAATTAAAAAGGGCACGTACTGACCACATACAAAACTCAGATGATATGATAAAATCTGCAAGGGAGGTGATAAACTCATTTGCGGTCAGTTTCTTAATTATGTGGTAAATATTATTTATGGTGGGAGCACCTGCAGATCAGTATGTTGGTACTTCATCTGCACCTATTCCAGTCTTAGGTTTTAGAGGTTATATTCGCGAATCTCATCCTCCATTATATTTTTAACAAATAATTTATCCAGATCATAGTTCTGGTGGTTTGCGTCTGATATAGATTTAAAGTTTGAGTTAAGTAATTCCTACCTGCAACTGCTACTGTTTTTCAATATCATTTTTTATATGAATTAACTAACTCCTGGTATGTAAAATATTTTATTAAGTTGGTAAAATATAGATTAACATAACTTCTGAAATATTTGTGATTTGTATTGAAAATATTTATGTAAAATAAATAAGCTTGATAGTTTTGTAAGTTTCTGATATTTCCCAAACAGCACAAGAACGTCCAGTTAACATCCATTGGACGTCCTTTTTTGCCCTGAGGAACATTCGTTGGACGTCCAGTGGATGTCCAGATGTCACAAAAATCTGTATCTAGTGGACGTCCACAACACGTCCGACACAGGACATACTCGGCATAACATGGACGCAAGTAGATGTCCAGAAGCCGCAAAAATCTGCATCCAATGGACGTCCATAACATGCCCATAGACGTGGTAGTTGATAAGATTAACATTACCATATCTTATTATGTAGGAATATTGGACGCAATCGACACTAAGGTATAATTATCGAGTCTAAATAAGTAAGTTTTACATAAGAAAAAATTAATAGACATTTGTGAAAATTGCAAATTAAAATTTTGGTCAAGGAATAAAATAAGTTGTAAAATGTAAACAATCTAAATTTCAATGAAGTTTCAAATCTGTCGAAAACCATTCCTTCAGATCATAGAAGAAAAGTATTTTAAATTTGCACCTTTTCACAAATTTCAATCAGTTTTAAAATATTGGCTTGGGTCCCATACTTTAAATCCATGTTAATAATAGAATGTGCGGAAGTGCAAACTTGAATATTCTTATTCACGCATTATCCAATGAAACCTGGACTGATGTGTATCTAGCTAATGGTTCTGATGCAAAATGTAACATCCTTCATGATATACTAATATACAATTTTAATAGAGAATGTCCACAAAGTAAAAAACATTGTAAACAACTAGTTAAGAATGGGGAAATGTTACAATTGTAGAATGTAGTGAGAATCTCAAACAACTTTTAATTTACAAAAAAAAATAATCCTGACCTAAGAAATAACTATAAATTAGTTAAAACATAATAAGCTTGTTCAACAAGCGAAAAGTCAGTTTTATTTAAGTAAAATACATAGCTCTAGTAATGTAAGTAAATCTATATGGCACATATAATATCGAACTAACAAGTAAACGCAGATTTCAGAAAAATATTAAATTAGAAATAGACAATATTCGTATTGAAAATCCACAAGAGATATCTGAGAAATTTAATTTTTTTGTAAATGCACCGCACGAGACAAATAAAGATCTAATCAAAATATGACTACAAATTTAATATCTCATGTAAATAAATTTAATATTTCTAACAGTATATTTCTGTCATATGTAACGGAGCAAGAGATCCTTATTATAAAACAAATTAAAGATAAACATTCTACTGGACTTGATATTTCTGGCAACTTAATTTAAAAAATTGCCGAATATATTGTTAAACCTTTAACTCGCATAATAAACGAATCTTTTACAGAAAGAGTATTTCCCTCAAGATTAAAGACATCTTTGCTAACCCCAATTTTTAAAGGAGAAGACACTAGTAACATGGCAAATTATCGACCAATATCTGTTCCACCTATAATTTCCAAATTTTATGAATATGCGATGTTGTCTCAACTACTTGAGTTTCTCGAAATAAATGTCCTAAACGATAATCAACATGGTTTTAGTTCTGGATACTCTACTCTTACAACAGTTCACTCTTTTTATGAACGTATATTGGAGGCAGTTGAGGCGGGCGAGAATCTGACTGAGATCTTCTGTGATCTCAGTCGGGCATTCGACTGCGTTGAGTATGACTTGTTGCTTAAAAAATTATATGAATATGGCATAAGAGGTAAACCATATGATATATTAGGTGGTTAAATCAAAAATGCAGAGCTCTGACAATGTAGCCTATAAATTCTGCAAAAATAAACCTTTTATTCATTACGTGTGTGTAAAGTACCATAATATATATCATAAAGGATGTGTTTCTAAATTCAGAAAGCAAATTCGATTTGTTAAACAAAATAAAATAAAATGCTGTGAAGAGGACCTAAGTCTCAACTAACCGGATGAAAAGAGTATTATCCTGGAAAAAACTTAGTGAATTAATGGAGGATAGTGAAATGAAAAACAAACATTGAAAAATTGACGTTGAATAAATAACAAATTAATCCTAGGCGAAGGTCAAAAAAGAGAAGAGGAATTGATTGAATTATTAGTGGGGTATGAAAAAACAATCCAAGAACTAAAGCAAATTATAGATTAATTAAAAAAACAATGGCAAAAAAACAAAAACCACAACTTCCATCAGTACACAAACAACAAAAAAGATCAAGAAAATTGTGTCGACGTCTACAACTTCTCTTGCTGATAAAGAAAACGTTATACTCCAGGAGCATATATCACTAAATTCAAAATCATTCAATGATACTACAGAAAATAGATCTGTTACAAAATCTGCGGAAAATGTACAAATGAGTGAAGCCAATGTTCTAGGTGATAAAAAAGCTTTAAATAATAAACATAAAAAACAAACCCTAATGTTAAGTGGTGACATTGGAAAGAGAATTCAGTATCAGCTACGGAAACAAGTGGACCAAACTTCCTATGATGTAGTTATTATAAGAAAGTCGGGAGCCCTATTACATCAAATCATGTAAATATCGATGACTTAATGTATCCTTAGGAGTACCGTAAAGTTCAGTGCTTGGGGCCTACAATTTATATTGTATGTCAACGACCTGCCAAATTGTATAAAAAGTGGTATTGTAACCATGTTTGCTGACGATAGCACCATAGCAGTAACATATCCTAATGTAGGAAATTTAAATAATAAAATTACAGATGTACTAGGCGCGTTTACTACATGGTGTTATCGAAACAAACTCATATTAAATACAACAGAAACAACATACATCAATTTTTCTAATAGAAAGCCATGTCCTCTGCAAAACCTCAACTTCAGCAGTCAAAGTAAATTTCTAGGAGTTGTTTTAGATGCGGACCTCTCCTGGAGATCCCAAATTGATATTGTATGCGAGAAGTTGAATCAAGCCTATTTCGCCATTATACAAATGAAAAATGTCTGTGATAAGACAGGATTACTAAATATTTATTACTCACTTGCATACTCACATAAGTTTTAGCATCATGGGCTGGGGTGCAGCTACGGAAATGGGCAGAGTATATATTTGTCAGAAAAAGCTTATCCGCCTAATTTTTAACTTAAAACCAGGTGATGGGAGCTGTGTTCAAACTTTCGAAAATTAACAAGTCGCTCGCAACACCCTCAATATATATTTACAAGTGTCTGCTTTGTAAAAAGAAATCTACATTCAAAACCACTTCTTACAATTCTACACTATGAAAAATCGCCATCTTATGTATTAAATTGTTTAATTCTCTTCCTGAAGAATTAAAACACTCAAAATTTGAACTCATTTAAATCTAAAATAAAAAATGTTTTAGTAGAAGATACCTATTATAATATTGACGTATTTTTAAATAGATACATTGTTTTGTATCTATATACTTCCTATTTATTTTACATACTTTATACTTTCTGTAATTTATTTTATATTAAATTCCAAATTTTAAATCATTATTTTTATTAACTACCTAACTATTATATACGTGTCACAACACTTTGGTGCAAAACTAAAATTATCTAGAAACATGCATTGTAATTGAAGCCAAGTAAAAAAGAGCAAAATTATATATCTCGTGACGAGTCGCCACTGGTTCGTAACGAAAATTCTGTACTACTAGTGCGTCACAAATATTATTAAATTAAATTAAATTATTATTAAATTAAATTTATTAAAACAAATTACACAGTAAGTATATATAAGTAAGTAAAGAAATTATGACATGGTGCAGCATTTGTATATGGCACCTAGGTGCGTGATGCCCCTGTATGTGCCTGTTTGATTACAGTTTTTTATAGATAGGATGTTATATGCGAAGGAAAGGGAAAAATAATAACAATAATAATAATAAATAATTAATAAGAATGTCAGTCAAATACAGATACAAATTGTGCTAAACTAATTATTTTAAAATGTATCTGCACTTACCCCTACTACTTTCCCCGTGTTAGAAAAGTTAAGTAAAAATTTCCAAAACTAAAATATTAGAAATTAGTATTATTCACTGTAAATGTTCAAATTTATCACCATTAACCTCGCAGCAAAGTTCCAAACGACGGATTAGATTATCCTGGGCACGATCACATTTATCCGCACTATTTCTAATATGCACTGCAGCTTGTTCAATATGTTGCAATAGTTCCTGTTCCGTCTCAACAGGAGTGGCATATACGAAGATTTATCATGTAACCCCAAATAAAAAAATCCATTGGATTTATGTCTAGCGATCTTGGAGGCCAAAAAATGTACCCCCCCACGGCCAATACATCGTTAAGGCAGCTCCTCGTTAAGATGTGCACGTACCTGATGTCCAAAATGAGGAGGAGCCCGTCTTGCATAAACCACATCGTATTGTTGCCAGGGGTAGGTATATAAGTCATCGAATAATGTGTTTCTTAGAAAATCCAAATACACATCGAAATAAGTTGTCTTGGTAGAATGTATAGACCTATTAAAGCATTATTGTACAATCCTGCCCACACATTTACGGAGAAGCGATACTGAGAACGCAGTGTTACCTACTAATCGGTAGCAATAGACAGCTGTCAGTTGTTGACAGTTGGGCATTCGCCGGCCACACTGCAGTGGAGACGGGCTGGGTAAAAAAAAGATGTTGGGTTGAGCGCCAAGTAGATTTTAATCTTTTGTCAAAGGCCTCAACAATTCAGAATTTTGTCCCCCTTAAATCTACTAAACAGGGACACACACACACGTAAAAAAAAATGAGAAATCTGTTAAAATCACTAAAGGTGTTTATTACTATGAAACTTAAACTGATATATAAAACAAATTATGTATTTTAGACACTAGTAAAAGTTACGTCTTCAGCCAATGTGTGATTAAAAAAATTATATATTTACCTATACCAAAGGTAAAAAAAGGTGAAAAAGAATATTATATATATACATATATATCCAAACTATTATGTTTCGTAAATGAGCAGAAATTAGCTACTTATATAAATTATTAAACCAGAAATTTAATGGTTTCAGTGTTATAGCTCAAGCTTAAGCGCAACTTTATCAATCAGTGCAAAATAAAATTTGCCTAATTAACTATAAACTTAAATTAAGTACGGTATGCAATTTCCCCCAAAATATATTGACAAAAAAAACGTATGATATATGACTTAGCTGTCGGTATGCCCCAGTCCAGGTGGTTGATGTGGGAATAGAAACAGTCCTATGTTATCCTGGATTGCCTTCCCCAGAGAGTGAATGGGAGATGACACTTCAAAATGTGTCGACGCAGGAGCTTCCGAGCCAATGAAAATGGAAGCGGATTGATGGAGTAGCCTCCCCATACAAAGACCCTTAATAATCGAGAAAATTTCAAGTTAAGAAACGTCTACAAAATTATCCTGTTACATACCTTCAACGAAGGGTCTGGTATTCCTGTTTTCCCAAGAAAGAAAATAAATCTCCACCGTAATCAGTGATAATGGGTAGGATAATTACTGTATTCAATGGTTGCACTACTAAAATAAATGGAAAATGTACAATTAAAATCCATCAAACCATGTACTACCAAGTGTACTTACAAAATTGCCAAAATGATCCCTCTAAAAGGTGTGATTTGCAAAAATGCCTCCAAAATCGAAAACTACGAAGCAACAACTTGAAATCACAATTAATTATAATACGAAGAATAATCCCTTAAAAAGGATGACTCTAGGTCAGAATGCTTTCGTATCAATAGCTATATAAAGCAAAAATGAGCGCGATGGCAGCAGTTATCAGCGGAAATTTTAAAAAAATTCGAAACAAAAAAGGAGAATTAAATCTTCTAAAAACTATCCTAGTAGTTACCTATGCAACCAGAAATACACGACTGAAGTGATCAGTGATCCCAATGCCCAGAGATGTCTCTACTCAACGTTAAATTCCAATGAGTGCTTTAGAAATAACACAACAATCAATCACTAGGTACATTCATACAAGTTAATCAAAGAAAATCCATTTGCATAATAAAATTAATTTATTAAGTTAATCCTCTTATGATCTTTAACAATCAATAGGGAAAATCGCGATATAACTAGTAACTGGTTGGTAGCGCTGTCAGAATATTGAGATTCTGACGTCAAAACGTCAAAAGTCAAAGCTAGAAATTCAAAACAGTAAACAGTTAAGGAAATAATTTAAATAAGTTGAAAATAGTATGTAAAACTTAACACTAGGCTAATGCAAAACGGTAGGTGGAGTCTCTTTGCTTTTACTGCTAATCCTTTGCTTCCTAAACCGTTCTATTAATAATTAATAATGATCTCATCCCTTATTTATTTTCCTAGACTTCCCTTATGAATCTTATTAGCTCTTCTTGCCGCACTTATACAGAATAATGCGCCCGTGACCATTACAAGGTTACACTCAATTTAGAACCCTTGTATGCAACTTATTATTCGGACTTTTATCTCAATGAAAATAAAACAACAGTGAACTGGAATCGTACACCAGATCTGGTTGTAGGGCTTCCATGCGTAACTACCTTTTCCAAAACATACAGACAGACAGGTAACCTTATGCTACTTACTATACCTATAAACAACAAACTAAGGATTATTTTAGGGTCATTACATACTAGGAAGAAAAACCACGGGGCCATTAAAGAATTATACTCGGTATTTATTTATGTACCCACGTATCACTTGGTATATCTATGGAAATAGTGTAATACTTATGATTCAAAAATACTATTTGCGCAACGAGGGAAATACACTGTTACAGCAGGTCACGGTGCACATGTGGATTTTCTTGAGCCCATACATGATTATTGCAACTATTAAACACTCCTTGTCTTGTAAACAATGACTCATCGGTCCACAAAATATTTCTTTGAAATCGATTGTCCTGCTGAAGACACTCTAATAGCCACTCGCAAAACCTAACGCGTAATTCAAAATCTGCAGATTCTAATACATGTTCCTTTCGGTAATGATACGGATGAAATGTATTTTCTCGTAAAATTCTCCATACGGTGTGAAGTGATTGAGTTCTGCGAGCAATATCTCGCGTACTTATAGTAGGGTCCTGAGCAACGATATCCAGAACAGTTTCATCAACATTTCTGTGGCGTTGAACAAAACCCTCGCCTCCTTGGTGCGGTAGTACCGAACCTGTATCGCGAACGTGTTGCACTGTAGCAAGTATAGTATTTCTACTGGGAGTACGTCTATTAGGGAATCTTAATCCATATTCCCGTTCAGCGGCGGCAACATTATTGTTGCAATATCCGTACACTAGGATCATATTTAAAATATTCACTTGATATAAAGTGTGCCATATTTACCACTATCCTGTCACACAAAACCCAATACACCCAGACTACGATCGCAACTGATATGACCTGCGAATAAAATTAAATTATCGGACTGGTAGCTTCCAGGGAGACAGTTGTTTACAGAATAGACCACAATTCAAGATCACACCACCTCGAATTGTGACAGTTTTTGTCGATGGTGCCGTAGGTCAGTGCTGTGTATTTTTCATTGATCATTGGCGTTGCTTCATGGAAAATAGAAACAAATTACATATTATATGTACATTTTGTAAAGTTCTGCCTACTACCACGTGTTTCTCTTCACCTCAGAAGTCCATGTTTACAATTCTGCACAAGTGTTGTAACACGTTGTGTAGTACCTATATGACTTATCCTGTATCTTGTTTATGATCCATAGGACTAATAAAGTATTATTATTATTATATTATTATTATTATTGGTTTGCCTCCTATCTTAGTGAACGAAATCAGAAAAATGCAAAAAAACTTTTCATTCATCAAATATATCAGAGAGTGTGCCGCAAGTCTCGGTTTTGGTGCCTATCCTGTTTATTATTTATATTAACAAACTGCCAAATATGTTGACCGGGGCTTTTTCCTTATATGCTGATGACGCCACCCTTCTTCGTTCTGATGCATCTGTTCCACTTCTAAATAAAATAAATACTACTGTTAGTCATTTATGCAGCTGGTTTATTTTAATGTCTCTAAAACAAATCATTTGACATTTCATACCCGTCAAAATAATAATAATAATACTTCCACCCTAGACATAGAAATCATTAATGTTCATATTGTACTGTAACTGTACAACAATTCTTGGTGTAATTTTTGACAATACACTTACATTTAACAATCACTAGTAAACTAATTAATACCTTGAACTCTAAATGTTTTCAAGTCAGAACCCTGAAAAGTGTTTCGGATAGGTCTGATCTACTAGTATTTTATTTTGGACTAGTTCAGTCCAGATTAACCCAAACAGCACGAGTACGTCCAGTGAACATCCACTGGACGTCCTGCAATACACGTCCATCAAAGGACATACTCGGCATAACATGGACGTCCAGAAGCCGAAAAAATCGGCATCCATTGTACATCCACAACATGCCAAATATTGGTGGTTGGTAAGAATTAAATTACCATAACTTACTGTGTGGGAATATTGGACGCAATCGATACTTTGAAACTTAATTATCGAGTCTAAATAAACAAGTTCTATATAAAAAAAATTAATAGAAATTTGTGGAAATAAGTTGGAGCCACTTATTTTAGAAAAATTGCAAAATTTTAGTATACATTTTTTTTTCAAAATAAGAGCAATTTAAATATTTGGTCAAGAAATAAAACTACACAGGTGTAAAATGAAAACAATCTAAATTTCCATGAAATGTAAAATCTGTCGAGAACTATTCCTTCAGAACGTGGAAAAAAATTATTTTGAATTTGCACCTTCTGCCTTAGCAAAGCTCCATTTAGCATTGGTCATCATGTTTTAGTGTTGGCTTGGGTCCCATACTACAGCTAGATGGTAAACCTAAATTGTACATGGTACTGTTATTGAACCAAGTAAAATGATTCATTGGAAAAAAATATCCAATTTACTAAAAAAGTAAATTCAGACAAAAATCCCATGAAAAAATAATATTAAAACCAGTAAAAAGACTTCTAAACACCTTTGGCATCATATTAAATCGAAGCTACGTAAAAAAATATTTTACTAAAAATGACCAAAATATTGACAGAAAAATTTCTCATCTCGAGGACGTCGGTCAATCGCCTTTTGGCTGTCGTTCGAATTTTCAAAAGTACTCCAAAAATTGACAAGTTGCACGGAGCGGAAAACCGCTCCGCCCGATGAACTTTTCGAAAGTGCCACGAATTTGATTTTTCGAAAGTACAACGAATAAAATCATAAGACGGAAATCTGCTCCGCACAACAAATTTTTCGGAAGTGTAACGAATTTAATCTCAAAAAATTATTTTTACAAAAATACCATAACAAGACGTAATTAAAGCCAAAAACCGTTCCTCGAGATAAATTTTTTGAAAGTACCACAAATTTGGTTTTTCGACAGTACCACAAATTTGGTTTTTCGACAGTACCACGAATTTGATGTTTCACAAGTCGCAGTTCTCAGGCAGGATGTAGCGAGTAGCTATTTTAAACGTCAAAATTAAGGAAAAATCAATGGTACGGGTTGTCCAATAAAAACCAAAATCCTCATCTAATATTCCTCAAAGGGTTGGAGCATAATCCTAATACAAAACCCCCAAAACCGTACAGACAAATAGTCAAAAAATTCTAAGTCGGAGGGTCGATTCCGACGAATACAAAATACTTTTTATCTCGGCTCAGGCGGACAACGCCATACTAATCGCTCGAAGGCGAGTCGACGAAAAAAAGTATATTTGTGTTCAATGCCGTTAGTACGTTTACAAAAGCAGGAAAACCGTCGGACACATAGATAGCTTACTTAAGCATCTTGACAATAATTTCGATATTAGTGCCAAATTCAAAGTGAATAATTTTCAAAATGTTTTGCATACATTTTACAAATATTACTAATTGGGAGTCTGAATCTTTTTGTACAGTCGATTGTCATAGTTCTCTCGACGCTGGATGAGTTATACTCCTACAGGAGGTACCGGCTTGCCGAGTGGTGGTGCTCTTTGATGTTTGCCTTATACACATTAGCTAAGTATTGAAAATTAAATTTTTTACATTTTATGAATTATTTCAATAAATGAAAATATATTTTGAATTCGATTTTCTCATTGATCCACTAATTATAAGATTGGTGACCGACGCGCGATTCTGTGGCGTGAGTCGGACAATTACTTTCCGCGGGTCACCTTTGATCCCGCCAAGTCTGTGTACTTATCCGAATACTCGTAGAACCCATCGAAGGTCCTAATTATTAAGAAGTGTTTCTGACAAAGTGCTAATTATAAGCTATATTCATCAAAAGTGCATTACCCGACATAAGATTTCGACAGAGAGAGCAGACTGTAGCAATTACAGTAAGTATAATTTTCTCTATTTTCGTCTTAGGGAGTCTGAAGGGTATCTTGAATCTCCATTGTGAGTAGAGTTGATCAGTATCGCATCGGCGACACGGCTCCGGCCTAAATTATACAAAATCCTTGTCGTGTCAATCAGACCAAACGATACTAGGTTCATCTACAGTACCACCAATAAAATATGTTCCATATTTCCAGTACATCCTTCAGTTTGATTCAACTTTTTCCTCATTCTGAATCAGCTTAAAATAGAATTGGCCAGTTTATATTATTAATTTATGTATATTATACAATATATATCATAGCCAATTGAGGAATTAATTAGAAAGGTATGAGCCCATTGAATAATTTTAGGTACCACTAATATCTGCTCATTCAAAATTTAAGGGTAGGTATGTTGTCTATATGGACTATGCTTTACAATTAATGACATCGCGATGAAAGGTTGTGTTAATAAAAGCTACTCTTCCAACAAAAGTTTCTTCAGATTTCCTGCTGATCCAATAAAGTAGGCAGAAAATATAATCATTATATGTAATATTTTTAGGAAAAATACTTATAAAATTTTATTTGTTTAAAGAGCCAGAATGTGGGCAATGGCAAGCAATAGGGAAGACCTAATGAACAAGTCAAACAGCCTTCGTAGAAGCTATAGAGTCTAGTGACCATTTTGAGGCTAATATGTTTAGCAACAGAGATGGTAACCGGCTAACTCAAGATGCGACCCCAATTCTTTTTCCGACTTTGGAAGGCTCTTCAGGACATATTAGGCAGGTGCGTTTTGATACAGTAGAGCAGATGGATACTGAAGAACCTCCCAAGAAAATATACATTGTATAAGACGTTATACGCCCAGCAGGTATATATAATATATATTTATAATAGCGTTTTCTGCTCGTTGCACTTTTTGCACTAAGTACGAAGAGTACCTACTGGGAGTTTTGGTGGGCACTAATTAAGTTTTGTACTTTAAATGACCTGAGATACTAATAAGGTGTGCTACGTGCAAGAAAAGTGGCACCGAGGATGATAGTCAAGGCCAGTTATGAGTGCAAAGAAAGATGGCTAAAAACTAAGAATTATTACATGCATTTCTGAGATGTGGAATCCTTATCTTTCAGGATAAACAGGCATTGAATGAGTACTTCATATTTGCTATTTTTAGTAGTATACAAATTTTTTTATGATGAAAAATCAGTCAGCTGATGATGTCTCCATTAATTTTAAAATATATGTCTTGCATTTTGCCAATCATTTTCATAAGTATGACGAGTACTTGTTAGGTTGTTTGAATGGCAGTGACATTTCGATTTTAATATGGCCCTAAAAACTGAGATGCATTCCTCTGGCTACTGGCACTTGCTAACCCAGTGAAGTTCAACAGGGTACGATTGCAGTTGCAGTCCCACATAACAAACTGATATGCAATGTACATACATTGTATCTTCAATCTATGGATATGTATATCCGCAAGATGGAGATAGTATATCTAATGTACATCTAATGGATGTGGAATTAACATTCCCAGCAGATACGTTTGTCGCCGACTTCCATATCTATTTTATATCCGATGAATGTACATAAACATATGCAATGTACATTCACTGGATATGAAACACACATCATATACACAATCGTATATTTTATGAATATACATTACATATCTCTGAAGTAGTTTCCACGGACATCAAAACGCCTATTGAATACTGCACCCGACGCGTGTTGCCCCAGTCATGTTGACATCATCGGCAGATGATTAAAACGAAGAGTTTTAAGGATCCCGATGATACCAACACGATTGGAGCAGCACGCATCGAATGAAAGTATTCGAGTGTTTTGATGTTCGTGGGAACTACTTCAGAGGTATCCAATAGTATCCATATAAGAGGTAATAAGACACAGATAGCTTAATAAGAAATATATTTTATCTAACTATTTTAAACATACACAAACCTTACAAAATAACCTAATATTACACAATATTTAAAATTTTCAATATTGACGTATACTTCTTTACCTTCCGGTAGTTTAACAAATTGTAAACATATGTATAATACCTACTATAGTTACTCATGTCCTACATATATGTTTAAAACATTCTCAACCATCAGTAAGTTATATAATATGAACGTATGTAATTTTTATTCACTATATTTATAAAATACATACCCAATATGACATAACAGCAAATTTTTAGGCCTCTGTCACTTTCCGCCATCTTTACTAAACACACACCTGCCAAGATCAGTTAAATATGAAACTTGTAAATTTTCTAACCCTAAAAGAGTATGTATTTACGAATCTAAAGAATTGCATTATAATAAATATACTCTTACATCATGGGAGCTTCATGCAAATGTAACAGCATAATATAGCAATAAGCAAATATAAAATCCAGAGAATGAGAAACAGTTAACTTTCATCACACATAAACACTATGCACACAACACTACAGGGCTTAATCGCTTAATGGCTGCTGGCGGTGCGCTGACGTAGTATGCCATAAATTAGTAGCGCATGCGCATCAGATAATGAGATAAAATTCGTGTACGCGTATAATTTAATTATACCTTAATGGACATGTTATGTATAAATCATTATGTATATACCTCCAGCAATATACACTGTATATGACGCTGATGCATATCAGTAGCTGAATATACATTTCATATCATATGTATATTTAACAATACATATTCAAATTCCAACACCTAATGCATATGCTATGGATGTACATATCCATGAGATGTTATGTGGGGTTCACATTTAAGTGCACACTGAGTTCTCCGAGCAGAAAACGCTATAATACTAATACATTTTATTCGATTTGCCTCTTTTATTGGCCTTATAATTTATATATACCTATGCGATATTTTTACAAATTATTTGAATGTTTTGACTGTCTGTGTGCTTCTTTTTCAGTTGAACATCCAAAAGAAACTACATTCATCTACCGATACTGAGACTCCACTGTTCCAAGAAATGTGAGAATATGATAGAAAATGTCTCATTAGACCAGTACTTCGCGTTGACATAAATTTTGTAGTTCCCCAGAGATTGCCGCTTTTGTTAATTTACAAGTTAGTCAAAGTCAAAAGCAAAAGAAAGGTCGACGATACTCGAATGAGTTTAAATTCCAGTGTTTAACAATTATATGGGGCCTAAGCTATATAATAAATGTTTAATGAAAAAAATTTGTTTGCCAAGTCCTCAAACACTCTTTAAGCTCATTACCCACATAACATCTCATGGATATGTACATCCATAGCATATGCATTAGGTGTTGGAATTTGAATATGTATTATTAAATATACATATGATATGAAATGTATATTCAGCTACTGATATGCATCAGCGTCATATACAGTGTATATTGCTGGAGGTATATACATAATGATTTATACATAACATGTCCATTAAGGTATAATTAAATTATACGCGTACACGAATTTTATCTCATTATCTGATGCGCATGCGCTACTAATTTATGGCATACTACGTCAGCGCACGAATTGTAGTTCGCAATAGCCGGCGCCAGCAGCCATTAAGCGATTAAGCCCTGTAGTGTTGTGTGCATAGTGTTTATGTGTGATGAAAGTTAACTCTTTCTCATTCTCTGGATTTTATATTTGCTTATTCCTATATTATGCTGTTACATTTGCATGAAACTCCCATGATGTAAGAGTATATTTATTATAATGCAATTCTTTAGATTCGTAAATACATACTCTTTTAGGGTTAGAAAATTTACAAGTTTCATATTTAACTGATTGTGGCAGGTGTGTGTTTAGTAAAGATGGCGGAAAGTGACAGAGGCCTAAAAATTTGCTGTTGTGTCATATTGGGTATGTATTTTATCAATATAGTGAATAAAAATTACATACGTTCATATTATATAACTTATTACCGATGGTTGAGAATGTTTTAAATATATATGTAGGACATGAGTAACTATAGTAGGTATTATACATGTTTACAATTTGTTAAACTACCGAAAGGTAAAGAAGTAGGTATACGTCAATATTGAAAATTTTGAATATTGTGTAATATTAGGTTATTTTGTAAAGTTTGTGTATGTTTAAAATAGTTATATAAAATATATTTCTTATTAAGCTATCTGTGTTTTATTACCTCTTATATGGATACTATTGGATACCTCTGAAGTAGTTCCCATGCACGAACATCAAAACACTCGAACACTTTCATTCGATGCGTGCTGCTCCAATCGTGTTGGTATCATCGGGATCATCAAAACTTTTCGTTTTAATCATCTGCCGATGATGCCAACGCGACTGGGGCAACACGCGTCAGGTGCAGTATTCAATAAGCGTTTTGATGTCCGTGGAAACTACTTCAGAGATATGTAATGTATATTCATAAAATACACGATTGTGTATATGATGTGTGTTTCATATCCAGTGAATGTACATTGCATATGTTTATGTACATTCAATGGATATAAAATAGATATGGAAGTCGGCGACAAACGTATCTGCTGGAAATGTTAATTTCACATCCATTAGATGTACATTAAATATACTATCTCCATCTTGTGGATATACATATCCATAGATTGAAGATACAGTGTATGTACATTGCATATCATTTTGTTATGTGGGTAGTGGTATTACAGTGCGTCCGGGGTTAAATAATAATCAATTATTCAATACGTTGGAAATGAAAGTGAAGAGTTTTCAGGACAAAGATAAATATTGTATTTTATGCTTGGATGAGATGAGCATTAAGGCAAATTTGTTCTATAATTGAACAACTGATAGTACTGTTGGTTTAGCTGAAGATGAACTAGGTGAGAAGGTATTTAAACCTGCTTTACATGCTTGCGTTTTAATGCTGAGAGGCATATATTGTAACTGGAAGCAACCTCTTGCATTTTATTTTTGTCATTCATCATGTCCAGCCCAATCTCTTAAAAATATTGTGACTGAAGCAATACAAAAGTTAAAATGACTGGGCTTAAGAATTTCTGCTTTAACGACGGACATGGGTTCGAACTATTTCCAATTAGCTAGTTTATTAAATATTGATCCTGTATCCCATTTTTCTATAGACGATCTTGATATGTTCTATATTTTTGACATTCCTCATATTATAAAGGCCATCCGAAATATGCTCCTTAAATATGATCTTATAATTGACGGCAAAATTGTATCATGGAGATTTATAAAAATGTTTTACGATCTTGACAAGCAATATTCTGTATGAGCAGCGCCAAAATTAACGGACTCGCATATAAATCCATCCAAGTTTGAAAAAATGAAGGAGAAATTAGCTACACAATTATTTAGTGCCACAGTGTCTGCAGGGATGAATTTAGGGGCCGTCCATAAATGATGTCACGCTTTTTTGCCAATTTTTGACCCCCTCCCCCCCTTGTGCACACATTGTCACGCCCCCCGACCCCCCCCCATCCCATATCTGTCACGTCACAGTAACTTTTATATAAATTACTAATTTTAAGGGTACTGATAATAAATAATAAAGATATTAGGCACAAAATTATTTTCTTGTATTGTGACATCACAATTGCTTTAACCCCCTCCCTCTCCCCTGTCACAAAGTGTCACAACTTTCAGAACCCCCCTCCCCCCTTAAAGCGTGACATCATTTATGGATGGTCCCTTATATATTAGGTTTGGATGTCTTCCTGCAGAAGCTGTTACAATTTTAGATTTTATCGATCGAATGGATAAGTTATTTGACCTGCTTAATTCATCAAATACAACTGCATCAAAAAAATATAATATGGCATTTAAAGGAGTGGCTTTTCAAACAGAATTTTTACATGATTGCTTAGAATTTTTTAGAAACATAGAAGTTCGAAATAAAAAGAATGTACCTAGTAATTACCAATAAAATTAGATCATTCAAATGTGTACAAATATCTATTAATAGTATTTTGAATCTCTGGAGTAACTTAGAAAATTCGGCAAAATTTAAATTTCTTTTTACTAGAAGATTAAACCAAGATTGCTTGGAAAATTTTTTTGGTAATATAAGACAACAAAACGGTAATTGCATCAATCCCACTCCAATTCAATTTCAAAGATCTTTTAAGAAATTGTTTCACTCCGGAACTGAAAATTGTGAAGCAGATATTGACTCAATAATACTAAAATTAACTAAAATAAATATTATGAAATAAGTAATTGATTGTAATATAGATAATATTAATATACAAAATAATTATTAATATATGATGATAATATAAATACAAAATACACATAAGTACAAAAAATAAGATTGGGTAATGAAAATAATATTAATAATGCAATAAAAATTACTGGGAGTTAAGGAAATAAGTATAAACACAAAGCAACAAGAACACAGTATAGGTATAATTGCATATATTAAACATAACCTCTTTTATTTTGTTTTGAAATTAAAATTAGAATAGATCAAGTCAATATCAGTAATACAGTAATGCAAATAATGTTGGATTGTTTAAAGTTATTTACCTATAGATTCACAAATAGCAATAGGGGAGAGTGTTCCACAATGAGACATGTTCCACAATCAGACAGATGCCTTTATTTCAAAATGCGCAGGCTATTACAGCTAAGTTGCTTATGGTAGATAGATGGCACACAGTTGAATGTTCAGATGTAATGGCCGCGTAAAAAACTAATGTGTTTGGTTTTTATGAGAAAAAGTTGATTTTTGATGACTACTTCTTACCAAATAGATGCATGAAAGTGTGCGGTTTACTAATTCCCTGTAATTTTTAAACAAACTTCTTCATTGCCTACTATAATAAGATTAATTTACCTTATTCGAGGAATAGTTTTGGTTATAATATTATGATTAGTTTCTTTATGATATGGAAGTTTAGTTGTCAAGTGCATTTGTTCCACAATCAGACACACCGTTGGGCCCACAATCAGACGTGTCTGAAATTGGGCTCCAAAATACTATATGATTAGTTGAGTTGGAGTTACTCTAGCGCCCAATATATAATATATAAATATACAGATCTATGTGTAAAGTGGTCATTATACTCTTCGCAAATACAAAACGAAGAGTATATTGCATTCGATCGGCACATTTCTAAAACCGGTAATATTGCTCGTTTTTTGTAAACACGATAACTTAAGAACGAAAAGCCCGATTGTATTGAAATTTGAACAGTAAGTTATTGTTAGCTAGAGGAAGCACCATATTGTTTTTTAACAATATCGATCAATAAATAAAAAAGTTATTATAATTTTTCAAATTAAAAAAATATTTTTCTTAAATGTTTTGTAATTAAACTAAAAATCTCTAAAACTAATATCATTTACAAAAAAACCTGCGAAGAGTATCCTATAGAATGTGCAGCAATTGTATAAAAAGTGCAGTAAATCGGCGAAGAGTATAATGGTTAGCTTGTTATATCTACATTTGTGTGTAATTTTAACTTTGCAATCAAGTTGATTTTGCCCCAGCCAAAGCTTCTTGGTACAACAAGTCGTCAGAACATGTTTATGAAATATGAAATAAACTTTAGCGGTCTAGAAGTTCGTTAAAATTAAATTTTTTTATGTTCGTCTAATTGTGGAACACCATGAATTCATAGCTGTCTGATTGTGGAACGACATGGGTCCACAATCAGACAAAATTCCAAAATTTTACTTATATTTTTTTTCATATAAAACATGCATTTTTTTATTTTTTATTATGCCAGTAGGTGAGTATACATACTTAAGTTTCCTAATAAAAAAAATTGTAATAAAATATTACAAAATAAAATGTTTAGAACTAAAAGTAATTTTTTGTCTGAAGGTGGAACACCCTCCCCTAAACTTTAAAATTTGCAAAGAAAATTATGGAAAATGGGTGAGGTTAGAGAATTTTGTATCCTAAAGTTCCACTGAATTCTATACATTTATCATGTAGAGTTAAGTAAATATCTCGGAAAGTATAGCCTATCGAAAATTTTTCAGGAAAAATTACCCACGTTAAAAGAAAAGATCCCAAAACTCGGAGTTGTCGCCGATATTTAGATAGTAGCATATTTTATAGAATAGACAAGAACAAGGTACTTACTTAAAATATAACAAGCCTTTGCCCCGATTCTTGCAAAGCAGTACCTACAATGCAATTCCGGACCATATTGTTTGATTAACTTATCACGACTCACTTCCCCTCATATTTGTCCGTGACCCCCCACTCTTGCCATCGACGCGTGAGCTACACTCAGTACGAAACAAGTTAGTTCTCGGTTACAGCGCGCGAATAGGAGAGTTCGGTACTCGATTTTGTCCTGATCTGGTCTGGTCTAGAGCATAAAAAACGAAACCAAGTCCCATTTTTTCTACATAGACTAGATAGGGAGTGAGTCTACTGTATACTATTTCTCTACTGCGGTAACAGGTCAGTGGCCAATTTCTACGATTAGATTGTGACAATTTCCCTTTTATATTCAGTGGAACCGTCACAATCTCGCGTCACTAAGGCTTGCGCATACCTAAAGTACTATTAAAGGATAGAGAGACAGGCTTACCTTGGCGTCAAGTTACGAACGAAACTGACGGTATATAGTTAATATGTATAAGGAAATATCCCCCGTCTCTATATCACTCTGTGTCTATATAGTGCGACCATCTTCCAACTTCGTTGAGTGCGACGCGTTGCTGACGTTGCTGTTGCTATGTTCATTTCAGTGTTTGTTTGTTAGGTTAAAACAGGTTAAATGTTAAAATATCAGCTTTAGCTTAATGGTTCCTTGAGACAAATAATTTTTAAACAAAATGAGTAGCCATGAAAAAACAATATGCAGACTCTGTTTGAAAATATGTGATGACTTTGAAGCTATAGAGGGAGATATGAAAGAGATTTTGGATGTACTTCTGCCAAAAGTAGTAGGTGGCTAAAATTAACCATTGATTTCTTTTAGTTCAATCAGTGTATATTACACATTTTGTTGTAATGCTCTCGATGATTTTTGTTTTAGGATTTAGCCGCAATACGGGAATCTGTGATGTGTACAGGCTGTACTGAAAAGCTTATGAGTTGTTTTAATTTTAAAGCAATATGCTTTTATACAGATGATTATATATTTCCATTTGTCAACAATGAGAGCGCTGTAAAATTTGATCTAAGAGATATTTATCTGAGCAAAAATGAAACTAGTGCCAGTGTTTCAGAGGATGAGGACATTTGTGCATTTTGCATGGGTCCAGTGGAAAGTTGCTCTGCCATATTCCTCGATGTTGCAGATGGGGATGTTATGTTGAAGCATATGATAGAACAGTGCCTTCCAGAGCTGGTAAGTATTAATATTTCTTTTGTTTGAGTGCTTATTGGTTGGAAGACAGATACAAGAGGTCATGGGTGAAATGCATGGATAGTTGCCACATAAGATTTTCTCAATGAGGTACATAGTTACATTCAGAAATTAAAAGAAATATATTAAAAACACCTACTTGAATATATATCTTGCATCACATGAAACGAAATTACAAAAAAAAATCACTACCATAAGATCTGTAAAATAAGAAAAACTTAGTTTTCAATAACAAATATTTTTTCACTTAATGCCTTTTTACCATGGAAGTTAATCGATATATTTTACATATAATTTTATAGAAAGTTACAAATGGAAGCATCTTGATTTAAAAAAAAAATCGAAACTCTGTTTCCAATTATTCTTCATCAAGTTCCAATATGGTTTTTTCGGGGTACTTGTGCTTCGGGCGTTGTTGTTCTCATGTCTTACAAAATGGTTGCAATGTTGTCAGAGTGTGTTCGTTTTTTGCAAATTTGGTAGATAGATGCATGATACATTGGGCTATGGGTTGGATATTTGTTGCTTCGTACAGAAGATTGTTTGGAGGCTTGTGTAGTGCATTTCTTGTATGGCGGATTTTGGTTATTGAGCGTAAGGTGGATGTTTCTGCTACTTTAAGGTTATTTTTTACTGGTTTTCTGCAATTGATATATAATGGGTGTGCGTATTCGAGAATTGGTCTGCATATGGATTTATATATGTGTGCAGCTGTTTTCTTGTTTATTCCCTTATTTTTGTATGTCAAGCTTCTGAAATGTGTTCCTCTGGCTATGCATTTTTTCTTTATGAAGTTTATGTGGTGGTTGAAATTAAGCTTGTGGTCAAAGTGTATACCCAAGTAATTAGCAGCGGGTTTATTTTTTAAGGTTTGTCCATTTATTGAAATTGTTGGTGTATTTTCAGTTTGGGTATGATTGAATATAATGAGCAGTTACTGAATTAGGTTTGCTTTTAATCTCCATAAATTAAACCAAGTTGTTGCTCTGTCCATAAGTTGTTGCAATTCAAGTACAGTACTAGTAATCGAGCTATTGTGAGATACCAGCACGGTATCGTCGGCATATTGGAGGATATAGAGGTCCTTATTAAATGTGTTTTGGTTTGCCCTGTTATTGTTGTATATATCGTAGCAGTATATATTGTATAGGAGGGGTGAAAGTGGCGAGCCTTGGGGGACTCCTTGCCGTGGTGAGAAATTGTTAGAATATTTGCCGTTAATTTTTAACTTGTAGGCTGCGATTATTCAGATAGTCTTTTATTAAATGAATCAGATGTTTTGGACAGTTTAATAAATGTAGTTTGTATAATATACCTTCATGCCACACACTGTCGAAGGCCTTGTTAATGTCTAAAAATATTGCAGCACTGTGTTGTCCTGAGAGTTTCACTGTTTGTACATTAGAAGCTAAAATTGTGAGAGGATGCACTGTTGAACGTTTTTCTTGAATCCCGAATTAACAATTTGGTATTTCATTTTGTACATGTTGATTGAGAACGTTTATTATTTTTCTTGGCCAACACCGATAGTAAGGTTATTGGCCTGTAATTACATGCTTTGCTATGGTCTATGTTTGGTTTTGCAATGGCTATTATGGTTCCGCGTTTCCATTTGTCCAGGAAATAGTGTGTGTTTAGGCAGTATTCGTAGCATTTTATTATAAAGAGGTGAATTTCTTGATCTAGCTTTCTTATACAATTTTTTGTTATGTGGTCTTCTCCTGGTGTCATGCTTTTCCCCTCGTTTATGATTTCATAATAGGTGTCTTCATTTATTTTGTGGTTTTCAGTTCTCGTCTCATTTTCAAAATAATTGGTGTACCAGCTTGTTACATGTTCATATTGGTTTTGATCGAGATGTGTGTCATTACCTTGTTGAAATGCTTTTTCAAAGTGTCTTGCGAAATGCTCAGTCTTTTCTGAAATCTGAATTAGTTATAAAGATTTGTCCATGGTCTTCTAGCTGTGACATAAGGGGTTTTGTTTTATATCTGCTGAGTTTTTTAACTTGGTGCCAATAGTTCTTCTCCTGTTGTCTATTTATATTGTTGCAGGTTTCTGTCCATTTATTTTCTTTATACTGTTGGATCAATTTTTGTGTTTTTGTTGTACGAGTTTAAATTTCTTTTAAAGGTGGTTGGTTTTGTTTGTACTCTCTGTACATTTTCCTTTTATTTTTTATGAGCCTTATTATAAATGGTGGTAATTCATGTATGTAGTGCCTTATTTTAAGTTTCGGGGAATGTTGGGTCACACACTCTGTGAGCTTATCATTAAATTCATTAATTATTTCTTCATTGTTGGAGCCATATTGGTTATTAATGTAGTTTTTCATTTTTGTATTAACTTTTTCCATGTCACATTTATTGTAATTTATTTGGGACTCTGCATCCAATTGAATGTTTGGCATATTCAATTTCAATGTTATCTGAATGGCTAGATGGTCGGAGCCTATATCAGGGTGGGTTTCGATCTGATTTATGTTTTTCTCCAAATTCTGTGTATATAGAATTAAATCGGGTGTACTGTCTGGATTGTTTTCCATAATGAATGTGGGTGGTGTTAGTGCTTTTTTGAATGTTGAGTTGTCTGTGAAGGTTTTTATTTGCTTCTCTCTCCTTTTGTTGAAGTTAAAATCTCCTATTATCAGTGCATATTTACATAAAGCTGCTTTGTTGAATATTGTGTCCTCAATATTGTTAGATGAGTGGTGTATGTACACCAAGTATACATGTATCTTGTCATCCTGGAATGGTATGGAGAAGTGTGTCACTTCATTTAAGGGATTGTTAATTCTAGGTGCGTTTTCTTTCGTCATTCTTAGCGTAGGACATAACTGCACCAGACTTCCCCCACAGGTATTGCTTATTATGCTCCCATCTCTTTGAATTATATCGCAGTTTCGGTACTGTTCAGTGTGTTACTGTCTTTTTTGGTTTTTGATTCAACAAATAGGGTACAGTTGATATTATTCTGTTCTACAAAGTTGTTAATTATGTGTTTTTTTGGTATGTAGCTGTTAACGTTTGCTTATAGTATATTAAATAGGCCGGTGAATTTGAACTGTGTCAGCGTTGCCGTGTTTGGGTTCGGTGGGTGAAGCTGAACCTGGGTCGTTCAGGTCAAACATAAATATCAATGCACGGTTTCCTGTGAACACTATGCTTGTGTCGATGTTGAATTCGCTTATAAATCTTGTTTTGAGTTTCTGTACTAATTCCTCTCTGTTGGTATTTTGGGGTTTGTTTAATTTTCTCATGTACGTATTAATTATGTGGTCGTGATGGTAATTTTTGAGTGGATTTTGGTGTTTTTTTTTCGTGTCATTGATTTCCTGTGTTTTTTTATTCAGAGATTTAATCGTGGCATTGGGTATTCCTTCAATGGGTCTACTTGGATGCTTTGGGCATTTAAAAGCCCATGCTTGGTGGTCCTCTGCTCCGCAAGCGTTACATTTGGGTGGTAAGTTTGTTGGGCATTTGTTGGAGGCATGGCTTTCACCACATTTGTTACATTTTACAGGGGTGTTGCAGTCTTCTGTTTTGTGTGTGAATTGTAGGCACTTGTTACATGGTATGGGGGTTGGTTCTGGTGGTGCGCTGGCATATATTGGGTAGTGTCTGTTTTTGAAAAATAATCCTTCATTTAAAAGTTTTTCGTAACTTTTAAGACAGCCCGTTATAATTCTGATGAATGAGGTTGGTTTTCCTGTAACTCTAGAGATGATTCGTTTGCAAAAACGTTGTTTAATTCCTTGTCTTCCTAGGTGTTCGCTAATGTCGTTGTCTTGTATCTCTGTTGCGACTTGGGAGATTATGATTCTTGCGAATATGATTCTTGCCGTCGTTTTATCTTGGTTTCTGGGTGTTTGAGTTGGTTTCCGTATAATTAATTATAATTTGGCGGGTTTTAAGTCTCTCAAGGTGATTTGTTGTGATTACTTTTGAAGAATTTGATTTAAAAAAAAAAACCTTTTTTGTTTGTATTATTATGTCTTTTGCATTGGGTTGTTCTTTCTCCCAGATGTCTGCCATTTGGATCCTGTTGTTAATGTGTTGGTTTGTGTTTATGTAAAATAAATGGTTGTATTGTTTGTTTACAATTTCTAGCATTTTAGCTGAGAAGTTTTTATGTTTGTTTTTTGTTGGGTAGGTTTTTTGTGTTTCTTTATCAGTATTGATGTTTTGTTCAGGTGGAGTTTTTTTTTGTAGGTTGGTTAATTTCATCTCCTTGCTGTATCCCAATAATTCTGTGTATATCTTCTAATGATGGCTCTTTTCTCATTGTTCCTGATCTCTTACTCATTTCCCATTCCATTATATCATAATTGGTTTCACTTTCACTCATTTTAATTAGTTTTCTTCAATTAGTTCAGGACCACTCACTCACACACTGTTTACTCTGTGAGAGTAGGTAATGTACTGCTGATTTGATATTTGTGCAACATAGCCTGTTTTCATGTGACATGAAGTGTATGTCCATCGCTCTGTTTGAACGAGTGTTTTTGTCAATGTATTTTCTCTATGTTCTGAAGCTGTTGGCTGAACTAGCGAAAGTGTAATTTGATACATAGTAAACTAAACCCGCAGTTTACTAGTGGAGTAACCCTTGGACCAAACTGTAAGTGTTTTTATTCTATTTGTTGTGGCGGCAAATGTACATTGTCTACGGCCGAACATTTTAAGCTGGGGTAGACTGTGTTTTCGCCCACGAGTGCATCGATTGACTGATATAAATAAATGGCTAATTAGTTTTGTTATATTGTTTGTCTGGAAACTGCATTCCAGTTAATGGCTGTTAATTTAATGGATTATTAAGAGGCTCGTCCTCCGGTTTTGATTTTGTTTTACTATAATAATTATTACTGCTTGTTGTAAATTTTAGAGTACTTAATTTAGTAGGTAATATCATTTAATTTATGAAATATTGCGAATTCCTTTACATAACTACGGGCCTGAGCTACGGTTTTACTTATATTAGAATATTTTGAATTTTTCACTGTTGTTTTTGATTAAATTGTGACCCTATATTAATGTTTGTTGATTTTGTCTATCCGACTTTTCTGATGTTTCTCGCCTCTCTGTAACGATTTGTGTAACCATGAGATTAATATAATATTTTTTTATAATGGTTTAGTATTTCTTTGCTCTACATTTATATACTTGGTGTTTCCTCATCCGTCCGGGTGTTATATGCATTTGTTTGAATTTATTTAGTAAAGTTGCCTAATCGGATAAGGTGGCGTCCATTATATGTTTTGTTGAGTAAAAGGGGTTTCCTTATTCTTATTAGTTTATGTATTGTTGGTGCCTGTCACTTAATGAGCAATTATTGAAAGGTAAGTGAAAGTAAATGATCTGCCAGTTGTCAAGGATAGCCTACGCCCTGTGATTGTTGACCTCATGCTTGAATAATTAGTAATTTAAATAAGTAACGAAAACTGAACGTTATAATTCAAAGATATTATTTTAAAAATGCCACTAAACATCCATAACTTGAGCAGGATTGGAAGCCAGGACTGCGTGGTCGCAAGCCAAACAACACTGCACCACTGAGCTGAATTTGTGACTTTTGATTCTTAACTATAAAATATTTACAGCAAACTGAATCCTCTAGGTATAAGCTCATAATCTAAAATTTCTTAATTAAGTATTTATTTGTTTTTTTATTGACAGGATTTTAGTGTCATCAAAAACCCTGTAATCTGTACAACCTGTCATGACTCGCTAGAGGATTGTTTCCGTTTTGTGTCAGATTGTTTAGTTGCAGAAGAAAAGATTAAGAAATATTGTGAAACTGTAGATACAAGCAGTAAAGGACAAGTAGAGCTAAGCGGTTTATTACAGTTTGCGATGGGAAACGTAACTATAAGCGAGAATGAAGAAGTACAGTTTACAAAGATGTTAAGCAATGAAAAGGAGAGTAGTATAAAAAGAGCAGAAACCTTATGTGAGCAAAACGTACTTAAGGAGGAAAAGCTTGTTGAAATTGAAGACCAAAAATATTTACTTAACGAAGAAATTGAAATAAAAAGTGATACATCGGATTTCAACAGGTAATACTGATTTAAAATTAATTGAATTGAATCTATGCTGCTAAAACACATTAAATACAGCCTATAATATAAAAAGTGACTTTCTAATGTGTGAATCGTCAATATCTCCTCGATCATTTGAAATTTAAAAAAATATCTTAGGTAAAAATTGTAGGATATCAAGAATCACATATTATAGAGCTATTTTTAAATATGCAGAGTTCTTCAAGTAGTAATAGAAAGATAATTCTAGGATTTTTAAATGGAGCACCCATTTGTTTTATATACAAGGCGGTCCAAAATAGTCTCCCGAAATTTCTGCCTCTGATCTTACATCCAAAAATAATGGTCTTTTATGAAAACATATTATTTATTGTGTTTTATTGGTTTCACCAAATGGCCATCGACCGAAGTCCTTCAGCCTGTTACAAATATTTACAATGCTGTGTTTACACATGTTAATTTTTACAGCATCTTCCTTGAAAAAAAAAATACAAAAAGTTAATATACCTATATTTATATTCATGTTTCATTTTTCATTCCCGATTGTTTAGTGCAACAATATGTTCCCAAAGATTTAGGTCTGGATATATTCTTCGGTTTTGTATTCCTGGTTGTCTTGTTTTCAGAGTGGTTGAATAATTTGTATATTGTGTTCTTCTTTAGCAAATTTGGTGGATAAGGATAGTATTCTTTGGTTTATTGGTGTAATCTCTGTGATTTGGTAAAGAAGGTTGTTGGGGGGGTTATGCAGAGGGTTTCTAGGGTGTCGGGTTTTAGTGATGGATCGCAACGATGATGTTTCTGCTACTTGTAAGTTTATACTCGCTGGTCTTCTTGTATTAAGATATAGAGGGTGGATGTATTCTAATATAGGTCGGCAGATCGTACAGTAAATATGGGCGGCAGTTTTTTTGTCAATCCCTTTGTTTTTGTATGTTAAGCGCCGGAAATGTCTGCTTCTTGTAATACATTTGTTCTTAATTAATTTTGTGTGCTTGTTGAAATTAAGTTTATTATCTATTGTGACTCCCAGATATTTTACTGCAGGTTGGCAGTATATTGTGTTATTATTGATATTCAGTGTTTGAGTATTCGGGGTTGCATTATGGTTAAATACGATATATTGTGATTTTAGGGGATTTGGTTTCATTCTCCATTTGTTGAACCATGATAATGTTCTATCCATTAATTGTTGAAGTGCTTCCACTGTCTTGAAAATATTTTTATTATGGCTTACTAGTGCAGTATCGTCAGCGTATTGTAGAATGTATAAATTTATAATTCAATATTCTGGTCCCAAGTTAAAGTTTTATATATATCATAGCAATATATATTGTAGAGCAAGGGTGAGAGTGGGGAGCCTTGTGGAACACCTTGTTGAATTGAAATTTTTTGGGGTAGATGGTTGTTAACTTTCACTTGAACAGTCCTTTCACTCTGGTAGTCTTTGAGGAGAAAAAGTAAGTGTTTGGGGCAGTTGTTTATCATTAGTTTGAACAGTATCCCATGATGCAAAATACTGTCGAAGGCTTTATGAATGTCAAGAAAGACGGCAGCACTGCATTGACCACTAAGTTTTGCTGTTTGTATGTTTGATGTGATAACTGTCAGGGGGTATACAGTGGAACACTTCTCTCGAAAACCAAATTGATTTCCCTGGATAACATGTCCCACTTCATCGCTTAATATTGTTTTAACAATTTTTTCGAAAAATTTTCCCAGAATGGATAATAATGTAATAAGCCGATAGTTATTAACATTAGTGTGGTGGGTGTTAGGTTTGGGAATGGTTATTACAAATCCATGTTTCCATTCTGGTGGGAAATAGCAGTGGTTAAGGCAGTATTCATATATTATTTTAATATAAAGATGTATTTCCTAGTGGAGTTTTCTTATTACGTTTTTCGTGATGTCATGTCCTGGTGCAGTGTTTTTACCTTTATGTAGGAATTTAAAGTAACTTTCTTCATCTATTTCTTTCGTGTCTGGCACTAGGTTCTCTGAGAAATATGTTTCATACCAGTTATTGACAGTTTCATATTGTACATCATTAAACTGTGGGTTGTTGTTTTCCATGTAGGTTTCTGTTAAGTGTTCTGCAAAAAATTGTACTTTTTCTGTGTCCGAATTATATGTTCTGTTATTTTTTTCTAGGGCAGGTATCCCCTGGTATGGTTTGTAGTGCGTCAGTTTTTTAATTTGTTGCCAGTAGTTTTTCCCTTGTTGCGTATTTATGTCGTTACACGTTTTCATCCAATTGTTTTCTTTATATTGCCTTATTAGTTTCTGAATGTCCTTGTTATAATTATTAATATGCCTCTTATAATCCTCACTTGGCTGATTTAGATATTCTCTCTACATTTTTCTTTTGTTTTTTATCATTCCAATAATATATGGTGGCAGTTTGTATGTGTAATCGTTCTTTAGATGTATTTTCCATGATTGTGGTCATCAGCTTTTCGTTAAATTGTTTGATTCTGTCCTTGTTCATTGGTAAGTTTTGTATATCTTCGATGTATTTTGTCATAGTATTGTTTACCTCTTCCATATTACATTTATTGTAGTTAATTCTATTTTCTTCTTGGTCGTCAATTTTCCTGTTTAAGGTTATGGATATTTCTATTGCTCAATGATCGGAGCCAATGTCTGGGTATGTTTCGATTTTCTCTATGTTGTTTTTAAGGTTATTTGTATACAGTAATAAATCTGGTATTGTGTCTGGGTTGTTCGCCATGTGGAACGTAGGGGGCGTATTTGCTTTTGTGAAATTGGAGTTTTCGAGGAAATTGTTAAGCTGCTTTTGTTTGTTCCTATTGATGTTGAAATCGCCTATTATGACACAGTATTTCCAAATTTTTGTTATGTGACGTTCATATAATACCATGTATATCTACTATGTGATGAGGAAATAAATAAATATCTGAGGTTGTGTGGCCGAAACTGAAGAGAATGTTAAAAAAATTTGTTTTTTCATAGTTCAGCTTAAGATCGTTCAACCATATTTAAAATTTTTGTAAACATTTTTCAGACTTTCTCTTTACTTCGTCCCGACTGTTTCTCTCGACATATATGGCTGTATCATCTGCATATGCTACAATATCGCATGTTTTTTCTATGTGAAAAATATCATTGATACACAAAATAAAAAGAATGGTACCCAATACGGTTGTCTGTGGCACTCCGCTTTTGATTACCAATGGGTGACCAATCAGGGTCCCAATCTTTACACGTTGTACCCTTTGACTGACGTAACTTTCAGTAACATTTAAAATGTTGCCTCGAAATCCGTAAAAAGGTAGTTTGGAAATGAATTTCTTATGCAATTGTATCAAACACCTTAACTAGATCTACAGTTTTTCTGTTAAAGGACCCCACACAAACCTTATGGGAAATGGGTTTCAGTAGAATCGTCTGAATTTTTGGTATATTGCAGCTTTTGTCATCCTTAACAAAAGTCTCCATGACCAGGATGCCCCATATTTCGTATTTTGGCGCCTATGAAGCACCACAGCTCTATAGCTTCATCATAAATTATTACTTTGAGTAGTTTTATGACATTTTTTAATGCATATTTTGATTATTAAATTGTCTAACTTCATGTTTTTGAGGTTGCTGAATTCAAATCTGATGTCAAATAGATGATATTGACAGTTGGCAGGTGTCAATTTATATTTAACATCAGATTTGAATTTAGCAACGTCCAAAACATTAAATTCTACATTGATTTTTATTTTTTTACAGTTCTTTGCTAATTGACAACTGACTGACAGCTGCCAACTGTCAATATCGTCTATTTGACATCAGGTTTGAATTCAACAACCTCAAAAACAAAGTTAGGTAATTCAATAATCAAAATATGCCTTATAAAAATGTTATAAAACTACTCAAACTAATAGCTTATGGTGGAGCTTTGGTGCTCCATAGGAGCCAAAATACTAAATATGTAGCATCGTGGCCAGGAAAACTTTTGTTCAGGATGACAAAAGCTACAATACACGAGAAATTCAGACGATTCTACCGAAACCCATTTCTGATAAGGTTTGTGCGGGGTCCTTTGTTATGGCGTCTTTCTTCAATACTTAAATTTTCACGAAGGCTGTGCTGCTGTTTTGCAAGTAAATTATATATTTGTTTAAATTTTACTATAATTTCCTTTGTGGCATATTTATACAACTTTGCAATATTTGATATTAGCGAGATTGGACAATAATTGTTAGGTTATTCAGGGTCACCGGTTTTCTAAACAGGTAGTACCAGAGTCTCTGAAAATTTTGGGAAATATACCTTCGTTTAATGAAATATTTATGATTTTTGTTAAAGGTGACACTATACTGTGCTTAATGAGCTTTATTGTTCTGGTAGTCTTTTAATTATGTATAAATTTTATGTCACTGTAGTACTGTATTGACAAATATCGACTCTTGTACTTTTTTATTTTATTGTGTTTTAATATTTGTTACTATACGTGTGTCAACGTTTATAAAAAGTTATTGACAAATCTGCCATAATAATAGTTATTTTTATGATTTTCAGGTTAGATGGTATTTTACCACAATCACAGGCCACTACTAGTAGGTTAGTTAAGAAACTGAAATCGAAGATTAAGAGTGCCTCAACTCTAAAAACATACCATTGCCAAGGCTGTTCATTCCAAACAAAATATAAACATTATCTAAAGACACACTTGCTAAAAGATAAAGATCTCTCTGAAGTAACAATGTTCAAATGTGACTCTTGCTTTTTCCAGACAAAATATCACAGGTCCCTCAAGGAACATTTGCTAGTACATAGGGATCCTTCAGAGATAACAATGTACAAATGTGACTTTTGCTCTTTTCAGACAAAACGTCGAGATACCCTCAAAAGGCATCTGCTAGTACATAGGGATCCTTCAGAGGTAACAATGTACAAATGTGACTCTTGCTCTTATCAGACAAAACGTCGAGGGACCCTCAAAAAGCATCTGCTAGTACATAGGAATCCTTCAGAGGTAACAATGCACAAATGTGACTATTGCTCTTTTCAGACAAAATATCACGGGGCCCTCAAAAAGCATCTGCTAGTACATAGGAATCCTTCAGAGGTAACAATGCACAAATGTGACTATTGCTCTTTTCAGACAAAATATCACGGGGCCCTCAAAAATCATCTGCTAGTACATAGGGATCCTTCAGAGGTAACAATGTACAAATGTGACTCTTGCTCTTATCAGACAAAACTTCGAGTGACCCTCAAAAGGCATCTGCTAGTACATAGGGATTCTTCAGAGGTAACAATGCACAAATGTGACTCTTGCTCTTATCAGACAAACCGTCGAGGGACCCTCAAAAGGCATCTGCTAGTACATAGGAATCCTCCAGAGGTAACGATGCACAAATGTGACTATTGCTCTTTTCAGACAAAACATCACGGGGCCCTCAAAAATCATCTGCTAGTACATAGGGATCCTTCAGAGGTAACAATGTACAAATGTGACTCTTGCTCTTATCAGACAAAACGTCGAGTGACCCTCAAAAGGCATCTGCTAGTACATAGAGATCCTTCAGAGGTAACAATGCACAAATGTGACTATTGCACTTTTCAGACAAAGCATCACAGGGTCCTCAAAAATCATCTGCTAGTACATAGGGACCCTTCAGAGGTAACAATGTACAAATGTGACTCTTGCTCTTTTCAGACAAAACATAAAAATAACCTCAAAGTACATTCACTAGTACATAGGAATCATACAGAGGTAACAATGTACAAATGTGACTCTTGCTCTTTTCAGACAGTATATCGCGGGGCCATCAAGACACATTTCCAAATACATAGGGATCCTTCAGAGGTAACAATATACAAATGTGACTCTTGCTCTTATCAGACAAAGTATCGCGGGGATCTCAAAACACATTTGCTAGTGCATAGGGCTCCCTCAGAGGTAACAATGCACAAATGTGACTATTGCTCTTTTCAGACAAAACGTCACAGGACCCTCAAAATACATTTGCTATTACATAAGGATCCTTCAGAGGTATCAATATACAAGTGTGACTCTTGTTCATTTCAGACGAAAAGTAAATTTAATCTAAGAAGGCATTCACTGCAACCACATAAGGATCCTTCAGATAAATAAGCAATTAAAAAGGGCACGTACTGACCACATACAAAACTGAGATGATATGATAAAATCTGCAAGGGAGCTGATGAACTCATTTGCGGTTAGTTTCTTAATTATGTGGTAAATATTATTTATGGTGGGAGCACCTGCAGATCAGTATGTTGGTACTTCATCTGCACCTATTGCAGTCTTAGGTTTTAGAGGTTATATTCGCGAATCTCATCCTCATATTTTTAACAAATAATTTATCCAGATCATAGTTCCGGTGGTTTGCGTCTGATATAGATTTAAAGTTTGAGTTAAGTAATTCTTACCTGCAACTGAGTTATAATGTTACTGTTTTTCAATATCATTTTTTATATGAATTAACTAACTCCTGGTATGTAAAATATTTTATTAAGTTGGTAAAATATAGATTAACATAACTTCTGAAATATTTGTGATTTGTATTGAGAATATGTAAAATAAATAAGCCTGATAGTTTTGTAAGTTTCTGATATTTCCCAAACAGCACAAGAACGTCCAGTGAATATCCATTGGATGTCCTTTTTTGCCCTGAGGAACATTCATTGGACGTCCAGTGGATGTCCAGATGTCTCAAAAATCTGTATCCAGTGGACGTCCACAACACGTCCGATACAGGACATACTCGACATAACATGGACGCAAGTAGATGTCCAGAAGCCGCAAAAATCTGCATCCAATGGACGTCCATAACATGCCCATAGACGTGGTAGTTGATAAGATTAACATTACCATATCTTACTATGTAGGAATATTGGACGCAATCGACACTAAGGTATAATTATCGAGTCTAAATAAGTTTTACAGAAGAAGAAATTAATATACATTTGTGAAAATTGCAAATTAAAATTTTGGTCAAGGAATAAAATAAAACTACAAGTTGTAAAATGTAAACAATCTAAATTTCAATGAAGTTTCAAATCTGTCGAGAACCATTCCTTCAGATCATAGAAGAAAAGTATTTTAAATTTGCACCTTTTCACAAATTTCAATCAGTTTTAAAATATTGGCTTGGGTCCCATACTTTAAATCCATGTTAATAATAGAATGTGCGGAAGTGCAAACTTGAATATTCTTATTCATGCATTATCCAATGAAACCTGGACTGATGTGTATCTAGCTAATGGTTCTGATGCAAAATGTAACAACCTTCATGATATACTAACTGTTATAAATAATAATAACACGGAGGTAAATTGAATAAAAATATATTAGAAATTATGGACACTGCTTTGCTCTAAAGTACATGCTCAACTAACTCGCTTTAGGGTACCCCTGTCACCAAATTGCTGACATGTTTAGGCTAATGTGCGAGAGTTATCGTCTTAGATTGGCGACAGAGAACCCGCAAAGTTAATACATAATGAATCATTCTACTGAATGGTATATTTAAGACTTATTTATTTAACAATCGGCCAATCCTGACGTGGAGCGTCCTCGCGACTGCATCTTCCGTAGTACACTGGACTACGATTCTAGGAGTACTATCGACTTCTTTGCATGTTATCATGCAAACTATAGCATTGTAATGCCTCTTTATTCAAAAGGTGTTGCTTAATAAGCTGTATATCTTCATCTTGGGCTTGAACGCTGCATACCCAGTCTCCCTCTTTAATCATCAGTGTTGTAACTGGATTTCTGCTTAGAGCATCGACGTGGCACATCTGAGTACCCGGTCGATGCTTCACTGTGAAATCAAATTCTTGCATTACCAACCACCACCGTCCTATCCTCGGCGACAAGTCTTTCTTTGTCCATGTTAACCTCATGGCATTGCAATCAGTTATGATGGTGAAATGTCTCCCATAAAGGAAATTTCGGAAGAGTTTCGCTGCTTCGTATAAGGCTAATGTTTCTAGCTCATAGCTATGGTATCTGGTTTCTGCGTCGCAAGTTTGGCGGCTCATGAAGGCGACAGGCTTCCAAGTATCGCCGTTTTCCTGTTTTTGCATTAAAATACCACTTATTCCTAATTTGCTAGCATCCGTATGCAATTGAGTTTCTGCCCTAGGATTGAAAATTGCTAGTGTTGGGGCACATACCAAGTTTTTCTTGAGTTGTATAAAAGCTTGATTTTGTTCCTCTTCCCAAGTCCATTTGTTATTCTTTTTTAGAAACATTGTTAGTGGTTTAATTTTTAATGCAAACCCTTTTATGTATTTTCTAAAATATGAAGTGAGCCCAACAAATTGTCTAACTTGATACACATTGGTTGGTGTAGGAAATTCCTCTACAGCCTGTAGTTTCTTGGGAGAAGGTGATAAACATCCATTTCGTATTTCTGTTCCTAAATATTCGACTGAACTTTTTAGAAATTCACACTTTTGCAAGTTAAGTGTCAACCCAGCTTTTCGTAGTAATTTTAACACTTCCTCTAAACGTTCTACTCCCTCTTGTTCTGTTTTAGAGACGATCAGGATATCATCCAAATATACCATAACATACTGATGTATTAGTGGCTCCAATGTCATATTAATGGCTCGCTGAAAAACTGCGGGTGCGTTGGACAATCCAAAAGGCATCCTTTTGTAATGGTAATGCCCATCTGGGGTAACAAATGCTGTATACTTTTGACCATCTTTTGCCATTCGGATTTGATGATAACCAGATTTTAAATCGAGTGTTGTAAATAACGTATTATCAGAAAGTCTGTCGATCAAATCTTCTATTAGTGGTAGGGGATACCGATCTTTTACAGTTATTTGATTTAATTTTTGGTAATCAACTATCATTCTAAAATCACCTGTTTTCTTTTTTTATTAAAAGAATGGGACTACTAAACGGAGAAATAGTCGGTTCTTATATCCTTCGTTAATAAGTCATTTATTATTTCGCGAACTTTTTCTCTTTCAAATAAAGATAAGCGATAAGGCTTGTATACAACTGGAACAGCTGATGTAAGCTCAATATGCATTTCAATGTCAGTGTTGCTTAAAAGAAATATTTTCGCCGGCACACTCTGGGAATTGTTCAATAAGTCGATGAACACTTTTGTTTAATTTATCGTTCTCATTATATTTATTATTCCATGAGCCTCGAGCCAAGCACGTATTTTTATCGACTTCTAATGTTTGTAAACTAAGATTTAAAAAGCGTGGCATGCTCGTGCCATGACAAAATTGTATTTTATTTGAGGGTATTATTATTATTGTAGTGTCGCCTAGATTTTGTTGAGAGTGGAAAACGCTCAACTAGCAATTATCTACATCACATGTTAAGCAATTACATTTATTCCGGGTTTAATAACAGTAGACTCCTGTGTGTTTATTTTGACGGCATTATTTTCTTCTACTGCGTCCCATGGTAAAATAAAGTTTAAATATTCCGATGTATTATAAACATAAACACCTTCGAATTCCGTAATCGGTTGCCCTATTAATAAGTCTGTTGCCTGCAAAGTATCCGGCACAACAAAGAGCTATGTTGTCACAGTAATTTCATCTATCTCAATTTTTGTGTTTATTTGACCTAGAGGTTCTACTGTAGCCCCTCCATAACCTACAATGACACTATTTGTGATATTCGGTTCAACTTTTAGACCTAGTTTATGAACTGCAGATAATTTAATTGTGTTACAACTGCTTCCAAAATCAATGTATGCGGAAAGAGTTTCCCCGTTTATCTTAGCAATTTTGTAAAATTTGTCATTTTTCGTGTCACATCTTCCAGTGGATACTAATTTTAATTAGCGGTTCGAAGTTTCACCAAATTTTTGTCTTTTCCAGCACTCATTTTCGGTATGACCTTTCCGTTTACAGAATGAACAGTTTTTACTCGAAACATACTTTGAACAGTTAATTCTTTTGTGTCCCTCAAGACCGCACAAAAAAGATTTTATTTTTCTATGTCTAGAATCTTGATATATCGGTCGGTTATGTTCAAAACTACGAGTAGAGTCTACTTTATAATTATTTTTGGAAACTTGTTCACTATTAGCAATTAAAAATTGTAGTAGTTGCTTTGTTCTTACGCAACCAGCAGCTCGAATACCTGGCTTTAGAAACGGATCGTTGATGGTGTTTGCGATTACGTCCACAATCGCCCTGTCCTGTAGTTTGCAGTACTGACCAAGGGATAACTTTTGATAAAAGAAATCGATTAAACTTTGGGATGCACTCCTCTCAATATTTACTAGATCCTTCCCACTGGGCAAAGTAATATTTCAGCAATGTTCTAGAAATCTTATCTTGGAAGTTGTAACATACGAGCAATGAATATTTAGGTTCCCGCAACTTTGATGCAACAGCCCTAACGGCCATGCAGCAATATTGCAGTGCAATGTTACATATTGCAAAGTACCGGCAAGGTTTATGACTTTTGATTGTAAAGTTGTAGAAACTTTACAAAGCAGAAAATTTAAATATCAATATGATTACATCAATAATTTCCATGTACATTTCAATTATTTTTTTACTGAAATGTTCTAATGAAACTAACATTTGTCTTGAAAATGTAACATTATATCAACGTTTTCTATGCTTATGCAGAGAATTGTGGAAACTGGACCTAGAAAGTGGAGAAAAACAACTATACCCTGCCTATATTTTTGTTTATTTTGCATAATCTTTTTCAGGGCTTAATATGCAAAAAGTGAATGTCATGGGACAAATTCTCTTTATACAATTTATATTTTTAACCAGTTTTTTTGTAATACAAGACTACGTTGTGGAAACAACATCCACTTTTTCGCTAATAAGCCCTGAAGATTATGCAAAATAAACAAAATACTTTACGCGTGGTAGTTGTTTTTATCTCCTTTTTAGGTCCAATTTCCACAATTTTCTGCATAAGCATAGGAGATGTTGATATAGTTACATTTTCAAGACAAATGTTAGTTTTTGGCTATCCAACCCTGAATAAGTTTATATCAAATAAACAAAATATGGACAAGTTAAATGTTTTTCTTTTCTTAGTCCATACATTTGTCTGCATATGTAACTGACAAAGTACAATTTTCTTTTTCAAATAGTATGGCATGCACTCCCACTTTTGATCTACGAGATTGTTCTTTTACAGAATACATTAGTTCATAATATTCCCAAGCACTTAAACTGGCCGAGGTAACAAATCATATGCCGAATCTAAAGGAAACATTTATTTTGTGCTTCTATAGATATCAAAATTAGTCTTAGTATAAACTCAAATTGTTTAGTAAATACAAAATAAAATGCAAAATGTTATACATATATTTATTTATTGTCACGTGATGAATAACTTACATTTCTAATTTTATTACAAATTAGTTTGTAGTTTTTGTATTATTTAACACGAATTTTATAGAAAAAAAATGTTACCAATAACAGAAGCCAAGAAAACATATCTGTGGAGTCTATCTTTATCTATTGATGACTACTTCGTAGATATCTTGTTTTCGCATGTTGGAGCCACGCCATGGAAAACCTTTCAAACTGGTCGTCACTTAAATTCGGGAATGATATCCGTACCTACTGCAGCTGCAAAATATAACAATATTAACTATGTGGTTATTATGCTACCAACTATATAATGCAGTGAATATTTTAAAACTTTATAATCAAAGTACTATTACAGTAAGAAACAATATATGACTTTTTAAAAAGTAATTGGACACCTTAAATATTACAGGTAATAGGTATACAATCCTTTACCCCCTTGTATGACACAGGTTTGCATATTTTGGGATGTGCCACATACATCCAATCTCAGAGCATACTGAAATTAATCACTTACAGAAAAAAAAATCTAGTGGCAAACGTAGAAAATTACGATGAGAAGTCTCTAGACCGAGCACTCAGTTTTGAAAATTAGTAAGCACTTGTTTAATTAAGACAATGAATTAAGTATAGCTTAAAAGCACGCCTTTAACTTACATTTAATGACATTCATTGATGCACATATTTAGTAGCATTAAACTATTAGAGAATGACGATTTCATTGAGACGTAATTTTATTAACCTCAAACATACTGTTCTATCACTCACTTTTTTCTTCTCCATATTGAAAACTCCATTAAAAAAAATTATAAAATGAACGTAGGTACCACTTTTATGTTTTTTTTTTAATTCCAACCCAACTCAACGACTCTTTCACTTTCACAAAAATGCCGAGACAAGCCTCCAAAACTCCCAAAACTGAAGTGAACTGATATTCGACAGTTAGAAAATGGCGTGCGTTTGGAACTACTAAATTATAAAAATGGAAACAAGTTGGATTTTGCACAGTCAATTTTCATGTTACTTGTAATCTTTAGTTTAACTCAATGTTCCACAAAGTTGTGCTTGCAATGTTACTCTTGCTAATTAAAATCAAATATATAGTGATTTACAGACCTAATAACTTACAATATATTTGCAAAATTAACATTGAGACAAAGTTTCATTTGTATTTTACATTTGAACTTGTAATGTACTTTGACATAAACTTACAAATTTTAACTTATTTCTTTTAAATTTGCTGAAGCTTTCCAGCAACTGAACAATTACAAAATACTAAAATTAACTAAATGCAACATTGCAGGAAACTTTTGCAACTTTCAATGCCCAGTGGGTTTTAGTTTACTGAAAACACACTGCTGTACCGGGAAACTTTCTAGTAATTTATCCTTCCACACTTTCCAACTAAGGTTTAAATTTTCTTGATTATACCACGCGTTTTCGCGTTACCTTTTAGTTTATTGATCATACAATACACACGTGCTCTTTCGACCCAATCGAATAAATCACCTGTGTCTATACTATTCATCAAAGTTTCCACTAAACACTGTTATACTATCAATTTTACAGTGATAAACACTAGACGTTTTACTTAATTTTCGCTTTAAAGTTTTAACTTGGTAATAACGAAATTGAGTAAAACACTACTATGGGCGTTTTCTTTATTTCAACGTTGAGTCCATCAGGTGGCACCAGTTCCACCAATGTTGTTCCTTTATTGTCTGGTGCATCAACCAGATGGTTAAAATTTGTTCTTTTATTTATGATGGATATGATCTGGTGGCATCACCTCAGAATAAATTGCATCACTGTGCAACCTTAAACTTGTGATGGTGGAGTGATGATTGTTGTTTGGTGGATGTGAATTAAGGAATTCTTAGATCGGATAACTATAAAAATAACATATAATGACATTGAATACACGACTAATCCAACAGCGACATGATGTGCCACAGTTTATAAAATATAATTTTTTATTTTTACATACACGTGGCTCCCTTTTAATTAATAAAGTTTTTTCTACTATCCATTAATCATTTTTTGCATAGAGAACTTAGATAAAGAGACTTGGAGTAAAAGCTGCTCTCGTTCAGCAGAGTGATTCGTAATCATAATAAACAGGATTTCAATGAACAGTAATCAAAAGCTGCTTTCGTTTGCAGTGAACATAATAAACAGTATTTCCATGAACAATGATCATATGATCATACATAATTGCATGGTAGAGGCAGACAATGCATGAGACATGTACCTTATGATTACGAATCACTCTGCGGAACGAATAAAGCAGAAAGTAAACAAGCATGTTCGGTTAGGATAAAACCAACAAAACTATTCTTTTAATGCTAAACTGCTGTGCTCATCAGTGGATGACGTCATTCCACCATATCCATCACAGATCGATGGTTTCCACCAGAAAAAAGGGCGTTTTCTTTATTTCAACGTTGAGTCCATCAGGTGGCACCAGTTCCACCAATGTTGTTCCTTTATTGTCTGGTGGATCAACCAGATGGTTAAAATTTGTTCTTTTATTTATGATGGATATGATCTGGTGGCATCACCTCAGAATAAATTGCATCACTGTGCAACCTTAAACTTGTGATGGTGGACTGATGATTGTTGTTTGGTGGATGTGAAATAAGGAATTCTTAGATCGGATAACTATAAAAATAACATATATATAATGACATTGAATACACGACTGATCCAACAGCAGCATGATGTGCCACAGTTTGTAAAATATATTTTTTTATTTTTACATACGTGGCTCCCTTTTAATTAATAAAGTTTTTTCTACTATCCATTAATCATTTTTTGCATAGATTACTTGCAACTCAGATAAAGAGCAAAATAAAGAGACTTGGAGTAAAAACTGCTCTCGTTCAGCAGAGTGATTCGTAATCATAATAAACAGGATTTCAATGAACAGTAATCAAAAGCTGCTTCCGTTTGCAGTGAACATAATAAACAGTATTTCAATGAACAATGATCATATGATCATACATAATTGCATGGTAGGGGCAGACAACACATGAGACATGAGACATTTGCGGAACGAATAAAGCAGAAAGTAAACAAGCATGTTCGGTTAGGATAAAACCAACAAAACTATTCTTTTAATGCTAAACTGCTGTGTTCATCAGTGGATGACGTCATTCCACCATATCCATCACAGATGGTTTCCACCAGAAAAAAATGTTGAAATAAAGAAAACGCCCAAAATGTTGAAATAAAGAAAACGCCCTATGTTTTTTACCACTATATTTGCACAAAAACGTGACTGCAGTTTCGACCCTTTTTAGATCATTTTCAAACAATGATTCAATTAGAATGAAATACAAACGATTTGGTCCCTATTTAAATACTTTCATAATTCTCTAATCTGTTTAAATCCAGAAACATATTTAAATAGGGACCAAATCTTTTGTATTTCATTCTTAATTGAATCATTGTTTGAAAATGACCTAAAAAGGGTCGAAACTGCAGTCACGTTTTTGTGCAAATATAGCGGTAAAAAACATAGTAGTGTTTTACTCAATTTCGTTATTGTCATGGATTACCACAGAGTAACGGCTTCCTCAATCAATTTCCTTTTAACTTGGTGTTTTAATCTTTTGTTTCGCCACCATCACTGCTAGAACTAGCGCTACTCGATGAACTGTCCACTACTATAGGCAGATAACGAACATGACGGCCACGCGGTTCTTTTTGATTGACGTCTCGGCACGTTTGTAAACAAAAAGACATACACACTTAATGGTGCTAATAAGGCACATGAGACTATCCTCACTTCTGATTTGTTATAAATAATAACACGGAGGTAAATTGAATAAAAATATATTAGAAATTATGGACACTGCTTTGCTCTAAAGTACATGCTCAACTAACTCGCTTTATGGTACCCCTGTCACCAAATTGCTTACATGTTTAGGCTAATGTGCGAGAGTTATCATCTTAGATTGGCGACAGAGAACCCGCAAAGTTAATACATAATGAATCATTCAACTGAATGGTATATTTAAGACTTATTTATTTAACATAACATACAATTTTAATAGAGAATGTCCACAAAGTAAAAAACATTGTAAACAACTAGTTAACCCTTAAATGCATCGAGTTGCCGTTTGTTTGGCAACTTACCAACATTTATACCCAAAAATTACGGGAATGTAAATTTCAGCCTACTGCATACTGTATCCGATTGTCTACATACTATATAAGTAGGTTAAACCATATATTATAGATAGTTGGGGCTTTCAAAAATAATTCAGCCATAATTTGTAGTCTAGTCAGAACAGGGGCACACTGGTTAAGTCTACCATTTTGTGTATTTACTATTTTTGTTACATTACATTTTTAAAAGTTTAAAAATTGTGTTTGCCATCTAATAAGGTATGCATTATCCCCTAATAATTTTAGAACTGTCCACTTTTCCTCTTTTTTTTTGTAAATTTGTGTTTTGTTTTGTTGCCAATCAGCAACATCATGCATGTAGTGTAAAATTTTAGTTTTCTTCTGTTGATTATCGGTATCATCATGCGTTTAGGTCTAATTTTATAATGTGTTGTTTTTTGTATTTTTGGATGAGTCGTAATAAAAAATTATTAGAAGAGGACTTGGTTGACTTGTGGGAACAATTCACTGGCTTTGATAGCGAATGTGGCGAGAATATAAGTGAAACAGGCAGTTTGGAAGATCCTTCCATTGTTCCTGTGTACGATGATGAAGATAATCCCAGTGAGGCCGCACTGCTGAAAGGGGAACTGATATCTAACGACGAAGAGGATAATTTACCCTTGCCAGAAAGGGAAGAAGATATAGCCTAAAAGATATCTAGCCACGAGAAGGATAATTTACCTTTAGATTCTTTATTAAATTCCGCAAAGAAAGGTGCTGCAACAAAAATGCTGCATAAAAAAAGTGCTGCAAAAAAAGTCTTGCCAAACAATGTCATGCAAAAAATAAGAATAAAAGCCTATATGACAACATAGAATGGAAATAGATAAATCCTTGACACTAAACGAGGACCAATTACGATTCATCTGGGAAACAAAAATTGCTGCCAATATTTGTGAGTTGGAAACCCCTTACGAATTCGTTAGTTCATTTTTTTCTAATCAACATATAAGCAATACTGTACAAGAAAGTAGCCTATATGCTGCACAATCTAAACCTGAGAGGCCATCTATATTTACAGAAATTAAAATAGGACAATATATCGGAATAATAATATATATCATTAGTCCCTATGCCCAATACTAGATCATTTTGGAGTAAGGAACATTTTCTACCATTGCTGATGTCATGCCCGTAAGTAAATTTGAAAAAATTGTGAAGTTGAGTTATGTTTGAACAAACCACTGAACTGTACCATATTAATGGAATGCCAATGTCTATTCCTATTTGTATGTAAAATTGAATCTCGCGCAAGTATGGCGACGGGAGGTCTCGGCGCAATCGCACTGTGTAACCCGCCAGGGCCGGCTCTATTTCTATTGCAAGTGTTTTTAATATGTCTTTTTTCAGACATCATCAAAAATACGCGTATATAGATTGACATTTCTTATATAGTTAACCTTTGTCTTAATTTTTATTAAAGAACAAAAAAAGTTGCCATTCCCAAAACATAATTATTTAATTCTTTCTAGTAAACGTTCGTGATAATGCACGATCATATTGATGAGAAGTTGAATATAGAGTCCACCAAAAAATGAAGTCATATTTTCTCAGAGATCAAAATATGATTTAGAATAGAATAGAATAAAAATATATTGTGTTACAAAGTTACACAAAAGATATGAGGGTTCAACATGCTTATAGTTGATTTTCAACCCTACCCGCATGTAATAAAAGATTACAAAAAAGCTATTATGATGATAAATGTTTTTTCTAATTATTATTATGAAATAATAAGTAATTAATTGTAACATAAATAATACTAAATATACAAAATAATTATTAATATATGATGATGATAATATAAATACAAAATATACACATAAGTACAAAAAATAAGATTGGGTAATGAAAATAATACTAATAATGCAATAAGAATTACTGGGAGTTAAGGTCACTTATAAGTATAAACACGAAGCAACAAGGACACGATATAGGTATAATTGCATATATTAAACATAACCTCTTATTTTGTTTTGAAATTGAAATTAGAATAGATCAAGTCAATATCAGTATAATGCAAATAATGTTGGATTGTTTAAAATTATTTAGGTAGATTCACAAATAGCAATGAACTTTAAAATTTGCAACGGAAATTATAGAAAATAGGTGAGGTAGAGAATTTTGTATCCTAAATTTCCACTGAATTCTATATATTTATCAAGTAGAGTTAAGTACATATTTCGGAAAGTATAGCCTATCGAAACATTTTCAGGCAAAATCACCCACGTTAAAAGAAAAGATCCCAAAACTCGGAGTTGTCGCCGATATTTAGATAGTAGTATATTTTATAGAATAGGCAAGAACAAGGTACTTACTTAAAATATAACAAACCTTTGGCCCGATTCTTGCAAAACAGTATCTACAAGACAATTCCGGACCATATTTGTTTGATTAACTTATCACGAACTGTAAATACCTGCTAAATAAAACAATCGATAAAAACGAGAGAATTGTTTGACGACTCTGAAATTCTGTACTAATCCAAGACCTCCCGCAATGGAAGACAAATCAAAGAATAATGGCGTCGGCGCATAATGTCTTCAAGAAGCATTCTGACTGAAGCACCAACATACTTTTAATATTAGATTTCGACTGCGGCGACGCATATGCCGCCGACCTTCAATCGCATGTAGGCCGTATTTTGTTCACGCGCATATATCTGTATTGGTCTTCCATTTATTATGTAGAGTTCAGTGGAACAAACACAATGATTGTTTAAAAAGTTTTCATAACTGATTTTTGTTCCAAACACATGATGTAGCCATTTGGTAACAAACATTTTTTTATAATAAAAAAATTGAAAAATTGTTGTGGAATTTTTTTCTATATTTTTCGTTTATTTGTTTCCGCTTATACTATTATATTTAAGATATTTTATTCAAAAATAAAAAATCATGCATTTAAGGGTTAAGAATGGGGAAATGTTACAATTATAGAATATAGTGTGAGAATCTCAAACAACTTTTAATTTACAAAAAAAATAATCCTGACCTAAGAAATAACTATAAATTAGTTAAAACATAATAAGCTTGTTCAACAAGCGAAAAGTCAGTTTTATTTAAGTAAAATACATAGCTCTAGTAATGTAAGTAAATCTATATGGCACATAATATTGAACTAACAAGTAAACGCAGATTTCAGAAAAATATTAAATTAGAAATAGACAATATTCGTATTGAAAATCCACAAGAGATATCTGAGAAATTTAATTTTTTTGTAAATGCACCGCACGAGACAAATAAAGATCTAATCAAAATATGACTACAAATTTAATATCTCTTGTAAATAAATCTAATATTTCTAACAGCATATTTCTGTCATATGTAACGGAGCAAGCAGAGATCTTTATTATAAAACAAATTAAAGATAAACATTCTACTGGACTTGATGATATTTCTGGCAACTTAATTTAAAAAATTGCCGAATATATTGTTAAACCTTTAACTCGCATAATAAACGAATCTTTTACAGAAAGAGTATTTCCCTCAAGATTAAAGACATCTTTGGTATCCCCAATTTTTAAAGGAGAAGACACTAGCAACATGGCGAATTATCGACCAATATCTGTTCCACCTATAATTTCCAAATTTTATGAATATGCGATGCTGTCTCAACTACTTGAGTTTCTCGAAATAAATGTCCTAAACGATAATCAACTTGGTTTTAGTTCTGGATACTCTACTCTTACAACAGTTCACTCGTTTTATGAACGTATATTGGAGGCAGTTGAGGCGGGCGAGAATCTGACTGGGATCTTCTGTGATCTCAGTCGGGCATTCGACTGCGTTGAGTATGACTTGTTGCTTAAAAAATTATATGAATATGGCATAAGAGGTAAACCATATGATATATTAGGTGGTTAAACCAAAAATGCAGAGCTCTGACAATGTAGCCTATAAATTCTGCAAAAATAAACCTTTTATTCATTATGTGTGTGTAAAGTACCATAATATATATCATAAAGGATGTGTTTCTAAATTCAGAAAGCAAATTCGATTTGTTATACAAAATAAAATAAAATACTTAGTACATATTTTTTATACCCCAAATAAGTAATAAAAAACTAAATTCAACAAAAATATTTATTTTATATACCTATATAATATAAAATACAAAAATATGTATACATACATAACATACCTATAATATAAAATACAAAAATAAAAAATTATGTATACATATACAGAATAAAAATAATCAGAAGGAATCACATTTTGTTCTAAAGAATTATCACTTAATTCCTCGATATTTTGATAAAAAATTATCCGGGATCTCCGGATTATATACGATTGTGTGCCTTTGGGCTTTTTTGTGCCACTTACTATTAGCATATTTTCTGCAGCTCATAGTGAATTGAACAATCTCCAGAAGATCTGAAATTTAAATTTAATGTATTACATTAGGAAAATCCAATATACCAGGCAAGCATTTATTACAAAGATGACAGGCCCAGTGTTTAGAAAAAGTAATACAAACTTTATACAAATAAGAAATGGGTATACCTCTAAAAGCAGGGTGGTTTAACAATATATGATTTAAAAAAATTTAAACTGGCACAAAGTGCACATGATTCCTATTATTATTATTCCTTAAACATATGGAACATAAGTAATTTTGGATGTTTTTCAAGACTGCCTCAAATATGTGGCTGATTAATGTACTTAATTGTCAGCGCTTCAGATATCTGCATAAGCATTACTATTGATTTTATAACTTTCATTGGAAAATTATAAAGGCATAATTTTGTAAAAACATTTTATGGCCTGATGAGCCAATCAGTTAAAATGTTGTAACACGTCGCCATCTTTGAAGACTTGATGTTCTTCCAGGATGTCGACATTTTTTATGCTGTTCAGTGAATTACACATTAATTAGAATATTCATTGCTTGCTTTAAAAAATGATAATATAACAATTTGTAATAATAGCTATATGTGAGTGATTTTCTACCGCATAGCAGTCCACCGATTAAGAAAAAATGTCTAACCTCTCTTAGCATAAACTCTCTGATTAACAAAAAGATACTATTTAACGTTAATGTAGAGAAATATTCGACTTACCTTTGTCCGTACAGTTAATTTGGTTATATGCAAAACATAAAAAAAATAAAGGAATCACTACAACATAAACTAGTTCTATTCTCAACTCATATATCTCACACAAGTCACACTTTCACTGGGCGCTGAGCGTGAGCAGAGCATGCACTAAAAGCAACAAACGACTGACGCCGATTTCTGTTCGTTCATTGGTTCGTCATATATCTATGCACCATGCAACTTGGCGCGTCATTTAAAATAAAGTTAGCATACTTTTCATTAATAATTTATAATATAATTGCGATTATTAATGTCTATTTATGCAAACACAAGTTTGTCAAATTTTCAGAAAAACATATTGGCAAATATTTGTCTTGTTTTAAATACAAACAAATTTTTTTCAGAATATGTGATATATTCTGTTTTTGCTTCAAAACATTCCTTATTCGTAGTTTCTGCCGACCGATTTCTTTTCACTGGGCTAAATTTACACGAAGTAGTTCTTTTTACTTTATATCCATGGGGTTCCAAAAAAGTATGTTTTTGAGACATACGGCGTAAACATACATCGTACGTACATGGAAATACGTACTTAAGACGTACGTATTATGCCTTGGGACGTACCGACCAAAATATTACCTAAAATGTACGTGTTAGAGACGTCGAGTGCTGTCTGGGTTGCGACTAATGAAATGTATTGATAACAATGGAGGCCATGTTGAACAATACCTTTTACGTTATTATTGTATTATCAGTCGTTATTATTATGATGTATTATTATTCATAAATAAACAACATGAAATAAAAGATTGTCATTTGCTGCCCCAACTAACAACATAAATCATTAGTGTCATACATCAGGAGAACGAGAATATTATGTAGATTTCAAATCTGTGAAAATCCAACATGGCGGCCATAAGAAACTTGAAAGTTGTAGGTCGCATCTCAAAAACTATACGCTTTAGAAAAGAACTAATGGTACTTCTGAAACGTTCATAAAAAAGTGTCTTTATAAGGTCAAAGTTTTATCTTTATACGATTGCTCGTTTTTGAGATATTTGATAAAAACTAAAATACAAAATTTCAGTTGTTTTAAAATAACTCGAAGAGTAGTAGTTAGCCTTGATTTCTCGATGGATTTAAAATCAGCATTAAAATTGCCACAACTTTGCTAATTTAACCGACTCTATCTCTTACAGCCAGTTTTTCAATGTCGAGTTAACTCTTGTACTGGGGTTAACTCTGGATTAAGCGCAGTGTTGCGTATTTCAAATGCGAGTTAACTTGAAACCTCGAGTTAAATCGAGGTTAAGATAACTCTAGACGAGGTATGAGTTAATTACAAATTTCGGCTTAAAACTAACCTAAAATTATTTTATGGTGTAAATAAATTATGATATTTTTCAAACACATCATGGATTATGATTTTAATGTAAATGCTTACAGCAGTGATGAGAAAGCTAGAAAACCCAAGGTAATCAGATATAGGCCAAACGACATGGAAGAATGGGATCGACACGATTTATTTTGCGCGATTTCATTTGCATCCAAGAACTTTAGATAATATATTAAAAGAAGTGCAAGATATTATTTCGTATTCTACGAATATGTATTTGTTATCTTGTGTTGTATAAATATTAACATGCAATGTTTATTTTACATGAGGGAACTGGTTCCCTCTCATCCTATGCTATGTTGTGGAGAATTGTAGCCGCAACTGTCTGTATGGTATCCATTTTAATGCGCAGCCTTAGTGCTAATGCTCCTCTCCACTGTATTTCTCGTTCTGATGTGGGATTAATTAAATAAATTCTCAGTATTATTTCTGATCCACACAAGAGGCGTCATAAGGTAGGGTTTCACAGGATGGCCACTATTGCCGATCAACAGACCATCATTAAAGTGACCTCGTTAAAATAAATTGTATAAACAAAAATATAAATATTACATTTTAAAAATAATATCACAGAAAGTTAGGTTAATGTAACATTTTTAACAGCACAGAACTATAGAAGACATTAGAATACTTGTGTAAAATTCCGAAAATATGGTTAAAATTCATACTTCTCATGTCAACATAAAATATTTCACACAACTCGAGTTAACTAACTCGAATGAGAAATAGTAATGAAAAACAGTTGTAACGTTAACTCGAATTTAGCCTCGAGTTGAGGTGCGAGTAAGAGTTATCTAACTCGAACTTTAACTCAACATTGAAAAACTGGCTGTTACAGTTTCCGATATCCCAATGGTGGGAATCGAATTTTGGGACACACTGTATAGTGCGACGCGTTGCTGTTGCTACGTTCATTTCAGTGTTTGTTGTTTGTTAGGTTAAAACAGGTTAAATGTTAAAATATCAGCTTTAGTTTAATGGTTCCTTGAGACAAATAATTTTTAAACAAAATGGGTAGCCATGAAAAAACAATATGCAGACTCTGTTTGAAAATATGTGATGACTTTGAAGCTATAGAGGGAGATATGAAAGAGATTTTGGATGTACTTCTGCCAAAAGTAGTAAGTGTCCAAAATTAACTATCGATTTATTTTAGTTCAATCAGTGTTTATTACAAGTTTTGCTGTAATGCTCTCGATGATTTTTGTTCTAGGCTTTAGTCGCAATACGGGAATCTGTGATGTGTTCAGGCTGTACTGAAAAGCTTATGAGTTGTTTTAATTTTAAAGCAATATGCTTTTATACAGATGATTACATATTTCCTTTTGTCAACAATGAGAGCGCTGTAAAATTTGATCTAAGAGATATTTATCTGAGCAAAAATGAAACTAGTGCCAGTGTTTCAGAGGATGAGGACATTTGTGCGTTTTGCATGGGTCCAGTGGAAAGTTGCTCTGCCATATTCCTCGATGTTGCAGATGGGGATGTTATGTTGAAGCATATGATAGAACAGTGCCTTCCAGAGCTGGTAAGCATTAATATTTCTTTTGTTTGAGTGCTTATTGGTAGGAAGACAGATACAAGAGGTCATGGGTGAAATGCATAGATAGTTGCCATATAAGTATTTTCTCAATGAGGTACATAATTACATTCAGAAATTAAAAAAAATATATTAAAAATACCTACTTGAATATATATCTTGCATCACATGAAACGAAATTACAAACAAGAAACACTACCATAAGATCTGTAAAACAAGAAAAACTTAGTTTTCAATAACAAATATTTTTTCACTTAACGCCTTTTTACCATGGAAGTTAATCGCACAGCAGACAATCAATAAAGTTGCAACTTATGCAGCTCTAACTTTTATAATTTCGTACATTGCTACTTCAGAGAGGAAAAGAAGCATTTGTTCGCTCGTTGCAAGTCAAGTTTAAACACAAATAAAATCAGATTCATGTTTAAGTTTGCACAACTCATGTTATCATGCTTTACGTCGGGTAGTTATTAAGTATACAAAAGGGTATGAAAATATATAATTTACAAGAAGTAATCCGGTTCTCTCCTCTTAAAGAATAGAAGTAAATGGCGGATAACTAAGTAACTGAATAAAAATACATATTAGATTGCAATTCCTCTTTGTTTTTTTCTTTCTACTACATAATATACAAAAATCAATTCTCAAATGATGCTCCTAAAATGTCGAACACATGATTCAAAGATATTATTGTAAAACCGCCATTAAACATCCATAACTTGATCAGGATTCGAAGCCAGGACTCTATGGTAGCAAGCCAAACAGCACTGCACTACTGAGCTGAATTTGTGGTTTTGATTCCTAACAATAAAATATTTACACCAAACTGAATCTGCTAGGTATTAGCTCATAATGAATTTCCTAAGTATTTATTTGTTTTTTATTGACAGGATTTTAATGTCATCAAGAACCCTGTAATCTGTACGACCTGTCATGGCTCGCTAGAGGATTGTTTCCGTTTTGTGTCAGATTGTTTAGTCGCAGAAGAAAAGATTAAGAAATATTGTGAAACTCTAGATATAAGCAGTAAAGGACAAGTAGAGCTAAGCGGTTTATTACAGTTTATGATGGAAGACGTAACTATAAGCGAGAAAGAAGAAATTACATCAAAAATGTTAGACAGTAAGAAAGAGAGTAGTATAGAAAGAGCAGAAATGTTCTGTGAGCGAAACGAATTTAAAGGGGAAAAGCTTGTTGGAATTGAAGACCAAAAATATTTACTTACGGAAGAAATTGAAATAAAAAGTGATACATCGGATTTCAACAGGTAATACTGATTTAAAATTAATTGATAAATAGGTAGATAGATAGATAATTTATTATATTATTAAAATGCTTACACAAGTCAAAACAAATTGGAGTAAGTAAAGTGTATAAAATAAGAAAAGAAAATACAGAGCATAGTATAACTAGGTATATAAAATATACGAACAGAAAACATACAATAGTATAAAATATAAGAATATTAGTAAAATGTGAGTATTGCATATAAGTAGTACACCTTTGTACATGTATACAGTACCTAGGCAGTATTAAGTTAAATCAGAGAAGTTATTCTCCAGAAATTCATTAAACGTTTAGAAGGATTTGACTTTTAGGTAGTGTTTGATTTTGATTTTGAAATTAAAAAAATTCCAGTGTTTGACTGAATTAGGTAGAACATTATAGAATCTGGTAGACTAGTAGCCTGTTCTGTTTCTTGCTTTGGTGAGCCGAAGAAAATTTATATGTATTTTATCACAGTTTCTAGTATTATGTTCATGTAGATGACTGTGTGTAACGTATAGGTGTTCGTGATGTTTAAGGTATAATAGACACTCTAAGATATAAACACAGGGGAATGTTAGAATTTTAAGTTTTATAAATTGATCTTTACAATCATCTCTATACCTTAAATGCGAGACTATCCGAATGCATCTGCGTTGCAAACCCAATATTTTAGTGGTATGAATTGAGTGTCCCCAGTTTAGGATACCATATGACATATTTGCATGAAATGAGCCGTAGTAAGCCATAATTAAGAAGTTTTGAGATAAAGTGTTAGCTAGATTCCGTAAAAAATAAATATTTTTGGAGAGTTTAGTTGATAGTTTTAAAATGTGTTGCACCCAGGATAATGCAGAGTCTAGATATACACCTAAAAATTTTACCACTTTATCTCTTTGAAGAAATTGGTCTGCTGGGTCAAGTTTTCGTAGAGTGAAGTTTGATTTGAATCTATGCTGCTAAAACACATTAAATATGGCCTATAATATACAAAGTGAGTCCCTAATGCGTGAATAGTCAATATCTCCTCAATCGTTTGAAATTAAAAAAAATATCCTAGGTAAAAATGGTAGGATATCAAGAATTACTTATTATAGACAGAGGTATTTTTAAATATACAACGTTCTTCATGTAGTAATAGAAAGATAATTCTAGAATTTTTAAATGGAGCGCCCATTTGTTTTATATACAAGGCGGTCCAAAATAATCTCCCAAAATTTCTTCCTCTGAAAGTACTTCCAAAAATAATTAGAGTAAGATCCCAAAGCCGCCAGACCTACGTCATTTTAGCAAAGCTAATATTTTGCCAATAAATAGTGTGATCTGTAGTTAAGAACGTATGCATATTTGCTAGCTTGAAAGCGGGGCCCTTTTACAGATAAAAGGTAGAAAAAAACTTTATTAGCCTAAGTTGACAGCTGGTTTTCATATATGTTTGATAGAATACTGTTAAAAACCAACATTCATTATTGCCAAACACTTTCCGTGAGCCCTAACTTCCACCAGACGCTTTAAAGCTCAAAAAAAACAACCTAACCTAACATGACTGTGAAACCTTCTCTACTACCAACTATATAAAAAACGAAACAAAACAAAAAATTTATTATGTTAGGTTAAGTTGCGTTTTTTTCGAGCTTTAAAGCGTCTGGCGGAAGTTAGGGCCCACAGAAAGTGTCTGGCAATAATGAATGTTCGTTTTTAACAGCATTCCGTCAAACATATATGAAAACCAGCTATCATACTTTAACGTAGGTTAGTAAGGTTTTTTTGTACCTTTTGTACATGTTATCTGTAAAAGGGCCGTTCTTTCAAGCTAGCAAATATGCATACGTTCTTAACCACATATCACACTGCTAAAATGTCATAGGTCTGGCGGCTCTGGGATCTTGATCTAAATAGTCCTTTATATAAACATTTTTCTGAAAGTGAATAATATGGAAGATATCAAAGGGGGATAATAAATTCAGTGTGGCTATAGGTCCGCCGGCGGCACTGCAAATTGAAAGTCAGAATTCCGCCTGCGGACGGAATTTTCCGCGACACGTATTGAAGATCGTCGAAATTGTGAACATGTACACAAGGGTGGCGGAATGATATTCTCAAATGTAATATTGCCGACGATCTTCGTTCTTCGTTGGCGGCACGGTCAAGATTTGCGCTCATAATCCGACGTACGGTGATAAAAGTTTATTATTAACGAATTCTGTCTACTGATGTTTCGCTTTCATGTCAACCAACAATTCGTAACATTTATTGCTAGGTACAGACAAAAAGGATAATTTTAAAGTAGGAAATAACTTTAATTCGTATGAAGAATTGTATAAAGCATTAAAACAATATTGTGACAAAAATGATGTGTGCTTTTATAAGCGAGAAGCTCGAACAATTTCTGCAAGAAGTCATAGAACAGATTGACATATAAGTCCAATATTAAAGTATTATCAGTTAAAATACTAAAAATACACATGCGTTAAGGGTGGTAAACCATTTAAAACAATGTCCAGAGGACAAAGAAATACATGGTAAGTAAATTTACATAGTTAAATACTAAATAAAAAAAAGTGTCTGTAGTTTGCACTGTTAGGTTATATATAATTAGGTATTGTATTTGTTAGAGCTCGGTAATATTGTAATAAATTATATTTTACAACACACACAAAAGCGGATGTAGCACGCACATTACTTTAAGGGCTTCAAATTGAGGAGAAAAATTACAGATTATTGTGTATCGGATGAACATAATCACTAAATAACAGGTATGTAAAATAAAATATTTGTTTATATTTATTTCAAATTATTTTATGTTTTGGAAATTGTACAAACATTTACCACACCAGAGGCGACTGCCAGATGATTTAAAAAACTGAAATAGTGCAGTTAGCTAAGTTAAGAGCAAATAAAAACATTTGAAATCATTTATGCAAGAAAAATGTGGCAAGATCATTATTCTAAAAGAAATACCAGCATAACATAACCAGTAAAATCAAAAGTTCGGACGCATCTACAGATAATTTACAGCATTGTATGGCAAAGTTGCAAGAAAAATACAGTATGTGTCAAGCTATTGTCCATATATCTAAGTATTTACTAAATATATTTATTTAGAAGCTGACCGTCACGTTCTCTGTGATGACGCCAAGGATTTTAAAGCGTTGTTTTTCCAAACCGATCATATGAAACACTATATGGCAACATACCCCGAATTTATCTGTATGGATTATACATACCGGGTGTTATAAAAGTATGGGAACGGTGAAGAATCTCGAACAGTTTGCATCAAATCGAAAAATAAAAAAATACGCGTCAAAAAGTTTTCAAAAAACTATCTACTGATACCAAAAATGACCTCCCCACCCACCCCCAGTGGGTGGGGCGAGGGGCAACTTTAAAATTTCAAATGGAAACCCCTATTTTTTATTACGGAATCGGATTCTACGGCAAAAAATACGTAAGTTTTATTCAGGACATTTTTTTTAATTCTTGCACGGTGTCATTGTAATCGCAAAAAATGAAAAGAATGCATGACTGTTTCAAGAGTAGCGTCTTGTGCCCATAAAAAAAGTCCAATTCAAAAACTGAAAGACATGTATTTGTTATTTTTACGAAATCTATCCAATGACATTGGATTCGACTCTCCCACCCCCAACCCAGTGGGTGGGGCGGGGGACAACTTTGAAATTTGTAATGAAAATCCCTATTTTTTATAGTGGATTCGGATTCTACAGCCAAAAATACGTGAATTTTATATCGGACATTTTTTTCGATTCTTGCAAGGTGTCGCTGCAGTCGCAAAAAATTGAAATAAATACAGCTACTCGTGTTGACAAAAAAACATTCAGTTTGAAAAACAATATCTGTGATATCTTGATTTTTATGAATGTTTTTTTAAGTGTTGTTAATAACAGTATTTGTTTTGTGAAATTTCTACGAGTTGTAACATTTTTTGCGATTGCAGCGACACCTTGCGAGAATCGAAAAAAATTCCCGTTATAAAATTCACGTATTTTTGGTCGTAGAATCCGAATCCGCTATAAAAAAATAGGGATTTTCATTACAAATTTCAAAGTTGTCCCCCGCCCCACCCACTGGGTTGGGGGTGGGAGAGTCGAATCCAATGTCTTTGGATAGATTTCATAAAAATAACAAATACGTGTTTTTCAGTTTTTGAATTGGACTTTTTTTATGGGCACAAGACGCTACTCTTGAAACAGTCATGCATTCTTTTCATTTTTTGCGATTACAGCGACACCGTGCAAGAATCGAAAAAAATGTCCTGAATAAAACTTACGTATTTTTTGCCGTAGAATCCGATTCCTCAATAAAAAATAGGGGTTTCCATTTGAAATTTTAAAGTTGTCCCTCGCCCCACCCCCTGGTTGGTGGGTGGGGAGGTCATTTTTGGTATGAGTAGATAGTTTTTTGAAAACATTTTGACACGTATTTTTTTATTTTTCGATTTGATGCAAACTGTTCGAGATATTTCACCGTTCCCATACTTTTCTAACACCCGGTATAAGTTGCTAGATATCAGAAGTCCAGGATTTGTAGTGATAAACAAAGACAGAAATGGACTAACCGAAATAATAACAGTTGCAATGTTAGTAAAAGAAAATACTGAAAATATGCAGTTTTTTCAAAATTTAAGGAAAATAATCCACAGTGGACAGAAATAAAATGTATTATGGCAGATAAAGATATGAATGACAGAAAATTATTAGTATAACTTATTAAAAATTAACTTCCCCAGTGCAAATATACTAATTTGCATTTTTCATGTAATGCGAACATTCAATAGGCAAATTTCTGTTAATAAGCTTAATATAACATTGGGACAAAGAAAAACAGCCTTAGGAATTTTACAAAAGATGGTTTGTTCTAGAGATTCAGCTACTTATGATTCTCTTTACGGTGAACAGCTAAGAAATTGTCCAATAGCAATAGTTGAATATTTCAATAAAAGTTGGCATCCACTTAAAAATGAATGAACTTTAGGTCTTAACTTTCAACAATAAATTTTTTTAAATACAACAAATAACCGTTTGGAATCACTTAACTCTAAAATAAAATTTGTGGTAGAAAGATGTAGCACATTAACAAACTTTGTTGATGACTTCTTTAAACTTATATTAATAATGAATGACGAAAGAGATCACAAGGCTGCTAATTTGATATATAAACTTCCTGTTTCTTTCTATGAAAAGAGATATGCTTTTGATTTTGTTAAAAAACAATTTGAAAATAGAAATGTTGCTGTAAAATTTGTGACATTCAAAATTACCTGAATGCCACTTGTAAATTTTTATTCTAATAGCAATGAATTTTTGTAGTCTTAAACCACAATTCAGTAAACTTATTAATTAATTTTTCAGTTCAATCCTGAAGTCGTCCTTGTCTTACTGAATCTGGAAGAAATTGTGTTTATAAACCCAACTTTAAATTATAAATTAGCATACAAGCGCCATCTGTTACTTCTCTTGATATACACCTACAAGTCATCTGGTACAACAAATATTTAAAAGAAGAAATCTGTAATAAGTGAATAAATCCCAAATCAATAAACAAAATTATAAATCGATAATTATGATTAAATTGGAGCTCATGAATGCATAGGAATGATACAGTAGAGTAATTGTGTAGATTTGTATTGTATTTAAAGAATGACTTATGTTACCACTACCAGCGACATCTCGCGTATAGAAGTGTAACTAGGTTTTTTAGATTATACACGGTATCCGAACAGGCCGTCATAGGACTTTCCTGTCGATTTCGTAGCGATACGGACGTGTTGTTAACCGATTAACACCTCATCTGGAGTGGAATGAGGTGTTAAGTAGACCCTTCAGATTTGATGTTAAGTAGACCCTTCAGATTCGATGTTAAGTTGACCCTTCAGATTTGATGTTAAGTTAATCCTTAAAATTGGAATTTTTACCATAAATTTGGCTTAACGGTGTGCCAGAAAAATTGGGTTGCTGCTATTAATCCAGGAGAACCAGATTATTTGCCAAGGAGTCTTGTAATCCAAGTTTGGAGTGTCTTGGTATGAATAGTCCTCGCTGGATGAGAGCACCAAGTTGTTGGGTTTGGTAACCGTTCAGACGTCCAAATTCTGAGAAGTCGAGGGATCTCAGCTGATGTCAGCAATCGAGTGGTGATACACAGGGAGGATTCAGTGGGACAAGGACCAGGGTTGGTTACTGCAGAACCCAGCCGGTGGTAATCGTATCAACTGAATTTCTTTTCAACATTCAACCTTCAACTACATTATTCAACTTTTGATAAACTTTCAAACAGTTCTAAATTTTTACCATTGTTTTATGTTATATATTGCGTTCAGCTACTTATTAATTTTTAACATTTAATTATTTAATCACAGCTTAACGATAAATTGTCATTTTGTATTTTTCTTGGTCTTCAACCTAACCGTACTTATTTATTATATATATAAACTTTCTGTAAGGAAGTAGCTACATCCAACCGTAAGGTGTAACATTTCAAATTATTAAATTAAAATCACTTCAATTATAATAGAGTCAATAAACCAGATATATCTTACAAGGTAGTGTTTATCTGTGAGAATTGCATGAGTATCTATGACAAATCAATCATCTCTGAGTAGTCACAGTCATACAGTTAGACAAGTACGTTGTAGATGCTTTTTTATATGACTACTGGCGCCTAACCTAAAAAAAAAGTTTTTTCTTGAATAATTTCCGAGCCACGACCCAGTCTCCACAAACTAAACGAGAACCGGGCAACCCACTGAACTCTACATATAAATGGAATGCCAATGTCTATACCTATTTGTACTTCAAATTGAATCTCGCGCAAGTATGGCGACCCCGGGGAGGAGCGCAATCGCATTGTGTAGGAAGCCAGGGCCGGCTCTATTTTTATTGCAAGTATTTTTAATTGGGCTTTTTTTTTCAGAAATCACCAAAAATATGCGAGTATAGATTGACATTTCTTATACAGTTAACCTTTGTCTTAATTTTTATTAAAGAACATAAAAGTTGTCATGCTCAAAACATAATTATTTAATTTTCAATTTTCTTCTAGTAAACGTTCTTGATAATGTACGATCATATTGAGAATTGATTACAGAGTCCACCAAAAAAGGGAGTCATATTTTCTGCCTCAGAGATCGAAATATAATTTTAATATGAATAAAAGCTAAAAGTGAAACCTGAAAAATACTTTTTTGGTCAAGTTGTAAATACTTTAGTGAATTTAATATAGGTAGACTAATATTAGTATTGCAAGATCACTAAGATTAGTGACAAAGTAGAAGGTATTTATTATTGGAGGAATAAAGAAATATACAGTAACAACTTACATTAAATACTTTATTGAAAAATCATGTATTTTAGATTCACACGTTTGTGTAGTCTTTGCCTTTGATACAAGTAACTTAAATTAGGTAACGCAATAAAATGTAACAAAAAAAATATATATATACAAACCAAAATAAGTAGTACTATAAAATTTCACTTAAATAAATAAAACAGTCAGAGAACATATAACAATCGGTATTACATGACTTTAAAAACAAGTACTTAAAATTTAATTTAAATACAGGCTGGACACTTTCAACGGACAATACAAATGTCTACTCATCCAATAAATACTTTTTAAGCCTACTCTTGAATGTATTTAAAGTGGTACCGCTTTTAATATTCTCAGGTAAATTTAAATTTAAATAAATGATACCTTTTCTGTAAAATATCTATATTTTCTTTATCTGCTTCTATATACACCTGAGATGCCATTTGACCATACGCTGAAATGCCAGATGAAGTACTACGGATATCTACATCAATACTAAAACCAAATTATAGAATTATTCCAGAAATCATGAAGATACGAAATTATTATATCTACCATGGCACTGGGTGGACTATAGAAGATAAAGGTTTTCGAGGGCCTAATTTCAGGGTTGGAACTACATCAGGTTTCAGACGTTTCATTTCCCCCTCATACATAAAATCTGTATCAGCAAAATGTTCACTGCAAATTACATTGCTATAGCTCAGCTTCTCGATTTGAGAATTTCTACCAATAGCCTTTAGCCAAGGTAAAATACCTTTTCGAAGTCAACCTGAAAATAATTTGAGAGATGTATTCTTAAGCAATAGGTACATTATTATTCTTATTTACATGGTAAGTTTGCCTGTCTGATCACAATTTTGCATACAAAAATGTTCGTTTGATTTTGTTTTTCTTAATATAAGGGTACAAAGTACTCCGGCATATTTTTCCACTGCAGTTACCGATATTTAACCGATTCTTCAGTTTTCTCATATCAATACGAATTACTTTTTATTGGTTTATTGCTTGTGTCACACAGTGTACGCAAGATAAAGTATAATATGTATATTCAATGTACATGTGAACAGTAAATCAAGCATGGTCTTTACTTCACATAGCGATAGTGGATGTGTCCATCTTTCTTGTTGTAAGTCTGGAAAATGCTTACTGTATAGCTGCTTGCACAACTGACATAAGTATACATATTTTCTTTGTGCAGATTGAAATTAGCAAATAATATAGGTATCTTGCACTGTTGTTATTACAGACTGACTTACATTGGTGCTAGTGCAAGCTTTACATTGCATAAAAAGTCAAAATAACAGATGTTTTGCTACCCCATTCTATTATTTTAAGTATAATATTTCAGTGGTCATACAGTGCCAAGATTTTCAAATTTGACTAGTCTCACATTTTACAGTTCACGCTTACTTATTTGACAAAGTTATATTTATAAAAAGTACTTACGGTAATGTAACATATTTTTAAATAGATCAAGTCCATATCAGTAACGCACATAATTTGGATTGTTTAACATTATTTAGGTAGATTCACAAATAGTAATAAACTTTAAAATTCGCTAAAGAATTACGGAAAAAGGTGAGGTTAGACAATTTTGTATCCTGAATATCCAATGAATTCTATATATTTATCATGTAGAGTTCAGTAGATACCTCGGAAAGTATAGCCTAACGAACATTTTTCAGGCAAAATTACCCACGGTAAGAGAAAAGATCCCAAAACTCGGAGTTGTCGCCGATATTTAGAGGATAGTATATTTTACAGAATGGACAAGAACAAGGTACTTACCCAAAGTATAGGTAACAAACAGGAACAAGACCGGACCATATTGCTTTATTCTTTAACTTATCACGAATTGTTTATGTTACAAAGTACTACATAAGACAACCGCTAAAAAAGCTGGACACCGGCTCTGAAATTCTGCACTAATCCAAGACCTCCCGCTACGGGAGACAAATCAAAGGAAAATCGCGTCGGCGCATACCGTCTACAAGAAGCATTCTGACTCAATCACCAACATACTTTTAATACTAGATTTCTACTGCGGCGACGCAGAACCCCGGGACCTTCAATCGCATGATTGAAGCATTTTGTTCACGCGCATATATCTGTATTGGTCTTCCATTTATTATGTACAGTTCAGTGGGGCAACCTCAACTTCCTAACCTGCTGGGGGCAGAAGTTGGTGGTACAAATTAGATTATGAAACTATTATATTATCTTGTACTTACTTGTGGATTATGTTGCTCGATGCTTTTGCCATCTCATCATATTCTCAAAAAGACAGAGAAGAACTCGGTGTAGATTTATTTGATGAGAACTTGTGTAGCATACGTTGGTCAAGGACTCATTATTATAATAATCAGCAATTACTGTCCCTGCTGAGCGACATTAACAATAAATTTGAACAGGATAAACTTTCAGCCATTTTAACAAGAACACAAGTAAAATCACATATTGTTAAATCAGCACCAAAAATTCAATAAGGCATACTTAATTCTCCTACACACGTTACAATTGACTTATCCACCTCTCTAGACCAGTGTTTTTCAACCTGTGGGTCGCGACCCCCCAGGGGGTCGCGACCCACAGGTTGAAAAGCTTCTGTAGGGGGGTCGCCAGAGGTCGAGAGAACTTCAGTAAAAAAACAATAAATATTAAAAAGATTGATTTATTAAGTAAGAGAATTTTAACAAAAGGATATACTCATAAACATTTGTATGTTAATACAAACAAATTAACAAAAAATAAAATCCTAAGACTCATGTTAATGCGAAGGTTGTGCTTGTTTTTGATTAATCAATTTCTCCCATCGTGGATCTGTATTTACTACACATAGAATTAAATTGTTTTCCAAATTTAAGCGATTTCTTTGCCTACTTTTTATTTGGGCCATTGATGAAAATGTCAACTCGCATAAGTACGAGGTGGCAAATGGAATCAAACACTTCAAAGCCTCAGTTGTCAATTCCGGGTATTCTGTTTTTCTCCTTAACCAAAAGGTATCCAAATTAGCAGACTTGAATTCCAAGTGTAACATCCCATCGGCAGATAATTCCAGCAGATTCTCTTTGAGCTTAGTTGGCAAATTAACCTCATTTATAGCTGCATTTAAAAACGGATTTAAGATCCACCTCTGCCCAGTGTTCTCCGATGTCTTTTGCACTGAGAAGTAATGACACAATTCTTCTTTCAAATTATCTAACACCATTTTCATACCAGCTATATATGCCTTGATGTTTATCTCACATCCGACTTCTTCAGTAAAAGATTGTGTCGACGAAAATGAATCGAAGTTATTTTGATTTATAGACGACGACCACAAGTCAATTTTTTTTGTAAAGCCATGTATTTTGTCTTTTGCAGTGATGACATTTTCATCTCGCCCTTGAAGACTTTTATTCAAGATATTTAAATGCTCAAATAAGTCAGAAAGAAAAGCTAATTTCAAAAGAAATTCCGGGTCGCAAATGAATTCAGAGTATTCTGACTTGGCCTGCTGTAAATATATTAAAAGTTCAGCACGAAGTTCCATAACTCTGGTCAGTACTTTGCCTTTTGACAACCACCTAACCTCTGTATGGTAAAGTAAATTTTGGTGGAGTGCCCCCATATCTTCACAAATAATCCGAAACAATCGTGTCTGCAACGCTTTTCCTTTAATAGAATTTACAATCTTTATAATAATATTTAGAACTTGGCTGTATTCCTGTGGTAAGGTTTTGGCCGCAAGAGCTTGGCGATGGAGGAAGCAATGCACCCAACAAGCGTTTCGCATCTGTTCTTTCAGCCTAGCAATAAATCCACTCTTCGCACCAGTCATCGCTTTTGCTCCGTCGCTGCAAATAGCAATGCATTTATTTGCCCAATCGATATTCATATCTTGCGTAGCTTCAAGGAACATGTTATGCAAGCACTGACCTGTAGTATTTGTGGGAAGCGCTCTGCAAAATAGTATTTCTTCCATTAATTTTTCACTGGATTCAAAACGCACAAAAGCTACAAACTGCGCACAACCCGCAATATCCGTGGATTCGTCAAATTGCAAAGATACAAAAGTACTTTCCTTTATTTTTTCTATGACTTGATCACGAACGTCAGTGGCCATATCGCTTATCCTGCGTTGAATGGTATTGTCAGAGAGAGGTATTCTTTTGAGTTTTTCGACCTCTTGTTTCCCAAACATAATCTCTGCTATATCTAAAGCCGCTGGTAAAATCAAATTTTCGGCAATAGTGTGAGGTTTTCCTGCTTTAGCCACACGAAAAGCTACTCGATAACTAGCAAGCAACGCTTTCTCATTTAGGTTGGACATTTGTACTATACCAGTTTTTTGATGTTGAAGAGCTTGTAATTTTCTCTCAAAAAATTCCACGGGCTTATTTTTTTCATTTGGATGTTTTGTGTTGAGGTGGCGTGTTAACTTCGATGGCTTCATGCTTTCTCTTGATAAAGTTTCAAAGCAAATATAACGCACTGTGGTTTATTCTTAATCACAGTAAACCCGAATTTCAAATAATTGTCATCATAAAGACGTTTTTTCTTTGTTTTACTTCCACTACTCTCACCAGAAGTTGACGGTTCTGTTGATCTTTTCAGGAATTTATCCATTTTAAATTATTACAAATCACTTCAAATGCGTAATTATTACTAAAATGTCTTACGGTCGTCAAACAATTGAACCGTCGACGTGAACTGAGTGAGTATCGCTTCGTCCCGCGACACCCCCCCCCCCGCAACGCTCGTTGTGTCCCGCTCGCTCGTTCACTCTCAACAACTCACAAGCTAGCCACCTAAGCCACCACACTTGCCCGACGGCCGGCATCGGCATTGGTTGTACGTAAGTATACCTATGTGCGTAAATTGCGTTAGTTAGTTATCAATTGGCGACGTATTCGATGTATGTAATTGTAAAATAATGTGTTTTACGTACTATATTATGTACTTATATCCGAATCCTAATTATGGAGATGCATAAAAACGTCGTATGGAATGAATATTTGTAACACTGTAACATACACATACATACATGATAAAAAAGCGAAGGGTCGGGGGGTCGCGAAATATTTTTTCATACCAGGGGGGTCGCATCATGAAAAAGGTTGAAAAACGCTGCTCTAGACCATATCTTTATCACAATAAAAAAAAAAGCAAAAGCTTCAAATACAAATCTTTTATCCTAAATTCTGATATAACTGATCACTTTCTTGTAATGTTAAATCTAACTCATACCTACACTAATAAAATAAATGATACAAACATATCTAAAACTGTGATTACTAAAACAATTGATCACAAAAAATTTCAACAACTTGTTAAAGAACAAAATTGGGATAACGTCATGTTAATAAATGATTCAAACTTGGCTGCTGGTATTTTTCTGACACATTTCTTTCCTTAGTTGAACAATCTAAAATTACAAAAAGAGTTATGGTTAAAAATATTAACAAACAGAAGCCATGGATAACCAATGGCATTATTAACTCCATGAAGAAGCGTGGCAAAATGAAGCGAAACCTTAAATCCCATAACATAGCTGATAGAAATGAGTACAAAACATACAGAAACAACTTAAATAAAATAATAGCTCATACTAAAAACAGTTATTATAAGAACAAAATAGTAAGAATAACATTTAAAAAATCTACAAAATTATATCTGACACGACAAATGCACCAACTACAACTACTAATTGTAATATCCAAATATTAAACAAAAATTTACTTCCATTTGCAAATGATAGTGGAATGGCCGCCTATAGTAATAATTACATTGCTGATGTGGGCTTGGAAATGGCTAACAATATAATACCCCCTGTAAATGAAACTGTAATTAGTTACAATAGTATTTCGTCCATGTTTCTAAAGCCAATTACCATTAATGAACTAATCCAACATATCCCAGATAGCACAAACATAAACTTATGTTATTCCTAAGATATTCCTGCAGAATATTTCATTATTCTTAGAATAACACGAAAATAATTATTATCTTTTAAAGATATTCCTAGAAGTAACAAACGGTACAACTATATGTCTCTTTAGAATAATTTCGGAATAATTCGCACAGTATTCTCTGGAGAATCTAGAATAGTTTGAGAATATATTTTTATGGTTAATCGTAGATTATATTTTCAAGTTATCTTTATACTAATGCCAAACTATATGTGCATAATATTAAATTATTCATAGGATATTTTTATTTTAATCTTGGATCATATTTTCAGGTTATCTTTATATTAATGCAGAATAATATGTAATATTTTTGACCATTACTTTTTTTCTTAGCACGTACATTTAAAAAAACTATAAGACTACCTAAGTAGAACCATAACAAGACTATTACTAGAGTTTCCACTCAATTATTATATTCATTTCCAAAATTGCTAGATTAAAAAATACGAAATAGGAAGATTAGCATAATCTTTAAATTTAAATCTATTTTGTAAACAACTGAAATTATTGAGTGAAAATTCATAGGAATACTCTTGTTATGGTTCAACTTGGGTAGTCTTACAGTTTTTAAAATATACGTGCCAAGAAAAAAAGGTTAGGGCCAAAAATAATAAAGATTTCCCTATCGGATGTCTTTTCCTACGAAATGACCTACAAGACTAACTACAAATAATTTTATTTTGGAATAATTTTTTATAGAGAATGTTCCATTTGTATTCTTAACTTATTTTTTTTTAAATACAATAATTACATTTCAGGCAGTTTGTAAATATTTTAGATAAGGAATATATAGATTACATAAAAGCAAAATAACACACTCCTAATAATTGGGTTAAAGATTTATTTGTTACAATATTTACTCTCGTAACATTTTCTAAAATTCCAATAACGGAACAAAACTTAAATAGTAAATTCAGTCGTTAGAAGATGCACGATATAATAAATACACACTTCAGTCCATGTATGTCCCAGCTAGCTTCTTTGAAGAATGCAAAGACTACTACTTATTAGCGGTTCTGGTTTTTCTTTCTTTTCTTTAGTTAGCCATAAATTTCAATTTGTTTTGAAGTGACCTCAATATTATTTTTTTAAACTGCATCTGAAATTGAACATATAATATATACCCATACATTTTATAGCATTAGACCATTAAGCAGTGTAGTATGGATAAATTGGATATGTCAACTTTAATTTCATAATGCCTCACACACATTCACACTAAATAAAGCAGAAAAAAATATGTGCATATAAAATCGTAGCCTTACCAATTATCACATTGCATCAAATAGAATCTCCAAAGGTTTTTTCCAGTCTCTATGCCCATGTAAAGTAAATAATATTGGAACATCCCCTGAGATAAGAAGTTTTGTCAAAAATCTTCTCCACCCTCAATACGTTCCACCACTCAATCTCGCCAGATTGTTCACCTGTTAATACAAAAACAGAATTGTTTATTACTTTAGTATAACTTTCATTTATAGACATGTGCTAATGGTACTTTATAAACCACGAGCAAATTTTTAAAAACAGAACAAAATCTATCTATCTCACAAGTTATGAACTGTCATTTAAAAACAATGGGCCCACAAGAGTGTTTACAGATAAAAAGAACTATATCTCAATTTCAAAAATTGATTACTTCGCAACAAATATCTCACAAGAACTATATAATGAGAAAATTGAACCATTCAACTTCAGCGATCATCTAGGTATTGTGTTTACACTGAAAATACAAAATATTAAGCATCTACACGCTCAGTCAAAAATTATCACGAAAAGAGATACTTGCGAAAATAATTTGTGGCAGTTAAAAAATTACTTGCAATTTGAAAGTTTTGACCCTGTATATGAATGTACGTCTGATATTAATAATATATATAACACGTTTTTAAACAATTTATTGTATGCTATAGATTTAACGTGTCCTTTAATTAAAATCTCGACTGAAAATAAAAAAGCTCATAGGTGGATCACAAGGGATATAAGAGAAACAGGTAGACAATTGAAGAATATGTTCTGGTTAATGAAAAATACAAATGACGCTGATGTAGCAATTAGGTATAATGAAATGAAAAAGGAACATAAAAAAAGTGTTAACAGAGCCAAATTAAATTACTATCAAAATTCATTAAGTAACATAGTTAATATTCACGATAGGCAAAAACAAGTATGGCATTTAGTCCGTAAAAAGACCGGCAAAATTAAAACTGCACAGTCAATAAATATTCAAATTAACAATGAAATTGTAAGCGATCCCGATAAAATTGTCAATTCATTTGCTGAACACTACTCTACCGAGGTCCCAAATAAAATAAAGGATCACTTTGGTGATCAAGTATCAAAAAAATGTACTACAATGCCTAATAATAACAACAGCTTTTTCTTTACGCCAGTCACTAGTGAGGATATAATAAACATAATAAGTCAATTAAAACATACTAACTCTGTAGGAGTAGACTGTGTATCTACAAAAATTATTAAATCTGTTGCTCACTTTATTGCCGAACCGCTAGCTCATATTGTTAACCTGTCTGTAGAACTGGGGAAATTCCCGGAAGAATTGAAAATAGGAAAAGTAATTCCAATCTACAAAAATAATGACCCATATTTAATAGAGAATTACAGGCCTATCACTGTAGTTAGCGTCATATGTAAAATAATTGAACGCGCTATATATAATAAAATACTTCCCTATTTAACAAAATACCAAATAATTTCCAAATGTCAAAATGGATTTTGCCCTGGCAGGTCAACCGAGAGTGCGGCGACGGACTTCTTGGAATTTGTGTACAATCGTATGGATAACAGGAAGTACGTTGCTGCCCTTTTCTTTGACCTTTCCAAGGCATTTGATTCTATAGAACCAACATTTGTGGCAGAAAAACTTTTTGCGATAGGAATTAGGGGTAGCTTTCTTTCGTGGATAGTATCATATCTCACCTTTAGAAAACTTGTTGTAAAATTGGAAGAAACTAGTTCAGAGAAGTATGATGTTAATCTTGGAGTTCCTCAGGGCTCTGTTCTGGGACCACTTATTTTCCTTTTGTTTATAAATGACTTACCACTTCATATTAGTACTGAGTGCGTTGTGCTGTTCGCCGACGATGTCTCCATAGCAGAAGAGGCAGACACCCCTGAGGAACTGCAGGAAAAGCTCAATACTCTCTTTGAACAATTTACAAATTGGTGCGGTATTAATAAATTAATTGTAAATACGAAGAAAACTGTCTTAATGCAATTTTTTGGCAGGAAGAAATTTCACACTGACATAAATGTAACATTTAATCAATTAACACTTGTCCCAAGTTCAACAACAAAATTTCTTGGTATACATATTGACAGTGATATGAGCTGGAAATACCATATTAGCAATGTTTGTAGAAAAATAAGTAGTGGCTACTATGCAATCTTGCAACTAAAAAATGTTTTAGACCAAAACTCACTATTAAATGTTTATTATGCACTCATTAATTCGGTACTGTCGTATAACGTCATTTTGTGGGGTGGCGCTTCTGAGAGTGAGAGGATTTTAATTGCTCAAAAACGAGTCATTCGATTAATTTTTGGCTTACAGAAAACTCAGTCATGTAGAGTATTTTTTAAACAACACGCTATATTGACGTTTCCTTGCGTGTATATATACAATTGTCTCATATATACAAAAAAGAATATTAGCAAGTATGAAACAACTTCTCAACTACATAATTACCCTACTAGACATGGTAATCTACTGAAAATACAGAGACGCAGAACAGCACTGTACGAGTAGTCTCCACTGCTGGCCGGAGTAAAATTTTTCAATTCCCTACCTCCCGAAATTAAAGAAAAAGCCTCCTTATATTCTTTTAAAAAGGAATTACGAAACTATTTAATAAATGGTTGTTATTACTCAGTCGACGAATTTTTAAATAATAATTAGGTACTTTTAACTACTTAAGAAAAATAACTGTTTTACGATATATTTGACTATCTATTTATTTCGATGTTATTTATGTATGTTGGTGCAATTATCGTCATGTACTATATTTTATTTATTATTATTGTTTTTTGTTTATGTATTGACATGTCCTATATCATTATACTATGATCGAAAGGATAAATAAATTATTATTATTATATACGCATCTGAATTTAAGATTCCAGCACGGGACAAATAACGTCCAAGCTGATTAGTGGGCCATTCTTTGTATTTCTTGTTTTTTTTTAATAATGCGTAAGCGAAGAATAAATTACGTACCTAAAATAGGTATGTAAACATTAAAAGTAACACTGACCTAGTAACAGGTTTAGCCAAAGATCAATAGGAAGAGTACTGCTTATTTTCAGTTGCATATAATACTGCCTATTATATAATACCACTTTAACAGACACATATTTAAAAAAAGGATTGTTGTGTAAAGAAGTGAAGTTTAATACCTATTTTCTTCCTAATAACGGAAACAAATATTCCTTTTAAAACCAACTAAAATAGCTTTATAAAGTTAGGTTAGGTTAATTGATGTTGATGGCGTGACAAAAATGATTTGTCTATATCCAAGATAGATATATAGTTAAATAGACAAATAATTTATCGATTCACTTACCTTCTTTAATTGTTTTTTTGATTGCACATAATCACAAACATAACGAGCAATGAAATGAAACAAGCAAACCCCAAGCACGAAGCACGCCATGGAAACCTACGATTTACACGCCTGCGTAACATTTCGCGGTATTTTTGAATTAAAAGTTCCCTTGTGTTGGTGGAACTACAAAAAGTGATATTTTATTTTTTTACTTTTATTTCAATAATACTTTCCTGTAATAATTCAGATAATAACAAAAAATTCGAATTTATGCGGTACATTCTTGAATATAATAAATTAAACCATATGGGTACATCAGAATATTTATGAAACAGCCTTATTTAACACCTTATTTAAAAAACGTACATATAAAAACGTATAATAGGCATGTACTTATAATACCTACTTGTTACATAAGTCATGAAAGTAAAATAATGGATATAAGACGACATAAACATTTTACCATACTTTCTATATACCTATACATTATTTTCAAAATAAATAGTCAAAAGTTAACCTATTAAATTATTTATAAAATATATTTAAAGCATATTCTATACTTCTCTTATTAAAATATTTTTATCGTATTATTATTTTATGAAGTATTTTTAAAATAATAATCCAAAGATAAGTTTTGCAATTATTCATAAAATATATTTAAAATATATTCCATGCTTATGTATTCCAATTATTCTAATGTTATTTATTAGAAAATATTCTAAAAATAATAATAAATTATTTGGTTATTCAGAGTATAATTTAAAGATAAGTTTTATAATTAATCGAATAATATCTTTTGGGAAGATTTTTAGATTATTCTTAGAATGTCTTGTGCTATCTGGGATATACACTCACTCAAAAACGACAGCTCCCCTGGAACAGATGGAATCCCAGCTAAATTAATAAAAGATACTCATCTAGATATTGTTAAATCTCTTGCCTATAACTTTAACTTAATATTTAAAACTGGTATTGTTCCAAGCAGCTTCAAGAATACAGTAATTTCTCCAATCCACAAAGCAGGTAGTATATTAAACATTGAAAATTATAGACCAATCAGCCTTATTAACAACTTCGCAAAATTTTTGAAAAATGTCTGAAAGACAGATTAATAAACTACCTGAATGTTAACCATCTATTATCAAAGAATCAGTATGGATTTTTAAGAGGGCTGAGTACAGGCGATGCCAAATACCAACTGACGAAAGAAATAACTGATAATTTAAATCAAAATAACAAATGTATTGCAGTATTCCTAGACCTAGCTAAGGCATTCGACACAGTGCCCCACGAAAAGCTCTTAGATGTATTACATCATGATGGAGTACGTGGAACTGTGCTGAATGTCTTTAGAAATTATCAATCGGACAGGTTTCAAATGACTCATGTTAGAGAAGCTATCAGTACACCAAGGAAAATCCAAATAGGTGTTCCTGAAGGCACTGTGCTTGGTCCAAGTTTGTTTTTATATAAACTCATTAACTAGCTTAGACATAAATAGTATTCTTATTTCTTTTGCTGATGACACAGTCTTATTATTCCAAGACTTCTTGGAACCTCGTTAAAGAAAAAGTTATAAAGGGTGTAATAAAAGTACATAATTTGTTGAGTACTTTCGAATTATTGTTAAATGTTAAAAAAACACATTACGTAACTTTTTCATTAACGTCAACTAATAGACCTGACTTTTCCAATAAGAGATTTAACTGTACGGAGGAAATTTTCTAGAAGCACCGCAAGCAACATACCTAGGCATTATAATTGGTCAGAACTTAAAGTGGGACAACCATATTAAAAAATTAGCATCAAACATAAGAAAAGTAATACATAAATTCTACTTAATGAGAGAATTTCTAGGGTGGAATCATTAATTAGATATGGCATTATTGCTTAGGGATGGCTTTACAACCAAACAGTAAAACTGCTAAATGTAATACAAAACATTATCGTAAAACTAAGTTTCAACAAGTCTAGCCTTTATCCTACGAATTTACTGTATACAGAAGAGATTCTTAATGTCCGTTCACTGTACATCTTACCTTGTTGCTCATTTTTACAAAAGAATAAACATTTAAAAAATTTCATATCCCATCAGCATTAAACTAGGGGTAAAGTTCATAGAAGCCTACAAATACCTGTTGTAAATAAAAATATTGGACTAAGATCATTTCAATACTGAATTTCATAACCTATTACAAATTAAAATCAAGCAATTGATTAATCTTAAAAGATTTAATAAAGAATGTAGACATTTTATAAGTAGGTACTAACTTTGATTGATTCAGAATCTTTTTTAGAAAAAAATTTTTTCTTTCTTATTTCTTTAATAAATAGAATACAATTCGTTCGATCCTCTGAGTACTTCATAAGTTTTGGTTCCTAGTTTTAGTTTTAGTTTATCTTTAATCCTATATTATTTAGTATCTAGTGTAAGATGTATTCAATTTAAAAAATCAAGGCACTTGCAAATGTTAAGTCATTTAGGTGCCTATCTCTAACTTAAAAATATCTGTAAATCTATTGTTTATTACCATTGTATTAAATGTAGTGTATATACTAATTTGAATTAAATTGAATTGAATTGAATAAAAAAAAACATTGAACTTTAATTTCTGAGGATATCACTGTAAATTAAGACAACTGTTGCAATTAAAGACAGCTTGGGAAAATAACCATGATGTCGAAATAATAGAAAATGGAGAAATCAATAGTAACAATTCAGTAGAAGTAGAAGCATCTGTGGAAAACAGGTCTGCTATAGAAACAGAAATGACCGATACTCAAGCAGAGACGATATCCGAAACAGAAGACAGTTCATTGATAAGTTATTATACAATAGACATTGGAGGAAACCTGGTATGGCAAGAAAATCCAGTTAATAAATACTCGACTACACTTCATTTTCAGTTACTTTGATTTATTTATTTAATTTAATTTGAATATTATCGAGCGTGCGCTGTTTAATATACTGATGCGTAAGCATAAGCTCTGACGATTTCAAGTCTGCCTAGGAATAGTTCGTTATAGTACCAGGGCATAGAAGAAAAAAATATTCGATTATTAAAATTTTTCTAATAAATGTCAGAAAATGTAACGAAGGATGCATTTGCGCATTCCGCACGTTACATCTTAAATGAATTAAAAATTTATTTCTCATATAATCTTTAAATTCTCAGACAAATATTGGAAAAACATCTTCCATTTAGATGTAGTATTCACATAATTATCTTAAATTTAATTGATTGTAGTGAAAATAATAATTGAACGATCAGCGCATTTTAAATAAGACCTATATTTGCAAAAAAGACAGTGGCATAGTAAAGAAATAGTACATGAGAAAAAAAATAAATCACATAAGTTAAATGACTACAAAAAGTGATCAAATTAATAATATTTCAATCTATAATATTGGATTTTTGTTATACTGAGTCAACAATCATAAATGTAAATCACAATAGAGCATAAGACATCAAGGTGCAGGATATCCTTCACAGCTTGGCTTAATATTTGCTATCACTTACCTTATTAAATACTCACTAAAACATATTCCTGAAAAGATATAAGTAATGCTCTAAAAAGCTCAACAAAGAAGATAGTTAGACGTCACCTTTTTTGCTTTAGGAGAAATCTACTAATACAGATATTACTAGCATATCACTTCAAACTATAAATAGGCCCGGCAAAATAAGGAAACACCGAGCTACCATAGTTTGAATGAGTGAGAAATTATCGAAATTGAACAAAGACTATAACAATATAATCTATTACCCGTTCCGGGTTACATGGACAAGGGAAAGACACCATTCGTAAATTGTACAACAAAAATAGATAGATGCAATATCATGTGTCTCACGGCCTGAGCTCAATGATCTTGGATACGAAAACATATAATTAACTAGCTTAAACTGCTAAGAACTGCACAAAATATTGTAGGTTAACATGGATTAAACAATTTAACTAAACATGAATCAATATTAGTTTATATTATTTAACCATCATTGAGTTTCAAAACCGAATTCATAAAGATTTGAGTAACATTATGAAAGGCCCACCACACGTCGGCTTTTCTCTTGTTCCTAGGCAAATTTAAATGTTACTTTGCGATTACGCACTACCTAGGCCACTATTTATGCCTACTGGGACATATGAATTGTTAAACGCAGCAACTGTCCGTGAATAACATGAAAGCGGTCAAATTGTCTACTAATTTTACTCGCTTTAGTTAGACCGTGGATAAAACTCAATTACGAGACAGGTTCATTAACGGCACTAGAGCACACTATCCCTCAAAATGCGTAGCCTTAACCACTGCAACATAGTACATAAAATAAACAAGTTACAGTTTTATTTCTTGACACATGAATGTTAACTGAATGATATCACTCCGAAAACTGAACTTACAAAACTGCTAAACAAGGCAAAGATGCTGGAAAACGCAAACAATCGCTGAACGCTTCTAAGGAAACATTCCAAACTAACCGGCAATTTGCTGCTATTAAATCCAGATTCACTCTGCCATTTAATTTATTTGCTAATATTTTCGCATTATTGATTTATGCATTATTACAATGCACAGATGAGCAAAAAACGTAGTTATTTCACTAGTGTATTCAATACACCATCGTAAAAATAGCTTCAAATTTGCTTAGCATTATTTTATCAAACACAAAACAACAAAACATGGGCCGTCTCGCTACAAAGCCACAGCTTCCCAACTCAAATCTCTCTCACGTGCCAGCCACAGCTACTTCCCCCTTTGCCCCTCTCACATCAGGTACTATATCGTGCGTTCGCCGCAAACGAGGTTAACAGTTTTTTTATACACTTGTTTACGAACCAACGTATTTTATTCTAAAATTCAACTCTACAAACACATGTGATTTTAAACAAGTAAGTAAGTAATAAGTAAATCTTTTATTTCAACAGATTTGAATACAAAATATTTTTATCTGTGAAATATGTCATATTTCACCAAATATGGTGACACACATGGAAGTTATATAATATAATAAACACAATTATACAAGCATATCAAAACAAAGGCGTAAAAAAATATAAAAAATACAGAAACAACATGAATTAAAAACAGGCCTGGCCATAAGCTTATTGTACCAAAAAAAATTTAAGTATTCTCATTTAAATAAAATATTCATCAAAGGAATAAGGTTCTAGTTTACATAAAAAAACACGAACTAATTTTAAAATATTTTAATTTCTTTTACTGTATAGGGCGTTCTTTAGAACTGACCCGTTACAAATCTTCATCACCATCATCCTCTTGGAACATATCATTGTTGGAGCAGCTTTCTCCCTTTTATGTACATAATTCGGTACAAACAATCTCATTCGAGTAGCATTTGCAGGGAGGTGACCATCTTTTTTTGCATGCAAATTTGGTAATATTAAATATTTCTGTTGGTGCATTTAATGGATTTTCGGTCAAAACTGGTGAATAGCTGAAACATAAGTTTGCATAAATTTAAAACTGATAGTGCCGTACGTAACTACCACACAAGAAGGTTGCCAGAAATTCGTATAAAAAGTTTTAACCTCAGCAATTATAAGAAATCACCCTATTGTGCCGGTAGTTATATATACAACAAACTTCCTTCAGAAATAAAGTCACAAGATTCTTTCAGCCTATTCAGAAATAAATATTTCTAATTCAAAATTGCTTCTATAGCATGGCGGATTTTCTTCAGCAGTAAGAGATGATAATTTTTGTTATAGAAAGGATCGTTTTCAATAGGATTGTCATTTTTAAACAAGCATTACTTAATAGCAATATATCAACGTGGTTTTGAACTAGGTAAATTAATTGACAGTGACATTGGAGTTAGGTTCACTATAGTGATTTTAATTAGCTATTGTAACGGTCACGTTTTTACAGGGACACCCTGTACGTTATAGTAAGTGTTTTTATTATAAAATAGTTTTTATTTGTCGGTTAATGGCATAAGGGAATAAGTAAATTGAGGAATACCTTAGTTTTGGCGAACCCGGTATGCACAGTTGTTTTAAAATTCAGTTAAAATCCTTAAATATTATTTCACGTCGGAAAGAAGGTTTTATTATTAAAATAGACTAGAGCCAATGTTTTCAGTTGGATTAGTTGACCGGTGCCGTCAGCAGAGCAGGTATAAAAAAACTGTCTGTTGTTTGTTAGAAGAGATTCAGGACATTCCAGAGGTAAGACTTGGCAAGTGAAGTAGTTTTGTGAAAAAAAGATGATTTGATTTTATTTGAATTGTTGGCTAAAAATTCTAAAGTATCTTTGGATAAACCTATGTGTACTAAGTTGGTGCGAGAGTATTACTGAATACCAATAAAGAATAAAGTGCTTTTGACCTGGTATTGTGCAACAAACTGTCTGTTGTTTAAGAAATTATAATGAAGAGAAAATATGTTAAATTTGTGAACCTAGCGAGGCATTATTGTTCCCTTGGCTGTGAACAAGTTTTGTGTAGAAACTAAAGTAAATTATCAGTGACTTTTTTAATGTTTTCTACTGAATAAAAAGAACTTATAAGTGTTGTGGAGAAATAAAGTCAGAACAGTTGATTTGCAGTTGATGCTGGTTTTCTCCATTTCATTTGAGGTTCGTTCGAGTGAACGTTCGAAACTTCAGGTACATTGACAGTAAGGTTAACCTGGGACTTAAAACGTAATAATTTATTTCCTGATTATAACGAGGGTTAATTGCCTAATTTATGAGACAAGTTTGCTGAGTTAATTCAGGGTTCGGACTTGTATGGAAAACCTGGAGAACCTGGAAAACTCAGGGAATTTAAAAATCTTTTAAAAAAACCTGAAAATATCAGGGAATTTTATGAATTGTATAAATAATCATGGAATTCTGTATCTCGATATGGAAAACCATTAAGTTCTTAAGAATTTTCACTGATTCATTTCAATTCAAAGAATTATTTTATGTCTAATAAGAAATTACTTCACTAAGAAATATACGGAAATGAATATTTTTGGTTATGGAAAACCTGGAAAATTCAGGGAATTTTTTCAGCTTCGCGAAGTCTGAACCCTGTAATTGGACATTCCCTAGCTAGTTGAAACACACTATTGAATTAAGTGCGTGGATATTTGACAATTTGTTTTCTAGAAAGTTTTCGCGCGGGCTTACAGAACAGACCTTTATTCCGGGTAGTGATTTCGTTATTTTTTTTTCGTGTTGTATGTTGTTTGCTGCAGTCCAGTAAATTGTAAAATATTGTGTAACTATCGTTTATATTGTTTTGTACTGTTTTCTGTATTCGTAGTTTTAAATGAAATTTTATTAACTTGACCCAGTTATGTTACAAATGTAACTGAATAGTAATGCTAATGCTGTTTTTGGTTTCTTTGATCAGGCCTGATTCTTATTTTTAGATGTTAAATTTCATGTTAGGAAATATGATTTGTTTTAATGATAATGTGTTATGTTCAAATGATGCCCCAGTAGTTTAATATATTGTTTATTTATTAACGTTGTTGATTCTTGGGAGGCTCGAAATTAAGATAACAAGGAGTTTCCGTTGTCTTGTTCGCGTTAGTTATATCGAGTTTAATTGTAATAATTATTAGTTATTGTCACACCGAGATAGGGTGGTTCCTTTTATCTTTAGGTCGGGTTTTCTGCTAGCCCTGCCCCAATTACGTTAAATATGTGTTGATGCCAGTGCAGTACAATAATTAGGGTAAGTGACAATAAGCCTGCTGCCAGGGTCAAGGAGAACTTACGCTCTGAGTGAGTCTCATTGCTCTATTCATGATTAAGTTTTTTGAGAAAAAATAAGCAGTAAATAAGTAAGTTATACTATTGTGATTTTTTACTATTTTATCCAAATTTTTGTAATGTGACGTTCATATAATACCATGTATATCTAATATGTGATGACGAAATAAATAAATATCTGAGGTTGTGTAGCTTAAATCGAAGAGAATGTTAAAAATTTTGTTTTTTCATGGTTCAACTTAAGATGACTACCGTCCAACCATATTTGAATTTTTTTGTAAACATTTTTCATGCTTTCTTTTTACGTCGTCCCAACTGTTTCTGTTGACACATGTGGGTGTATCGGCTGCATATGCTACAATATCGCATGTTTTTTCTATGTGAAAGATTTCATTGATCTACAAAATAAAAAGAATGGGACCAAAGACGGTTGTCTGTGACACATCGCTTTTGATTACTAATGGGTCAATCGGAGTCCCAATCTTTACACGTTGTATCCTTTGATTGACTTTCAGTAACATTTAAAATGTTGCCTCGAAATCCGTAAAAAGGTACTTTGGAAATGAATTTCTTATGCAATATTGTATCAAACGCCTTAGCTAGATCGAGAAAAATAGTCATGGATGGTTTTTCTTCAGTTTTTCTGTTAAATTAGTTATGGCATCTTCCTCCAGTACTTAAATTTTCACGAAAGCCGTGCTGCTGTCTTGCAAGTAAATTATGTTTTTTAAAATTTTACTATAATTTCCTTTATGGAGTATTTAAACAACTTTGCAATATTTGATATTAGCGAGATTGGACAATAATTGTTAGGTTGTTCAGGGTCATCGGTTTTGTAAACAGGTAGTACCTGTAGTCTCTTAATATTTTGGGAAATGTGCCTTCGTGAAATATTTATGATTTTTATTGAAGGTGACACTACTGTGTGCTTAATGAGCTTTATTGTGTTTGTAGTTATTCCATCTATGCCTAATATGCCATTTTTTAAATTATGTATAAATTTTATAACTTCACACTAATACTGGATTAACAAATATCGACTCTTGTACTTTATTATATTTTATTGTGTTACTTGTGTTAGGTATTTTAATATTTGTTGCTATATTTGTGCCAACGTTTATAAAAAAAATTATTGACAGATTTGCCATAATAATAGTTATTTTTATGATTTTCAGGTTGGAAAATGGTATTTTACCACAATCACAAGTCACTAGTAGTAGATTAGTTAAGAAACGGAAATCGAGGATTAAGAGTGCCTCAACTATAGAAACATACCAGTGCCAAGGCTGTTCATTCCAAACAAAATATAAACATTCCCTAAAAACTCACTTGCTAAAGCATAAAGATCCCTCAGAAGTAACAATGTACAAATGTGACTCTTGCTCTTTTCAGACAAAATTTCACTGTGCTCTCAACAAACGTTTCCTAGAACATAAGGATCCTTCAGAGGTAACAATGTACAATTGTGACTATTGCTCTTTTCAGACAGTACATCGCAGTGCCCTCAAGACACATTTTCTAGTACATAGGGATCCTTCAGAGGTAACATTGTTCAAATGTGACTCTTGCTCTTTTCAGACAAAACGTCACGGTACTCTCAAAACACATTTGCTAGTACATAGGGATCCTTCAGAAGTAACAATGTACAAATGTGAGTATTGCTCTTTTCGGACAAAACGTCACGGGGCCCTCAAAAGACATTTGCTAGTACATAGGGATCCTTCAGAGGTAACAATGTACCAATGTGAGTATTGCTCTTTTCAGACAAAACGTCACGGGGCCCTCAAAAGACATTTGCTAGTACATAAGGATCCTTCAGACTTAACAATGTACAAATGTGACTCTTGCTCTTTTCAGACAAAACGTCATGGGGCCCTTAAAAGTCATTTGCTATTACATAGGGATCCTTCAGAGGTAACAATGTACAAATGTGAGTATTGCTCTTTTCAGACAAAACGTCACGGGGCCCTCAAAAGACATTTTCTAGTACATAGGGATCCTTCAGAGGTAACAATGTACAAATGTGACTCTTGCTCTTTTCAGACAAAACGTCACGGTACTCTCAAAATACATTTGCTAGTACATAAGGATCCTTCAGAGGTAACAATGTACAAATGTGACTCTTGCTCTTTTCAGACAAAGCATCACATGAGCCTCAAAAATCATTTGCTAGTACATCGGGATCCTTCAGAGGTAACAATGTTCAAATGTGACTCTTGCTCTTTTCAGACAAAACGTCACGGTACTCTCAAAATACATTTGCTAGTACATAAGGATCCTTCAGAATTAACAATGTACAAATGTGACTCTTGCTCTTTTCAGACAAAATATCATGGGGCCCTTAAAAGTCATTTGCTAGTACATAGGGATCCTTCAGAGGTAACAATGTACAAATGTGACTCTTGCTCTTTTCAGACAAAATGTCACAGGGCTCTCAAAATACATTTGCTAGTACATGGGGATCCTTCAAAGGTAACAATACAAATATGATTATTGCTCTTAAAAATATATTTGCTGGTGCATAGGAACCCTTTAGAGGTAACATTGTGCAAATGTGAGTCTTGCTCTTTTCGGACAAGACATCACTGGTCTCAAAATACATTTGGATCCTTCAGAGGTAACAATGTACAAATATGACTCTTGCTCTTTTCAGACAAAACGCCATGGGGCTCTTAAATGTCATTTGCTAGTACATAGGAATCCTTCAGAAGTAACAATGTACAAATGTGACTCTTGCTCTTTTCAGACAAAATGTCAGGGCTCTCAAAATACATTTGCTAGTACATGGGGATCCTTCAGAGGTAACAATTACAAATACGACTCTTGCTCTTAAAAATATATTTTCTGGTACATAGGAACCCTTCAGAGGTAACATTGTACAAATGTGGGTCTTGCTCTTTTCAGACAACTCATCACAGGGCTCTCGAAATACATTTGCTATTACATTGGGATCCTTCAGAGGTAACAATGTACAAATGTGACTTGCTCTTTTCAGACAAAACGCCACGGGGGCATAAAAATATTTGCTATTACATAGGGATCCCTCAGGTGTACAAATTAGACAAAACATCACAGAGGCCTCAGAGACATTTGCTAGTACATACTGAACCTTCAGAGATAACAATGTACAAATGTTGCTCTTTTCAGACAAAACGTCACAGGGTCCTCAAAATATATTTGCTAGTACATAAGGATGATTCAGAGGTAACAATATATAAGTGAATTGTTTATTTCAGACGAAACGTAAATTTAATCTAAGACATTCACTGGCATGTACTGACCACATACAAAACTCAGATGATATGATAAAATCTGCAGGGGAGGTGATAAACTCATTTGCGGTCAGTTTTTTAATTTTGCTAATTATTTACGGAGGGAGTACCAGCAGATCAACATAAGTTTTATAAATATACGTTGGTACTTTATCTGCACCTATTGCAGAGGTTGTATTGCTTTGCGAATCTCATCCTCCATTATATTTTTGACAATTAATTTGTCCATATCATAGTTCTGGTGATTTGTGTCAGATGTAGATTTAAAGTTCGAGTTAAGTAATTCTTACCTGCAACTGAGTTAATATTACAACAGTTTTTAATATCGGTTTTTATATGAATTTACTGGCATGTGAAATATTTTACTAAGTTGGTGAAATATAAATTAACAACTTTTGAAATATTTGTGATTTGTATAGAGAATATTTATATAAAATAAATAAGCTTGATAGTTTTGTAAGTTTCTGATATTTTCTAAACAACACGAGAACCTCCAGTGGACATCCATTGGACGTCCTTTAATGAATTTGTAGACTTTCAATGAACGTTCTTTTTTTGCCCAGAGGACATTCATTAGACGTCCAGTGGATGTTCAAATGTCACAAAAATCTGTATCCAGTGGACGTCAATAACACGTCCGTCACAGGACATACCCGGCATAACGTGAACGTCCAGTGGATGTCCAGAAGCCGCAGAAATCTGCATGCAATGGACGTCCATAACATGCCCATAGACAATCCGGACATAGGGGCTATATCTTAATAGTGGTAGTTGGTAAGATTTAGATTACCGTATCATACTATGTAGAAACATTGGACGCAATCAACACTTTAAGGCATAGTTACCGAGTCGAAATAAACAAGTTTTACATAAAAGAAAATTAATAGACATTTGTGAAAATTGCAATTTAAAATGTTGGTCAAGGAATAAGACAAGTTGTAAAATGTAAACAATCTAAATTTCACTGAAGTTTCAAATCTGTTGAGAACTATTCCTTCAGAGCATAGAAAAAATTACTTTAAGTTTGCACCTTTTTACAAATTTCAATCACAGTTTTAGTTTTGCAAAGGTCCATTTAGCATTGGTAGTTATATTTTAGAATATTGGCCCATACTATAAACTAGATGGTAAATCTAAATTATACACGACACGGTACCACCAATAAAATATGGTTCATATAAATTTCCACACTGAGAAAAACCGGCTAGGCACATATTTTTGCTAATAATAATTTAATTATAACAAAAATGTTTTATTTCGGACAAGTCGATGTAACATTTCTTATAAATAAAATGACATTTCTAAAAACAGATACCTGTTCCTATTAATGTACTCTTCTACAAGTAATAAACAGGTAATAAATGTGTTTAATAATAATTGCTCCAATTAAACTGTGCTTAGGAATAATTAAATATGTGGCTACCACAATTAAAGCAAATTTTCTAAAAATATATATCAGTAAGAACTTATATATCTACTATTTGTGACAAAACAACATTTTTCTTAATCCAAATACTCGACTTCTTGTGGTTATTCCCAAATAGCACCTAACGTCCTATGGACATCCGTTTAGTGTCCATTTTAAGTCCAGTTGTCCATGAACTAGAATTGGACATACTATGGATGTCCCCTCATGGACGTCCTATGTACGGCTGTAAATTACGTCCTATGGACATCCGTTTAGTGTCCACGATAAGTTCATAAGTATATGGACCTAAACTGGACGTACTATGTGCGTTCTCACATGGACGTCCTATGTACGGCTACAGAGTACGTACTATGGGCATCCATTAAATGTCCACGCAAGTTAAGTATCCATGGATGAAAAGTGGACGTTCTATGGACGTCCGTTTAGTGTCCATTGCTGGAAGATTTTCCCTCGCTTTTTAGACCTTATTATTTAATATTTCTAATCCCTGATATACCTACTTATACGATTTTATTAAAATCTTCCAGATTACGAATTTTCTCAATACAGATGAGTGTTGCCAAAATTTTCCTCAAGATTTTCCCAAAAATTTCACCATTGGACTCGAAGCTTAGCAGAAATATCACGATTAAGAAACAAATTTTGGCAACTAATGGGCATTTTCATAATCAATTTTAAAGTTTGGCTATTGTTAAAGTTACATTTGACTGTGACAGATACAAACTCACAAATATATCACACTGAGAAAAGCCACAGCAAAAAATTATTTGCTACGCGTTTTTTAACTAGAGTAGCAATAATTTTAATTAGGTTAGAAATATCTGTTCACTATACTAGAATAAATAACTTTACTGAGTGTTTGTATTAGCCCTTAAAAAGTACTTTGGAGTTTTTATTAGTTGCTTTACTAGAGCACTAGAGAATTTAGCTACCATTAAAAAGAAGACAATATAAAGAAAGATTTAACTGCGGTAAATAAAAACTTTGTTGGAATTACAAAGTTTTATGTTAAATTACGTCACCACAACATCAATCGGACTGAATCGGCCAACTCCGGATTCAGGGGAAAACACACAGGTTGCCTCTCATTGGCTCTGCCCCGACGTCATTCTACGCTGTGACCTCAACGATACACTTGGTAAATAAGTAAATAATGTCGCGTTTATATATACTTGTGCTTTTGTGCGGGTTGACTATTATGTACTATATTTTTATGTGTGGTGTGTTTCATTATAATAAAAATCACAGGAGACTTTTGGGCAAGTCGTTTTTTGTTTTTGGTTTCTTAAATCGCAGGGTCGATTCTATCGGTGTGTACGGATTCGGAAAATGTTTGTTTAGGTATGGCAATAGGAGCGAGCGAGAGCAAAGCAACTAGGCTATTCTTGTTTATCATAAAAAACTTCACCTGCTTTCCCCATCACATGTGCGTGGGGCAGCTCTGTCTGTGGAATTTCAAGTTAACTTGATTTAAATTCAGTTTACCATAGGTAATAGGATATACCTAGTGATATGTCACCATGACAGAAACGTATAAAGAAATGGTTGTTGAATGGGGGAATGGAAGTGTTTATAAAGAACCTTGACAGTAAGTACTAAAATAATAGGCGTTGTTTTGACCCACGGCCGATGGCAGTAGAATTACCAGAATGACATTCACCAATTTAGTGTTTTCTTTACATTTTATGTATTTTACTTTTAAACATGTCAAAATAAATGTGTTTTTTTTACTCCTAGGGAAAGATTGTTAATTTATTACGTATCAAAATAAATGTCTATTTATTCTTTTTTTTAATTTTGTTTTTGTTTTAGGCAAATAATACAATTTAATGTTTTATATGTTTTGTTTTTTTACACTGAGAAAACTCGTCCAATTAACCTATGTTTCTGAAAAAAGTTTAATTGGTACTAGTAACTTTTTGCCTGCTACTGGTAACTCTAACAATAACAGCAAGTAAATCGAAATTTCTAGACATGACATATTGTCACAAGTGAACAATTTTTCTGTCATTAATAAATTAGTACGCCAGATCTGTAAGTTCACTTGCAGGTAGTTGTTAATACGCCTGATATAGCAAAACAGTCACCTATAATTATTAAACTAAAATTTCTGGAAAAACTTTACTATGGTAAGTGAAGACATTTCTACCATAAGTGCACTGTTATCACATGACAAATGAACGGTTACCTGCTGTAAATGAATTCGTAAAATTAAACCGACCTCGGGTTCCGAATATGTCCGAAATATTCCGAGAATCCGCCATTTAGCATGCCATTATTGCCATTGTCTAATATGTGTTTCTATGTGTGTGTGCTTTGTGAGCCTTACTGTTTCATCATTTCAATATTTAGATATACTTATACCTACCTAAATGGATTATCAGAATTTATTAAATGAGTGGGGTTTATAAACCGTGTGGACAGATTTGAAGGTATATACTTTAAGCACATAAAAACTGCATAAAGGTTAGGTATTTTACTTGGGACTTATTTTAAATATGGCGACTTCTGTATTTATTAGTTTACCTTTATTTTTATTTGTATATATATTATATAATAATAAATCTTTTATACATTTAGAATAATTTTTTTTGTGCCCTCCTTACGCGAGTTTTGAAGATTCACCATATCTTCACTTTGAAAAATAAAATCTAAATCAAATTCAAATCAAAATATTTTTTACTAACCTGTATTTTAAAATGCAAGTATTTCTTCCTATATATAAGTGTGCCAAGTAATATTATCTGCAAATTTTATTTAAAAAATCTTGTTATTTTGTGGTGTCTTTTTCAATTTTCTTTAAATTTGGAACATAAGAAGTTTTTATATATGATGATGTATGTATATATATTTTTCAAAGTTATATGGCATTGGTAAAAAAATATATTTTATAGAATTTATATATATAGAAACAAAAGGCTAACATAAGCTCTGCGAGATGTACATTGGCTCTCATTTTCTGAAAATGAAAATATGGGATACTCTAAAATGCACACCCAATACTGCCGTGGTAACGATATCACAATGTGAGGTAATATTGGAAGCTTTAGTAAGCGAACTTGCATTTAAAATAATTAGCCAGGGTTTCATGATAACTCGCGTGGTGATATCGTCACCATGGTGTATGCAGATGTGCAATCGGCTTTAGTGTAGCACAACATTTATACCAACTGAAGTTAGTTTTTTTACTAGCCACAAATTAATTAGTTCAATGAAGGTAAGTGAACTGTACATTTCCCACCTATTATTAATTCGAAACTTTAATAGTCGCAAGTGAATACTTAAATTAGGACAGATATAGTATTTCATAATGGTATGCAAATAGATTAATAAGAATAAGTCAACAGTTTAATCACAGCAGCTGCAATACTTACTTACTTCTAGTGACCACGGAAAATAGTTTAATTACCCTAGCTGAAAAGTTTAATACCACTAAAACATAGCTTAGTGACTCCAGCAATAAACTTCACTTATTGCTATTAAAATGTTCGAATTATTTTCAATTAAAGTTCACTTGCGGCAAGTCATTACTTTTAGAAATTTTCATTTACCTATGACAATTAAGTTGTTTACCTGTCCCATATAGTATGCAACTTTTTTGCTGCCATAATTAAATTTTCACTTACCACTACTAAATTTTTTTCTCAGTGTACTTATAAAGAAAATCTGTTAATTTATCATCTATGAAAATAAATGTTTATTTATTTTTTATTGATTTTAGTCTCTTTGAGCCAAATCCTTAACCATTTGTTAGTCCAAGGTATACCAATTTTTTGCTTGTAGTTTCATGTTTATATAGGTAATTTAATATTTATTATTCGTTTCCTCTTATGTAAAAAAAAAAATCTTAAAAAATAATGTTTTTCATATAGCCGCAAAGTGATGTATCTATATATCTATATGTCATTATGTAACATTTAATTTCAATGCTTATCAAGCGAATATTAAATTACAAATGAAAAATTCGTATACGTGTAAATAAAACATTGGTTTGTCACAGAAGTTTGTCACGTCTAAGAGTTTAAGGTGACCAATAACAGATTTTTTTTAATTAGATAAGATTGCGCATTTTGTAAAGTTGTATTTTAGGAATAAACATTTCTCCTGAAAACTACATATGTGGGGACGCACATGGCCCAAAAATATTTATTTATAAAATTTTCTTGGATTGAAATTGGTTTAAGTAAATGATTTTGTTATAAAGTTCAATTTACATTATCATCAGTTAGTATTTTGGTATAATGCCAGTTTTCATAATAATTATATGCAAAAAAATTATGAACACATGAATTTATTCTGGAGGAAAGAAGCATTTTATGCCATCATACACTATGCATGGTGTATTACTCTAAACGAATTAAAAAAAGTTGCTTGTTATAATGCGATAAACTGGCAATGACAAACTAATTAATAATTGATAAAAAGTAAATAACTTATAAACAACATTATTTTCCTTATAAAACTAAATATATTTCTATCCAAAAAAATTTCATCCAAAGGGTATTTTTAGCTCCGTCTATTTTTTAGCAAAAAAATGTTTATTCCTACAGCAGATATCTTTTTAATAGTAGCAAAATGACCTTTCTATTCTAATTAAGAAATTCTACTGTTATTGATCTAAAACTTTTTGTCGTGACCAAATATGTTTTCTGAGGCAGGCTAATTTTTTGCTAAATTAAGAAAGAATAATAATATATGCCACAATAAAAAAGAAATTTACTAGGGTAGTAAAAAATTTTGCAATGGTAGTGAAACTTTTTGCTGTAAATAATAATCAGTAATACTACTGCAGCCAAGTTCTTGCTCTATCCAATCAGTAACTTTGCTAAAGCAAAAAAAAGAATTAACTACAGTACCAGGAAAATCATAGTGGTAATAAAAAATGTTGCTGCAAGTGAAAAGAATTCATCCTATCATAGCCATATACTTTGCGATAGCTAATAAATATTTTTGGTACAACAAAAATGAGATCAACTACAATAGCAATAAAGCTATTAAATAGTAGTAAAAATTATTGTCAGAATTAAAAAGAATTGTTGCTACCCTAGCTAGGTAGTTTGCATATTTAGTGATATATTCCACTTTGCTACAATAAAATTACTTTACTATAACAGTAAAGCTTATTTTCGGTGGCTGCAATAAAGAATATTTTATAAAGTAACTTTACTATTGCAGTAAAGTAACTTCAGCAAAATGAATTTTACTGCCTTTACAAAATTCTTGGCTGGCGCCTATTTAAATAGAGTTTTTTGCTGCTGTAGCTTGATTTTTGGCTGTCACTGCAAAAAACTTCCCTCAGTGCACAGTCTAATTTAACTTCAACAAAAACCAACTTCAAAGTTGAAAATGGCCGTCTTTAAATGAAATCAAAAGAGATGTAAGATATAACTAATACAAATAAAGTAAGTGTGAGAGAGATAAACTGCTAAAATCAACACAAATGTGTGAGATGCATGCAGCAGAGTTGCCAGATTTCTTGTGTTAAGTAACAGTAATGTTCCCGATGAAAAGATAATAACCCTTAATAGAACAAGAGACTCCTAAATAGTTACTCTCATTTGATTAAAAAAACTATTTTGAAGATCTGAATAACAATCCATTTTACATGGATAAAAAGATAAAGATAGACTTTATTATGTGCGTTGTACATACATTGCCTCATTATCAGGGACGGGTACTAATAACTCGATCTGGCAACCACCCATATAGCATTTTTGCATTCAGAGCATGTGCTCGGAATGTACTTTATGTACCAAGGAACTAAGAATGAATATTCATTTTGCATGTAATGTATATAATCTGAATGTCAGAGAGACGTACAGATGACCGCCTCTCAACATCCGAATAAGATTCCCACAACATTCCCATGAACCAAAATGGTACTTGATATGAACCAAAAAGGTATATTGAAATATTGCTAGATACATGAGGTATATAGGAGGAAGGTCCATGCTGCATTCATAATGTACGCTGCACGTTCACAGTATATGCGTACTACCTTCGTAGGAATTAAACTGTAGGTACCATACTACCATAAATACTTCACTCATGCCATGTATCTTTTTCAGAGTTTAATTACTACAATAATTTATGACTTACTGTAATCATAGATGAGTCGCTGCTTCATTCTGAGTATGTTCATGATGAAGCAGCCACTCATCTATGATTTCAATAAATAATAAATTATTATATTAAACTCTGAAACATGATATGAGTGAAATACTTGCATATAATAAATCCAGTATCTAATTTTAGTATTTAATTGTTATAGTCAATTATTACTTATTCCAATTTTCCACAATACACATTCCTCGTGAAGAACATTATGTAAGTAAATGTGGAATGTATGCACAGAAAATTTGTTTTTATCACTAGTTTTCAATTAAAGTCAAATCATGGTTTATCGATCAAATTTTGTTTGAATAGAGCACACAAATGTTGAATTTGTTATAACAGTACTTTACAAAGGCTCAAAAATATCATATGTAAAAAAATTAGTTTTACGTTTATACAAGATCTGTTCAAAATCATTTTAAAATACATCAAACATTTAACACTGAAAATTTCAACTCTAAAAATCATAGTTAACACATTATTTCTGATGACCATATTATGTTAGCTTAAAGTTTTATCTAATTCAAATCGTGTTTTAGATTGTCCAGAGCAAACCATGATTCTATACTATTAACTACTAATTATTGTTGTAACAATTATGCATCTTGAATTATAAAATAGGAAGAGGTATAAATAAAACAGTTGGTGCTACTTTAAATATATTTTTATTTTTTGTTATAGTAGACGCAATCGTTACAGTGACTCTACGAGTGAGACACGAGACGAGGTTTAACTGGCAGGAATAACATCTTTCGTCTTTATTATACTTTCACGCATTGAGCCACTATAACGATTGCGTCTACTATACAAAAATGAATTGCAATAATAGAAAACAATTGTGTCAAGAATTTAAATTGATATTTTGTTAACAACAAACTGTTCTTTGCTACTTATGAACTGTCATATTTTGCTATAACCAACGTTTTGCCAGTAAATAAAAATTAGTAAAAATTGGAAGGCTTACATTTCCAAAACCAGTGTCTAGATGTTGCCGATACTGATATTTGTAATTGCGAAACTCCACTTGGCATTCTCAACACATGATCTGTGACTGCTCCTATTGGTTGAATACTTTCTTTTGGCTTTTCCAATTTTTCGGAGAAGGTATTTTCTTCCTGTCTAGAGGAGGTGGGGATACACATGCTAGTTCCAACTATAAAAGAAACAACGAGAGCATATTTGAATATTTGTTTCACTTTAAAAACTGACCATAACAAAGATGAAAAATATAACATCTTACAAACATCTTGCAGAAAAAAATAAAAATAATCAAAAATAAATTAAACAAATTGATATTATCATTAATTTACAAAACAGGTATTTTTTTGGAATTCGGAAATATTTGTACTGTGATTTTAATACCTACCAGAGTTATTAGAAGAACAACATATTTTCTTTCAACTTCTAGTAACAGCAAAATTGATTTCACTTTGGGAAGTCGACGCCTTCCAATATGTTCTTCGATATCACTATCTTCATCTGATAATAATCTTTTGGGAGGAATAATTTGCTTTGTACATAGGCCTTTGATTCGTTTTTGTTCACTCTGTATATCCGATGTGAGTTCTGCTCTTTTCAATTTAACTGCAGCTTATAATCTTCTATAAAAGGTATAAAGCAAATTAGTACAAATATGACAATTTATATGTTGCAATCAAGACCGATGGTTGTGATTTACATAAATAAAAGCTCCTTAATATTGAAATAGATCGAACCTACCTTCTTGAAAACAAGATTTATAGTGTCCACGCTTCATATGGGATCTCTCTTGTTTTTCAATGATTTATCAAATTGTTTCCGTTTAACCACCAAACTTCCTTTTCGTGGAACGAGTCACTTCGAATTAAACCACCTCCGTTTTTCCCCAAAAATCGATGCCTACAAACGTCATTATTCGTATTACCTACAATAAAAGCAAATATTAGACATAATCTTTGATAAAAGTACAAAGGGATAGGTAAGTGTAAGTACATTCAACTTTAGAGTCTAAACATAAATTAAAATTTCTGCAAATGACAATAAAGGAGACCTTAAACTATGCGGTAGTTGTATTATTGTAAAATACTTACTGCAATGCAATTAAGTAGTAATAATCATAGGCAAACAAAACACAAACCATAAACAAATTGAAATCGACATTTGACATTTTGACAGCAGAGGCCTAGCGGAATTGAATGAGAATATTGAACATGCGCACTAACCTAGGGACCGTGGCGCGCGATCACAAGCCTAGTTTGAATTCAAAATTTAAATCATATTTCACATCTACAATTTTGCCAACGATTTAAAATTTATAAAATGGATGTTATTCACCACTGGACAGGGAATGATTATAAATGTACTTAAATCAAATCTGGATAGAGAAACATTTATTTATTTTTATTATAAGGTTAAAGTAGATACTATATAAAAGTAGCAATAGGTAGTCTCATCAGTTGTGATGCAGTTTTATTTTTATTAGTTCAAAAATCTAACCAATCACCGTTCGCATAAAAAATGCGATCCAAATATTTCTACAAAATGTACACCTCTATCATACAGATAAAATCATCGACGAACGTTTATACGATGTACATGAACACATATACGAAGAACATTCCCTGACATGTATACATAGTACATGCGACTATGAACATAAACTTTTGTGTATGTTCGATCCATATCGTATGTATATTCATATTGTATATGAAAATATTATTTATATGAGAATGTTGGGGGAACATACATGGCTAGTACAGTATGCAATTAGAACATTAGGAATGCAAAATGTACATTCGCGGAATAATAAATGCTATCTGGGCACGAGCGTACATGTTCGCTTTACGATTGCGCATTGGGTATATGTTCTGTGATTGCGCATTGTGCACCTCTTTACAGCGACTCCCTAGTCCGTCTTGATATTTGGATATTTGACAATCTTTTTATGCGGTCGTTTACTTGGTTTGTTCCCCATTAAATTTGTGATACTTGGTGATATTATTAAATTATTTGGTACTTACAAATGGATTGGTAAGTACATGCATGATCATAATTAGGGTACTGTCTCAGGTGTTGTACATAAAAGTTCTCCTCATATGGCACATAAAAAAATGTCGCATGTGCAAAGCAGAGGCCTTTTTACCGATTCATATGGGATCGCTGCACACGAAATCCTTTGACGGGAATTTTTATGTAAATATGTATACGAGGTTTACTTTATTCACGTTTTCCGTATTTGCTAAACTTTTTCTATCGTTAACGAGTACTTTTATTGAAGCCTCACAGATAAAATGTCAGTGAAGATAAACATTGAATACCTAAATTGAAAAATTTAGTACATTTGATTTGTTTTTCCGTGTTTCTGAATTCTGGTGGGGAAATTTTTTATATATGTAGACGTACATTTGTCAATCATTTTTAACAAATTTGTCAAAAATTTTCATTTCGCGGTTAGGTTATATGGCAAAACTTAACATCGATTTAATAAAGTATCGGTGAAACGATGCACCATTGATGAATTTGGAATGAAATCCTCTTTCATTCCAAATTCATCAATTCATTTTTTTTTTACTAGGTAAAAAAGATAGCTGCATCAGGAAGAAAAAATGTCTATGACCTGGTATATAAGTATAGAGCGACTCAAGCGCTGATAACCAATAAATTTGCAGCTAATTATAGCTATTTTGGACGCCAGAAGAAGCTGAAGTTTTTTCAATAAAGTTAAATCAATTGCTGAAAATTGAGAACATTTTTCTATTGATAGACATTTTTATATACCATTATTTTATGATTCCAGAAGCGGCTCTTAAGATCTTTCCCAATTGTTCAGAGAAGGAAGATGAGGTGGCCATTGCGAAATGGCTCCGGCGCTGCATGGAACGTGCAAAGAAGAAATGCACCAACAGTTTAAATTATAATGTTACAAAACCTTGGCTATTTTATTAGTTGTGTATTTTTTCTAATTTAAGTTTTATATTATTTACTTATATGTACATATATAGGAGTCTGCTGTTCAAATGTGCAATTATTAATGTGCATGGAATTATTCAAATATGCAATTATTCTGTACCTATATACATGTTGTGGGGTTATGTGCAAATATGCAATTATCATTTTATATAAAATTTTTCTAAAACTATTTGTTTTCGTCAATCTCTATCCACTAAATTTTATAGTTTTAAAAAGTAGGCGATTTCAAATTTCAGTAAGTCATCGAGATATTTAACAATTTATTGTATTATACAAAAGATTGTGAAATTATATCCGTAGAGTCAATTATCTGATGATAGGAGTTTCTAAAAATTGGCGGCAATTTAAAAGGTGAATATTGAAAACTTAAAAAAAATACGTCTTTTTTTGTTAATTTTTTTAGGCACGTAGGTACCATTCAATGAAGTTTTTGAATTGGTTCAGGGATAAGGGAGAAATTGTCGAACTACGATACCTTGTATTTACGCATTATTGTGCTCGGGACCGCCATTGTTAAATACTGTAACAATAGTATGTTATGTACAATGTTCGGCCGTCTTAAAGACGCCCAATTACGGACTCGTTATGGACGTCCGCTTAGGGACACTTTATGGACGTCCAATGTTGTGACAAATGGGCCTTGAATGGACATCCACTGAACGTCCATAGGACGGAAACGGACGTACAGTGGATGTCCACTCGTCCATAAAGGGATGTCCACAGTACATCCATAGGACTACTTTGTGCTATCTGGGAAAGGATGTGTTTCTAAATTCAGAAAGCAAATTCGATTTGTTATACAAAATAAAATAAAATAGTACATATTTTTTATACCCCAAATAAGTAATAAAAAACTAAATTCAACAAAAATATTTATTTTATGTACCTATATAATATAAAATACAAAAATATGTATACATACATAACATACCTATAATATAAAATACAAAAATAAAAAAATATGTATACATACAGAATAAAAACAATCAGAAGGAATCACATTTTGTTCTAAAGAATTATCACTTAATTCCTCAATATTTTGATAGAAAATTATCCGGGATCTCCGGATTATATACGATTGTGTGCCTTTGGGCTTTTTTGTGCCACTTACTATTAGCATATTTTCTGCAGCTCATAGTGAATTGAACAATCTCCAGAAGATCTGAAATTTAAATTTAATGGATTACATTAGGAAAATCCAATATACCAGGCAAGCATTTATTACAAAGATGACAGGCCCAGTGTTTAGAAAAAGTAATACAAACTTTATACAAAGAAATGGGTATACCTCTAAAAGGGTGGTTTAACAATATATATGATTTAAAAAAATTTAAACTGACAAAGTCAGGGTTCAGACTCATATGGAGAACCTGGAAAACTCAGGGAATTTAAAAATCGTTAAAAAAAACCTGGAAACATGGAATTTTATAAATTGTATAAAAAATCAGGGAATTCTGCGTCTCGATATGGAAAACCATAGTTTTTAAGAATTTTCACTGGTCCAATTCAATTCAAGGAATTATTTTATGTCAAATAAAAAATTACTTCACTAAAAAATATATGGAAATTAATATTTTTGGTCATGGAAAACCTGGAAAATTCAGGGAATTTTTTCCGCTTCGCAAAGTCTGAACCCTGAAAGCGCACATGATTTCTATTATTATTCTTTAAACATACGAACTTAAGTAATTTTGGATGTTTTTCAAGACTGCCTCAAATATGTGGCTGATTAATGTACTTAATTGTCAGCGCTTCAGATATCTGCATAAGCATTACTATTGATTTTATGACTCATTGGAAAATTATAAAGGCATAATTTTGTAAAAACATTTTATGGCCTGATGAGCCAATCAGTTAAAATGTTGTAACACGTCGCCATCTTTGAAGACTTGATGTTCTTCCAGGATGTCGACATTTTTTATGCTGTTCAGTGAATTATACATTAATTAGAATATCCATTGCTTGCTTTAAAAAATGATAATATAACAATTTGTAATAATAGCTATATAATGTGAGTGATTTTCTACCGCATAGTAGTCCACCGATTAAGAAAAAATGTCTAACCTCTCTTAGCATAAACTCTCTGATTAACAAAAAGATACTATTTAACGTTAATGTAGAGAAATATTCGACTTACCTTTGTCCGTACAGTTAATTTGGCTATGCAAAACATAAAAAAAAATAAAGGAATCACTACCCACATAACAAAATGATATGCAATGTACATACATTGTATCTTCAATCTATGGATATGTATATCCACAAGATGGAGATAGTATGTCTAATGTACATCTAATGGATGTGGAATTAACATTCCCAGCAGATACGTTTGTCGCCGACTTCCATATCTATTTTATATCCACTGAATGTACATAAACATATGCAATGTACATTCATTGGATATGAAACACACATATACACAATCGTATATTTTATGAATATACATTACATATCTCTGAAGTTTCCACGGACATCAAAATGCCTATTGAATACTGCACCCGACGCGTGTTGCCCCAGTCATGTTGGCATCATCGGCATGCAGATGATTAAAACAAAGAGTTTTAATGATCCCGATGATACCAACACGATTGGAGCAGCACGCATCGAATAAAAGTATTCGAGTGTTTTGATGTTCGTGGGAACTACTTCAGAGGTATCCAATAGTATCCATATATGAGGTAATAAGACACAGATAGCTTAATAAGAAATATATTTTATATAACTATTTTAAACATACACAAACTTTACAAAATAACCTAATATTACACAATATTTAAAATTTTCAATATTGACGTATACTTCTTTACCTTCCGGTAGTTTAACAAATTGTAAACATATGTATAATACCTACTATAGTTACTCATGTCCTACATATATGTTTAAAACATTCTCTACCATCAGTAAGTTATATAATATGAACGTATGTAATTTTTATTCACTATATTTATAAAATACATACCCAATATGATATAACAGCAAATTTTTAGGCCTCTGTCACTTTCCGCCATCTTTACTAAACACACACCTGCCACAATCAGTTAAATATGAAACTTGTAAATTTTCTAACCCTAAAAGAGTATGTAGGTATTTACGAATCTAAAGAATTGCATTATAATAAATATACTCTTACATCATGGGAGCTTCATGCAAATGTAACAGCATAATTTAGCAATAAGCAAATACAAAATCCAGAGAATGAGAAAGAGTTAACTTTCATCACACATAAACACTATGCACACAACACTACAGGGCTTAATGGCTGCTGGCGCCGGCTATTGCGAACTACAATTCGTAAACAAATGATGCCTGGACTGCCTGGTGCGCTGACGTAGTATGCCATTAATTAGTAGCGCATGCGCTTCAGATAATGAGATAAAATTCGTGTACGCGTATAATTTAATTATACCTTAATGGACATGTTATGTATAAATCATTATGTATATACCTCCAGCAATATACACTGTATATGACGCTGATGCATATCAGTAGCTGAATATACATTTCATATCATATGTATATTTAACAATAAATATTCAAATTCCAACACCTAATGCATATGCTATGGATGTACATATCCATGAGATGTTATGTGGGTACAACATAAACTAGTTCTATTCTCAACTCATATATCTCACACACTTTCACTGTCCGCGAAGTCGCACTGGGCGCTGAGCGTGAGCAGAGCATGCACTAAAAGCAACAAACGACTGATGCCGATTTCTGTTCGTTCATTGGTTCGTCATATATCTATGCACCATGCAACTTGGCGCGCCATTTAAAATAAAGGTAGCATACTTTTCATTAATAATTTATAATATAATTGCGATTATTAATGTCTATTTATGCAAACACAAGTTTGTCAAATTTTCAGAAAAACATATTGGTAAATATTTGTCTTGTTTTAAATACAAACAAATTTTTTTCAGAATATGTGATATATTCTGTTTTTGCTTCAAAACATTCCCTATTCGTAGTTTCTGCCGACCGATTTCTTTTCACTGGGCTAAATTTACACGAAGTAGTTCTTTTTACTTTATATCCATGGGGTTCCAAAAAAGTATGTTTTTGAGACATACGGCGTAAACATACACCTTACGTACATGGAAATACGTACTTAAGACGTACGTATTATGCCTTGGGGCGTACCGACCAAAATATTACCTAAAATGTACGTGTTAGAGACGTCGAGTGCTGTCTGGGTTGCGACTAATGAAATGTATTGATAACAATGGAGGCCATGTTGAACAATACCTTTTACGTTATTATTGTATTATCAGTTGTTATTATTATGATGTATTATTATTCATAAATAAACAACATGAAATAAAAGATTGTCGTTTGCTGCCCCAACTAACAACATAAATCATTAGTGTCATACATCAGGAGAACGAGAATATTATGTAGATTTCAAATCTGTGAAAATCCAACATGGCGGCCATAAGAAACTTGAAAGTTGTAGGTCGCATCTCAAAAACTATACGCTTTAGAAAAGAACTAATGGCACTACTGAAACGTTCGTAAAAAAGTGTCCTTATAAGGTCAAAGTTTTATCTTTATACGATTGCTCGTTTTTGAGATATTTGATAAAAACTAAAATACAAAATTTCAGTTGTTTTAAAATAACTCGAAGAGTAGTAGTTAGCCTTGATTTCTCGATGGATTTAAAATCAGCATTAAAATTGCCACAACTTTGCTAATTTAACCGACTCTCTAGCTCTTTCAGTTTCCGATATCCCAATGGTGGGAATCGAATTGGGACACACTATAGAGTGCGACGCGTTGCTGTTGCTACGTTCATTTCAGTGTTTGTTGTTTGTTAGGTTAAAACAGGTTAAATGTTAAAATATCAGCTATCAGCTTTAGTTTAATGGTTCCTTGAGACAAATAATTTTTAAACAAAATGGGTAGCCATGAAAAAACAATATGCAGACTCTGTTTGAAAATATGTGATGACTTTGAAGCTATAGAGGGAGATATGAAAGAGATTTTGGATGTACTTCTGCCAAAAGTAGTAAGTAAATTAACTATCGATTTATTTTAGTTTAATCAGTGTTTATTAGAAGTTTTGCTGTAATGCTCTCGATGATTTTTGTTCTAGGCTTTAGTCGCAATACGGGAATCTGTGATGTGTACAGGCTGTACTGAAAAGCTTATGAGTTGTTTTAATTTTAAAGCAATATGCTTTTATACAGATGATTACATATTTCCATTTGTCAACAATGAGAGCGCTGTAAAATTTGATCTAAGAGATATTTATCTGAGCAGAAATGAAACTAGTGCCAGTGTTTCAGAGGATGAGGACATTTGTGCATTTTGCATGGGTCCAGTGGAAAGCTGCTCTGCCATATTCCTCGATGTTGCAGATGGGGATGTTATGTTGAAGCATATGATAGAACAATGCCTTCCGGAGCTGGTAAGCATTAATATTTCTTTTGTTTGAGTGCTTATTGGTTGGAAGACAGATACAAGAGGTCATGGGTGAAATGCATAGATAGTTGCCATATAAGTATTTTCTCAATGAGGTACATAGTTACATTCAGAAATTAAAAAAATATATTAAAAATACCTATACTTGAATATATATCTTGCATCACATGAAACGAAATTACAAACAAGAAACACTACCATAAGATCTGTAAAACAAGAAAAACTTAGTTTTCAATAACAAATATTTTTTCACTTAACGCCTTTTTACCATGGAAGTTAATCGCACAGCAGACAATCAATAAAGTTGCAACATATGCAGCTCTAACTTTTATAATTTCGTACATTGCTAATTCAGAGAGGAAAAGAAGGCATTTGTTCGCTCGTTGCAAGTCAAGTTTAAACACAAATAAAATCAGATTCATGTTTAAGTTTGCACAACTCATGTTATCATGCTTTACGTCGGGTAGTTATTAAGTATACAAAAGGGTATGAAAATATATAATTTACAAGAAGTAATCCGGTTCTCTCCTCTTAAAGAATAGAAGTAAATGGCGGATAACTAAGTACCTAACTGAATAAAAATACATATTAGATTGCAATTCCTCTTTGTTTTCTTCTTTCTACTACATAATATACATTTTATTTGATGTTTTTTTTTTACATTTGTGTCCTTTCGGTGCTATCGTGCAACACACGACTGCTCCTATGTACAGTGCTGGCCCAATCCTGAGTGCTCAATGTGTGTTAGTTGGAAAAATCAATTCTCAAATGATGCTCCTAAAATGTCGAACACATGATTCAAAGATATTATTGTAAAACCACCATTAAACATCCATAACTTGATCAGGATTCGAAGCCAGGATTCTGTGGTAGCAAGCCAAACAGCACTGCACTACTGAGCTGAATTTGTGGCTTTTGATTCCTAACAATAAAATATTTACACCAAACTGAATCTGCTAGGTATTAGCTCATAATGAATTTCCTAAATATTTATTTGTTTTTTATTGACAGGATTTTAATGTCATCAAGAACCCTGTAATCTGTACGACCTGTCATGGCTCGCTAGAGGATTGTTTCCGTTTTGTGTCAGATTGTTTAGTCGCAGAAGAAAAGATTAAGAAATATTGTAAAACTCTAGATATAAGCAGTAAAGGACAAGTAGAGCTAAGCGGTTTATTACAGTTTACGATGGAAGACGTAACTATAAGCGAGAAAGAAGAAATTACATCAAAAATGTTAGACAGTAAGAAAGAGTGTAGTATAGAAAGAGCAGAAATGTTCTGTGAGCGAAACGAATTTAAAGGGGAAAAGCTTGTTGGAATTGAAGACCAAAAATATTTACTTACGGAAGAAATTGAAATAAAAAGTGATACATCGGATTTCAACAGGTAATACTGATTTAAAATTAATTGATAAATAGATAGATAGATAGATAATTTATTATATTATTAAAATGCTTACACAAGTTAAAACAAATTGGAGTAAGTAAAGTGTATAAAATAAGAAAAGAAAATACAGATCATAGTATAACTAGGTATATAAAATATACGAACAGAAAACATACAATAGTATAAAATATAAGAATATTAGTAAAATGTGAGTATTGCATATAAGTAGTACACCTTTGTACATGTATACAGTACCTAGGCAGTATTAAGTTAAATCAGAGAAGTTATTCTGCAGAAATTCATTAAACGTTTAGAAGGATTTGACTTTTAGGTAGTGTTTGATTTTGATTTTGAAATTCAAAAAATTCAAGTTTTTGACTGAATTATGTAGAACATTATAGAATCTGGTAGAATAGTAGCCTGTTACGTTTCTTGCTTTGGTGAGCCGAAGAAAATTTATATGTATTTTATCACAGTTTCTAGTATTATGTTCATGTAGATGACTGTGTGTAACGTATAGGTGTTCGTGATGTTTAAGGTATAATAGACACTCTAAGATATAAACACAGGGGAATATTAGAATTTTAAGTTTTATAAATTGATCTTTACAATCATCTCTATACCTTAAATGCGAGAGTATCCGAATGCATCTGCGTTGCAAACCCAATATTTTAGTGGTATGAGTTGAGTGTCCCCAGTTTAGGATACCATATGACATATTTGCATGAAATGAGCCGTAGTAAGCCATAATTAAGAAGTTTTGAGATAAAGTGTTAGCTAGATTCCGTAAAAAATAAATATTTTTGGAGAGTTTAGTTGATAGTTTTAAAATGTGTTGCACCCAGGATAATGCAGAGTCTAGATATACACCTAAAAATTTTACCACTTTATCTCTTTGAAGAAATTGGTCTGCTGGGTCAAGTTTTCGTAGAGTGAAGTTTGATTTGAATCTATGCTGCTAAAACACATTAAATATGGCCTATAATATACAAAGTGAGTCCCTAATGCGTGAATAGTCAATATCTCCTCAATCGTTTGAAATTAAAAAAAATATCCTAGGTAAAAATGGTAGGATATCAAGAATTACTTATTATAGACAGAGGTATTTTTAAATATACAACGTTCTTCATGTAGTAATAGAAAGATAATTCTAGAATTTTTAAATGGAGCGCCCATTTGTTTTATATACAAGGCGGTCCAAAATAATCTCCCAAAATTTCTTCCTCTGAAAGTACTTCCAAAAATAATTAGAGTAAGATCCCAAAGCCGCCAGACCTACGTCATTTTAGCAAAGCTAATATTTTGCCAATAAATAGTGTGATCTGTAGTTAAGAACGTATGCATATTTGCTAGCTTGAAAGCGGGGCCCTTTTACAGATAAAAGGTAGAAAAAAACTTTATTAGCCTAAGTTGACAGCTGGTTTTCATATATGTTTGATAGAATACTGTTAAAAACCAACATTCATTATTGCCAAACACTTTCCGTGAGCCCTAACTTCCACCAGACGCTTTAAAGCTCAAAAAAAACAACCTAACCTAACATGACTGTGAAACCTTCTCTACTACCAACTATATAAAAAACGAAACAAAACAAAAAATTTATTATGTTAGGTTAAGTTGCGTTTTTTTCGAGCTTTAAAGCGTCTGGCGGAAGTTAGGGCCCACAGAAAGTGTCTGGCAATAATGAATGTTCGTTTTTAACAGCATTCCGTCAAACATATATGAAAACCAGCTATCATACTTTAACGTAGGTTAGTAAGGTTTTTTTGTACCTTTTGTACATGTTATCTGTAAAAGGGCCGTTCTTTCAAGCTAGCAAATATGCATACGTTCTTAACCACATATCACACTGCTAAAATGTCATAGGTCTGGCGGCTCTGGGATCTTGATCTAAATAGTCCTTTATATAAACATTTTTCTGAAAGTGAATAATATGGAAGATATCAAAGGGGGATAATAAATTCAGTGTGGCTATAGGTCCGCCGGCGGCACTGCAAATTGAAAGTCAGAATTCCGCCTGCGGACGGAATTTTCCGCGACACGTATTGAAGATCGTCGAAATTGTGAACATGTACACAAGGGTGGCGGAATGATATTCTCAAATGTAATATTGCCGACGATCTTCGTTCTTTGTTGGCGGCACGGTCAAGATTTGCGCTCATAATCCGACGTACGGCGATAAAAGTTTATTATTAACGAATTCTGTCTACTGATGTTTCGCTTTCATGTCAACCAACAATTCGTAACATTTATTGCTAGGTACAGAAAAAATGGATAATTTAAAAGTAGGAAATAACTTTAATTCGTATGAAGAATTGGATAAAGCATTAAAACAATATTGTGACAAAAATTATGTGTGCTTTTATAAGCGAGAAGCTCGAACAATTTCTGCAAGAAGTCATAGAACAGATTGACATATAAGTCCAATATTAAAGTATTATCAGTTAAAATACTAAAAATACACATGCATTAAGGGTGGTAAACCATTTAAAACAATGTCCACAGGACAAAGAAATACATGGTAAGTAAATTTACATAGTTAAATACTAAATAAAAAAGTGTCTGTAGTTTGCACTGTTAGGTTATATATAATTAGGTATTGTATTTGTTAGAGCTCGGTAATATTGTAATAAATTATATTTTACAACACACACAAAAGCGGATGTAGCACGCACATTTCTTTAAGGGCTTCAAATTGAGGAGAAAAATTACATAATCACTAAATAACAGGTATGTAAAATAAAATATTTGTTTATATTTATTTCAAATTATTTTATGTTTTGGAAATTGTACAAACATTTACCACACCAGAGGCGACTGCCAGATGATTTAAAAAACTGAAATAGTGCAGTTAGCTAAGTTAAGAGCAAATAAAAGCATTTGAAATCATTTATGCAAGAAAAATGTGGCAATTCTAAAAGAAATACCAGCATAACATAACCAGTAAAATCAAAAGTTCGGACGCATCTACAGATAATTTACAGCATTGTATGGCAAAGTTGCAAGAAAAATACAGTATGTGTCAAGCTATTGTTCATATATCTAATTATTTACTAAATATATTTATTTAGAAGCTGACTGTCACGTTCTCTGTGATGACGCCAAGGATTTTAAAGCGTTGTTTTTCCAAACCGATCATATGAAACACTGTATGGCAACATACCCCGAATTTATCTGTATGGATTATACATATAAGTTGCTAGATATCAGAAGTCCAGTATTTGTAGTGATAAACGAAGACAGAAATGGACTAACCGAAATAATAACAGTTGCATTATTAGTAAAAGAAAATACTGAAAATATGCAGTTTTTTCAAAATTTAAGGAAAATAATCCACAGTGGACAGAAACAAAATGTATTATGGCAGATAAAGATATGAATGACAGAAAATTATTAGTATAAGTTATTAAAAATTAACTTCCCCAGTGCAAATATACTAATTTGCATTTTTCATGTAATGCGAACATTCAATAGGCAAATTTCTGTTAATAAGCTTAATATAACATTGGGACAAAGAAAAACAGCCTTAGGAATTTTACAAAAGATGGTTTGTTCTAGAGATTCAGATATTTCAATAAAAGTTGGCATCCACTTAAAAATGAATCAACTTTAGGTCTTAACTTTCAACAATAAATTTTTTTAAATACAACAAATAACCGTTTGGAATCACTTAACTCTAAAATAAAATTTGTGGTAGAAAGATGTAGCACATTGACAAACTTTGTTGATGACTTCTTTAAACTTATATTAATAATGAATGACGAAAGAGATCACAATATACACTCGCTCAAAAACGACAGCTCCCCTGGAACAGATGGAATCCCAGCTAAATTAATAAAAGATACTCATCTAAATATTGTTAAGTCTCTTGCCCATAACTTTAACTTAATATTTAAAACTGGTATTGTTCCAAGCAGCTTCAAGAATACAGTAATTTCTCCAATCCACAAAGCAGGTAGTAAATTAAACATTGAAAATTATAGACCAATCAGCCTTATTAACAACTTCGCAAAATTTTTGAAAAATGTCTGAAAGACAGATTAATAAACTACCTGAATGTTAACCATCTATTATCAAAGAATCGGTATGGATTTTTAAGAGGGCTGAGTACAGGCGATGCCAAATACCAACTGACGAAAGAAATAACTGATAATTTAAATCAAAATAACAAATGTATTGCAGTATTCCTAGACCTAGCTAAGGCATTCGACACAGTGCCCCACGAAAAGCTCTTAGATGTATTACATCATGGAGTACGTGGAACTGTGCTGAATGTCTTTAGAAATTATCAATCGGACAGGTTTCAAATGACTCATGTTAGAGAAGCTATCAGTACACCAAGGAAAATCTAAATAGGTGTTCCTGAAGGCACTGTGCTTGGTCCAAGTTTGTTTTTATATAAACTCATTAACTAGCTTAGACATAAATAGTACTCTTATTTCTTTTGCTGATGACACAGTCTTATTATTCCAAGACTTCTTGGAACCTCGTTAAAGAAAAAGTTATAAAGGGTGTAATAAAAGTACATAATTTGTTGAGTACTTTCGAATTATTGTTAAATGTTAAAAAAACACATTACGTAACTTTTTCATTAACGTCAACTAATAGACCTGACTTTTCCGATAATAGATTTAACTGTACGGAAGAAATTTTCTAGAAGCGCCGCAAGCAACATACCTAGGCATTATAATTGATCAGAACTTAAAGTGGGACAATCATATTAAAAAATTAGCATCAAACATAAGAAAAGTAATACATAAATTCTACTTAATGAGAGAAATTCTAGGGAAAAACTTTTAATAATGGTGTATAAGTCACTGGTGGAATCATTAATTAGATATGGCATTATTGCTTAGGGATGGATTTACAACCAAACAGTAAAACTGCTAAATGTAATACAAAACTTTATCGTAAAAATAAGTTTCAACAAGTCTAGCCTTTATCCTACTAATTTACTGTATACAGAAGAGATTCTTAATGTCCGTTCACTGTACATCTTACCTTGTTGCTCATTTTTACAAAAGAATAAACACTTAAAAAATTTCATATCCCATCAGCATTAAACTAGGGGTAAAGTTCATAGAAGCCTACAAATACCTGTTGTAAATAAAAATATTGGACTAAGATCATTTCAGTACTGAATTTCATAACCTATTACAAATTAAAATCAAGCAATTGATTAATCTTAAAAGGTTTAATAAAGAATGTAGACATTTTATAACTAGGTACTAACTTTGATTCATTCAGAATCTTTTTTAGAAAAAAAATTTTTCTTTCTTATTTCTTTAATAAATAGAATACAATTCATTCGATCCTCTGAGTACTTCATAAGTTTTGGTTCCTAGTTTTAGTTTTAGTTTATCTTTAATCCTATATTATTTAGTATCTAGTGTAAGATGTATTCAATTTAAAAAATCAAGGCACTTGCAAATGTTAAGTCATTTAGGTGCCTATCTCTAATTTAAAAATATCTGTAAATCTATTGTTTATTACCATTGTATTAAATGTAGTGTATATACTAATTTGAATTAAATTGAATTGAATTGAATAAAAAAAACATTGAACTTTAATTTCTGAGGATATCACTGTAAATTAAGACAACTGTTGCAATTAAAGACAGCTTGGGAAAATAACCGTGATGTCGAAATAATAGAACATGGAGAAATCAATAGTAACAATTCAGTAGAAGTAGAAGCATCTGTGGAAAACAGGTCTGCCATAGAAACAGAAATGACCGATACTCAAGCAGAGACGATATCCGAAACAGAAGACAGTTCATTGATAAGTTATTATACAATAGACATTGGAGGAAACCTGGTAGGGCAAGAAAATCCAGTTATTTTATGCACTGAAAATATAGTAAACAACGTAGAAGAAAATCCAGTTATTTTATCCACCGAAAATATAGCAAACAACGTACAAGAAAATACACTTATCTTATCCACTGAAATAATAGCAAACAACATAGAAAAAAAAAGTTACAGACCGACAGACAGAACATTTTTTTTTTTCGCTTAAATTTAAAATCTCAACGTTTCATGACATTCTAAACCTATTTCACGGAAAAAAAAATTTGTTTTACAATTACTATACTTCCAATCCACTACGTGGATGTCGAAGTAAAATAGCCAATATGAAGAAATTAGTCTGACAATCTTTGAAAACATTGAGGAGAATTTCAACAATCTTAATTATGTCACAAATATAATAATGCCTATATACTAAAAGACAGAAGAAGAAGATGTAACTATTATATTATAATTATGTTATATTTAAGTGTTATACTTGCTTTTGTTATAGAATAAATATTTATTTCTTATATAAAATAGTGAATTAATTCATCGATGAAAGTGGACGGAATTCCATAATAATAAGCTTTATTCCGCCGTTCGACGGAATATAAGTATAAAATTTTAAAATTCCGCCATACGTCGGATTATGAGCGTAAAGTTTTACTGTTCCGCCGATGAATAATGGCAACTGGCGGTAACATTTCATTTGATAATATCATTCCGCCGCGCTTGTGTAAATGTTCACAATTTCGGCGGACTTAAATATGTGTCGTCCTAGATTTCGCCCACAGGCGGAATTCTTATTTTCAATTTACAGTGCTGCCGGTGGACCTATAGCCACCGTAATAAATTTCAGTTTTTCTGCAATATGCTCTGACTTCTTATTGCATTTTGATAAATCAGGACATTCTTGACTAATTTGTGTTTAAAAAACAACGTACGTTTATAATATTTTATTAATAAATTCTCTTACACATACAGAATACTTTTACATACTTGTATTATTGGAAAAGAAGTGAAACCAAATATTTTCGCCAAAAAATAAAAGGTACTGTTTTTTCTAATTATCTTTCTGAACTATGCAACAAAAATCAAATCAATTGTCCCTGTACTTTTCATTTTAGAAGTAAATTTCCAAAATGACGCGACTAATGCCACACGCACGTGTTCAAATATAGCCTTTATTTGTGAAACGCAACAATATGTTATATGACAGAAGATGTTCCTTAAACATCAGGGAATAGGTTGGTATACAAAAATTTGAAATTGATATCGTGAAATATAAAGTTACGCCTGTGTGAAGGCAGTACATGAGCATTTTAATCAATTATTGCAAAATATATTTTGTTCTTTCAAAATGTAAAAAGACGAATTACGACACTTTCTAATGTAGAGTTATTATGTAGAAAAAACTCTGTCAATCAAAACTAGAATCAGTCACCTAAGTGTAGCAGTTTCCGAGTAATATGTGTTTTTACTTGTAGACGCGTAGTACAGAAAAAGTTGCGATCTCTGAAATTAAATGCTTACAAATTTGGTCTCGACCAAAGGAACAGGTCGTCAACCGGAAATATAATACTTTATTTATATCTCTATCAGATGGTCTAGGTCCCATATCTTTCTACCCCAAAAAAATTTCTTGGACGATTTCAACCCATATCCCGCTTCGCTATTGTCAGGCATATCATATTACATGTTGCAACTACTCCTTATGCTCAACATTAATTGCTTCTTTGTTATGTTCCCAGAATAAATTGCACAATGTTATTCCCTTTGTTCTAAGACTCTTCGAGTTAACATTCTCAAGCTCATAAATAGATTAAATCCACATTTTGTACTTCAGTTCTCATAGTCACTTCAATCATAGTGTATCGTTATTAACTTATTTCTCAATTCAATTCATATTATAGCAGGATAGTAACTATACTATCCTATTAAGTTAATAAATCTTTTTAAAAAGTTCTTTGTGTGGCTTGTAGTATGGTGGCTACTGTCATGTCGTGGCGATTTTAACGAAGGAAGTATGCCACTAGGCTGAATTATTCTATACCATAGTTAATAAAATCCCCAAGATAGAGTTTCCAACTTCGTTTCATAAACGCACAATAAGGGGGGGGGGGCTATTTTTGGGACCCTGAAAATATCAATAATCAAGTGCGAAGAAGTTACTTAAGCCGCTCTTTGTGGCTTTGAAAGAGTTAACGCTTATATGTGACGTTGATCAAGTGTTACGGTGTTATAATATGCCCAAGTGGTTCAAAGTGGGCCACCCTACGAGTGACGTGGTTGGCGTCACTGGTTTAACCTGGCTAGCACAGTAAAGATACGGAGAGCAGAAGGGCAGTGAGTTCAAGGCTTGGGCGCCATGATTACTGAGTATAATCAAGGAAACATGAAGAGAAAGATAAAGATAAACAAAGGACAAATGTTACATATATACAATAATACTATATTATTAAATATTGTATTACAAAAAAAGATACTGCATAGCAAAGTATCAACCAGAAATATGTACAAAATAAACTATATTACAATATACACTATATTACAACTTGCTCAACAGCAAAATAAATTTGAGGTGTTTACGAGACAAAAAAATATATACAAAACGCCTCGTAACTTTACTTCAATACTAAAAATCATATAACAATATAAGGCCTGGGGCTTTACCATTACCTAACTTCAAGGTAAACTTGAGAATTTTACGAGAGACAAAATAACTATATTACAAAAAAAACGTCTCGTAACGGTATCTCAATACTCATAAAACATATATTACAACGAAATACCCCATGGCTTTACCATTACCTAACTTCAAGGCAAACTTGAAACTTTTATGAGAGACAAAATAACTATATTACAAAATATGTCTCGTAAAGTATCTCAAAATTCGTCAACTCTATATACACTCGTTACAACAAAATGCACCACGACTATTACCATATATAACCAAACAAAAGTATGTATACAATACTACGATACTTATTAATGCTTATAACTTACTTATTTTCTGCTTATTATTTCTCAAAAACTTAATCATGAATAGAGCAATGAGATTCGCTCAGAGCTTAAGTTCTCCTTGACCCTGGCAGCAGACTAATTCTCACATCCTAATTATTGTACTGCACTGGCATCAACACATATTTAACGTAATTGATGCAGGGCTAGCAGAAAACTCGACCTAAAGATAAAAGGAACCACCCTATCTCACTGTGATGAAAACTAATAATTATTAAACTAAAACTCGATATAACTAATGCAAAGAAGACAAAGGAAACTCCTTGTTATCTTAATTTCGAGCCTCCCAAGAATCAACAACGTTAATAAATAAACAATATATTAAACTACTGGGGCATCATTTGAACATAGCACATTATCATTAAAACAAATCATATTTCCTAACATGAAATTTAACATATAAAAACACGAATCAGGCCCGATCAAAGAAACCAAAAACAGCATTAGCATTACTATTCAGTTATGTTTGTAACATAACTGGGTCAAGTTAATAACATTTAAAACTACGAATACAGAAAACAGTACAAAACAATATAAAAGATAGTTACACAATATTTTACAGTTTACTGAACTGCAGCAAACAATATATGACACGAAAAAAATAACGAAATCACTAAAGACGGGCGAATCCCGGAATAAAGGTCTGTTCTGTAGGCCCGCGCGAAAACTTTCTAGAAAACAAATTGTCAAATATCGCGCACTTAATTAAATAGTGTGTTTCAACTAGCTAGGGAATGTCCAATTAACTCAGCAAACTTGCCTCATAAATTAGGCAATTAACCCTCGTTATAATCAGGAAATAAATAAAGCACTTCCGTTTTAAGTCACTGGTTAACCTTACTGTCAATGTACCTGAAGTTTCGAACGAACCTCAAATAAAAAGGAGAAAACCAGCATCAACTGCAAATCTACTGTTCTGACTTTATTTCTCTACAACACTTATAAGTCCTTTTTATTCAATAGAAAACATTAAAAAAGTCATTGATAATTTACTTTAGTTTCTACACAAAACCTGTTCACAGCCAAGGGAACAATAATGCCACGCTAGGTTCACAAATTTACCATGTTTTCTCTTAATTAAATCTTTTAAACAACAGACAGTTTGTTGCACAATACCAGGTCAAGAGAACTTTATTCTTTATTGGTATTCATTAATACTCTCGCACCAACCTAGTACACATAGGCTTCTCCAAAGATACTCTAGAATTTTTAGACAACAATTCAACTAAAATCAAATCATCTTTACTTCACAAAACCTCACTCGCCAAGTCTTAGCTCTGGAATGTCCCGAATCTCTTCTAACAAACAACCGACCGTTTTTTATTCCTACCTTGCTGACGGGAACGGCAACGGTTAACTAACCCAACTGAAAACATTGGCTCTAGTCTATTTTAATAATAAAACCTTCTTTCCGACGTGAAATAATATTTAAGGATTTTAACGGGTTCGCCAAAACTAAGGTATTCCTCAATTTACTTATACCCTTATGCCATTAACCGACAAATAAAAACTACTTTATAATAAAAAACTTACTATAACGTACAGGGTGTCCCTGTAAAAACGTGACCGTTACAATCTTACAAAAGGTGCTTGAATCTACAGTTTAAAACTTAAGATACTTTATGAATCAAAACTAGGTACCTTATTGCTTTCATGAAGCAGGAACTACTATAAGTGAAAATAATTCCTTTTATATGAGGTAATAATGATTTTGTTTTAAAAATCCTGATGAGAGATATTCCTAAGTGCGCTCCTGTTCTGGGATGAATACGGATTTAAATGTTATGTATTTTGATGTTTGGGACCTCCATTTTGCTGACTTGGAATGATTTGGATGTCATCGCCTTAATTCCATTTTGAGGTTATGAAATCGTAGAAACGTGCTATGCACATAATAGTTTGTCACCAAGAAAAAATTAAGGAAATCTCTTCGCCCGGTAGGTATTCGTATATACAAAATGATAATGCAAAACGTAGTATCAAAATCTTGACTTCACATGAATATTATCTGCTGAGTAGTAAAATCTTAAAGATGCGTCGAGTCGAAAAATTCCGTACCAAAGGGAAACGTAGTATTGTAGAGTTCAATTACTAATTATTAAAAAAAGCTGAACATAGGTAATTTTTCATGAAGCAAGAGTGTAACATTGAGATCACTTCGACGTTAAAAGGAAATTTGTTATTGTATTGAAAAAACCTAAAACAATATTTTTAAACGTTAGATGGTATTTAACGATATATAATTATTTAACTATTACCTTATACGTCTATAAGATTCCTCCATTTTAATATCCCCTTTAGGGTCTAACCAAATTTCAATTACGTCCATCTCAAAGGACGGCTCGAGTGAAAGAGAAGAAATTAAGTCTAGCGCGGCGTATTGTTCGATATGTCCAGGACCGGCAGTAATGTGGCTCCGCCCGAAAAGTAGTTCTCTTTTATTAAATAAATATTAAATTAAATAAAGGATCTGTATTGGTGTAGATAGTTCTACGTTTCATGTGACTAACCGACTTTATTATAAATACTCGACTACACTTCATTTTCAGTTACTTTGATTTATTTATTTAATTTAATTCGAATATTATCGAGCGTGCGCTGTTTAATATACTGATGCGTAAGCATAAGCTCTGACGATTTCAAATCTGCCTAGGAATAGTTCGTTATAGTACCAGAGCATAGAAGAATAAAATATTCGATTATTAAAATTTTTCTAATAAATGTCAGAAAATGTAAAGAAGGATGCATTTGCGCATTCCGCACGTTACATCTTAAATGAATTAAAAATTTATTTCTCATATAATCTTTAAATTCTCAGACAAATATTGGAAAAACATCTTCCATTTAGAAGGAGTATTCACATAATTATCTTAAATTTAATTGATTGTAGTGAAAATAATAATTGAACGATCAGCACATTTTAAATAAGACCTATATTTGCAAAAAAGACAGTGGCATAGTAAAGAAATAGTACATGAGAAAAAAAATAAATCACATAAGTTAAATGACTACAAAAAGTGATAAAATTAATAATATTTCAATCTATAATATTGGATTTTTGTTATACTGAGTCAACAATCATAAATGTAAATCACAATAGAGCATAAGACATCAAGGTGCAGGATATCCTTCACAGCTTGGCTTAATATTTGCTATCACTTACCTTATTAATTACTCACTAAAACATATTCCTGAAAAGATATAAGTAATGCTCTAAAAAGCTCAACAAAGAAGATAGTTAGACGTCACCTTTTTTGCTTTAGGAGAAATCTACTAATACAGATATTACTAGCATATCACTTCAAACTATAAATAGGCCCGGCAAAATAAGGAAACACCGAGCTACCATAGTTTGAATGAGCGAGAAATTATCGAAATTGAACAAAGACTATAACAACATAATCTATTACCCGTTTCGGGTTACATGGACAAGGGAAAGACACCATTCGTAAATTGTACAACAAAAATAGATAGATGCAATATCATGTGTCTCGCGGCCTGAGCTCAATGATCTTGGATACGAAAACATATAATTAACTAGCTTAAACTGCTAAGAACTGCACAAAATATTGTAGGTTAACATGGATTAAACAATTTAACTAAACATGAATCAATATTAGTTTATATTACTTAACCATCATTGAGTTTCAAAACCGAATTCATAAAGATTTGAGTAACATGAAAGGCCCACCACACGTCGGCTTTTCTCTTTTTCCTAGGCAAATTTAAATGTTACTTTGCGATTACGCACTACCTAGGCCACTATTTATGCCTACTGGGACATATGAATTGTTAACATATCAAGTCAACGCAGCAACTGTCCGTGAATAACATGAAAGCGGTCAAATTGCCTACTAATTTTACTCGCTTTAGTTAGACCGTGGATAAAACTCAATTACGAGACAGGTTCATTAACGGCACTAGAGCACACTATCCCTCAAAATGCGTAGCCTTAACCACTGCAACATAGTACATAAAATAAACAAGTTACAGTTTTTTTATACACTTGTTTACGAACCAACGTATTTTATTCTAAAATTCAACTCTACAAACACATGCGATTTTAAACAAGTAAGTAAGTAATAAGTAAATCTTTTATTTCAACAGATTTGAATACAAAATATTTTTATCTGTGAAATATGTCATATTTCGCCAAATATGGTGACACACATGGAAGTTATATAATATAATAAACACAATTATACAAGCATATCAAAACAAAGGCGTAAAAAAATATAAAAAATACAGAAACAACATGAATTAAAAACAGGCCTGGCCATAAGCTTATTGTACCAAAAAAAATTTAAGTATTCTCATTTAAATAAAATATTCCATCTTTTTTTGCATGCAAATTTGGTAATATTAAATATTTCTGTTGGTGCATTTAATGGATTTTCGGTCAAAACTGGTGAATAGCTGAAACATAAGTTTGCATAAATTTAAAACTGATAGTGCCGTACGTAACTACCACACAAGAAGGTTGCCAGAAATTCGTATAAAAAGTTTTAACCTCAGCAATTATAAGAAATCACCCTATTGTGCCGGTAGTTATATATACAACAAACTTCCTTCAGAAATAAAGTCACAAGATTCTTTCAGCCTATTCAGAAATAAACTTAAAATATTTCTAATTCAAAATTGCTTCTATAGCATGGCGGATTTTCTTCAGCAGTAAGAGATGATAATTTTTGTTATAGAAAGGATCGTTTTCAATAGGATTGTCATTTTTAAACAAGCATTACTTAATAGCAATATATCAACGTGGTTTTGAACTAGGTAAATTAATTGACAGTGACATTGGAGTTAGGTTCACTATAGTGATTTTAATTAGCTATTGTAACGGTCACGTTTTTACAGGGACACCCTGTACGTTATAGTAAGTGTTTTTATTATAAAATAGTTTTTATTTGTCGGTTAATGGCATAAGGGAATAAGTAAATTGAGGAATACCTTAGTTTTGGCGAACCCGGTATGCACAGTTGTTTTAAAATTCAGTTAAAATCCTTAAATATTATTTCACGTCGGAAAGAAGGTTTCATTATTAAAACAGACTAGAGCCAATGTTTTCAGTTGGGTTAGTTAACTGTTGCCGGTGCCGTCAGCAGAGCAGGTATAAAAAAACTGTCTGTTGTTTGTTAGAACGTTAGAAGAGATTCGGGACATTCCAGAGGTAAGACTTTGCGAGTGAGGTAGTTTTGTGATAAAAAGATGATTTGATTTTATTTGAATTGTTGGCTAAAAATTCTAAAGTATCTTTGGAGAAACCTATGTGTATTAAGTTGGTGCGAGAGTATTAATGAATACCAATAAAGAATAAAGTGCCTTTGACCTGGTATTGTGCAACAAACTGTCTGTTGTTTAAGAAATTATAATTAAGAGAAAATATGTTAAATTTGTGAACCTAGCGAGGCATTTTTGTGTAAAAACTAAAGTAAATTATCAGTGACTTTTTTAATGTTTTCTACTGAATAAAAAGAACTTATAAGTGTTGTGGAGAAATAAAGTCAGAACAGTTGATTTGCAGTTGATGCTGGTTTTCTCCATTTCATTTGAGGTTCGTTCGAGTGAACGTTCGAAACTTCAGGTACATTGACAGTAAGGTTAACCTGGGACTTAAAACGTAAGTGTTTTATTTATTTCCTGATTATAACGAGGGTTAATTGCCTAATTTATGAGACAAGTTTGCTGAGTTAATTGGACATTCTCTAGCTAGTTGAAACATACTATTGAATTAAGTGCGTGGATATTTGACAATTTGTTTTCTAGAAAGTTTTCGCGCGGGCTTACAGAACAGACCTTTATTTCGGGTATTGTTTATTTATTAACGTTGTTGATTCTTGTGAGGCTCGAAATTAAGATAACAAGGAGTTTCCGTTGTCTTGTTCGCGTTAGTTATATCGAGTTTAATTGTAATAATTATTAGTTTTCGTCACACCGAGATAGGGTGGTTCCTTTTATCTTTAGGTCGGGTTTTCTGCTAGCCCTGCCCCAATTACGTTAAATATGTGTTGATGCCAGTGCAGTACAATCATTAGGGTAAGTGACAATAAGCCTGCTGCCAGGGTCAAGGAGAACTTACGCTCTGAGTGAGTCTCATTGCTCTATTCATGATTAAGTTTTTTGAGAAAAAATAAGCAGTAAATAAGTAAGTTATACTATTGTGATTTTTTACTATTGTATCCAAATTTTTGTAATGTGACGTTCATATAATACCACGTATATCTAATATGTGATGACGAAATAAATAAATATCTGAGGTTGTGTAGCTTAAATCGAAGAGAATGTTAAAAATTTTGTTTTTTCATGGTTCAACTTAAGATGACTACCGTCCAACCATATTTGAATTTTTTTGTAAACATTTTTCATGCTTTCTTTTTACGTCGTCCCAACTGTTTCTCTTGACATATATGGATGTATCGGCTGCATATGCTACAATATCGCATGTTTTTTCTATGTGAAAGATTTCATTGATCTACAAAATAAAAAGAATGGGATCAAAGACGGTTGTCTGTGACACACCGCTCATGATTACCAATGGGTCAATCGGAGTCCCAGTCTTTACACGTTGTATCCTTTGATTGACTTTCAGTAACATTTAAAATGTTACCTCGAAATCCGTAAAAAGGTACTTTGGAAATGAATTTCTTATGCAATATTGTATCAAACGCCTTAGCTAGATCGAGAAAAATAGTCATGGATGGTTTTTCTTCAGTTTTTCTGTTAAATTAGTTATGGCATCTTCCTCCAGTACTTAAATTTTCACGAAAGCTGTCTTGCAAGTAAATTATGTTTTTTTAAATTTTACTATAATTTCCTTTATGGAATATTTAAACAACTTTGCAATATTTGATATTAGCGAGATTGGACAATAATTGTTAGGTTGTTCAGAGTCATCGGTTTTGTAAACAGGTAGTACCTGTAGTCTCTTTTAATATTTTGGGAAATATACCTTCGTGAAATATTTATGATTTTTATTGAAGGTGACACTACTGTGTGCTTAATGAGCTTTATTGTGTTTGTAGTTATTCCATCTATGCCTAATAATATGTCATTTTTTAAATTATGTATAAATTTTATAACTTCACACTAATACTGGATTAACAAATATCGACTCTTGTACTTTATTGTATTTTATTGTGTTACTTGTGTTAGGTATTTTAATATTTGTTGCTATATTTGTGCCAACGTTTATAAAAAAATTATTGATAGATTTGCCATAATAATAGTTATTTTTATGATTTTCAGGTTGGAAAATGGTATTTTACCACAATCACAAGTCACTAGTAGTAGATTAGTTAAGAAACGGAAATCGAGGATTAAGAGTGCCTCAACTATAAAAACATACCAGTGCCAAGGCTGTTCATTCCAAACAAAATATAAACATTCCCTAAAAACACACTTGCTAAAGCATAAAGATCCCTCAGAAGTAACAATGTACAAATGTGACTATTGCTCTTTTCAGACAGTACATCGCAGAGCCCTCAAGGCACATTTTCTAGTACATAGTGATCCTTCAGAAGTAACAATGTACAAATGTGAGTATTGCTCTTTTCAGACAAAACGTCACGGGGCCCTCAAAAGACATTTGCCAGTACATAGGGATCCTTCAGAGGTAACAATGTACAAATGTGACTCTTGCTCTTTTCAGACAAAACGTCATGGGGCCCTTAAAAGTCATTTGCTATTACATACTGATCCTTCAGAGGTAACAATGTACAAATGTGACTATTGCTCTTTTCAGACAGTACATCGCAGAGCCCTCAAGGTACATTTTCTAGTACATAGTGATCCTTCAGAAGTAACAATGTACAAATGTGAGTATTGCTCTTTTCAGACAAAATATCACTGGGCCCTCAAAAGACATTTGCTAGTACATAGGGATCCTTCAGAGGTAACAATGTACAAATGTGACTCTTGCTCTTTTCAGACAAAACATCATGGGGATCTCAAAATACATTTGCTAGTACATAAGGATCCTTCAGACTTAACAATGTACAAATGTGACTCTTGCTCTTTTCAGACAAAACGTCATGGGGCCCTTAAAAGTCATTTGCTATTACATAGGGATCCTTCAGAGGTAACAATGTACAAATGTGACTATTGCTCTTTTCAGACAGTACATCGCGGAGCCCTCAAGGCACATTTTCTAGTACATAGGGATCCTTCAGAGGTAACATTGTTCAAATGTGACTCTTGCTCTTTTCAGACAAAACGTCTCAGTACTCTCAAAACACATTTGCTAGTACATAGGGATCCTTCAGAAGTAACAATGTACAAATGTGAGTATTGCTCTTTTCAGACAAAACGTCACGGGGCCCTCAAAAGACATTTGCTAGTACATAGGGATCCTTCAGAGGTAACAATGTACAAATGTGACTCTTGCTCTTATCAGACAAAACATCGTGGGGATCTCAAAATACATTTGCTAGTACATAAGGATCCTTCAGACTTAACAATGTACAAATGTGACTCTTGCTCTTTTCAGACAAAACGTCATGGGGCCCTTAAAAGTCATTTGCTATTACATAGGGATCCTTCAGAGGTAACAATGTACAAATGTGACTCTTGCTCTTTTCAGACAAAACGTCACGGTACTCTCAAAATACATTTGCTAGTACATAAGGATCCTTCAGAGGTAACAATGTACAAATGTGACTCTTGCTCTTTTCAGACAAAGCATCACATGAGCCTCAAAAATCATTTGCTAGTACATCGGGATCCTTCAGAGATAACAATGTTCAAATGTGACTCTTGCTCTTTTCAGACAAAACGTCATGGGGCCCTTAAAAGTCATTTGCTAGTACATAGGGATCCTTCAGAGGTAACAATGTACAAATGTGACTCTTGCTCTTTTCAGACAAAATGTCACAGGGCTCTCAAAATACATTTGCTAGTACATGGGGATCCTTCAAAGGTAACAATACAAATATGACTCTTGCTCTTAAAAATATATTTGCTGGTGCATAGGAACCCTTTAGAGGTAACATTGTACAAATGTGAGTCTTGCTCTTTTCAGACAAGACATCACTGGGCTCAAAATACATTTGGATCCTTCAGAGGAACAGTGTACAAATATGACTCTTGCTCTTTTCAGACAAAACGTCATGGGGCTCTTAAATGTTATTTGCTAGTACATAGGAATCCTTCAGAGGTAACAATGTACAAATGTGACTCTTGCTCTTTTCAGACAAAAATGTCAGGGCTCTCAAAATACATTTGCTAGTACATGGGGATCCTTCAGAGGTAACAATTACAAATACGACTCTTGCTCTTAAAAATATATTTGCTGGTACATAGGAACCCTTCAGAGGTAACATTGTACAAATGTGGGTCTTGCTCTTTTCAGACAAGTCATCACAGGGCTCTCGAAATACATTTGCTATTACATTGGGATCCTTCAGAGGTAACAATGTACAAATGTGACTTGCTCTTTTCAGACAAAACGCCACGGGGGCATAAAAATATTTGCTATTACATAGGGATCCCTCAGGTGTACAAATTAGACAAAACATCACAGAGGCCTCAGAGACATTTGCTAGTACATACTGAACCTGCAGAGATAACAATGTACAAATGTTGCTCTTTTCAGACAAAACGTCACAGGGTCCTCAAAATATATTTGCTAGTACATAAGGATGATTCAGAGGTAACAATATATAAGTGAATTGTTCATTTCAGACGAAACGTAAATTTAATCTAAGACATTCACTGCAACAGCATAAGGATCCTTCAGATAAATGAGCAATTAAAAAGGCATGTACTGACCACATACAAAACTCAGATGATATGATAAAATCTGCAGGGGAGGTGATAAACTCATTTGCGGTCAGTTTTTTAATTTTGTTAATTATTTACGGAGGGAGTACCAGCAGATCAACATAAGTTTTATAAATATACGTTGGTACTTTATCTGCACCTATTGCAGCGGTTGTATTGCTTTGCGAATCTCATCCTCCATTATATTTTTGACAATTAATTTGTCCATATCATAGTTCTGGTGATTTGCGTCAGATGTAGATTTAAAGTTCGAGTTAAGTAATTCTTACCTGCAACTGAGTTAATATTACAACAGTTTTTAATATCGGTTTTTATATGAATTTACTAACTCCTGGCATGTGAAATATTTTACTAAGTTGGTGAAATATAAATTAACAACTTTTGAAATATTTGTGATTTGTATAGAGAATATTTATATAAAATAAATAAGCTTGATAGTTTTGTAAGTTTCTGATATTTCCTAAACAACACGAGAACAGTGGACATCCATTGGACGTCCTTTAATGAATTTGTAGACTTTCAATGAACGTTCTTTTTTTCCCAGAGGACATTCATTAGACGTCCAGTGGATGTTCAAATGTCACAAAAATCTGTATCCAGTGGACGTCAATAACACGTCCGTCACAGGACATACCCGGCATAACGTGAACGTCCAGTGGATGTCCAGAAGCCGCAGAAATCTGCATGCAATGGACGTCCATAACATGCCCATAGACAATCCGGACATGGGGGCTATATCTTAATAGTGGTAGTTGGTAAGATTTAGATTACCGTATCATACTATGTAGGAACATTGGACGCAATCAACACTTTAAGGCATAGTTACCGAGTCGAAATAAACAAGTTTTACATAAAAGAAAATTAATAGACATTTGTGAAAATTGCAATTTAAAATTTTGGTCAAGGAATAAGACAAGTTGTAAAATGTAAACAATCTAAATTTCACTGAAGATTCAAATCTGTTGAGAACTGTTCCTTCAGAGCATAGAAAAAATTACTTTAAGTTTGCACCTTTTCACAAATTTCAATCACAGTTTTAGTTTTGCAAAGGTCCATTTAGCATTGGTAGTTATATTTTAAAATATTGGCCCATACTATAAACTAGATGGTAAATCTAAATTATACACGACACGGTACCACCAATAAAATATGGTTCATATAAATTTCCACACTGAGAAAAACCGGCTAGGCACATATTTTTGCTAATAATAATTTATTTATAACAATTTTTTTTTAATTCGGACAAGTCGATGTAACATTTCTTATAAATAAAATGACATTTTTAAAAACAGATACATGTTCCTATTAATGTACTCTTCTACAAGTAATAAACAGGTAATAAATGTGTTTAATAATAATTGCTCCAATTAAACTGTGCTTAGGAATAATTAAATATGTGGCTACCACAATTAAAGCAAATTTTCTAAAAATATATATCAGTAAGAACTTATATATCTACTATTTGTGACAAAACAACATTTTTCTTAATCCAAATACTCGACTTCTTGTGGTTATTAAATCATCTGACTCGTGCATCTTCGAGTTTCATTCGGTATCAACTCATGAGTGCATATTTCGTCATACAGAATTCATCATTTGTTAATGTGGTTCGGTACGTAAAGGTGCAAAAGTGCTTTATTCATTTTTACTTTTGTGTTGAATCAACATTGTGTTTTGTCATTTAAAGAGACCATGAAACATTTCAAATAGAAAAATCAAATGCATATTATATGCATAATGACCAATCTGTTCATGCACTACTTATAAATACATTTAAATAAATAAATATTTATTGTCAGAAAAAAACAAATTTTTACAGACAAACCGTATAGCGTGTTTCCACTTAGACCTAATTTAACATTTACTTAATATTAATATATAATGGGACAGTTAAAAGAACAAAAATAAATAAAATAGTATATATTATTATAGTGTCGAATAATAAAACATTACAGCGTTCACTGGCTGTCACATAAGAAGTATATAGTCTTTGGCCTGCTTTTTGAGAGTGACAGCGCTAACTGTATCATTCTGTAAGCATGTCATTTTATTAAAAATATGAGCTGCCTGATAACTAAAACTGTTTTTTAAAAACTCTATCTTGTGCTGGGGAATAGACAGCATATTGTTGTTTCTAACTTCTACATTACGCAATTCTCTACGACGTATCATTAGTTCTCGTAGGTATGTCGGACTATTATTAGTTTTCAATATATTATGTACCAGGCAGCTCAGATGTACATTAGGTAAGTCTATAGCATACTTGCAGCTTTACTTGTATATAGTAGTTTTAGTAGCTAAATTTTATAAATCATTGGAGGCTTTATTTTCACCAGATAGATACGTAAATTAAAACTATAAATGATTTTTATACTGCTCATCATAATAAAATGTATCTGCATATTATTTTTAAATTGAGTTTAACAGAAATTTATACTGATGGTGCATAAATTGAAGATTCGATTTTTTTGGGGGCACCCACCAGAATTTTTCGAAAGTCAAAAAAATTATGTAACTTTGATCAAAATTGATTAAGATAATAATTTTGTTAGGCTTTCAAACAATTCTACGGGATGCCACAAAAAAATCGAATCCTTTTATTTTTAGCGATCGAGTGAAAATGTAGCTTTAAATGATTTATAAAATTCTGTAAAACTACTAATAGTACCTACTTAAATTATGCACTTGCTGTAAATATACTATTTACCTACCACAGTAAGTATATGTTTATTTGTCACTAATAAATTATTTATTTACAATAGGAAACTACTTTCACTTGGTATGTTTTATTTATGACAACTAAACAGGATCAACAACTCCATTTTATCTAGTACAATTAAAGTGTTCTCTTGTCTCAAATAGTACACAACTTTTTATTTGCTACAATTAAATTTTTATTTATCATTATTAAATTTTTCCCTCAGTGCAATAAAAAAATTTCCATGTTCAATAAAAAATGTAAAGTCGTTTAAGACTGAAAAGGCATATACTACAGGTTAACAATAACTATAACCGTTTGTGCTAGAGATTTTAGTGGTATATTAGGTATCTGCGTTCTGTCTGTGATTCCTTTAAATGTTTTTAAATTTTAATCTGTTTAATTAAAATTGAAACTAATGTTTATTGCCATGCTACCTGTTCTCGTTACTGTAATTTCTCTATAATTCTGACACTTCCTAATTGAAAAGTGCACAAATTTTAGAATTTTAGATTTAATAACTTTTTTCTCTTTTCTCCTTTTTAATGTAATTCTGACACTTCTTAATTGAAAGTACATATATTTTAGATTTAGTATAGAACACGAGGCGGTAATTGCAGGAACACAATCCATTTTCACGCATGCGCCGTCCCTCGTTCTTTAAAACGTCAATTGTCATGCCAAATCAAATGATCCATGATGTAAAGTAATCTGTGCGTGTGCATATAACCTCAAACTAGAATCTAGAGTAAATGTTGCTTGAATATAAAGCAAATTCTTTATTTGTGTCGAAAAAGAGCGTGTACTGTTTTCACTGCAATAAGACTTTTTCTAGCCAAAACAATCTCAATAAAAACCTGTAGAGCATACAATTAATAAGAAATAAAATCATTAAAAAAAATACCTAAGAATAATGAATAATAAGTAACTATACAGGGAAAGATTATTCATACAAATCCTAGTTGCTCCAGGTTAAAAACTGTACATAGTTAATTCAATTTAGGTTGGTTTTGTTTTTGTTTTTAATGAAATAATCGCAAATACTCCCATTGACTGGTGGCTGTAAAGAATAATTCTATGAAGGTGAATTATAGGATTCCAAAGTTGGGAGGTGATTATATTAGTCACCTTGACGAAAAAAAAAAACATACTTTAAAAAAAATGTAATCAAAACATTGTTATTTTTATAATAATAATTATAATGAAAATGATGTTTATTCATATAAAAAATTGGTAAATCTTAAGAATACCCACTTTCGGATTTTTTCGAAATTTTTTGCAATGATGTATGCACAGACATTACAGTAATCACTTCCGATACCTGAAATTTTGTGCTTATGGAAATAATTTTTAGGGCAAGGACAATAAACTACTTTGGTAAAATCGGTGAGACCTTGCCATAAAAATAATTGCAAAAATTTCATATATCGGAAACAATTACGGTAACGTCTGTGAACACATCTATGCAAAAAATTTATTGCAAAATTTATTTATTTTGGATGTGCCTTGATTTTTGCATTTCTCTTTCGTCTGCTATCGAGTTTCCTAAAATAATCAGCTAAGTTCACTATTGCAATTATTTGAACTTTTTTATTATCTCTTTGCTTTCTTCCTGTAGATTTCACATATCGTACATCATTATTTTTATCTTCAGCTTTTAGCCATATCTCAAATTCTATAAAAAATGAGCAATAAATTCAGTTAATAACATTGGGTGCATAGGTACCATTATATGTAGCAAACGTTTTTCCCTCCACTTCCATGTGAAATTCATGTCTCTGCTGTAGATGCTTTCTTATATCCTTATTCTATTTGAAGGATACATTGCACCCTTCCATGCACTTAAATATGCATAAATCTCCTTTATATTCTATTGCACTCATATTGTTAATTTTATGCACCACACATGTATGTTTACTGAGATTACTTAGGTTTGAAAAAGTGAATACAGTGCCCACTCCTTTTCAATAGTTGTACACAAATAAAGAATGTATTTGAATTATTATAGCAATAATTATTCGAGTTTGAGGTTATAATGATTAATTTAAAATAACAAGATAGAGAGACTAGAGCAGCGCATGTGCGAGAGATGGATTGTGTTCCTGCAATTACCGCCTCGTTATAGAACGAACCTATGTAGAATTTTGTTGTCAAAGAATTTATATAAATAGAAGCCGAGATAAAGTGTAAAAGTTATACGATACTGTTGCCATCATGTCCAACATACCTTTTTCTCACCATTTCGTTCTAAGATACAATATTGCCTATAACGCTATCTCTGTTGCAGGTACTCCAAGACCGTGGTATGAGTGTAGCAAAGACATATGTGGAATTTAGTCATTTAAGAACTGTGTCCGTTTTAACTACTCTAACCTCAAAATTATTTTCGTGTTTTGTAAATTTAAACAATTATTCTCGTTGAATCGTAAAAATAGTGAAAAAATGTGTTGTTTGTGGTATAGTTGAGGATAAAAATAGCCTGTTGTCTTACATTTATTTGTCATGTTAAAAACAGTAGTCCTGCAACAAAGATGGGGCTATAATAATTTTCATCATAAAGAAAGAGATAATTATAAAATGTAATGTCTGAACTTGAGTACGAGATGTTGACAACACACTTATAAATGTGTATCTGCTTCTATTTATATAAATTCTTTGTTTGTTGTATTCTTTTCGTTCAATAAATTGCTTTCTCTCTCTCTCTCTCAAGATATGCTATTGGCTGTGCTTTACAATTAATGACATCGCAAATATACTTGCTGAAATTGACATTATTTACAAATTCGTCACATTTTAATATATCTTTTGACATATTACCACACTGTTGATACTAGTTTGTCAGGTAAATTCAAATGTACATTCAGAGTAAATACACACATAAGGTAAATGGAACGAACTATAAATAGAAAAGTAATTTATTAAATTTATCATCTTGGGCATTCCTTCCTTAATCTACGTTTTTTCTCTTTGTTGCATTCTGTGAAGGGTAGTTCAACTGTATTATTATATTTTCCTGTACTTATTACTTACTTTGAGAGTTGCTTCACTTTTCAAAGGGCTACGATTCACAATCGATAAACTAAAACAGTTCAGCAGAGTTCAGTAAGTGACTAGTGATGGGCGATATATCACGAACTGTGATTTAATCACTGATATTAAGAAATCACAGGTAACGACTGTTAATACAGTTGGTAGAAAAGCGTGACGTGATCACGACTTTCCATATACCAACATATTTTTTACGATATATATCGCTTTGGTAATTTGAGTCTATTTTTGTTTGCTACCTTATGTATTAACAGGTAAAGCAAGCGATTCCGTGCCTTAGCGGTATTAGATAGATACGCATTTTGTTGGAAGAGGTTGAGATTACGGATGGATGTTTAATGTATTGCATAACAACGGACAATAAATGAAATTATTGTTTGAAATAATCAATTTGAAGCTGAGAATAATAGCTTGTTTACCTTAACAGTGCTGCCTGCCGTTGAACAAAATCGAATGGAAGAGTTACCTACCAAATTTTTTATAAATATTTGAATGAGAGAAATACTCTACTCTATTAAATCAAAATCACTGAACTATACATAATAAATGGAAGACCAATACAGATATATGCGCGTGAACAAAATACTTCAATCATGCGATTGAAGGTTCCCGGGATATGCGTCGCCGCAGTCGAAATCTAGTTTTAAAAGTATGTTGGAGCTTAAGTCAGAATGCTTGTGGGGGACGTTATGCGCCAACGCAATTTTTCTTTGATTTGTCTCCTATGGCGGGAGGTCTTAGATTAGTGCAGAATTTCAGAGCCGGCGTCAAGTAATCCTCTAGTGTGTTTATCGCTTGTTGAAATTTAAAATTCAATAATTGTGTTTTGAGCATGACAACTTTTATGTTCTTTAATAAAAATTAAGACATACGTTAATTATATATGAAATGTCAATCTATGCAAGCATATTTTTGATGATTTCTGAAAAAAAGACAAATTAAAAACACTTGCAATAAAAATAGAGCCGGCTCTGGCTTTCAACACACTGCGAATGCGCCCCTACCGGGGGTCGCCATACTTGCGCGAGATTCAATTTGACACACAAATAGGTATAGACATTAGCATTCCATTTATATGTATAGTTCAGTGATCAAAATCCCATTGAATAATAGCAGCTATATAAGAACTATATAAATAAACATATTATATTATTCACTATTTAAGTTGTACCTTTGTATTGCAATCCGAGGCTTATATTAAAAAGATTTCGATACTGTTATAAACACTTAATACAACAATACCAGCAAAAATTTAAATCGCTGGTTGATAACTATAGCAACCTAAATTTAAATTCTAAAAATTTATTGATGCTTCTGAAATGTTTATATTTGTATAACTTTACAAAAACATGGTATTACGGAGTTCAAACAAGCGTCTCATTCAAAATTTAGTGCTTTTGCTTTATCGTCAATCCACAAATTAGGTTATATAGTTGACTATATATTCAATATGTATCATATAATTAATTCATAAAATATCATACTTATTACATATCTTCATATCTACGGCCGCATAGATTACCAAAGTAGCGAATTCACCATTCACAGTCTGTCGACGCTTATTTAGGAATAGAGAACAATTAACAATTTATCCCATTCGCTGCATTATGAAAAGTCGTGAAGTCGTGCTCACATCACGTTTTAAATTCACTGATATAAGAACATCACAGTTACGATTCACGTTCGCCCAACACTATAAGTGACAGATCGCCAAGCACAAATAAGTTTGTAGTAGAAATGTAGGGTTAGGTTTTGCTTTTCAATGTTGCCACATCCACGTCAAATGTGGATTTAATTCTGCGTCATTATTGCGTCATCACTGCATGTACATCATCCTATGGCTATTTATTCCATGCTATAGCATTGGTAGTCACTAGTCAGTTGGATGATTGGACTATGCGTAATGTTCTCGTCTGGATTGCGAGTGGTCACGGGTTCAACTCCTAGACCCAAGTTTTTTGCAACGATTAATGTATTTTTTTACAAATTCGGGTTTGTTTTGACGGCAGAAATAACATTTTTCTGCCATTTTCAATAATAATAATTTCATTCTTTCATGTAATTTTATTAAGGTTAGAGGTTGTAACTTTCAGCACTGCAGGCAGTATTAGCGTTGCAAACATTGACAGGGGAGTGCGGCGGATCCCTCCTCCTCATTACTGATTCACAGATCTTTCGTCAAACGTACCTCTAAATTTCTGAAATCACGGCATGTTATCGTGCACGTATCCACGGCGTAATTAATATGGCTTCTGAACCTTCACGAAGCCAAAAGATTTAATAATTACATAATAACCGCAATACAACATATTTAAAGAAATAAAAGTTAAGTTTAGGAACACGCAATGGAGATGTTTTTAAAATTATTTTGAATTTTTTAAGCACCGAGTGCTTACTGACGTCATCAACGTGTATACGAATTACACATATCTACGGCTGCACATATTACCAAAGTAGTGAATTCACTATTCATCGTCTGTCGGCATTTCTTTAGGAATAGAGAGCAATTAACAATTTTTCTCATACGCCGTATTATGAAAAGTCGCGATCACATCACGTTTTAAATTCACTGACATCAGAAAATCTCATACAATTCACGTTGTGATTTAAAAATCACGATATCGCCCAACACTAGGTACAACTCATGGTAGAAACATATACAGATTCAGAAAGTATTCGTTTTGGTATGGCAATAATTGGCAATAAGTGGAAGCGAGAGCGAAGCAACTAGGCTATTCTTTTCTATCGTATGTATAACACATCGTACAAAGCGCCACCTGCTATCTCCACCACATGTGTGTGGACAGAGTTTAAATTTGTTTCCGTCTTACACACGTCAGTTCTCGTTTTGCCCTATACGATAGAAAAGAATAACCTAGTTGCTTCGCTCTCGCTTGCTCTTATTGCCAAAACGAACACTTTCTGAATCTGTATAATTTCTACCATGGCACAACCAAAGAATTTATATAAATAGAAGCCGAGATAAAGAGTAAAAGTCATACAATACTGTTGCCATCATGTCCAACATACCTTTTTCTCACCATTTCGTTCTAAGATACAACATTGCCTATAACGCTATCTCTGTTGCAATCACTCCAAGACGGTGGTATGAGTGTAGCATAGACATATGTGGAATTTAGTAATTTAAGAACTGTGTCTGTTTTAACTACTTTAACCTCAAAATTATTTTCGTGTTTTGTAAATGGGACTGTCTACAAGGACGCCGCGGCGGACATCTATTATTTCTTAACTGTCCGCCGCGGCAATTGGTTTGGTTAGATACTATTTAATCCGTGCTGTAGCGGTGTTTTCCACGTGGATCGCTGGCCTAGACGTAACGTTGTCGCGTTGTGGAGCGACAGGTCCCGGCTTCAAATGCTGCCCACCGGACTTTTTTTTTAAATATTTTGTAACGATTAATATCCTTTTTCACAAATTCTGGTTGAATTTGACGACAGAAATGTTCTTTTTTTTCATATAATAATTTATCTCTTTCATGTGATGGTAGTTGGGTTAGTTAGGTTGATTTTTATTTTGCTAAATAATTGTTAATAAATTATCAGCGCCGCAGGCAGCATCAGCGTCGCAGACAAAAACGGGGGGTGCGGGGGGTGTCCCCCCGCCTTCTTTTTCAGAAAATTGCATAAAAACATTCCAATTTCTCTGTGCGGCGGTTCAATAAGTCGTGCAAAAGCGAATGCGCATGCGCGGCGGACAGCTAAGAAATGCTATATGTCCGCCGCGGCGTCCATGCACTGACCTATACATATAAATGGAATGCCAATGTCCATACCTATTTGTGTGTCAAATTGAATCTCGCGCAAGTATGGCGACCCCCGGTAGGAGCGCAATCGCAGTGTGTAGAACGCGAGGGCCGTCTCTATTTTTATTGCAAGTGTTTTTAATTTGTCCTTTTTTTCCGAAATCATCAAAAATATGAGTGTATAGATTGACATTTCTTATATAGTTAACATTTGTCTTAATTTTTATTAAAGGACATAACGGTTGTCATCCCAAAACATAATTATTTAATTTTCAATTTCAACGAGCAATAAAAACGAGAGAATTACTTGATGCCGGCTCTGAAATTCTGCACTAATCCAAGACCTCCCGCCACGGGAGACAAAGCAAAGGAAAATTGCGTCTGCGCATAACGTCCTCCAGAAGGCACCAACATACTTTTAAAGCTAGATTTCTACTGCGGCGACGCAAATCCCGGGGACCTTGAATTGCATGATTGAAGTATTTTGTTCACGCGCATATATCTGTATCGGTCTTCCATTTATTATGAATAGTTCAGTGCGTCCATGTAGCAACTCCCTTTGTAAATTTAAGGTAGTGGCTATTGAACCGCCGCGGTGGATCTTTTTCACAACTTATTGAACCGCCGCGGCAATTGGTTTGGTTACATATTACTTATTCTGTGCTATAGCGATGTTATATATGTGGGTCGCTGGCCTGAGTATATGTTCTGTGGCTGGCCTATTGCGTAACGTTGTCGCGTTGTGGAGCAACAGGTCCCGGGTTCAACTGCTGGCAACTGAACTTTTTTTTTTATATTTTGTAACGATTAATATCCTTTTTCACAAATTCTGGTTGAATTTGACGACAGAAATAATGTTCTTTTTTTTCATATAATAATTTATCTCTTTCATGTGATGGTAGTTGGGTTAGTTAGGTTGATTTTTATATTGCTAAATAATTGTTAATAAATTATCAGCGCCGCAGGCAGCATTAGCGTTGCAGACAAAAACGGGGGGTGCGGGGGGTGTCCCCCCGCCCTGTTTTTCGGAAAATTGCATAAAATATTTCAATTTCTCTGCGCGGCGGTTCAATAAGTCGTGCAAAAGATCCGCCGCGGCGGTTGCGTAGTCACTCCCTAAATTTAAACAATCCCCTCCCTAAATTTAAACAATTATTCTCGTTGAATCGTGAATATAATGAAGAAATGTTATTTGTGGTGTAGTTGAAGATTGTCTTACAATTATTTGTCATGTTAAAAAGGGTAGTACTGCAATAAAGATGGGGCTATAGTAATTTTTATCATAAAGAAAGAGATAGTTATAAAATGTAATGTCTGAACTTGAGTACGAGATGTTGTCAACACCACTGACCTATATATATAAATGGAATGCCAATGTCCATACCTATTTGTGTGTCAAATTGAATTTCGCGCAAGTATGGCGACCCCCAGTAGGAGCGCCATCGCAGTGTGTAGAACGCGAGGGCCGTCTCTATTTTTATTGCAAGTGTTTTTAATTTGTCCTTTTTTCCGAAATCATCAAAAATATGCGTGTATAGATTGACATTTCTTATATAGTTAACATTTGTCTTAATTTTTATTAAAGGACATAACGGTTGTCATGCCCAAAACATAATTATTTAGTTTTCAATTTCAACGAGCGATAAAAACGAGAGAATTACTTGATGCCGGCTCTGAGATTCTGCACTAATCCAAGACCTCCCGCCAGGGGAGACAAAGCAAAGTAATATTGCGTCTGCGCATAACGTCCTCCAGAAGAATTCTGACCATAGACATGGAGAGGGGAGAACGCCCTTTGCATCCTTCCCGCCAATACATGCGCGAGATTTCATGGGGATTAAAATGAACCGAGTCTGAGACTGCGCACAGATTATCTTCATTAATTTGATAGAAATGGAAATAATTTAGAACTGTCAGTTGTCATTTATATGTTATTGTTAACCTCGTTCATTGACGAATTAAACCTTTCAGCCTTTATAGTGTTATTTATGAACTTTGGAACAATAATCCGAGTGCACTCCAATTTTATCGAACCTATAAGAGATTATTGTTACATCATGATATTAAAAAATTAAGTGGAAATTGTGTTGGGCAGGATGACACAAATGTATTGTGTGTAACAAAAGGCAAAGATACTGTAGTACCAATAACTGCAGATGATATGAATATCATGAGAAAGTATAGCCTTGAAATCGAAGAAAATGTTATTCACGACCATGAATACTCCCTACCACTAACACCAACATTAACAGACATAACCGAAAACGTAGTGGCATATATATATCTGGATTTGTAGTTAAGATGAGTAAAAAATACATTAAATGTGAAGAATGTGTAGACTTATTAGAAGACACCTCAGCAACTGTTAGAGAAGATTCAGCGCTACTTTTGTTAAAAAGAAAAAAAAGGGGTGCTCTAATTGTTCCTTCGGAAGACTTAATATATATATGCAGCAAAGCCGAGATCCAATTTAGAAAAGTGTTAGCAGTGACAAATGGAAAAATGCCGAACGATGCAAACTTTCTAAATTTATTAACATTATCGTTGGGTTCATCGATATATTCGGATAATAAATGTTTTCAACGTCATGCACTATATGATACGGAAGATCATCGATCAAAATTAATAAAAATTATTATTCACAATTATTTGAAAATTAGGCTATATAATTTAGGAAAAAGTCAAACTGCCGAAATGATGGGAAATCCACTTCGTCGGAAATTAACTAAACTAATATTATTTAATAATCAATAAAATGTAAAAATATAAACATTGCGTATTCTTTCATACACATTTTTACCCAACCACAAAAGGGCAATAATCCTTTTCGCATATTTGTATGTATGCGAGTCCAGTCGTTTATCACTTGCAGTTTTAACATGTTGATGAATGATGTGTTACTAAAGACATTTCCTCTAAAAACAAAGGTTAATAACATCATTTAATTAAGGGCTTTATTAGGTTAAACACCAACAGACAGTAAATACCTCCTATAAACAAACATACAATAAATAATTATTTCACTTTAAACACATTTTAAATAAATATAGTATATTGTGTCACACAAGGGCAGAAAATGAGCATTAGGCAGAGGGCAGCTGATAGCTAAGGACTACTAATGCGTTCTCTGCATATGTGACACACAACTGTCCCATATAGTCTGAGTTACCATTCATTTTAACTTATTCACAAAATTACAATTTATTGCTATTTTGCACTTGTTTGTTACTTTCGGTCATATTTTTAAGGTTAATATGCTTCAATTTCACATATGCTAGGCGAAAAATATATTTGATACTACTCACATACTGATTAATACTCAAAATTCATGTTATTCCTAATGAATAAGTTTTATGTATCATAATATGCATTTGTTTTAAATTTCAAAATGTGTGATAACTGCGCGCGCGCACCGTCGGTCTGACCGTTCTTCAATTTGGCACAAAACAATTTTATTGAAAGATCATTCTCCCCTCTCCATGTCTATGATTCTGACTCGAGCACCAACATACTTTTAAAGATAAATTTCTACTGCGGCGACGCAAATCCCGGGGACCTTGAATTGCATGATTGAAGTATTTTGTTCACGCGCATATATCTGTATCGGTCTTCCATTTATTATGAATAGTTCAGTGGTCAACACACTTATAAATGTGTATCTGCTTCTATTTATATAAATTCTTTGGGCACAACCTAGACCATGTAGGGCGGTGCTTCGCTCCAAAGCTCCGCCCTACATGGTCAAGAGGCACAATGGCTTTGCACAATGGACTGTTCTCAAACGTTGCTAAGCTAAGTTCATTTCAGTAGTTTTAATGGTGACGTGTTGTGGTGACGACATAATTTTTAGACAAAATGGGTGGCCATGAAAAAACAATATGCAGATTGTGTCTGAAAATCTGTGATAACTTTAAAGCTATAGAAGGAGATATGAAAGAGGTCTTAGATGTACTTCTGCCAAAAGCAGTAAGTGTCCAATTAACGTTCGATTATACTGCTAATGCAATCGAGGTTAGAGTTATCCTATGGTTAAAGCATAAATATATGCATAGACCTTAAGCATAGGGTAACTTTTATCCTCGCAAAACCTCGCATTGATAAACCGGCCGTTAATGCAGAAAGTTTATACCTGTATGGGACCATTTAACAGATACGTTCACTTTTAGGACGTCAAGGGGGTCACCGAAAAAGTAACGAAGTGAACGATGGGGAGGGAAGGTGTTCACAAAAGTGAACATTCTCAAGGAATCGACATAATATGCCTTCAAGAAAGTGTAAATGTTATCCTTGTGCAGGGTGTATCATTAATAATAGGCCATAATTCAAGGGTACGCACATTCTTTGGGCCAAAATATGATATAACCAAACATGCTTTAGTAATTTCCCAGCAAACACAGTATGTCTGGCAAAACAAAGGGCCATTACAGTTATCATTGGTATTGTGTTGGCAATTTTTGCCAATATTTAGAAACTGAGTATAAAATATTGTCTAACCATTATAATGTCCGTGTTGTAATGGTCTTGTGTGTATAAAGTACTCTTTCTGTAATTGCGCAGTTGAAATTATTTTAACGTTGCTGGTACATTAAATAACTAAAAGCACTTTTTTGCCTGTGATAAATTAACATTTCTTAAGTGATGTAAAAGATCGTTTATTGCATGGTAATTTTGCCGCCAATTATTCATTGTTGGCCTGTTGAATGTTAACCAATATACAGTAAATGTATCAATGTACTAATACTCTATTTTTAATGGTGTAAGCACAATATTTGTTAATGCAAAAAAAATGTGCATAAAGTGGTATACTTTGCATTATTACGTATTGTCATTGCATACTTTTAAATCTCCCGCGTTTCCGATATGTAGTGGAACGCTTTGAAAATTTGACATTTAGCATTTAGGTTATTAGGTTAAATAAATGGCTAGGCGTGCGAACTCAGTGATTATATATTATTTTATTTATTATTCTATATTTAATTTTTTTATTTGAAATAGCATTTGTGCTGTTGTATTGTGGAACTGTGTGTGCAGTAAGTAAAAAGTTTAAGTGTTTCACATGGCTTATGACAATAAGTGCATCATATTAATTTTTATAATCATAGAAAATTCGTCAGATATTACCAAACATAGATTACAAGTTAACAGAGGAAAAGGAGCAGGCTGGAAAAGAAAATATTGGTAAAAACCTAAGAGAAGTACCTCGGGGCTTTGAGATAAATGTTGAGGTTAATAGGGCCAATTACTTAATTAATTCTAATACTACAATAACTCATAAGAGAATGCTGTTCCAAATATTGACTGGACAAAATGATACAAGCAGGAATAGTCATTGCACTATATGATACTACCCCGAGGATACATTATTAATATTTTGGTGCTTAATTCAACCGACTGTTCTAAAACATATTTAAAGCTAAAGGTAATTACTTAACTGTTTACACGATCGTCTTCTCTCCGATACATATAGGTTAATATCCCCAATATGTAACTTATCAACATTTTCATCAATACATGTTTAATCCATTGTAATGTTAAAAACAATTATTTACTTCAATAACATGTACTTGTCATCTGAATGTTTCTGTTGGATTTTAGTACAACTTTCAAACACAAAATTAACAGAGTAGAATAAGCAAAAAGTTACGACATGTCTTCCAGTAAATCCAGTATTTTTACCGTCCAATAGTAATGACAACTCCAAGCATGTTATGAAGGACCCCCCAAGTCGACGTTAACCCCTATTTTTTTATTTTCGTGTTTTACTAGAGAATGATTTTGGAATTTTATCTACATCTGAAAATGTATATTTTGTACTCTAAAATTGCATTGTGTGCAAGAAGAAAGGAAGTCACAGTATTCTTTATAAAAAGAAAAAAATATCTAAGACTGGTTTTATTATGTAGGTATACAAAAAGAACGTAGTATATTAATAATATAGTATATTAAATTCTTTTTATGAAGCGTTTTGTGATGGAGCAGTCTCTTTTTGTAAAATTTGATTCTTTTAACCCTTTCGCTCATGGTGTCCACTACAGTGAACACAACCTTTGTGATTTTTTTTTTATTTACGCGCCATAATTTCCGCAATCTGTCAACTTCCCTATTCAATTGATATAATTGTTAAAAGGAAGAGACAAGTTTTGTCATCTAGATGCGAATAGTAAAAGTTCACTTTTATGCAGAAGGTTCTTACTCACGTAAATTATTAGTATTTCAAGTAAGTATACAGTTGGTGAAACTCTTGTTGATTTTTCTGCGTGTTTATAAGTGTTCATTTTTTGATATCCTGGAATTTTCGTTGCGTTTTGAAGCAACTAGGCTGTGTTTTTTGCCATTTGAAGTGTGTGCACCACAGTGGACACTGTGAGTCAACGACATAAATTCCATAGCTGAATCTAACCTTACTTTTTTTAAACTTCTGCTATATTTGAAAAGGGAAGACCCGGAAAAAGATATAAAAGAACCTTCGCCCGATATGCCAACATCGTCAACCGCGCCACCCAAGGTCAACTCTTTCAAAACAAGAGTTAGTGAATATCTTTCCAGAAATGAGATGACTGCTAAGAAAGATATCACGTGGCGGACGGGAATGACATATATTACTAAAGAAATAAAGTGACATTTGTAGAACTACCGTTGAGTCACAGCGTCTACTATAGTGGACGTCAATTTTTTTACAAACCGTAACAGATAGACACTTACAACAATTACGTCAAAAATTTCAAAATAAATTGAATAATATGCATGCTATATTTCAGAATTTACTCATAAAAACTAAAAAATCGTAAGCGAAAGGGTTAAATTATCTGCTATTAATCGAGAGAAGGTGTAGAGTAAAAGACTTCTGATAGAGCAGAGCAGAAGTTTTGGACAAAACTCTTAATAATTTACCTTAAATAATTGTATAAGTAAAAGAAAAAAAAGTCTGTTATGATTTGCATCCTGACTAACACCTATAAAACTTTTTTAGATTCTGTAAGGTTAAATCCTTTATACAAAGATACCACCCAAAAAAATATTGAAGACATGAAAACTTGGTTATGAGGTTCAATCGACCATGATGGAGGACGAACAAAAAGTACCACTAACAAGAGATGAAAATGAATTTTTATTAATTTGATAATAAGTCTACTGACCTATTTGTATTGTAAGAAAGTAAAAGAACATATTTTTTTTTTTGTATCAATACATGCATTTCTTATATCTTCTATCTGGTGTTTCCTACTTTTCTTTAAGTTTCTATGCATACATTTTTTTGAAAAACATTTCAATTTATGGACTAGGTACATGTTTCACTTGTATATAATAAGAGTTAAAATATATGATACAATAAAATAATGAAAATTAGATTATTGTGTTAATGTTCTGCAAAAAAATATCTCTTAGAACTGTCTGTAATTGATTAGTCTTGTATCAAAAGTAGGGAAAAATAATACGGTTTTACAAATGGAAACAGATATTTCTTTGAAATCATTTTTAAATGCCTAAACCTCGACTAATTTGTACAAAAATAATAAACACGATTAACTTCTAGAAGATCCACTCTTTATTTTTGCCTATGATTGATGGTGACGAAGTCATGTGAATGTTGTAGGGAAATGCATTATCAGACAGTAGTATACATAGAATAACTTGACAGTCCAAGTTCTGTAGTAGCGGTAAGAGATACTCTAGAGTGGTCTAGAGCAGTCAGCGGGGTAATATGGTGGGTTGTCCAAAAGCTTTGCCAATAAAAGAGATCGCTACCGTCCTCACTACTATATGTATTTATTTAATTTTACGATTGTGTTTATTTTTACAGGATTTAGGATTTCTGAAAAGTAATATAAAAAAATTAAGCCTTTTTTTATATTTCCGTTTACTTTAACAAATTTTAAAAATATGAATAATGTCTTATTAGTTTGAATTGTAGGTAATACAGCCAAGGTTCCCAAGTATTAATAAAGAAATAATATCGTTACAATGGTTCTTCGCATGCAAGGAATAATGAGGCCTATGCACTAGTGCTACTTGAATTTTGGAGGTCACCACACTTTCATGTATTGTCCTAAAATATGAGAATAGCAAAATGTAATTCAAGCTGAAATTGACTGGAGACGAATAGCATTCAAATTCTAATTTATGGTAGTCAATGAAAAACCATACATGACCGATTTTAAGGAAACTATAAGTGGTTTCTCGTTAATTATCATGTAACATGCTATATAATTTTCCAATAAATGTCAGCCTTAATTAATAATTAAGCTATTCTCTTATTTGGGAACAGCGTGGGCAGGGTCTGGAAATCTCTCCAATTCTAGTAGCTACCACTGCATATATTGTAATGGCAGAGCAATCATGCTTTTCATTCGTGTGATGCAAAAGATGTGTTAAAAAAGCGCTACACAGCCATCATTAGAAAAGTGTTCTGTGGCCGAGCGATGGCCGGTGTTGCACTTTATTCATTAATTTAGCGTTCCTTGCCAGTACTCTACCAATGATAAAGTAAAGGCATGTAGGCAGTTTATTAGCAATGGGCCAATAATTGGTGTTTGCTGGGTTATTGCTGCAGAAAAAGATCCAGGATGTCAAAGTTATAGAAGTACCGAGATAGATAGATAGATAGATAATATTTATTGGTGCTGAAACAAGAAATGTTATACACAAGTCAAATACATTGATAAATCACAGTAAGAAACAAATTGTCAAAATAAAATGTATACACTCAATAAATTATGTATTGATATTAAAAGCACATTAAAAAACATTAAGCTCAAGATAAAATTTTAATTTTCAGTAATTACTGACACATCACAGTCTAAAAATTCATTGATGGTGTAAAAAGCTTGGTTTATTAAAAAAAAATTAATAAGTTGTTTAAAACTATTGACCGGTAGTACTCTGATCCAGAGAGGCAATTTATTAAAAAATTTAGATCCATAATAATTGAGGCCATTCCTGTTAGATCTTAATTTTATGTAGTTAGGTCTTATGTTATCCCCATTTCGGTTATCGTGATTATGTACAGATTTCTGGAATGTGTACGCTTCTAGATTATTTTTAATATATAACAGACATACATAGATATATAAACTAGGGAAAGTTAGTATTTGCAGATTAATAAATTCTTGTTTAACATCTGCCCGATACTCCAGATTCCTTATAATACGAAAACGGATCACTTTCCTCTGCAGTCCAAAAATTCTACAAGTAGAAGGAGCATGGCCCCAGCTTATCAGACTATAGGACACCTGGGACACTAAGACTATAATAAGCAGTCTTTAAAACCTGAATAGGAACCAATTTTTTGAGAGATCTAATTAAAAATATGTTTTTTGACAATTTATTTGACAGTCGTTCAATATGTTGACACCAACTGAGTTTTGGGTTTAAGATAACACCTAAAAATGTAAAATTCTCATAGTCTTCAATTGCTCTATGAGAGAATAGTACATTGGTAGTCTTATTTTGATTTAGACTTAACTTATTTGCTATGAACCATTCATTGGTGGCGACCTATGTGAGTCGGTCATGTTCTTCCTAACAGTACTTAGACACTTGTGACGGGTTAATAATGTTGTGTCCTCCGCAAATATTACAGGCTCAGTGTTTGGAACACCCATTTTTAAATCGTTTACATATATCAAGAAGAGAGTGGGACCCAGCATCGACCCTTGAGGAAACCATGTTTGACATATCGTGGTTTAGAACAGTTACTGTTCACATTTATTAATATTTTATTATTATTATTATTATTTATTGTGTTTTATTGGTTTTACCAAATGGCCATCGACCAAAGTCCTTCAGCCTAAATATTTTATTATTGTACAAAATAGTACTTACACAAGTCATAATCTTACAATAGAAAAAATACAATAAAAGTGTAAAAAGAATAAGCAAATAAAAAAATCGGTAAAGGTCTTTACACAGAACTTCCCTCGTTATTTGTGCATGGCGGTCACTCTAAAAAATTAATAATTACGAAATGACATTGAGAATAATAATCGGAATATAGTTATTGCTATTATTACAAAGAAAACTTGATAAGTTTTGGTCAAAAAAATATACAGATTGCTCATCCAACAGCAAAAGCTCAATACTAAATAACAGGTGCCACATATGGCAGGCTTGCGCAAATACCTTTATACCTTTACAAATGTCCACCATGACTGAATTATTTCTTGGGATGACCACCCTGTGCATTTTTCAATAAGAGTATAATAGGTGTATATGTCAGATATTATTGCCATCCGTCACATCAATCCAACATTCGCGCATTGGAGTGGAAGTATAGTGGTGGTTAAAAAATTTCATTTTTATTTTAATTTTTCAAAAATGTTAAAAAAAGAATTAAAATTTTTTCTTCTGAAATAGGTTTAAAATGTCAAACGTAGAAATTTTTAATTTAAACAAAAAGGAAAGTTTCCGTCTATTCTATAATAGTGGTAAAAGAAGTTAAAGATTTAAAAATTACATATTTTTTTTAAATAGGTTTAGAATGTCATGAAACGTGAAACTTTTAAATTTGAGTAAAAAAAGTTTCCATCTATTCTAGTGTTAATTTTTTTTCCAAACTGGTAACAAAATGTTGCAAAAATTTTTTTTCCGAAATTGGTTTGGAATATCATGAAACGTGGAAATTTTAAATTTGAGCAAACCAAATTTTTCGTCTATTCTATAGTAGTGATAAATAGATTAAAAATGTTTTCAAATTTTTTTAAAAATTTTTCAAAAACATTTTTAAATTTGTTTGAATAGTTTTAGAATGCCATGGAAACGTGGATAGTTTAAATCTGAACAAAGAAAAAAAAATTCTATCTTAGTGGTAAAATTTTAAAAAAATAGTAAACAAAATTTCTAATTTTTCTTTTAAATAGATTTAGAACGCTATGAAACGTGGACATTTTAAATTTGAAGAAATAAAAAAAAATCCGTCTATTTTAGTGGTAAAAAAAATTTCAAAAATGTTGGTAAAAAAAAATTTCAAAAAAATTTCAAATTTTTTTTTTTCTGAATCAGCCTTAGAATGCCATGAAACGTGGAAATTTTAAATTTGAAGAAAAAAAAAAAATATCATTTTAGTAGAAAAAATTTTTTCAAAAATGTTAAAAAAAATATATATATTTTTTTTTAATAGTTTTAGAATGCCATGAAACGTAGAAATTTTAAATTTGAGCAAAAAAAAATGTTTTCATCTTACAAAATTTTTCAAAAATGGTGAAAAAAATTTTCAAAAATTTTTTTTCCAGAAATAGGTTTAGCGTGTCATGAAACGTGGAAATTTTAAATTTGAACAAAAAAAATTTTTTTTTATCTTGGTAAAAAATTTTTGAAAAAAAAAATATTTTAGTAGAAAAAAAATTTTCAAAAATGGTAAAAAAAATTTATTTTTTTTTTTAATAGTTTTAGAATGCCATGAAACGTAGAAATTTTAAATTTGAGCAAAAAAAATTTTTCATCTTGGTACAAAATTTTTCAAAAATGGTGAAAAAAATTTTCAAAAATTTTTTTTCCCGAAATAGGATTAGCGCGTCATGAAACGTGCAAATTTTAATTTTAATTTTTTTCACTATTTATTCCGTTTAGACGGTCCACCCTGTATATTTTCCAGTGAAATTTCTACCATTTCTGCGCTGACAGTAGCGTCAACTACCTGCCAAATTTCACTGCTCTCCATCAAGTAATTTTTTAGTAAATGCACCAACAGACAGACAGACAGACTGACGGAATTGAAAAACCTATATTTTCGTAATCTACGTGTTCTGAAACGTCAGAATCCGTAAAAATCTCGGAGGGTGATTTTTTCTCGAATACAATACTTCCCTTCGGTATGCGAGGGAAGTAAAAGATGATCATAATTTGATCATCCTATTATGTGAATACATAAATACATACATATTTTTATACAGTATAAATACAATATAAAAAGTATACATATTAGACAGTTAAACATGGCACGCTATTGGTGAAACTGTAATTTAGGTCCTTGTCAGGAATAAAATGCCTTATTAAGAAGAAAATTTTTAACTTTATTCTTAAACTGGCTAGGGGCCAACATTCTATATTCTGTGGGCAGTGTATTATAGAATTTAAGAGCAATGAAATTTACACTTTTTTGGCTTTTGGACTGCTTACAGTATTTTAAGAGTAGCTTATCATTGTTTCGTGTATTGTGGTTGTGTATATCGTTATGTGCAGTGAATTGAAATGTTAGATTTGTTGTGCACTACACATTCAACAATGAAAATGCTGGGAAAAGTTAGAATATCATCGTAAATGAAGGAGATTTTACAATTTGTCCCTATACCCAATACCATCTACGATTCTTACAGCTCTGCGCTGTAGTCCAAAAATCCGGCGCCATGAGGATGAATATCCCCACGCCAGGATACCGTACGACATACTCGAGTGGCACAGGGCATAGTAGGCAGTTTTTAGAGTAGGCTTAGAGACACAGTCACCTAGTAATCTTAATAGGTAAATGCTACTGGCCAATTTGCTTGCTACTGAGTCAACGTGATACTTCCAGTTTAAAGTGGGGTCAATAGTTACACTCAGAAATTTAACTGTTACAGGATTATCTATTTTTATATTTCTTAAGGACGATATTGTTTGCGCTTTGGATAGGTTTAAACTAAGCCCATTATGAGAAAACAATTTCTCAGCCTACAATTGAGCAATACTACCCACCTCAATGACCTCGTTAAGTACTTTGGCGGTGTTAGACATTGTGACAGATTGTCATCTGCAAAAAATATAAAATCGGTAAGTGGTACATTGAATGATAGGTCTTTAACATATATTAGGAAGAGCAAAGGACCCAACACTGATCCTTGTGGCACGCCTATGTTTGTCCATTTCCTAGAAAAATCCATAGAACTATGTGGTGTTGTACTAAAAAAAAAAACACGTTTTCGTGATCGCCATGTATAGGACTCTGACAGGTAACTCTGACACTTTTTTTAGACACAATAGAATCTGTTATAAATGACATAGGTAAAGATAGAAAAATTGTCTTGGCAGGAGATTTTAATGTCTCATTTGGGACAGACCAAAGAGAATGCACATATCTCTGCGACCTTCTAGAAGGTTACGGGTTCTCGCCTATGATTTCGAATCAGACCAAAGAGAATGCACATATCTCTGCGACCTTCTAGAAGGTTACGGGTTCTCACCTATGATTTCGAATCCAACGAGAGAATCCTCTTGCCTAGACAATATTTTCATAAACTTTTACTCAGGCTCTCTTTCAGCATGCACAGTAGACTTAAATTTAGCTGACCATATGGCTCAAATATTAAAGTTTAAAATTGCTAGATAAAATCCAGTAAAGCAAGAGAAAAGAACATTTCGACCAATAACACAAAATGGACTTAATATTTAACCAGAAAGGACATGCCCGTTGAAAGAGAGTTTGAAATGTTCATCGATCTTCTAGAAAGAGCATACCTAAAGTCCTTTTCTAGTAAAGGCTATTTGGTGAAAACTAATCAACACCACAAAGTAAGTTGGTTTAATGAAAAACTTAGAGACATGCGGGAACGTCGTCTTTTCTGGGTGATCTCTGTAAAAAATTCATTAAACCAGAATATCTTGGGAATTTAAAAAGTACAGAATTGTATACAAAAAGGCCATACAGTATGCGAAAAAAATCGCAAATGACAAAATGATTTGGTCAGCTAAAAACCCTTCGAAATCTAGGTGGGAAATAATTAATAGGAAGTAAAAAAGAAAACAAAATAACAAACAACTGTTGATCAATTTAATAACTTCTTTTCCAACATGGCTCATAATATAATCAAAGACATTCCACAGACAGAGATCAATCCTGTAGATAACCTAGAAAACTTGGAAGTTTACTCCGAGGGGTTCACTTTTGGAGATGTAAACTTTAATGATGTGAGAGATGTAATAGATCAGTTGAAAAATAAAAATAGTTTAGATGTGTAAGGCCTATAGTATATTCCCAGACCGCTGACACTGCGTCAAAACAAATACATGCGCTGTTCACATGCGTTTAGTTCACCAGAGCCCTTCATGCATAATGTTAAGAATACACCAGGAGTTTCCTGATCGATTTTATAACTATTGGATACTAGGATATTGTTCTTTTAAAGTTGATAATACACTATCATAAACTTCAAATGGATTCACTAAACCGTTTATGAGTTATAATGATTCAAATGTTCAAATAAATGTAAATACACTTTACGCAAATTACGTACAACTGAAGTCAAGAAAGCCGCTGGCATTCTTCTGAAAAATGCAACCAATGGGGGTGGAACATGTCATGATCACGAGGCAATCAGGCATATTTGTTGATATCAGCCGTCCGTGAATATACTTTAACTGTTGGGATTATAAAATCTATCAAAAATCTCATTATAATACCACTAACCAAGCTTATAAATCTATGTTTTGGAAAATGTATATTTCCCAAGGTTCTGAAAAAGACAGTCATAACACCAATTTTTAAAAAGGGGGATAGTAGCGACATAGCAAATTACCGTAGAACGAGGTTATTTGGGAATTCATTTCATGTTTTTTGTTTAATAATGCATTTTGCTGGCATTTTGTCTTTCATTGTCCGTTTTGGAAATACTTATATGTGGCCAATCCTAAGTATACATATGAACTATCCACCTTGTAAGTTGTAGCGTATATATTTTTTTAAGCAATTTTTCCAAATATCCTCATAAGGTGGGGCTATTTGGGAAACATGGTAATACGCTAATAGTATCGAGTAACACCTCTTATGGGGCTATTAGGGAATAATAAACTTTTATTCGCTATTAACAACTTTTTTAAGTGGAAGGTCATCGCTATCATCAGAAGGCATGTCATCAAGTTCGATATCAGTAACCTCTTCATGTTCGGAAGGAATTTCGAAATCATTGTCACTATCGCTTGAAATATTTTCATTCAACGGTTTTAAGATTCTCTTAGTCTTAGAAGGTGTAAACAAATCCTCTGCATTTACACTTTTGCAGGTCCCACTGAAGCCTTTTACGTCGCTTTGGATTTTCTTTACCTGAATCACTTGAACGCATTTCACTCAGGATGTCTACAATTACGTCCGACACTAGTTTTGGTGTATCTTCCTGCACTTCTCTCTGTGGTAATCTTCCCTTCGGCCTTGCAGGGTTTATAGGGTGTAATCCTGTTTTTGAAAAGCCTGAGATTATATGTTGAGAGCCTTTCCCATTTTCATCTAATGTATTTTGCAATTCTGCCAACAAGCTGGGAAAGCATCTTTGGTCAACAATGATTGTCGGTGCCCTTTTGTTTTCTTCCTTTTGGATAGAATTTCCCTCCAATACTTCTTGACTGGGGCATAGAATGCTACGCCCAAAGACATATAAGGGCAATATTCATTTCGCAACATTTTTTTGACACTGATTCCGAAAAATGTGAAGATAGCTTGTCCCCAACCAACACCTGAGAATGTAAACAAACATTATATTAGATAGGCAAGTCGATAATATTTTTGAATGATTACTTTCTGTCCTTCTTTGTTCCGAAGGAATGGCACGACTACGGTGTGGAACCAATCTTCAAAACAAGTAGAGTCGAACCATCCACTTCGAAATCGGTTAAACCGTGTACCAGGTAGACCTCCTGGTAAACCACATAAACAGGTAATAAATGACCAGTTGCTGTTCCAGCATACATAAGACTTATGGCTGTTTTGGTGGAGTTTATAACTCTTTCAGCATATTTTGTCCCCCGTTTAAAAGTAAACTTTTTTGCTCCAGGATTATCTGTTAAGTTGGTCTCATCAAAATTTATAAGTAGTTCTGGATAAAACTTCTCTAGCATTTTCAAAAAAATTATCGATAATAACTTCTTCTTGGAGGCTCTCTTTGTAGATATATTAGCCCAAAGACGATTTGAAATTTCATGCTTATGACGTTTTATAAAATTAATGGCCCAATCTCTTCCTGGTAAATTGTCCTTCAAACATACCTCTTGTACACCTTTTTTATCAAAGTAGGCTTTTGCTATTAGGCGGAGATCTAATATATCGAACGGATAGTCCCACATTGAAACCATATTTAAATTATTAATAAAAATATGTTCTTCTGTGTCTATAAATAAGAATAGTCGACCAGCTTGATGATGTCTTGTATTTTGATTTAATAATTTTCTATCAATTGTAGATTTTGGCACAGAATATTTCTCAGCTGCTTCCATTATGGTAAGCTTTTTTTACGTCTAGTGTTTTTTCCAAGTTTTCTTGTGAATATGAATGGTATGGTTTGTAATTTTTACCTTTTCTACAATTACTGAAAGTCCTCTTATAGGTTCGAACCATTTTGAGATTCTAAAAATAAAATATACTTATTATTTTTACATATTTTTTTATATATTGACAATTAACCACACTCTTGCATTTCAAATAGCTCCATTTTGAAATACACACAAAATAATTACATAAACTTTACCGAAAGTATTTGGAAAAATGTTTACACTATCATTACATACCTTTTTCCAGTCACATTTACACTTACCTGAATATAAACAGTCACCCTCCAGAATAGAAAGTTGGACTCCTTTATTATTATTCAACTTTTTGATATTATACTTTCTAATACTGTTATTCTTAGATACACCACGAACGTCAAAGAGATACTACTCGAGTTTTGACATTTGACGTTAAGTTATGCAGTTTTACTAGCGGCGTTCCCACCAATTCAAAATTGCCATCGCAGTGTTACCCAGATTTTCCCAAATAGTCCTAACATTCCCAAGGAGTGTCATTTGCAGAAGCAAAAATGAATATAGGTGTGTCTCAAGGGTCAATCTTAGGGCCAATTCTATTCTTAATCTTTAGTAATGACCTATTCTTAGGAGAGAAAGCTGCACAGTACACCCTTTTTGCAGACAATACGACAATCTCCCTTACAGGTGAGTCATTGCAGATTGTTGAAGAGGGGTTGGGCAGGGTACAAACAAGGACAGAGGCCTGGTTTAATTCAAACAAGCTGTTATCAAGTAGAGACAAAACCAACATAATGACTTTCTCACTTAGAAATTTGAATGATGTGAACAAAATAAATCATATAATATTCTTAGGTGTCTACTTAGACCCTAAACTAAAATGGGATGTTCACATTGACAATACCGCAAAGAGACTCAGTACCAATGTATTCGTTCTACGGAATTTGGCGAACTCTGTGTCACAAAATACATTAATGTCAGTTTACTACGCTCTGTTCCACGCTGTTATGTCCTATGGTATAATACTCTGGGGTGATGCATCACATGCTGGTAGAATCTTCGGAATGCAACGAAAGACAGTGAGGACTTTGGCAGGTTTGCATTATAGGGAGAACTGCAGAAATGTATTCACAAATTTAAAAATTTTAGCATTTCCTTGTGTTCACATACTAGAAAATTTAATGTACATAAAAAACAATAATGATAGGTATAAAACAAACGGAGATTTTCACGAGTACAATACCAGAAGCAGAGAAAATTTGATAACGATGTATTGTCGACTGAAGAGGTGTCAAAGTAGACCGGAATTTATGGCTGCGAAACTTTTTAACAAATTGCCACCACAAGTAAAAGAACTACCACCTAAAAAATTTAAAGAAATGATGGCAAGATTTCTTGTAAGACAAGCCTTCTACAGTGTACAGGAGTTTTAAAATGTTATTTGTCAATCTTAACTCTCTTTTTTATGTATTATGTTTTATGTTTAAGTATGTATACAATTTTATAACTGAATCTGAATGTTTATGTCTATGTGAGCGATCCAAAATGACTTGTGTAAATATACAGTGTATATATAACACCAATAAAATATTTGATTTGATCTTTTACGGTAGTTTTCTCAAAATTGGTCGGAATTATCAAGTGTACCTGTATTCCTGCATGAGATTTTCTAGTCAAAAGTGCCACAAAGTTTCGTAAAAAAAAGAGAAGAAATATTCATCATCAGGTATAGGTCACAAGGTGCCCTCCACGGGTTAGTGTGATGTAATCCATAAATTATTGTTTCTTCTTAGCCTAAAAAATGTTTCCTTACCAAATTTAGAGAAGATCCGTCAAGAGGTAGTTGTGATATTGCAAAAAGAAGAATACAATCCAAGAATTATGGCCTACAATTAATGGTCCATATATTGTATATAGAGAGGAAAATTCGCAAACAAACGTTCGTGTGGGGGGATTTAATAAATATTACAAAGAGGGGGAGGGGATTAATAATAGCCCATTTTTGTGAACGTATCAGTTGAATTACCCCTATGAATACATTTAGTTCAATTAGTGCCTATTATACATTTTGATGTAATGCTCTCGGTGATTTTTGTTTTAGGATTTAGCTTCAATACGGGAACCTGTGATGTGTACAGGTTGTACTGAGAAGCTTATGAGTTGTTTTGATTTTAAGGCAACATGCTTTTATACACATGATTATATATTTCCATTTGTGAACAATGAGAATGCTGTAAAATTGGATCTAAGAGATGTCTATCTGAGCAAGAATGAAACTAGTACTATTGTTTCAATGGATGAGGACGTGTGTACATTTTGCATGGATCCAGTGGAAAGTTGCTCTGCCATATGTCTTAATGTTACAGAGGAAGATGCTATGTTGAAGAATATGATAGAGCAGTGTCTTCCAGAGTTGGTAGGTATTAATATTTTTTATATTAACCTGGGGACGTTCAACTCATATACAAGGAGTTTTTGTGTCCCAGAAAAGGTTGGTTACTAAGATTAATTTTCAATATAAATAATAGAGCTAGCTGTAAGCCATTATTTATAAAATACAATATACTTACAGTCCCTAGCATCTATATTTACAAATGTCTGGTATTTGCAAAAATTAACTTGTTTACATTCTCCACCTCTGCAGATAATCATCTGTATAGTACAAAACATAAAGATCTGTTGGTGATCCCAGTGCATAAAACAGCGACATTTCAAAATTCACTACACTATAATTGTATTATTTTATTTAACAGCGTTCCAAAGACTATGAGACAATTAAGCTTACTTTCATTTAAAAGAAATGAAAAAACTTTTAATAACAAATGCATTTTATAGTGTTGATGAATTCCTAAATAGATAAAAATTTTATTTTTTTTTCCTCGTCTATTTTGTTATATTTTTACATTAAATGAGTTTTTATATGAGGTTTGTTTGTTTTATACGTATTATACATATACATATTATACATCCTTTTATTATTGTACATTTTTTTGTATTTATGGTATTTATGTGTTTTATAAGTTTATGTTTTTATGTGCCTTATTTTAACTTTTTAATACTGTAACGAAACATAAATTAATTATGTTTTTAATTTGTACGATTAACTTAAGGGCGCCATGTTCGCAAAAGAGAACAACCTCGACAACGTCATAGAAAAGGGTAGTCGTTAACCATCCGTTAAGTGGTGGTACCTAGCGGGTAGCGGACGAATCATTTACTATAGATGTTTATTCGTGAAAATTCAATAAAGAATTCTATAAACTAATACAGTTGTAAACATTATTTTGTTTGAGCAATCCAAATAACAAGTATTCCAAATCGAAATAATGTAAACAACAAAAACATCTATCTACCTGCTTTTAACCGCATGCCGATCCCCTTTCCCCCCTTCCATATCTAAACCCTTGGGTCGAAATATATTTCTCATTATTTTACTGGATTTTAATTTATAGGTCAAAGGTACATTTGAATGTTATTCTGGATCCAGAAGAGCTTTCATGTGAAATATTGGCATTTATAATTATTATATTATTACATATATCTATTATATTACAATTTATTTATAATATCTACTGTAATAAGACTCGAACAAAAATATACAGGGTGGACCGTCTAAAGGGAATAGATAATTAAAAAAAAATTTTTTCGCTCAAATTTAAAATTTCCACGTTTCATGTCATTGTAAAAAAAGAGAAACTGACAATTTTCCACTACAATACTTCAACTCCACTACGTGCATGTACAACTAAAAATGTGACAGATGGCAATAATATTTGGCATATAGTTAACAGAATTGTCACCTTTTATTTAATATTGAATTTTTGCTGTCGGATGAGTACTCTGTATATTTTCTTGGCCAAAAGTTATCAGGTTTCCTTTGTAATAATAGTGATACCTACATTCCGATTATTATTCTCATATGTCGTTTCGTAGTTAATAATTTTTTAGAACGACCGCCCTGTATAAATAAAGTTTTTTTTCCTTAAAAAATCCCCTTGGAAATCATTAAAAAATATTAAAATGTAAAAAAATATATACTGAAAGAAACCCCAAAGTATTTCAAACATATTCATTGGACTACGGTTTAGAGCAATTATTTGCATGAAATCTAATAAGATGGCGATGGTCAAGAGAGGGACATTCCATACATAAATATTTATTATTTTTGGCAATAACTTTTTTACTTGGTAACGTATATTTAAAAAAGAACTATAATATTACCTAAGTATAAAAATAACCAGTTGAGTGAAGTGAATGAAAAGTCATAGTAATATTCTTATGTTTTTTTTTTAAACATACGTAGTACGAAAGAATGTTATGGCCAAAAATGATTTCCCCATCCCATGTCCCTTTATTTGGCCACCTATTGAGAAGCCAGTATATATTTTGTTCAAATTTGGTGAAAATGGGTTTTTGATGGTAGTGAATACAAATCGAAAATAAGAATTTCTATAAAAAAGTCGATAATATTTTTTCTTCAAATTTTCCTTAAAGTAACGCCACACTGTAATGAGCGATATCAAAGTTCACTATTTCAATGCAATCACATTTTCAGTCTGCACGTACCCCCTAAATTTGAAATAAATCCCGCTCCTAATTCGTGAAATATATACTCATGAAAAGCGGATGACAGTGTAATTTTTTCAAACATCTCTATTGAAAACTCCCTAAAAAAATATCGGTCGCCTCTATGGGATAGTACTAAGATAGAAACTCTTTCAAGCCACTTTAATTTTTACAAACTAATATGTTCATAGCCTGTACAATAGATAAAGATAAACGCAAAAAATCAGTAATATTGACATTTGACCATAAATTCAAGGTAAAAAATTAAGATAATAAAATGAAGACATAACACATCTTAGTACTTCATTTAAGGTGGCCATTCCCTAGAAAGCGACATCCGATAGGGATATATCTATTATTTTTGCTCATAACTTTTATATCTTAGTACATATATTTTAAAAAACTATAAGAGTACCTAAGTAAAACTATAACAAGACTATTACTATGAATATTCACTCAATAATTTCAGTGGTTTGCAAAATAGCTAGATTCAAAACTACGAAATAGGGAGATTGACATAATTCTTAAATTTAAATGTAGCTATTTTGCAAACCGCGGAAATTATTGAGTGAAAATTCATAGTAACAGTCTTGTTATGGTTCTACTTAGGTGCTCTTATAATTTTAATAAATATACGTACTAAGAAAAAAAAGTTATGGCCAAAAATAATAAATATTTCCCTATTGGAGGTCTCTTTCTAGGGAATGGCCACCTTAAGCTTAATTTAAGTATGTTTCAAACAACCTGCACAAAATGGCTACGGGAAGACACAATACAAGTTACTACACTATATAGTATTTGTAAATTTATTTGAATAATAAATATTATGAAAATTTCATAAATTATATAATGTAAACAAGGTGCACATACTTTAATGGGGAAGATGCATAGATTTTAAAAATGGTTTAATTATTTTGCCATAATAGTATTATACCACCTTATAAACTTTTTAAATTTTATCCAATTTGAACAAAATTTCTTAATAAACTGAAAAAACTAAAAAAAAAAATAAATGAAAATTGTTTAGAACTACACAAAATGATTAAATCCAAAGTTTCATGAAATTTAAGATATTGATTGTAGAATTTTCAGAATACACAAAAAGCAAAAATAAATTTACAAGCTACTTCTCAATTACTTGACAGTTCAGGTTACATTAGTAAAATTTACTAATAAAAGATGCTTAATATGCTTTTTTCATTTTTTTAGTACATATAGTCATAAGTAGATCCTAATATGTTGTATCTTTGAGTAAAATTTGATTCAAATCAGTATGTCATTATTGTAGGTATTATTAAACATCGGAAGTTTCCTAAAGAGCCTATACATTTTCAAATTTCACATTTGTAAATGCAGAACAGCTACAAACCTTTAAAACTTAATAAATGGTTAAAACCAAGAATAAATGTAAAATTTGACTTTTTTAGAGCAGATGTTTTATAAAAATAACTGTGGGGAATAATGATTATTAACGATTATATCGATTTATATTGGATCCATTTTATTGATTTTTTTGTCCACCCTATATAAAAATATAAAATTCAGATAATTCCCTTTTTCTGTTGCGTCATCTATGAGACAGTAACCGAACTAAGACAACAACTTTTAGCTGAACAAATCTTATAAAATTCCATTCTAGCCAAATAAATGTCAGAATATCAGTAAACATGTGAAAAGTGCACCGCAAAATTTAATTCGAGCTTTCTAGTACATGAAGGGTCTAATGAGACTTTTTCTTGTTTCATAATATGGGTGAATGTTTAAGTTAGGACTTGTCTGTATTGGTTTTCCCTATTTTTGATTTTAACTAGTGCAAAATAATTATTGAAGTGGCGAGCTGACATTGTTTCTAAGGTACATGTTAAGCATTTTTTTTATCTATGAAAATATTACTTTTTAACAATATAAAAGCACACGTTTCCTAAGTTAAAGTTTCTAGTTTCCGTTTATGTGCAACTTTTATAAATATGACCTATACTTTTTAAAATAGCTCGCTTTAAAATCATGTGATTATACCCACAATTTAGCACATAAATATGGCCACCTTAAGTAAATATTGTTTTATTGACTTGCCAAATGTACATATATGTATCAAAAATTGGTAAAATAAATTCTATTCTATTCTAAGTGTTTATTGGTTGGGAAGCAGATAGAAGAGATTATGGGTGAAGTACATCGATAGGTGCATTCTCAGCAGGGTTGCATCTAGTACTTTTGGCGCCCTTATATGTATTGTACATTTTAATATATTTCGCCCCCAATAATGCTGATGCATGGGTATAAGTACAAGTAAAATTTGGTACTATCCATCACTGAAAAGTAACTTTGAGCAGTATTTTGATAAAGGACCCCACATAAACCTTATGGAAATTGGGTTTCAGTGAAATCATCTGAATATTAAGTATATTGTAGCTTTTGTCATCTTGACCAAATGTCTCTATGCCACGACGCTCCATTTTCAGTATTTTGGATCGTAGTCTGATAACATTTTTATAACGCTTGTCTTGATTATTGAAATGCCTATTTTATGTTTTTGTGGTTGCTGATATTACCAGTTTTAGAAATGTGCCGATTAAATGCAATATACTCTTCGTTTTGTATTTGTAAAGAGTATAATGACTAAGTGGCTAAATAAAGCATAATATATTTATTACAACTCGCTTTTGTTTTTTTTAACACTATAAGTTATATTTGCTTAGAATATTTATGGGTTAAAGTTAAAATAAAAGGTATTAGTTTACTTATAGCAGTAATTTATAGGGCACCTCACAGTAATGTTTCTCAGTGTATCAATGTCTTAGATAATATGTTGTCATATTGTACCTACGCATGATAATATCGTAATAATGGGTGATATAAATATAAATTTATTTGGATTAGATAATGTATTAACACCATATCTTAATTGTTACAATTTCACACAAGTTGTTAACAAACCCATTACAGTTACACAATTTTCTAACACCCTAATTGATCCCATTTTTATCAACAAACCTGAGATTGTTAACAGTGTAGGTACTATAAATGCAGGTTTCATTAGTGACCACAAATGCGTGTACTGTTGTCTAAATTTCATGACAGAATAATAAAGTGAAGTTGGTGACCTATAGTGATTTTAAAATCTTTTCCTTTTATGAATTTTGAAACGATTTACAATTAAAACCATTTTACAACATCTTATACATTAATAATATTGACGTGAAAATACGTTTATTCTCAGAATATTTGCTTTCCACTTTTGATGCACACGCACCATTAAGAACAATTCGCGCGACTAAAGCATACTCACCTTGAATCACCGATACCATAAAAATTTTATTCAAAGAGCAAGATAAAGCCTACATTAAATACAAACGATCGAAATCACGTGACGATTGGAATCATTATAAAGAATTGCGTAATTACACATTAACTGCTATAAGAAGTGAGAAAACTGCGCATATTTAAATCATTTGCAAGGTTTACAAAATCAAAAATATTTGTGGAATGCTTTAAAATCACTAAATATCCAACAGAATCCGAAAACTGACTTACCGAGCAATATGAATAACCCGGATGATATTAACTACTTTATTTCTGTTTTTGAAAATAATAACTCGTGAGGAAACAATAAATTTTTATCGTTCAAGGAAATACAAAAATAATGTGAGTTTGGATTTTAATATGACTTCAACTGAAATAATTATTAAGATACTTTTTAATCTAAAATCTAATGCTTGTGGTTCTGACAAGATTTCCCTAGTAATGTTAAAATACAGTTTTACAGTAATTGGTGACTATCTCACTTACATTATGAATTGTTGCCTGGAACAAGGGTACTTCCCTGAACAATGGAAAGAGGCACTAGCTAGTCCTTTGCCAAAGGTCAATAATCCTCAAAATATATCTGACTTGCGTCCTGTAATTTTAACGGTTCTATCAAAAATTCTTGAGAAAATTGTACACCAGCAATTAAGTGATTATGTCAAAGAACACAAAATTTTATTTCAATTAGGTTTCCGAAAGGGTCATAGTGCAACATCTGCCTTAGTAAATGTGACCGATAATATATTTAGAGTCCTAGATAACAAACAAGCTACAGTTTTAGTTCTGCTCGATTTTACAAAAGCTTTCTATAAATTAAATCATCAACTTTTATGTGCAAAGTTGCACTATTTTGGTTTTTCTGACATAACTATAAATTTTATCAAATCTTATCTGACTGGTTGTAGTCAGAGAGTATTTATTGAAAATAATTATTCTCGTAGACAGTTAGTATCATCCGGTGTGCCTCAAGGTTCTGTATTGGGACTTCTTCTTTATCTCTTGTATACAGCAGATACGTTTGTAAATATACAGCACTGTTCTGTGCAAGCATATGCCGATGATACACAACTTTGTTCCTCATTCGATCCTAGCAATTACCACGCAGCTACAAACATAATAAATATTGACTTGCAAGAAAGTTATAATTTTGCTACAAAACATACTTTAAAAATTAACCCAAAAAAATCGTCAGTAATGATTTTTAGTCAAAATATGTGTCACCAAATGCTATGTGAAAATATAAATATTTTATTAGATAATAGTAGCCTCCCAACAGCAGCAAACTCAAAAAATGTAGGTATCATATTTGAATCAAAACTAAGATTTATAACACATGTTAACAAATTGGTTCAAAAAACATATGTTGTGCTGAAACTTCTTTATGCCAATATACATATAATTAATTATAAACTAAGGAAAAAACTGTGTGAATCTTTAGTTTTATCTATTCTTAATTATGGTATTATTGTGTATTTTTCATGTCTCGACAAGAGCACAATAAATAGGTTACAAAAAATTCAAAATACCTGCATTCGCTATATTTTTGGATCAAAGAAATTTCAACATGTCTCACAGAAACGTTTGCAACTTGGATGGCTTAATCTTGAAAATACCTACAAATATCACCTGCTGATGTTTGCTCACAGAGTTCTTACTACTTCAGTGCCGGAGTATCTTAAGCAAAAACTTGTAAGTCGAAGAAGTATCCATAATATTAATATAAGATCTACTGATATTTTGACCATGCCACAACATAGTACTGCCATTTTTCTGCGCTCTTTCTCCTACAACGCTGTATCAAATTATAATCTGCTTGAAAATAATTTGAAACATTTTACCATAAATACATTTAAGTATAAAATTTAATTTTTTTTATTTAACCAACAGTGTACGTAATATGTGTAAAACTGTGTAAAGCACATGTATTTATTTTCAATTGCTTATTTGACAATTTATATTGTGTATGTAATTCTGTGTCAATTAATTATTCTTAGTCACAGTTTATAATTATTATTTTGTTTGTTACTAGAACGAATTCTACTAGTTTTATATAAGTATCTACTTAGTACAAGTATCTTGTTATCATGTTTTTAAGGGTATAAGTGGTGGAATAGCTGTCGAGCTAAACTTCGCCCTTTAGATTAAGAAATTGTATTTCTTTTTTCTAATAAAGACCATTTATTATTATTATTTGTTAACTATATTATTATACTCTTCGCAAATACAATACGAAGAGTATATTGCGTTCGATCGGCACATTTCTAAAACCAATAATATTGCTTGGAGAGAAAAGATTTTCATATCACTGTGTTGGTAATCGAATTTTGAACAACTTTCAAAATGTCCGTCCGTCTGTCCGTCCCTCGCGTTTTTTGTAAGCACGATAACTTAAGAGCGAAAAGTCTGATTGTATTGAAATTTGGACAGTATGTTAATGTTAGCTAGAGGAAAAACCCCATTTTGAACAAAATCGATCAATAAATAAGTTATTAATTTTTCATACTTACAAAAAAAAAAATAAATTTTTTAATGTTTGGCAGTGCAAGCTGCATGGAAGGCTATGTCCGAATTATGTAACCGTAATAAAGACCATAATAATATAATAAACAAGGATGGGGTTCGGTATGAAGATCCTAATGTAATTCTTTCACTGTTTAATGAGTTCTTTATTAAAACACCTAAAAATGTAATTGACCCAATTCCAAAATGAAATAATCTATCGTCAAATAATAATATAACTGTACAAAGCAATTCACTATTTCTTAATCCATACTACAGATTAATTTTTAGATTTACTAACAAAAACATTAAAGAATAAAAAGGCATCTGGTACAGATGATGTTCCAATGTTTATAATTAAAAAGGTGATTAATTTGATCACTGAACCAATCATATATCTCGTAAACCTCTCCTTTGAATTCGGAACATTTCCTGACATCCTGAAAACTGGAAGAGTTGTACCTATTTTCAAGAGAAGCGACCCTAATTCCTTAGAAAATTGCCGTTGGGCTTTTCTAAAATACTTGAATACTCTTTTATGGATAAATTGTCGAAATACCTGGGTAAATATAAGATACTGACTAAAAATCGGCATGGATTTCGCAGCGGAAAGTCAACTACTAGTATACCCATTTCATGAAAAAATATTAAATTTTCTTGAAGCGGGCAAATATCCTGTTGGGATATTCTGTGATCTCAGCAGGGCATTCGAGGGCATAGACCATTAGAAATTGTCGGTCGAACTAAATAATTATGGGATTCGAAGAACAACCCTAAATTGCGTGAAAACTTTTCTTGAGAATAGGAAGCAATTTGTTAGTATTAGGCATAAAAGAAAACATGGTTTTGATATGGTTACTTCTGAATGGTCTTATTTGACATTAGGAGTTCCACAAGGCTCTGTTTTGGGTCCTGTGCTATTTTTGCTGTATGCTATATGTAAATGAAGTAGATTCCATATCATCTAATACTCACCTTACAATGTGTGTTGATGACACAATTGTTTACAACTCGACGGAAATAGCTTTCTTAATAAACTAAGTGAACGGTTTTCCCAAAATCTGTTATATTATGTCGAAAAAACCCAGGTCTTGAGATTTATGCATCGAAGCAGATATAGTAAAGTTTCTAGGCTTACACTTAGATAAAAATCTTAACTGGAAAATTTAATGTGTAAAGGTTGACCAATTTCTCATCTCTTATGATTTTACATTACATTATTTCTTTAGCTTATGAGGTACGTACATGAATTATTGCATTTTTAACCAACCTTTATAAATTTAAGAGCTTTATTATATATTTTTGGAATTAGTTCTTTATGTAGATTCTGAACAGATAAAAATTAATTTCAGTTCAAAAAATTGACTATCTCAAACACCTTTGAATCCACTATAATGTATTCTTGTACAAAGGGGTTTCTAAAGGTACTGATTAAAAGTACCTTACTAGTTTCTTTCTCAAAAATTCGTTAATACTTATTTTTGAAAAGTCGACTTTTCAAATTCCCTTAAAATCACACGCTGCTGACGTGTTACATATTACCAAGTCCAGTGAATCTCCTTATCGATTTTTTCTTACCACCAAAGGTAATCAATCATAAATAAACTGGTATACAGGGGTGTTGCGATCTTATGTGGGTCACATTGTATAATATTGCTCTGTACAAATTTTTTTGTTAATATTTGATGAGCTGCCCTTATCCAAACTTGTCCTTTGAGCCACACTGATGCACGCCCTAAGGTTGGATTTGTTTCTCCTGGTTCTAAACTATCTAAACCAAACTGATCCCGCTCTATATTCAATAGTCATATAATAAATTCCCTATTTATTTATTTGTTTTTTTGTTGACAGAATTTAAGTGTCATCAAGAAACCTGTAATCTGTACACCCTGTCATGGCTCTTTAGAGGACTGTTTCCGTTTTGTGAGGAACTGTTTGACTGTAGAAGAAAAGATTAAGAAATATTGTGATGCTCTAAATGTACGCAGTAAAGGGCAACTAAAGCTAAGCAAAATATTGCAGTTTACAATGGAAGATGGAACAACAAAGGAGGCAGACGATGCAGAAATTACGTAATAGAATAAGTATAATTTACTGTTTTACTAGTTTTGTTCAGCTTTGCCTAGCATATGCTTCAGCCATATGTCTATTATTAAGAATCAAAAACAAACGGTATCAAACAACTTTATCTCTTGCCAACATTTTGTTTGGTATGCGTAAATTTCCTCACATGGCATCTTCAACTGTTAGTAATGAAAACTGGATTTATCAGTTTAAATATGAGCACTAAAAATAAATAAACCGTCTTTGGCGAAATATTACAATAATTCACAAAATAAAAAGATAAAGTCCAATGTTTAGACAAAATATATCAAATAATGTTTTAATTTTATTAATGTATTTTGTTGAATAGTAAACGTCAGCTTCTATCTTTTTGTGTTGTAAATTATTCTAATGTTTTGTACCAAAGACATTTATTTTTATTACATTTGTTGCTATTTTCTAATTGTCAGGAGCTAACCTAAAAGCAACGACTTCAAATACAGGGTATCAAACAAAATAAGAGGAGGCAATTATATGTGCTAAAAGATCTTTTGATCTATAGACTTCAAAATTAACCAAGAACCCGCCCTCATATTATGAATTATTTATTATTTGTTTGCTTATAGTAGTGAAACATATTCTTTATAGGATTTTGCAAACAGCTGAAAGAAAAGCTATCTATGAGAACTAAAGGAAAAACTATATATAAAAATATTAATGAAATCTTTGCATTCTTTCGATAACCTGACTTCTGGTTATGCTAACAAGTAAAAATTCTTATTTGCATTGTCATTATAACACTAGCATCCAACATAGTTTCCTATGGCTAGGCAGGCTAAACTAGTATCTACATGATCCCCTATGATATGTAAATTCAGTTAATAATAGATAGGTGAAGATCTGTTGTTTTTTATCAGTCAATGTCAAATATAAATATTTTATACTTAGTCATGGATATTGTCTCAGTTTTGCATGGAACATCATTATGAGTGGATTTAGGCTTTTCTGATGAGTCCACAATAAGGACGAAAAACGTTTCAAAGGCTAAGCATTTCCAAGAAACTGAATGAGATTTTAGGAAAATGTAATTCATTGGAATAAAAAAAATTTTAAAGACAAGGTATGTACGTAAATAAATTAATTTCAGGGCTTTGTTCTCATTTTTAACTGAATTTACATATCGTAGGGGATCATGTAGATACTAGTTTAGCCTGCCTAGCCGTAGGGGACTATGTTGGATGCTAGTGTTAAAATGAGAATGGCAAATAAGAATTTTTACTTGTTAGCATAACCAGAAGTCAGGTTATCGAAAGAATGCAATGATTTCATTAATATTTTTATATATAGTTTTTCCTTTAGTTCTCATAGATAGCGTTTCTTTCTGCTGTTTGCAAAATCCTATAAAGAATATGTTTCATTACTATAAGCAAACAAATAATAATAATAAATAATTCACTTTTGAACATTTCAACAATCTCTCCACACAATTTAAGTTGCAACTGGTTGGTGAGAAATATCTCCCTATATGACTTTTTCCCTAATATCATCCCTTTGTTTTGCTATGTTCAATTTTAATTTATTTACTTCCAAATTTTCTACCATTTGATTCATTTTAATTACAAGATTTAATATGCATGTATCTGACATATTTTATTGTGTCATCGGCGAATAGATGATATTTCGCTGTTCAAAAATTAGGAAAATATCGTTTATATATAGAATAAATAGTAAAGGTCCTAGTATGCTACCCTGTGGCATTCCAACATTAATATGGGATTTTCTAGATACATTCCCTTCATATTTAACTTTTTGACTTCTATTATTCATATAATCTTTCACCCAATTTAAGACCTAATGCTTTTAGTTTCTCAGCTTAACTGTCAATCGTTTCAAATGCACGTTCTAGATCTGGGAAAATAATAGCCGTTACTTTACCTTTATTAAGTGCTTCTTTCCAATCATTTATTATATTCTGTAAGGCACTTTCACTGCTATAGTTCTTTCGGAATCCAGATTGATACTTACAGGTTAAACGGTTACTTGAAACATATTAGATTTGTAGGTATACATACCACTTTCTCTAATATCTTTTCAAATGCAGGTAACATATTAATTGGCTTGAGTTCTTCGGCTTTTGTGTTTTGGCAACTTGCGTAACAGAATAATTGTAGATACCTTCAAAGAATCTGGGATTTTTCCAGTCAATAATGAGCAGTAACGTTTATCAGTGGGTTGGCTAATACATCAAAAAATTCTTTATATATAAACATACCAACATCATCAAGACTACTTTTGTTAGCGAGTGAAAACATTATTTCTTTTATTTATGTCATTGAAAGAGATATTTGTACAAATGAAACTCAGAACAAATGTTTAAATAAAACTAAGATTTGCAGGGAAATTGTGAATATTATAAACCTATGCCTAAAAATCTGACATATATTAATGTGAATAGTGAAAATATTTACAATTCAGGCATTAATATATAAAAGGATGTTCCTAATGCGATTCTCTCATCATCAGGTCACATGACAAGTAATTTTTTGTACCCATGACTATCACAGATGAATCTGTTCTAACTAATAATAATATAAATTTTACTAAAAAATTTGTACGTATTTTACATCTAAATATTTAGTCGTTAAGGAACAAAATACTTTAGCTTGAAGCTTTCTGTAATGCTGATAAAGAATATGATGTAGTATGTTTATCTGAGCATTTTCTAAATGACTCTGAAATACAAAATTTTGTGATTAAAAATTATTATGTAGTCTCCAATTATTGCAGATCTAAATCAATTCGTGGTGGCATTTTAATTTTAGCTAAATTAAATTCTTCTTTTACTGTCCGGACTGACTTAACCAAACTGTCGGTTGAGATGCACTGTCAAATAGCTGCTATTGAATCGGCTAAACTTAAACAAATAATAGTAAGTATCTACCGATCTCCACTTGGTAATTTTGATCATTTCTTGACTATAATTAACACTTTACTAAATAATTTAAAAAATTCTACCTATAAAATAATAAATGGTGACTTCAATATAAAATTCCATTCGTCTGAGAAAAACTATCTTGATTTTAAAAATCTAATATCACATGGTTTCCATGCTACGATAATAGATCATACAAGATTAAATAATTGTATAGACAATATTTTAGTAAATTTTGATTCAAAGTATGAGGTGGGTGTTTTTGACCCTAGCCTATCTGACCATAGGGCTGTTGAAATTGTAGTTGAGAAGAACTATAGTGTGCTGAACAAAAGATGTATTAAAACTAGAAAAATAAATTATGAGGGGTTATTTAGTTTGCATCAAAATTTGATATCAGTCGATTGGGGATTTGTTGATGCTCTTCATATTGACACTAATGAGAAATTCTTACAATTTATGGACATATGCAGTCATATTGATTCTGCCCTTCCGTTAGTGGAAAAAACTGATAATAATAAAAGGTCGGCCAATAAATGGTTTACACAGAATCTACGTAAAATGAGAGAACATCTGGCATTACTGTCCGAATTTCATCAAAATTTCCCTGATCCTGCTCTTAAATCTCATATAAGGGTATTTAAAAGAACATATCGGTATGAATTAACTAAGCCAAAAAGCAAATACAATGATCATATATATAGTAAAGGTAATACACCAAAAACATGGGGATTTAATTAGCAGGCATAGACATGTAAAAAGGCAACCATTTATTGAGATTGATCCAGAATCTCTAAATAATGATTTTACTGACACAGCTGAGAACATTATTAACACCTTACTTATGGTAAATTCAACATTTAACGACTATTTTGATAATAACTCAAGTTTCCCTGACTTCGAATTCGTATGTCAGTTTCAAAGAAGTCGGAGATATAATTGATAAAATTAAGGTTAAAAATAGCACTGATCGCTTTGGCATGCCAGTTAACGTACTAAAACACATTAAACATACTAATACCATTAACTAAACTGATTAACCATTGTATCACCAACGGAATTTTCTCAGATGTTTTAAAAACCTCCAAAGTCATACCCATACATAAAGGTCCAGTCACTTTGAGTAATTTTAGACATATTTCATTAACTCCAATCATATCTAAAATATTGGAAACAGCTCTAAAAATTCAAATTACTAAACATTTTGAAAATAATGTACTTTTTTGTCCCAACCAATTTGGTGTTAGATCTAACAAATCCACTAACGATGCTATAGTTCTCTTAGGTAACAAGATAATTGAAATACAATAACAAGGAGACTTACAGAAAGCCCTTGACTGTGTGTCTCACCATGTGCTTGTTGACAAAATTAGATACTATAAATTTAACGATCTTAGCTGTAATCTAGTATCCTCTTACCTTACCAGTAGTTCTGTGAACAGTAACTGTTCTAAACCACGATATGACAAACATGTGGTTTAGATGTTATTTTTTCTTGTGTGATAGTGAATTGTTTATACCAGTAGTTCTGTACTCCATCTATACATGTAGCCTTCCAGTTCTTTGTTTAAGAAAAACGTATTATTAATGCTGCGTTGAATTATTGTTGACAGCTCACTGGTTTCTAAATTTCCAGGTTAGAAGACTGCATTTTGCCACAACCACAAGCCACCACTACCAGTAGTTTATGTAGAAAACAGAAATCGAAGCTCAAAAATTCCTCAACCATAGAAACATACCACTGTAAGGATTGTTCATTCCAAACAAAAAGTAAACATTACCTAAAAATACATCTGCTGAACCATAAAGATCCCTCAGAAGTACCAATGTACAAATGTGATTCTTGTTCATTTCAGAGTATACATAAATCTTATCTCAAAAAACATTTGCTAAAGCATATGGATCCTTCAGAAGTACCAGTGTACAAATGTGGGTCATGTTCTTACCAGACAATAGAAAAATGTAACTTCAGAAACCATGTGCAGATCCATAAGGATTCGTCAGAGATAATAATGTATGGCTGTAACTCTTGTTCTTATAAGGCAAGAACTAAGACTTGCCTCAAAAACCATTTGTTGACTCACATGGATCGCTCAGAAGCAAAAATGTACAAATGTGACTCTTGTTCTTATCAGATCAAAACTAAACATCTGTTTAAATTACATTTGCTGAAGCATAAGGATCCTTCAGAAGTGAATAAATACAAATGCAACTTTTGTTCATATCAGACACTGTATAAAAACTCTCTTGAAATTCATTTGTTGCAGCATAACGACACAGCGACGAAGTACAAATGTGACGTTTGTTCATTTGAGACGAAACACATAGGCTACTTCAAAACTCACATGCAGAAACACAAGAATCCTTCAGAAGTAAAAATGCACAAATGTGACTCTTGCTCTTATCAGACTCTCACTACATCTCACTTCAAAAGACATTTGCTGAAGCATAAGGATCCTTCAGAAGTTACATTGCATAAATGTCATATTTGTTCGTTTCAGAGTAAATATAAAACTACCTTAAAAACTCATTTACTGCTACATAAGGATGCTTCAGAGGTCGCAATATACAAATGCGAAATTTGTTCTCACCAGACGAGGTATAAGGCTCACTTTAGGAGGCATTTGATGACGCATGAGGATGCTGTGAAGAAGTACAAATGTGATTCTTGTTCCTATCAGACAGAGCTTAAGCAGCGCCTTAAAAAGCATTTGCGAATACATCAGGATTCTTCAACAATAACAATGCACAAATGTGAGTCTTGTCCTTATCAAACTCTATCTATAAGTCACTTCAAAAGACATTCGCTGATTCATAAAGATGCTTCAGAAGTAACATTGTTTAGATGTCATATGTGTTCTTATTGGACGAAGTGTAAAGAGCGTATCAAAATGCATCTGTTTATACATAAGGATCCCTCTAAGATGACAATGTACAAATGTGACTCTTGCTCTTATGAGACAAAGAGGAAAGATTGCCTCAAAATTCACTTGCTTGTCCACAAGAAGTAATAGAAGGATACTTTATTTAGTTTTCAATTTTAAAGACATCCAGTTGTAAAACTTATTTTTTGCAATAATTTTAACAACATTCATTTCAGCTGAACTGAATTTAAGCAAACAAATATAAAATTATTTATTTTAGTGGTCATCATCTTGATCATCTCGTGCACTTTGGAGAAAACTGCTGTACTTTGTTGTATTTTTATAACATCTGCTACTTGCTCACTTGACTACTGTGCAACTGACTCATGAATCGAGTAAATTTGATCATCTTTTATTCCATCTAATTCCAACATGTTTCATTAGATATTTTGTTTGACGTGAAGTTTACCTTGGCTCACTCTCTCGTTCTCCCTCATGTCTGCAACCTCATTTTCTAAAACCGATGTGTGAAATTTGAGTATCACAAAGACTGAAAACTATGTGTTGTGTTGATTTTTTAAAATTTAGATGTCTAGGGTAAAATAAAAGCTATATAAATGAGCATCTCGGTGAACACTTTCATAAATTTATCTCTAAATTAAATAAGACAAATTAAACAACGCATAATCCCTTATCTACCGTAAGTGACCCAATATTTGAGTTTAATAAATAGGATATATTGGTTTATAACGCGATAATTCAACCACATTTTAGCTATTGCTTATCATTATTATTTTTACTAGATAAGAACAGCCAGTCAGCACTGCAGAAACTCCAAAACCGTGCTATGGGAATAATACTATACCAGGGCCATTATGTCTAGTCAGTAGCACCAGGGGTGTGCGGATTTACGAAATTCAAGTTTCAAATATGCTTATATCGGGCAACTTATCTATTTGTCCGTTACACTGAAATCGTTACTAAAAAAGCCTGTTCACCGAGCTTGGAGGCAAAACATGCGCTGTTCACGCACGCTTAGTTCACCAGAGCTTTCATGCGTAAAATTATTACCAATACTTAATAACTGATGAAATTAATAAATTTAAAACTCAAAACACAATAGCAATATAATTGTAACACTACGTAATTATCACGTCCTTATCAATACATAATGAGTGCAATTAAACAATTCACAAGAAGAACAAATGTAAATACACTATTACGCGAATTACATACAACTGAAGTCGAGAAAACCGTTGCCTATCTCCTGAAAAATGCAACCAATAGGGATGGAACACGTCGCGATCACAAGGCAATCACACATATTTGTTTGTCTCAGCTTTCCATACAATCAATGTTCTTGTGTTTGTTATTTATAAATTATGCATTTGTTGTATCATAGTAACTTAAAATTTTATTTTATGTGAAATATTGTTAGTGTGTTGTTTATGAATTGGTCGGTATTAATTTGTTGTTTATGAATTATGTATTTGTTGTATTATAGTGCCTTCATATTTTATTTTGCTAGTGCTTTAGGGAAAATAAATATAACTGTGATATCGTAATATTTTTAAATCTGAAAAAATGGATCAGTTCCCGGCTGTTCAAAAGAAGTAGTAAAAGTTCATACCCCTAAAAGTTCTCCATTTGAGTACAAAGAGAAAATTATTTTGGATGTATATCATGCATTGGAGAAAGATTATCCGATGGTACAGAAATCAGGATCAACAGGTTAAGTTAACATGGCTTCAAGGTATAGCGGCGTGAGTGAGGCGGACCACTAGCAGAATTCTGAGAGAAGAAATAATGAAGATGTTGAGAAACCTAAAGCGAAGGCTCGAAGAAATAGAACAGAAGAATTCGAGATAAATGGAATTCGCCTTAATGTTCATACATTTTTCTATGATAATAAAATCCCTACTATGAAGAAAGTTTTACAGTCCTTGAATGATGATAAAGATATACCCAAAATGGGCAAATCGACGCTTAAAAAATGTTTACATGATATAAACTTTGTATTTGCAAAAGGAAAGAGGAATAGCCTCCTACTTGAAAGATATTATTTGTTGGCGAAGAAATTATATTCGGGCAATTAGAGCTGCTCGTGAAAGAGGAAGAAAATGCTATTATTTGGATGAGTCGTGGTTGAATGAAGGACATAGTGTAAGGAAATTTTGGCAAGATAGGAATGTAAAAAGTGTTCGTCAAGGCCATATAGAAGATTGGTTAACAGGTTTAAGAATGCCAACAGGAAAGGGGAAACGCTTAATAATAACACACATAGGAAGTGATTCAGGATTCGTGGAAGATGGACTTCTATCGTGTGTCGAAAAAAAGCGACGACTATCATGAGGACATGAATGTGGATGTTTTCGAGGAATGGTTTGCAACAATTCTCGCATGCAAAAATAAAACCCGGATCTGTCGTTATTATGAATAGCGCCCCATACCACAGCCGATTACTGGAAAAATCACCAACCAATGCATGTCGAAAAGTGCAAATTCAAGAATGGTTAGATGGTAAAGGTATCTCATTCGATCGTGCTTCGGTTAAAACCGAATTGCTAACCTTAGCAAAACAGCATTCGCCGATATATAAGAGGTATAATGTGGATGAGATGGCTAAAGCTAAAAATGTTGAGGTATTGTGACTACCGCCTTACCACTGTGAACTCAACCCTATTGAGCTTATATGGGCTGAAGTAAAGGGGAATGTTGCACGAAAAAATAGAACCTTTAAATTAGAACATTGATACAGTAATTGAGTCAGCAGCGATAATGACAGTAATGACTGAGTGCAGTAACCTGTGGATAGTGTCATGTAGTGATTGTGATAAAATTGTGGAAAATATTAAGTTTTGTTTTTAATTATTTTTAACCGGTTTAGTTATGTTAGAAGGGTTAACTTGCAAGTTTGTTAATTTTTGATGTTTTATTTCGTAGTTATTCCACTCCTAAAACAAAACATTGCGTGCCATCAAAAATTTTCTCAAAAGAACTCCAGTTTTTCTTTTTGGCTGAGTTGAGCGTAGAAACAAAATTAATTATATTAATTTTTTATATTATGAAATATGAATACTGTTATTAATTTATATATACCTAAAAATACATATGTGGCGCCACTGATTGCGGTTAGCTTCGGCTCGATTCACATTTGTTTCTGATAGTTCTCCAAACTCATAGTAGTTGAGCAAATTATTAGGTATAAAGACACCACATTCAAACATTTATTCTATTTGGTCGATTGTAGTAATTGCACATAATGACCTAGTCGTGGTTTTCATCTCTGGTAGGCGGATAATACTTCAAAAATATCTACTAAATGTGGGATTACATAGTAGAATGAGGTGCCGTTTAAGTATTATATAACAAACTATACTTTGATGAGCATTTCGCTTAATTTTTGCTCTACTGACTAGACTTATTAGCGGTTCTATAAGATGTAATAGATACACTCCAATGAACTTAATGCCCGCAGTATTAAAATGGCAATCAGTAACTAATAGATTATATTATTTCAGTATATTTATATACAAAATAATGATAGGTCTAATGCCCTCCTATCTCAGATCATTCATCACTTTTAGTCGTGAAATTCATGAGTGTAACAGTAGGTATCGAAACAACTTTCATACTGAATAGACTAATTTAAAATAAAGCTATGAATTCCTAATTTTTTTTAAATAACTAAACTAATATAATTCATTACCTCAAAAAATAACAGATGCAACAACGTTGGCAAATTTTAAGGGACCATATAAAAACATCGTAAGGATATTTTATTTCTAATTACATTTTTTTTAAATTAGTTATTATTTCAAATACCTAGATAAGTTTAAATTAGATAAATATTAAATCTTATTTATTTGTTAGTACATATTTTAAATCAACTTTATATTGTTTATTATTTTTGTAACTCTTTTAGGTATCTGTGTTCTTGTACTTACTGTGTTTATACAGAGTGTAATCAGTTTCATGTCATAAAAAAACTGGTAATAGGGACCGACTAGACAAACAAAAAACCTTTATGACTTTTCCCTCTAGGGGCACTTTGAAACAAACTGACCTAGGTCAACATTTTAAATATTAATGTAGAAAATAATTGAGAACCACTGCTTTTCTTGGTCAATGGACTTGTAGTTCCCAATTATACAACTTTTAAATTGTCATAAAAAAGTGCAGTCCTCGGCGTCACACGCGGTGTCAAAGCAAAGGCCTTGGATCATCGACCGCCTTTGATGGACCGCCTCAACCGAACCGAGGCAATTATAAAGAGGTAAATAATTCGTTATCTTTTTCTGCACAATTGCAAGCAAATAATGGCCATAGAAGTTTAAACAGGGCATTTCTTTACATGTGTGTCCTTTAATTTGGAACAAAATATTGCATTAATGAATATTTAAATGTGATTTATTAACGTTTGTAACATAAATGAGTGTCCTGGGTTAAAAGCTTACCACCTAAGTAAATTATTCGAAGTCTCTGCATCTGCATCAATACACAGTTCGGTACGTCGAATTAAGGACATACGTACTCCGTTCAACACTAAACAATAAACTATCAACTAACGTTGTCAATAAAGAAAAATAAAAGAAAAACTTGGTCCAAAATCCAAAACGGAATACAAAAAGAACGAACAAGTTGTGTCTGTACGTAATCAAGAATTTAACGACTTGAACAGTAGAGTCAATAAAATAAATCTTAACTATAAATACACAGTGACCCGAAATTCAAAAATAACAAAAACAACGAACGGCGGGGCAGGTTGGACGAGTGTACATAACGAAACACCCACAGTAACTAAAATATTGCACAAGGGAGAGTCAGAGTATAAGGCAAAGACACGCGCGACGATCTAAACCTACCTCAATATTCCAGCAGTTCTAAAAAGATTTTATTGAAAATTTGCGAAATTTTTGTTTATTTTTTTTCTCCAAAACTATGAGCTTTAGACCCCATGTTATGTAAGGTTTTTTGTTTGTCTTGTCGTTCCCTACCACCAGTTTTTTTAATGACATGAAACTAATTACACCCTGTATTTTTATTGTGGGGAGTGCAAGGACGGCATTACCGAACTACTACCTTTTATGTTGTTTAATAAACGATTTTATTTACTTTTTTTGTTTTTGTTTCACCGTTGCCGGACAGGTCTTCTGTGCTTTCCAACCGATACCACATGGTAGCCGCGCAGTGAAAATTACAGCCCCTCCCCATGACCTCACTGATAAAAACCGGCTAGGTACTTTTGTTTTCTAACAATAATTTAATTATTGTAACAAATATTTTTTTAATTCGGACAAGTCGATGTAACATTTCTTATAAATAAAATGACATCTCTGAAACAAATACTTCTTCCTATGAACGTAGTCTTCTACAAGTAATAAACAGGTACCTAATGTGTTTAATAATAATTGCTCTAAGTAAACTGTGCTTAGGAGTAATTAAATATGTGGCTGCTATCATTTGATTCGTGCATCTTCGAGTTTCGTTCGGTATCGACTCGTGAGTGCATATTTCGTCATACAGAATAAGAGAATTCAATGAATTCATCATTTGTTAATGTGGTTCGGTACGTAAAGGTGCAAAAGTGCTTTATTCATTTTTTACTTTTGTGTATTGTCATTTAAAAAGTTTTAATAAATTTTGTTACACTGTAAAATCATCATGATTACCTAACCATTTTCAGGTATACAAATTTTGGGGCACCCACCAGAATTTCTCGAAAGTCAAAAAAATTATCTAACCCTGGTCAAAATTGATTAAGGACAGGATCGAAATGTCAAAAACTCGTAAGCTAGTACTTATGTTAATCCTAGATGGCACAGTGTGTATCTTGTCTTATTTTATTGGCAAGTTTCAATATTTGTCGGAATGTTGTCCGCATTGCCACATGTACAAAAATTTCTTTAGTATAACATATAATTAATGTTACAAATTATAATTATAAATATTACTCAATTACATAAATAGTCGTAAAATAGCTAGTATGTGTTTAGGTAAATTCTAAAATGTAGTTGTGCATAATTTATGCTATGTACTACTAATATCATATAGGGATATTGTTTAAATTTGAAAACGAAATAGTTAACCACATTATTAATTTCGAATTAAACAGCAAGAACCTTTTATCCAAATTATGGAAACACGTCAGTTTTAATTATTGAAAATGGCAAAGACAATGTGTATTTAAATTTGGCAACTGTTCATCACCTAATTTTTATTCTACCTAACAGTTGTAAATATGTCCTTGAACGTAGTGTGTGTGACAAGCGTTTAGGTACAGGAAGCTTCGACCTTGCGCAAAACGTGATATCATTTATCTGACTCTTTAATATTTATTCCTTGTTAGCGTTCACCGTCAGCCGAGTGGCTAGCGCGTAGATAAAATCATGGAAGGTCACGGGTTCAAACTCCTACGTCCGCTGATTTTTTTTTCTTTAATTTTGTAATGATTAATATATTTTTTCACTAATTCTTTTCTATGATTTTTTTACGTTAGGTTAGAGGTTTTTATTCTGCTTAAAATAATGGGAGTGACTACGCAACCGCCGCGGCGGATCTTTTGCACGACTTATTGAACCGCCGCGCAGAGAAATTGAAATATTTTATGCAATTTTCTGAAAAACAAGGCGGGGGGATGCCCCCCGCATCCCCCGTTTTTGTCTGCGACGCTAATGCTGCCTGCGGCGCTGATAATTTATTAACAATTATTTAGCAATATAAAAATCAACCTAACTAACCCAACTACCATCACATGAAAGAGATAAATTATTATATGAAAAAAAAGAACATAATTTCTGTTGTCAAATCCAACCAGAATTTGTGAAAAAAGATATTAATCGTTACAAAATATATAAAAAAAAAAAATTCAGTTGCCAGCAGTTGAACCCGGGACCTGTAACTTCAGGGTTTTGGGTTACACGCTGTTTCCTTTCGGTGAAGCTGTCACACATTGAAATATAAGATACTCCTTTCTGCGGAAGCATAAACGAGATAAAGTTATGGACAGTTGATTAAAACACCAATGCCATGAACCATATTCAGGGTTCGAACCTAATTTATATATTTACATTAATTGAAAATTCACCAAATTTTTGACAAAAATTAACAGAATTTATTGTATATATTATATACTTGGGATATAGTGCCATTTTAGTGCTTGAATACAGTTGCAAACTATTGACCATTTAATAATACTTTCATTGTTTAGTTTATTTAACAAATTTAAATGTGTCACTTTTCATTTCATTCATAAATCAAAATCATTACCCCCTTTCATTCATAAGGCTATTGGCGCCATCTTCTAGTTACATGCTGAACTTATTCTAAATATTCTTTACAATTATTCTGATGACTCATCGATTTGTGTTAAAAATCAGTTTCATACATTAAAATGTACAAAAGCAATTTTATGCAATTTTTTACACAGATATGAGATAATGACTGTAATACGCATCAAAACGACCTAATTAAATGTACCTAAATAACTCTAATTATCTAATATAGCTACAAATGTATCGTCTGATAATTAGGCAATTTTAAAAATTTATTCCGAATTTATCGTGCACTTAAAAAAGAAACAAACAGGTCAGTTGTCTTTGGCCGACTTCTGTTATAATACCCCAGGCAGAACACATACGTCGTTAAGACGTAGATTATAAGTCATTTAGGGCTTACGACGTCTCCTGACCTAAAAACGACGTCGTTTACACGTATTGGCGTGAACGTCTTTTCGATGTCACAAAAGAATGTCGTGTAGACGTCTATTTTAGGTCATATATATACCGTAGACAAATTATTTTTAACTTATTACGCTATAGCAAATGTTATGATTAAAAATATAAACAACAGAACCTATCGCAAAATGTTGTCAGTGAAACGTAGGTACGTCATTTTCCTATTACCACTATACATGGAAATTTTATTACCGATTGTTTATTTGGAATGATAATAAATCTATTTAAACTGAAAATATATTATGTATACAACTAAAAAAGCCTTTTCTGTTTATATGTTTTTCACCAAAATTGTGGTTTTGAGCTAAAACTTATCTAATAGACATACGTTACTCATTCATTTATTACCTAAGTTAGAATGGAATCTAACCAGACAAACGCATGTCTGTGATTAGAAGCCCTGTCAAAGTATGTTCACTGAAAAAGCTAATGCACATTTTTAAATATGTACATATATATACGATTTAGTTTCGTTCTGAGCAAACCGAATGTGATCGCTAAAATGAACCAATATAGGAATGAAGTTTTTTCATATTTTTACATTTGATTGGCCCTTCTAATGTTTGTCGTTATGTTGGCGCCATGCTGACGACAAGGAAAGTAACTAGAAACGTACGTTGGCAATGGTCAGTGTCAGTGCTCTCGTTCCTAAATTCCTAATGCAAGTAGGTGATTGTTTTGTAAAGAATAGTTTGCTTCGTGTTTTAGCGTTTTCAAGTATTATATATTTTTTAAACTTTGACGAATTTTGAAGGTATGCATTAGGGATTATTATTAGTAAATTATTTTACTTATAGGTAAAATTGTAGTATGTTTTCAGTAATAGAATTTAAGGAAGAAGATGGCGGTGGTTTGGCCATCGTGAATACGCAGTGGCTAACGCCAAGAAAGAAAGAAGTGTTTTGGCCTCCTATTATTAATACCAGCAAATTTAATAAGTGCCTTCGAGCTGAATTCACAGAAGAAATCAATACAGAGACGTGGAAATTATATTCTGTACATAAAATCTATTGTAATTGTGGTAAGTACCCATATATAATATAATAAAATAAATAACTATATAGTTGGAATTTTGAAGTGTTAACCAATCAAAACTTGCATGCCAAAGCGTCCCCAACTAACCGGGAAATTTAAATATTCATGTAATAATAATAAATGCTTTAAATAAAAAATCCATGGCTTTGAAACCAGATGCTGCGAGGAGCGCTATGATGTAAGCGTGTTCTCCCACGATATTGATTTTTTACATATACGTGACAGATATTTATGCTCACTTTTACAATGTATTTTAGATGACTTGGAGACAGCTAACTGGAAATTGAAAAAAGCTCAAGATGAATCAGATGTGAATTCTGCAGATGAAATTAGAAAAAGGAGAAAAAGATTACCTTTGAGATTGTTGGACTCATCTGATAGTGATGATAATAACAATTATTCTCAAACAAAACATAAGAGACCCTCTCCCATTAAAAGCCGTTCTATTACAACTTCCACTACTACTAGTACAACTTCCACACCTACTACTACTTCAGAAAAAGTTATATTAAAATTATGTAAGTATACATGTAATTTATTTTTTTGACCTGCTTATTTATAACATATTTTTTAGCTACTCCTAATACAATTTTAAGAGCTAACACGTCACAGGATTTATGTATGTATAAAGTAATTTATTTTGTTCCGGTTTATTCTCATAATATATTTTTTAGCAACACCTAGTACTTCATGGGCTAACAATAATTCGCAGGATAAGAATGGTATTTCCTAAATCTCTGTTTTAGAAATTAGAAAGTCATTAATCTGAATTTTATTACAGAATATCATCTTCTAAAAGAAATATTAAAAATTAAGGAACAGAATAAACAAATTTTGACATTACTAAAAAATAGGAATTTGTTTACAAATCCTTCCAACTCGGAATTTCCTGAAGATCTTCCATGCAGTTTTCCACTAAAAAATACAAAAGATTTGGAAGCAGTGGAAAACATTCTAAGTGAAAATACCTGCATTAGAGAACAACTGGTAAGTATAGATATACGTTTATAGTGCGAAAAAATGAAGTTGATGTAATAAATTATATATTTACCAGGCTATTAACTTACAAGCAGTCTAATGAACTGTGTGATGATGTCTCTTGATTATTGTAAAACCCCTACAGAAATGAAAATACTTTTTTCAGGTAGCACATTTTAGTGCAAGAGGGGGAAAAGATTTAAGGACAAAAACTAATAGCATTTTAAGAAATTTGATGACGGATGAACTTGCAAGCAACTATAATTACTGTGGACTTTTAAGAAAAGACAGGAACGGTACCCATAAAAAAGCGTTCACAAAGTTACATCTGAACGCTGTTGTAATTCGTAAGTATCAAATCTTATTGAAAAGTTATAGGTATTTAGTTATAGTCATATATTTACTTTCCTGTCTGAACTTTTACAGTATTTTTTTTAATGGCTCTGAATGGCATTCCGGAAAATTTTTCAACTTTCTTAGTTTAAAAAGTTAAAAAGAAAGTTTAAAACAAAAAATATGATTGTCAATTAATGAAGCTCTTATAGCTATTAATTTTCTGTCTAGAGAATGCCATATGATTGTAATTTGCTCCCAATGAATGACAAAGTTACATAATATTCAGGGCGATTTATTTTGAGAATTTCTGTACAATGTTTTAAGTGTGGGTAACTTACTTTCCACCGTTATGGTAGGATTTGGTCTAAAAAAAATTGTTACAAGTGAGATACTAGACTTCCTTGCATTATAATGAATTGTGGTATATTGTTAATTTAATTAATCAAGTATTGACTTTCAGCCCTACTCTACCGGTTGTCAATGAGATCACTTACTGGCTGCATTTGCTTAGTTTTTAACGGATTGAAGTTGAAACTAGACATGTGTCACATGTTACCAAAACGGCATTTTTTATCCGTCTGTCAAGTTTCTTCGACTTCCGGTTTAAGTGACACCTACTTAATTTTTAAATGAAACAATTTTTGAAACCTTCTGGTAAAACTGGAAGTCGTAGAAATTTAACAGTTAAATTAAAAAATGGTGGCTGGAAAGTGATCTCGTTGACACCTGGTATACCTGCATTCTCTATTAAATGAGAAATAATAGATAGGTTATTCTTTTCAAGTGGAATACTCTTTTAAATAAAGCTATCTTTACTTTAGGTTCGGTTAAACATAATTCGGACTTCACTACAGATTCCATCGAGATGGCAATAAAATCATGGCTTAAACATGCCCCTCAGAGAAAACAAAATAAATCCAAATCGGCTGTATATGATGAAAACAACTAGTTTTAAATAAATAGTATTTGTTACTTTTTTAAGAATTATTACTTGATAAGAAACGTAGGAGCGAGACTAGTTTCTTATAGAATTTAAACTTTAATTTTATACTTTATACATATTTTCTATACCAGATAGCATTTTAAGTTTTGATTTTATATTTTATACTCTCGTTTTTAACAATAGGTAGCATTTTTCTTAATAGAAATATGGCAAAGTTTTATAAGGAAATAGTAGGAGAAAGACAAATGTACCGGAGAGTTGCACGAGAAATTACAAATTTACTTGATAATACTTCACAAACTAGTGAAAATATTGATATTTCCACAGAAATTGAAAAACAAATTGCTGAATCTTGCGAATCTAATAGTAGTAATGGGAGTTATATAGAGTTTGAGGCAAATAATAGTAATAGTAATTTTCTTGAAAACGTCACTTTTGATAATAGTAATGAATCTGACGTGCTTATAACAGACATAAACAATTATTCATCTGATGATACATCATCTTCATTTCAAAACCTTTATAAAAACCAAACATATAATTTGACTGATGAACTAAGACAATATGCTGTTCGAAATAAAGTGCCACATTCAATGATTACTGATCTATTACATATTCTACATCCTATTCATACAGAATTACCATTAAATGCTAAAACTTTATTGAAAACATCCCGTAAACCCTTTTCTAAAAAGCAGCTTGATAACGGCTTCTACATTCATTTTGGAATAAAAGGCTACTTACAGTTGTTTCTTACTAAGAATTCATTTGATATCAATTTGATAAAGATGTCTTTCAATATTGATGGGATTCCTTTATTTAAGAGTTCATCTATAACTTTTTGGCCAATTTTAGGATTAATGATTAATATTGAGGGTATAAAACAAAAACCATTTGCGGTTGGGGTATTTTGTGGAAACTCTAAACCTACACCACTGTCATGTTTTCTTGAAGATTTTATTTCTGAACTTTCAGATTTAATAACAAATGGTTACCTTGTTAACAATAAGCAATATTTGTTTGAAATTCACAGCTTCATTTGTGATGCTCCGGCTCGTGCGTTTATTAAATGCATCAAATCGCATGGTGGTTATTCTAGTTGTGATAAATGTGTAGTTGGAGGGGATTACGTAAACAGAAGAGTAGTTCTAGATAATACTTCAGCTTCCAAGAGAACTGATGAATCATTTTCATTAAAAATAGATGAAGAACACCATACCGGAATTTCACCATTAACACAATTGAATATTGGAATGGTATCACTATTTCCAATCGAATACATGCACTCTTTATGTTTAGGTGTAATGAAAAAACTTTTAACTTCATGGGTAGGTGGTGTCCCCGTAAGTTAGCCTTTTCCGTGGCGTACGGCTGTGATTCGTTACGTGCAGTAATGGGTGGCCGGCAATTTTCTTGTTGCCGGGTAATGGAGGCTAGGTTTGAAGTGGTCAGAGCCAGGAGTTGCGCTAATTGTTCATAAGTGGGTAGTCCCAAGCTCGGTTGGGGTTGGTCCGTTATGGCGGCAGAGGGGACTGGGATCGTTCCAGTCGTTTGGTTTTGGAGCACTATTTGTCTTTGGGGCGTAGCACTAGGTCTTGCCGTCTGGTACGGCGGGGTGACGTGGTAGGCGCCGGCCGACGAGGTAGGCGTGACGAAGTACTGTGCGTTGGGCGGCGTGCTTGGACTTGGGCTGGTTGCTGTTGGTGGTACCATGCAGTGAGGGGTGGCCAGCTGGCGGCGAGGTGTCAGCGAGGCGTCGCTGAAGAGTTGGGGCCAGTCGGGTGTGGCAGCAATGGTGTACTGACCGCTGGGCAGCCCTGAGCCAGAGTGGGAGGCTTCCCCATGTGTGGAAGCGAATCCAGCGAAGCGGCGATCTCCCAGCGTCGAGGAATCGTCGTTGGCCCGGGATGCTGTTGGGTCCACCATACAGCGAGGGGGCATCACCATATCATCATCACCACCCAATCTCTGTTCCATCGCCGAGTTTCCATGCCACGATGCTGCGTTGCGCTCCATGCAGTAGGGGGGCATCGCCTGAGAATCGTTGCTACTCCATTCCATATTTGTTGCCTGGGTTCCATGCCAGGTGGCTGCGCTGCGTGCCATGCAGCGAGGGGGCACCGTCGTGATGACGTCATGCGTGACCCCAGTGTCGTGTCCTATGTTGGTGGCGAGTCCTGCCTCGCTATGCCTAGGCGCGGAGCCCGGCGACGCACAGTAGTGGGGCGCCGTCGTCGCGACGCCATGCGTAGCACTTGTGCCTGTGGAAAAATCAGAGGACATGCTTACCTCGCCGAGCCGGGTTGCTGTGTTGCTTGCTGTGCAGTGTGGGGCCACCGTCGTGGAGACGTCGGGCGTGACCCCCGTACCCCTTGTCAGGGCGTCGTGTTGGCGGAGCACTTCGTGGTCAGATGCTGTGAGGGGCGTCGTGCAGTGAGGGGGGGCCGACGTGGAGACGTCGCTCTCGACCCCAGTGCCTACTGCCTTGCCACTCCGGGTATGCATTGCCACTTGACACTCAACACAATAAAACTCAAATAAAACACACTGTCTGGTTACAACACAAGAGGAAGGGATGACCTCGTCAGCATTGGCGTTGGCTTCTGTGCTCAACTGACTTCTGTTTCGGCAGAAGACTATTAGTTGCTGAAGGCTGGAACATTACTACTTGAAGGATCGATCACTACTTGCTCGCTGAGAAAAAGTGTTTTCTTATATAGACTTTTTTTGTGCTCAAATGACTTCTGCTTCGGCAGAAGACTATTTTTTGTGCTCAAATGACTTCTGTTTCGGCAGAAGACTAAACATGAGCACAGCGCGCTAGACAAGTCATAACTTGTTCGCGACGCCGACGCCGATGACACCACCCCCCTTTTTTGTGACTTTATTGAACATTAATAAAGGCATACAGGTTATGTTTCAGTTCAAAAATTTCAATTATATAATGTAAGAGTGAGTAGATACAATATTTTCAAAACTATAAACTAAGAGTAAGTGTTAAGATATTTCAACAACTAAGATATTTTAACATATATAGACTAAGATTAAGTGTGGTAAGATATTTTAAATAAGTAACTAATAATAGGTCCACTAAGATATTTTAGGTAAAACAAGATATTTAAAATTAAAGTATTTTATGTGACAAATCATAAATGTATTCTAGTTGAACAAAGTTTTCGCCCTGTGGCGTCGAATTATTTACATTGGTATATTATCGCAAGTTTCGCTCTTCTGGACGTCGTCTCCGCGACGCCCGGGGCTGCCTGATCCTGTTGCGAATTGGGGGCTGCTAAGTCCTGCTGTGTTGCTCGCTAAGGCAACGGGATTCTGGAGCGAACCTGTGAGGCTGCAACGTCCTGCTGTGTTGCTTGCTAAGGCAACGGGAGACTGGAGCGATTTATTGAGGCTGCAACGTCCTGCTGTACTGCGGGCTAAGGCAGTGAGATACTGGAGCGCCTCGTGGGGGCTGCTAGGTCCTGCTGTGCTACGTGCTAAGGTAGCGGGATCCTGGAGCGGTGCGCCGGAGCCGGCTGAGCTCGGGCTGGCGTTCGAGTTGACGAATACTCGTGTCCGGACTGGGACAGGCTTCTGGCTGGCGGATGGCTGCTGTCGGTCGTGGCCAGGCGTGGTCACGGCCTTCGCCCAGAACGGCATCGGGAACAGTATGGGCGTCGTGTCGAGCGGCTGCTCTTGTCTTGACGTAGAAGGCCCAGGGTCTGCTGGCGGCGGCGGTGCGGCTGACAGCGCCGGGGACTTCTCATTCTTGTTTGTTTGTTTCCTCTTGGCTGAGGTGGATGGGCCAGGCACGACTGGGGGCAGTCGGCGGGCTGGAAATTTTGGTTTAGCGGCGGCTGTGGTGCTATGTCCACGTAGATAGTCGCCATGTCCACGGAAGTAGGTACCAGATCCACGGATGTAGACTTGTGCGTTGGCATCTGGCTTTGGGGCAGCGGGCACTACTGATCCTGTGATAGTAGGCGTGACCGGCTTCTGGGCAACGGGCGCTACTGGTCCTGTGACAGTAGGCGTGGTTGGCTGTTGGGAAGCGGGCACTACTGATCCTGTGATAGTAGGCGTGACTGGCTTCTGGGCAACGGGCGCTACTGGTCCTGTGACAGTAGGCGTGGTTGGCTGTTGGGCAGCGGGCACTACTGATCCTGTGATAGTAGGCGTGACTGGCTTCTGGGCAACGGGCGCTACTGGTCCTGTGACAGTAGGCGTGGTTGGCTGTTGGGCAGCGGGTGCTGCTGGCTCTGGGGCAGCGGGCGCTACTGGTCCTGTGACAGCAGGCGCTGCTGGTTCTGGCGGGGTTGGATGACCTGGATCCTCGGGATCGTCATCTTCGTCGTTGCTGTCGTCATCGTCGGTATCAGCATCTTCGGTATCGTCATCTTCGGCATCGTCATCATCGGTATTGTCATCTTCGGTGTCGGTAGTCGGTTGCAAGAATTGTTGGATTAGGTCAGTCTGGCTGGACTGAATCCGGGGAGGCGGCTCGGGGCCTGGCAGGCCGAGTGGAGGTGACCTCGGGGGAGATGGCTTCGTGCTGACATCTCGGGTATGACTTGGCGGGAATACCTTGTCGAGGAATACAGAGGCTATTAGTGGGGCAGTGGTTGGCAATACTGACCTGTTATCCTTCCAGGAAGGCCCAGCGTCCTGCTGGTCCGGGAAGGCGTCCATACTCGCCACTTCCTTGGGTTCCTGTTCACCTGGCTGAGGCTGAGGAATGAGCGTGGTTGACTGGGCTGAGCTGAGGGAGGTAGCATCTTGCGTCACGGTGTTGACTGGTGACCGCCTGTCCAGGCGGCCCGGGCAAAGGAAAGCAAAGGCGGCGGCTCTGTTGCTTTGTTGCCGTGGTGTCAACGGGCGTGGTAGATACGTGTCCTGCTCCTGCTTGGCTGTAGCTTCGTCAATCCCATTCTTCTCGGTCGGTGGTGGAGACACCAAGGTTGCGACTTGTTGCTGGGTTTGTAGTTGCAGCACTGCGTCCTCTGTCTTGGTTGGTAATTCTAGGCTGTTAATTTCCAGCGGTGGGGCCGGGCGCCCTAGTTCTGCCCGACCCATTGGGAGTTTCCCGATGGCGGTGCATTACGGGGTTCTTGCCGTGTGGTTGACTGACTTCCCTGCTGTGGTGGTGCCGTGGATGTCTGTCCTGGGCCTGAGTTATTGGTTGGACCTGCTTGTTGGCTAGGGTTGTTTGAATTGGTGCCATGCCCTCGGAAGTTGTTGCTCCCTGTCTGGACATTTTGTTGGCGGAAGTTGGAGTTTCCCTGTTGGTTGGAGTCGTGTCCACGGAAATTGGGGTTGGCTCGCTGGTTGGAGTCGTGTCCGCGGAAATTGGAGTTGCCTTGCTGGGGCTCTGACTGAGTTTGGCTGGTGGGGCAGTCTCGGTGATAGTGAAATCCCGGGCACTTGCGGCACTTTGGTAGACTATTGGTAGTATTACTCGCAGGCGGGATGGTGGCTGGCCTCGGCAGCGGTCGGAGTTGCCTCTGAAATTCCCTGTAGTCACCCTCGGCGTTTTCAGCCACTCGGCTCAAGCTTTCCATCGTGGCCACTGGGACATTTCTAGTTGCGAATCTTAGTTCCGGTCGCAGGAGCTCGCGCACCTCCATAACCATCTCTTCTTCCGGCGTATACCGTTCTACCCTCAGCCAGAGTCCAATTTTGCGTTGTATAAAAACGGCGGCGGGTTCGTCGTCTTTCTGTCTCTCACCGTGTAACCTGGAGCGTAGCTTCCCCAGGGTGGCAGTGTCGTTGAACTGCCGCAAGAGCTTTTCCTTTAAGAACTCGTATGTGATGTGGGACTTCCACATCTCCAGGGTGCGTCTGGCTTGACCCTCGAGCTGTTCTATAGCTACTCTCACTTTATCCCTGCCTTGGATGTCTTCATGGAGCATCGCCTCCTCGAGCTCATCCAGGAAGTTGACTGGATCCTCCCATTCCAGGCCTGAGTAAGTGGGCAGCGCTCTCGTTCTTCTTGTGGGCATCCTGTGATGACCTTGTATTGCGTGTATTGCGGCTTGAACGCTTCCCTCCATTAGTCTTGTCATGCTCTCTGCTAGGTTTTGTGTTGGGCGCCACTGGGGGTCCATTTCCCCAGAATCTGTGTAGTCGGGTCGTCGTGGATCCTCTTCCCTCCGGAAAGATCTGGCCCCACGTTGGGCGCCATGTCCCCGTAAGTTAGCCTTTTCCGTGGCGTACGGCTGTGATTCGTTACGTGCAGTAATGGGTGGCCGGCAATTTTCTTGTTGCCGGGTAATGGAGGCTAGGTTTGAAGTGGTCAGAGCCAGGAGTTGCGCTAATTGTTCATAAGTGGGTAGTCCCAAGCTCGGTTGGGGTTGGTCCGTTATGGCGGCAGAGGGGACTGGGATCGTTCCAGTCGTTTGGTTTTGGAGCACTATTTGTCTTTGGGGCGTAGCACTAGGTCTTGCCGTCTGGTACGGCGGGGTGACGTGGTAGGCGCCGGCCGACGAGGTAGGCGTGACGAAGTACTGTGCGTTGGGCGGCGTGCTTGGACTTGGGCTGGTTGCTGTTGGTGGTACCATGCAGTGAGGGGTGGCCAGCTGGCGGCGAGGTGTCAGCGAGGCGTCGCTGAAGAGTTGGGGCCAGTCGGGTGTGGCAGCAATGGTGTACTGACCGCTGGGCAGCCCTGAGCCAGAGTGGGAGGCTTCCCCATGTGTGGAAGCGAATCCAGCGAAGCGGCGATCTCCCAGCGTCGAGGAATCGTCGTTGGCCCGGGATGCTGTTGGGTCCACCATACAGCGAGGGGGCATCACCATATCATCATCACCACCCAATCTCTGTTCCATCGCCGAGTTTCCATGCCACGATGCTGCGTTGCGCTCCATGCAGTAGGGGGGCATCGCCTGAGAATCGTTGCTACTCCATTCCATATTTGTTGCCTGGGTTCCATGCCAGGTGGCTGCGCTGCGTGCCATGCAGCGAGGGGGCACCGTCGTGATGACGTCATGCGTGACCCCAGTGTCGTGTCCTATGTTGGTGGCGAGTCCTGCCTCGCTATGCCTAGGCGCGGAGCCCGGCGACGCACAGTAGTGGGGCGCCGTCGTCGCGACGCCATGCGTAGCACTTGTGCCTGTGGAAAAATCAGAGGACATGCTTACCTCGCCGAGCCGGGTTGCTGTGTTGCTTGCTGTGCAGTGTGGGGCCACCGTCGTGGAGACGTCGGGCGTGACCCCCGTACCCCTTGTCAGGGCGTCGTGTTGGCGGAGCACTTCGTGGTCAGATGCTGTGAGGGGCGTCGTGCAGTGAGGGGGGGCCGACGTGGAGACGTCGCTCTCGACCCCAGTGCCTACTGCCTTGCCACTCCGGGTATGCATTGCCACTTGACACTCAACACAATAAAACTCAAATAAAACACACTGTCTGGTTACAACACAAGAGGAAGGGATGACCTCGTCAGCATTGGCGTTGGCTTCTGTGCTCAACTGACTTCTGTTTCGGCAGAAGACTATTAGTTGCTGAAGGCTGGAACATTACTACTTGAAGGATCGATCACTACTTGCTCGCTGAGAAAAAGTGTTTTCTTATATAGACTTTTTTTGTGCTCAAATGACTTCTGCTTCGGCAGAAGACTATTTTTTGTGCTCAAATGACTTCTGTTTCGGCAGAAGACTAAACATGAGCACAGCGCGCTAGACAAGTCATAACTTGTTCGCGACGCCGACGCCGATGACAGTGGATATCCTATTAAAGTTCGTTTAGACAGTAGATCTATTAATATTATATCAACGCAGTTACAACATTTTGGTTCATTTTTTACATATGAATTTAATAGAAAACCTCGAAGCCTTTCAGAACTACCACGTTTCAAGGCCACTGAATTTCGAAGTTTTCTAGTATACATAGGTCCTATAGTTTTAAAGGAAATCATTGATATAGCACTGTATGAACATTTCATGTTATTACACGTGGCTGCTACAATTTTGTTGTCAAAAAGGCATCTCTCACATATTGGTTGTGACTTTGCACAAACTCTAATGAATAAGTTTATAAAGTATTGTAAAATTCTATATGGATTAGATTACCTTGTCTACAACGTCCATACTTTAACTCATTTAAGTGAGGAGACCAAGATTTATGGCCCCCTTGATACAATTTCTGCCTTTCCTTTTGAAAATTATTTGGGAGAAATTAAAAGGTTAATCAGATCACCCAACAAACCCCTAGAACAATTATGTCGACGCCTTAAAGAGGCTAATGATATATCCATAAATCATACGGAGCTCACTTTGTCGTTTTCAGTTCAGCATTTTGATGGTCCACTAATAGAAAATTATTTTAATTGCAAACAATATAAGAAATTATTTAATAATGGCTTATTATATGTTGTAAAATCGTTTTCTTATAAGAACTCATATTGTCTTACTAAAAATAACAATGTAATGCAAATCAGCAATATTGTTGTCGACCAGAATAAAAATATATTTTTTATTGGAAATAGATTTCTTTCCTATGAGTCTTTTTTTAATTATCCGTGCAACTCTCAAGAGTTAAATATTTATAGGATCTCTAATTTGTCATCAGATCTTGAAATTATTGCATTGAATAACATTATAACTAAATGTATGTTATTTCCTAATGCAAATGGAACCTGGATTTCTTTCCCATTGCTCCATTAAAATTATAATTTTTATTAGTAGATAGTTAGCCAACCTCCATGTATATATATATGGTGATGTCAATAAATATTTTTCATTATATTAGCTCTTTATTTAACAACTCTGGAACCATTCTACTTATAAGTAGTGTTGTCATAAAGATCTTGACTCCCAATATTCTTGACTTTTAAAATTCTCTATAGTATTAAATAGATTGATTATGTCGACTGTTTTTTGTTTACCAAAATTGATTGTGCAAGTAATTTTGTCATATTGATTTTAAAGTAAATATCCAGACTTGATATTTTCAAGTCTAGATCAAGATGAAAAATATAATAGAAACAGTTGATATTATCAATTCAGTTAATATTACAAGATATTTAAAAGTGTAAAACTCAAATAGTGAGGAAATTTAAGGTGGCCATTCCCTAGAAAGAGACACCCGATAGGGAAATATTTATTATTTTTGGGCATAACTTTTTTTCTTGTATGGCTATTTAAAAAAGCTGTAAGACTACCTAAGTGGAACCATAACCAGACTATTAGAATTTTCACTCAATAATTTCAGTAGTTTGCAAAATAGTCAGATTTAAATTTAAGAATTATGCTAATATTCCTATTTCGTAGTTTTAAATCAGACTATTTTGCAAACCACTGAAATTATTGAGTGGAAATTCATAGGAAGAGCCTTGTTATGGTTCTACTTAGGTAGTATTATAATTTTTTTAAATATACGTACTTAGAAAAAAAAGTTGTGGCCAAAAATATTAAGTATTTCCCTATCGGATGTCTCTTTCTAGGAAATGGCCACCTTAAGTCTACAAAGGTGATGCTACATTAAGGGAAGAGGAGGGGGATCTATTTTTCCACTAATCTGTCCCAAAATTATACGTTGTTCCGACGACTATTTACGTCACAATGACGTCGAAATAACGTGACCATTGACGTTTATTTGACGTCACTGTTCGACGTCGAAAGGACGCTGACATTGTGACCTGTAATAGACGTAACATGGCCGTCGTTTAGGACGTCAAATGGACGCCTCGGATGACGTTGACTGGACGTTATAACAACGTAAATGTTCTGCCTGGGACTGCCCACTTTAAAACTTCGTTTGAATTACTTATAAAAAAGTTATTTATGAAATACCAAGTGTCGATTTGACGAAATTTTAATGATTATTAGGCAACCACATATACACTTTATGACATTTCGATCCTGACCTTAAGATAATAATTTTGTTAGACTTTCAAACAATTCTACCGGATGCCACAAAAAAAATCGAATCTTTTTATTTTTAGCGATCGAGTGAAAATGTAGCTTTAAATAATTTATAAAATTCAGCTAGTAAAACTACTTATATAGTAGTACTTAAATGATGTACTTGCTGTAAATATACATACTATTTACCTACCACAGTAAGTATATGTTTATGTGTCACTAATAAATTATTTATTTGCAGTAGGAAACTACTTTCACTTGATAATTTTATTTATGACAACTAAACAGGATCAACAACTCCATTTTATCTAGTAAAATAAAGTGTTCGCTTGTCCCAAATAGTACACAACTTTTTATTTGCTACAATTAAATATTTATTTATCATTATTAAATTTTTCCCTCACTGTATTACCTCTCGACATTCTTAAAACCTAAAAAATTATCAGAGTGATTCGTAATCATATAAGGAACCTGTTTCATGTGTTGTCTCTGCCCCTACCATGCAAACTTGTATCATGTGATCATTGTTCATTGAAATCCTGTTTATTATGTTCACTGCAAACGAAAGCAGCTTAATTAAAACAAAATAACTAGAGTCTAGAGAGACCGAAATGCGAAAGCTTCGAGCATGCGCATTACCTTGTAAATGTATAATAAATTCGTGCAAGTGGAGAAATTGAAATATTTCCTGTTATTTTGTGGAAAAAAGGCGGGGGGACACCCCCCGCACCCCCCATTTTTTTGTCTACGACGCTAATACTGCCTGCGGCGCTAATAATTATTAACAATTAGATATCAAAATAAAAACCTACTAACCTAACCCAAAGAAATCACACGAAAGAATGAAATTATTATATAAAAAGAAGGAAAACCTAAAGAAATCAGAAAAGAATTTGTAAAAAAATATATTAATCTTTACAGAATTTTAAAAAAAATTGTGAGGGCATACGAATTTGAACCCGGGACCCCTGGCGCCATAAGCAAAAGCGTAACCTATGTGCTAACCATCTCGCGGGAGGTAAACGCTAGAGCAAAGAAGAAATAGTCCAAACTAGTGATATCACGTGTTGGGCGTGTCTAAGCTTTCGCATTTCGGTCTCTCTAGACGCTTCTAAACAAAATATTGGAAGTTAGTTCCAAATCGACACCCCTAACAAGTTATTCCTGGCATTAGGTCAATCCTGGTAAGTTTACTGTGAGGAGTCAGGACTCTTATTCCTGGCAAAACGGCAACACTGTCAGTGAGTTCTGACCCAGTGAACTCTATACATATAAAGGTTTGTTCATGTGTGTTGCTGGAAACAGATCTGGGCAACTAAATCATAAATATGCCGTTCATACTTTCATACTCATAGTGTCAGACCATATGATCTGGTTCTGTTCATTTGTGTCGAGCAACTTGCTTGAGATCAAATAAATCACTGATTTCTTGCTCGAGCTCAGGAGTCCGAGCAATAAAATCAGAGCAGGAAACATATATAACCTGTCAATCCTTGGTAAACAAACAATAAACGGCGAGTAAAATAAATTACATGTATTTATTTATTAAAAATGTCCAAGGAACAGGGAGATGTTATTTTAAATGCCATCGTAAGGGATGTGCAAGATGATTATCACATTCTGCAAATCGAGGGCGAGTGAAATTTGTAATATTGAGTAAAATATAATTAACTAGGTTACTTTGCCTACTTACATTATTCATATTTATTGATATATATTTTTTACAAGGTGATTATGAATTAGCGGTAGGTGCAATATTGTATAACCTTACAAAATTTGAAATCCTGCAACAAATAGGTACCACCTTTTACTAGTAAGGGGTCCAAAGCTTTAAAAATTGAAATGACCCATTCCAACAAGGTAAATGATTTTTGGAAACGAATTCAGGAAGAGGGTCCTTAGGGGCATCAGAAATGGCTTGTTGGACTTTTGTTGACGCTTGCGCAACTTCTCCACAAGAAAAAAACATGGCCGAATGTTATTTCAAGAATTTGTGTTTTTAAACGTTTACCTCTTCCTAAAAAATTAACTAATTGCGATATCAATCTGATTTTTTATATCTATATACTACAAACACGAGCGCATCTATCTGTACTAATAGACCTTGAAAATCACTTATGGTTTTTTTCTAAATAAATCCAAAATCACATGAACGAATTTTGTGTGTTTGAAATTTCGACGTGCGGGCAACTATATTAAATATTCGAATTTTGTATCTATTACATACGAATGAAATATGGTCTAAAGATCAAAAAAGTTTTTGCAAAAAAAATTAGCTCGATATCTTATACAGTTTTCGAGATACGGATTTTTAAATTCGACCGTAATTATGTCTTGTTATTAGCGCGCAACGTGACAGCTACGGCAGGGCTCGTTCTGTGCAATTGTGGATAGATCATATATTAGTCTAATACCTAATTTGATTTAGGTGTTATATTATTCTTGATCATTAGATCACTCATTGTCTGAAAATTATTAAACAATTATTTCTGTGCAATAAATACGTGGTTTTAAATTATGATGTAATTTGTTACATGTAATATACTGCTGTCCTAAGAAAAAATGACGTACTTCATTATACGCTCTTCTTGAGATATTTGACATTTTATGCCGCTAATCTCAGCACATCTTATTTTTTTAAATAGTTTCATTCTATTTTTTAATTTAATTCTATGAGACAGATGCAAAAATAATGGTTTATTGATTATTGAAAAAAGCCGGTCATTTAACAAGGAAACTTTGAAGTACGTCCAATTTGCTTAGGAAATTTTAAGTTACGTCATTTTGGTTTAGGACAGTATATCTAGACTTGCAAATAGAGTACGAAATCGTTAATTAGTTTTAATAAATTGAGTTTAAAAATAAAAATTGACCTAAACTTCGGATTTAAAAAAAGTACGATATGACTTAAGAAAACAAGCCCTGAATATTGGTGTAAATAAGGACAAATGTTGCCCAACAATGTGAACTTGGATTCCTCACGCCTAGCATAAAATTTGAAGTGCAGCGATGAACAAACGAACACAATAATATTTACGAAAGGTATGTTTAATTTTTCCAAAATAGAAAAACTACAAAAGTTTTGTGGGTATACGACAACAAAGGGTATTTTATAGTATTCACGAAACCAATAAATAATTAGGTGAAAAACATGAAGAAGAAAATATTGTAAATATTATTTATTGGCAGTCTATGTATTGTGTGACCTGTCAGTTATTCTTTCCGAAGGGGAAAAAGTGAGCAGTTACAGTTGCCTTAAATCAAACAGGCCATCTAAACAGTTTGACTAATCTTGGAGATAACTGCGATGCAATTGGTGATCGTGTCATTGAAGATGGTCATAAGACCTATGTGAATCTGTATGGCCATAGTGAGTTTAATTAAATTCACCAAGGTAGGCAAGGTAGCATTTATTTTTTATAAAGTTATTAGACATACTTTCGCTAAGTCCTACAAGAGAGCTTCTCCTATACTTTCCTTACCTAACACAAAATTCTGGATTTTAAACAAATTACCTCGGTGCATGACTTGAAAAACGGTTAAGAAAACACATCACACTCTTCCAGAAAATTTGAATATCTGATAGAGAATAACCAAATAAACCCACAAATGATGACAAAAAACCACAAGTGGTAAAAAAAAAACAAAAAGTGGAATTGTAAAGTAGAGTGTGACTAAAAATGTTGATGTTCTGTTGCATGTGCATGTGACCTTTCCTACAATTGTTTTAAGGGCAGAAATAATACAGAGCAGTGTTTAACAGACAGTAATTCTTACTAGTCTAGTAGTGCTTTGTCGATGCTTACTGAGCTGTATATAATTATGCATTATTATTATTATTATTACTTATAAATTACACGTTTTGTGTACGTGTTTATATTTTATTTCTATATTGTATAATGATGGTATATATAATAAATATCTCCATATACAACACCTTCATAACCTATAGATCTAATAAATACTATGCCAAATTAGTTTCATTTTACATATTAATATTTTTGTAAAATTATAAATAATAATAACACAATATCAAAAATGTATTGGCTTACTATCTTGATGCATTACAATTAACCACATAGCAGTACGTGAGATAATAGCCGCATGGTAATAGGAGTATCACGGACCTAAATTATGGTTTAATTTGAAAAGTCTGTAACTCAAAAATTGTAAAAGATATGGAGCTAATTTTTTTTGCAAAAACTTTTTTGATCTTTAGACCATATTTCATTCGCATATAATATATAAAAAAATTAAACATTTAATATAGTTGATCGCACGTCGAAAATTCAAACACACAAATTTGCTTCCTGTGATTTAGGATTTATTTAGAAAAAAATCGTAAGTGATTTTGAAATTCTAACAGTACAGATATATGCGCTCATGTCAGTAGTATACAAATATAAAAAATCACATCAATATCGTACGTAGTTAATTTTCTAGCGAGAGGTATATGTTTAAAAACACACATTCTTGAAATAACGTTCCGCCATCTTTTTTTCTTGTGGAGAAGTTGTGCAAGCGCCAAAAAAAGTCCAACAAGCCATTTCGGATCCCCATACCCTCTTTCGATATGCGAGCTCAAAATTTATTTACCTTGCTGGAATGGGTTACTTGGCGATTTAGACGGCTTTCGAAGGTGTGGACCCTCTACTATACGTGTTCGTTTGTGTTTTGAATTGTTTTGATTGCAAATGCTGTCATTTGTCAAAATAACCTTCCTGCTAAAATGTGATTTTTTAAAATCAGTTGATCTCATTCTAGCAACATAAATGAACAAACCTTATAGAGTTCACTGTTCTGACCTGACAATAAGCTGAGTTCGGTCGTTATTGAAGATATATTGCAGTGAGATATTAAGAAGATACAAGTTTGTCATAATCAACACTTTAATAACTAAGAAAACAGAAATGTACAAAACGTGGTAACGCGCAGTAACACCTTATTATATTAACTAAAACAGCACTGAAACTAGAGGCGCTACAGCTACAACAGGTCGTGTGGTAACACAGGGCTACCTACATTACCTAGTGTTGGGCGATGTTCATCGATGTTTTAGAAATACCAATGTTTCGTTGGCTAATTGGCTATGTCCGATGTTATAACATTGATAGCAGATATATTAAAATATCGATGGTAATATCGATGATTGTCTTTCGATGTTAATTCGATAAGTGTGTATAATTTGTAGGGATGGCAACGATGTATCGATATATAATAAATATCGATATATTTATCCTAAAACGTGAAGATATTCATGGTTTATCGTTTTTTTGTTGCCAATGAAATATCGATGTTTTTCAAAATACATCGAAATGTAACTGTACTGCTAAACGTTATCTGCAACCGATGGTGATGACAAGATGAAGAAAGGAATATCGTTGGCCCCCGCTTTTCAAAATGTTATGTTAGATCAAAATTTTACTGCGAGGAATCCCCCCCCCCTTCAAAATTTCATTTTGGAAGAAACTTTATTGCGAGGAATATGCCCCACCGCTTTTCGAAATTTACAAAATATGTCGACACATAGAAATATCGAGAATTATTTATTGAAATAACGAACATATCGGTCTGAGTCTTGTGATGTATCAAATGATTCATATATCGATATATTATATTTTTTTTACCATCCCTAATAATTTGATGTAATTTCCTTTGGCTTAGTTTTGATTATTAAAAAGTTAATCCTTCTTCGTGCACGCAATTTGTTGGGTGTGATTGGTGGATATTTTTACATTTTGTTATTGGCAGCACTGCTCCGTTATAAGTGGTTATAAGAACAACGCTGAAGAAGACGATAGATATATGTTGTGAACTTAGAGTAGGAAAGATATATATTGTAAGGAGTCGTAACGCTACTGTCAATAGTGAAGCCACCTGCCACCAGAGAGCAAGCGAAAGTGGCGGAACATATGTACAATATGTAGGTGTCAAGTTTATCACATCAAAGGAATAAAACGATATAAAACTGGTATTTTTCCAAAAACAGCTTCATAATAATACAATTAATATTCACTACCGTAAATATATTTACTCATATCTTACATACCAGAATTTATTCTACATTCTATATAATATAACACCATAATCGATATATCTACGCCCATGGAAAAAGTATCATTTCGGATGCACTGTTCTATATTCAATGAAGAAAAGATGAATGAAAATTTCAATCAAACAACGTGCAAATTGCTTACCAGAAAATGATATACTATGCTTCTCATTACCATTGCATGCACACGGATATAATTAAGTAAATAATAGGCCTACAGTTAATTTAACTAGGTAAAGTGAAAACTGCATATACTTTAACCTGCAAAGCGTCACTCCTTTCAATTTTTTCCCGCTGTGATTTTTACAGTAGTTTATAGAATATGATACCATCATGTAGGTACATTACATAAATTAGCACTAAATCACTTATAAATCACGTCTATTGGAAAATTTAATTTTGCTCTCTACCGTTTGTGTGCCACCACCGCAATGGCGTCTTAGGCACAACTTGTTAGCGTGGCGATTATGCGCTGTTACGAGTCCTCACCATCTATCTTTCCTAGTCTAAGGTTGTGAATATGTGAATGTTGTTGTATAACCTATTAATCTAATAGATATCTACTCTTTAATCTTCATAGTTTAATTTTTCGACCTTTAATATTTTCAGTAGTCAGTGATAATTACTTATCTAGGATTTTTAGGAATCGAATCTTTAGATGCAAACTGGTGGTCCTAAAAAACATTTGTAATAAACTGTGTCGATAACTGATGAACAAGCTACCTACTTAATTTATTTACAGTGAAGTTGTCTTGCAAGTAAATATAATTTTTGAAGAAATGACAACCTTCAGTGAAGCAAAAACTATGGACAGTATTTATGATGATGTGAAAATTGAAATCAAGGAAGAACCTATTGTTGATCATTATGAAGATGTCAATATATCAGAAAATTTGAGTGCAATATTAGGGGCCAATTCTTCTGATATACATCAAAACAGTATTGAAGATAACTGCCCACATGATTCGTTTAACATCCTTATGACCCAGCAAAATCTGGTCTTGCCTATTTTCGCAAATAAAAATACACACATCATCGATAAAGTAGACAATGTAAACTTATTAAGTGCTGATAAACATGAGGCAATCAATGACATCTGTATTGAAGAGACTTCTGTTTTGAATTACTATGGGACTAATGTTGAAGGAAAGAATAGAACTGTTACTACGGACAAAGAGTTGACCACTGAAGATGAAGTTAACCAGAATCATGAGAAATCAACAGATGTAATAAATGATACCAAAGATGTGGAAGAATCGGATAGATCATCTGATGTACACAAGAATAATGCTAGTTGTGATACTTCAAGTGAAAGTAATTTGCTTGAAGCAGAGGAAGTGAGAGTAGTAGAAAAAAGGCAGGACTTTGTTTTGAACATCATTTTGGAAAGAAGTACTGAATGTGAGGAAAGAATTTATCGACAGATACTTGGTACAGTTGAAGAATTATTTGTTGCATTACAACGTGAGGACCTCCATTTACTTCAAAAGTCATACATAGATGAACGTTATAAAGATAGGTATGTACTCGAAAGAAGGTAGTTTGAATAGATAGATAGATAGATAGTCTTTCTATTTATTCCATTTATATGTCGGAATTTAATACTAATAAAATACATTTTTAAAATTAAAAAAATATCTAGATTCTAAATATTTATACCAGGCACCCACGAGATCTGGTATACCACATCTTTTTCTTTATTTTTCGAGATAAAAATTGGATATTATGGTTCAGGACATTTGACACAAAAATACATTTTTTGACATAACCCGACCCAAAAATACATATTCTGGAGAATAACGGGGCATTGGAATTTTCGCGTAATTTTTTCAGGGTACACTAATTTGGGGTCGTAGAACACGAATCTGAAGTCGGTTTTCAATGCAAATGCATAGTTTTTCCAAAAAAAATTTTTGAAATTTTCCACCATAACACGAACTTTTTGTCAGTGTAAACACCAAAAACGCCTCGATTTTGACCGATTCGAATCCCGTATCCACAATGTAGCTGCTTTTTAGAACAATGCACCTTTTACACACTGCAAAAAAATTGCTTTTTCATAATAAATAGTAATTTTATTTATCTGAATCAGAACTCCATTATTTGACAGTTCAGCCATAAGATTGTCGCGCATGCGCATCAAAATACCCTGAAAAGTTGGTGTCTCAAGGCACAACAAAGAAATTCATTTTATAAATACCTATTAAAATTGATAAAATAAAATACATAATTTAAATAATAATGCTTTTATTATCATCGTCGCCAATACCAAAACCTGATGTTTTATTAAGAATGTTTTCAATATATACTGTGTCCCAAATTGGTTTATTTAAAAATTACTCGTTTTTGTTATTGCCCACTAATATATATAAGGACCAGCGGGGAGTTGAGATGACGCACATACCTTGCCAGGAAAGGAAATGCTCCTTGCTCTTCTGGGATACCACCTACTGACTTTCAACTTGATTATAATTAATAAATAAGTGGTATCCGAGAAGGGCAAGGAACATTTGCGCCGGCGCAAATGTTCCTTGCCCTTCTCGGATACCACTTATTACTGATAACCAGGTTGAAAATCTGTAGGTGGTATCCGAGAAGGGTAAGGAGCATTTACGCCAACCTGGTTATCAGTAATAAGTGGTATCCGAGAAGGGCAATAAGGAACATTTGCGCCGGCGCAAATGTTCCTTGCTCTTCTCGGACATCACTTATTATTACTGATAACCAGGTTGAAAATCTGTAGGTGGTATCGGAGAAAGGCAAGGACCATTTGCGCCGTCGCAAATGTTCCTTGTCCTTCTCGGACACCACTTATTAATGACAATCAGATTGAAAGTCAGTAGGTGGTATCCGAGAAGTGCAAGGAGCATTTCCTCTCCTGGCAAGGTATGTGCGTCATCTCAACTCCTCGCTGGTCCTTATAGTGGGCAATAACAAAAACGGGCCATTTTTAAATAAACCGATTTGGGACACAGTATATATTGAAAACATTCTTAATAAAACACCAGGCTTTGGTATTATATATAATAAAAGCATTATTATTTAAATTATATATTTTATCAATTTTAATAGAAGTATTTATAAAATGAATTTCTTTGTTGTGCCTTGAGACACCAACTTTTCAAGGTATTTTGACACGCATGCGCGACAATCTTATGGCTGAACTGTCAAATAATGGAGTTCTGAATTCAGATAAATAAAATTACTGTATTATTATGAAAAAGCAGTTTTTTTGCAGTGTGTAAAAAGTGCATTGTTCTAAAAAGCACCTACATTGTGGATACGGGATTCGAATCGGCCAAAATCGAGGTGTGTTTTTGGTGTTTACACTGACAAAAAGTTCGTGCTATGGTGGAAAATTTCAAAATTTTTTTTTGGAAAAACTATGCATTTGCATTGAAAACCGACTTCAGATTCGTGTTCTACGACCCCAAATTAGTGTACCCTGAAAAAATTACGCGAAAATTCCAATGCCCCGTTATTCTCCAGAATTACCTCCGGTTTAACCGGAGATATAGTAGACACAATCATTTTAGTGGTTCGACGGGTGAAGGTATAATAAAGTCGGAAGATGTTATTCCTGCCTGTTGCCTCGTCTTGCATCTCGTAACGATTATGTCTATTATGCTATTAACTTTTATTTTAAATAGCATTGTACATATTTTTTTATCTTTTCTGGTAGTGATTAGAATTACCTTTGCAATGGTTTTTTCAAAATCAAGAACGAATAAAAAATTACCTAAAATACTATGCTTTATTACTGACAAATATGCTAAGTTATTGTGTCATCTTCAAATTCAAACTGTAGTTTCACATCCATTTATGGATTTTAAAATTGAAAAGAAGAAAATAACAGTTTGGTTACACATATAAAACAAAAGTTACCTTCTTAAAAGCAGAAACATAAAGTAAACAAATTAAACAGAACCAACTCTAAAAGAAAATAAAACATGATTTACTCCAAAACAATTATTCTAAATTAGGTTAATTATTGTAAAGTATTGTACGAAAAAAGTAATTTAGCTGCTTTTTCGGTCCCTAAACGATTTCGAATCTTAGAATGAATCAAACCAAATGTTGAAAATATTCTCTCAACCGAGACTGAACTAGTTGCGACAGAAAATAATTGCTTGATAATCGGGAATAATTTGTCAATAATATCAATATTTCTTTGGGATTTCCACTAGTCCAAGGGTTTTGTGTTTTTAAGAATTTCTTCGTGAAACATAATTTTAGCAAAAGGCTCAGATTTTGCCAGAAATTTAATAATCAGTGGTAGTAAACCACTTTCGGGATATTATTCATTAGCTGCTTCTAAAGCACGATTCTTCCCGCTTTCTGTTAATTGTTGCTTTGTTTTCGTAGGGTCTAGAATGAAGGCTACCAAGTGCTATGAGGTGACACACTGGTCGTATCAGTATTTAAATATTTGCATTTGCATTAAGGTAATTTCAGTTTCGTCAAAGTGCGACTCAATTATTTTAAATTGTTGTACGACGTCTGATAAAATTGCACCACCGTTTCATTGAAGCCTGTCAAGTGCAACAGATATAGGTTTTAGTAGTGATAAGTAATCTTCAGCAGTTCTTTTTAAGTAAATGTTTGAAATTTTCTGTCTTACTATGCTGTCAATTTAATTTTTATATTCCTCTCTAATTTTAAAAAGTGTGGGCCATGATTTAACGAAACCCTCTAAGCAGTCGGCAAGTAAGTTTCATCTTACGTCAGAAGGTGAAGTAACTTTTTTTTCCATTTCTTTTGCATATGTCGCGGAGGCAAAATGATTGTTTCGGAAGTATTTCACAACGAACGTAATGTGTTCCTTAATTACACTAATTTCCAAATCCTTACATAACAAGTTTAAAATGTGTGGAGCACAACCGCAAATAATAACATTTAGTTCTGTTGACTCTTTAATTTGGTTTATCTTAGCATTCATATTGGCAGCATTATCCGTCATAAAACTGCTTACTGTACAGGTATAGTCAATCTTTAGAATTTTAATTAAGCTTGTTGCAAATTAAATATACAGATTTATGTGGATTTCCAGATGTGTCTGTTGTGTCTACTAAGGAAGACCCATTTTCCATAGTTACAGTTGCACATATTATTGGTTCATTGTGTATTGTTGGATCATCCATCCAATGACAGACAAACTGAACTTCCTGATAAATCCTTAAAACATTTACTTTTTTCCTCGTTATACACTTCATTGAGCAGTCTGTTGGACACATCATGTCGAGATGGTGGTACATATCCGGATCATAAAAGCGTTATTGCCTTTTTTATTTTAGGTTGTTCAATACACATGAAACTGCTGTTTGTCACATAGAGAGTTCTAGCAATTTGTTTATCTATTTCTGCTTTATTAGACTTGGTCGTATGTACAACAAAAGATGATTAAGTTCCAGGACTGGAGTTAGGCACTACTTTTCTTTTTTTACTTAATGGCGTAGAAGATAAGAGCGGCTGTGGGGCACTATCTTCTCTGCATCTTGTTGTAAGGCGCTCAATTTCACCTGTAATAAAAAACAAGATCGTTATATTGTTCATTTTTAAATCCAGTTCCACACAGACAGGCGTAGATACTATACTTTATTCTTAAAACTAGGAGTGAATGAAAAAGTCACATTTGTCCATGGAAAGTTATTAGAAATTTAGAAAATGCACTAGATCATTTTAACAATTTGAATCTAGCTCGTATCCTGGCATCATAATTGGCCTTAGTCGCAAAAATAGACCGACGTTAAATATGTAAATTAAAAAAAAAGGTTGTATATTTTGTCTTACTGAGAAGTTACAAATATAAATAAAATAACATTATATTTACATTGGACATTGTTCCTAAAGTAGAGGGACCTTCATTATTTATTTCTACACTTTCTACATTATGCGAAGCACATTTTCCCAGTGGACTTTCAGTCGGTCCACAAGCCCTTGCATTTCTACTTTGCACTTTTTACAAGTAGCTCTACTACTACTTTTTCCATCAAGCTTACTTGATTTTTCAATAAAATATTGCCAAATAGGATCGTTTTTCCTTGCACTTCTATTAGAGGACATGTTAAAAAGTTATTTAATATTTAAATGGTATAAATATAATCACTCAGACTCGCTTTCTCACTTGTTATGTGGCAGATTAGCAAATAATGGCAATTCGTATTATCCCCACATTATAAAGACGGGCGAGTTTTCAAGTTCTGACAGGAATTTTCACGTATATACGTCTAGCTTATTTTACAATTATAGATACAAGGTACACAATTTATTCCATTTGTAAGTTTAAAGAAAAACTGTCTTTGTTAATATAAGTACTAAATACATTGTTAATGTCAATTATTAGGGTGTTTATGTAAAAAAATGAATAAAAATCAAAAAAATTATGATTTTTTTATTTATTTGAAAAAAATTCTTTTTAAAAAATCATGATTTTTATCAACCGTGCTAATAAATAGTTGATAGGTGATAGTTTTTACTTAGTTTCATTTGACATATTTCAAAAATAAATAAATGTTTAAAACAGATCAAAGGGGTAAGCAATATAAACTAGACACTTACTTATTGTAAAGATAAAATGGTAACATTCTACACTAAGAGTAATAAAAACAAAATTTAAAAATAATCACAATTATTAAAAATCAAGAAATTCTTGAATTGAATATAGTTCTATACCTATCACATATATTGTAAAACTTGTCCTCTGAAATCCTTTAGAAGAATTTTGTTTTTGATATAATTAGGTAGTATATTAAAGAATTTCATTGCAGAATTGAATGGTCCTTTCTCAGTAAGAGTTAAACGGTGCGTCGGAAATGCGTAATTGCCATTGTGCCAAGTCTCATAGATAGGGTCGGACTGGGACCAAGAGGGTCTTATTGGGCAAATTGATCCTCAAGATCACATATCAAATTTTTTAATGTTTTTTTTTACATACCCATCCCCTAAGTACTTTTCTTAAGTTAGGTATCTACTTGGAAAAATACAGTTTTTTTAAATTTATTTAAAAATAAATACATAAACTTATAGGTACATAACATGTTCAAAATAAAATATATCCAATAATAAATAACAAAATAAAAAATATATTAATTTAAAGTGGGTAACAAAAACGTAAATCTAGATTCAAATTTGCAAGAACGCAGCTTAAAAAATAAAAACGTTATGCCTTCTGTTTACTAGCGAAAATATAGTATTTTTTTTAAGGTAATAATTCACAGCCATGCTCTGCAAAAATTGGTTGCTCTTTTTTGCAAAAATGTTAGCTAGATCTTGAATATTATAAAAATGTTTTGTGAATCAATATTATTTTTGTCTAAAAACTATTGCACTGACAGCACCCATCTTTTGCACACTTATAAAGTACTATAAAACACACTTACTTTGATTGATCTGCCATCAATCTGCCATTGTCTATTATATTTTTTGTTAAATTCACATATAAAATTGTCTTGCCCTAGTACTTTTGTGTTGTGTGAGTTTGGACTAAAGTATTTCCACAAGCAACGGTAGAGATTTAGACAAAGGGCCACGAACTTTGTATTTTTTTTTCCTTCTAGCAAGTTAACTGGCCTTGAAAAACTCAAATGGCATCGATGGAGTTCGAATCAAGCAAAGCAGTTTTATTGCAGGGCATGTCCATTTGCAGCTGACCATAAATTTGATCTTTTAATTCATATCAAGGAAAAACATGTAGAATTGGCTGCCAAGAAAAGAATCTTGCCTACAGTGAATATGTGTCCTGGAGAAGACCCTCGTCTTGTATGGTTTAAATGTACGGACTGTGCTTACATAACGAATCATAAATCTTCATTTGAACAACATTTAATCAGTCATAAGCAATTACACGAAGTGGAGACTTTCAGGTATGTATATTTTTCTTCATTGTTAATGTACAGCCTGTTCCTTCTTCACGTCTTGCCAGACTTTTTGTGATCTATGCCCTATTATAGTCCATCCCCAATTATGGACTCAATCAAAAATTTGTCCTGTTTTCAAAAAAGGTGATAAGACTAATATTGAAAATTACAGACCTATAATTATTCTCTGTAATTTTGGCAAACTCTTTGAGGTTGTCCTATATGATATAATCTCTTTTCATCTTAAATCTCAACTCTCCTATAGTCAACATGGGTTCTTGGCAGGTAGATCTACGATCACCAACTTGGTAAGAATTACACACTTTATCGCAAATACACTGGATCATGGTGGCCAAGCAGATGTAATTTATACAGACCTCTCTAAAGCATTTGACAGACCAGATCATGTGCTCTTACTGCAGAAGCTATCAGATTTTGGCTTAAATCTTGACTTTCTAAATGTGTTCGAGTCATATCTTGGTAACAGAACATTAAACGTGAAGTATCATGGGTTTTCATCTATTGAAGTATCAGCGACATCAGGATTTCCACAGGGCTTTGTTTTGGGCCTACTCTTATTTATAATTTTCATCAATGACATTGGTAAAGATATACAAAGTAATGTCCTCCTATATGCCGATGATCTTAAACTGTTTGCATCTATTAACTCTGAAGAAGACTGCCGTCGATTGCAACATTATCTCACAAAAATAAACACATGGTGCGAAAATAATAGGCTACCCTTAAATATATCAAAATGTAATTTGATGACCTTTAAGAGAAGAAATAACTATAAACTTTTCGTACAAAATAGGCAATGATCTAGTAACTAGGTGCACTCATTGATCACACAATTGTTAAAGCCTACAAAAATCTAGGCTTTATTGTGCGAAACTCAAGGCACTTTAAAGATATTTCCGCACTTTCTCTCCTATTTAATGCTTTTGTACTCCCAAAACTGGAATACGGTGGTATTGTCTGGAATCCACAATACAATGTTCATATTCTTAATTTGGAACGGGTTCAGAGAAGGCACGCCAAGTATATCTCTCTCAAAACTGACGGAATTTATCACTCATAGGCACGCCACAATCTGACTTATTGTCCAGATTTAATCTTGTAATGAACATCGAACACTAGATGGAGCTTCCTTTCTTTTCGTAGTCTTATGACTTCGAAATGTTTATAGAGTGGAAGTCATTACTACAGGCCTACTTTGTGCACTGAAGGGTGCCAACGGCTCAAAACTGAAGTCTGCATGTGGTCGGAATGACTGGCGCAAGATTTTCTTTTATTAGGAATAAATCTTTCGGCTGGAGTTTGTTACAATAGAAACTAAGCATTTTGTGGTAAACTGTAATTTTTACACTTGCAATTGTGCCTGTGCCAGACTTGCAATTTGTAATCCAGCGTTCGGGGGGCGTATAGTTTGAAAAATATCTGTTAGTAGAAATATTTTTTAAGATAGTTACTTTTACCCAGAAAACGATTGCAGTATACAATTATACCATTAATAATGACTTCTTCGTGAAATGTGGAATGATTAAAAATCTAGGCATATGCTTTGACTCATCTCACTGTCTTTTTATACATATGTTGATCAAATATGTAACTCTGCATCAAAAATCTTGGGGGTTCACCATACCTAATTGTCTATCTTTTAATACCATTTGCCTAAAAACTATATTTTGTATATGTTCAGTCGATATTAAAGTGTGGTTCTCTAATCTAATATTAAATTTCTGAAGTCTTACAAATTTCTAGTACATACATATTACACCTTTTAGAATAGAATGAACATAGGATCGTGTAGCTCAATCGGTAAGATACTCAAACAGCAATAAATGTAAATGGAGTGGTTGCGAGTTCGATGCCCCACTCCTACTTTTTTTTATTTGATTAAGCTCTATTAAAAGTTAATTATTTTCCTACTAAAATTTTTATTTTATTAAACCACGCCGCGAGTTTTGTTAAAACTTAATTTTCCCCAAAAATGTGTCTTATTACACAAGCGTCTACCTTGAAAATGTGTAATAAATTCGCGCAAGTTGAGAAATTCAAATATTTCGTGTTATTTTGTAAAAGAAAGCCAGGGGGACACTCCCACACCCCCCTTTTCTTTGTCTGCGACGCTAATACTGCCTGCTGCGCTAATAATTATTAACAATTAAAGATCAAAACAAAACCTACTAACCTAACCTGAAGAAATCACACGAAAAAATGAAATTATTATACAGGGTGTAATCAGTTTCATGTCATTAAAAAAAACTGGTAATGGGGACCGACCAGACAAACAAAAAATCGTTATGACTTTTCCCTCTAGGGGCACTGACCTGGGTTAACATTTTAAATATTTTTTTAATATTAATGTAGAAAATAATTGAGAACCACTGCTTTTCTTGGTCAAAGGACTTGTAGTTCTCAATTATACAACCTTTAATTTGTCATAAAAAAGTGCAGTCCTCGGCGTCACACGCCGTGTCAAAGCAAAGGCTTTGTTTGGATCATCGACCGCCTTTGATGGACTGCCTCAATCGAACTGAGGCAATTATAAAGAGGTAAATAATTCGTTATCTATTCCTGCACAACTGCAAGCAAATAATGGCCATAGAAGTTTAAACAGAGCATTTCTTTACATGCGTGTCTTTTAATTTGGAACAAGATATTGGATTAATGTTTATAATTTAGAATATTTAAATGTGATTTATTAACGTTTGTAACATAAATGAGTGTCCTGGGTTAAAAGCTTACCTAAGTAAATTATTCGAAATTCTGCATCTGCATCAATACACAGTTCGGTACGTCGAATTAAAACAATAAACTATCAACTAACGTTGTCAATAAAGAAAAATAAAAGAAAAACTTGGTCCAAAATCCAAAACGGAATACAAAAAGAACGAACCAGTAAGTTGTGTCTGTACGTACTCAAGAATTTAACGACTTGAACGGTAAAGTCAATAAAATAAATCTTAACTATAAATGCACAGTGACCCGAAATTCAAAAACAACGAACAGCGGGGGGGGGGGGGGGTTGGACGTGTGTACATAATGAAACACCCATAGTAACTAAATTATAGCACAAGGGAGACTCAGAGTATAAGGCAAAGACACCCACGACGATCTAAACCTACCTCAATATTCCAGCAGTTCTCAAAAGATTTTATTGAAAATTTGCGAAATTTTTGTTTATATTTTTTCTCCAAAACTATAAGCTTTAGACTCCATGTTATATAAGGTTTTTTTGTTTGTGTTGTCGTTTCCTACCACCAGTTTTTTTTTTAATGACATGATGCTAATTACACCCTGTATAAAAAGAAGGAAAACCTACAGAAATTAAAAAAGAATTTGTGAAAAATTATATTAATCTTTACAAAATTTTAAAAACTCAGCGGACGTAGGAATTTGATCCGGGACCCGCACCATAAGCGAAAGCCTTACCTTTGTGCTAACCATCTGGCTGAAGGTAAACACTAAAGCAAAGAAGAAATAATCAGACAAATGATATCACATTTTGCGCAAGGTCGAAGTTTTCACATTTCGGTTTCCCTAGACTCTTATGTCTTATTACTACTAGCACGTGTTTATCTCTAATAAAATCGAGTTTCTTCCTTTATATATTAATACACGAATGGTGAAACGTGCGTCAAGTAGGTAAATTGTTCAAGTGTAGTGTTGTGTTGTTTATGAAAACGTGTCGTAAATTGTTCAAGTGTAGTGTTTAAGTCTTTTAGGCTTTATGAAAACGTGTCAATGTGTTGTTCTTTCAGAATTGTTTTAATTTATTTGTTTTAAAATTATTGTTATTTTTTTTTATATTTATTTATTTATTTTAAATTTTTATTTATTACCTCTAAAAGAAAAATAATTTACTTTTGTTATTCTCATAAAAATTTCAGATTTGTTTTTGTTATTGTATGAAATATTTCATTTTTACTAACATCAATTCCCCTACTAATGCTACGATCCTATCCTTTTCTGGCAAGAAATGCTGATACCTCCCCGTGGTTCTTGCTGGACTGTAACAATATTTCTTTTTCTAATAACTCATTGTTGACTGAATTGGGCAATTCATTTTTGTTATCACTTTCATTTGGGCCGAGCCTATATACCTACAGTGTCCGCCATAAAGTTGACTACTTATGGGAAACATTTGTATTATTGAGATTCCTAAAATATATATTAGGGGTTTGTTTCTTTTTTTTACATGCAAATACCTTTATTCAACTAAAATACATAAAGTTTTTGTCGATACTAATCAAATATTTGAATTAGACAACAATTTATAATTTTTCGTATAGTAATTAATGGTAGGGGTAAAATTTGCGTTTTTTTTTATTTTCCTCATATCTGCTTCAAAATTGATTTATGTGGTCCTTGTATTCTATGCACTTTTTCTTAATAAAATTTTTCGATATCTTAATAATTTGACCCATTTTTCGGTACCACCGTCAACTATTTTTTACAGTCCTAAATCGGTGATAACATGACATGTCAAAATGTAATTTTTTGTTGTTAGACATGCGTGAACGAACCCCCAATAGAGTTTTTTAGAAATGTCAATAATACAATTTTTTTCCATATGTAGCCAACTTTATGGCAGACACTGTATAATCAGAATTCTACTAAACTGATGAAGTTAATAAATGAATAATCTTAATACAGGAGAGAACTGTTTGAGAACTACTGGCATTTCTTATGCATCAAATAAAATCTTAGTTCAGATGTTTTAGCAGCCATGACACAAGTCAGCCTAAACTGTACCCGACTCTAAAAGAACAAATAAATAAATAAATACTCTTTTTCAGGTGTGCTTCATGTCCATATATAACTAAATTAAAGTATTCTCTTATCAAACATATGAGTACTCATAAACAAGATTTTGAAGTTGTGCTTCACAGATGTCCCTATTGTAATTTATTAACTCGGAGCAACATATATTTGAAGAAACATATTCAATTTATACACAGAAAGGAGGAAAATGAATTTTTTAAATGCCCCAAATGTACATATAAGGTAATATTCCAACTATTTTGGTGATAAATGGTCTGTTTTATGAGTATTTGTGTTAACCCATTAGCTCCCGGTGGTGCATTTACGCACCACAAAATTAGATATATTTTTTTTAACTTATCACACACTTTTTTCAGTATCACCTGCAGGTAATCTATTAACCGTCATCTAGTTTATGTGTCATAAAAATCACATAGTTGTATATATGAATATGAGGCAGTTCTAGCTTTGTAAAAAATGAAAAAGTGTAGTAATTATTTTCTATATTTTTATTCCAGAAAAGTAAGTAAGTAAGAAATTTTCGTAAATTTTTCTGTGTGATAAATATACTAACAGAGAGTGTTAGTTTTTCATTTACCTCATCAATTTTTTCTCACGTCAGTATTGAAATAACTAGAGACATTGAAAAATGCTTGGTGCGTTCTCGCACCGCTGGTATTTACGATTTACATTTTCGATGACTGGATAGAAAAGTTCCTGTCGATACATGTTTAAATTTTCAAAAGTAAAGACCATATTTAGATACAATGAATAGAAAAAAATTGCAGTGGGGTGTTTTCTCTCACAATTTATCTATCGATGAGGAAATGGTGCCTTACTTTGGCCGACATTCTTGCAAAATGTTTTTGAAAGGCAAGCCGGTTAGATTCGGCTTCAAACTTTGGTGCTTGTGTTCTTTAGATGGATATTTGTTTTATTCCCTTCCTTATGGTGCCTCTGATAATGCAAATTCAAAATTGGGTCTTGGGGGTGACATAGTCATGAGCTTGCTTTCTGTTGTGCAAAAACCATGTGCTCATAACATATTTTTCGATCATTTTTTTTCATCTTTCAAATTGTTTCGACATCTAAAAGAAAGTTTTTTTTTTGCTGGTGGAACAGAAAAAGACAACCGTACGAGTAAATGTCCCCTACAAAAATGTAAACCATTTTCCAAAAAGGAAAGGGGGACATATGATTCGATATGTGATAGAAAGTCAAAAGCGTCATTTGTACGTTGGAATGACAATGCAGTAGTAACCATCGTCAGCATTGTTTTCGGAGTACAACCAATACGTCGTGTCAGAAGATACAATAGGAAAGAGAGGAAGGACATTTATGTAACTGAGCCAAATGTCATATTTCAATATAACAACTTTATGGGGGGTGTAGACCTCCACGACAATGGCATTGTCAACTACAGAAGTAGAGTCCTGGGTAAAAAATGGTGGTGGCCTATTTTTTGTAACTCCATAGATAACACAATAGTGAATGCTTGGAAAATCTATAATATAGTAAATGAGAGAAAAATGTCCCAGCTCGATTTTAAATCTTATTTTGCTGTACGCGTTTTGAAAACCGATAAAGTTTATGTGCAAAGAAATGTCCCTCAACCCATAAATGAAGTACGATACGATGGTCTTGGTCATACTATAGTTCCTCATGAATGTAAGGCCCGGAGGAGGTGTAAAGTATATAAAAATCATACAATATATGTTTGTAATAAATGTAAAGTTCATTTGCATGTTGCATGCTTTGCAAACTACCACCAAGTTTAAACTAAAAATGTTATACGTATAGTACCACTGGTTCGTTGATGCACCAATGTTAAAAGTGAAAACAAAATTTGTTCGCATTTTTATTGTGTTTAATCTTCATATTAAAATACTGTTTTGTAAGTTGTTATAATTTTAAGTTGATTCTTTTTGTCAAATATGACATTTTGTGTATTTTCACTATTTTTTAATTTCATGCTTCTTCCCAGTGGTTCGTTTGCGAATCACGTGTTAATTTTTTTTTGCTAAAATTTTTGTGAAAGATAGCGTCGGCAATTATTTAATTAAAGGGTTTTAATAAATAAATATTGAGTTTCATTTAAATTTTTACTATTTTTGAACCCTTGGGAGCTTATGGGTTAAGGTTGAATTTATTGCAGTTATATGATACTTTAGTCAAAATGGACATTCAGCTTCGGAATAATTCGCACAGAGCTGAAAATCGGTACAGACCTTGAATACCCTATTACAAATGAAATGTAAAAAGTCCCCACCGATCCTATATTGGCTAAAAATTTTATTCAAAGTCAAAGGTCACTAATATCAGTTTTTCGCGCATTTCTCGTAAACGATAAGTTATCGTAAAAATAAGTCGAACTAGGCCGTCGGAAATAATGATTTGAGGTTGATTTTCGAGAAGTTTTTTCTCCATCAGATTTTATTGGATAGAATGATAGATTTAGGTGTAAATAACAATAAAATTATAGTGCGTACGGCACAGTTTTGGCTGGAAGACATATTTAAATGCACTTTTATGCTAAAAAGTGCATTTTTTGATATTTTTAGCCCTTGATTGCATCCAAAGTTGCTTTAATGTTAAATATATTTCGGGCCAGCGGCGGCCCGTAAAATTTTGGTAAACCATAACTTACTAATGGAGCATGGGACCCATGCCAAACTTTAATGGATCACTACCAATGCCAGACGGAGACGTGTTGTGGAAAAAAATGTTTGATTGGAATTTGCGAAATTTTTTTTTTTTTTTCAAAAAGTGCACTGCCCACCCTGGGGTCTGAAAAAGTACTTGTAAAATATCTATAGTTTTCGAACAAGGAAGAAAATATAAGGATAGGTTTTTAATTTTATCAAGAAATATTCATTCTTTATAAAGTTACATCATTTTGAAACTTTGTCTGTAATTGTTTATTTGTGGCATATTCAGATTTTCTTACTTTTTATTAGGTATTTTGCCACTGAAAAATATTTAAAAATTTTAACGAAAAAAACCTCTGCGCCAAACGGATCAGATAGAGGTTGGTTCTTGAACAGTTGACTGTTTCAAAAAGTCTCACACCTAAAAATATATAAACTAGAACAACGTAATAAACTAAGAACTGAAAATGAAAGCTATAGGTAGTTAACGTTTCGGAAGAGAATCTACTTCCGTTCTCAAAACTTTTTTGGCTGTCAACCATGACAGTTCTTTGTTTATGTATTTCCATAGTCACGTGAGACATTAAATTATGTTTATCTTATTTTTACTTACTTTGTCTCTAAGGATGGGCAACCAACTAGTACAAAAATCTATTGAATAATTCGAAACGCATCTATCCTCGTTTAACAAAATAATCGCGGATTCTTTAAGTTTTCTTTTTGTTCCGTTGCTCTCTTTTTCTAAAATCTTCGCCGAGTCCCATTTAATCCTGTGATTATTATCCCACCCGTGTTCACAAATTTTGGATTTTTCAAATTCTCCCCTCTGTGTGAGTGCGGAAAACATTACGTAGGTGAATCATCTAGACCTTTCAGCGTAAGGCTTGGTGAACATAGAAATTACTCTAGAAGGGGAGAATTTGAAAAATCCAAAAATTTCTGAACAAGCATGGGATAATAATCACAGGATTAAATGGGACTCGGCGAAGATTTTGGAAAAAGAGAGCAACGGGACAAAAATAAAACTTAAAGAATCCGCGATTATTTTGTTAAACGAGGATAGATGCGTTTCGAATTATTCAATAGATTTTTGTACTAGTTGGTTGCCCATCCTTAGAGACGAAGTAAGTAAAAATAAGATAAATATAATTTAATGTCTCACGTGACTATGGAAATACATAAACAAAGAACTGTCATGGTTGACGGCCAAAAAAATTTTGAGAACGGAAGTAGATTCTCTTCCGAAACGTTAACTACCTACAGCTTTCATTTTCACTTTTTAGTTTATTATATTGTTCTAGTTTATATATTTTTAGGTGTGAGACTTTTTGAAACAGTCAAGTGTTCAAGAACCAACCTCTGTCTGATCCGTTTGACGCAGAGGTTTTTTCGTTAAAATTTTAAATATTTTTCAGTGGCAAAACACCCAATAAAAAGTAAGAAAATTTTTAAACCTTATTTTACACTGATATTTAATTTATAAAATTTCAAAATGATGTAACTTTATAAAGAATGAAAATTTTTTAATAAAATTAAAAACCCATCCTTATATTTTCTCCCTTGTTCGAAAAAAAAAATACACTATAGATATTTTACAAGTACTTTCCCAGATCCCACGGTGGGCAATGCACTTTTTGAAAAAAAAATTCGCAAATTCCAATCAATTATTTATTTCCACAAAACGTCTCCGTTTGGCCTTGGTAGTAGTCCATTAAAGTTTGGCTCTTCTATAAATTATGACATTAATTACTCACAACTCCCTTCATTAGTAGGATTCACACGTAGTCAACATATAATTTTTGAAAGATTTCTCTGTACAAATTATGGTTTTAATGCTTTTTTTGACCGTCTGGTTAGAATTTATAATCACTGTTTCAGTGATTGTGGACCTTGTATTAAAAATTGGAAAGTTACAAGAGCAAATCGCAACTTTTGGGTCTGTCAATAATTCTGTATCTATTGACTAATATATAAGTATAGTAAATTTTTGTAGGTACCATTTGGAACTTATTTCTGTAGCGTACTTATTTCAGTAAATAAATAACCTAAAAGTAAATGTTATGACAAGTCTAGTTTTCTTCGCAATTTCACTGTGAAGATTTGTTTCTCTTTCTTGAGAGAGAGAGAAAGCAATTTATTGAATCAAAAGAATACAAAAATATCCTACATAGGTTCGTCCTATACTAAATGTAAAATATATGTAACTTCAATTAAGAAGTGTCAGAATTACATTAAAAAGGAGAAAAGAAAGAGAAAAAAAAAGTTATTAAATCTAAAATTCTAAAATGTATGCACTTTTCAATTAGGAAGTGTCAGAATTACATTAGAGAAATTACAGTATATAACAAGAACAGGTAACATAGACAATAAACATTAGTTTCAGTTTTAATTACACAAATTAAAATCTAAAAATATTTAAAGGAATCACAGACAGAAGGCAGATACCTAACCACTCGCCTATTTAATGCTGCCAATTCAAGCGAATATTCTGTCATTGCGGTCACAGAAAGCTGGTTAGAATCGGGAGTAAATAGCTCAGTTATTCGATCTTAATAAGTATTGTATATATAGATGTGATCGCGATTTTATTAATACCAAATGTACACGAGGCGGGGGGTCATGCTTGCTATTGACGCCTCTCTCTGCTCTGCCGACCTAAAATTAAAAGCAACCACACTTTTCAGAGAATTACCCTTTATTGACATTCTTGGAGTTCAAATTAAAATAGATTTTTATTGCTATTATATAATTTTAACTTATATACCTCCCAATACAACCCTTGAATGTTATGACTCGGTATTTGAAATTATTGCTTCACTGGAATTTATTCATAATAACAATGTTCTATTTCTAGGTGACTTTAATTTTAATGAATATTCCAGTTACTTACTCTCGCTAAAGCCTACAAGTCGTCTTACTTCTCTAATAAACTTTAGTAATTTTCTAAATTTAGAACAATACAATTATATAAAAAACAGAAACGACAACATTTTAGACTTAGTTCTATCAAATATGAACTGTGTATTAGACAAAGCTCCCGACATATTAGTTCATGAAGATATTCATCATCCAGCACTCCTGATACTATTTAATGTACATGAAAAACATAAAAATAACAAGAACACCGTTAATCTGACTTACTATAACTACCGCAAAGCCAATCTGATTGACCTCTATCAAAACTTAGCAGATATTGATTGGCATTTTCTATTCAATATTTCTGATGTAAATTATGCCTTTGAACAATTTTATGAAAAAATATATGCCGTTCTTGAGTCAACTGTTCCAAAAACTGTAATCAAAGGCAAGAGCTACCCTCCTTGGTACAATTCTAACATAATTAAAAGTATTAAACTGAAGCATAGAGCATAGAGCGATTACAAAAACCTTGATGATCCTTTTGCACTCGAGGAGTTTAAATTATTAAGAACTTATGTCAAAAATCAGGTTGATATTGAATATAGAAAATATTGTAGTGACATTGAGAAAAATATCATGACTAATCCCAACAAGTTTTGGCAGTTTATCAATAAGAAAACTAGTAATAATTTACCGGCTGATATGTACTATAAGGATAGACATTATGTTGGCAACAAAGAATTGGTAGATGGTTTTACTGATTACTTTTGTAGTTCTTATATCACTTCTGGTGTTCCAATTGAGGACAACCATGACACAATTACTGATTCTTTAACAATTGAACAGTTTACAGAGCAAGAAGTTTTAAATTCACTAAAAGAAAATCAAACCTAAATGTACGATGGGCCCTGACAAAATTCCCGCCTTTCTATTACATGATTGTGCTAACGTGTTTGCAATTCCTCTCACTTTCTTATTCAACCTGGCCATTAAATCTAACATATTCCCCGATTCACTCAAATGTTCTAAGATAATTCCTGTATATAAAAAAGGTGAAAAATATAATATTGAGAATTACAGACGATTATCATCAATTTCTCCAAAGCTTTCGAAACGTTGCTGTATGAACCAACATTTTCTTATGCAAAGAATCGCATTACTGAATACCAAATGGTATTCGGTTTCTTCAAGGGAAGATCTACCTCAACCAATTTTTTTTGTATTACCCAATATATAACTGATGCTATCGACGCAAACTCACAAGTTGACGTAATTTACACAGACTTCACTAAAGCATTTGACAGACTGGACCACAGTATTTTATATTCAAAATTTCAACAATTTGGTTTCTCAAAAAATCTGCTATTATTCTTCAAATCATATCTTGAAAACAGACACCACCACGTTAAATACTGTGGTCAGCGGTCTGTAGAATTTGTATCCACTTCAGGCGTACCCCAGGGTTCATTGTTAGGTCCTTTATTTTTCAATATTTTCATTAATGACATAACAGTAGAACTGGGTGTCAATTGTCTCTTATACGCACACGATATGAAGTTGTACAATAAAGTAAATGATGTTACTGATTGTGTTGCTCTACAAGCGGCCCTCGATAAAGTAAATGAATGGTGTAATTTGAACAAACTACAATTGAATGCAAAGAAGTGCAATGTTCTAACTTTTTCCAATAAACATCAGCTGGTCGAATTCAATTATTCCTTAGAAGATTCAGTGCTTACACGTCCATCAACCTTCCGCAATCTCGGTGTAACATTTGATAGTAAACTTAACTTTAATTGTCAGATAAACACCATAACCAATGAAAGTTTTGGAACACTGGAATTTATAACACGATGTTCTCATGATTTTAATAACAGTAACACGCTGAAACTACTATATCAGTCTTTTGTTCAATCAAAATTAGAATACTTGTCAATTATTTGGTCTCCTCATTACAACCTACATATACAAAATATAGAGAGAATTCAGAGACGTTTCTTAAAGACTTTAAGTTACAAGGAGGACGGTGTCTATCCTGCTATTGGTTTTTCCCAGACTGCACTTTTAAACAGATTTTCGCTTTCGAGTTTGGAGATTCGCCGAACTATTTCACAACAAATATTTCTTTTTAAAGTAATACATAATATAACAGATTGTAGTGCTATCTTAAGTTTACTAAATTTTCGAACACCTAGACCAGGTTCCAGACAAAACACTTTATTCTATCTGCCGACCCCCAGAACTAACGTACAGAAATTTTTGCCATTGTACAAAATGTGAGAACCATAATAGTCTTCAAGGCCAGTTTGATATATTCCACTGCAATGTAGCTGAGATAAAGAGATTAACTGTATAAATTAAAACACGTTACCATATTTCTATTTACTTATATTCTGTTAATATTTTTTAATATATTTTATATGTACTTATCATCTCCTGCCCTGTAATTGGAATGCTCTGTTGGGCAGTGTATTGTTAAATAAAATAAAAATAAATAAAATATACCACTAAATTCTCTAGCATAAACAGTTATAGTTATTGTTAACCTGTAGTATATGCCTTTTCAGTCTTATCTTAAACGAATTTACATTTTTTATATTTTTTATTGAACATGGTAACATATTATACATCGAAGAGCCTTTGGTGTATATGGAATTCGTTGCCCTTGCCGATGACACCCTTGGTATGTCAATGTCGTTGTGGTGTCTTGTTGCATAATTATGCACTTGGTCTCTTATATTAAACACCATAGTAAAGTGTTCATGTTTACGCAATACTAGATGAATATGAACGCACATTTGATATTTATGCATGTTTTCTAGGGACATTATATTAAAATTGCTGTATAATTGGGCTGTCGGATATCTGATGTTGAGGGAATAAATATATTTTATTGCTTTATTTTGTAGCACTTTAAGAGGTTTCAATATCTTGGAGTATGTTGGATACCAGACCACGGCAAGATAGTTCAAATGGCAGTGAACTAGTGAGAAATATGCTTCGGTATATAATGACTTAATCTTTTTAATATGCCTACTGGAGCTGCAATTTTTTTTCTTAGCCTAGTAACATGGTTTTCTCATGATAGGGTCTCATCTATTATAAGTCCAAGATATTTGATTTCTTCCTTGTAATTTAATACACTATTTTTCCCCGAAGCTATCGGGTTTTCATTTCCAATTTTTTTATTTGATATAATATAGATATTTCCAATTTTTTTATTTGATATAATCATATAGCTTGATTTACTAACATTGAGGGTTAGTTTATGCTGAATTAACCAAGTTGAAAGCATTGACAAGTCGTGAGATATATGGGATTTCAAAATGTTTGTCTGTATCATAGTAAACGAGAAGGGTGTCATCGGCATACAGCCTCATGTCACCTACTAAATTAAGTTTTGACGCAGAGTTAACATATATTAATAACAGGGTGGGCCCCAAGATGGAGCCTTGGGGGACCCCAAACAGTACCGTCTTTTCAGAGCTTTTTGTTTCACCTATGCATGTATACTGCTTTCGGTTCATAAGGTAATTTTGAAACCATATACGACAGTTACCCCGTACTCCCAGCCTTTCACGTTTATCAATAAGTAAGCTATGATCGACAGTGTCAAAGGCCATACGTAGGTCAAGCGACACAACTGCACATTTAATTTTTTTTATCTAATTTCATTTGAATATCTTGTGTGGCTGGACTCGCGGAAGCCATACTGCCGATCATATAGGAAATTTAGGGAAGATAAATAGCATATAAGTCTATTGTTCACAATCTTTTCTATAATTTTGGACTGCTTGTCATTAGATTTATAAAGCGGTGTGACTTTTGCCGTTTTAAGCACATTTGGAATTTCATCACTGCTTAGTGATTGGTTGATTACCTCGCACAACACACTGGACACTGCACTTTTGCATTCCTTGATATCTCTTACACTAATATCATCTATACCAGATGCTTTGTTTGGGTTCATCTTATCTATAATTTCTGCCACTTCTTCTGGATCTGTGGGTAAGAAAAACATACTTGTTGGTGAGGAATACTCTTTGGAGATATCGATTGGTTTACTAGGTTGCTTAGCTGCAAGTTTAGGGCCGATGGTCGTAAAGTAATCATTTAACTCTTCGCATATTGCCTTGCTCTCAGCGACAACGGCATTGTTTATTTGTAGCGAGGATATATGATCTTTAGCCACATCTACATCACCTTCGATTTTTCCAAACTCCGCTTCATAATATTTCTTTTTTGCCGACTTAATTATTGCTTTTAATGCGGCTACCGAATTTTTATGTTCCATTTCTAGATGCGTATTCTCTGGGAATCGTCTGTTTATTCTGTATTGATATTCCTTTTTACAGACGGCTGCATTTACTTCAGGAGTGAACCAAGGCTTTGTATTACGTCTTACCTTTATGGTTTTCAAAATGTATGTTGTACTACTCTTAAAGCAGTTACTAATTGCATTGTATTTGTCTGTAACACTATTCTCATGGCATTATGCTTTTTCTAAGTCATAAGGGACTGGTTAACCGCTGCAATATTTAAAATTTTCTTACGATATGTTTTCCATATTTTCCCATTCATAGTTCCAGATAGACTTAAAACTTGTAAGTCGTGATCACTTATATCATTTTTTATCACAGACACCTTCATTTCAACAGCTCGCTCATTTGTTATAATATGGTCAATTAAACTTTGGGAATTTCTAGTTGGAATAGTGGAATTGCAAAACCTAAATCCATTTGAATGACACATATCTTGGTACGTTGATGTTTTCCTCTTTGTTTTAAGAAGGTCAAGGTGTAAATCTCCAAATATAAGTGCCTTTTTGTTCGATAATGTTGATAGTTCCTCTTCTAGAAGATCAATGGTGTGGTGGACGTCTCTGTTCAAGTTGCTAGGATTGTACACTGCAGCTAAGTGTATCTTGAGATTTTCAACATACACCAAAGCGTAGGTAATACCATATCTTTCCACTATCTTACCAGTATTAAATTTTAAAGTCTTAAAAATATTGCACATCCTCCTCCTCTTTTTGTTCTGCTTGCGTAAACAACATTGTACCCCTGGATATTATAGTATTTCTGTTCTTCTAGATAAACCCATGTTTCTGTTATTTTTATAGCATGAAAGTCTTGAAAATAATCTTGTCAGTAATATGTCTAGCTCGTCCATTTTTTTTTATAGATCGTCCATTGAGGTAGAGAATATTGCACAATCCGCTAGTATGACTGATGTGTAAGTTAGAGTCGAGTCAAGTTTAAAAAGACCGTTGTATGAATTAATATTGCACATACATTTTCACTATCTCTTGCACACAAACTTAAAGCCATAGCCTAAAGACATTGTCAATGTATGTCTACCAAGATTCTTTCCCACTTCTTTTGAGACAGAAATATGAAATGTACACTGAGGAGTGAGAAACATAGTCATAAGCTCAGCGATTCTCAAACTGTATGATTTGACGACGAATATTATTTATTTCCGTGAACTATCACCACTCTAAATATGAAAAACGTCTTTATATGAAATATTTAAGTTATTTTTAGTGGTAAATAGTGGATATTCATCCGTTAAACGAACAATATCAAACCATTAAGTCTTACAATTTTCTCTTACGTACATAACACATGTCTTAGAGCAGAACAAAACTAGGATAATTTGATTAAGCTCTATTAAAAGTTAATAATTTTCGTTCTATAATTTTTATTTTATTAAACTTCGCCTCGAGTTTTGTTAAAACTTTATTTTCCCCAAAAATGTGTCTTATTACTACTAGCGTGTGTTTATCTCTAATAAAATCTACTTTCTTACGTTATATATTAATACGTGAATGGTGAAACGTGCGTCGAGTAGATAAATTATTCAAGTGTAGTGTTTTAGTGTTTGTGAAAACGTGTCGATTCGTTGTTCTTTCAGAATTGTTTTAATTTATTTGTTTTAAAATTATTGTTAATTTTTTTAATATTTATTTTGTCAACCAGAATTTTTATTTAATACCGCTAAAAGAAAAATAGTTTATTTTCGTTATTCTCATAGAGATTTCAGATTTTTTTTTTATATATATGAAATATTTGATTTCAACTGACATCGTTTCCCCTACTAATACTACGATCCTATCCTTTCCTGGCAAGAAATGCCCAAACCTTCCCGTGTCTCTTGCTGGACTGTAGCAATATTAGTCTTTGATTTCTTTTTCTGATCACTCATTGTTATTGATTGAATTGGGCAATTCATTTTTTGTTATCAGTTTCATTTGTGCCCGAACCTATATACCTATAGTGTCCGTCGTAAAGTTGGCTACATATCGGAAAAATTTGTATTATTGAGATTTCTAAAAAATACTATATTGGGGGTTCGTTTCTTTTTTTACATGCAAATACCTTTATTCAACTAAAATACATACAGTTTTTGTCGAAACTAATCAAATATTTGTGAAATAGACACAAGAGTTTATGATTTTTCATATAGTAATTAATGGTAGGGGTAAAATTTGCACTTTTTTTATTTTCCTCATATCTGCTTCAAAATCGTACCTTTTATTTTTTAGCAGAAATGTTTGGTTTAAATTTTGGACCAATAATTGGCCAATATTAATAGCCAATTTAATTTAATTAATTGAAAAATTTGTTATCATACACAATATGCCATAGAATTAGACGAAAATGGTTACTCTGGGGTTTTTGAAGTCGCTGATCACCAATCTGAAGTCCAATTTGGGGAATTCAAAATGGCGGACCGGAAATCGTGCCATTTTCCATAAGAAATGACAGTGGATATCTTGGCCTTGAAAATCTGATAAATTGACTCTACTTCCGGTCCGCCATTTTGAATTTACCAAATCAGGCCTCGCATTCGTAATCAGGGACCCCGAAAACTCCCGAGTACAGATTTTCAAAGCCAAGATATCCATTCTCATTCTTCTTATGGAAGACGGCCCGATTTCCGGACCGCCATTTTGAATATCCCAAATTGGACTTCAGATTGGTGATCAGCGACCCCAGAAACCATATTGTGTATGATAACAAATTTTTCGATTAATTCAATTAAATTGGCCAATTATCGGAAAAGAAATGAAACCAAACATTTCCGCCAAAAAATAAAAGGTACTGTTTTTTTAAATGCCTTTCTGAACTCTTTGCAACAAGAATTAAGTCAATTGACCCTGTACCTTTTTTGTGGTTTTCAGATTTTTCATGCTAGAATGACGCGACTATATGGAGTCCTTGTTGTATTCTATATGCACTTTTTCTTCATAAAATTTTTCGATGTCTTAACAATTTGACCCATTTTTCGGTACCACCGTTAACTATTTTTTACAGTTCTGCCAAACCGGTGATCACATGACATGTGTCAAAATGTAATTTTTTGTTGTTGGACATGCATAAACAAACCCCCAATAGAGTTTTTTAGAAATGTAAAAAATACAATTTTTTCCCATATGTAGCCAACTTTATGGACACTGTATAATGGGAATTCCACTAAAAATATGAAGTTACTAAATTAATAATCTTAACATTTTATGATAATATCTTTCCTATTTTTTTTTAAATTATTTAGCGAGAACTACTGGTATTTCTTATCCATTAAATAAAATCTTAGTTCAGACGTTTTAGCGGCCATGACACACGTCAGTTTAAATTGTACCTGGCTCTATAATCTAGGATATTTTTGTATAGAGAAAGTTTGTATTTTAAATTTCAAGTTATTAATTAAATATGCTTATTTCGATGTTATTAGATTTTCAATTTGACTGAGGCTTGTCAGTTTTATTTTTATTACGTTACTGGTTATCAACCAAGAATATTTAAAAACTCAATTTTGAACGCTCTTTTGATTAAACAAAAGCTTTTTTACTTTTTACAAGCAAAAATATGAGATGACAGTTCCCTAGAAATTTTAATTTTACTCAACTAAGTGTCGTCGCCCTGAGACCTACCTCAATAATTAAATATAAAGTATTACCAATACCTAGCCCTCTGACATGATTTTTTGTGATATTTTTTTTCCAGACAGTATACAGATGTCTTCTCCAAAAGCACATGCTTATTCACAGTAAATCAAGAAAGTTGTATAAATGCCCATTGTGCCCCTTCCAAACTCCATATAAATATGTTCTGGAGAGAAGACATCGTTTGAGTCATGAGGGTGACGAATTGAGAATCTTTAATTGTGCCAATTGTTCTTATAAGGTAATAGTCGTTTTTATATTTAGCGTACTGGAAGGCTGTAAAGATATTTCTTCTGAGATGTTATTATACAGCTCTATATCACTGTCACCTATAAATAGGTCCTTTGGACAATTTTTTTAAATTACATATTGTGAAGGAACTTGACGAGTCCAGTAACTATGCCAAAAATTTAAATTTTCTTACTGCTCCTTGATGCATATATTTTGTTATCCCATATTTGAAAAGCGGGATTTTCAGAACTCCCATACCTATAACCCAGGCAGCACAAAGTTATCCTACGGCCATCCTAGAGATATATAAGTTACGATTAGCAATATCCTGAGGATATCCCAAAATACACTCAGGAGCTTCCCTGGGATCCAGAATTTACACTATTTTTCCACACCCTCAGATTATCCCACAAACGTATTTTTATTTATCCATAGGATTAACCTGGGACCCTTACAGGATCTGTTTTATACTATCCATAGGATGTCATTGTATGCTTTCAGGGCCATAGTTTACCTAAATAGCTAGACTGCAAGTTAATTTCGAATAAAGTTAACAACTTGGTACGATACTAAGTCCTCCATTCACTATTGCATAGAAAACTGTTAGCTCTGAAATAATATTTTTTGTTACTCGTAAGGTTATGTTGGAACTACTGGGGCATTTAAGTTTAAAAATATGTAGCAAAAATATTATTTTAGCATAAAATGCTAACAGTTTCCCTCGCATTGGAAGGTATAATAGAGTGATAAGCTGCTAACATAGTTTGAAAACAAATTTTCAGTGAGTCTAATGGCTATTTAAGTTATTATAAGTTACTGAACGGTGATTTCCTAGCTATCGCTTTGTATATATTGTGTCCTATACTTGTATTTCAGCAGGTCTAAAGGAAATAAAGTGTTATTATTATTATTATTACCATTTGTATTGGAGTTCTGAAAAGTCACTTCTACTACCTCCTTCTATGACAATAAATGTGTTGACATTTTGCAGATAAGAGTATAACATTTATATCCTAAAAGTCAATTTACTGACAAATTCTCAATTATTCTGTAGGATATTATTCTCTATAATAGGTTTATTACATATGTGATAAAATATCTAATATCTATACAATAGTACAGGTGCGACAAGTCATATGTGGAAATCCAGATGATGAATACTATTATTGACAATAATACAATTAATAATTAACACATTGTTATGAATTACACCCCCTTGGAACAGGAGATGATACGCCTATGCCTACTAATTGTGACTGGAAGCCAAGAGAATAAAACGGACTGTTCTGGAATGTTATTGGAGAAGATTCTTGAATGTTTCTAGATGGATCTAGAGAGTCAAATTCGGGGTATATAAGGCGCGATTACCAGCGCGGAAAGGGAAGTTTATTAAGAAGGCAGTTTATAAAAGTGAACAAGTTGAAAAGTGAAAAGTGAGGTTAACTATTAAGTAAACAAGTATTGCACAGTCAGTAAATTGTTAAATAAAGTGTTAGTAGTGTTTATCTCTTGTTGAAATTATTTAGAACCCACGGATTCATACAGGGTGTTTCCCAAAAAGGTGGAAAATACGCGACATTGGTGTCAGACGTGGAATTTTGACGAGGATTTTTCGGAAGTGTCGAGAAGACTGGGGCAGTATTCTCGGAGTTAGTGCTAACACAGGAAGGACTAATTTACTGGACATTGGACTATTTTCGAACAGAAAAATAGTGTTAAGTGCATTTTTGAGACATTTTTGGAACATTTTGTTGGACATTAGTAGTTAAGTGACAGACTCTAGATAAGACTTTTTTTGTGCCGTTTTGAGGTTTTTCTGGACAGTCCCATTACCGATAGTGACGTAATTATTAAATTTATTTGATTTCATCATAATTATATGCCGGTAACAACCAGAAGCATGGCATCCGAACAACAAATGCAGGACTTTATGGCCCAAATGCAGGACTTTATGGCCCAAATGCAAAAGATGATGATGGATCAGGAAAGGAAGCGCCAGGAAGAGAAAGAAGAACAGGAAAGAAAGCGCCAGGAAGAGAAAGAGGAACGGGAAAGAAGACGACAAGAAAAAGAACGAAGGCATCAAGAAGAAGAGAACCGACGTCAGGAAGAATTGAGAAAAATCATGCAAGACTTGGACATTAAACAACAAGAAGAAAGAGACGAACTAAGGAAAATTATAGCAGGCCAACAGAGTGCCATATTTGCCGTTACTGAAGAACTCAAAAATAAGGTAGCCGAAGAGGTCAGTGGAGTCAAACAAGAGGAAATGGTGCCAGGCATTTTAGACAAGTTAACAGACGATGAACTGAAGAGGGAGGCGAAGAACGAACAGAAAAGCGACATAGTGTCGGCGATAATAAAATCGGCAAAAAATTTAGCATCTCGGGTACCCAATCAAGAGGTTTATTGTTGACGTAGGGGAGCGAGTCTTGAAAATTGGAAATGAGGAATTTATCCTGGCAACCGCAGATGACCAATTCCTGCTCACTTGGAACAGATCATCGATGCTGCCTTGGAAGGAAATCCTGGAGGTTACCGTGTTGACCTGGTGGAAGGTGACGAATCGATTAAGTCCCTAACCAATATTGTTGTGGCAAGTATCTCTACGGACGACATTTCAAAATCAGGACCGACCATGCTGCGTTGAAATGGCTGTTGCAGTTGAAAACCCCGGAAGGTCAACTGGCTCGTTGGATAGAACGGCTGCAACAGTACGACTTTAAAATCGAGCATCGACCAGGAAGATCTCATAAGAACGCAGACGCTTTATCTAGAAGACCATGCAAGGACGACTGCAAGCACTGCCGCCATGTGGAGAAACAGCAGGGCACGGGAGTAGTCAACACTATTAAAATAGACGTTCCAGATGATTGGACAACTGAAGCCCTGAGACAAGAACAACTGAACGATGCAGAGATTGAGGCTATATTGAGAGCAAAGGAAAAAGGAACTCGACCAGAGTGGAAGGATGTTTCGGACAAAGCAGTTGGATTGAAGGCTTTGTGGGCACAGTGGGACTCACTTAGAGTTATGAACGGGCTGTTAAAAAGAGCATGGGAGAGCCCGGATGGGAAGCAAGTTGTTATGCGTCTAGTGATGTCCAGGTGTCAAGTACCGAAAGTACTTCAAGAAGTGCATAATGGAGCATCCGGTGGACACTTCGGCGTTAACAAGACCCTGAATAAAGTACGTGAACGATTTTACTGGGTAAATAGTCGTCAAGATGTTGAAGCTTGGTGTCGTAATTGTAAAATTTGTGCAGCCAGTAAAGGACCTCAGACTAGAAGTAGGGGTGCAATGAAGCAATATAACGTCGGGGCTCCTTTTGAGAGGATTGAGATCGATATAGCCGGACCATTCCCAGTAACCAAGGACGGTAACAAGTACATACTGGTTGCCATGGACTATTTTAGTAAATGGCCTGAAGCCTACGCAATTCCGAACCAGGAAGCGGTTACTGTCGCCAAAGTCTTGGTAGATAACTTGATATGTCGGTTTGGTGTACCCCTGGAGCTGCATTCAGATCAAGGGAGAAATTTTGAGTCAGGGGTATTTCAGCAAATCTGCAAGTTATTAGGAATACACAAAACACGGACGACAGCCCTTCACCCGCAATCAGATGGAATGGTGGAGCGACATAATAAGACTATGAAAGAACATCTCTCTAAAGTCGTTCATAAAAATCAACGTGACTGGGATCTCCACATACCGTTTTTCCTCATGGCATATAGAGCTGCTATCCACGAGACTACAAAACAGACTCCGGCTCGTGTAGTATTTGGACATGAGATCAGACTGCCGTGTGATTTGATGTTTGGAACACCAGGTGGAGAACGGCTTCCTGTGAACAGCTATGTAGATGAAGTGAGTGAACGGCTAAGGAATGTCCATGAGTTAGTTAGAGACCAAATCACCATAGCCAGTGACAGAATGAAGGCTCGATATGACCGTAAGGGTAGTTCCGAAGGGTTCAAGGCAGGAGACCTGGTTTGGCTGTACAACCCACAGCGGAAGAAAGGCAGGTCACCGAAACTTCAACCGCCTTGTGATGGACCGTACACTGTTATTACCCGAATTAATGACGTCGTCTATCGGATTCAACGAAGCAAAAAGTCCAAGATGAAGATCGTGCATTTGGACAGACTGGCGAAATACATCGATGATTCTGAGTTGCCTGATCGGGACGATCAGGCTTAAGGAGGGGGCAGTGTTATGAATTACACCCCCTTGGAACAGGAGATGATACGCCTATGCCTACTAATTGTGACTGGAAGCCAAGAGAATAAAACGGACTTTTCTGGAATGTTGTTCGAGAAGATTCTTGAATGTTTCTAGATGGATCTAGAGAGTCAAATTCGGGGTATATAAGGCGCGATTACCAGCGCGGAAAGGGAAGTTTATTACGAAGGCAGTTTATAAAAGTGAACAAGTTGAAAAGTGAAAAGTGAGGTTAACTATTAAGTAAACAAGTATTGTACAGTCAGTAAATTGTTAAATAAAGTGTTAGTAGTGTTTATCTCTTGTTGAAATTATTTAGAACCAGGGTGTTTCCCAAAAAGGTGGAAAATGCGCGACAACATTTTTAGTTTTTATTAAGCTACACCATGAAATTTTATACATATCAAGAACAAATTTAAAATAAAATGTAATTTTTCTTGGCAGAACTTCTTCATTTCGCGTTGATAGTCATGCTCCAAAGTATAGCCTAGGTTCCGCATGATTCAATATTGCATTATGGTTAACCTAAATTTCACCGACCGCCACTGTTCTTTACACCCACGTAAATTTTTTAAAAACATATGAGTATGCATATTTAGTAGTAATATTTTCCTTGCTTCCGTTGTTTTCTATGAGTTGCGTGTCCCAACCAAGTTTTTGTAAAGTCTTCTGTATTCTTTTCTGCAGACTTTCTTCTAAAAAGAAACACATACCTATATACAGATTAGGAAAATGCAGTTTAGGGTACAGGAATAACGATGTAATTGACCACGCCCCGCTAGTTCCATAAATCGTGAAAGCAGAGGCACGCAATGAATTGAATTTAGTACGGCATGAACTAAGGATGGGTGCGGACGTAGGTAATAATTTCTAATATGAAACCAGGCAATATCTCTTCGTCAAAAGCGAAGAAGTTATTTGTCACATTTTTGACAAATAATTTCCTCTATTGAAAGCATTTCTGCCGTTTCTTATTTAGTCGTAAATGCCATGGGAATAAAATAATAATTCTTATTAAAACCGAAATGAAAATAGAACATTAAATTAAATAACGCGGAAACTAAAATAAACTAATAATTATCAAAAATAAATTATTCTTATTAAATTACAAAAATAGAACATTAAAATAAAATTAAATAACCGTCAGTAACTAAAAATCAACTAATAATTATCAAACAATAAATTAATGAAGTAAGGATTCAAACAAGCCACCTTCTTGTGCCAAACAATAGTCAAACCAATTATACAATGAACCTCTCATATCATTGAGTTGATTTGGAGTAATGCTTGCACAAAGTTGGATAAGTTTTTCCCGTAATTCAACTAAATCGTTCAAGCGCATGTTTGTACGCGGTTTCCTTTAAAAAGCCCCACAGAAAGAAATCATGGGGTGCTAGATCAGGGGACCTGGGGGGCCATTTTATGATTCTCCTCGTAGCTATTAAACGATTGGGAAATGTTCTTTCCAGAAAATTAATAACAGTTAAGGTATTGTGACTTGGGCAGCCGTCTTGTTGAAACCAAATGTCGTCAAAGTTGACAGGAAGATTTTGAACTGCAGGAATTATTTGGTTTTGTAAAAGCTCTAAATATTTATTGCCATTTAAATTGCCATCGATTAGCAGTGGGCCTATAATATGATTGTCTAAAATTCCCGTCCAAACGTTCAACTTTGGAGGATACTGAGTTCACACAGCAACACTCAAATGTTTATTTTTCCAAGACCAATATCGTACTACGGATGGATTGTGTTTCCTATGTAATGAAAAGGATGATTCATCTCTAAACAATATATTCTTTAAGAAGTTTTCATTCTTATTCACTTTATTTATCATGATTTCACTAAATTCCATCCGTTTGAAATTGTCCTTGGGAAATATTTCTTGCGTTGTTTGAACTTTAAAACAACTGCACCCATTTCTTTTCAAAATATTTCTTACAGTTCTTTTCTTCATGTCAACTTCATCAGCAATTTGCCCGCTAGAACAAGGTTCACTAGTTTCGCGAATTTCACGTTCTTCACTCATTTGTTGATGACGGGGTTCGGGTTGACAGCATTTTTTACAATAATTCACGACACACCCGAAATTCTCAAATTTTCTAATAATGTATGAAATTATGCTAGCTGAGGGGATTGGTTTGTCTTGATATGCCACAGTAAGTAAATTTATTGTGTCTTCAGTGGAATGTAGTAGAAGTAATTCTGACGTCATGTTATGTACACCACAGCTCACTTGCATACCTTTCTATTGATTTATTGCTGCTTACGATTCAAGAAGTCCATGGTTCGACTTCAGTGCATTCAATTTTTTTTTAATTTGTTTAATTTTAATATAATTTTATGTTTTACTATTTTTTGTAGAGATCTCGGTAGAAATATATATATTTCTTTAAAAAAAGTGGCAAGAATGCTCCCATGATTGGATATCCATGGGCAATCTTGACAAGGTAACCCATGGATATTGATTCTATTCCGTCCGTAGGATATACGTATTTTGTACACCTATAGGATACCAACATCCCGTCAGGATATCCGTAGGCAATCAGTTATGGATATCCTAAGGATATCCAGAATAGGATCTTTACAGGACATTAATATCCAGTCAGGCCAACCCTGGGATGACCTAGGGATATGTCTGTTGGATAATCCCAAATATGGGACAATGGAACTATAATAGGATGTCCTCAGGATATCATGTGCTGTCTGTTGAATAATGTGCAACCATTAATGCTGCGGAATGCTTTTCAAACTATAAGGAAGCTTGTAACTTGTGCGTTGAACATGGTGGGGGACGATTTCGTCAGTTTCTATAATTCCGCACTTTTGTGAATAAAAACGGTAATAGTATTTTATTTAGTTTATGCCTAGAATAAAATATGTGTACCTTCATGAAACAAAAATTGTCCATTGGAATGCCTATACCATCATTTATTTATATGCTAACAGGGTTTGCTCGTGAAATTAAAAAAATAAATAAATAAACTGGTTTTTAAGGCAAAAACAAAAAATAACCTAATTAAACACCAACTGGTTCATAGACGTCCAGATGAGGTTACAATGTTTAAATGTGGCATATGCCCCTATGAAACAAAACACAAAGACTACATACGTTGTCATCGAGAAACGCACGTGGCACCAGACGAGAATAATAGGCATCCTTGCGATTTATGCTCATTTCAGGTAATATTTTAAAATTTTTGAATTAGCATTTTAAGGAACATCGTCACAAACAGTTTTAATAAGTGTGTCCATCTCTATGTATAAAATATTTTTATATGCTAACATTGTCCGGAATGAAATAGTATTAATAATGAACGGCTTTATTATTTTCTTTCAGTTACATTTTAATGCATTAGCTACAATTTTATAATGAAAGTATATGACTAAGTTCAACCTTTGTAGTAGAAATTCTACTGGCAAAAATTATTGGTCCAGTACCCAAACACAAAATATCCAGCAGCAACTGTCCCAAAATGACAGTTAAATAAACTACTGCTGGGGCAGTCCACTAACAAGTGGTTTTTATGAACCACGAGGTTAACCTCAAATGTACTACAATAATTCAACTAAATGCCAGCTTAAAATTCAATTCAATCCAAAATAACTACATTATTCTAATGCAATAATAATTCAATAATAAAAGCAAAAATTTCATCAAAGTATTATAGGATGGCTCTAATAATTCCAAATCTTTTAAGAAAAAATTAGAACAATTTCACTTCTATGACCATGAAACGGAAAGTGAAGGTTTTCAATGGCTGTTAGTTATCTCTCTTTGATATTCCGCTCGCGCATGCTCAGTTGTTATTAACTTGGTACTTATTTCAGTTATAGTAAGGTCGCTAAACAGGAATTTTCTGCACCAAATTGAATTTATTCCTAGTATGGGTGCTAAATGGAAGATATTTGGCAACTAGTTAAGTAATTGACAACCAGTTACACCTTTAACATTTCTACCTGTTTGTCCCATATATAATTTAAGGCATATACCACATGCCAGCTTATAGTCTCCAGATTGATAATCATTTATAGTTTTGTCTTTTTTGTTTTTTATTAATTTACAATTAAATGTTTTATAAACGAATATAATAATAATAATAATAATAAATTTTATTGATTCAAAGAGACCACAATATGAACCCTTTCATTACAACATCGGACTTAACCAATTATCCCGCTGTGCGACTGCAAACAGCCGTGTGTGTTCATACCTTTCCTGCACCGTGCCACATTCGTGTTTAAACATTTTCCATTTCTGAGACATCAAGGGTTTTCAGAAATCATCCATTTTTCATTTTATGGTATGTTTTGTGCTTTCGTTTACGTAGGCTCAATTTTTTTTGGATAGGCTCGTTTATATCATTTACAGTTTCCTGTATATCGGACACGTTCCAGTCATCGATTTGGTCTTCTGGCAGATCTCAAAACTCTTCTTCTTTATCACTGTTTATTAACAAATCGTAAAATTCTTGCTCATTTAATCCTTTACTGCATATTTCAAACACTTTTCTTTACAGGGATCTGAATAATACTGATAAATTGAATGCCACTTGTTACTCTACTTAACAGTCATGATTACTGCCATCTAGCAGTAGGGTTCAAACTATTGTAATAATTTGAATTTTGGTACATGGCAATCAGTGGCGGCTCGTGATATTGTCTGCAGAGGAGGCTTGATATTCTGAAAGACAACTGATGTGCAATGTGACTACAATTTGTACATTTCCCCACCACCCCTGAGGTATTACAACGGCGCGTTACATTTTTTTGCCGTGGGTTGTTCGCCAGGATACCGAGTCACAACTTGAGAGAATAGAACTAATAAAAGAATAGAATGAAAAGGAAATAGAAAATATGATGAGATGAAAAAATCATTCTCATGAAATTCTCGTTCCTACGACTCGAGTATCGGTATCCAAAGGAGTCCTACTATCCCACTTGTAATTAAATTATATAACTTTTAATAAAAATAAAAATAGTTTTGGTAAAAAAATTAAAGTGTTTTTCTACAAACAAAAAATTGTATTCATTATCACTGCCAGGCGTGTAAAATTATAAGTTTTAATAGAAATTAAAATAGTTTTGAGAAAGAAGTTATATAAAAAAATATATAACCGCGGAACTCTATATTATGGAGAATTATAAAAAATATTTCCTAAAAAATAAATAACAAATAAATATTTTTTCTAAAATAACAACTACCTATATTAATCTCTGCTTTAAAGCCTGAATATGTTTATAAATGAGTGGTAACCTGCGATTTTTGGAACTAGCAAAATGGTTGATTATTTCATCATAAAACGAATCGCGTTTCCTCAATTCTGACAAAAAAACGTTTTTCTATTGAAATAAGCGATACATTTGAAAGGCGGTCTTGACTCATTTTGTTTCTAGTAAAAATGTTTTTATGCGTTTAAGTGCTGAAAATAATCATTCTACAGAAGCTTACCGGAATTGTCTCAAAAAATAGTGGCGTTATTCAAAAAGTTCTCTAATTTTGGGTCATAAGTTTTTAAAAAATCTACCAGCTCTTTGAAATTTCCTTTATTGCACGATTCTCGTTTTTCGTCACGTCCTCGGAAAGAATTTTCTTGTGAAGATAACTATATAACGGCACCTCTTTAATATTTCCCTATTCTCACGGACTTTTTCGTTAACATTTTCTATTTCTCTCTTATGTGCAGAATCCAATTTACAATATTTTGTTTACCAAACATTTCGAATTTAATGCAAGATGAAATGTGCTCCTGGGATTTTTCGTGCCTTTCTAAACCTCGCGACAAATTTTGCAAATTATTAAACCCGCCCCTGCCCCAAATTGAGGATTGATCATTAGTAAATAATAAACATTTCCATCAATATAATTTGTTTCTAACTGTTGATGCCGTTAACCACTCGACTTTTTTATAATTGTTATCACAAAACCCTCTGTTTTGTTTACCACTTTTAAAAACTAACGAAAGCATTGCTGGTGTAGGCCTGGCATTTCTTTTAATTCTTACCTTTTCGTCATAAATAAGAGTAGTAAATCCATTTAATAACAAATAATCCACCACGTCTGGACAACAAGACGTGTTGTTGGGAATATTTTCACCTAGAGCACTTATTTCTAGCCCGCCTATCAAATGTTTTATGTATTTATACGTCAAGTTGTTCTTATAACCGGCTAAACGCAACTGTCAGACATCAGTTCGTTTTCTTTATGAATCACCTGACTCTTGAACATGCGCTATAAAGAACTGAGATCTGGAGGCTAGCTTCATACTTGGCTATTCCAAGTGTTGCTATTTTACACAGCGCAAAGAAATTCAAGGTCATTCATGTTATAAGTAAATCCGTTAAAGTTGGAAGCTATTTCGTATTAGCCTCTAGCGAACCGCAGTGTTCATTCAGTAAAAGACTGGCCGACCGGGAAATATGCATACAAAGACGATCCGGACTGTAACGTTATAGGTATGTTTGTGGAAAGGAAATGCAAAAATGTTATATATAAACTGAAAATTAATTAATGAATAATAAACAATAAAAAATATTGAAAATTGAGATATACCTAATAGAAATTTCTTAAGATATTACTTTTGAAGATATGGTGGTTCTTCCAAAGGGAGGCTCAGCCTCCCCTGCCTCCCCTGACGAGCCGCCACTGATGGCAATGTGCATTATTGTTCGTTTCTCACAATTAACCTTGCTTCCAACCTCTCATAAATGTACGGCTTACCCACTGCGGTTGTGACTTTTTTCGAATTTGTTAATTTCCCGCAATGAAATGGTTAAAATTATGTTTCTTTAAGTTATTGGCAATAGCCTCTTATAATTATGTTTTTATTTTTTATGATTACGATATATTAATTGAATGGCTTTCTTGCATGTTTTTGAAGCAACAATCTTGTCGATCATAATGTGTAAGTCATTGTGTGTGTCTTTTATCCTTTTATATTTGTTGACTATACACTAAAGTGGTATTATTATTATTAAGTACTAGTTATACCAGGTATAAATATGTAGTTATTGTCATAACCTGATTAAAGGTATGTTTTCAAGTGTGACTGTTCATACTTGCACAAGAAATGCCCATTTCAAATTAAGCGGACAAAGTTACTTTACTTTTAAATATTTTTTTAAATTTTTTGTATAGGCGAAATCTGCAAGATGTCTCAAACACCACCACAATAATGTCCATAAAAATCCCAATGAAGGTCCAATGTACAAATGTGACAAGTGTCCCTATCAGAGCAGAAGCAGCGGAAACGTCAAAAGGCACAAGCTTACCCACATGAATATTAAAGAAATAACCTGGAGCCGATGTGACAGCTGTGATTATCAGGCAAAATCCAAAGGAGCATTAAAAGCCCATTTTAATAATGTCCACAACGAACAAGTACCATGGTTCAAATGTGGCAAGTGTGATTTTAAGGTAACGAAACATATTTTCTTCGAAAACTGTCATTAAAAGTTGACTTTTACATGATATTTATTAAATACCAAAACGACAGTTTTTTGTCTGCCAAACGTAATAGTCGTTTACATTCCGGACGTAAAAGACTTTTACATCCACCTACAATGAAACTATAAATGAGAGAAGCAGTTAATCGGTTTATTTATTATTATCAACAAAAACATAAATCAATCATTAATCAATTTAACAGTTAATAATTTCTTTTACCGTTTAAATTTAAAGTCGTAATTGTACAATTGTGAAAACTGACTCCACTGAAGAATGGCAATTCTCTCACTGCAATAATTTCTTGATTAAGACATTGGATAATTATTGAAGAAGCACCAGACTTGGGAGCAGATAAGATACTGTAAGAAATTACAATTTCCTTCTCAATTGATTCCTCAATATATCGCTCCACAACCGCCGAGGACTGCCATGTCTTTTAAGGGAAGATTTGCACCATCTACCACTGTGTATTAACCTGCTTCAAGGAAGTGGCAAAGCGGGAAATATGTTTTCAATTAAGCCCGAATTGACTTTTAAAAACCGATTGTGTCACAATGTACAACCTATTTCTACAGACGGATTGGTATTTTCTAACAAGTTATGAAGATGTTAACCAAGCTGTAGAAGACTTCTACAGCGTTATTAATAATATATTTCAGACAGGCGTCCCAAGGACTTATCCCTCGACTAATCCGAAAGGTCATCGGTATCCGTCGTGGTTTAACAGAGACATTCAAGATGGCTGAATGTCCAGCCACACAGTTAGATGTTCTGTGTTTTTATTGTGATAAAAGAGTTATTAAAAAAGTTAAATGTGCAAACTGTGAGAAAGTCTTTCACAAGAGCTGTTCAACCAGAAAGTTATGTTGCAACAATCAAAAACTTGGAAATAACATCACAGACAATATAACCTCTGATCCCAACGAAGATCAAGAAGCCGAAATGGTACACGATGCCCTTATTGAAACGTTAAAATTTGAAAATAAATTACTAATTGACCTCAATCAGGAACTGAAAGACAATAATAAGTTATTAAAAGACAAAATATGTACCTTGGAAGCTGAACTAAAATCGCACAAAGAAAACTCAAGCACTGTGGGAGATCTCAGAGAGCAAGAAGTTTACCTAAACAAAGTAAAGGAAATAATAAATATGGAATTACAGAATTATTTTACTAAATTCAATAACAAAAATTTCAATATGCATGAAAATATCCAAGTAAATACTAAGAAGCCGCAAAAAACTTCGAATTTAATGATTGAAGACAATCAACAAAAAATTATAGATAAAATAGTAGAAACGCAAAAAAATTATACTAATCAAAAGGATGGTCAAACCACTTCTAAAAAGCAGACTGAATCAGAACAAAAAAGCTACTCCAGTGCAGTAGTAAGGAACATAAATGAAAACAATGTAAGGGAATTAGAAAATAAACAAACTACAATCATGCAAAGCTATATTAACTTGAATAAATCTAAAAACCCAACTTCTGGCAGTAATGTACAACCAACCTGTAGCGGTTATGGAAATGAAAATATAAATTTAGAGAAACAAACAGAAAACGAAAATGGTTTCCAGTACCAAAGAAGAAGAAGAAACAAACGAGGGAATAATAATATGGATAAAAGATCAAAGAAAAACTTGGGGACAGGTGATTCGCTAGAAGAAGGAAATCTCAGTGGTTTTGCTGGTATCGAAAAAAAAGTATGGATTTACGTATACAGATGTAAACGAATATCCAAGGCCGATAATATTAAACAATATATACACAAAAAGCCAGGTTTTGATAAAGTTCAGATTGATGTGCAGGAGCTCTCTACCAATGACAAGCAAAACAAATGCTTCGTGGTTAGCGCGCCCTTTGACAAAAAGGATATAATGTATAGCCCGGACTTTTGGCCACGTAATATAGGTTTCAAGCGTTTTGACTTTAGAAAATTTAGAGACTATAGTCAAGGTGATTTTTTATAAATAGTAAACTCGAACTAAAACACACCTCAAAAAAAAGTTCTTTTAACAGTCTTAAGGTAGGTCACCTTAACATTAGATCTATGCTAAACAAATTTAATGACATTAAGTTGTTGTTGGAATATCATAAGTTTAATATATTCGTCTTGTCTGAAACATGGCTCAATAGCGACATAGAATCAAGATCTATTATGATACCGGGGTACGATATCTATCGCAAAGATAGAGAGACAAGAGGAGGAGGCCTAGCTGTTTTTGTATTGTCTAGCTTCAAATGTAAAATTATAGAACCTGTAGAAGAAACAACAGTATTAGAGCAATTATGGCTAGAGGTTAGTATTGGGCACTCTAAATTTGTTGTGGGTGCCGTATACAGGCCTCCCAATTTGCCATATGAGCACTTATCAGAATTAGAAAATGCAGTTCGATATCTAAATTTCAGTGGTTACGATAGCATCATGATTCTGGGTGATCTCAACATTAATATGTTAGAATTGTCTAGATCGAGCGTGATGCTGTCCCATTTACTTAACGACCTTTTATTATGTCAACTGATTAAAGATCCTACAAGGGTTTCAAATGATTCACACTCCCTAATTGACTTAATAATTGTTAATAATGAGTTATCTATTAAAGAGGCGGGTGTTATTGAGCGCAGCCTTTCAGATCATCATCTAATTTTTTGTAGCGTAAATATGACCTATGACTCAAGTTCTCCAATTGTAAAAACTATTAGGGACTACAGTAATTTTGATCTAAACAGCTTCGAGCAGGATGCTCAACTAATTGACTGGAATTATATGTATATGACTCCGAATATAAATAATAAGGTTCAATTTTTTAACAATTCCTTAGAAAGTCTATTTGACTTACATGCTCCATACAAAACAGTAATATACAAAAACCGTAAACATAATAATCCTTGGTTCACTCCTACCTTGAAAAAAATATCAAATTTAAAAAAAAGAGCTTGGCTACGTTTTAAAAAAACAAAAAATCCATTACATAGGAATGTTTATTGTGATCTCAGGAATTATTACAACTTTGCACTTAAGGAAGAAAAAAAGATGTTTTACAACACTACTATTAGGAATAATGTGCAAAATAAAAAAAAACTTTGGGCCAACCTAAAGAGCTGGGGTATAGGAGGTAAGCCTAACTATTCAGAAATACCAAAACACCTGAACAATGCCAATGTATTTAATGAGTATTTTGTTAGCCAAGGTCTCGCCAGTCATATAGATGATACCAACCAAACCATAGATCATATAAATACCTCCAATTCAAGTTTTCACTTTCAGCCTGTTAGTGTCGAAGACATACAATCATTATTATTTAGGCAAAAGAAAAATTGCATGGGTATTGATAATATCTCGGCAAAAATGTTACAAATCTCTAGCAATGTTTCATTGAAACCACTCACGCATATAATAAATTATTCCTATGAAACCGGTATGGTTCCAGAGCTGTGGAAAACCTCTATAAGTAGACCTGTGCCTAAAGTTCCCTCCCCCAAAGAAGTGGCTGATTATAGAAACATAAGTCTGCTTTGCATACCGCTAAAGTTAGCCGAGGGAGTTCTCTATAAGCAGCTAATAGAGTACTTAAATACGCATGAAATACTACCTCCTCTTCAGTCAGGTTTTCGCAAAAACTTTAGCACCACTACTTCATTATTAGCAGTCACAGATGAATTTCTTCGAGCTCGAGATTCCAATGAAGTTACAGTCTTGACACTGTTAGATATGTCAAAAGCATTTGACAGTGTCAATTTTGAGCTTCTTAAAAAATTAAAGATATACGGAGTCAATGATGTCCTACTTCAGTGGTTCAGAAATTATCTCTATCAAAGGTACCAAATTACAAAATTAAGTGATGTTAATCTATCGCAAAGTCTGGAATTGCATGCTGGTGTACCACAAGGCTCGGTCTTGGGTCCCCTTCTTTTTAATATATTTACAGCTGACCTACAATTTACCACACTCCATGCAAAATTACATTTATATGCTGATGATATGCAATTATTCACTACACTTTCCACTAACAACATCTGGCAACAAGTTGAAAACTTGAACTTAGATCTCAATAGCATTCTCCTTATGAACCCCAACAAAAGTAAAGTGACATTATTAGGTTCTCAAATCAGAATAAACACAATAAGACAGCTTAATTCAAGGTTCTATCTTGGTGAATCGCAGCTGGAAATGCAAGAGACAGTAAAAAATTTGGGTATCCTATTTGATTCACAATTATCTTTTAGTAGTCAGGTGTCAAAAATATGTAGGTCATCCTACTCGAGGCTGAGACACATGTATCAGTTTAAGGACTTATTGCCTATATCAACTAAAATAATGCTCATTGAATCATTAATATTGTCAATATTTAACTATGGGGACTGTATATACGGACCCTGTCTCAATGCAGCTGATAGAAGAAGACTCCAAATCATGCAAAACTGTTGTGTAAGGTTTATATGTAACGTCCCTCTCAGAAATCATATATCTCCACATTACAAAGAGAATAAAATGTTACGATTAGACGAACGTCGGTTTCTCCACTATGCCTGTTTAGTTAAGAAAATAATTGAAACTCAAATGCCCAGCTACTTGCATGATAAGATAGAATTCAGACAAAGCGCTCATGATAGAACAATACGAAACAATAATATCACTATACCTAAGCACAGTACTGCTGCATTTCAATCGTCATTCTCCTACTTAGTGTCATACGTGTACAATCAATTAACACCAGCCATGTTTCAGACAAGTACTACATCATTTAAAACTAATCTCAAAAATAAATTACTATGCAATGACGTGACCTCCACTAGTTTAAACAAATTTTAACTTTGTATATGCACATTTTTATATGTCTTGTTTGTACTTATGTAACTATTTTAAATTAGTGACGTTATATGATTTTATATTTTATATAGGTAATAGATTATTTACAAAACTATTTTATCTTTTAGGATAAGGTTAATATATCAGTTATCTGTATCTTATCCATTTGTATGTTTGTAGCTTGTTTGTTATTCCATACAATAAATTATTTTATTATTTATTATTATTATTATTATTATTATAATTAATGACATTAGGGAAAACAATTAGCATGGGAAAGATATAAGCAATTCAATAATAACCTGGAAAACTCAGGGAATTTAAAATTCTTTAAAAAAACCTGGAAATATCAGGGAATTCTACGTCTCGATATGGAAAACCATAGAGTTCTTAGGAATTTTCACTGATTCAGTTCAATTCAAGGAATTATTTTGTCAAATAAAAAATTGCTTCACTAAAAAATAGATGGAAATTAATATTTTTGGTTATGGAAAACCTGGAAAATTCAGGGAATTTTTTCAGCTTCGCAAAGTCTGAACCCTGTCAAAAATAAAAAATGATATTAAGCTAGCCCATAGGCAATATGTAAACTACATTGAAAATAACTTTAAGACGAATCTTAAATCTTTTTGGTCATATATTCATAGCATAAAGAATACAACAACCATTCCAAATAATATGACCTACAATGATAATTATTTTGCAATCCTCAGGAAATTGTCAAGGCATTTGCTGAGCACTTTAAAACTGCTTATACAGAATCATCTGAGTACGCAGACTCTGATAACATAAATGAGAATGGGCAGGTACCGCCACAATTAGTACAACTGAAAGAAGATAAGATATGTAAAGAGGTGTTGGATAGCAATGGACAGATAGATGTCATTTATACAGACTTCTCAAGGGTGTTCGACAGACTTGACCACAGTATTTTACTCAGCGAGCTCTCTGCTTTCGGCTTTAACCGAGATTTAATTATATTCTGCTCTTCCTACTTAAAATATAGAAACTAATATGTTCAATATTGTGGACATTAATCTGAAAGAGTAATTTGTACTTCCAGGGTACCACAAGGGTCAGTATTGGACCCCTTATTCTTCATTTTGTTTATAAATGACATCGTACTTGGTCTGAATTGCCATTGTCTACTATACGCGGATGACCTCAAACTGTATCTCACTATTAAGGTTGAATCTGACTGTTTGCTACTACAAGATGACTTGGACCTAATAAGCGATTGGTGCACCTCAAGCCTCCTACCTCTCAACATTGCAAAATGTAACGCTGTCACCTATACTAGAAAATTGAATCCTGTGCTGCGAGAATAAAATATAAATCAGGTACAATTAAATAGACCAGAGGTATTCAAAGATCTGGGCATAACTTTTGATAGTAGGCTGAGCTTTACCCAGCACATCAATCTCATTGTATCATCAGCTTACAAAATCCTGGGGTTTATCATTAGAAACTCCGGTGAACTCAACAACATAGACACGGGGTTTTTCACTCTGTTATGTTTTTGCATAAACTTGTCAACGACAAAATAAAGTGCCCTGAACTATTGGCGAAAGTCAATGCGCTTGTTCATATGCCACTGGTGCGTTTTTATTTACCCGCACTAAGAACAAATCTGTTAGAGTTCTTGCCGGTGTATATTATGTGTCACAACTGGCATGATATTCAGGATAGAATTAACCTTTTCATTTGCAATGAAGCAGATATAAGAACTGCTTGCTTTAATAGTTAATTCATCGTACAGGGAGGTCGAGAGAGACTGAATGCGCCTCTCCCTAATGATTTTTGTGTGCTACTCCACACTATTTTGTGGTACTTTCAATATTTGCACGTTGGCGGCAGTGACTTATTCATTTATATGTCTTGTGTGCGCAAAGTTCACAAATTTTGACGTTCGTCAGTTTAGGGACAATGATCCGAAATTCCTAAAGTGTTAAATAGCAACTTACCAAACTTTTCATTAAATTACTACTTTTGTGGACATTATATATACAATTTGCTAAGTTTTGGCTGTATTATTAATTGTGGAAGTGTGGCAATACGAAATGACGCCAGTTTTTATTAAATACTTTAACATATAACAATTTACCATTGACAAAATGCTTGGAATACTCCTGTAAAATCATTTATTTTTACTGCTTGCAATCAATTGAGACGATAAATTGTGTTTACCTTACTCTAATTTTAAGTCCTTTACTTAATTTGTTTCTTTTAGGAGTACCTATTTCACAAAATCTACACATTGTATTGCATAACGGTTAACTGCTTAGCCATAGCCATTACTGCTAAAAAACTAAAAGAAATAACATTTCATCACCTCCCTCAGTACCTTATAAATTACAAATCAAGCTAGCACAATCACAGTGGGTACTAAGAAATCACCTGGATCCGAAATATATCCAAGGAATGAGGCTTTTGTTAACAATGCTGCAAATCCATAACCTGAAAAATGGATCTGTGTTAGTTATTATTCATAAGACAACATAATTATGCAAGTACATGGCAAAAATTATTTATAATTTATAACTAATCCTTGCCTTTAAGCTGCTATCCTGTAAATTTCTTGGAGAGAACTTGTTTCACCCAACCACTAACAAACTGGTTGTAAACTTCGACTTTTGAATGCCTTGTATTCATTCTTTTAACTATGCACTCCTTTCAAAAATCATGTAATTACAATATATGTGTATGTAATATTCGGAAATACATCGGCATATGTACTAAAGTCATCTTTATTTAATGTAGGTTTTTAAATTGGGACTGTCTACAAGGACGCCGCGGCGGACATCTATCATTTCTTAGCTGTCCGCCGCGGCAATTGGTTTGGTTAGATACTATTTATTCTGTGCTATAGTGGTGTTTTCCACGTGGATCGCTGGCCTATGCGTAACGTTGTCGCGTTGTGGAGCGACAGGTCCTGGGTTCAAATACTGCCCACTGGACTTTTCTTTTTGAAATATTTTGTAACGAGTAATATCCTTTTTCACAAATTCTGGTTGGATTTGACGACAGAAATGTTCTTTTTTTTCATATAATAATTTATCTCTTTCATGTGATGGTAGTTGGGTTAGTTAGGTTGGCTTCTTTTTCAGAAAATTGCATAAAAACATTCCAATTTCTCTGTGCGGCGGTTCAATAAGTCGTGCAAAAGCGAATGCGCATGCGCGGCGGACAGCTAAGAAATGATATATGTCCCCCGCGGCGTCCATGTAGCAACTCCCTTTTAAATTGATGGCACTAACTTTTTTCCATGCAGCTAACCTATACAAGATGTTCAATCAGCTGATCACAAAACACAAAGTGGCGGCCATTTGCATTTCTTCAGTATTCCCTAAACTAGTAACATTCGAAATTAGTTTTAATAATATGTAGAATAGAAATCAATTTAGATAATTTTAGTGACTTTTCTGTGTCACGTGACGTTCACTCTTTCTCGATCACACTGTATATGCATTAATTAATTATCTCTAACCTAAATTTCCAAGAGGAAGAGAGTGGAGTAAAAAGTTTCCGAGACTATTGGCTATTCGTTGCAAAAATATGTTTCAATAATTTCGGATACCCATATCATTATATTTTTAAGAGCACATTTAAGAAAAATACATTGAAATTGTTCTTTCAAAATGCGTAATACAAAACAAATTGAGAATAAGCACAAATAGAAATATTTATAAGGTGTAGCGAATATTATACCACCTGTACAGTATCAGTAATTTATTATAGGATGTAGACTATCCTGAATAGTATATAATATTTAACGAAAATATCTGCTATCTGATGATGTGGGGAATATGCAGGAAAATCTGACAACTATGTGGGGAATTTGACCACCATGCATGGGTAATTTGAGCGAGTGTAGTCGGCAACCCTGAAATAGTGTGAGTGGCACACAAAAAATCTTTAGGGAGCGGCGCATTCAGTCTTTCTCAATCTCCCTGTATATTCTCGAAAAGGTAAGAGTCTATGCTAGATATTTCTGGATGTATTCTGTTCAATATATATAAGGCGCGATTCACAGCGGAAGAAGAAGTGGGAAAGTGGCAAGTAAGGTTAGAAGTCTGAGGTGATAGAAAGTAAAGACAAAGTGTAAATATCAAGTAGTAAACATTGTTAATGGCTGTTATAGTCCAGTAAAAGTGTATTTTAATTAATAAAAATATTGTGTAGTTTTCAGTAAACTAATAGAGTATGTGTTAGTGTTTATCCCTTGTTAAAATTATTTTAGAACCCGCGGATTTTTGCAGGGTGTTTTTTAGGGGCAGAAACACAACAATGCTTTAAAAACAACTGAACAACTCCAGATATTTTTTTTTTAAATTCGTTGTGGTGCAGTATGCGATTTCAGTGAAAAGTACAAATACTGAAATAATTTCAACCATCAACAATTTGATTACCACATATATGGTTACTTTGACTGGAAATGGCCTCCCTTATCGCCCCACTTCGTTTGATCGTCCACTTATGGGACACCCTGTACAGGAACCTGTGGCGTCAATATTATAAAGACCTATCATTTTTTTTTCTGCAATAAATTTTCTGGTCATATGTCTAAAATATGTGTTTTTTTTTTCAGTTTAAAAATAAAGGGAACCTAAAGCGGCATATGTTGTGTCACGTGGACCCCAGCATAGCAAAAACCTTCCGTTGTCACCAATGCTCATATTCAGCAAAATCAAAGAGCGACATTCTGACACATATGGAATCTCACAGGAAAGTACTTCTTCGATGTAATAAATGCAAATATCAAGCGAAATTTACTAGTACTCTTCAGAAACATAAAAAGGAACGTCATTGAGTCATGTGGCATGTAATCATTGCAAAAAATTAGGAAACGTGATTTGTTCTGTAAAATAATTAGTTTTATAAGTAATGTCAGAAGTTTTATAAGTAATGTAATAAAGTAAACTGGACTTCACATGAGCTGAGAATGGGGATTCACTCACCAGCGCATGTCTGAAAGACACATGGAGTTAGAAGATAAGGAAACGTCATCTAATACAAATTTTCTATGCAGAAATGGCACTGGTTGGTGTGGCTAAAACTAAAACCAGTACGGTAGTAGTGTCAGACCCGAACTATCTAAATTTTTAAGAATTTGGTTTGCCAGCAAGCCGTAGTATATGAATAATACTAATAAGAATTCAATAAATGGCAGTTTTTCAGCAAAAAGAATTTAAGTAAAGGATGCATAATTAAATAAAACTTATAAAATGTTTTTATTGACTCCTAAAACATATTACAATCTTATCATTTAACAAGTATATTTTCTTTAATACGGCTGTGCGTGTTGGTTACCTTAACTTATGAAATGATATTTACATTAATTTCTTCTTATCAACGTGATTTTCAGAAGAGGGAACTTCTTTTATCACATGACACTATTGTCCCTTTAGTGTATATTGTCTGAAATTTAACAAACCGTCGGAAAAAATCCCTGTAAATCACACGGGTAACAAACTGTTACTATTTCAAGATGATGTAGACTTGGTTTTACTTCACATTTGCCAATTTCTAACAATGTATCCTAGATTTACCAATTAAAACTTAAATAACAATTATTCTACTCTTATGATAATCACTTATAAGATCTAAAGCAGTTTTGAAGGCAATTCACATGGCCATTGAAAACAAAATACAAAGAGTGACCACAAAATGGTGTGAATTTTACCTTGTTTTTGCCACCTCCATAACTTCAAGACGAAAAAATCAAATTTAACATTAAAGGTCTTAAATTAAAGCTAATTAAAAATGTAGACAAACTTATTATTTTTTAAGGGATAAATACCCTCTATTTTGGGAGTTAAACGGGTTAAAATATATAAGTTTAATGTTTTCAATATTTTTACTATTTTTGCAGATTTTTCCCTAGAGTTAAAAATAATTTTTTCAGTTATAATGACACTAACACTCGTTTCAGACCCCTCTTAGAAGGTGGTTGTCGCTTAATGATACATTTAAGAGATTTATACGTCCGGCAATATCTTTTTAGTATTGTCACACGTCGAAATTAATAACTACTTTTCTATGCAAATTTGGCAAAATGTATTATTAGCAAATTCCCTATAAATAAATACAAAAATAGAAAACCTAAATTAAAGAATTTCCAAATTTAAATCTATAATAAATAAACTAAATTCAATATCATTTATTTTCCAATCTATAAAATATAAAGCATTTATAACATATTAAAGGACGTAGAGTATCAGTTTACAATAATTACTAATTAATAACATCAGGTCATTAGTTTCCAAGTGCTCTACATATGTAGGGAATATGCTGTTCAAGCATTTATCAATCATATAAATAGCCCAGAATGAAATGAATGGGCAGTGGCAGTCCATCTGGGGACCCATCTCTCCCAACATATGCCTTTGGTAAGAAAACATTATTTGCTGTTTATTTTATATTTGTGTATTTCTGACTTTGTTGTTTGACTGCAACCATTTTTATTGGATGATTAATAAATATTATTTACCATTTATTTTGTGTCTGATAATTTCCAACTAGGAAAACCTCTCGCATGCCAAGTGGCCCCCTTATTGTAACAGTCATAGACCAGCGGGATGAAAGATTCCTCTATGTATTGTAGCCCCCTTTTAGAGGGTGGTTTTTAATTTAGTATAAAGTATTCGTTTAAGAATATGTTAATACTTGAAATTATTGACCTATTTTCATGAATGAAACATCATAATTATTTTTTTTATTTTCCTCCTAAAATAGACTAACATTAAATTTGTTTCTTTTGTCTCAAAGTTATGGAGGTTGCAGAAAAGGATTCATTTTGTGGTGATGACTCTTTGGTATTGCCAAATTCCATCTACTATTATCCCATGGCTGTTTTAGAAATAGTTTAATTAAAACTGAAACATAAAGGAGTACTCTGTAATACTTATTACTATAAGTATTTTAATAATCTCAATTTTTCGTCATTCGAAGTATTGGGGTAGCATTTCCGGAGAAAAGTATTAAAGTTTATCATATACAGTGTGACCCATTTAAGATCGCAACACCCCTGTACACCCGTTAATGAGCAAAATGCATAATTTTTTTAAACATCACAGATGAATAGATCACTAAAAAACATTATTTTTCCAGTATTTTATTTTTGTTTTATGTTCTAATTAAAGGAAAAAAAAATTATTTACTGCAGCTGTCAATTTAACTGCGTTTAAACGGAGAAGTTTCCGCGCTCCTTGTGTGTGACGTCATTGGGCACATCGCACCGACGGAAAACGTATTATGATTGCGAATGTGTACACATTATTTATGTTGTGTTATGGAAAATACAAAGAAAAGTAGCTATAAATATTGTATTGTGCCCAAATGTACAAATACTAAGTACAATAAAAACTCCAGAAAAGCTATTTTTTAATGTGCCTAGACACGTTAAAGTTAGGAAGAAATGGTGCAGAACTATGAGACGAGACGACCGAAATGCAGAATTATAGTCATCCTCAAGATTATATTGCTGCCAGGATCATTTTGATGTAAATTTACCCATTAAAACAAATTATTTTATAATAATATTATGAAAATATGTACCTAACCCTAATATTATTGTGATAATTTGTTTACATATCATGGTGAATTTGGTCACTTTCCTATTTATAGGAATACAAAAGTTTACTAACTTCTGTTAAAAGGAACGTTGAATTAAAATGTATAAATGTATAAGAACGGTGGGAATAATGTAACTTCTCGACGTTCTACATATTATCCAGTTATATATTTATATATACCTATGTATGTCAACAGTTATTTTTACTATGAATGTACCTACCTACCTAAAAGTACGTACTTAGTAAGTGACGGGAGGTATTTATTATATAAAAAAGTAAAGCATTCTAAGATGAAAAATATTAATTAATATAACATTAAAACATTGCCTTGTTTACCTATTTTGAGGTTAGGTACATAAATTATTTGTTATATTTAACTACAGTAAAAGGGTAAAAATGGGCACAATTGAATTAATGTTTAGAATAATGAATGACACATACCTTGTTGCTTTAGTACCTCCAATTTCTGCACTAATAAAATCAGTATTAGTAGCAAAAAAGTTTGTCATCATAAACACATCAACAACGGGCAAATTGTCACTCTGGCCCCGTAAAAACCCACTGTCCGTCATTTTTACCACTTAATAATTAAAATAAATAAATAAATGAATGATTTCTTTTATGAAAATATCAATACACATTTACAAAACACAAAACAATTTACGATTTAACCCCTTGGCAGATAGACGACCATTAGACATTATGCCGAATGACGTCAGACCAATAGTGTGGTGTTTTCAGTCACGTGGATATGTTCCCATAAAATTTTGAATTTCAAAGTCGTTTCTTTAAGCTACACATTTTTTTTATACCTTTTCTTCATTACTTTCTCAACTTATATAACATATACAACGAAAAAATAATAAATTATTGCATTTCTAAAATGCATGCATGTTGCTCATTGATGCTTGATTAACATCAAATTTTGATGGTAAGAAAAAATCGATAAGGTGATTTTTTAAACTTGGTAATGTGTGATATATGTCAGTAGCGTGCGATTTTAAGGGGATTTGAAAAGCCGATTTTTCAAAAAAAAGTATTAGGGATTTTTTTAGAAAAAAAATAGGAAAATATCCTTAATCAGCACCTTTAGACACCCCTTTGTACAAGATTGCATCGCAGTGAGTTCAAAGGTGTTTGAGGTAGTGGCTGTCAAAAATACAATTTTTTCAACCAAAACTAATCTTTATTTGTAAAACGGAATCCCAAATCAACGAAAATCTATTCTTCATTTTTTGTATACCCGTTAATTGATGCTCGATTAACTTCGCATTTTGGTGGTAAGAAAAGATCAATAAGGTGATTCTTTGAACTTGGTAATATGTGATATATGTCAGTAGCGTGCGATTTTAAGGGGGTTTCAAAAGACGATTTTTCAAAAAAAAAAGTGTTTTGTAGAATTTGTTATTCAAATTTCGATTTCATCAATGTAAAGAGCGCCATTTACAACCCCTAGACATCAATTTTAAGTGAGATCACTTACCTGGTTACTGAGATGTTGCGTTGCGATTTTAAGTGGGTCACACACTGTATACTTTTTTTTCTTATTTTGTTATAAAATCAATTCAGTCTAGTACAATGCATTATTCAGAACAAAAAATGAAGAATAAATTTATTTGATTTGGGAATCCGTTTTACAAATAAAAGTTAGTTTTGGTTGAAAAAATTGTATTATTGACAGCCACTTTCTCAAACACCTTTGAACCCACTACGACGCAGTCTTGTACAAAGAGGTTTCTAAAGGTGCTGATTAAGAATACATTCCTATTTTTTTTTCTAAACAAATCCCTAGTACTTTTTTTGAAAAATCGGCTTTTCAAACCCCTTTAAATTCGCACACTACTGACATATATCACATATTACCAAGTTTAAGAAATCACCTTATCGATCTTTTCTTACCACCAAAATTTGATGTTTATCAAGCATCAATTAACGGGTATACAGGGGTGTTGCAATCTTAAGGGGTCACACTGTATACAATACATTTACCTGTGGAAATGATTGCATGTTGGTGCCACGAGATTTAGCTTACCCTAATAGCACATGGCCGTCCCAAAAACTTCCCAAGTACATACCTAGAAGACATGAAAACGTACCGAGAACGTACTTTACTTACCTGAAATGTACCGAGGACGGGGTGTCCCGAGGACGTCCAACCCAGGACTTATGTGGGACGAATGTAGGTCTAGAGAGGACGTCCTGAAAATGTTGTTGGAACATACTATGCAAAACATATAGGTACCTCCCCCTCCACCACTTTTAAGGTGTATTCACAGCAGAGGGTATTTATGTTTCTTTTTGGGTTTTCTAACCACATGCATTTCTTTCGAAATAGAATGCAGTGATTGGATTCTATTTCGAAGAGAATAAATGTGGTTAGAAAAGCCAAAAGGATAAAAAAATGACAATATATAATTAACATCTAGAGAAATTATTCAAATAGATTTATTTTAATACTTGGTATTTTTATTTATCAACACCAAATGGCAAATTTATGCGAACATTTTATTTCTATTGTGCTATTGAAGAATAAGCATTTGTATTTTTTTTAAATTAACTTCTTACTCTACAAATTCAAGTGTCAAGTGTCAAAAATACAATTTTTATGGGATTTAAAAGTTATGTATGCACATTATAATACCTAGTACAATATAATATAGTTATATATACATTAAGTCATTGAATATTATATTATAAGAAATAATAAGCCAAGTGTGCAATAAATTGTAAGATAAATGTATATCTCACCTTCTCTTAACGTTTTGCACACTTCGTCTTTTTATAATTATCTTAGTTTATATTATTCTCTAATATTCTCTCTTTTTTGACACCCTCTCTGTTTTCTTTTGCCCTCTTCAATCACGATGCAATAGCCATTTCGGTGTCCTTCCAGGACTTTGAAGCGTTAGCGACTTCAGCAGCCCCTGTGCAAATAAAAGAAAAATTAACATTTCAGATGAAACATATAATAATATAATATAATCTTTATTTAGCACAAGAAAACTGCTATACAAACACATAGATGTTAATAATAAAAAAAAAATGTAGTAATAATAAAAAAATAATAAAATACTATAAATTCCACTACTATACCTAAACTACATACTTATCACATTACTATCTTATCAAATTATTTAAATATATCTCTTTTACTTTTATTTTAAATGTATTTATATTCATTGCCTTTATATTATTTGGTAAGTTATTATAACTAATTAGAGTCCTAAAAAAAACTGAATTTTGGGTAGATTTGTACTTCTTATGATCTAGTCTAAAATTATCGCGATTTCTTGTATTATATGGATGGTCAAAAACTTGCAAAATCCCTTGAAAATAATCAGGCACATTTCCCTTTGTAATCTTGTGAATAAAGATTAGGGCATTGATTTCACTTAAGTCCCTAACCCCTACCCACTGCAGCTTGTGCAGCATCTCTCTAACAGGAGTATATTTTGAACATTGTAATATTATTCTCATTGCTCTATTTTGGCATCTTTGTAGCCTTTCCATATCCCCTGTATTTGACAGATACAAAATTGTTCCAGCAAAATAAAAATGTGGCAGTATAATCGTGTTATAAACTGTACGTCTGGTCCAATAACTCAAATATTTAGCACTTCTGTACAATACCCCCAGCTTTTTTGAAATTTTTTTGCACGTATAGTCTACATGTTCTTTAAAACTTAATTTTCTATCAACCATTATACCCAAGTATTTGATGGAATTTAATATGTCAACTTGCTTGCTTTCAACAAAAATTGTAAAATCATTATCCAGCCATTCGTCTATAACAGTCTGTTTTCCTTATTTATTTCTAACCAATTTGCTATATTGCTTATGTCTTCATGTATTTTCATTTCAATGTCAAGTTGATCCTTGCCAGATATATAGATCATAGTATCATCTGCAAACAAGTAAAATTTACAGTATTTTTATAATCTGCTCTATATCGTTTATATACAATATAAACAAAAGAGGACCCAATATACTTCCTTGTGGGACACCGTTTTCAACCAACTCTTCATTGGATTCAACGTCTTCACATTTAACTTTCTGTTTTCTATCAGCTAGATAATTACTAAACCATTTTAAAACTACATCACTTAACCCATACTTTGATAATTTTTCTAATAATCTGTTTCTGTCAATGGTCTCAAATGCACGCTTAAAATCCAAAAATATTACTGCTATTACTTGATCTTCATCCAAACTTTGCTTCCACTCATGAAGTATATACTGGAAGGCTGTTTCGCAGTTATAATTTTTTCTGAAGCCCGACTGATACTTTGTTAAGATTTTATTTTCATTTACATAGTCTAATATTTGTATATAAACTGCTTTTTCTAAAATTTTTGCCTCCGTAGGTAACATATTGACAGGTCTAAATTCCTCCATCTTTTTTGTTCCTGATATTTTCTGCAAGGGTACAATTGTTGAAATTTTTAATTTATCTGGTACTAAACCTTGTTCCAATGAGCTATTCACTAGATTTAGAATAGGATTACACAGTTCATCAAATGCCAGTTTACACATTTCAATTGTAAAATCGTTTGGACTACTTTTATTTGGCAAAGAAAAAATAATTTCATGCAATTGTTGTACATCTATCAATCTAAAGAAACTAACCTTAGTATTACACGTTGTTATATCTAAAGAATCCTTTCGAGGTGGTATACTCTCTAATATTTCCCTAATGCTATCTATGTAATATTGATTGAACTGAATAGTCCCAAATGTTTGTCTGCTTCTAGTTGATACAATATCTTTTAAACTTTTCCACATTTCTTTTGGGTCATTTTTATTTTTGTCAATTTCCTGTTCATAATACATACGTTTCTCATCTCGTATCTTTTTAACTACAAAATTTCTAATGTTTTTATACTTTTGCCAGTCTTCTTCCTCTTTAGTTATCACAAATTTTTTATACTTAAGGTCTCTTATATTAATTATATCAGCAATTTCTTTGGTAAACCAGGGTTTCCGTTCACCCTTGAATCTAACACTAATTTTTGGCATTATTTTATCTATGGCTATTATAATGTTGCTATATAGATTTGCATATTTTTCATTTATGTCAGTAAGTCTGTAATTTACATTTAAATTTCTTAGCATACATCTAAAATTATTTACATCTGATAGTTTTTTTCTAACAACAAATTTATTGACCTGATCATTATCTTTTTGGATCATTTTAATAGAAATTTTAATCAATGAATGTCTGTTAAATACTGGTTGCCTAACTACTTCACAGCCAAAATGACCATAATTACTTATGACCAAGTCAATTAACGATTTTTGACCAGTTGTTGAAATATGTGTATATTCCATTACATGTTGCTTAAGACCATAATCACCTAAATATCTCCTTAGCCTACTTGAGTACGTTGACTCTGCATTTAAATTTATATTAAAGTCTCCCACTAATATTAATGTTTTTGTTTGATTTACTAAAAATGTTTCACAAAGTTCTTCAAAAAAGTCTAAAAAAATTGCACTTGAACCACTTGGCGATCGATAGATGCACCCTAACACAACTTCTTCGGTTCCAATCTCCACTTTTACAACCATTAACCAATAATTTTTTTGACAAACAAATTTTTCCTGTATCCAGTATTTTACATCATCCCTTATATATAACTGCACTCCTCCTGTTGATCTAGAGTCTGAGTCTAGACGCACACTAGCATAATTGGCTACTTGAATTTCATTATCGCCTATATCTTCAGTAAGATGAGTCTCAGTAAGGCACATCACGGCTGTTTTTTTTTATTTATAAATGGTTGTAATTCCTCAAAATGGGCTGTAACGCTTTGGGCATTTTGTACATAAATAACTTCTTCATTCACGGTGGTCCGTAATTGCTATTTATCTATTTCATACCTTGGCAAAAAACGTTAAGACTAATATATGCCACCTGATGGAAAGCTTATATTTAAAATAAATTGTTAAATTTTTGTCCTATTTAAAAAAAAATCACGGGTTAAATGTTTTTTTGTTTAACCGAAATTTGCATTTGAAAGGTTCCCTTGTTCATTTCAAAATTTTAGGAACACCTCTTTATATGAATGATCTATTCTACAAATAATACCAAAGAGTGAGAGAAGCAGAAATATATGTTGTGACTAATGCTACCAGATTAATAGCATTATTATAAGTTTAACGTTATATTTTTTGCCAATATTATTACAGAATTCTAGTAAAGAAAACGGCTATGGGTTAGGATGCATTAAAATTTATGGTTAGAAGCAGGTTTATTACGTTGAACATTGATGATGTACCTATAAAAGTTTTTGTACATATGTACAACGTAATATCAGAAAAAATATGACAAATAGGGCAAATAGGGCATATAAGTTACAAAATTGTTAATTTTCCTCAAAAAAGTACCTTTATTAGTTTTTTCCTTATATTAATTTACTGAAATCCCTAATATGCTTTACAAGTTTGGTGATGTTATCTGGCAAATGTTTTTATTACTCGATGTATCAAACCTTACCTATTACATCACCTCCACTTGTTCATCAGATGTCGAACCATATTTAACACTTCGTTTAACACAATGAGTAGGTACTTCTTCTTTTCAATTTTTTATAATGTTTAACCAACAATCTTCTTTCAAGTGAATAAGTTCGCTCCATGATAAACAACTAAAAACTAGGTACCCAGGTTCACAGGTGATCTCCCACAGAATTTTAACAGAGCCAAATAAGGTGGGCGGTGGTAGTATATTTATTATATATAGGCTATAAAACCTACAAAAAAGCAGCACTAAATTTATCTAGAATAAAATATCGATCTAAATACTTATGTATTAATAAATCAATTTAAATAGACTTACCTATTTTTGGTACTTTCTTTTGTAGCTGTTAAAAGTGACTATAGTGGGCGGACAAAATAAAAATGATGCAATGCAATAACCATACGGCTGCCAAATTGAATTCCCCATAGTTTGACAGCAACTAACCGAAATTCTTACATCAAACAACACGACGTTTGGCTGGAATTTTAAAATAAGAGAGCTTTATAGGAACTTAACATAATTTTGTTATTCATTCCAGTATTTCTATTTATTCTCATTCCGATATTTTCGTACTAAATTATAGTAGCACACTAATATAGAGGATAGTAGTATAATAATAACTACACTGTACTGTCAAAAAGTACAAATTAAATATGATTTCGCAAGATGAAAAACAGTTGAGACGAATATAAGATTTCTGAAATCAGAAAAATCAAATTGACCAAATTTAAATGGACCATGAAAAATGAAAATAAAATATTTTGTTATCAAAAGAAATTTTTTTTAGTAAAACTTTTTAAGGATTTTAATTTCATTTTTACAGTTTTTAATTTCCTTTTTTAATCATGTCCTCATCTGCTCAAAATAACTTCACTCCTAGAGGTTATTTGAAAAATATGTTTAGGTTTGTCTTGACTAGACTCTAGCAGGATGTCCCTAAAACATTTTATTCAGAACGTTTTAGGGACGATAGCAAACGGACGTCTTTGGGACGTACCATATAAACCCGGGATGTTCAGACCTAACGAGGACCTAAGTGTACATCCTGGGGACGTTTGTTGTTATCAAGGTATTCATATAATGTTCATTTTACTTGTTTTTCAAAGGATCTGAAAACATGTCTTCACCGAAATGCAAGCTACACACCTTGTTACTGCACACATACGAGTGGGGGATTTTATTATATTTCCACGTCCATAATTCCTGGTCCAGCTAAACATCTAATATAAAAATATAATTATAATTACGCTTTCATTTAATTATTAATTTCTTTTTACCTCTCATGATCCTTAGGGAACCTGAATAATATGATATTCCTTATTGAAACATATTCTTTATAGGATTTTGCAAACAGCACAAAAAATAACTATAACTAAAAGAAAAACTGTTTAGAAATATTAATGAAATCTTTGCATTCTTTCGATAACCTGAATTCTGGTTATGCTAGCAAATTAAAATCCTAAAATGAATTTGTCTAATTTCTTATTTGACAATTCTCATTTTAACACTAGCATCCACACAGCCCCCTGCGGCCATGCAGATTAAACTGGTATCTACATAACCCCCACGATTATGAAGATTCAGTTAAAAGTGAGAACAAAGGCCTAAAATGAATTTATTTATCTAGCCACTCATAAAGAAATCTTTGCATTCTTTCCATAACCAAGAAACAGAATGATAGATGTCATGAAAATGTAATCCATTAGAATGAATTTTTTTAAGACAAGGTATACCTTGTCTTAAAAAAATTCATTCTAATGGATTACATTTTCATGACATCTATATCATTCTCTGTTTCTTGGTTATGGAAAGAATGCAAAGATTTCTTTATGAGTGGCTTTATGTATTTCCGATGAGCTCCAGAATAAGGGCGAAAAACGTTTCAGGCTAAGTATTTCCAAGAAACAGAATGATAGATTTCATGAAAATATAATCCATTAGAATGAATTTTTTTAAGACAAAGTAGAAAAATAAATTCATTTTAGGTCTTTGTTCTCATTTTTAACTGAATCTTCATAATCGTAGGGGGTTATGTAGATACTAGTTTAAATGTGGCCGTATGGGACTGTGTGGATGCTAGTGTTAGAATGAGAATTGTCAAATAAGAAATTAGACAAATTTATTTTAGGATTTTAATTTGCTGGCATAACCAGCATTCAGGTTATCGAAAGAATGCAAAGATTTCATTAATATTTTTATAAAAAGTTTTTCTTTTAGTTATAGATAGTTATTTTTTCTGCTGTTTGTAAAATCCTATAAAGAATATATGTTTCAATACATCAGGTAAAAGCAAACAAATAATAATTCATTTTTAAACATGATATTCCTTAATTTAGAAAACAGTCACCCAATTAAAAAACCCTATTATAAACGTATAAAAACAATCCTACATAGAAAAATATGAAAAATGTTGAAATTATGAAATTTCACAGAGCCTATAGTCACGACTTCGACGTTCAAGCAAATACTGATTGATATGATGCGCAGATCATTTTTGTAAATCGGTACCTGCCCAGAGTGGAGGAGAGAGAGAGAATATTAAGCCATGAAACGTCATCAGTGAAAACTATTTAATCTAATAATCTAAATCTACTCTGTGATGATATAGGTTTGTTCATTTGTGTTGATTTCAAGCAGTTAAATAAAGATAGTGCTATCACAAATAATGTGAGTATGAGAAAGATTACGTGTTTCAAAGTTGCTATAAATCAACACAAATGAACAAACTGTATATAAGATGCTTTCGTTCGGCAGTGATTCGTAATCATGTTTCATTTGTTGTCTCTGTCACTGCCATGCAATTTTGTATCATGTGATCATTGTTCATTGAAATCCTGTTTATTTTGTTCACTGCAAACAAGAGCAACTATTGCTGACTTGACATGTTGTATAACCTAAAACCTAATTATACCAGAGAGAATTACCTACTCTTTATACTTTAATCTTTCGACTGTTGATATTTCCAGTAGTTTGTGATATTTGCTAATCTAGTATTTTTAGAAATTGATTCTTTCTTTAGATGCGAACTGGTGGTTCTAAAAACATTTGTAAAAATAATGACGATAACTGATGACCAGTGATCGGAAATTGGGTTAATTCCAGTGGCGCACATATATGAAATTTAAATGTAAATTGGTGGCTCTCTATGAAAATTAAATGTAATACGAACCTACCTTATGAGTTTATGATGTATGTACACATAAATTGCTATAAATTCGCACAGCACTTTCAAGTTTCAAACTTCGTACTTCATAGTTTCAAAGTATATGGTATTTTTTTCTAAATTTTCATGTGTGAGATGATTTCCTTTGACAGTAAATATCCACTGTAAGGTCGAAAAGGAACTTTCGCATTCCATAGTAGTGAGGGAAGCATATCTAAAGATATTCATAGGCACCTAATCAAGAAAGGCATCTGGTTCTGTCACAATTTTTGTACTAATGGCAAATACGACTGCCAAGTCTGGATTCCTTTGTAAAACTGCAACTCACTTTTTTTATATGACCTCAGCAGTTGCACCCGGAATTTCATTACTTATTTGTTTTTTTTCTTAGCAGTATTTGGTTTGTTAAATGTTTCTTCCAAGGACAAATTTGGACATTGAATGTTTTCTATAATTCTTGTTCTTATTTTAAAACATTCGTAAATAAATTTTAAATCATTTTTAACATTTGGAATGTTTATTAAATCCTTTGCATGCTTAATTGCAATAGCACTTCGTTTAAGGTTTCTACAACTTCCTTTACTGAGTTGAAGTTAATGGTAGTAACATGCCGCGTTTATCCATGTTTCCCAACGTGTGATCACTAGTTTTGGAGAAAGCGGCAAATTAGGATATTTTTCTTGGAAATGTTTTATCCTACTAGGAGTTTTTAGAAAAAATTTCTTTATATTAGCTATAAATTTGTCAATAATTGTGAAACAATCTCATAGTTTCTCGTATACACGGTGTAACGCATGCGCTAAACAAGTATCATGTAACACTTGTGGGTATTTCCTTTTAGTTTTTCCAGCACTTAACATATACAACACTGAATCAGTACTAAAAACAACAACTTTCTTTAAATTTTGTTCAGCCAAGTTTTGTCAAAGCTATTTTAAAAAGTTTTCAAAAAAATTAAACACTTATTCGCCATTAACTGTTTCTAAAGCCCAGGCTGCTGTTAAATGACACTTGCCAGAACCATCAATATGTAATTTTGTAACTAATAAATTTTACTTAAACTTTATTTCCCAAAAAGTCTGCTGCTTCGTCTATTGTAACCCAAAACCAGCCATTTTGAAGATCACTCCGAATACCTTCCTGTTTTTCTTCATATAATTTGCTGAGAATTTTTTTACGAAGCAGGCTTTCACTTGGAACATGTTGCCCCACGGAGTATTTGTTTAGAAAATGTGTAAAATGAACGTTATTTAGTACACTTCATGGAAGACTTAAACATATTAACAAAAGAGCCAAATCTAAATAAAACGCCCTTTGAAATTCTCTTTTCCTTTTTTATATTACACTCGTGTGTAACTATTTACATGTTTTAAAACAACATTTCTCTGTATACACTATAAAATGTAGTTCTTTATAAGGCTTAATCCATTTTTTGACCGTAATATTCCCTCGGACTAAAATGCGTCATGTTGATAATAAGTCGTTCTTTCAGTAAACACAGTTATAAATTAGACCCTGATCTGGGCCATGTCCATTTAATTTAAAGGCGAGTAAATAGGAAATAATGTTTAGCGTGTATTGCAAGTGTGTCGGCCACCTGTTGCCGGTGTGCATTGTTTACGCACTCTGTTTCTTTAACTTAAATAGCCTTTCTTGTTTAAATAGATTACATTATAATTTACATTACACCAAAAATAAATCAAAACTTTTTTATTTTTCAGTGAACTCAGCATCTGTGCTTAGTTAATTTATTTATTATATTTCAATTAATCCTTGTAACGACGCACCTGAAAATTAAACCCAAATTCTGATCACTGCTGATGACCAAGCTACTTAATTTATTAAAAGTGAAATTGTCTTGCAAGTAAAGGGAATTTTTGAGGTAATGGCAACTTCCAGTGAAGCAAAAACTACAGAGAGTATTTATGATGATGTGAAAATTGAAATCAAGGAAGAACCTATTGTTAATCGTTGTGAAAGTGTCAATGTATCAGAAAATTTGAGGACAGTATTAGGGGCCAATTCTTCTGATATACTTAAAAAGAGTGTTGAAAATAATTGCTCACATGATTCATTTAATATTCCTACGACCCAGCAAAACCTGGCAGTGCCTATTTTTGCCAATAAAAGTACGCACATCATCGATAAAATAGGCAGCGTAAACGGATCCAGCAATGATGAAGATGATGAAATCAATGACGTCTGTATTGAAGAGCCTCCTGTTATGGATTACAACGGAACTAATCTTAATGGAAAAAATACAGAGGTTATTACAGACAAAGCGTTGACTACTGAAAATGATGTTAACCAGAATCATGAGATATCAACAGATGTAATAAATGATATCAAAGATGTGGAAGAATCGGATAGATCCTCTGATGCACGGAAGAATAATGCTAGTTGTGATACTTCAAGTGAAACTAATGTGCTTGAAGCAGAGGAAGACAGAGTAGTAGAAAAAAGGCAGGACTTTGTTTTGAATATCATTTTGGAAAGAAGTACTGAATGTGAAGAAAGAATTAATCGAAAAGTACTTGGTACAGTTGAAGAATTATTTGTTGCATTACAACGTGAAGACCTCCATCTACTTCAAAAGTCATACATAGACGAACGTTGTAAAGATAGGTACGTACTCGAAAAAAAGTAATTTAGAATGATAGTCTTTTAGTCATTGTTTGTGCCTGAGATCTGGTATACCCACACCTTTTTCTTTATCATCCGAGATAGAAATTTGAAATAGGGTTCAGAATATTTGACACAAAAATGCATTTTTTTACATAGCCGGACCCAAAAATTCACTTCCAGTTTAACCGGGGGTATAGTAGACGCAATCGTTATAGTGGCTCGACGGGTGAAAGTATAATAAAGACGGCCTGTTATCTTACTTGGACTAAAGGCATCATTTCCATAAGCAACGGTAGAGATTTATATAAAATGCCACAAACTTTGTGAAATTAGTCATTTTTTTTTCCTTCTAGCGAGTCAACCGGCCTTGAAAAACCCAAATGGCACCGATGGAGTTCGAATCAAGCAAAGCAATTTTATTGCAGGGTATGTCCATTTGCAGCTGACCATAAATTTGATCTTTTAGTTCATATCACGGAGAAACATGAAGAATTGGCTGCCCAGAAAAGAGTCTTGCCTAAAGAGAATATGTGTCCCGGAGAAGAACCTAATCTTGTTTGGTTCAAATGCACGAAGTGTGCTTACGTGACGAAACACAAATCTCTGTTTGAAAAACATTTAATCAGCCATAAACAATTACACGAAGTAGAGGCTTTCAGGTATGTGTATTTTCTGCATTGCTAATGTACAAGGTGTTCCTTCTTATTCGCTTCCTGCTAGACTTGTGTGATCTATGCAATGCTACAGTTGGCCTCCGTTTGCTGTATAGCACGCCTGACAGCATCACGCCATCTGTCGTGGTTGTCTGTTAGGCACACCGCCTCACTAAAGCTCTTCCTCATCGATTCCATGCTGATGTCAGCTCAACATTTTGGGTGTGCGTCCTCTTTTTCTTTGCCAACATTTTCTCAAACTGCTTTCCGTAGTTTACGAAATTCGTTTCTGGATCATAATGCTGTGAATTTCATCATATTTCTAAACAATGCTCGTCAAACATTTCTATTTGCCCCTTATGTGCACAAAACCATAAATTAAATGAATGTCCTAGACCTAATGTAAATTGTTGTATAAATTGTCATAACTTTAACAAATATGATAAAGAAGCTACTGTGGTGCCTGGGACAAAAATTGTCATGTTTTCAAGTTTACTCTGGAAAATTTTAGAACTAATATTTCTCCTAAATAGCAATCAAGTAACAATGTGTGCGATGATAGAACCTAAACAGAGCACTTCTTTATCTATTATCAGAATGTACGTGGTATGCGGACAAAAACTAATCCAATTCTTAAGTCTGTCCTCGCTGCTGACTATGATGTTATTCCACTTAGTGAAACTTGGTTAAATGACACAATCCATAATGGTGAATTTATTGTATTTAGGCGTGATAGAAATTATGAACAAACAAATTGCACAAGAGGGGGTGGTGTGCTACTCGCAGTAAAAGAACAACTTAATGCTTGTCTTTGTGATATAAGAAGGCACTGTGATATATTTAATGAGCTCTACTCTGTAGATATTGTTGTGTGAAAATTAATTAAAACCTACACATTTTTAATATACAGAGACTGTCTATTTTACGAGGGCCACACCAAATATCTCGCTTAATATCTATTGTAGAAGAATAAAGTTTTAGAAACAGTTATCCCATTTTTTGTGAGCTATATTTCAGTAAAAAGAAATTTGAAATCCATAGCCTATACTTTATGAGATATATTACAAAAACCTGAAAAATAGGAAAACCACAAACGGTTATAGCTTCCTTGTTTGAGGAGATACGAAAAAAGTTAAAGGAATGAAAGTTGACGGCAAAGACAATAAGAATAATAACGTGTAACAAAAAAATCGAAAAATGCAGTTGGCTTTGACATACGCTATTGTGCAAAAATGAAAAATACATATCTCAAAGTTCCGTTATTTTTTTCTCATTCCAACGATATAAAACATGTCACAGAAATTTTAACCGATAGTGTCAATATTTAATATTTTATGAATACCACAATTCATATCATTGAATCGTAACAATCAGCTGTGCCATAATAGTAAAAATTCACTTTATAATAATTATAATTCCGTGATTATTTATTACAATTTAATACAAACCAATAAATATCTCATAAATAAAAATACAAGTACAAAACGAACATCCAAAGAAAAAAACGAAAAACTATGTATAACAGTACTACCTACTACTATATTGAAAAGAAATTGTGTGTATTTATTTTTCTAACTACAAATGCTCAAATTGTGCACCATGCATTCTGACACATAAACGTGCTCTACGAGACACGTCACGCATTACATTTTGGAGCATTTCAGGAGTAATTGCCTCACATGCGTTTCGAATTCTGGTTTTGATGCCCTCAATATTTTCAGGGGCAGTTTGAAATACCTTGTCTTTAATGTAACCCCAGACGAAAAAATCCAAAATTCAAGATGGCGGACGAACAAGAAGTGCTAGTTAAAGAACTGTGTAATTACTGTAATAAACCAGTGTCCAAAAAGTTAATTAAGTGCAAAATATGTGACAAGATATATCATAATAGCTGTTCAATAAGAGTGCTATGTTGCGAAATGAGACCGGGAACCCTAACTCATGAAAATAATGCAAGTAACCTAAGCACAAAAAGTTCAGACAATGAAGATGATCCAGTATCAGTAACAATAACAAAAGAAGAATTAATAATTGTAAACAATGAACTCAAGACAGAAAATACAAAATTGAAACAACAAGTAGCACGACTAGAAGAAAAAATAAAAAAAATGCTTACAGAAGAAAAACCTGATTCAAATAAATCCCAAGAAAGTCACAGCTCCACTGAGAAATACAACGAAATAAATTCTGTTATAACACAAGAAGTTGAAAGGAGATTCTCAACTGTTCTGGAAGACCTTAAATTAATAAAACTAAAAATAAACAAATTAGAAAACACAACCAAAGTAGGACAAAGTCAAGCACAAGAAAAAGCAGTAACAAAAAAAGTAAACATATCTTATCAAGCAAAAACCCAACCAAACCATAACAAACCAGTGACACCCAAACAGTTTCCATACCAAACGAACTTAAATGACCTGGAATTAAAACAGAGGCAAATAATGAATGACATCATAAGCTTAGAGCCAAGCTCTACAAAAACCATCTCTGCAAATCTAGACAAACAACAAAACGAAACTGACGGGGATGCTACCACCCAAAATAATGTTAATAGTAATGCATCAGAACTTGAGGGGAACTAATACGTATTCCAAAAAAATAGAAAACACAGGCAAAAAACAGTAATAGGCCAAAATCAAAATCCTTCAAAGCTAAAGGCAGTAGATCCATTAAGTTGGATATTCATCTCAAGATTGGAACCAAATACAACAACAGACGATATGAAAAGTCACCTTCAAGACTACGATATTACTGTCATGCAATGCTATAAACTCAAAACTTTCTCAAATGCCATAAGAGCTTTTAAAGTAGGCGTAAATCAATCTGATGAAGAAGGAATGTATTCCGAAGAGATGTGGCCGGCAAAGACAATAGTCAGACCCTATGCTCCTAATCAACTCGGAAATTTTCAAAGAAACCCTCCCATAACCCTAAAGAAGTAACCAGCAAACAAAGCATAAACCAGTCTTCCAACAGAATACGCAGCGACAATACAATTAAAAGACCAGGGTCATCGCATTTTAAATCTCATAAAGAGAGGACAAAATGTCTTAGTCTCCTTCACTTAAACATACAATGTCTACGTAACAAAGTTCTTGAATTTGAAGCCTTTTTAAACAGTAAGTCATATGATTTTTATACTCTTAAATGAACATTGGCTGTCCAATCCTGAAATAGATTCACTTAACATAAACAATTACAGTATCACTTCTTGCTATTGTAGATCCATAAAAACACATGGTGGCGTGTGTACACTGTGCAAACATGCACACAAATATCAGTCCCTTAATATTGACGCTATATCACATGAGATTCACTGTGAAATGTCAGGCTTCGAATATAATAACACTCAATATGTAACTATTTATCGGTCTCCTTGTGGCGACTTCAATGTTTTCATGGATAAAGTAACACAAATGTTAAACAAACTATCAACAGCAAAACAAATCATCATAACTGGTGACTTTAATACCAAGTTTAACACCAATGATCCAAATGCTCATGCTATTTGTAACCTGTTTGCCTGTTATGGCCTAACTAAAGTGGTTACCGAAAATACCAGGAAAAACTCCTGTCTAGATAATATCTTCACCAACCTAGACCCCAATCTCATTAAAATCAACACCATCGACACTAACTTTTCTGATCATCTAGGTATAGAAATGCATTTTTATCAAAAAAACGAAAAACCCAGTCAAAACCTGAGAGTAAACTACAGACCCATAACCGACATCGGACTAGAAAAACTTTACAAATATATTGAAACTGCCGACTGGAACTTTGTTGACGACAAACATATTACTGTTGACGACAAGTTTGAAATGTTCACACATTACATAACTAATGCTATCGAAACATGTCTACCCGAAAAATCCAAAATAATAAGTAACTCTAACACCAAAAAGGTTAACTGGTTCAATGACTCACTCAGGCTAATGCGCGAAAACCTTAAACTACTCAATGACCTATCCAATCAAAACCCACCTCTTGTGACAAAAGAAAACTTAAAAGCTTACCGTAAAAATTATCACGCAGAATTGGTAAAGGCAAAAAGAAACGCACATGACAGTTATATAAGAAACTCCTCAAATCCCCCTAGGGCAATGTGGGAAATAATAAAAAGCAATTCGCCTAATAACCAAGTTACTCCATCCGAAAATCTGGATGCTAATAATTTAAATGACTTCTTTGTTAACATCGCTGAAAACATAACCACCAAGATCGTTGACACTAATGTTGATCCTAATTTGTATCTTGGGAGTAATAAAGTAGATTCAACTTTCCAGTTTAAAGAAGCAAAATTTATCGACATAAGAAACATCATAAATAACCTCAAAAACAGCAAAAGTAAAGATGCCTATGACATTAGCGTTAAAATTATAAAAACCTTGGCCAATTTAATAATCCACCCCCTAACTAATCTCATCAACCAATGCATATTATCTAATACCTTCCCTAAGATACTAAAACTATCCAAAGTCATCCCAATTTACAAAAAAGGTGCAGCCGATGATCTAACAAACTATCGTCCAATCTCACTAGTGCCAATTATTGCAAAAATTTTTGAAGCTTTTCTCAAAAACCAAATCAAGAACTATTTCGAGGCGAATAATCTATTTTACTATGGTCAATATGGTTTTCGAAATAAGCGTTCTACAACACTTGCAATAAATAATTTTACACAGAGATCGTTCTAAACAACTTTGAAAATAAATTGTATACCAAAGCCACATTTTTCGACCTAACGAAAGCCTTTGACTGTGTATCTCACACCATACTAATAAAAAAATTACAGCACTATAATTTCAATAACAACAGTCTAAAACTAATTCAATCTTATCTTTCTCACAGATACCAATACGTTTCCCACAATATGCACAAGTCACATTAAAGACAAATCATACATGGAGTTCCTCAGGGATCGGTCCTTGGACCCATACTTTTTCTCATATATATTAACGATATTCACAGATCTGATGTAAATGCTCAATTCATCCTCTTTGCTGATGACGCCACCATATTAGAATCCGATAGTTCCCTAGACATTGTAACTGAAAATATGGAAAGAACCCAATCAAATATTAAAAACTGGTTTTCAACAAACAAATTATGCCTAAATGAAACCAAGACCCAGTCACTCAGTTTCTCCTTGAGACAAATGAATAATAACCAAAATAACACAGACACGATAAAATTCCTAGGGGTACATCTAGATCCTGTATTAAAATGGGACAAACACGTTGTTCACCTCTCAAGTCAGTTAGCAAAAAAATGCTACTTCATACGCAACCTGTCGGCCTCTGTGTCTCAAGATGTTCTAATAACCGCATATCATAGCTTCTTTCATTCAATAATGACATACTCAATACTTAATTGGGGACACTCAACCCATACACCAATAATCTTTAGCCTACAACGAAAATGCATTAGAATTATTGCAGGAATTAAGTATCGAGATCACTGTCATGAGCATTTTGTTAGGCTTGGCATATTGACGGTACCACGTGTTTATATTCTCGAATGCCTTGTTTACACCAAGCAAAACATAGATAGCTATAAAACACACAGTGATACTCACAATTACCATACAAGAAATAAAGAAAAACTAAAACAAAGCTTTCTACGGCTCACAAGGGCAAGAAATGGTACTGGATACTACTGCTTTAAATTCTTTAATATCCTTCCAACAAATATAAAAGACTTAGACATAAATCAGTTCAAATTTAAAATTAAGTCATATTTAAAGAAAAAAGCCTTTTATAATTTTGAGGAATATCTCGCAAACAATTTCTCCGACATGTAGATAAGTGGGGTGGGAACCTAGGACATTTTCGTCTGCCATCCATCACACACTTCTTTTGGTCTATACTCTACATACCATGTTTTTCTTTGTTATACTATAAGTTATATACACATTTAATTGTACCAGTTTGTTCTCTATTTATAATCAATGTCATGTGCTTTTCAAATTTCCTCTGTTCTCTTCTTTGCTAAATGTTTTTATATTTGTACTAATTAAACACTAACCATTGATAATTATCAAATTTATTTGACGTGTGGAAATACTATTTGTATACTTAACACCAATAAACCATTATTATTATTATTATTATTATTATTATTATCTGGTGATCGAGCTGGCCATAGGTGCCTATCCAGCTATCTGGCATAACTTGATTTAAATAATTTGTACATATTACAGCAGTGTGAGGTGGAGCCCCATCTTGTTGGAAATATGAATAATTTAATCTTTCTGCCACTGTTAATTCATAAAGAAAATCTTGAAATTCGTTTTGCAGGAAATTAAGGTATCTACGAGCGGTTAATTTGCCATAATAAAAATAAGGTCCAATTACTTTAGTCCCTAAAAGACCCAACCAGACATTCGTAGAAAATCTTTCTTGGAAAGCAGTCTCTCTGCACCAATGTGTATTTTCTCGTGTCCACTTATAATGCATATTTCTATTGAAAAATCCATTATTAGAAAAATTTGATTCGTCCGACCAAAGAATTTTGCTACATATCAGCGCGTCATTCCTTTTCTTATTTAATAACCATCTACAAAATCTTACTCTCCTTGGCTTATCTCCCTCATTTAAATGTTGAACTTTCCTCATTTTGTAGCATCGAAATCCGTTTTTTTTTTCAATATTTTTCTTGCACTGTCTTTTTTTATGCGACAGTTTCTCTGAATTTGTCTCAAAGAGGTTTCCTCATTTTGGTTAACATAATTCATTACTCTATTCACTTTTCTTACATTATCCGCAACATGCGCTCGCCTTACTACTTTTTTTGAAAATGAACCGTGCGTTTTTAGATTTTGAACTAACTTCCTAAACATAGTTCGATTTGGCTGTGGAGCATCTGGAAATCTATCTCCGTATACCGTGACTGCCATCTCAGCGTCAAAATTGCACTGACAATAAATGCTAATCATATCGAATTTGTTATTATTGGTGTACACCATAATTACTGATATAAAATTTGTCTTAGAACTCGACAACGCAACATACAACATACAACAGTGACAATCTGTCAAATTTATTAATAACTGTATACATTGTTTTTCACTAATTATGGCACAGCTGATTGTTACGATTCAATTATATGAATTGTGGTATTCGTAAAATATTAAATATTGACACTATCAGTTAAAATTTCTGTGACATGTTTTATATCGTTGGAATGAGAAAAAAATAACGGAATTAATGGCGTCATGGCCTACTTTGAGATATGTATTTTTCATTTTTGCACAATAGCGTATGTCAAAGCCAACTGCATTATTCGATTTTTTTGTTACACGTTATTATTCTTATTGTCTTTGCCGTCAACTTTCATTCCTTTAACTTTTTTCGTATCTCCTCAAATAAGGAAGCTATAACCGTTTGTGGTTTTCCTATTTTTCAGGTTTTTGTAATATATCTCATAAAGTAGGCTATGGATTTCAAATTTCTTTTTACTGAAATATAGCTCACAAAAAATGGGATAACTGTTTCTAAAACTTTATTCTTCTACAATAGATATTAAGCGAGATATTTGGTGTGGCTCTCGTAAAATAGACAGTCTGTATATCCGAAAAAAAAGGTCACACGTCAATACCACCAGCAATGACAGTGATACCAGATGGGATACTCCTCAGCAAATAGTAAACGGATTTGCAGAATTATTTGCCAACAGCTTCCTCAATTCTACAGCATATGATAACTGAATAACACATAACCTCAGTAAGTGAGGAAGAAGTCATACAGGCATTAAAACAAATCAAACCGAAACTGACTGCAGGTCCAGACCTAATCCCGGCATTCCTGTTAAATGATTGCGCCGTTGTACTTTCCAAGCCGTTACAAATTAGATTCAATTTTATTTTTACGACTCAAATATTTCCAGATGCCTGGAAAATTTTGTGACCCATGTATATCCTTTGTTTTGTGACTCTGTAGCTGACACACGTCATGCTTCTTATAGGTTAGGTTAATATTTTAGTTATTAATTTTTATTTACTAAATTGCGGCTGGCGGTATGGCTATAAGCCTTTACGCAAAAAAAAAAAGAATCCACGATAATATTATTGAATGAGGATAGATACGGGTCGAATTGTTCCGTAGATGTCAGTACAACTTGGTTACCAATGTTATAAGAATAACTTCACAAACTTAACATTGGATAAAAACTAAAAAAAACTGTTAGGTATATCAACAGTTCTATGTAAATAGTAAGTATCTATGGATATTGAATATAACAAACATTCTTAGAGCTGTGTATTTATCATACACAGCAAAAAAGGTTTTTCAAAAAAAGTCTTGAAAAAGGACACATTAGATTTCCGAAACGTCGGCGAAATATTTAATTTCAAGGTTTTATACTTATTTGTGTTATTTATTTTAAAAAAAGCAACCTCTACCTGATCCTTTGAGGTAAAAGTCACAGGCGTATAAGTTATTTACCAGTAACATACTGGTTAATTGTGATATGATAAACGAGCAGATATTGACACTCACTGCGTGGCTAGCCCCCCACCACCACTACTAACAGTCTCGTTATGCTGTTATATACATTTAAACATCATGATTATGGTTATTATCATTATCTTATGAATATGGAAATTATATTCCAGTTTGCCTTATAGTAATCTGTATCTATATTTTAATTATCTATGTGTTTTACGCTGTAAGTGGTTTGTACTCTTGGATAATAGAGAACACATAAATAAATAAGTCCTCTTTTTCAGCTGTGCTTCATGTCCATTTATAACTAAAAGAAAGGCTTATCTTATCAAACACATGAGTGTTCATAAACAAGACTCTGAGGTTATGCTTCACAGATGTCCCTATTGTAATCTTGTAACTCGGAACAACTTATATTTGAAGAAACATATTCAATTTATTCACAAAAAGGAGGAGAATCAATTCTTTAAATGCTCCAAATGTACATATAAGGTAATATTCCAACTATTTTGTTGATAATTACTACATCATAACATTAATTGATCAGAATTCTCTTCATTAGTAGGATTTCATGTTAGTACACGATTCACATGTGAAAGATTTCACCATACAAATCAGTGGCGGCTCGTGATATTGTCTACAGAGGAGGCTTGATATTCTGAAAGACAACTGATGTGCAATATGACTACAATTTGTACATTTCCCCACCACCCCTGAGGTATTACAACGGCGCGTTACATTTTTTTGCCGTGGGTTGTTCGCCAGGATACCGATTCAGGACTTGAGAAAATAGAACTAATAAAAGAATAGAATGAAAAGGAAATAGAAAATATGATGAGATGAAAAAATCATTCTCATGAAATTCTCGTTCCTACGACTCGAGTATCGGTATCCAAAGGAGTCCTACTATCCCACTTGTAATTAAATTATATAACTTTTAATAAAAATAAAAATAGTTTTGGTAAAAAAATTAAAGTGTTTTTCTACAAACAAAAAATTGTATTCATTATCACTGCCAGGCGTGTAAAATTATAAGTTTTAATAGAAATTAAAATAGTTTTGAGAAAGAAGTTATATAAAAAAAATATAACCGCGGAACTCTATATTATGGAGAATTATAAAAAATATTTCCTAAAAAATAAATAACACAAATAAATATTTTTTCTAAAATAACAACTACCTATGTTAATATCTGCTTTAAAGCCTGAATATTTTTATAAATGAGTGGTAACCTGCGATTTTTGGAACTAGCAAAATGGTTGATTATTTCATCATAAAATGAATCGTGTTTCCTCAATTCTGACAAAAAACGTTTTTCTATTGAAATAAGCGATACATTTGAAAAGCGGTCTTGACTCATTTTGTTTCTAGTAAAAATGTTTTTATGCGTTTAAGTGCTGAAAATGATCATTCTACAGAAGCTTACCGGAATTGTCTCAAAAAATAGTGGTGTTATTCAAAAAGTTCTCTAATTTTGGGTCATAAGTTTTTAAAAAATCTACCAGCTCTTTGAAATTTCCTTTATTGCACGGTTCTTGTTTTTCGTCATGTCCTCGGAAAGAATTTTCTTGTGAAGATAACTATATAACGGCATCTATTAACCTCTTTAATATTTCCCTATTCTCACGGACCTTTTCGTTAACATTTTCTATTTCTCTCTTATGTGCAAAATCCAAGAAATTTACAATATTTTGTTTACCAAACATTTCGAATTTAATGCAAGATGAAATGTGCTCCTGCAATTTTTCGTGCCTTTCTAAACAAATTTTGCAAATTATTAAACCCGGCCCTGCCCCAAATTGAGGATTGATCATTAGTAAATAATAAACATCTCCAACAATATAATTTGTTTCTAACTGTTGATGCCGTTAACCACTCGACTTTTTTATAATTGTTATCACAAAACCCTCTGTTTTGTTTACCACTTTTAAAAACTAACGAAAGCATTGCTGGTGTAGGCCTGGCATTTCTTTTAATTCTTACCTTTTCGTCATAAATAAGAGTAGTAAATCCACTTAATAACAAATAATCCACCACGTCTGGACAACAAGACATGTTGTTGGGAATATTTTCACCTAGAGCACTTATTTCTAGCCCGCCTATCAAATGTTTTATGTATTTATACGTCAAGTTGTTCTTAACCGGCTAAACGCAACTGTCAGACGTCAGTTCATTTTCTTTGTGAATCACCTGACTCTTGAATGACCTGTGCACATGCGCTATAAAGAACTGAGATCTGAGGCTAGCCTCATACTTGGTTATTCCAAGTGTTGCTATTTTACACAGCGCAAAGAAATTAAAGGTCATTCATGTTATAAGTAAATGCGGTAAAGTTGGAAGCTATTTTGTATTAGCCTCCAGCGAACCGCAGTGTTCATTCAGTAAAAGACCGGCCGACCGGGAAATATGCATACAAAGACTATCCGGACTGTAACGTTATAGGTATGTTTGTGGAAAGGAAATGCAAAAATGTTATATATAAACTGAAAATTAATTAATGAATAATAAACAATAAAAAATATTGAAAATTGAGATATACCTAATAGAAATTTCTTAAGATATTACTTTTGAAGATATGGTGGTTCTTCCAAGGGGAGGCTCGAGCCTCCCCTGCCTCCCCTGACGAGCCGCCACTGAATGCTTTTGCTGGCCGTCGGGTCAAAATTTATAGTCATTATTTTAGTGATTGTGATAATTTTTATCAAAGATTGAAAATTTTAAGAGCAAATCGCAACGTTTGACTCTGAGACAGTAAATTTGTATGTATTTACTAGTATGTAAGTCTAATAAGTTTTTGTATGTACCATTTGGAACTTATTTCTGTAGCATACTTATTTCAATAAATAAATAACTTAAAAAATAAGTCTTCTGGCAGCTAGTTTTCTTCTCAATTTCGCTATGAACGATTTGTTTCTCTTTCATTATTATGTTACGGGTTATCAATGTAACGAGTCATTTTTATATGTGCCAATTGTTTAGTTTTACAATTTAAAATTATCAAAACTTGGCGACAATTTCGCAATAGCACGAACTGGTAAGGCCGAGAAAAGGATTACGGTGAGATGGGAAGAAGCGAGAAGCACGCAGATCAGTCTAGCTTAGACAGTAGACGATTATAGCTGAGGTCCAAGTGAGAGAAAATAAACATTGTGCAATAGGTCGAAACAAAAAATCTGGCTTTATTGTTCATAACATGGTCGACTAAAGTAGCTAAATTATTCAGTTCTACAATACATGGAAATATCGTTTAAGTGTATTAGAGTAACATTGAAGATTAAAACGAGTTATACCAAAGTTGAAGTACGCTTAAGTATGTCATTTGGTAGCATCAAAATAACGAATTGTCCCTGAGGATCTGCCGTTTTAATGAAAAATTGTATGTAATGTCATGTAGGAGAAAAAACTGTACGTTGAATTTGTCAAAAGTGAGCGTCCATGTTGAAGCTGCAATTTCTTTGTTCCGGCTCCTGTTTTCCCGCTCAAAATGGCATACCAGTCCCATCGCCTCGTGTCAACCCTTCTACATCTCTTGAGTGCTCAACTGAAAAGCATTCAGTGTTTAAATTCTAGTATGGTCGTATGTTGTCGTTCCTGAACATTAAGAATTGTCACAATTCTGTTTATATGTTTATTAACCTCCAAACAGCATAAGTAATTTTGTATTGCTATGTTAATAATAATATGGTCAAATCCTTAGTTTATCTAGCATTACCTTGTTCATAACCAGATTTGCCGTGTATATTAATATAACTTGGATTTGAAGTATGTGGTGGACACTGTAACTATCAATTATTTGTTTAAGTTAAAGCATATGACATGCTTTTGAGCATAGCTATTAAGCTCGTTAATTAAGTTTGTTTAAAGTAATTATTTATTTCGTATCTTTGAGAATATTTATCAAATAATTTCTTTGTTTATATTTACGTATGCTACAAATTTCCTTCTCATCTTTAAGCATACCTGTCAACTGATCTTATTTGTCTGTTTATGAATATTACCCGTTTTTATTAACTGTATGGCAATGTTGTTTGTTTATTTTTAATTACATATTTACATATTTGTTGGATATATCTGTCAAAAGTGTTTGTTTGTGTATGTTTTAAAATAAAACGTAATATATTGTTATTGTTAATTAAGTTATGTTTTCTAGTTTTATTTCTGCCTAAAGTCAGTATAATTTTCATATTCAACCAGTTTTTGTATAGTTTTAACAGAACATTCAAAAACGCGGTGGCGCCCATTAGTTTTCTTTTGTCAGTGTTTCTGTAAACCTTTGTTAATGGCATTTAGAATAAAGTAAGCACTTGGTGACAGGTTTCAAATGACATTTTTATCTGTCGGTTAACTGTCAGATTATTCCCACTATATGAGTCTAGATATCTAAGCTGTGGCGACTTGTTAACAATTGCCTTTCCTATTATAGTAAATCAAACGTTACATCAACCAGGGATATTTTAGAAAAACTGCGAAAAAAACTTAATTTTGAACATTCTTTTGTTTAAACAAAATCTTTTTGCTACACTTCTTGCAACGTTTGCAAGTTTCAGCAAAAAAATTGCTGTGATGTGACAGTTCCCTAGAAATTTTAGTTTTATTCCACTAAGTGTAGTCACCTACCTCAACAATTAAGTACAAACAAAGTGTCACCAATACCTAGCTCCCTGACATGATTTTTTGTAATGTTTTTTTTTCAGACATTATACAAATGTTCTCTTAAACAGCACATACTTATTCACAGTAAATCAAGAAAGTTGTATAAATGCCCGTTGTGTCCATTCCAAACTCCATATAAAGGTGTTCTGAAGAGATCACATCCTTTAACTCATGAGGGTGATGAGCTAAAAATCTTTAATTGTGCCAGTTGTTCCTATAAGGTAATAATCGTTTTTGTATCTGGTGAAACGCTTGTTTAGCGTACTAGAAGGCAGTAAAGATATTTCTTCTGAGATTGTACAGCTAGATGAACAATTTTTGTGTCATAAAGGTAATAATAATAATAAACTTTAGTGCCATAGATCTTACAAAGAAAAGACATTAGTATTGTCAAGATATTTCTAGGTAGAGTAATGCCGCGATAATCCGATCCCACGTTAATCCGGATGCTTCTATAATTCGGATTCCCTTTTTGTCCTCTTGAAGTACTGTGTAATCCGGATTTTACTTGATTCTGTAATCCGAATTCATTCAGATGACTCTTCTTTGATCTTGTAAAGTGCCTTAAGAGCTTCTTAAACTTAAAGCTGTTTTTATGGTGTTTTATTGAGTTTAGTAGTGAAATAACTACATTATTAAATGGCAGAGTGAACCTGGATTTAATAGCAGCAAATTGCCTCGTTAATTTGGATTGCTTCCTTCGATGCGATCAACGATTGTTTGCGGTTTCCAGTATCTTGTCCTTGTTTGACCATTTTGTAAGTTCAGTTTTCGGGGTGCTATCCTTCATTAACCTTCATGTGCCCAGGAATCAAACTAAGTTATTTATTTTATGTACTGTGTTGTAGTGGCTAATCCTTCGCGTTGTGAGGGACAGTGTGTTCTAGTGCCGTTAATGAACCTGTCTCGTAATAGATTTTTATCCAATGTCTATCTAAAGCAAGTGAAAACAGTAGACAATTTGATCGCTTTTATATTGTTGACAGACAGTTGTCTCTTGACCAGATTTGTTGTCAATTCATATGTCCCGGTAGGCATAAATCGTGGCCTAGGTAATGCGTGGTCGCAAAGTAACGTTTAATTTTGCCTAGGAACAAGAGGGAAGCCGTTTCGGGTGGCGTGGCATTTTTGTTGCTTACCCAAATCTTGTATGAATTCGGTTCTGAAACCCAATAATGGTTAAGTAATGTAACGTGATATTGATTTATGTTGTTTAGTTAAATGGTTTAAGCCATGTTAACCTACCATTTTTTGTACAGTTCTTAATAGTTTAAGCTAATTAGTTATAAGTTTTCGTATTCAATGTCAGACCATGTGATACATGATACTGTATTTATCTATCTTTGTTGTACCATTTAACCTAGAACGGTTAATAGATTATTTATGTCTTTGTTTAATTTCGATAATTTCTCGCTCATTCAAATTATGATAGCTCGGTGTTTCCTTATTTTGCCGGGCCTATTTAAAGTTTAAAGTGATAAGTAATATCTGTATTAGTTGATTTCCCCTAAGACAAAATAAAGTGGCGTCCAATTATTTTTTTGACTTTTAGACAATTTGTTACCTTCATGAAACAAAAACTGTTCATTGGTATGCTTTACAATCATTTATTTATATGCTAACAGGCTTTACTCATGAAATTAAAAAAATAAGTAAACTGTTTTTTAAGGCAAAAACAAAAGACAACCTAATTAGACACCAACTGATTCATAGACGTCCGGAAGAGGTTACAATGTTTAAATGTGATATATGTCCCCTTGAAACAAGACACAAAGAGTCCATACGTCGTCATAGAGAAACTCACGTGATACCAGACGAGAATAATAGGCATCCTTGCAATTTATGCTCGCATAAGGTAATATTTTAAAATTTTTCCATTTGTATTTTAAGGAACATCGTCATAAATGATTTTAATAAGTGTATCTGTCGCTATACATAAAATAGGAGCTACTTGCAACATGTTGGAATATACTTTCGACACATACACAAATTCCTAGGAGTATATGGTATGTTTCTTTTCTGATGGCACTACACGTTTCTTTCCTGAGTTTGAAAATAAACAGAAACATGTTTTTAACTTGTAGTTTTTTACACAGTTTCGCGAATGTATCAATCTCTTATTTGATATCGATTAGTTTCCATAAATGTTTTTATAACTAACATGGGAATGAAATGTGTGCAATCAGATCCGAAAAGTTTTATCATCTTTTATGACAAAAATATGTGTTAATGTTTCAGTCTGGAAACAGGTATAAAATTACAAATAATATGTTGATATGTCTAATTTTTTGACAGACGTCTTACCGAAAAATATATAGGCGGCAAGAATTTTATTGATTATCTTCTAGAAATATGTTGATATATTAATCATGCCTTATACATTTTCAATATATATTCTGCGTTAAAAGAAATGTGTGTACTTTTTGTAAATATGTCAATGAAAATAATTAATAAAGTATCCGAACATCATCTTATTTCTTCTTCACAATTCATATCGATATTAAGCCTTTACCAAATGCTTTATTTCAAAAGGAGACTGCCCATAATTATAAACACCAGTGCAGTGATATATTTAACTGTCTACCTAGAAATATAACATGAAAAGAAAATTTTAAATATAGAAAAGCATTACTCTCTTTCCTTTGTAAATAGTTGTTTTTGTAACAAGTACCTAAAATCATATTTTTTGGGACAAATCTTAGCTATTACAAAACCAAATAATTCCTGCAGTTCAAAATCTTCCTGTCAACTTTGATGACATTACAGTAGTCGTTCACCATCTAATGTCTGGGATATTAATAAAATATCAGGGCCGGACCTAGAATAAAAATATTTTTAAGTTAAGTATTCCTAGAAAATAACACTCTGTATACTGTTTATAAAATATTTGGCATTAAGATATTAATTTACACCTAGAAAGATACAACATCCCATAAAAAAATCTTTTGGCATCATTTCATTGTTTAAATAAAAAAGTTAAATTGTTGAGGGTTCAAATTTTGTTTTTCTTTAAATGAGAAATTGAGAGAAAAAAGTCACTCTAGGGATTAACTACATATTATTTTTTTTTGTTCCCTATCTGCACTACCAAAAGGTAGTTCTCCAAACTCAGGTTTCAGCAATATTTAATTCATTGCAAGAGTAATTAATTGTTACAATCTTCTAGTCTTGCCATTACATTTGTTTTAAAAATTATGGCTACGTACTTTTTAATAATCAAGTAGGTACCTGTCAAAAATCAGTCATATTGTAACTAAGATGTGTCACGTCACCACTGTAGCTTTTACTGGTTACAATATTGTCTTGTAATAATTCTAAATCATGCCGTTTACATACACGAGTAGAGAATACGCAAATATGGTTTTTGTCTATGGATATTGCAATGGCAATGCAAAAGCTGCTGAAAGGGAATACAGGCGCCGGTTTGGAAATCCATGTGTACGGGATTATAAAACATTTTATAGAGTGTTCAGACATCCTTCTGAAACTGGAACCGTTCCCTCAATCATGAAAATAGAACGTCCTGTTAGGCAGACCCAGCAAGAAAAAAAATTGATTTTAAATATGGTTGACCAGAACCCAAAATCAGCACAAGAAGAATTGGTCAACAATTAAATATTCCTCAAACCAGAGTTTGAAGAACTATTAAAGGCGAACAAATGCATCCTTATCATATCCAAATTGTCCAAAGATTGGTGCCAGGTGATGAAGTATTTCGGTTAACTTTTTGCCGCTGGGTTTTATCCTATAGACAAACTATGTTAAGAGTATTGTTTACCGATGAATCTCAATTTATCCGTGATGGTATAAATAATACTTGAAATTTTCATATTTGGAGTCACGAGAATCCCCGTGCAATAATCCAAAAGAATTCCCAACATAGATTTTCTGTAAATGTGTGGTGTATGATGTTCAATAATAATCTCATAGGTCCTCATATTTTTGAAGGTCGCTTAAATGGTGACAATTATTTAGATTTTTTACAACATACCCTGCCAAATTTATTAAATAATGTAAACACAAGAGGAATGTGGTTTCAACATGATGGGGCTATGCCGCATTTTTCGGTACGAGCCGGAAACTATCGGAATGAACAATATCCAAATAGATGGATTGGTCGGGGTGGTCCCATTGCATGGCCTCCAAGGTCACCAGATCTCACACCCCTTGACTATTTTTTGTGGGGCTATTTAAAAACTGAAGTGTATAAAGAAGAAATAAATATCAGCGAGCAGCTGATTGCAAGAATTGAGCATTTTTGCAATGAAATTAGAGATTGTTAGAAAAAGCGTATATTAAATGACAAAGCGATCAAGAAAATGTATTGAATTTGGTGGTGGTCACTTTGAAAATAAACTGTGATTCAAAATAATTTAATTGGATTTAGTAAGTTTGTGGCTATTTAAGGAAGGTTTTAGTCGATGTTTAAATATTGCCCAAGTGTTCAAGTGTGGGCCACCCTACGAGCGACGTGGTTAGCGTCACTGGTGTAACCTGGCTAGCACAGTAAAGATACGGAGAGCAAAAGGGGGTGGAGTTCAAAGCTTGGGCGCCATTGATTACTAAGGGTAATCAAAGAAAATTAGAGATAAAGATAAACAAAAGACAGAAGTTACATATATACAATAGTACTATATTACAAAAATATTATATTACAGAAAAATATACTATCACAGCATCAACGATACTGTATAGCAAAATATCTCACAGAAATATATAACAAAATACTATATTACAACAACCGAAGTTCAAGATAAGCTTGAGACTTTTACGAGAGCCAAATTAAATATATTACAGAGAGATGACTCGTAAATTGTCTCAATTATGAAACAAAAGTATATTACAAGACAACAAAGTACTATATTACAAGTTACTATATTACAATGTGCACAACGGCAAGGCAAATCTGAGGCGTGTACGAGAACCAAAAATATATTACAAAAGATACGTCTCGTAACTTTCACCTCAACACTAAAATCTTATATTACAACAAAATTAAATAAACTTGAGATCTTTTACGAGAGACAAAATAACTATATTACAAAGGATAAGTCTCGTAAATTTATCTCAAAATTTATAACCATTAGACACTCTCGTTACAACAAAAATTGAACCACGACTTACGATATCACTAACAAACGTGCATTATAGTACTACGATAAGATATTAATCATAAGGAATCACGACAAAAGCAACTACGAAACAATACTACGGCGAAGTATTTGCGACAACGAATTCAAGATACAAACAACTACGAATTAATGTACAACAATGGATTTAATGATAACAACGGATTTAAAATGTAATCTAACCAAAAATATAATAGATTTAGCTTGAATCCAATATTTTAAATTTAGACACTTTTAACTCTTATAATTCAACGATCATGTGAAAATAATCCCTTTTACTGGTAACAATGAAAAGTACTTATCTTTTATTTTGTTATCCTGAAGGAGAGAACTCCTAGATACGGTCCTATTCTCCGATGATCATGGATTTAAAATTCCACATGTGGTTGCCTTAATCCTTAATCCCATTGTGAGGTTACGAAATCGTAGAAGATTGTCGCCAAGACAAAATGAAGAAAATCTCTTCGCCCAGAATGTTTTGGTATATTCCAATTCAAAAAGTAGTATAGCAAGGTTGACTTCATATGAAAATTGCTCGCTTAGTGGAAAACGTAGTAAGTCTTAAACTTGAATGTACTAATCTTGCTCAAAGTGAGACGTTTGGGTGTCTCAATGTGTGGTACGTCGTAGTTTGACTCCTTGATAATATAGTAATATACCAGTTCAATAATCACACCTTACCAGTCCTCGGCTAGCTTCCATCAATCTCAGAGTGAGTTCCCAGTACATATAGACGTACTGGTTGCCTAACTAACTGTCTAGGTACCTAAGTGAACAATAGATTAATAAATTGTTAAATTAATTTATAGTACGAGAAAGAAAACCCAATGAGTGGAGCTTATAACAAATTTGTTTATTCATATATCATTTATATATCAAGTCAATAATAAAAGAAATGCTTCAAATTTATAAGTATCAATTACTTTTTTCTATTCGTTAGCAATCTCAAAAAGTGATGAGTGACAAATGATTTAATCTAAATAAATTTTATTAACACGTGAAGTTCAATAATAATACCAAATGCAATTGCACGCAGTTTACATACTTTTCAAAATAGTTGTTATGGGTACAGAAAATTTAATATTATAACAAATAACAAATACCTAGATCTGGACTATATTCTTTTCTAGATAGCCAGTTCTTGACTTTAATATAAACAAGATAGGTATTTGAATCACATCAACTTATGAAATAATTACAAAACATACACATATATATATACAACAAAATTTATACAAGTTATGACTTACGGTTGAATTTTGAAATACCCCAAAAGAAAATATGAGAACGCTGAACTTCTCCCAGGAGTGGAAAGGTATGAGCGTTGAACGGTCTTCTTATATTCTAGGGTAATCGATTGACTCTGCAAAATTTCACCTCGAACTATAACCAGTTACAACCATCTCGAAGTCATGAAAAGAATCCAACAAAAAGAAACAAAACCATCCATCATCGGTATAAGCTCCAAAATTTTACAACCATTTTTTCTACACTAATTACATCTAATACTACTAATGCTTCTTAATAAAAACTAACGATAAAAAGCCTAAAAGTTTTAAAATCCCAAATTAATACACTATATACATTTTCGCAAATTTAATAACTCACCCTTTCAGGGCTTAACAAAATGTCGACCATGTGCTCGACCCAACACGTGCTCTGTAGCCATATATCCAGCAATCATGCTGATCAGATTTTTCACAAATCATTACTATTATTGGTAAATACGGAAATCCCACTTAATACAAATATTCAACAAAATAACCAAAACGTGGATAAAGATTACTCTCACCAAAATTTACCAAGCTACGTGCAACGTCTATTCGCCTCAAAGGTCACGTCAAGAAGGAAGTACTAGAAAACCTCTAACCCCTTTCAGGACAGGTGCCTAGCGCAGTCGTACTCCGCAGACGAAACGACATAAAAAGAATAGAATTTTCATGATACCATTCGACCTTGAACAGTAATCACAAAAATGATTTATTTTAAACATAATATACAACACATCCGTAATTTGGATAGAATTCGAGAAGTTCTGTTACAGACGTCCATTTCGATTAAGACAACCCTGACATAGATCAACCTGTTGATCGGAGATATAATAAGAAGCGATATAATATTACGACAATCTAACTATAAAAATTATCCCCTTATGGTTCCAAAATGAATTTTAATTGAAGAATTACTAACTTATTAAAGCAAAATATATTAAGTTAAAACATTCATCGAGCTACTCCGAACAGTACTGTTCAGTGAGCGAGTATTCGGTTAAGACTGAATCGAACTCGGCCAATCCCAGTCAGCTGATTACCGGTAGCTGTCAGTTCCTATAACCTACTATGTTCGTTCTATTTATTATTATAAACAATTATTGAGGATAAATTTAATACGAAAATAACAAAAAGGTACAGAAGGTAAGTGATACATTTGAACTAGTCGTTTTCATAGACTGAACTATTTAAGTTATGGTTATGTTATAGGTTTGTTTATCGTTCCTATTTATTCCAGATTAAACACTATGTATGAGAACTCTAGCAAATTACAAGGAATAATAATGTACCACACAACACTGTGATTGATTAAGGTAAAGTACTTATTCATACATTTTACTCGAGACATTTTTTTATTAAAATTTATGTTTATTTTTAGACACTAGTTAGCTGGACGACAGTCGATAAATGTGACAACTCTATCAAACAAATTTAAGAATCAAAAGGATTACTAAAGTATTGAAATGTGAATGGAAATACTATTAATATATGAAATTTTATTAACACAAGACCTTTTACTTATTTATTTTATTCTAAATGATGATATCCTTTTAAACAATGAACTACTTAAAGTTAACGTATAGATTTAGTGATTGAATTTTCATAGTTAAACATCTAACAATGCTGTATTTACACATACACTCCTCTAGCCAAAATGACAAATTATGTTACAACGTCTACTTGACAAAAGCAACCGTAACAAAAGCAAATAATATAACGTGGAAATACTTCGACGTTAACAGCATTAGACGTAATTAAATTTGATTAAGAAGTAATCTTTATAAGAAAATACTCATCAAAAAAATTTATAAAAAAAATCAATCGTTTATGATAAAATCATAAAAAAATACGTATATTTATAATTACGAGAAAATTATAAGAAAAAAAAAAAAACCTGAAACAATATTTCAAATGTTAGACGATATTTGCCGGTATAATAATTAAAACCTTACCTCATGTGATCATCACGAGGTTTTTCAAATTCTATTATCCCCTTTACAGGTCAAACGAAATTATAAATACGTCTTATTAGTTCGATGGTTCAATGAGAAAGAGTTTTACCCGGCGTTATTTAGTTGAAATATCATTACTCGAGCACCATCTCTTATTCGCTAGCGTTAACTCTCACAGATGACGTATGTATAATATTTCCGATAACTTATAATTTTTCTAATAATTATTAACAGTGTAACAAAGGATGCTATCGAGCATTCCGCGTGTTACAAGTTTGACTGATTTCTTATGTTCTAGTTAAATTGTTCATTTTTATTATTTATTATTTTGTTAAGTTTATTAATTACACATTCATTACACATTTTTTTTTTTTATTTTACCAGGTATATGTGATGAATTTTTATTCTCCCTATTTGCACTAGGTACCTTTTGTTAGTGAGGATAGGGAACAAAAAAAATAATATGTAGTTAATCCCTAGAGTGACTTTTTTCTCTCAATTTCTCATTTAAAGAAAAAAAAAATTGATCCCTCAACAATTTAATTTTTTTATTTAAACAATGAAATGATGCCAAAAGATTTTTTTATGGGATGTTGTATCTTTCTAGGTGTAAATTAATATCTTAATGTCAAATATTTTATAAACAGTATACAGAGTGTTATTTTCTTGGAATAACTTAAAAATATTTTTATTCTGGGTCCGGCCCTGATATTTTACTAATATCCCAGGCATGGTAAACGACTACTGTAATCAAAATACAAAATTTCATTGGACTCCGCTTACGCATTGCATATATATGGCGAAAAGAATATTCTTCCAAAAAATATGAAACATCCTGTATTTCGGAAACGGGGCCGCTTTAGCCATTACTGTTTGGGGATTTAAGATCACCTCAATGTTTTCTATCTTTATTACGAGTTGAGTACGTATGGACACTTTCACATGTTATGTAATTGTTTAAGTTATTTTTAACATGAACAAGGCACTGTAGAATGTAAGCACAGAGCAAGGTAAATATCTTAAGTCTTTTAAAAGCATTCCTACAATCATCCCTATATGATAACCCAGCAACGATTCTGACAGCATTTCTTTGCAGTGAACAAACTGTTGAGGTATGTGCCGAGTGGCTCCATATTAAAATGACATAGGAGATGGAAGACTGAATTATTGCGTGATATACCATCAGAACCGTTGATTGTGACAAACAATTTTTTAAATTGCGTAATAAAATATTACGTGATACATTCTTGCAGATGTACGACGTGTGTTCTTCCCATGTCAGCTTACTGTCCAAAATAATGCCCAAGAATTGAACGCAATTGGAGGTCATCTGTACAGAGTGCTGTCGTAACGAAAAAATCGTAGTTATGAATCATAGACAGGCTATTTTGAGCCTCTGATAATAAAATTTTACAATCATTAAGGGAATGAGCAAATGTCGTGTCGTCAGCAAAGAGAGTGGAATATGTTAAGGGACTACTATTTGGCAAATCATTTATATAAATAAGAAATAAAACAGGTCCCAAAACCAGGGTTCAGGGACACCAAATCTAATATCAATGTTACCCGAATCAGCGTTATTAAAATGAACAAATTGATGACGATCAGTTAAATATGACATAATCAATTTTCTGCTACCCTCAGAGAATTTATAAAATTTCAGTTTGTTCACTAAAATATTGTGAGGCACACAGTCGAAAGCCTTACTGAGGTCTAAAAATTGCACATGCACAAATTCTTTGTCCTCGAAACCTTGATTTATTACATTCATTAACGAATTAATTGCTAATGTCGTTGACAATTTCGACCTGAAACCACACTGACAACTATTAAAGATTTTGGCAAATAATGGCACGATAGAAATAGGTCTGTAATTAGCCGGATCATCAATACAGTTTTTTTTAAACAAAGGTAACACTTTTGACAGTTTGAGACATTTAGGAAACACATTCTTTCTGATGCATTCATTAATTAGTTTCGTGAGTGAAATGATAATAATATATTTGATACAATTGAGAATTTTCATGTTGATATCATAAGCATCTTTACCCTGTTTATTTTTCAGGTTAGCGATTACATCTAGAACTTGATTGTAAGTAAAAATAAAATCCGTCTCAGCACCGGTTTTTATGGAACTTGTGAAATAATTTTCCAAATTGTCGGTGGCAGATGACAAGGAGTTAACTAAATTTTGAACGATGTTACCAAAATAATTATTAAATTCATCAGGAGAAATAATTTCTGACGAATTATCTGTTTTATTTTTGTTTATATTAATCAAATTCCACATTGCTTTTTGCTGATTCTTATTCCGATGAATGGAATTATCGTTTGCTGCTTTCTTGGCTTTTAATATTTCATTTTTATAAATACGTTTTTTGTCATTAAATCAATTTTTTCAAATCGCTAATAGGATTTGTCTTATAATTATCAACAAGAAAATGTAGTGTCTCTCTCAATTGCCTCAAATGATCAGTGTACCAAATTATATTAACTTTCTTGTCACCGATTAAAATCTTGGACTTAACTGAGAAAAACATATCCAGAGCAGAAATAATTATATCCAAGAAAAATTCAGATTTAACACAGTGACGGCTCGTGATATTGTCTGCAGAGGAGGCTTGATATTCTGAAAGACAACTGATGTGCAATATGACTACAATTTGTACATTTCCCCACCACCCCTGAGGTATTACAACGGCGCGTTACATTTTTTTGCCGTGGGTTGTTCGCCAGGATACCGATTCACGACTTGAGAGAATAGAACTAATAAAAGAATAGAATGAAAAGGAAATAGAAAATATGATGAGATGAAAAAATCATTCTCATGAAATTCTCGTTCTTACGACTCGAGTATCGGTATCCAAAGGAGTCCTACTATCCCACTTGTAATTAAATTATATAACTTTTAATAAAAATAAAAATAGTTTTGGTAAAAAAATTAAAGTGTTTTTCTACAAACAAAAAATTGTATTCATTATCACTGCCAGGCACGTAAAATTATAAGTTTTAATAGAAATTAAAATAGTTTTGAGAAAGAAGTTATATAAAAAAAATATAACCGCGGAACTCTATATTATGATAAGATAAGATAAGATAATTTATTCATGTCAAAATACATCAGAGAATGTTTACACACGTCAAATATACAAATAGGCACTAAAACAGCTAGATAATTATGGTAGAAGAATAAAATGTATACTACAAAGACAGGATATAAATAAGTTTACAAATAAGATAAAAATTAATATAAAACACATAAAAACAGAGACAAATATGTATCTAAGAAACATGAATACATGGACATATTTAGGGAGTTGCCGTATTGTATATAAATTAAATTAAATAAGATTAAGGTCACTAGATAAAAATTCGGATATGGAGGAATATGGAGAATTATAAAAAATATTTCCTAAAAAATAAATAACACAAATAAATATTTTTTCTAAAATAACAACTAGCTATATTAATCTCTGCTTTAATGCCTGAATATTTTTATAAATGAGTGGTAACCTGCGATTTTTGGAACTAGCAAAATGGTTGATTATTTCATCATAAAATGAATCGCGTTTACTCAATTCTGACAAAAAACGTTTTTCTATTGAAATAAGCGATACATTTGAAAGGCGGTCTTGACTCATTTTGTTTCTAGTAAAAATGTTTTTATGCGTTTAAGTGTTGAAAATGATCATTCTACAGAAGCTTACCGGAATTGTGTGAAGAAATAGTGGCGTTATTCAAAAAGTTCTCTAATTTTGGGTCATAAGTTTTTAAAAAATCTACCAGCTCTTTGAAATTTCCTTTATTGCACGATTCTCGTTTTTCGTCATGTCCTCGGAAAGAATTTTCTTGTGAAGATAACTATATAACGGCATCTATTAACCTCTTTAATATTTCCCTATTCTCTTCGTTAGCATTTTCTATTTCTCTCTTATGTGCAGAATCCAAGAAATTTACAATATTTTGTTTACCAAACATTTCGAATTTAATGCAAGATGAAATGTGCTCCTGGGATTTTTCGTGCCTTTCTAAACCTCGCGACAAATTTTGCAAATTATTAAACCCGGCCCTGCCCCAAATTGAGGATTGATCATTAGTAAATAATAAACATCTCCAACAATATAATTTGTTTCTAACTGTTGATGCCGTTAACCACTCGACTTTTTTATAATTGTTATCACAAAACCCTCTGTTTTGTTTACTACTTTTAAAAACTAACGAAAGCATTGCTGGTGTAGGCCTGGCATTTCTTTTAATTCTTACCTTTTCGTCATAAATAAGAGTAGTAAATCCATTTAATAACAAATAATCCACCACGTCTGGACAACAAGACATGTTGTAGGGAATATTTTCACCTAGAGCACTTATTTCTAGCCCGCCTATCAAATGTTTTATGTATTTATACGTCAAGTTGTTCTTAACCGGTTAAACGCAACTGTCAGACGTCAGTTTGTTTTCTTTGTGAATCACCTGACTCTTGAATGATCTGTGCACATGCGCTATAAAAACTAAGATCTGAGGCTAGCCTCATACTTGGCTATACCAAGTGTTGCTATTTTACACAGCGCAAAGAAATTCAAGGTCATTCATGTTATAAGTAAATGCGGTAAAGTTGGAAGCTATTTCGTATTAGCCTCCAGCGAACCGCAGTGTTCATTCATTAAAAGACCGGCCGACCGGGAAATATGCATACAAAGACTATCCGGACTGTAACGTTATAGGTATGTTTGTGGAAAGGAAATGCAAAAATGTTATATATAAACTGAAAATTAATTAATGAATAATAAACAATAAAAAATATTGATAATTGAGATTAATAGAAATTTTTTAAGATATTACTTTTGAAGATATGGTGGTTCTTCCAAGAGGAGGCTCCCCTGCCTCCCCTGACGAGCCGCCACTGATTTAACATCAATATCTATCGAAGAATCATCGATAAATCCCCAATCAAGCTGATGCAGATATCTGTTTAAATTGAACAAACCTATGTCGGAAATGGGTCTGTAAGAAATTTTCTTAGATGCTCGTGGAGGCTTACAGTTGATTATACTTAAATTTACACCAAGATGATCAGACAAGTATGTTTCAAATAATTGCAAATTACAACTATCAACTCTAAAGTTTATAAATATATTATCTAAACAATTGCCCAGGCGAGTAGGAGCATCATTACATGCGACAAAACCAAAAGAACTGAAAAAATTTATAGGTGCATGAACATGTTTATCAGGGTTTTTAAAATTAACATTAAAATCACCAGTGAAAATTACATTTTTGTTTTTTTTGAGTGATAAAGTTCAAAGTACACATAAGCTTCTGCAAAAATATATCAAAATCCCCAAAAGTAGGGGATCTGTATATAGTTATTATTAAAAAATTGTCACAAACAGCAGACAGTTCACAATGAAAGTCAACGGAAAGTTCATTAATTTGAGTTATAGGGGAACACTTATATGTTTTTCGACAGAAAATTGCAACGCCGCCATGAATGCTATTTATGCTCTAAAATTTGAAGCTAAATTATAGTCTTCAAGTGTTACAGATTTAGATTCATCCTCAACGAGCCAATGCTCATTAATACATAAGATATCAAAATAATTATCCATCAAAAATGCATTAAATTCAGTTACTTTATTTCTAAGGCATTGTATATTTACGTGAAAAATATGAAACGAATCTCGAGGGAATGCTATTCCTGACTTCCCAGAAGACATGTCAACTGACCTTTTTACAGATAAAATGAAGGGAAGCATATAGGAAAAAAGAGTTTCTGATAAAAGTTAAAAATTTTCTGAAAGAGAATGTTTTTTATAAGGTCCAAGAATTTATTGATTATTTCAGCATATCTCACAATCAGGAATTTTTATTGTATTTATATGTTTCATGAAGTATTTTTCTTAATTGCTTTCTGCTTTCTTGTCTTATAGTATTATTCATTTTATTTTTCTATTGTGTTGTTTGTATACTTATATTTTACCTTGAATGTAATCAGAGGCGCGTTTAGGCCTAGGCGCACTAGGCGCGCGCCTAGGGCCCCACTTTTCCAAGGGCCCCCATTTTCCGATTTATTGAGGTAAAAAAGCGATGTAAAAATTTTATTTCTTTGTTATGTCGTTATTTATTTTCGCTTTTCCGATAGCAATAATGATAATTACAACTATCATGAAATACATTTCTTCCCTTTTCCATATCATCCTCATCAGATCTCAATTGCAACAAAAATAACAAAATAAGAATGGTTCATGTGAGTATGTGTTCACGAACATTTGTCGTTTATTTACATTTTATATCATTTGAATTTGAAATCATTTTATAGTTCTTCCTTTCGATTTCAATTTTTTTCATATTTCAATGTAGAAGTCTATAGGAATTTATTGTTTGTGTTTATTGTGTTTGAATATTCTTGAATATACATATTCTTTAATCTTCACTGAATATTCATTGCATCACACTGAAAAAAAATATGCTAGTAATATTAATGAATCGGTTCATTGACTGAAAAGTGATGAATCCGTTTATTAATATAATGTACGTTTATATAGTAACAATAAATGTGTACATTGTCTTAATGACCATATACATTATATCAATAAACAGATTCATAAATTCTCAATGAACTTTCATTCATTGATTTCTCGAACATATTTTCAGTGTATTAAAAGAAGATGCAATCAATTAATAGACCAATTTGGCAATTCCTCAGATGTTACTATTTAATGAAAATAGATCTGCTGATAATGATGATGCGAAAATTCAAGAACCTGAGACAGAACAATCTAGAAAACCCGAGAAAATAACTAAGAAAATTTTGATTTTGAAACCAGTGATGAGGACTGCGAAAAGAAAGAACCATTAGGAAACGATTCTAGTGAATCTGGCGATGATGAACAAATAGAAAAAGAATCTGAAAATAAAGAGAATTTGGAAAAAGAGTATGGCGATGCAAAACAAGCTAATAATCAATGCACTACAATAATCAATGCATTAGTATCAACCTATAGAGGCGACATAGATGCCGAGCTATCTCCAGATAAATTGCATCAATTTTTGATATATGCCGGCTTAAGTCGCCTGCTGAAATGTATAAAGGACCCCGCAGTTTTTTATAGTAAAAATGTGTTTCAGTCGATAGTTCTGAAACTTGGGGAAAATGTTGTCCTGGGCCCCCTGATTAAAATTCATTTTGACCACCAGTTCGACCGAATTCGATTTTTTGATTTAGAGACGATTGAAACTGTGAACATCTGCACAGGTCTGCTTAAATGTTCCATAAAAATTCTAAAAATATTCATACTCATTTTTTGGAGACAGATAAACATTCTTTTGTTTCTTGGTGTTTTTTATTCAAAATGCTTCCTTCTCCCGGAAAAAAATAACAAAGAGAAAAAAATAATTTTTTGCAATTTTTTTTACTGGAAAAGGAAGCACTTTGAAGAAAAAGTTGAAGGGGCATAAGCTGATTATTTTTACCTAAAGAACGTGCCTCAATATTTTGGGATCTTTCTGAAGTAGAAAAAAATAAAATATTAGGGAAATTCTTTATCGAAATTATTTTTGTCTAAGAAATTCTGAAAACCGGTAGGCGTGTTCTTTGAACAAAAATAAGCATATTTTGTCTCTTGGTGTTTATCTCCAAAGTGCTTACTTTTCCCTTAAAAAAATTACAAAAAATATTTTTGTTTGTTTGTTATTTTTTTCCGGGAGAAGGAAGCACTTTGAAAAAAAATGCCAAGAGACAAAAGATGCTTATTTTCAGAATTTTTATGGAACATTTACGCAGACCTTCGAAGATGTTCAGTTTCAGTCGCCTCTAGATCAAAAAATCGAATTCGGTCGGACTGGTGGTCAGAGAGAATTTTAATCAGGGGGTCCAGAAGAATATTTTCCCCAAGTTTCAGAACAGTCGACTGAAACCTATTCTTACTATACAAAAACTGCGGAGTCCTTTATTCTCAGTGTATTGCAGGCGACAGTTTTTAATGTTGAAACCCTTTTGTGTATTTACTTGACCATTCCGATCAGTAATCCCTCATGTATGCACTTTTTCGGCGCTCAAAAGAATTAATAACTACCTACGAAGTACTTTGGGGCAACAGCGACTTCAAAATTTGTCTCTTCTGTATACTGTATCAGAGGAAACACAAAACTGTGATATCAAACGTCCAAATTGACAAGTTTGCTAACATATAAAGCCGGAAAAAAATAATATGATAATATGTATTTATAAAAATATACATGCCTTCAAATCTTTAGATCTAATATTTTTTTAATCGAGGGGCCCTCAAATCTCACAGCGCCTAGGGGCCCAATTTATCTAAACACGCCCCTGAATGTAATTTGCAATGTTTTTTACGGACGAGTGTATACAATTGTAATTGTCTCACATGATATAAATTATCTATCTATCTATCTATTGTAATAATTTGAATTTTGGTACCCTATGGACATAATACATGGCAATGTGCGTTATCGTTTGTTTCTCGCAATTAACCTTGTCTCCAGCCTCGCATAAATGTCCGGTTTACGCATTGCAGTCGTGACTTTTTTCGAATTTGATTATTTCCCGCAATAAAAGGGTTAAAATTACGTTTCTTTGAGTTATTGGCACTACCTCTGTAGGTGCCCCACAACAAGTAACACTCTTATATTTGTTTTTATTTTTTATGATTAGGATATACTAATTGAATGGCTTTCTTGCATGTTTTTGAAGCAAGAATCTTGTCAATCATAAAGTGTAAGTCATTGTATGCGTCTTTTATCCTTTTATATTTGTGACTATACGCTATATAAAGTGGTATTATTATGAAGTACTAGTTATACTAGGTATAAATATTAGAGGAGCGAATTCGAGACTCTATCGTGCCGTTTTTTTTTTCTGGCGTAGAACCAGGTCAAACATGGTAGGTTTTGTTAAGCATGTCATGGGCATATGAAATCGTATTTCACGACATTTTTTCGTGGTCTGGACCTTTTTAAATTAAAAAAAAGGGAAAATATTGCATTTTAAATAAAATGTGTTTTTTTTTGTTTCCACCGTCATATCTTCAAAACTAATGTTGCTATCGACGTTGTTTTTTTTTTTCAATTAAAGTACACACAATAGCGCTTTTAACTGTACTAATGATTTTTACACAGTTCGCAATTTCATTTATTTAAAAATTAGGAAAACTAGATATTTGAATTTTACGTATTACAATTTTCACCAATCGATAAACTTTTTTATTTTTGAAAATTTTTATACACATACAGTAAAGCAAATGTAGCCCAAACATTAGAAAGGTTTTTGATATAATTATTTTTTTCTCAATGTGTATCGTTTGGCAACAGCGGTTTTTTTTAAAGCGCGCTAAATTAGTCATATGTATTATTGTACACCGCGTATGGAAGGTAGGATAAGATGCGTCTAACTAATAGACTATTCAAATTTATTGACCCCTCACCTTAACCGCGAATATCTCAAAAACGGAAAAACGGAAAAAATTTAAAAAATTATGTGTCTATTCTAAATCATTCACTGAAATTTGAATAATGTACATTGGACAGTTTTGAAGTGCTGCTAAGTTATATTGAAAAATGTCCCACTTTTTAAGGAAATTTTGACAATACCAGCTTTAAATCCATTATATACTTGAAAATATGCCTACTATATAAATAATCTTTTAGATGCCGATAAGGCGTGGTATTTTTTGTACGAGGAAATTTTTTCATAATTTTTTATTCTAAAATTTTGCAGTTATTCTAAAAAACACATCATGTTTATTCGGTTATTTATCAAAGTATTTACAAAAATTTTGATAAAATGGTTAATTATATATAATGTAAGCATTTTCAGAAAAAAGAATTGGTATATATCAAATATTAATTTAGTTATCAAGTGCAAAGATAATATTATTGCCCGGGTTCTGCAATATTATCTAGTGCACTTGATAACTAAATTAATATTTGATATATACCAATTCTTTTTTCTGAAAATCCTTACCTTTTATATGATTAACTAGCTTATTAAAAATCTTTTAAATACCTTGATAAATAGCCGAATAAACATTAAGTCACGTTTTTGACAATAACTGCCAAATTTTAGAATAAAAAATGATGAAAGAATTTCTTCGTACAAAAAATGCCGCGCTTTATCGGTATCTAAAATATTATTCATATAGTAGGCATATTTTTCAAGATATAATGAATTTAAAACTGGTATGGTCAAAATTTCCTTAAAAAGTAGGGTATTTTTCAATATAACTTAGCAGAACCTTAAAACCGTCCAATGTACATTATTCAAACTTCAGTGAAAAATTTACAATAGACACATAATGAACACATATTTTCTCAAATTTTCTCTGGTCCGCCATTTTTGAGATTTCGCGGTTAAAATGAGGGGTCAATACATTTGAATCGTATATTAGTAGTTTGCGGGATTTAGAGTATACGTATAAATAGTTTTAAATAAATGCGATGTTGTAGATTATTCGCAATTTAGTTTTCTAAAATAATGGAGTGCATTATTTGTAAGAAAATTGCGCGGGATGATGACAAATATGTGGTACCAAGACCTAGGATACAAGGTTTGTTGTCACTAATATCTAGTGCTGAAAAAAGACGACATCGCGGAAATATTGTGTCAGAAAAGATATTTTAAATGACGAAATTTAATTAAAATATCATATAGACTGTCGTATAGGTAGACAAGTTTTGAAAACATGAACGTTTTTTGCAATCATACAGTGCCGCCGCGCCGCGCCGATTTGCAACAGATGCTGCACAGTACTTAATCGAATACGAAATATTAATAATAGATGGAGGATTTAAATTAACAGAAAAAGTAGTTTCACTACATAAACGTCATTCAGAAATGACCAAAAAATCTATTTAGCAAACAGCAAGATATACCAGGATGATTTTGCATGCAATGTACGAAACTAAATTTAGCAAACAAACATTGGTGAAATTAGTTGATATAGATGTATTAATTTTACTTACTCTCCTTTTTTCACTAGCAGACAATTTTCGTAAATATTGAAGGTAGTGCAAAGTTTATGAACTACAGTTTGTTCTTGTCTTCATTGTTTTACTGGTTGCGACACCACTAATGTTTTTTTTTAATATTTAAAAAATCAGTGTTTGATGTTCTTAAAGAATATTGTTGCTTTTAAAAAATTATCGGAATTGCCATTGCTGTCTAAAGACGAAGCTTTAAAAATCTTTACAAAATTGATTCTAGTACTGCACAAAAACAAAAGTAAACAAATTCAGATATTAAACGACCTAAGGATCAAATTAGCAACAACAACAAACGGAGCTTCCTTCAACTGAAGGCACCTTTTACCACCCATTCTTAAGGTAAACATATATATTTAAATCATAGATTTCCTATCTAATACATTTAGTTAACTATTGCAGGTTTATGCATCAACTTAGAATATCGTACAGAAGCAATATGCCAACTACACTTATAAATGCACATGGTTCAGGACGGAATTTAAGTGACGATGTTTGGACAATATTTTCATTAAGTATTTATTGTTCAGATAAAAATTGTGAAAATCGAAAATATGATTGTGTTAAAGAAGGCCTAAAATGTAACGAGTGTAAATGCCGTACTTGAAATACTGTTATTTAAAGGTTTCGATGAATGTACAGACGAACTAGAATGCTTTTGACGCAGGGCCTACGTAACTAAATACTCATTTTTCAATAGAAAAATAGTTGCAAAAAAATAAAGTTGTTTTATTCCTGCGTCTTGGTTTAATTCAATCAAAAATGTGTAATAACCTACTTATTAGGTGGGTACTTACTTTATAACAATGATTTATATTTACCTGCTTTTAAATATTTTTTACCTTAAAACAACAAAAGGTAGGTTCGTACCTATTTTGGAGCTCTTAATAAAAGCCCGATTAGGACATGAATCCAACAACCATAGTCCGCAGGCGGTAAGCAGTATAATGAGAGCCGGGCGTGCAAGAATATGATTTAGCCCGTTTTAAAAAAATCGCTGACTACATACTATAACCTGCACATCAAAAATTATGATTCTAAAATTTTTTTCATATTGTTCAATTTGTTCACAGCATGTATATACATATTTTCATAAATAAAAATTTTTCTCGCTTGCTGAAAAATACATTCACGAAAATAACAACTTTAAGTTTACTATTATTTTAACAATTAAAAAAAATATATTTTACAATCACAGTGTACATAGTTAGAAGTGCTATTGTGTCTACTTCAATTAAAAAAAAAATCAGTTCCATAGCACAATTATTTTTAAAGATATAACGATGGGGACGTTAAAAAACATGTTTCGTGGAAAATTCATTTTTTTACAGTTTTTTCGAAATAAAAAAGTTCCAGACCACCAGAAAATGTCGTGAAAAGTGGTTTCATGTACACGATCTCCTAATTAAAGAATCGCACCAAGTCTGGTTTGGTTCTACGCCAGTTTTTTTTTTTCTCGGAAACTAAGCGTCTTTGCTTCCCAATTTTACTCGTCTATATGTAGTTATTGCCTTAACCTGATTAAAGATGTGTTTTCAAGTGTGACTGTTCATACTTGCACAATAAATGCTCATTTGAAATTAAGCGGACAAAGTTACTTTACTTTTAATAAATTTTTTTTGTTTTTTGTATAGGCGAAATCTGCAATTTGTCTCAGACAACACTACAATAATGTCCATAGAAATCCCAATGAAGGTACAATGCACAAATGTGACAAGTGTCCCTATCAGAGCAGAAGCAGCGCAAACTTCAAAAGGCACAAGCTTACCCACATGAATGTTGATGAGATCACCTGGAGCCAATGTGACAGCTGTGATTATCAGGCAAAATCCAAACAATCATTAAAGGCCCATTTTAATAATGTCCACAACAAACAAGTACCATGGTTTAAATGTGACAAGTGTGATTTTAAGGTAACGAAACATATTTTCATTAAAAGTTGACTTTTATGTGATATTTATTAAATATCAAAACGAGTTTTTTGTACGCAGAACGTAATAGTCTTTTACATTCAGGATGTAAAAGACTTTTACATCCACCTACAGAAATAAATAGAACTATAGTTTATTTATTATTATCAACAAAAACATAAATTTTAACAATCAATCATCAATAATCAATTTAACAATTAATAACTCCTTTTACCATTTAAATTTAAAGTTGTAATTGTACAATTGTGAAAACTGACTCCACTCGAGAATGGTAAGTCGCTCATTGCAATAGTTTCTTGATTAAGACACTGGATAATTATTGAAAAAGCACCAGATTTGGGAGCAGATGAGATATTATTGGAAATTACAATTTTCTTCTCAATTGATTCCTCAACAACCGCCGAGGAAGGCCAGCCCCCATGCCTTTTAAAACTGGCGAAATCAACTCCAGAATTAGGTAACAGTGTAGCAGATGATCTTCGGCGGAGGCAATGATCAGTATAGCTCTCTGTTTCAGATTATTTTAAATATGTTGCAATTTCTTTTGGTGTATTTCTAATTTTATTACAGTAGTACCGCTATAATCTGATCCCGCTCTGTTCTGAATGCTTCTATAATGCATTGGGAATGTTGATATAGATGCTATCGGTAATCATAGATAGTGATGCCAAATCGATCGAACAAAAAAAATTAATTCATGCATATGATAATGCTGGCTCTGATGATGATGTGATGGAAATTGCCACTCCGATCAGAATTAAAAATGAAGTTGCTGTCAAAAGCTTAAATCTTGCTTTATAGTGGACTACAGAGAATGACAATCCTTTAAAAGATAGTATGACGTTACAAAATTATCAAGGAAATTGCTTGTGAAAAACAACAACATATGAGTCATCAGAGTAAAATCACAAACTTTTTTAAGTTGGTGCCTAAAATTGTAAAAGAATGTGCACAAAATTTAAATGAAGCCAATGAAATTAATGTAGAAGAAGTCTTTTTGTTAAAACTTTTACTTTTTTGGACGATATCCTACACATTTATTTTCCAAATACGGTACTAACTTGGAATATTTCTCTATATCTATATTTTGTTTGAAGTTTAGTGTTCTCTTTAGCATTGAATATATAGACCATAATGTTTTCAAAATATACCAATATCACACTTCAGACACCTTTTTTAATTACATTGAATCATACCATTCCATGAAGTCTTTGTAAGCAGATTCATATTGCCTAATCAATTTGCCAGAAATTGCACTTTTCGCTGCTTCAGACACTTCATGGTAGATCTACATCACTTTCTGTTAACATGTTTTATGTTGTTATTCAATTCCAATGATATAATTATTCAATAAACTGCCACCAACTCAAAAGTTTAAAAAAACGCGTGTTTTCTTAGTAGAATAGTTGATTGTTTACTAAAGCTTATACATCACAAAACCACAAAAATCTTCTGGGGGTACCACGCAAAAAAAAACCAACTCTTTGGTGAAAAAGGCCTTATTTTACTGATAACTCATTAACCGTTGATAATATCAAAAAAATGCTCATTATAAAAAGAAGGCTTGACTAATCGCCTGAAAAAAAGTCCTCTTGTAATTTCCTTGTATATGCCATGAATTTCGAGAAAATCGATATTGAAAAATTTTTATTTTTAATGCGCACAAATTTTCGTTTTTGAAATTTTTCACTCGCGGCCTATACAAAAAATTGCTCGAAAACCAAACATGCTAGGTAGAAAAATCAAGATGGGTTTTAAAGGGATATAAAATACTCTTTTGTGTTTCCATTTTTGATGGCTATTGATGTCTATTAGTATATAAAAATAACAAGAGTTACCTCTTGATTTTTTTTGTACTTTTAACTATTCATATGCCCATAAAAAATAACTGACTTTAATATAAGTTAAAAATGCATTATCTTTTAGTTCAAGGTAGTACTTCAATGCAGAAAAAGTTAGGAATAAAAATATTCACATTTACAAATTTACCAGCATGTTGAAGTTAGCCAAATTTTGGAGATTTTTTTAGTGTTTCCTAAAAATAAAAAATAGACCCAAACATGTTGAAAATTTAATTCAAATTTTAATTTTTTTAAAATTTATATATCATATAACTATTGTTTCTAATCATTTATAAATGATAAAATTTTTCAATGAAAATAGTATACTATCAAAAAATCAATTTGGATTTGTTGGTGGATATAGTACATGTGATGCGATGTGTGAACTTGTGGGTCAAATAACTACACACCTCAATGTTGGCGAAAAGAGCATTGCCGTGTTCTTAGACCTGGCAAAGGCATTTGACACCGTACCTCATGACAAACTCCTTAGTATACTTGAAAACTATGGGGTTAGAGGTGTCGTGTTGAATGTCTTTAAATCATATTTAACTGATAGGAAACAAATGGTAAAAATTCGTAACTCGTATAGTGATTCTATTAATGTCGAAATAGGTGTTCCCCAAGGAACAGTCCTCAGACCCATTCTATTCATTGCGTACATAAATTCACTAACGAATCTTGATATTAACGGCACAATAGTTTCGTATGCAGACGATACAGCACTGCTCTTTTCGGGTAAAAGCTGGGATGAAGTAAGGGAACGGGTAAAATCAGGCTTGCTTAAAATAAAAAATTGGTTGGATCATCACAAACTAACACTAAATTTAACTAAAACTAACTACATTGCATTTTCAATTACATCTGCTAACCGTCCTAGTTTTTCCAGCATCTCTATAAAAAATTTTGATAATAGCATTAAAGAAGTTTCAAATATAAAATACTTAGGTATAATAATTGATAAGCACTTAAAATGGGAAGATCATACTTTTAGGTTAAAAAATAATATTAGAAAATTAATTCACAAATTTTACTTGTTACGCGGTATGATGTCGAAAAATCTATTAATAATGGTATATAGAACATTGGTGGAATCCTTAATTAGGTATGGTATAGAGGTATGGGGCGGTCTGTACAACAACGCATTAAGACAGTTAAATGTTATACAAAATTTTATTTTAAAGGTAATATACAATAAAGGAAAGCGTTATCCAACAGCTTTATTATACAATGAAGATATATTTAATGTAAGATCATTATATATTCTAACGACATGTCTATATGTTCATAAAAAAAGAATTAAGAACTATGTAAATCATCAGCATGAAACTAGGAACAAAACACAAAATAATCTTCAAATTCCTATGAGCCATAAAGATATAAACCAACGATTTTTTATTTATCTTGGACCTAAGTTTCACAATTTGCTGCCAGTTAACATTAGACATATAAAAAACTACAAAAAGTTTAACAAAAAATGCAGAACTTATATTACTGAGAGATACAATGACTTCATAAATATTCTATAAATATATTTATAGGTAAATAATTTACCAGTATTAGTTTAATTTTAATTTTAGGTTATTAGTTAGTTAAGGTGTATTTATCACCAAGTTATTTATGTTAATAAATTACTGTTTATGGTTTTACAAAATATGTTATATAGTTATCAATTATACTTAGTTAATTATCTTTAAGCACATACAGCTGTTTAATCAGCTAGGTGCTATATCAGAAAAATCCCTAAAATTAATGACAGTGTTGTACTTTAAGAAATCTGTAATTGTAATTGATTGAATTTTGAATTGAATAAATTGAATTGAATTGAATTGAATTTATTAGTTACAAAATTGTATTAAAAAAATATAAAAAAATTGAATATGCAGCCTTTTTTGGATTTTTCTTTGGCTAACTTTAACATGCTGGTAAATTTGTAAATGTGAATGTTTTTATTACTAACTTTTCTGCATTGAAGTATTAGCTTGAACTAATAGATAATGCATTTATAACTTATATTATAGCCAGTTATTTTTTATGGGCCTGTGTTAGATGCACAAAAAATCAAGAGATAACTATATTTAAATTTGAAAATATAGGTCATAATACAGTAAGAGAAGTTATAAATAAACTAAAGAATAAGAACTCTAGAGACCACTATAATATAAATGTTAGGGTAGTAAAAAGCATAAAAAACATGGCACTTAAGCCCCTAGTTATTCTCTTTAACCTGTGCATAAATGTCGGTATCTACCCCGACGTTTTGAAAATCACAAAGGTTATACCAATCACAAAAACGGTGCATCAGTAGATATCAACATATCAACAATCTTCGACCTATATCATTAGTTCCAATAATTTGAAAAATGTTCGAAACAATATTAAAAAATCAAATAACTAGTCATTTTGAAAATTATAATTTATTTTACAAAAATCAGTTTGGTTTTCGCAATAATAAATCAACAAATGATGCAGTAATTCACCTTATAAATAATATTGTTGACGGTCAAGAAAAGAAAGAGTATGTTGGAGTGACCTTTTGTGATTTGCAGAAGACTTTTGACTGTGTTTCACACCATGTGCTGCTAGAAAAGTTGCATTAAAAAATGAGAGGTCCAAGACCACTGCCTTGCGGTGTGCCTATGTTAGTGATGTGTTCTTTTGATTTCATGTTGCCATGTTTCACAATGAACCTCTTATTTCTGGAGTAGGATATTAATAAGGAGTTGGCATGTCCCCTAATTCCTAAGCTTTCTAGTTTTTCCGATACAAATCGAATGTCCAGCGTATCCAAGGCACGAGAAAGATCGAAGAAAATTCCGATGGCACTTTCGTTACTATCAAGTTTATCTTGGAAATACTGAACGAATTCTAAGGTAGCTGTTTCTATAGATAAATTTTTCCTAAACCCATGTTGGCAGCTGGTAAGTATGTGAAATGTGTTAAAATAATCCTTTATTTCTTCTGCAATCACCGTTTCAATTATTTTTGAGAATATGCTTACAATAGCTATAGGACGGTAATCTCAATATCATGAGGAGCGCCAGATTTTGATATAGGTATCAAGAGTGCTAGTTTTAATGGTTCTGGAAATTTTCCGAGTTGAATGGACTTGTTTATGATATATGCCAGTGGGCCTGAAAGTTCACGACTACATTTTTTGACAAGTTCAACCGACATCAAGTCCGGTAGAATTTTTATTAGGTAGCGAGGCAATTACTTTTTGAACATCGTGATCTGAAACGGGTGTACAGAAGAAGCTAGTTACTACATTTTTTGTACAGGTACAGTTTTTGGGAGCTCGCCGTTAAAGTGTTTTAACAGTTTGTCCTCTATGACAGTGGAGAAGTGATCCCCAAATTTCTCGGCTATTTCAGGACTATCAGTGATAGATATATCATCAAAAAAAATACTTTTAGTGGTGCAGTACGCGATTTCAGGGAAAAGTACAAATACTGAAATAACTTAAACCATCAACAATTTGATTACTTACCACATATATACAGACAGGGTGTTTCACTTAAAAGTCCCCAGGCCATTATCTCTAAAACTAATAAAGATATTTTATTTTTGTAAATGGCAGATAATTGATACCAAAGAAAGGTTTAAATAACGGTGATTAGAATTTTTCCTCAACAGCACACAGAGATGGCGCTGCGATGCAAAACTATTTTTTGATGGCTGGAACCTTGAAACATAAGTCGTGTGACTAAACAATAATTTGTGAATAATTTTGATGGTATAGAGAATTTACAAAAAACAAGCCGTTTTGGAGTTACATGAGTTTCTTTCATTAATGCCAGTACACGTGAATTTTGATAAATCCCTATAATTTATTTATTATTTATTATAGAATATTGGTTACCAAACACTTTTTTTCAAGATAAGGAAAGTGATATAATACACTATCATAAAATTATGTTTACCACTTCCGGCCAAACCGGAACTAACATGATGAACCAATATCCATATGTTCCTACATATTACTTTTTTTTTTCTAATAACGCTTCTAATAAAACGGCTCCCAAAACTTAAAGTAAGTAAGACAACAAAGAAAATACACGCTAATTTAGAATGGGCTAAATTTATATTAACAATTCAGTAAAGAACGTAAACAAAAGTTTTGTAAACAAACATTTAAAAACTATCGAAATATTATTAAAAATGAAATTAAACTAATTTCTTTCTTATTAGTAGGTACTTATTATATTAAATGTTCAAAATTTCTCCCTTCTTCATGAATACACATATTGTACCGTTTCAGTAACTCTTCATTGCAAACTTTTTGTAACGTATGTCTATTTATAGCAGCAACACTTGCACATATTTTATTATACAAATCGGCCATATCCTCAATGGGTTCAATGTACACTACACTTTTTAAATACCCCCAAAGGTAAAAATCTAATGGAGTCAAGTCAGGTGATCGTGCTGGCCATCTGACTACTCCATTAGTACCAATCCATCTCTGAGGGTACATTTCATTAAGACAATCTTTGACTAGTACTGAGTTATGGGGTGGTGCACCATCTTGGTGAAACCAAATATTCTCCTGGTTATGAGGGATAGTCTCTAATAATCCTGGCAATACATTTCTCAAAAATATCTCATATTTTCTTCCATTTAAAGTCCCATGGAATAGATATGGTCCAATAATATATGAATTTAATATTCCACACCACACGTTAACTCCAAAAGTTACCTGATTTCGGGTCATTCTCATCCATCTAGGATTATTTTGTGACCAGTATCGGCAGTTATGCTTACTCACAACTCCGTTGTTGTGAAAACGGCTTTCATCGCTCCAGAGCACATTTTTTAAAAAATTTGGGCATTCTTCAGAAAGAACTGAAAATTCAGCTAGAAAATGTAATCTTCGTTCATAATCACCAGGCCTTAAATGATGGATCAATTTTAATTTGTATGGATGGTATTTATTTGATTTTAATATTCTATGGCACGAAGATATCGACAGATTAGTTTCCGATGCCAATTTCCGGAGAGCACATTGAGGATTGTTGACAACACTATTTAACACCAAGGCTGTATTTTCATCGTTTCTAACTGGCCTATTTCTGTTACGAATAGTTTTCTTAAAACTGCCCCAGTTTCTTAAATTTTTAAACAGCATGATAAATGTTTTTTTATCGGGTGTAGGTCTATTTGGAAATTGTAAACAAAACAGTCGTTTTGCTTGTCGGGAATTTCTTTTGCATTCACCGTATATTAAAATCATATTTAACTTATCTTCATTGGTGTATCTAACCATTTTTTAAATTTATTTTTTTTTATTGCCTTATTTGGATTAATTTGCTTTGAATTGTTTCTAAGTACACTATTTCTGTTTGAAACTATGATTGAAATGCACCAACTACAAACTTTGTTTAATAACTGTCAAACTTAAAATTAAATCAAAGCCTACTAATATCTCTTAAGTAGATTTTTCATTACCATTCTAAATTAGTGTGTATTTTCTTTGTTGTCTTACTTACTTTAAGTTTTGGGAGCCGGTTTATTAGAAGCGTTATTAGAAAAAAAAATGTAATATGTAGGAACATATGGATATTGGTTCATCATGTTAGTTCCGGTTTGGCCGGAAGTGGTAAACATAATTTTATGATAGTGTATTATATCACTTTCCTTATCTTGAAAAAAAGTGTTTGGTAACCAATATTCTATAATAAATAATAAATAAATTATAGGGATTTATCAAAATTCACGTGTACTGGCATTAATGAAAGAAACTCATGTAACTCCAAAACGACTTGTTTTTTGTAAATTCTCTATACCAACAAAATTATTCACAAATTATTGTTTAATCACATGACTTATGTTTCAAGGTTCCAGCCATCAAAAAATAGTTTTGCATCGCAGCGCCATCTCTGTGTGCTGTTGAGGAAAAATTCTAATCACCGTTATTTAAACCTTTCTTTGGTATCAATAATCTGCCATTTACAAAAATAAAATATCTTTATTAATTTTAGAGATAATGGCCTGGGGACTTTTAACTGAAACACCCTGTATATATATATGGTTACTTTGATTGGAAGTGACCTCCGTTATCACCCCACTTCGTTTGATCATCCACTTATGGAACACCCTGTATAGGAATCTGTGGAGTCAATATTATAAAGACCTAACATTTGTTTCTGCAAGAAATTTTCTGGCCATATCTCTAAAATATGTATTTTTTTCAGTTTAAACAAAAATCGAACCTAAAGAGACATATGTTGTGTCACATGGACCCCAGCATAGCAAACACCTTCCATTGTCACCAATGCTCATTTTCAGCAAAAT